>JAJNNQ010000006.1:37842500-42642500 GCA_027886175.1 Phylloscopus collybita | reverse complement strand
TATAAATTGCACAGAAGCCTAAAGGTTACATATGGTAGTGCTACCAAGGAGCATATGCTGTTTTCCAGATCTGACTGAATATTTTCCAGGGAAGGCATTTTACTCAAGTCTCTAATGTTGTTTTATGTAAACAACATAAACAATAACATGTTTTAGAATTGCTGTTGCAAAATAAGACTTTTCCATGCTCAAAGGGCCTCTGTGCATTCCCTACACAGATACTGCTATGCTGAAGGACATACTTATACAAATAGGAATGATGGTAAAGAAAGTGAGGAAGAAAAATATCAGGTCATAAGAACAAAACTGTACTTCTCCTAGCTCCAGCAGCTTGGCTATATTTTCTTCCTGACAGCGACTTTGAAATGGCAAAAGAATTCCTTCAACCAACTCTTCCTGTGACCTAAATGCATAATTGATGAAAATGTATTGTTTACATGAAAGCCTCATAGAAACCACCAGGAAAGCATTGCAGATTATTTTTTCCTCCTTTTGCCACTATGTTTTTACAGATGTGATATGTGGTTTAAGGAGCCAAAGCAGACAGTTGTGCTTTAGTCCTGCCAAATACTCCAAACAAAGAAAAAGGTTTCTTTCTTTCCTCTCCCTTCCCCGACAGAATATATATAGCTAAAACAATTAAATACATAAATAAATACAATTTTTAAAAATAGCTTTTAATTGGCGTATCTACGAAAATTCATGAGGCAAATTGTACCTTTAGAGCAAACAATCATAGAGCTTTAGCTCCTGCAAGACTCAGAAGGGAGCAGACAGCAAGGACACGGCGGTGGCCTCTGTCACCGTGCCGAGGGCTGGATTGCCACCTAGCGGGACCCCGCCGCTCTGCCCACCGCGGCTGGGCAATCCCTGCGCCTTGTCCCGGCGCTGGTTAATAAAAACTGCAGCTACATTTAGAGCCTGGAGCAGTGGACCACTGAACACCCCGAGCATTCGGTGCAGCGCAGAATGGTTCGGATTGGAAGGGACCTTAAAGATCCTCCAGTTCCACCCCAGCTGACACGGGCAGGGACACCTTCCCCTTGAGCAGGTTACTCAAAGTCCCGTCCAGTCAGCTCTCGAGCACCTCGAGTGATGAGGCATGCACAGCTTCTGGGAAACCTCTTCCAGTGCCTCGCTACCCTCACAGTAAAGAATTTCTTCCTAATATCTAGTCTAAATCTGCTATCTTTCAGACTAAAGCCATTACCCCTTGGGGAGTGTTTGCCCCAACACGTTGCAGATACACCCAAAATATCAGCTGCTTGTTCAGAGGCAGTACAGAGTGTGGCACTGCTAACTCTCCTTATCACATGAGGATGCTGGCCTCTCTCAAGTGTAAGTGTCCTCTGGTACTTGAACACTGTTATAACTGATAATATCTTCTCCTTGAAGCTCATAGAAAATCTAAAAGTAAGGGAAACCATGGGGGCCTCTTGTCAATTCAGGAAATATATAAGGATAAAGCATGGCTGTCTACTGCGATAAACTGCCAGCCTCTTCTGCTCAGTGCACACAGAGCTGTGGTAGGCACAGCCACAGATTTGGTTTTCCATTGATCTGAGAAAGGCAGACTTTGTGCAACTGCAGAAAAGCTAAACACAATTCCTGGTGTGGCTGTGTGGTGTGATGCAGTTACTCACTGAATACTCCTCCCCTGACTAACTGCGATCTTAGCAGGAGGGAATGGTGGGAAGGAAGAGGCCAGCCACAGCTTCTGAGCACCAGCTTAAAAGTCAGTCCCAAACAGGGTGTATCATCAGCCAAGCATCACAGTTCTTCACCTTTTTGCTCTGTGCATTCCTGTTCCCAGAGCCCTATAGCCAGTGAAGATGGGAGCAGGTAGTGGTGGCAGTGGCCTCCAGCTCTGCTGGGGAGGAGGTGTCTGCTGCTGCTCCAGCTGCTGTTTGAGTGTCCTAGGTAGAGAGGAGCACTTGCTCTTTCTGTGTGTAAGCAAATGTAACCACTGCCTAGAAGGCTGCTTTCATCCCTGCACTAATGTTTTATGTTCGTGAAGAATGAAAAAGCTTCAGTAAGAGAGGAAAAAACTTCATAGTCTCATGAATGGAGCATTATTCTGAAGGAAAAAAAATAGGGGGGGGGATCTTGGCAAAAGGAACTCCTCCTGTCCTCTATATTGTTGAAGATTGAACAGCAAGAAGGCAGCGTTCTAGCATGGAGACAGAAAAAGATCCAATAAGGCAGTATATGTTACTGTGGTCTCTCTATACCAGGCCACCACATGATCAAGCTGGCCCCTGGTTCTAGTCCCTCCATGGTTTGTCCTTTACAATTCATAGGCACTGAATATTTATTTGGTGGAAATAATGCTGGTAGCTAGACTATAGCTTAGCTACTGACTTTGTTGCTGGCAAATTTGCATTCTGTGCAGAAGTCCCAAGTTAACAGAAAGAGCAGAGGTGTTGATTTATTTGGGGGTTCTTTGGTTATTATAGAAAAGCTGCAGCAAAGAGGCAGAATGGGCTGGGACTGGATGGCTGGGACTGAATAAGGAGAAAAACAGCAAAGTGAGAAAAGGAGGAGGGGATGGAGGTGTTAGTGACCTGCCCTACCTTGTTATCCTTACACAGAAGGAAAACTGGTACTCTTACAGTGGTACCTGTTTATCTGGAAGGAAGCAGTCTGACATGGTGAGTTTTACTAACCAGGAGTTGTTGTAGCCATCAAATGTGCAGGGATTTCTATTGCCTAAACCTGGCCTGACAGAGAGAAAAGGAATGATTTCATGCATGTTCCCACAGGCTTGGAAAGAAGAGATACAGAGGAACTTACGATTTATTCCTTGTGTTCCTTTGACTAGTGCTTTGTAGTAGTGTTCCTTAAAAGTTGAGTCAGGGCCAAAATATAATCCAGAGTCAATATTAATTATCTATGATGTGGAAAATCTTAGGGCAGACTATTTATATCTTTGTTGTACCTCCAATTATTGTACCATTTGAATTAATTGGATAAATAAATAATAATAATTATAATAATTATTATTATTAATCAGGTCCCTATATCTTGGATAGAGATTAAAAATCAAGAATTGGTACAATAATCTAAATGATAATTGATCTCAAGCAATGACTGCATAGAAGATGGTTAAATATTCTGGTCAGTGATAAATGGTTGTTAGAGTTTAACTTCAATTACCTGAACCAAAATACTGTGTTCAGGCTACAGCAAGGCCTAAAAATGTGATGAACATCCCAATATCTGAAATATGAGAGTAAAAGCAGAAGCCTAAATTTCCTATAACAATTTAGATACAGAATCTGTATCTCAGTGTGATTCAGAATAGCTAGCTTACAGAGTTATCTGTAAGTAGAAGTTTACAAATGTCCCTTTTATGACAATGCTCCTTCTGGCTTGGCAGAAGGCCCACCAGAGCAGCAGTTAGCAAAGAAGGAGCTGCACTATGGTAACTCAGTGAGCTGCAGTTAAATCAATATCTACAAGACCTGTATTGCATGGGCATTCACCTAACAAAGAGCCTCTAACCATGAGGTTACTATGAAAAAGGGAAGGGCTGGTGATGACCAGCACATATTGTGCTTCTTTTCTCAATCTCACAGCTGACCGGGGTCATTTTGGAGCCTTTGGTAGAATTTGTGCCCTCTCCCTCATCCATGAACCAGAGCAGAGCTTAGGTGTCTCTCTCTCCTCCCAGGCTTGGGGACATCAAGGGTCTGGATGCCCCCTGTACATCATTCAGAAATTTTGGATTCTAATGGCCATATATCTGAGAGTTAGGGTAAGTAAAATCTGTCTTTAGAAAAATTACAACTTTGGAAATTATCTATACATAAATATATTTTATAAATCATAAGGCTCCACAACCTTTCAATCTCACCTGTTGGGAATCTTTAGAAGCAGAGAACTACAGTTCATCTGACTTTTTAATTATTTGGAATGGTCCTTTTGCACGGCACAATTATGGCAGCCACTCCTATTTACTGCATTTATCAAAGGAGAAACATTCAACTAGCATTTAATGCACTAGTCCTGCAGCACTCCACATCAAATTGTGCATGGCCACAGTCCAGCTCTCACTAGAAACAGTGAGCTTACTTCAGGGAAAAGGTTGTCTTTCAGAATACATTAGGAGAGAAAAACAATAGCATTGGTTGCAGTCAATACAAACAGATATTATTTTATATTTTAGGCATTATTCCTTCCTAGTAGTGAGACCAGCCAGCAAACTCTTCACAGGGTATAGTTCTCCTGAAAGTGGGATGCCTCTGTGAACATAACTTTGAGACAATAAAGCGGCTCTTCCTAGCTAATATAGTTGATTGTCTACTTTCCTAAGCAATCTGCACATTTTTTTTTCAGTGCCCTTTACTGAAACCAATAATTCTCTGTGGATTAAGGAAGACTGGTTAATCTGAAGGGTATGTAACATCAGCTGGCCACAAATATTGCTCTAAATGCTGTTCAAGCCAGGAATAAATCATCAGGCTTTGCAAATCCCCACAGAGAACTGTGCACTGATTGTTCAGGCTGCACAATCATTTCTCAAATGAAACACAGCTGAAGTGCCAAATACTGACTCTCCCCAATCTGGCTGCTACATATGGTTATGTCTTCCTAACCAGTTACCTGCTGTTGCTGGGGGAAGCCAATAGGAACACTCAGATTATTTTAATCCTGACCATACAAGGTAATTCTGAAAGATAACAAGAGTTATCTTTGTTATCCTGCTAAAACAAGGTTTATAATGCGCTCAAATTGAGAATATTAATTATGCTCAGAATACAATAAGGTTAAAGGAGGGATAGGGAGTTAACCAAGTGCTGCAGCTACAGGTCAGCAGTTCCTGTCTCATTCTGCCTAAGAGCCCATAACTGTTTCAGGATACAGCTCTCACAGTCACATCCCAGCTCCAGATTGACTTCACTGCAAAGTCACTAGTTACTGGTTGAGATAGTGAACATGTATCTGTGAAATGTAGCAGTTGTTTTTCTCAGAAGTTCACCTTTTTGATATTGCATTAAGGTAGTATGAGGACTTGGAGAAGCACAATGAACAGTCTCAAACACTGTCAAACAAGAAAGTTCCCACAAGGGAAGCCACCACAACAGGACCTTAGAATAAGCACAGATGGCCAAAAGGAAGGCACCAGGTTTAACCAAAAAGGTTAGGCATCCAGGCCTAACCAGAGGTGAACGTTTGGAATTAACACACTGGACAAAATTCCGCTGTGCAAACCGCGGGAAAAGAGCTGCCAGCAACAAGAGGAAGGTGCCAGGCCTGGTGAGGCAGACCAAGGTAACTATCTGGACAAAAGCTCCCACCAAGGTAAACTGAGAGAAAGGAATTATCTTGCATACATGCCATCCCAAGCCGTGTGGGAACAGCACCCATGCCTTATGGATACTCAGGACTTCGACTGTATAAAAGTGGTTCCTCCACAAGAACACTGGAACCTCCACCAGACAGAACAGGATGAAGAAGGTCCAGCAGGACACCACAGGATTCCACATGGTGGTGATATCTTTGCTTAGTCTCTTTCTCACACTCTCTCTTTACCCCTCTTCTCTTCTGTCTCTCTCTACTTGACATTCACTGTTTGCACTTTAATTTGGGCAGAGACAACACAATAACCAGATCCTAAAAGATAAAAGCCAAAAACCAATCAAAAAACTCTGTGCAGCATTCCAGCAACACCGTGTTTGCCATGTACTCCAGGAAGCAGCAATGCAAAATCCCATCTGCCACAACTGGAGGCCCTCCACCAGAGAGGCACCTTTCTTCTTTTGGATACAGTGTTTGTCAGATCGTGCTTAGTGGGCCACCACAGCAGTGAGGAACTAGAAGCAAGATCACATTTTGAGCGGAGGAGCAGAATAGCATGAGGGAATAACACAGCTTGTAGGAAATAATGTGGAGGAGGAGCCTCCCCTAAAGGAGTAAGAAAGCACATGGATGGTAGCAGGCTGCTTGGTTTGGATGAATGGAGGGTAGGCCAGCATATGTGGAGCACAGCTGCACCATGGCAGTGCTGAATACCTCTGAATATTTTCTATTCCATTTCCCAGCTGTGCCATCACATGTGATGACAGGGAAGTCTGAAGTTCAGCACCTCATGACCAAATACAAACTACAGGAGTTATTACTACTTATTAAAGTTGCTGCATGCCTGATGACTCCAGGGGTTTTGATGTGTGTTTTGGGTTGTGTTAAGGGCACAGCAATCCATGGAATGAGTTGAAAGCCAACTCCCCAAACCAGCTTCTGAAATGAGTCATTTAATTTGAACTAGGATATTGCTGGCATGTTCACTTTAGCATATTGATGAGGATCAAGCCCATATTCTTTGCTAATACCTAGAATTTAGGCTCTGACAGAGATTTAGGGTATGTTCCATCCAATTAAATGGGGATGATTGAAACTCTCATTTTCAGTCTTTGATCTTAGCTCTGAATTAAAATGCAACTGAAAAATATATACAAAAATATATCATAGGGGCTTTGCAACATATAGTTTTAAAGTTTCACGATCATTGTAGACAGAATAACCTGGTTAGAGAAATAATTTTTCTTCTCTTTTTAGATTTCTAAGGTACTTCTGATGCTGATGAAGAAGCATTTTTCTCTGAAAATAAAATAGCCAACTGTCCAAGGTGATTCTCTGAAGTACACTGCATGAACTTTACTAACTCCTTACTTAATATTACCTAACCTATAATTGAATTGGAAATCCTAGATTTCTACAACTCAGGCTTGAGTTATCCCTAAAAGTGAGAAAAGGAAACATAAAAATCATAGAAACATTAAGAGAAATACTTTTCTAATTAATAAGATGTCCAAGAAATGTTTCCAGTACTATAAGTCAGTTTTATTTAAAAAATAGAGTCCAAACATTGTTTTTTATAAGGTGCAACATATACACTGTTTTCTACAATTAAAAAGAAACAAAACAACAAACAGAGCCAAAGCAAAACTATCGTAATAAATATAATGTCATTCAAACACAGAATCAGTGAGTCTTCTGTAATCCTTAAACATTCTTTTTCTGCTTCTTCAAAGCATAAGAATTAATAATTAATATCACTGGGACAGCCAAAGGGTCTGTCTAATGTCATCCATTTCTGTACTTTATTATTAAACTTTCCAGTACAGATTGTTTCAAGTACACATCAGAAGCTGAATGTAACTTAACACAGTTCATGCAAAAGAAAGGTACATACTGAACCTCCATCATTCAAAGATTTTTATTCCCCTGCTTAGTTTAGTTGGGCATTTTTGAAGGCCAACTGCTTGAAGGACTGAACTGAGGTTGCATAAAGTCAGCAGTATATACTAAAATACTCATGTAACTCAGATTGATAATGCTACGTGACTATCTTGAGCTCTACAAATTCAAATAAATAGGGCTGAGCTCTGTGCCTCTTGGAGTCTATTCAGTACCTTCTGAGACAAATTTTTGAATACAGATGGAAAACAGTATCTGATAATGGGCTTGTTATGGGGAAATAAATTAAATCATTACATCGTAACTGCATTTTTTGAGATAAGCATGTTATTAATTTATATTAAGGGTGTTCCCTTTCAGACACCAGTGTGAGGAGCAATAAAGGCTGTAGCAGGGAGGAAGTTTTCTAATTAGCAAAGTCTGTCCTGTTTCAAAGCCCTCCATGTCATTCTAGCATCAGCCTCAGCCTTGATGATAACACCAAGCAGCTGAATTTAGCCATGAGTGTGTCATTCCTGGACAGCCAGATAGCAGCCCCTGCTTTGAAGGGTTTAACATCTTTTGAACAGACACTGGAACAAGGAGCAGCACTACATGGTTACATGTCCAAAGGTTTTTCCCTTGACCCCTTAGGTATTTAAAGCTTTCCATCTAGAAAGGAATGTGTTTGATAGAAGAGAGCTGTACACCCATTTACCTGCCTTTTACTTGGGTGACAGTCCAAGGTCAAACTGCATTCACAATAACTGCACAGATCTCAATTCCTTCTGCTGGTGTTTGTTACAAACCACCATGTTGGCTTTTTGGGTCTTGGTTTTAAGCCCTGAGGGCTCCTCCCAAATAGTCTAATAAGGCAAGGGACCAAGCTATGGCAGGAGTGACTTGGTTTCAGTAAATTAGGCCTCTGGGTATTAATGGGAACCACACAAATCCATGCCTATGCATAACCACAGACTGAGTTTAACCTTATAAACCAAGTAACTACATATGTGAAATTGTATACATAACCAGATTAACCTCAGTTAGGCAAGTCCATGTCTTTTTCTCAGAAAATGATGTTTTTCAATGTTGATACACTATATTGGTTCCTGTTAGCAAACATGGAAAGTAGAACATGGTCATACTGTTTTAATCCAAGAATGAGATTACACTCAAAAGTCAACCTTTTTAGCTTACTCAACAGCCCTTAGATTCTAGAAGTTATGGGTAAAAACTGACAACTGTATAAAGCCCCACTTGGATTTAGTTGTGGGAATGAACTGATTTTATGATAGCA
Organism: Phylloscopus collybita; assembly: GCA_027886175.1. Classification (NCBI taxonomy): domain Eukaryota; kingdom Metazoa; phylum Chordata; class Aves; order Passeriformes; family Phylloscopidae; genus Phylloscopus; species Phylloscopus collybita. Next base: position 42,634,024 of record JAJNNQ010000006.1, on the reverse strand, counting down.
TCTCTGTTCAAATGAGGGAATCTAGTGTTTATGAGCATTGTTATTGACTTGGTTGGTTTTTATGAGTTTGGCTGCTGACAGCTTCACAGAAAAATGTAAGAAATAGCCACATTATGTTGTATTTCCTATTTTCAGAAGAAAGGGGTTGCTATAGTTTACATAGTTTTAACAATATTCCTTTAATAATACATTGTACTGCAGCTGTTCAGTTAACAAAAAGTATACACTGAAATATTTATGGGCTTTGGCCAGAGCTACGTATATTTATGTCAGTCTGTTGCAAACGCCATTGTTAAGTGGAGTACTTAACAAATTAAAATTATCCCTTTACTTCCGTTTCTTTTACTTCAGCAGTTCGGTCCATGCTCTGTGTGAATGCAGTGGGACATGTGCCAGAAGGAAGCAGGGTGACCAGAGATAAGAGGAGGAATTTGTGACATAGAACTTGGGCATCTAACTCAGGGTGCACCTGAGTAGTTGTCTCAGTTCAGGGACACAATAATCATGCACATTGCCTACATGTTAGATCCACAGTCTGGGTTTGGGCTGGAGTAAGCAACAGGCTGTTCTGGCATGAGAGCTCATCTCTATCCATGAGGAGCATTCAAACACCACTAGTTATCTGGGGGAATTTGAACAAAAATACCAGAGGTCTTGGATGCATAAATGAAGAGATCAGGAGGTCTGAACGGGATTCAGGGCACAACCTTTCTGCAATCTTTAAGTTTAAATCCATAAAGCAAATACTGGACAGTGTGAATTATGTGTTAGAGAGAGTACAATTTGGTATTCTGTTACTGAAAGCAGTATTGACTAAAGGGTTGACCCTCTTTATCTCACATAGGACCAGAACAAGGGTTTAGGAAATTTCACATTTTTACCTGAGTCACTTAGAGGTCTCTACCAGGGTCTGTTAAATCTTGTGTTCTTGGTGCAAACAGATAAATACTTAAAGCTTTCCTATGATCAATTGCATTCTCAGTCCCTCTGATCTTATCCAGCCACTGTGCTGTGGAGAGGAATTCCACAGTCCTATGACTGATGAGTGCATAAAAAGTAGATCTCTTACAGAATAAGTGTCTATGACTGTTAAATTAATTTCAGCAATCTCTTGGCAAGTGCAGACAAATGCCAAGAAAGAGCAATGTCAAAAAGGACCTAAGTGGAGAACCAAGAATCAATGTCATTCATTTGTGAAAAATTGTGATTTACACAAGGGAAGACAGGTGAGGGATTCAATCTCTTGTCACTAACATTGATGAGAGATGGATACCACTATCCTTTTAGTGCTTTTGAAAACTATTTCATGGGCTTCTATGTTTTTTCCAGTTACCACAGCAAACCACAAAATACTAAATTTTACAGTACTTGTATGCAAAATTGCATAGAGAGATAATAAATTTCTACAAATAAATCCCATTTCAACATTAATAAGGGGAAGCTGGTTGACAGAAATGCTAAGCAGTAGAAAATTCAAAAGACTAAAGCAGGGAGCAAGGGACATTACATTTTAAAGTGATTTGAGGCATAATCTTACTCTTTTTTTTAAGACTTAACCCCAGTCTCGATTAATTAAAGATTTACAAAATAAAATGAAGATGACAAAACCTGTCATTTAAAAATATGTCAATTTTTGTCCATCATGAAAATGGTATAACTCCGTAGCAAACAAATAGCCATGACTCCAGTAACAAAAGCAACTGACATTACTCATCTACACTCTCTGGCTTGGAACACCAACCTTTATATGCCTTAGCAGCTTGTACATAAACAGTGTCTGCTACTCTTCACACCTGCCTCATGAGTGACTGTGACCTTGATGCCTCCCACTGGTGCCCGTGGCTCTTTGTCTCTAAGCACCGCATCACTTACACCCACCAGCACTCCAGCTGAGCTGTAGGGAATCTCATTAAGGAAACACAGCTTGATGTTGGCAGCTGCTCAGAGCTTCTAAACTGCCTTCTTCAAAATAAGTGCTGTCCTGCATCCACTCCCTCTGTCAGAGGTGTATCAGGCCATTCTTCATATACATTACCTTTTTCTCTTTAAGCAACATGAAACACCAAACACAGCCTTCGTGTTAATCTAGAAGGGATTCCTTTGGGGTTACTTTCTTCTTCTTTACCAGTCTAGTTAAACATGATAGATTCAGGGTCCTGGTTTGCCATTTGAGCCATATGTCTTAATACATCCTTTTTAGTTATGATACCCAGCAGCCTCCTATAGGAGAAAAGGAAGTGAAGGGTCAACAATCATCTCATATATCATCCAGGTTTTTTCCCTGTTCAGCTGCAGGGACATTTTGAGAGTGCTTCCATATAGTGCTGTCCATCTCATCTATTCCCCAATTATTATCTTTTCATAAAAGTATTCTCACCTCATGTATTTCTACTACCCCAGCCACAATAATTAAGCTAAATACTTTGGCTTGTTACCTCTTTTTATTGGGAACATGACTGAGTGAGGAGCTACAACAACTAATACTTCGTACAACAAAATAGTAAGTTTCTTTAGGCTCAGCCTGCAGAGGACCAGCAATCAAACCCCAAGTATCAGTGCTTGGTAATACACAAAGTAAGCTAAAGCACAGGGTTTCTGAAACTCTCACTGCCTGACAGCATAATTCCTTCAAATTTAAATGATAATTTCTCATTTATGTGAACCTAAATGAGTTACATCTGTCAAGAAAGATGAGGCCTATGGGATGTCTGGCCCCAAGAGTCAAAAATTTCATAACCCTCAGTATGTAGAGGGCTTTTACTTCCAGTCCTTGAAGACCATTAGGCACTGAATATTGAAACTATGTCATTGTTAATAGTTTTTCCACCTTTCATTTCATGTAAGTTCTAAAACTCCAGATCTAAATTTCTGAATCCAGGCACCTAAAATCAGAACCTTTATCTGTGTCCCAATAATGGTTTTTATTTTATTAATGCTTAGGATACTGCATTGACAATAACAACTAATATGCATTATTTTTGAATAACAAAAAGACTTTTTAATAGAAAAATAAGTTTTAGTCTTCCACATTTGGAAATTATGGCTGCACTTTAGCTATCCTGCTACCACTAGATCCTGGGATAAGCCATGATGCCCAAAGATCTCAAATTCCATCGGAACTATGGGATGCTACATCCAGTCCACATTGTGCAGCTTTTTGTTCCCCTAATCTCATGTTTGCCCACTTCCTTCAGCTGTTATTTGAGAGCCTTTGCTTATACACCTTTCCATTATCCAATAAAGTTGAACAGATTAATTTTCCTCCAGTGACAGCTTTATCACAATTTTCACAAACATCTAGCTGGATGTCTCAAAACAGGCATATTCTTTGTAAACAATACTGCTTCCCAGATCTGCCTCTGCTGAAAACTGAATGATAGTGAAAGTCAGAACGGTTTATTTTGTGTTTATTTTTACCTTATCTAAATGAGAATACACTAAGGATTTGGGAGAACAGAATGAAATATAACACCCTGCAAACACCATTTTGGTTCAGAGTCTGACTTCTTTTGCTGCCCTGGAGAGACATGTGCGAGGTTCCCTTATACATCCTTTCACAAAACGAGACAAAATTAAAACACAATCACTTGACTGTCAACTACTCACCCACTGCGAGTCACCAGACACTGCCGGAGTCCAAGCTTTCGGAAGATATCTACCACAGTTTCCATGGGCGTGTGGTCAGTGACAGTGAAAGGGCTCAGGTTGAGAATGCGCCGCAGCTTCAGTGGGTGGGGGCTGTTGGGTGGCAGTTCTGGGGGGTCTTCGGTGAAGTACACAATGGAGTTGCTCACCACCCCATCCTGACGCTGTCTTGCATTCTCTGTACAACACAAAATCGTGAATTGAGCTTGATAATAAAAAAGAATTCCTCCTTTGGAAAGCAAGGTTTGGTTTTGTCTTTAACACACCAAAGTCCCAGAAATTTGGGTTACTGAGTAACCTTGAATTTCCTTGAGACATTGCTCCCTCAAAGCAAATGTTATATTTTTATAGGCGCATACTTTTCCTTGGTTGGGATAATGCTTTTCTGAATAAACATGCAGCTTATTGCATTCTCAAACTTCACTAATCCAATTTCTGTCAAATTCAAATCGCTGTATGTAATTTCCTCCATTGTGAGAATCGCAAGAGAAACTTTATTACATGCCTGAAGGAGTGGAGTCAACAGCTGTGTAAGATCCCAGCTGGCTTGGTGCAAAACTTTTCAGTGGAGCTGGGAAAATGTGGACATGGTGAATAGATTTATGAACACAAAGGAACACAAAACTGGGGAAAGACAAAGTCACATTCCAGGGATCCAAGGGCAGCATGGGTGTTGTTCTAGATCAGCACACCTCTCTGGCATGCAGGATAAATTTTGTGGGATTACACTTAATGCCTTAAACAGTTTGCATATCTAGATTTTAAAAAGGAAAAATAAATTAGCTTCCTACTTAAAGGAAAAATAGTAAAGGGAGGAAAAAATATAGGGGTAAACAGCACATATGTGACCATTTTCAGAAGTTCAAAAGCAATCATTAACACTTTGATCAAACTACGAAGTGCTCATCACAATACATCTGGAGTTTGCATGATCAGTATAAGCCTTTTACTCAAAGCACGCCCCAAGACTTACCACTGAAGTACTTTATGTTCTTTGTAGTGTTTACCTCATCTCTACTCAACACTACAGGGTCTAAACATTATATGAGACAGATTTCTAAATGACAGACAACTTTTCTCTCCCCAGAATAAGCGTATCATGTATTTCGCACTGAGGTTTCAATTTTTTTTTAATAAATTCTTGGAAATAGTTAAATTATTACTTTCAATTAACATAAGTTGCTTCTGCTCTTGAGAGGTATAGCAACTCATACTCCAAGCATATGTAAATATTCTTGGAACTCTCTGTCATCAATCAGAGTGAGAAACCTGCTCCTGTGACTTGTAATGTATAGACAGTGATGGTTTCCAACATGTTTCAGCTGCAATTTTTTTAATTTTTTTTACATTTAATGACCATTGTCGTGTAATATTTCTGGAACTGGAGCAGTGCTGGCTCAAACCTAATATCAGTACAGTGTATGATTCTCAACCTTCTCACCCCACATATTCCAAGCCCTGTTGCAATATACGGGAATGATGTTAGTTTTGTCTCAGCTTGTTTCAATTCATACATCCAATTTCAAGTGTGAATATGCCTGTGTAGTTCTTTGATATATGATCTGTGGTAAGAGGTAACATTAATCAAGCTGAAGGTAACTCCCACCCTTTGATAAAAACCTTTGACAGCTAGGTATTTCCTTCCCAAGACTGCACCCTAAGAAATAGGGCCAAGCATTTTGGTTACCACATTGCTATTCCCAAGGCAGCAGTGACCCTGAACAACAGTGATTAGCCAAAGCCATGATTTCACTCTTCCATGTCAAACACCTCTCTAGAGAAATTTGAATGATGTAGTACTACGGAGTAAATTCAGTGGCATCAGAAAAAATGGTGGATTTTGTATGCAGTCTCACTGGATGGGGGAGTGGGAGTAAAGGTAAAACAGAAAAGTAGATCATTTTTGCAGTCAATGGGTAAGAAAAACAGATACAGATTAACAGAAAGAGCAAAGCAAATGGATGGCAATGTCTGGTTTTACAGAGCAATCTATGCAGAAGGTTCTCGTCATAGCTGGAGAGTGAATTAATTCTCCCAAATGTGAAACAGCCTCTCATATTCAGGGGTTCACATTTCACAGCCTGTATCAACTATGTTGATCTCTCAACTCCACACTGGAAAAAACATATTATACAGACCACCTTGGCTATTGGCCAAGGCTTTGCTTTTTGCATGGTGCCTCTGGAGCAGGCCAAATTTAAGAAAAACTTTACAGTGTCAAAAACTCACCTCTGTAAGATTGTAAAGTAGGTGTCATCTAAAATGTAGACATGTCTTCCCAGAGGGTGACTCTGCCACCTCACCTGCCTACCTGCTCAGCAAGGATCAATGGAAGGACACAGTCCTCATGAGGATGCTGCTGAGCGATTGGAAATGGCATTGCCATTCACTTTACAGATATTTGATGCATTTATAGAGCATGCCCCACTCAGTAAGGAAGAAACTACGTAGGGGTAAATCATGAGGCAGATAGCTTTGTGGGAATGGGTATTTGATGCAAGACTCAGCAGCTATTGCCTTCATCCAGGAAGGCAGATATGTGAGGCAACTGGAGTACTTCCCCTGGACCACGATACTACTGATGCACAATTAACTGGGCCTGGGAAAGAAGCTGAAATTCTTGGTTGAAACCATGTCTCTATGAAGTGCAAAGTGTTCTTATGTAGAGGTACCACAGCTAGCTCAAACTGAGGGGGCATTCTGCAGGGCACAATGCCATGAAAAAAGAGACACTGGAGTGGGCCTGACTCTGTTTTTCTTAAGACCTCAATCCGTGGCTGAAGTGCTGCACGGATGGAGCTTATGCTGTTGTGAGATGCAACTCCAGTACCTCTGTCAGGCTGAGCAGGTGAACCTGAACAAGTGAATAAGAAATGCTTCATTATGTGTGATGTTCCTCTCTTGGTAAGGAATTTTATGTATGAGTAAGGAGAATCTGGGTATGGCTCCATGATCACAACCATGAAGCAAGCTGAGGTGGAGGTTCAGAACACATTACCCACCCCTGTGGTAAATGAACAGCAGTAACAACTTCTGAAATTCAGGCAAAGCAACTTCAGAGAAAGAGGATTAGCAATCAAAATGTTGCTAGCATGGTTTGCTCTGCCCTGTACTGGAAACATATACTGTGTCTTTCAAAACCAAATCCGGATTTTAAGTCACATGGACACAAACCATACTGGAAAGATGAACCATTTATCATAGTGTCAGCACAGAATGACAGCACTCACACTCAGCCCAAGGGGAAAAGGGTTACCAAAGGTCACTGGTGGCTGAGGATTTTAGAAAAACTTATCTATACATATAAAAATTTGATTTTAAATCTAAGTTCCATTGCATTTCCTATGAAAGATGCTCTTAATTACGACTGATCAGGAGACAGTACCTTTTCCTCTGAAAAATGCAGATCTCAAACAACTTTTGAACAGGAAAGCATTTTGATCTAAATGTTTACTGAGTTTAATTTTTGATTTCTTTGTTGTCATTTCATAGCTGGGCATTTTCTCACATCTTCTGACAAGACCATTCAGCCACACTGCCATTTATGACCTGAATCAAAACACTCAGTTCCTCAGAGTTCTTTGATTCACTTCAAGCAGCCTCTGATCTTTCTGATTTTAAAGTGAGGGCTCTGCATCTTCAGTCCATGCAATTTTCCCACTGACATACCTTCCTGAAAAGGAGGTGCAGAAGACTATTAACTTAGGAAGGCACCAAGTATTAAAGCCATGACATGGCATGGGCAGTATAGAAGACAGATCCAGGGTAGGCTAAATACATCTAAAACATGTGCTTTAAAGACCACTGTTATTTCAATTTTTGTTTTAGCTTTGTGGGAAGTGAGCTGGAAAGTGACCTTCAAAAATAACCTAAATTTACCATTTATTAATTTTCTTGTCTGAAAAATATGTGCACTTCCATCAGAGACAACAACTTTTTAAAGGTGCCTGAACAACAGGGATGAAACAAGACCATGCAGAGAAGAATAACTTCAAGTCAAGAAGATTTGGATATACCAGGCATTCCACTCCCCTGCAAAGTACAAGGCAACCATGCCCAGATGGTATCTTGCCTGCTTGTCCAGCTGGCCCTCAGCACCACAGTGCTGACAAAACTGGGAGCAGACAGTGGGCCAGCCTTGCAGACCTCTGCAGTTCTGGATGCCCTGGGTCCAGAAAGGTGGAAACACTTGCTTTTATCCAATACACTTGTTCTTCAAACCCCACTTAGTCATCAGATCAATCCGGAAGGGACCTGACAGTTAAAATCTTTAATGACCTGGATTCAGACTCCCAGGCAACCAGCCAGCTATCCAATGGATGCCAGACAAAATTCACCCATCTTTACCAAAAAACATCGTGCACTGAAGACTTTCTGCCTGTAGCACTAAAAGCCTGCATGTGAAGAAAAAACTGAGATAGAGCAAGAGAAAGGAGAACAGGCTATTTCATCACTGGGTGACCAAAGTTCATGACTGCCTCAGCTGCTTCTGGAAGCCCATGGAAAGGGAAAGAAACAGAGCACTGCAGTGGCCTTGGGTCTGGTTCTGACAAAAGTTCTGGCCATACAAGCTGAGTTTCTCTCTGTTGTCTCTAGAAGAATTATATTTTACTCGTTTGAGTGACAGCAAAATTAAGCCCACAAGGGACAAGCTCACAAAATTCTATCAGGTGGTATGATGCAATAGAAAAGCTTCCAGGTCCTACTAACCAGTAAAATTCACATTTGAAGAAAAAGTTAGATTTGGTTCTTTTTTATCCATTCTTCAAAGTGAACAACACTGCCAACCTCCTATCTTGTAAAAACTCCGTTCAAAATCAAACTTTGGGACGCTGATACTCTACTTACTTATTGCAAGGATCAGCTCTCGTCTCTGTGCAAATCCAATAAGTCTCTCTGAGTCTTTTGAAACCACCACTGGAAAGCCATTGTAGTCGGTCTCCTTGATGAGTGTCTCGACGTCCTCCACCGTCATGCTGTCCTGTGTCAGCACGGAGAGAGGAGCTTCGCCGCGCCTCGGCCTCATCACGTCCGTTGCCAGCGTCCGGTGGGTGAACTCATCCTTCACATCCAGGAAGGGGTAGCCATTCAGATGAATGTGAGCTTCATAGATCCCTTCTTTTCCAAAGGCATCTGCCACCCACTTACTTGTGACAGCTGCAGCCATAAGAGGTACAATGTACTCCAGGCCTCCAGTTAGCTCAAACATAATCACCACCAGAGAGACCGTCATTCGAGTAACACCACCTGCCAACGAGGAAAAGACTCAAGTTTCTCTCAGTGCTGGTATACATACTAAGCAACTCATATATATTTTTGAGCCTTGCACTCAAAAATGCATGTAATTATTTATGCTGAGTACTTTGCCCTTATACGCTTAGGCTTGTTTCTCTAAAGAAAGGTATTTTTCATCTACTGCAATTTTCATCAAAAAGGTTGAGTGAACTTGCTCATGCCAAAGTTGCTAGCATTGAAAAAGCAAACAATGAATGCTAAAAGACAGAGCTTTAAAACCAGAAAGGCTGCCAAAAAATCAGCTTTAATGGATACTTGAGAAAGTAAAATGGAACCCTGCCATTAGCTCTCTAAAATGACTCCAAGAATCAGTTAAGTGGCACGGCTGAGGCAGGTAGGGACATGGAGAAGTGGCCTTCACACCGGCCAATCTATTGCAGTCATACTGAAAAGAAAGATGAGCATTATCTTTGGGCACAACAGGGTTACAAAATCCTACCTTAGAACAGCCTAGGGCCACTGCAAGAGCTATGTTACAGCTTAAACCCTTGCTTTGGATATCACTATAGTAATACAGTTTGAACTGAGTACAACTTGGTTCGAGGCCATCCAGGCATGCAGCCATAGGCAGGGTTGTAGCTGTATTTTTCAATCTAGTCTTTCCATATTAATTTCATAAGCAAGCTCCTCGCTCCTTCAGTTTACATTAAAGGATAAAAATAATCACATAACTGAGGACAAGTATATCTGTATCTCTGATTTATTAGGTAACATTTCTTTGCCTCTGTTCAGAAGGTAAATGTAATAAATCTGCTATTTTTAGGTCTCAAAATGCAGCCCTATTTTAAATGAGAAAAATCAGAAACAGGTCATTAAAAGATGCTTTTTATCTAGCAGCATACAGAAATATTAGATTGTTGATTACTTAAGACTATGATCCAGATATGAATTTTGTCTGAGGAATGCCTTAAACTTCTGACTGAAAAGCTGAGAGCAAACACCAGAGTAAGGATCATTTAATACTTACTCCATATCTCTTACTTTAGACAAGATAGGCTGTGGTACAGAACAGCTTAAATACAAGCTGTGACAATTCTACTGTGTGTCTCACCATAGTATAAAAGCCACTGCACCTTAACTTGGACCTTTTAAAAGAGGAAGGAAGTGCAGCCTCAGCTTGAGTCCTGTGTGCAGTTTTGGGCACGACAATATAAAAAAAAAGACATTAAGCTATTAGAAACCATCCAAAGGAGGGCCACAAGGATCATGAAGTATCTGAAAGGAAAGCCTTTTGTGGAGTGGCTGAGCTCACTTTGTCTGTTCAACCTGGAGGGGACTAAGGGGAGACCTCATTCTGGTCTACAACATTCTCACAAGAGGAAGCAGAGAGGCAGATACTGATCTCTTCACTCTGGTGAACAGTGACAGGACCCAAAGAAATGGCATGAAGCTGAGTCAGGGAGGTTTAGGTTGGATATCAGGAAAAGGTTTTTCACGCAGAGGGTGGTTGGGCCATGGAACAGGCTCCCCAGGGAAGTGGTCAAAGCACCAAGCCTGACAGAGTTCCAGAGGTACTTGGACAATTTGCTCAGGCCCATGGTGTGACTTTTGGGGTGTTCTGTGCATGGGAAGGATTTGGACTTGATGATCCTGATTGGTCCCTTCCAGTTCAGCACATTCTATGCTTCTATAATTCTGTGCTGACTAGAAGATAACTGCAATGTCAGAGCCAAATTTTTGTGCATTATTTATTTAATCAATATTAAGACAATTTATCGTAAAGAGGAAATGCTTTAGTTGTTTGGACGGTAAGATTCATCCCAGCTTTTTTTAATGTGTCTACAGTGCTGTGGGTGTACACATCCAAAAGGATGATCCAGATTGCCTTTATAACCTCTAGATAAAAACAGGCCTTTTTGAAGCCAAATTCATTCGTTCATTTGCCTGGTTTTGGATGTGTATTGCCAGGTAAGACTGATCTTTCCCATACCTCATTTTTCTGTCTTGACTGTGAGGGGTATCAAGACAGTTAAGCTCAGGTATTGATATCTACATTACAGACATTAAATTTTTAAGCAAATCCCACCCTTCCTTCCTCTATATTGTTTGCACAAATGATCCTGCTTTTCCAATATGAGCGTCCAAATCTGAAATTTTCCATCTCTTCCTTGAGTACATCTTTCACTTCAAACCTCCCCAATCACATTAATCATGTGTTACGCCTCTCCACTGTTTTTTCATCCGCTGCTGATGATATCAGTAACAGCAACAAAAGGAGACAGAATATGCAAGTACACAAGGGGAAAGATATGATCAGGTAAAAACATACTCAGATGGTATGCTTGTAACATCCTTGTTGCATCTATGGCTAGAAATTTGATGTGTGAGGTATTATTCAATGATCTTACTTTAATAGTTAACAGATCATTGCTGTTATATCCAATAAATCCTATTGATTGAGTGCAATCCAATATTGGCCTATGATCAAAATGAAAACCAAAATACAGCTGAGTTGATCATAGCATGACACACAGACAAAATAAGACCCAAAGTTTTTACCTCTGTGTAGCTTAAAATTTAGCAAGGACTGGGATGTTTTCTTCCTGCACTGAGAGACAGCACAGTCTAAACAAGTAAGTAGTTTTAGTCCAGTTACAGTGAATTTCGTTACATCAGATGGAAAAAATGCAAGTAAAAATTCTCCTGCTTGGAAATCTGCAGCCTAACTTTGATTTTTTCTTTACTGTTCTCTGCTTTTTTGCAGATTACAAGGAGTAGGCATCAATGACTGCAAGCCTTTCTGTTGCTGACCATCTGGCAGATCACTGGAGCAACCAGTAGAGGAAGTTGCCCAATTCTTTAACCTGTCACATCTGGATTTCAACCTCTGTTGCACCCAGGAACGCCAACACAGCAGCTAACACGAACACAGGGCCCTCCAAAGCACGTCCCCAAACATCAGTGTTGGTCACACACAACCCAATGACCAGCAGAGACCGTACCCAAGCAAGCTGCTGCTCCCACCATGGCATAAAGCCCTGGTGTGACACAGTCTGCCCCAGGTCTGCACCAGTTCCTGAAGATGATCCAGTCATGATGGTGATATGCCAGCTGCTCCACTCCAATCCCAACCATCCTGCCAGCCATGGCTCCAACAGCCATGCTAGGAATGAAAAGGCCTGAAGGGATCTGGAATGAAATACAGACATATGAGCACCTTGACAAAAATTACCAGTATCAAACAATTTTAATTAACAGTAAGAAAACCAAGTTTCCATAGCCTCATGGCAGCCTACAGGGCTGATCCCCATGGTCTGACACAGTTTTCTGAAGTGACTGAGTTTATGTGGCTACATGTGTATTAATAGCTTTATAAAATGTTAGTGTGTTTTTTAAAGAAATTTTGAATCCTATCTGCTGCATCCTACTGAATTAGGGAGATAAATGCTATTTCTGAATAATACTTTGTTATTGAAGTCAAGATGTTCCTGGCTTTGCCTTTATTGCCTTCTCAGCAGGAAGTCAGGAGCTGCTGATGGTTCTGTCATAGCCTTGAGAATAAGCTTAACTGAAAATAACATCTTGATTTCACTCTCTATCAGATGGAGCACTTTATGGTTTTATTACTACTTTTTCAGGCTAAATCAGACCAGATTTTAAATTAAATGTCAAATGAAGAATAAAAATTTAGAGAAAGGAGGCTGACTGCTCAGAGGCAACTGACTCTCCATCTCAGTTTACAATATATTTTCCAGGAAGCTCTGTGAATCATTACATTGTTGTCTGCTATACAGACAAATCACAGATCATTAAAAAAGAGTATTTAAATGAGAAGAGGTGGGGGGAAAAGAGAATGAAAATTTACTTTGTCTTGGCTAAGTGCATTTTCTCTTCGATGTCAAGTGTACCAGCAAGTGGGAGATATATCTCCTGCTGGAGAAGGCAATTCAGATCTGTGACAAGGGCTTGCATGGGGCTCTTGTTGTTTTCAGAGAGGAACACCTATTATACCTTTTTCAAGTCTGGAAATACTTGAAAAAACCTTGAGCTTCCTAGAGAACTTAACTAATCACCTCATCAGCACAGCCCAGAGGTATCTGGGGCTGATAACAGCAGATGCTACAGCCCCCACCATATTGTGTTAACTTTGCTGAAGTTGGATTGTCTTCTAGATTTAGTGGGCCTGTTCTTTTACAGACTGGTTGAAAGTGTCAATTACTTCTAATGAATTTTAAATATATAGGATAAATAAAGAAAGAATCACATTTCAAATGCAGAACCAAAGTTTTTAATGAATAAGCATAACAATGAGCTGTCAGCCATAAATCAGTTTCTAGAGTGAAAGGCTAAAACTGGATCTTCAGTCCAAGCATAGTGGTTAAGAGAAATACGAGATACTTTAGTTTTGAGCATGGTATAAAATATAGTGTATAACTAAGAAAAACTTCTCATTGTCTGCAGCCATCAGATCCAGAAATAAATGCTCAGATAATGGGTGCTGTAGACAGACAGAACCTGATTTTTATGTGCTCTACTAATCAGATCTATAGAGCTCACCACAAACCACTTGTTATATATGGAAAGCTTGGATAAATTGTTCTTGGACCTTTCATCACTCATTTATGGGGAGGAGCAGTTGAAGGGAAAAGCTGCAAATCCAGAATATTCATATGACACATCAGCTAGTCTTCTCACTCATTCCCCCTTTCTTTCCAAGCTACAGTGCTTAAAAAGATTCAGAAATAGACCTTTCCTGCCACTTTTATATTTCTGTGATGCTCTAAATATGTAAAATAGTAAATTTAAAATTATTATTTCCTTGAGCATAGCTACCTTGAGGCACATTAAGACATTAATCCAACAAGACAAACAACAGTGTAAATAGCCCATATCCATGAGAGAGCTAAAACACAGCTGCAGTGGGACTCATCTTGAAATTGCTTATTGGCAACAGCGGGTTTAAATTCCCCCACAGATTTCTTTTTCACTTAACAAAACCGCAGATGGCTAGAAGGTGGGAAAGCAGGGCTCATCCCTGTGCTGCCACAGGGGGCCCACAGGGCAAGGTGCTGGCAGGCAGGTGAGCCAGCAGCATCTCAGTGACAGTGGCTGGGCCAGGTCAGAGCCAGAGAGAGCACAGCTGCCCACGGCAACCCCTCTGTGCCCTGTGCTCACGACAGCTCCCGCACCCACCCCGATTTACCTTCATGCCGAAAGTGAATATGGTGATGACGATTTTGAACACCAGAGCCAGGGCCAGCTGCCACATGGCAGAGTAGACTCCAGGGCCCGCAGGTCTGTCGGGAATGTCATCCACTGGCCGGGTCATGTTTGGGTCATTGATGTAGTCGCAGAGCTGCGAGGACTCCAGGGCACCACAGTCATTGAAGAGCTCGGAGATGAGCTCGCTGGTGCTCCTGCGGGTGTAGGGGTTGGGGTAGGCGATGATGGCAGTGATGGCTGTGATCACGATGACCTCCAGCACGGGGTATTTCCCAAGCCTGGTGGTCTTTCGCCTCCTGCACCAGGCGATGTTGCATCGGATGAAGAGGGTGCCCCAGAGGCCCCCAAAGACGCCGAGCAGGATGAAGGGGAAGAGCTCGGCCATGTACCAGGGGGTGTGGTACTCCACGTAGAACAGGACTAGACGGCTGTTTCCAAAAGGATTGATGGACCTCAGTGTGAAGGCAGCCACCAGAGCAGCAAAAAATGACCTCCAGAGGGTTTTCAGAGGAAAGTAGTAGCTGACCTAAAACCAAGCAAAGACCATAAACATTTCACTGAGTGTGACAGAGGATGCTTCCTTTAACTACCACCACCATCTGTTTTATTTGACTTTACTGTGAGCACTAGATCTTAACACAGCCAGAAAGTGTTCATAAAGGTATCAGAAAAGGCATTTTCAGATTTCAGAGAAAGAGTAGCAACTAGTTTAAAACTGACAACTTTAAATCCAGAGTTGCTGTCTAAAGAGTATAAGAAATGCTTCACAGCTTGGTCCATGCACTAGCAAGCTGAAGGCTGGAGAAACCTCAGTAGAGGGATATATTTCCATACTGAATCATCTGATTTGTTTCCAGAAAGCCAATGCGCTTCTGCTACTCAGATTATGCTAAAATATCTGGTTATTTCTTATTACTGGAAATCAGAGATTATTTTTGTTATGGAAGAAAAAATAAGCATATAAATATTTGAAAAATAATGAGTAATCTTGGAGAAATGTATCAAATTAAATTATATTTATTGAAGCAAGTGAACTGCCAGGTCTCACCTCTTCCAGACTAAAAAGCACACCTCCGATTGGAGCCCCAAAGGCAACAGAAACTCCTGCAGCGGCTGCAGCTGAAAGTACCTACAAAGCAAAGGTTTACATACAAGGCATGAGTTGTTTGAAACCCCAAGCATCCAGACAGGGAAATTAGAAATTTTTGAGCCAACCTCACCTCTCTTCTCTTTCCTTCATTCTTGCTGTACTTAGAGAAAAGGCTGCTGAAGAAGTTTCCGCAACAACAGGCCACATGGACTAACGGGCCCTCTTTCCCAAGGCTGAGGCCTGAAGACACCACCAGAACCAAGGTGACTGTTTTGATTAAAAGTGTCCATTTTCCCAGGTAGCCCCTAATAATGAACCCACTCAAGATGGTTTTTATCTGGAAAGCAGGAAGAACATGTTGAAAAGATGAAGAACCCTTCTCTACTCTGAAATTTCAAATGGAGTTAAAACTCCAGCAGAGTTTAAAAATTTGCAGACTGTTTGAAAAGAGACAGTGATGGAAAGAAAGGAACTGTAGGCAGGGCAGCTTTCCCACAGCAATATCTGAGCAGGGGTTAAGCAGACCACACTTTTACTGCTTTACGGGTGGTCTCCATAACAGGCAGTAAGGACCCTCACAGAGATCAATAGAAATATGAAACTCTTGCATGTCTCCTTACAAGATCAGAGTTAAACTGGATTTGAGTTTAACAAAACAGAAAAAAGCAAATAAACAACAACAGACTTTTTCCAGATAAAACACACCAAAATAGTTCTAGATATTGGAATCCCTGTACCATAAAAGCATGCACATATTCTGAAATGAGAAAGTCCAAAATATCATATTTCTACACATTTTTGTCTTAACTTTGCTAGCGAGTGGCTCGGAAAGAGCACAATGCATGTGCATGACACAAAGGCTGCAGGGTGGGATTTGGCTTTGGACTCTAGGCCTGGAAATGGGCTGGAGCTGAGCATCACCTCACATGAGGGATTTACCACTTGGAAACTAGCTTTATAGTTAACTATTAGATATTTTAAAGCCACAAATATATCAAACACATAACAATGACACACATGAAACATGGAAATTATTCAAATATTTTAAATTATTTATGGTGAGGGTTTTTTAAACATTTGGATGCTTCTGTTAGAGATCAAGAACAAAAGTATGCCAAGATTTCTGAGCTTTGGGCTGTTGATTCTGTCTGCCAGATTCCTAAATAATAATTCCAGTGGTTTCATAGCACTTTTAACAAGAGACTGCCCTGATTTCAAAGGCTTTTAATAACTCTGCTGGTTGAATTACAAGGTTCTTAATTTAACAGTTTAAATATGGAATGAGGCTCAATATGTAAAATATTGAAAATCAAGTAGATATTTTGGCTGCTATAATGTTGTCATGCTGGCACAATGTACATTACTCCGTCTTCAGGAACACAATTTGCAAAAGATGTGCACCAGACATTTTCAGGCATCCCAAATGATGGGCATCTTCAGCAGTTTAGGAAACCTTAGCTTTGTAGTCCACTCTCTCCCTTTTATTTTGCTTTTATTTAGAGTCTAGCCTAGAAAATAACTAGTTTTGTAACTGGTCCAAGTAATTTCATCCTAGGAAAATTCTCTATAATCTTCTAGTGAGTATGTCTCTTGGAGATGCTGATTTTTAATTCACACTCTGGCAATGAACGTGCATTAACCTGTCACAGTGACATATGAACACTTTTGACTATGGAAAACTTAGAAGATCACCATAAAAGCATAAAAAAGGGAATGAAGGCAGATGAGATGGACAGATAATTTCCTTGTTGCTATGCTATCTCATAGTACAGTTCTGGAATGGGAAAATTCATTGTTTGGGTTTTCTCAGATAGTCATGCACAAATAGAAACTCACCTCTGGGATTCCAGAGCCACAGGCATAAGGAGCAAACACTCTGACCAGGGAGACTGCCAGGAAAGCAAAACATAGAGCCCACATAATGTACAGAAAATAGTTTAGAATGTAAGCACTTGCACCCTAGAAAAATAACAGTAACAAAGACTGTTAGACAAAGGCAGATTGGCAAATCTCACACTTCTACTAGGGATCATGATGGCATGGAGCCTGATTTTTCATTTACATGGTAAGTGCTGCTTTTCCTCAGGAAGGCCAAATAACTTTATATATTCCAACAATTTTATTACTCATAGAAAGAAGCAGCATACTAATAAATACCTCACCCAGCCTATACAGTCTGTTTGCAAGGGACCCAAATACCTTAAACTGAGCATCTTTCAAGCACTAAAAAATCTAACTAACCCACATAAAACAAACAACAGATCAAACAAATAAGTCATAGGGGCAAAAGCAATAAGTAATGAAAAAGCACCTAATGAAGGAATCTGCTGTGTTCATCCCATGGTGGGGGACAAGGAATGAGATCCTGATATGTATTTTTCTGAGGGCTGGTATTCAAAGGTCAGTTCTCCATGCAGATGCTGATCCTTTCAAACAACATCCCTGTGTTGTAGCCAGTCAGTTCACAAACAGGAAGGGTAAAACCATAAATAAATCCTTTCTTTCTATATAGTGCTGTCCACGATAGGGTTGGAAACAATTTGAAAACACCATAGCTTGGCAGAACCCACTCACACATCTCAGTCATTTTTGCCCTAATGTTTTAAAATCATTCCAGTCAGTAATAAGCCTATCATCAAACTGAGTAACTTAACTTTTCTGGCAGAAAGTAAGATCATTAGCAATGGTTGACTGTGCAGTGCCATAGTGAAAGCATAGTCAATAGTGACCTTTAAGTTTCTACCTTTTTCCAATGGTAAAGTCAAAACTTTTGTTAAAATCTGCCTTGGAATACCTCTGCCTCTTCACATGCATATTTTTTTAAGATAAATTTCAAAAGCCCACCTACATGGACAAAAGAGAATCTACCCAGCAGCAGCAAATCGATACAAGGAGCTTAAGCCTTCAGACAATATCCCGTAGCAACATGACACTACAGATTAAAAAACTGAGATGAACCTCAGTGCATGAATTGGTATGAATCTTTCACCTCTAAGTGAACTCTTCCTACCGGATGCAATCCCAGCTGCTCAAGAACATCAGGGCCCCTGTGCTGCTCTGCAGGACAGCAGCCTGGATCTCAACATTATGATAAATCAAGTAGGAAAACAGGCATTAATCAATTGTATCAGTTAACAGAGCTGACCAAGCCTTGTTCCCAGTCATAAAAAACTTAGAGATGAGAAGTCTCTCTGTTTTCAAATCTGCAAGGAGACACCTTTTAACAGCATGGATGTTTGGTAGCTTAATTTTCCAGGCCTGTCCAAATGAAAATGCAGTAAGGATACTGCTAACCCCTATTCTTATGGATGTATCTGGAAGAAGGGCAATTTGTTAAGCTGGTGCTTGCTGAAGTTAGCAGCTGGCTTTGCTGATGACAGCAGAATGCTGAAGCAATACAATATTATCCCCCAATGCCCTGGGAGTAAGCAGTCCTGGATCCCACACTTGCAGTGATTGACATCTGGCTGCAGTAACCAAGGATCTTTGTTGCTACAGCTGAAGACCGTCTCATGAATGTCTTCTCCTAGTGCTTTCAATTACAAACAGCTATGACAATATTTGCTCTTCCTCTAGAGAAAACTCTGGATATCTTGCCTCAGGGCAAAATTGTCCTGTCAGTGTGAACCTGGAATACCTCCAAAGAAGGCCAACACCATTACAAAAATTTGGCCCTATTAGGTTGAGCAAAAGCTGTAGTTTTACTTCTAAATTCACTGGAGGAAAATTAATTTTGTTTCTTTTTACTTCTTCTTTTGCATCTCAGAAGTCATAAGAGAACTCTGTCAGCTCGTTACTTCAGTCACACATACACCTACAGTGCTGTGGCAGCACCCCACAAGAGTCCGTATGGCCAGTTCAATCTTATGCCTTGGGACATCTTTCATTGTTACATTTTCCAGATATCTGGCATTCTGCAGGTTCAACTGCAGCAACTTCTAATGATTAATAATATGAAAACCTTTGGGAAGTGAAGTAGCAGTTACTCAGTATAGCAAATGGCTCATTTCTCATCCATTACACGCCATTACTAAGGCTCTGAATCAGTGAAAGTCTTGAGCGTGTACACTGGAGTCAGAGACTGAAGCAGATCACCAGCAGAGCTGATCCTGCTATGACCTTTCCCATGACAGCTCAAAAGACTCACCCTGGAGTAATGAAGCAAGAAGGAAAACTGAGCAAAATTTTGCATTTTAGTTTGCAAGATGAAGCAATACTTCAGATCTGGTGTCAGTCCAGTTTAGATACAAAAGGAACACAATTGAAAACAACCCTCACAAACTCAGAACGCTGAAATAAACCACATCCCTCAGGATGCCCTCCAATGTGTGGTTGGTTACTCCAGAGGCCCAGAGCTCAACCCTGACTCAACAGGGATCTCAGAGTTTGCAGACTCTCCTATGGAGGTTACAGCAGTGTGTGTCCTCAAGACTGACAGGTTCAAGGCTGCAAAACTGAGAAGGGGGTTCCAGGTTTAGAGGGGCTTCCTGGTCCTGCAGGTCTCAGCTTCAAGACAGGAGATCCAGAAGCTCTGGGATAGGAATTCAGTCCATTGCTGGATCCAGTGTCATGATCCATGGAAGACATGGGGTCCTTTCCTCTATCCTGGACACATGTAAGCCATCAAAAATGGGGTTCTCAGCTCCAGTGAAGCTGGGGTTGGGATCAAACTGAATCTGCACAGCAGGGAATGTCCGAATCACCTGTGATACCTGATAGCTTTTTGATCTACCAGTGAATTTGACGTTTTGAAACTTTCTCACACCAAAAAACCCTTTTCACATCCTCTTTGGAAGTAGTTCAAGACCAGAAAGGTGAAGGATAATTGACCTACAAAACAGTGATTAGGGAAGAAAACATAGCTTGGTAGCTGTCTAATGGTCTATTATGTTTTCCATAATAATTTATATCAAGCCTTTGCTTTGGGCTCATTTTTTAGGAGCACTAGAATGGAAACATTTTTCAAGAGATGCCATAGGAAATATCCCAATTCTCCATGAAAACGTATGTACAGGGTTTATCACAGCCATAAATTGGCAAAACCACAAGGAAGAACTGATCTAAATCTCAGTCCTCAAAATGTCAAATTTAGTTGGCTATGATGAGAAAGAATCACAGTCATGCATAAAAAAAGGAAGGCATGTCTGACCAGAGTACCTTTAGGGAAACTGTTCCAAATACTTTTCGCCTAAATTGTGTTCCAATGCACACTTTTGTTTTATGGGGCTCTTATGTAAATGTCAGGCACAAAGTGAAACATAGAAAAAAACCCAGCAAAGTTATTCTGAAACTCAGTCAAGTCCAGTGTATTTTGATACCTACTAAAATCCTCTACAGAAACCATACAGCACAAAACTTGCCCATATCATAAGCCTTTTGAACAGAAGCCTTTTGAACAAAACTGAATTTTTACTTTCCAAATTCACATTTTTATTGGGCTTTCCCTGGTATTTCAGTGTAACACAAACAGACAGATATATTAATAATATTTACAGCCTCCATCAGGCCCTCAGGAACCCACAGATCTTAGAGGCCCATTTGTTTTAGGGAAGTAACTGAAGCTAAGCTAAGATGAACCTTTTCTTATTTGTCCTGCTGTGACAGTACACCGGGGGTGAGAAGCCAAATTTGAACACAAAATGAGTGAAGTTTCACAGTGCTCACCTGGCTGATACCTTTTCTAAAGCCACAGCACACAACAGTTATGACTGCTGGTTTTGAGAAGATGGAGAAAGCAATAAGTTTTCTCAAGTATATGCATCTTTCCAAAGTAACAGCATGTCAAACACATGCACAGGATTTCCAAATCCCCTAATAATTTGAACAGTTTCCTCTTTTTTCCCTTTCCATGTTTTTGTTGGGTTTGTTTGGTTTGGGTTTTCTTGGTTGGTTGGTTTTTTGGTGGGGTTTGTTTGTTTGTTTGTTTTGGTTTGTTTGTTTTCTCTTAAATTACAACATCAGCCCCATCCTGTAGCTGTCTATCAGGGTAATATTCCTTCACTGTCACAGAGACACAGCCACCCAAACATCTGTTGATGAAGACCAGGATGAACTTAGCAAACCTCTGGCAAAGGGAAGCTTGGCACTGTGACTGGCAGCCGTGCTGAGAGGTTTTTGTCTCTGATTATGTGGTGAGAACATTCAGGGACACTGAGCACCCCAGCACTTCCACTGTGGTTCATTAGAACCGTGGAAAATTGAGCTATAGCTGTGCACAGACACTCCCACCTAGTACTGCTTCTCCTGCAAACCTAAAGCAGCACTGAAGGGAGCATGAATGACACACTTGCCTGGCAATGAGGGTGTCCTCAAAGACTGTCTGCAGCACCAGACAACCTCCACACTGGGGGAAGGTCTGAGACAACCTCTCCAAAACACCCACCCACACATCATATTCAAGTTTTGTCAAATTCAAGTCAGAAATAAGGAGGGAGGATTTGAGGCAATAATCCTGCCAAAGTTTAAGTTGTGAAGGGTTAAATATTATTCAATACATTAAATAACTTAGGTTGAAAATGAAATGTGGTTCTGTATTTTTTTACAAGTATTATCTACCAAATGGTATACAGAAAGGCTTCTTTTTATTGTTTTCAAAATCAAACTTTCAGCTGTTTTGCTTTGAAACAGCATTCTTTGAATTTAAAATTACTATAATTATGGGAAGAAAAAGTGTAAGGGAAAAAAAAATCTTAAAATGTAAGTTTCATGTCTGTCCAGATCAGCTTTTTCCCTTCCTGTCCAACACCCCTGCAAATCCTTCACCCTGGCCAGGGAGCCCACTCTTTTCCCAGTTTTTGGTGCTGGCTAGGCCTCTTGATGAGTCATAGACAAATTGATTGCAAGGGATAAACAAGCAATTCTTAAGCAGCTCCCTTTATCAAAATACATGAAACCCCATCTGCAATCCCAAAAATATCCTCATAAATGTATTTATGTCAGTTCTCATCCTTTTTTTGTCCCATAAAATTATCCTTAAAAGAAAAAAAAAATGCAGCTCAGGTTCCCGGGTGATTATGCTGTGCGTGTTATGAAACACTTTTAGTTTAATACTAATAAGAGAGTGCAATCTCACAGTTTTCCAGTTTCCATTGCACTGAAACTACAGGGCCTCCTTCAAGTAAAGCAGATATTGCTTGTGGAAATGTCTTTTTCTGCAGTGTGCTCAGTTCATTACTCTCTCTTTCACAGAAACTCTCTGGAGGGAACATCAGCAAGTATGAAAAAAGGGCACTGCCTGGCCTGCTGCAACCCCAAGCTAATCAGGCCTCCCATACCTCAGACTGGCTTACAAGAAGTTCAGACCATTTCTGCCACTGGGGACATTTGTCCCTGTCATCGAATGTCGTTTCGTTGGACGTCCAGCAGCACTGCTCGTGGCTGTACCAGAAGGCAGACAGGCAGACACCCTCTTTCAGGTCTGTCATCCAATCCACAGCTAAGTCTATCACTCCAGCTAATGTACCTGGGAAAAGAAATGCACAAAAAGAAACACTGCTGTTAAAAATAATCAAGTTGCAAGGATAATACATCTGATTTTAATAAGACACTAAAACCCATGATTTGGGTAAGCAGGCACAATGTAAGGCTGTGTTCTCAGCCTGGAGAAGGTTCCAAGGAGACCTTATAGCAGCCTCCTAGTACCTAAAGGGGGCTTGTAAAAAATTGGGGACAGACTTTCTATCAGGACCTGTTGCAGCAGGGCAAGGGCTAACAATTTTTAACTAGGAGAGGTTGATTTAGACTAAGTACAAGGAAGAAGATTTTTACAGTGAGGGTGACGAAACACTGTAACAGGTTGCCCAGAGAGGTGGATGCCCCATCCTTGGAAACATTCAAGGTGAGGTTGGACAGGGTTCTGAACAGCCTGATCCACTTGAGGATGAGCCTGCTCGTGGCAGGAGTGTTGGACAGCATGGCCTTTAAAGGCCCCTTCCAACCCAAACTATTCTCTGCATCTATAAATACAAATATACCAAAGAACTGGGGGCAATAACAAGTTTTTCTGACCTTCAATGCTCGCTCATAAGCTTTTATTTTAAAGATTATAATTTTCATACTGACTGATGGCAAATAGGGGAGATGTAACCAATGCCAGGCCTGCAGCCTGTCCCAGGCAGGTTCCCCATCTGGCTGAGATGGGGAGGATGTCGTGCAGGCTCTCTAGAGACACACCTGGCCGCGGGTCTCAAACCTCCCTGTGTGCTTCAGGGAGGAGATGGATATGTGTATTTATATACAGCTCTACTGGTCCCAACAGAGCAACCTTTTAGAAGGATGATTTCGTTATAGATATAACGTGGATGCCAAATTCTGACTTAGGAACTTAACAGAATGGAGCTTTTGATATGTGTGTGCATTGATCAGCAATCTGGACATGCAGCATAAAATGATCTTTCAAATCCTCCCTGTACCACAATGCTCGTTTCAGTTTCTCCCCGGTAGTTTCACAGAGCTACAGTGACACCCGGTGGCCACCAGACACAGACACAGACAAACTTGCTGTGGCCAGACACTGAAAAAGAGAATTCCTGCTTCTCTAGGTCATTTGCTCATCAGCAATAACCTGTCCCAGCAGCAGCACCCTCAGAGCAGGGGGGTCCCCAGGAATGCAAGAGCAGCAGGAATGAGAGGCTGGGAGCAGCCAGAACACAGAGGCAGACCTGTGTCCTGTCCCTATATCCATACTTTCTGGAAAGAATTAAACCACCAGCTGAGAGAAGAATCCTTTAGTGTTTTTCAGATCCCTCTCATACACAATGGAAAGCAGAAGTCATCATTACTTTTACAAATAATCATTAATAAAATCTCAGGAGACTACTAATTGATTTGAACAGAATTTATCAACACATATCAATGTATTGGGGGAAAAATACTTTGTAAAATGCAAACTGGTTTGGTTTTATGTTTCCAAAACTTATAGATTTGTGGCTCCTGCTAAGAATGCAATTATGTGAAGCAAGGGTAGGAGCTGCTCCCCTTTCCCCCAGCAGCTGGGGCACACAAGTGGGTCCAAGAACTGGTTTATTTCATCTGGAACTAAAGTTTTCTGATTTTCACTTCTTAAAAGATACAGGGGGAAGACCACATTTCAAATAATTCAAGAACCATTTTTTTTTTTTACTTCAAAGACCAGAAAAAACCCACAGGTTGTTCTTCCACCCTTAACAAGGATACTTGCCCCCACCTTGACAAGCAGTGGTGCTCAGGGTAGCAGTGAAGAATTTCTGTTGTATAAAAATAATCTGAAGAACTATACAGAACTATACTATATCAGACAGGATGACACATACACACACAAAAAAATAAGGCTGCAGAAGGGAGTGATGATGTCTTTAACAATTATTTTCTTTCATGAAGATCTTGCCTTAATCTTGGTAATTCTTTTCCATTTTCCCAAGTTTCTATGGAAACAATGAACCATACTGCTAGATGATGATGAATCATTGCATTGCTGGCAACATCAGCATGCACAGCTTCCTGTTGTGCAGTGAGCTCTAAATTCTCCAACTTTATGAAAGTTTCAGAAACAAGGAATTTTCATCTCTTGGATATGACCACCAAATGCTGTGCCTTTTGCACCTCTTCATGGATCTTTAACATTCTCTGTAACCTTCAAAGCTTACATTACACTTAACCAGGCAGCTGCATATTAGTGCCACCTAGCAAAAGGTGCAAAGGAAGACAGACTTTTCAATGAATAACCATACTGAAGAAAAAACATTCAGTTCTCTAATATAATGAGCTCACAGGCACCTCAGCACCAGTAAGAAAATGTGCTTAATTATGCAGCTGATCTGGTCCCTTTTGCCAGATTCATAGGGATCCACATAAGGAGGAAAATGCTTTTTACTACATGTAATTTACTACACCAGCCTTCAAGAGAAGAAAACCATAAGGAGGCCCAGGATAATAATGCAATAGTGAATGCTTCACCACCTATGTGACCAGAGCTAGAAGTTTTTCAAGTTCTGAATTTTCGCAACTTTAGGTGAAATTAATGCAAGTGCTAGGCAGTTCAGCATCTCAAGGTCAAGCTTTTAACTTCTTGTGCTTATTTTGGCTGCCAAGACTGTAACAGAGCATAAATTTCTCTCCCTGCTTCTCCCATCAAAGGAGCTGAATTTGTTCCCCCTTCCATGTAACCTCCTGCTTGGAAGGAAAAATAATGAAGTACTTCAAAAGCCAGACAATGCTGAACTTCATTTCAGATATAAGTCTTTTACCTCTCTCCTTTTGCTTTTGTTGATGATGGCAGAGTTCTTCCTTTACAGTGCCCTAATGAGAATGCTAAAAATTTGTTCTGAAAAGATCCTCATGCACCATGTTTTCCTCATGCACCTGTGTCAGAAAACAGCATCACCCAAGTGGTGCAGCACAGAATTGCAAAGGGAATTCTTGCACATCCAGCCCAGCATCAGAGCATTGCAGCATTACTACAATGGCACTTTTTGTCACATAGCTTTAGAAAACACAGACAATTGCTGATCTATAACTAGCACAATCTTTCAGTTGGCCAGCAGTAATGGTTAGGCTGAGGAACATCCACTGGTCTGCAGGCAGGATGGGCCCAGCAAAAATTCAGAGTTCTTTAGAAACAAATGCCTAAAATTTTGGCATCCATATGTAAATTTTTAGGCTCACTCTCCATACATTGCTTTATATGACTGAGACAGGCCCAGGTAGTGTTCAGTATCTTTTTCTAGATCATTGTGTGAACAGTCTTCATCTGACCTCCCCATCAAACAACGTTTGTGGGTTTGACTGTTCCTTCCCTTTTCTCTGCAATTAGCAGGCTTTGTCTATCAAAGCCTCATTTCCAGGAGCTCCTCAGTGCCCTGCCTGCCATTTGGGTGTGTCATACACCATCAACTTCCTCCAGCCTGATGTCCAAGGTCCTGTGGGCACTTCCACAGACCAGAGGCAGTGGGGGGCTCAGCCCAGGCCAATTCATGTGTGCACCCTCACACAGGAAACTGTGATATGATCCCAATGCCTTCTGCTACATTCTCCATATACATTGGTGTTATCTGTAACCCTGAAGCTGGCTCTGCTGCGAGCAGGAAGCCAGAGCAGAACCCCTCCAGACATCCCTTTGCCACCTACACTTCTCTGGGACTAACAAAGGGTGCAGGTTTGATGACACTCAAAAAAACAACAAGATATATATATGTATGACATGATATTTGTGTCATACTGATAAATGGGATGGTCCTCTCCTTCCTGCCTCCATCAGCTATATTTTGTTTGCTTGCAACTCTGTGCTGACCAACACTGCTGAGCCCACAAATCAGCTGAAAACTAATCTGGCCAAAATCCATTTTTTCCAGCAAATCAGAACCAATATTCACTCGCCCAGTGCAGCTACACATGGACAGAGCAACAGGGCCCAGTGGCAGATGCACTGGAGAACAAAGATTGCTCCTTTTGTTAGTTCATGTTGGCCTTTGAAGTATTCCAAAATCTGAAAGACACAGTTTATCAAATCAATGGGATTTAGGCTTCTAGATCAGTTAAGCTCCTTTAAAACTCCTGGGCCTGGGTAAATGACCCAAGTGCTTTTGGAAACTTGTGGAAGCTCTTGACAGCCTCTTCCAAAGAGTCCCACCTTGCTGTCCCCTATGCCCAGCACAGGGACAGCAGGGGCAGAACACTCCATGGCACCCTGATGTCCTGCTGCCACTTTTCCCTTTCTCTCCCACTCCTTGCCATAATTTCTGCTTCTGGTAATGCCTGGACCCAGCTGCTCAAGTGTTCACCCAGTGTCCATCCACTGAGCCAGGCTACTCCCCTTGGAGCAGCAGTAGCTTCTGCCTGTTCAACAGAGGAGGGACCATGGAGGAGCCAGGCTGGTCCATGCAGTCCCACCTGATCATACAGATGTCCTTGTGGCACACTTTCTTCTCTGAGCAGGCATTATTTTAAGAAGACAGAAAAACAACACAAAGTGCCTCTTCTGCACCACCATCTCCTCCCTCCCCAAACCTGGCTAAGACACCTGACTAACTTGGTTTGACTCTCTGAGGTAAAACATGTTGCTCTGCACCCTTGTCCTTGAAAAGGCTGCAAAAGCTACCAGATCTCAGCTGTAGCTTACCCTCAGCTCCCATTGCCAAGCTGGGCATATCAGTGCTAGGGCTTATCAGAGGGCTTATCAGTGACTCTGGCTTTTAACAGCCTTGAAGTTTTCAGCAAGAGGTTTCATTGCAAACTAGAACTGAATAAAACCTTCTGGGATGTTTTTACTAAAATGGGAATGTGTGCATGTTTACCATATTGTTTGTGTGAGGAGAAGATTACTGAGGTCACTAGAACCCTCAAGGGCTTGTTCTAACTTTATTTGCAGGCACAATTCTTCACCCCAGATGAGACCAACCCTGGCCTCCAGGCAGGACTCAGCAGCCCTGGTAGTACACAATCTATCACCTTCCCATCTCACCCTCCCAACAAAGTTTTTGTGGAAATAATTACATGTCTGTGAAATTACATAATTTGTCCAACGCGTCAATTCAGAAATGTTTTCTCAAGAACTTTACCAGTACTTCTGAGGCTGCTAACAACTGTAATAAACATATTAACTTGACAGATGCTGAGCAGGAAATTCCCATCACCCCCTGGAAGCTGGGATGGTGCACATGGTGCTTTTACCAAGCAGCATGACACAGGAGCACCCTGACATCACTGAAAAAGCATAAAAAATGGCAGCTGTCTGAGCTGGGTCAGAGAAGTGCAGCTTTCCAAGCAGGAGGATGTGCTTAACTAAGGAGAAGACAGGAGAAACTGAGGAAATTAATGAATTTGCCATGTGAGTTTGAGCAGGCTGTTAAATATGTAATGTCTGTCTGGCCTGGAAGCAGATCTGAAACTGTATTTTGCCTTCATGCATACATAAAGAAGATAACCCAGTGGAAACAGCAGTTTATAAAGCTCCTCTTTGAGTGTCCACAACCAATATTTTTCCCACATCATTTTTTTTTACTTGCAGAATTAAAGTGATGACAAGAAAAAAAAACCTAAAAATAAAATTTACTTCTGCAAAGCAAAGATTCAGAAAGTCATAGCAGCCCACCAAGTATGAAGCACTCAAATGCAGATTTCCCAAAGCAATAGAAAAAATCCCTCTACTGGTGAAAACATTTTTTCTAGGTCAGCGCTCAAAAGGAGACTTTAAAAGTGGGTATTTTTATTTAGTTTAGTTTATTTATTTTTAGTTAGGATCATAACTGCATGAATGCAAAATTGTCTTTTTAGCTTAAAAACAAAAAACGTCAATGGAGAGACAAAGAAGTACAAAGAGAAGCAGATGGCACTGCAGCAGCTTGGGTGAGATGCTTCAGGCATAGCTGTAGCACTAACACAGACATACCTGCCAGTAGTCCTATAAGAAGCATTACAACCCATCCTGACCAGGCATCCAGCAAACTCTTGATGAACTCCCATATGGATTCTTTACTTTTGCTTGTAATCTGAAATTGAACACACATATAGATGTGTTGCTGATTCAGCTTGACAGTTTTAGAGTACAAAGTTTAAAATAATTAAACTCCTAGATGGTGCATACAATTTCTCTATTCTCTACTTCCTTCAGTCCTAATAACTTGCTCAGAGATGCTCAGCTGATTAAGGTGCAGCAGCCCTTTTGTATTTACAAACTCAGGACATCCCATACATTTAAAGATTCTCCTCAAGTCACCCCACATCTATTTGTTTAGAAGTTCTCCTCAAGTCATGCAGCAAAGTAGGAAGCAATAACTTTGGAAAAGTGCTTGTTTTTGTCACTAGCAGGATGGCTGTGTCCCAGGGCTGGATCAAACCTTGCGGTGGCGGTCGGTGTCACGCGATTTCTCCCGCAGCCAGTCGATGGTGTGGAAATCCTCATAGGTGCCAACATCGGGAAAAGGCTCGTCCAGAAAATCCATCAGGTTGCCTGAACCGTTCATGTCTCCTGCATTGACCATATTAGGATCTGTATGTAGAGGAAAAACAAGTTTGTCAATAAATTCAAGAGGTTTTGTCAGGCATTTCACAACCACCTTCTCTGAAATACCTCCACAAGCCAGGAAGTCAAGACAGCATGAACAGCAGTCCTGGGCAGCACACACAAACTCCTCATACTTGCTTTTAAGAAAGTAGGGAGAAAAATATCCACCATGTATCCTACTAAAGCACAAGAGGAAATTAAAGATACCTGTCCCCAAACTACAACAGTTACCAGGGGGATTTGATGGGAACTTGGACAAGGGCACATAGGAGTGAGGTGGTCTGATCAGGGACTTTGGAACAAGATGGGCAACAGAGAAGAAACCAGTATTAAAATATACAAGAGACACAAACCTGACAGAGCAAACATGAAGAACATGAGCAGAAACAAACCTCACCACTCATGCTAACTGGAGAGCTATTGTATGTGTGCCTCTGGGATACAGGCTCAGCTACTGGTTGAACCTGCACACGAGAAAGTGGAAGCCAGGTCCAGGAAGGCTTCAGCAGCTGGGCAGGGAGGTCCTGGGCTGAGACTGGAGGCAGCTGTGCACTTCTACATCACTTAACAAAGTGTTGTTCTAAAGATGGTTAATCCCATACATCCTAAAAGAGATGCCTGGGAATTGGGGTTTTCCAGAGAATACCTGTTATCATGGAGTTACAAAGGAAAAACACGAAAACATGTAAGAATGGGGACATACACAGACTTTAGGGATTGTATAGAACAGATCCTGTAGCTCCTTGACTGACACAAGGTAACTTTTGCTGGTCACTGATGAGGCCAGCACAGCGCCAATGACTGCCACCCACTTCATTCCACCAGGTACAGAAACGGGAATTTCACAAAAAATTTGGATCTTTGAACCTGTGAGGAGATTTCCCAGCTCTGTAATTGGAACAGGCAAAAATGCAGTAGATAAGCTTTTAGCAGACTGTCCATAAACCCTGATACTCTGCTCAGCCCTCTTTACTTAGCATCTTTTTTCTTCCCCTCTCTCCATTTTCAACTGTTTTATTTGAAACTTCACCATGTAATTTTTTTGCCTTAGTGGCAGTAAGTGTGAATACTCAGCTTTGTCAGTCTCTGCTCTCCACTGTGTAGGGTTTTTGGGTGACACAGACAATGTGCTGAGCACAAGCAGCTGAGAAAAGCATTATCTTACAGGCAACCAGCAGGTCACCATTATACCATTAACAGAAGCCCTTTCAAATGTGGAAATGGAGAAATCTCCAAGCACCATGGCATGTTTGTCTGAAAGAGAATCATGAAAGTGAATCAGTCTGGGGAAGGAAACTCAGTGCAGAGCAGGTGTCCTATGCAGAGCACAAATAAGCTGCCCCAAGGCTGGGGTGATTTAAAAAGCAGAAGTTTGGAAGAGCAACAATTGAGAACAGCGATACTTGGCCAAGCAGGTGAGAGCACGCTCCGGTTTGCTGGGTGAAACAAGGAGCTGAAGGTGGGATGATGTGGCTGGCAACAGGAGCAGGATGATGAGCTCAGTGTCTCCCCAGAGGACTGGAAAGGGAAGCTGAAATGAGGTGAAAGGATTGGGATGCTATTACTTTGTAACATTGTGATACTTTGCAGATTATTTGCTTCACCCTATTCTTCCCATACAGCAAAGAAGGACCTGTAAAGAACATGCAGCTCAGACTGTCTGCCTGCACAAGGCAGCACCCTCTGCTAAATAAACAAACTTCTGGAAACTCTTCTGGAAACTGAAAGCATTGGCAAGTTTTCCTTCATACCGCAAGAAAATTACCCAACATACTAGTTATATCATGTAAAAAATAGCTTTTTAAGTGTGTTGTCAATGCCCAGCACATGACAGTATTGTGATGGATAATACCAGGCCAGACCACAAGTATGTACAATAATTACAATCTCAGTCTGAATCTATCCCAAAAATACGTGCTACACAACATGTCCAAGGAGAGAAAAAATGTGCTGGAGACCACAGGGCCACGGAAGACTAAGAAAACAAACAAACTTTGAACTCAAGGTAGTGTACCAGTACCTGGAAATTGCAGTGAACTGGATGACTGCCAGCCTTAAAGTTCACTTCAGGTACTGTGCTTTTGAAAGCAGAGATGTGATATCAGATTATGCAAAACACAATTTTAGTAAATGAAACCTAGCTACAGCACTTTAGAACTGAGTACTACAGAGTTCCCATCTTATATCCTATCACCAAGCACTAAAAGTATTCCTTTCTTTCTCTTTATTTTGCATTTATTTCTCTCACCTTACTTTGGCATCTGTAATAATTCACAAAGTGTATTTCAGGATGAGCTAATTCGCCCTCCAAATTAGGGCAGAGATATTTTCAGTTCTGCCAGCAGAACTGGAGCCTTACACTGATCAGGCAGTTACAGATATTTTAATTCACATAAATTAAGGGCAAATTAGCCTCATTTAAACATGGATTATAGCCAGGTGTAGTGCAGCAACACACCCTGATGATAGCAAAAGCACGAACAGCCATGGTGCTGGTTGTCTCATCTAGCATGAGAAACGTGCACTATACTCAGGACACTAAAACCTAGACTCTTTTCACAGCTGATAACAGGAAATGAACTATTTACATTAGAATGAGAGAGACTACTTCACAAAAGTGATAATTTCTGTTTATTGATCACAAGGAGATGTCACAGGTAGGCATCTTCATCTGGTCTAAAGAGTACAACATCACCAGCTCAAAAGAAAACATTGCAACACCATGACATGCAGAATTAGTTGCAAATGCAGCTCCTCAGACCTGAGCATCTAAGAGATCTGGATGCTCTGACAGAGCTTATTGTATAAGCTGAAAGGTTGAGTCTTTCTGAGGAATTGTCTAACATTTATATTGTGTCCCTTTGTTGTTCCATGTCTTAGATGTCCTTTCTGTCCTTTCCACTACTTCTGCAGATGCTGATGCAACATAATTTGTGCAAGGGCTTTTCCTGCTTAGTCCCCATATTCTTTTCCTAATAACTTCTGGCACTCCACCAGCTGCTCCTAGGGCAGACATCCAACACTGAGCAGTCTGCTGTGACTCCTTGAGAGACAGTGGCCAGTTTGGAGCCCATCATTCTGTGATCTCACAGGGACATTTTCCCCTTTGCTTTGCCTTTATCCACTTTGAATTCCATTCAGCCATTCTATTCCCTACAATACAGTAGAGAGCCTTCCCACTGAGCACTCATTTTTACTAACTAGCTTACTGTATCTACAACTGAACGTGTGTGTCAATACTCTGCTTTAATGATTGCAAACAGGTTCTTTCTAGAAACTGAACTAGAAAACAAACCTGACTGAACCACATATCTCTGAAACTCACAGGGTTCTGGTTAGCAGACTTCCCCAGATTTAGACCCATGACTACTGTGATCCTGTAGATGTAGCAAAGTCCTGGCAGGGTCTGAGTCACAAATCAAGGGAGGCCACAGTGCTAGACTCTCAATTGTGCCTCCTGATAGAGGCTTTCCTGGCTGCCACATAACCCTAAAGGTCTTCCAGAAACCTTAGGCCAGATCAATCTGATGGTCAGTCCATCTAGCCATGCTTGGTGCACAGTATTCTGAAGCCTGCAGGAGTTAGTTACCCTACAAATATCAGAGGAGCTGCATGAGAGCAAGCTGGAAGTAAGGGTCCAAATATCAGCCTGTGAAGCTTTATGACTGCAGAAAACCAGATAATTTTTAAACACACAAGGAAAGCAAAGAAAAGACTCATGCAAACTACAGAAACAAGCTACAGAAGCCAGGGTGCAAACACAGGGAGCTGCTGATGGACCAGAACACACCAACAAGCACAGCTGGTACTACATAAACACAAGATCTCATTACATTTACTCACTTTCTATTATTTTCTAAAGAACCAAAAGGTAGAAGTATTATCATATTTAGGGTGCTGCAAGTCTCACAGTGAGTAAAGTCATCACTAGACTTCGATCAGCTGGGAGCTAAGTTTTATAGAAGAGCAATAAATCACATTTACAGTGAAAATGCTGACAAAATCTCAGCTTTAGAGCACTGTTACAGCACGTGCAAATGTAAAGCCACAGCTAGAAGAGCTCTATCAGTGAACTGACATTCAGGTAGTATGCTGACTGACTGATCAGATATGAAATGTATTTGACATGGCAAGCACAGACCAAAACATCCCATGGTTCAAAGAGGCTGAAAAGCATACTGATGGAAAACAACTAGTTGAACGAGCATCAAAGGAAAAGTCTTGGCCCTGGCCTATTGCTCCTAGACATGCTAGTTCCATGCTATGTTCTCCTCATCCTGTTTTCTGTTTTAATTGGATACATTGCACTGAGGCAGGCAGTATGATTTTTAATGCAATTCCAACAAGTTTCAAGTTACTTTCAACAGATCACAGTTACTGAATTACTTCAACACTTCAAATGTTTCTAGCAAACATTCACCTACATGCTTTGCTGTTTTCCTTGAAGTGGGGGGTTGCTATGTGACACATGACAAGATGCAGGCAGCAAAGAATACCTCTCTTCTGCTGTGGCAAAAGGAATAAGTGAACCTGGCAAGAGGCTGGGAGAAGAAAGCAGAAGCCTAAATGCCAATTGCAAGTTTCTCAATTCACATTTGGAGTTCGTTTTTCAGCGTGTCCAAAGCATCACCTGTTCCATCCCTTACAAATGTGTCATGCATTAGCCAACACACCAAAGAACATGGTGTGTCTTAGGGCTTTTCTATGCTCCAGTACCAACACACTCACTGTGATAAAACAGAGGAGATCCTATTCCAGACACAAAGCTTTTGAGTCATGACTCCATCAGAGCTGAGCCCACCACTGACCTGAACTGTTGGTCAGATGAGCTGTGCTCATGTGGTGTGACATGACAGCAGTTATTGCAAAAATGGAGGAGCGTGAGGGCTTTGAAAATATCTGGGATTTATTTTCTATAGCAGTCAGTAATGAAGAAGGAAATTTCACTGTTTGTCACCATCTCTGTCATCTCTGTCACCCCCAATACTGACTGTTCCAAGGACCAAGTGTGGTACCCCAGCCTCATGGCCTTTATCTGCTCAGGGTGATCTGTCAAGGCAAAGGCACCTCCTCCCAAGAGTCGCATGCTCTGCCACCATCCATCCATCCATCCATCCCCATTCCCAAGGAATTTAGACCCAGTCATAGAGATATACACAGAGCACTCTCCTCACAGGGCCTGAATCCAGGCAAACAGGCCAGCAGAGTGAGCTGAATCACAGAATCATGGAATGGTTTGGGTTGGAAGGGTCAGTGCTCAGAAAGAGCCCTAGGAGGGTAAGGCTGAGGGAGAAAAGTTCCTAGAGCCAAGCATGGTTACACCACAGGTCTTCAGCACCACCTGGCCAGAGAAAATGAGCCTGACAGCTGAGGAGGCAATGAGCAGGATTATTAACAGGGTCACCATGAAAGACAAATGAAAAGTACAGGGAGATGATTAGGGGTGTATGTCTTTTGGGGAGGGGTCACAGACTGAGGTCTGCTTTAGCCTAGAAGAGACCAAAGAGGGCCAAGGTGGTGTAGATGTAATTCCACTTCCACCACCTGCCATGCAGAAGATGATTTAGAAATGGCAAAGTGGGATATAGGAGACAGGCAAACAATTATTAAACATTCTTCTCAACAAGAAGTAAGATGCTGTTGGGTGGTGGTTTTAATGGAAGAAGTCCTCAGCAAAAGCAAGCAGGCTGAATCTCCAGCAAGTTAAATGGATGATTTTCTATAGATTGAAAAATATTTACAGACACTTTAAGATTATTCAATTTAGAAACTTCAGACTGAATGAGCCAAACAAGTTATTGACATTCCGTCTTAATGATGAAGTTTATAAAGAGGTGTTAAAATGGCCTTGAATCAGAGTAATTAAGTTCAGACTCCTGGAAAAAGCAGAAAATACTGAACCCACTTAAAGCTCTTTCTTTTTGAAACATAATATGGTAAAAGAATTCCCTATAAATTGAGAAAATACAGAGGAAAGACAAAATTGGAAAACGCGTTTCCTACAATTCAAGGACTACTTGCACAGCCCCCAATACAAGTAAATAGCCCTCAGTCTCTTACCACACTAGCACAGGCAGGCTGCAGCATCAGAAACAGCACTGTAAAATATTGCAGCATTTTACTGTATGGCCCCACCACCACAGATTATGGAGTTTCCAGCTATGATAGTGTGGTCAAGTTAAATACAGTCACATCTTTGATGTGCAGCTTTACCCTGAATAACCTCTATGGAAAAAATTATGAAGCCACAGCAGAGCTCAAAAAACACAGGGCACCAGATCACAGGGGAGAGGGCCTCGGAGAGAAGGGAAAAGCAGGAGAGAACATTTGGGATAAATGGCAGAAAACTGAGGCACACCTCTGACCAAACCACAGTCTTCAGCTGCCCCTCCTCAGCCACCACACATGCTCATGGGGTGAGCACAGAGAACAGAGCTGGCCAGGAGCACAGGCAAAGGGAGGCATGGGGTGAGATGGATGGGAGCTGGTACCCAACCAGCAGGGCTTCCCACCCCTCCATCACAGCCAGACTCCCTTTTCTCCTGTTCTCCTCCTGAGAGACATTTTCTTCCTCTGAGGGGCAAACGACACCCCAATGTCCCACTCGCTGCTCCTTCCCATGATGACTTTTCCTTTAGAAAATAATTTCTTTTGGTATGAAATATCATGTGCCTGCTCCCCCTTCAAGTTTTCTTGGAAAGTCTGAGCAAAATTAGTTCAGCTACTCAGTTATGTCAGAAAGGCAAGGGAAAAAAAAAATAAAAATCCCAGCTCTTTCCCTGCAACCTCCAAATGGAATTTTTGCCCAAATTGGCTCTGTATAAAAAAATTGTTAAACTCACATCTCTGTTTCCAGTGAGTCTTAAAGGTCCCTCCAATAAATGTACTTGTTAGTGCAGATGTTGAGGATGTGGAAAAAGCAGGAGGGAAGCATCATTGCTTCTGGAACACTCATCTGCAGTTTTGAAACTGAGCTGAAACATCTTTATTAAAGGATGCTCCTCTGCTAATAGCACAGAAGTTTGGGCAGATGAGTCTTTTGAACTGTATCAACCCCACACCCCCTTACTTCCTGAAGAAAATGAGATTTGATTAGGTTAAACTCTGGATGCCTTCAACTTCTGGATAAGAAACTACATTTCAGGAGACAGAACACCCTGGAAACCAGCCCTAACAGTGTAGGAGCATATATGGTTTCTGTTCTTGGTTTCCCTCAAGTCCTTTTCTTCACAAAAAAAAGAGGGAGAATTTCCCTTCTGAAGCCACAGCTTTTACTGCCACAGAGCTCTAAGCCACATCTGAAGAGTCAGGGGTGCTACAGGCTTTTCCTCCTCATGCCAGACACAGGTGAGCTTTGCAGCACCAGATTTCATGTGCCAGTGCTGGTCTTTGCTTCTTCATTCAGAAAATTTTAAGATTAAGGGGGAAAACCAGGTTTGGAACTGCAAAAAGAAAAAGCAAATGAGTTCAGAGAGAGCAAGAGTTGTACTGTCAGAAGGGAAGTGCCCTGGTACACAGTAACTCCTAATAGTTCTTTCCTGAAACGGTATGTTCAATGGTATTCAATGTACCTCTGGCTGAAAACCTTTTTAAGCCTTCAGCTTGTAATAAAGCTGATAAATCTGCATTGGAAAAGCCATTAATCTGTTCCACCATGTCACTTCTTACAATCTGAGCAGAGGTTGTGAGCCATTTTCACACAAGAGGGTAATGTTTTTCTGTTCACAGGGCACTGGCTTTCACTGCTGCATTTGATGCTGATGGGCTGCACAGCTACAGAGAAGTAATTTCATCCCCCTGAGAGGAAGCTTCTGCAAGATGGGGAAACTCTTTCCTTGGGGTGATGCTTAAGAGCAAAATGTTAAAAGTGGTTTAGGAATAGCAGCCTAGTAACCCTGCCAGAGTCTCTCTTTTGACATTAATAATTTTGTGTGAATTTTTAGTTCTGCCAGGCTAGAGATGAAGAAAGCTGAAAAAAACCAACACCTGGTGTGTGTGTGTGTATGCACACACAAAAAATGAATTACGACTTTTTCTCTACAACCTCTAAGAGGAAAAATTAACACACACACACACCCCCTGTTGGGTACCCTGAAAGCTGCAGCATGATGGCAAAAGCAACCAGGAAAAGAACTGGTACCTCTGGGTACCACACCACTTTTGAGGGTTGAGCACTGTGCTGAGCTAGGAGCTGTTCAGGCCTGAGAGAGGCTGAATACAACAGAACACCAACCTCCAGCACAAGCAAGATGGCTCTGGACTGTGGAGGAGACTGGGGGTTGGGAGCATCCCCTTTTCCCCTGCTATAGCACCTGGCTGCAGTCGCAATCCTGCTCACTTTGCCCTCCAGGTCAGCAAACAACAACTTCATGATGAAGAACTTCCCAGCCCAGGAGGTTACAGCACTCCAGAGGAGCCTGTTTGGTTCAGGCAGATAGGCAGTTCTCTAACCCAGCATCAACACTCCCCACCTCCTTCTCCTCCTGTTTAAAAGCTACCAAGCCACTACCTTTGAAAAGGTACAACTTTTGTAAGAGAGGCCCCTATGGGCACAGGGGCTGAGCAATCTTGCAGCCACGTGCTGGAGCCCTGGCAGGGCACTCCAGTGCTGCCAGGAGAGCACCTTCCAGCTGGGGATGTCCCCAGGGTCCCCCTTCTGAGGACCTCCAGCATACATGTAAGGCTGGTGCCCTGTCTTCTTGCACAGAAGATGTCTAACTCAAA
This sequence comes from Phylloscopus collybita, assembly GCA_027886175.1. Classification (NCBI taxonomy): domain Eukaryota; kingdom Metazoa; phylum Chordata; class Aves; order Passeriformes; family Phylloscopidae; genus Phylloscopus; species Phylloscopus collybita. Next base: position 42,596,129 of record JAJNNQ010000006.1, on the reverse strand, counting down.
CTGAGAGACCAGGAGAGGCCCTGCCCAGCACACATTTCCATAGGGCACTTCCATATGACCCGGAGTAGAGGGGGAACCCCTGCCCCTTGCAGAACCCAAGCGTGGCAGCCCTGCTGTGCTCCTTGCACGGGCAAAGAGCCAAGTCTCAGTGAGCCTGGTGGGCAAGAGCACAGCTCGGCTCACAGCCAGCGCTGGAGAGAACTGAGCCAGCCCTGACTCCAGAGGGAATCAAGGAGAAGAAACCCAGCATTGCTGCTGACAGGATGCAACCTCCCCCCCGGCCCCCATCACCTCATGCAGCAACAGATTTGTATTTCTATCACTTTAGAGGCTCAGTCTTGAAAAAACAGGAGAGGTTCTGTTGGAGAAAAATAAAATTGAAAATTATTTTTCTTTTCTGTTTGGAACAATTATTGTCTTTTTGTACTTCAATAATTCATTATCTACTTTCCCCCCCCACACACCTTATTTTCTGATTCTGACACAACCTGATCACTGGAAACCAGAATTCATCCCTCACTAGGATGTACAATATACTTCAGCACAGGAGATTCAAAATATGCCCCCTTAAAGTATAGGTGAGCACACACACACATTCTAGGCATGCCAAATTTTCACATTTTTCCAATAGTGGGAAAAATTATTTGAACAAAGAACAGAATTTGGAAGAATTAAAACAAAAACAAAAACAAACAAACAAACAAAAAAACAAACAAAACCCCCCAAAAAAACCACACACAAAAAAACCCCACACCACATCACCTTTCTGTAGACCAGGCGTAAAAAATCACCTGACACTCTGCCTGATGAAGCTGAAGCTGAGTCATCCTCTGTTCTCTGGCAAAGGCACAGATTTATCTCAATTGTTAAAAATATATATAATTTTCCAACTAGTATAAGCTCAAAATTAATTTAGCTTCTCACACTGTAACATTTGCATTAGAATGAAGTTTAAAAAAATTAAAAATTTTAAAACCCTAAAATATATTTTAAAAGCTATACAGAAAAAAAAAAGCCTCACAGGAGCGTCACCATTTTTTTCCTTTAGAGATATATGTTCATCTATTTGTACAGAGCACATAATTAAACATCCACACCAGGAAAACAGATTCTGGACTTTGCTTCCACAAATATTAAGTCCAAAAGCACCGTTTGCCATGGATTTTTCAGCCTTTTGGGGATCAGCATTTTGCAAGAGAGCAAAAATCCGCTTGTCATCTCCTATGTCCTATGCTCCTTTTGGGAAAGGATTTTCCATGTTTATATAGGTGCAGTGGTTTAGGAAAAACTGACCTTTTACTACAGCAAATTATGCAGGAAACCTGTCGGACTAGGTGCTTTGGAACCACATGAGCAAAAATTAACAATAAAGGAAAAGCTTCTTTCCCCAAATACACCTCTTAACCCCTCTCAAGCAAGTTAATCCTCATTCCTTTATAAACTTAGACACAACAGCACTTCCTTTAAGCATCCAGAAAAAAAAACAAAAAAATAAGGCAGGGGATGCAAGCCAAACGCTATTGCTGCTCGCTTTGCACGACTGAATGATGATGGCTGCTCGTGTAAATACAGGATTCCGCAGACACCCGAAGGAGCCATTGGAAAGTACAGGGAACAAAGGGCCTTCTTTAGCTATAAAGCTCCATCTGGCAGCATTTCTACCGGAGATGTCAGCCGGGAGATCAGCAAAGAGCCAGCAGGCAGCCTCTGCACCTGCGAACCCTCTGCTTGCAGAGAAAATGTGCCGCTCTATTTTCCAGCAGAAACTCTGCCCGACAGAGCCGGAGCTCCACGACTGCAGCACAAGAGCAACGGGCAAATGATTTTTTTCTTTTCGAAGAATTATGTTGCTTACCTGCAATGCAACATCATTTAGCCCAATCCCAATGACTTTAATAGCATCCTTCCTTGGGTGGTATGGCTGCAGCAGCAGTGATGTCATGGGGAGGAAGCAGTAACAATCATGTGACTGCATCCTCCGTCTATAGGATATCTGATCGGGGAGCCCGCAATCCTGCGGGATTAAACTGCAAGCCTCTTTACCCTCCCTGCCTCTTCCGTCACCATTGGAACACATGCTGCTTTTTTCCCTCCCTGAGCTAATCAATCGTTCTGTGCATTCTCTTTTTGCAACGGCAACAACATTCGCACTTTTCACGAGGTGAAAGCATAGAGAGTATGCTGGGTGCATGCCAGCAAGTATTCCTGGTGACTGCAGACCAGGTTGCAGCTCTGTGAAATTCCAGCAGCTTGGAAATGAGACAAACTGCAATTTCACCGTCCCTTGTTTTTCTGGCACTGCATTTCAAGCTTACCCAAATTAACTTTATAAACTTAGAGATCACTCAATAATAATATAAACTCCATCTTCTTTGTAATATTCATGCTCCCTCACAGGTTTCATCCTTGTTACACCTTCACTTCTTAATTCTCCCTGCCATCCATCCATCCATCCATCCATCCATCCATCCATCCATCCATCCATCCATCCACTTCTGCCTTTTATTCAATGCAACAGTCACTGCTTGAAAGATCTCCTATATGTCACCCTACTTTTCCTTTCCAAAACATCTGCTTAAGCTTTCCTAAATACTGAAAAGCTAAAATATTTGGCTTCCTAAAATATTTTTTGAAAAGGCAATTAGTCTGACTTTCACATTTTGGTTAATTGTGTACAGCATCTCAACTGTAATCTTGTGGGGTGTTTTTGTTTGAGGTTTTTGTTTTGTTGGGGGTTTCATTTATTTTGTTTTGGTGTTGGCTTTAGGTTTTTTTGAAGGGCAAGGGGTGATTAAGAATTTTATCATACTCAGCAATGTATTCGATTTCTACAAGAAGGTAAGAATTGCCAAAGTTCTGACTGCACATATTTTATACAAGCCACTAGGGCTGTACTCTGCAAGGCAGAGGTTATAGCTGTCCTTTCTGAAGACCCTGTACATGTTTGTACGTATGCAGTGTATTTCAGGACATTCACCTTACTGCTCACCTTTCTGTATTTGAATATTGTGCAGACTGGTTTTACCCCTACAGGTAACCAGGCAAGGGCTTTGTATTGCCAAGCAGATGCAACAGCTGAGTAGAGGGAGGTCTTGCACAAGCACCCATGAAAACACTCACAGGTAAGTGACTTTCACTCACTTCAAAGTTGAAGGAATTCAGTTCTGGAAGACCTTTTTGTCCCAGTGTGCTTGAGCAGTAATTTATGGATGTGCCATGTATTTCTGATAGGGACACCCCATGCAGAACCCACATTATATTTTATTGAGAAATTTGAACCCTTAGCTTGCTTCACCTGAAGTTTCCACAGTTTTCTGGAGCAAGAATCATGCCTTTAGAGGTTTGATTATGGCCTTCACACACAGCACTGCAGTAATCTTCTACTACTCATAGATCAGTAACAGCCCCAGGCCTTCAGTGAAATGTGGAAAAGTGATGCAAGTGCCAGCTTCCTGCCAGTGTCTATTCTTTGTGCCCATTAAAAATCAGTATTAATAGGCCAATTGAATTTGTGAAGGAAGCTAAACACTGAGCACTTGATTTATTTTCTTGATAATACCACTGCAATTTCCTTCAAACAGTTTATGAGAGGAAAATATGGAAAACAGGAAGTAGCATTTACTTGGTGAAATATCTACACCTGGGAACTTCTATGCGAAAAACACACTCTTGAACACCTGGGAACTTCTATGCCAAAGACACGCTCTTGAGCACAACATTGTGCCCTAGACACAGAACAGTAATTTAGTGCACTTAACAAATGAGTACTAGGGTCTCAATCCTACATTTTTTTCCTGGACAGACTTTCCTAAATTAATTTCCTGGTTTTATCTTGTCCATTACCAGCTGATCTCATTAAATCTCCTATGGAAAGTACATTTTTAGTTGGATGGTCAAACCGTAGACAAAGTAAAGGGACAGAATACCTGATTCTCTATTGAAAATACAATAAATATGTATGCTCAAATGTATGAGATTTTCAGAAATTGTAAGGAACCAGAACCAGCTCCTAAGAAGCTTTGAAATCCAAGAATATGAAGATTTTCCAAGTACAAGCAAATTATTTAACTGGCATTTACAGACCCCAAAATCAAATCAACTTTACTCCTTGGTATTTTCTTCCAATGCTACTCAGTCAATTGAGTGATCTCAGAGAAAAAAAAATATGCTTCACGTGATTTTTTGGACAAGGCTGCTCTTGCTTTTGTTAGCCTGCAATTTCTCAAGTCTCTGTAAATGCTTCTTCCTCTCAAAGACGTATAACACTATAGTCATAAAGGAGGTTGGGGTCAAAACCAGCTGTGATGGGCCCTCTTCCCTAAAAATTTAAACTTCAGTTTTACATCCAGTGAAAGCAAAAGACATAATTTATCTAACTCATTAAAAAAAAAAATATTTTTACCTGCACTTACCTTTAAGTCCTGCGAAGTGCTTAAAAGAACTGCAGCAAGCAATACAAATACTCATTCTTACAAGAGAAAACCCAGCCCAACGTACCCATTATAGCTTCTGTTGTTGCTCCTGACGGCAGCGAGACAGGGACGGTTGCCGTTCCAAATGCCTATTTCTAGCAGATGTTTAAAAATAACCTAAACTCTGTCATACCCTTGATGCCTTGCAAATACTGGAGAGACAGGAGTCACATGTCCTTGCAATGATTTTGCCTGTGCTCCTGCAGCTTAGGGTTGCAGAGGGAAACTGAGAAATGGCCGTTCTGTAATTATGCAGATTTAATGTTTCCTTTGTGAAAAGCAGCAGTAAACACCAGCCTAAAAAAGTCAACCAGTATTCTTCTGAGTGGTTTCCACCTTGGAATTAGTCATTAGTAAGATATTACAGAACTAGTAACGTCAACTTGCTTTCAATATTAATTTAAAAAGTACAAATGTTTGTTACGAAAAAAAGCAGTTCAACGTGCTTTAAGTGCAGCTACCCAAGAATTCTGTGAATATTCAACTATGACCTTCTGATACAGCTGTCAACTTACCGTGAGTGGTAAGTACTTGGAAGAATGTATCTGCCATTCCTTACACTCTGCATCTCTTTAAGGACTTAAGTATATAGCCTCTCTAGATTTTCAGTTTCCCAGATTTTCTCTATTAACTTTGTTTGAAAATTCATTACATTAACCTAAATGACAGTGTTATTCAAAAATACTATTTTTTTTTCATTAAATCATCAGGAATGTAGCAAATAAAAAAGACTCAAGACGTATCTTTGACATACAAGAAAACCCTTTTTCTGTTTATGGCAAATTATTTTATTTTATAGAAGAAATACTTTCAAATAATACAAAAATGACACAATCATACAGAACTGTGACAAAAACAAGAGAGATGAATACTGAATATGATAACTCATTACCACATCAAGACAGAACTCATTATAGCAGTCAGAATCACAGACCCACAAGATACATCGACGACATCTCACAGCGGTCACAATTTAAAAACCCTCTGACAGAGAGACCACTGGACATTGCTCCTTGGTTATAGTCACAGACCAATTTAGGGTGGAAAAAAACGTCCCTACCCCCCCAGTCACTGCTCAAAGCATGCCTAATGTGAACAGGATGCTCTGGGCTATGTCCAGTTAAGTCCTCATCCACACTATGGACAGAGTGGACCTCTCTGGGCAACCCCTTCCAGTACCTGACCAGCCTCACAGGAACATGGTGTTGTCTGTTCCTAACACATAGCAAGCACTTCTGGTGTCACGGCACGGTAACTTTGGATAAACACTACTGTGTGACATCCTCCTCTGGAAATGAGAAACAAAATTCTGACTAACTGGTCTTTTAAAGTAATGAGCACTGAAAAGCTTGCTGGCCCTAGACTTTTACCCAAACACTACAAATTTCTCACATGATTTGGTTTTTATCTGCATCGTTTCTGAATAAGTCTAATTGTGCCCAAGGAACCCAATACACACCCACCATAATAGGCAAAACAGGCTTCAGGATGAATAGCACAATAAATGCTAATTATACTTCAATTTCATATATATTGCTATATGATTGCAACATTTGATGCCTGTAATGACTATAGGCCATATTAGGAAACAAGAAATACTACCTTAAATGTCTGTGTTAATTAACATTTATGCTTACAATCTTTTTTCCCCCGTTACTTTTTGCCTCAGTGTGGATAAGTAAAAGTAATTCAATTTCTCTTCCAGGTTTTCCTGACCTTTGACAAGGTAAGAAAGTCTAAGTTCTTGAAACTTACAAAGAAAACTTACTTAGGAATACTTGAAAATATTCTGATAGGTCTGTTTGGTTTTTGGCCCTTGTTTTGATTTCCTGACATAGAAAAATCTGGAACCAATTTGATCTTTAAGAAAGAGACAACATGATCTTCCTTCGGGGATATTCCAGTAATTTGCAAAGTCAGTCTTGTGTTGGGCACCTCTCTTTGCAGGTAATGTATAATTAGAAAAATATGAGAAACTCTATTATAATAGCTTAGTAAAGAAGTATTTTTACATACTTGCAGGATGCAAGGACACAAAACTGGCATTCTCGGGAATTTAGGGTGACAGTCTTTCATTAAAATGGATGGTTACAAATAAAATTATTTCTTACCAAACTTTAGCTGGTCCAACTAGCAATCAAGTGAGCTGTACCTTCCAGAATTATACACCTTCCTCCTGGAAAGTGTCACTGTTCAACAGAACTTGCTTGCAGTAACCACAAAGCACATCCTTTAGGATGAACATGTGTTTAAGCACCCTTACTTAAAGCAGCTGCTTTCTGAAATCAGAACACATGTGCTTTCCTGAATCAGATGAGAATCTGTAGAACTGTAGAAATTACTGTAATAGTCCATTAGCAGGCTTCCACACAGCTAGCTCACACTGCTCCTTTAATTCCCTTTTCATTAAACAGCAAAACAAAGGCCTGTCACCCTTTTCCTTCCCCCGTTTAAACTGAGGATCTAGTTAAGAATATAAAGATACTTTAGACACAACAGAAATGAAAACAATCTATTAGTGCACAGTAAGAACATGCAAATGAATTCTGCAATGTTTAACATCACTTCTAATTAGTGTTAAACACATCGCAGGTGATAATATTTTGCTATAACACAGACAGTGCTAAAGAATACAATGTACATAATAAGCTACAGATAATAAAGCTGAAAAAAGTGACAATTTTAGAACATAGTATTTTCATTTCAGGTATCAGAAACAAAACCAGCTCAATGGTTCCATTCTACTGTATGACAAATACTGAGGAACAAAATTTCAGTCTTAAAATACATCTTAAAGTAGGTATTTTCCTTCAAGGAAAAAAGGCACTATAAATAAATTACACTACAGTGAATTTGCCTGAACTCACTTTGTTTCTGTCTTCCAGCCTTTAAGTCAAATAAAACAGCATAAAAACTGTACACACTCTTAACAGGATAGTCGATCTTTTATAAAATAAGTTGTCTTCAGAGATGTCAGTTTCACAACAAGGAAAAACCAAGCCTTGTTGCGGTCGCTATTATAAAATATATATGTATATATATTTATATATATGTTTTTGTTTACGTTTACTTTTTTTAACTTTTTTTTATTTTTTACAAAACGTGTATATTAGCTTTTGCACAATTTTTTTTAAAGAAACTTGTCTAATCTAAGAACTTCATTAAAATAAAAGCGATAAATACTTCATGTTTACAATGCAACATGTCATACATCATCAGCTGGCAGAGGAGGTATGTTAATCCTTGGTCTTGTAAAAAACGCTATCTTCTCTCTGTGATCAAAACAAGAGTAAAAGGAAGTAAATAAAATTATGTCTACATTCCCTCTCCTCCCCACAAGAACATGGTTTCTTTACTCTGGTTAATGGTTAATATTTGTTACTTATGTACTGAACTGGTCTTTTATTTGAGTACAACAAACTTCCAAAAACTACTAAACCTCACTATATACTTCTGGCAACATTCCACTGAACACAATTACTATTTTTGAAAACCCAGGTGTAAGCTTTATACAACTCACTGAACTTCAGTTGTAGTTAATCGTAAAAAGGTTTCACGGGACAACTTCTGCAATGCAAAGTTCACCCTCACATGTTTTGCAAATAATGTCTACAGAAAAGAAGGGGAAAAAACGATGGCAACTCTGGAAACAGAGTCCAAAGAAAAGGCTTCTTGAAAGAAAATTCCAGTATTACTGAGTAATACCTAGGGAGAGTGTGTTACTAGCAATTTATATGTATTACATTAAACACACTATTTCTGCCCACACACTTGTACTGAAGAACTGACACATCATTTGGACTTCTTAACAATTAGGCTAAGTTGGAAGAATCATCTAAGCTGTGTTTGGATTTGAAGTCTTTTGTTTTGTTTTTAATGTCATGTATATTAGAATTGTAACACTGCAATTTTACCTTAGCTTTGGCTCTTTGCAGAACAAAGCATTCAAAGAGAACTCATGTCCAGATCCATACACAGTTTAAAATTACTGGCTAATTACTTCTGATTAAAATCAAAAGACACACAAAATTTAAGCTAAATGCTTCAGAAAGCTTTAACCTGACTAATGAACTGTTGCTATGCTATTTCAGTATGCATTACCACTTACCTAAAAGTCTGCACCTGAATAGGTTCTTTCTGATTTTGCCCACGCAGCTGGTATATTTCTTTTGATGCCTTCTTTAGCATCTTTTCAGCTGCTTGCTCCTGATGATGTTCAAATTTGGTCTGTCTGGTCTGAAAACAAGAACATAATGCTTAGAATGGGCATGTGAATAAATAAAACACAAGAATATCACAGTAAAAGAATGGATTTCCCACCCCCCCAACCACAGCGAAACCACACTAATACATTGTCTGAAATAGCTGATCGTCTAAGAACTATAAATGCAAAAGACTGTGTTGTTTCCTTTATTAATGCTCTTCAGAAAGATGTAATAAATAGCAAAATTTACTGCACGCAGTTCCATCAAACAAGATCATACTATAAATTTAGGCCCAGTTTTTGTGTCTGATAATCCAAGGACAATTTTGTCTGTTGTGCAGTTTTGTCACCTTTTTCTACAACTTCTTTCTCCAAGAACAGGAAAAAAAAATTAGGGAATATTCCAAATACTTGCAAAAGAATAAATATCAAATCAGCAATATTTCTTTTAAATACCAGAAGAAAGAAAACTATTAAAGTTCCAAAAAATACCTAAACAAGCAAATGAACAACAAATAAACAAAAATCTGGAACAAAACAAAGAGTGCCACTGGCAAAGAGTGCCGTTCTCCAAAAATTGTCCTCAAATTAATACACAGTTTGGTAATAATCCATGTAATCATTTCTATTGTGCTAACTTCAAGACTATAAAAGAAACATTCACTGTTTGAGATTCTGTACAAACAGCTCTTTAGACATCTTACCAAAATGAAGACATTTTGAAACGAGAAATTTCTGAGCAAATGGAGTGCTTCTGTCACATTACCATACCTGCCTTTCCGCTTCCTTCAACAAGTTCCGGAATCTCTCGTCCCGAAGGACCCAGTGGGGTAAATCTGTCTGCCCTCTGAGCTGGGCATCTTCTAGACGCTGTCTCAATTCTCTTAGAACACATATCTCCTCATTCAGCTGTCTCTGTCGAGTTCTGGATGCCTGGAGATCCAGCTCCAGGTCTAAGGATGTCCTTGCCATAAGTTCAGCCAAAGATGATCTGCAGGACTGAGGAGTATGAGGATTTAAATAAAATGCACAATTTATTACTCTCAATGCAGTTTACTCGTCTGTTTTTACCTACAGACCACACATTTGCTGTACTTAGTTCACACACAAAGTCTTTTCCACATGCAGTTTTAGAGATTATTTACATCCCCCAGAAAAGGCTAGATAATGTATGGTACAGAAAACCCTTACAGCTAAATTTTTCAATTAATACTTTCTACTACTTCCTTTTACAGTTTCATTTTGACTTAAAAATATTTACCTGATGAAGTTTATGGACTAAAATTCCATGTTATGACGATAATAAAAGAGATGCAATAAGAAAAAATCAGTGACATCATGACATCAGAAAAATACTGTACTGAGCACGACTCCTCTTAAAGGGCTTCATTCAATACTGGTTTTAAGATACATTCTGAATCAAAATGGGAGGCATGGCTGTCCACCTGCTGACACCAGCAAGGCATTAACTTCTGCTGACCAGACTACATTTTATGTCATTTCTATACACAACATTAATGCCTCATCTGCCCTTCTCTGCCCATTTGTTTGACAGCATGAGGGGTGGCATGGGGGCAAAAGGACAGCTTAACCTATTCATTCCTGAATACTTGGGAACATTCAAATAGTATCATTTTTTGGGCTGTATGGGAGGGGAGATGCATGTCTCAATGTCACATTCACACACATATCTCTGAACCTGCACCCTGCATCATAAACTAGATTTGAAAGATTTATTAAACTTTAATATCAATATAAATTCAGTCTCCATTAGACTAATTTTCATCATGCTTTTTTCCCTCCTTTAAAATTGTTCACAATTTTATTTAACTTCTTTATGTCTACCTTTTAGCTTAAAAAGTCTAAAACAAACCCAACACATGCACCCCACCCCAATTACATTGCAGGAGTTTTGCACAGTTCCTAAATGAATCAGAATGTACCTGTAGACATCTAAAGCCCTTAAGTATAAAAGTACCATTGTTCTGGCAACTCAGTGAAAGCTAAAGACCATTTTCCAAAAGATCATACCTGCTTATACCGTAGAGTCCTCCTCTCCAAGGTATTCCGGACAAAAGGGGATTTCCTTGGCAGAGTTGAACTGTCACTGTCACTGCGATACAGCTGATTAGAAAAGACATTGAAAATAAAGGTTGCTTACAAAATCATCTTCATTAAGAAAATAGGGAATTTTTTTTTTGCCTTTGAGATTTCTTTTTTAAAATACACTGGAACTATCTTGTTTTATTTTTTCAGTTATTTATAAGCATTTATATATAATAGTGCTCATATTACAATAATTCAAGAAAACTTATAAACCATCAGTGTTTTACAGGTAAGTTTCACCAACCATTCTACTAAATATCCTTTACAATCTAACCTAAAAAAAGAAGGAGGGAGGACTCAAAAGCAATAATATTTAATCCTAAAACATTCAGTGTCATGGGTACAAACAATAGTCTCCCACCTTTTCCCTGCAACTTATTTTAAGTGCAGGTTAAGTGAGCACAGAATTTAAAAACTGTCTCCTGAATTTTCAAACTCAAGTTCTCAGAAGCTTATGAAAGAGTACAATCAAAGTTATGATAGTATTTCACCAATACTGCAAAACCAACACCCATGTATTGATCTGCAATACCACGAACCAACTGCTTATAAATCTTCTGCCACTGAACACAGCAAACAATAAATGTGACCTTGAAAACTGCTGTGCTGGTCCTCAATTACTTGCACCAGTGCATCCAGGAATCCACAGTAACAGGCACCTTATGACTGATATTCATGACAGCAATCAAAATCATATGAATATTTCTGCAATAACCCTAAGATTAAGCATTCAGTACCCTTTTTCAAACTGTTACTTATGTAAGTGAAAATTAAAGACAGCTTCTAAGCTAACTGCTTATACACCTCATTAGATAGCATTGTAAAATCAACCACCCTCACCTAACAGCTGAGCTTGCAAGGGAAAAGTGCTTAATATCTAATTTATCACAGATTCTTAAATTTCAAATTAAATCCATTTAGTCCAAATTAAAAACTCTTAGAAAGAGCCAGGGAAGCTCTTCCCCACTGCATTGTTTAAGTTCAATTAAAGATTAATATATGTTTCTTAAAAATTCAATGAAACCTCAGTGAAATTATCCAACACATATAATATACTTGTGTGTGGAGACCCCTTCCCCCTCCTCCGTTTCCAGGTTTACTCACTCTGCAAACGTATTGACTGCGTGCTCCAGGAGAAAAGGTCTGGGAACGAACAATTGTGCTACTGCGAACAAAAGCAGAACCCCGTGGCCTGCGGCTGGTTCTCTCTTTTGGAAGAATAGCAACTTCTTCAGGAAACAGATCCTCAGTGTTAGTTTCCTTATCCACCTAAAATTTCAACAAAGGACATTTTTTTTTATTTCTTCCTTATTTTCTCTCTCCTAGCAAAGACAATCAGACATTTCAACAATATCAAAAGTAAACAACTTGCCCTGCTAGCTAGATTCAAATTTTAATGAGCCCTGAGAGGATGTATTACCTAACTTCTGTAAAAGTTTTAAAACTGAGTCATTCAAAATTGTGAGATTAGCTTTCAGAAGCTTTTGCTGGAGCAGTAACAATTATGAGATGCAGTCATATCACAGCTGCAGAGCACAAGGACTGCATTCAGGTTTGGCAATTGGGCATTACCCAAACTACCACCTGATCTCCAGCCTTAACAGAAGAAAACTGAGTCACCTTTCAAAAAGCACCTTCTGAGCAAGTGACTCAGAAGCAAGTAACCACCTTAAAACTAGAGGAATTTAAATGAAGACAAGGAAGAAAAAAGGAACTGGAAGACTGTTCACACAATTATACAAGAACATTAAAATATTCAGAAAGACAGAAAACATAGGCTACTCTAGCAAAGCTTCCAAACTTTTAGAAAACTCACTCCTCAAAAAGAGGTGTGATCTTCCCTAAAGGCAACATAAACAGGTTATGTTCCTCTATTTCAATGGAAGTCTGCTGATTTCAGCTTGTGAAAGATTATTTTCACTATCTCATATCTTGACTACAAGAGATTTTAAATACATCAGTTTCAACACAATTATTCCATGTTATTGTAATACTGAAATAGTAACACAAGTCCTAAAAATTTCTTTCTTCACAATTCCTTTCAAAAATCTTACAGAAATAAGAGCACTGGAATTTGATCATGATCTTTTCTATTACAATTTCAAGTATATGCAGAAATTGCTACAAATGCCTATTTATAGACTAGATAAAAGCCACAGTAAAAAGAGTTTGCCTTTTGATAAGAACCAAATTCTGCACAGAGTAAGTAGTGAGAAAACAAAAAAACCCCAGCCCTAAAGAGTGTACTTCTACCAACTCAATAGCCATACAGCTGTCAGGAAGTCAGTGCTCATACAGGGTTGCCAATGGCATTGCTGATTCTTTTCTCTCCTGGCCAATTCAGACTCAAACTCCAGGCACAGCAGCTCACTGTGCCAGGCAGGGTGGCAGTTTTTGTGCTGCAGTGTCTTCTCTCATTACCTTCAGTGGTGGAGGCTGCATTTTTCCAGAACTGTACTGGCCTGCTTGAGTTGCAAACATGTGTCCAGCTAATGGATCCCCACAAAATGGCTCTGGGTAAGGAGGACTAGTCTGGGTGCAATTACTGCATCCACTGTCAACAGATTCAGCTTGCCAACTCCTAAAGTCAGAACAACACAAAAATTTCACAGGTGTTAAGAAACCCCATGCAATTATGCATTACATTTATGTATTACATTATCTAAGCCAGTTTATAATTTTAGAGTATCGTTTCACCAATAAAAATAGTGGTATTTTCAACAGGAGAACATTTCTGCAAATGCAAATAAGTAAATACATTTCAATGAAAAAAATTCACCTTCCCTAATTTTCTTAAGGCATGTATTGTGGTCTTTATAACAATACTAAGAAAGCAATAACAAAAAGAACAATGCAATCTTACATCCTGGTCATGTAACAAACCAGGAGTATCATTAGGAATCAAACTGCAACCCTAACCCTAACACTGTCCCCTGACACCACTAAATTTTATTTGCTTTTTCTTAATACAGGGCTGTTACAAACTCTAATTACAGTTACCTCCCTACTAAGTTACTGTTTGATATAATGTTTTCCCACTCCCCAAATTCCCTAGATTCAACCAGCTATTCAAGTAAGGTTTCCTCCTGTTTCCAGATCATGACATAACAGAATTTTATACATTCAGCACTAACAGGGAGCAAATCTCAGAATAAAGACCTACTGTTTTTCCTGCTTTATTTCAGACTATAGTGTAAATATCTTTGAGGAAGTATTAGTTATTATCTGTTTGATGAGGTATTTAAACTATTTTTACCTTTCTGATATGGCTTCTGCTTGATCTTCCTTTCTTTCCATCTCCAAGATTTCCTCCTCTGTGTACTCCAGTTTCACTCTCTCTTCTGCCAGCTCTCTCTCAACTGCTTCCAGCTGGGCAGTGGTCCTAGCTAACAGGGCTGTCACTGCATCCTGAAAGGCAAATTAAACTTTAATTAAACTGTTTGAACAAACCAATGTACTTAATGTGTATTATCCAGAGAAAAAATAAAAACGAAGCCATCATATGTCCCTTAAAAAACAAAACACAAAACCAAACCACAACCAAAAAAATCTGAATTTTGAATCTTAACAATCAAAAGTATGTGGTGTTCAACTTGTCACAGAAATTGGGCAGACTTTACTGTGGAACATCATCCAGCAAGTTAGGTCAAAAGAGACTTCAGGAGATCACCTGTCTGATGTGCTGCCTGAAGCAAGGAAGGCATCATAGCCAAGTCAGGCTGTCCAGAGCCCAGTCAAGGGCTGAAAACACCTCCAAGGACGGAAATTGCACAACCTTTCTTGACAACCTCTTCATGTGCAGTGGCAGAAATTTTTAATGTGCTTTAGCTGGACTGGACACATGCATACCAACATATATAGGGTACTATTTCAAGAATCTGCCCGGACATAATCTATTTTTGAATTAGTTTTCTAAAATGTAGCTCTTGCCCCAAGAGTTAAATTAAGTTACCACTTCCTGTGATAACCCAAAAACCTGCTTCCAAGCTAAGATCACAATCACCCTGCCAGTCAAATAAAATAAACAAATCACTTTTATAGAGCCATACTGTTTTAACTGTAGTTACATTTCCAGAAGACTGAGGAATACTGTCTTCACATTGGCTTTTGGTCTTTGCTCTCTGGGGCTCAGAACCAGTGAAGATCTGAACAGGGTACCAGTGAAGCTGCATCTCACCAGAACTCTCTGCATCTGTCAGGTTTATCTGAGCAATGCCCTGTAAAAAACAAAAAGCATTGACCATAGTAAGATACATATGCTCTGCAGGACAGACACTTTCTCATTTAAAGAGTATTTTACTTGCAATGTAAAACTCCCACTTCACCAAATACTACTGTCTCTTAAAAAGAGACAGTTTTATTCTGTTGTGTTATGATGTCTAAGATTCTGAATATCTTGCCTCTTCTTTATTAGCAGGAATAATTGGAGTAGATAGTAATTTTTTTAAAGTTGAAAAACAAGATTTGTATTATTACTGATGTAGATATAACTGACACCTGATAGCTGTTAGTATTTTATTTTTAAAACCTTCCCAACTACTATCTGATTTCTATATTTGCTTAAATTAATGTCACTTTAATAAAATTACTTTAACTGGAGGGGCTTTTGAGATAACTGTATTGTGATACCCTTCCATTCTCTGGCCCTCAGATACCCTTCCATTCTCTGGCCCTCAGAGACATCTGAGGATTTCAAATGGAAATAAAAATGTTGTGTAAACCAATTTTTTTACTGCCTATTTATATCATAAGGTAGTCAAATGGGCTATAAAACCATTTTTCTACTTTAAAGGCTATCCTTGCATCTCCCAGATCCAGGCAAAAAATAGTTTTAATGAAGGCTTCCCACTAAAATTATTTCAAACCTTCAAGTAGCCCTATTCCATCAGAGAGAGCCTGTGTATGAAATTTCTCAGTTGGTGTTCATCTAAGTGGTAACAGCTGTGAACAAATCCATGCTGCCTATTTTATTTATTTGGTTTTGTCAAACAGTTCACTAGCTGGACCTACCAATGGTTTTGTAACAGCCAGCCTTTAAGTACTGCTTTTTGTTTCTCTGGCTATCTCTGCAACCTGTTCATGTCCATGCTAATGAGCCACACGCTAAGAACATTTTCTTTTGTATCACTGGAAAAGTCCTGTAAAAATGGCCTTCATCTCTCACAAATCTAATAACTGTATACAATGATTCTAACAACAAAGGCAGTAGGAAATGTAGACAGAATCTGCATTCAACTTTAGGCAGGCAAAGGAACAGTTAATCAGAAAACAATAACAAAAAAAAAAAAATCATTGCATTGTTTTTCCAATACAAATGCTCCCTGGGACTCTGTTTAAACAGGTGCTTAGAGGACAATGGAGAGAAATTTTTGAGACTAACAAAATAATGGGTATAGCATGTTATTGAGAAAATCATTTCATGTCAGTGTATCAGAGGCTACAGAGATGCCTTTTCTTTTTGCTGTATAACATAGATGTCTTCTAATTATCTACTTGTTCTGATGCAGTAGAAGATATAAATTTGTATCAAATACTCACACTTTTGCATCACAGTTGGAAAATGTTTAAGACACGCTGAGTTTAGTTTAAGAGGTAGAAGGTAAAACTAATTTCCTGCCAGCAGTATTGGAAGAAGCACAGGCTAACTCTTAAGACATCTGACACTGCCCTATACACAGCATTTATTAGGCAGCAAAGCAAGCCTGCCAAAGGAGCTGCCTCTACAAAGGGAATCAGTAATTCCTGAGTGATTGAATGCTGGTGAGTAGAAAATCACCATCAAACTCAATTAAGAATTATCAGTACTGAAAGGACTAATTAATATTTCATGTCCACCTCACCATTTGGAGCTTACTCAAAAGGATGAAGAAATCAAGGTGAGTCTGCTAGAGGTATATCACATGCCTGCTCTGATAAATTTGTTAACAACTTGGATGGCAGAACAGTAGAAGTATTTATGAATATCTCTGTGATGTCTGACAGATGTCTCTTTATAAGAAAACAATCAGGATTTTAATATCATGCTAAAAATGGAACAAATGTTCTGAAATTAAAACAAAAAATGCAAAAGAAAGGCTACACTCAAGAAGAAATCAAATAAATTAAGACACAGGGAGTAATTGGTCAGGGGTGTAAAAGATGAGAAACTGGGAGTGAAGCAGCAATGCCAGGTGATTGCAAGAAAGGCATTCATACTTCTTTTATGTTTTAGCATGAACTATATATGCTGATCATGGAAAATAACAATTCCCTTATCTCAACATTGACAAGGCCACCAGGGAAGAAATAAGCCAACTGAAGAAAGAAAAAGATCTTCCAGCTGTACAAGGCTGAAGAGTAAAAGGTTGTGGAAATGGAAAGACCATGCCCACAAGTATAGTATATTTATTTCTTTACAACTGAACTCTTTCCCTGATTTTTTTTTTAATACCCTATTAGGTATGAGTATTTATATAAATTAGGATAAACTCCAATTTGCCTTTTGCTTAGGAAAATATTACATTGGCATAACCTAATTGAAAAGAAAGCAGTCATCAAGAATTTGAGAAATATATGCATTATTAAATAGATGGGGAAAACTGTAATTTCAGTGGAAGACATCTTGAAAGACAGAGGCCTTGTTGAGAGGCACCATCACAGCAGTTCCAAAGAGAAGCAGCAGGTAGCAAATGATTTCTCGATTTGAGAAAATGCTCATTCTCAAATTACACATGAAGAGAACTATCTTTACCATTAAAATACTCCAATGCACCTACCTAAAGAAACTGGCATTGTTTCTCTATTTTTGAGTAATAATGTTAAATTTCCTTAAACTATGTCACCAATTACTGTTGACAAAGATACTTTTTTTTTTTTTTGGCAACTCAAAAACAGCAGTTAGAATAACAGCACCCTAAACTTAGATGCACTTGTTTCAATAGAAAGATACTTTACACATAAATAGCTATATAGTTTCCCATAGGAACAGGATATACCAGAGCATAAAGCATTTTACACCAACATATCCAGCCTGTTCCTGAGATGCTCTTTAATTACATTGTAGACAAAACTTCCTACTGCAGACAAGACCTCAGATACATTTCTATCAACATTAAGATGTTTATATGAGATGCCTGTTTATATGAGATGCTACTTAGGTTTAAAGGTGGATTAGCAAACACACACCAAATCTGCTCAAATAAACACCTCTTATCCACAGTCCAGCATGCTCGTGAGATGCCTATACCTCTTAACTTCTTTGATAGGCTTAAATATTTTTTTTCACTAACACATTCAAACCCCCCACTGCAAAAACAGCCCACTCACTTCAAAATAGCCAGGACATAAGCCCCAAGGCAGATTTAGTTATGCATATTTGTATTTGACAATAGCTAACTGAAGCTAACATTTAACACACCTGAAGTTAGCATATGATAATCAGTTTAAAGCAATAGGCTAAGAGAACTGTTCCAGGGCCACTATTATCCTACAACGAATTTAAGACTGTTATAGTAGTCCTCTTCACCCAGTGTTATATAGTAACAAGGGGTCTGTATTTCTTATTTTTTTTAGTAGGAACTTATTTGAATAATACAGATTCCTCACACAGGCATTACAGTATCATGCAGAAACAAGTCTTTAGCAAACTATAATCTAAAAGCTGTCAGATGAAGTATTTTTTAAAATCTCACCTCTTTATTTACACAGCTATACTTATGTATGTGAACAAATGGACACATCAGCATGTAACTATCAGAAGTTCTTGTGGAAAAATTAGGTCATTACATTCTTTTTTTAACTTTAAAAAATAATTCCTCAGGTAACTTCAGTTTCTCATATCACATGTCTTTTAAGAAACAACCACTTACCAACAGTTCTTCTTGTTGCTGATGATCAACTGAACAGACATACAGCTGCAGCGATTTTAATTTCAAAACACTTGAGTGCACGGGGATTCGGAACACTTCATTAAATATTAACGGAGTTTGGAATTCCAAAGCTCTCGAGCAGTAAGTGGTTGGTGTGCCTGACTCAAGTGGTGGTAAATAAACTCTCACATGACTGGGAACAGCAAAATAGACAAATAGCACAATTCAGACAAAGAAAGCCATTTTGCATTTCTCAAAATCAAGATAAGCAAAAATATCAGTGTAACTTCTAAATTAAGAATCTGCCTTGAGATGTCCTCATCACTAGAATTTACTTTGCATTCCAACACAGAAGATCTGCAAAGCTGATCTCAAAATCCTGTAATTTTTTAACTAAAACTTTTTTTTTAACTTGGTGCTTAAGCAGAGGCACTAAGGGGCACTTGAGCTGCCCTGAGGTATCTAAGGCATCTAAAATGAGCTAGTAGTTATAAGAGGATCTATGGGAGAGCTACAGAGAGCCTCCCTCTAAGCAGCAGCTGCTGGAGGCCAGGTGCTATGCTATGCTACCTCAAATGGAAACACATGCCTATGTTTAGGCAATTGAATTGTCCCATAAGTGTCACTGATCCATTTCTTCCTTCCACCCACTAAGCAACCTTTTCCCCTCAAGAACTTAAGAAATTTAGATGGCAAAAGAAATCTGCAGTCACTGCATCTATCTACAATCTCAAAAGACAAATTTAAATATGTGGTACCATATCATTTAAGACTCCAAGCCAAAAACAAAATCAACAACCATTTTCATCTGACAGCATAAGCAGCAGAGCTACTTAGAGAATTGTTTCCATGTTCTCCTTGTCCTCACTGTTTGCCAAGCCCCTGCAACATCCTATTCCTTTCCTCACGCCAGCAAACAGTTTCGTGCAACTGGGTTGTGACCCAGATTAGAAAATTTATCTGGGTTAAAAAAGCTAACCCAGCTAAAAACCCACAAAGGCTTCAGGATTAAAAAAACCCACTCCAGCTCAAGGGTTTTCTCAAGTTGACTACATGGCTGCAGGAACTTACACCACCACCAAAAGAGGAGCTCACACTGCCAGGCAAATAAATGGTTAGAGGACAACTGGAAGAGCTCCTTATGGTGGAACTGCAGCACACTGGACTGTGGTGCATCAGTTGAACAGATTCTCGTGCTGTAAAAAGGCAGAGATCCAGCTCCTCTGCTCACTGGCTGCTGCAGGCTGAACTTTCCCCCAGCTGCCACAGCACCCGATTCCATCAATGTACAGTCGCACAGAGGAGTTTATTAAACTTGATAAAAACTGCTTCTGCTTTCTGGTAATAGAAACTTACTTTTTGACTAGAATAATCAATTCACCCTGCAGCAATGCAATTTCTTGATTCCAGCGAAGGAAGGGTTGAGAAGGATGAAGAACAGAACTGCATTTTGAGTCATTTAGATGCCTGATTGCCTTGACGACAATGTCCAACAAACCCTCTGGACTAATCTTTTTCTTTGGTGACTCTATTTTACTACCTTCTTCAGATGATGCTTATTTCTTTTTCTGATGACAAGGCAACATGGCTAAGTAATACACAATACTCACAATTTTCCCTATCATGTGCCCTTACACTCACACTGAAACAGAGCAAAAAACCAACACTGATGTACTGGCCTACATGAAGAATTTCCACAGCAGTTTTGCAGTTAGCATGGTGAAGTTCTCAACAAAGAACTATTCATCTCATACATACTATGAGATGTACTTCAATTAAACACTTCTGACCAAATGAGTTGTTTTACAATAGAATAATGTTATCATACCTCCATTTTCCAGTTTTCAAACAACCTCTCCTAGAGATAGATATCAACAGTTTTTACATGTTGAATTTCTTTAAAATATGCTAAGATACATATCTCTAGATAAAACAGTGTTTTATGACAACACTGATAATTTAAGAAACATTTATTAGAATAAATTATGTTCTATATGTGATACAAAATTTGAAAAAGTAGCACAAGCTGTCAGAGGATACAAAATTCAATCTTTTGTACTAATTCTCAGCTAATACTGAGACTACAGAATTAGCTGAGCAGTTAATATTATCTTCTTCTTTCATGGATACTCAAGGAGATCTGTACAGGCCACAAACGTCTGCAGATCCTTTGCTGTTTGCATGTTTTCTGGTGTGTTTTTTTTTCTTAAAGATAAAAGGCAAGGTATATCTCTTACTGATTAATATAGATGTTGCCATAGGAACTGAAAAAATAGACTAAGCTTACTCTGGAATATCACAGATATTTTTGAACAAACTTTCCTCTGCATAATAAACATGAAAGAACACAGAGACTACACTTGTTACCTGAACACTGTGACATAAGTTCTATAAAAGGGATACTCTGTGACCATAAAATTAACACTCTCCTCATGGAAATTAAGACATACTATCTTCTCCAGAAATAGTTTCGTTTTGAATTAAACCAAATAAATCTACAGTATTTGTAACTGCAGCATAAACAAGCAATGATCAGACTCTGGGTGAAATTTAAGCTTACATTTTGCAGTTTTCTTTAACAACTAGACTAGTGAAATTCTTCAGCTGTAATACATGGACTAGCAGACATTCGCTTCCACTGTCATGCCTGGAAAATAAATTTTCTGTGTTAGTCACCAATCACTGGTACTTTGCTTAAGAAATAAAGATGCAGACTAAACAGATTTAAAGAATGTAAAGGCACATTTTGTTAAACAAATTTCTTGCATAAATCAGTTTCAATCAAAAGCATTAGCTACAGTAATAAAGTTAATAGAACTAAGTGAATTAAACATTATTCAGCTTTAAAATAACAACTGGCCTTCCTATACCTCTTGAAAGCAAACAGGTTTTATCAAATACATTCCTTACTTTAAACAGTTACACCATATGCATTTGTGTGTGTGCATGTGTAACAACATATCAGTTACAATGATGTAATCTGCATTATTTTCATGGGCTGTTGAAAACAAAAAATTCTACTCTTTCACCTCAGCATGAGTCACAAAATACCACTAACAAACCTGGCTGATATTTTAAAAACTTCCCATCTTAGGAATTAGTTCCCAAGGGCAGACAGGATTCTGGAGGGCTAAGATATGATATCCTGTCTTGCATGACAATAATCTGCCCTTCCCCCACGCTACTCCCACTACCAACAATAGTATGCCATAGGCACAGGATTTCAAAGATGTATTTTACAGCTGGGACTGTACTGTATTTGTGTCTCTTCACCTGTGATTTTCCTAAGGTAATCCTCCTTTATCCGACATTAAAAGATCTTGCTTACAGAGACATACCTCTATACCCATATCCACATCAATGGCCCAGACAATGAAAATAAATGCTACTGAAAGAAGTAATAAAGGCTCTTTTATCAGTCAGTATAGAAAGGACACTGAATGAACTGTGGTTAAGGCATATCCCCAACAAAGTGGTATATGACTGACTAATCTATACATTCACTGAACTTCGGCTGTCAGTTCAGAAACTTCTTAAAAATACCCACCGCTTATTAAAAAGTTAAAAATCATAAGCAAGAACAGTAGTGAGCAATTCCTGTAGAGCTGACAGGGAGAAAGAGGAATAATTACTCACAGAAATCCAACATGTATTTGTGGTTCTTCATTACTGGCAGCATCACCATAAACAGGCTCTTCCAGATCTTCATTTCTGCAGGAACAGAAAGTAGTGTAAACGACATAGTGACCTAAGCTG
Source organism: Phylloscopus collybita (assembly GCA_027886175.1). Lineage (NCBI taxonomy): Eukaryota > Metazoa > Chordata > Aves > Passeriformes > Phylloscopidae > Phylloscopus > Phylloscopus collybita. Next base: position 42,573,744 of record JAJNNQ010000006.1, on the reverse strand, counting down.
CTAAATGATGAACTAACATTTATTCTGTGATTTGTGGATATAAGCAATTGTTTAGCAATACAGGAGGGACTAATAGTGTAGAGGGAATTGAGACATCTATATAAAAACAGTAAGTAGTAATTCACAATTGTAAAAATTTAGGTTTTAGAATTACTCTTTCAAGAGATTTAGGTTATTTTAATATTTATTTTGTCTTCCATTTCTCTTTAGCCTCCCCAAACCTTATCTTCTTCCCAGTTACTGCTCCCTGTGTTAAAACAATTGTATTAAGTAACATGTTTTTCTATATCCTTCAATCACTTGGTGAACCTGCATATTTCTAGAATTTTGGCAGTTGGTATGTTTCTTCCTTGCAGTTATATTTTTATCACGTGATACTCAGAATTGTAAGTCACACTCAGTGTAATTTTATTTTGTTATAGATGGTTGAAATAATATTACTGATTTATGACTAACAGCATGAGAAACTATCTTTCAAGGGAGATACAATGTTAAAATATCAGAGAGAATAAAGCAAAAGGGACCAGGCACTTGAAGATGACAGTGGACTGCATGCAAAAAGCGTCTTTCCTTTAAAACATGCAATCTAGTAGTTTTATCTTACTAATAACTAGCAATTTTGAAAGCCTACACATAAATTCCCAACTAATTCTTTTGGGCTGAGTGGCAGAACAGGAATATTTCCAGCTTACTATGCATTTATACACCTGACCTTTTGCTTAAAGCTTCAAACACGCCACTGTCACTAGCCAGTGAATGATCTGAGAGACATGCTGAAACTCGCCTGGCTCTCCTCTCCGATCTTCTACCACTGTCTCCTCGCAGAGTTACAGCTGCCATGGAGAAAAAAAAGTGAGAACAACATCAGCTCAGGGCAACTTGTTCAAAATTAAACAAGAAACATGGTTTGTATCAAAGCTAGCAGCAAAACAGCACAAATGCAGTTCACTGATTTTTCTTCTTCAAGTTAAAAGCCTAAAATAGGACTGACCATAGATTTTCTGTGGGAGAATCAAGGAAGGAAATTTGTGGCCAATTTCTCTGTGACAAGACTAAGTATAAACCAATTGCATTGTTACTAAATGTTTTTCTGGTAGAGTAATTCCTTCCTAAAGGAAGACTTACATTAATTCACATATGTACACATGATATCCTAAGATTTTCAGATTTACCTACTGAATAGACAATAGGTTAAAAACAAACACAGAGCCTAATTCTTTCTTAAAGTTATCTGATAACACAATGTGAGGTTTTGTTCTCATTTGTTTCCTAATACAAAGTCTCAAAGCATACTGTTTATACCATCACATAATAGCAGCTTTTATTTACAGTCTGAGAGGCATTATCAAAAAGAACCAGTGCTTTCCAGCTCACTCAGACCACTGGGTTTTTGGTTTTGTTTGTTTTGGTTTTTTTTCAAATTCTTGGGTGAATTACTTTGAAAACTGACTGGGGGAAGGAGGAAGTAATAGTCAAGCTCCTTTGCCACTCCTCCCCAAATCACCAGCCACACAATAAATAGAAACTCAGCAATCACTGTCATGTTGTAAATGTACCAACAAAATAATGTTATACACTGGGTTTTGCACAGGCAAGTAGGTACAGCAGCTATTGATCCTTTAAAGTACGTGCACAAGCAGTAACATTCAAGAGCTGCATAGGAAAGGCTTCAACACTTCAACCATAGCTCCTAACTTAAAGCTGCTTTCCTTTGGGTCCTAAAGAAAACCACTAAACAGACTTGCGAAGTGCAGTTCCTTCACTGTGCAGGGAAGAACTTTTACCCTCTTTTGCTTAAGGTTCAATGACTATCCTCAAAGCAGGAAAGCAATGGCAAAGAGATAGCACTTCCAAAGTGGGGAAGGCATTTTGTTTGCTTCTTCTCATGCTTACAAACTTAAGACAGCATGGAAGCATTGACAGTTTCAGCAGAGTGACAGCACAATGCATGGGAAACAAGCACCAGCTGACATTTACAGCTTACAGCCCCAAGCAGGGATGAAGCATGTCTTACTCAAAGTAACAACTTGTTAAGGACTTCTGTTGCTCATTATCATAAGGCATCCAAACTTATTTCTGACACCTACTCAGTAAGTTTCTTTCCACAGCATACCAGCCACAGCCTGCAGAACCCAGCTGAGGTACAGTGAGCCACCCCCTTGTGCAGTACCCACCTCACCTCCCACCTAAGCACCACCAGGACAGGACATCAGGACAGGAGAACTTGGTAAGTCTTCCAGATAACACAACCATGCTCCTGCTATCAACAGAAGGCTCTGGCTAAGGTCAGCTTTAATCCATTGTGGAACTGGCAGAGAAGGTGCACTAAGCCCAGCAGGTTCTGCACCAGCCCAAGATACATTCCTGTTACCAGGCCAGTAACAGCACAATGTTACCAAAGGTGTTAAAAAAAAAAAAAAACAACAACAACACCCAGTGCTGTTTGGAGCTAAAATTCCTATGTATCACCAGAGCCAGTTCTCTGTCCTCTGGATTTGTAAGGGGCCCTATAGACTTCTCCTCCAAATTCAATGAAGCGTTTAGTCAGCTTTAGGTATGCAGGAACTTATTTGCTGGCAAGTGCAGCCCAATCTACAACAGTCTCTGCACTCTGTTCAGAAACAGAACTACCATTCCTCCCAGTTACAGCATCCCACCCTTCTTGTACATCACACATTGTGCAGTGCTACTCATGACATCCTCACAATGAGAGCCAAGTTCAAGTGAGCACACAGAAAGCAAAAAACTGTATTTGAACCACACTCTCCTCTGTATCACTTGTACAGAAGTGGTGAGTTTTGTGGGTTGTTTTGCTTGTTTTTTTCTGTTGGCTTGGCTGGTTTGGTTTTTTCCCTTTTTTTAAGGACTTTTGATTTGGTAAGCCTACCTCACTGTCTGGTATTTATGGAGAATATTCTGTCTCTGGTATTTACGAAGAATCAAGCCTAACAATCCGTAGAGGAATCTACGTATTAAAGTTTCTCAAAAAGTTTACATCACTGGAAAAAGGCTGAACTTCACAAAAGTGTATAATCTTTTTTAAAAGTGCTTCTGTAATTTCTGTACTATTTCAACAAGTTCCACTAGGACAACTTCATTTTGTAAATAAGGCCTTGGCTCACCCCCTATGCGAACACGGTATAAATGTAGCAGAGGAAAGATCTGGTGGGCTCTGTCCTTGGGAGGCTCATGCTCTCAGTTTGGCTGGAAGGAAAAGCTGGTCCCAAGCAACAATATAATAAAATGAAAAACTGACACATTACAGCAATATTGTAACTTGGCAATTACTTGCTCACTGTCTGCAGGCCACTGAAGCATTCAATAACCTCTGGACAATCGCAGCAAATTTGGGAGAGATGCAAACACCAGAATATACCTTTGATTTTAGGGGTTGTGGGGGGAGGAGCAGGAATTAAATCAGCAGGAAAAACTGGTAAAGATCAAAGACACACCAAATTTTGGTTTAAGAAAAACGTTTAGCACAGGTTATAGACTTTGCAAGGCTGGAAGCTAAGGAATTGTTTAAAATTAGGTTTCTAAGACAGACTGTAACCTTCCATTTTCTTTTTAAATTACAAAATTAGTAAACAATATATATGATTTTCCAGTACTGGGTGCCAAAGCTTAATAAATATAAGACAGCCCTGAATAAAAGAACGTTCTCATTGTCATTACTTGAAAAAGTGAACTTCAAAGGGAATTTTGCTGCCCAAACTTTCACTCACTAAAAATCACATAAAAAATTGAATGCATGTTTCACGAGCTTAGGTGACTACAAATACTGCATGTCAGCTCAAAATGCACTAATAAAAGAGTAGAACACCCTCATAAAAACTAATCAGAGACAAAACCAGGCCTTACCTACCATAACATTGTCAGGCATTACTATTATATAATAAAGCTGAAGGTCAAAGAATGCTTTCCCCAGGAGTTTAACTACAGCTGTGAATGTGTTGTTTAGTTGACATAGCAAAAAAAATTAAGTATGCCGTAACAATTAAACAGATACAGCAAAATGTCAAACAAAACCAAATGCAGCGGAATCTCCTGTTTCTTCTCATGCAACTCCAAAAAAAAAAGCCCCAAACAAAACTACCAACCCCAAAACAAAACAACCATCACACCACACAGAAAAACACACAATAAGAAATTTCAGGTTCACTTACAGTGAATTTTTCTGTTGTGCCGCATGAGAAACAAGACAAAAAGCATACAGTGATAAATCACCCTTTAGATCTCTGACAGTATTTTATAAACAAGAGATTAATTAGGCATTAAATTTAGCATTTGAAAGATTTGGTATATAGAAGAGATAGTGAAGATATTCAAGCTCAATATTTTATTAACATGTTTCCTCCCACTCCCATCTTTATAAATATGATGGATTTAACTTCTCAAGCATATTTCCTCCATTCACACATGAAAATTTATTTCACAATGTGACCCTGTGACAGATGCAGAACAATAAAACAGCAGATCAGCAACTGAACATCAAAATTGCAGTTCCTGAAGAACCCCTTGAACTTGCTCAAGTGCTGCATCAGTGCAAAGTTCATGCAGTTTATTCAGTGTTAACCCTCCAAACGCCCATTATTTGAAAATTACCGAAATTACCTTATGCTTTGCCTAGTGGAGGACCAGGCAAACCAAGGTCTGCAACCAAGACCTCCTGTTTTTGCAGCACAGCATTCTGCTGCCAGGCCATCAGGTGGCAGCAGCAGGGCACACTGCCTGGTACCCCGGAGAAACCCAAAATCCCCAGCATTTGTGAGCTCCCAGCTCTGGCATACAAGCTGGATGCTCCATCCAATTCTTCCACGAAAAGAGTACAAAACCAAAATACTTCCAAAACTTTCAGCTGCTTCTTGCAAACAACTGCATTTCAATTCCAAGCCACCAAATACTGAGTGTGGAACTCAAAAATAGGCAAAAACCAGAAAGGTTAGATTTTTTGGTTTCCAAATGCAAATACTAAAATTAAAAAAGTCTAAAAAGAAGGCAACCTGGCTACCTTTTAACCATACATTCTTCCTCAAAAGGCAACACAAAATACTCTGTTGTACACAAAGAAAAGCTGTAACCTCTGGACTAGGAGCTGGACACCGCAGCACTGACAGCAGGTTAAGCACAGAGGTTTTCAGACAAATGTGAAATGTGTAGAAACACAGCAGAGAACTGACAAAAGGAAAATCAGAGCAGGAAGCTGCCCTTCATCCTGTATTGCTGCCTAGGCCCTCACACTAGGCCTCCACTTCTAGGAAACACATACAAGCTATAAATGAACTACTTAGATATTTTCACTTACCACAATGGGTGAAGACATGCTGTGGTCTGATTTGAGGTTTAAAGAAAGCCTCTTCACAGCACTAATTTGAGCACAAGTTTTCATGCTGGTCTCTGGAATTCTGTTTATTTTGGTCTGAAAGCTACAATATGGGCACTAGAAATGTTTACAGCTAGTAAAAGTAAATTCTGCTGCAGTATCCTCTGGCAGTACTAGCTGCATTAAGGAAAGTAGGTGAGTCTAGACTCAAATGCTTTTGAACAATACAGGCTTTTTAGCACTGTGGCAATGTTTTCTTTTTTTAAAATGAAAACCTGAAAGGTTTTCTGTAAATACCATCAATGTTCCTTTGTATTATCACTTGACAAATGAGATTTTGGTAGGATAGGTAGGTATGATCCATTCTCTGGTTCACATTATTCCTGACATCATGAGTTCCAAATGCAACATTCTACACAATGCTAACACAGAATTCTGGATATAGAAATGGGATGGAATTAACAAAATTTAATATAAAACTAAACTCTAGAAGTCTTTCTCCACTAGTATGATTTTATTAAAAAAATGAGCAAGCCAACACACAAAAATGTTATGATTATCTTTTTCCTATTAAGAGCAGTTCTTCATTTGGCTGGTCAAAGCAGGAAAATAAATTTGTCATGCTCCTGTATGCTCCGGCTTTTAATTTTGTTTCTTTTTTCAGAAGTTTTCTGTTTCTTCTTCTGATCTCTCTAATTTATGTTTCTCAACTGCAGTGCTTCAGAAGCTTCTGCCAAGGCAAGCTAAAGCAAGTCCACCAATTTGACAGTCCAGTGGGAAAGGAAAACTCAACAGTGCGTGTGCTGTGCTAACTGCACCCATCACCCCTCTGCAATCAGAGCACACACAGGTGCTCAGAACCAACCGGCCAAGCAGATACACAGCATCTCACACATCCCCTACAAAAGATGCTCCTTTGCTGATGAAGCACCTGCTCATGTGTGCCCTGTGCACTCATGACAGCCATGCCAGTGTGGCTTCTGCTCCATCACAGAACCTGGACACACCGGAACCTGGGCTGGAGGGTACACAAATTCAGCGTGTCAACCAGCCTTCAAGCACTGTCAGAAGCATCACCTCATGTTTTGTGTTTGGGTTTCTTTGTAGGGGATAGTTGTTGCTTATTTGCTATCTCTCCTGGATTTGGGCTGCTTTCCACTATCAGAATAAAGGCAACATCAGCACAACTGGGGGCCTCAGAAGTAATTAACCCGTATGTTTTCTTACTAATACTTTACTCATTCTTGCTAGGTCCTTGATAGGCTACACTCCAATGAAAGTCTATATTCCATTCCCTTTTTCCTGTCAATTCACTGCTGTTTTAAGATCTATCCACAAGGAATTCTCTAATCTTTCACCTCTTTTCACCCCAAACAAGAGTTTGGGAGATTTTCCTGTGTTTTGGTCAGGCCTTCAACAGGTAACACCTACCATGCAGTTTTTACCTGATGGTAGTAAAATAAGCCTAACTCAGGAACAATCTCTACTGCGCTGGCATGCTTAGGTCTGCAAGACATTTTCTAAGACAATGTGACAAAATAGTAATATCCATAAACTCACCTCCACCAGTTTGGACAGTGGTCAGGTGTGGTCCCATTTCTCGCAGCCCTTCATTGTCCAGAGGGTAAGTGGACGTCTGAGATGAGCTCGTGCCTTGAGCATCATCATCACCCAAGGCTGTGGTCTGAGCCCTGAGCATTTCCAGGGCTCCTATGCCTGCCATCTCCTCAAACCCTTCTGACATCTGTGCCAACGGAGAATCTCGCGATGCAGAGAGAAACGGGGTGTCCAGAGGCGAGCTTGGAGGGGACAGCGATGACAGGGAGGACCGTGATGACAGCGATGCCAGCGACTGCGGGGTATCCAGAGATCTCCGCTGCTTGTTGAAATTGGAGTGGCCAATGGGATCGGCGTAGGGCACATCCTTTGTGAGAGACTCGAAGGGAATGATGTCAAAGCGCAAGTGCTGCCCGTAGTCTGCAACGCTGTCTGCCTTGTCGTACTGCGGGAGGCCGTAGATGTCCGTGAAGCTGACTGAGCTGAGGGAGCCTCTGCTGGAGGCCAAGGATCCTCGACTTGAGGCCAGGGATCCCCTGCTGCTGCCAGAGGACATGGTGAGGGTGCTAGCTGACAGACTATGGCATGGAAAGAAAGAGAAAACACAAAAATGCCCTTTCAAATATAATCAGGACCACCAATGCAGACACTAAAACACTAATCCAGATTATGCAAGCAATTTTACATTTATTCAGTATGGTGACATGAAAAGATGATTTGGCATTTTAAAGTCTAGCTCATGTCTCTTGCCCTGGTCTCAAGCACAGCTGTGTACCACTTGAAGCAGTTCATGTGACAACCAGATCAGGGACAAGTGCCTGAAGACAACAGTCCAACAGGATGACCCTACTCTTTCCTCCAAGATGTAAACAGCTATGATTTGGCAGAAAAGAGGCCAAAGCAGGCTCTAGCTCAGAAAACTCAATGTAAAGCCAGGAAGGATAAATTACCATGATCCAGCTCAAATTTACATTAATGATTGGTCATAAACAATCCAGGGAGAAGAAGTGCAAAGGGATTTGCAAAGTCCTAACAAACTGCTGTGTAAACCGCACTCTCACACGTTTTTTCAATGCAAAATAAAAAGATTTTAGTATGAATCCTATTCCACTTCCTCTTACCATTCTCAGTTAAGGGGGAGAAGAATATTAGTGCCAGCGAGATGAAGTGAGACAGGAACTCAGCAGGAACTCAGCTTTTGATGCTGCTGTGGTGTTAAACTGAGGAATCCCCAAGAGCTGCATCTCAAAAGGCAGCTCTGAGAGTGAATATGCAAAACATTCTGGACTTTGGTGTGGGTCTTAACACATTCTTGTATTTAAATAGCAAAATTTTGTCATCTTACCAGGGATCAAAACCCCCTACCTTTGAAGGTATCAGAGTATTAAGAACCCACAGAACTTAAAAGAATGCTATATGCCCATAGTAAAACTGTAACAATATTACAATAGATTTTAAGAACTTATCACCTTTTCAGAAATTAAGATAATATGTAAGATTCCCAGATACACTAAACAACATAGCACTAAACAGTCATCACTAATACTATTTATACAACTCCATCCAAATCATCACATTCCACAGAACAAAATGTATAAATGTAGTGAAAAATTAATTTACTTGGCATATATACACAGAAGTATAAGAAGATAAACTTCATACATTATTAATATTCTTCTCTGCTGTAGTTACTTCAAAACCTGCTGGTTTTTCACAACTTACCTTTTTAACTGGGAGTGTAAATATGAGGTTAAACGCGTAGCTTCTTCTAGTTGCATAAGCAAACAATTTCTCTTCTCCTGTAACAGTATCCTGTAATTAAACACATACATATTACTATTTTCTTCATCACAATAGCGTTCAAAAAGTGCTAGGAGCTTCCCAAATGTGGAAAAACATCAATGCATTGAAGTTTGGAATATTAAAAAAAGTTGAACTGTTTAATGAAATGTTTTAATTTATGCTGCCCATATGCAGTGATGGTAATTCCAGCAAGAACACAAGAACCAAGACAAGAAAAGTAACCGAAGCACAATGTAAGAGTCATGATGCTGAAAATACATTACAGCACTTAGCAAAGTCACAAAAAGTCCTAGATAAAAATATCAGACTCTACAAGATTATTTTTTCTCTTGCATCAACCTGATTCTGCTATTAAAATACTACATCCTTCCACCTTGTCACAAAAAAACCTAGTCCAAGACAATTAGTGCAAAATTTCAAATATAAAAAAAATTTTGAAGGACTTCTGTTAAGCATAACCACCAACATCAAATTTAAGCTCTTATTCTATGTGTTCCAGGTGCATTTATTATTCATTATATTTAAGTAGGCGATACAGCATCTTGACTACTACATTACGAGAAAAATCTCATGCTGCAACTTATTTTTTGCCCATTCTAATAACAAGCAGCATGAAATACTCAGTACTACTGCCACAACACAAATGGAATGTAACTTTAATGTTGTCAATCTCATACACCTGTAAGATATCTTCAGTATTTTGACATTATTAGAATTTCAAATAATAGATTTTCTCTATTATCTACTCTTTTTCTGGATCCAGAATAGTATTCCTGTTATTTTGTTTTTTCCAAGCCCAACCACTGAACTTCAAGATAATATCAGGTTAGTATTCTGGTTTGTGTTGTACATTTTGAATGTCCAGGAAAGTTACAGCTCCAGCCCTACATCACAAGGTGGCTGGAAATGGGGATTCTGACAGTTTAGAGAAAGCAGATCAAAGTTATTAGACTGCCTCAGACTTTCCATAGCTGCAAAGACAGCTGTTAGAATTAAACATGTTAATGAACAGGAGTTAAAAATCAACAGAAAGGGAGTCCTCCTGGATAAAACAGCAGCTCTCAGGCTTTTCTCCTGCCTTTGTGCACTCCAGACCAGGTTAAGTAGTGGCACAAGGAAGGCTGCAGCTCAGCTATGAACTTACACCATACAGGCACTGCATGCAGGAACCAAAAGAAAAGGACAAATGGACACAAGAAACTTAACTGATTCAAAAGCTTGCAGGGGAAAGCAGAGATATTCACACCATCTACTGTAAAAAACAAACTTAGGAACCAACACTCCACAGTGATCAATGCTGCAGGGTTGGTACCTGTGCTAAAAGGTAAGAAATGCCTCGAACTAAGGCTGTCAGCCAATCTTAACAAAAACAACACTATTAAAACAAAACACAAGAAAAAATCTGTATGACAGAGGTGGGGGTTAAGTTCATTTTGATCTGCACACAACTCAGTGCCTTTAAAACTCAGTAACAGACAAGAACTGTTAATTATTTAAGAAAGAAACACCTTTGTATTTCACAATTAGAAAAAAGTGGAAATACAAAAGCAGAATTAGGAATATTTTTGGTTATTTCTGAGTCTAAAACAAACAAAATATCAGGGCTACTAATGGTTAAGCTTTCCTCCAATTTGTTATACAAAAATAGAGTGCCCATCAGTATTATTCTAACTTCTGTTCAACTTTCTGCTAGCATTTGAAATATCAAATACCACAGTGGAATGCTGGTTTCCACAGCATGAACTCCATGGAAAAATAGCTCGGCTTGCTTGCCAACACAGTATGCACTACCTAACATGAGAGCCCAAAAACAACAAATAAAACTTACTACACGACAGAGTAAAGTGAACTCCCTTTTCTGTCAGTTTAAGCTGGAAAGCCAATGTAATGATATGGCAAAAAATTGCAAAACATATTACACTGACCTGTAGGCTGGCTGTCAATTTCCCATTTATTGCCTGAATTTACTGTCTGAAGCAAGCATTTTCAAAGAAACCAAAGTTGTCAAAATCTGTATATGGAAAGCACTTTCAAATATTTTTAAAGTGTCTTAATTGTGCAAATATTAACCTTTACACAGATCACATTAAAGCTGCTTCTTGTAGGTTTTCCTGAAGTGTCAAAGCTGAGGTTTTACCACTATTTACGAGAAGCAAGAACAAGTGGTTTTTTGCTTTCACTGGAAGCAGTCTATGGTAAAAAGAGATTAAGAGGCTTTGTCCTTTTCTGTGGCTACAGGAAACACTAGGCAACTTTGAAATAAACACTGGGTTTCCACTAATATCTTTTTGGGTTGTTTATTTTACATATAACTTGATTTTTAAGTTTTCAAGAATTACTTTGCTTACTGTGTTCTCTGAATGTCAGAACTGGGATGTGTTCCCACTGCTGAGATTGCAAATGAAAAGGAAATACTGTATATAAAAGGCAGCAAAAACATAATCATTTAACTTTCCTGTTATAAGGCAGAAACTAAATATAGCAAAGGATCTTTGCTAAACTTTCTGATGCTTTTAGAGATGACTGCTACTCCACTGCAAAGAACAGAAAAATCTTTCATTATCCAGGTACTATTTTTCAGGTCTCTATTATCAGACAGCATCACTCAGACCTATTCCAAGCATCTTTCTAGATTCTACTCAGATTTCTTCTTCCTATTCAGAATTCTTAGATGAAAGAAAGGAAAACTAACTAGTCGACATCCCTGCAACTCTGCTTCAGAAAAGTTCAAGACAGAATTAAATACTGACAGAAGTAGTATTCTCCTTTTCTGAAACTAAATTTCTCCAGTAACTTACTTTTTCCTTAAACACAGTGAAACTCCCGACTCTTCCTTTTGAAGCTACCTATACAGATCTCACAACAGGGAAGAAAGCAATTCAAGTTCCCAAACCTTTCAGTGGCCCCATGAGCAGACGTTGCTCGAGCTCGCTGAATTTCATCCTCCAAGCGTCTTTTTTCTTCCTCCAAACGTGCAATGTCTTCTGGGGATCGTCTCTGCTGACTGATGAGCTGCAACTCCTGAAGAAGAGCCTCCTTCTCTTTGATCAACTGAAGACGGTCCCTGTCTGCTTCAGCCATTCCTGGCCAGGATTCATTATCTAGCAAGGCCAGCTGCTGCTGTATATTTGAAACTCTTTAAAAGAGGATAAATATATTTCAAAATGCAGAAGAGAAAGACAAGAGGAAAAACATCGAAACGTGAAGCCTGTTGACGCTTGTGCCTTTTTTCTTCTAAATATCAAACCAAGAAAATTTAGAGGGGTTTGGGAGGATTATTTGTTTCTGCGTTTTGGGATGGGCTTGTTTTTGGAGGGTTTTGTTTGGTTGACTGGTTTTAGAGGGGTTTTTTAATTGTTTTATGTATTTTTAAAACAGTAAACAACTGCAAGTGTTCCTACATGTGTAAACGTGCAAGAACTACAGTGCTTTTATCTACTGTACAGACATTATCTGTCTTCACAGCTTTCTCATTTTGTAATAAATCAATTAATATTTTAGAGCTTGAGTTTACTGCCTGTACAGCTGACGAAGCTGAACATTTTTTCATTCCTCATTCTTCTACAATCAGATCTTAAATTGGGACTTCAAAAGCGCAGCAAGAATTTGAAGAAGCTGAAGGTGAAGACACTTAACTAGTGTCAACAGGTCCATACAATCACGTCCCACCTCGTAGAGGAATGGTTCAAGGGGCCAAAAATATTAGGCTATCCTAAATGACAACAAAATTTTAAAGCTGCCATTAAAACAGAAACATTAGTCTGAAAAAAAGATTTACTGATTACAAAATACAACTGGCTTTAGATGAATCTATCATAAAAATATGCAATTAAATAAGCTAACTTGGGTGTTTTTCCTGTAGTATGCTTTATATTTAAAAGTAATTTCTTATATCTCAATATGCTGTACCTTTACATGAAACAACAGCTTTAAGCTGTTAATTCCATAGCTGACGTTTTAAGAAAACGACCTTTTAAAAACAAATTTTGAACTCTTATCAATATTACCAAGAACACTAAAGCTAAACACTAAATTTCACAAGTGTTTCTTTAGGCATAAGAGGGAGAACACTTATTGCTAGGTATTTATGCTTATTGCTAGGTATTTACGCTTGTCTTGCAATGACAATTTAGAATGTAGCTGTTAAAATAAGAGCTAAGTGAATCTAGCTTTCTGATTTTTGAACATTTGAAACTCAAGAACTGTACAACATTTATGCAGTTTACACCTCAGTTTCATCTTCACTTTGAAATGGTAGCATTCAAACAAAGATCAGTTCCTCTAAAAGATTACTACCCTTAAATAAATAAAGGCACTTTAAAGCCAGCCATAAAAGTAGGATACAGTTCACTGGTTTCATTAAAATAATCTTTTTCAAAAATATCTGCTAAGAAAGAAAACTAATAACAAAAAAGCAAGGTAAAAGCACACAACACACAAACAGAAGATTCACAGTGTGATAACACCATTATGAATAAAAGGCATAGACATAACAAAGGCAACATTTCCCCCACCTGAAAACAAAACCTCATGAAGTAAGGTTTATCTCCTACTAACATCTGGGAAGTATTTGGCCACCTTATTATCAGGGGAAGGGAATAAACTAACAATATAAGCCATTTTGCAGTGACTGCATCCATATATGAATAAGAATTTCACTGTCATTTTCCCCAGCACACCTTAGATTTCATTTCAGCAAGTAAAGAAATTGGGTATTATGTCAATTTTTTGTCTAAAGCAGAATACTTTATGAAGCCCTTCAATACCATTTCCTCTTCCTTGCACTAATAACCAAGTTCCTGCCAATAGCTACTGAAAGCACCACTGTGGATTGATACATACAGTCTACGTATTTCACGCTTCAGCTATTGTGCATGAATTCCAGATGCAGCTTCCTGAAGAACACCTCGCTCCACTGACCAAATGTCAGAGCCACGAAGAGCGAGTAGGGTCAGGATCCCTTCTCTCCCCTACACAGGCTGCTCTGCTGTTAAAGATTCAGTAAACACTTCTGAAACACATACAGCTTGATTTTCAGGTGTTCAGTGCCAAATGAAACAAACAGGGACTCAAGATCCTTTCAACAGAATGACAGAATTCCGGTACAATTGATCGCTTGGCAAGCGAGTGTGAATCAGATGAGCCTGGACTATTTGATGGTGTTCATAAGCTTTTACACAGCTTGTGGACAAATGAAGATGAGATCCATCTGAAGTCTCTGTGTTTCTTCATAAGACAGCTGAAGGACTGACCCTTTCCTTCATTTTAACATTCTCAATTATTTTGCTAGTTACTTTACATTGCAGGGTTAAGAGCTGGTTAAGAAGCAGACCACAGGTGCAAACAAACACTTATGAAGGCAACAAGGAAGAGAGAAGTATGATCATGGAAGAGATCCCCCTCTTTCAGTGCTAGCAAATCAGTGATTCCACTTTGCCTGTGGAGTAAAACACCACCTCCACTGAATACAAGAGGTTTTAATTTAGACTCTTGAGCTTGCTGAGAGCACGTAACTCCCTTTGTGTATGACATTCCAGCTTAAAGTTTGGTTTTTTCCCTTCAATTTCTGTTATGGTGGTGCTTTGAAAGTAGGAAGTTCTCATACAATAACTTAATTACACTGTTATTAAAGGGGAAAAAGTACTGCTGTGGACAAGGTTTGTATCACTGAAGAGTTCCAAAATCTGATTAGCTATTTACTTTGATTCCCTTGACACTCTAAGTTAGCTCTTCTTGTTCCTACAGTTTTCCCTTTACACAAAGAAAAAACAGGCAAAAAATACTATATAATGCAGCAATCTATTGAAGCACCAATAAGCCCATTTTCTGCACCCTCTATTTCCTGCACATGAACTGAAGTTTTGGGGTAATTTTGTTGCTTCCTTTCCACTGGGCAATCCCTCTGTATGGTAAGTTGTTCCAAGAAGCAACCAGTGACTAACTTTTTAATATTTATCTTCTTGGCTGAAAGACACCCTTCAGGCTTTTATGCACACAAAATTACAAAAGAAATCTGAGTAGTCATGTTTAGTTATGCTGAGAACTTAGTAAAAAAGTTCGTCTCGAGTATGTTCTGTAACTGCAAGCTGTCTCCTCAAACAAAAACTTTTCCTCCAGTCACAATAAATACATAAAAAAGCCATTTGACTATGCTTGCCTATGCCAGACTTTATGCTCATACTACACCAGCCATTCTCCCTGCTGCTGTGTTAGAAAAAAATGGCTGTTGTCAAACTCAGTGTATACCTGCCTTAAAAATCCACTTAGATAAATCAACATAATAGATTAACATAGATTGCAACCTAAAGTGGAAAAAAATATTTAGGGTCTTCTATGAAACCTCTGTTTTTCAAACACATTTTCCTTCCTAATGAGTATATTTAAGATACTATTTTTTAACTTCAGTCTCTGCAAAAAAAGTGGTTTTATCTGGCTTAATGCCAGATACTGAGGTCCCTACTGATCCAGTAATTTAACTTATTCCTGTGGAATTAACTGTTAATTTTGAGCCATCAACATTCCAGGCATTTTGCCCATTCCCATCCTTGCATAACAAGTGCTGAGGAGTCTTGCGTTCCTCACTGGAGTAGGTGGTACCAAATGACCCTAGGTAGGCAGGCCAACTTGCTGCTTAATTCAGTATTTAAAATTTTTGAATGGAGAGGAACATAACAGTTCCTATCAAGGGAGGGGCACAGATGGGATGACAAAGGTTTAACCTGATGATCTTGAGCAAACACTGACTTGAAATGGCCATACCAAGGCATCTAAAATGATGTCTCACTCAAGATAATACAGACACGGCATGAGGATGGAGATCAGTAGAGTCAGTAGTTTACTATACAAAATACATCACGGGGAAAGAAAGGCATGTATTTTCAAAATTTAATTAGACATAATTTAATTAAATTTAGTAGCATATGTGAATCATTATAGCTCTACACAGCTCCCTCTCCCTCTGACAAAACAGGGCAATCCTTCTGTCAATGAAAATACCTGGGGAACCTTAAAGATTTTGTTAATGGCCAGAAAGTCACTTTCAAGGGTGACATCTGAACCCAGCACTAATGAAGTTATATTGCTGAGCTCAGGAGGATATTTATTAGTGCATAAGAAGTGAGTAAAAATCACTTAGTGTGAGATGAGTGATTTACAAGTACAATTTACCCCAGGTTAGATTCTTACTCAGACTATGAACAAGACAGGTGTCTTGGGGAGGGAAATACTCTGAACCAATTCAAAGGTAATAACTCATGCTCATGAAGTGGACAAATTATGGGTATCCTACAGCTGACACTTGTTCTTCAAACCTAACATGGTTTGAATTTTACAAGGAGAAAAAAAGGAAACCAAACAATACTCCTCTACTTCAAATGCCTAGGCTTTTGGCTGACATACCATGTCACTCTAGAACTGAGGCCTTTGTTACCTGTGGTATGGAAAGATTGGTGGGGAGGATAAAATAAAGAAAATATTCCAGTTCCAATCTGAACAGAATAGTGGCTAAGATCATATAGATCAGGCCTGCTTATTCTTTTCCCTAGGCTTATAATGGGACCCAGTTCTTTGACACTTCAGGCAACAGGGAGTATCTCCCACATGCAATACCCAAAAGAGGTGGCTGTGGGACTAAGGACACATAATGAAGGGTGTAAGGACTTGGTAACTTCTGGTACTGACTGACCCTCTTGAGTGTGGATTATGATTTATATCCAAAGAGGGGAACGCTAGAGGAAGACGAAAAAAGAAACGGAAAGAACGAGAAGCTGGGGAACTTGGCCAAATGCTCACAAAATTTCTCCACTGTGTCTATTTTGGCTGTTCCTGCAAGTATGTGCCACTGTGGCTTTGGCAGACAAAACGAGTATGCTCTGTAGAATACCCAGCCTTCCTGACAACCCAATTCATTCATTAACAACAAGGTCTTCAATTGGCTTAAGAAACTCATGAAGCAATTAGAGTCCACTGGTATTTTGCAGATTTTAGGAAAACTGCAAAAACCTGCTCAAAGTAAGTTTTCCCAAATGCACAGGTGAAACAGTACAAAACTTTAAAGAAGTTCAAAAGCATGTCTAAGCTCCCTTTACAATGCAAAGAAAATGTTATGTTTAAAAACCAACACTGGAGATTTAGGTTTGCCTGAGTCAGGTATTTATGTGATATCAGGCAAATTGCTTCATCCTTAAATCAGATTTTCAGATTAGTTCAGCAGAATAAAGGATACAAATCCACTGAATTTCACTAGAGATTTGGTAACTAAACCTTGAAACCTGCCTATACAAGATAAATTTTAAAAGGAAAATACTTGACTACAGTATTGTATTAGTACTGGAATGTTGCTATCAATACCCAATCAACAAATACTTTGTCTCTATAAGCACAAATTGCACTGAGACACTCCTGCTTATGCTAGTGATTTTAAAGGCCCAACTGAAATTTAATTTTGGAAATGAGACAAGTTTGCAACGAACTATACTGAACAGAAAGAAGTAACATCCTTAAAGACAAATACAGAAATATTAAGCATCTCTGAGGAAGAGGCTTTTCAAGGCTAAAATAAATCTCTTGACATCTACTACATGCCTCTATGAAATGAATGCAAAAACAACATCTTTGAATTCAAATTTACAGAAGACACAAATAAATACTGCCCAAACTAGGTAAGCTGGTTGAAGACGTTTGAATGTATTAGTTCATTAACGTTAGCTACCATCAGACTGAACTATTAAAAAAAAAAAACAAACCACAAAAAAAAAACCAAACAAACAAAAACAAAAAAAACCCACAGCTGAAAGTTTTGTTGCTCCTTATTGGACAGATTATTTTTCATCTACTATGAGGCACTGCAGCAATGACATTTCATGAACATTTACTAATATACTTCATGCAGTCATTCTACTGAACTGCACAACTTAAGAGTTATCAAAGAAAAACAATTTGCTTTTGATTTCTTGCGCTGTGAAGCAGTATATTCAGGAAAGTGCTTGAGGGATACACTTTCCAGTGTGCAAATGCTTTCATGAGAGGTGGTCTCACTGAAATAGCAACTGAAACTAAAAACAGTATTTACCCAGGCAGCTTGGGGCTGTCTGTTCAAAAAGACCGTCCTCCCTCCCCCCTGCTTCTCTGGAGGGCCACACTGGCAGATCTGAGAGGAGAAATTTCATGGAAATAAGGTACAGTTTATTTAGAAATAATGGGGGAGGGGGAAGAGTACAGAGCGGAAGAAATGTGATTGAGCCTCCTTTCGGCATAATTGGTGAGTTAAAAAGTAGAATTTACAAAACTCCTCCAAGAGCCTGGATCAGAAACAGGGGAGAGAATCTCTTCCCCAGCCTGCTGGAAACGTCAGAACCCACAGTGCACAACATCTGAAATACCCATGGGAAAAATTAAATTGCAAATCATCCAACTTCCTTCCAGTGGGAAAGTGATGGAGGGAAAAAAAGCTATGTGAATGTCTTAATTTATGCAAAGGCCAAACCATTCGGCAGTCAGAGAGATTTTTGAAGGAGGAATTAAAATGAAACTATCCTTTATAAGGGACGAGGGATATTTTGGGAGTGCAAGCCAATTCTTCTGCAATCACTGGGTTTCATCTCCTGAATTCCTCAAGATAGTTCATTCAAAAATCCCAGCACTACATTTCCTTGCTGAGACTCCATATACAGAGAACATATTTTAATTTTTAAAGACTTTTTACTGCATCTGGCAAATATGCTGCTTATATATGGCTAGATTCACAAGAGCAACTAAAATGCAACACTGTCCTTCAGTTCTTCAGTTGTGGGGCTTTTTTCCTGCTTTTCTTTCAGGAAAAAGACATACTTTTCTCCTACAGTGCATTTTAACTTTCCCATTAAAAGTTTGTCTGTTGTACTTATTTGCTGTATGTTTCCACACCCGCTTAACAAGCAAACAGTCACAATATACTGCCTTACAGTTGTGACATACTGTAGCATTTTAATTTTCTACTTTGTAGATTTAATCCATCGCAGCACATTCCGTCACCCACACTGTGCAGGAACAGTAGATATTTCACCAGCCAAGGGAGAATGAACACAAAGATATTTAGTAGAGACAAAAGCCCTACAGAAATGCCAGCAAGCTAAGGGGAAGGAATGCATGATAAATGAAGAATGCAACCACAGAGATAACTGGTAGGGGCAATGAGCTTTGTGCAGTTCCACTCAAAAGCTGAAAGCTGATTACTTCCGTACAACATACTGGGCAGAATAAGGCTACTCTTTTAAAGCAACTAACATGCTTTTGCTAAATAACAGACCATTGTCAGAGCTGCTATCCTGGGAAAGCAAAACTACTCTTACTGCAATCACCATTCTCTAGTTGGAAGGTTAGTTGCCCAGATTTTCTACACTTAATTAAGATCAAACACCAGCTCAGTTCTGATGTTCAGAAATACTGCATTCCATGCAGAAACAAATGTTCGGCATTTCCAGCTGAGAAATGCTTTGCTACTAAAAAAAAATTAACCCATAAAAACTCAACACCTTTTCGCCCTCTCAAAAAAAAACATCCTTTCCCTGTAATAAACAAACAACAAGAGTTTTGAAAAACACAGAAAAGCTATGTCAGAAAGCTGAACTAAAAGCATTTTAATACAATCTTCACAGCAGCAGTGGCTCTGTTAAACTGAACAGTATAGAACTAAATTCTATCATTCTTCTTTCAGCAACTGTAAGTTGCTAAATTATCACTGCACTGCTAAGTGCTAAGTTAGCCTATGAGCAAACAGGACACGGACACTTTTTTGTTTCGTTCTTTTTTTCCCCAATTATTTGACATTTATTAGGTAATAGTCACTGGTATTTACATGCAGTATGTATGATGCAGACTTCCATTCAAGTTACAAATCCTGAAGATTTAGCTGTGTTTACCTAACTTGCTTGTACCAACTTAATTTTTTGAAGCCTGTATTGTGTCCAAATGTGGATAAATTTTCCAAGAACAGAATGGTGTACTGCCTATAAACTTTCAATTCCTGCCAAGACATGTGACAGCATTACAGACTGCTCCAAAGAAAAAGTCACCATGATATGAAAAAAAGGCAAAAGAATGGAAGTTCTTTTTCTAACTCTTGTTCTGAAAGATGCAAAAAACTGGTTGAATAGAACACACTGAAAAGAAAAAGAAATCCAATATTTATACAGATTTTAAAATTATGGTTTTTAAAGTTTACTGTATTGAATCTTTTAAGTGTCAGCCAAATTCAGTAACATTCTACCAGCATAAATCAAAATAATCATAAGTGCATTGATTTACTGAGTTCAAGTAATCATCTGTACCCACACTATTGTCCTGAATGTGATGCAAATAGTTTGAAAACAATGAGGTTCAATGAGGACCCGCTAAAATATTTAAGTAGATAGTACTTTAAAACTTATATAAACCCATGAAAAAAACACTGCAAGACTTCCCTCCACAAGAGAAATATTTACAATAAGCATTTAGACTGAAGGACTTAGTGAAGAATCATCTATTTCAAGTGATACTTTTTATCTTTTTTTATCAGACTTTTTTTCCAATTTCAACATTTATTTTTATGTACCCTTTTGTTCAGCTCTGAACATCTTCATTTATCTCACATGAAGTTCTGCATGCTTTCTTCCTCATGGCTTCAGAACACTGAACTTAAGACACAGGTATGCAAAGCTTTGGGTATCCTGACAGACCAGGGTGATAAGTGTAAGTTTAAAGATTGTTTATATCTAGGTTTGAGAAAGAGTGTGAAAAAAATGTAAAACAGTTTAATTGAACCACTACAATTTTGTGTTTATACAAGTATAGAACAGGGCTGGCATTCAGCTTTATCTCTGCAAACAAATATAATAATCTTACGATAAAGTCTTATATTTACCTAAACTTTCACTATCTGTGAACTACTTAATAGAGAACAAATTAGTCTTCCCAAAGACATGTCAGCTAGGAGGCTGGTTCCAGTTCTACTTTGAAAACTTGAATCATTAAAGTAAATACAAAACCCAATAGGTGTAGCCTTAATTACCTTTTCTTCGCCTCTTCATATTGCCAGTTCAGCCTTACTTTGTCTACAAGTCTTGTTTTGTCATCAAACCCAAACTTGCAGAGTTGAAGAGCAAGGAGAGGAAGAAAAACAAAAAAAAGAAACAAGTTAAAAACACTCACCACAATAAAGAAAGGGATAAATTAGTCTTCTTTACTGGAGTCACTAAAGAAACCTCTATGCTTTAAGTAATAACATAATAAAAAAATCAATTTTATGCCTTAGAAATGCGAAACCAATTTATTGCTAAAAGCAGAGAAGATAAGTAAGTCCTTCCAATAAATTATTAGTTTGGAAATCATGGGTTAAGAAAACTGAATCACTGATAAATGGTCAAAGCTTTTCAACTTTATCTGAGTCTAAAAGACAAAGAGTGTTTTAATTGAAATATTTTGCTACTTGATATGGCTGTTTTTTTGAATACCTTTATTAGAAGCAATTCAGATTACATTCCCTGTACTGTATTACTCAGCACTTATAACATCAGTACCTCCTAAACATTAGTACAAAAAAACCACCTGATCCTTGAAGCAGTTGTAGAATGTGCATTTATGTTGCAACTCCTACTGCATAGTGTTTCAATAGCAATTTCTGTTTTAAGGCATTAGCACTTCCCTCCTCAGACGTTTGTGTATGCCACAAGAGTTAAAATCTACAAGTGCATTGCTGCACCTCCAGAGTCCTCCTCTAGCTACTGCTTTTTCTGTCTCCATCATCCCATGGGGAAAAACTCTACCTCTTTTCTACTCACATGGCACTAACGGCAGTTCCACGAAAAGAATCAGATAATTGTGTATTTTTGTTTCTGTTACAAAAAGCCTATACCTCATAAACATAATTTCCACAGTGTACTTGTCCTGGATTGCGTACTGTAAATGGGAAAACGCTCCTGTGCTCCTTCTGGTAATTCCTTTCAGAATTCAATAATCCCATCCACCACCCATCTGAAAAATGACACCACAATCTGCCTAATACCCTGAAAGACAGCCTAGCAGTAGTTCAGTTTTCTCAGATTCTTGAAGGGCCTGTCTTCTCAAAAACAAAATTTCCTGTTGTGTAAGGACCCTCTGGAGACATCCAATCTGACAACTAGTCAGCAGTAAAGGAAGATTATAATAGACAAGAAATGGGAAGATAAAACCAACAATGAGATGATTTCTAACCAAATGTAAAGTAACATCTAAACCACTGTACTAACAAACTGCAAACAAGTTGCCTTCTTGCTTTGGTGTCAGTCATCCACAGAGGCACACGTTTTACTACTGATTAACAACTGGGTTGCCATAGTACTAGTGCAAGCCATTTTTACTTACTTACTATTTTTTGGAGTACACAATTTCATTCGGATAGAACCATTTCCAAGGAATGCCAGTATGTTCTTCTTGAATATCTTATTTAAAGGCATATTTGAGCACAAAGGCATAATGGACTACATTGGAAGTTTTGTTAATTAAGTAAAATACTTTCAGAACAACAAACACTTTCCTTATCTTAGACAGAGGAAAAGAGCAGAGATCTACCACACATCTTCAATGTATATGAACAATGAATACAAGCATGATAAAAACAAGATGTAAAAAATAAAATTTAAAAAAATACACAGCTATCACTACTACAATGCTACATCTCATGCAAAATAACGTCTCTACTGCCAACTTCCAGCTGGCTAAAGAATTTTCTTCCTTTCTGCCTCATTACAAGTATCAGTAATTCAGAGCTGGGAATATGAAGAGAAGAGGTCCATGGACATCTAAACAAGAGCTGTTACTCCAAGATGAACATGCAGTCACCAAAGTGGTAATGCAAGTAGTGCTCCGCTGGGCTGGCCAAGTCCAGGAGCTGGTTTTACCTGTCACTGCCCACAAGCATGCCCCTGCATCCTTCTGCCACGCTCAAGCAGCAGAACCACCAAGCCCACAGCTTGCACACAGTGGAACCAACAAGCAAATGCAACTCCCTCACCACCAGTATTGCTTTGGATTTTTCCTTCTGCTCCAGCCAACACCTCTTAAAATAAAAGAGCAAATAACTGTATCGCTATGGTTCAAAAGCAGCTAATTTTGTACAGCAAGTGCTTCACATAGGAACACTCACATACCTCTCCGGTGATGTCAGTCT
Organism: Phylloscopus collybita; assembly: GCA_027886175.1. Taxonomy (NCBI): domain Eukaryota; kingdom Metazoa; phylum Chordata; class Aves; order Passeriformes; family Phylloscopidae; genus Phylloscopus; species Phylloscopus collybita. The sequence continues at coordinate 42,550,900 of JAJNNQ010000006.1, read as the reverse complement.
GAGAACAAGCATCGCAGTGTTGTTGAGGTAAACAGGAGTCACTGAGTGAACTAGAATTGTGCTGGAGATCCTGCAGGGAATCTGTAATACAACAGCTATTCCTGAATCCATCTGTTAATTTGGCCAGGCTCTAAAGGAGAAGACATATTTTAAAAGATTAGAAAAAATCTATTTACAGAAAGTAAAATTCATTGTTGTGTTAGCATGCAAAAGGTCTGCTTTGGAATAAAACTCTCCTTTTAAAAGATGCATGTAACAGTAAACAGAATTTATATTATTTCTTTCAGATCTATCAATGTTTTGTCTTCTGTATGGCTTGCAGATCTTTAGCAGCTGTCAACTTCACATTAGCTGATAGGGAAGACAAATGGGATTCACCTGCCCTTTTGCCATCTTCTGCACAGGTTACATTCCTTAGTCACTACTGTTATCCAACTTGATGAATACCTTGTATTGACTGCACTTTTATCCTGTGATATCATCCCTGTGCTCTCTTACCCGGGGTTCGCATAGTTAAGAGATCTTTTACACTTTGGGTTAAGCAAGAGACATCAGTGAAATGTCTAGACAATGACACAAACTGTCAGAGTAAAGCAGAAACACCAGTCTTTGAGGTGAAAGGGGAATACAACAGAATCATACAAAAACAAAAACAACAAAAACAACAACAACAACAACAAAACCACCAAACCTTTTTTGACAATACAAGCTTGGTTGACAGGCTCTTAAAAAGCCTTTAAAAGAACAAAATTGTTAGTATTGCTTTTATTTTCTCATTGTGCATTCTCTCTTATTCAAAAAATTATAGATAATGTAGTACTAGTAACAAAATCACTGTGCTGGCTGTCATTTATGACAGAGATCCTAAGCATTATACACCAAACAAAAGTCAAAAACATTCTGTCCTCTCCCCACAGGATAAAGGACAATCTAAAAATACGGCAAAAAAATTGTCAGAAATTTGGATCTGTAGTAATTAATAAATCATAACATAATCAAATAAATTGGTTCTAAAAATACACATAAAAACTTCTTTAAATTGCTTACTCTAGTGTCTGAACTACAGAATCAGGGAAAACTCTGAAGCACTGGACTGGGAAAAGGCTGGTCCTCAGGAATTCCAGTGGCTCTGACTACCAGTGTTTTGCAACAAGCCGAGGTTACTGTCCATATCCAATTATCAGAAGATTTCTCAGTCTTCAAAGTGCAGTTTAAAAAGGACAACAGAGCAATGCTGCTTTTTCTTACACCAAATACAATTAGTAGAGTCCAGAAAGGAACCTGTGTAACAGCAACTGTTTGCTACTGACAGGAAAAGCAAGGCCACACTGAGGATGAAGGCATCTGGTTTCAGAGCCCAGGAAGCATCCAGGTCTATGGAACTGTAGCAGGCCTGAAACTAGCCAGAAAAAGCAGCTTTTTTCTGATGGCCTCCACTTCCATCATACATGGTCCATCCCTTTCCTCTCCATATACCAGCCCCTCCCTCAGACCAGCTTCCACCAGAGATGAAAAAGAGGGAAAACACCCAGCCTGGTACAGGATGAGTGAACAAGTGGGCTCCCCAGACACAAGAGTGAGGCCTGTGTTCCTCCCTGACAGCCCATCAAATCACACACTCTGTTTCCCTCCTATTAGGGAATGGCAAGGAGAGACACAGGTACACACCACATATCAGACAGCTTGTGCTGAGATTTTTCACCAGCAGCACTGGCCAGGAGAGAGGACAGTGCAGAGCACTGCCAGACGTGCTGGCAGTGGAACAAGGCGACCACCACTTTCCTCCAGAAGCTTGTATAGGGTCCACCAAAAAAGCCAATTCTTCTGCCACCTCCCAAGTGAACTAAGCCATTTTAGTATGCAGGACAAACAACATATTTTCTTCTCAGCCCTGAAACACCAAATTCAATTTCAAGTTACATTGTCCAGAGATCCCTAGCTAGCATCCCTTTCTCCTTGTGACTTGTCGGAAAAGGAAGTGCTCCACAACATGGGGGAAAAACCAAATCTTACTTTATGAAAACTGTAGACTCCTGTTTAACTCTCTTCGTCAAAACTCACTGGAAATCATCCAGTCCTGTCAAGTCTCCTGCTGTATGGAGGATCAAGAGGGATCCCTAATGGGTTTGCAACATGGAAATAATAACTTCACATCATGGCCTCTTCCCAGTAAAGCATAGCCAGTTGCATCAACAAAAACTCAGGATTCAGAAAGCCTGAGGTTATTCCTAGTAAGTTATGTTCCATCTGCCTTCTTTGCTTAATACATATTATGTTACAAGTATGTGCAATACCACAGATCCTGATGCCAGAACTTAAACCTGAACTTTTGCCTGTATTTCAGCTGGTTTATGAACTTCTGGTATGCTCCTGATGCCCTCTAGCATTCTCCCTGGCAGATAATGAAGGGCTACTTGACTGCTGGCCAGGCTTCCTATCCAGGCACAGTTGCTGAATCCTGACCCCTACTTAAAAATGAGAAAGCATTTGACAGGTGGCAATCACCAAGCAGCACCACCTTAACTTACATCTACATGCACAGATGACTATGCCCTAGGGCAAGCATAAATGAATTAAGTCCTTCAAGCTGGATGAGTGAAAACAGGCACCAGCAACTCTAACATGGAAAATTACAACCTGAGTGAGCACATTTTTAGATAGAAACCATTTATAATTGTCATTATAAACAGTAAGACTAATTTCCTTCCCAGCTACATGGAGGAATCCATCTTTCATCTCAAGTTTAAGGACTGTCTGTGGCAATCCCACAGAAACTGCCAAACCACCCACACTAATGCCTACTCTTAATGTGACGTTCTAGGCACACCAGCCCAGACTCACCCAAAAAGAGAGAAATGAGCACTGTCATTTCACCATTGCCATCTGATTTGGGAACACTCTGCACAATTTCAGTGCACTTTTAGCTTCACCCGATTCCTGGAGGAAGACTGGACCCCTTCTCACCACCACTGGACCCTTGTTCTACAGGATCATCTCTGCTCCACCAGAACCACCTCTGCCACTCCAGGAGGACTCACTTTTGGACTGCTTCCAACACCCTGACCAACAGGGTGTCAGGTTGTAACTCTGACTCTGTCAGGGTTCTCTAAAATTGTTGTTTGTTTGCTGGTTTGGTTGGGTGGTTTTGTTTTCAACTACATTTGTATTGTTAATATTCCTAGTAAAGAACTGTTATGCCTATTCCCAAATCTTTGCCTGAAAGCCCTTAATTGCAAAATTATAATTTGGCGGAGGTGAGGGATTTACATTCTCCATTCTAAGGCAAACTCCAGCTTTCCCTGGCAGATACCTGTCTTTCCAAACCAAGACAACCTGGTAACAAAGAGAAAAAAAAAAGAAGAAATAAAACCCCCACAAAAACCAAAGTCCAGTGCTCTCCAAGGACAACAATATTTTAAAAGCATATGCACACCGAACAGAAACAAAGTTATGAAAGAGATGGGGGAGGAGAGAGAAACACACTGCTTTCAGGAACCTAACACACACCTTTATTATTCAACCTTATACAAGAACTCTGCCCACTTTTTAGAGCAGTAGCACTGCATATTCTACTTCATTTGTAATTACAGCATCAAATTTAAATCTGACCACCCTCTCCCACACAACTAAACCAATTATCATACTTCTACAACAGCTACAATTTTCCAAGCACCTACACAAGACTGAGTCATTTCTACTATGTTTAGTTCTGTTGCTTACACTGGCCAGATTTAAATTAAAAAGTAGTAAGAAACAGTCTGTTTCCTTTCTCTGAAATAAAACTCCGTATTTTTTATGCTATACTTCTAACTACTCTAGTAACAAATTTCAAAATTAAAAAGATTTCCTAAGAAAGTTTGTCTGAACAACAATAGCTTTAAGATGTAGTGTTTTCAAAGACAATATAATTCCAATAATTAATTCCAATAATAATAGGAAGATAAAAAAATTAATTCTGAACTCATTAGGAAGATATTTAAAATAGACTTGTACTTATTTGACAAAGCTAATTAAATCCATGACAATAATCTTCAAATAGTCATTAAAAGGCATAGCACTTTGGTGACACCAAAAGCAATTTTTTTCTTTTGTCAAAATTTAAAAAGAGAGCTGGATAGTTTTGCAGAGCACAGTAAGTTGGCAAAAATACACCATTTTTACAACTGTAGACCTTGTAAACGACAGCATTTAATTCTGTATAGCCATTGTAACAAAACATGAAGAAATGTTTTACATGCTACACTTGTGTGGAACAACTGTTTTCTACATTCTCCTGGACTACATATAGTCCAATGTTCTATTATTGGATTCCATTACAAAAGATTGTCATTAATTAAAAAAAGATATTTCTAGACTCATATTTCCTGTATATCACATAGAGTCATGAAGAAGGATGAAACACTCTTCACTTTTGCTTCTGTCTTGTGCAACCTCTACATTCTGGTCCTGCCAGCACTGCCCAATCCTTGATCCTAGAGTTCAAACTCCCACAACATTACTTAAAGAAGCTGCAAGCACATTTAAAGTTGGTTTGCCAAATATGATCTTCAAAGCATCTCAATGTTTACAGCTGGACTTACTGTCACTGAGGACTGAAAATGTAAGGAAAAGAGATAAAAAAATCCATAGGGGAAGTAAAAACAAGTAGTTACACTGCTCCAAGATCTCACATGTAAGTCCTTAGATTACCAGTTAGTTTCCTAAAATGGGTTGTTATTGCATCCATGAAGAACCGCCTTTCTAATCACTTCTTGCAAGCCAGGCATGTGGAAGACTGAGAATCACTTTAAAACTTGGCCAGCCCAAAATAAAAAATATATTAAAAGTTGCCAAGGCAGAAACTTTTCATAGTGACTTCAGTGTTCTGTCTACTTGAACAAGAATTTGTGGTCCATTAGATGATCTTTATGTAATGCACTAGAGACTTAATAACTGCCTAACTATGGAAATTCGTTATAGGTAGATTATAAACTTCCCATAATCATTTAACAACTAAAAAGAATAAAAAACTCCCAAACCTGAAAAACACTACTGCAGAGAAAACTGAAAGAAAATGATTGCCTGGCAATATTAATTTAGTATGGTCCCATAACTTTGGGTAATGAAGATGCCTATTTCCAAAGAACTGTTTGAAGACTGGGTGAAGAGAACTGTCCTTATCATCTCTCTGTATATGCAGCATATTTAAGCAAGTCTATAGTGAAGTCCCTGTGGTGGCAGAGGCTCACTGTTCTTTGATCAAGCTCCTATCACATTAATAACACAGACACACAACCAAGAGCTTGAGACAGGGCACACTATCCATTCAAAAGTTAGACCACTACTCAGGTATGTATCTTCCCTCAATCCTCATGCTCTAATTCACCAATTTCTAGCTTGTGTATACAAGCTTGTATTTATTGTATTTATTCAAGCTCTTTGAGGGTTTTGTGAGAACATTTTGAAACTAACGTGAGCCTTGATATACTCTCAAACTTGAGAGTTTGGGGAAAAAAGTGTGACAGTGACAGAGATCCAGTTTGGTGAAATACATATAAAGGGAAGAACATGGTTGACACAAGGATAACCATTTTAGCACATGAACTCTCAATCCTACTTCATTATAGGTAATACAAGGAGACAAAAAACAAAATAATAAACAAATACTGCAAATCATAAAGGCTTTTTTTTAATACAGTGTAATTACTACTGAAAGAAAGATAGCAGCCATCAACACAGCAACAGTCGAAAGTTATATTCAATGAAAACACTGAGCTAAATGAAACTCAGTTAACTACATTACTTAAGACAAAAATTTGAAGTCTTGTGCTCGCAATATAGACAATGGCTACTTACCTTTTTTGAACTGCTTGCTATTGGTAATCATCAAACAGAAAAATCAGTTTAGGCCATACTACTTCCTTATCTAAACTTGGTAAACCCAATGCAATCCCAAGCAAGAAAACAGAGGTAGGTTACTACTATTTAGTAGTTCAGTAGCGTATTTTTTACCTGCATAAGGTCCTGCCTTTCTTTTTCACCTGTGCATATAGCTTTCTTTATGGTTCGAAGTTCACTCATTATAGCTTGTGCTTCATCCAGTCTGTAATTTGTATGAGCATTTGACATCTTACGATCAATCCTGTTGAAAATATTAAGACAAATTCAGGAATTTTCACATCATTAGAAAGCACACAGACTTTTTTAAGACCTCTTGTTTATTCATGTACCGCTTCATTTCCAGGAATAAAAATGATACTCTGCTTGGAATTAACACAGCACTCAATGCCAAGTCCACTCTAAAGAGAAAGCAAAGCAATTATCTACGCAGGTTCTGCAGAACCAACAAATTTCCTGGGTTTAATATCCTAATGCAGAGCTTACTTATGAGTAAGTAAAAAGTAGAAAGAACCTAAAACCAGCCTAGATGGTTATAACTCAAAAGGTAAAGATGAGCAGCCTAGCTGTCATATTTTTCATGCAGCATCACACATTGCAGTATCTCTTCCAGGGCCTCTACTTGATCCTGTTTCAGAACTTTCTAGCAAGAGCATTTCATTTTCTCAGGAAGAAATTTTTAATGCCTAAAACTTTATTGCAGATGCCTTCCTATCATTATAGGCCTCTGAGTATCTTTTCCATAAGATATCTGTAAGACGTTATCATTCTGCACTAAAAAACATGATATGGGAACATCCCAGAAGATTTTAAATCTTTAAGCAAGAACTAAGAGCACAAGTCATTACCTACTGAAATAATACTAATGTTTCCATCTTGACATATAAAAATCTCTCAAGTGGAACATCCACTGGCTGAGTTTTCAACCTTTTATCCAACATTTCACAATAGTAAAGGACAACATATCAGGATGCAGAACGCTAGTCTAGTACATCATCTTGATAATTTGCTTTGATTTATAGGTAAAGAGTAAGACAGAAGACTATAGTGAACTTATTAGAACTATTTGGTCTTGGATTCACAACAAATGGCTATGGGGTTTTAACAGGTTATTTACAGCAATTATTGAAAATCATAAAAATTCCCATTAAAATTTGGCAAACTCAATTTTCCTGTTAATCTAGCATAAAAAGGATGTATATAGAGAAAAGGTGGTAAGTGTAAAAGTCATTAGGCCAGTGCTAAGAACAAAGAGCTTCAGGAAAAGGTATGTCAGGTTAACACAGAATTAAAGGTAAAAATACACACTGTTCATCATAAAGGACATTGATCTATAAAAAGATATAGTAGGAGAGAGTATGCTGTATGTACAGAAGAATACCCAAACTCTATTTAAAATATTGAGACTAACAAGTTTCAAAATAGATACTATATTAAACTGAGTGTCAAGAACAGCCTCTCAGCATGTTCTGCCATGTTCTTAAATACAAGAAGTGCAATTCCACTTACATCTGATAACTCACCTTAAAATTAAAACATTAAAATGAAAAAGCAAAAGGGGTAAATGAAAATCATGTGGTTTTATTGCATAGCTCACAATATTTTGGGGAAAACCAGGTTGATTTCTACAGTTTTAATTTGTTTGGGTTTTTTTCTGACAGTTACTGTTTTTGGAGACATTTTTCTTTGAACACAAATTTCCCCAAGTTACATTAGAAAACATACAATCTTTTATGAATACTGGTTCAAGAACAAGAAAGGACTTAAATGTCACGTGTATTAAAGCTGGGGGTTGGTTTGTTTTTGTTTTCAAAATGTTTCCTTGAGTCTTCACTAATTTTTAATTAAAATCCTCAGCTGATAAAACCATGGTAAAACAACTAATTCAATTCACTAAAAATCACATGAAAAAGATAACACATTTTTATCTGAAGGTAACTGTAATGTTTTAAAGAACTATGTTCAAATATTAGACATGAAAATGCCTTCTACACAACTGCTCATTATACTGTTTGCCAGGACTAAGGTGGCATTTCAGGAAAAGGAAATTATTTAATTTCAACCAGATTTCTGTCCAGTTATCCACATAATCATGTTCCTGGACGCCACTTTGGAGCCCAGCTTATGAATTGATATTTGTTTAAGGAAAAAATCAGAGAAGTTCCTACTGCCAAAAATATTTAGGCTTAAATCAGTATTGCTGTCAACCCAAACTGACTAAAGTAGCTTACAAAATTACCTGTTATTTATTGTGTGTTAATTCTTTTTCTTTTTTCATAAAGATCTATTTCTGAAGGCCACAGAGTTACCAGAGTCTTCCATTTTATTAATGGAAAATAGCATGATACAAATATAGATCAGACCTTTGTCGAATAGCAAGAATATCCAAGTTATATGCAAGACTGTAAGGATACAAAGATGTTTCTAGGACACATGGACTATTAATATGCTTGTCATCGTTTCAGTCCTGTAGAGGGCAGATTCCGTGTTTCCCCATTTTCCTCCATCAAAGCACAGGCCTGTACTTGAGCAAAAATCTAATTTTAAAGTTTTTGTCAGATCTCCTAACCTCTAAATTAGTCTGTAGCTACAAATTGTTTAGCCAGTCCTAATTCCCTGTCACTCCCAACTTCTCACAGCATTCACTTTGCTCTCCTGGCCAACTGGCCAAGTTTTCATTTCCTTTGTTGCTAAACGCCTTCTTCCTCCAAAATTCCTGCTGGGGAGCAGCAGGGTCACTGAAAACACAGGGGAGAAGGAACTGCTCCTCCTTCTCAGTCCCTGCTGTCAGGCCAGAGGAAGGAATTTGTTCCAGAAAAGGCTCATATTTAACCCTGTGAGTCTGGACTGTGACAGGATCAGATGTACCTTGGGGCAAAGGTGCTGGCGGAGGCCGAGGTGCACCATCCTGCAGGGCGGGGATCGGTGCAGGCTTTGAACAGGGAGCTCTACTAAGTCTCCACTGGGCAAACACAAAGCCATGTCCAAAGGTTTATCACACACAACATTGCCAAATTTAGATGGAACAGCAGAAAGTACAGCCTTGATAAAAAGCTGCAGCTCGATGAATACTGGAATTCTGACAGCATTGAAGAGGTATCAAAACCCCCCTCAATCGTGTCTCTGTTCATAAAACCCCACTTCTATAGTAATTTTGTTTTCTTTTCATTCTCCTCAAAGATGGTTAAGCCATTTTACTAAAATTATAAAGAACAGAAAACAAAACACAGTCCAAGGCAGACACTGTACATGGAAAATGTCAATGTAAGAGATCTGCATTTAACAAAGGCATTTGAATCAGACAGCAACATAAAATGATGGAAATACTGAGCAACCCAATTGCCCTCTCCATAAAAGCTGTCTCTTCTCTGAGAGCTATACCAAGCAAATGCTGCACAGAGAGTCACCTGGCTCCAAGTTCCAATATCTACACACGATGGCATTTTGGTAAGACTTACAAAATAAACATTCAGCCAGATGTAAAGCCCAAAGTTTAACAGCTCCTAATGTTGTTCTTGGCTTACACTTGAAATAAAGTGATGTACATGCTTTTAAAAAACCTGAACAGGATGTATGCCATTTGCAGTTTGGCAATCACTTGAAGATTTGACTTAGCACAATAAGGAAGAAGAATAATGCCAACCAAAAATTTAGAAAATGTAACAGAAGTGGGAAATGTCTAGAATGCAATAAACCTTAAAGGGGAAGGGGAAGCAGGGTAGGGGGGAACAGAGCAAAAACCCCAGCATTTTTGTTTTAAAGAAGGAGCAATGAATTTCTTTTTAGACAATATACTTACTTTGAGTGGAAAAACTAAACTACTTCAGCCTTGGTACTTGACTTGAGTGACCCTTCTCTCCCTACAAATACAGGAGGTAGGGGAGAGATTGCACAAGGACAGCCTAGAGCACAGTTAGGATTTCAGGCTAATTTGTCTACTGACTACACAAGGAGGCAAGAGAAGCTCCTCTCTTCAGTTGTTAGTGTAAGTACTCTCCAAATTGGCTCACTTCCTTCTAGAAGCAAAATACTCCCAAAAAAAGCGCGTGTATCTCACCAGAAGGGCAAGTAAAAAACCCACTTGAACGCATGAAGCAAAAACAAAACCACAAGTCTCTTTCTCAAGTGAAGAAGTCACTGCAGAGAGCAGAGCTCAGCTCCAGGTAACACAGAGGCAAAAGGTTTTCCCCAGCTCCAGCAAGCACCAAGTGCCACCCAGTGCACCAATGGGACAGAGGGCAACCGCAGCAACAGCAGCAATGAGCAGCACTGAAGCACTGAGTTGTCATGCCTGAACTTTTTAAACCACATGACTGGAGTGACCACTGACTGATCAGATAGATACGCTTTAAAATAATTCCCCTCTTGAATGCATCTCCTATAACCCCATCCTGGAGCATGGGCAACTCGACTTGGGCTATAATCCAAGACTAACATTTGTATTCTTAATCATTTGCAGACTTTACTTTTCAAAAAGTTGCACTACTTTGCTGGACTATCTTAAATGAATTATACTAATTAAAACAATCTTGAGTTTCAAATAGCCTTCAAATACTTTCATTATCCTACTCAAATGGGTTAGCCCTTCTCTAAAATAATTGAACCTATACCCTTAAAATAACCCAATAACCAGGAGAAGGAAAACAAATTAAAAAAGCAGAAAAGGCATAGCAATTCTTACTCAAAATATGATTAAGAATCATATGACAAAATTGCTTTTGTTCTGTTACTGTTTACATATCTAGGCCACCATACCGAGATGTTTACTATATTTAAAATATTACTTAGCATATTGGAACTGCAAATACTTGGAGTGCTTTATTTTACTAATTTTCAGTTAATATCACACATTACCATCTCCCCCCAAATGATTCAATAAAAATACATTTGTGCCTGAAAATTATTACATTGCATCTGCCAAGTACAAATTTCGGTATTTTGGTCAAACAGGTTTTCTTCTGTGAAACTTTCTAAACGCACTATAAAACAAAAGAGCCTTGTTTTAAAAAAACAGAAAAATTTGTTACTAAAAAAACCAAACACACAAAAATATTAAGTGCACAGGTTACTCCTTTCTTAAAAGTTAAATCTGAGAATCTTCCTTTAATTTGTTTTGTTATCGTAGTATCAATCAAAAGTAGAAAATAAGTACCCTAACTGCTCCAGGATCCCTGGAATCACATCAGAATTTTTGAAGTGAAAGCCCATGCTTTGTAGCACCAATGCAACAAATCCAAAGCTCCAAAATATTTCTGCCGCTGCTGCATTTTTGTTGCAAAATTCATTAGACGTTGCAACAGTTCCAACATTTTCAAGAAGCTCCTGCATTAGGCAGTTTGTTCCCATGCACGCTGGAAAAAGGCCAAGGTTTCTAAATGCACAGTCACATATCCAAGGTGCATCCAAGCATTATTCAAGCCCTTGGTCTAGCTGCTGGCCTTGCTGAAGAAATCTGGAAGCCACAACAACCTGTGTTTACCTGCCATCTTTTTTTTTTCATGGCCTGGCAACCTCTCTCCCTATCCCACTGGGCATCCCGTGTATGAGCTATGTGTGTAGGTGAGTAAGCAACACACAGATGAAGTCACACAGTTCCCTTCCCATCAGGTGGCCTGCAGGAAGAGTGGCAGGGAGAGGGTCACCACAACATTTCACAACCTTTGACACCACTGAGCTTGCAGGAAACAGAGCAGGGCTGCCTAACAGCCCTGAGAGCAGTGGCAAATTGCCCTGAGCTTCCTTTCCTTACCGGGAGGAGACAAGGCCTCACATTTACATGCAGACATTTTGCACACATGCAACACAATCCAAGGTCTCACAGAGCACTAGATTTACAGTACAAGCACAAATCAGCCATACAGTGCAGAATGAGACAGCCTGACCAACAGTTAACGGGGAACTAGTGCTGTGGTGAACAGAATTCCCCCTAAGAAAAGTTCTGTGCCCAGCCAGAAGACCTTGGTACTGCCAAAGGGAAACTACTCTACAGCATGGTGCTTTGAGCTGTGCTCCAGGCAGCAGATATCTCCAAATAGCATTTGGGAAATATTTTTAAAAATCTAATTCCAGTTTGGCAATATTTTGAGAAAGAGTTAAAGAACATGGCCTATAAAGCTGTTCTTGCATGTGAACAAAACCACAACTCCAACCAGTTCCAACTCCTCTTCCATCCTTCCACATGGTTCTTTCCCTGCATCACTACCACAGCAGAAAGTGTGAACCAAAGCATTTAACATTTAATTTTTGACACTTTTCTGTGAAATTCATTCAAAGACAAATAAAAGAAAAAACCCATATCCCAACAAAAGATCCACAAACTCTTAACTTACTCTTGCAGAGTTTCCACTCCTTTTTCTTTATATTGCAACTCCTGCTTCATCTGTGCCAATTCTCGTTTCAGCCTAGAAAGCTGAATAATACAAAATAATTAAAAGTAAAAATAAGTAACAGTAACTTCCACAATAAAAATAATTGGTTTTTAAATACAAAATCTTAAGCTACTGTAAAGAACTGGAAGTGATAATTTAAGTTATCATTTTTTGCTTTAAAATTTTGCATTAAAACAACAGAAGACTTTCTTAAATATCTTAAGGCCCAATCAAAGAGCAGTCAAAACATTCAGCTTTCAAAGTATCAATTTCCTCAGCTATTCTATCAGGTTTCTTTCTCCAATGGCTTATGCTAACAGCTAGCAAGTTTCAATCCATATAAATTTTCTTCTCGCTTTGCAGCAGACACCCCTCAACTGTCTTCAATTCTTTAGTCAACTTTAAAAAAGATGGAACATTCAATGCTGTTAATTTTTCAATCCAGGAAAACAAAATTACTGCCAGCAGAACTGGTCTCTCTCCCAGAAATGGCAGCCTGGCTTTCATATTATCCTGCCCTCTCAAGCCCTTTGTCACTTATCTTGATCCAACCAATGAGCATAAATCAAAAGTGACATAGCAAAGACGTCTCCAAAAACCTATTTTTGTGGTTTTATGGAAACAGTTATTAGAGTAGGTTGTGCAGACCATGGAAGAACCAAGAATGACCTGCAAAGAGCTTCTTACCCTCCAAAACTGACAGATAAGTGAAGGCAACAGGGGGAGGAGAATGCAAGGGACAGCATATAACTGAGGGGAATAGAGGTGCTTCAGTATGTGGTAGTGAGCCTAAGTCTGAACTGCAAGCCCAAAGAGGGGCAGGAATGGATGAAAAAAAACTCTTCTTAAGCTACCAAACTCAGTATATTTTCTGGAATTTACCCAGAGTGCTCTTGATTTTCACCTGTACATCAATAAATTACAAAATCATTACAAAACAGATTTTAAAAAAAAGAGAGTAAATTTTTTTTCTTCAGCTCTACTCCAAGAGGAAGGGGCTCTGATATTGGTGCTCGCATGCACCAATATCAGCATGCGAACCAGGCCTGTCAGGGTCCCACCATCCTGCACAGCTCTCACCCTTTCATCAAAATTCATGGCACCAGCCCCTAAACACTCCTATACCCTCTCCAGCTCCTTTAACACTCACCAAAAGTAAAAAGAGAAAACGCATCACTTGTGCATCATGTGATGTACACAAAAACTTTATAGTGCCTATTTCATTCTATTTCCTGAAGCAACTCAACACCTATGCACAATCACTTCAACATACCATCCCTATGCATGTAGTAGGTCATTCTGTTTTAAGGAGGAAGAAAGGAAAATAGTCATAAGTGAAAACCTTGTTTATTTGCTTCAAATACTACCTAAATAAGGCTTGTTCTGTTGTTTAAAATATGCTGACATTTAGAATATGTAAAACAAGCAAACACTAGTGAGCATGTGATAAATATACACAGATGGAATAAATGCCTTTGAAGGGTGGTGAACGGGATTTATTTTCAGAGGCACTCATGTGAAATGCGGTCTCTACAACAAAAATGGAACACTATCCTGCAAGGATAAGTATTTTTTTTAATACTTCTTTATCAAAACCATGACTAGTTTTTTAAAAAATGTATAAAAAGGAACATTTTTGTTACAGAACTGCTTGTCATTGTCAGAATACTTGAACTTCCCTCTCCTCATAAAAGAGCTCTGGCCAATCAGCTGAAAAATTTTATTTGGCCAATAGATCTATTGAATTGTGAGGAGATTTCCAAATAAGTGGCTAAACCTACAGTCCAGCAGAACCTCACTGAAAATGGGTAAATGTTATGAAGACAGTGGGTATGAACTGAAAGAATCTGGCTGCAGAGCATTTACTACTTGTGGCAGTTCATAAAGAGAAGGTAATTTCTGAAAGCCTGGCTGAGCTTGCCTCTGACATCTGTGACAAAAATGTTTGCACTTGTAACATGGAAAAAGCATTACTTCTCAAGTCACCAAAACGCAGTTAACATAGAGCAATAGGTTAGAATAAAAAAAAACTTTCCAATATTGTATTTCTATAAACGTATGCAACATTCAGTGTAAATGCTAAAGTAAAAGTAAAATCAGACCCTCCCTCCCTCCAGTTAATTAGTATTTTTACAAAATGAAAAAAGATTACTCACTCTGTCACGACGGCTGGCTATTTCTGCTTTAATCTGATACGGGTCATACTTGGTATTAGCTGAAAATCCAGAGAATGCTAAACAGATGGAAAACAGTATTTTACTTTTTTCCCCCCTTCTTATATACAATTGTTAAGATGTGGCACTACTTAAAAAACCATTACATTAATTCTTTTTCTTACAAGTTACTACGTTCTAAAATTATCCTCTGTGCTGAAGTACAACTGAAGATTTCCATTTGGCCCACCTAAAATGTTGGGTTTTTTTTGTCCTGAGCAATACCAAAAATTGCAGATAGCAGCACTGCATATTTCCTAAAAGCAACTAGCTTCTGTGACAAGATGATGGCATCTACTGATGCAAGCAATTTGTGTAATATTAACAATTACTAGTTATTTCCTAGGTACACTGAATTAACAGTATAATAGGGACTGAAGTTAGAAAAAAAAACATTGTCAGAACAAAATTGTACCAGCTAGGGAGAGAAGTTGCCTTCTAAAGCAGCAGTGCAGGGAACTGAACTACAAATCAACCCTGGCAAGTGAGCTCTTAACGCAGGGTATCTACTATCAAGCAACAACTACAAGCTAAAGCCTACACAGATGAAGTAAAGATCCTAGAGGACAGACTGGGCAAGAGCAACCATGATTTATGGAGTAAACCATTCAAGCACTGGCTCACTGAAAAATGCCTGGTATGTGAATGGATGGGGTTGTGCTGTCAGACCTTCCATCCTTCTGCAGAGCTGAAGGCTGCTGCACAGAAATCCATACCCGTGTCTGGGGCTGCACTGGGCTTTTCGACTCTCGAAAGAATACTGCAATGCCAAGGTCATGTTGAGCATGCAGGAACCTGCCAAAATGAGTAGTCATGCCTGGACTAATTCTCTAAATCCAGGATTTTCTATGGATTTTTTTTTTTTTTTAACAGTGCTGATCACAACTGAGTCACAAAACTGCTGCATGGGCACCTCCCTGCTAGCCCACAACCGCTGAGCTCACACCACCTCCCACTCATAAGCACACGACACTGAGTCAATGGCAGCACCCACGAGCAAAGTGGAGGAAAACACTTTGTGAAGTTTTAGTTATTTTAATGCAACAACTTGAAAAAACTGGTGGTGGAGGCAAAGATATTCGCTATATAAGCATCCAACTTTGGTCACATAATTGCACTCGAATTACAAGCCTAACATTTCTGTACAATAAAAGGAGAAGCAAGCATCCCACAGTGGAGTGGAGGAGTCAAATTAGGAAAAATAAGTGGAGAAGAAGCTTTTGGGACTCTTGAGTTGAGAGCATGCGTAATCCCCAAAAGGATATTTTTTAAAAAATTTAAAAAAAAAAATCTTTTGAGTAATCAGCCCATCCCACTTTCTCAAAACAGATTTATATGACCTTAAACCAATCTAAAATGTATTAACACATCTGTAGAAAATTAAAATATTTTCCACCTCAAAACAAGCAAATGGTTTTACGTAACTGCACTTACAGATTCTCATTATCAGCTCCAGATATACCTACAAAACCCCAAATTATCAGAAGATTAAGAAACATAAGTAAATTGACATAGCATTTGTTTTCACTACAAATAACCTCCAATTTTGTCATTTGCAGTCATATTTTGTTCCTGTTTCAAATAACTTGTTCTTCTAAGAACTTCAAAAATATGAAAAAGGTTGTATTTTCATCTTCAACAGAAGTTTCTTTCTCCATATTTACCTAAAGTAATTCAACAAAATATCCTACAGAACTATTCCAAATTAAAAAAAAAAAAAAAAGCCCAAGGTCCTAGAAAGTTTTTGTAATAAATGTCGATCTAGATTTTATAAAAATCTAAATCGACAGTAAAAAATACTGATGACACTACCTTTTACTCTATTCCAAGTCTTTACACACACTGTTCTGTGTTACACACACTGTAAGTCTGGTAAACACACTTTAAACAATAGTGTCTTTTCAAGAAATTTTTCTTAACAGGAAAATACCTTGCTATTTCTTCAGGAACTTGAACATGAGAGGGGGAAATACGACTAGTCACAACTGTTCAGTTATGTCAGAAACTGAATCACAGAACACATATACACAAACTAAACAAAAAGGTGAGAATCCCAGTTCAACAGTAACATAGTACTTGGTCAAAACTATCTGGGATACCTCAGCTCTAGAAAACGTATTTTATTCAAGATTTTGGCACAGGTAAGAATTACCTTGGATTAATAAATACCACTGAATCAGTACCTAAACACTTCTATCCAGACACCTGCTGTAAGCCTCCTTCCACAGTCAGATTTCTTGAACATTTTCAGAAAAGGCTACAGCAGAGCTTCCCATTCTGATTAAATCCTTAGCATTTAACAGCAAACCTGCAGTCAAAACAACAACTGTACAGCCACTGAAAAATTCCAATTAAAAAAAAAAAAACCACAGTAAAACTCCACTACATTCCATGTGGCTGTTGGGTATATCCACTTCTTTGAACTAGTCCACTTGACTCTTTGACAAAGACACCTTTTCTTACTGCACCAACCAACAGCCATGACAGTGGTGCAATATCTTCAGAATTCAGAAAAAGTGTATCACCTAGTCTAAGCTACCAGAGACAACTGAAGAATGAAAAGGACAGGAAATCAAAGCTCTGTATCACCAACATCAGTATCACAGGCTGGAACTCAAGAATGAGGTGAACTAATGAAATATTGTTTCCTAGTTCATGGTCAGACGTACTCTTGAACACAACAGCTTGTCCCTAACTCTTTATAAATTTGCTAAACAGACTGTGGATCCACAGAAGGTTTCCCCCAAGGTTATGGCTTCCTCCCATGTTAAGAGGAAAATAATCTTTGAGTTTAGGAGCGCAGGTAGGCAGCTGATCCAGCAACATTCAGCCCTCTGTTGCCTTGCAGAAAGGATCAATACAGCTGGCTCCAAGATGGGTAGAACACCAGCTGGGATACATGCCTGTTTAATGTTACATCCCTTTTTTAATCTTAACATTTATCCCTATTAAATGTTAAATCTCTGTTGTAATAGGCATAACAGTAATTGGAAGACATCGAATTGCAGACTCAAAGGATAGCACCTCACTGCTGTAGTCAGGACCTTCATTCAGAGAAGAACCAGGTGGTGGAAACACTTCACACTACTTCTTACACCACATCTTGTGAGGGCAGGTGAGTAAAATCAAGAAAAGATAATAAACTCACAGCTGGCATAGGAACGGCTGTCATCCTCACACATTTTGTGCAATTGCTGATATTCTTCTTGGGCTAGTTCAAAACGTTGCTGCTTTATTTGGTAAATCTCCTTCTTGGCATTGAGTGCCTCCTGGGCAACTATTAAATATTCCTTTAGCATGCGTTCTTGCTCCCTTCTCCATTGTTCCCTTGGGTCCTCAATTTGTGTGAGCTCTGAGGAGAAAAAAGTAAAAGCATTAAAATAAAATTATATGACACTTTGTGCTACCAAGTCCAAGTTATTTTTGTTAATGTCTATTCTCAACCAGCACACCTGACACTACAATGACCAAAATCAGTCCAGCCATGATGAGAAGAAGGAAGAATGCAGAATGAAAGAACAGGAAAGGCCTTTCCAAATATAAAAGGCATTTAAATGTCATTCTTTTCTTTACAAACCAGTGCAAACCGAAAGAAAACAGTAATTTGGCTCTAACCTTCCCTCACAGCCCACATGAAAATTCCAGGAACTACCTAAAAACCCAGAACCACAAGGAAAAGTGAGAGGTACTTCAATGCTTAACCTTTAAGTCTATAAACAGCTGGAACTATGATACTGCATACAACTGTGCAAGTATAACATCTTAAAAGGACAGAAGCTACCCCTGCATAGTTAAGAAGAATAAGGTAATTCAACAGAGAAGTCAGCCATCTTAATCTTGAATCCATAAGCTTTTAAATCACTTGTCTTTTTTTTTTTTCATAAGAAAGAGCAGTCTGATGTTTTTCCTTGCCAGGGTTTAGAATAGTTTTTATTTAAACATGAACCAAAAACAAGTTTCCACACAAGAAAAAAAAAGTCTTTCTCATATTTGTTGATTTTCAAGGTTATTACTGCAAAACAATCTCTTTGCAGTTTAAAGGCATTTGAGGATGACACACATTGAAATCCTAAAAAATTATTGGTTAATTTTGGGAATTTTTGTGAGTCAACAAATATGTTTTACATGATGATGTCCATGTAAAGCCTTGTGTTTAAATGTAATGTTAAATTCTGATGATTGATGCTCTACCAGACACAGAAGCTGATGCAGACACAATGTCAGTGTTCAAAGTATTGGCAAAACCTGTAGCACAGTCAGGAGCTAAGCACCTAGCAATTTTTTCAAACTTGGTTTCTTACAAGAGATGAAAGCCAGTTATGTTTTGCATTAATCCTGAGTACATAATTCAGTATATTGGTGCCAGTGATGAAATACAAAGTGTAGAAGATTGTGCCCAACAGATTAAGAACTCTAATGGTGTCAAGGTCATGCTAGCAGCTCTACCATTTGAGAGCCATCTGAAAAGTATATACACAAAAACAGAAAGCTCTTCAAAGAACAGTGCTTCCAACAGATTTGCAGATTAGGTTCCTAAATAACCTCTTCTCTTAACAGCTGTAACTTTCTCTCCCTGCCAACTCCTCACATTGAAACAGTATAAAGATAGTGCCTACAGTTCTGCAATTTCTCCCCACTTCCCAGGGACCCCTCTGATTCCCTTCCGGCTCCAATGTCCCAAAACTATCTCCTCAGCTAAGGACAGGATGTGCTTTGGCTTGTTGAGCTGCTGTAAATCCTTCTCTACATGGAGGGCAAACAGAAAAAAACAGAGTTCTGACTGCTGCCCACCCTTCACTGAGGGCATTTCAATTTCCACTGCTACCTCGTCTGTCCATAAATACCTCTGAAATCTGTGCAAATTTTAATATTCCTAAAACTGTTAAACCACCATGGAAACAATGAGGAATTAGTGAATATTTATAAAACAGATAGGCTTACTAGGATTCAGTTTTTGTCTTTGAATAGTAAATTATTAGCCCTAATCTCAATAAACAGCCCAGGCTAAGGTGTTGCATTCTATTACACATTACTCTTCTGAGATCCTATACTTCAGGGCACTGCATCTCTCACAGAATTATTTCAGGAGCCTTCTGAAAAGCTAGCAGCATTCATCTGAGGTTGAGAAACTTCTTTAGTGCATAGGAAGCTCTGCTTTTTTCTGGTTTATAAAACTTTGCCCTGGATTTCTAAACAAGTTTGCCACATAACAAGACTAAAACTACATTGTATGATAAAACTAACTTCCTTCATTTCTTTACAACCAATTAAAAAAAACACACTACAGTAACTCAAGAACAGTCCCAGACAAATGCAGAGAATATATTATTCCCTCACTGGGGAATGCCCAACTGCTTAGAGGAGACTTCAAAGGCTCCCAAGACTCTGAGGAGGAGGGAAAGGAATTCTGTGGCTGGCAACCACCAAGGTTTTTAAGCAATGGTTGGATAACAGCCAAGAGCAGCTTAGTAAGGGTGTCAACAAAGTACTGAATTTACAGAACAAGATGGAGATCAGGATTGGAAGCACCATCGAGATTTACAGAAGATTCTTCTGTTCCTTGTTTTTTTTCCAGTTTAAATGGAAAACTATTGCCTAGAAATCTTTTTCTTGCTTCCTGGATAAACAAACGTAGCAAGAGACTTACAAAAAATCAGATATAGTGCTGTTTTCTTTCAAAAGGTGCAAGGGCAAAAAGCTTGAGAGAGCGTACAAAGCATGAGAGGTTCCTGGTAAGTGTAAGTGTAGAAAGACTCTCTTTGAATTATCCCTTCCATTTTCTCACAGTATTTCTTGACACCAAGGCACTTCTAACTGTTTTGTCAATTAACACAGAACTCCAGTGCTGCATAAAGCATTTAACCCAGTCAGCCACAAAAGGCAATCCAAATGTTTTCTCCTGAAGCTGCCATTCCAAGTGGTTCAGACATACTCATTTCAGAAGAACATTTCTTTAGCTCCTACACCATCTCTGCCACTTGTTTGACACCACCTCATGATGCACGATTGTCTACTCATTAGTTCTCACTTTTAAAAAGGAAGTTAATGAAGTCTTGATTGGTACCTTTGTTGTCCACAGTTTAAAAATTGGATCAAGTATCCTATTAAGATTTGAATAATAATTATCCAGCTATAACATCCACTCTGTCTTCCCTCTTATTATAAATCTTGCTGGTGTATGAAAGCACTGTATTAGCCTAAGGGTGACAGACCCATTTTACTGTGACGGTTGAATTACCATTTAGGATAATATCTGTGGGCTGCAAGTAATTAGTTATCATGAAAGAGACTAATCTTGCAACCTTGTTAATTGTTGAATGATTTCTTTTACTCAGTTCAGCACTGTCCCCATGAAGCTTCTATCCCTCTGTTCATACATTAGCTTTATTTTATACCTAATATGATTAACTTTACTTTTCCAGACCCATTAATATTCATCTTTTCTTTCTGTCTACCCACTGATTATTTGGAAACTCAATTGCCCTTTGCAAAGACTCTTTTTACTCTCAATTGCACAGAAAAAAATGCAAGCCAGATCTGACATGCCTACAATGATAAATATCCCTTCTGTAAGTTCAAACTTGAAGTCTGTGGTAAAACTGCTAATAACAAAATTCGGAAAGCAAAAGGAAGCCCTTTCTTTGCATGTGATGGTGATTGCTATTCCTATCACAGAAGCCTATCAGTAGCTTTTTCAAGGCACAGCACTGAAATAGGAGTTCATGTTCTAGTCATTTTCAGTAGGGACTTTAAAACCACCTGCAAATTTAAAATAATTTTTAAAAAGAGTTGGCAATACCTTCTCTTTTTTTAATATATGCATTCATGCATATATTTAAATATATATATGTATAATATATATGCATTCACTTTGTTGCAAGGGCACTCACTGCATTACTGTACTCCAAGGTAATCCTCACTTTTCATGAAATTTCAACATTACTAAAGTTATCATGACAGCAATTCTTAAGCTAATACTTTTTTTAAACTCAAGAGTTATTGTAACAATTACCTAACAGTCTGTATTTATTGCCTTTGAATTTCGTCTATCTATCGTTGTGATTAATGTATTAACAGCTGTTTAAAGTTTACGATTTAGTTAATGATCTTTGTTAAATTTCACAACAAATAAGTACCTGCATAGGTCAAACAATACCATGGGAACATTTATTATTCTGTTGTTTGGGTTTTTTAAAGCAAGTAATTGTGAAACCACAATACACAAGTAATTCCAATGATGGCTGGAAGCCCAAAATTATTTCTATACTTTCATTTTTTAATTGACTAGATTTTAAGTAGATAGTATTAAGGTTGGTTTTTCAGATTATACTATTTACCATTGCTGTGATTGCATTTCTTCTTTTCTTAGTCTCCACCAACTGCCAATTCCAACAATACTGAAAGCATTCACTCAATGGTGATAAGAAGCTTAATGGTAGCACAACAGTAACAGCAGTAGCACCACAAAGCTATAAAGATAAGACTTTTTTTTTTTAAAAGCAGAACTGCCAAATATGCCACAGTGATGATACAAAGCTCAGCAATAGTGCAAAGGGGAAAGCGTTCAAAATTAGTTTCCAAAAGGGACATCTGTTGTCTTTTTGATAGCATTTTGTATTGTACTAGAACATAAAACATGTACTGCTTAAGCAAGGATGAGATTACTGTATTTCACAGTGGTTCTGATGAAAAATCAGCACACTTCTCTCAGAACACATTTTGCTTTTAAATCAAGAGGAGTGAAGTATGGATGTCTGGAAAAATAGGAAATGTAAGAATATAACACAAAAATCTTTCTGATATATGACAAAAAGCAAAAACAAAATTACTAATACTCCACAGTATGACCAAGCAAACCAAAATGTTTTACACGCTATAGCTCAATCATAGGTTGTAAAATTCTTTACAAGTGGAATTTTTTACAATTATGCCCCCATATGAAAGATAAGGAAACACATTCTGAAATTTCACGTATCAAGAAATTATTTGCATACGTTTTCTCACTGCAGCATGAGGTGTATAAATGGTATCGGAAGCAAAGTTAGTGGCAAGAGTAAACAACAGCTTGTTTAGTATTCCTCAAAACAATCACAAATCTACTCACGATTTATGTGGTCCATATAATAAACTCCAATCTGTTGATCGTAAACAGTTTCCCATCCTAAAGGAAGCTCATCACCAACACAGTCAGCAAATGTCAATGGCTTTGTAATCCTGTAAAAACAAAAATAGCACAAATAAATACAAAAGGTGCAGAGTTTACAGTGCAATGAATGTTATTACATGTTTTGAAGGTACCTTCATCAGTTGATCAAAAACTAGTTATGCTACTTAGGAATGTGCTGATAATTACAAACATACAGTTTCAAAATAAATTTTCATTTAAATATGCTGACAGATACTCCCCAAACAGGTAAGACAAGCTTCACCCCTCTAGTTTCTATGTATAACAATTTCATTATAATGGCATGCAGTCCTGCCAGTTCTTCTCCCCTACTGCAAAGAACACAGATGTGAAACTGGAGTTCACCACTGCTGAAACTACTAGAAGCTTTATAAGTTTAAACTTCTTTCTGGTGACAACGTAGCACAACTGCTTGTCTTTAACAAAGTAACATAAAATTCAAGGCAACACTATATAACAGACTTCCTCTTTTCAATTATACATTTCCAACTATTAATGATATTCTCTTGGTCCAGACATATCCAAATTACTTCCTTCCCCTCAAAAAGAAGAGAGACAAACAAGTGTCTCTGAAAAATTCTGAAGGAATTAGAGCAGAAATAGTAATTAATAAGTAACAGAATTACTATCTAGCAGCTTAAAATATCACAGCCCTCGTTAGGCAAAGTCTTAATATATCAGTGGGTAATAGAAAACTGAAACAGCCATGTCAGTGTTGACGGGAACACTGAAAGTACTGGGTTCCATATTATACAGAAAGACTCTAAATCAACACTGCTCTAGAAGAGGAAGGTATATAAAAAACTAGGGAGAATAAATGATATAAATATAAAAGCCTTTACGCTCAGTCTAATCACGTTCATTAGCCAAATATTCATTTAAATCTTTACTTAACCGCTAGGATAATGTTTTCCTCTAAAAGTCATCTTTAAATTCTTTTACTGAAAAGTTACCAATAAAGTAATTTCAATTACACATGGGATATAGATACAACACCTTCCTCACATACTTGTTGAGGCATTTCTAATATATAGAAGGATGCCAACTTTGTAAACATTAAATACATGCATTAATTTAGGGACTGACTTAAACTGAGCATAATCTATAGCATAATACTGTTTGTTGTAATTCTGTTTGTATGTTGTAATACCCAATTAAGGTTTTCTGACACCAGTTTTGGACTATGCTTACAAATATATTACTGAATGGAGAGACCTTTAGCAATCGTAACAGCCCTTCATCTGATAACACCTGTATAACACAGTAACTTTGTCTGAACTAAAGCAGGTCTGTCTTTGAACTTGGAAGTCCTTTCCCACCTCAAAATAAAACCAACCAGAACAATCCAGTGGTAAAGACTTAAAATGATGGAAGTACTGCAGCTACGTTCCAGCTAGTCTAATGATGCAGTAATCACACCATTCAACCACCACCAAAGAACACAAACCTTTGCATGCAGCAAACAGAAAAACTGTATTTATCTGCCTCCTGAAACTATATTAAAGGGATTGAGATTACAGGGTTCAAAATTAACTGTAATAGAAGAAAAAATATATATCCTTACTAGTTGCAATGTCGCATTTCAACAGCTCTGCACAACAGAAGAAAGTTCAAGCTATTCAGATCAAACAATAGCTTGATCCTATTTGGTTGATTCTCCAACACTTATAAACAGTTTAACAATGTTTGTAAGTGTTGTACATAAACTTGTGCACCACTATTTAAAGTAAGACTTTTCCATTACTGACAAATAGATAGTTTACATCATGTATTCATGCAAATCCAAAGATTCAAGAAAGAAAATGTTACTAGGAACTGACACTCTCAGTAATTCATCCACCAGTCAGGCAGACCAGATATTGCCAAAATACTCCTGCTCTCCCTGGAATTCAGTCAAATATTAAACATACAAAGTGCAGCATTTTTTCTTAAACTCCCATGGTCTTGTTCTGAAGACATCATGTTTACAATTTCTCAAAGCAGTCTAGACATCAGCTCCTAAATTACTGCACTATAGACAAGATTTTCTTTGGAATGAGTTATGAGACTTGCTTGCCTGTTACACAAACATACCCTCACCCTTTATTCATAAATAAAACCTGCACATGATATTCTAACTTTTCACACTACAAAATCTTTAATTCAGTGCTCTCTGTGATCCTGCCAGGACTCAGACTTACAGGACAAGGACAATGTTCACTTTTTGGAAAAGGGAGACTGAAGAAAACCAATGCATCTGGTCTAACCAGTTTTCATTACAGTGTTATAAAAGCATGTGTGAACAGTTTAATTAATGCTTTTGAAGGAAAACTTGTAGAAAAAAAACCCCAACACATAAAAAGCTGTCTTCCTGATATTCCGACCATTATTAAGTTGATGTTGTTAATTTTAAACTATAATCAAAGTTGCTCCAAATTGGATTCCCTTCAGACAAAGCATAATGACACATTCACTCAACTCAGTCACATTTATACCTATGTAGTTGGACCTTCAGCCAAAGACACAAAACTAAGAATTGGAAGTTTCTGCCTGCGTTTTGCACTGCTTTGACTAAGTGAACTGAAAAAACACCCTCCTGGTTTAACCAGCACAACTCTGAGGAGTTGCCAGTTTAGTTCCTTAGTTTCTTGCCAGTTAAGGAAACTAAGGTTTTTCAGAATAATAAAGACAAAATGGAACAGATGCAGATATCTACACTGGAGGTCAGCCACAAATTACAGCAGTCAACTGCTGAAATTAAGTATCTTCTGGAAATACTGCTTTACCCTCTGAGTTTGTTTTTAATTAGCTTAAGTTCTATAAAATAGAACAGATCTTTTTCTACTTTTTAATAAAGAATTGTACAAGGTACAAATCTGTTAAAGTATTCAAAGTACTGAAATAAAGACAAAAAACTTTGCAAAGCTTTATAAAGACAAAAGACACAACAAAAATGCTGCCATCTTTGACTAAACTAAAAACAGGACTGTCCCAAACTGTGCTATTCACAGTAAAGAAAAACTAAGGCATTTATCTGTGATGTTGGTAGTAAACAATAACTAACACACTCGCCCATGATCACCTCCTGTTTCCCCCAAAACAACTGGCAGACACTAACAAGAAGGTTCTGAACTTTCAGCTGAAGATGAAAATCCTCTGGGACAGTTCACAGCATTAACTCTTTGCTGACACTGGACCTACAGGCCAGGTATGAGTAACAGTTCTCCATGGGGGCCAATTCTGCACAGATCAAACAATCAGCCTTAACGTCAGATTACCTGACTTTATCCTTTCCAAAAGGATAAAGGCACCCAAAAAGAAAGCTTCCATAATTCAAATCCAGCATATCAAACCCAGGAAAAAAATCTTTGAGCAATGTCATGCACCTTGGATCTGTCACTTCTAACTCTGTCCAAATTATGTGTTTTCATGAAGAAGATATTAAAGTCTGGTATTTACACACAATCCAACAGACGCATCTGAAAACCCAAGCTTTATTCACATTTTCTCTTTATCAATTACCAAGCCAAACAGTTAGAATACAGAAATTAAACTGTCAAGTAAAACCAAACAAGTGACTAAAGTAAGTTTTTTCTTCTCCTTGCATACTTATTTCACATTTTTATCCACTAGGACACAAAGAAGGATTCCAGAACACATTATTACAGTTTTCTGAATATGCAGCAAAACAAGTATTTCTTGAATGCATCAGTTCATGGCAGGGACTGGGCGGGTAGAAGAAAAGACACTAAAAGATAATGGCTAAATACCATTTTAGATAATTTACTTCAAAAGTGCTTTCAGCTTCAGATACATTGTTAACAGCATCTAATTATCTAATTTCAACACCCTCTTTCCCCCCACCCCCCCAAAACAAAACAAAACAAAACAAAAACAAAACAAAAACAAAAAACAACAACAACAACAACCACCTCAACCTTTAAATAATAAAGAAAAGCTTCTTGGTCCAAAGACATACTTCACATCTCCAAAGCACAGTCTCACAGATAGAGTAGGGCAACTTCATTGTCATAGACCCTCAAAAACAGAACCAGATCACTAAAAACACTAGGCTTTGGAAAATATTAGATAAGATCCTCAGTCTTCCCATGGCACTGATGCCACATTAGAGGGCCCTGGCTGCTTGAAATCTCTAGGTCTAATTAAGTAAAACTTCCCCTGGGAGGAACTAAATAAAGACAAACAGAGCCTGTTTTTCCAAGATCATGAACAGGAAATCGAAAAGGTGTTCCAAAGTAGAAATGCTGCTGTAAACTAGTCGCCCTCCTTTAAACAATGGTTAGACACCTAAATTACATACAGGGTCTTCCACCTTTCAAAGCAGGCCTGGATTAAGAGGAAAGCACTAACCATGAGGGCTAATTATGAAAAAGAACCACCAAGTTCTGAACAAAAGTTATTGTCTGTAGGAGACAGAGAGAAGAATGCAAGAATAGCAGCTGTCAACAGTGTTTTCAATTTTGTTTCTGATTTTGGTCAGGTCCAATGGCAGCAAAAAATATCTAATAAAATTTGATACACCTCCACAACTAACTAGGAGAAGAATTTCCTTAAACCTGATCTCAGTCTGAATTGTCATCTAACAGGATAGACACCTGACAAATGCAGATACAGAAAGTGAATTATTAAATTATTAGGAAACTGCATTAATTCACATTAGATCTGAAGAACACTACGCAATTTAAAAATGAATTAGCAATCAGATAAGCAATTAGAAAAGAATTAGCTATCTGATAAATCTAGCAATAGTTTATCCAAGGAAAGTATTATGCCGAGTATATTACTGAAGTGTCACAAGGCAAGAAAAAGGCAAAATGAGAAATCATGCACACACTTTCAATGTTTTTTTCTTACCTCCTTCCAAATGTGAATTTAAGTTACAAACATTGTTATAAAGTTCAACTAACCCTCTTATACCATGGCTCTTACTCTCTCCTACCTCACAGAGGAAAAAAAAAAATCCCAAACAAACCAAACCAAGAAATTGAGAAGGAACAAAGATTATTTTCTTGTTTCTTTCACAGACACTAGTAAGAACACAGACACTAGTAAGAAGAGTTGCTTACATTGAGGGGGAGAATGGGAGGATTGTTATTATATTGTTTTTAAAAGTCACACTGCAGTCCTGGAGGGACTTCTTCAACATCTTCCACCACCATAGCTCTGCCCTGGGCAGCAAGACCAATCTCTGTGAATCACAGAGAGGGTGTGCAGCCACAGCTGTGCCATGGCCCCGAGCAGGCTGACCCTGCCCAAGAGCCACTGCCTCCAAGCAGGGCACACACTGCCCAGCAGCCGAGGAAAGGAGCAGAAACAGGCACCAGTCAGAGCCACGCAGCCTCACCCTGGGGCAGCACATGCCAGTCAGGCACAGGATGTTTGCAGTAAATGCCACCGTGAACTTCAGATCCACTGCTACAGCACTCCGGAGTACCCCATGGTTTTCCTCCTCATCTGTCCTCCACCCACTCAGCTCTCTGCAAGCAGCCAAATCATAAAAATGAACTGGATTTTGAAATAAAGTTTGGCAAATTACATACCAACTGCTTAATCAAAAGTACAACAAAGTTCACCAAACTATACTCTTTTCAGGGTACAAGTTTCTTTTAAGCCTTTTCCTTAATCCAATTTATATATCTTCATTTTACTATATGATTTAACCTCAGACTCTGAAAAAAAAAATTCACTGAACATCTATTCAATTCTTCATTAAAATAAATCCGTAATACAGATAGCCAGACTGAAACTTACAAAAATTAAATTCTGTGCTCAGGATAAAGATTTAAAGAAGGTAATGTGTTCAGAGTCATTTCTGGGATACAATTCCCTTGGAAAAAAAAATTATACCCTGCAGCAAGGAAATAACAGCACCAACTCTTCTAAAGGTCACTCGGAATTCTGTCTTTTTAAGACCACACTGTATTTTGCATCTATTTTTGTTGTTATTATTATTATATTTCATTTTTTTTCTCAACAAATAAGCTGATGACAGAGTGCTAATATTCTCCAATCAGTGTATTTGCTTTAATTTACAGTAACACAAGCCAACACACATAAATCAATGTGCAGAACACAAATGGCTAGCTGGTGCCATCCCGTGCCTTGTGCAAAACACAGGGCACAGGATGGCACCAGCTAGCCATTTGTACAGTAATAAATCAACATCTTGAAGCGTGAGAAAAATGGTGATCACTATCAGACCTTTTTTTTTTTTAATTTAAACTTTGAACAATTAGATTTTGTGATGCAAAATGTATGTAAAGGTTCACAGCTAAGAGAGAACCTATATGACCTGTTGACTTACAAAAAGTAATAGCAGCCTACATTGTCTATAAACACCTCTAAGAAATGTACCCAAGGACACCCTCTTACTTTTCACTATTCTAGAAACAATAAACCTAACTAACAAGCAACAATAGACAAGTAACCTACTTTTGCTTTTACCCTTTCTCATAATCCCCAAAACCAAAACAGCTGAAAAATGCTGGCTTAGTATGTTGAAACATAAAATGCTATGTCCAACTGCAGCTCTCGCATAACTTGTCTGGCTGCTCAGGAACTGCTGAAACAGTTCCATACAAGCAGCCAAGTCTTCCAGCAGCTATCCATTTCTTAACAGCAGCTATGATCCATATCCAAATTCAGAACACAAATATTATGGGAAATTCTTCCTGAAAATATTTCATGTACATGATGAAAATGCCTTTCTCAAAAATCACACCCAGGCTAAAAGTCAGTGCTTTAAAGAAAACTATTTTTGTGTCTGCAATTTATTGTGGTTTTTTACAGAGGATAAACAGTAAAAAAATGGGCAGAGGGGTTACATAGGACTATCCATGAAGGCTTTAAAAATTATTTAGTTTGTGTACACATAGACAGCCCCAAGTGACCAGCAACTGTACAAAGCCACCAGTCAAATACTAAGATTAGCAGTGGGACAAAGACAATTGCTGGAGGATCTGGCTGAAGGAAAGCAGACTGGATGGCACATGACTTGAGAGCTAGAGCAGAAAATAGACAAAATTATATATGGCAGCTGGGTATAAACCCTAAGAGGGAAACAGCAGGGATGTGTCACAGTTAAGACAGCTAAGGAGAGGAAATCAGGAGACTACCGTTTTTGATTTCAAATTGCACCTTCAAACTGATCCCAAAACTGATTTCAAATTGCACATTCATATTGAATATGCTCTTTGCTAGAAAAAGTAACATGCAAAACATTTACAACTTTTCTTTTGCCAGTGCTACTCAAAAATCTCTAAATATTTACAAAATCTTCTAGAGAACTTCTATAATATGTGAGACTCAAAAAAAAAAAAAAACCCCAAAACACCCTAAAACCAAATTAATAACAATCAAAAGCCTAAACTAAACAATAAAGAAAATTTAACAGAGAATATCAAAATTCGAGAAGCAAGGTGAATTCTTCCACTTGTGTAAGAAGCCTAACATGACACTACACATGTTCAGACACAGCACAGCTTTAGAGCAAGGAAGTATGCAGCACTCTAGTTTCACTGATTCTGAATCAACATTTTTAACTTTTATCCAACATCTGTGCATAGCAGCATTTTCCAGCCACATCTGATTGATAATCAAGGTCCCAGTCAGTAAAGGCCAGGCATGTAGTTATCCATTTATTTCTTCCATCCTGCAAATCACAACTCTGCAACATTCTGCTGGAGACAAGCAAGTCATCCAGCTGTCAGATTTCTATATCCTCAGAATATACTAAATGCCATTTCTATGTTCACTTCTATCTAACAAACTGCTTGACAGTTGTAACCTTAGTTTTGCAAAGACTCCTCTGGTTTGAGAATATAAATTTCCACCTAGCTTACTTGACCATGATCTTGCCCATCAGTTCACTAAACCACTGTAGAAGAGTCAGTGGGAGAGGCGCTAAGTGCTTCATCCTTACACAGAGGAGTCTGTGTGTGCTTGTGCATGTGTATGCCTATACACAGAAAATTATTCACTTCTGATTGCTGGTCACAACTTCTGTATGCAACTATCAGATGAGGAGGAAACACCTGCGCTTTCCTAATGGAAGTCACCCGAGCAAGGGTGAAAAAGTGCATCTGGCAAGATCTTACCAGCAAGTTCTTAGTAATAAGCGTTTTGCACACGAACAAGAATCATGGGAGGAGTTCAAAGCAGGAAGAAAATGTAGCAGACAGGAAAAGGGTTCACAGCAGACAAGGAGGAACAAAAATGGGACATATAGCTCCAAATTCAAGCTCCATGAAGCTCCATGTGTTAGAAAAATGAAGGCACCAAAAGAAGCTTTACATCTCAATAAGAAGTAAAATGGTCTGACATGCTGCAAGACACTATCATGCAGTCGAATACTTCCTGAGGACTCTTGCATGATCACTTGAAGTTTGTATTAAAAAAGATTAGAACATCATCAACCCTAATTACATTCCCTCTTAAACTACCAGTTTATTAAATGTGTTTGCTATCACTGCTTACTAGTGCAGTAGAGAAGTGTTGAGGTTCTTCAAAACTGTCTGCCCATCTACTACTACATTCTCTTGCTAACCTCAGGTGTCCTGTCCAGAAAGATTACATTAGCATTAACTATTCTTGTTACCTTTAAGTCTGACCTTGCTAAACTTTTTTAAAAAAATTTTGAAGTCTATGTGATTGTCCCAAACATTATAGCAGAGATTACTCTACAACTTTTTAACAGCCAATGGTAATTCAAGTTTCTGTCCATTTATAACAGTTATCCCTTCAGCACTGAAGGTGTTCCCCTCCCTTAAATTTATCATTCTTCTTTACCAGTTATCCAGATTGGAACTAACTAAATATATACATGGGTGTGTGTATATATACATATATGTACACACATACACACACAAGTGATTTGTCCACACAATATACTGATTTGTCTAAATACCATTCAAGTGTCAAATGACTGAAGTTTAACTTAGACATTCTTCAATAAAGAAAACACTGTGAAACATTTTTGTGAACACTTTAAACCACTTTAGACAAGCCTCAGCAAAACAGAAAATCTTACATTAACTGGTCGTCTTTGGGCTGACCAGAAAGCAAGTAGTTGAAGATGCAGGTTAACTGCATTAGAATCTTGAAGTATATATGCAATTACATCCTGAAGGATGCAGGTCTGGAAGGCACACTAGACAAGATCACAGGTAACACAAAACTGGGAGGAGCTGTTGACTCCCTCCAAGACAGGGAGGCCCTCAAAGGCAGAGAGACCTTAACAAATTAGGAAAGATAGGCAATCAGCAACTGTATGAAGTTGAACAAGGGAAAAGTGCCAGATTCTGTACCTGGGATGGGGCAACTATGGATGTATGGACAGACAGGGGAAGGAGAGGCTGGAGAGCGGTGCTGCGGAAAGGGACCTGAGGGTCCTGGTCAATGGCACCTTGAATGTAAGTCAGCAGTGCCCTGGAAGCCAGGAGGACCAACCCTGTCCAGGGGGGTGCCAGGCAGAGCATGGCCAGCCAGGCAAAGGAGGGGACTGCCCTGCTCTGCTCTGCACTGGGGCAGCCTGACCTCCAGGGCTGGGGGCAGTTTTGGGTGCTGCAATGTAAGAAAGATACTAGCGAGCATCTAATGGAGCGCAACAAAGATGGTGAAGGGCCTTGAGGAGAAACTGTAAGAAAAGCAGCTGAGGGCACTCGGTCTGTTCAGCCTGGAGAAGAGAAGTCTGAGGAGAGGCCTCATTGCAGTCTACAGCTTCATCATGAGGAGAAGAGAATAGGCAGGCACTGATCACTCCCCTGTGGCAACCACTGACAGAACCCAAAGGAATGGCTTGAAGTTTTGTCAGGAGAGGTTTATGTTGCATTTTAGAAAAAGGTTCTTCCCCCAGGTGGTTGGGCACTGGAACAGGCTCCCTAGGGAGGTGGTTACAGCATGAAGCCTGACATAGTTCAAGAAGTATTTGGACAATACTCTTGGGCACATGGTGTGACTATGGGAGATAGTTCTGAGCAAGGCTGAGAGCATGATCCTTGTGGGTCCCTTCCAACTCAGCATATTCTGCAACTTTGTAAAAATCTCTCTCATACACTAGAAAACATGGCAACAAACATGAGCTAAAGGGATTTTTTTTTATTTCTGCAGTCTGAAAAAACCCATGTTTTAAAAAAGGCTATAGCTAATGTTCCCCTACATGTAAATTGAAGTTTAATGACACTAGAAACAGACATCCATCATGCCTGTATGCACAAACAAACCTAGCACTACTGTTGGTGAAAATTTAGTTAATCTGATGTTTTAAAATATTTTAACCTCCAATCCTCAAAAAACTTACTATACTTGGAGTATATTCAATTAAATTTCACTGAAATTATTTTCAAAAAATTATTTTCACCAACAAGTATTATTCAATTATATTAATAAAAAAGAAAACATACGTTAAAAGTTACCAGAAACCATTTCTAGAGAAATTAGGCAGAAACTGACAAACAATGGGAGGAAAAAGTAAATGCAACTGGCCTGAGTATTTAAAAAAAAAAAAAAAAAGAAAGAAAGAAAAAAAAAAAAAAGAAGAAAAAAAAACAACGCCAAAAAACCAAACCTGTTGGAAAAATACATATTCAAGAGACCATTCTTTTCAAGTCTTGGAACAAAGTGATGTGTAGATAAGTGCCAAAAGAATATGCATACCATGACTTCACATACATCCTATTCAAAACAAATTGTGAGGTAAAACAGTAAACAAAGGCCTGACACGCAGAAAAGTCTACAATGCCAGCTAATATTAGAAATTCAAGACAAGAGTTTCTTATTTAATCTTTCAAAACAACTTTTCTCCTTGTCTTCCAACACACTTGAAAATGTGTTATACTCATCCTGTATTTTTCCTAAAAGTACCACATATGGCATTTTTCAAACATGTTCAATTATCACATTCCTGGAAATTTTATGGACTCTTTTGTACCATTTCTATGTTATGTCTTCTAACATGCTACTGAGCTGTCACGCACTGACTTCGCTTGCAAAGCAGAGAAATTTTGCCTTGTAAAAGGCCACAGCTCTGGCTCCAAGCGCCTCTGTAGCGTGGGTGCCCATCCGCATGGAGGGAAATCTGCAACCAGAGGGGACACTACACTGAGCTGCAGCAGCCCCCTGCCCAAAGTGCACTGCAGATCTGCAAGGAAAGCTTTCCAGACTCCTCCTCTTCTTAAGTTTCTGAACTACATTAATAAAGCAATATTTTATGTGAGGGTCAAGGAGTGCAACTAATGTGACACACACACTGCATCCAAGAGCACTGCTTCAATCACTTGCCTGTATAGTTACTAAGCTTGACTTAGCACGAAGCAACTGAAGTGGAAATATGTTGACAGGATCTTTGATGCTTTTGGGTTTCAGAGTCCATTTCTTGCAAGCACTGATCTACGGCAGTCACCTCATTATTTAAGGTTTTTCCACTCTTCTAGAAGTAACAGACCCTTAGTCAAACATAAATGGATGCATGTTTCAGCTGCCTAGAAGTGGTGATGGACAAGTCATTAGTAACTATTGTATATATTAGCATCCTCAATCCACCCACTTATTTCAAAGCTCTATATTTTAAGTGGTATTGCAAAAACAGTTAGTGATTACCTATAAAATATTAAAAGTGGTCTAAAAATGAATCCATTAAAGAGAACTGTGCTTAAAATGCCTTATTTTCCAAACGTAATCAGAAAAGCTAGCAGAAGAAATTTCACCTCCCTACAATCTTTGCTGCTTTTATATCAATGGAGCAACAACCCCCCTGCAAAGTAAAATTACTTCTTCAAGCCAAAAAACTGCCTAAGGTAAAAAGCAATGGTTCTCCAATGATTTGCAGCCTTGCTACATTTCCTTCTTCACAGCTCACTCTTTGCCTTTAAAATTACAGATACAGCTGTCAAGTTATTTACACTTTATGACATGTTAGTTTATATAATTCCTAAACTTTTGATTATCAACAGTCTCAATCTACCAGTCACAAACAGAAATTCATGTTATCTACATATATAAAATGTTAACATAGTTGATGTGGAGAACATTCTCTAAAACATGCACAAACTCCAGGTTCCACACTCCAGGTTAGCACCCTTGTCAGGCAGTAATTTTCAAGCTTTTAGGAAAACTGCCCCTGTTCTCCCAATACATAATTATCCTACTGTTATTATCATTCCCCAAATATACTTGCTTCCTACAGTCTTCCTTAATGCTGACCTTGCAAATTAATGCAGTGTATTCCCCAATCAATATTAGCAATTCAGTAATATCTCCCAAAGTCAGTTTTGCAGATTTATGTTCATCTGAACATTTTTAGGAGGTTGAACTTACAAAGTTTGATGCTATTACTTCTATGGTTGCCAGTAGTTGTACAATGTCTTATATTTGAGCCTCCAGTTAACTAATAAAGTACTTCCTAATAAGTAATACAAGGAATTACTCATAACTTCATTATCACACTTTTACATATATATACAAGAATAAAAAATACTTTGTGAAAAAATCCAGAGAAATCCAGTAAAATAATGCACTTTTCATGAATTACAATAATGCAATATGAAAAAAAAACTTAGAAGAATCTGCTCAAACCCAATGTAAAAAACCCCGTTGGAACTCTTGGAAAAATTTATTTTCGATATAAGAAAATAAATAAAACAATACAACAGCACAAGCAGTGTTGGAAGTTATTTTACAGTATAAAATGTCATATATACCAGAAAATAGGAAAGTAAAAGCCAGTCAACAGGAGAAAAAGCACAATTCTAGAAGACTGACCATGCCATCAAACCTACAGTGATGTTAATTTGAATATAACTGAACATCAATGAATACCTCTTCATTAAAACAGCAGTGGAAATCTGATTAAATTTATAGTAAGATATTGAAGAGACTTCAACAGTAGATGGCCTCCTCTTCTTCCGTCCCATCTCCCATGACGGAGAAGGTTAAAAATAGAGACTTCCGTTTCCTTAGATTATTTCACTTTAAACTTTTCTAGAGCACTGAAATAGCTACTTTGCCAGCTTCCTACATTTGTGTTAGAAAAGGAGTGTTAAAAACACACACTTACAGCAACTCAGGAAACTGACTTCTGTGGTTTGCCTTATCATCATCATTTGTAAAGGACAAGTCTCTCTAGAAGTGGGAGGTATCTCTTCCAAAGTCTCCTTTTGGATACTGCTCATCCAAAGGTCCCTTGCACCCCATAGTAACGTATTTTGGGAATAAGCTGTACTGGCATGTTTTTCTATATTTATGCATTCCTCTGCAGTTAGTAAATGCAGATATTTTCAGTGCACAGTGCTCAGTTCCCCACATCCAAAAGCAGCTCCGCTATGGGGAAGGAAAGCTTAAGGGCTGTAGGAAGACAGCTTCAGCTCCCCCCCTCCCTGCCCTGAGCCTTTGAGGAACTCGACCACAGGAAGCCCTTAATTTCCACCACGGCAGCACAGAGTGGCCCCAGTTGTCCAGGTCCATATTTTAAGGTCAGAAAGTCACTGTCATCATTACAAGCCACAAAACCTTAGCTGCTAGTCCTTGCATCTA
Source organism: Phylloscopus collybita (assembly GCA_027886175.1). Classification (NCBI taxonomy): domain Eukaryota; kingdom Metazoa; phylum Chordata; class Aves; order Passeriformes; family Phylloscopidae; genus Phylloscopus; species Phylloscopus collybita. The sequence goes on along the minus strand of JAJNNQ010000006.1, from coordinate 42,514,730 downwards.
GCCCAACCTCACGGGTGATCTAGAGCATACCTTCCATAGTGACAAGAGAATTGCTTGCAAATATTGAAAAAACGTACATTGCAAATTTAGCATCTGAATTCTTTATCTGGAAGCACTGAGTATCAACAACCAAAAAGCAGCAGGTATCTAAAGTCTGCTGCAATATGATGTTGTATCAGCTGCACATTACTATAATGCAGTGCCACCCATTCATTAGGAAGTCTGGTATGCTTTGTTAGGCATTCCCCCATTAGGCAATTTTTTTATTGCTTTTCATTCTGCTGGAGTAGAGTTGCCTTGGCTGAAGTTCTCCCTTCTGAGGGTGTGTCTCCTTCTCATCTCTTGTATGAATGTCAATTAAAACAGCTCTGCCAGTTGAAACAATGAAGCACAGGAAAAATGCTGTCTTGTCCCTCCCCACCCTCTTCTTCAACCCTTACATCAGTCTCCTAGATAGTATCAGCACTGCTAACTCTGGGACCCAAATTTTGTAGGTATCCTACTATTGCAAGGAAAAACATTCAAGTCTGGTGAAGGTACAAGGGAGCTGAAGAATATTGTTGCACATGCCCATAACTCTGTGAAGTAGGGAAGCTTGGTCTTTGCAGTTTTAATCTCCACTGAACATAGGGCAGCTTCTCAGGATCTGTCTTGGCCACACAGCCACTCCAGTGTTCCAGGACGTCTGAAAGGATGGCTCCTCTTTTTTGCAAGGAGCAGCTCCAGAAAAACAATACCAGTACAACCCTGCTCCTTCCAGGAAAAGAGACTAGGAAGTGAAGTTTCTCCTTCCAGTCTCAATGTTAGCACCTGAACATTGTGAAGGAAGAAAAGGAAGCAGACACACAGGGTACAAAAGGATGAGGAACATGGGAACCAGGAGCTGGAAGAAGAGGCAGTGGCAATCAGAAAGCACTGAATGATCGAAGGAAGCACAGTCAGAGAAGCAGGATAAACACGAGGAGAAAGATTAACAGCAGAGCTCAAAGCAGAAGAGACTGGCCTGCAGCAGTGTGAACAGGCCACAGCAGATCTGGCTGGATGGGGAAAGAAAGCAGCCTCTACATCCCTCAGCTCTGAGACTCTGCACAGGGCTCTGTCCTCTCCTGTGCTCTCCACTCCAACCATACCATAAATTCCACCTGCAGTTTTGTACGAAAACTCAATCAACAACTTGGTACCATTGAACTGGAGAGATCCCTGCTGCCTTCCAATGTGTCCCCCTCTGCTGCCCTATCCTGTGCAATCCCATCACTCCACAGCAAAGCTACTTCTAACACTGATCTGACCAGACAGTAAACTAAGAGTAAGTATGCTTCAACTCACCAGAACTTCAAAAAAAGTAATGGAGAAAGGGGAAAGTAGCAATTTGTGGGAGGGTCCCATGGATACTGAATAGAGTTTATTTTGCTATCAGATGAGCAAAGAGGCAATGTAGAAAAGGCACCAGGTGAACAAGATCTACCATTCGTAACAAGCTACTAGCCTAACTTGCACTAAGGCTCACTCAGGTTGTGGGGGTGGGGGGGGAAGAAAGAACCAAAAAACTCACCCAGATAAAATCAGAGCAACCACATAAAGACAGTTTCACAACAATGACAATGCAGACATGAATTCTGGCATTTTACAATGCTTGGTCTATGTTTGGCTGCGCAATTTTAGTAAACATAAAAAAACCACAGATGCACCACAAAAGCATGTCAAGAAGAGAACACGGAGGCACCAGAATCCATATATTAAAGAGCCTTCTGAAGTTTGGAGGAAGAACACAGCCTATTTTAAAAATTTCTGAGAAACTCGAGTACAGAAAATGAAAAACTAAAACCTCAAAAGCACCTCTGAATATCCACTGCTAGACAGTGGTATTGTAGCCCCCTGGAAGAGTAATCCCCAATATGAATACTTCCTTTAGTGCTCATGAAAGGTTAAGACCTAACAACATAAGATACTGACACAGATAACACAGTTGTTTGGGAATCAACTAATTAATCCATTTATCCATTAACATTGTTAAAAAAAATACCAAATAAATCCACACACCAGAGCTGCACAGGAAATAACTAGGTATTCATGAAGGAAATAAACTACTAATACACATGAAATGATTGACTGACCAAGCAATCACTAAAAAAAGTGTGTGAAGGCAACAAGCTACTGTGTTTTGAGTCATATCCTCAACTATACACTCACTAAAAACTATTTTTCCATAGTAATTGTAATTAAAATCTCTTCCCAGCTTCTCTTCTTTTTCTCATGTAAGATCAAGTCTATCTTTAATAAAGAAAGCTCACATGCAACCACAGAAAAGCCACAAAGACATGAGAAATGCAGATTAAATGAACTGCAGGAAACACTGAACTAGGTAAAGAAAAGCATCTGCATTTCCACGACGCTTGTATGGTACTAAGTAACAAGCAACTTGGACAGATGCATTCAGAAGAGAAATGGGGTTTATGTCTGACATACTAGAATTCTTTCTAGCAGAAGGGACATATGCTTCCTTTACTTAAAATACAGAAAATTATCTGCTAACAGAAATTATGTAAAATCTTGTTAGAGTAACTGTTCCCTGCATTTCACAGCCTTTTGTGTTACTAGCAGAGGAAGCATATAAAGTTTTAGTTTCTTTAACTCCAATGCACCTATTTTCTTCAAAATTATTTATATGCAAGAGCTAACCATCAAAGGGGCACTCCCAGCCTCTGAAGTGAGGATGGTAGGCAGGACTGTCTCCTAGACTTAGGAGCTCATCAAACAAAATTTTAGATAGGTAACAAACTTTCCCCAACAACACTAGCTATTTCCAGTTACTGAAATATCTACTGACTCAGTCTGAGTAGCCTGAAAGAGAAAAAAAATCCACAGTTTTCAGGAGTGTTGTAAGCCTGCTTGCTTAGCTGGGCTGATGAGCAATGCTTCAGGAGATCCAGTAAAAGGAGGGCATGAAGCAAACAGAACCACAACTGCTATTCCAGATGTGTGCTGAAAAATTTGTGACTCAAGTGTGTTTAACAGAGCAGGACTTCAAAACTTACCACCAGCTTCTCAAATGCTATTAGGAAACCTGAGTGAACTGAAAGGGAAACTATGGCGCATAGGAAGGCAGCGTACAAGCCTGACAGGGAAATCCCAGAAAAACATGGTAATGACTCTTACATTCCCTTCTCCACACAATTTCATGTTCTGTCATTTTCTAAAAACCTTTCACCATTATCTATTAAGCAAGAATAAAGCCTCTCCAAGACAGCTGTGGAAAAAGAAACAGGAGCACTCCCTCTTCCCTCCCCATCCTGTACTTATACCACAACTGAACAAATAATTTGAAGAGATTTTCTCACCATTTCCTAGACTCCTGCTGCCAGGAAAGCTTCTCTTCTGCCATCACCCCTCATCTAGCTTCCTTCTGCAGGCCTTACTTCCCCATAACTGAACCCAGATGCTTACATACATAGCCACTCTCTGCTCTTCCCAGCATGAAAGCCACAGGATTCTTATTCACAGGATTTAGTTTTCTGATTTCATACTGCCACAGCACAACAAGGAATTACTAAAGACAGAAGCTGTCAGAAGAGCAAAGGTCCATCCCTTCCCTACTCATCGTAGTTGAAAGACCTAAATTTTTAATGTCCTCAAGTTAACTTCCCTGAAAATTTTGCCCTAAAATTCTAATTAGAATACAATGAAAATACCACCAACCAGTTAAATAAATTATTATCATATTACATTAAATCTATTCTTCCCATGCAATTAACAAGGTGTTTCTAACAACCATTCAGCAGCAAAGCTTTTCAGCCTATCTTTATTTGTTTTTCACAACAGCCTTCTGAGGCAAGGAACCTCACTGCACAGCCAGTTAAACCCTGCTGCTGTGCTGCATTTGAGTGAAAACCTAAATTCTACAGATATGACTAGTCTAGGCCCCCTCCTACCCTCTGGCCATATATTGAGCAATGCATCTTACTCACAATGACTTAATGCTTCTAATTCCTGCAAAAATTAGTTTTATGGAGACAATTAATTTTCCTTAACTCCTCTCAACAAAGAAGCATTAATAAACACACCAATTTAAGACACCAGTCAAGTCTCAAGTGGAATGCTGATTTGGGCAAGAATACCAATCCCACCCACTCCTCAAAAACCAAAGCCCAAACTCTCTAGAGAGAGCACCATGCAAGGCAATGTATCAACTACCTAAAACATCTCTGGACCACACTGCTTTCGGAGGTGGCACTAAAGAGATGCTGAGGGCAGATACCCATGCACACACACGTATTTCCATTGATTGAATAATCTGCATTTCTCAAAACTCCAGCAAACACATAAAGAGGCACTTTTCTTCTTTGTAGAAAATGAGTGCTGACAGAAGCAGAGGACAGGATGACATTGCTGTTGCCATAATATAAATTCAGAATATTTAAAAGGATAACGCACAATTTATTGACAACTGAGCCAAAACAATTTCATAATGTAACAACTTATGCAATCCAAGAACAGCATAAAAGTAAACAAAAAGAAGTTTGTGGACTCTAATTGGTATTAAAAAGGAAAACTAAACAAATGCCATTTTTAAATAGTAGCATGTTCTAACACATGGTTTAATTTAATAGGTATTAAATATATTGTAAGAATGGACAAATTCTTCTGGCATTTTTTAGCATCCATCAAACCTCAATGTTGAGAAGAAAAAAAATAAATCATTGTCTTCAGAGACCCATCATAAAAATAAAATTAATTTCTTGCTTCTCTCAAAACTAACCATGAACTTGCCTTGCCCTCAGTAACAGTTCATCCTCATGTATTTTGTACAATTAAGCCCAACATATTGTTCTATTGTTTTGAACCTACATTGCTTTAATCTTCAATTTCCAAAACAAGGGAACTAGAAGAAAAGCATTCTCAAACACACCTTTTAGATCAGGCATGTGTTCTCCCATGCACAAACATATTAATGGCACAGAGTGCACTGTTCCCTTTACCTTGCTGCCAACTGCAAGCTTTAATAAGCGCAAATTTTGACTGAATGCAATATACAGCTATCGAAGCAATGACCAAAACACTTAGTACCGTCTCCATTTTCTTTTCTGGCATTTTTCTTTCCTGTAAGCACATAAATGCCTTCTCACAGTACTGGGAGCAGTCTAAGCTCTCCAGAGCCACAGCCAGCCTGGTCCACAAAAGGAAGGCCAGCTCCAGCAGCATCTCTGTGAGCACCAGGGCAGTGTCACTGTGTGCATCATGGCATGTGCTCCTCCAGCTCCTTTCAGTGCGCAGGAGTGGGAAGATTCAACTTAGCCTGCCATGTGATCGGATCATATTAGAAATATTTCTGAAGTCATGGCTTCATTTCAAAGATCTTTGCTTAAGATAACTTCATTACTTATAAGATGCTGTACTACTGCAAATCAAGAGGTAAGAACATTATCAATCTATTTAATGCTGGTGATACAGCCTATGATAATACAGATTTTATGCATAACTTATAAATACAACCCCAGAAAAAATAACTAGAGCCTACAGTTTACACAAAGTAACATTAACTGATTTCTGTAGAGAAAGTAACATTACAGTAAAGGTACTGTAAATTCATATTATAAATTATTTACCCCACACAAACACTTCTACGTTTGTCTACACAATGCTGGATGTTTCCAGCAGACTCAAAGCAGCTTTGCCCTGGTTCCTGTGAGTACAGCTTCCAGCTACTTCAGTGTGGCAGAGAGCTCCATCTAATATAACCTAGCCTACACAGGGCTTGTTAGCTCAGGTTTGGTGATGAATTAACCACAGCCACTGGCTCACAACCAGCTCAAAGCATGAGCCAAATTTGCAACATAGCATTTAGACACAACTGACAGCGTCTCATAATGAAATTGCTTACTCACCTTATTCACCTCACTTACTTCATCTAGTGGAATAAACTACTCACCTGTATTGCTACACAAAAAGCATTCATATGGAAGATTGTGGGCACTGTTTACTCACACCTGAACTTACTGAGCTTTTCCAGGTAGAAAAACCTGTGTGTCCTGGGTTATGGAAAACAAAAACGTGTATTCTATTTTCATCTCCTGAAAACACTGTTCTTCTTTACTCTGGGAAGAGTAGGGTGGGTGCCTTTTGTCAATGGACCAACTGTAGGACAGTGTTTCTTATCTGTTTCACCACTGGTCTTCCCTCCAGGGGGATAGCTGTCTGCTAATGGGCCATTAACTCCTCCTCAAACTAACACATCCCCAAACTATACCCTCCACAAATCAGTACATCCACATTCCATCATCCTATTGTGAGATGCTCCACCCAGTGGGGGGAGCCAACCATTGCTACCTGGATAAAACTGAGACACAGGAATAAGAAGGCATCCAGCTTCACCTGATTCCTGGAGGAAAACTGGACCCCTTCTCAGCACTACCTGGACCCTTGTTCTACAGGATCATCTCTACTCCACCAGAACTACTTCTGCCACTCCAGGAGGACTCACTTTTGGACTGCTTCCAACACCCTGACCAACAGGGTGTCAGGTTGTAGCTCTGACTCTGTCAAGGGTTTTCCAAAATTGTTGTTTGTTTGCTGGTTTGGTTGGGTGGTTTTGTTTCTTTTCCTACTACATTTGTATTCCTAGTAAAGAACTGTTATTCCTATTCCCAAATCTTTGCCTGAAAGCCCTTAATTGCAAAATTATAATTTGACGGGGTGAGGGGTTTACATTCCCCATTCTAAGGGAAAACTCCAGCTTTCCCTGGCAGATACCTGTCTTTCCAAACCAAGACACTGTGCTTAGCAAAGGTCAAAACTAAAGCAAACAATTTTTCCTGACAACGAAACCAATGGCACCCACTGCCCTTGACAGTATTTCACACAATACATCTCTGATATTTATGAACAAAAAAACAACTGCAAACAGCTCCAGGAGGTACATTAACAGCAGGAATCTCAATGATAAACCTTCATCAGAACTCTGGCTCTCTACTCATTATACTTTTTGTTCTGCATATAGGAAAACAAACCTGAAAGCACACACAACTCAGCCTAACAGCTACACTGGAAACTTAAATCTTAACGCTTTGTTTCGTTTGTGCATGAATAATACATCCACTGCACATACATGCAGAATGATTAAAGTCCAAGTCTGTACCACAAAATCTGCCATATTGATCTCAAAATGTATTTCTACCATTTAATATGCAAAAGCATCACATGGTTTTTTCAAACAAAATTGGCTATTAGGAATTAGTCAACAACAGGGTCAGTAAAAAAAAAAAGAGTCAAGGGCTCATAATCCCATCCCCTATAAAAATACGGATGCGTGATTTTTATTAATAACACAATTAACAGACTTAAATCTATTTGGGTTTTTTTCCTATTGATGAGTTTTCAAATTTCAGGGAAACCCCCTACATAATTCAAATACCTGTGAAAGCTTATGAAAAGAAGGAGGCCTAATGGAAAGTGAGAAACACATGTTCACACCTAATCAGGTATCAGAAAATCTGCTCAGGAGCAAGTGAATGCAAACAGCCCAAAAGAAAGCCCAACAGAACTTTCACCTTCCCAGACTCCAAAGTCAATCAGTCATAAGACTCAAACCCACAGGAAACCAGGCTTCACCAGTTCCGGTACTCACGGAAATACCTGATCTCTGTAAATGGTAACATTTTCCACATAACATCTACTGAGAGCTTCTTCAGCACACCAAACTCTGTACCCTGCAAGGCATCTCCCTGCCCTACCCTAGACAAGCTACCCAAATATTTTTCCTTCCAAATGTTATTTTCCTTAAAAATACATTAAATATTTCCTTTAAAAATCCACAGCTAGTCCTATTTATGTGACTATTTGCTGGGTGGAACAAAGTTAGATGCTAAGCTGGAAATACCATAACAGCTGAGTATTTTAACTGGCAACACCCTTGTAATGACATGCCTGAGTGTCATATCAGCTAGAGACTCCAAAACCTTGCAAATCTGACATCTCCAATCTCGAAAAAGTGATTTACAAGGTTTACTAGAATTCCATATGCACATGGTCACAGACCATCTTGCATTAAAAATACCCAAGAGCAATGTATAAAGTGTATATTCATGAGCTGGACACTTACCACTGATGACCTCAGTACTCAACTCAGGCAGGTCATTCCTACAAAACTGAGTAAAAGTTTTGTGCCACACTATAATATCATTTATGATATTGTGTTTTTCTGTAAAATAAAAGCCCAAAGTCAAGGTCATATATTGTTTTGAACACTGAAATTTTATCTCTTTCCAGATAAAAGTCAATAATCTTATTACCTATACTGTTTCATCATTATAGCTGTGCACTATTTACACAGATTAGCAGTGTTATACAAGGAACCCGCTCTAAACAGACATAAATTGTATAATAAGGATATTGCAATTCATTGTACATCTAACACTGCTGGGCTTGGGAGATTTTTTCCTCCAAAATCTGAAAGCAAACATATGGCAGTACATACAAAGACTACACTAAACTTTCCTTATCACAGGTACCCAATATATTTCCCAAAATTTGCTGCTTAGTATTTAAAAACTTCCATTTTGCTGAGGCTTATTTTGTTGCATTTCAAAAATGTAACAAAGCAAAGAAGAGGGGAGAACTGAGCTATGGCTGGATTCAGTAATCCAGTAGATATTAGAGTCTTGACTAAATATACTTCTCCTGATTAAAAGCAACCCACCCATGAGAATCAAAGAGACAGAAATTTGGAGACCTGCCAGTTCATACAATAACTATGTTTATTTGTCTTAATAAATATTTAAGAAACATGACTTGTGGTATTTGATACAACTGAGACCATGGTTAAAAGGCCTCTCTCCATGACATAAGCAAATACAGCCTATCCTCTTTATTTGTCCGACTTCTTTTCGACATTCAAGGCTAATCTAGTTTTAGGTCAGGAAAGACTGTGGTCTATCATTTTAAACAAACCATTGTAGTAAAACGTGAACAGGAAATTCCTAACTACACTGTTCAAAGAACAATGATTAGAAAAACAACACAAGCTCACAAAGCACAAGAAGGGCAGTCTGGGTGGAAAATAAAAAAAAGCATCACACACATACAGTCACCTTGCTCATTTTACTTTTCCCCTGCCAGCCCCCACTCCCCACCTCATCCTCCCCACAAAGACCAGGGGTCCTTCAGACCTTGCCAAGGGAGAAACCTTTGGATCCAAAGGGGAAAAAGCGCAGTATATACAGCTCTGTCTGATACCTTGGAAATATCCGGCCTGCGGGAGTTAGCGCAGGCATGCCATTCATTCCACAACATATAAATGCCCTCTTTAGAGCCTCATCCAAGCAGCAGTTTCATTTGGATTTTGAGGCACAGGTCTGCCTTGTTTTTCAATAAGCTGCAAGCTATTTTTGCCATGAAAAAAAAACCCCAACATTTTAAAAGTGTGCCTGCCTAGCATACACAGAGTATATAAAATGAATAAAACGTGGACTCAAGGAAAATCTGTATTAGTACTCTATTCATAGCACAGATTTCCATCTTCTAAAAGAAACAAAACCCCAAACATTTAAACTCCCAAAAGCACAACAAAGCTCATGTCTTTTAAATTCTACCAAGTGTAGTACTTTAAAACATTCAAAAATTCTTTAACCAAAGTGCTTTCACAACTATTTTGAAATCGTTCTTGTAAAAATCTGGACAACTGACCATCTTCACTAATGGGGAGGAAAAAAAAAAGAAGTATTCCTAATTTGAGAAAGAAATCACAATAAAGGGGAACTAATTCACTTTTAATAACATATACTAATATTACATTAAGAGCCTATTCGTCTGTATAACATGTTTCTTTTCTTTACAGAAAACCTAGAAATATGTGAATATGGGTATTAGTATTAAAATCTTCATCCACTTTGAAAAATAAGCTTCTGAGAACATACATAAAAAGGCAAAAGACAGAAAAAATGAACACAGGATCTCAAAAGGTTTGCATTTAAAAAAACTGTATTTGGGGACTGGAGGATGGGGAGAAAATCTCCACAGTTGGGATACCACCCGTAGTTTCGGGGTATCCCAAATGGAAGCAGAGTTTTGGACACAGGGTAATTTGTATTTTAAAGAAAAGCCTTTTATAAATGTTCCATAGATTCTAAATGCAAAGAAAATAAACTTACAATTGTGATTCAAGTAAAAAATGAACATGATTTTCTTTATCAAGTCACTTCATAAAGAATCAAACAAATACCTTAAGAACCATGTGGGCAAACAGTCATATATGCAAAACTTCAAGAACTCCAGATGTTCACATACCAAACATAATTACCCCAAAGGAACTATTCAAGAAATTTATTACAGTATGTTTTAATGATAAAATGAGGCAGCTGTATTTTAAAACAACAAAACTTAAAAATTTCTGAACCCATTCCATGTCAGAAGAAAAAAAAAATTGCCAATATTCCCTTTCAGATACTTTTCCCAAAAGAAACAGGTAAGAGCCAAAAAACTTCATGCAAGTCAGAAAACAGAAAAAGAGAGTCTTTAACTCAAGAACCCAAACTGAGTCCCATCAATAGTAATGAAAGTGCATTACTGCCTTAGGGCTGTTTAGCAGATTATGAGACAGAACAGAGGACACATCTCACTCCTAGCAGATGTCCAGAGAACAAGATCAGCTACATCACCACTGTAACCAAACAGAAGCCCTGAACAGGCAAGGACAGATATACAAGACTACTCCCAGAAATAATTTCTCTAACACGATATCACAAGAGAGCTCACTGTATATATGAGTATTGGTATTTCAATGGGGAAGATGTGCACAAATTAACTACTTCCCACAATCACTGGAGCTTTATTTAGCCCATTTCTTGAATATTGTGACAAATTTTATGTACACTAGTTTTAAAACAAAATACATATATCTCCATTCATACGAATCACTCACTGTTTTGTCTTTTATTATGTAATAATAAAAAAACACCCTATAATCTGTCTTAGCATTAAAACAGGTTTACATCTAAGTTCTATGAAATGTTCAAGGTTTCTTTATATTTACTTCTGAGAAAACTTAAGACTTTTTTGTAAGCACATGACACACTCCAAGCAGACAAAATGTTGGAATATCAAAATCCACGTCAAAACTTCCAGAAGCCATTTCTGGAAATTTATTAAAAATTAAGGTAGCTGGTAATTTCCTAAAATTGAATCCCTAAGAACAGATTCAGTACAAAGAGTAAGGATGTTCTGAGTGACATTTACAGCCAATGACAGGAAACACTACTACGACTTTTCTTTAAAAACTGAAACCAACAAAAAACACCACCACAAAACTAATCATGGCTCAGCAAACCTTCCATGGATCACTCCCCACAAACATATCTGAACTCCAACCTTCCAGATGTAAAATCAGAATTATGTTTGCTAACAGAAGCACTTAGATTACAGCCATAAACAAATATTGTAGATGGTAAGTTGCCTGAAATTTCAGATGATTGAATGACATGGTACAGACCATTCACATACTCCTTCCTACACATTTGTGTTTGGGTACTTGATATCATGGATTAAAAACGCTCTTTACTCTAAGGGCCTTCAATCATGTCTAAGTGAAGAAGTTTGTAACACTTCATCAAAACTTCATGTAAGTGCATACAGAAAGCAGCTAAAGACAACAACCAGGAATTTACAAAATAGCTTATTTTACAAAAAGAAAATAATTCCTGGAACTGAAAATACAGTACTTCATTGCACCATCAATCCATCAGAATCCAAGAGTCAGCCTGATCATAAACCTCTTGACATTTACTCCAAAAACAGGCTAAAGGGAAAGATTTTATTGAAACCAAAAATTAAAGGATTTATTTTACAAATTCTTGGGGAAAAAAATTGTAGCTATACTCTTATTTAAAACAAAACAAAACAAAAACAAAACAAACAAAAAAAACCAACCACAATCCAACCAACCCATAGAGAACACACCAAAAAATACCAACCTATCACTTCAATTCTGCTTAAGACAAGTATGCAGGGTTCAGCATTTAATTTTTTCCCACAACATCATCATCTTCCTGAATAGAATACATTAAGTAACACAATTCAAGAACAGTAATCACACTGCAGATCAGTTCCAAGGAACTTAGCTGAAACTGGCTATTCACTAAGATCAAAGAAAACACTTCTTAAACTCAGTGCATTACACAGTGTTATGAGAAATCAAGAAGCTGTTTAGCTGAATCAGTACACGAGACTCAATAAAGATTATTAAAAACAAACAACACAAAAGAAAGGATGAAGACAAGTTCTAGGACTTCTACTTCCACCTCTCTACATGCTCCCCTTGACTAAGGCAAAGGGCTTAAGAAATCTCTTATTTCTTGAATTCCTATACACACTGTAGCCACATTTTAGTAATGCAGATAACTGGAGAGTCGCTTCTTTCTGCAGTAACAAAGACATTAAAATATTGGACCATGCATGCATTAAGCTTCATTTCCAAGGGCTGAGAACTGTGTGAAATCAGGAAGTTTTCAGAGCAGATATTCCTCTTTATGACACAACATTTACTGCCAAAGCTCCCCTACAGGCAACACAAAATGATGGCTAACCAATACAAAATACAGCTGATAAAAAAGCAAACACCTAACCATTTTTAACTAAAATGCTTTTGCCTTCCTTCTGGGGAAAATTATTTCTTAACACCTTTGTGAAATATGGAAATTTAGTAAAAACTATGTGCCATACAGACACAACATAAGCATCAAAATGAAACTGCAATTTAAAAAAAGGCTACAATGGATTTTCAAAGTACTTTTAATAGAAAAATTCAACCTCCAAAGCTTTATCAAATGAAGATCGTGGAAGCTCACAGGCGTTGGTCTATTGAGGCAAGGATTGTATTTGATTACTTGAAAGGAATCTCAAAGAAAAGCAAGAAACAAGCCCATCATTTCGAAGTACAGCATTTTTAACCATCTTTCTCCAAGGTGGTACTAGTGAACATTTTTCTAAAAAAGTAATTCTGTAATTTGTCCCAACTGAGCAGCTACATTAAGCACAGAAGTAGTATTCAAATGCCTGTGCAGAGTCTTGAGCACATGGTGCTTGTTTATCACAAATCTCAGTACACTCATAACCACAAGAGCACCACTAGGCTTTCCCTTGAATAAACTACAAGCTGGCAGAAAAGCAAAAATAAGACAACTCAAACCAGCACAGAGTAGTGTACACTTTTTTCCAAATGTTGCCAATCAGTACACTGCATACAGCTGAAAACAAGCACACACAAATATACAATATGAAGATACATGTTTTTTAACCAAATTTTGACAAATTACCTATTGCAGTTTCATCTACAACCATTTCCTCTTTTTTTTTTTTTTTTTACTATATGAAGTACAGGTCAGTTATGCTATCTCTAGCAGATGATCATCAGGTTCATTTGTGTTAATCATCAATTATACTGTTAAAGGCTATTTAGACACTACTAAAGCTGACCTTTGATCCAACAGGCATGATGGTCATTAAATCAATTTTTTCTTGTGTTTTGTGGTTAACTTATTCTGAAGTTTGGGGTTCAAAGATTTTTACCTATGTGTCTTTTTGTATCTTTAATACTGTGACTCTTAAGTCTTATCCAAAAGATGTAATCTGGGGGAAGCAAAAGACACGCAAGCATTCAAACAGTTATTTCCAAATACGCGCACTTCCTTCTCCATCTCCACTGTCCCTACACTCCCCCCCTCCAAAAAAAGGTAGCATACTTTTTATTCTGTAATTCTCTTTTAAGCACTCATAGAATTGCTGTTCAAGTCAATTAACTTTGGACTGTATCTCCTTTGAGAAAGGGGTCACAATTTTTTTATGCTATAGAATTAGGTAATTATGCAGTACTTCAGCTGCCTTCTCAAACATGGATAGATCACTCTTTCTAAGAAAGTGTTATACATTAGAGCTTTTTAGAAGTCTTATTTTTAGCTATTTAAACTGCAACCCAACATTAAATAAATCGATTTCGAAGTATTATGCATTTTCAGCCTTCATACCAAACCTTGCATTTTGCCATTAAGCATTCTAATCACACTTTGTGTGAAAGAGTTTCAGCCTAAGTACAATGTAAGTCAAAACAGTCTCAACAAGATTCTCATAGATATTTCATCTTGAAAATAACTCTTTCAGAACACTATGAAAGATAGCCTTTGATTCTCTGTTGCTGGTTCAAGGGTGTTGATATCACTGCACTTTATTTTTGTCCCACTGCCAATTAAATATACTGAAATAGAAAAGTCTTTGAAAACAAAAATAAAAAAATGTAGTTGCTTTAGGTTTTGATATTTACTAACCCAACCCTTGATGGCAACCAGCTCCTTCAGCCAAAGAGTGAACAGTACAGCACAGAACTGCCTTCATCCTTCAAACCACAGGGAGACCACCAAGCTCATCACTGGACGCAAAAGCCTTTCCTACTCCAGCCAGTACCCACAGAAAAGTAGAGAAACAAACTGAGAAACATTATAGCTTATTTGATCATGCAACATGTACCTAGAGCAAGCCTCCCCAGGTGAGTAGCAGTATTAAATGCCTGACTCAAAGGATTCAATTGGCTACTAAAAGAAAGTCACAGACCACGTCTTGCCAAGCTTTGAGCACACTCTCATTGTATTAACTCCAAATTAATTTTTCTATTTGGGACAGAATAAGAAATGATCAAGACCCTGTGGCAGGCAGAACAAAGCCTACACCCTCATTCATTGCTACTAATGACTAGTTAAGAACTGAAGGATTTACTCTAATGAAATAGGCTAGATTGGTATCAACGAAAAAGAACACATCATCAGAGTCCCTGCTCCTCTCCATAAAGAGAGACAAAAATCTTGCTCATCTAATCCAAATATTACAACCTCCTCCTCTATGACCTGGCAATTTTCACCTGTACACATTCACCTCCCTTAAAAAATTCTGCAGATGCACTGTAAGGATCTTTTGACAGTTCTCTAAACACTGGTGATAAAAACACCTTTTAAGTCACCCAAGTAGCTGCTCTGTGGTTTTTGTTGTTACCCTGACATGCCTTTTCATGCTCCATCCCTTCCTCAGTCACACCCTACACTTTTATAAGACCAAGATCTTCCTTGGAGTTGCTCGACTGTCAAGATCCTTCCCACATTTACCCGATCTTATACTCACTTCCCTCACACACACCTCCCAAACACACATCTGGTCCAATTCCCTTACACACCAACTTTGTTACCTGTCAGCAATGGCAACGCTCACCACTGACTTCATCAAGTCTTCAGTGTTTCCAAGCGGGTGATGATACCACAAGCTCAGTCCCTGAATCGTTTTGCTACTTGCAGCTCCCTCACCTCCTAATAGCCACTTCAGTGCTGCTACTCTAAAAAACTGACTCTGACACCTATTTTTCTTCTGTTGCCCTTTAAACATCTATCTTATGTCTGAAAACTGATTCCCTCCTTTTAAAATGTAACTTGAAGCTTGTTTAAGGATGTGTTGTTTTACTATGGGAGTATTTGAAAAATCTGTAGTCAAGGCTGCCATTTACAAAGAAGATTTACTCAAAGAAGGTTTTAAACTGACTCATCACTTTTGCCTAATCCAATTCATTATTGAATCAAACTTAATTGACATAAACCACTTAAATACCCATCTGCCCCAAAGGTTAAGTCAGCTTAGGGAACTGAACCAGCTGAACACTACCCTTCCCCAAAAGAGAGACATGAAATACTGCATAGGGTTGGGTTTTTTTCTCATTTTCTTACTGCAAGGTCAGATAAGCAAGGGTACCAGTGCAAGAGAGGGTTGAGACCGTGTGGTTTGGCAGGGAGAACATCACTGGTTTTGGCAGCAGTGAATTATTAGCTCAAGAGCGCTGTATTGCCAAACCTTGCTGAGCGTGCTCCCTGCCCTCCCACAGCAGGCAACAAGGTAGGAAAAATACCTAGAGCGTGTTTTCTCTAGCGTGCTTCTTTCAACCAGAAACAAGTTGAAGATTACTTAAAAGCTGCAATACTGGATGACTTTGCTGGTGAATGTGAACTGTCACATCTGCAGCAGATAAGATATTCAGGAAGTTCTATTTTTAACTGTAGGCAGAAAAGTATTAGTTTTAATTTTTTCAACAACGTATCAACGAAATACTTCAGTCTGGCCTCACATACAACTTTACAAAGCTCCACCTTCCAGCAAACAAAAAAAACACAATTATAAACCAACATTACATTTAACAGGCACCTCTGTGAAGCTCGTTAACAGGGCTCTACTATAGATAAGTTTCTAGGGTTTTTTTTATTGCCTACAAGTCATTTGTTCTAATGTTTACACAGTGTTGTCACTATATTTATATTTGCTAAAAACATGAAGTTGTTATCTCTCAAACTAATCACTAGAATCCAAGCCTAAATAGGATTTCTTTTCTCCAGATAATAGAACTTAAACCCCAGCTCTAGCCTTCTGACATTTCAAACCATGCATTCTCACATGTGCAGATCCTGAAAAGCAGAGACTTCCTTGCCCATACCCTTTAGAAGGTACGCTAATGAAAACACCCAGTTTTCTTTTCACAATGCCTGGTGCAGTTTAATTACAATAAATGCAACCATTATGTCTATACCAACTCAGTTACACACTAATTTATACATATAAAAATAGCAAAGTAGCTTCTCTGACAGTTTCAAGCATGGACAAGTTCCAACAGATCAGGGTTTCTCAGTTTGCAAGACCCAGTGCAGATGTGAGTCAATATCATGTCACAGAACCCCTTCAAGAAACAGCCCTCATAACAAGTGCCATCCACCACGTTGCTGTAACACACTCAAGTCACAATGGCTAATTTAATCCTTTCTAGCATGCACACAAATACAATAAGGCAGGTGTCTACATTATATATCTAATTGCTGAAAATACTTCCATTAAGAGGTAAAAGCTATACACACACACAAAAACCCCTTTACCTTTAATAAAATGTCAAGAAGCTTAACAGCAGTGCCATTTTTGTTAATGAAGTTTCTGTGGCCCAATAGATGTTTTGATGCTTTTGCACACATGCATTAGGTCTTGAAATTTTATGCTGCCTAAGACAGATTTTCAAAGGATATGTACTTTAACTAGTAAAAACCAATTAAATAAACCATAAATCACTATTATTGTACTATAAGAAAAACCTTTCATCTTAGTAAGAATCAGTGTATGCCTTCCACCTCTACTTTTCAAGATACTGAAAAACTACTAAAAACATTTATAATACTCAGTGACTAGAGATGTAGCACTCATTAATAACAATGCTAAATTGCAAGAAAACTTCATACACTTTTCCAGCAGCAATATAAATCTGAAAAGAAATTAAGCTACTTTTTAAAAACATTTAAATAAGAGGGGTGAGATTAAGGGAGGAGAGGGGGGAAAAGCAGTAATTTAGAAGTATTTACCATGAATCAGCAGATTAACACTTTAACAGTAAACGCCTAAATCAGAATCTACCAATTAAACAAAAGACTCAGCTTGAAGAACATACCTAATACCAAGTGAGATTAATTCTAGGATGCTTGTGTCTTCATTCATTCTTAATCATAAACATTTTCATGGGATTCAGATACAATTTGAAGTTAAATATCTGTCTGAAGGCCTACGAGGCACAATAAAAAAAAAAAAAAGAATGTATCTCCCTCATGAAAGGCAGAGAAGTATATATGTCACCTATCATGGCATATATGTGTGAAGCTTTCAAAACAAATGTCAGCTACAGCATGCCCTTAAAAACATTACTGAATTAGTCTGAGCGAGAGCTAAAGTACAAATATGTGCAGATTGCCCAGAGAGGCTCAGGGCACTGCAGCCCTTTCTCAACACCATTTGCTGCAGCATGTATTCCCAGTCACATGCCAGGAAAGCAGTCTACACAGCTGCATAGCTTTCCCATCCACACTGTGGCTGCATCCAGGCCTGACATTTACAAAGAAAATTCAAAACATCTGGATCTCAAGTACTGTTTTATATGCAATGCTTTTTACATAAATTCTATCAAGTCCATTGTATTGCCAACGTGAGGCAATCAAACAGTGCAACTGCAGTGACCTAGATGCCTGAAGTAATGGTGATAAATAGGATTTCTTCCTGGGTGCATAAAGAGAAACAACCAAATAGAGCAGCTCTCCACTTCCTAATGAAAGGATGGCTGCTCTGCCAACCCTTAAGAGATATATTTAGCTATATGTATTTTATATACAGGTCAAATGATATCTCATGCCGTGGAGGCAGTAGAAATTGATGGTCATAAACAGTGAGACTTCAAATGATAACTGACTTAAATTGGGAAAAAATCAGGTAACTTCATCTAGAGTAGAAGAGTGGGAAAACTACACTGGCATCTAATATCCACTACTATTAAAAACATGGCGTATTTCTGGTTTTAACTTCTAACTATCAGATGCTATTACAAATCTACCAAAGAAAACAGTTCTGAATTCTCTGGTATCATTTCTTTTTAGGAACAGTTTTAAATTGCTTCTTAAACACCTCTTCAGCTGAATAAATTCAACTCTTTTCCTCTCATGGGAGAGCATATTTTCCAGACCTATACTCATTCAACAATTCTTTTTTTTCCTTTCCAAGCTGCTTCATCTCTTAAGAGCTTGTTAACAACAGCCTAGAAAGCCAATTTATAAACTCACAACCAAATTAGTATTTCAACAGTTCTGCTCTGCTTAAAACATTCTCAAAGAATCACTTCCAGAAATAAATTTCTGTACCTTACAGGTTTCATTTTATGCTCTATATTAACAACCTGCATCATAGTCAAATACAGCATATGATTTAAATTTGTCCAGTCATTGAAATATTTTCTGAGGGAAGACTGAAGAAATGACCAACAATCACTTTGTTTTCTTCCCATTCCACAAATGGCATTAGCTCAAAACAAAATGATGAGTTGACAGAGTTGAACAACAAAATACAACAAACAGGAAGCAGACAAGAAAAGTCTGAAAGACTAAGACAAGAAAAGCCTAAAGACGATGTTCAAAAACGGCAGCGGTACTAACTATACTGCTGCCTTCATCTTTCTGATGTTCTGGAATAGAAGTATTTGAATTCTAATAATGAATGTCAGTAACTGCAACTCTCAATGTAGAGGTTTAAGACAGATGCAGAAAAATGCTATTTTTAAAAAAAAATTAATGCTTCTTATTATTGTCTTTGGATTGCTGAATCTGCCAACTGTACAGATAAATTCCAATACTCTAGGAAGTATTCTCTTGCCTTGACAAAGAGGCCCCTGATTTTCTAACCTTATCACGTGGTGGCAAGTCAAAAGATCCTTTGCCCTACTAAAGGCCCATCTTCCAATTTCGGCAAGAAAACTACAGAAGCGATTCTCATCACAGCTCTCCCATCTGCCCTCAGAGCTGCTCATCTACATGTATCAAATAAGGCAAGAAAATCTTTGTCAGTAAAAATGCTCTTTTTAATACAAAACAAGCAGTAGCTAAGGGACTTCAGCTCTGGAATTTTCTAGATTTGAATATCTGGCATGAATATGCTTTTTATTTAGGCTTCTTACTTACAATTTTGTTTTCCTTTATAAAGCCAGTCTGGGGAAAGAGAAATCACATTATGCAGCATCATACCAGCACGTTTGAACACCTTGCCGTGCCACTTGCCATAACAGAGGAAACAACAGCAGTAGCAGATTTTGTCTCACCCAACGGGAGAAGCCAACTAACTGGGTAATACAGATATTTGCTAAAATCAAATAAATGATGAGAATAAGGAGTCCTGAAACAGCTCAGCAAAAAGGAGTCAGCACGTCTGAACTTTCCTGCCCAATACTCACTTACACATTTCTACTCTGCACTCCTAACAACAGATACCTGCCCCTAGTAACTTTGACAAGGTGAAATCATTGCTTTAAATCCACTAGTCTTTCCTGCTTGTTTCCAGCCTCTACAATTCCGACTTTTCAATAATCTCCTTGTCCAGCACATCTTACATTTCTTGACCCCCATACTCACATCTCACACATAGTCCTTTACTTTCACCTTCCAGTCATCTTCCCTTCTACATGTAGAATTTGCATACTGCCTCTTGTGGTATTTTCTCACCCTGAAGATTCCTCATTCAAACCCAGTGTTCCTTTTTTTCCCTCAGGGTTCCCTGTACAGCCAAGAAAAGAGCTGACACCCTCACACCCTGAACCCTCACCAGACCAGTTTCTCCTTACCTGTTTCTCTCTGCTCTACTGGTTTTCAGTCCAGTTTCCCTACTTTTTTCTTCCCAGACTCCAAGTGCCATCCACCTTCTCCCCACCCCTAGCTCCTGATTACGTTGCTTTCAAAACCTATCAAATTTCCCCCTTTTCTGTCAAACTCCAGGGCCAACCCCATTTGATCCCATACTCCTTGTTCCAAACCACCTCTTCTACAAGGCCAAGGTTTTGCTCCCATGCTCACATTATTCAGCTATCAGGCCTCAGAATTCGGATGCTAATGAGGACATAGAACAGAAAAACTCCCCAGTACCAGCCGTCCATGTTGCAGGAAGTTACTTGCAGCTGCTAAAACCAAGCCCATACTGATTTTTTAATTCCTCCCCATCTGGTCCAAACGTGTAATTTCCCCATGCAAAAACACTCCTACACCTTATACGTTTAAAATCCTCACTCCAAAAGAACATGATTCAAATCTTTAAACTACCAGGACAACTCACATTAAGAAACTGAAAGACCCTCTCTTCCCTAGTTACTCAAAAAAACCAACACTGTTTTCAGCGAAGCTTCCACATACAGCAAGTCTAGCAAGATTGATAAGCTTGGAAAGCTTTTGCCAAACTCCAAGAATTTTGTCTAATCACTTGAAAACAGCCTTGTAACAAGCAGCAGCAGTAGTAAGATCCCTGGTGCCACAAGGATCATCAGTATCAACCACAAACACAGTCAGTCTTTTATAAATTATTTTACAATCCCGTTACTGAACAGAATCTCAGCATAGCAAGTACTGTGCAAACACAAGATAAAAAGGCAGTTCCCTGCCTTGAAGAATTTACAATCTATTAAGATAAAAGACAACTACTACCACAAGATGAAAACATGCACCGAATGGCTCCCTTCTGTGATCTACAGGATCTGCTCAAGAACCATCCACAATCTATTCATTACACACAATCCACACAGAGCAACACAGTATCTTCCCAAACCTAACCACTGATTTGATACTAAAGATAACATCCTTCTCAAATCTGCTCATTTCATCACTCTTCTACCTCTTTCTTCTTACCACAGAAAATCATAAGGTATCCACTTCTGAGTCCTTTTTCCCTTCCCAGTCTTTATTATTCTGACTTGTCTCCCTTACCCTCATCATCTTCTCTTTTCCGAACTCCAAAATCCTTTATGGAGCACTTCTCCAATTACCATTTCTTTGTCTTTTTGGCTTCAATGGGAAAAACATTGAGGGAGGAAATGTGTTTTGTGGTGGGATTTTTAATTGAATAATTATTTCAAATCAAATTCACTAACCAAACTATACAAAAGGCTCAGAAGTCTCAGGGGGAGTCCTGAAAAGAAAAACAAAAAACAAACTACTGAGTGCCAGCTACATGGAAAGAGGAGCCTGTGGGGATGCTTAGAAACTACTAGCCATAGGAAAGCTTGGAAGTGCTGATTCTCAGAGCCCTTGATCAAGTGAAGGTCTCATAGCCTGAGGTCTCATAGTCTTGTCCAATTTCTCCTAGGCAGAAATAAAACCACCCAAACACAGAAATGCGGGACTGAACTCTGTCACTCTATGCCTAACTCATAATGCTGAAGTACGTATGACACAAGGAGGTTATTCTACCTTCCACTTAAACCACTTTTTGCAAAAACACAGCTTCAATACCACTTCATTGCTGCTCTTGCCTTTCTTTCCCAAACTTCCTCAGAAAACAACTACCTTGATCCTTTCCTACTTTGCTGCTGCCCATGGGAATCTGAATAGCTGCAATGAAACCCAAAAAGACTGGCCACTTTCCGCCATGCAAAACCCAGACAACTCACTAAAATAACAATCATAGTCTATTCTCAACCAGATATCAACTCCACAGTCATAGAACTAGCTCCTGCTACTTGAATTCTGCACAAACTACTAAGAATGTGCTCATGAAAACATCATCTCTTTTCTATGTGCCCTAATGCAAATGTCTCAATCTCTGCTCTATAGCCTGTTCTTACCCAATGTGAAAAATAGATCTAAGTTTAAACCTTGGGGTGAAATACTTAGACAAAATTTCAAGCAATGTGTGGCATTTCAATTATTTCTTCCAAACATGGAGCCATAATTTTAGCAATACTACGTAAGTTGAACAGTAACTCAATTTTAACACTGTAGTAAATGACTAAATATTTTGTTATTGTCTGTATAAAAGACAAAACCACATACTCTCTGAAAATAAATGGAACGGATGAGAGGCAGAGAAGCAACAGACATCGATT
Source organism: Phylloscopus collybita (assembly GCA_027886175.1). Classification (NCBI taxonomy): domain Eukaryota; kingdom Metazoa; phylum Chordata; class Aves; order Passeriformes; family Phylloscopidae; genus Phylloscopus; species Phylloscopus collybita. The sequence continues at coordinate 42,492,286 of JAJNNQ010000006.1, read as the reverse complement.
ACCTTTACAATACGATATTAGAAGTAACTTAACTACGTGTACACGCAGTACGAAAAATGTGCTATCTAAAGCATATTAACAAATATTTAGCATCTCAGCAAAAAAATATGTGCATGCATAAGTACGTCCACATAATGAGACAAAACATCTTGATTCAGTAGGTAAATATTTAGGCCATTTAAACAATTATGCATTGTCGTGCAAAACGACAGGAATCTCTCAAATTACTACAGTCTTTAACCCAGACTGTGCTTAAATGTTTCTGTGGCCTGCTTAACATTCCAGGCATACTTCTGGCAAGGTAGCTCTGGCTGAGGTTCAAACTGTCCTTGTCCAACTTTCACTTACTATAAAAACATTGTTTAATATAGAAAAGCATACACAGAGACATATGTTTCTTATTTCGCAGACACCTAAAATACTTGTGTTCACTAACTCCGCGTGGAAGTTTTTAGGCGACCGCTTTTGAAGCGAGGTCGTCTTTTACTGGGCAGCACCCGCACAGAGCCCACGCTTTCACCAGATTTCAGCTCCGACACTTAAATACTGCTTATAACGCATTTCTGCTAAAAGCCGTGAGACCTGCCCGTATTTATTCACCCTAAATGAGAAGAAAAGGCCTAACTCGGTCTCCCCGCGCACCACCGGGCCGGGCAGACGCTGCCCCGGACACCACGCAGCTGCAGATTTTTGCTGCTAATTTGCAACAGACCGCGTATTTGTCAAATTAAGTGCAGGAATTTCCCGGTTTGCTTACCTCCACGCAGCGTTATCTTTTATGAGGAGGTAATCTACCAAATTACTCCAGCATGCCTCCAGCCTGCTGCTGCCAATTAGTTCAGCCCGGCTAATAAATCAGGATGGCCAAGCCGCTCGGTTACAGCGGGGCTGGTCCGGTACGCGAGGAGTATAAACACAGGCGGTGTCAGCGCTCCTGCCTCCCCATCTCCCCCCGCTGAGACAACGCTTAGCCGAGCACCCACCACGGGGATGTGGGGGGCAGAAAGCTTCAATTATTTTTTTTTCTTTCTGGATCAGATTTAACTTTTAACACTGCCGACAAACCCGGCAGCAGCAGAGGTAGAGGCTCTGCCCCCACCATGGGCCGCGGAGGGCCGGTGTGACAGAATCCCCACCCTGGGCCGCCGACCCAGAGCCTCCGAGTGCCCCGCCGGCAGCGGCACCACCGGCCCCGCCGCCCACACCCTCCCGGCGGCCCCGGACAGGGGAAGGAAAATGTCGCCGATGGGCCCGGCCCCGGGTGAACGGGGCTCAGGCCCTCTTTCCCCCCGGATCTGACTCGTACCTGTCCCGGGGGTCGATCCACGAGGTCTGCCGGGTGTTGTGGTCGATGTAAAAGACTCGCCCGTCGAAGTCTCTCGCTTCCTCCCAGCCCGCGGGCAGCGGCAGCTCCGAGCTCTCCCGGCCCCGCTGCCCGCCCGCCGCCGGCCCGCCGCCCTGTCCCGCCGCCGCTTGCTGCTGCCGCCGCCGCCGCCCGCCGCTCAACCACGGCATGGCCGCTCCGCCGCCGGGCCGCCGCCGCCCTGCTCCGGCCGAAAGCCGCTCCCCGCCCGCCGCCGGGGCAGCTCCAGTCCCGCCCGGGCCGCGGCCGCCCGCCGCCTCCTCCTCCTCTTCCTCCTCCAGCACTAACAGGCGGCCCCGCAGGGAGCGGGACTCGGGCGGCTCCGGCTGCGCCGCGCCGAGCTCATCCTCCCCCGCGCTAGCCCCGCTCCAAGCCGGGACCAGCCCCGCCGCGCTTCCTAACCCCGCCCGGGACCTGCCCCGCACCGCCCCGGCTCCCAGCCCCCGATCCCGGCCCGAGCGCCCCCGCCCCGCCGGTCAGCAGCGCCCCGCCGCCGCCTGCCGCCCGGCGCCTGCCCCGGCCATCTTCCCTCCCTCCGCCCCGCCCGGCTGTTCCCACGGCGCGGAACCTCCCGCCCCGGCCCGCTCTGTGGGGCACGGGGGAAGCAGCGGGGCCCGGCGCGGCCGCACCCCGCGCCGCGGAAGCCGGGCCCAGACCCAGACACGTCGGCTCTAGGAGAGGGCGGCTGCCTTCCGCCCCGGGCCCGGGCCGGGGGAAGGAGGCTGAGGCCCCGCCGGGGCCGTCCTCTCCTGCCTCGGGGCCTGTGCTCTGCCTCGGCCCGTGGGGGGCCGGGGGGAATGAAGGAAAAGGGGAGCCCTGCCCGGCCCCCGCTGGGTCATCCATTTTCCGGTGCCTGCCAGAAGTGCCTCGGAGGTGCTGAGCAATCTCGATGTGCACAGGGGCATGGGAAAGGGATAGGGGTCCACTGCAGAGGCTCAAAAGATGTTGGAGGAGAGGTCCTGGAGCTCACACGAGTCACGGAGATCATGCTGCATCCATGGTTGGATAAGGGGGGGTGGAAAATTATACATCTGGTTTGCTTGACATCTCAACTTGGTCCCTTAACCCCATTCGGTAGAGCAGAAAGCAGCTGTATCTGATTTGAGCCTGCTGGAGACCACAATGCAGAGTTCCAGCTATCATCTAGAAGTAAATTCCACAAAACTTTGTTAAAACAGGGTTAAAATTGGCATATGCAACTCTGTGCCTTGGCAGGATGCTGCCTTCAGTTAAACCTTTAAAAATCTGGACATAAAGATTAACATTAAAATAATGCAGGCTAAGCTTCTGAAAACTAGGAACAGGGTTAACGATATATTCTCAAACAACCTTAACTCAGCCCCTTGAAATTTGCAATACCCTGCCAGGGATTATATTGCAATTCCAATTATGTTTCACTTGCATTCACCGTTTTAAATTACATCTCTATGAACATTAATTGCTGCAGTATGGTTATAAGTGCAGGAAATTAGAGGACTTTTGCTCCTGACTTCTTAGACTTTCACCCCCTCCATAAAAACACTGGCTATCCAAGAGCAGTGCATGAGAGAGGCTGCATGGATAATAGAATAGATCTGACTTTCTACTTATGTCATGTAGGTTATTTCAATGGCAGTTGACCATAGTTTTCTTACTGGGGTTATTGTCAGCTATGAGGTGCAATAGAGTAATAGGTGAGTTTAGTGATGAATGCAAAGCAGTGCAGGAAGCTCTGAGGGCAAAGGCAAAGTAGATTAAAAATGTGGTAAAGGTGTAAAATTTAGCAAGTGCAAGGCTGTAGATCTGATCTTCATAAGCGTAACAGCTTATGTTTGGATCAGCTCATCTCAACAGAGTTTTCTTCAGCAAATACATCTCATGTGGTCCTGAGAGTTCAGCAGTATCTCCAGGAGCAAGGTGCTGTTTCTGTGCTACAGATGTTTCTGAAGAGTATTTCAAAGCAGACAGAGTTAAGGCACAGTACAAACTATATTTTGGTGGTTGCAGCTTCTATTATTTTAAGTATGTCTCCCAGATTTTCAGAAGTTTTAGCAGAGGTAGGCATTCTAAATGGCCCATAACTATATTAACCTTTTGGGACATGGGATTTTTATTTTTTTTTTCCCCAGAAAAATCTCAAACAGCTGTCCACTGTGCACCACAGCCCAACTTTCCCTTCATTGCTTTGAATGCCTTTGCAGCAATTACCTTAGCACAGTAGCTGCACAGCTCAGCACCATTCCGAGACACTGGAGTAGTTCATAATAGCTGGAAGCAGTACAGCCAGGTTGCTATAATAATCCACCAAGACTAATGAGCCCTGCTGAGGATACGTGCAGCGCTGCCCTCCAACATGGGCTGGTTCTTCCTCATCACTCCCCAGAGTCCCAGAAGAGGATCAAGCTTCAGTGAAAAACCTGTAGATGGAAGTTGCAGAAACTGTGTGGGACTGACCATGGAGGCAGCAAAAAAGGAGGCAGGGAGCTCAACACAGCAGTGAACAAGAGGGAAACTGGCAGGATTGAGTGTGGAACATTTCCTTCAGGTCATCACCCTTCAAGTAATTTCTTTTCTTAACTCTGGCAAATTGCTCCAGGTTAGAGCCAGAAAAGGACTTGGCTGGGCTGTGGTTTCTCAAGCAGAATTATCATGCACATGTTCTGTATAAAACATGTTCTGTATATCCAGTGTGTCCTGGATCTCACGGATTCATTATAAAAGCTGTTGAAGATGCATATGCTACTATGTAAAGCACACGTCCAAGATTTTCAGGGGCATTGTAGCTGCTTCTGCAAGTGACAGGTTGCCTCTTCCTAAATCTTGAACAAGATTCTGCCTGGGCAATGTTTTCAGGCTAAATATGAGAACACATCCTAAAAAAAACCCATCAGATTTAAAATTATCCTAGACTTCAGGTCTAAATTTTAGGCTGTCTGTATCTAGAAAAATCATTAGCTTCAGTTAGGAGCTGAAGCTTCTTAAACACTCATGAATAAAAGTGTTGAAAAACCTGATTCCAAGAGTCCAGCCAAGTGTGCACAGAGCTGCCTAGAGGAACCAGCAGGATATGATAGGGCTAGCACTTGCCTCACCAAAATTGAAACTCCCTCTGTCTGCAGCACATCCATGCCAAGGTGCTAGGCAGGAACTCTCAATTATTTTCCAGGCCAGATCAGTACCCTTCCTTGGATGTTACCTCATCCTTTTGCCCGTTCCTTGTGAGGAAATGAACAAAGCATTTAAAGCCAAGGATTATTTTTGAGTAACATTATAAGTCAAGAAGAGAAGAACCTGAAAAGGTCACTGTAGTTTTCATGCCAAAGTACTAATTTGCAATGCATTTTGTGCTGTCCAATGAACCCCTCCCAGGCCTGCATGGCTGCTCCCTCCCTTTTATTTTCCTTCCTCTTTAATGTCTGTCCTACATCCAGAGGGTAAAAGGAAAAAGAGGGACAGAGAACCAGGTGCAACACAGCATATCTCTGGTTTGGGTTGCACAAAGAAACCCTCTACCAAAGAAAGATGACCTGTATAGTATGGAACATGTAATAGCATGGAAGATTTTGACTTAAAATAGATAAAAATCCACCACAGGAAATTGAATGCTTGCTGCGCATATTTTAATTAATCTGAACAAATGGCAATAAATCATATTTCATATCACGCGATAAATACATAAACTTACACCGTTCCTGGTCACACATCTTCTCCATATACACATCTCGGTTCTCATGGATTTCACACACCTCCATTCCACACCTGTTTTCCTTTCCTTCCACTCTTTTCCACCCACAAACATTGCTCGCACATTCACTCATTCCTTAGGCACACCTATACCTATTAACTCAAAATTACATAAGCAGCTTTTCTTCACGTGCCCTCCCCTGCCATCTTCAGTGTTTATAATCACAGGTTCTACCTACACATCTTCTCAGTTATATATGCTCTTAAACCCAGGTCTTGATTGATATCATAACCTATATTGTGTTTCCACAGAAAATTTAACTATTTCCCACTGTAGGTTGTAGATAATAAGTTATAATTTTATTGCTGTCCACAGCAAAAGCCATTAACTCTGCATAAAAATCCCAACCTCATTTTGGCTCTCCACTTCTTACTCACAATTGCTGGAAAACAGCAGCCAGTGAGTACTGATATCTCACTGTGTGTAACAACAACTCCATCCCCATCTTCTAATTGTGAATACTTATTTACAATTTATTTCCCATTTCCCAGATATTCCAACTCTGTGGGACCTTTGTACTGTCTTGACACCAAGCTAAAAGTTGTCACTTCTCTGCGACCATAGATGTCATCTGAAACAGCAGAGCAAAGTCTCCTTCATCATCATTGTCCCTATGGCCATCTATCACACTCATTCTGCAAGCTGGGGCTTGCTGCTCTTTCCATATCCAACAGAATAAAATCATAAGAGACAGGGACATAATTTCTCATTAGCTCTGTCCCTTTGGGTCATTTATGTTTTTTGCATACATACAGGTGTATGCAAAAATATAAAGGCAAAGATAAATTAGAGATAGAGAGAACACAGAAATATACACAACACAAATACATGTACACAAACACACAGAAAGATTATGTTGTAAGGACCATCTGTCCAAAGCAAACATGTCTGCACTCAACGACAATCTGTTAGCTGGTTGAATGACTTCGCTGTGAGAAATCTGTCTCAGGTGGAGCCTTTCCTTAGGCTGCCTCCAGCATGGTGGAAACCACAGTGGGTGCCCCGCTTTTGCAGCCTCGAGCTGGTGTGGTGTCTGAAGTTCTTTCAGAAGGTTACTGGGCAAAGCAGAGTTTTGGGTTTAAGTATGTGCAACAAGGTGCACATTGTTTCTTCCTGAGGGGTACTGATTGAGATGGTAGGGGAACTGGACAAGAACCAATCCTCAGGGATTACACAGGGTTCAGGGATGGTGTAATAGATGACAGATACCTGTGTAGTAGGAAGAGTGATCAGCAGTCATCCATTTCAAAGGAACCAAAAAGTAGCAAACCCTAAACTCTCACTTGCTCACAGCAGCCAAGGACTGGGCTCCAGGATTAGAGGGCCTGTTGATGATCATTCTCTGGCTCAGATGTAGGTGTGAATGGTGCCAGGAAGCAACACAGGAATGTAAAATCTCTGAGGGCTTTAAGGATGGGTTACAGAGTAAGGAGCTGTGTTTATGTACATGTGAAGGAAGCAAGTCTTTCCTTCTATACATCGAGCATATCTGACACCTTTCATGAGGAAGGGTATTTCCATACGGAAAGTAGACTGAAAATTCCAGATCAATAGGGGAAAAAACCAGAGAAGGTAAGTATGAATCTAACATGAAGTATTATTGAAAGACTTCACAAACAAGAGTGTGTTGTCAGGAGGAATTTATTCTGCGGCAACAAGTCATCTGAGAAAAGGACAAGTAATCCTACGAGACTTTTGTAATCATTAATATTTTTCCCTTGCTTCTTTTCTCCATAGTAATTCTACTTAAATGGAGTATGGAAGGTCTGTATTTAGAGATTTTGGGTCAGTAGTCCACATTCAACTGAAGAAATAAATAATAACAAGTTATTGTTTGGTGCTTCATTTCCTGGTAGGGAAATAACAAAGAATTGCATTGCCATAGTGCATAGTGTGTGTAGATGACACGTGAAGTAGATGACAAAGAGGACAGTACATCTGGGCATGCTGAGAAAATACTCCTTTACAGTATTTTTACTTCAAATATTAAGGCTTTGGTTTGCCTTTGAATAAATGCTTACATACTCACTGCAATGAAATGTATACACAACTATTTTTCCTCCTATCATTATCCCATAAACCACTGAAATATGTACATAATATGCTTTTATAATGCACATTTGAAATTCTGTGGCATGCCAAAATTCTTATTTTATGGCATTGATTTAATACACCATACACAGGACAAATTATTGAACAGCAAATTTTAAATAAACCAGATTATGTAGAAAGATATGATATTCATCTAGGTTCCTCAGCTTAGTAAGACTGTATTAGCTACAAACAGAAAATTTATGAAATGTGCAGAAGTTAGATATTAAACAATTGTAGCAATAGATTTAAATATAGATCAATTCCCTAAGTGTGCAGGCCTGATAATGTTCAGCTTGCATATCTCTTTCTAATCCTCTTTCTAATGGTACCTACTCATTTGTCTCTGAAAGACCTGGGATAATGACAATGTGAATTTCTCTTTATCATTCCTAATATAACATTTCACTTGATTTATTTATCAGCTGTGAATATTTTCTTCAAACAGCATAAGTGCTCTCCTCAGGAAATCCCACTGACCATGTTCCCCATGACAAATCCCATTCTTTATGCTACACCTCTTCTTGCCAACTATTTAAATGCCTAGATTCAGCATTTTATCTATTAAAACATTTCAGATGATTATAGCTATGAAAAATTGTTAATTTTTTTTTTCTCAGAGAGACACAAGAAAATTCTTATGTGCCTTCCTGTGGTACATTCTGTCCCTGCCAATGTTCAAGTCTGAAGCTCATCATGAAGTGCTGTGTATAAATTGCACAATATTTTAAATTTCAGATTTTTAAAAGTCTCTGTAGAGATCTGATGAGTTGTCAAGCTAGTTTAGTCAATATAAAATTCCTGCTCAAGCATCCCAGCACAAAGTGAGAGGGTAGGGGGTAGTTACCCCACAGTGCCCCTCTCTCAACTCTGTCTTAACCCTGAATACTCACACACTTATTCTATTTGCAAACTTAAGCCTATTTCACTTAAGTGCTTTCCCAGACAACTATAAATAGTCTCTTGGAAGTGGTAATTAAGTCAGGACCACATTCACTCACAGGAATTTAACAGCTTCTCCTGGCAGAATGCAATTGTTTTTTCCTCCTCCATCCAGATCTTTGCAATTGGCCACAGGGGACCTGGAATGCTTTAATGGCTCAAACCATTTGCAATATGATTGTAAACTGGCACATTATTATTTGTTTTGCTTCATTACTCATTACTCATGCTTCATTATTCATTATTAATTTTTATTTTAAAAATAATGAAACAGATTAAGAAGAAACAGATTAAGTCTGAGCTCAGACTTGTCATGTGCCCAAAATAAAATAGGATGGTGGAGGAGAGGGTGGAGCTACCCTACAGGATCCAAAAGGCTGGAGGACAAGATGGTGGGTGCTAGGGAGGACCTCTGGAGATGTTAGCAGAGACAATTGTGAGCTCCAGCATAGAAAAAATTATTTAAACTAACCGAGATTACAGTTTAGGGTCTATTGTACTGTACACTAACTTCAGTGACTGCAATGACAATTTTGCGTTAATTGTATAATCATAAGTTGCTAGAAGCAACTCCTCTATAAAAGTTTGTTGAAGTTAGCTTGACGTTTTTTCAAACTATAGCTAGATTAAACTTGGAGGGAAAAAGGTTGTTTTACAGAATTTCACTTCACTTTATACTTAAAGTAAGGGAGAGTTATTTGTCCTGTTAGATTTAACAAAGAAACCTCTCATGTCAGCATTTATACACCCAGTGGCCACAGCCCACTGCATTCTGGCTCTAACAGGAGATGGTTTTTTTGCCTCCTGACCTTGGAGCCAAGTGTGGTGCTGTGCCACCCCACGGCAAGGAGGCCCCTTTCCTGCTGCTGGTGTTGCCCACCCCTTGGGCAGGGTGCTGGGAGGAAGGCCTGAAGACTGGTGTGTCTTGTGTCAGTTTGAAAGACGGTAAATGTAGTCACTGTCCCGCATAAAGCTTTTACAAAACAGAAATAAAGAACATTCTAGATAAATTACCATATATAGGCTTTATGCAGGATTCCCCAGCACATTTGCTCAGCGACTCCCAATTACTTCAACAACACTGGAGTGCTTGTTCTCACATTGACATCACCAGAGAGACATTTATTCCAACACAAGATGTTTGCTGTGCAGAATATGTCCAATTTTGTTTTACATAAGCACATTATTACAGTTCATTTTTCATTTTCATTGAAAGATGTCTGTGGCATTGCCTACTCTTAGGAGCAAGAAAACAACACAAAACAACCCCCCAGCAACATCCTTTTTTTTTTCCCCATCTAAAAGAAACATGCCAACTCCCATGTGTTTTAGTAAGTACACGTTCCAGTTCAGCAAGACGAGTATCATTGGCAATGTGTGTTGTGATTTGGATACTGGAAACATAAATATATATACACACATATATAATACCTCTGAAACATGAGGATGATTTTAGCAAGTCAAATCAAATTCCATCCAGCCCAGTACTGTGTTTCTAACAGTAGCCACTCCCAGCTGCCCAGAGGAGTTTAAGGACAAATCAGACATACAGTGACATTTTTCAAGAACTATCTTCCAATCTTCAGTGAATTCCAGCTCAGGATGTTCTTGCCCAGAGCCAGTACCCCTGTATTCAACAGTTTCCAAGGGACTTTCTTTATTAAATTCATCAAATTGTTTTAGCATCCAAAAATATATATGGCAGATATCTTTATCTATACCCTTGGAGAAGTATTATCTTTTGAACCTTTGTGCTGTTACCAGTTTCATGCCTCCTGTCTGTTGTACTAAAGGAAAACTGTGATGATTTTCTGTCTTCTCCATGGAGATGTGTCATATCTCCCATCCATCCTCATTTTGATGTGGTTCTGTGATATTCCCAGCCTTATGGAGGATGAAATCTTATCTTTATTTCTTGCAAATTGGACTGAAGTGACCACTGCCCCTCATTCACCATGATGGATGACCAAAGTGTTAGAAAAGAGGGTTGGTAGTAGTCCCCACTAGTCTGTCCTATCTGAAATAAGGGCAAAAATGCAATTTAATGGTTTATTTGGCCTTCAGTTCATTTTTCATGTGCTGTGGATATGCCCAGAAGTGCTGAGTATCAGAACCTCCAAAGTCTATGTAAGTTCTGAAAAGCAGAATTCCTTACAGAATTCCCCACAGAATTCCCCACAGAATTCCCCAGTATGCCCAGATCAGAAAATACAACCATAATACTCTTATATCCATATTATAGGAGCATTACATTCACAACCAGAAAGGTCCTCCTCTTATATAGCAGTCATCAATATTTTTTTCAGGGATTTTTTTTTGAGTTTAGTTGGATGGGGTTTTTTTGGTTTTGGTTTTTTGTTTTGTTTTTGTGTTTTGTTTTTGTTTTTGTTTTGTTGTTGTTGTTTTTTGGGGTTTTTTGTGTTCATTTTTTTCTGGGCAGCACTGCCAACCCATTTGGATGTATATTTTTTTTTCTAAGCCAACAGCCCTCGCAGAAATCAAGGTGATATTTTATAGTTGTAACAGATAATTGCTAAATGTAGGATAATATCTGCAAAGAATTTCTAATCTTTTTAATTTCACAGAATCATTAATGTTGGAAAAGACCTCCAAGATCATAAAGTACAACCTCTGACTGAAGGTTAAAACCAGCAAAATAAAAATAAACAAAATTAGTTTGTCCTACATCATCCCTTAGTGAGTATCTCCCCACCAAAACTACGTAGACAAATTACCTAGGTAGACTTCAGTGTGCTCTGAGAGCCCTTAAAGTTCACATATCCTCAAGTTCTTGTCAAATTTACATTAATGTTTAAATTTAAATTGATCCCTAGAGAATACATTTTAAATATAAGGGCATTAATATCACATATAATATAAAGCAAAGGATCACATATAATATTAAGTGAAGTTTAAATGATCATATGGGCTGCTTAGATGTCTTTTCCCAGTGTTTTAAAACCTATAATTAGTTTTCAAAAATCTAAGATTTCTCAGCCCTTTGAAACCCTTATAAATTAAAGGCCTTTTACCTTTATAATAGGAAAAGCAGCAAGCTTCTCTAATGCCTAGTATTGTAAAAACCATATTGCTATACTTGGTATAGCAATAACACAGCCTAAGAAAAGCATTTGCTGAGCTCACAATATCGAATTAAGACCAGTGTCCAGCAATGAGCTTTTGTCACTGAACACAGCAATCTGGCACAAGGTTAAAAATCTATTTTTTTATTCAATGCCTCACTAACACAGAAAAATCCTTGTCAAGGTCAGCACCCTCCAAATAGTTTCATGCTGGAGAGATCTTTGCTGTTACTCCTTGTGTCATGCAAATATTACTCTGCAGATTTGGTCTGACTCCAAATAGAAAGAACTTATTTTCCATGCTCTACTAGCAAAGTCAATGTATTTTCCTCTCTATTGACTCTACTCTTGCTTTGGAAGCTCTGGATTTTTATGACTAAGTTATACACCACCAATTGCCTTAGCAGATAATGAAAATACTACCCTTTGGTTTTCTCTGTTATAAATGACTGTCACATATCTGTTATAAATGTGTTCCATCGTCACAAAGAATGAAGAATTTTGTGGCAAGGACAGGGCTGCAATCCAGTTCTCTGGGACAGGAAGCAGCTGATTTAATCACCAGACTTTCTCTTAGCACAGTGTCTTGCCTCATGCACTAAACACTTCCAGGTTTTGGGATGCAGAAGGGAAAAATGCAAAGTCCAACGAAAACCAAAGCTGAAAGGTTTAAAATGACCCTGAGTACGCAGCTGAAGAGCCCTTCCTGTATGACCAGCACGGCACTGAGCAGTGCCTCTGACAACAGCCTGCAGGGCTACGGCCTGCATGCGTTCCCTTCACAAATGCTGACACGGAGAGGAACCCGAGGGAAATTGCCATGGAGGAAAGTTGAAGAACTGCTTCTTTTTCCTTTTAGCACTTGCCAGCATCCTGCATGGAATGATGGAAAGGAGGCTGCCATGCCCGGCTTCCAGGCCTGGCTGTCCTCAGGATGCCTACTAAATGATTCCTTGGCTTGTAGGTCTCCGAAACCACTCCTGCCAATAACTGACACGACTGAGAGAAAACAAATCTGTAGGCCATTAAATGTTTCCTGGAATTAAATCAACACAAAACCCAAACCAAACCAAATCATAGAAAGCTCAAAATGGAATAGTATGTATGATTTGCCTTAAATCTGGCGAGGCATAACTTTAATCTGTGCCTGAATTGAAGATTACAGATTACTCTGTTTTAGTGTCATCATCGGATCTGGTAAGACAATAGAGAGGTTACAGAGAGAGGGGGAAAAAAGGAAAATGAAAGCAAAAAATAAAACATTATATTCAGAACATTGCAATCACGTGCATGAAAACAGCCCATTAGATCTTCCTGGTGCCATCCTGACATACATTATTAGTATGTGCTTTTCTATAACCACGAGCTCTGCTGAAGTTTTGGTCAGCATGTTAGGATGTCCTATGTTCTGCTGTGAGAATAAAGGAAAATCTAGAAAATGAGCAATGACTACTTCAGGTGGTGTTCTTTTTTCTGCTGTGAGTTTCCTGACTGTGGTTTCTTTCTTTGCTGTGGTTGTCAACATTATGACAAAGTCACAGGACTGCACTGTACAGAAGATGTCCCTTGAAGCAGAGGCCAGTGGTATGCTTTAGGGCTGAAATAAAGGAATTTTTTTTTTTTTTTTGGATGGAGAAACTTATAAATGGCAGTTTCCTTTCCACAGTGGTTATTCCAACATGTTTTTTGTTTTTTTTTTTTTCCCTATGAGACAGTCTGTAGATGAACTAGGTTAACAGCATCTAATTTTCCTAATAGCATGACCCTTTGGGAGTACCATTTTACTAGACGTAAAATGAGATATAATCCTGCCCCCTAGCAACATCATTATTTATTACCACTCTATTAATAGATTCTGTAACTTGTTTTTATTAACAAAAGATATGAGTGCATATTTGGCCATAATTCACTTGATATCAAGGCAAAAAGTCACAAGATTAGAATCATATTTTCTCAATAACACTTTCTAACAATAGATAGAATTCACACTAAAGAACATCTTGCTAAGAATAGATGGAATTATTGTGTAAAAATGTTTCATGCACAATGGAAAAAATTCCAATAATTTTGGCTGGAAGGCTATGATAATTTGTGACAAAAAGAAAACGATGTTGTCACAAGTGCAGAAAAATGCTTTAGCTCTGCTAGGGTGCTGCTTCTCTGCTCACCCCCACTGTTTCACACTCTTTTGGAAGAACTTTTTAAAAATTTGCAACTCTTTGGTAGCTGTCACTGACGCTGTTGTACACCACAACAACACAGTCTCCGACTTCAGAGGCTGAAAATGACTCCTTTATTTTTGGGATGTGTCTCCCTTTTTATACTGTTCTACACAGACCAATTCCATTGGTGAAACAAACTTCTTCAATCACTTTGGTCAGACCAAAGGGACATCAAGAAGAAGTCCCTCCTAGGGAAAGGAATGTAAACAAAGTGACAGTTACAAAAACATGTCTCTTGTTTACAGAAAATTCCCTGGGAAAAGAATTTCAGAAAAGCAAAACATCTCAGGTACAAAGCAGGGCTACAGTCACCTACATTTAAAAAAATGTAGTTGTGAACTTCATATCTGAATGAAAGTGGAGATTACTTTGCATTGGCATCGTTTTTTTCTGAATGTGCATCATCCCAGTGTAACTTGTCTCAAAATGGAGCAGTGCTTCAGTAACATCTTCACAGCTACCCCAGCAATCTTTGAAACACAATTTGATAATACCTGCACAAAGTCAGATTGCAGTTAGACTGATAGTGTGCTCACTGTGTGTAATACTGTATCATATTTTATACATGTCTTTTCAAGTTCCTTCTTCAGAAGAATAGGCCCCTACCATTCTTAAATATTAGAACATAATTAGAATATTTAGCAACCACAGTTTCTTCATTCTCATTTTTACCATCCCCTTTTTACATGGGAGAAAGAAGTCCAGTGTCTTCAGTTTAGAGCTCTACTGTGTTTTTCAGTGGTGCCATAAATCACATAACCCCATTGGAATTAACATGAGACACGACAGTCCTTTGTTAGGGTATAGTCAACAGACGTGGAACGTTCATGTCTCACATCATGTGAAGCTGTGACTTGAACCAATCATCCCTTGTCACAGCTGTTACATCCTAACCAAAGAGAACAGGATCAGCTCCAGCTCCAGTGATGCCACACTGAATAAAGCACCCTCTGGCTAGAGCCTCTTACCCACACCGTGCAGAAAGGCAACTCCCTGCTGACACATTCCCTCCCCCTTCCCTTTACCTTGTGTCCCACTGCTGAGGTGGGGAACCAAAAGCTGGGCAGCGCCATTGGGGGGGTGAGAGCTGCAAGATGTGGGGCAGCACTGGATGGTGAATCTCATTCTCAGTGGGTCTGTGAATTGAAAGCAGGGAGGCCTGACTTTTGTCTGGTAAGTCTTTGCTCTGCCAAAGCAGCAAAATGCAAAAATCACTGTGAGTTTAGAGAAATGTAAAGTCTACCATAGAAGAATGGATACCTTTTATTAATACATTCATATTTAGATGTGTTTTATTTAAATACTTTCTTAATTTCATTTTGGACTTCTTTACCCATAAGTTTGGAGTGATCTAATGAAATCTGTTCCTGTCATGTCAATCTAAATGTGTAGATTTGAGTGTGGACAGGGCCATAATATCAGAAGTCCTGCTACGTTTTACAGCTTATAGGAAGGTTAAGTTTAAAAGCTGATAGGAAGGTTAAATTTAAAATTGTTCCAGAAGGCCCAGCTTCAGATGACAGCTTAATTCCCTTTTTCCACAAATCACTGTGGGTTTTTTTATGCAAATTTCTTGGTCTTCAATATCTTCTCTCGTCATGTGGGAAAGGCACTCCTGCACTTCAAAATCCATACAGATAATAGTTTGCAGCTTCTATCTTCAATTCCCATACTGGCCATAAAATGCCGAACTGCCTCTTTAAAAACAACAACATAAAAGAAAAAAAAAAAAGAAGAAAAAAGGAGGGGGGCGGGGAAAGACCATAGTTTGCAATGATTTCTATGTTCTTTCACATTTTCCTGCCACACTTCCTTTATTTTTGTCTGTCATTAGTTTAATTGTAATTTCATCTGGCTTAAGCATCTGTCATTTTGTTTATCTTTTCTGTACTATGCATACCAATGGCACTGCCTAAGTAACAGTACAAGTGTGTTTATGTTAATAACAACAGGCATACAAGGAATTGTTCTATGTCAGGTGCTATCTTACAGCATCCCTTTGAAAGAACAGATTACCAATGAACACCGAACACCTGTTTTTTACATTCTTTAGTAAATGACTAATGTTTACATACAAAGAGAAGGTGACCTCAGTCGAAAGCTGTAGCAGCTGGCAATCACGATGCCAAATCCCTGCAAATGCTAGCCGTTTAGCAGAAACAAGTTTTCTTTTTGTGACTTCCAACCGTCACTTTTATTTGTTCTCAGCTAACTCAAATATTACCTATCCACACAGGATCATAGGCCAAAGTACTTCTTGCAACCAGCTGCTGGCACCAAGGGTGCCCCACTGATCAATAACGAAGGTGCACAGGATTTATGTCAACAGAAGACTTGGCTGGTTATCGGAGAAAGATCTCCTGTGTAAGCCGCACAGCGCCATACAGCATCCCTAGAGGAGGAGCAAACCCCATTTCCTGCCTGGCTGGGATGGAGGGCAGGCGGAAAGGAGGAGGAAAGGAGATACTTTCATTGTTTACAACAGAATAGAAATTCCGACCCGAAGAGACCAGAAGCAGAGGCCTGAGAAGGCATAATGACATTCCTTCCCCCTCACGTGTTCAAATCCAACTGGTTTTGACAAACAACTTCATAAAATACCTTCCAGGAGGAGAAGCTGAAAAGTACTCCTAATCTTCCTACAAAACATGCACAGAACATGAATGCACTTCTAGAGGGAAAAATATTTCATTGACATGAAAATCAAGGCAACACACTACATTAGATTCCACAGGCACCTCTAGTTCTTAGGGAAACAGATTTTCCATATTCTTATTCAAGCAACGCTGGAGGCAAAGATAGAGGTATGATTCACAAACCACAGCCTCCAGTTTGGCTGCTCCTGTACTGCAGGTTAAGAGCCAGCACAGTAAGTATCTATCAGTCCAAAGGAAATAGCCTGTGTTGCACGGAAACATTCCGAAGTCTTTATGAAAGCTAAACAGCCAAACGGATACTTATGGCAGCACTGAAGTAAAAACCAGCACAGTAATTATTATCATTAATTGGAATACACAAGCCACTGAAAAATAAACCAGTTTAATTATTAATATTTATTATGGGCATTTATTTATTGGTTGTGAGAAAATAATATTTTTTTAATGTGTTTGCACTCTCACTGGCAGTCCTAGAAGTTGTTCAATAGGAACTTGCTGACTCACGGGACACATGCATTTTGGTAACTCATATTTGAAAATTATGAGCAAAGAATATAAATTTTACCTCTTTCATAGTTCTGTTTGTTGTTTTAATTCTGTTTTTCATATTATGTGTTTTGTCATCTTTCATGCAATTATATTTACTGAAAGCTGCCTATGTATAGATCTAAACTCTTTTCTCAGAATTCACCTTTCTTTTTTCCATCTCCATCTCTTTTTTTGGAACCCAAACCAAGCATTAAAATTTTCAGCCAGAGAAAATGTTTATGCTACTAGTCAGGACACAACACATACCCGTGTAAATGCAAACACTCCCTCTTGCTGCCCAGGACTGCAATTTTTTTCTGGCTTTGTAGATATTTATTAGAAAGCTGATTATGAGTAGTGCTGATCCAAATGAGAGCTGTCCTGCCATTTAAAGTAGGTGTAGCACAACTCATTTTGAGGGCAGAGTAAGTGTTGCATATTTAGTTTTTGCCTTCTGTCTTAAGGATTACCTATTAATGTTAACTGCTAAGGAGTTTCTCTTTTCCACCCCAATTGAATTTTGATTTTTTTTCATTTAGATAAAATCCTTAAAGCTGGAGTGGAAGGCAACTTACACACTTAGGTGTCCAGTACTGCCTTGTAGTCCAAGAAAAAGGAAAGCTTCTGGTCAAAAGGAACTGAGGATCAATTACCAATGAATGTTTAGAAAAATCCCATCCCAAACTGAGTACAGTGTACTGTGTAGTTAGCCCCCTCACCCAGCTCCTTAAATCAGTGTGGAATGACACCAGCTCAAATAGTATGTGTTTAAATGGCAGAGCAAAGGGCAACTTATTAGCTGTCTTTGATAGCTGCAGGATTTTTGCACCATCATGTTACATTGATGTTCTTTATCTACATCTTAGTTCTGTAATATCTAATTATATAAATCCTTCTGAATGTTTATCATAGAGCTTAAAGTGGATTTTATACCCTGCTAGCCACATACCTTAATGACAGCTTTAAAATTAGAGAAGATATTAAAAATCAGGTGTTTCCAACCTGGTAAAGGCTGTTTTAGTTGTGTCTGTGAGAGAACCACAAGTTATTTTTAAATAAAAGTCTAGGTTTGTTTTGTTTTCTTTCTATAAATTCTTCAAAGGAAGGAAGTCTTTACCAGAAGGCTCCTCAGGTTGGTTTCCTTTTACTGGCATAAGAGATGTCATTTGATGGTTTGTGTTGAAACTGAATCCAAGCATCTCATCACTGCTTGCCCAGGACCTCCTCCAGATTAATTTCATCAGAGAGATTAAAAAGTGAACAACCTGAAACATCCGTAAGAGTTTGGCACGTGATACACACAGTGTTTCTCAGGACACGGTTTTTGTAATGTCTGATCTCCTGCACTGTTGGAGATGTCAGAGTGCTGTTGAAGGGAAATTACCAAACAATGTCAAGCACCAAGAAAATTAAAGAGAGAAAGGAGAAAATCCTCTCTGGCATTAGGGAAATGAGGTCTTCAGAAGACAAAGAGTGTCTGCCATAAAAACTGAAAAACAAAAAAGTTTTTCACAATAATCATAATTATTTTGCCACAATAATATAATTCAGTCATTTAAAAAAGAGTTGCTGTAAAATAAGCATTTTTATAAGCATCCTTTATAGTTACATCAAAAAGTTATCATGCAAGTCACTGTCCCAGCTCAGGCTGCAGCAGACAGTGGTCTATCATGTTGGCAGACTCAAATTTCTTTAGTTTTCACAAGAACTAAACCAGCATTGGGTTACAGTGCTGTTCCTGTGCTAGACTCAGTGTGACAGAGTAGAACCCTGGAAGCGTTACATGTAATTCTGCCCTGTGATACACACATAGCAATACCATCCCTTAAAATATGGGAACATGAGTTTTTCAAGGGACACTAACATCCTTTTGAATAGCAGCGTGGGAACAGAGCAAGCACCCTAGGAGGGCTCCAGCTCATGCAGCATGCCAGTACTGCCTGGATCAAATCCTGCAGTCTCAGACCAGTATAAATGAAGTCAGATGAACTTCTGAAATTGATTTTCTAGAAGTGCTCGAATCTCAAAGTTAGAGGAACAGGACAAAATATGTCAGAAAAAAACCCCAACTAGGGTATTATTTAAATTATTGGAACTTTGAGAAAAAGGGCTAAGGGATGTAGGTGGTAAAACCAGTTTTCCAGCACCTTGGTGATATGTTTTATGAGAAATGAATCCAGGTCTGGGGACCCCAGCACAAGAAGGACATTGACCTGTTAGGGCAAGTCCAGAAAAGGGCTGCCAAGCTGATTACAGGGATTGAGCACCTCTCCTATAAGGAAAGCCTGAAAGAACTGCAACTGTCTACTCTGTAGAAGAGAAGGGATCTTGCAGGAGCCTCTTCTGACGGGAACCCACAAGAAAGACAAGTCAATTTACAAGATCATGTAATGACAGGACAAGGGGGAACAGCTTCAGACTGAGAGTAGGTTAGGTATTGGGAAGAAATTCTTTACTGTGAGGCTGGTGAGGCACTGGAAGAGGTTGCCCAGAAAAGCTGAGGATTCCCCATTCCTGGCAGTGTTCAAGGCCAGGTTGGATGATGCTCCAAGGAACTTGGCCTAGTGAAAGGTGTTTCTGTCTGTAGCCAGGCGATTGAACTAGAGGATTTTCAAGGTCCCTTCCAATCCAAACCATTCTATGATTTCTGAAAGCCTCTTCCTGTACCTCAAGTGATGCACCCTCACATGCTACCCGGCCTTGTCTCCTCATGGGCTTGTGGGGGTGTGGTGAAAATAAATCCCCTTCAAACCTCTGTCCAGACGGCCTCTGGTCTCCCCGAGTGTTTGTGGGCAGCGGCGAGCGGCAGGCCCCGAGCAGAGCGGCTGCCGCTCGGACCCTCCGCAGGAGGCAGCTCGCACCCTCTCTGCAGGCGCAGCTCTGCCTCCCGGTGCCCGAGGGCAGCGCACCCGCTTGCCCAACCTCCCCCCGGCACTCGCAGCTGGCCCGAGGAAAGAGGGTTTTTCCATCCCATAGGGGCCGTCCTGCTCTGTGGGGCCCGAGCAGGGCAAACACAGCCACAGCCGCAGCCACAGGCACTGCTTTGCCCACAGCGCGATCGTCCCCCTGCCCTGCCCTGCCCGGCCCGGCCCTGCCCGCCGCTCCCTCAGAGCGCGCGGCGCGCACGCGCCCTGCGGCGGGAGGGGCCGGGCGGGCGCGGCGCTGCCCCCGCGCGCCCTCTGCCGGCCGCCGCCGGCAGCGCTGTCCCCGCCGCTCCTGTGCGGGAGCGGC
Source organism: Phylloscopus collybita (assembly GCA_027886175.1). Taxonomy (NCBI): domain Eukaryota; kingdom Metazoa; phylum Chordata; class Aves; order Passeriformes; family Phylloscopidae; genus Phylloscopus; species Phylloscopus collybita. Next base: position 42,472,445 of record JAJNNQ010000006.1, on the reverse strand, counting down.
CGTGCCGGGGCCGCCGTGCCGGGGCCGCCGTGCCGGGGCGGCCGTGCCGGGGCCGCCGTGCCGGGGCCGCCGTGCCGGGGCCGCCGTGCCGGGGCCGCCGTGCCGGGGCCGCGACTCCGGGTGCCTTTCTGTGGGGAGGAGGTGGGGAGGAGGCCCTGCACCTCCGCCAGAGCGCTCTGCGGCGTTGCAGCGCCACACCCGCTTAGCGAATGACGGCGTTCGGCCCGAGAGAGCAGCCGGCGGCCGCTGAGGGTGCTGCGGACCACCAGAGCCCCTGGCTTTCACACTGCTCCCTTTCCACAGGCTTTTCTCCCAGACATATCTATTTTTTTCCCTGGACTGAACATCCCAATTACTAGCCTTACAGATAGTTTGAAGCTATTTGAAGGAAAGCTTTGTTTTCTCACTGCAGGCCCCGTGAGCCTATCGTCAGGTTCCTTGTACCCTCTTCTGCTGCCCCCTTCCCCATGCCACTGGGGCAGCCCCGAAGAAACTGCAGAGTCTCAGTAGCAATGCATAAAAGCACTCTAGGACAATCCCAGACAGACAAGGATTATTTTTATTAATTTTTTTCTTATCCTCATATATTCTGAAAGGCACATATAAACACAAAGTTGTGGCATATACCGTGGACATATACATGAGTTAATCCATGGAAATCACAGCTAACCTAAAAACCTGCAAATACTTCACATGGCCACATCAAAATCTATGCACCAAACTTTCCAAACTGTGGGACATTAGGAGGTAGAAACAGCATCCCCAACTGCCTGAGAACAAACCCTCCCCCTGGGCTGGAGGAGTATTTGAATTCAGGAGAAAAAGAAATACTTTGATTTTTAAATACTAAGGGAACTGAAGATTACTGGCATTGAAACAGTTGATAGGAAAGGTGTCTAGGATTCCTCTCACTAGGTAAAATGAGGTATTTTTGAAATTCTTTGCTGGAGATATCCCACAGAGCAAAGTGGTCCAACCGTATCCTTGCAATCTCCGTGGCAGCAGCTGTCCTAGGGCAGTCTTGGTGGGCAATAACTCCTGTAGAGACAGGATTATATAACAAATTACAAAAACTTTTACAATTTTTTTTTTTAAATAATGTGGGGCTTTCCAGAGTCTGAACCATGAAACATCTGCAGACGAGCTGAAAGTAGTGACCTCAGTATACCTCAGTTTCCATTCTATAGGAAGAATTAATACTATATACAAACCCTACCCTAATACCTGGAAAGCAGTTCTAGTTAGGCAAGATAAAAATGATGGACAGGAAATTGTTAACAGAGGTGATCAGCTGTTGTTGCATCTTTATTGGATGCAATGCTGGCCATGAAGAAAACAAAACATTCACCAAAAACCCAGTGCTTGGCATCAGTATGAATTTAGAGAAAGGAAGGCCTGAGTTCTGGGGTGACCTGAAGTCTGTGTTGTATCCCACAAAGCTTTAATAGATTCAGCCCCTCACAACGGGCAGTGACAGCCATTAAAAAATGCCTGTGAGGGTGTTAATCACCATTTTCTATCAAGAGAAAATGGTGTTTAACATTTCTTTAAAAGAAGAAGGATCAGAGGAACAGGGTGTCCCCAGAGTTTCCAGACATTTAACCCCGTGTGGTATTTTGCTCTTTCCATGAGGTCTGCAGGTAAGTTTTCTTTTAATATCTGATTGAAGGAAAGTACTGAATTTAATTCTCATTCACTGTGCTGGGGAAAAAAAAAAGCTATAAAATGTTTCTGGGCTTCTAAAATTTATGTGATAGAGCACATTAACATAGAATCATTCAATAACTAATATTGGAAAAGACCTCCAGGATCTTTGAGGTGTGAGCATCCAGACTTTTGTCTGAAATTGACACCAACTCATTCCTCAGCCCAGCCCAGGCCTCCAGCAGGAAAGGAATAATTTCAGAACTTTGAAGCAGTGACATGATCGTGCTTTTTTTAACTCTAGTGGGCTGCATCTATAAAAAAATCCTCAAATTACTATCCTAAGATTTCAACTGAGATATTTAACTGGAAAACTTTAACTTCATCAACATGGAGAATTTAGGAGGTAGGTTTAGCAGGGCCTGTTGTGATAGGACGAGGGGTAAAAAAGATTTTTACAATGAGGGTAGTGAAACATTACCTAGGTTGCCTAGAGAGGTGGTGGATGCCCATCCTTGGGAACATTCAAGACCAGGTTGGATGGGTCTCTGAGCAACCTGATCTCATTGAAGATGCCCCTGCTCATTGCAGGGGGGTTGGACTAGACAAGCTTTAAAGATCCTTTCCAAGCCAAACTATTTTATGATGATTTCCCGTAAGGAAATGTGTCATGGATGGTCATTGCAAGTGATCAGTCCTGCAATTGCATCTGTGGTCTAAAACACTTGACCAAATTATTTAAAGAGGCATCTTTCTTTTTAAACAATTTTGTTTAAGTTATAAGAAAAATATTTTCTTTCATGCCTTTCATGGGAGTAGAAAGTTTCTCAGTCAAGATAATCTCCTTTTAAGTTTTGCGGTTGAAATGACTAGCACAGAAATCACAAACAACATGTTGGGGTCTTTTTTCATAATCCCATGGCCAGGTCATGTCTTCAGTCTCCAGGAAGACTGAACTAAGGTTAGTAGAGTTTTCAGGAATATTTAATCTTTAAGTTTATCTATTACAGGACAAGACTCAGTTTCCCAACTAATGTTAATTGGTTTCATTTTATGATGTCAGTTGATAATTTTTTCCCAGTGATGATTTGGCAAAAGGGCAGCCTGTCCTAAAACCAGGCTGGTATCTGTAGCTGCTTGCTTATTTTTAATGGTATTAAACCACCAGTCCTTGGTTCAGCCATCCAGGTGTTGTCTGAGCAATGCAAACAATTTTCTGAGTGCTACAGACATGAATGCATCTCCCAACAGTTGTGTGTCTAGCATTGCACAGAGATTAAATCACTTACCACAGGAGCTGGGCAACAGCATTTTTGTGGTTCCTAAACCAGACTTTGGTCACCAATACCAATCTGCCGAAGTGGACTGATACAAAAAAGTTTGTGATTAGTCAAAGCTTGAAAGCAGAAGCTCCTCTTGTCTGGTCTTTTCACTCTACTCTAAACTGTTCTTGATTCAAAAGACAAGGAGTTCTTTTTCATTGGGATTTTTTTGCTTTTTTAGTTAACACTGAATTAATCAGAGAGAGCATTTGTAAAAGGCTGTGTTAATGTGGACTTCCTCTGAGGCTTTCCAGTAACTGAGCATGATTTCTAAGACTTTATGTAAACAAAGGATTAAACTGGATTTGGGGTTAAATCTTCCTATTGCAGCATAATTCGTCAGCAGTGAGTGGCCAGAGAAAGCTATTAGTTGGGAGTACATGGCTATACTTTCTCAGGATGATGATGCTGGTCATCTAAAATAAGATGTTTGCCATCAGTTTACAAATTCCTGTAATTCCGAAAGTTAACTCCTGAAAAAGGCTTAGGCAGATGAATACTAATATGAGGACAGGAACTGCCAAGGCTTCTGTGTACTACAAAATATATTTTAAACATGTTATATAGATCTGCAGTTGCTTGCATTCTTCACTGTCACATGTACCTGCCCTATGCTCTCCAGGTTGGAGTGCTAGGCACTCTTATCAGCCATGAAATTACGGGCCAGCCACGTTCTTTCTCTGTGTAACTTACTCTTTTCATCTTCCTTCTGAATTTGAATCCCTAAAGTAAGTGTCCATTCTCATTTTATGAGTAGAAGATGATTTCAGGTTGAATTCTGCACAGACAAAAACTGTATTTTCTGAAACTCCAATCATATTTTAATAACTAATCTTCCCTATCTTTGTTAAATCACCTGCCTCTCATTTTCCCTTTCTGTTTCTCTCTTCTTTGCTTGCATTTTCCTGCCTTTCTCACAGTTTTTCCTCAGTGACTCACTCAAATTTCTTCTTCTTTTCCCCTCATGACTTTTTTTTTTATTGTTCCTCTGTCCAGTGTTGCTTTTCTACTATGCCTCCAGTGGCTTGTCCTTCACTGCTTATGTGCTTATGTGATCTCCAGATTGCACTGGTTATTTAGACAAGGAAAGGTCTTAGGTCTCTTAAGGTATCATAGTGGACATTAAAAGAAGGATCATTTTAAAAGAATTGGAGTTCCTTGTCAGATTTTCTAGAAACATGATTTGCAAATAAAATAATGTAGAATTCAGGTCGTATGGACTTCTGATAGTTTTCTTCAAAGTGTCTAGTTTTTTGTTTAGTTTAAACCAGTAAGTTTTTACAGTATATCCTTAGGCAGTTTTGCATATCAGAGCTCAGCCTTCTTTAGACTAAAATTAAAAAGCAATCCTGCAAGATGCTGAATACTTTTGTAAATTCCCTCTGGCTTCCATAATCAGATTCCTGTAAGATTCACTTTTCAGGCTAAAAGCCTGAATTTTCTTTTCAAACTCAGGTTAGTTTTGCTTATGTCTACTGCAGAGTACTTTGTATTTGCTGCCACAAATATGAAGCTTCAGCTACAGAAAGATTTTCTGAAGCACTTCTGGCCCTCTGAAAAGCAAGAAATGCGTTTTTTCAGAAGCAACTTTTTCTAACCATTAGTAACAATCTTTACAAAACTGCTGCTCAAATGTTCATGTCAAAGCTTGTGAAATCTGTGGACCAAACTCCTCCTGACATAGAGTATGGGTAGTGTTAATTCATTCTTCACGTGGATTGACAACCAGCATTTCAAAGGAAAGAGCAGCACGTGACAGCAGGTTCTGAGGCCTGGACTGAGCATGGCAGCTAGAAGGGCCCTGGAAGCACTGAAATGCCACCAGATTTGGTGAATGTCAGCATTGCCTTTGAACATCACCAGGATCATTTGGGAATTCTGGACTATTAGCACACCAAGCAATGTTTACTATTTACAGCTGCAAAATGCAAGTCTCAGAATTCATGGGTTATCACTGGAAATGAAACTATTTATAGAGAGCTGTTCTGGATACAAACCTTTTGGAGAAATAGTAGAAAGAAGATAAGGTATTAAGGCTCTTGCAACTAATCCCATTGATAAGCTCATGGGGTATGCTTCCATGGTGTGTGCTCATGGAAAGATAGGATGAACTGGCATGTGCTCAGTGCCTTCCTGCTGGAGGGATATCATACCAGTCCGTTTGAAACCCTTACATTTAAAAGTATAGTGACTTCAACAATCCCATTTTATTCCTAGAAGAGGTTAAAATATTTAAATCTATACTTAACCAGGACAAATGTTGTGTGTAATGTAGACCATGATCTCTGTGCTAAATAGTGCAGTTTAGTTCTAAAACAATGTTATTAAAAAGCATCATTTAGGTGCCTTTTGGTAAAGGAATCATTGATGCAGTATTGTATTGCAGCAGGCAAAATTCAGTTAAATGAACACTGAATTTAGATATCTCTGAAAAAAAAGTTCAACCTATGCAGAAGGTTACTTTAGAAATAACACTCGTCAGCAACACTGACGTGAACTCAGGTACCCATATAAAACACAGCAGTGTTTCAAAGTTAGCTAATAAAAAATAATTTTTTGGGCTGAAAATAATTAGTCACATAGTGTATTTCCATTCCCTTAAATGAACTGACAGCAGTGGATGAATGTCACTGAAGAGTCTCAGCTGAACCCAGAGAGCTCCTTGGGCAGATGAAGTCACTGCTTTGCTATGTTTATGCTGCCACACGTTTCTCGCAGGCATCCGAGGCCCGTTTTATCAGAAGGAACCTTGGCATGCAGCACAATGGCACGTTTATGTTAAAAAGAAAGGTCCCACTGCGAGCGGCAGGACAAGGGATGCCGGCAGGACAAGGGATGCCGGCAGGACAAGGGATGCCGGCAGGAGCGGCAGCAGCGGCTTCCTCCGCCCCAGGCTGGCGTGGGCAGAGGGGGAAATGAGACACCGTGGCTTATACTGAAGACCAGAAACTAGCTCCCAGGGATTAACACACACAGGCCAGTGATAATTTTCCACATTCCCCTAGCTAGGAAAAAGCTGATATGTGGATTTTGAGCACAGCCCTTATAACTATTTCTTTGAAGAAAGCTTGTAGGTCATTCCTAGTGCTCCCAGAATTGTAGCCAGTGTAAGCTTCTGAACAACCAGGGTTTCCAGGGGGTAAAGTCTTCACTGAGCCTAACGGTGATGGACCTTGTCGAAAACTCCCTGGAGACTCTGCAGACCCCTCAAGTTTCCCAGTTCCCATCTGAGCAGTGCTGGAGGAGATGACAAAAGCGTCCCTGGTAAGCCGTGCTCGGTGCTGCATGGAAGGTGCCACCCAGCATCCAGCCTAGCTTACCTCAGGCAGAGCAGCTGAGGGTGCTACCAAACAGGGCATGGTGCAGACACCTCTGACAGCTGCCACAGCCACACCATAGACAAGCACGTCCAGGATGGATACATGGGGCTGGAGGGAAGTATAGCAATTTATTTTATTTCCTGGCCTGGGCAGCAGAGTGGGGTTCAGTGGAGTCCCCTGATGTCCATAGTGTTGCAAAGGTTGTAGTTCCCATCTGAGTCGTTGCCCTCAAGGAGGACTCTGTCAGTGTTGCTGTGGTTGGATGTGGGCATGGTGGGGCCCTCTCTGCTGCTTTGAATGTTGCATTCTGTATCATCTACTACCCTTTCCATGTGATTATTTTTTTTTTTTGTTCATTTTGGCTTCTCTTTGAAGCATGATTCCTCTTTTGTTGTTTATCCTTTTTTTCCCCCAGATTTGACAAAATCACTTGTTAGTCAAATATTTATTATCATACTGTCAATCAGCACTAATATTTTTTTTATTTTTATAGCATCCTACAATCTGCCTCTTTTTCCTTTTTATTCTCTTTCTTCCTTCCTTCTTTTCCCTTGCTTGTCCCAGTTTTCCCCCCTTTGCCTTGCATGACGCCATTCCTCTTCTGTCTCTGCTCTGTTGGTAACAGCAAGGCAGAATCACACACCTAGGGGACCCCTGCACCCCTGAGTCTGGCTTCAGAGTATGGACAAAACCCAGCAGTTCAGCAGATCTGTTGTAATACTTCCTGTGGCTTCCATCATACTAATCATTATACTTTATTAAATTATTCTTCCTTTTTGTGAGTTACTACTATCTTTATTTTACAAAAGGGTAATTGTCATAAGGAAAACTTATGTGTCAGATCTTACACATATTTGGAATACTAAAGCTCAGATGTGAGGTCCACTGAAATCAATTATTCTGAAAGTTGCATGCAGACCAGTGGAACTTTTCAGTAGGACTTCTGAAAGTCAAGCAAGTGGATGGCCACATTATATGAATAAATCACTAGGGATCTGGCTTTAAGTGATTTCAGATTCCCCCAAGACCTAGTCCTTTCTATTAGCCAGGGATAGCTACTGGGTATTATGTAGTTCCTACAGAGATAGATCAAACATCTCCATACTGACCAGTTTTATTCCCATATCTTCAAACTGTTCAGCAATAACACCAGTATTTCAAATTTCTTCCCCAACCAGTGAATGCTGCATACTGTAGTCTTCAGGGTTTTTTCAGCACTTCTGGTATTCAAGGGATTCCCCCCCACCCCCCACCCCCAATTTCAGTCAGCTGGCCGCTGCAATGCACCAACATAGCTGTGGGTACCATGAATGCCTCTCATTCTGTTCCTCATGTGCTGTCTCACCTACTTGCAGTGTCATTCCTGAGGCTGTCAGGGACAAACTGGGTGGGCATGTACAAACTTTTCTCATCAACTGATCTCAGGTATCTGGTAATATTTTGGTAATGTTAATTCAGATCAAGATCTAATTTTTTACCTTTCCCTGTTTATATTATAATGGGGCCACGTAGTCAGCTGCTGAAAATCAGCCTGCACATGAAGTAACCTTGGACAGTCAGAATGTATGTGCTTCTTCAAAATAGCATCCTGGGAATCAACCTTAAACTTGCTCTTTCCCACATGTAGCCTGAGAGGAAGGCAGTGATGTGACATTCTGTGAACTGGATATTAACATTGCATGCTGCACTCCATTCCCAATTTTGAGCCATGATTTATTTGGTTTATAATTCTAAGATGAGATTCACTTACATTTTCTTGTTTGGCATGCAGTTGGTTTTGACACAGTAATTAAGAGCCAGCACACTCCAAAGCACCCAGCTAATTATTGAACCCTCTCAAGCAAGGGAAACAGTAAATTATCTGAGCAGTGGAAAGGGAAATAGGTCAGTTGAAAAATATGTTTTTATGAGATGATACTGGACTTAACAATACAGATGCTGGCAAGAATGAAAGGAATCCCAGTTCAGTTTTGAAAAAGGTATATTTTTCACAGAGAACTTGTCTCTTCTGGGAACCTTTAATTTAATGTACATGGGTTTCCTATTTTAAGAAAACAATTTGCCATTAACACTATGCCAGCCAGACTTACATTTTTTAAGCAAAATCTCTTTGTTCCAAAGTATTTAATGGCCTAAAGAGGAGGAAACTGGCTGTGACATTTCAGTTTTTGCACTGTAAGGGGAAAATGGTTGAACATCTAAAAGTATCCCTGAAAACACCCTCCTTCTCATCATTGTAATATACCATAAGCCACGTGACAACAAAGACATTTCTTTCTGAGCCCAGCATTGTTTTTAATCAGCTAAATCTGCAACTGAGACTGTCTTCACATAGAAATGCTGACTCAAAAATTTTGTTTACCCGACTAATTTGATGACCTGCACTACAATGTCTCCAGTTCATCCTGCTTCCTTTACCTGAAGTGACAGCTGTCCTGAATTGCATATTCATCTGGGGGGAAAATCTCAGCAGGCTTTGTGCTGTGGGGCTGTTTTACTTTTAGGCACTGTTCAGCTCCATTCTCTGTTTGATCATCCGTCCTAGAGGAATACTGAAAGTATATTCAAATATTTTTTTTGGTCTGTGGCCGTGAATGGACAGGTGAGGTAGATGGTACATGTAAATAAGATTAAGAAAATGCATTCTGTGGTGGATTAATGCCAAGGAGTATGTTATGCAGGTCAAAGATAGGGGCCTTATCATTATCACCCAGCAGAACTCAGAGGGGGTCTTGGTATGCAGATTATTTCCCGAGCAGTGAATTCAGACCTGAGTGAATCACAAGGTTGTTTATTGTCAGCTCAGAAAAAATAAAGCAAGACTGGTTTATGTGTAGACTGAGGCCAGTGTGGAAACATTCCTAGACAGGGTGGAGCCCACAAGGCGAGTGGTGCTGTCACTGGGGAGGGAGCAGGTCCCAGTTTGCACTGAAGCTGGAGAGACAGAGCTTTGCCATATGATCTCTTCTGTGGTGAAATTTGCTTAGGAGGTTTTTGCCCCTTATCTCTCAACCTCACAGCCCTGGCCACTCACTCTTGCCTGTCCTCAATTGTACATCTACCAATGAGTGTGGGGCCAGGCTATTGAGTAGGTCTCTAAAGCAGTCTAGGTAAAAATAGTCTTCCAAAATAATTTTGCATTTTTGAGTTTTAAAACAAAACCATTTCAGCTGCCTGATTTTACAGACAACCCCTAAAAGTATCTATGTAAACACAACTGACACGGTAATAAACTGACCTATTGAAAGGTAACAGCTTCTCAAATCTCACAAAAATGTGTCATGGAAATATACACAAAGAAACTATGCTGCCTTGCTGGTGAAGGAAAAGTGCAAGGGCTCTACTTGCACATTAAAATATCAAAATTGTAATGAACACAAACATTCACTTAATTTTAATGAATCCCACTGCCCTGATGGGTCAAGGTCAGACAGGCTCAATGCTTTGAAATCAGTGGAAGTTCTGCCTCTCCTTTGTTGTGAGCTGAGATTAGCCTAGAGAAATGAGGCTCATGGCTGACCTGATCACTCTCTACAACACCCTTAAAAGACAGTGTAGCCAGGTGGGTCAGTCTCTCCTCACAGACAACCAGTGACAGGACAAGAGGAAACGGCCTCAAGCTGTGCCAGGGGAGGTTCAGACTGGATATCAGGAGGAAATGCTTCAATGAAAGGGTTGTCAGGCATTGGAATGGGCTGCTTAGGGAGCTGGTGGAGTCACCATCCTTCCAGGTGTTCAGGGAATGGCTGGACATAGCACTCAGTACCATGGTCTAGTTGACAAAGTGATGACCAAAGGCTGGACTCAATTATCTCAGAGATCTTTTCCAACCTAAGTGATTCCATGATTCCCTAAGACTTTTTTTCCCTATCTTTTCTTCAGAGAAGGACTTGGAGTTTTAACACAGATTAGTATTTGAACATGGATTATATTTTACCATATATCAACATAGAATCTGGATCATGTGACTATTTAGAGACTGGGAAAGGATGCCCAGAATTCCATCTAGATAAGTTCTCTGTCCTGAGGTGGGCTCACTCATACCTACAGTCTTCCTGGCACTGTTTGCCTAAACTGTTTTTGGACAAAACTTTATTTTAAAATACATACATCTTCTTAGGTAATTTATTCCAGTGTTTAGCTGAGGAATTTCCTCACCATCTAGTCTGTGTTTGACACACAACTAATATTTCATAGCCACACATCAGAGCAGATGAATATAAATTGCCTTTACAGCATCATATGCAGTCAAAAGATAGGTTCTTGCAGGAATGAAAAAATTACCATTGATGAGATAAGCTGCCATTTCAGAAGAGACTGGAGAGGAAATGAAGGTGCTGTGAAGTTTCTATATTGTCAGACAGTAGAGCAAAGTCAAGCCCAAGGGAAGATGTATAGGAAAAATTGGACTGCTAGATCAAGCTGGGATAGTAACAGCCACCAGCAAGATGTCTCAGTTTGTTGGCATTTTGTCTTGTCTTGCAATGTCTAAAAATAATTACATTATTTAAATTTTTTTTCTTTCTCTAAATCCATGAATATTTTTAAAAATGGAAGACAAAAGAGTAAAACGAAATTACTTGGTGGTAACAGTAGTAGTGATACTTAGTGGTAATAGTAGTAGTTAAATTACTAATTATTTAATTCTGTGGCATTTCTTTTAAAATGTAATAACATTTTGAGGACCTCTTTCAAGAGATCATCTGTTTGTCAACACTGTTGGCTCATTCTTCCCAATCTCTAAACTTTTTGTTTGTTTGTTTTAGTTCTCTTTGTTTGTTTGTTTTTGGTTTTTTTTAATTGTCCTTACTGCAGTATTTGGGACATTTTTTTCTCAGGTGAAGTTTGGTTATGTGCCACAGTTAGCAACTGTGGTTACTATGGCCATTATAGTGGGTTAAAAGAAAAAGGTTTTTAGGGATCATGTAATCTCCCAGCCATTCTAAGCATCGAGGAAAAAGAGAGTCTTTGTCTCTACATTGATTATAAACAGAACCTGAAGTGACCGGTTTGGATATAGATTCCTACATCAGATTAATCACACCCTGAAAGTTGCACTGAGTACTCCTGGTTACTGAGAGCACTGATTTTGACATTGGTTTTGTAATAACTTGTACAGGTTATTTCCATCTTTTGCAATACATTTGGATTCAGTGAAGTGTCAAATGAAGAAGCAAACACTTGCAGACTTTTTGGCTCTGCCTCAGTTAGGAACTAAAGAGCGCGCCTTCCCCACAGGCAAACATGTTGCAACATAAAATGCAAATAGCTTGAAATAAAAATGGGAGCAATAAAGGAATGGCTCTTTATGTGCCCTTGAGGAAGAGGAGAAACTGGCAAGACATTTGTAAGACAATTCAGGGAAGAGTCATTTGACACAGCCATGATGACAACCATATTACTGGTTTTAAAAGTCTTGACTTGTCATGAAACATACTTTGCTACAGATGTAACCAAATAAACAACAAAAGTACAGACAAGGAAAGAAATTCACATTTAATACATGTTACTTCACATTTTTCTTACAGGACAGTTCATTCAAAGTCAGCTCTTTGACCATGGTAAATATTTTACACCAGAAAAGAACAAATTAATCAATAATGTTTGTATTTGCAAAAGAGGATACCTGGCAAAATTTAACCACATTCTCTGCTCAACAGCAGTTATCTCAAAGACAAACCTCTGGTAATAGGTGAGTACTAAGATGGTGACTCAACTGGTTCATATAAGAAAATAGCATGGCTATTATAGAATAAAATTAAATTCTGCAGTTCCTTAACTTTACAACTACTCATGCTGCTGTCCTTATCTCTTGACTATGCTCTTGTTCTGAAACAGCATGGGGGAATTTGTCCTGTCAGGATTTCATGACAGTGTTTGCAGTCATAGGAAATCTGTATGAGAGAGAAAATGTCCCACTTAGCAGCAGGAGGATGATGGCCACAATCCCAACAGGAATGGCAGCACCAGCTTCCTGTGCCACTGGACTGGAGGGCATGTAGTAAGAAGGAGGAAAAGCTATGCTCTGGTTGTGAGTTACAGAATAGAAATTCCAGCTCACGGGAATCAGGACACACAGACCAGCAAATATGTAGAAGAAGCCACCCACCAGGAAGAAGGGGGCAATGAGAGTTTTGTGAGTGATTCCCATATACACATTTCTCAGAGCAAATATTGTAGCAGCCAGTCCCAGCAAGCCCATGAACATGGCGATCAGCAGGAGACCCTGAGCAGCATAAATTTCATGGGGGAGGAAGGAGTCATAGCCACTGAATTTATGGCAAAACTGTTCTCTATAGCCAGGTGAGACGTGAAGGTAACTGATGAAGCAGACTTTCCAAATCCCCACCCAGGCAATGCCAGAGGAGATGACAGTAGTGTTGTCCACATGCCACACTCTCCATTCCACAACTCCCATTGAAACGGTGCACAGGACCCAGCCTACCGTGCCCAGAGCAAAGGCAGCAAGCTGGAGGTGGGAGGTGCTGACCAAGGAGTTCATCCTTTGGAGCTCCTGCTCTGTCACAGACATAGCTGCCATGCAAAGAGAGAGAGGCACTGCAAAGAAACAAAAAATGAAATGACAAAGGCAGTTATTATTTGGGTGAATGGGGGAACCTGTCAGTGGAAAAGAGAATGTGTGTGTAGAGGGAAGACGGCAGTCATCTGTCCCCAACTTTAATGAACTGTTGAAATTTAAGGTCCATGGACAAATAGCATAGAGGTTTTAATTCTGTATATGTCATGGTATCACACAGAGGAGAAAGAGTCTCTGATTAGCTCCCCTAAAGATCTCCTTTTTACAGTCACAAAATGAAAATTAATGTGGTTTTTTTCCCCAAGTTATTGTCTTCTTCGTTAATTAACCATTATGTTCAAAGATCCTTATACACATTACACATAATCAGGAGCCTTAGAGTTACTGGCTAGCAGGAACAAAATCTGAGAAAATCCTCTGGTCCCTGACTGTTGCAAGAGATCCTACAAAACAGAATCTGTGCTACTTTCTCCCGGCAGCTCTGGCTTTGATGCTGGAGCCCAATTTGTACAGACTTCAGCTTTTGTGCTGTCTTTACTGAGAGCTGCTGGGACCAGTGTCAGACAGAAAATGCTGCAGTTCAGAGGCATGAGCAAATCCTGGCCACAAAGTCTAACAACAACCACTGAACTCTGGCCATTTTCAGATTAATTAGCCATGAATGCATTAATAGAAACATTTGAATTAACCAGAAACATAACACTGTGCTGGGGCTGGAGCCTGGATATGCTGTCATTGCTTTCCCACCCTCAAACTTTACCCAAGGTTTTTTTGGTGCTTTACCTTTGCAAATTCCACTTGTTTATAAATTGCCAAATTCCCGCAGTTTGAATCATCCTAAAACTGTACTGGAAAATAAATAAATAAATAAATGACTCTTTAGTCATTTAGATTTAAGATTTGTTTGCTGACTGTACATTCTGAGTGCAAGTTAGGGTTTTATTGTATTTTAAAAGAAGAAAAAAAAAAAGGAGAAAAAATAGAAATCAACACTTAGTTTCCCATGTCTTTTGTATAATTTTTTGAATTTTTGGAGGAATGATCTGTGATCGGTGAAGATGTGGCTTCAAATTTATGTAAATCTGACAGGCAGGTTCTAGGGATCTGTACATTTCATAAGTTTTCTAAAATACATTTTCTACTGCTCCTATTTCATTCAAGACTGGAGAAATACTGCACAAAGTTAACTCTAATAAGATATGTCTGCCACCATATTTTGTGTATTAAACATTAAACATAAAACTAAGGAACAATTTTTCTATTTACTAATCTTAAGGTAACCAGATTCAGTTGGCAATACAACCTAGTTGCAAAAATCCACCTGTGGAAATCTTAAAAAAGAAATATCTTCATAATAATATGGCCTTAAGCAGACAGTGTCCATCTTCTCATACCAGTGCCCACTACATACTTACTTCAGTCCTGCAGGTGATGCCAGCCATGAGAGGATGGGACAGAGTGATTTTTGATGCCAGACAAACACAGCAACATCTGCAGTTTTATCATTCTGGCTTCCGAGTTCATCTGTGTATCTCCAATAAGACTGTTTTCCTGTGGGATATATTAATCTCCATTATTGTAAGTGTACATTTAATCCTCTCCAGCATGGACAAAATTGCTCCAGAAGAGTCTCTTGTATTTTTATCTACTTAAACTGAAACCAATTTATAAACACTTTCTCAATTTGCTGCATTATTTACAAAGTAATTATACCACCCCCCCCACCCCCCCCCTTTCTAATTAAATGTTTTTACCAGGCATGGAGCACAGAAGCCCCTCTTTCTGTCCCAGTTCCACCTCAAAATAGCATTGTTTCTGTTCCTGTCCGTGATGGGAAGGTGCTGGACAGGCAAGACTGTGAGCAGAGAAGTTCTGTGCTAACTCCATTTCCCTTCTCTTGGAATCAGTGGAGCACACAGAAGCCAAACCTGAACCACGTCAAGGTATCATTTGGTGTAGAGCCCATATGTCTGTAACACTTCTTGTGTACATCATAAACATTTATTTAAATAACTTGCTGATATCAAGGTCATAAAAGATATGTGAGCAGGTGAATCCTTATCATCAACAGCTTTTCAGAGTATATTATCAGCAGATAACTTCACTGATTGAAGGTACCCTGCTTCTGCTCACAGAATTAAATGAGAGGAAATGTGATTCTAAGCCCACTATCAAACCTGCTGAGATACTTAGAATTGTGTCTAGAATTGAATTATAAAATTAAAAATTAGGGAAAGATATTTTTCTCTTTAAGATTCTCAAAAAAAAACCCCAAAAAACCAAAAAAACACCAAAAAACACACACAAAAAAAAAAAAAAAAAAAAAAAAAAAACAACAAAACCACCAAAAAACCCCCCCAAAAAAACCACCAAAAAACCAAACAAAAAAAACCCCAAACAAACAAACAAACAAACAAAAAACAAAAAAACCCCCCAAAACAACACAGAACAAGCAAATACAAAGGATGAAAGAATTTAAGGCTTATTCAAAAGTTTTGAGAACACTGGAGAATACCAGTTAACAAAGATGGGCTTCAGATGAGTTATCAGGTGTCTAGACACAAAAAATTGCTTATGTAGGAAATGATTAATTTTGGCTCATTTTTCCACACCCTGCCCACTGGGGCACATCTGATCTAGCCTGGTATCACTGACTTAGAGAAAAAAACAAGGTTCAAAAGAAGTACTTTTGAAATTGGTGATGAAATTAAATTACAGTTCTCACACTTGTGTATTTTGGAAAATCAAACAGAAGCCTATACTTAACAACCTCCTGGTACTGAGATTCAGCATGATAATAAGGAACAAAATATCAAGGTAAAATAGTTACAGGATTTTTCTTGACATATGAAACCATTAACAGAATTAAAAAAAATAAAGTTCTAGTTCCTGATTCTAGTCTCTATCACCATGAATATTAATAAACACACTATAGGTTTTGCTGACATAATGAAAAGACAACAGGTATATATCACTTGCTAGAAGCATTGATTTTAAAGGAAGTCTTTGGGCAAAGAGGATCAGGGAAACTCCTTTTCTCCCAAGTGTAGAAAGATAAATTGATTTTTTCAGAACTACAGTGGCAAGTATTTCCAAAAAAACCCCAAACAAGACAATTCTCTTGCAGATGCCAAATAAAACTGGGAGCGAGCTGCAGAGGGCGTCGTCCTCCAGGATTTCAGCCATTCCAGCAACTCCCTTCCTGTGAGACCTCAGGAGGGAAGAAAGGAGGGAGGGGGGAAAGGAGGTTGGGGGTTTACAGCAGCGCCTGGGTCAGGGCTTTGTCAGCTTCTGCCTCAGCTGGGCCTCGGGGGTGACCCTGCACAAGTCTCTATCCACAGGAGGTGGGAGATGCAGGTGCTGGACTTGGCTCAAACACCAGCAGTGCCATTCCTGTAGATTTCAAGTTCAGAGGCATCCCTTTTAGAAAGGAAGAATTTGATCTGTCACCAACTTGTCAATCCACAGGAAAAAAACAAATAAAAGAAAACAAAACAAGAAAACCAACAACCAACCAACAAAACTGTTTGTTATTGTTGTTTTTAAATTAAATTAAATTAAAACTTCTGGTCCCCATGCAAATATCCTTTTCAGCCTTCTGAGAGAAAGATGTGAAAGCTCAGTCCCTGCATGTTTGAGCTATATTGGATAAAATACAATTCAAAGCCCAGATCATATAGCAGTGTGCTAACACAGACAGCGCTGGCCAGTTTCAGGCTTTAGTAATTACATAAATATTTTGAATTTATTTAATTAGTGTAGGTAGGTAATCTATATGGTCTGAATAATACACTGATGTAACACAATCACTAGATGAAATGTCCTAAGGCAAATGAACTCATATTCAGTCAGCTACAGGAGATCTTCTGAGTAATTAGGTGGTGTCACTGGCATGCACTTGATTCAGGAGCTCACTCAGAGCTGCAGATTTCAGCATTCCGACTTTGCAGACCAGCTCCTTCATGGGATGGAGTCAGCCTACAAAGGCAACCTGGCCAGCAGGAACAGCTAGGTCTGTGTGGTGTCTGTGTCAGTGGATGAAAAGCATGACTGAACACCCTTTTCACTGAAAGAACTGAGAACTGGTTTTGAGAGGTGGCCGCAGTGCCATCTTTCAGTATCCCATGATTTCATCCACATTTTCATTCAAAATCATCTCAGTTTGATCCAACAAGCACCCCAGGAGGTTCCAGGGACGGTCTTTGTGGAAAGTCTAGAAACTGTAGCTAAAAACCAGAGAGCTGCTTCTACAGGCTTCTCACCTGGCAGCCATTTTCTCTCTATATGTATCTTTAATTTCCTTCATTTGGAGGGGCTTTCCTTCACAGATATGTTTTTAACTAAATACCCTACTAAAGTAAAAGCAAGACAGAATCACAGAATCATAGGATGGTTTGAGCTGGAAGGAACCTTAAAGATATCTTGTTCCAATCCCCTGGCCATGGGCAGTGGCACCTCTCACCAGACCAGGTTGCTCAGAGCTCCATCCAACCTGGCCCTGAATGCTTCAAGGGATGGGGAATCTGAAGCTTCTCTGGGCAACCTGTTCCAGTGCCTCACCATCCTCACAGTGAAGCATTTATTCCTAGTAGCTAATCTAAGCCTCCTGTCTTTCAGTGGAAGCCATTCCCCCTTGTCCTATCACAGTTCCTGATGAAGAGCCCTCTTCAGCTTTCCTGTGGGACCCCTTCAGATTCTGGAAGGCTGCTATGAGGTCCTCGCACAGCTTTCTCTTCTCCATGCTGAACAGCCCCAACTTTCTCAGCCTGTCTTCCTAAGGGGGTGCATATTAAATGTAAATTTGCTAGCTTTCAATGCAAATTTGCACAGAGAAGGCAGAAGGTACTAGTAAAAGACGATACATGTCAGTGTATTAATCCAAAAATAGAAACTAGAAGGATCCTTTTGTATATATAGCTTATTTTATTTAAATTAAGCTGTGCACAGTGAGTAGCTCCTTTTCTTTATGAAAAGTATGTTGAGCCATTGCACATGGACTTGAGGGACAGAATGAGACATAAGTTTCCCACTCTTAGCTTCAAGAAATGGAGAGGATGCCTGAAAGCCATGTTGACTTTCCTACAGCTGCAAGCTTGTCTAGAAGAAAAAAATAAAAGTAAGCTGCTCTCACAACTGCCAAGTGGTTTCATAGAAGGTCATCTGTGCATCAGGCTTACTTTAAAAAAAATAAAATGAAATGTTGCAGTTGAATAGATCAGTTCTTTGTGGCCACAGTCTCACCTCCTGATAGTCTCAGCAACAGGAAAAAAAAAAAAAGAAATGGAGCTATCTTGAAATTTTGTGAACAATTCTTTTACTTCCAGTAACACTGGAAGTACCACTTCTGTTAGTAACAAATGGCTGGGGCTATGATATCAATTGTAAGGGTGGAGACACCTCATTTACACCAAATGCATTTCATTCTGCAATTAATAAATACTGTGTCTTCCAGAAAGCTGTTTCAATTACATTCAGTAGTCTATATGCATCCATTGGGTTTCAGATCTGCTTTCTAAAACTCACCCTGCCTTAAGTTTCTGAAACAGAGACTTAAAAAGCCCTGCAGACAAATGCAAGAGAGAAAAAAAGCTATCAAATTCTCTTAATTCATGTGTTTAAATATAATTGGGCCTTTCAGGTTTCTGGGGCTCAGGCTCCTTCCTGGGGGGGTGAAGGCCTGTGCCAGGGACAGATGTCCAGATTGTAGGGTGGAAAAGGAAGTCCCCAACCACACAATCACCTGCAAGCCTTGTTTTTAAATTCATCACTTCATACGATGGGTTGAGAGCAAGAGGGAGGTGTTGAAAGGAGTTTGCCATTTAGGAGAGGCCCTTTGGTTGGTGTGTGCTGGTAAATACATTTCCCAGCAGCAGCATCCCCTCTGCAGTATCTCTTACCTCTCTGGGACCTGAGGCACCAGGCAGAGCTGGTAGGCCAGTCATCAGCACCTGGAACATAAGATCTCAAACGCTGAAACTGCAGGAAAATGTGAGATGGAGCTGGGTCTTGTCACAGAAATTTCTGGAAGTCTTACACAAATTGCATGATCCTTGACATGATGTTCAAAAACTGTGTTAATGCCTTAGGATCCTTGAGTTTGGATGAGAGAAGAGAGCTTCAGAGATGTTTTTTATGTTTCTGCCATCACTGTTTCAGCACAGGTCTGGCTGAAGGACAGCTTTATGTCTAAGGCCATCTACTTGCTATGGTCCAGGCCACAAGAGTTGCCATCACTGGCTGATAAATCCATCTATTCCTACCTTCTTCAATAGACATTTCAAACAGTCAGTGTGAAGTTCTTTTGTTCCTGTTTTCCTAGAAATAAAATTAGCTGCATTTATGACCCATTCCTTGAATACATCTCCCTGACACTCATGAAGCCTTGAACTCTGATATCTCATCTTTAGATTTTAGCTGTCACTAACACACTTATTTTCAGTTAGAAACTAGTGGGGTCTAGAGTCTTAAAAGTCATTGTAGGGTTATGTCCAGATTTGTAGGGTATGTCCAGATTTAACATGCTTTGTGTCCCCTGTCCTTCCAAATGTCAATTTCCAATGTTATAAACGCTGCTGCTTCCATTTATTCATTGTGTTTCAAAAGAAGCAAACTAAAGCAATCTTCATTTCTCTTCCATCAAGTAAGAATACATTGAAAGGGAGAAGGGAATACAAGGAAAGGATTGGTGCTCGTTTTCCATCTGGGAAGAGCAGCAGGTGGAAGGGAAGGAGTGTGTGGACAGCTGGGATCGAGGGGGAACATCCACAGGGAGAATTCCCAGGACAAATCCCTGTATTTATGGTTGTAAAAAACCCAAACCTGCCCCTGCCTGGGATTCCAGGAGCAGAATTAATCAGGATGGTGTACATCCCTCAACTTAGCTCATAAAAGTCCTTTGCTTATTTCAGGAAAATGTTTTGATTTGCTTTGATAATAGGACAAAATGAAACTGATAATTTCTGTATGTTCTGTTTTTTGACACCCTAATTTACCTTTCTGTGGCTGAGCCCATCTTGAGCTCTTGTTAAATAAAGGAACATTGCAGGCTGGTAGGCAGTGAGATGGCAGTGGGATTAACCCAGGACTCAGATGATTCCACATTATCAGAGTTGCTACAGATTTTGTTGCCTTTGTCTTGAAGGCAGCTCCATTTAGAGCCAAAGTGGATCAGTTCAGAGACACTCCAAGAATAACAGCCCCTGAAAAACTAAGGTAGATAACCTGGCTGTGTTGAGATGGGATACAGCCAGGAAGCTTCAGAAAGCAGAGTGAGCCCCAAAGTTTGACTACTCTGGCTGTCTGGCACAGAGAGAAAAGAGCACGAAGGGCTCAGTAGTGTAAATAAGGCAACCACATCTACATCCCAGAGAACTCACACATGACTGGGAAGATGAGGACACTGAACACACACTTGGGGCATGGGAAGATGTCACCAAAGAGGAGACACCTCCCAGCCAAAGTAACCAATGTTACCCAAGCAAGTAACCAATGCTTCCTGGAGCTGCAGGAGAAATTAAGAACTCCTGAAGCAACTTGAAAGCAACTTGCAGCCTAGAAATGCTGCACAGGCACCCGGTTGGGAGGCAGGAGCACTCCCTGAGCCAAGGGGACGTAAGGAAGCGCCTGCTAAAGGGGCAGAGGGAGAGCACAAAACCTGCACACAGCAACCTGCACACAGCAACCTGCACACAGCAACCTGCTGGCAAGGTTTCCTTCGTAGATGGAGGGGAGTGGGTGCAAGGAGAGCCTTCCAAAAGGATAGGAGACTATACTTGCTTCCTAGTAAATGATAGCACAGCTAAAATAAAATACACTAAAAAATGTTCCAACAGAAGAGAGATGTCTGAGTCTCCCTGTCTGAACCCACTTACCTGCCAAAAAAATAGGAATTCTGCTGCAGCTTGTAACCAGCTTAAAGAGAAAGTTCACGACAAATTCTTCTTATATAAAATAAGCATGGAATTCTTTTTCCCAGCCGGCGTAAGCAGAAATTCACTTCTGTCCCCTTATTTCATGTCTTAAGCAAATATTTTTGCTTTAGATGATGCCAGACATCACATGCATTTCTAAATTAACATTTGAATCCTGCTTTTGAAAAATATTATAGGCTAGATGCAGCTTTATTGGACTGTACTGAACATGGTTTACTAACTAAACCCTTTCTTTATTGTAAGTCTTGCAGCAGAAAGGGAATATAAAAAAAAAACCCCAACAGTGTAGTAATTACAAAGGTCTCTTCTTAGCAATATCTCTATGATTTAATGCTTGGAAACTTAATTTTTCAGTTCCCAGTTGGGAAAGCATTCTTTACAGAAAACAAATAAATACTTAAATCTCTTCCCATCTGTTCTCTATCAGCACTTCATAAAATAAGTAATATTAAAAAAAAAGTGGGGGACTTACTTCTCTGCGTCTGAGAGTTGCCTAAGGCTTTGAAGCAGTGTCAGCTGGATGAAGCAAGTTCCAAAAGGGAGGTGGAAAAAATGCCCCTGCAAATTGTCCAACTTGCTACGCTACCAAATAGGTACCTCACAGTTCCTTGTCACTCTCCCACTAAGTCAACAAAGATGTAGGAAGTCAGTTAATCATTAACATATTATAAAAATATGAAAGCTTTATCATATTCCATTTATTCTAATTGCTTTAAAACACTTAACAAAGCATATAGATAAGTCCCATGGAAATTACAGTTTTCTGTAAGATACCCTTTCAGAAAACCTACCTTTTTGATTACCTGATTTTTCAGCTTGAGATCACCATGATGCCCCAGTCTGACACAAAATTCTCATCTGAAAGAGAATGAAGTGATTTCATAATCCTTTCTTTGTTAGATTTTTCGTTCTGTATTTATGCAACTTAAATTAGTGCAGCTCTGCAGTGAGAAGAAATATAGGGGAGAAAGAGGAGTTTTTCTAGGAGTAAATTCAAGCTGGACTGCTCTCTTGATGGACTCTGGTTGGCAGCACCTAGTACAAATAGTACTATGCTTGTTATCTCAGATGCTTAAAACAACACACACACTTTAAAAAATTATATTATGTTTGCCTTGCTTCATGGTTTTCCCATGAATGTAAACAATGGCTCTTACAAATTGGAAGAATGCTCTTAACTCCTAAACCCTGATAAACTCCAAATGATGCACTGGCTCAGCTGGCTACAGAACAGTGCTAACACCATCAATTGTGTGTTCGATCTCTGTCCCTTAAGAGCTGGACTTGATGATCCTTGTGGGTCCCTTCTAACTCAGAATATTCTGTGACATTTCAAAGCTTGGTGTCAAAAGCTTATTTAATAGAAATCCCCTGAAATGGGGAGGTCTCATGGAAAAATTCTTCTCATTGTAATATGCACAATGGCTGGTCATTGGCATCACTAAAGAGGGCTGGAAAATATCATTAATTCATATCCTCCTGCTTTCCGCATCACCTTTGATCCTCTCCTGCTGTATCTTCCAGCTGACGCCAGTTCACTGGTTCTTTGTGCAGGTAATGCAGCCTGGCCATGCCAACAGGATCTCGTCCTCTCCTGCAGCTCAGCAGCCTGGCATCTCCTCTCTGCTGCTCACAGCTGGATGGGGTTGGTTTGGTGCACAGGCAGACTCAGCTGCTCAGGCTCTGCTGTTGCGTGACAAGAAGCCCAACACACACACCCCCTGGTGGGCTGCTGTCGTCTGCCAGACTCCAGGATGGCCTTCTGGCATCCTGACAGGGCTGCTGATTCACAAGGACAGCATCCTTGGGCAGTAGGCAGCTGGCAGATAGATTCCTTTTCTTGCATTTAATGCATGGTTATGTGGGACAACAGTTGCAGGCAAACCCATTGCTGATTTTACACATGGAGCTGCTGCACACCCCTATGTGCCTCACCCTGCGATAGGAGGGGCACCCCCTACACCACTCCTAGAAGAACAATTCTTTTCTCACCAAATTCTCTGTCTCTGACCTATTCCTTCTCAGTCACAAAAAAAAAAAAAAAGGCAAGCCAACAAAAACCAAGACCACAACAAAACCAAACCCACTGTGATGTTTAAGACATTAAACTGTACTGAAAAATATTGAGTTCAAAATATTCATCAGCCACCATCACTACAGTGAAGTTTAATTCAACTGGAAATCTACAGTGCTCAATCTGTGATAACAACCATCAGCATAAGCATCCTTACATTAGTGAGAAATACAGTACACACAAAATGGAATGGAAGAAGATAGGAAGCAAATTACAGTATTAAGTGTCTTTTCTTCTCAGTGTATAACTTCTATAAACATATTCTTTTTTAGTGTAATAGTGACAAATTATTAGGAAGCAGATAGAAATCAACTACATTTCTAACTACTTTATTTAAAGGAACACATTTGAAACTTATGACTTTATTGTTCCTTGAATGCAAATGGTTAATATTTTTTGTAGGCAGAAAACATTTGCTTTCTTCCACCATGGCCTGGACCCAAAGCACACTGGAATCAGTGGAAATAGCTCTGCTGACTTCAAAGACCTTTAGATCAAGCCCGGTCCCTTCTGTGGTTTACAGTTTCATTGTTAAATACCACAGAACAGGAAATATTTGTTTCAAGTTATTTTTCCTTTTATTTGCTACACATTGAAAATCCAGCCCGAAAGCGAGGCACTGTGCAAGGCTCACTGCCCAGCGAGTGGTACCACGTAGGCAGCTGAGAGAGCCCCTGAACAGCTCGGAGGCTCAGGTACAAGTACTTTCTCACTTCTTGTTTCTGAGGCAGAGGCTACTTCTTCCAGGAAGAAGGTGGCTCCTCCTTCCTCTAAAACCACTGCTTGAGTCTAAGAAAAGAATTTCCTAACTGTTTACCTTTATGGCCAAACCAAGCTGTTCTTTAAAACTTGGGAAATTGAGAGATGAGACAAACACCTCTACCAAACTCAACACATCTCTCATCATGAAGCAGCCCAGCAGCAGCTGACCTTCTGCCTGCTTTGGCCAGGCCTCTTCAAACAGCATCACAAATACATTGTCAACAGCTGCCTCTGAAGAGGCCACCTACTGCCAGCCTCAGGGGACTCCAGAGGGAAGCACTACACATTATCAGTTCAATCCCAAACGACACCGACCCTGTTTATAGCTGCCAGCAGGTGCTGCTTGTTTTTACAGTTAACCCCATTGACTGGGAAGTTTTCTGGCTCCAGAGAACTTGCTAATAGGTTTGTTGTGATTATGTCATTATATTTTGTGTGGCCTTGATTCCTCTTCTGTTTTGTGAAGTTCCAAATAAACATCCACAATGCTCAGTCCCTACTATCCTCTGTGTTAGTTCCACTTGTCCAGTGCAGGTGGGATTTAAACATGTTTTAGTCTAAAATTACAGTGGACTGACATTATATGAGAGGGATTATACCCCTCCCAGCAAGAGAAACAGTGTTCTAAGTCCAATTTAGGTGTTACAAGCTAGGAAGACTGTACCTCACTCATGTCTGAACTTGTTTCCTTTCAATCTTGCACAGCTCTAATATGCCTAACAATGGTCACATACTTTTTAGTGCTTCTTCTATCCAAAATATGTCAGAGACCTTTTGTCCAGCATCTACACCACTAGCAGTGTCCTCAGAGCCCCTGCTGACACACTAACATCCCTTTATTTTTGTCGTTAACTTTCCCTAGATTCCCTTCCCTAACTGACCTAGAAGATTCACAGAAACTTCCTAAACAGAATTTGAGCTTCTTACTATTGGTCAATTAAAAACCAGGGGAAGTGGGAACACACAGCTGCCCAGGCTATCTCCAGCATGGGCTGTTCAGACTTTTTCTTCAGAGACCAGCAACTGTAGATGCATTGGAATGGGCTCACTATTAGTTTCTGAAGCAAAATTGAGCTATTACAGGCTCAAAAATTTAAGAGGAATAATTTCACTGTGATTGTGTCTCAACAAGGGGCTGATTTAAAACCAGTAAAATTTGTCTTTGGCTCAGCAAGAAGTTGATGTTTTTTTCCTGGAGATGCAGAATACAAAAGCTGGCATGCATGAAATGAAGGGCTGCTAAAATTAGATGCACTCTTGTGGTTTGGGTAGGCTCCTGGTTATTCCCAGATACCCAAAAGTAGGTCACTCAAAGCTTAACAAAGACATTTCCCTCAGACTTGACATTTTAGAGCCAGTTGAAAGGACCACCTGATGGGAGAATGTTACCAACACGTCACACTGGGGTTTCACTCTGCCTTGGCAGTGTTTCTGAGAGAGCTGCAGTGCTACAACACCAGGCTTCTGTCACTTCACTGGAGCTGCTGTAGCAGCTGGCTCTTATCAGCTGTTAAAAGTGACAAGGAAATCAAATACCAATAAATTTTCATTAAAGGGAATGAAAGTAAGAGATCAATAGAAACCTTTAGCTGGTAACAGAGCATGGGGGTTTAACAGCTTTACAAATGAAGCTTCCCTGCATAAATGATAGGGCAGTATTAAAGTACAAGTTTAGGGGAACCATATGAATAATTGGTTGCTCATTAGCTGATCATGGTCATGATCTGAGGTAGGAGATCTTTAGGGTCTTTACTGACACCCTAAAAGGGTTTCTGTACTTTTGCCCCAATTCCTGGCTACTGTAATAGCTAAACAATGACTGTGATCTTTCATCTGACCAGTACCCTATTTAGATTAATGCAGTAGGAAGTAGATAGAAATATTCTGGTGACCCAGAACACAAGTAAAATAGGATACTGCAAAAGCAAAACATTTCTTATGATAACTCAAACAGCCACAAGCCAGTGGAGAGCAGAAGGATGTAGTCCTGTAAAGAGCTCCAGACAGGGCAAATTCCTTAAATATGTGAAGGGGAGCGGCTTTTCAAAAGCATTTTATTCCAGCATCTCCAATGTAAAGGCAGGACAGCTCTACTTTTTATCCTTGTGCTGGTCTGTCATTTACTTGGACAGTGGGGAAAAGAAGTGTCACACTGCCCCTGCTTTCCCTCAAAGCCCTCCACAGCCAGCTTACAGGTTACAAGGCAGAGATGAAAGGTCATCGATGCTCTGGCACATGCTGGAGCTTGGGATAGTTTCAAAATGTGGGGACAACCACCTGGAAGGTTCTGATGAAGAAGGGAATGCTTTTGTGGATAGCTAAATTGGTCAGCACAGGAGTGCTGGTAGGAAACCCCAAACTCAAGAGAGAAAACCAAAGCAAACAGTAACTAACTGAGCCAGTAAAAGGACAAGGCAGTTCCTATAGGTGCATGGGTGGAAAAGGTCTGTAATGGAAGAAAAAGAATTCTCTGAGCCACACTGCCTGGAGTGCTCAAGCCCCATTTGCAAGCCAAAGGCTTGCAAACTCCCACCTGTTTTCCTGACTTGTTAGCTCCAAAATGCATGTTTTAATTACTGCTGCTCCTTAAAGACCCCTGTTATAAAACTGTAGGCAATCTAAATATTTACCGAAGTAGTCACACCTCGGTATGTGACTGTGTGATGTAAGAACAGCAAACACAAAAGGTGGATTTATAGTGACCATAAAATTTTCATTCCAGTTTCCTGATTTCCAGAGACTTTATGGCCAATCTTTACATTGCACTTTCCCCATCACAACAGTACTGCACTCCTGACAGCCTTGAACATTTTCACCTAATTTTTATTTTCATGAATTTGTCTTGCATTTGCTGGATTTTGACAGGGCTTTCTCTGCTCAAGTGAGTCTCATGCTGTATGTGATGCTCAATAGCACACACACAACTTTTAAATCCCAGTTTTGATCAGTAAGTGCTCTCATGAGTTATGACAAACTCTCTACTCTCTAATAATTTCTGTGAGTCTCTTCTCTCATTTTCCTGTCCTTTGCCTTGGATAGAGACTATGGGATAAGACACAATATTTTAGAAAGTTTATAAACTTTTCAGCAGTATTGCATTACAAGCTACTACTTTTCCAGTGTTCCTGTGTTTCAGCCTTTTTCCTAAAGCATAGAGCTCATGTGAACTGATCATTCACTGTGATCCCACACAGGTTTAGAGAGTCTGGTCTATGTCATTGCCCTGTCCATGTGGTCGCCATCATTTTCTCTTTGATTAATTGCTTTGCATGTCACCATATGAAATGATAATTTGTTTGAACACACCCAGACTACCAATTTTTCTCTGTGCATTTCTCTGTGCAATTTTCTTCATTGTTTGCCATACACGTTGCAAATGGTGACCATTATCACTGGGTTTCTGTTGTAATAATCTCTTACTGAGTTGGTGGAACTGCCCATTGCAGAAAATGCTGGTCTAAGTAACTCCACCTTTGCAGAACCAGTATAACAATGAAGTTTACTCACCTAGGTTTTTTTCTTCCCTATAGTGTAAAAATAGGAAGGAAGGTGTTGGGTTTTTAAAATTATTTAATGGTGCACATTCTGGTCACTTATCCATGGAGTATTTCTGCTTTCAAATTCACTGATGGCCTACCATGAACTATGTAAGAACATCCTGGGAATAGAAACCCAAGATCCTCTATTCCCTATTGATGGAAAGGCTGAATATTTAGATCTTCAGCTTCTTACTCTCTAAATTATGCTTTCCTGGCAGAACACAATGATCCAACTTAAACAGGAATTGGGTATTGCTCTGCCCTACCAGAAACCTGGTATTAAATCAAGCTCCAAAGAGGTGGCTATCAGGTAAGCAAAACCCCAGAGAACAAACCAGGTCACTCATTCTGTAAACATGTGTTGTGCTGTGAACACCCTCATCTCCCAGCTTGTGCAACTTCAGCATCTCAGCATGTCCAGCCAGCTGGGCTGTTTAGTGAATTTAGGATGACCACAGAGAAAGGATGACTTCCTCCTCAAAGGATACACTCCTCGAGGCTCCTTAGTGCCAGAGAGCAGTTCCAGTGTCTCCTGAGCCAAGAAAGGGGTGTCACTGAATGCACAGAACATGATGGTCTTACACAGTGAGATCTGAGATTCTGAAATTCCAAGTTATTCCCCATAACTTTAATTTTCAAAGATGCTTTAAGGTATTTTTACATTATAGTAACTAAAAAGCCTGCCCTAGCACATGGATACAGAACCCTTCTGCCGTGTCATGTACAGAGAAACACAGGAAATTCACAGTCCTGAAGCACTTTACCACTGGTTCCGTTTTTCTTCCTTCAGGGCACTGATCCCTCCAGGTTTTCTTCATTTTCACTTCCTTGTGATATGTATCACGCCATTAATAAGAGAATGACTGCTCCACCCCTTTCCAGTCAGTGTTGGACACTTTCAATCATCACATCTTGTTTTCCAGTTTTATCTCTGGAGGAACCATACCTGTGTGAGAAAGCTGCTGAAGCTGCAACTCCTGGGAGTGGCAATGAATAGTATTCACAGGACTCATGCCTTTCATATCTAGATACTGAGATAAACAACCTTATCTTCTTTCCACTGCTTATTATTTAGCCTGTGACTGCTCGTTGTATTTATATTTCTCTGAGGCTTTTAGAAGTGTAATTTATCAGTAACAAACAGTATGAAGAGCAGACAGCTGGGAAGTGACATATACATTGAAATGAAATGATTCTCATCATGAAGATTTTGTTAATTCCTCTCAGGCTTTTGAACTTCAGAGCTCCACAAAAACAATGTTTTGGTGAAACTCTAACAAGCTGACATCCATCACCCCGTTTCTAGAACATGTTCTCCATAAGGAACAGCAGCAAATCAACAACTCTCGGTAACGTCAGACCACAGCTTCTCAGAGCCAGCGCTGCCTCATCTTACAGAAGCTGCTTGGAATGAACAGTTCAGTTAGTTAACACAGTTGCATCTTGGTATGCACTTAAGAAAATGCTTTCCTTCACTAATTCCTTTAAAATATAGGAACATGGACCTAAACTTCTTGACAGTTCTCACCTGGGAAATGTAGCCTGCAGGCTTTTTAGATGCCATTCTGCTGGAGATTTAATGTTACTGAAAGTATGATTGTTTTTCTCTATCTTCCACTACATATTCAGCTTCACAGTCACAAATCCATTTGCTTTAATTAAAATCTCTCCTGTGTGAAGACAATCACAAGCAGCAAATTAAAATATTCCAATATTCCAAAATAGAAGATGAAATGCATTGGGAATCTGGTTGTTTTCTAGTGGCACTGTTGTAGGTTAGCAAATGACACCTAGAGAGGAAGAGATACAGAGAATTCCTCCTTCTGCTTCACCCCAGAATAGGTGCCAGAAATCATGGCAGATATTCTTGGTATCCCACCCCTGGCAGCAGCCAGCACAAGGTGATCAGCAGCAGCAGGCAACAGGTAATGACAGTCTGAGGATACACTTCTTGTTAACTTTACCAGGAAGCAGTTTTTGCATGGGGGAACTTAAGAGGAAGGGAGAACACAGGCTCCAACTATCACTGACGTGTTTGGCAATAGTGGAAGGCACATCCTAGCCACAAGGCCATCTCCCCCTGCCAAACCTAGGAGCCTGCCTCCAAGACAGATATCAAAGCATCTAAAATTAATGTGTGAGAAAAAAAAAATTGCATTTTATTAGCCTTGTGCTCAGGAAAGGCTCAACTGCTGTGACTAAAATAAAACTCAGCCTAAGATACACAACAGCCCACTGGCCCATATGGTTACAACCAAGAAAAAGGTGTTTATTGTAGCCTGTCCTAAAGCGATACTTGCTCTGCTTGTAGGTGTGCTACTAAGTGAGAATTACCTCCTGCTACTGAACTGCACCCAATCTATTTCAATTCAAATTTTCCTCTAGAATGTAGTAAGTTAGGCTACTTCAAATGGAACAATTTTATTTATAGAAACGTTATCAAAACAGCAGGTAGAAAAATGAAACCCAAGATTTCATAGGCGAATTGCTAATTCACATGGATTACCCATCTTACAGTTTATGGATCATTATAATTAGTTTTATGGATCGTTATAATTAGTTAAGTTGCAGACTAGAACTGTGGTAAGTAAATGTGATGACCAAGTTACTACTGCTGACAACTGACAATATATACTCCAGTTTAAAGATGTAATTGTTAATTTTCATAACATTCCGTGGGCACGATCTGCTCAAGTATATAGAAAAAAACCAATTTATTCTCAAAAAACCTGCACAACTGAGAAGACCAGACACCACTAATACAGGAGTTGTTTTTTACTGCATATTCATAAGGCCTTGCTAGAGCTACTGGATTGCCAACAGATTATTTCAGCTGTAAAAACGGAGACAATTAAGTACCCCAAAATTAACCACTAGAACTTGATTGGGAAAGAACATCGTGAAATGGTGACTCCTTTGAAATCTCAAAGTACCCCAATGAGAGGAAATAAAGAGCTGAATTTCAGTTTAAAGAAAGGCAAATTTAAAAAAATTCAAATAGTACACAAAACCTAGATTGTTATTCCTCTGGAGCTGCCATTGTGGATTATAGCTCATGAAAACAGGCATAAACAGGTGGGTCCATGTATAAAGAGAGAAGAAGAAGAAGGGTGAAAAGAAGTTTAGAAAAATGCTACAAATACAGAAATATTCTTCTTTCCCTAACTCCCTTTCCCCAGATTTTATAAAGACCTTCACAATCATAGACAATTAATTTCCAGGATCAAGCTATGGTCCTGTGATCTGTGGTCACCTCTACTATAAATTTGTGCATACTTGCCAGCGTTTCCCAATAAGGCAGAAGATTCTACAGTTCAACCTCCTTTAAACTGAAGTTTCTGTGAAAGTCTGCTAGAGCTGGAGAGTTCACAAGTATTCTGCTCTTGCAAAAAATCTTGAGCACCACTGACTTTAGATATTTGCGTATGAAGTATCCATTCTAAACGTGGGATGGAAATGAAACAGTGGAATTGCTTAAGCAAGAAAATCTAAACTGCTCCCCTGGTGTGTACTCTGTAAGTGGTGAGAGACCCATTTATTTTATCGGCCTCATCTTACACCTTTCTGCCATCTCATATTCACACTCTTAAAATAATAGACTCGAACACATTTCTGGTACTTACACTGGGAACTTAAGAATGATTAATTATTTAAAACATGAAATAAGCTGTGCAAAGACAACAAACTACTTCAGACCACAAGATAACTGGCCTGGCCTTGAAAAGCACTATTGACAGGCACCACGAGATGGCCAACACTGCAAAGCAACAAAGCAAAGCAGTAGCTTTTGACATTAACACTGCACACAAAAACTAACTCTACATTGAAATATACAGTTTATTTTCTCAAAGTCAAGCAATACCATTTGTCAGTAGGTAGGTGTTAAGTGTCAGGCAGGAAAACTGTACATTTTCACTCTGGGCTGCAGGATCCAAACAGTTGGAGAGGCATTGTGGAAACCTTTCACTATACAGAGATCTAGAATTGAGAACAACAAAGGATGAAGAAGCAGCCATCCCCAGGATGCCAAAGGCAAAACATAGCACCAGATTTTTTCAAAAAGCAACAGTACAGCTATTTACAGATTTACAAATAACATTGGGAGGCCACCATCTTCACGTTTCCAGGGTGAGTGATTTTCAACAGTTTTGAAAAAGGAAAGGAGATAATAGTGTCTACATAACTGTTCTGTGAAAAGGATAATAGATATAGCTTTCACAATATTGCTACCTTTTATCAGAGATCTAAATCAAAATACTGTATACAAACACATTGTAATTATAGCATTATTCACATTTCACATACACATTTCAGAGTAACCACAATATGTAAAATTTTTAAAATCCCACAGATAAAACAATGCACACTTTTCTCCAAGCTAAAAGACAAGCATAATTTATTTATGTTTAGTTTTGAGTTTGTTATGGTTAAGGGATAGGTTTAAGGACAAAGAGACCAGTTGTCCTAGGAACATAGCAGCAAATAACTGAGATGTCAGAAGACTACATTTGTGAACTAGGAGGAAGAAACTAAGGTCAGCTGTAGGTCTTCTAAAATTGGTCCATTTGACCTCAACTGATGCACATTAACATCATTTAACTGAAATTTGCTCCAGGTATACAAAGTAGTGCACAATAAGGGAATGTGTGGGGACAACAGTCCTTTTGGTGTTTGCACCTGTCTGTAAAGGAACTGGTTCCAGAGGATTTCTGTCCCCAGTTCCCTAACTCACAAGGAATTCACTGATCAGTGCCTTTCCAGTTCTCTCCCCACAGAAGAGGATTCAGGTAAGAAGGACAGAAAAACTCTTGTGAATGCTGCCATACTGCAGGAGTAGTGGGAAGAATTCTTTGCTCTCTTTTCAACAAAACTGACTGTATTTTCAACCTGCTTAGCTACAGACTGGCATTCACATCAGCCTTGAGAATGGCTTCTGGCTGGGGAACCTATTTGTCTGAGGAGAGATAAATCTTTTCCTTACTACAATGAAAATGGCATATACACAAAGTCTTCCAAGACTTTCCTTGCCTGCAAAACTTTATCTTAACACAGAACTTGACACTTAAGACACTACAGAATTTCACTGTAGGTATCTAAGCAAGTCAACATAACCCATTACTGTGCAGCAAACATGAGTTAGCACCTTTTTTTAGAGCTACTGGAAATTATCTAAGTCAACAGCAGTATGTAGGAGAACACAAGCAGTGATCTGATACTGTGAACTAACATCCTCTCCTTTATCACTGTTCAATGGAAAAAAAACCCAAGCAAACAGCCCCACATATGTTCACAGTTACAACACAGAGTTGCTCCAAGTAATGCACAGTATTTACACGGCAGAATTGTTTCTATTGCATTTGGTAGTCGAGAAAGAGGAACAAACAGAATTATGTAGGTCAACTTCAGTATAACTTAATTGTCTATACAAAACCATCACAACGTTGAGCAACCAGAAGAAAAACACAAGCAGTGTCCTTAACCTACATTTATTTCCATGAAGTGTAGTGGGTTTGGGACAAGAAGAATAAAAACATGCATTAAAAAAAAGCACAAAAAAGCAAACGAGCCTTCTAAATAATTTAGATGAAAAATGTTTTGAATAAAATCAGCACAGTACTTCCAGCCCGTTTCCTTAATCAAGTACAACTTGGTAAAGAAAATCACTTGCATTGCATTAAGAGGGTGTACAAATATGTCTTGCAAAATAATTTAAAAAAAATCTTCAGCAAAGTAGGCATTAGGTGATTTGCAAGCTGCTTAAGAAGCATTTAACTAGTCTGATTTTAAAGTTGTTTTCTGCAAGGGGAAAGTGCCATCCTATATACAATATTACAAAAAAGTGTCTGATGCCACAGGATCAGAGTGACACTGCATTTCAGCAATCTGAATATATTAGCTATAAGATGCATGCTTTCCCTATTTAATGTGTCTTTAAAAAAAACATAAAAACCCACTAAATTTAGAGCTTCTAAATGTATGTGCATTCATGAATTGCTGTAGGGTTTCCCAGTAGACTGTGCAGCATCTGAACATAAAGGAACTATACAACCTATTCTTAAAACTGTTGTTTGCATGCACAACTGCTACAGACTTTGAACATACCAAGCAGAAAGGTTAAGAGTGTCTCTTCTTTTGTGGAGCTTTATGGAAGTTAAGCAATGAGGAACAGCTGTAGAGTCCAGCAATAAAAATGTATTCTAAAAAATTAAATACATCATTCAAAAAAAAAAAGAAAGCAAGCATTATTGCTGTTGTGAGAGCTATTTTTCTCTTGTGCACTTGTTTCTCTACCAGACACTCAAGCAAGCTACTCATTTACTTTGAAACTCCCCTGTCCCTTCCTTCTTTCCCGTTTTTCCCATCGTTGGTTGCACTCAGTGCCCTTATTTGAGCCGCTCGGGTTGGAGGCTGTCAGTCAGACACTTCAGCTGCTCCTCCCCCAGCTTGATCTTGTCCTCAAGCTCTCGCTGCTCAATGATGAGGGCTGACTTCATTTTCACAAAGTGCTCATAGTCTGCCAAGTTCTCCTCACTCAAGTAGTTGGCCAAAATGTCGAAGACAATGCGCTCTCGACGATCCAGGTTTTCCTTCAGTTCCTTTGCATCCTCATGTTGCTGGGTCAGCAGCTTTTGCTTATCTACCAATGTCCGCTTAGGAGGAAAGAAAAACAGTTAAAAATTCACTGGGTTCACTAGGTTGGAACAACAGCTTCACTGTTCAAATCTCAAGTCTGTTTTATCTACAGAGACCTTCCTCAATGTTTAGAAAGGTGGAAAAAGAGTGCTCCTTATAAATTTAAACTAATGAAATGCATCAACAAAATGATAAAAAACGTAGTAAATCAATGAAAGATGCACCATTACTTTCGATTGGCTGCGAAAGCATTACCTCAAAGACTCCTTTACTATTTAATAGTTATAAATAGCTGTACACAATATAATTGCCTTGAAGAATAGTTCTTTAAATCAGGACTCAGCTGTCTTACATCTTCCAAACACAGCATTGACACAGCTGTGGTTACAGAACCCACAGATCAATTAATGGAGCAATTTGTTCTTACACAGCTCCTGACACTGTGTATTTAGCAACGCTGCTGCATCCGCAAGCCTTCCCAATGACATGTGAAGCCCTGTGGTCCTCAGACATGAGCAAGAGTGAAAGCTGAGGCAAGACAACAGAACGGCAAAAGGGAAGCAACACCAAAAAAGCATTATTCTCCAACAAAGGCTGTAAACTTTCTGCTTTGTGACTTCTCAAGAGACAAAACAGGAAAAAGGGAGGTTGAATGGAGGAACACGCAAAGAAAGAGGACAGCAGAAGACAGCAGCCATATCCCTCTGCCCCAACATCACCTGTCAGCACAGCCTACAGTCCCACCTGGATCACCCGGGTGCACTCCACTCCTTTGGCAGTACATGGAGAGAAACAGGAGCATCATCAACCCAACCTATTTCAGATGTCTGCCTACAAGTGATTGCCTTTTTGCAGTGACGAGTATGGCTGGCTTACTCTGACATCAAGAATTCTGTGCAGATGTCTGAACTTAATTAAAAAGTGTCCCTAAGAGGTACCAATCCATAACTTCTAGCTTTGTTTCAGAGATGAATTTTCTTTGAGCAGCTTTCTTCAAATAAACCTCAGTCTGTTCTAATAAACGTGTCCATCTTTTTAATTTGCACCTTCTGTTAAATCACACATGCTGTTTAATAAGCCTGAAGGATTTACAAAGAAGTGTTTTTGTAGGGTATAAAACAGTCTTTTCAAGATGGAAGTATGAGACAAAGGGGGCCACAGATCACTGAGCTTTAATAAACCTACCTGTCAGAGTTGCACATGCATCTTGTGCTGACTCCTTCTACAGACAGATCAAAGCTCAAAAGAGAGATGTTTTCAGATTTGTGCTCTCAATGTACTTAAAATACACAGCCTAGATTAACTCAGGATTCAAGACAGCTATGGAAGACAAGTCAGAAAAATCACACACTATTAGAAAAAAAACCAGTTTAATCTTCCCTTGAGCTTATGGCAGGAGAAAAAAAAAAAACCCACTGCAAGCTGCAAGCAGAATTATCTGCTGCAAAGAGATGGAACAGCTCTCCTGAACTCACCAGGGCAAGTAGCAGACAGCCTCAAACTCAGGAGTGTGGCTAGACTGCTCCCAGGGCAGCCTTGCAGGTGTGTGCATGCTGAGCAGCAGTAACTGGCCAGAATTTGATGAATGCAAGAGGACATGGACACAAAGTGCAAGTAATGAGAAGACACACTGCCTTGCTTTGTAAGAGCAAGGGGGCTGGTAGCTCTTCAAATGA
Organism: Phylloscopus collybita; assembly: GCA_027886175.1. Classification (NCBI taxonomy): domain Eukaryota; kingdom Metazoa; phylum Chordata; class Aves; order Passeriformes; family Phylloscopidae; genus Phylloscopus; species Phylloscopus collybita. The sequence goes on along the minus strand of JAJNNQ010000006.1, from coordinate 42,437,006 downwards.
AGCCCCTTTCAGAAGCTGAACTTGAAATATCTGATACTGTTCCCTGTGGCAAAAAAAGACATACAGCAGAGCATCTGACAGTCAAAGTATTAACTCAGCAGCCATTATTTGACTGCTTTTATTGAGGAAGTCTGGTAAGCTGCTGCTGGCTCCTAGAAAGTAGGAAGCTATCAGAGCAATGTTTTTAGACAACATCATCTTGGAAAGAAAAATCAGTGGGAATATGCTCCCCAACAATTGAAGTAAAATCCCCTGTTCTGTTTATATGGTACATTAGTGGTTCACCACATATTATCATTTAACCTACAAAATACTAAACGACAACCAAAAAGGCCACAGGCACCAGTCTAAATTCAACACTTCTAGATGTATTTCATAGAATGGTTTGGGTTGGAAAGCACCTTAAAGATCATATAGTTCCAAGCCCTGTTCTCAGACCAGGTTGCTCAAAGCTCCATCCAACCTGATCTTGAATATTTCCAGGGAGGAGGGTGGGTACCTCTCTGGGCAGCCTGTTCCAGTGCCTCACCACCCTCAGGTAAGAATTTCTTCCTACCATCTTATCTAAACCTGTCCTCCTTCAACTGAAGGCCATTCTCTCTTGTCCTATCACTACACGCCCTTGTAAAAACACCCTCTTCAGCCCTCTTGTAAGCCCCCTTTAGGTACTGCAGGCTGCTCTAAGACCTCTCTGGTATTCTCTTCTCCAGGCTGAGCAGCCCTAACTCTCTGCCTGTCTTCATAGGAGCAGTGCTGAAGCCTCTGATCAACTGAGTGGCCTTACTCTGGAAGTGTTCCAACAGTTTCTTGAGTTTTGTGCCCCAGAACTAGATGCAGCACTGCAGGTGGGGTCTCACAGGAGCACAGGGGCAGAATCCCCTCCCTTGACCTGCTGGTCCATTGCTTTTGATTCAGCCCAGGACACATTTGGCCCTCTGCGCTGCAAATGCATATGGCTGGGTCATATTGAGCTTTTCATCCACCAACACCCCCAAGTCTTCCTCTCCAGGACTCATCTCAGTCCTGACGGATCTCTGCAGATGTTACTATGGCAAGACTGGTGTCAGTGCATGTGAAGATGAATGGGGACTAAAATATGTTAGGGATTTGGAGTTCTATCAGTATAAATTTGACATCAGAACACACAGACAACTTCTGACTGTCTTGACTATACCACCTCCTCACCATCTTCCTTTTCCCCACCCAGCCAGTAAGCTATTTTTATCACAGCTCTCAAACTGTTTCCTATGTGCACACATCATTTGGTAGCTCCTTCCCCATGAGGCAACTGCAACCACACTTAGAAAAAAGTCTAATGAGGGATTAAATTTCTCCAAGTGTCAGAAGCTTTGATCTGCCCTTTAATAAGCTGTCAAATACTCCCCCTTCCACCTCAGTCAGAGAGAGGTCTGAACAGCCATTAATCAAGTATGTTAAGGGCAAACAGCAAAAGCACAGTTCCAGATCAGTCCCAGCACTTACTGGTTCTTATGTGTGAAATAACACAACAGGCTGAAGAAACAACATGAAGCCACAGCCTGTGGAAAAAATTCTGTTACAACACTTAGGTGGACTGTTGGCATTTCAGTCCACAGCTACAAGCCAAAAATCCTACTTCACATTCATTTAACCGTGGAAGGCAAACTCACTTGAAACACACACCCCCTCCACACTCACTATTTATTTTAGCCTAAGTTTCACACATATCTACATCTCTCCTTTAGTGCATATCTATCTCCTTCCTAGGTAAGATGGGATTTGAAGTTAAACAAATTGCTGCAAGCAGACGTGGGATCTAACATGTTAAGAGCACTTTGAATGCTGCTCCTCCTGAAATTTTCACTTCTGCTGGGAGTCCTCCACATCACTACCAGGCTATTCTGCTTGGGTAAAACATATTTTCTACTGAAAAATTATTTTTGCCATGCCTCCGTTTCCCCTCCTCACCCCTCTTTTTTTTAAAGGCTTCTCCTTCTGTTGTTTCTTGTTGCTCCTCACTAGGCATTGTGGAAGGAAACTGTAGTAGATGAGAAGCACTTTCTTTGTAACAATCTTATAGATTTATATCAAGATACTCAATGTGTATGAAGAAGTCTGCAAGCTTTCTGTATTACAGCACAAAACCTCCTTCTCACATCTTGAATTGTTATATTTTTGTTTGCCTCCTTTTTATGCTCTTATCAGTAGATTCCCTCTTTCTCTGAACTTTTGCCAAGAAGTCTGTTTTCTAGTATGTTGCACCCCAAACCCACTTTTTCTCAGCAAGCCACTTGTAGCTTTAGTATTCCAAGAAAAGAAGGCAAAGAGAAAAGTTTTAAGAAATCTAAAAAAAACCTGGTCTTATGAGATTTATCCACACACTATCCCTCATGCTAAGCACTGCAATTTAGATAAACAAAACCAGGCAAATCCCCCTCCCAAGAGCTTCCCTAAATGCAGGAATATTATTGTTGGCCCTTCTCACCCGTTCTTCTGGAGAGGTGCTGTCATCCAGGTTATTGAGGGCGTTTTCCACCCGGGCCAGACGACCAGACAAGGACAGCAGGAGGTTGACCACTTTGTCAAGGTCTCCAATAAACATCTTGAATTTGTCAAACTCATTTGGTTTGCAGACTTCTTTCACAATGGCCTCCACCTCCTCCCCCAGGATATTGTTTGCTTGGATGTCTTCCAGAAGCGTCTCCCGTGCTTCTCTCAGCACCTGCAGCTTCCTACTAATGCTGTCAATAAGTTCTTGCTGTGGAAAATAAAGATTAGAATTTATTAGCACTATTGCATTTTTCCCTGCTTCTGAAAGTCTTATCAGCTAGCACTTTAATACATTTCAAACTTCCATGAGGCTTTGACAATGAGTGCATTACAAATAAATACATGCCTGTGTCAAAGGTCTATACCTCTGCATTCAAAGGTTCAAGACATAGCTGCACGATGCTCAGCTTGAGGTCTCTGTTAAAGCAAATTACCTTTGTGGAAAAAGATGAAGGCTTTTCACCCTGCTAACGAGCCTTCCTGCTGCTTCTTTGAGCAGCTTCAAAGCCTGCTATGAACAGCAGAAATTACAGCACATACCTGTGTCTCTAAACACCAGGTCCATAACACCTGGCTGAAGAGCTACACTTTGGAAGACACATTACTAGAAAACTAATCCTGTATTTTCCACATGATGCAGTTAAAACTAGGGCACCGTCAAGCTTTCTTTTCCCTTCTGCATAATATTAACATTCCTCCAATAGCAGTCCTTCTACTCTCAGAAAATCTTAGCATTAACAGTGCCTTACAACATTTCTGTAGGGCAGTCATAATCCCTATGGCACAGGGAATAAAATCAACTGTATTGTACAAAGCAGCTCTGTGCAAAGCTCTTCGAAGTGGCTCTGCCAAAGGACCAAAGAAGCATCACCGTCCCCGGCCAGAGGAATACACAACCTCACCTGGAGTTTGGGGGGCTTCTGTACTATAGTCCCCACTGCCCGAGGTGCACTTGCACTACCTTAAAGCATGTCAGGTGCAGAACCAGCAGAAACCAGACCAAGAATCCAGATCTCCTTTGATCACCTGTGGTCCCCCTGTGCTAATTCCCTGCATTTGGGCAAGAGGTCTTGTTTCTTACATGCCCATTAGCTTTCACTGTGCACAAGTGGTGTAAGCTAGTTCAGCCAGCTGTCGACTCTGAGATAATTCACGCCCTAAAAATGCCTCATTCATTTAAATGTAGGTGCCTATTTGGTATTCAGCTAATTTCAAGTACGAAAAATTTCCAAAGCATTCTCTGAACATACACCTCAGTGCAAATTCTGAATGAAAATTACACCCTTTAAAATAGTCATTATTTCACAGTACCCTTACCTTTTTTTTTTTTAATTACACATGACATTCTTTAGGAACTCTGCTTTCTAAATGCAGATCTGAATACTTCATGATTACTGAGAAACATACTGATAGCATTTGCTGCTCACAGAGGCCACTAAACAGTCATTGCCAATTTATTTTAGGAACAAAAACCAACACAAAACAAAGTCTGCCATCTTAACAGAAAGCAACTACACCATGAAAATGTAACAGCCTTTTTGAAAGTAGACATTCAACCCATGGATTATCCATACTGGTTTTTCCTTTTTGATTTAATGCACTCAGTGCAGGTTAATCTGGATCTGGGTTATCTGTTAGCCTTGGTGCCCAAAAGATTAAGGTAGTAAGCAGTTCTACAGATGCCTGCTTTACTGACTGATTAATCTGCAGGATTTGATTTTTTCCCCCTTCTCTCAATGCAAATGCAGTTTGATTTGGATTATGTAGGTCACAGTGCTACGCTCTCATTTCCCTCAGATGACATGCACTATGCTGCTGTTTCACCATCTCAAACACAGCAGGATACTGTGGTACTCTATGCTATTATCTCAAGTTTTTTCACTTCTGCAGCTGTGCTGCAACTTTCTTTAATTGAAAAAAAGCCACATGGCTGCTCAGCATTTACTGATACGGTCTGCCAGTCCAGATCAGCTCTCTCAGTTTCTTTCTTTAAAAAACAAAGACGCCATTTTCCCAGTAACATCCCAAGCAGCTGAACCTCTAAAGCAAGATTTTTTCAGATGAGAAGGCCATAAATACTAAGACTGTCATATCTATTTAGAATTGGGTTATGATTACTGATTGCTTCATACCCAGACAAAGCAGCCTCTGCATGCAGCAACTGTGAAACCCCTACATCCTTTTGCACAGAGTAGAAAACCTGTATTATGTTCAATATCTACTGAGCCAGAAGAGCTGCAGTCTACATCTTGAGACTGGCAGATGAATAATTTATAGCTGTGAATTCTGTACCAGTACACAAGAAAACAATAAAGTCACTCTTGCTGATCTGACTAGCAACACAGAAGGTGGCTTAGCAGAGCACTGCTCAGGTGGCTCACTGCTTGGCATGCTTTTACATAAATTATACTCTGCTTTCAGCTCACCACCTCATTCCTAAGGAACTCAAGCCTCAAACCAGATAAAAACTGATGAAAACATGAATTATTTTTACACTCTTAAGCAGTTGCTGAAATTTTCCTAACGGCAAAGGGGAAACTTCCTACACAGCCACACATGGATTTTCGTTACTACAAAAAACACTCTTATAGCATCTTCAAAATCTGAGCAGTGTTTTATAATTGTGGTAAACCTACATTAAACTCAGTATATAAGACACACACATTCCATTCCTGCTAGCTAGGAATACAGGGATTGGCTAAAAAAAAATCAAAATTACATATAAAAAAATTAACAACACTATATGAAATTCCTTTACTTATTTCAAAAGAAAAAAAAAATCACCACACATTTCTGGTTTGCAGAGCAGAGAATGACAAATACAGGAATCACTCTACAGTGGACTGCAATTAAGATATCTCATAACAGAACTACAGTTTCCAGGAATCAAGGAACAGGTTCTGGGCGTATGGCCCATCTAAAACTACCGAGGTCATAAAGGGTGCCATTAAAATGTTCAGGTCCCTAACAATCCCTTGTTAAAGTGCTGCCAAATTTCAGAAGCTGGGCCAAGCTGTATCTTCCATCCATTTAATAAAGATGCTTTGACCCACTTACAAAGAGTTTTCTATATTTTCTGACGAGATCCATGATGAAAGCCCATTGAACTGAGCGCTCCATCTCCATGTGGAAGAGCAGGGAGAGAAGCAAGCAGCAGGATGTGTGTACTACAACATGTACACTTAAGAGGAGAAGACAGGAGAGTTCTGCTAAAAGCCCTTCGTGAAAACCTTCCTATCTCATATGATTCGTGGTATAGACTGAAGCTATATACTACTAATATAGCTTATGGGGGGGATGGATGAAGAAGTATGAAAATGGTAACCATGATTCTCCTGTTAAGAAACTAACAAAAGTAAATGGCAATCTTGCTTATAAAAGTTGTAGTGTTTAGTTTGTTGGGCAAACCAGAAAGGTTTCATTTTACCTCCCTCCTGCTCTGTAATTAATGAGAATTAAACTAATTCTAGCAAAATCGTGAATGTGACAATCATGTGTGGCACCAGATAAAACCAAATTACTGAAAATGAAGTGAAATCCTTAATTTGTGTAAGTAGTACAGCTGTTGGATTCAGCAGCTGTCTAGCAAGAGGGTGAGGGAAGGGCTCCTGCTGCAGCCACACCATGCCCCTGGCAGTGCACAGCACATTAAACCATGTGATGCAGAGGCAGCAAAGGGAGGCTGAAACAACACAAAGCTAACAGAAAACACAACAGCCCACTCAAATGCAGTGCCAGCCACGCCTGCTCTGAACCACAGGTAGAAAATTCTCATTCTTAGTGACTAAATATAGGCCTAATAATTAAAAATCATTTATTTGGGACTGGATTATCAAGTACACCCTGGCAGCTGCCTTTTAAGCAGAGAGCTGACTTGGACAGAAAAGGTTTGCACACCACTACATTACTGGCTTAGGTAAACTACATCACTTTACTTGATCAAACAGAACATTTCCTCCAGCTTATCCATACTGGGAACAATGATTAAAATATTTTGTGCCAAGTTATTAATGAGATGAAAGCAATCATTTTACTGTAGGACAACACTTTCCCCAATCACACAAACATCAGATCACTGTAGTATCCAGGGAATTATGGTGACCTTTGATCAGAAATAAAACCAAAGGACAGGGATGAATAAGAAGACTGCTTCCGTCCCTTGTGACAAGCAACTTCCACTGAATCCACTAGGTTAATTAGTTATCTCCCAAAATCATTATTAATTTGGGAGGCAGGAGAAATAGTTTGCTGTTCATGAAAACAAAGGGGAAAGAAAACAAAAAAGAAAAAAGAAGGTGTGTGTGTTCCTTCTCTCTCAAGACAAACCCAAATTCTGGACCTAAATTTCAAAAATTTGGAACAACTAAAACCACCACCAGCTTCAATGGGATACAAAAGGACTGCTGTTTCTTTTTACATAGTAGGAAATAGAAAAGGACCTCAAATTAAAAACGGTATTTTAAAATAACCTCCTCGAGACTTTTCCACTTGAGACTGTCCAAAACATGCAACAAGTCGCAAGAAGCAACTAATACGAAGTTCCTAAATTCACAGGAATACACTTAACTAATCTCCAAAAATAAACAAAAACCCCAGAACCAAAAGAGGCTGATTTTTTCCAACTGATCCTGTACATGTAGAAGGCCTTTTATTGAGCAGTGTTCAGTCAAACAAATTCACAGTTAATGTAATGAACAGAACTCAGAGCCTCCCATTACATTTCTAGAAATGTCTTTTACCTTCTTCTCTGACAAGTCATGATCCAGTTCATCTTCAGAATCATCCTCACTCTGCTGCTGTTGCTGCTGCTCCTGCATGTCCTTCATTTTAATCAGCAGCTCTGCCTTTGGTGCAGATGTGCTGTAGTAAGTAGAATTGGTTGTCAGGGAGATGGCAGATGGTGCACTCTGCTCCTCTTTCCTGGGAAAAAGTCAAAACTTTCATTAACTGCCTTGACACCCTAACCAATGAAAAGAAAGGAGAATGCTTTAGAGCCATCATTTCACCAAGCAAGGACGGGGTTGAAGAGAAAACCATTACCTATGTAAATAAGATAAATAAACACGGTCTGTGAATAAAATCTGTATGAATTCAGGATATGCTCAGCAAAACTGAAATCATGCAGAAGATCATACATTATTACCAGAATTGAAATGCATCAAAGATATTGCATCTGGAAACAAAATAGAAAGTTACATTTTACAAAGTAGTGTAAAACCCCCTCAGTGTCGTAGACAGTATCCTTTTGGATTAGGGTAGTACAATACAGATATTTAACTTTTTGATTAGGGAATCATAAACAAACCTCTTGAGAAGGTTTACAACTTAACAGGTAATTCATCTCAAGAAAACAAAAACCCAGAGAACATCAACATGGATGGAATTCTATTATTTTCTTTCTTTGATCTCATTCACTTCTAGGAAATGCCTCATGCTCGCTTCAAGTCATCTTCATAAATTTTCATCACATAAAAAAGCAAGAATATTGTTCCTTCTCTATCCAGTTACTAGACTTGATGAACTTGGTAAAATATATAATCACAATGAAATGGCAAATGTTAATTATTTCTTAAGTTGTGAAAAATTTGCTTTCAACCATGTTTTTTAAATCTTTCATATTGTACAACCCTGTTTCTGTCATTATTGGTATCATTAGCAGTATATGCTTGACTACTATTCTATCACAGAAGTCTCAGAAAAGACCCTCAACAGAAGGAAGACTCACCTGCTGCCCCCATGGAATACTGACACACTCTGGAGAGAAGCTTACAAGGACATACCAACTTACAGAAAGTAATACTCACTTCTCTTCTGAAATTTTTGGAGAGGGAACTTTTGGCAGAAGCTTCCTGCGCTGCTGAGCTTCTTCTAGGAGATGTTCATCTTTAGGGAATATACCAACCATCAGATCCATTGTTGTTTTTATTTTAACATTAGGATCTAGTATGTCTGCTAGAGATTTATCTCTTCCCACAATCTCTCTGGCAAGTTCTTCTGACTTCCAGTCTTCGAAGGTCTTTTCTTTGGCCTTTACATAGCTGGATGCTTGTGTGGCAGCACTGCTGTCCTTCAAGTTGCTCCCAGGTTCTTCAGCTGGTTGAGGGTCAACTGGTTTGGTTCTGGCTTCTGGCTCTGGCTCTACACCTTGCCTGGTGTAAGCACAGAATCGTGAATAGGATTGCTCAGAAGTGCTGAGTGTTTTAATCTGGTCCTTTTCCAAACCACTGGGTAAAGCAGGAGGTTCCATGGTACTGACAAGGCTCTGCCGACTCTCCTTCTCTGCGCTGCTCTCAGAATGAACTATCTTGATTGGAACCATTTTCACCGTAGTATTGTTGTCTATAACCCTTTCAATTCTGGAAAATAAACAAAATTCATCCTTAGGCAAGAACCTTGATTCTCAATTCATATCTGCCAATCAGAGGGGAAGCCCAAAAAGACAGGCAAGAGAGTGAGGTAATGGACTGGTCCTAGCACTGTATCTCAGATCCTAAATCTACGCATCCTCTTCTGCCCACAAATTTTAAATGGTATTATTAGTTCCTCTGTAAGGTATGCTAACATCAGCCTTGTACAATAGTCATGATATAGGACTTCCATATTTCCATGAACACAAGGGTCCAATCTCAGCAGTGAGGCCCTGGATTTCAGACCGCGCTGCTGAACCACCTTTTACCCCTTTGCTGCCACAGGCATAGAGGAAAACGCACCCTCAGCCCATCCCCACTGCCTCACACAGATCCAACTGTGCCCTCGCCCTTTTGGCCTGACAGGCAGCTGAGCTGCCTCGGGAGTCTGTGATGCCCTCACATCAATTCTCAGCTCTTCCAAGGGAAGAGACAAGAGACCAGATGGGAGCATCCCACAGGCTAGGTTTTTGCTGAGCTACAAGAATAACAAAGAATCACACATGAGTAATCTGGAAATAATTCAAAACTTAATTACATGGTAAAAAACCCCAAAAACCTTAATTTATAAAATTTCACACATGACATAGAAGCTTAATAAATAGATACCACCATAGTGTCCTAGTTTTCCACCTAAAGAGAAACCAGTCATTGAAGAAGGTAATATACAATTCAAAATATTCTTTTTAAGAGAAGCTTGTAGCAGAAGTTCTGTACCACATAGCTCAAAGGGCCACCTTAGCCATTCAGTAAACTGTTTAAAGCTATTTAAAGCAGAGGCTAACTTGGATTTTTAAATTGGACAATAACATGTTAAATAACATTACAGAAACATCTGTACTGTATATAAACCATATAAGAAACTAAAGTCTAGTTTAGTGGTTCTGAGTTTGCAAAAAGTTTAACATTATTGTCATAATGTGGGTTTGGAATCTCTACAACAAGGAAAGGAACATTGCCTACTAGCTAAAATATCTGGTTTCATCTGGCTGGATAGCTTGCCGCCTTTCAGATAAGTGACCAAGACATACTACAGCTCTTTTCCTCTAAGTGTGGGTGTGTCACTTTACTTAAAATAAGCTTACACTTTGATACTGTTGGTAACAGCAGAATCTGACTTGACACTTCCGTAAGTTGTGTCTTGTATTTTAATGGTATATTTGCCTCTGAATGAACATGCACCCCCCAGTAGGTATTCACTTTCCACAAGTGCTTTGTGAACGTGCTTTGACATACTGATCCAACTCTTGAGGCAGGTTTTCCAGCCCATGTTGAACCTCGCCACTCCCATTTCATCCGGCTGTTTTAATTCAAAGGGACTGTCATTTTAAAGAGCTCACTTGTGTGCCCAATACTTAGACCCAGCTCCCCACCTGCAGACCAGGACTCTCCTCCTGACTGCAGCAGAGCTGGGCAGTGCCCAGCCACCACCCCCTACCCTTTCTTTTGCTTATTTTACTTAAAGCCCACACATTTGAAACTCCGCTAGAATGTGAAGAGAAACATATTTTGGAATTTGGGGGAAATATAAGATGAACGCATAAATGTATGGGGGGCAACTAGAAGTGAGCTGAATGCAATTCTTTAACCTAAAATGCCCAACATCTGTTTTGAGACTTTGAGTACATTCCTCTCAGCCTAGTCAAAGATTTTTCCAGAAACTTTAGGCATCATTAAATCCAGTAAAAGCAAAAGACAGTTCAACACCAGGTGATTCAAAAATTCTGTTTCTGCAATCACTACCCTCTTGATTACTGAAGGTTTTCCATTTGTGGAAAGGCAGCATGAAATTTTCACGTGCAGCAACTCTGCTTGTGTTTCAACCCAACCAACACTCCCTCCTTGACTTGACTTTAGGTTTAGTGGAAATCTATTGATGCACTCTTTTCAGCTTTGTTGTTGCTAAACAGCTTAGGCAATAGCTGGGTTGTGTACACCATCAGTATTTGCCCCCTATACATTATTCTACCTAATTCACTGCAGGAAACCTTGCACACACGCTCACCTTGGCCTGCTGATGAACAAGACACTTTCCTTAAAAGAGTACAAAAGCTATAAGCTAATATCATCAAACATTAGCTGCCCCCAGCATGCAAAGTGGCATGTCCAAAAGCTCATATGCAAGGAGCCAATAGCAATAATTAGCAAAATCTGATTAACTATGTATTAAGATAAATCTACTTTACATATTTTATTCACATGAAATAAATACCATATAGAAAGTTCTGAGGTATGGCCGCCATGCTTGTCCTTTATGGCTGAACCTGTTTTAGTGAGTAATTTAATTATTAACTGGGGACAATATATTGTGTGCAAACAAGAGCTGTCTGGGCCTAAGAATTTTAAATGTTAGCAAAAGATTCACAGGGTAAGTATTTTATCATTCAGATATGGGCATATAATTAGGCACACCTCAGTGCTCATTTCAATATTAAAGCTTTAGCAAGAGGAAGGACAAATACAATTGGCTTTCTACACATCCTTCATATCTATTCATAAAGTAATACATAATGGAAGTCAAAGCAAAATATTAAGGAAGTCATTATTGTCATCTACCTTAGCACATGGATTCTAGGGTTCATATGACATATTGCACTTTTCATTGTAAATTATATTATTACTTCATGTTAAAAACACTGCAGAATGAAACCTCCTTTTTTCCTCTGCTTGTAAGAGGAAAAACATCAAAGCCTATTTAGGAAAAAAAGTCCTTCATGTTTTCATGTCATAAGGCAAAATGGAAAACAGCCTGAGTTTGTTCAACTGTTTACATTAGAGTAAAGCCATGCCAACTGTTTTTCTCAGAGAAGCAACCTCTGCATGAATTCAGCTTAGAGGTTTTGTTTTCATTCTTTAACCATGAATTATAGTGCTGAAGGATTTATGAAAACCAGGATTCCTGAGCTTCCTGGAAGAGTTTGTTATCTTGTGGGAGAATAACCTTTTATGATGTTAGCAGCATATGACAGATGCAGTAATCAATTAATTTCAGTCAGTTGTCTCATTCTGAGTTTATGTACTCTGGGAAAGGACTGACAATCTCCTACTGAGTGTTCAGTCCTTGTCAACGTAAAGTGTTGAGGACCCCTCCACAGACAACCTAAAGTGCCACATTTCACTGTAAAAGCAACATAAAACCAGTCATGATTTGGCCAGTGTATACTTCTCTGTGTGTTTTCAAAATAGATGTTCTCACAAACGATCCAGCTTCCCTTCCCACAACTGCTTTGTCCCTCCCTACACTGATTCATATTTATATACAGACTCAGGTAGGGGAAATGATGACAGGGACTTTTCTGACTTTGCCTGTACTGTCAGAGGAAAATCTCTTAGAACCTTTCCCTTTTGTTTTCTACTAACTACCAGGTGTAACACCTGGGCAGCACACGTCAACTGAAAGAAACCACGGACCAGCTGAAGGACATTAATGGTACCAAAAGGAATTTCACACAAGTCTGTGGTCTCTAAAATATGCTGCAATGGCTCAGTGCTTAATGAACTTGAAGGATGTGTAAAGAAAATGAACAGACAACCAATAATAAGGTCTAACTGGGCAAAAAGTGTTAATAAGATAGTAAAGGAGTTACATCTACTACCTGGCTGGGTTCTCATCCTGTAGGGACACAGGAGGTTTATCAGTGAGCTTCTGTGGTGCAAACTGGGGAGAAGGGGACCTTGATGACTCCATGCCAGGTTTTTGAAGATACCGATACTTGGAAGACTCAGACTTAAGGTGTGTTTTTTCTTCTAAGTACTGACAAACATTCTCTGTGGATGACACTTGCTGGAGCTGCTGTGGATTAGCACTCTTCAGTTTTCCACTGAAAGCTGCAGGACTCTGACAGAGAGAGGATTGACTGGCAAAGACTTCGGTGGAGCTGGGGGATGAGGACAGAAAGGGCTGGCTGGCTGCTACCAGCAGAGATTCAGAAGAGGTGCCAAGAGATGGTGCAGAAATATCTGGTCGCCTGTATTTATCTCTTTTAGGTGGTGGTGGCCTCTGAGGAGCAGGTCCGCGCTTCTTGTTCGGCAGCACTGGCTCTATTCTATGGTTTTCCTCTCCTTTACCCCAGGACTGACAGGAGTGGTTCTCATTCAAGGTCTGTGGCTCAGAGTAGGGCAGGTGAGGCAGGCTACAATCCTTGCTCTTCTCATTCACATTTTCCTGAGAGTACCGGTAGTCACTAGGCAATGTCCCAGACCTGCCCCGACTCTCATGAGGCAGGACTGTAGGTTCTTGCACGTGCAAAGGCCTGACAGAGGACTTCCACTTGTGGCCTAAATTCTGGTCCAGCTGATTGCTCTTCTCTTGTGGGTTTTCCCTCAGGGTCACTGTGTCAGATTGCCTAGAGAAAAGAACATGCTTTTAGTATGCTGCTGATTTATTTCCTTTGGTGCAAGGCCAACCCACCAACCCAGAACACCGAGATCACATCCAACATTGAACATCAACTCCTCCAATCGATGGCAAATGCACGGCACAAAAACATCCTCTCATGTATGGGCACACAGGGTGTACCTAATCTAACGTGATGAGTCAAAACATAATGTCAGGCTAAATTAGGGTATGGAGCGCCACAGGACGCGACACAACCTCTGAGTAACCCCAGGCACTGCAGCATGCACAACTTAGTTAAATGCACAGCCAAATGGCCAAACGTTGGCACAAAACAAAACTGTCTCCAGAAGAGGAATTCTAATTCTAATACTAAAATTTCTCTTATTGCTCCAAAGTCTCACACAAAGAGTGTGAAACGCATTTCTTATCTTGTGCAACAATACTTCAGTAACATTTTAAAATGTGAATTGAATACCAGGAACTTTAATTATGAATCTGGAGGTTGAATTTTTGTGTATCTGCTGAAAAGAAGCTAAAAAATTGGGAAAGGGAAAATTAATATCTCCTGAGTTAAGGCAGGAAAGGAAATTTAGAAAGGATAGTATTTTCCAGAAAGACTTATTTTAAGGTTGAACTTCTTTTGCCCTGTCAGCACAAATGACAAACAATGGCCAAAAAGGCCTTATCTTATCCTAAATGTTTTGGGGTTTATTGCAGCTTCACACTCTCTGTCTCTAGTCAGGAAACAGCCTTTCGCATTTCCATGCTTGTCCTTTGCCACAAGACACGTAGTACATTTCTGGTCACCAGATAAAGACAAACTGGGGAAGGGACAGAAGGTAGGAGGAAAGTACCTCTGGAGCCCCAAGAGGAGACAGGTTTGCTCTCTGCTTTAAAGGAGTCTGAAGAGACACTATGAGCTGAGAAAGCAAGCTGCAACAAAGAAGTCAAAGGCTTCAGAGAGCTACTAATGTAAGTTATGCTACTGACAGTGCTGGTCTCTGTATTTTTAAATAGTAATCCTGTAGTCATGCACTGCCCAAGCCTTCTTTTGAGGTGACTGAAAAAGGCATCTTTCCCAGCCTATTTGTAAAATAAGGTTTACTTGAATTTTTCAATGTAAACACATTACTAACATCATTGTACCAGTTTTGAGAATGTCTATAGGCAGTTAACACCAGTTTGTAGGAAAACAAAATTTGAGATAAAAGCACATAAAATAACTATTAGCTTGAAGTTTATTATAAAATCTTTCTCTCATGTGAAGTGTTAAACCTTAAAATTCTGCTTAAAAAATCTGATAAATTTTAACATGAATTAGGAGTTTAGTATTGTTGACATTCAGGTCTCTTCATACTGCTCTCACGTAAGAGTAGCTGGTTCAGACAACTTCAAGTTGTCTGACAAATTCAGAGTCAATTCAGATTTACAAAACAGGATTTATTGATGCCTCTTTTAACAGCAGATGAAGGACAATTTTGTGAAGTAAAAAATTATACAAAAGGCCAGAAAGACCAACACTATTCAGATTTGGTTACATGGCATCTTGGCATCTTACGAGTCAGCTCATTTTCCCTAGTGAGTTCAATGTAAGCAGAACCAGATCTGTAAGTAGATCCACTAATTTTAATGGAAATATTTACCAAATGAAGACTACAGGCTTTACATATGAACTACTGTGTTTAAACCAGAATTTTTCATTGTCTAGATAACCCACGAACAGCACAATTTTCTCCTTGTTAACCCACACAAAAGCTCTTCAGGCCTCCCAATTCACCTTCACATCCATGAGCCGTAACAAAAACCAGTGCAACAGATGCTCCCAGGTACACAGAAAAATCAAGGTGAGACACAAAATGTTGCAAAGACACCAATTTCATGCATTACCTCAGCCAGTTTGCAAAGTACACCATGAACTTCGCATGCACATTGGGACTGGGAGTGCTGGTGGAAGCAAACAGGACAGAGAACACTACCAATCTGACACATGTGCATATCCAAAACATGTAACCAATATATTGGTGTGTATATATACATATATACACACATATATACATATACACATATATATATTTATATATTATTCTGGCTCAGAAGCAATGAATGTTCTAGCAGTCCTGTCATCTCACAAAACTGAGAAAAAGGACATAAAGAATTACAGCAGAGAGAAATTTAGAGATACCATATTTACAAACATGGAGATAAACTTCAGAGATTACACACATGACTTCATACAGCTTCCACAAAATTAATAAAAAATTTTGCAGTGCCACACAAAATGCGTCTGAGGAGAGGTGGTGGCTACATTCAACACTGAAGCTAAATTGCATTCAGTGTGAGTGTGTCGTCATGCAAAACATGCTCATCACATTATTTTGGAGAGATGTAAGCTTACTGTTCAGAAAGGAGGAAAAGAAAATAAGCTTCAAGCCCCAGGAGAACACAGTGGCAAGAACCTGCAAAGGTGTTACATTATTATCAATACTGAGAAGTCCACTAAGCTGCTTGCTATCTGTCAGTGCATCATGTAATAATATGCCCAGAATACAGCTGGTTTGGAAATGAGGCCCATAGGATTATGCAAAGATAACACACCACTGAAAGGAACTCATCATTTATAACCAAACATCACAAAGGGAGAGACACGGAACAGTTTTAAAGCATCTGAAAACACAGTTGACTTAATTACTGTTTTCATTCTAGATAACAAACCAGGCAACATCAAAAACATTAAACTCTTAGCTATCTTCAAACCCAAAGCTCCCCCACCCCTATAATACAACACCACAATTACCCAAGTTGCACGAGCCTTTCTGAGACAACAGAACCAGGAAAGTTCACACCACATTCCCCACCCCAGCATGGTACATTACAGCTTTCACTGTCAGACAACTTACACCAGCCACTTAACCTGAGCTGCAAAGGAGGTGTAATTAAGAGTCTTATGCTATTGCTACAAAGTGGTATTCAGTAAGGGTGAGTCTAGTACAGGAGTCTAACACGAGCCTTTTCTATTGCACTTGTTTTTAGTATTTTGCTGTAGGAGCTTTCATATCTAAACAGCAGGAGGCAGAAACTCAAGGTATGCTCCTAACTGAAAAGGAGGAATTGCTTCATTACATAAACCAGTCTTCATATTTTTGAGAAGCTCTCACTTAGCAGAGCTCAGCATTCCCAGAGGGAATCTGTGTGGAGAGACAAGAGGCTGAGCACTCCTCAGTGAATGCAGGAGGAGCTCTGCTCTGTGTCTTGTACTTTCCCTGTGGCCATAGCCACACCAGCATCACTTACTGCAGAGGGGGTGGGAATCTGGATCGCCATACTGGCACGAAGTATTTTCTACCTAAATGGACAAGTACATCTCTCAGTTTCCTTCTGGCTCTATTAGCTTGAGGCACACACACATAAGATTGAAATGTAAAAGCCATGTAAAGACTAAGCTGGGCAAAAAAAATCCCAGGTCTCATCCCCAGCCTGGACACCTCCAGTTCCCCAAGCAATAATACAACAGGCTATTCTACGAAGCCAGAGAGAGGTAACAGTAATGTGAGCTCTTACATAAAGGTTAAATCATGTACACATATACACACACATTAACTTGAGCCTGCCAGTGGAGTCAGTGAGCATTTACAAAAATGAATCATTATGTATAGATGCCTATCAGAAGAAAAAACATTTTTGGTTGCCATAAAAAACAACTCCAAATTGCCTTCTTCATTTGCCCCATACTCAAGATTTGACTAAATCTGTATAGAGAGACAGAAAGATCTGATTGAATGTTGTGCCTCAAAAAACTGAAAGTGATTTCAACAAACTCAATGTGTTTGATTTTTATCTGTCTGATTTACAGTTTCTTGAGAACACTTCAGGCCAACCCAAACAGTGCCACGAGATGCTCCAACTTCAAAATCCCAGACCAGATAAGTTTTGCAAAAATGCATTAGCCAACATTTGAAAAATGTATCATTCATTAAAGATTTGACCTCTGTGCAAAAGTTTCACCATAAAACATAAGCATGGTTATGTAACCAAAGATATGTCCTGCACTAACTCACTGGCAAAGGAGAGCAAATGGAGTGGCTGTTTCTGATTTAATTTAAATTCCTTCTCCAGAACTACAAGCTACACTGGATAAAGGCCTTCATACCTGAGTATGACTCCTCCGTAAAAGTCCTCACCATATAAAAACAAACACTCCCAAAATCAAGGCCACAGTTTTGCAGTCCCTTTAAGGTGACCTTATACACATACTCTGCCAGAAGAGGCAGTCTCCTTCTTTAGACACTTTGAGCTTTGTCTTCCTGCTCTTTTCAGAGTACTGGCAGTAGGAATTGTACAGCCCCACAGAAAACTGGATCAAGGACCTGATCTGGCTTGAAACAGATAATTATGTGGCTTAAGGCAATTGGAAAATACTGCCTTTGCATATGACAAAATCCTGTTTATAGGCACAGCTCTTGCCAATACTTTTTAAGCTATGAACTTTATGTGCTGAAACTGTGTTTTCATTGTGTATTTGTCTGGCACGTGGCACATTGGGATCCAAAAGCACTTCTGCAATAGTCCACAAAAAAAGGGTAGTTTCTTCTATCCAGTATAGTTCTGCTCAAGACAATGCAATGCTGTGAAGTTAGAATGCGGTGCATAGGGCAAGAGTGTTGGAAATTTGGAAAAAACCTGAGGTCTAATGTCACATTTTAATCCATATCGATAAGCTAACTAACTAACTAATGCACGATAGGTGTCTTCCATAATTTCATAATCTTTAAAGGTTCGAAGGCATCAGTTCCCCTAAAAGGTGGTGGCAGCTGGAAGCCAAGTGGGATATGCTGGGCTATCTCAAGTCTCACAAGATACCTGTGTTTAGCCAACTGTTTAGCCAACCAGCTTTAGCCAACTTAGAATTAAACATGAGTTCTCTGTGAACTACAACTTAACTCAGCACTTCACTTACACATAGATGTCTCCCTTCTATTAGTTATCTGAATCTTCATCTGAGTTCCATATCCTTTTCTTTCAGAGGGTCCAGGACCACTTAAGTCCTTAAATTGGTTTTACTACTGCAACACTCAGGAGACACTGACAACACAACACCAACATTTGGACATGCAAATTATTTTCCCAGTGGTTCATTTTTCTGATGAGCTCTGTATCTGCTATCACCATTGAGTCAGTACAGCACACACTATCCACCAGATAGTGACACATGAAGCATATTCCAGAGATGCTAAATGAGAGCTTTATGAAACTACTTAGAAATCTTTAAAGATAAATGCAGAGAATAAAGAACCCTCTAAAGAACCATGATGGCTGTACCCTAACAGTCATGCCATGAAGCACAGCATATAAGCCACTACAAAGAAGTTGAGCTGTCCACTGCCTTGGTCTGAAGAGACAGATGATGTCAACTAGTATCCAAGAAGCTCTACTGAAGCAAATGGTCCTAAAACCAAAGCATGTGTCAAGATGAAAAGAATAATGAATACTGGACGACAAGAGAATGCTTTCTCTCAAGAAAAAAAAAAAAAATAATAAAAAAAAAGGCCTGTCAGACAACCAGGTACAAAAGAAGGTACAAAACTAGCAAGATATTTCACAGAGTATATCCCAGAGCACATCACTGATACACTACAACCTGTTTATCATGGTGTGAAGTCTTGGTTTTTCAATCTTGTCTCTGAAAGCCTATTACCATTATCTGCACCTCAAGGACAGCTATCTGTTTAGTCAGTCACACTAAATACAGCTTAGTTGTCGCACCCAATGTGATAACGCAAAATGTCACTCTACCTTAACAACCCTTGCATTATCACCTGGCTTTATCACAGAATGAAATACGATAATAGACACTGCTTGCCAGTCCATTGATCCCACCAGAATTTTTCTCCTGTCCTGCCTGCATGTCAACATACACACTGCAATGTGTTTTCATCTCTCATTCTGTCTCTCTAAAAATGTTACCTATTTCCCCATGAAAATCAGAAATAAATCAATAAATAACGAAGAACATATCCACTCTAATTCTGCAGTAAATAAACAAAGTTATGCTGATGGATGAATGCAGGCCAGTCATGGATAACAGCAAAAGACATAGGCCCATAACAGAAATAAAATATGATTAAAATGATATTTCTTATCACAAGGGCCTTTATGCAGAAGGGAAGGATCTTGTGGGAAAGGGCAGAGGGAGGGATGCTTTCCTTCCCTTAGTTCAGAAAACAAAAGCCCCTCCTCCACTCTGCTGCACATCAAAAATAAATCACAAAAGATAATTTTTATGGCTGTATTCTTATTGCTTTATCTATTGCATGCCTCTACTAGCACACCAGGGATTACCTGCATGGCATTAAAATTACTTAAACTCAAGTCAACCACTTAATGTGTTCAGTACTTACACAGTGAATTCAATCATCAGAATATCCCAACAGTATAACGAGAACCATCATATTACACAAATGGCAACCATTGCAGAGACAAAAGGCAGTATTTTCCAACACTGCTAACAAGGAAATCAGTCACATTAAAATAAAGCTCAAAGAAGAATGATTGTTTTGTCAATTTACTAAAAAACCCCCTACATTCCAGTTGCCACTCCTTTGTTTTTTTCATTTAGAATTTTTTGTCCTGATAATGCTGTTGCTATTTTCTTGTTGCTATTACTACTGAAAACAGCTGCTTGCAGCTGAACAAGAATTAGGTAACAGAAAACAAGCTATAAAATGAAACACACTGTGAATAACAACTAGGTCACCTGGGATTCTCAGGCATTCTCTCACCAAAAAGAACACATAGCTAGCTCATCTCTAAAGGAAAAAAAAAAATCCTAAACCAGTTATTTTAATTAATTAGCATGCACATGCACACATTTCAACAGCCATCTTTTCACTCTGAGCCACACTCACCGCTTGCTTCTAACAGTCACATCCAATTCTCTTACTCTGCCAGCTAATAGCTCCTGCTGCTGTGGAAAAGGTCTCCGTGCAAGCCTGTACTCCCAGTAACAGGCTTGCCAGGCAAATAACAAGATGAAAAGCTCTCGCACCACCCCTAGCCGAGAGGAACCCCGAGCCTGGCACCCTGAGCCACAACAGCAGCACTGCAGCCCTCAGTCCAGAAAACAAGTATTTTCGAAAGGCACTGCCTTCTAATTCCAGTGTACATGATGCCAACTGTGAAAACAAAAGCTGCTAAAAACAGCGCGTGTGTGCAAGCGTATGCACACAGAGCATCTTCGCTGGAATTAACTCACATTTCCCCCCTCTTCTCCCAACCCATGAGCGAACAGAGCAGGCAATTGCACTAAGCAAAATAAAATTCTGTACCAAGCATTGCATCATTGTTAATTTGCTACTGTAGCTTCTGCTGATAGAGGCAGAAGATGCAGCCTGTGCTCAAAGACCTGAAGAACAAAAGAAATACAGTATGAATTAATACTGCAAATTTCTGTTCAGAACTGACAAAAAATGGTACATAAGGCACACACCTCTAGCCATTTCTTTCATGATTTAACACTAAAGACAAGACAATCTTACCAGGATTTACAGCTTTTTACCCATATTCACTGGATATGTGAGCTTTGCATCCTTGCAAATGTGCCAGCCAGTTTGAAAGCCTCGCAGAACTGAATCTGTCTCAACCTCTGCGTCTCGTTTACTGTAGCACAGAGGATTTTCAAAGCCATGCCTCACAACAGCTGGCTTGTTTTTGCCTGCTTCCTATGATTGACAAGTTCATACAAGCTCTGTCAACTTTAACCTTGATAAGTGAAGGCTTAGTCTGTATTGTATGTTACATCACCAGAAACTTCTGACCTCAGGGAAAAGATCTCAGAGACTTCAAAGCTTTTCCTTTCCCCCACCCCCACCCCCTGGATTTGCTTATTAAAAAAAATAAAAAATAAAACAAAACTTAAAAGTCCTTTAATTTTTTAAAGGTTTTCATTTGTGAAAATCATGACCCACATTTCCACAACTACAGCTCTGCAAGTTTCATCTATTTACAATGACTTTAAAAATCAGTATGCTACTAGCTTCCTTTCTGAACAACACTCAAATAACCAAGTCTTTAATTTTAGAGGAGAGTCCTCACCAACAGCCCTCCAGCCTGAATTTTTCTGCATGCGTTGTGTGCACAGGCGCCCTCTCTTGCAGGATTCTGCAGGGAAAGAACTGAATGCTTTCATGCTGCATGAGCACATTGCCACCCCCATGTTCCATCTTTAGAAGGCATCGTGGCTTTCATCAGAGAGCAAAGCTCAAGCTCCTTTCAATGTTTCTACAAGAACACATTAAAGACTTAATAGAGGAGTTGTGGATAAGGCTTTAATATGTATTAAAAGATAATTTTAAAGGTGATCGCTTTAAGAGGAAAATGTAATTTAAACTGCACACAAAATCACATAGAGCAGTTAGATATCCACTTAATAACCTCCCCTCAAATTTTTCTGCCTCCCAAAGCTGTATATTTGATTTCAATAGAGAGAATGATTTCAAGAATAAACACCAGTTTACATAATACAATACAACTGGCTAACAGACTGCAGCAAGTCTGGCTGGCCCGTGCAGAGAAATGGAAGCTATAGCTGCCACGTTACTTTTTAGCACAAAACTTCACTCACAGTTACTGACATAAACAGTCTCCTGCATGACAGCAAACCATAACCATGTTGCCTAAGGGCTTACAGCAGAAAATGAACATTTCACAGGCTAGCTTCTAGTACCAGAACACCATAAAGCCACTCCATATGTCAGAAATGTATGAATTGCTGCACTGAGGAGACAAATCAGTCACCTATTTCCAATTACGCTTTTCATCAAGTAACTTAAGGGAAAATAAAATCTACAGTGCATCAGCACATGATGCTTTTATGACTATAACCACTGGAGACTATATCTTACATTAGCTCTAAATCTCCACACTCAACTGCTGTTGTCATCAACGGGGCTACATGAAGGTAGCTGGATTTTAAGCAATGCAACTAAAATGCATGTCTTTAG
Source organism: Phylloscopus collybita (assembly GCA_027886175.1). NCBI lineage: Eukaryota > Metazoa > Chordata > Aves > Passeriformes > Phylloscopidae > Phylloscopus > Phylloscopus collybita. The sequence continues at coordinate 42,414,735 of JAJNNQ010000006.1, read as the reverse complement.
ATGGTTTTCATTCTAATCCTCTTTCCAGGGAAAGCAGTAAAATCAAACCAGAATACAAAAATGAACTAACACGTAAAAATGTATCTGTTTCCCTCTTCATCATCACTTTTGTTGTTCTTTCACTCACTCCCAATTTCAGAATCATATGGACTTCTTCCAGCTACTCATGCTTGGTAACACCTACCTTTAGGAGCAGGGGAGGAAACTTTCAGTAAGAAGAAACTAGCCTCCAACACTTCCTTTTATCAGCCCATGATGGCCTCGCATACCCCTAGCTGTCACTGCATGCACAGTGAGGAGAACAGATGTGCCAGGAGCAATTAAAGCAAAAATAACTTGGTAGCAAGAAGCTGCAAGCAGAATAAAGGGGATACATGAGATGGGATAGCCACCCTCAAGTTTAGAAACAGAGATTCAAAGTTCACCTGATAAAGGTAGAGGGAGAGTCCACATTTTCAAGGGTGTGGAGAATGCACAAATTGGATGGGGGAGAAACAGGGCTTTATTACTGTAGTGTACTGTAAAACAACCACAGGTCTTGGAGGCAGTCCAGCACCCATTTAATGAGATCCAGCAGCTGCTGGTGAGCCTGAGTGGAGCACCTCACCGATCTGCAGGACGCACACCTGACAGCCGCTGGCTGAGTGCTGCCAGGAGAGTGAGGAATAGGGAGGCAGTGGCAGGAGCCTGCAAGTTTCAACAATTTCATTTAGCCACAACCAACCCTCAAATCCCAAAATAATGCATTTGTGATGCTTATGAAGATGCCCACACATCTCTCAGCTCAACCAGCCTGAAAGTTTTAAATGGACAACAAGAGGAAGAAAAAGACTACAAGTGGGACAATTTATCATGCAACTTTTGCCTTGATCCTGAGGTATGAGAAGAATCTGGTTCAAATCTTTGCTATTTGAAGAGCTACCCTGTGCCAGTGGCCATATGCATTTGGACAAATCTTCTTTGAAAGATTAAGAATCCACACAGTGGTATTCTATTTTCAAAAGGGCATTTACATACATGAGATGAATATTTTTTAAAAGAAGAAGCCAGATGGTATAATGCTAAGAGATAACATGCAACTGAAGATACAATATATGAAACTCAGAGCAAATGCAAACACCTACCAAAACACCCAACCACCATTCTTCCTTCCCTCTCTCTGTCCCCTTCAAAGATTGAATTAAATAGCAATTACAAGGAACATCCACTACAGAACTTAAGTTCTTCTCAAATGAGGAAAATCCAGAACTAATCTAGCAAAGCAGATGTATAAGCAAAATAAGAATATAATAATAATAATAATAATAATAAAGAAATTTTAAAAGAAAAACTGGGGTACAAATCCTTAAGGGTGTTAGGACAAAAAAACAATAATAAAAAAGGGCTGCAGCAAAAAATTGACATGGTCTCCCCTTCACAACTCCACAAGCAAAGAACAGCCTTTGCAGAATAGCCTTTGCAGGAACTGTTCTTAGATGCTGCACACCATTAAAAGTGAGTAGTCATAAGCTACCTGGGCCATATGACAATCACCTGAAACTTCCACAGGAAATTGCTGAACTGGGACCTGTGATGCACAGCTACCTCTGATACTTGGACGAGTATACCTCTGATACCTGAACACAGTGACATACCCATTGTTGGGGGAGGGAAGGTGTGAGGGTGCTGAAGAATGAGAAAAAGAGAGCAAGAATAAAAAAAAAGCTCGTTATGAACCTGGAGAACTTCGGAATCATAAACTTAACATCTGAAATAATCAAAAAACTAGAAATTTCATGAAGAGATTCAGCAGCTGTACTAATGAATAAAAATGACAAAGAATAATTTGGGCATGTGTACAAAACACATGTCTTGGATGCACTACCAATCTTAGAAAGAGTCACTACACATAGGGACAAGAGTGGTCTGGATGACAGAGACTCTGGATTTTTAGATGAGTTAGAAAATTAAATTTTATCTCACCTGAGGCTCTTAGAAATTTGACTCCCATGAGAGAGAATCCTCACTCATCACATCATTCACATCAGAACTCATTAGATATAAATGATTCACAAAAGGGGTGAAAAACTAGGTGGCAGCAGTTGCTGCTATGAGGAAATTATTCAGATTTAATAAATGCAAAGTAATACACAGGAGAGATTTTCCTGTACTTCACCAACACATACAACGAAGTACAACAGAAATTACTGCTATGCAAGAAGGAAAAGCTGAATTTCACAGACTGTTCTATGAACATACAATCTTCGTACTTCACAGCAGTAAAAAACTAAACAAAACCCCCCAAATAAAACAAAGCTCAAGGACAGACCAGCAGAGACTTGACAAGATACCCAGCTGCATCTGCTACTGGCTCATACAGAGAAAAAAATCTGCCTAGGTAGACCTTTGGCCTGCTTTTAAGCATCAACATCCATCAGCTGCCATCATGTACCAGTGAAACAAGGCTCCACTGTCTCAGAGTGTGATATTTATGTATCTGTTATTAGTCAGTCATGGACACTAGTACACTGAAAGGACATAATGGCAATGAAACTTGTATTAATTACAAGTATTCACAGAAACCTAAGGAAAATGAACGGTTACAGGGGATATCTCATATCAGTAGATGCTGTTAGACTCACTCTCCTCTATATGCACAGGAAGAGCTACAGTAGGTTTTTCCCATTTTCAGACAAAATACAAACTTTATAACAGCCCAGACTGTACTGTGTCATTGCTAGATGACACACACAATGACATCATTGGCAAAAACAGTGGTGTGAGAAATGCCTTAATAATCTGTATCTCATGATAAAGAAATGCTAAGGACACGGACCTGCTGGAGCAAGTCCAGAGGAGTGCGAGGGAGATGATCAGAGGGATGGAACATCTCTCCTGTGAAGACAGGATGAGAGAGTTGGAATTGTTCAGCCTGGAGAAGAGAAAGCTCTGGAGCTTGTTAACACATGCATGAAATGTTTGCCAAAGTAATTTTTCCACTGATTTCTAAGGAAGCAGTTGCACAAGACCATACTACTTCTTCCTCACACGGAAAAGGGTGAAAACATTTTGCTTGCATAGGTCTGGTAATGTCTGGGTAAGTCCTTCAATGCCTGAGACATACTTGTCCTACAATGTTCAGTCAGGAAAAGCAACTCACAGTTTGACTGTTTAACTGCAACAATAAATGAATAACCTCAGGAAGGTCAGCAAGAGCCAGGTTCTGCCCCTGGGTCAGAGCAATCCCAAGCAGAAGTTTAGGCTGAGAACAGACTGAGACCAGCCTCGGGAAGAAAGACTTGGGGGTGTTTGTGGACAAAAAGCTCAACAATGACTTGGCAGTGTGCACTCCCAGCTCAGAGAGTCAAATGGCTACATCAAAAGCAGTCAGGCCAGCAGGTCAAGGGAAGGGATTCTCCCCCCTCTACTCTGCTTTTGTGAAACTCCACCTTGATTACTGCTTTCACCTCTAGAGTTCCCAAAAAAGGAAAAACATGGCCCTGTTGGAATGTGTCCAGAGGGCTACTACTATGATCATGCAATTGGAACATCTCATTGAGGACAGGCTCAGAGAGTTGGGGCTGTTCAGCCTGGAGAAGAAAAGGCTCCAGGGAGACCTTATAGCACCTTCCAGTACCTTCCAGAAGGCTACAAGAAAACCAGAGAGCGACTTTTCACAAAGGCATGTAGTGATAGGACAAGGGGGAATGGCCTTAAGATGGAAGAAGGCAGGTTCAGATGAGGTATTAGGAAGAAATTCTTTACTCTGAGGGTGGTGAGGCACTGGAACAGGTCATCCGAAAAGCTGTGGACTTCCCATGCTGGAGGTGTCAATGACCAGGCTGGACAGGGTTCTGAGTAACCTGATCTAGTGTAAAGTTCTCTAGCCATGGCAGGAGGGTTGGAACTAGATGATTTTTAAGGTCCCTTGCAAACCAAACCATTCTAGGACTCTATGATTCTTAATAATGAAGTTTAAAATAGCTATGCAACACAATGCTGACAACAAATATTCTCTTTAACTATTTAAGGAGATGGCTCTTTTGCTACACATAAAAACCCCAAGCCTTAAAGTCTTTTATTTCAGTAGCTCAGTTCCTAGTTAAGCTGATCCTAACACTGTATATTTCCAATTAATTTACACTAATTTAAATGGTGACTAATTTACACCATCTACCATTGTAAATATGAGGAACTAATTTGTCCAAATGTGTATTGTGGATTGTTGGTGATTTTTCCCCCACTGTTAATTAGTCCTCATAGACATGTAAACCCCAACCCCTGTAATGGTCACAAATCAGAAAAAGCTAAGAGAAGTAACTATCAATATACCCACATCTGTTTTATTTGTCTGTGTGTATACACATATATACACACACACAAACATCCATATATGCATGATATAAATAAACACACACAAATGGACTGCTGGTCATTTTTAAATTCTTCTCCATCTCACTCAATTCAGAAGACATAAGGTCACTCACATTCCTGTGTTGCTGAAGGTCTTCCTCCTTCCTGACACAATAATTTGCTGCTGCTTCTGGTGAGCATGGAGCCTAGATATTCACCAGGTGTTGAAAAATCTTCCTTATAAAGAGCCTAATAACAAACTTGGAAACATGTCTATAGGCTCCTGTTTCTGGATTATCAAAGATTTTTCTAGAACATTATACTTGGACATTTAAGACAACTTAGGCATTAAGAAATTATTTTTATTTTGGTTATGTATTCTAAAGGCTGTTCCTCTGTCTTCAAGAGCTCAACTCAAATAGGAGTAACTAGTAAGGTATGAAAACATTGGAAGAAATATTTTACAGTGTTTAATTAGAGTTGAGTCACACTATGGTTCTACACTTGACATGCATATGCTCTTGGACTTGACATCTATTGTATGTTGAAATATTTTCTGCAGCCTGTGATCTCAGATATCCTTTTTCACTTTTTGAAGTTATGTAACTTTAATAGACATCACAGGAACAAATTAATAGAGCTAGGAAACAAATGTTCTTAGAATGTAAATAAAGGCAATGGCTGTAAACATCTCTAGTAGATGGCAATCTTAAGAATTAGATCATAAAGCAAGATTCTTTTGATGCAGAATGACTTATGTATGCATGTCATACTGGAGGAAGCCACAGACTACTGGTCAGAGCATCCATTTCCCTCTTTAACCTTTTGAAAGTCTTTCAGCTTAGAAACTGTGGAAACTTCTATAAGGAAGGTAATTATATAACCAGTATAAGTCATCTTAAAAATGCTGAAAGGGAGACATGTTTAAAGAAGCAGAGATTTGGCATCTGTAAAAAGGTAACCTTTTGTAACTAACTTGAAATAGAAAAAGTGGCAATAAAATAAAAAAACACTATTTTTTGTTTTACAGATCAGCAGAATTGTATAATGCTTTTATGCTGTCCTGAAGTTAGCAACATACATAGAATCAGATAGACCCTCCAGTATAAAAATGATAATTTCATGTTAGATGACTGCCTCCCTGTAAGTTCGTAACAAGAGTGGTTTGGTTCTTCCATAAGAGATGACAATGGCTGCTATGGACCACTATTTTCTCTTCCTACAAAAGTAATATCCTAAACTATTAAATACTGCAGTTCAGAAGAACATGTTGCAGCTCTTCTAAAAAGGGAGATGAAACAACCTGAATTCACTGGAAACACCCAGTAATCTCAGAGGGGAAAAACAGAGCTCAAAGACGAAACAAGTTTCACAAACTATCATCATCAACTCAGCATTCACACCCCACCTCCCCAATTTTTCAAAGTAGTGTTAATTTAGATTTTACAACTGTGTGCTAACAAAGAACAGCCAGGAAAATACTGTAACAAAAAGCTCAGAAGAAAAAAAAAATCTAACATCTTTGGTTTTGTTTGTTTGTTTTTAAAAAGCCATTGGCTGGTACAATATTCTAACCCTTTTTCATTCTAGATTCAGTGCATTAAAAAGACTCATATCTCTGAGGAAAATAATCAGGAAAGCTGTAAATGGTAAATATTCAAAGATTATTTCAAGTTAGTAATTTTTTTCTTTTCTAAAAACAGCTGAAGGGGAGGGAGGCCAGAGGCACCCTGTAGCATAAGGACAGTCTCTAACCTGGACAAAGCACCCGTGGACTCCACAGCTGTCCCTCAGCTTGGGTTACTGCAAATCTCACACCCACAAATGCAGAAGGGCCACTCCTGTGTTCAGCCCCATCACACTGACTTTGGTAGCGCAAAGGCAACCTTAGCACATAGTGGCACAAAGTAACAGCTGCCAGGAAATTAATCCAAACATAAATTTTAAAAGAGTGTATTAAATATGACCATGAGGAAGAGCTCAGGTTTGGTTACTATTCGTGCTCTAGAATATACCCTGAATTAGGTAGATTTGGTAGCCATTTGCAGATTGCTAGATTTTAAAAATAAAAAACTAAATGCCTTTAGGGCAGCTCAGAAATAATAAAATCAATCCATGCCATGAGACAAGTCCCTTTTGAGCACAAGAATGCCTTGTTAAAAAAGGAGCACACAGAAATATATATTCTTCCCCATAAGACAGCCATTCATTATCATGCCGTGGTAGTTCACAACACAGGAATTAAATGCCCAAATTTTAATTAGTTAGTTTTTTGAATACAGAAGGCATATCAACCCTCTGCATATGAATGTTAAGACAAAGTCTGTGAAAGAGACCATTTCACAAAAGCTTCTGAAATGCAGTAAAATGGCCAAATACTACATCTGAAATAGTATGTCAAAATAGGCTCCAGCTGAAAAAAAAAGTTACTGCAGCTGGTGCCCAGTCATGTGATTTTCATGGATTCCATGATTATAAAGCAAGAATTGTGCTGCACAAACACTGCTAAAATGCTGGCGTAGGAGTATTATTCACATGCTTTTGTGACTCGGCTTCGGCGCTGGTAGATGGGAGTAATTTTACTTGTCCAGAGACGCTGGCCGCCCGCAGCAGCCCGGCTGCTCCCGGCTGACCCCGCCCGCCTGCCCCGCTGCCTCCCTCCCTCCCTCCCGCCCTCCCCACGCTGCGCACACACTCGCACCCTCGTGGGCTGCTCATTTTGGAATCACTACCGTAAGTACAAAGGGCTGCAAAAAACTAGAAAAATAGGGGGTGGTCTCTTCAGCTAAGCCATTAAGCAATGCAAAATACAATCATATGAACCCACAAATAAATATTAACTTTTTGCAAGGTTTTATGGTCACAGCTAGAGTGTATGTTTGCTACAGTTCATAATTTCCTCTCCCTTGAGAGATTAATACCACTTACAGAACCAAGGAAAGCCTAGAGAGGTTCTTTTTTCCTATGCATGGGTTCCCTCTGTTATGAAACCCAGAGCTGTCAGACCTGGCTATAGCAGCCTGTGCACAACCTGAGCTCGGCTTCAGCAGCTGCAGAATCAGCGATTGCTGAAATCACTGCTTACACCACAGTGGGCCAGGACGAGGACAACCCCTCAGCATGCTAGACATTTAAAGGATCTTAACTACACTGTGCATACAGTCACACCTTTGAAAAGGGTTTATAAACATGGTACATTAATTAAAACATGAATTAATAGAGAAAACTGGAGCTCTTCAAACAGTAAAACAAATTTTAGGGTCTTCTGTTCATGTCCTATATTGTGTAAAGGCATAAGAAAAAAAAAAAAAAGTCCATTTTACAGCACTATTATGTTTCAGCAGCATGCTGTCTTTGCCAAGGATAATACTGGAAATCACTTTTGAGAAACCTCAGGGCCCCCACCTACCCCTGAAAAAACCTGTAACTATAATTTCATTCACATAAATAAGAATCAACTGCCTCTGAACAGACTATAATATGCTCAATATTCAACAATTTCTTTAAGCTCACACTAGAGTCCCCAAAAGTTTCAGTCCCAACATTAATTCTATCATGCACATTGAAGTATGTGGGGAGAAGGAGAAAAGTAAGGGAAAAAGGCACTGCAGAAACTCTGAAATCATCACAGAACTTGCAGTTTGAGTCAGGAGAAGCTCAGATCAGAGAAATTTGTCAAAAAGATTTGTCAAAACCATATCTTTTAGAGAGAGAAATTAAGAAATACTGTACTTACCTTACAGTGCAGTTCCTTTCATCCAGATTGTTAATGTTAGAGAAAATACACTCCCCATCTTCCTTTAAATCCTCTGCTTGCCTCCTTACTTCAACTGATACTTCCTAAAAGAGGTTTATAGTACAAGTAAGAGACCAAGTCATCATGTTTCACTCCCCAAAAAAATCTATGATTATGGAACCTCTTATTTGTGGGTTTGCTCTGTTTGAATATACAGCAAGTCAACAGCACAGCATGTTTCAAGCCTGTTTGGTTTTAAGCAGTACAGTGTGCTCTGTGACCTCCTGCGCTGCACTCCCGACCTGGCCGTGCTCCTGTCGCTGCTCTATCTGATCTACAGAAGAGCTTAACATTTATATAAACGTTTGCAACTTCCACTTGGCAAAAACAAACAAACAAACAAGGCACAGAAGAAGAGCTGCTCACATTTTAGAAGATGCAAGTATGCACCAGGTTGTGAATCCCCATGCGTCTACTTTAGTTACTCAGTAAAACACCAACAGTGCTGTTCCACAACGTTATTATCTCACTATCTTCAAACAACCCCACCCAAAGCATAGCTTTGCATTACAAACACTGAACCTACAGGAAATTTAATTGCGCATTAGCACTGGAACAATCTGAATCATATATGCAAAACAACATCTTTATTTACTTCAGTCTGTTGTAAGCATCTTCAATGCACTTATCACCATATTTTCCAGGTGCCTAAACAGGTGTCTGCTTTTTGCCCCAGGAGGCCTATACTAAATGTAAAGGCACTGACTAATAAACCAGAAATGCATGCAGGGAATAGATTATATGATACTTTTTTTTTCTGCTGGGTAGGCAATTATTTAATAATTTAGTGAATTTAGTTTTCAAAATAACTTCCAGGTGAGTATTTTCAGTGCTTGGAATCTCTACCCTAATAAATTATCTGCATAGTTAAGTCTGCACAGAGTTCAAAAATAACTTTTGCCAAACTTAAAGACACAAAAAAAACTTATGGAAAGATAGTCCACGACTTTTAGAGAGCAACATTCATGGGGGTTTTTTAAGCTATTCTCATTCTACTCCATGTCTACACACACACAGAGGTGACCTGTGAATGTAAGAATGCAATGCTTTTACCAAGAGGGGAAAATAAAGCAAAAGTAATATACAACTGCATTGCTTCAATTTTATTCTTGCAGAAGGCGAAGTTCAACACAGGTTGAACACACTAGGACTCCTTATACACATCAGGCAATCTTGTAGTAGCTTGAACGACATCTTTTAACAGAGAATTAAAGGGACTTGGTTTCTCTGTTTACTTCCAGTGCCACCTGCCAACCATTACCTGGCCCTGCTCAGTTAAAAATTAACGCAATATTTGCTTGCAAGTTGAACAGACATTTGGCATCTCTCTAAGGAATAAATGTATACATCTTAAATCAAGCAAACTGACGTAAAACAAAACATTAAGCAGTTTCATTGTTGCCGTGGCTTTAACATTAACAGGCATATTGGTAATCTCTAAACTTTATTAGGCAGAAGTTTTGTCCAATGAAGCAAGTTTTTGCATGAAGCAAGTTTAGGAGTAAAGAGGAAATCCGTGGAAATTATTAGACCATTAAAAATTAGACAAAAGTATGTATTATTTACGCTTGGAACACTTTTCTTTGTAGTTTTTCAGAGAATTCAAGCAGGCAATACAGTCACACCAATGAAAAAGCAAGTCTGTGTGAAAATTGCTCTGAACCTTCAAAGTCTCTACTGTAAAAAAAGGATATTAGCAAATCAATCATGTTTTTTTCATCTTACTACAACACAAAAGAAATTACTTTGATCCAACTGCTCTTGTGCAGTACAAATGTTGATCTTCCTCATATTACTTAAGAGATCTACCTATAACATTCACTCCTTTACTGACAAAAGGCAAACAATGTTCCCAAATTAGAAATTTTCATAAAAATTCTCTTTTCCTTTCCACTCCTCTACTGAGCCCCACCATCTTGGGCAATTTAAAGGACAATGCAAAAGACACTTGTACCTGTTTGTAGAAATCAGTGGAAGGGGATGATCTAGACCTCTCATGGGTGTATTGGGATTTCCCATGCTGTTCTTGGCCTGTATCGAGGATGTTATCAGCTGAATGGTACCTTCCTGAGCCCCTTGGCTCTATTGGCTTCCACTGCTCCTTCCATGATGCCTCATACTCTGCAAAGGTTCCCAGGCGCTGTGGCTGTGCAGATTTGCCAATCCTCTCAGCAGCCCTATTGCTGCTGCCACGGTGGGCACTATCTTTAGAAGCTCGAGCAGTTTCAGGTGCAACAGAGGCTACCCGACCTCTTCTCTCATACCACAGCTCCTCTCCCTCTTGTGCTTTCCTGTCTGGCCTCTCAGGCTGTCCCTCTGCTACACCAGGGGGACCTGGTTTCTGTGATGATTTTCTAAATGCAGGCTTACTTGTTTCTTCAAAAAATTTCCACCTGTCTGCAAATGAGCCCAGGGCTTCTTCTGATATATTTGGACGGCAGTGAGCATGGCATTCATCCTCTGACATGCCCACCTCATTCATCTTCTCTGGTTCTGAGTATGACTTCAGTTTTTGCTCTGTTGTGAACCTCTTCCTGGCTCCAATGCGAGAAACGTGATGAGTGCCACTCCCTGTAGGATTTGGTTTGGCTTGTGTAGCCTCAAGGAATCCAGAGACATCTTCAGAAGCCAAAGCCAGTAATGAAGAGTTGTAACTACCAGTTTTCCTCTCAGGTGACCTGGGGAGATACTCAGCGGGGCTGGGCTCCAAGTCCCGACGTTTGAAGGATGTCGCGCTCAGAACCCTGGCCTGTGCTTCCTTGAGGTGATCTTTGTAGGTGCTGGTAAAGTTTGTGTCTGGGGAGGTGGTGATATTCTCTGTTGAATCTGGTTTCCAGGTCTCACTGCACTCCTCTGTTTCAGATGACCCTACTAGTGTAGCAGTACTTCTACTTTTCTGCAGCTTTGCTCTTCTCATTTGGATCTCATTTCTGAGGGTTGTTGCAAAACGATCGCTCCTTCGTGCCTGTTTAGACAGGTGAGTATCAAATGAGGTCTGTCGTTCTGTTACCACTTCTGGGTTGTTGTCAGACTGTTTTTTCCCTTCCTGAGCTAAAGAGTGCAACATTGGTGTCTTCTGAGGAGAAATCTTGCTGCTCTCATCTTTCCCCCACCTGAAATCTTTCTGGGCAGATCTGTTTTCAGTGGTATGGACACAGCCCTTTATATACTCCTGCTGACCGTGCCTAGTTTCACTTTCCTCAGAGCTGTTCTCACAGCTTTTCTTTTGTCCAGACTTTTCAGTATGATTAGGTTTTTTAGATTCTTCTACTACAACACACCTAGCATCTCCCTCTCTGTCCACTGGGTAATGACTACTATTCTCATACCTTGTCAGTGAAGATTCAATAGATTGTTGAGGTAGATAATATTTTGGGTTTGGGGCCATTGTAATAACTGCAGAATTTTCATGAGGTCCAAGTGACTCATCAGTTCCCACTGCAGGTTTCCAGCTGTCATCCTTGACTTGGAGTGGCTTTGAGCTTCCCTGAGCAGGCTGTTTTGCTGTCACACAATAATATCGATTTTGTCCAGTGTTGTCCACCTTCTGTTCAGCAGCACTGTTCAAAGAGGAATTGTTGAGCAGACTGGCTTGGTGTGGACTGTAGCCATGAAAATGATCTGCAGCTAACTCCTGAATGCCACTGTAGGACAGATAATGTTGCTGATCTTTAGGTGCAGCTAAGATTCTTGCACTGTGATAAAAGGTGCTTTCATCGCTGTACTGGTGCTGGTGGTGATAAGTGTAAGCAGGCTGTGCAAACCTAACGTCAGTGCTGGACAAGGATGGCTGCAGTTTGTTCACAGTTCCTGCATTACTACTGTACCTCTCACCAGCTGAAGAAAAAGCGTGTTCTGAACTGAGATCAGATTTATAATTTGAACAGCTGATCCTCCTGTCACATGCTCTGGAGGGCCGCCGCTGCTGCTCTGCAGTTTCCAAACTCCAGTCACTCTTGGGCTGAGATCGGTTCAGGGCTGTAAAGTGCTGCGTGCTGGCACCCTCTGAGTACACAGGGCCATGGGCTTTCTCGTGGCCCTTGGTGGCAGCAAAGCTGTCACTACGAAGAGGTGGAGGTGGGGGGGGAGGAGATGAAGACTTCTTCTTATCAGGAACGTACCAGACAGGTCCAAAACTGGACCTTCCCAAGCTAGTGAGCTTGCCGTCTGGGTGCTCCTCTGTTCTAGTATTTTTGGTGTTCTCGTACTGGATGGGAGCTGGCAAATACCCAGGTTTGTCCTCTGTTCCACTGCTGTCATTCAAAAACTGGCCAGACTTGCTTCCGTGCTTAGCAGTCTCCCAGGGGCCCACTTTGTACAGCATGTTCTCTGTCGAAGAAGTGTCTGCGTTGGACAGAGTGTGGTCAGGGGTGCTAGAACTTGTGGAGAAAGACCCGTAGGCTGAATCCCGCTTACTTTGGCTCCCTAGATGATCAATGCTGCTATTAGACCTTGCAGAAGAAAGTCTTCCATACTGGGCTACTTGGGGAGTGTGGTCCCAGCTGTCCATACTTCCCAAAGAGCTGAATTGGTCAGAAGTGCGATATAGACTTGACTGATCCCATGAGTTTGACAGGTCATGAGAAGAACAACTACTGAAGGAAACAAAAAAAAGCGTCAGAATAAACGTCAAGAATGTCAAAAAATGCCACAACATAATTATAACCACCCATTTAATAATATTGGTTAAGATCCATCTGCACAGCAGTTAAAGACAAACAATCTAACAAAATTGAAAGACTGAACACGAAGTCAGGGCTTCAACGTTATACTCCACCACTGATTCAAAGCTTGAAACCTTAGTAACTAACTAACTCAGCTTCCCTACGTAAGTTTGCCAGTAATATGCATTTATCTTCTTGAAGGGTCCCTTCTCCCCCTGCAAATTGTTGATTTTACTGACTTTGCTTTCAGAAAAATTTAGTTTGAACTTCATTGACTTCCTTTTCCCCAGGACAAACACCAACTTATTTTTCAGCTTATTTTCCAGGCACCCCAATTCTTCCAGCTATGAAATTCATGTACTTCCTCTCTTCATCTCTGAAATATGAGTCTAAACTTCTTCAGCCCATGATGTTTTTCCCTTGTCAATAAGTTACTCCCAAAAATTATATCCCTATCTGCCTATCTGTTGGATGTTTTAACTTTTAAGCAGAGACACACGGAATGCATTTATCTCAAATACCACCTGCACACGCACCTTAGCAGTGTGGTTTCAAACCACTCTCAGGCTGACACTCTTACAACAACATTCAATTCCACCCAGTTCCACAACATTGGCAGGAAAACTTCAGGAGGAGATGCTAAAGCAGCATAAGCTCTGCATGGCCAGACAAAACGTCTAACTTTCCTTAGAGAATCCTTACTGCCACCAGTTTCTCCCTACCACTCTTTCCTCTATAAAAACATAGTCTTTGACACTGTACTTTCTTCAGGTCTTTTGCCAACGACTCTATTCCAAAATCCTGCTACTTCTGTTACTTTCCTACCTCATGAGTTTTGTTTCATTTTCTTTCTTTCTCTCACAGCTCCTGTCAATCCAATACATTTATGCTGAGATGACAGTCTTCCCAATTATTCTCATCACATCTCCCTGTTTGAACTTCACTGGCAGCTCCTCCTGCTTTTACATACCAAATTCAACTTCTTGCCTTTGCATGTAAAGCCCTTTGGTAGAAATCCCAGAATTATTCCACTTCCTTGTAGCTATAATTACATGAAGCATCTATCAAATCTTATGCTGTAAAGAGACCTGTGAAAGCTAGCAATGGAATCAGATTAGTCCACATAAAAAAATACAAAGAATGATATAGGTCTTTTCTTCTGTCAAAAATATTGCAAAGATCAACTCAACAGTTCTTTGGAATTCAATACTAACAGAATTGCTTTTTTCCCCCTCTACTCTACAGCCTTTTAAACTTCTTTTCTTATACAACATGGTCAAAAACAATTTATATGAAGTAAGAGAATATATGCTTTATGCTTATTTTCTAAAAGCATTTTATTAACAAGATACACTAGCAATGGTCTCATCTTGTGGGGTTTTATGTTCTTTCATTAATTTATTTTCAGCATTTAAAACATCTTGCTGAATCCTTAAAAAGGTCTTAATTGTCATCTTAGGCTGATACTGTGTTTCTTGTAAAAAGTATCTTGGTCATTACTAGGATTTTTTTGTCACAGCATAATGTAAGCCAGATATTACTACACATTGCTGATATTCCCACTCCCTTGAGCACTAAGGAGATCATAGAACCATTAAAGTTGGAAAAGACCTTTAAGTTCATAAAATCCAAAGAGATACATGGCATTAATTAAAAGAAAGATGCAAGAAAGCCTCAGTTTACAGGTCTCATGTAAATCTGCTAGAATCAAATGTTGAAGCAGAGATCACCAGCGTAGGAGGTCAAAGCCCTGCTAGAAAACGCCTAATGGAAACCCAGCAGAAGCAGCAAACACTTTAAAGAAGGACAGGAAGGTTTCTGATGGCATGTTACTGCAAAGCATGGTCTCCTGTGGGCCTTAACTGCAGGGCAACCCTCCTGTGAACCCTGACATGGAAGAGAGTCCAAAAGCCAGTTCTCTGCCTGAGTCTGGCTGGTGTCCCAGGATATCCTTCTCTCAATGGCTGTTTTAGAGCAGATTCATAAAAGCAGCCATGCTGCTAGTCAAAGTCTGGTAGGTGAAGTCCAGCAACAATCGACAAACATCACCCCTTGGCCACATTGGCCAGTAAACACCCTTCCCAATCCTGGGGCATGAACTTCTGCTCCTGGACCCTTACAGAAATGATCTCATCTCAGTAACTGCATGGGATTATAAATCAGATGTACCTGACCCTAACTGCCCCAAAACCTCAGTTTAGGTAGCCTTTTCAAAGCACACTTGTCCCACAGCCACATCTGTAATACCAGAATGAAGCAGGAGAGATGGCTGGGTTCATCTGCACAACCAGGGGCACAGAAAAAGACCCAAAGCTTCCTCTGTTATAGTATATCCTGTTGCAAGAAAATGCAGGGTTTAAACTTTCAGCAACTTCAGTTCACTTACACTCCTCCCAGAAAAGTGCACTCAGCCTTTGTTTAGGATGGGCCAGGAAAAAAAGTCTGCACCACATTATTAAGGAGTGACTTCTGTGACAGAGACAGAAGACTCACAAAGGGAAATGAAGGCACGAAAAGCTTTACAAGTTCTAGCTCCCTAGCCCTGCATGAGAAGCATCCAGGCCTAGCCTAGTGCTCCCAAGATAACCTACAATTTTTGTATTAAAGTCACGTGATAAAAACCCCATACATATAGTGCTAGATGTGGAGGACTGAATCCCAGGACCACTCTCTCTCCTATATACTGGTACAGCCTCTTCTGGTCTGTCTTCCTCTATCTTCATCCACCTTCTCAAATGCTCAAATTCATCAGGCTGGCAAAAATAAAGCCCCATCAAAACCAAGCGGCCAGAAAAATCCTAAAGCAAATCAAACTGCCCATACCTTAACCTAGCAGCAGATAGTATGGACAGTCTTCAAGGCCTGCTGTGCCCCACTCCACTAACACAAAAAAGTGTTGTCCCCCCTCCCCCAATGAACTCTCCATGTTTTACAAGTGGTCTAGTGAATTTTCACACTCACAGAGGGAATGCAGGTAGGCACATTCAGAAGAGATTTTAGGCTTTGAATACCAATCTCAGATGCTTAGCTCAAGGAAGGGCTCAAAATTCCAGAAATAGCCCAGGGATGGGATGCTTGGACTAGAAATATCCCCTCCTGAGCTATTTCCATTATCTCCTTGCATACTGCTGCTTTCAGATACTGATTGCTGTACTTTCCCATCAGCTGAGCTTTTTCTGAAGCATACTTGTAAAGTAGGGAATCTCTGAGGCTGCTCACATCTTTTTGCACATCAGCAAACCCAAAGAACTGCACTCTGCAACTGAGATCCCCAAAATACCAAAATCCTTGGGCTGCCACTGCATGCTGGGCCTCAGCTCGGCCACTGAATTGGTCTTGGACAACAGACAGACACCAGGGCTGACAAATCTTCCAAATACATCACCTTTTAAGTGGGCAGCACAGGTAGCCAAGGGGTTCAGGATGGCAGTGACCTAGGAACTGTGGTATTAGACTGTGCTAAGGCCACTAAATCTTTCAGCAGCATGTGAGAAAGGATCTCTTGTTTTCATTAATGTCTGCCAGCAGTTGCTGCCATTTCTGATATGTGAGGAGAGAGGACTGCTCTATTCCCATCCCCCTTTTCCTTTACACCCACAATTTCCTGACCAAACTCCATTTCAAACTGGCATTGAACCATTTTTTTCTCTTTCTTAAGTATTGGGACACACCCAGCTCCTATCAAAACACACCTTGAGACTTTTGCAAGGTACAAGGACAACCACCAGGGAGAGCAGGAAGTATATAATGATTTACAGCTTAGTGTGGAAGACTCATTAATAGTAGAAATACTCTAGCTATAGCATTGCAGTGAGGAACTCTATACAAGATTTTAGAAATTTCTAAATTTTGTTTCTATGTACAAGGATGTTTACTGTCTTAAAATCTATAAATCTAAATCAACATGATGTTTAAATACAAACTTTAAATCAGAATCAGTGTAAAACAGCAGAAATTGTAATCCAGATCTCTAAAACTTCCTCCAATAAAATATTACAAAAAACATTTTAAAAAACCTCTTTCTGCCTAATGTTGACTTTATTCAAGGGCAGATAGCAACTTAGCTTAAAAACAGTAAGGAGCTCCCAAAGAAAACACTGTAAAAACATTGTAAATGTTCATCTAATTATAAAAATTAGACGAAAAATAAATAAAAAACCCCACTGAATTATTAATGTTCTTTTATTTTGACTACCACAGAAGATCTACTCAAGAAGTAATGATTCAGCAGAGAATGTGCAGCACTAAGTATAGGAAACTGAAGTCTACTTCCCAAACCAGGATTGCACACCAGACTCATTTTCTTTAATGCTCAGTGTAACTGTGGCGCAGTGGGAACTGAGAAGGAAAAAATAACAGAAGATGAAAAAATAACACTCTCTCCCCTCAAAAAAATCCCCAAGAACCAAGAAAATCTTTCATGAAAATGATAAAAACTGTCACCTAGGAGCAGGAAACAAACAAGAACCTGTAACCAGACACAAACAGGCGTTACCTAAAGGTTTAGAGTTTCACAGCTAAAACTGCCTGGGTGTCAGCTTTTCTCCATTAGTGCCGAATGTGACCTAACAAATACTAAGGTGCTTTAAACAGCGACTGAAAATCATTGATCTTACTACCTCTCTAGACAAGCAAAATCACGGATGTAGGGAAGGCTTACAGAAAGTTTAACTAGTTAAACCAGTAATACCTTAAAAGACCACAGTAAAGCATTCTGCACCCTCTCTTTAGAAAAATCCTTTATAATTGTTTGAAACAGTACTTCTTCTCCCTTTCTATTTCACTTTATGAATGGTAATTTTGATGGTTACTTTGTCATAGATTTTACCAGTGGACACTGAAAGGACATGCAGAGCAAGAAGCATAACCTTGTGATTGCCTTTAAAACTTTCTTACCTTTCAATCACATGCACATATCACAAACCGTTTCAGAAATCCACTCATCCGTACGTCAAACTTCCCCAACTCCCCCTTCATGCACTGCAAGGACAGGCAACTCTAAAGGAGTATCACACACCACGATTCTGCGTTGGTTGTTTTAAAAAAAAACCAAAACCTCAACAACATGACCTCGTTATTGTTGCCTCGCCGTTAAGGGCTGAATGTGTGTAACTTAAGCAGAGACTCACCTTGCATGATAGCTGGAGTGCCAGGAGGCGCAGGCATTAGACGAAGGAAGGTGTGACGTGGCTGCCTCAGGTTGACTTTCGGTAAATTTGGTTGCGTGCCAGGAGTGGGGCCTGCAGGCTAGGTCATTCCTTCTGAAAACAACAGAGGCACGGGTGCTACTTTAATGCAAACAGTTCAATAAGGTGATACGCAGCAAAAAATCTATCAGCGCAGCAGTAAAACTGTTCACAGTTAGGACAGAGGCTAAGTGACTTTAAATGACAGCAAAACTTTCTACATGCATGCCAGTTTTGAAAAGACATCACTATTTCTTTAAAATGCTTGAGATACAGTGAAATGTCAGTTTTGTTTCTTTTTTTTTATGGGTGGTGAGGTGGGTGTTTTTTACAAGGAACTTTAAATTTTGAAGTGCCTGACAACGTATCCAGAGCTTTAATAGTTACAGCTAATCCTGAGACTTTTACAACTTGGTAACAGTAGGGCTTTAGTAAGATTTCACTGTAGGTAGGTGCATATGGGAGGAGCTAGGAAGAGAGGAGTTAATGACAGGAAGGATTAAAGCCCTGCACGTTGTTTCAGACAAGTTAGTGATACAAGCAATCAGATGAACTCCAGGCAAGTTCTGCTTCTGCTCTTGAAATATTTGGCATCCCAGATATGCAGGGAGGTTTTGTTTGTTTTGGTGTTTTATCAGTTTGTTTTTTAAAGAATACCTCTCAAAAACAGTTCAGTGAATTATGTAAGTCCCCAAATATCTACTTGGATATCACCTCCAAATGTTTCTGGTCATGTAACAGAAGAGATTCCTTTCTATGAAGTACAATACTAAGTCGTTGTCAGAGCTTTGCACCTTAAAAACTGTTTTTCAAAATTGCTCCATGCTCTTCTACATTCTTCCTTCTGCTCAGGAATTAGTAACTACAGCTTGCACTGCCTTCCAAGGACTTGCTGTTTGTTACACCTCTCAACACTCATGAACTTTTTCCCCAAGGTTAAAATAGCCTTCTGGGTGGAATCCAGCTACTTCTGTTTCAGTGAGTAGACGCCAAGTACAGGCCTCTTAGTCACTTGGGAATCAAGTAGGACCTTCTTTGAAAGTAACTCATCCTGCCCTTCTCCTTAGCTCATTCTGGAGGAAGTGTAATTTAAAATTTAGATGTGGTATGAGGTTTGACAAATTCCATCTTTTGAAGTCTGAAATAAAGGCTTACAGGACTGTAGTTCTTAAGTTTTTTAATGCACTTATGTATTTAAGAAATTTGTCTTAGTCGCAGAAGTAATTTGCTACACTGAAAAAGTGTTCCATATTTCCAATTTGAAGTGTAAAGGTACTTCTACATTTTTTTACTCATTCTCCTTTTTATAAATTTGTCTGTTATCAGACAGCCACTGCATTTAGATACCAAAACTAACTCCAGTACCTTCAAAACTCAGGTCAGCTCTGAGTATATGGTTTTCACAGTACATTCAGGAAGATCTGAAGAAATCAGTGATGAATTGCCTTTCCAAACTCTGCATGCAGGATAACAAAAGGAGAATAACGATTCTACAGGGTAACTAATTCCACTACAAAGTGCAGCATCATTACTGTTACTAAAAAAAAGAAGTAATTGTTTCCATAAACAAAAGCCTACTCTTCTCAGCATGACAAAAGAGAAAACAGTTAAACAGAGCATCTCTAGTTGCTTGTTCTTGGTAGGACATGACATTCAGAGAGTGCAGCAGCCCCAGTACTCTCAGTGCAAACAAGTGCAAAAGATTCTGCTCAGCCATGTAATGATGGGCTCCAGACAGTCCTTGCTTGCTCCAAGCCTGGCAAGTATGGAAAAAGTTGTGATTCCACTGTTCAGCTGCAGAGAACATCACACATCCATTTGCCCTCACTGCTCACCTTTAACAGTACTGACAACAACTCAGCAAACCACAAATACGTGTTAAGGCAAATTCAACAGACCTCCTAGACATCAATTCAGCTGAAAAGGTTTATCTTTTATGAGACAACTACTTTTCTATGATGGACCACTAAGGAAACACCGAACTAGGAAACTAGCACAATACAAGCAGCGTTTGGAGAGTAAGGAAAAGAAGGTTGGGAAGAGGGCTTGACAAATGGCAGGAGGAAACCAATCACTGGGAAGAAACAGAAGGGATGCACATGTAAAGTCAGTACTGTACCTCATGGAACTCGTCAAGATCTTGATAAGATAGTTCCTTGCTACATGAACGTCATTTTCAGAAGGCATTTTCTGTGCTACAATATCCACCACCACTTTCATCTTCCTGAGCAGCCAAGCAAGGGGAGGAACAGACTGGACTGAGTTGTGGCATAAGGCAAGTCAAGTGGACAAGAATTTACAAGCTCTGTTCAATTTTTTGTATTTGTGGACACAGTATTTTTGGAGGTTTTTGGGTTTGTTTTGTTTTCCTTTTTTTTGACATAATAGTCTGAACAGCCTAAAAATACTGGTGGGATACCTATAAAGTGGAATCACATAGACACCTGCTTTTGTTGGTAAGTTCACAACATGACTAAAAATTAATTCACCGTGCATAGTCAACAGTACTTTCTGATAGTAATTGTAATTAAATGGTGAGAATCTATCCTGCACTTCAGGAAACCATTTTTCTAAAAAGTGGACTGCAACATAAATATTGAATCCAAAACTCAGCAAACGGATAGAAGGACTAGAAAGAAAAGATTAAAAGATTCAATACAGGAATATTTTGCAGGCAACTAAAGAAGCTGGAATCTGAGCATTTACATGTTAACGTAATACCTCTCTATTACTTCTGAGTGACAGAACAAGATCATCTGAACCTATAACTCAGAAAACCTCCAGCATTAATGGAAGCATTATTAAAAACATTTCACTGAAAGTGTCTTTCAACCAGTACTTTTACAGAAGCTGCTGGAAGGAAAATGCTGATAAGTACAGAAGATAGGTTACAAAGGAAAGAAGACAAAAGGCCAGCAGATACAACAACAGAAGCATGTATTTCCCCAGCACCACCTTCTCCAACAGAAATTGTATCATTCTTATCTATCTAAACAGCACCTCTGTTGTTAACTCTGCCATTCAGGCTTTTGAATTTGGAGCAACTAAAACAAAAAAGGTGACAGGTAGTTCCAGGCGCCTGCATCCAGGTGAAAACCAGTTGCTAGATCTTATTCCATAGAACCACAAAATAGTTTGGGTTGGAAGATCGGTCAGTTAAAGATCACTCAGTCAAAACATTCCTGCCGTGGGCAGGGGCACCTTCCAACAGTTGCTCACAGCCTTATCCAGGCTGGCTTTGAACACTCCCAAGGATGGGGTATCCACAACTTCTCTGGCAACCTGTTCCAGTGCCTCTCCACCCTCACAATAAAGAATTTCTTCCTAATATCTAATTTGTCTGTTAATGTTTCATTCCAGCCCCTTGCCGAACGAGCGAAAGCCTGACTGCTGGCACCGCCCTCAAGCCCGAGGCTGCCCGCGTTTCCCTGCAAGCAGCGGCAGCCCCAGAGGACAGAGGCTGGCTGTGCCGTCATTCCGAAGGCGCCCTGCCCTGGCTGCCCAGCCCTTTGCACGGGATCTCTTCTTCCTTGGCCTCGCTGGCCCTGCCCCGCCCGGCGACCCGCGCGCGCCCCCTGCCGGCTGCTGCGCCCAGGGAGGCAGCGGCTGCGGCCGCCGCCGTCACTCCCGAACCGCCGCCTCCTGCTGCTGTTGCTGGGATCATTCCTCATCCCAAAGAGCCCTCCTCAGGCCGGCGGAGCGGCACACTCTGCTACCACCACACGGCAGTGGTTCTTCTCCAGGCTGCTGCAGCCCAGATTACACATCGGCAGTAATCACTGACAGCCAGGGCTCCCCTCAGCCCATCTAACCAGAAGTGAGCATCAGAGGCCAGTCCTGACAAAAGCATGTAAACCCACTGTTCATCTCTATCTGCTGCGACAGAAAATAAATCATGGAATCAATCAAATAATGGTTTGGGTTGGAAGAGACCTTAAAGATAATCTTGTTCCAACCCTTCTGATGAAGGCAGGAACACCTTCCACTAGACCAGACCATTTGCTCAGAGCCCCATCCAACCTAGCTTGAATGTTTTTAGGGTATGGGCCATCCATAGCCTCTCTGGGCAACCTACTCCAGTGCATCACCACCCTCAGAGCAAAGAATTTTTTCCTAACATCTAATCTAGATTTACTCTCTTTGAATTTGAAGCCAGTCCCCCTTGTCCTGTCACTACATGCCCTTGAAAACAGCTCTCCCTCCAACTTCTTGTAGGCTCCCTTCGGGTCCTGGAAGACTGCCACTAGGTGACCCCAAAGCTTTCTCTTCTTCCAGACTGAACATTCCTAGTTCTCTTAGCATTTTCACATAGGAGAGGTTCTCCAACCCTCTAATCATCTTGGTGGCCTCTTCTGGACACACTCCAACAGGTCAATGGTACTTCCCATGCTGTGGATGCCAGAGCTAGATGCAGTATTCAAGGTGGGGTCTCACCCTAATAAAACCTGGGTTTAGACAAGAAATCCCAATTTTTCAGAAGTAAAAGAATGGACAACTCAGTGGCTTCAGTCAGAACTGAGCTAAATCTACAAAGACAGGAAAAACCCCCAAAGCAGAAGCATCTGTATTTTTTAACTCTTACTGTTACAGATTGTCAGCCCTAATCTCTGAGTGAAAACTGTTGTAGTGATCATTTATATTAAAGATACTTTAAAATATATATATATTCCCTCTTCAGTCATTTCAGTTTCTACAGAAAGCTGTAGACCATATTTCAAGGTACAAACACAAGAATTTGGGAACCAGTCAATGTAATGATGCTGAACAGCAGCTATCAAAATAAAACTCTTCTCCCTTCATTCACCACAAAGCAACTCAAAGCTTTTCAGCAGTGCAGCAAAGCCTTTGTGTTGTTAAAAACTTTGTTTTCAAAACAGCCCAAGTCCCTTTTCTAAAGTTGCAGCAGGAGGTTCAAACTCAAAGTACTGGCAGTCATTTTAAACCTTGCCTAGAACCAGAAATTTGGCCTAATCCCAGTGTAATTGGCTACAAGACATGACAAAGGTGCAAGGCTAAGGAAATGCAGAACGGCTGAAGCCCTGAGATAAAATGGAAACCTGCACAAGCTTAAAGGTCAAATGCACAATTCACTGGCATTCTCAAGCAAGCAGCAGCTCAAGCACTGCACATACTGTGAGGTACAGCTTACAAGGTGCCCTCAGATTGTTTCAAAGCCAAATACACCAAACTACACTGCAGTTGTTTGTCCTACAGAAACAGACAACCATTACAAACACTGCTGCCCCATGTCAGCCACGCAAACTGGCTAGGAGGGGTTCAGTTTTTGGAATGTCTTCAGCAAGCCACTTGCACACTATTTTATTTACTCCATGTAGAGAAAATGTCAAGAATTTGTAGTGACAGTGCAGGCGCCCTTGTTTGTCCGCTTATAAATCCCAAACAGCTTCACAGTTCTCACCTCCCCTCCCTTACAAAAACAGTTGGCTAGGCATACCAATACCGCACTAAGAATTTCTTTTTCATAAATCTGTATATGCTGGGGGAACAAAAGTTTTCCCAATCCATGGGGTCTTTTTGCAGTTCACCAACCTTGTGTTCAGCAAATTAAAACATACTAGAAGACCAACATATAATGTAATTAACTTGGCATGCAAAAGCCACTGTAAAGAAATGAAATCATTTATTTAATTTAAAAACATTTTTTGGATTTTGTTAGTCTTCTGAATCCTTGGCAGGAAAAAAAAAGGAGGCTGAAAACCACCATGAGTGTGTAGTTACCCACAGGGGGCTCAAATAAAAAGAAATTGACAATGCAACTGTTTTTGATTCCAGAAGCTGTTTTTGTATTTGTCACTGCAGATTTGTGTATTTGTCACTGCAGATTTATATATTTGTCACTGCAGATTTGAAGAACTCATCCAACTGCCTAACGTGGGAGCTCATGATTAGAACCGGATGATTTTTCTAAAATAAGGCGGGTTTTTTTTGAATCACCATTTTATTTGATCTTTCTTACCCTCCCTTTAAAACAGGCAAACAACATTCCTTTCTATAGAACACCAAAGGAGTCATCATCCTATACAGACAAAGATATTCAGTATTGTCTATCTCAGACAGCTATATTCATAGAATTCAAATTACTTCATGCTACGTTAGTCACCACTGGCAGATCTATCTGCCACAGAAATATGGGAATGAAGTATCTAAAATTTGGCAAAAGCTATTGCCCAGCAGCAAAACTCTGTAAGGAATGTGAATAGTTTCTTGTGTCATTCTCAGTAATTAAATACATGCAAGAGGTATCCTAATTTAGGCTAAACCAGTTGTTATCAATTCCATAAAAAGCTCTTGATTAAGTCAAATAACATTTTCTGCTCCTTTCCCTTTATCTTTTTCAGTGTTGTCCTGTCTCCTGACATAAAGGTACATCTATATCTTCGGATGTAATGGCAAACCAAGCGAGGACAAGGCATCCAAAACTTGAGGTGGAACACTTTTTCTAAAAAATTTCCCACTTTATTTTTTCTTCATTTATTTAAAAATAAGGGAAGGAGGGTTGTATGTATGTGTGAAAGAATATGACAAGTTAGAAAAACACAGAAAGCTCCCCCTGAACATTTCCATGCAGATATTGTATATTAAAGGATTTCCCATATTAAAAAAAAACTTCCTGAATATGTTTTGAAGTAAATCTTCACTGTCATTCATCTCCAATAAAGATGATATATATATACACACACATACATCTCTCTCTATGTAGATATATGCATAGATATATAAATACATGCAAAGTGACTTTTTGGGCTTTGCTAGTGCCAAAATATGCCCACAATTTCTCTAACCAGGCTGACAGCTTTGCACTCTAGCCACTGCTTTTTTGGTCTTCCCAATATACTGAAGCACTGCTAAAACCTGTCCCATGACCCACTTACGAATTCACCTCTCTGCTGCTTTCTAGAGCATCACAGCCACTTTCTTTCCTTTCTCTTAAGCCTGTCCTACTGCCTTTCCCTCAGATTCAGCCTTAGATGCCCCGAGTTCCTACTGTCCTGTATTGTCTCATTAGAAACAATATAGTTCTTTTCATCCAAAATCACCATTGGAATAAGAAGCAGAACCAACTCAAGGCCCACAAAATCTCTTTGCTCATCTATTTAAGAGCTTGTACTTGTTAAGCACTCTAGTATTGCTTCTCAGCCTGTTCTTACAACACTTGGAATTCTCAAGTAATCTTCCAAATAAATACTGGTCACATCACACAACATCCAGAACCCATTTACTCTGGCTTAGCTTTAACTGAGACAAAAGATGAGACTAATACTGTAAAAAAATTACAGTACTTTCCATATTAATAAGGAACTGAATAAGTTTTTAATGTAGAAATTTTCCCTTGAGGCATCTTGGTATCATAAGAACAACAGAGATTTGAAAGAAAAAACTACTAAAAAAACCCAACAACAACAACAACAAAAAACTTCCTCTTCTGAGGAGCCCCTTTTGGATTATACATACAAGTGCATGTAAAAAGTTATACTTCCACTGAATTGAGGTAGCCATGTAACTGTAAATCACTCTGTGATATACGGCACAGTTTGTAAAAAGGATTTTTATTGTCATAAGAACTATTTTCAGATTAAAACAGACATTAGAGTTTTGGCACATTACAGAGCTCCTAATTTGGGCAGGAAATCTCAGCTGCCTTGACGTGTTGGAAGCCCAAGGCATAAGGTGGTTACAGTTGCACAATCATCCCAGGTAACCTCTCCCTCCTTACCTCCCGGGGCAGCTCAAGTTTCAGGTGAAGTTAATTGTTACTTCCAAGTTAAATCCTGTTCTTAATCTCCAACTGATGACTGCAGCCGGAACAGCATTGTAACACGCATCAGTACATTTTGAAACACACACGGATCCATCTACCATTTCTCCATTGGCAAAGGGCAGATATTTTCCTGCAACTTCTTGGAGCATGAGCTACTCTCCTCCTATGCCTGTACTAACTCAGGCCAAATATGTTTTGTGAAGACTCTTAATGGAAGTAGAAGGAATCTGCATGGGCAGGTATAATGTTGTCTCAGAGCTCCTACCACCCAGCATAGGAGCATGACCCTGAGAAACGCAAGCCACCACTCTCCATCCCTAGGGGGAAGATGGGGACTGCAGTAAGGCAAGTGCAAGAAGCTGGATCCTCTGCTGAGGCTGGTTCTATGTCCTGCTTCATCTTCTGACATTTCATTCTGCAAAAAACAGAGCTGTCCCCCTTGATTTGGATACACTGGGAGTAAGTACAAACCCTTACTTTAAGCAGGTATACGGCAACCCTAAACCACAATCACCTGGAGCTAGAAATTTAATAACTACCAGACAACTCTCATTTCTGGGATTCCTGGAACAGCACTGGTTTTGTTTGGGGAACGAGGTTTTTAGGCTTATTTTACAGAAACTGAATGTGCCAAGATATGCACCCAATTTAACGTTATTAGACTTGAAAGCTGAGTTCAGTCACTTCACAGCAAAATAAAAGCTGTTTTCCAAGCAAAATTGAAAACAGAATTATTTCACAGCAATAACAACACAAATCTTCAATAGATCACTTTTCTTCCAGCCAAGCTCATACCACCCCTTCAGATCTCAATCTTTATCCACCCTAATTATCACCAAAAGTTTTACAAGAGAGTAAATCTGGCAAAAACAGAATAATGAATGTCCACGTGTTGAAACATGTGCTTGGATACACAGAAATCAAGTCAGAAACTATCTAAATCTTCCAAGCCCAGATCAGTTACAATTGACAATAAAATACAGGAAAAAACTCTCTAGTTAATATTCATAAATAGTTACTCCTGCTGCCAAAGTTTGTTTGTTAAAAAGCTGCAGGAACTATCAGCATTCCTCTGAAATGATCAACTAATTCAATATCTGAATTCATCCATGCATTCTTCCTGCATAAACCAAGGTATCTATCTTTGGACAATCTCACAATGGATCACACAGATACCATGACTTCATTCACATGCAAAGTGTGCCTACATCACTATTATTAAACTTGGAGCAGTGAATACAGCTCTAACAGAGAGCACTCAGCTGTTTGCATCATATGTGCTACATTTCATCTTCTTCAGATGGGAAACAAAATTGGGTTTTAACACTCCTTCTATAGGGTGGTACTGAGCTCCACACAAGGATGTCTGAACAACTTCAAGGAATAGAAAAGGTATCTTCATATAGAAAAAAATCACCGAGACACACTGAATACCACATATGAGCTCCAAGTGACTAATGGAACTCTAATACTTTATAGCTTTACTCAAAGTTCAGTGAAGTCAGCAGAAATGTGTGATGGGTGTCAGTGTTCTGTTACATATTACTATGTGTTATTATAAACCAACAGTAATCTGCAGACATTGATCCTAACTCTTCTGGGATCCTTCCCCACAAATACAGTGGGCAGATCCTACCTAAGCAGCCCTCTAGCGTGAGAAGGTCCATTAGCCTCACTGGATTAAGGATTTCTCTAATGGAGCTGACTGGCCTGTCTGGTCAACCACTAAGATGATAGAAACACATCCTGAGCCCACACTCCTCCAACATCCACCTTCACAGCATATATGTTCTTGAAAAGCAGAAAGCAGTGAGTGGCTGGCAGTGACAAAAAAAAAACAAAAAAACAACAACAACAAACAAACCAACCCCCCTAAATTAATCTTTTAACTCCCTCCCCCTTCCCCAAACTGTATAAGACAAGTGTATCTAAAAGAGTAGGCTGTTTTCCCCCCACTATTGCTCAGTACTTCATATTCCTCTCCTTCCCAAGGAGAAATCCCACAACACTTTCTTTAGATTTATTGTGAAGAACAAACAATTTTGGTCTCACATTTATCAACATACTCATTTCCTCTTGCATTGTTCCACAAAAATCCCTTTCTACCCCTGTGTAAGTCCTGTACATGTTGGCAAACAGCTCACAGCTTGGGAAACTTTTTCCACTGAATTTTCTTTTCACACCACTAAAAGCTCAAGGCTTAAAAATTCTCAGGCCTTGACACTTTTGAGTTTTACTAAGAGTGACTCTGGCAGTCATCTGTCTCCATCCCATACTGGGACAAAGAGACCAGCCCAAGAAAACTGGAAAGTAGCAACTGCAAACCACCCCAGTGCCTGGCCCAGCTGGGAGGTGAGTGGTTTTGCTCAGCAAGACAAAGCACACTGAAGCCAGGTCTGCCTGAGAAATGAGAGGCAAATTTGAAAGCAAACAAAAAGTACTCTTTTCAAAGTCGACTACCCTCTTCCATACCTGCTGACTCCACTTCAACAATCCTATGATGAAATTTTAATCGGATGCATTTGAGACAACAACGCATAGCTTTTTTATCCCCCTCATCCAACAAGTTACAAAATACACAAGCCAAGAGAAAGGCACCCTGAGCACTGGCTTATCCCAACAACCGAAGGAAGGGGCGAGGAGCTGCCGTCCTGTCCAGCCTGGCAGGAGCCTCCTCACCCTGGCACAGCCTTAGGTACCTACCCAGGCTCCGTGCTGGGCGCTGCCTCCTCCCTCAGGGTCCAGACAGAGCTCCCGGCTGGCGGAGCAGCCTCCCGCCATGGAACGGGACCAGTCCCAGAGCAAAGCGATGGGGCCGAGGCGGCACGGGGAGTGCTGCTAGCACCCTCCTGGGCTCTGTCCCCGGCAGACGTGGGCCATGCCGGCAGAGCAGAGCATGGGACTCCTCAGCCCTCCGCCACCGGCTGTCCTGTGCTAATCTGCGGCCGCCAGCTTAGGGATATAATTAGACTCACAAAGGAGCCTTGTTAGCGCTCCCTGCTAAGAGGCCGCAGCACTTCAGATTAGTCAAACCCGCGACTCTGTCGCTGAACGCTGCCGCGGATCTCAGCGGGGAAAAGCTGAGCAAAGCCCAAAAAATGAAACCAGAGAACTCTTCCTGACGGAGGAGGAAGGAGGGGGATTTTTAGTTTTCGTTTGAAGTGTTGTTTGACATGGCTCATGAAAAATGCACTGTCATTATGCTGCTGAAACTGTTTGTTTGATCTATTCTATCCTTTTCCGACCTTCTAAGCAAATACATGGGCAGGTAAATAGATGGGTCTGGGGCACTGAAGTGTAAAGAAGTTAATGTCACCTATGAGATAACAAAGCTAAAAGAAAATCTTTTAAGAGCTGATGGACCATCAATAGTAGTGGAGAGAGTGGAAAAACAGACGTTTTTCCTACACTTGAAAAAACAACCAGACAGGCTTCTCAGGAGTCCCCAAAAGTGAGGCAGCCTGGTATATCCCTAGAAATAAACCACCTCAATATGCAGGCACTGGAAATCATCACCTACAGAAAAAAAGTGGCAGGTGCATCCTTCCATCCCCCAGAGAGACTGATGTTATAAATTCTGGGGAGTTCTTTCAAAGGACGATTTATTTTGAAAGTCTTCTGGAGAGAGGAGAAAAAAAAAAAAAAAAAAAAAGAGCTTTATTCCACAGTCACACAATTAATCCCCTTCTGCTAGCCACATTTGCACACGTAAGCTTGCTTGATGGTTGCTGACCATCATTATACCTGAGGATATAAGGCTATAGCAGTAACAGGCTGCACAGAGTTTCTTTGGGGGAAAATGAAGGAGATTAATCATGCTGGTTTAATTTTTTAATTACGGATTGACACAGCAGAATGAAGATAAAATTTCTTCTTACACACTGGCCTACGTGCCACAATCATGTTTTCGTTAGGTTCACTGACCCATCACACTAAACAACAACTATACATTTTTATTGGTTCTGTTCAATAACAGAGCAGACTGATTGCATCACAGCATCCTTACCAACTGACTGACTCCCATGCTGCATGTGTAAAATGAATGACTTTTCACAGGTCAAAGCAGGATGCATATACAGTTGTAAAGGAACAGCTGCAAGTTCTACGGATTTACAGAAATACTCAAACTTCAGGAAGGAGGTTGGCTAAAGGGCAAGAAGTAGTCTCATTTTATGCAGGCATACACATATTTGGATTTTAATAAGAAATACAGTCAAGAGAGAATATGACAGAATTAAAAATTACAAATAAGTCCAATAGCTCAACTGTGTGAACCTGTTGGAAAGTCAGACGGTGTCTGGCTAAAACTTTCTCAGCCAGACTGATACATTCTATAAAAAAACAACTGCACTTCATATAAAGGTGATAGTATAGATTACTCACAGGTGTTGAACCTAATGTAATGTCTTTTTGGAAGTAGCCTTCAATAAAGGTAAGCTAAACCTAGCATGATACCTTGCTTATTAACATTAACACACATGCCTGTGTGTGCATGTGCAGAGTCCAGAGCAAGGCAGACTGACTTAATGGCTCACTTTTCTAACAATGTTTCAGAAGAGTCTAACAACCATGGAGTTATTGCTGTGTTAATGAGGATATAGACCACACAAATACTATTCTCGGTGACTTATTTGGAAAAACAGAGAAGTAAAATTCAAGTGGGAAAAAAGAACATATTTTTCCTGAATTTACAGCAGCAAGTCCATCCTCACTCTACGTAACAGAATCTGCAATCAGATACTGCTGAGCTGTCCTGCTAGACTGCAGCCAAAACAGCAAACAAGCTCATCTTGCCTTCACTTCAAAGACTGCTGGGCATGGCAGTACATCTGCTGGAAAACAGCTATGCACAGTCACGTAATTGCCATGAAGGCTTCCCCAGAAGACTAGTTAAAATTTTAAAAATATCCCTGAAAGAACTAGGATTATTACAGTTGCTTATGTGACATATAGAAATCCAAAGATGAATGAAGGTGGGTGATCAGATAAAAGCCATGCACAGGAGTTCAGCCTACAGAAGAATAGAGACTGGAAAGTCTTTATTCTTCTGGGAGGTGGGGGGCAAGATCCCTCTCATTCAAAGCCTTATCTCAAGTGTAAACCTACCTCTCTAACAGGGTACAACTAAGTAAACAACCTAGACACATTACTCCAGTTGCTGTTGGGTTACAGTATAAAAGGAAAAGAAGCCTACATCCAACATCATACACTGGGTGTTAAATAATGCAGACGTGCTAATAAAGCTATGACACTGGATGCACAATCCCAACAGTATCCAGTCTACGTAGTACCAAACAGCTCATTAGTGAATGCTCTTGAAAGAGGAAACTCTATGTCCCTAGTTCACATCACAATCTGAGCTTCCAGAAGGCTTTACGTCCTTACTGAAAATTAAAACATCAGCTAAAAACTTTGTATTAAAAAAACAGAATAGGTCAAGAGTTAACCTCCCATCTCCTTTCCCATCCCCAGAATGAGAAAACAGATTCAGGGTGAAAAGTTCTCAAGCTTTCATCCTTTCATCCAGGAACACACATATCAGTTTCACTTGAAAAGATACAAAATTTTTTTTTTTGATTCATTTTAATAGCCAAAGTTGTGGGAAGTAACTTGCTCATCACCAAGAGCAGCACCACAGAAACAGCAGCATCCGCAGTTAATGAACGTGCCCATCCCTGCCTCTCCTCCACCTGACTGGCTGCCAAGGCAGATTTCATTCCCCTCCAAGCCTCCCCGCTGTCTGTGCACAGGCTTTTCACCAAAAATATATTATATATATTTGGCTTTTCACCAAAAATACACAAGAAAAAGAGGTTAAAAACCTGAATGCTCAATATGCCTGTCCCTTTGAGATCCTCTGGGAAACAGACTTGGAATGCTTTTGCCTACACTGACCTTTCTGCATTATTAAAATATTTATTACCACATTTTACTTAGGAACGCTTATCCAACACAGACTGTTGTGTCCTAGGGCAGAAATTTCTCAATAATATAGGTATTTTTGAAATCCCTTAAATCGTTTAAATGAAAGTAACAGCCACAAGGGAGCGCTACCAGCAAAGGATTCAGTCGCAGGGAGAAATCAGACTTTAAGCTATTCAGAGTAATAAAAAATGAAAGTTGTGGTTAGGCAGTCTTATTTGCACATCTAAAAGGTGACCTCAGACATTTAATTGCTATAGCTATGATCTTCAGAAGTCAGGAAATATTCTGGGTGTCTCCATTTTTGAAGGTGGAATTCGAGATAGAGCAATGACTGTTTCTCTTTGTTTCAAAGGGAGATGAGTCAGCAGGTTTCGGATTTTTTGCATCTTTAAAATGACCCCCTCCAACACCTGAAATTAACAGCTTTTCTAATATTACCTTTTTTTTTCCTGAATTTTTGTAGCTGACTAAAACTCAATGCATTGAGTTAAAACAACAAAACTGAGACTTTGTTGTTGTTTATGATCCCTGTGTGCTGAGTATCTGAATACCTTGTACTCCCCTCTTACTTATCTTTTCGAGAAAAGTGCCAACAAATTGTAACAACAAAGTCAGCCTATTTTTCTGGAAGCAACAAATGGAACTGCAGCACTTTTGTCCATGCAAAACAGAAGGAGTTCCTGTTTTTGCAATTTCAGCTTCTAGTATCTTATCATAAAAGGAAACGACTCCCAAAAAGTATCCTCAAAAAAGAAGTGACCTAGAACTTAAAAACAATAAAATAAAAATACAAACACATGTTTAACTTATGGAATTCCGGGGGGAAGGAGGGGCTCAAAAAGAGAAAAGCAGTAATGAAAGCAGCCTATTAATAATCAGATTTTCTCTAAAATAGCAAATTGAACCAGTATGACAGACAAGTTATTGACAGAATTCTGTTGTATAGGTATCTGTAGACATTCCTGAAATTTCAGCAAAGCAGCATATTCTGCCTTCAATGCCCATTCTCACATGCCAAAATTCACACAAAGGTCTACACAATCGCCTTTTGCTCTGCTGTCAACCACAGTGAGACCTATAAGGCCCATGGAAGGGGTCTTTGCTTTCTCCTCCCACGTATATCAGGCAAGTAGTTGGTCTGAACTCCCATTTGACAGTATTTCATCCTGTAGCTGAAAAATGGAGCAAACAGCAACACCACACTCCAGTCAACGGAGCCTCTTTTAAAGGAAGCCATGCTGGAAGGAGTATGGAAGGACCTTGTCACAGCACAGCAGCTCCCTTCCTATCCCATGCTCTAATAAATTGCATTTTACATAAAAAGAAATTAGAGAGAGCTGCAAAATGCTCTGCTTCTGTCTGTGAAAATAAATAAATGCAAATAAATTAAAAACCCTAATGCCCTTAAAGACTTCAGTCATTAACTTGAAGAACTCAGGATTTCACCATCACAGTTTGCAGAGGTTTTCCTTGTTCCTCAAGCCCAACTGTACAGGCTTGAGCAGGATGGAACAGCAATTTCATTTATAAATAAGATATGCACTTTCAACAAAGAGGTATTAATTTGTATGAGGTATAACATCATAAATCTTCCTGCCTTCTGAAGTCACAATAGACTACCATGATAAAGCTCTCATATTCTGGAACTGTTTTTCCTTGCTCTGCCTTGGGGGACTAGACAGACACATCTGGATGTCTGAGATAAAAGTGTTGCTCTTAGGATTTATGGTATATTATATAAGCTACATAACTACTTTTCCCTCATCCTTATTTTTTGCACATTCCGCTACCTTTTGATGGCTAGATAGCATTAAACTCCTGATGTCACCCTCTTACCTCAGTTTTCACCATGATTTATCAGAGTTCCTTAGAAGGATAATAAAACTTTTTTAAATGAGTATTTATCATTAGGAAACATCTAAAATGCTTCACACATTCAACAAATTCGTTCTAGCAGGATTTATTTTCAAGTATCTTGGAAATTATCATGTCATGTAAAGTGCTAAAGAAATTAACCTTTAAGGTAAACACAGAAGAAGCGTTATTCAGCAGTAACACTGAAGAAAAACACAGCCTCTGACAGGGCTAATGCTAACAGCAGCAGCAGGAGTCAAAATGAGGGATTTTAGGCTGCCTTACCATGGCTGAGGTGAAGGAGCAGGAAGCAGAGCAGCCTTCAGATACTTTCCCCCCTGCCACCTTTGCCCAGGATGGGCAGAGTGAATACCAGAGCAGCACACAGCTGCCTGAGCCGGCCCGAAATGCTGCCTTCAGCAAGAAGGAACCTGCCACATCCTTGGGGCACACAGCCACAGAAACCCTGGTGCTGCCTGTGGCCAGAAACAACGGGTGTGTTTTGTCTGCCAGCCACTCACCACAATAATCTTAACCTTCAATAGCCATCCCAAATGACTTCAGCTACCTCAGAAACCACATTCCAAATACTGATCTTTCTACACAGGTGTGGTGTTTTCCCACACTGATTTCAGCTGTAATTTACCTCACCATGTCCAAGGTGACCCAAAAACAGGAGTGGGGAAGGGAATTCCTCTTGTCCCAGGGCATTTCAGGAGACAGCCCAGCCCTATTTTGTCTGGATCTTGGTTAAAACACTATAGCCACATGATGTAAATTACAAAGCCTCCCCAAAGAACCGTGCCAGAAGCTGGTGTGGTTCAGGTTTTACCTGAGAAAGCTATTTTGCTCTGACATGACCTATACCAGACCAGCTACCATCCCCCAGAGTGCTTTCTTCCCCATCAGATGCCAGGCCTGGTTCAGCTGCCCACCTGCTGGCAGGGCTGCTGCTCCATGAGCCAGATCAAAGAAGTGACTATGGTTTCGATTGCAACCCAGCAAAAATTTCCCCAAACTTCAGCTTTTGTCATTCTGCCCTTCCTCTGCACTCAGCATGAAGCTGGACTAAAAGCACAAGGGCTGTATAACTCAGCAGTGTGGTAGCTGTGACTCTGTGCCAGACTTTGTTTTGCCAGGTGATCCAGTATTATGCAGATTCAGTAGAATCAACCATAAAATACCCTGGGTTTCTCATGTAACAGATAAGATGCAAATTTCTTCAGTTATTCAGTAACTAAAGCTGCAACACACTTGCATTCCTGCCCTTCTCTGAAGTGGTTATTACATTTCTGAAGTTAAGGGTTGGAATCAGAAATTATTTTAAAACTTCTTTATAATCCTTTCAAATTGGAAGGTGTTACATGTAGTTACTTGAGCAAGTAGAGCATAAAATCTCTACACTCAATATGGTAGATACTTGATGCTGAAGCATGTAAGAAGTGCCAAGTTCTCCAACAATCATTTAATCCTCAGGACGTGATGTAACCTAAAATAAAATTTTCACAAGGAGAAAACTGCAACACACTGAAATAGGAGTATTATTCCTTCACTCCTGAAATAGGACATGTGCATTTCAACATCCTTGACTAGTGTTAAAAAACCCCAAACTCTTAAGTGCTTATAAAAGCAATCCCAAAACATTATTTCAAAACATACAGAACATACACAGAAACATGCCGTCAACATGCAAAGATCATCTTTGACATAAAATTTGGTCTTTAATGAGTGGGTTTATAATTCTCTTTCAGTCAAGAGTCTGAAGATATTTCCAGTATTATTGAACACATTAAAAAATTATGTGTATGCATGCAAAAGTTTTATGTGAAATTAGTAAGTCTTCAGATCCCCAAAGTTTAGAAGGCTCACTTGTTTTTCTCTCTCTCATCCAAGGGGCTACATATCAGAGTTTCCAGCCCCTACACTGAAAATCACAAGTGGAAGGCAGCTTTCAGAATAACTCCAATGTACCACCTTGTAAAAAGCACTTGTTAGATCCTGTAAGCACTTGTATACTTTTTTTATCTTGAGTCATGTGAGTGTTCTTACTAAACTGGATGAAACTATTCATGCTCAAAATTAACCATTTTGACAAGTGCATGCATGATTGAAGGAAAAAACCCACTACTAAAACCAGTCATGACTCACAGGTTGTTACTGTTTGATGGATGTCCCACTCCACAAAAAAAGGTATGTTGTCCAATTTTGGTAATTACTTAAAAAAACTGAATAGCACTGCCTCAAGTAGCCTTTTGAATAAGCATATTTAAATTACAGAATATTCCTTTTACCTACAAGGAAATGTCTATGACCTTCCTAGTAGCCCAAACATTGTCCTGATAGAGTTGCCTTGGTAAAAATATTGTGACATCTGTTGTAATTTCGGCTTTCTGTTATTTAAATCCTACAGGGCAGGTTTTTCAGATTTGCAAAGAAATAAATTATGGAAGTTGCCACAAAATGAAAACGTATCAGTCATGACATACATATTTGAGAGAAGCCTGACAGCTGTATAAGACAAACATCCAAAATCATAGGACAAGTTGCTCTTTGAAATCAGAGACCATACACCACCAACTGGAGGAACTGAAGTTTATGATCACCTCAAGCATCCATCAGTGTGTCATTAACAGAATGAATCAAATCATGTTAATGCAACTCAGAAGCAGGTGGGGTGGGCAGAAAATCAAGAAATAGAAGTGCTTTTTAGATGTACACCACACCAAAAAGGCAGCTGACATGGGAAACATCCTGGGTGGTACTGCTAGGGTTACAGCAAAGGGAATGTGGATTCACACTGCTAAAGTGCTGGACTAAGTGACTGTGATACAACCAGGGAAAATGGTCCTCATCAGGGCTTTTCTAAGGTATTATTTGCTGAAAATATAAGATGGAAGCATGTGTCCCTCCTTCTGTCATGTCCACTCCCTTTCCATCAGTAGTGCAGGATCACACAGTTGAAGGATGAGGAGCACAGTGGAGGCTCAGCCAGCCTTGCTTTTGCCCATGGAGAAGGTGGAAAACAGACTAGAGCAGAAGGGGACCTCCATGTGGGCTGGCCTACTCTGTGTGTCCTCACTGAACATGTGTGTACAGGGTGGTTTATTTAGCAGATGCTCCATTAAACATTCCTTCATAGAAAGATCCTGCTGGGATTACTAGGCACTCCTTCAAGTATAGGACATCCAACCCAAGCTTTTCCTGAGCTGGGCCTGTAGGTGCTGTGCAGTTTGCATGATGTGCCATTCAGGTTTGCATTGATTGACATTTAGTGGGCAGGCAGAAAGCCACCCACAGAAATGATTTTCTAAGAGAAGCTGCTAACAGCTTCCTCTGTGCCTGACAAATCCAATCAGTGACTAGTTTTGAATATTGACACCTTGTTAAACCACTAGAAAGCTGAACACACCTTAAAAATCGAACATTTTAATGTGAACACACATTAAAAATCGAACAAACCCCAGGAAAGCTCTCTTCTCTTCCAGCCTGCGCACAGGTAACAGGCCAGCCTGGCCCCCTGCTTGCGGCCTGGCAGGGCCGGGCCGGGCCCCAGCGGCTGCCGGGCAGGGGAAGGGGAGGCCATCAGCCGCACAGCGTGCTGCTGCTGAGATCCCACCTGATTCCCCTCACAGCGCAGACTCTGAAAAATCCTCCACTGTAAACAGCTCCAGCCACTGCTACCAAGGCATCTTGCCGAGGGGCTGTCCCGGCGCCGCGAGAGAAGCCGCGGCTGAGCCCCGGGGCAGCCCGTGCAGGGAGCGGCCCTGCGGCTGGAACAGAACGCAGCCGGGGCCAGAGACCCAGGCCCCGAGATCCCGGCACAGCCCCAGCGTGGCCTGAAATCCATCACCATGACTGCTTCGGCCACCACGCAGCAGAAACCATCGTGACCTCTGCAGGCCCAGGGCAAGACATTAACTCCTTTATTGCACAGATGACACTTACAAAGCACTGATCCTCTCTCAAGTGAGAGAAAAGGACAGAGTGAAGACACGTAGAGAGACAACATGAAGACACCAAGGTCAGTGAAGAAGGAGTGAAGTCCCAGTAGGGAGGAGAATGAGAAGACGCCTTCGTCTTAGGCTGAAATTCATTTGCAAGGCCATGGTGATGGACTGTTGATACACTAGAATATCCCTTTAATTCATGAAAACAGTATGGGGAGACGGAGCATTCAAATTGCAAATATGAGCAAAGGCATTTGTGCTGAAGCAAGTAAATGTTGAAGCAGCTGTGATCTCATGAAGAGTTTGAACAGAGAGAGGAAGATGAAAGTGTTGAAGACCCTCCACCCCCAAGGAAGAGGAAGACCTCTGTTCCTAGAGATGAAGATGACCTCAGAGATAGATGAAAAGAACCTTTGCTTTTGAACAGCTCATCCTTAAAACAGTACCCTATAAATTTGACATGGCCCATAAATGCAGCTATGGGAAGATGACATGGGAGGAACTTCACGAGTACAGATTTCCAGGCAGTTGCTATTTTTGAGAAACTGATGTCACAAGAACTGTTTTCTTGTGGAGAACTCTACATGACATAGCAAAAGAGCCTCCTCTTCCTAAGGGAACTGATGAAAGACTTTTAGAGGTGCTCAACTGACCTAAGTCCTAAAGTTTTGTCTCCGTATGTTGTCTGTGGGAAAGAAAAGAAGGTTGTAGGGGGAGAAGTGCTTTGAAAGTTTTATTCTGATTCTATTTTTTTTCTTTTCCTTGTAGTTTTGTAATAAAGTGTTCTTTATACCCTTTAAAGTTTTGAGCCTGTTTTGCTCTCCTTTTAATTTTTATCTCACAACAGAAAATGAGTAAGCAATTCTAGCGGGCGCTTACCCCACTACAACCATGTTTGTGCCTATCTGGTTCCTGTCTGCCCACTGTGAGCCATGGTAGCTCACTGGCAGCAGCAAAGGAGAAGAAAAGGTGCCCTAGCCTGGTCATGCCATGTCACATATCCTGAAACACAGGGCTTACTCCCCTCTCCATCACCAGACCTGGTTGGGAGCAGTGTACAGTGTCCATACCTGCCACACATTTACACCTGGCCATCCTGCTCAGAGCAAAAGAGGGGGCCCACAGCAATGTACTAACCCACTTCTCAAGTGAATTTACAAAGTGGGAGTTTAGAAGAGCCCAGTCCTTTTACCAACTGCAGTCCCCCAGAAATTGAACTTGAAAGCTGTATGCATCTGTTAAAAACCCACTCCCAAAGATCTGCAGCGGCACATCCTGTTACACAGCTGTCAGCTCCAAGACAAGGAGCTGTTACACCTGCCCACTTCTTATAGAATGGTACATGTATGCAGATACAGCCTTGGAAATCCCTACTACAGTTTCCTATATATTTCCAAAGTCTGGTTGAAAATACAGTAATTAAAGAAATATATATTAAAAAAAAAAAAAAACGTTCTTGGTCAGTTAAGGCCAAGGTCAGTCTTTAAAAAGGAGGAATTATGGCTACTGGACAACAAGGGAGAAACCACTGCTATTTGTTTTGCCATAACAAATCCCACTTCCAGAAGAAATTAAATCTAATTGAAAGACAAAATAGATTTCACTTGCAATCAACAGTGGTTCTTCACAAGTGCATTTGGTTTATTGAGCAATGCTTAACCATAATTATGGACAAAACAGTATACTAAACAGTTAAAAGTCAAAAAATACATGTAATTTTGCAGATTGTTTCCTATACCATTTTGGTATCTAAAAAACTGGAAGTATCAAGGCCAAACACAGGTAAGAGACAGAATTCACAGCCCTCCATTTTATGTATCTCATAATTGTACAGGAAAAAAAAAACCCTCAATTTTCCAAGTCATCTCACAAATCAATATTCTCAAGTGTCACAGAGTATTTCTGCAGCCACAAGGAGCCATGAAGTACACAGGTAGCTATTCCATGGGTCATAAATAGGTAAGACTAGATCTCCTTGCTAAGTTACACAAAACCCATTACAGAAAAGTCACTGGGGGTGCTCAGTAGGTTTCTGCTCAGATTGTAACAAATTTCAGTGATCTCCCATCTGAACATTGTAAATTACTGTCAAGATTTTTATTCACAGATTTCTGCTCAGGTCTCAGGTGTCTGAAACAGTACTTTACAATCTTGGAGCCCTCAAGACACTCATTAAAAATTCTTTCTTCTGTGCTTTAATTAAGAGTTGGCTGTCTTCATGAAGTGCCATGCAAATAAAATAACCCTAACTTTCCATGTCTAGGTGTTTATAGCACAAGTATCATGAAAGTCACTTCCCTTGTTAGGATTTTGTAGAGTCATGTCAGCATTCGTACTACGCTTCTGATGACAAGTGTGTTTGCTCCCACTCTCTTTCCCTCTCCTTTAACAAGAGACTTCCTCAACATTGTAAAAAGAGCTTGCACTTCGGCAACATGAAGGGGCAACACCAAAATGCTACAGGAAAGAAAAAACCCCACAAGCCCAGATGTGAACCCACATATGTACAGAATGTGGCCAAATTCCAGAACTTTAGAGCTTGTTCTCAGATGCTGGCAGCACCTGCAGAGTTGGCCAAGTTAAACGAAGTCCAGCTTCTCATCACTAGCCGACCATGTAGAAAAGAGGTTGCTCCTTCCCTCATTTCAATTGCTGCTAACAGACCCATCAAGCAACCAAGAGGACAACCCACGTAACTTCTTAGGGTGACTCCCAGAGGTGAAAATTTCACCCTGCCTTTAATAAATCATACATGAAAGCCTCACCTATGTGCCTATTTTTAACAGTTCAATGCGTCTCATGAATGCATAGTGAAAAATTACTCTTATTATGGATTTGTGATATATGCTTATGTATAGCATGTGCAAAGGAATGAAGACAGTATATAATAAGTAGAAAAGAATTTAAGTTAGAAGTATATGCAAAATTATTAAAATACACAGAATATGGCAATCACCTCAACATCAACATTCAGTATCGACACTTGGACGAATTTCGTTTGTATGTAGATATCTATGCACACCATTTCCAAACAAAGAATTTCACATGTAATTCCTGTAAGAAATGTCCTAAACACAGTCTGCTTGCCATTTTCCTAGGAAAGGAATCTACTCAAGAAGTTACTCAGTACTACACTGAAGAACTAGCATGCAATTAAAATGTATTGTTTCTACAAATTCACTTGAGAAAATAACATGAAGCCTCCTGAGTACTATTTTAATCCAGGACCCAAAGTACACTACACTTGTTCTACCTTCAATATATGTAAGCCACTTAAACATCACGTCTGTTGTTGAGCCAGTTGCACAGTCCTGATTTGGTTTAGACCATAACTATGCAATGTTTCCAGAAAATACAGCAAAGCATGTATGTCGATAGCCAACACATTTATGCTATTTGGTACTGTAGACAGTTTTATTAGAAATCAGTGTTATTTTCCCTGTGTGAGTCAAGAATCATATTCTTTAAAAATAGCACGTACATATAATTTTTTGGAAGCCAGCTACTACTGCAGAACAACATAAGCCCCTTAAAAAACCTTTGTCACAGACACAAAGTAATTGTTGTGAATGAAACACATTACTCTCGCTAAAACATTTTCCCTTGGTCTTCTCGCTGTAGGTGCATTAGACTTCTAAACAGACAATAGCATGTCCTACTCTTTCCTACATACAGTTAGATCAACATAGGATCAGGCTGTGGCTCTACTGCTTTGAGAAGAATTTTCACAGGGACACACTTCTCAGCAGTGACAAATAAAATGTGATTTTCCTTGATTAATTATACTGACATTATAGCAAGGAAAGCTCTCTACTTTCCAGAAGAATTTTGTTAAGTAGTAATTTTTCCATAAGCCAATAGATTTTTTCACTTCTGGATCAGTATACAAATAGATAAGACAAATGACCCCAAGGAAAAATGTTTTCCACATAAAATCTAGATCTTGGCTACGCACTTTAACTTTCACAGATAGCAAGAACAACATGATTAAAACAAAGATTCTCTTTCAGTTTCAGGATTGAGTTGAACTTCAAACCTTCTGTCTATTTTGTGCTTCAGATTATCACACTGACACCCACAGAGAATAAAATGTTAACCCAGTGCTACAGGGAGACATCACAGTGCTAGACAAAGGCCACCGGGCAAGCAGACAAAAAGATGCTAGGATGACCTGCAGATCAATGCTTCATCTTACAAGTAACTCAATGAAAGGGAATTGTGGGACTACTCGCAGTCTCCCCAGGGAACAGTAAGTGTGGATCTGAAGACTGAAATGTTAAAACAGCCATGTCAAGATGGCTGCAACTAATTAAAATGCAGACTGCCTCTAAAAAATGGTGGTCCTACCCAGCTGAAAACCTACTTACTCAAGTAATTTTGTAGTCAGATCAGTTCCCTGATCCAATTCAATCCAGACCTGCAGGAGTGCTCACACAAAGACTAAACAACTGGTTTGCTTAAAGACATGGCTGTTTAAAGTACTCATAAAAATTCAGCCTAAGATTTAGGGCAACCAAACAAAACTAATACTGTTGTTCAAACCATATCTTCTGAAAGAAAGCATGCAGTAAGACTTTTACAAAAAATCTGCATCATTTGAACTTCCAACAGGAAAAGTTATTTCAGCACAGTGACAGCAGTGCATGAGAACAAGCTGGCCAAGAATAAAATGAGACTGGAAGTTAAAAGGTTTCTTACTAAGGACTAATCAAAGGACTAATGTCCTAAGGCAACTTTCCAAGAGAAAGAGCAAAGTTGAAAAACCAAGACAAAAGCCAGAGCTAGTTTCATTCACTAAGTTTTATGAAAGTTTATCTGATATTATGTAGGCTTGTCAATGACCCAAAGGGCTATTGCCTCTTTTGGAAGCTATGGAAGTTCTCAATTAATTTCAAAAAACAATGTTTTCTCTAACAACAGCCACTGTTTCAGCCTCTTGGCTAGAACAGCTAGCTTGTTTTTGACCATTACATGCATGCTAAGGAAGGAAAAAGGGGAGGGATGATAAAGGACTGATGAAAACGCATCAGTTTTGCACCAATGTGCTCAAGGGCATACATAGCAATGGGGCTCTTGCTGCCTGCAGAGAATGGCCATAAATCTCCAGCAACAAATCAGTACTTGATTAGCTCTAGCAAAGTTCTCCAAAATCACATGCATGAAGTGAATCATAGAATCATCAAGATTGGAAGAGACCTTTAAAAGATCCAGTCCAACTGTCCACCCAGCACTACCATGGTAACCCCTAAACCACTAAAATATAGCACCCATCACCAGACCCAGGTGTCTCTAACATCTACAGGGATGGTGACTCCACAACCTCCCTGGGCAACCTATTCCAATGTCCGACCACCCTAATGGTGAATTTTTTTTTTTTCTAATATCTAATCTGATTTTCGCATCTTAAGGCCATTTCCTCTTGTCCTCTCACTGCTGTCACAGTAGAAGCGAATGGCCCCACCTCACTGCAACTTCCTTTCAGATGGTAGTAGAGAGCAATGTGGTAGGAGTAACAAGAATGACACAGCTGCGTGTCTCATGAGGGTATTTCTGCACCAAACCTGCCATTTCCAAAGACAGATCAGAATTCACAGATTCTGAGAAAACTGCTGTCAAAAAGTTGAAAAGCACCAAGAGAGGGAATCTTTCTACTTGGTCTGAAGCTTTTCCTGGTAATTAAGACTTGCCTGTCTTGGCAGATTCTTCAGTGTCTATAAAACTTCTCAACCCTGAAGTTCTCCCTCTCTCTGACAGGAACAACTGATGTAACCTCTGCTAACGAGTGCTTTTACTGAAATAGTCAGCGCAAGTTGGACCTGCTGAACATCAATGTGATTTATGATGGTTGTGAATGTATTTTATTTTGTATTTATTAGCTTAAATGCTACAAAAATTTGGTGAGAGCTTCTGGAAGTAGCTCTTGTTGAGGATATTATCATCAGCTGTGAAAGAGCTTCAGGTTCCCATAATTTCTTCTCTCAAAAATACCTTCTAAAACCAAAGGTGAAAAGCACATTTTTGTACCTCCCTTACCTATTAGTGCTATTTTACAAAAGACTATCCTCATCTGAGACAGCCTCAAACAGTCATCATATTTATGGACTGGATCATCATATCTGTCAAGCTCGAACTCCTGGCATTTTCTGTGTTGCATCAAAATTAATTTTTGATTCTAATGAATTCTCACACGAAAGCCTGACTGGTATAATTTGATAAAAGTAATTAACTAGAAAGTTCTGATAAACCAGAGTAGGAAATTACCAACAAAGATCATGTTGTTCAGATTTCTTGGCTGGAATTTTTTTCAGAAGTTACAAGATTTAGCCTACTTTAACATTCGTTAATTTCTGTCCAAAATATTTTAGGAAAATTATTTTTAACTCAAGTTAATTAAAAGTTGCAAGTCAAAATGCCAAAACAAAATTTTCATACGAAAAGTGTGTTCTGTTTTGATAAACTGCTTCAGTTTTCCCATTCACTAATAACTAACTGAAAGTACTCTTTATGCAAGCCACTTATGAAATGCTTGAAACCTCAAATACTTTCAGAGTGGGAAAATGCTTTTCCAAAAGCTTCCCATGTAACCCGCTCCTCACAGCACAACTGGCCTGCATAGCAGATGCACTCAAGAGCATGGCCCAAAGGCAGGGAAGCAGGGCTGGCAGCCTGCTTTGGGCACTGCCCCTCAGGACAGAGGCAGGGTCCTGAC
Organism: Phylloscopus collybita; assembly: GCA_027886175.1. Taxonomy (NCBI): domain Eukaryota; kingdom Metazoa; phylum Chordata; class Aves; order Passeriformes; family Phylloscopidae; genus Phylloscopus; species Phylloscopus collybita. Next base: position 42,370,542 of record JAJNNQ010000006.1, on the reverse strand, counting down.
TCATCACAACAGCACTCTCAGAATATTTTGCCTCGGGTTTTGCTACGATCAATAGGCTGCCTCTCTCCACATCTTCCATAAAGGGTCTGTGTTTAAGGAGCAGCTTAACACCACATAATATGCACATAAATAACAATGAATGAAAGTCATTATCTTGCCAAATCTTGGCAACTTTAGTTGCTCAGTAGCTTATAGGCTGAAACACATTTGGTGTTCCAGCTAAGGACACAAGCTTACCTTTTCACTACAAGCTTCAACGTCTTGTGTGAACCTTTCACCAGACAGATTGCTTCTTGTCGGAAGCCAGACAGGCCCACATCATTGATGCCAACAATTTCATCCCCAGCCAATAACTTGTCCACAGCTGCAGCTTTGCTCCCATCTTCTATCTGGAAAAAAAAATAAAAAAAAATATATATATATATAACAAATGGCAGAATTATATAGGTTGCATAGTGCCGCCTTTAAAATAAGCTGAGTTTCGATAAACTTCAACAAAAAATAATACCATAATTAAGTGCTTAACATAATTAAGAAGGCACATTAAAAATCACTATAAAGAAACAGTAATTATACAGAGACAATTAGAATAGGAAAGAAATAAAAGAGAGAAAACCCTGTGAGGAAGCTAGAAAGCTTGAGAGAAATTCGGGAATAAAAGAAGAACTTCTTTGCTGTGCATCCACTAGAACAGGTTGCCCAGAGAGGCTGTGGAGTCTCCCTTCACTGGAGATATTCAAGCACTGTCTGGATGCAAATCTGTGCTCTGGGATGACCCTGCCTGAGCACAGAGGTTGGACCAGATGATCCACTGTGGTCCCTTCCAACTTGTTCCATTCTGTGATCCTGTGAAAAGCATCTGTCATCTTGACCTCTGTTCAATACCAAACGTGTAATCATACTTGCAAATAGAGCTTTGGGCAGGCATCTAAAAATCTGGTTCTCTAGAGAAGGCAGGCAATAATGTTAACCATTTTGTCAATAACATTAAAACGCAGCCAACTCCAAAGATCTGGCATGCAATGAAATCCCAAAATGCTGCTTAACAGGCTGGCCTAGAAAACAAAGGCATTTTCATTAGGAACATTTAGGAAATACCTGAAAATCGATCATCCCTATAGCTAACGAACAGCCCTGGCTTAAAAACACAGGGATACTACGAGAAATTCACTGGAAGATTATTTTGCTGCCACAGGCACCTCTTGAATGCATTAAAATTTTATACAACTGTTCATAACATGTGGCAAAAACACAAAATAAAGATTTGGGCTTTTGCAATTCTCACCCCAATTAAGTTAAGAAACCCCACATTACAAGTTAACCATTTTCAAAATTTAAAACAAATCTCCAAAGCTTGATCACACAGATTAACAAGTATCAACAGTTTGAACTGATTTCAAACAATGATTACAAGGATGTTATGAGGTTATGCAAGGAGAAAATTAGAGGGCCCAAAGCCCAGCTAGAACTTAATCTGGCTACTGTTGTAAAAGACAACAAAAATATTTTCATAAATACATAAGCAAGCAATGGAGGGCTAAGGAAAATATTTATGATTTACTGGATGTGTGAGGACCATCCCTCTAAAAGATGGGGCACTGAAGCACATAGCCTAGTGGTGGACTAGGCAGAACTAGGTTAACAGCTGGATTCTATAGTCCTTAAGCTATTTTCCAAACTAAACAAGTCTATGAGTCTAAGTATAGCTGTAGGTATTGTACACTTTGCAATTCAATCCCTTGGCTTTCCAGTTTCTTCCTATCTCCTTTGCTGTCAACACAGCCTCTGGCTTCTGAGTTGCTTGGCTTCATGATCTATGTATTTAAATTTACTGCTCCCTCACTTGCTCATAATCCATACCCCACATCTTCCTATACATCTGACACTTTATCTTCAAAGACTTTCATCTATGTCTTCATTATATTTTACATTGACTGTATTGATGTTTTACGTCACAGTATGTCTGAGTCCCACATTATTAAATGCCAGCAAATTTAAAAAGGCAATTCCTTGTAATCACCCCAACTGCAGACAGCTTCATAAAGAACATCTTCTGAGGCATCAAAGTCAATCAACAACGAGAAAAATCCAGAGGAAAGTAACTCCATGAATTCTGAAGCTCACAGTACAGGTTTTAGAAAGACTTCATCAACAAAAATATAAATTAAATAACCTAATAAAAAAAGCAATATCTCTTGATGAAAGTACTTTAGGATGATCTCATAGAGCACTGAATCTCATTGCAGGCACATAAATGCTCTTTATGTAAGTTCATGATAGATGTTCTTAAAAATCTTCAGGCTTGTAAACCTAAGCCAAAAAGAATACTATGAAAAGTGCTTAGTCTTATATCCCATTCTAAAGCACTCATTATTAATAGTAATCAAGAAACTTTATTTTACAGAACTTCTTATCTTAAAAAAACCCCAAGATAATTAAAGACAGAACAAGTTTTTACATCCCCATACATCTAGTTTTCAAGTTATGACCTGTCCTCTGACCTGCTCACATATCCTCTGAGAATCAAGAATTTACCAGAATACCAAATTATCAATGCAAATCTTCATTTAGGTTGGAAACAAGGGAGTAGCAGTGGAAATTGCTTAGATGTAAGTCAAGATTTCAGTTCAGAGATGTCAAGTGTAGAGCATCTGCCGTATAAGGGACACTGAAATCAGGCTGAGCAGAACACGAGGACAGGCAGCCTGGGACATGTATCTGAAAGCCCACATAGGATAGAAACGTGGCACAAAAAAACATTAGGCAAAGCCAGAGCTAAATCACTAGAGGAGCTGGAGGAAGGTCAAGGCAGGGGTGAGGGTGGGTGTTGGGATGGGACACACATGGCAGGGGCAGAGAGGGAAAGTATCCTGGAGGACTTCTGAAATTCCAAATGTAGATGTCAAACCATTTGTAGCCCTTATTCCCCAAGCAAGGCACCCAAACACAATGACAAGGCAGAGACACCCCTGGGCCCCAAAACACTTTGACAGGATCTTTTTTTGTTTGTAAAAAAATAAAAAGGGGAGGGGGCGGCAAAAATCTGTCTCCCAGGGTTTGAAGGAATGTTCATTGTTCTCAGTAAGCATGTTTGTTTTTTCTTCAGGCTGGCAGTGCACTGACAGCAGGGAGTATTCAGTTACCCCCTCTGAGTTTTAATTTCATCAGGGAAGCTACACATTCCACACAAAGCAAGCTTTCCAAAAGACTCTGGCTGTCCAAAACAACATTAATCAAAAAAACCCTCAAAAAGTATTTAAAAAAATCAAAACCTAAACACAAAGCTGTGTTAGCCATCCTCATGAAAACTCCCAGTGGCTTTAAGACCTTTAAGATCACCTGCAGGTAGTGAGAATAAAAACTACACATCCATTCACAGTAGAAGTCTTTTCAAGCTGAATAAATTTACAGCTGTACAAGCTAAATAAATTTCAAGCTGTACAGATATGATTCTACTTGACAATACACTTTTAAATGGAAATGGGAAAGTTAGACAGGAAAAATACAATTTCTGTTACACTCTAAGTCCTTCCTTTAGTCATAACAACTAAAACATTATGCTTTGCACACATATAAAGAAACACAGCGAAAAATATCCATGAGGAAAAGGCCTCTTCAAATATGCTGCTATATTAACCTGCCTTCTTTGTGCAAAACTGGAATGCTTCTACTTCCAGCTTCTACTTCAGGTTTTCCTCTGTTTTATTAGTTTTAACACTTATTGTCCTTATCAATTCACCCATTGAGTAACTTTACACTTCTAGTTAAGGCCTGATGAGATGGAAATACCAACCAAAATACACAAACATTTTAGAACCAGCAAATACACACAACTGTGCTATGTATGCTGTGTTCAGGATTTAAGCCCCGCTTTTAAGACCGAAGCCTGTATTGTATATCTACTTAGCATCAACTTCTTTTAGGATTTCAGATGTCCAGAAAAACTAGGTCAATAGCTGAAAATAAAGCCTTGAAAATGCAGAGGGAGGTTTTAAGATGAAGTCTTTCAAGAACAGTCAGGAAGAAGAGATCTGCCTCAGTCACTGTCAGCTGGCAGATACGACTGGATGTAACCCAGCAGGAACTGAACTCCCATAAGCACACACATCTTAGCATTTCTATAGCAATAGCAGGAAACAAAAGACATAGAAGAAAAACAATCAACACCTTATTTTCTTATTAATAACAGGCATAAGCCTTCAACAAACATATATAGTTACACAGCTTATCTTGAACGAGCAAGGGTTCTAAAAATGCCCTCAAACCATGCTTTTGTTATGTACTAAAAAAACATACCCTCATACTATGATAAATTAACAAGTGTAAACATGTTGACTTCCTATCCTTAGCAGTCATGTTGGTATGCTACCAAAGAAAGTGTTTTCAAAAGGAGATGAAAAGGATGTTTGTTGACCAAAAGCATCTGCTTAGACAGTCTCCACCTCTCACCCTGCTATCCCTGATGACCTTCCTACAGTCCCAAGCAAACTTTGGGATCTGTGCATCAGGGAGGACTGTGAGTGTAGACTTGGCGATCGTAACAGTATCAACATTAGTTGTCACATCTTCCCAAATTTATTTTTGCTTGTATCACATCCACAAAACAGGAAGAAAGACTGATTCAAAATGTAGATATGAGGATTTAAAAGAAATTATTGAAAAACAGCACACACATAAACCTAGTATGTGAAATTCTTTTTGTAAAAAGAAGATAGAGCCTTCAACAGCTAGATACACAAACATATGCAATGAATATTTGGAAGTCTGTACTCCCCCTGTTGGTAATAAACAGAAAGGGGAAAACAATGGCCTATCTTTCCAGCTTTGAATTGCTGCAGTGTTGATGGGGAGCACCAATTCTAGCATGTGACCCCTTCACTTCTGTGTTTATCAAGTCTGATGCTTTACTTAAAATACCCACATTCCTCTATAGGCACCTGTATAAACAAGCAGGAGACAGGTTGGGGAAATGCTGTGTCATATGAGAGATCTAGTTTTGTTTACAAAGCCAACAGTTTCTTGTCTGTGCTCTCTTTGGACAGGGTGGGAGACGGGATGGAAACCCAAGCCCACAGACAAACACAGGAAAAAACAGCACCACTTATCAGCATTCTGCTATCAGCTGTGATAAACTATTTTATCATAATTCATTTCTTGTACAGCCAAGAAATGTTTCCGTGGTTGTTTGCATTATGTGTATCTAATACAGTTTTTCCACAAACCTAACAATCTTTGTAGAAGATCTTTAGAACAAATAAAATGTGTCAATTTTTTGGATTTGTGAATAGTTAACAACGGAGAAAAACCTCTACAGTTCAAGCCTGGCATTTGTGTAACTTTAAGGAACGAACAGGAAAGTAACAGACCTGACCTAACGCCTGACTACCGACAAATCAGCTATACATTCTGCAAATGCATTCCTGAGTGGCAAAGGCTGCATTCACCAGCAACACTCACGGCTCAAACTGAGGCAGGATAAAAGAGGGGTGCAAACTCCAACAGGACCGAACTGGTCCAAAGACAATGGGGGTGTGTGTATATGTAAGGCATGCATACACTAGAAGGTGGACACAGCTAATGCATTTGACTTTACATTTACTTTAGATTCCTACACATCTTTCCCACTCTACATGGACTTTGAAAGAGTCCATAGAGTGTTGGAAGGACACCTGGCAGGGAAGAAACTCCAGCCCCATTTTACTGATGGGCTCAGAAGCATCTATGGAAACAAGGCCCAAAACAATGCAGCATGGCTGCAACAAAGCAATGAATTCCACACAAAACTTCACATTAATGGAGAGTACCTGTAACCCTGAACCACTTCTTCCCACAGACTGCAGGTGGGACAGGTTAAATAATCAGCATTAACTACTCAACACAAACTTTAAACACCATCATATTAAAAAAACCTTAATGATGGACTACCAACTTGCAAACTCTGCACCTATGCAATACTATCCAATATTATTAACTTGGCAATAGCTGCACTTTGATCAGGCAAGGTGGATGTCTGCTACATTTGGTGACACTCAGCACAGAAGCCACCATACCATACCTTTTGCCTGGTATCACAAATTCACACCCCACAGCCATTGTCCATACGTGCTCTTCCTGAGATTATCTTTAAACATTACAGCAAACAGCAATAAATTTTAGAAATGGTTAGTCCATGACAATGTATTTCCCTAAAAGCAATTTCTTTCTTCCCTAGACCCGAGGAAAACAGTTCACGGTCACTGTCACAAAACCACTGAACAGGCAGAGAAATCCCCCTCACCCAGCTGCTCTTTCAAAGTGTTCCCCATTGTGCTGCACAGATCTTGAGCTGGCAAGAAGCCCTCCCTTCTGTCAACAAGTGATTCTTAAAAATCAAAATGGAAATTTTTTTTTTAAAGGGTAGAGTTCAGGAACAGGACATGGTCAATCACAACCTTTTCTAATTGCTTGTTATTTAGTGTATTTAAATATTTGCATATTTACCCAGTAATCTTTTCCTTTCTTTGTTGTTTTTTGCTTGAAAAAAAAGCATCATATTTTGAGAAGTTGGTACAGTTCTTTAAGTACTTATCCACTTTTTACAATGGTGTCCATGTCACTGTTGTGACAAAGGGCTGCTGCCATCACTGCCACTAGAACAGGCCATTTTGTGGGGGATTTATTACAGCTGTAAAAACTGACTCCAGGCTGAAATCTAACTTCAGAGTTCCTCATGCCAGAAATGTTTAAGTAGTATGGTAACACATCCACCACTTCCCTCTTCAACAATGCATACTTAAACTGATTAATGTTTTAGTTCAACCTACATTCAAAATAATACCTACCATAAGTCTGTAAGAAAAACCTTTCCAATTATAAATCATCAGAGATTATTGTTATTATATCTGTTTATTTAAATCACAGGGCTTTTATGGACTGAAGACCAATTAAAGTACTTAAAGTTAAAAATTTAATGAAACTTTCCCCCAAGAAATTAATGATAACAAATTTCCAGATGAAAAGTATCAGGAAGAGAAACTTCACGTAGATTTGTAGGTTTAAAAACACTGAACAACAGATGTTTATTTTTAAAGTTTTTTCATAGTGATTCCATTGTTTCAGCAACAGAAGTTGGAAACTTTTTCATGAACAATTCTACTAAAAATAAATTTATAATAATTTAAAAAACCCAATAAAAACCCAGAACCCACAAACCCCCAAAAATCCCCGATGTTTGGAAAGCTAATGTATTTAAAAAAAAAAAAAAAAAAAAAAAAAAAAAAAAAAAAAAAAAAAAAAAGGCAAAAAGTGGGGCTGCTGAGTGTCAAGAACTTAGCTGGGCTTTTGCCATTAGTACGGAAGCTTTACAAATTACATTTTACAGCTTCTAAGTAACATTTGCACATATGCCAGAGCAGCATGCCTGCATATATTCCACATCTACAAAGCAACTAAACACAGAAAAACTGTAGCCTTTGGAAATCTTTCTATGCAAGAGCTCCTCTAGGGCAGCACAAGACCCTCAGGGAAGCTTCCTAGCTCTTACTGCCCCCCCCACCCACAACCCTAAACTGGCACCCAGGCCAGAGCAAAGCCAAAACAGACCCAGCTTACCTTGAGTAAGAGTAAGGCCAAGACAAGAGTGGAAAAGATTGAAGTGAGTGAAGATTCTGGAAGCAGAGCTGATGGCAAAAGTCTGTTTGTAGTGTTGAACCTGAAACTAAACAAACTAAACAATTCCAGTGCCATCCCTCCCTCACACCAAAGTAACACTTGCAAAGCACAGCTTAAATTTTGATTTTTTTTCCTAGCACATCACCAACATCTAAACACCTTCCTACTGCTGTTTCATGCAGCATTCATTCAGACAATCTGTACACAAATTATTCAAAAATTAGTGAGACATAACTCCCGTTTACTTTTAGCCATGAGTTTACTTTTGCATTTTACAGAAGCTAATGGCACATTCAGCCCAAAGGAACTCATCTGTAGTCACAGATGCTTTACACTGTTTTTAAGCATATTTTGATATCTTTTTATTTTTTCCTCCCAAATGACAAAATTATCTGTATAAGAATGGAGTGAATAATTGTGCTATGAAAAGAAATAGTCAGCTGGCTAAAAGAGAACTGCTTTCTCTATATGCAGTTTACTTATTCTAACAAACCTCCTAGCAGAGAAGTTTAATAGGATTGGATTGTCCGTATTTAGTTGTCCAAGTTCACTTATGGATGACTATATATATGGGCTGTTTATGTATCTAATCTGTGTAGTTAACATTAAGCATTTTTATAGGTCTACATTTTTGTACTTTCAGCTTTAATGAACAATGATAAAATGGTTTATACAGGGGTTACAGAAACAACTTGTATTTTATCTATTCAAACTGATAACAGGAACAGACTTCCAAGAGGAGAAATATGACCTGACAAAATAATCTTTCTGATCATAAGGTTTAAAGTTTTTTACTGTGCAACTATCATATGCTTTCAACAACACTGGTTTATCTTTCTGCCTTCCTGTCCATCCCAGGAAAATAATGTCATCGTTTGCCAATGTGCCCTTGACAAAAACAGAGTGAATCCAACAGCCTACAAAACTATTGTATAAGTAGGGAAAGGGTAGGAATTACTGAATTAAATCAAGTTTAAAAAAAACCCCTCTGAATGTGTCTGTATGATCATGTAGATAGGACTGTGCATTAATTAAAAACGGAAAAAAACAGTTTCATCAACTTGCAATTTGTTTGTGAAGGACTTCAACAGGTCTGAGAGACAGACATTGAAAGACCTAGTGGATGGCAATGGTATACCTACTAAAAATAAATTCAATCTATTTCATTCAGTCTATCACTAAATGTGACCTTTTACAAAAAATTAAGTTGCATCTATGCCTAGGTCTACAGATTGCTGTGGTTTCAAAAAAAAAAAAAAAAAATCTACACTTTTAGACACAGGTAGCACTGATTAAGACCCAGCAACAGAAAAAAAACTGCTTCACTGCCCGTTAGTTTCAAAAAGCACTGTGATAGGTCTGCCAAAACCCACAGGAATTTTACAGAGTGTTAGGTTTCCATTTTAAATACTTTCTCTTGAACAGCCCATTTTTAATGGAATGCTTATCTTGACTAACTCATACCGTTATTTGCTTTTAATCACAGCTGCTGTTTGGGATCCTCCATTTTTGTCATAGCACAAATGCTCACTTCTGAGACTGTGAGAAAGTATAACATTTCCCAATAATTCTTGTAATCACATTCCTGAAAATGTGATCTTATCCCAAAAGGAAAAGTTATTTGTAAAAGTAACTGCAGAAGTTATCTAAGAACCTACAACTCTGTAGCGGAGTGAACAGAACATAACATTACACATCTAAACAAAAATCCAGCAAACAATGAGAATGACTTGCTCTTATAATGACTGATAGCAATTTCTTCAGCAAGATTTCTGCACTTTGCAAAACTACTCAACTTTAAAGAAAAAACAAGGCTCAGTAAGGTGCTGAATTTTAAAGCATGTCTTTGTTGATTCCCTCAACCACTCCTCTGCAAAGAAAACAAACAAAACACTTCAAAAGAAGGGTCAGGCTCCTCCTAAAATGTGAATGCTTTAAACTTTAACAACAGAATTTGTTCTTTACATTAACTTTTGATCTCTGTTCAGAATTGATATGCACATTCACTGAGCATGCAAATTACAGACTGAAGCTGTCCTTTGCCACCATCTTCCTCAACAATTCAAATATTTAAAGCCAAGTTCAAACAGAAGACACATTTATCCCTTCCTCCCCATCCCAGTGCTAAAATAGTCAACAAAACCTAAAGTTGTCTTGATTCACCTTTATGTAACTTATACAACACCATTTCCTCCAAGTATGTAGTACTTCAAACCGAATACATGTATGAAAGGCACGTTTCTGCTGTGCACTCTGTACACCATTTCAATTCTTCCTTCTTAGACCAATAAAAACTCAGAAGCAAGTGGGATGACCCTCAAAAAAAGGATACTATTATAGAAACAAAAAAGGTCTAGGTAACCTTGCCCTTAGTTTGTCTTCTGTTCTTATTACTGTCTCAGTAAAGGAAGAGAGCTTCCCTCAGTCCACTTTGACCCAGAAGTCAAACATAAAAAGATGAAGAAGCAAACACTAAATAGCATTGAATGTACTTTTTTTAGGGCAGGAACTGCAATGTAACTTCTCCTAAAATTACCAAACACAAAGCAAATTGCAAAGGACTGTACAGCAGTTTCTACTTGCTGAGGTCCACTTTTGCCAGCCTGCAGTATCTGAGCTGCCTGGTCCAGTCAGACAGGGGGCTGCTTTTCTGGAGACAGACTGCTAATACCATCAACATAAATTTCTCACAATTCTCCAGTAATAAAAGAGCATGTCAATAAAAAAAACACTAGTGTTTTATGCCATTTATTGACAAGATGGACTAGTATTTATCTGCCTTCCTAAGGCACATACTTGGCTGAGCAGGGCATGAAACATTCATGCAGTTAGAGTTAAGCACCAATACATTCAGTCTGTTCCGAGATGGGAACCTGAAAAAGCAGAATTTAGTTCTGTGGAGAGGAACTAATCTGCAGCAACTTGCACCCCAGGCATCAATCACATTATGGCATCCCTGCCCTTTTTCCTCTAGCCATCACTACTCTGTTACCATATATTTCAGTTCTAACAAAAAACCAAAACCAACCAAGCAAAGCCAGCAACAGCAATTTTAAAAAAGCTAACAATCTCCCCTCCCCCCACCAACCCCAAAATTTTCTTTAAAAGGAATTTTCTTTAAAAGGAATTTTCCTTTTTTTAACCAAGTCTAGATGTTCATAATTTCAAATTCTTCATTTTGTGTCGTTTATTTTAAATACCATTCCTTAAAACCTCATTACTTTATGTCATCGCAGAACATTAGAAGAATTTCCTTCCTCATGAAAAATTTACCATAGGAATTAGATATACAACCGTTTTTGGCATCTCAGTGAGTATCCTGCCACCTTTTCTCTATTTCAGAGGCTTAATTCTCCCTAGGATTAATGAGAGATAATTAAACTATTAAGATAATTATACTGGGTCAATGACAAAGGTTATTTTCTCTTAAGAAATTACAGGATTGTGCTGTGAATTATCAATTAATGCACTAAAATCACTATGGATTGTAAATTTACACAAATGGAAGCTTCAAAAAGCTGCATGGATTTAACAGTAAATTATAATGTAGTACTCAAGAGTTCTTATATTTGGAAGTTAGAGTACGCTTACTACCCTAAATGGACATTTTCCAAATTGGCTTTACTTTGCAGGACTTTTTTCAAAAGCTTTATTGTATTACACACGTTACTGGCCTAATTTAGCTCTAGGAGCAGGCACATTACTTCAGAGACATAAAAAAAAAGACATATCAAAACATTACTCACACAATTAGCTGCTTTTCCTGATTAAAAAATGTGTATTTAATTATGACAAAACTACTCAGTTTAACAAACATCTGTATTTCTGCTTGGCAAAACTATCTGTCATCTGTGCAGATGCACTTATTAAAAGACACGTTTTGCTCAGGCAGCACAATTCACAACTTCACTGTGCGGCACTCACTCAAGTATGAGTGGAATTTTGGGAAAAATGTCTGTACAGTAATTCTTGCAACACAGGAGAAAGTTTATAATTATACTTCTATTTTCTGGCATTGGTGGTGGGACCACTGTGTGTGGACACAAGCACCATATACAGAGCTTCTTGTCTCCCATTGCTGCCCCTGCCAGTGAACATGACCACTTCTCAGAAGCGTGTATTCCAGCAGCAGGCAACCATGCTCATGAAAAATTCACGTCTGACCACACCAGTTTAGGATGTCAGTGTTGGCAGGGGCTTGAATATTCAAATACAACATTGCACAGGAGATTTTGTTCTTGCTCATCTTGATAATTGACAGACCATTTAAAGACTGCCTGTATTGACATCCAGAAAAAAAGTAGGTAACAGGGCTAAGGAATTTGAGTACTTTGTGGGACCCACAGGATCCTGTCTGTGTTATTAATGAATGCCATGCAACAGCTGCTTTCCTTTCAGAGAAGACACATCTTAAAAGCCTAACACAAAAGAGCTGGGAGCAAAGCAGCATTTTAACCTACTGCTTGATAGTCCTAACAATTTTCCACAGGCATGTTCTTATGACCATCTTCAGAGAAAAGCAACACGGTCTTCTCTAGAACCTGCCCATTTGTCAGCAGTACTTCCATTCAAAACTTGCCTATTCTTCGCAAGCTTATTACCACAATCTGCCTTTCCTCAAAAGCATGTTCTGAGCAGAGATCTGATTCTTCAAAGGGTAGAAGTAAAAAGAATCTCCTAGCAAAACCCCTGAATTTTGTTTTATGCTTAAGAGCTATGCATATAGGCTGAGACTGAATTACAAAGTAGGAGTATTCCAGAATTTAGCTACATCTTAAGTCTAAGAAAAACATCAATCACTAAAAACACCAGAGAAACAATCTATTCTTCTGAATGATAAAAATTTAAATCACATATTATATTATATAGTATGCAACAAAAGTGGGATACTGAACTGTATTTAAATTATCCCCAAGTTCAGTAGTTTTTACACTCTAAATTGTAGGAAAACCTTTTAAGAAATTTTTATTTATCACAGTAAAAGGAAGTTGAAGGTCTGACCAAAGCAGCAAGTGGAGAGCCTGCTGCTGACTCTTCCCTCTGAATTAACCTGCAAGAATTAGGACTGTTTCTCCGTACAGATGTTCATATTGGGATACTTCTTTAAACAGCTCCTTGCTTAACAGGGAAGTTTCTGGATTACCGATTTCAAGCCCTTAATTACTATAAAACTGCATATCCACTCTAGGAGCTAAACACATAAGACACTGTAATGACCAATTTGTAAACCTCTGGAGTTTTTTTGTTTAGTTAGGTCTGGACCTGAAGACCAGTTAATGAATTATTTTGAAGTATGTGTCCAATCTCAGCTCCTGAAGATGAACCTTGCTATCTTTACTAATAACTGTAATTCTCCTTTTAACATATAAAAAGAAATAGTATTCCTAAAAGTAGACTTGGGGCTTTCGCTTTTATTTGCTTGCTTTAATATTAAAAGAGTGTATTATTGCAAAATGCCATCATTAAGGACTGTTGAGATTAAGAATGTGTTGCAAGCCTTTACAAATCCACCGTGTTTTTATTAGACAGCTACTCCTATACTTCCTGTGTTGCTGTTTTTTCCTTTACCTCAAGAACAGTTCAGCACTATGTGAGGCCCGAATTCCCATGTCTCAGTTCCTCCTGTTTATTTTCATCTCATGTTTCAGAAACAAGGGTCTGTACCTCCATAAGCACTTGAAAAGCACTACACAGATACACCAGAAAGACATGCAGTTGACAGGAATTCGGAGCAAAGTTGCACTGGTGTTCTTGGATTTTTCTTGTCTGATAGAGGTGCAGATGTACCTTTTGGGATCCCATCCCAAAACTCTCGGCTTCCTCCCACTAAGCTGAACAGCACTCCTAATTTCTAGTGAACTGTGGAGAATAACACATTCATTCTTGCCAAGATACAGGAAGGCAGAGCTGGGCTAGCAATAGTCTATTCAAATTGGTCTGGGTCCACACCACACAGTAAGATATTAGCAGCTGTGATATTGTGCCAATGTGGGCTGAGGTTGACACCTCTTGAGCCACTCAAGAGAGGGAAAAACTGCAGCTTTTTACAGTAGGGAGTTTCCAGAACATGAGTAAGACTGAAGTGCAGGAAGTTAGATAACTCTGCAGTAAAAGACCTAAAATTCCCATTTCATTATTTGAGGAAAGCTGCGGAGACTCCTGCTGCGTTCACATATTTTCTGAGTTGCGTGAAGTAACTTAAGGAAAAACATTTCATGAAGCTCTCTGAAGTGCATGGACACTACCAGTTAAAGCAAGCATGGACTGCTAGACAGGACCTCCTTCCTTCCTTCCTTCCTTAAGCCACTGGTTTATGCTCCTCTACAGTATATGCAAGAATTTTGTTATTTTGAAATACTAGCTAGTTACTTGGAGAGACAGGTTGGCTACATACAGGATTTCAGAGCTACAACAGATCCATCACCGTTATCAGTCATAGGTTTTTCCTTGTTTGGGCATCATCCAATTTAAGTTTACAGATAAACTTCACTTAATTTTCCATATGGTTATCCAAACCACAAGTTTCTGTCTTGCAATCAAAGTTCTAATTTCAAATGTGAATCCCTTCTTCTTCCCTACTTTATCAATTATCTACTATAATTATTTCAAGATTATTTCAAAATTTGAATTAATTTTCTGAGAGTATTATCTTTTTAGTACGTAATCTTCAAATTCTTCACTTTTATCATTCTTATTTTAGAACTTTTTTGGTATGGTGGTTCTTCCATGAAGTCTAAAGGCTGTAATCCAGAGAAATATCCACACACTAATTCTGGAATACTGTTGTACTACATTTCATATTGGAACTGTGGTATTTCCTATTTATCAGAGAGGCCAAACATGCCATAAAAACACATTTTAATTGGAAGAGTTTTGTTATTATTTAAGAAGTGAATTAAGCACTTTTGGGGTTCAATACACAGCTATGTTGTTTAACAACTTTGTGGAACTGAAACAGGAACTCTACAAGGAGTATTCACTCTGCTTTGGAAGTTCACCCTCTCAGTACTAGCTGGCAGAGCCACTAGAGTGGCATTAAATGCTACTAATTTTCCCTATTCATTACTTCACTGTAAGCAAATCTACAGAGGAATACACAGAGCATAAACTCTACTGGACATGATCATTTCTCTACAGTGATCTTATAAAAGATACAGGGTTAGACAGTGTGCTGCCACAGAGCCAGCTGTATCATCTGGTGTCACAACTACAGCTTGCTACCTCAGTATCAATTTTCCAAGAGCTTAGCACAAAACAGTGAACAAACTACTAAAGTGGCATACTTAATAATATTACAGTGTACTCACTGAAATGTCTTAAAGCTGTAGAAGTGTAATTTAAAAATTCTTCCACAAACAGGAAACTAAGATTCAAACCTGGATAAAAACATTGTCTAGTTCACGCTAAACCAAATGTACATTTTCAGGATTCTTACACTGTCTATCAAGTGCAAGCAAGGAAAGAATTGGCTGAGTTTTATAAATTGTGGTACTTAAAAAAATGGTCTTGCGATAAGGAACAAACTACTGCTTCTCCTGATAGAGTTATTAATTGGTAATGCTTTACTCCATGCTGGTATTAAGTTGCACCTCTGCCTTTCACCATTCCTTTTGCAAAAGGAACACATTTTTTTTCTTCGGGATGATAATCTAGATTAGGAGGCAATATAATCAGCCTCTTAATTATACATTTGCAGAAGGAGCACAACAGTTGCTCTGCTTGTCAAGAGGATTTAAGATGTAAGCAGCACAGGCCCAGAAAAAATACTCATTCATTTAGAAAATTAAGTCTTCTACCAGAAAAGACAAGTAAAAAAAGGCTTCTCATTCACTGATATAAAAATCATACATAAGATTTATCAGCACAAACTCTATGCAAAATGAAACTAATAGGAAAAGTCACTTTTTAGTCAGTTTCAACATTACAGCTATTTTCAATACCGTAAATGATACATTTAAAAAGCAACTTTAAGGCAATTTCATTTTGCAATAAGTCAATTTTCTGAAGAACACAGTGGAAGTAGTAATTTTAACTCCAAAATACTAAATCAACTTCCTTTCACAGAGTAGCATCACCTATAACCTACAACACTATGAGCTGTTCCAGAAGCTAGTTTTTCAATTTAATTAGGAAAAAAAAGAAAAGAAAAAGGGAAATAGAACGCTAAATAAAAATATCTCCTTATCTGACAGTTTTCTTTTGCTTTTATGTTGCCTGTTTACCAAAGGCAGAAAAACGAAGTGCATTTCCATTAGTCAATGTACAACTCAAAGCAGTCTCCTGGCAGTGGACCAGAAAGCAAAGCTGAACTGGCCCTAAGAGGCCATGGTGAGGTTTGCCGGCCTGGCCACAGCCACCTCCCCCCCCGAGCTCCTGCCCAGGGCCCATGGAGCCAGCAGGGGAGGCTGCTCCGAGCGGCCCCGAGGTGCCCCAGGAAGGTGGGCGCCCCCCTGAGCTGTGCCCCTGCCTGCGCAGCGCGGGGCTCAGCAGGCGCTGCAAACGGGGCCTGGAGGGCGCTCACAGCCACCCCGTCCCAGCCATACCCGGGTGAAACACTCCGCTCTAGCAGCAGGAAATTACAAGGCAGAAAAACTAAAGAACATAAAAGGTCACAGTTTTTCTATTTCACCTTGAAATAAAGACTCTTCCCTTTGTTCTCAAGCATGAAGTTTTTACACTGGACTGTTACTCTGCACAGTACTGAATATTACCTTTATCTAAAATCTCTCAAGTATAAATTGCACTGAAATATTTACAGCATTACAATGCTAGTAGTGTTGAAGTGTTTTTTGTCTAAGTTTATCAAATATGCAGCTTGTCTTGGGGGAGGAGGGGGAAGTTACAATGTATAAAATTTGAGTTAGGTATTCTCTCTGTTGGCTTCCCATTGACAAGTTTATAGTAGTCTGTACTGGCTGTGCATTGTTTGCCAATGATCACACCCTGGAGGCTAAACAGACTGATAGATGGAAGGGATGAAATACAGAATCCAGCCTTCAAAATATTCCTGTCTGCTTGGTCAATGGCAGGGAAGTGCAATAGAGCACTTTTGCGAGCTCTGAAAAAAAACAAAAACAAAACCACACACAACCACAGATTTTTTGTGGCATGAAAAATGCAGCAAAGTATGAACATGATTGTACACCCATTTGGGCTTGAGTACTGTGCCAAGATTAAAAAAAAAATCCAAATCAATGAATCAACTGGGGAAAATTAAAGCAAAATAACCAAGTCAAGGTAAGGTGTACCAGTCATCAGCTGTCCTGTGGCTGAAGAGACAAAACATCTCTCTGTTAAATGAGCACACTGGCAACATTTGAGAATGTTAAGGAATTATTTTAGGGCAATGCCTAAACATGCTGACATTTAACAGGTTTTCTTTCAGACTCAGGGCAACTGCTACACAACACCCATCAAAATATTTTTTTTACTATTTTTAGAAGTTGTTCAGATTATGCAATATGGATAAACAGACAACACTGTTGCACATTTCTATTAAATTCATTGGTTGCCAAGATGCAGGGCAGGCAGAGTTGAGACAAAGCAAGACCTTACCAGTTCATTTCTCTGACTCAAGGAGAGTTTTAAGGGAATGCTTGGAGAATGATGAGGCTAGATAAGAAACTCCTCAGCTAGTTTTGGCCAGCTCCCAAGTTGAAATATTGGAACTGAATTGGGAAGTGGTTAAAAAAAAAAAAAGAAGAAAAGCTATCTGGATCATGACATTTAACATCTGAGCTGTGTAAAAACTGAAAAAAAAAAGGTCATTCTGTTAACTATTTTCACTTTTAAGATAGAATATATTAACTGAGGAAAGTAGAGGACAAATAAATGTGCTTGGACTCTCCAGCAGCATGACTTAAGCTCAAGGTTGAAGTACAACTGACCCCACACAGAGCCATTTGAACATGTGCCAAATGCATGAAGCTCAGAAGTTTCATGCTCTGCAAAGGCAACTTTCACATCACTCACTGGGGCTTCATCTCAGATCAAAAGCACTAAAGCAAAAACTGTGCAGAGAATCTGATTACAGATGGCTTTTACTGATGCTTTCTACTTAATCTCCTCTGGAATGCAAGGTCATAGCCCTCCCATATTTTAAAAGGGATCTATATACTATATGCACACTCAACTGTTGTCACTGTACTATATTTTGCTTTCTCATCTGAGCAACGTAACTTAAGGAGTTTATTGCAGCCCAGATTCCTACCCACTAAACATGCACAACGGCTGTATGGTTTCAAAGGGGATTGCACTTTCTGCAGTGCTCACTGCCTTATAAATACAAAAATATTTTGTATGCTGCAGTTACCTGTATTACAGCCTGTAAAAGATGCAAGGACTGGAGTGG
Organism: Phylloscopus collybita; assembly: GCA_027886175.1. NCBI lineage: Eukaryota > Metazoa > Chordata > Aves > Passeriformes > Phylloscopidae > Phylloscopus > Phylloscopus collybita. The sequence goes on along the minus strand of JAJNNQ010000006.1, from coordinate 42,352,541 downwards.
CACTCAGTGCTGTAAAGAACACCTTAAACCCCTGAGGACTTGTCTGCCCAAAACAAATGCACCTACATGCAGGTGACATGGTTCACTCTACTTTCTGTTTTGTCCACAGACCAAAATCTATCTTCACACATTCTATGTGTCACAGGGCAGGTTTCAACCAACAAAACCCAGCAAGTTCAAGGCCTAGACACACTGGACAGAAGCCTCATCTCTTAAGTCTAAATCTCCAAACTTCTAAGAAATAAGACTTCCCTGCTTTAACCTCGGTCTTCTCACAGAGATATTCTGTTTATTAAAAGCTTATCAAAACCCTAATGATTTTTAATGTTTTTACGGTCCTTAAAATTCTCAACAACTGTGAAGCTGTTCAAAATATTCTATTTGAAAAATATACCTAAAAGCAAACATTCTTTGAAAATAAAAAGTATTTGAGAACTAAGTCAAAAACTTTTCCTTGCTGTTCATTGAAGCATTGACCCCCTCATTCTTTTCCAGCAGTCCAATGAAAAAGTGAAGAGAGAGAAAAAGGTCTTTTCTTTCCAAGTTTAACTTCCAAATTTTCACTAAGTGCCTTGTGCCTTCCTATCAGCACTTTAAAAAATCACAACCAAGTAAATCGTGCCACACAAGAGACATTAAATTTCTTCTTAGTGCAAGGTACAGTTGTTGTAATACAAGATGCAGTACTGATGCTCCAAATAAAATTTAAACTGTCAAAGTAATCAAAGTAATTTACATTGTAGTCAATGTAAAGTCTTTTAAATTCTCACGTGATAAATTACACTGGATGAAAGTCGATCAATAATCCCAGAAAAGTCAGCTACATAGCTCTTTTCTTCCTTAGTTTTTGTAGTCAGGTTTCTGGACTTTGAGACCTCATGTCTTTCTATTCTTTGTTTATTTGGCCAGAAATCCCTCCTCTAAGTAATTGTTTGTTTCACAATTTGAAATACAAAGGGATAATGGAGATAACCTTTATGTGAATATCTTCACCTGGGGGGCCCTTCTCCCCCATTTCAAACTATGTGCATGTGCTTGTAGACACTTCAAGTGAAACAAAACTGAACAGTTTTGTTCAGAAAAGTGAGACACAAACTGAAACAGGAGAAGTATCTTCAGGTTCAAAAGTCTGCTCCACCAAAGACAAGAAATGCAGATCCACAGTTGTCTATACAAACAATGAAAGCTTGCACCACTGTCTTTTAGATGCTCAAACACCAAAATCTGCTCTGCACAACACAGCTGAATGTGACTGTTTCTCCATCTAGAGAAATGAGAACTGAAGGGCACAAGAAAATACACTGACTCATCTGGACTCTAAGCACTGGTTCAGTCCTTTATAGGAAGTATCTACTGTAAGCTAAGTACAATACAAGCAAATGTTTTTGCTAAACCATAGAATAAGCATGAAACTGAAATTAAAACTGCAGGTGAAGTACAAGTAACGCAGTAACAGGTTAGAGAAGGTATGCTCCCTACCTTTCACACAAGAGCAATGCACAAATCAAAGTGTAGAGAGGGAGCCTTACTCCATGTAATGGTGCTTTCAGCTGCTTTATACCCATCTTGACTTACTCTACACAAATCAACCAAGAGATTCAACTGTCACATCTTCTGTACAGTCAACTGCAAAGCTTCCTCTGCTACCCCCATCGATTGTGAAAGGGCTCCCAAACATGGATGCACATAACAGATCAGGGACTCAGCCTGGCAGCATTTTCAGGCATCTCTGTAGTTTTTTGGGACCCCTCACAATCCTGCTTCACAGGAGGTGCCAAAGGAACTTGTGGCCAACTTCAATTCAACTGAGTAGTAAGCTGCTAGCTTGAATCATTTTCTCTAGTCTTATCCCAACCTAATTCTGGCTCCAGTTTCTTACAGTCTGCCTCAAACATATGTGGACACAGAGGAAACAGGCAGAACAATCAGACAGCTTTCCTGAAAGGATTTATTTCCACCACCCCAGCTTCCACTGTTTCATGGGAAGTAAATTTATCTACATTGCTTGCATACATTACATCACCTCTAAAATGTCTCCAAAACTAAAGCAATGTAAACAAATGCTTTCATGAAATTACAAAAGAGCATGTCTGCCACTACAATAGTGCCACCCCAGAGAGATGGTATACCATTCCCACTAAACAACAAACACAAGCAAAACAGTCTAAACATAGGAAAAGAGAGCTCTGATAATTCATATCCAACAACAAGAAAGTTCAGGAGGCCCTCTCAACTCAAGTATTTAATTTAGCAGTAAATATAAATAACAATGTACAAGCAATGCATACCAACTTTAAAGAAATAAATCCAAGCAATCCACGCTTTTAAAAATGCATAGTCTCTTCTTATCTTGATGCTTACATGTACAGGTGGACAATTTAAAGCTCCTTGATTCTCAACTGCTTTAAGTCAATTAGTCCTCAGTAATCAGATTAACATTAGAAGGAAGATGTTCTTCCTTATCACTAGTAAGTGCTTCCTTTGCAAGAAACGTTATTTGCAACTGTTCAGCCATCTCAAAACAGAGGCCAAGAACTCAACATGTATGAAAACGGAAGTCCAGCAGTTTTGGGCAAAGGTTTTCGAGGAAGGATTGCTCACCCTTGGGAACAGGGGTCTCAAGGGCAGGCTTAAGACATGTTTAGCAGCACTGCATGAGGAAATTTGACATCTCTCTCATCATGGTATTTTTCTTCTACAGATAGTGAACCGATCACCAAGGCTGTTCAAATAGCAAATTTTTCATTGATCCTGATTCCAAACATGAATGGGTACAGGGAAATGGAGATGTGAAGGTAAGCTATGCAGCTCCTAAAGCTTCCTTCTTCAATAAGCAGGCTAGAGTGCCTATTATAGGTTAGGGGGCCTGGGGGGCAGGAGGGCTGTGTTCAACCCAAGCCTGCAGCACAGCTGTTAAGACACAGCAGGAGGGATCTGGATATTGTACTTAGTGAATCAGCTGAAGAGGTCTAAGCAAACTGAGGTTCGTAATGAGAACTGTAGAATTCCATTCATACAATGGGTGGCAATGGGCCAAGGATAACTTGCTAAAAATAAGAGACCTAGAAAGATTAAAAAGCAAAAACATTTTTTGCAAAATAGAACTAGAAAAGGGCCAGGTAATACTGCACATATAGCTATACTCCCTCTTCCTGAAGGGCCTTCTAAGAAGATAACATTTCCAGTGATAAAAAAGGGGAAAAATGGGGTAATCTTTCATAGCTGGATGAAAGAGATAAAACTTGACCATTTGGGAGTATTAGCAATATGTTAGAAGACTTGTTTGAAATTAACACTTCATCATTATCACTAGCAATTTTGATAAAACTCAATGTAAGAATGAAAAAGCTAATTTGAATGAGTCTTTGTTCACCTCACCTAGATGCTAAATAAAGATACTATTTCTATGTATTGCTTTCCCTTGATTTTTTTCTATATTTTAAAGATCAAAGTGATAAAACCTCAAAAATCAAGATACCTAGCACTCAGAACAATAAAAGCATGGTTTTTAATTACAACTGCATGGGTAGAAGTTCACACCAATATTTTTTCCACATCCTTCATCCACATAGGTATGCAGCTGTTGAAGATGCAAGATGAAACAACAGGTAATTGAGAGGTTCTCACGAGTGCAAGATGGTTTGCTTGCCCATGAGAAGTAGCTCCTCGCTATTCTCTGCATTAAGAATAACTGGCTAACAGCAAAGGACACACTCTGCTCCTATCCGCCACCCCACACAAAGCTAAAATCCCATTGATACAGAGCCTTTGGGTGGAGTAATCAAACTTTTTCAAAGCAGCTTGCCTTTTTCCCAGACAAACGACTTGGCTGAACTTAAGAAACTCCTCTTGCTATTAAAAAATTCCACAATAACTGCAGTTCTAAGAAAAATCCCAGAATCCAGAGTGGAAAACCCCTACTGAATTAGGCTTCCAAGAGTCAGCAAGTCTTAAGAGTTTATTTAAACAGAATTGTCACTCAGATATCAGCAAACTGCATGGACCACACTGAAAGGGAACTAAACAACACAAATCAGGTGACTATTGCAGCTTTCCCATCAAAATCTTTGCTCTTTACAAAATGTCAAGACAGCTGAATCTTAGCTGAGTTCTTAAAGACAACTGCATGCATTTAATTAAGTCAGAATCGAAGCCAGATGGCACATGACGCTTTTCCAATAGACTGGATGCTGTCACAAGAGGCACTACTTATGCATTCCTTGATGATTCCTGGCACCAGTGGCTACAAAAATCTCTTTTTACAATCTACCATACACCCCTCCTTTTTTTTTCCAGTCACCAAGCCTTTAAAGAGGGTGGGAAGGAGGAAAAAGAGAGCCCCTGAGATAAATTGACTCAGTGTGTGGAATGCAAGGCAAACATTCCTGTACAAATTCAGATTTGATTCATTTTCTTTAGAAAACTTCAGTACAGGAAAATCCCCCAATTGTTGGTCTTTGCCTTATACTCACCAAGGTTATCACCTGTCTTAAAGGGAGAAAATGAAAATAGGTAACTATAGTTCCAAAGGACTGCACAGCAGAAGATGACGTTAAGACTTTAGTCAGTAATAAATGAAAGTGAGCTGTCTAAAAAAGTTCTCAAAAATTTGGAAGTATATGGCTTAAACATTAACATTTCATCTCTGGACTGCATAAGCTCTCAGTGAAAAATGACAGTGAATGCTTCTGTGGCCAGCACACATGCAATGAACTCCTACTCACCAGGAAGGCTAGCAAGTTATTGCCTGTTGTACTCAGCCAAAGTTATACAGGGTTGAGCCAGAACAGACTGGCAATACCATATTTTATTTCCAGTACTGTATACTGTACAAGGAATTAGAGAGGGCATGAGCCATGCTGCTGCTCATGCTTCTCAAGGCTTGTACCAGCCCGGGGGAATGCCCACCAAGGTGTGTCTCCAAGGCAGTGGGGAATAAAAAGCATCAGAAGTTAATATAAATGAAAAATATGCTGCTGACAAAACACCTCTGCTTGATTTTTACTTTGAGATTTTTCTGTTCCAGAATTACTTAAGCAGCTGCCATATTGCTCCCAAAAGGATTCCTGAAGATGTTTAGAGCAAAAGGTGGGAACCATTATGTCTTTTTAATAGACAAGGAAGGCTTAGAGGCCCGCCCTTGCGTTCTCTCTCCATGCTTCCATCAAATCATACTGACTATGGTTCACTTTCTCAAGTATCTCATTGTTAGTGTAATCAGACATAAAGCATACACATAGACAAAAGCATAGGACTATAAATTTAGCTTATTTCTAACTGAATGATCTCCTACTGAGCACCATTAGGGACTAGGGTTTACTTAAGTTTTAATTGTGATTGCCACATTTATACATACTCAATCTCACTTTTCATTTAAAAATGGAATTACTCACTTGCACTGAATATCTTACTGCTCATACAATCTGTTGAAAACTTATTTTCAGCACTACTGAGGACAAAAACCTGACTGCTGGAGAGGGTGGATGTGTTTAATAATTTCAGCAGAACAATTCTTCTCTCCTAGTTAGTTTAAAGCTCCATTAATCTTAATGCAAAACAAAACAGTTTCCTTTAACAGCCAAATTCTTGACCTTGAGCTGTTTTAGTGTCAGAGTTGGGGGCTGGGGAGAAAGGACGTGGATTGACTACAACTAAGAGATGAAGAATAAAAAACACACAGATCGAAAAAACAGGGGAAAAAAAACCCCACAAAAATAAACTAAAATTCTCTCTGTTAAAGATTAATACCTCCATTCCTACCATTGAAACCTGGACATCATCTCAATTTTTGTTACCCATTTTCAAAAAGATTTTTAAATCTAAGGAATGATGAAAATTATGAAAAGACAACCAGGAATGCACAAGCTAATGGCTTTTAAATCACCCATCCTAGCACTGACACACATCATTAGCCACTAGAGTATTTTCCAACTAATGTTGCAAAAAAAATCCAGTCTGACTAGGCAGCATTATTTTCAGTGTGAAAAAAATATGAGCTAAAGATGCTTTCTTTGTGAAAACCAAAGATGGCTCTTATTTAGGTATGTTTTTGTTGGGGTTTTTTGTTGTTGTTTTGTTTGGTTTTTTTTATTCAGAAACGATTTACTCAAACCATCATTCCTATATGACGTCCAGCTCAGAGCTGGACAAAATAAGACCTTTAAACCTAAAACTATTCTCAACAGTCAACATTCACAGGGCTTCTTACATGCAGGTTTTATGCTTCCTTTACCCACTGCTTTTTCATTATGAAGTGCTCAGCGTTACAATGTGTGACAGACTCAGGTGGCAGAAGGCATTTGAGTTGCCTCTAAAATCGTAGACATTAAATTGCCTACGATTTATCTCAATACCTGAAGTTGTATTAAAGCATGATTTCCTCACTGCATCTTGTAAGGGGCAAATTTCATCAATTTACAGTATTTGCCCCACATTAACTGTGGCTAAGAGGGCACACAGCAGTTCCCATAGGATGACTTCTGGATGTCCCACACTGGCACCACCTTCCCCTGGAGAACAGCTCCTGGAGGCAGCTTTTGTTTGAAATGCTGCTAGAAGGAAGCTGTTTAAATGGCTCAAACGTCAATGAGTCATCCTGTATCAGGGCTTGCAAAGGTTTGAGAGGCCTTCTTTTACACAGAAGGACTGGACAAAAGGTAAGACCTAATTTTGCTGATGAACTCTGGAGGTTTCCATTTGACTACACTTTTGGTCTAGTCGACAGTCATAGACACATGAAAAGTACAGAGAAAAGGAAACAATTTGGATTACATTCACAAATCTGATTTTCTTCCACAGGTACTCAAGGCTGTTTGTGAAACTAGAGGTATGCTGACCCGTACTGTCCTCTCAGTACAAGCAAAGTCCTTTGAATGAAAGTTCCTAACTCAACACAAAGGAATTTTTCTGATCATCCCATGCTGACTCAGATGCTTTTTGGCCATTATTATTACCATTTACCATACAGTTCTGCATGGTTTACCTTAAGTCCCATAACAAAGTGCCCACTATTCCTGCAAAAATACCTACATAAAGACACTAACAAAGCCTGAAGAATTTACTGTTCTTAATAATTTTCCTTAACCAGCTATCCTAGAGTGACAGAGCTAGCTTCAAACACAGCCTCAACAGCTACTTCAGTGTTAAAACTTGAGAATAAATATGCACAAAACGCCAGCTGGTTGGATGCACATAAAGAAGGATCCATCATTCTGTGGATCCAAAAGACTTAAAAATCATCTGTATAAAAACTCTTCTTCCCAAATGAGGAAAACGGTGACCAGCATAAACACTTAAGGCCAAGTAATACTTTAACCGAGTGGCCTCCTCCATCTTCAACTTGCAACAGAAGAAATTGCATAACAAAGCAATTGAAACAGCCGAGCAAACACAGCAGGTGGTCCCGTCTTACAAGACTTCCATCAATGAGTTTTGAAATTTTACACTTAGCCTGGTATGCACCCACATACATTAAAGAGCCTAAAATGTTAAACATGAGAGGCAAACCAAACATTTACAAAATACAAACCCTATTATTTTGGACGAACCTTGCTGCAGTCACAGAGGAATGTTTCCTTTGGCTTGCTATTATGCTGCTCACTTCCATTTATTTATATAGGAAAAAAACCCAAACACTATTTTCTTACCTTTTCTTTTAATTGGCTACATATGGTACAAAATAGTAAATGATAAGGCTGGAGAGCAAATTTCTGTCTTTTAATGAACAGACTGATATGCAAATGTTGCTAGCATGAGATTTTTAGTGCTTGTCTGTTACAGAAAAAAGATCCTGCAACTAGAAAATTCTTGAAAAGATTTTTTTGTCTTTCAAATAGAGAAAAAAATCAAATGCCAAAAGACAGTGGGTTTATAATGACACCCTTAAGACAGACCAATTTACCTCAATCACAGTAATAACAAACTGCTGCTCTACTCTTTCTTCAAAAGTACCTGAATACTTAGCTTGGTAAGTCTCTCTGCATGGAAGGGTTAAAAAACACAGATCTCCCATCAATTAATCTTTATTAAGACTCTCCAGAACAAATCACAGTTCTCGGTTATTTAGTATCAAAACACAAAAATCTGAGCTACTATTGTATTTTTAAAAATGCAGAAATGCTAAGCACAAGCTGAGCAGTTCACAAAATAGCTGTCCTACCTATTTTTCTGCATTTTATTTCAAGTTTTATTTCATGACTATTACCTCTTTATGTCTAACTACAACAAATCAATGGACAGAAACAGAAAACTGTAAGCAATTCAGGCTTACCCATATGTAGCTTCCCAACACAGCAGTATGGCACCTCATGGTTAATTAGCCCATTTACAGTAAATCAAGCCCACAGCTCAGCTAAGATGCCAGCCTGCTGTATTCTCCAAACCAGCCGACCCACACAGTACTTTGGGAACAATATTTTCTCCTAAACACAGCTGAGTTCTTGTAAGTGAACAAGGGTGTCACAAAATAACAGAAAAAAGTAGATTACAATGAATGCCTGGATCTTACACTGAAGTTTCTTTTGCCAAAATGAGATTCGAAGAAAGAAGTGGAGTTTTTTTAACAAATCCTGAAGCAGGATCCAGGCCCCCGGGTAATATCTAGTTCACAGCATAACCTTACATGCCCTTATTTTCCAATAATCTCTATTTTGGCAGAAGTTACCTTGAAAAAATCCATTATTATGCAAAGACTTGTTATTTCAAAATGCTCACTCACAGCTCAAAACTCTTCTTTAAATAAGGGAAACAACGTTGTAGCTCTGGCTTTAACACAGAACAAAAGACACGCTGCTTTCCTTGTGCCGGAGAAAAGCAAATGATGTTCCTATCCAGTCAATGCCAGATAAGTGAATTATGTTGTCCAAGCACTTAGAGAAATGAAAGAAAACAAATATAGCCAGGCAATTCTACACCACTGACAGAAAATGAACATACTGAAGAAACACAGAAAGCATTATCAATATATGCAAGTGGGTTTGGGCCCAGCAATATCAAATGTCAAGCCTCAGAGTCAGAGTACGATCTGAAAAAGCTTTTAGGACAGGACTGGCCAGGACGGGTTGGACAGAAGTGTAACAAATAGGACTGTCTTACTGAGAAACAGCTTCCTCCTAGAAAGACATGGTCAATTATCCAATTAAGCAATAAAGAATACTTAATAATTTATATAAAAAAATAACAGGCTATGATCTATTATTCCATGAGTACACAAACACACAAAAGCCCCAAATCCTGAAGAAAAGCATACTCAAATTTTGCTGGTAAATATCCCTGATCATAAAATGAATTAGGTTTATGTCTTATAAACAAGGTATAGGAGCACTTACAGAATGAAAACACAGCTGCTTGTAAAATCTGCTGTTGGCCAGGCATCTGTGAGCACCAACCCATCACTCACATGGCAAGACAGGTTTTATTTGAGGTCATTCTCTAAAAAACATCAGGACCACGTAATTTCATTTCATATACAGTCTTTCCTGCTCCCTTAAAGTCACAATGCTGCTATTCTAACACATGTCAAGAACTGAACTAGAGAATTTTGGAGATCAAGAGAGAAGTCTCAGTATTTGATCTGAGAAGTCAAAATAAATAATTTAGATCTGCATTCAGAATCTCTGCAGATCCTGAGTAACAATTTATATGCAATAAATACACTCAGCAAGATACTGCATCGTCACTAACAGTTAAGTAAAATTTTAAAGAAAAAAAAGTTTCAGAGACAATCCTAGAAATTTCCATACACCAGAGTAACTTCCTACAAGATGGAGAATCAGTAAAAGAGTCACAAAGTGATGCAACAACAAGAGGGAGAAAAAAAACAAACACCACAACCTTCAAAAAACCAGGACCAGGATACGTTTTAAAGCAACTCCTACTGCAAAGTATGACCCCTTATTTAAAACAACCTTGCTACCTCACAAAATGAAGGCAATATATTAATGCCTACAGTAGCCCCACAAAAGTGCAGAAAAAATAAAGGCAAGCCCATGACTACTAGTTTCTGCCAATTTACATACTACGGAAGATGTGGCATTAGTAAAACACAGGAGGCAACAGCACAGGGTGATTTCTGCAGGCTTGTCTTGTAGGTGAGTCATATTCTTTGCAACTCAACAGAAAGAGTTATCTGAACAATGAACTATATTTTTTTTTCTCCCCAAAGTGGGTTTCTTACTTTTTGATGGTGTTTCTTATCAAAACTTCTACAAGAAACTATGCTGTCATAGGATTAAAAATAATTCCTTTCTAAAAGATCAGTCAGGAGAAAACAAGGATATTGAAAGGATACCAAAAGCATCTCACTGGCATCTACACTATGGACTGTTCAGTATTTCTGGTTTTAGGAGTTTCAGTTCTGGGTTTTGTTCATGTTGTTTCTGGTATTTTTTTTTTTTTTAATTGATCTGCAAGAGGAAAGTTTGTCAGTGATGTAAGATTACCTGGCTTAGTCAAAGGTGCACTGGCTTCGACGAGCCATGCAATGAAGACTGAATTGCTTAAAGTCACCGTAGATAAGGGAACAGACACACAAAACTCCCCACACACCCACACACAACAAACACGACCCAAGGCAAGCAAGCTCTGCGCATGCCAGAGATCATCACTTGCATCATGTGCTCTGCTGTGCTCTGAAAACAGCAGCTCAGAAGTCACCATCAAACAAGTAAATACAACATCTGGAATGAACAGTAAGGGAATGGCTTCCTCACATGATGGTCCTGTGTCATTCAATTCCCCATGTTATTGTAAACTGAAAGTTTCATGTAATCCCACCCAAACTAGAATCTGGCAGAATTTACAATGTAAGAGTGCAGAACGGGCTAGTCACAGATACTGACCCAAAATCTTCATGGAGAGAATTTAATCAGGACAGACTTGAGCTTAGAAAGATGTAGCAAGAATAAAAATTACATAATGGACTATAACACACTATTTTGAATCCACGAAATTGAGAAGGCCAGTTATTTCTCAGAATAATAACAAAGCTGGTTACAGCTTTGTAAAATAGCACCATTTTCTTAAAAGCAGGTAGGAAACGTTGCTAGTAAATATCAGGGAAGACAAAAGTTCAAAAATACAGTGAGTTAAAAAAAAAAATCTGTCCTGCCACGAATTTGGTAATTAACTTAAACACACATAATTCAGACGTCCCTACCTTTCTACTAAAAAACTGTATCAAGTGTGAAAGAACAGGAAATAAATATGATTTTTAAATGACATTTTATTTCTCCTACTTCTTAGAACTATTTCTTAGTTATTATTATCAGAACTACTCCTCAGCTACTTCCACAAACAGGAAACTAGATCTAGTGGACTTTGTCCCTACTCAGTGCAGCTGTCCTCATGTTCCTAGATACAGCAGACATGCCCACCCAGACAATATCCCTGTCTCACCACGGTAAGGAGGAAGATGGAGGAAATCAACCTGTAACAAAGAGTACATTAAGCTGGCTATACAGCAGCTACTACAAAATGCACGTTAGCAAGTCAAGAAGAACAAAAAATAATTTCTTTTTTGATTTAAAAGTAGAGGATACTGTCAACAATTACAAGGCATTTTCAGAAAGAGGTATAAGGTCATGATGTCTCTAAGCAACATTGTGATAGTCAAGAGCAACAGATGTTGTTTTCAGGACTCAAGAGGTTTGGAAAAACAGTACTGGAAGACTGCATCCACAGAACAGATATTCATAGGATGGCAATCTCAAATGAAGGAACAAAAACAATGGAGGTCTAACTCTGGAGACAAGAACAAACATTGAATGATGAAGGAAAAGAAATAAAGGCAATATATAAAAATCCTTAAACAGTGTGATACCAATTAGCCTGTGATATTCATGGCAACATTGTATGTGAAGCACTAAGAGTATAAAATACTATTTTGAGTGTACTTACAAGCCACAGTCAAACAGACGCTTCTGAAAAATGCAATTGATACAAATCTGTATTGCTATTTATTATATTTATTTAAAATAAAAAGGAAATATTACTGACTGGAAAGCACCGCTAACTTATCAGGCTCTCTGGTTTGGTCTGGACAGTAGATAAATCACCATTCTGTCAGCACATACTGACAGAGGCTACCAGTGCCACCACAAACAGATTCTACCCAGAGCCAACAGCTACCATTTATAAAATAGAAGAATTTCAGCTGAGAATTTTAAAGCTTCATGAGGAAATTGCAACTCCAATCCCTAAATAAAGCTGACAAATACTCAGTTTTTGCAAAATCTCAGAATACCAAGGCCAAGTTGCAGCAAAACAAAATTACACGAACTTAAGACTACATAAAAATAATTCACAAGTTTTATCCTGATTTGCAGTGAATCCATAAATGCACACCTAAATAAAACAAACAGAAATCTTCCTAGGCAACATATCTTCAACTGAAATTACTGGTGTCCTAACTTTTCTAGAAGTACCCTGTAACATCTCTTTCCTTCTGTGAACCAGCGGAGTACGTTCTTTTAGACCTGAGAATACTGGTTGTCTCTAAATGTACGAAATTATAAATGTGGAACAAATTAGAAGCTGCTCTCTGAGAATACACAGAGATGTTTCTGCAACATCCATTATACAGTAACTGCCACAAATCAGGAAAAAATATGTCTAAGCCCTTAATGGAAATCTTTGATTGGCAAAACCAAGATGTTTTCCTCATCAGTGGGGTGGCCAATACATCATTATCATTCATGACCTGCATGTTAAGAGCTCATCACATTTGCAAATGTATTAGCCACATTTATTTCCTGCAGATCTTTCCCTCTGAAACCATCAAGCAACCAGAAACCATACCCTGATACAAATCCCACGCTCAGGGAGTCACAGGCTGGCCCCAGCCAGGTTACAACAGAGCGCCTGTACATCGGTGTGACGCAGCCTCCCATAGGAAGTTTTCCTTGTGAGAATTACGAGCACAAAACTGATACAGCCACAGAGATAACCACAAATTGCTGCTATTGTCAGCTTGTATAATTACTTCCAGTGCTGCTGCACACCCTCAGGTCTCCACCCAAAAGCAACACCAAGTAAGAGGAGTATCTTAGAAGAAATTGTCACTTAGGCTTATTATACCCTTAGCACCACAGAACTTTTAAGCATTTTCCTACCTAGTGCACAGCACATCACAGAATCACAGAATAGTTTTGGTTTGGGTTGGAAGAGCTAGTTCCTCCCCCTGCCACCGGCTCAGACAACTTCCACTAGGTTGCTCAATCTTTTGTTTTCATTAAAAACAGGTTATGATTCAGATACATTTACACACCATCAGACACACTGCATCAAACTCCATGAGAAGGAATTAAAAACACAGCAATGAGAAAAGTGGGAATCCAAATGAAAAAGTAAATGCAATTTTGGTTTCAACCCTAAAGATTTTAAGGAGTATTTTTTACTGCTAGGGTGGTCCTTATGAAGAGAGTGGATGATTTTAAGAATTTTTCTACACCACAGAGAAGCCAAGACAAAGAAAGCCTTACCTCTACACACCACTATCACACTCAGCATAAGAATAAGAATCACCGAGAAGAGCAGGAAATAAAACAGTATTCAAAACCACAGAGATAGGACATTAAGTATAATTATTTAATTATAACTTGCATCTAAGTAATCTGAGTAATTTTTTCCAGAGCTACTGAAGCTATAGTTAAGTCCTTTTAAAAAAGAAAATAGGGATAAAATATAAAGAACGACTGAAGAAATTCCAACACTATCCACTATAATGTCAAAAGTCATCTAGAGTTCAACTGATAAATGAAAATATTGTACTATTTCAGAGTAGGACCTGATCTCATATCTTATATAAACAATCTTATGATCATGAAAAACAGGGATTCAAAGCTGTGTTTAAGTATCAACAAAGCCACATATTTTCATTTGAGTATCCTGCAAACACAATGCTATACAAAACCAACCCCATTTTTTTCTGTACTTAACCTGAATGGTATCAATCCAAACTTTCATTGTTCAGTTGCCCTGTGACTAATTAACAGCTTGTTAGATTACAGATCCTATGATTTACTAGAATTTACTCTGCAACCATACAACTCAAGTGTTTTGGTTTTGAATCCCAATGTAGGTTTCTGTTTCTTCAGAAACTGAACAGACAACATACTAAAAGGATCCATCAGTTCACAGTCCAGCTTTATTTCTGACCTGCTTTCCTCCCAGTACACTGACACTGAGCCAGTAACTTCGTGCATTGAGCAAGTATCTTTCAAAAAAAACCCCACAAAAAACAAACAAACAAAAAAACCACCCACAAGAAGCCACCAAGCAAGAGTAAACATAAGAACAAAGTTCCAAGTCATACTGCATAAAGGTTAGAAACTATTACTATTATTTAGTCTGTGTTTCAACTTCTTTGAGTAAAATACATTTTGTCAGTTTTTAAGTAACTTGGGCTGTTCTTTAGCACCATACGAGATTTTCAACATACTTTTAATAAACTGGAAGCTTGTGCCAACTGTCACCACCAGGATTAAAAAAACCTGCCAATTTATTGTGACTGCAACCTTGCCTGTAATACCCAAAACCCTGCACTTTCCCTTCTTTTATTGCCACTGTATCCTCAACTTCACATTAAAAACTTTGGGTCTCTTCTTCCCTTGGGGGGAAGGCCACATCTCATGTGCACAACCTGCACTGCATTACTGAGGTGCAATAATTGAAGTAAACAGCTTACAGGTTTGGGTGTTTTCCCATTCCTTTGAGAATGAGCTCCAGCATTCAGTAAGCAAAGGTTATGAACTTCAAGATTTAATTTTAATACATAACTTTGAAACCTTTGAAGAAACTGGCATCCATCATCAGATTTTTGGTCAGTTCAGGAAATGGATCTGTGAACATAAATCAGATAAGAACAAAATGCATTTGAACTGTCACTTTTTTTTAAAGGAAAAAAACCTCAAAACCAAACCCCTGAATATGCTAGAGGTCATAAGGTTTCCTTTCAAAACTGCAAACTTTGAATAACACATACTCAAGAATGGAAAATTCCTTTTCCGACACTGTACATTAAAGCCAGCTCTGCTGTTTAAAATGCCTAACTACTACGTCATGAGCCTTCTGCCTCAACTCATAGCCTAATCAGAAAAGGAAATAACTCTCAGAGTATCTCAGAAAGGAGACATTTTTCTAGTGCTCTACTAAAATTTAACCTGCACCTGGACAACTATCATGAAACACCACAAAACATCCCCTAACCTTGCTAGGCACTCTTGTCTTCAAAACTAAAACTGGATGAGATGTTTTAGCTGCGTGAGTCACAGAGATAAAGAAAAAATGTGCAGTCTTGCGTACCAAAATTCACAGGATACTTTTTCAGGTCACAGTTTGTTATGTGTACTCTGGCTCTGAATTAATAAAAACAGACTGATTAACTTCAAATGCAACTACAAAAACATAAAAATCACTGCTCTTCCTGCAAGCTCTTGAGTTCCTGTTCGTTTGTATGTAAATTTATGCTACAAAATGTACAGACGTCTTTTTGTTGCTCTTATTTACATATTACACCTTTCTAATGAAGTAGTATCTAAGCTGTGGTTCTACAAAAATCATCCTGTGTCCTCATCTTGCTCCAAGATCCATTTCAGTAATTAACCAGCAGTGGTATTAACCACTTCACTTAGCAAAGTTGTTCAATGCTTTCATTATGAGATAATATTTTCTTTCAGCGGTTGATGAATTTGCCATATTTCAATTAGTTAGGCAGAAACTCCCCATTGTACATGTAAGGCTCAAACATTGATTTTTCTTACATTTCAACTGAAATGGTTCCCCCATTCTGTTGGGGAAATGAAGAAATAAAATTAGGAAAAGAAATCCTTATGTAAAGAATTAAAATTGGCAACTATATTTGAAACACTCTAGTGACCCCTGCTTCAGAAAAAGGAGTAATCAGAGAGCATCCACAATGTCATGTTTTAGGTCACTTGACCTTTGAAAGTGCCCAGCTATTAGAAGTCTCAATCAACTGCAAGTCCTGAGAGAAGATCCTTCATGCTAAACATTTTGTAAGCTTGGGGCTTTCAAGGCAAAACTATGAAAGAAATAGCATAGTGACAGAAAGTGGTAAAGAAGTTTTTAACCATTTAATTGAATCCAGAATCACTCATGGAGAATGATAAGGGAAAAAGACCTCTGGGTAAGAAGACATAACACTCAAATGGGTTAAAGGAAATTCAGAAAAGTCTGGGCCCAAGCACCAGAAAGAAGAGGAAATGGCAACACACCTTCTCCAGAACCTGGAGACCAAGTTCCTGAATCCAAACATTCCTTTGGCAAAGGAGAAACCTAAACCCAGTGCACAAGGTACCCCTGTCACCTTCTAATGCTGACTCCCAGGAAAATTAGTTAGGAAAATGCAGTTCAGCAGATAAAATTACATGGACATCACTAGGATGTCACTTTTGACTTCTCCTAAAATAAAAAAAAATAAACAAGCAAAAAAAACCTATTACAAAAATATAAAATGTAAAGACAAAATTACTCTGTAAAATGATTTCAGACTTCTGTAATTAAGTGTTATATATACACAACCCTAGTCACATTCCTTACAGCCATACAGGATAACACACCAAAGCTAAATTTCATGGACAAATACAATCATAGAATGGTTTGGTTTGGAAGAGACCTGAAAAATCATGTGGTTCCAAACCCCTGGCCATGGGCAGGGACACCTTTCATGAGATCACATTGCTTCAAGACCCACCCAATCTAGCCTTGAACACTCCCAGGGATGGGGCGTCCGGAGTTAGCAGATTTAAACACATCAGAAGAACAAAAAAAGAAATGCAGTGCGAAGTTCAAAAACACTTTTTAAAAGGAGCAATTACTAGCAGCATGGCATTGAAAGGTATACAACCAATTTTATTTAGTATCAAAACAAGAGGCACACAAAATCTTCGCTGAAATTTCTCCAAATTCAGAAGAAAACTTGGCCATAAAAAGCGGCAGCCAGTATCAGTCAATTGGACCAGAAAATTCCAAGGTTTTAGGCAAAGAAGTCCTGTAAGAGATGCACTCAGCTATGTCACGACTTAATTTAGTGCTGATTTAGTGAACGTGCTCTTCTAGACAGAGAAATGTCAAGTATTTTTAATAGCCAAAAATAAAAACAAGTAAAATATTTTCTTTTTACTCTGATATTAATAATAGTTATGTCCATTTTGTCCTGAGACAAGAGGTGAACACATTTTAAATTCAGACTGTCATTAATGAAAATTCAGAAGTTAGAAAACAGGAGATAAGCATTTTCAAAATTATTTTGAAACTTGAATTTAAGCCTGTAAGTCATTGCAAAGCATGTGACTGTATACCACGATGTTGCCACTCCCTGCTGCTCATCTCCACTCCCTCTAATCAGATAATTAAATTGCTCATGCAACATTTCCCCAGTCAGCTTTCAGCAAAATAAACCAGGTTGCTAAAGACTTGATGTTCACAGCACTGGATTTAAGGTGGAGCCTACACTAGCCCAACACCTTTGGGCTGAAATGAAGGGTGATGGTACCAACTGACACAATACAGACAGTAGCCTCCAAGTACTGCTATAGTAATGTGCAGACAAACTAAATTTTGGTTTTTGTCTGCAGTTAGAAGAAAACATGCACATGCGCTCCTCATTCTGCTGAAACTTGTATGCTCTGCCATCACCTTAGACAATACATGAAATCATCATCAATCTTCATCATTTACATTATCTTTCTACTATAGAGCTGTGGTGGGTCATAATCATCAGAAATCAAAGGAAATTCAAGTGGTCAGCAAGGACACACTTTGGCTACAAAAGCATATTTCCTTATGAAGTTTTATCACCAACAAACATTTCAAATGGCTGGTTGACCTACTGTATAAGTAGTCCACATTGCAGTTTTTCTGCCTCGCACTCAGGTGCTGACTCACCTCACTCCATTCACCTCTTCTATTTTTCAGAAGCACCAAAAGCATCTGTGCATTTTGGGTAGGTACTGGGTTTAATTTTGTAAACAGAGACCTAACTGTACACTTTGGTACACTACTTACAATGAACACTGTACATAAAACAATACTTTGTGCTTGTGTCTGCTGTGAAGAAAAATGTACAGAATCACATAGCTATAGCCTTTTGACACAACTCTGTGTACCCCGAGGGCTCTGTGTTGTGGGTCTTACTAGAAAGACTATCAAGTCTTTGTCACTGTAATAACTCAGCCCTTCTTCATCAGGTCTGTTTTATGAGAAACAAGACTCCTGTTAAATAGTATTAGTTCTATTCATCACCAGAGGCAAAGCAGACAATTCCACAGAGGTACACAAGCAACCCATGGCAAAAGAGGCAATTAATTTATTAGATCTCCCAATTTTCAAGGCAGTAAATTTCCAGTTCTTTGCTTCTGATAGGGTTCTGTGTTGAAGCTTTGCCAACTCAGACCCTTTACTGGCTTCAAGGGAGGAAACAACCACCAAAGAGCCACATGGATCTTCACTTGCAAATTCTAATCACCGACATCTTTGACATTACAGATCACGGCTCCAATATTTGTTAAGATGACGACTTCCTGAATCAGACAGAAGAAATTCAGTTGAGCAACAAAAGACCTGTCTTACACCCCTCCCTAACAAGAGACTAGAGTAATCACAGAAACTTCTCAGGTCTCCAAGGTGTCAGGAAAGGCACAGCCCTACTCCCTGCTCATGATAGCGATCTTCCCCAGCAGTCAGGAAAAACATCAAGTTCCCAGAAGCTAGAAAGTGTAGGAAAAAACTTGTTTTACTAATATATCACTGTTGTTTCCATTTTATAAGCAGGGAAGCAAATTGTTTGGTGCTACCTTTTACAAAACAGCAAAGGGAAAATAATAGTAAGTATAAAAGTTCTTACGCATACTAAGAATACATAGTTTGAAAGGGGAAAAATTACCTCAGAACTTAAAACTTGTGTTCTACCAATTTTTTGAAATTTAGGAGAAGCATTATGACATGAGAATTGCATTTCAGAGAATTCAGTATTTATATCATATCTTCCAGCTTCAGAACAAGACACTGTTTTTTAATTTTACAGGAGCCTTTCTATTTAGGAATAAAGGCACTTGACCAAAATAGTCATGTAAGAAAAAGATTACAAACTGTTTATAAAAGCTGGTTTTAAAGTATACAGTTTTCTTAAGCCTTGAATTAACTATTCAAAACATTAATTATGTTTAACAGACAGATGAAGCTTCAAGTTTTCCCCGTTAGCTTAAAATTCTTTCCACACATAAACACCCAATAAAACATTACTTTATGTCAACACAGTATGTTTGCATCTTTCTTTTACTTGAGTAAATAGCTGTGAAACGGATGGTTTGCTATTCCATTAAAAAAAAAGGAGACAACTACAAATTTGTTTTTGCTGAAAATCTAATGTTCTCCTTTCTTCTAGATCAACAAAATATGTATTTGTAAAGAAAAGAGAAAAAAAAAACTGCAATACTGGAATTATTGCATTATCCAGAATCCAAATAGTCATCAGGGGTTGTTGTATAACTCACTACATCTGATATCAGACAGCTAAACACCCACAAACCCACTTTTGCATGTGATTTGTTTAAGAAAACTGACTAACTGACACTGTGTAGGAAGCACTTCCTTTGTCATTGAATCATGTTTCTATCCAAAAATACTACAGTATTTTACTGAAAAATACACAGCTTCCAAAAAAAGTATTGCTATCCCCAAACAGTATTCACTGAACCAAATCAGAAGCTGATTTCCTAAAGAATGCTGACTAGTTTGTATGTATTTGGGAAACTGGGAGACAATGCTTTATTTCATAATTTATGCTGGAAACCTTCAAAGCAACTGTGTAGCAAAATACGTTTTATCTCAAGAGACAGAAAAAAAATCCAAAATAATCTGTTTGTACAACTTTGTGAAGGTTTTCTGAGAAGAAGCATGTATTTTACTGAAGAGGAAAAGTACTGAAACTGCAATTTCAAGTACAGCAGTAGGTACCTGTGCATCACTTATAAGCAAATTCACTGTACTTTCATGCTCCCTATTGATAGATCCCTCCCTCCTTCAGCTATCTAGACCTGACTGAAGTCCATTACAGAGAGAATATACTAGAAGGACTGAGGCTGAAGAACTCGTCTCTCTAAAATTAAAAAGTTTGGCCATTTTAAAAGGCTTTGGGTATTTTTTCAAGTAAGTTTCATTAATGGATCTTTTTCCATTAAAAAAACCCAAAGCCAAACAATCAAAGCACAAGTTACAGTTCATGCATTTCCATTATAAAAATAAAAAGCTTAGCGTCGGTAGATTATGCTATAGTTTCCACAAAACCAAATTGACTTCACCTTCACACATCAGCAAAAACATTCTTAGACTGGCAAACTGCTCAGAGATACTCTCAGAGACGCCTCTCTGCTATTACCAGAACATTAGACACCCTGTTGCTGTAGATGACACAAATGCACAGCAAAAGCCTAGAGGATTTTCTGTACTGTGAGTAGAGAAATGATGTAGAACTTAGAAACATGATGGACAGAACAGCAAAGAGCCTAGAGCAAAGAAAAGATCCAATGAAGCTACCTACAACCACAAGAACAGCCTCAATCATGATCCATTTTCCTTCTGAAAGGTTATTCAGCTAGAGCAATGACTGCAAGAATGGAGGAACCTGCACTGTTACTAACCATCCAAAGGGATACAGCCTCTCAAGCACTGAAATAGATTTCCCTTCTATATTACCCATTTCTGGCTTTCAGACGATGAGATTTGTCCCACCCTTTTATGCACCACCTTGAAAAACAGGCCACTCTACAACTTTAAAAAAAATCCTCATTACTACCTACAGTTTTTCAGAAAATCTGTATCTAAGAAATGTGACAATGTATTTCCTAGCTCATATATCAGTTAATAGATGATTCTAAGTAAGAGGAACTTAAACATTTCAAAGAATCTAACAATTTAGAAATGGACAGATTTAAATGGGGAGAAAGCAGGGCTGGTAGAGGGCAAGTCGTCCTTTCTATATGGGGTGAGGTAGGAGAAGTACAGGGACAGGATGTGAGGCACTCCCCTCAGTGCCAGTGCTACTGAGCTTTTAACTAAACAGCTCAAAGCCTTCAGTAGATTTTGGCATTTCATCAGCGTTTGGAGGAACTTTGAAACAACCACCTCTTTCCTATCATCAAACACTCGACTCCATCTGTTTCTACTCTAAGAGCCAACCCAAGAATGGTGTACCTGACAAAAGCTATTTGGTTACTCAAAGCTGCAATTTGCTGCATTTCCAGCATTTACAAGCCAGTTGGCTCTTTCTGCCTGGGGGAGTCCAGCACACCACAATGACCTTCAGATACCCATGCAGGCCACTAAAAAACTCCCCCAAAATTGCTATGTGGCAGATGCCATTCTCTTATATGCAATAAGAGATCTGTGCTTAACAAAAATGCCCTGAACTAATCAGAGACTGAACACTAATACTGTATTAATTGATGGAGAGGGGAAGGAAGTTCTCTCCTAAGTTCATAAATGTTGTTGTCCTTGGTAGGTAACAACTCTCCTCAATAAGCTTGATAAATCAAACTGAAACACTATGCTCAGAAACAATCAGAGAAATAAATTTTAAGAAAATATTTTAGGTATGGGTGCACATACTACAAATAGAGAGACAATCTTGCTCAGTAACATTGCACCTTACTACAGGTATCCTTGGAAGATCTAGGTATGTGTTGAGGAAGCAGGGGTTTCCTCAGCTTCTCACTCAGTTGACAGCAAGCGGCAGGCATCTCCAGAGAGCAATTCAGAGCACTTAAGTCCTGTCTAATTTAAATACTACAAAACACTTTTCAATCTCCTTCTCTTAAACATTCATCTTAAACCCAGATGAACACAAGCCGAAGTCTGCTGCTTGACGGAACATAAACGGAAGATACAAACACATTCTGAAGTCCATCAAGTTGATTCTTGAAAACCGATTCCAGTTAAAAACTTTGCAGACCATTCCTCTGTCACTGAATGAATGCATTTAAACGCAAAACATTCAGTTACCCGTTCCATAGGCCTTACACTCTGCCTTGCTTGTATATGACCACATCTGTGAAGTTAGAAGTAGTACAAAAATTACAACTCCCAATAATTCCCCCCGGATTAGTCACAATATTCTTGGAGAGGGTATGAGGGGATAAGGAGAGCACAGCATACCTCGTGTATAACCTTTAAGAAACTGAAAATATTATGCTATGTGGAATTAGAAAGCTTCCAAGATTGTTTCTTATCTTAAAAATAAGCAAACACACACACCCCCCAAAAAAAACCCAAACAAAAAACAAGCCCAAACCCAAAAGTCCAGAATTACATTAAGTTTTATAGGGGCATCAATACCAAAGAGGTTCAAAACACATAGCTGAAAGCAAGTCCTCATAGATTAAATGAATTCTCAGTATAACTACATTAATTTTTACTTTACCTGTGAAAATCTTCACGCACTGTATCTCTTAAATGCACAGCAAGTAAAAATCTCCTTAATATCCAGGACCTGTCTCAAACCTCTATGACAAAATGACCCACAAAACTAGATCCATATACATATTAGGTATTCCATGTATTGATTACAAATGCATAGGAAGACTAAATACAAATAGCTTTTTTTGAGATGAAAGAAGCTCACATGTAATAAAATACTGGCTTTGTTACTACCAAACAGTTGTTTCCTCTAATCTATTCACAGCCACGTTTCAATTCCCATTTACCTTATTCTTTCCACATTCCCATACTTTAAATACTCATTAAGCAGGAGAACATACAATGAATCAAGGTCTGCAGATAAAGATAAGTACAGTCTATTGAGTAACTGAGTAAAGCATATGTAGCATATGCATAAACACCACACATACCCACACTGGTTTTCCTCTTAAAAAAGAAACAAACAAAACCATAAACATGATGGGTATCTAGATAATAAACTGCATTACTGGCAAACCTCTGACAACAGCAAGCAATAACTAGAGATGTCTTGCAGATCTCTTCTTTCTACTCTAATGTCTATGACACCATCCAAAATACATACTGAAAAGAACGAATTAACATATGTATGAACTAACAACCAGGGAAGTTTAAACGGCCCTTTAAACAGACCAAACACTGGAACTGTCTCACTCCTATTGCAGTAACTACTCCCAAACACACCAATTCCTCCAGCAGACTCCACAGCCATGAATGATTTTCTTTGTGTTTTTTTCAAACAAAAAATCATGATAAATTTGACAGTTTTTTGCCCACGCAGCTGAAAGAGAGAAATGTAGAGGAGACAAAAAACAATTTGGCAACAATCAGTATATCCAAAAGTTAGAAGTTTCCTTGTTGAAAGGAAACTTCTTAGTTCTGATTTTAAATAGAGCACTCCGAGTCCTCTGGAAGATTTTTTTCTCCTGAAACTTAGCTGCAATTTCAGTAGTGCAAGGACACACCATTAAACCCCAGTCTCACACTGTTGACTGCTAAGCACCTAACTCAACTGACTTGACACTTCTGAAGTCACAAGCCTCTAAACCATGCTTTCATTTCAAATCCTTACAGTTTTTAGATCACATGTGGCAATATCCAAGATAACTTTTAAATACAACTTCTGAAACTGGTGCCATTTCAACAGTGCCATTGGAAAAAACAAAAAACAAACAACAAAAATACAAAAACCAAAACAAAAAACAAACAAACAAAAAAAAACCACAGAAAAAAAACCCCCATACAAACCACTCTCTGCCCCACCCCCCCCCCACCCCCCCCCCGCAAAAAAAAACCTGCAAACCCAACCTTCCAAGCTTCAGACTTCCATAGCCAGATCATTTACCCCACATATGAGGGTTGTGGGCTCCATTCTGACAGTAAGTTAACAGTCATAATAAAGAGGCTGGTCCTCATGCCACCAGCCATTAAAGCACTAAAATTGAGATCATTCCTTTCATCAGTTAGCTTACCAAATTAAAAGCAATGAGATCTTCCTGCATCAAAGCAAGCCAACTCCTTTCTTCCAGTAACAGAAACTTGGGATTGGGATCTAACAACCAGACTCCAAGGAAAACACCACTCAGAACAGCTTCTATAGCACTGAAAAAAGCCCAATTTTTAACATATTTGGCGGGGGGGTGTATAAATACCTACATGATACTATTTCAAGCCTAAAACATTCATTTTAATGTATACACATTTCCTAGTATTTCTCAACTACCAAACTGAACAACACAAAAATGGTCAACTCAGACCATAAGACCCTCCTGCAAGATAAGAAGTTGAATGAAGGTTTCAAAACAAACACAGTACGTGATCTGACACATTCTTTCAAAATTGTTCTCCATTATACTTGTAAAAATTCTGACCCATACAGGTCAGTAATTCTACCTGGGTTTGATGACCAAGAGAAATATGAATAGAAAACAAAACAGAATGAATAATCCTCCATGTATTATCTTTCTGGAACTCAAGGAAGTGAATAAAATTTGTTGGGATATGGAGACCTAGATTAGAATTCTTCCTTGGCCAGAGTACAATTCCTCCTAAGAACTTATAAATCAGCCATTTACACAAATGACTGCATATAAATTGGAGCAGCCAGGAATTTCGAAGAGTTACTGCTAAATGCTGGTTTTCTGGACATCGAACTTGACAGCCAAGTTTAAGAATCATTAATGTCTATAAACAATGCAGCTCACCTCAAACACCTAACATGAGGGAAGAAACTGATATTTGTATTTGATTATGTCTTTTTTTATTATTATTCATTTATATACAGCATCAATAAAGCTTTTTTCCACCCTAAATATTGTTGCAGTATGGCAATGTAAGTAATTGCTTTTAGTTACACGTTTAAGGCCAAAGAATAAAGAATTACCTAACTAAAACAGTAATCACTCACTACTGAAACAACAAATTAATACAAGTCACATGGAGAAGTCTTGAAGCCAATTAATAGAGAAGCATTTCTTTATATAACTTAAATAATTGTTAGGTTAAACAAATTACAATTCACACCTAACCACAGACAGGAGCACATTAGGAAAGTGCAGTGGAATAAAGAAAATAAAAGTTGTGAATCTGTCTGATACTCCTTCTTTTTAAAAGAAAGCACCTCCAGCTGGGGCATGAATTCAGCACTGATTCAGGAGACAAGAACTCTATCTACTAAATCAACAACAAAACTTCTTGCAACAGTCCAGGTTTCACTTGGAAATCTTGCTGAAATACCAGCCAAGCCCAGCCTTGATTAGACTGCAATGAGATCATAGCTTGAGGAGGTATAGCTGTAGGCTCTTGTAAAGCTGATACTAAAGAGAAATTTATTTAAATGACACATCAATCTTTCTTGAAATGCATGAACTAGAATGTTCTCATATTTATTAATGTAATATGGATAAAGCTGACTGCAGAACAACTTCAGAGTTCCTAAGGATATTGTTAGTACAGGAAGTGAAATTACTTTCTATCCACCACCCACAATCAATAGTATGACACTGCAAGTTGGGCATCTCAGATAAGAGCACTTTTAAAGTAAAAGTAATCAAGATAATGCAGCTGTGGGAGATTTTCATAAGATTCACACTTGAGCACTCTGACTTCTCATTTTCATTATTTCCAATAAGATCTCCCTCTTAAGATGTTAGTTTCTTTAAAAAAAAGAGGAAAATACAAACTGAGGCTCTCGAGACTTCTAATTACTGTCTTCAATTCTCAAAAGTTCTCATTTCACCTTTTGTTGAAATATGCATGTTGCTATAAAAAACAAGTCCTTTCTTTCAAAATGTCAAATTAGGCAAAACAAGCTGCCTTTGGGCAATTTTTCTGGAATGTTATCACACACATGCAGAGATCAGAAAAATGTAAAGCATTTTTTAAAGGGACATTAAAAAATAATGGTATGCAACACAGTGACAACGCTAAAAGCCTTTTTTTTTTTAATATTAAGAACAACATTTGCACTTGGGTGGGGCAAGCTCTAGACCAGCTATGTTTAAAGATCGAGCAAGCTGTATCATGCACCATTTTTCTCTGTACCTATTGCAGCAATAACAAAAAGGGCAAGGAAAAAAAAATAAAAAGGCTTGTGCCTGGCAGGTGAACTTGATACTTTGCCTATCTGGTTCTATTTCTGGACTATTTCTCCAAGTCTTGTTTCAGGTACAGAAAGAAATGCTACTGTGAAATGGGGAAACCTGCCCACCGCTGGGCACCGGCAGTGTGACTGTGCACTGACCTCTCCCGGGGCAAAGCACTTCCCTCACAGCATCAATCATGGAATGGTTTGGGTTGGAGGAGACCTTTAAAGGTCATCCAGTGCAACCCTGCTGCAATGAGCAGGGACAAAACTCCAGCAGCTGAGCACATGCTTACAGCCTTGGTACGGCTGGACACATTTTCTCCTCTTTAGCATGCCTTCCCTTCTCTGATTATTGGCAATTTGGTGGATCAAAAGATACTCTTGCTTTAATCAACTTAATTTCCAGCTAAAAAACTCCCAAATAGTATTTGCAGCCAGTATTTGCCCTAGACTCTCCCTATGATACCTGCAATAAAAAATTCCCTTTCTATCAGCAAGTGAAATAGCCACACGACCAGAGAAATGGAGAAGTGTATTACACAGAAAGTGCTGAAAAGTGAACATCATATACTTGCTCACGAATTTTTCAATTACAGTATTTTTTGGTGCTACTTCTCTGGCAATTGTGCCATATATGCTAAAGAAAGCAGGAAATATTTACAAACACAGACCTCCCAGCATTTACATAAAGGTGCAACTTTCTTCAAAGGCTGATCTCGCTTTTGAGACTGTAAAAGCGGAGACAGGCAGAATTTTAGAAATTAAGCAGCTGCAATCTGAGACTCCATTCACACCTTGCCACATTCCTCTCAGAGTTGGCAGCTGTCATCATCCACCCTCACTTCCCCAGAGATGCTCTGAACTAGAGTGAGACAGAGCTTCATAGCCAGCTAAAGCTTAAGCACAGTTTGAATCCACAAAACCAGGAGTATTTCCACAGGTGTCCTGAAGGACATACTCCACTGGGTTTTCCTGGGTCTCCCAATGACCAGCCATGAGTCTACCTGAGAAGGAAGGACATATGCCACAAAGAGAGGCACTGGTGAAATGGCATCTTCTCATCCATGCCAGTCCAAGATCCCAATGAACTCAGCAACAGGGTAACTGAAGTTCAAAGCTCTTTTCAGCTGACAGGAGACAAACCCTCTATCTCCTGCAAGGAGGGACTGTTTTAGCCACTCTGTATTAAATTATTCTTCCCACCACTAGAAGCAGTACAGTAAAAAGCCAAAACACCATGATGGGTGGGCCAAATCAAGATAGAACACTTTGCAGCTATAGGTCCTGGGCACACAAGTTTCACTCCATGGTTTCAAAACTGGTTCTATACCACTGTATCCAACAACAGCAAATATAAATATACTCCAGAATTTAAACCCAAGGATGCAGGTTCTCTCTTATTCCTAAGTCTGTACGGATGGACCCAGACTGCTCTTGCACACAGCAGCACAGCTGTGTAGTTCCACTTAATTATTCCCTTGCAACAGACCCAGTTTAAAAGATTCCCAGGCACAGACACTTCTCTCCACATACCACAGCCACATCCTCATGCCACAAATACTTACTCCTGTTACTTAATACCTAGGTAACATTATGAATAAGTATCACTGATCAGTCTTTAGATGTAGCACTTATTAGCCATTACCAGAAAGGTGGAATTATTTGAATCGCCATTTAATAGCTAGTAAAATAGCTCTTTTCTCCTTTCCTCAAATGCTCCCAGGTTTGCTATGCTCTAATTCAGGACACTGGTAAGCAGCCAACAGTCTTGCAGTCATTTTTCAGCCTATACATCTGACACTGACTGTTGTTCCTTGAAAAACAGCACTAGGGAAGCGATCTAGAAACAGATGGTTTGCAAAGTCCTCTCTTGGAAAGTTCATAACACAGTTGTTTGAAAAGCAGGAAAATGGAACCAACTAGAAAACTTACAACAGAACCAGATGAAAAATAAGATTATTATAATTTCTGCTGTGGATAAAACAGGACTTGTTGACCTCTGACACTCTCTGGCACTTTCAAAATGGGAACAGGCAGGGTCCGGAGGACTTGCAGACAAAAGCATATATATAACTTTCTGACAGATCTTGAGCAAAATGTGCTTTGCTAATGTGATTTTTTTTTCACTACAACATATGGCTCTATTTTAATATGCTTTCACTGTACAGCATGAAAGCTGTCTTAACTGCAAAAACCAACAATTACTGAGAATGGGGGCTCTTAAGTCAAAACACATCCAGATGAAAAAAAATATTCTACAGAACGCAAAGCCTTTCTTTAACTCGTGTCCAGTATACTGACATTAAAGCTGTGAGCATACACGGAAAAAAACAAACAAGAAAACAAACACAAACAAACAAACAAAAAGAGGAGAGAGAGAAAAAGAAGGCAACCAAAAAGTGCATATATACCCAAGCACGTTCCCCTCCCCAGTCTTCGGTGCATGGATTTGGTCACTATCCACAAGACCTTTTTGTTTAAAGAAAAGGGGAGAAACAAAAGGCTATCCTAATTGTTTAGAATTTGCAAGTGCAACGGCAGCGGAGAAAACTCAGCCTCGGAGCCGCGAGTTTCAGTCCCCATACCCTTCCTGCGCCAGGAGCCCGGAGGGGAAAGAGGGAGGGAACAGCCCAGCAGAGGGTTTCGGGTCCCCTCGCCAGCTACCAGCGCCCACAACGACGGCACCGGCTTTTTACCGGGGCGTATGAGCGGCCAGAAGCGGCAGCTCGGAGCCGCCAGGCTGGCTGCACCCAGCAACCTGTTGCCCCTAGAGCCGCTGGGATGAGCCCCGCACCCTCGGGTACCGCTCCCCGGGCTCTGGCGGCGGCCGTGGGGCCCTGGAGCACTCCCGGCCCGGCGGCACCTGCGCTGGGCGCGCTGCCCCGCGGTACCTGCGCCCCGGGCTGCGGGCAGGCGGCGTGGCCAGGCTGTCACCGCCGCGGGCACGGCAAAATGGAGCCGGCCGGACCCACCTCCCCCCCGCCCCGGCGCCGCTCACCTTGGTGATGATAAGGGGCTCTCCGTGCTCCCGTCCGCCCTTCAGAGTGAAGCCCCAGGGAGCCCCGCCGGTCAGCTGCACCTCCACCAGTTTGTAGCTCTCAGCTGCCCGCTGCTCCACCATCACCATCACGGGCCCCGGTTCCACCAGCCCGGCGCCGAGCCGAGGGTCGCCGACGGCCAGCCGCTCCCGCCCGCCCCGCAGCCCCACGTCCTCCATGGAGCGCCCGTCGCCGCCGGGGCTGGCTCGCCTCTGCCGGCCGCTCCCCGGTGCGCGCCAGCCGGCGGCCGCCCGCGGAGCCACCTACCCGCCCCGCAGCGCCGGCCGGCCCGGCCCCATCGGCGGCGAGAGAGGGCTGCTCCGCCCGCCCCCTCCTCTTCCTCCTCCCCCACAGCCCGCGGTATTGTCTCACGCCGAGGCCGGAGCCCGGCGGTGGGGGGGCGGCACCAACTTGTGGCAACTTGGCGGCGGGGCAAATGCCGCCGAGCAACGCGGGGTGCTGGGAGGAGCGGAGCGGGGAGAAGCGCCCCCGCCTCCCCTTCGCCTCGGAAAGAGGGCGAAACCCTCGTTTCACCAGCGGGGCAGCCGCTCGCCCCTCCCAGAGAGCGGCAGCCCCGCAGCGCGATCTCCCGGCTGTGGAGGAGGGGGGAGAGAGGCGCAGCCCCGGGCCGGCCGCCAGACAAAGGCAGCGGCGAGAGCGTCCGTGAGCCCCGAGCCACCCCGGGGCCGGGCCCCAGGCCGTACCCGGGCCACCCCCACCCCACCACAGTCAGAGGCTGCCGCGCCTCCTTTCCACCCCCGTTCCCAAACAAAAGCAGCGAGCAGGTGGAGGGTGGGGTGAAAGGGCAGCCGGCGGCTGTGGCCGTCCCCCGGGCAGGAACGCCCCGCCTTCGCCGTGCCAGGCGGCGGGGGGCCGGGGTGGGGAGCGCAGAGGGGGTCGGCTCTTGCCGGCACTTCCCGTCTCGCCGCGGTGTTCGGGGAGGGGATCCGGGCAATGCGGGGGGCAGGTCAGGGGGCAGCTGCGGCGGGAGCCGAGGGAAGGAGGAGCTTCCCTTCCTGCGCGCTGCCTCCACCACCTGTGGGGCGGGAGGGGCCCGCGGGCTCCGCGCCGCGCTCTCCCGCCCGGCCCCTCTGGCGGCAGCCCCGCCGCACCGCCCGGCCCGGCCCGGCCCGCGCCGCAACGGACCGGACCGGCCGGGGGCCGACAGGGACCGGCGCGAAACACAGGTGAAGTCTTCAGCAAAAAAATCCACTAGAGAAGAGGTTTGGAGTCCCAGATTGAAAAAAAAGTTTGATGGCAGAGTGCGAGGCAGGACTAGAAGTGCTAATCTGAAGGCGAAGCTTACGGATGGGAAATAAATGCAGGGTTTGCCTGATACCTTCACTGAGTTAGTGGTGAGGCTGGGAGTGAAATAACTATTTTTTTGCAACTCTCGCGGTTTAATTGAATTGCTTTATAGGAGGTTTCAGTGTCTTAAATCAGAATGAGACTTGGCCTGAAGTACCAGTGTGCTAGTACACAATCCTCCTTGGCATTTCACTACTAAGCAGGCAAAGTACTGCTTGATCTAAGGCAGAGGGAAATACCTATTTTTGTTTCTGAAAGAGCAGTGAACCTCAAGGTGCTTTTCCATGTGACAGGCTGTCTCATAGAGGTGCCTGGTATATGCAGTGAGATTTTAAGGTTTTGTATATTGATGTGACAGGTCACGTATTTTGCTTTCTGAAAGTGACCATAGGACCATTCTGATTATGTAGTCTGTTCCTCTAATTCCTGTTTCAGTTGGTTTATTTTTCATAAGAGTCTCCTGCCTTGAACTAAACATTTTTTCCCCCTTACAATACTTCCAGGATTAGCTGCAGGATGTTTCTTCAACACCTAAAGAAAACTTTGGGTTCAGGACTGAGAGCATCTGAGTCGTCAATCCCAGCAGCAGATTGGAGGACATCTAGAAACAAGAAAAATATATGATTAGGATGATTGTTGTTCCCTTGTGATTAAGGGACAGAAGGAACAGTGGAGGAGGTACTCAAACTTATACATCCTTTTATAAGAATCCTGCAAAATACAAACGTTTTACCAAACCTAGGTATTGCATCAAGTTATTTAAGGCCTCTAATAACTTGCAGATCCTCAGGCAGATTTCTTCTGCAATTATTTTCTGTCATACAGACAAGCAGAAATACAAGTAGTTTTCTCCATGTCCTGTCTCCAGTTCTTGGAATCTGAGACAAGGTCTTCAGTTATGTTTGTGTAACACCTATCAGGTTGTCTTCACAGCAATGTTTACTCAGTAGCATATAGCTGGAGTAGCTGAGTAGCTCTCAGTAAGGAGCTGCAGTATGCAATTTATTTTCTGTAAGTATCATAATGAAAGGGAGATCCAGAATAATGATTTAAACTTTAGTGTATGTCCAAGTAAGCACATTGAAATGAAAATAAAATAAAATAGCTCACATCACTAATTAGAAGAGCAAATACTGCTTCCAAAAATGCCTTCCCTGTTTATATCCCCCCCTTTTCAACTGCCACACATTCATTCTTCATGTTGAGCATTTTGTTGTCCATAGAAATTCAAGATTTACATTACTGTTCTGGCTTTTAGAATTGGTGTTAAAAATTCAGTATTGAAGCATGATGAAGAAACCTGTGCACAGATTTTAAAACTGGAAAATCTAGAGCCAGGGACTGGCAGCCATTGAAAATTGTCAAACTCTGCTACTGTAATTACACCAGTGGAAGATGTGGACATGTAGCTCTTGGGAAAGCAGTTGCCTAAAGAAGGAATATCTGAAAGCTTTCACACTCCTGGTTAAGAGAGACCTCAGTAAAGAAGAAATTTCTAGCTAATGCTTGCTTAGAACCTGATAGTCTGACACAGTTGTCAAGCAGATTCTCAGTTTGTGGCTGACAGTTCAGAAATCAGACTTCCTTATCTTGGATGGCACCTTTTTTGCCTTTTACCCTTTGTTATCTGTTTGTTACCATTGATGTTATTAATGTTACTAAGAGACCACAAAGTGAAGTTCTTCATACACATAAGTTTGATCAGCCAAAGAAATCAAGGAATTATTTTTTTGTCATATTGGTCAAATTTCTCTCAATTTCTTTTATATCCACCCTCTCTGTGAAATCTGAAGCTTGTTCAGAACTCAGCTGGAGACTTGTACTTTTGCTCCTCTTAAAATATTGTGATAATTTTATTACTTGAATTTCTCTAGCTTCTGGCAGCCTTCATAAGATTTCAAATAGTCATAAAGAACAAAGGACTTATTGAATGGATTCTAAAATATTACTTTTCATTTGTGTGATAAGAGAATCAATGATAACTGTATTTGTATAACAAAAGCCTCAGTGAGCAAATCCTCAGCTTTCTCCCTTGTCAAATGTTTTCTGAGCATACAGAAGTTACCAATAGAAGATAGAAATATAAGATACATCAGGGTGCCATAAATATATCAAAGGAAGTAACAGACTGCTTTTTCACACTGAGGACAGAGAATGATGCAACTATTACCACCAGGGTATGAAAGGGATCCCTTTGTGTAAAAATGTGTGCTAAAGATACATGTTTCAAAAATACTTCACAGTGATACACAAAGGTTACCCAAAAGCCTTTTCCTGCTGTGCAAAAGGAGCTATCAGACTTTATATTATGAGATGGTTCCCACATCCCCAGATTTTGTCCCTGCCCTGTGGAACAAAAGCCTTCTGCAGTAAACCAGTCTCCTCCCATAGTACTTCATCTGTCATCCTACTTTGGTACTTGAAGCTTAATTTCAAATGAAATTTTATTCTACAGAATTTATTCAACCTCCATTCCTTTCTGTTGCACATATTGCGTATCTGTTCCCTAGTCAGTCACTGAGATTACAAAAACTGTGAATAAATTAATTTATAGCAGGATTTTATTTGAACAGGCACAGTATGATGTTAAGGCACAGCCTGTTTCACCTTTGTGGGTGTATAAAACTTTTTTTTTTCTTTAAGCCACGGCACCTTGTAGTGAATTGCACAGGATAACTGCAGGATGGCTCTAGAATAGGCTGGTTACTCTCAGTCCTGAGGCCATTCATTTTGCTGGACATTGCAATGTCAGGATGGCTTCCCCCCAACCCCCCCCCCAGAAGCTGAGAAACTTGAGAGATGTTACAGTTACAGAGTAAAGCACTGAGGTAAGCCAAGCCTTTGCAACCTCCCACTTTGTTACCAGCCCTCCCAGGAGCTAACCACCAAACATCGACAGGCCTCAGCCATACAAAAGCAAACGTTGATGCTCTGGAGCATGCACAGTTCATTGACAATTTAAGTTCAGGTGCCAAAAGAGAAAAGCTGATCCATGGTACATATTCTGAGAGAAATATGGTATCAAAGGATTGTTGGAAGGGACCTTAAAAGATTATTTAATCTAATGTCCTGTGGGCGGGCATGTTTTTCACTAGATCAGATTGCTTAAAGGCCCATCTAACCCAGCCTTGAACACTTCCAATGATGGGGCAGCCACAGCTTCTCTGGGCAACTTGTTCCAGTGCCTCACCATCCTCACTGTAAATAATTGCTTTATAATGTCTGCTACCTCTTCCTTGTCTGTCCCTTCTGAGCAGTTTATAGCCACTGATGGCAGCTCTCCAGTCATGCAGTTCATATCACCATGATTAGACTGTAGCTTTCCTGTTGCACAGTGGCTTGCAGCTCTTCCCTGTTTCCAGCTCTAATGTCTTTGAAAATTACCATCATAAAGACCAAAACAATTGAAATAGTGATAAGAAGTTCCTGCAAAAGAAGTGGATGGATTTTTTGATCTGGTTTAAGGTTTATCAAGCTGCTGGCAGTCTATTGTGGAGTCTGAAAGTCCTGAGAACCTGGAGAAACAGGTTGGGTAGCAGCCCAACAGACAGACATCCTGGCATATCTGGGAACCAAGAGGCTTTTCTTTGGAAACCTGCCATGCTGCTTCTGATGGATTCAGCATAGTCATGCTCTTCTGCAAAACTCTTTGATTCCAACAAATTACCCATTTTCCCAGAATGAAAAATACCATGTTGTAAAGCTCCAGCAGGATGTCTCTGATTAGGCACCTTAAAAACCTTTCCCAAGTGTGTCTTGTTTCTCCTGTATTGCAAGTAAGGCTTCGTCAGCACATAATTAGTGCTGGAGAAAACCTTAGAAGTTCTCAGCCTTTCAGATATGTATAACTCAAATACTTGTTGAACTCTTCATTTCTTTACAATTAAAATAAAATCCATGTTCTTTACCTAAAGCTTTTTATAAAGCTGAAATTCGTGCAAGAATAGCAGTTCAGATGATAGATATTTGTCTGCCATGATGATTTTGATTCAAACTTTGTTCAATTCTCACTTATTCTCACAGCACATATGCTTTGTACCTTAGGGCAATTTTCTGAGGGTGACAACATGAACTGTGGAACAAACTGAGGCCGTGAGTGGCCAAGAGGAAAAAATATGATGATTTGCTAAGACTAATATTCTTAACTCATTTGAGCTGTAGACAACAAAAGGGAGATGAGTCCAACATAGACTCTTATAATCCATAGCCTGCTTAAGGATTTATAATTTCACAACACTGCATGATGAAAAGATTGAAAATCAAAGAAAAAGGCAACTCCTCATTTGGTTGCAGAGTCAGAAGACAGCATACACCTAGCAAGAGGAGGTGAATAGGTAACCAGTTTTCCCTGGAGATGTAATTTTCAGCTTGTAGTCAAGTTCAGGCACGTGTTAAGTCCTGCCTTGGGCCATAGTCCCTCTGGTATCAATGTATCTGTTCCTTTTCCAGTTCTTACATTAGGACCCGTAATGAAACTGTATTACAGCATCTCTGACTACCACTTTACAGAGAAACCAAATTGCAAAGTGAGAGAGAGCACAGAGGTTGAAATACTGGTGCAGTCCATACTGTTCCATTGTCAGCAGGCTGACTAGGCACACTTGGACACAGTTTGGGGGATAATATGGACCAGGAACCATTACTGTGAGGTCCTAAGGATGAAGCCATGGTTTTTTGGTTGTGGAAGAGAGTCCAGCAGTATGTGCACATATACAGTATATAGCTGTATTTGACTATATCTATGTACATTGCAGATTCATTAACCTCATTCATTGGGTTGTTTGGTTTTTTTTTGTGGGGTTGTGTTTTGTTTGTTTGTTTGTTTGTTTGTGGTTGTGGTTTTGGTTTGTTTTGGTGTGGGTTTTTTGTTTGTTTTGTTTTTTTGTTTTTTGTTTGGTTTTTTTGCTTCATGAAGTTTCATCATTTCAGTGAAGCATCATTTGTAATATTTATTCTTGCTGCCGATCATTGTAGGGAGCACTTTTCATTGTCCATCTTCTTTGATAACGTGTTACATGATAACATTCTCTGTACAAACTGCTGTGCCATTTACTCTTACATGCCATAAAACACTGACCCATTTTAGATACATGAAGGATAGTCTCAGAGGCTACCAAGAGTTTTTAATGCATTTAAACTCTGATATCACAGCATGTTATATCTGATTTCTCTACTTGATGAAGATGGTCACTAGAGCCAAGATGGTCATGGAAAGTGCAAAGGGAAGGTTTCAAGTGCTCTTTGTGCAGAGAATGCTGCAAAAGCTTTTAAAGGGGAAGATAAAGAGCAAGAGGCCAGAGTATGCATGACAGCAGACAAAAGCCTTGTAATCTGGTATTTTTCACTTGGACTTTGTCTTCATTTGCTAGCTAGCCCCAAACACACCTTTTTCTGCCTATCAGCCATGTATAAATAAATCTCTCTGTGCTTTCTATAAACAGACACAGTTTCTGGATTACAACTGACCTTTCTACTCTCAGCTTGGTTACACAGAACATGAACCATGTCCAGGTGAAGGTCATAGGATGTAGAACTGTGAGAGTCCATCTAAGCATGCATAAGGCACGAAGTACATGTTCTTTTTGTGTTGGAATGCCACAGGAATTTGTTCTAAAGCATCAGGTGTGCTTTAGAGTCTGCTTCAGCAGTGGCAGATGCAGAATATTGCATGAATGGGGTGATATTAAGGATGATGTAAGGCTGGTTTGGGCATGCCCAGGAGTCCAGGGGTCACTTGTTCTTTCTGTGCATGCCACCTCCCCACAGACTGCTGTTTCCCTTTTTGCTAAAGGTATAGGTGTGCTCTCCTCTCAGTTCTGCTAACAGAACTGTTGGCG
This sequence comes from Phylloscopus collybita, assembly GCA_027886175.1. Classification (NCBI taxonomy): domain Eukaryota; kingdom Metazoa; phylum Chordata; class Aves; order Passeriformes; family Phylloscopidae; genus Phylloscopus; species Phylloscopus collybita. The sequence continues at coordinate 42,316,302 of JAJNNQ010000006.1, read as the reverse complement.
GTTGATAGGATATTTGAGGGAAGCCTGTGGGGTCATACACATGAGCAAAAGTACAGCATACAAATTAGCTTTTCCTGGCCCATGTTTGGCTTAGAAAGGATGAGGCTGTGGAAGGTACTGTTTCCTTAGCCTAAATTTTGTGTAAAGCAGACTCATGCCAGTGGAGCACTGTTAATAAAGTCCTGAGGAAACAGCTTTGGTGTGGAGGGTTATCACCCATCTTCTGTGTTAACATAAATCCTGTCACAACCCCGAAATTTAAGTTCTTTTGAAGGTCTGAATTTATGGAGTATTAAAAGTACACAGAGGATTACTCTCAGAACACTGCTTTTCTGAAGCAATTCTAGGACCAACCGATTTCATGGAGTTGTGTTTGCAGGAAGTTGACTCATAGGGGTAGCTGATGTAGCCAAGCTGTAACATGAAAATACAGTGTAGTCATATCACTCACCTGAAAGGTATATCCAGTAAACTACATTGGATGCTCATTACCTTTTTTTCCACCCTGGACTGTTATGTCCACCTCTGACAATGAAGTCGTGGTCTTTAATCTTGAAGAGCAGAAAAGTCAAAAGAGTGGATCACAAATACTTTCTGCACTACAATGTTTCTGCTGCTATTACTGCATTTCCTCTGGATTCTCTGAGCCAGCTAAGCTGTGTTTTTTAGCTATCTGCTCATTTCAGAGACCTCAGGACAACAATTTGTGGAACAGAAGGATGCAACTTTCCTTTGCCTGTTCTCAGGATGCTGCAGGTCTGACTGCTGGCCATGCAACCACTGCAGAGTTGAAAAACCCAGTGATGCTCATGGGATTTCCAAGAGGAACATTGGCTGGTGTCTGTGGTCTGGACATGGACTTTACATTTTGTCTCAATTCCCTTCAGTTACACTTGTTTACAGTGTCCAACAAGACCATCTAATTGGCTATAGTACACTGACATTTTTATCAATTTAATAGAGCCTTGGAGAGTTCTTGCACTGTAAGAGCAGTGAAGTTAGTGCTGAAGTATATTTTGATGATGATACATAGACTGGTCTGAGGACACAGGTTTTATGAGATAAATTTTTTGAGCTAATGGGCTTTGAAAAGATAACTACCAGGTGGTGGGAGATGTAATCTAGCAAGATCCCACCATCTAGCAATTGTAACAAGGATATAAGAGTGTTCTACCTAATTTTTCCCAAGGGAACCAACTGACATAACCTTTAGCATGCAAAAGTAGTGGACCCAGTGATTCCTTTGGAAGACACTGAGAACAGTGTCTTCAACTTTTGTAGATAATGGTACATGCCTACAAACATTACTATCCAATTTTCAGTATCACAGTGTATGAGAGATAATACTCTTTCTTTTCACAGACCTTTTCATCGATTGATGATTGCTCTTCAAACTGTCTCGTAGTCCGCATAGGTGAGGGGCAAGGTCTCTTTATTACACGTGATGAAACTGAGGTATCTCTTTGTTCTGTTAAATAATATAACAATAACAATGACGGAGGATTTGTCCAGAAATGAGGTTGGCCACAAAAATCTTAATGCAAGTTCAAAGACTGTAATATTCTCAGCATTGGCATAAAGAATTGGGGATTTTTTCTTTTAATCTCTAAACAAAAATAATTTTCTTCAGTTTTATGGATACATTTTTCTACTCAGTTATTTTGTACTTCATCTGTATAAATCTTGTTTAGTAATTTAAATGCATTAGAGGCACAGTTTCAAAAAATAATTCTTGTATGTTTCTTCACAAAAGCCAGATAAGATAACATTTTCCTGGAGAAGGTATATAGTAAGTCAATAAAATACAAGTAACTTGATTGCTTCAGTCAAATACACATAGTTATTGAGCTGTTCAAATGCACACTCATTTCATGTATTTATGTTTTTATTCTTTGAGAAAATGAACTCAAATATTATTACTTTTATGCAAATTAGGTACATTTATCCTCAGCCTTTTAAATTAATATTCAACATCCTTAAAAGTAAATTATTATTTTACTATTCTATAATTATATTTAAAACAGTGAGGGAAGGGAAGTGATACCTCTGTTTTTCTTTCAGTAGCTTTTAATGAAGTCAGTAGCTGTTATAATCATGACAGATGTTACACCTTGAATATCACTATTGTTCCAAGATCCCTAATTTTACAGAAAACTACAAATAGCAAGAATGGAGTGTGAATTTCTCCATGCATTTCAGTTATGCATGAAGTTAAAGGTTTAAAATTACCTTTTAAAAACTAGTACTGCTAATTGTGGGAAGGACATGTCTCAGTTTCTTCCAAATTAAATCTAATTGCAGAAGATCTGGGTAGATAAAACAAAGAATGGTATTAAAGCATATAGAAGATTTGTTTGTCAAGGCCTTAAGGAACATATTTCAGGATCTGTTGGAGAGATCATAACTGTATCCATTGAGCTTGAAGACAGACATAGCTTTCTTCAGTTTGGGAAATGTTATGTCAAGTAATGTGTAAAAGACTGTGAGATCCTGAACTTTGACAAAGCATAGCTTTACACTTGTGAGGTAGCTAAGTCTTCACTGGGACCTGTCAGGCAATGATGATTTGAACTGTACACATAAACAAAACCAAACTATCCTCTGTCTAGAGACAAATCCACAAATTTCCTTGTCCTTTGTAAACCAGTCCTGTAGTCCCAGACTTAATTAAAACAGTGATTAAAGTATGTGCAGCTGCACACTCAAACATAAGCCATACCCACACTCCTTAACAACAGAAGTGCATGCTTGTCATATTTTTGTAAACCTGTTGCTTTCTCTTAGAAGCTGGCAAGCCAGTGTTTCATCCTAAAGATGATCACAGACTGTGATGAAATGTTGTGTTCTGGGTCCAAGAAGAGGGTGAGTAGGTATTTCTAAAAGCACGGAGCACATAGCTGTTTCCAAAGGAGCACAGTATTGTTCTCAACCTTGAGCACACTGTTGCCAATGTCCAAAAACGTGACTGGAATTCTCAGTGTTGTGCAATGTTGTACTTATGCTGTGAGTGTGATTGATTGCTGTTTGCAATGCCAGCAGGTTTTTTATTTAGTGTTTCTTGTATGTGTGCTAACGGTTGTCTCCAAGCTACACCATTTGCTTAGCTGAGATCCTGTCTTGGTGCAGAGATGAGACATACCATGTCTGTCTTTATCCTACACTGGCAGAAGTGGGAATTGTGTCAGTAGTTTCAGAGAGAAGGGAAGTAGGACCTGTAGAACAATGTAAGTTTTATAGAATACTAAATAAAAGTCCTTAACAAGACAAAATAACTATTCTCTTATTTCTTTCACTACTTTTGTGCTTCATTTGCCTTTGTCCCCAGCTTTTATCCTCTTATTTTCATAATCACAAGAAGCCAAATTAGTCTTGAGTGTAAGACTGCCAAACCAGCTTTGAATTTCCTTGACTCTTCTAACTCTCTGTATTTCGAGCCCAGCAATGAGAACCATAGACTAGCTAGCTCTTACCAGCTGAGGTGTGCATGGCTCATTAGTTTGGTAGGTGCATCTCCCATTCAGCTTCAATTAATGGCACATTTTAGACACTTCTATTTCTATCATGGTGTCAGTTCATTTATGGGTAACTTAATTTTCTTTTTTGCATTAGGTATGCTACAGGTCATGTGCTTTGCTTCCAATAAAAACCACATACACCCTCTGAAGTAACAATCGAATCAAATCCTGAGAAATTACAGGAGGGAAGGAACGCAGAAGAAGAGGTTAAAAAACAATGCTCCACTCAGAGGAGTAAAACAATAAAAGGAGGGGGCACAGCTGGCAAAAGTGTGACGAGAAAAGAAGGGACATATAAAAAAATTAATCTCCAGAGTATAGGAGTACAGTTGAGGGATGAAAGTAGTTTCAAAGTGGCTGAAAAAAAAATGAGAGAGAAGTTATAATAATAAAATGGTAAATCCACACAGCCAAACTAGAAGATCACAGTCAAGATCAATGAAAACAAACAATAAGCAGAAAAAGCAAAATACACAAAACATTCCTATCTGTAAGCCAGAAAAAGCAATCAGGATAATGACTTGACATGCTTTTCAAATTTTTGAAAGAAAGAAAATGGCAACAAATAGTGAAGTGCACAATTTCAGAAACTGATTGTGGGAATGAAAGGCTTCTATTAAACAGTTTGTCTAGTATTTTAAAGTTTTGCTCTTCTAAATATAATCCAAGCAATATAAATTTTCCTTCAAATCAGAGCAAACTTCTTTTTTTCATTTATATGTCCTTGAGTTGTATATGTGGCATAGAACAGCTTAATTTTAACTAATAATCTGTCTCTGTGGATTGTAATTCCTTAGTTCTTTAGTAGCTGAGTAGATTTCAATGCAGTATCTTGACAGAAATTTGGCAACTCCATGCACCACTGCTCTGGCAGAAGTGGAATAAAGTCTGAGGAGTCACAGACTTGTATTGATGATAGAGCCTGGTACTGACAACCTCAGCATGAATTTGTATTTCTGGAGCAGAGCAATCTGATTTTGCAACCTTGCTATCCCCAGTATGTTTTTTGTATACACGGTAGCAACAAACTATAGGATTGCAACATCCAGGTCACTCACCTGTCCTCATCCAAGGAGCAGGGAAATCTCTTTGTACTGGAAAGCAGCAAAAGCACTTGGCAAAACATTCAGCTCAGCTGCCTGTGTTTCAGAGTCTTTGTGATGCATATGCCTAAATTTACATTATGGTCACTGGAGCCTCCTCAGCTCACTCTGTGCATTTCTTTTCAGAAGATCTGAACAGCTCTCTAGACAAAGTCTAGACCATAAGCTTGGCTGCCTAAGACCTCAGGTGACTGTAGCAGGAGTTCAAACACCTTGTTGATGTATGGCCATCCATGTGTAGGAGTCTGGCTTTGACATCCTGCTCTCCAAGTGCCGTAGCAGAGCCCTGTGGAGTCCCATGGCAGCAGGGTGGGTGGATGCAGGTCAGGCCTGGCAGCTGGGGCTCCAGCTGCCCCCTCAGCCCTGCCAGCACTGGCCAGCACCGGGAGGCTGCACAGCCCCCACTGGCAGGCTGACCAGCTTGGTGGAGTTCGTTCTTTCGCTGGGATCAAGTGTATGAGGCGCCTTGGCTAATGAACGCCGCAGGTACCATTTCACCCAGGGCTGCAGCTGTTTTCCCTACTGAGGGTAAACACACTGAGTTCATAAATACTGCACACAAAACATTCCACTGTCATTCAGTAGCCCCTCATAACTTCTGCTAAAAAAATAAGCTAGATCATTGGGGGGGAAAAAAAGGTTAGGTAATTTGCTCTTATAGGGACTAATTATAAAATCCATGACATAAAGAATCCAAATTTAGATGACTTTGAGTCTTTTGACAATGTTCCCTCCTGTATTTTCTGAATGTGTCCCTATAAACAAATTTTCTGGAAGGGCAAGGGCTGATACAGGGAGTTTGAGACTTAGTTTAAAGGGAAGAATTACTTTTTGTGTTTATGATTGTATTTATTTGCTGCTGTATCTAGCAGGACCCCTGTCTTAAAAGGTACTGTCTAGCTTATAAAGCAAAACCAAATATTGCGGGTCAAGTTCCTGTTTTCATATTAAATCCTTTCCAAATTAAAAAACAACAACAAACAAAGAAAGCGAGACAGAGAAATATGTTGTTGAGAAAATCCTAAGTCCTGGAATTTTCCCTGTCAAGCTGATCCAATGCAGACAGTACTGACTAAAGAGAGGATGTTTTTGTGCTTACAGTTTAAATAGGATGAGATTAATATTTTCTTCCCAAATGTAATCTCTACAGTGATAGGGTATCATGTTTCTAATTTTACTTACAGAGATGGGTGGGTTGGATCACTAAAACTGAAATTTGGGTTAGGGTGTGGATTTATATCCCTGCTCCTCCCTGTAAAAAGACTGGGACTGCTTGTGTCTGGACTCATCTTTCGATTAATTTTCAGTAATTAAAGGGTGCTGTGTGGGATGGGGCCAAAGAGAAACATAATTAAAATGTAATGCTTTTACTTTGGTATCTGCATCCTTATTTATTTTAAACCATCTCCAATGCTCTGACGAGTTTAAGTCTTCCTGTATCACATACTGTGCAAGCAGAAATATGTGAGTGAACTGTTGCCAATGGCTCTGAGCAAGCATGGGGCATGTTTCAGATTACACTGTGTTTTCTTGTTCGGATCTGATCTCCTTGCTAGGAGAGGCTGAGAAAGGCAGCTCTAGGGGATTTACTTCCAGCAGCAGCAGCAGCAGCACATGATCCATCAATCGCGTGATTCTCACCACTGAGGACTAATGGGGAGGGTGAAGGAAAAGTGTATGCTGCCTTGGTGAAGCAACAGCATTTTCTTCTGCTCGTGGGGCCCCTCCACCCGTCGGACGTTTCATGGCTTCCCCAAGGTTAGAAACCTACTGCTGCCCAAACCGGGATGCAGCTACACAGCTGGTGATGGACTTCCAGCCTCAAGTCTTCTGCGGAGTCTGCATTGGCAGTGCCTCCATCAGCCTGCTACTGACCATCCTGCAGCTCCTGCCAAAGAAGGGACAGAGCCCACGGAAGATGCCCAAAGCCTCCTCCTCCTCCACCATCCTTCTCCTTATCTCCATTTGTGACATCCTTGGAGCCTTAGGTAAGTGCCTGCTTGATGTCCTTGCCGTTGCTGTAACAGGTTCTTTTTGCTCTGAGGTACCACAGACAAATGAAGCTGATGAGTGGACAGCAGAGATTTCTGAGGGAAACATGCTGTTTGTGTTTACAGGAAGTTTTGGACTAAGTGAAATCAGGAAATTGTGGGTCTTTGGGGAGAAAGTTCTTGTTTAATTGTTATACTGTGAAAGTGAAAGATCTTGACAAATCTACACCAAAATCTCGGCTTTAAAACAAGTTAAAATCTAGAATGGCAACTGGTTCTCAGAGTAAGGCATGAAAGTGGAGGTGAGGCAGCACACTGGAAACTGAATCTGACATTAAACATTTAGCCAGTTCATAGGACTGCATTTGAAAACCACTGTCCTCTATGCCTCAAATCCTTTCAGACCAAGTGTGCCTCTTGCTCGTGTGCCTGCTGCTTCTCTGGGCACATCACATTGACAGAAAATGAGTTTGACTTGCGGCTACACACAGATTGTGCTGGACACAGACTGTTGAAATGGGAGTAAAGCTACCTTATCAAGGACAACCTGCTGGCCAGACCCTGGCTGATGGTCTGGAGGAATAAACCAGTGGAGACTAAAATGTAATGCATGAGTCAAAATGAAACTACTATGTCCTGAGCTGTCCTATCAGTAATTTGGTATAAATTTTTCCCATCAGTCATTTACTGTCAAATTTGGTATAAATTATCATGACATGTGCTATGAAAATACAGGACAAGTTTGTTTATACAGCAGCATTTTCCCCCCTCACATTAAGTAATAGAAGTAGTGCTGTTTTGTCTCACTGCTGGGGGCTGTGTGTGTGTCTGTGTATCTATGTGTCTGTGTGTCTTTGTATTTCAGAGACACACAGACACACTCTTCTCCCCTTTCATACCCAGCCAGGTTCTCTTACAGTACCTAGTAAGTACCAATACTAACCCAAAGATTATAAAGGAAGTAAAGAAAGGGATATGGAAAAAACATATGTGCATGCACCTGGAAAAGGTCCTTTCAGTCAAATGAAGCCAACAATAGATAAAGTTATTTTTCTCCCTTCCTCTTTCACTGGCAAACTCAAACTAATTATCCATTGTTGTTTTTGTATTAAACTCACTTTGGTGGGTGGAAGACAGTTCATTCTTGGTGGGAAACCTGGTCATTTTGTTCTGTTTCCTGTTGGTGCTTTATTTCAAGCAAACCCAGAAAACCTCACTAACAAACTCTAAGTTCATTTTTCAAAAGGGCATTGTTACTACCTAATTCAGAAGTGCTGCTTTGCTCAGTCCTTTGACAGAGGAAAAGGGCTGCTTGTAAAAAGAAGGCAGAGAAAAGTGAAAAATTACCTTTTCTGCAGTGGAGGATTTTATACAGAAGCAAGTATCGGGGTATGAATATATGCTGGTCAATAGTTGTTGAGTGTATTATGTCAATCTGTTAAATGCTACCCAGTTTATGTTAGGGAAGCGTGTGACAGCATCTCTAAGTGAGTGAGATTCTAATCTGTGTAACGTTTTAAGTCCCAGCAGCTTCTGACTCTTGGGGCTACTTTCCCTGAATGATTACCCTGACATTTAAATAGCACAGTTGTCCCTGCTGTGCTCCTCTGCAGCCGTCGCCTTCCTGTAGACGCACAAAATCTGGGCTGCGATGTGAAATATGTGGCCAGGGAGAGGCATGTGACTCAAATCACACCAGCAGATTCAAAGCTTTAATACATTTTTTTTCTTTAGGTATGATCTTCAGGTCAAGCATATGGCTGGGCTTCCCGGGCTTCATAGCTAACATTTCTGTGGTGAACGGGACTGACGTGTGGCCTTCCACTTTCTGTGTGGGGAGCGCGGTAGGTACAGAGAGCATCCCCCCTTTCTTCTGCTCCCAATTAAGAGTCCCTCCACAGGGGGAATCTGAAAGGATAACTGCTGTGTCCAAAAGGAAATGTGGCTGTGAGTCAGAGCCTGGATATGATGGTTTCAGCCTCTGCCACACCCCTGCAAGTGCATTCATGCCTCCCTGTGCTTGCCTGGGTCAGGGCCGGCAGGGTGTTGGTGGTGCTGTATGGGTGAGTAGGTTGTGGGTCAGACTGATCCCGGGAGTTCTGTGGTATTCACTCCTCACAGGAGTGCCAGGTGAGTGAACTACACCAAAGTCAGGGACATGGAACCAAAAGGATATAAGGAACCCCCAAAGGGCTGTGAAGCATTGTTGGGTGTGTGCTGGCACAGCACCATGAACGCCCCAGTGGCTCGGCAGCGTGAGGTTATCTGTCCGTCTTCTCTGTCAGAAACTGCAGCCTGCGCGGTGGCACCAGGGACCTCCTGAAACCAGCAACTTGGGCAGCTCAAATTAGCTTCTGTGGCTTGAGAGTGGGTGTTTTAGACACAGAGGGACAACAGGATGAATACATTTAAAGCCACAAATCTGCTGGCAGAAGGTCTGTCCCTGCCATGTGGGATTTCAGCTCAGATTGCTGGGCTGCATCTCAATGACTGCATCTGGCCAAGTCTAATTAAGTGTCTTCTGGATTAAAATGCAAGAATAAGAAAAGGCAAATGCATTCCAAAACTACAGATTGAAACTACCAGTTCTGAATTGTACAATCAAAATAGTGGGAAATATAATTTGAATTCACTGTAAAAGAATAAAGGTCACAATTTTTACCAAAACATTGAGAATGGCAAGTAAGACAAATCATCACTTTACCCAGATGTAATAGGAATGTGGGGTCCCCAATGAACTGATGCATGAGCAACAGCAATATTAGATTTACAATTCAGAGTTTACAATGTAGAAAGGGATATGTTGCATGTAAAGAAAATTATTCAGTAGTTTTAAAATAAAGCAGTATGTGCCAAATTGAACTCACTGTGCTTTATATGCCTATATAAAAGCAGTTTTAAACAGGATAGTTTTGTGTCATGGACACAAATATAAATTGTATACACATATCAATTCTCAATTCTATCATGCATCTTTAAGTTTTACTTATCAGATGCAAATGTTGTTGTTTTTTAATTTGAGAAAGAACTAACAATATCTGTATCTTGCAGCAAAAATGTCCTACTCAAACCCCATTCCTCCTTATGTTTCACTTTCTGGCCCATAACATATAAAAATGTATTTTTAAACAGGACAGTATGCAGACTGTTTGTTTTTCATTTGAATTTCAGGTTAGATGGTGAGCAGCATAGCGGTCTACCACAGTTTTTATTTTCCCTTACTTTTGCTCCAGGAAAATGCTGTAATTTGAGTAATTTTAAATTTAGATTCAACTATATTGGAATGAAAAAGAACCCTTCTTCTACTCATGTCTCCAAATGTATTCTTATGTGAGTTAATAAAATGTTTCCGATTCTATTTTATTTTTCTTTTACTGCTATTGTTTTATTTCTCTTAACCACAAGCCTATATAAACTCCAAATAGTGAAACTTTCAGACATCTCCCTTGAATGATTTGCAGAGGGGTACCCTTTCAGGCACTGCAGCAAGACGTGTCATTTTGCTAAGAACTAAGATATCATATGAAGACTTAGGGTTTAAGTGCATCTGATTTATATTATTTTTGGAGACAGTTTTGTCTGTGTTGGATTTTCTGGAAGGACAGTACAGTTTATTTTTGTATATGTGTGTGTATGGGTAGTAAATTGTGCATTTTTCAACTGCAGCAAATATGTAAATGTGATGATGAAGTTACATGCTGAGTGCTATGGGTGAAGTGCATTAGAAGTAAGACTGGGATTTTATTTTCTGCTCCTGTGCACTAGGAAAATATCATGGTGTTTGAATTAAATACTGAATAATTCATGCCACAAATTACTAGAGGTAGGGTCTACACCCATGGTGAAAGGAAATATTTCTCAGCTTGATCTACCTTTTGGAGGAAAGAGTGCTAGATCTCTATTCACCAATGTTTGGTTTTGTAACAAGTATGTTGATTTCTAGATGTAAAATGATACTACCATGGAGCTGTGATAAAGGATATTCAGATAAGAACTGAAAGATGGCTTGGAGGGGAGATAACATGAATATTAAAACACTTCCAGACTATTACAAAGAGCCAGCTCCTATGGGGAAGAAATGTGGAATTTATATACAGTGGCAAAGAAAGGTCACTTTTCTTATATAAGCTCATGGGAAAAATGCAGAGGGTCAACTCAAGAATGCTGTGGAATTTAGCTTGACTTGAACCTGTTTCCTTTGGATTTTTACTGAAGAAATCAGTCAGTTCAGTAGGGATATTCTTCCAGAGGGTGAGTGATTTTCTCATTAATGAGATTTTCTTTCTTGATAATCATCTTGGGCATGGAGAAAACACCCATCACACGCAGAACCCACAAATGCATAGGCACACTGTGATTATGACGGACCTCAGTTATATTTTTGTGCCTCAGCTACTGAGAAAGAACTGAAATTTTAACCTAAAATTAAAACATCCTTACTATAAATTGCTTTGGGCTTCACTTACCATGTTCAGGTTAGGAACAGAGAGGTAAATGACAGGTTTTCTAAATCAGAAAATAAGCTGTGAAAGCAAATGCTATTCAATTTACCTACAACTTGACCCATAGGCTACAACAATGCTGTTCCTGTGATTTTGTGTAAGATTTCTTACTTCATAATCTCATCTGGAAAATACACACATTTAAAGAACAAATCACCAGGCCAAAAGTTTGAGTCCCTTCCCTGCCCTAGTGGTACTGGAGAAGCAGCTGTGACATGTGGCACTTCTTTCCCCTCTAGATGTGGATCCAGCTATTATACAGCGCTGGCTTCTGGTGGTTGTTCTGCTATGCTGTTGATTCTTACTTGGTGGTGAGAAGATCAGCTGGACTGAGGTACCAGAGCTAAAGCTCTGAATTTGGGGTTTTTTTTCCCCCTCCAACACTGTATGTCTCTTTGCAGCTGCCTAAAAGTATAAGTGAGTCTTGTACAACCATCTGATGCTCATATAGTTACCAGGTAATGGTAGGGATGAGTGGTTTTCTAAGTGCTTAAATTGCCAGGGCAATGCTCAGATACTGATTTAGGTCTGACTTGAATTTAAATGTAACTGAATTCATTTAACCTTTGGAAAAATATGGAGCAAATTGTGTGCTATAAACTCTATGGCAATGAGATGACTATTTTCCTCCCTACCCTGCATCTGAAATTGATTCTGGCAGAAAAAAAAATAGTGTTATCCTGAAAATTGAAAGTTTGGAGAGGGAAAGTGATGAAGTTCATACAGTTAATTTCATATAGTTAAATCCCTTTTTTTCTTTTTTTCTGATTTTTTATTTTATCCATTTCTTAGTGAGTGTGGTCATTATTGCCCTTCTGATCACACCCAGATCCCTCAGAAGAAAAATATGTATTTATCATATATTTTTCTGCAATGCCTGTGAAAGAAGAACCTAAACCCTTTGGAAAGTACCATGCTCTAGTGCCAGACAGAAAAAAAATTTCTAAGATGGTTGTTAGAAGAGCAAAATAACCTTCAGTTAGTACTAATAAACGTGGAATTACATGACTCTGTTCCTAGATGATACAGAACAGTCAGGTTACTAAGGATATGGTTCTTCTGCAGAGGTAATCAAAATGATGTTTTTTGAGTTAACTTTAGACTGTTGAGGGTAAACCTGATTTTGTAAAGTCCCATAAAGTCAAACAACTGGGACCAGCATCCCCATTCCTGTTAACCAAAAAAATCATGTGTATCTGGGCTTGATTCTGAGATCAGAGTAAACACCAAAATACTTTCTACAAACACAGATCTGAATCTCCCTAAGACAGGAGCAGTATCTAGCTCTGAAAGTTAAAAATTATTTTCTTCAAATCACGAAAGGATGATTTATCTGACAGTTCATTCTTAAATTTTAATCTTCTTACTTGCTCTCTGCAGGAGAAATGAAAGATGCAGGGGTTCCTTCTCAATAATAAGGGTAGGGAAGAAGTCTTGTTCCCTCCACCCTGCAGGCTGGAGAGGACAGGACTTCCATGTCCAAGCCTGAATAAGTGCTTTGGCTCATTCTTTTTCTGAAGGACTGCCCCCACCCACCTGCTTTCCTTAGTGTAATGTACTGCCAGGGTTGTTCTGCACCATTTCCTGTCTGTAAAGCTCTTTTCAGTGAGGGTCCTATTTTTACCTTGCAATGTGGGAAGGGTAAGGTTTGACATCTTTAATTGTGCCTGCTGTGTTTGGTGCTTGCAGTACAATTGTGCTGTACCACATGATGACATGGGGCCTTGCGGTGATGCTCTGCGTGGAGGGCATTGCTCTGCTTTACTACCCTTCTCTCTCCAGGTAAGCAGGCTCTGGAAATAGACTGAAACCGTGGCACTCTCTGGTCGTTTGAATGTTTTTTGGTCAGCTTTAGAGACAGACATTCAGAAGCTGAGCATTTTGATCTTTGCCAAGGATGTCCCACTGAGTCAGGGATTATGCTCGAAATACCTGCCTGTGCTTCAGGGGGCCCTGAAGAAATATGCCAGGCAATACAGGCACTTGGGTGTGCTGTGATACAGCTTCTGCTATGAGCTACCCTTCTCCCACCTCTGGTTTTAGCTTTCCTTTCAATTCGAGAAAAATCCACAGACAGTGCATGTTTTAAGTCAACTTTATGTCTCATGTGAACTGGTGGTAAAGGTCTACGAATTAAAATCTTTGCATCTGTTTGCTTCATTTCTTTTTTTTTTTTTTTTTTTTCTTTTTAAGTTAAAGGTGACATGGAATAGCCAGAAAAGTGAGCTGTGGGGAAAAAAAAATACATAATCTTTTAATGATTTCTTCTCAGCTGTGAAAATGGCTTGGAACATGCAATCCCACATTACATCACAACCTATGCCCCACTCCTGCTAGTGCTTGTGGCCAACCCAATCCTGTTTAGGAGGACAGTATCAGCAGGTATGTTCCTAATGGCCAGCATCGATCAGTCTGTGTTATTTAGCAACATAATACTGTAGGAAGTCATGGCTTTGTACTCAGTGATGTACTGCAGCTCCTTGTTACATTATAAAGATGCAGCAAAGGGTGGGAAGCAGTTGCCTATTGAAATGAAGACACCATTTTGATGGGGAATTTGCCCTAGAGACGCACTCTGGTGACACACAAGCTGTTCTCTTCTTAACCGCTAATTGCAGATGGGCAAACATTTCCATGTTACTTGCTTTAAAGGTGTTGAGGCAATGTACACTGGATGCTTAACTCTACTGTAGTTTTGGTACCAAACTCAACTTTGGAAAGTAACTTGTTCTAGTTGGTGAGATCTGAGAGTTGATTTAACTTCTTGGCAGCCCCAGAGCAAAAAATGTAATAAAATGTGATCAGAGTTTTGTCACTTCTGATTCTGAGATTATGAAACAAATGGGAATTGTACCCAACCCAGGTGGGATCTTGACATTCCAGTTCAATTTATTATCCAGTGCTTGGAAGAAGTAAGACTGAAAAAGACCCATGTATTCAATGCATTCTTTGCATGCAATATGATCATTGCTAAATGCTTGCAGTATCTGAATTTATCTACACATTGATTATATAAAAAAGCTGGAGAAAATCAAGCATTGTCAGGTCAGTCTTATCCCATCCATCCTCTGTCCCTCAGCCATACTCATTTTCAAAGAAGCAGATGTTCTTTTAAAAAGTTGTTCCCATAGTGTTCTTTGTATGTTTGTTTTTGCATTTATATATTCCTTGTGATATCTGAACATCATGTGGCATAAATTTTTTTGCTGACAATCCATTTTCAAGTTTTAAAGGTGTAGCTTATTCTCCATCAATGATACAATGAAAAACAATGTGCATAATAGTATAGAAGAATCTATTTAAACATCAGAAGTATATAATTATATCACACATTATATATAGAAGGTACATGCTACCTTTTGTTATAAAATAGAATTATGTTGACCATACTATTTCATGCTTTCAGTAGGATTGAGAGAAAAAAATTAGTGGGATATCTTTAATTTTAGGAATCCAGCTGTGTGTACTTGCTTTCCTTTAGTATTAGGCTATATGTGACATTCCTTGAAAACGGTCCTTCCAGCTTCTGAACAGCTGCTGAAGACAAATCCATCCATTCCTTTGTTCCCTCTTTCAGGCCTCTATCTTCTGGATTTTTGTGCCTAAGCAAACAAGATGTGCATATATTAATGAACATAATTGTGTACTTTTCAGTTGCCTCCTTACTGAAAGGGAGACAAGGGATTTACACAGAGAATGAAAGACGTCTAGGGACAGAGATCCAGATGCGCTTCTTCAAAATTATGCTGGTATTTGTTATTTGGTAAGAGGTGCATTATTTTGTTTTAAGGTGCCTTTTTCCCAGAGGGAGAGAGTCAGGGGCAGGAGTAAAGACCAATGGGTTGCTTCATTTGTTTGTCTTTATGCTCAGAAGGGAAGGTATCTAAGGAAGAAGCAGTTCTAAACTAGTTCACAAAGGAGCTGAATCACTCCTGTAACATCACAAGGCTGTAAGGAAGTGATAAAATGTTTAACCAACAGAATAGCAAAAGCAACAAGAAACAATAGCAAAAAAATTCCCAATAGGTTGGGCATTGACTGAAGCTGTCTGGTACAGCACGCTCCCAACATCTATCAGCCGATGATGGCTTTCTGTAATCAGCATTTCTCAGAGCCTCTTGGCACCAACACATCACTGAGGAGCTACAAAAAATATGCTGCTAAGTCTGGCTTCATGGCTCTGACTATGATCATACAATGCAGCCACCTCTGTGCTCTGCAGTTTTCAAGTGTCTGAGAAAAACATGGATATTGACTGGAAAACAAGGAAATGCCAGAAAAGGCAACTCCATATGACTGTGTGTGAAATTTCTTATTATATAATCCTTTAAAAAATATTCTATCTTCCCCCATGAAAATAGTGCTTTGGCATAGGAAAGAAAAGAGAGAGGGAGGAGATGAGTGGGACAAGAAGAAATGGTTCTGGAGTAGTGAAATGAGAAGGCCAAATGTAGCAGTCTGTACATCCCACTTCTTTATACACAGGTGTATTAATGCATGTTATATTGCTTCAAAAGGCTGAGCAAGGAGAAAGGCTGCCTCTTTTATCTTCTCTTGGCTGCTGGAGTGCTCTGAAAGGAAATGATTGTCTTTTTTGGGGGAATAACAGTCTGCTTGGCTTGGAAGTGAAGTTTCCAGCATGAAGGGTGGGGTAGCCAGCAGAGGAGGGAGTGAGAGACAGCAGGGAAGGATCCTGCAGCATGGCTTCCTGGAAATTGCTGAAATAATGAGCAGAGATTCAGCCAAGCTCCCAGGGCTGTGGAAAGAAAGAGCCCAGAGGCACCATAGAAGTGCATTGCAACCTAAGGGATGGTGGCCAGCTTGATTATCTGGGAACAAGCATGAAAGGAAAGGCCAATTTCCCATGGACATTGTGGGGACATTTGTTTATTTCCATTCTGTCTCATTCTGGGCTTTCCTAATAAAAAATAAAATCACAGCTCTGGTTTAGGATTTTGCTCGAATAAAACATAAGCTCTGGAGTGCAAAAACTTCTCTCAAAGGTTACTGGAGGGAAAGAGTGAGGCAGTCTCATCTCGGAAGTGTAGGAAAGATTTCCTTCCACCCCAGAAGTCAAATATGGAATGCTTTAGTCAAAGACAGCAGGTTGGGGCAACATAGGATGGAAGAAATGCCTTGTTAGGGGAGAACAGGAGGTTTTACATTGTGATAAAAATATAATTGTGCAAAGGACAGACACAAAACCCCTTAGAAATTATGACGTGAATGCTGATGGTTTCTTTTGTGAACCTGCAGTACAACAATAAAGAAATGCTTCTCTCACTCTTTAGATGTTGTAGGAACTTACAGCCATTTGCTATAATCTCTATTTAGTGTAGAACATACTCAGTTCCTTTAAATGAATGAGGGTTGATTATGCTCATCCTTATTTGGAAACAGATATTACCTTTATTCAAAGTAATTGTTAGCATTTTCAAGGTTTTAAAGTCATCTTTTGTGTTGCTTTTTGGTGTTTTTAATGGACATTTTGGAAGTCTTTAATCTAAGCCTGAAATTCTAACTCCAGCTGGAAATCCTGTAGCCTTTTACAACAACATATGCATATATTTGGGTTCCTTGTCTGTGAGCACAACTTTTCTTAGACATGAGCAAAAGAGGTCAGCATGCAGGATATTCCCATTATGGATCACAGTTCCTGCTCATCTCGATTTTGTTCTTCAGTTTACTGTTCTGCAGCAAGTCAAAATTATCAGAGGTTTTTTTCTTATATTGATTTATGTTGTCTAGGCCTGGGAGAGTGGGTAGGTGTCTGGTTCTTGATCATGATCTCATTGACCTACTGGTCCCTTCAGATTGAGCTTTAACAGAAATCCAACCATCTTGGACTTGATCATCCTAAAGGTCTTTTCTACCCTTAATGATACTAGGATTAAAAAAATCTTACTGTCCTTAGAGTGATTTTATCTTTTGTAATTTGAAGGTGAAGCCCATTTTTCATGCACATCCATATGTAACTGTCCTTTTCTTCTTTGCTCCTCCTGTAGCTGGTCATCCAATATCATCAACGAGACCCTTTTGTTCTATCTCGAAATGCAGCCAGATATCAATGAAATGCCCCTGAAAAACATCAGGAGTGCTGCACTGATCACCTGGATTATAATGGTGCGTCAGCTGTGACTTTGCTTTGTCTTAGAAATTGCTGTTGTAACACTGATGAAACAACACCAGTGTAGTGTGGGGTTTATGATTTTGAAGGTTATAAACACTCTGAAAATCAAGGAAGAAAAACAGTGTGTAAGAGAAAGGAATGAGCAGTCAATGGGAGTGCTTTTCACACATAATCTTTGCCCAAAATATCCTAGAGGCCAAATTTTCTCCCATTTACTGGAGAACGCATTCCCTCTGTGAGAGATCACTACCCATTTCAAAATCCAGAACAGATAACTACAATGATTTTTAGCCTAACCTTGCTAAACTCTGCCATAATGCAAGCTGCAAGTTTTAGCTCACAGTTCCTCAAGGTTTCCCAATTAAATGGGCATTTTGTGGAAATTCTCTGTTTGCAACTAGGGTGGTTGTGTTTTTATTATTATTATTATAAAGAATGATTTCATTTTATGTCATGACATTTGGATCATTATTTGGGAACAAATAGGTAAAGAATCATTCACACAAGGCACCAAAAAATAGCTGTGAGAGGCTGATCTCTTACTGCAGCCTCTTTTGTCCTATCAGAATATTTGATAAGGGATTTTTCAGAGGTGACAGTGCAGGTTCATTTTTCTAGAGAATTTATTCTGGAGTTTTTAAATAGGTATAAGGCCTGAGCATGATTTGTGTAATTAAGCATTTGAGCAGTTTGGTATTGAAGGATTAAGTGATGCAACTGATGTGATACAATCTCCTCCTCTTCCTCCTTCTCTGACAAGGGGTAACCATATTCATGTGACAGGGACCTTGCTCTTGCTCACCTGGAGAGCAAGAGGTCAAGTCTGGGGACTGACCTGTGTTTTAAATTGGCTGTAAAAATAATTTCCATCTTTTCCTATGAGAAAAATAGAAGCATCAAAAGCCATTAATTTGTTAAGCCTCTCATGGCACTGGGAACAGAGACAAATTTTTTGGTGATTACTTGGGATTTTCAGTGCCGCTCCCCATTTTTCCATCCCACTTTGATGGACATTTTCACTGGCTCAGGAATCTAAAGCAATTCCATACAGATCAATTCCTGCTATTTTTAAAAGCTTGACTGTCTATGCTAGTGTCTCCTCTCATATATTTGACTTGGCTTGTAATGAAAAATATATCTGCTTTTGTGAATAAAAAAGTCCAGAGCTTGTGGGGAAAGTTAAAAACACACCAAGGGATTGACTGGCTAAACTTCATGCTAGAAAATCATTTCATACTTACTGCTTACTGTTATGGCCTCAGCACTTTGGAAACCAGGTCATGATATTTTTCTCTTTTTTGTTTGCAAGTAAGTGCAAATATACTATATACTATATACTATGCAAATAGTGTATTTTAAAGTCAGCAATCATTCAGTGAAAGGAAAGTTTTTAATATATGCAAATCATTTTGTGAGAGGTGAGGATGAAGCCTTCCTTGCTGGTGTAACTCCTGTTGCACTTCTCTTTCCTAGGGGGTTCTTAATCCCATGCAGGGCTTTCTCTTCACGTTAGCTTTCTATGGCTGGACAGGATGGAGAGTGGACCTGAAATGGCGAAAAAGAGAAATACCCTGGGAATCTCTGTCCTCCTCAACAGTGGGGGAAAATGCCTATCCTGCACCAGTGAACTACCAAAGCAACATCCACGATTCCAAGAAGATCTCGACAACTGACAGCCAGCAGACTGATGAGGCCATAAGCATGTTGTCTGAAGGTAACACCAGCAGTGACGAGAGATTAACCAGAAGCTCTCCCATCTACCAGGGCTGGTAGTTTTTATCCAGTGCAGAGCTGGATCTAACTTCTCCTGGATCTAACTTTTCACATTGTCAATACTCACAAAACCACGTCAATGTGTGAATCATTGCGTACTCTGGAATTAGGTTTGTGCTCAATGGCTTGATGGCATTTCCTGTAACTTGTGACGCTGTGTGAGAGACAGTGTGAGACAGACATATGGTTTATGCCTTCATTTGCCTTCTGGGAGACATGTAAACAGGTACAAAGGCTTGAACCTTTTTCAGCAGGAGTATATCTCTGCAAAGGTATTTGTTACTTATGATTGACTTTCATTCATTTTGTTTTAATCTCTCTTGTAACCTCCTTATCGTAGAACAGTCTTTTGTTGAAATAAATGGACTATTCATATGTTGGGTTTTTAAATGTGTTGTCTTGCTTGTCTTGCTCAGCATAAAATTCCTCACCCAGAATTACAGCTCAAGGAATTCTGAGGCACCATCATTTCCAGCCTTTGCAGTCTGGTAAAGCATTAGTGACAGCAGACTCTGACTTAAGCACAAATATTTCCTGTTTGTATAGACACTCACTGACATTGTCTTCTTTTAGCTTGTGTATATGAATTTTTGCTGTGGTTTTATCTAGGGAGCCTAAAGGCTTTATTTAAAAAAATTGAGCCCAGCACAGGCTCCAAAACCACTTCAGAACAAAGATTCCAATTCACACCAGGTTCAAACCAGGAAAAAATAAAGCTTCAAACTATTTTTTAGTATGGATTCAGTCTGATCTTTATGTGTACTTTCCTAAAAGGAGTGTGGCTGCTGGGGCAGGTGCAGTAAGAAATAACATTTGCATAAAACACTTCCACAGTCTGAGTGCTCATCATAAAACATAACAAGTAGAGTCAATAATCCCTTCTCTGAGGAGTACTCTGTTTTATACCATCATGTGCTGAATGAAGAGACATCAAATCCATTTTCCTTATCTTCTCAGATGCATCTCTTGTTGTGCAGTGCCCTACATCCAAACAATTCCCCAGACTGGTTGAAAGTTAAGAAACAATGATGACCATGTCTACCCTAAGCTTTTGACTTCGTATCAAAAGCAGAAGCCGTATGATTTGTCTAGTAGTGCTGGAAGCTGTTTATAGCACAGTTTGACTGATGGCATGGTGGAAGCCCCTTGAGCCAAAGTAATTGCCCTCCTCTTCTCCAGCATGTGACCAGGGCTGGGCTTTAAATCCTGCTCATATCCACTTTGGCTGAACTTCCTTGGCTGTTTCCACCTTTCATTTTCAACACAGTTCAGCTTCAGCTATTGTAAAAAAATAAAATAAAATTATAAATAAAGACAGCTGAAAGGTTGATGCAAAAATAACATGAAGCTTAACTTCCTGGGTTACTCAGGAAAGTCTCAGGAAGGTTAGAAATTCAGGATCAGCAGAAACAATACTGAAAAACATTGACTGGCTAATTAAAACAAATCAGCATCTTGAGCTAATTGTTTGATACAAAGGTGTTAAACAATGATTGGACTGTTAAGGCAGATCATTACAGAGCAATGTTGGTTTGTAGTAAGTCTTTTACATTGTGCTCTTTGGAAACCTTCTGGCTTTATGGCTTTTTATTGCTGCTCTCCTTGTCAGAACTACTGGCAGATCACCAGATCCTTTCTTTTCATCACAGTCATTTGTTACCTACCAGAGTATGAAGAGACAGCACACAGACTTATGAGCAGATTATACTGAGCCTTTTGAAACAGAGACCATTTTTCAGTGCAGTACTCATCACAGTTGGGGTCAAAAGAGCAGGAAAAAGGTGGAGGTGGAATTGTTTGTAAACCTTTTCATATGCTGTGGTGTGGACCAAGCTGCAAAACCTTAAACCAAAATAAACAGTCTCTGGCTTCACTGGAATAATTATGTGGCATGAAAGCGCTTGGGAGGTGACAGGCTGTGGCAAGAGGCCCTGTGAGATGATTGAATGACTAATCCCTCCCTCCCTTCACTGCTCATGGGCATTTGTGTGGGACAGGGACAGATGGGATGCCCCGCTCCTGGCCCCTCAAAGCTGTGAGCAGCCCCTGAGCAGTGCCAGGTGGCTGCTGGCACTGGAGCACTCCTGTTCAGGAGCAGCATTCTGCAAGGACTGGGCTTTGCTCCTCTCCTTTTTTTTGTTCTTTCAAGGTTGTCCTAGGGGTGAGTATGGTGTGTCTGTGTATTAGTAATCTAGTGGGATGTCATCAGGAAAAATTAGGACTCATCTGAGAGCCTAAGAACAAAAACTGACCTAATTTTGATGATTCTAGAAACTAATATGGGCATTGCAGAGCACATTGACGATGGGTTTTGACTTATAAAAGAAGTATGTGTGAGGAGAGTCTCCTTACCTGCTGTTCCTAGCCTCCAGCAGATGTACAGGAGGCATTCCTTCATAGCTTAACATCAGGTGATAATTGATCCTACTCGTGTAACCATGACCTTACACAAACCTTGTTTTTGCCTCATATCAACAAATCAAGCAATGCATTGCCTTCTTCAAGGATTGCAGCAAATGCTGTTCTCTTCCCACCAGGAGTGTATTTTTGAGGTCCATCTCCTGACTGTCTCCACTCCATGTGCTTGCTGCATGCATGTGAGGGAGCAGCCAAAGGCCATCACAGCCAGCTTCATTTTTTTTTTTTTTATTCTTTTTTTTTTATTTATTTTATTTTATTATTATTCTTTTTTTTGAGGGAAATGGTGTCCTCCAAGGGTTAGCAAGGGCAAACTACAGTCACCACATCCTGGACAGCACAACTCTGACACCAACACGACCACTGCCCTCTTAAGTGTGCCACCCACTGCTGAGAGACCCTTGTGCTTATCAGCATGCAGAGAAATGTCCTGGCTTTCATTCTGATGGTGATTTGTATCTGCTTAGTCGTCATGAGGGCTGCCCTGCCCCCTGAATGGGGGAAGTGCTTGTCTCTGGCCTGCACGTTTGTTTTTTAAGATGTGTTTCAAACATGGCTTGGGTTAACAAGGGAGAGCTCTTGTCACTACTGAGGTCCATCTGTGCAGTCAGAGTCTGTGGCCTTCATCTTACAGGGTGGGAGGGACTCCCACAGTCACAGAGCTCTTCCCAATGGAGCAGGAGGGCAGCTGCTCCTCCAGAACAGCAAGGGGTGACTCTGAGGAGATGTAAACAGAAGTCAAACTGGATCAGATACTGTCTAATAAAATATATGTAGCTAAAGTGCTGTTTTGTGAGCACAGAAGTTGTCAGCTACAGCTTGTTGTATTTTGGGTGTATTAGAGCACAACAAAGCCTTCCTGAATTTATCAAAGGGAAAAATGTTAATTAAAATAAAAAGGTAGTTGAATTCATGCACTGAAATATAATTAGTGCAGTGGAATCACATAAAGAGGATATCTTTACATACAGGGCAGTATTGCCTGTATTAAACACTTCCCTGGCCTCCCAGCCAGCTTATCAAATCCAACCACACACAGTAAACTCTCTCTGTATTCACCAGAACTTATTTTTAAGCACTCAAAGATAAAATGAAAACTTCTGGGAGAAGTGCCTTCTCACATCCTGCAGTACTTTCTTAAACACTCCTGGTTGTTTTGGACATATGGAACTGTATTTGACCTGCCAGCCTCACACATTTAATTACTATTTTATTTGGCCAGATGTTCAGGCTAATTGCAAAGCTGAAATATGAGCACTAATAAAATAATAAACAATGTGAATAGGCAGATTTCTTGCATACCACAGCTCTGCATTTATGAAGTGCACCACATGTCTGAATAACAAAATCCTAACTACACCTCTCATTAAGCCCTTCTTCTGGTAGACCAAAGACACGAAGCTAGAAAGTGAAACGTTGAATGTTATCCCCGCATCCCCTGGATAACCATACTTGACTTATACTTAAATTTACCTCTTTGTATCCATGATAACAAGTTGTCTGATCTCAAAAAGTTTTTTAAATTTTTATGGAATCTCAAGTTTACAGTAATCCCAGAGGAAGATCAATAAACCATTGTAGTTGACATAAGACAAGTCAGATGATGTCTGGTTATTAATTTTTTTAAGGAACATACATGCACATGTGTGGACATTGAAACTGGCAGCTGAAGAAGATGCAATCTTACTGAAAGGAAAGTAGGGAATAGAGACAAGTCTAGGAATGCAGGCATGAATCTGTTTTCCTGGTTAATATTCCCTAGGATATGCTGTGAGCTGTATAGAAAGTTGGTTCTCTAACTCCAGCTTTCTAAGCAAACTCTTAATCACTCAGGGCACTCCAGTCACTTGGGGTTTTGTAAGGTTTTCAGAAGGCTGAAAAAATCCAAGCATGCAGCTGTAGGGAAACCATTCAGTGACCAAAGTGATGGGAAGACTTTTTGCTGCTCCAGCATCTCTTAGTTGCTGGGTTTCATCACATTTTGATGATGAAAGCAAGAAGCTTTTGAAGCTTTCTGACTTCCACAGGGGTCATTTGTGTCCTTGCAAAGCCGGTGCCTGGAGATGAGAAGGCTGGTGAGGGGGTGCCTCACTATTGCCCTGGGCTCTGTCCTGTGACATGTGGTGGTACCAAGGGCACTGTGGGTCTCCTTGTGCCCTGGTCTCACACTGGGATGAAATTCAGGCAGGTTCTGCCCTCAGTTCTATGGGTAGAAACTGGGTCTTAAGGAGTGGGGAAGAGCCTTCAGGCATTGAGATGTGTTCCTCCCTCTGGAGAGTGGGAGAATGACAGGTCTGTTAATAAAGACAGCCTTTGTGAACGAAGCCTTGTCCTATCCTGGTTTTTCAGCAGCTTTTCCATAGCTGAGAGGGACTCAGAGGGTAAATGGAGGCCTTGGATCCTTGCCCTCCAGGCGGCTCCATAAAGGTACCCACACACTTGTGCATCTGTGATCCTCCTGGAAAGTCTTGAGAATGTGTAGAACCAAAGACACCGTGGGTGTTACTGTGTTTACTGAAAAAGGCACGTTTTAAACACACGGGTGTAAAACAAGGTGGTGGGGTTGGTTTTGTGTAGAGGGAGGAACCAGCTGTGCTGGGAGGGGTGTCCTTGCAGCATCCTCCCTGCTCAGAGGGCACCAAGACTCAGGACAACATGAAAACACTGGCAGCCATTCATTGCAGCTATAGCCACATGAGAGCATCTGCTTCTGGTTTGCTGCTACAACAGATCTTGAGTGAATTTCCTGGAGGAAAAGAGAGAAAAAAAAAATGCAACAACACAAGTCCCTCCTTAGGCAAAAGCACTCAACTGAGCACCACATTTTATGTGGCAATGAAAGTCCTTCCACGCTGCCTCTGGTCATGTGGCAGCATGTGACAGGGAGCACAGCATTCTTCTGGCCAGCCCTTTCCTCAAGGCACCAGACTTGACTTGCCAAGGATCAGAGGCATTCCCCCAGCCACACTAAGTGCTCTGGGTAGCAACCCAGCTCTGCTAATGCCTCATGTCAGGCAGTCAGCCATCCCCTAGGAATGCAATTACACCCAGAACAATACAGGGGAGCCTAGATAAGGCAGCTTTTTCCTTAGCTCCCAGGGGTTTACAGTCTGAAAGCTGGTATACCCAGATTCCTTCAATTTAATATCTGATTTTAAAATGAAAAAAAAAATGTCTACCTTAGCAAAATACATTTTGCCAAAGACAAGAGAATTTTCTTTAAGTATCTTCAAGTGTAATAGAGGCCTGTTCCCCTTGTTTGCTGGGCTCTGTCACTAGTGAGCTCCATGATTTCACTGGAAAGGAGGCCAATGTTGAGTAACTGGAAACCTGTGAAAGGCATGAATGGGTGAGCTGAAGACACAGAGGCAGCCACAAGGCTCCACAAGGAGAATTGTTCTCTCTTCCAGATGTCTTTATCATCTCACAGGGAATGGGGTAACTGCTCATGCCTGAGCTGCTGCCTCTCCACTGTGCTCACAGAATTCATTCTTCACTGGGCCAAAAGCAGGGAGAAATGCAAGCAAGAATGGCTTTGGTGGTAGGATACCCCTTGCTCCAGTTTGGCAGTTTTTTTTACAGAGGCAGCCCAGGGAGCTGTAGCCCTGTGCTCAGGGCTCCCAGTGGGGCTGTGAAAGATGGTCTGGGTGCTGCCTGTCCCTGGCATCAGCTCCTGTCAGCAGAACTGCCTGAGCACCAGCCTGTTAGCCCTGGGCCTGTAAAACCTAAAAAAAAAAAAACAAAAAAACCCCAAACAAACAAACAAAAAAAGAAGGATGTTTGTTTGTTTGTTTTTATGGCAACATCCTCAAATATTGGTCTTATTGCTACCTTTCTGGGAGACAAAAATGGTATGCACTGTCTTTATTTATTTTATGAAGATATCATACTGTAGATAGTCACTTAATGGATTCAATTTATCCCAGATGAGATTCTCATCATACCTATGAAATTGAGGGATGGTCTCTTGCCTTGCTTCTGCAGACACTGGTGAAAGGAACTGATAAATATTCAGGTACAACTACACAAAAATTCAGATGTCCAGCACACACACACACCACAACACACACATAAGTATTCCCTAGGTTTTAGATTCATAAAAACATAGTTTCTGCTGATGAATAAACAATAAATTAATTGGTTTTGTTTTAGAAATTTTTTGTTTTTCTTCTCCAAATGTTATTGCATTTTATTAAAAAACAAGCACCCCAGAAGATACTACCTGAAGTGATGAACAAGTATTTTGTTTAAGAAAACTTAAATTTTCATTAAAATAAATTTTCAACATTCAGTGCACTGCTCACAAACATCTTTCAAAAACAGCATCAAAAATTCCAGCAACATTTTATCATAAAATTTCAAGTGCTTTGCCTTCTCTAATTTTTTTTCCAGGGTTATTTTTCAATGACGGTTGGGGTATTTGGTTGGTTTTGTTTTATTTCAAACAACTAAAGCAATGATTTACTACATGGGCCTCCAAGAGGCCACTGTGTAATATTTATTTGAGACACTCAAGTCCAAACATGACACCTTCCATTTCAGAAAAAAGTCCAGATACACAGCACTTGCTGGGCAATAGCATCTTCCCCAGTCCAAAGCATGCAGAGTACAAGATGGAGAAAGAAAGTATTAATGAATTAGGCCAAAATAGTACAGGGAAGCAAGATGGTTTTTCATTCTCTCAAATTAATTTAATTTTGGGAGCTGAACAGCTTATCATTCCACCAAAGGAGGAATGAGCACCAACCCTTTTGTGGTTTAGACATGGGAAGGAGTGGTTCAAGTGGCAATATGTAATAAAATTAAATTTCTTCTTTTCTCCTAGAGGTGCTGCTGTTTGGTTCCTACTGGAATGGACTTGGTGCAAGAAATAGATCAGGCTGTTATTATTTTGGTGGTTGCTTTTAAAGTAAAAGTTGTGCAAGGTTTGGTGATAAAAGCTGTGGGACAAGTTCTCACCTTAGAGCTGTGCACAGACTAGCTCCTCTCTCCCCACCTGCTTGTGCCTCTGTCACTGCAGAAACCAAAAACCAGACAGAAATGTGCTGTTTTGTACAGACAGGAATGTTGGGGTTTTTATTGGTGAGGGGTCTTCAGTGATGTATGCAGTTAATGCAGTCTCCAGGGGGCTGGTGGAACTTGTACAGTGACGAGTGGTGCTGGTTTTTCCCATACCAACACCTTCAGTTTCCAAATTTGCATCTGGAGAAATACACCTCAATTTATGGTACAGAGTCCAGAGCAGTTTTTAGAAATTATTTTGTACCAACACATTTTTTACCACTCTATATAGGACATTTAGGATTTTATCTTAAAAATGTACGTTGCCTGTATGTGAAAAGATTTTTACAGCTCTTACTACAGTCTTCATCAATGTCTCTGTTTTGAAGCAGACCTAAGTCAGGATGCCACTCTAAATGTTGGTGGATTAGAAAGGTTACATTTTTAAAAATTGCTTTGATACGTATTCTTTGATCATGTCATGAGACCTAGGCCTTTAATGGGGATATTTAAAAAAAAAAAGGATCTCTGTGTGAACTGGCTGAAGCACAGGCTCTCTGCCTTTGTGTGCAATGAAATGACCGTGTCTAATCATTCACCACTCACCTTCCTCCACAGAGGATGACACATTTCTCATGATTCTCCCCAAACCAGCCTCTGGGAAAGAAGCTGACAAGCTGCCACTGTCCAGGCCTTCAAGGAAGGAAACACCATGCTGAGGGCTTTTCCCATCAGATCTCTCTTGGCAGTCAAGATTGCCTGTCATGTGCAAAAGGGGAGATTTTCTCAAACCCTTAATGTTTCATTACTCTGTCAACGCCCTTGAAGGACTCAGATTAACAGGTTACAGAATAACACTCTCCACTAATGAAGCTGTGACAGGTCAGGGTTTGAGGATTGCTGGGGATAGTGTCTGACTGATAAAACATATTCAAAGCAACATATAATTCAAAGCAACACAGTGACAAGCTCCAATCCTAACAGAACATAACTCGAGAAAATCATTCCATGCAGGTGGAAAACAGGCCTTGCCCAGCAGGCAAGGTCTTCTCTCCTGTGGGGGAAAAGACAGGTTCACCCCATCAGCTGACCCCAGAAGTTACCCCAGACTTCCCTGACTTCTTCCCATTCTTTTCTTACTTTTCTACTATTTCTTTATATTTAGGTGGAGATTAAACGACTTCAACCACACACCTTACTCACTGAGGGGCACCTTGGGGGTGGATATGTCAGCACAGTACCTGAGATAACCTTGGGATGGGGACATGCAAGCCAAGGAGAGGGATTTTGCCATGGTTGCTAATTCAGGGGCTCCCTTTATCTCCCTTGTTTTTCAGGTGCTATGCAGCTTTTCAGCTAGGAAGTACCACCAAGTTCCCTCCTCTGCAAAGGTTTGGGCAAATCCTGGCTGTGGTCTCTACTCTGCTCCATCCTCCATTTAATGCCCCTTTGACTGTGCTGTGTGGGGGAGGTCAGATATGCTCATCCAGGGAGTAGCAGCTGTATTTTCCCTGCAGCTTCTGCAGTGGTACCTTTTCAACCTCAGTCATCTTCCCACAGTGCCCTCACTGACAGTACTCTCTGCAGGCACTCGATAACTTTTTCAGTCCAGCTGGCAGGACACCACAGCTGTAAGGATTGCAGGATGTCTCAAAATGCCCTCCTAAGGGTCTGACATTTCTGTCTTTCCCTTCAAGAAAATATTCAGAATTTTTCAGGAATTGTAACACAACATGTAGGGACGACACCATGGATTTTCAGAAGCCTAGAGAGGTAATTTGCAGTTTTGGAACTGCAGAATGGCAGTGCTTTGCAACCAAATCCATTTTTGTCCGCTGTGGATTTGACTGTGATGAATTACTCTAGTGAAGGATGAGGATGTCAACTTTGTCCCAGTATTTAATGGGAAAGATAGGAAAGTGATGAGCAGAATCTTTTTTTGATCTCTTGTATTGAAATGATGACTAATGAATTACATGGTGAAATCAAGGCTTCTTTTTTGAAGGTAAAAGATGTTAGACCTTGCAGCCATAAAAGAGGATATAGCTGCTTTCCTGCAGCTATTAGGTTTTGTATTCTCTTGGTTTTGTGAATATATTCAAAAGGAAATGGAAA
This sequence comes from Phylloscopus collybita, assembly GCA_027886175.1. Lineage (NCBI taxonomy): Eukaryota > Metazoa > Chordata > Aves > Passeriformes > Phylloscopidae > Phylloscopus > Phylloscopus collybita. Next base: position 42,287,754 of record JAJNNQ010000006.1, on the reverse strand, counting down.
AAAACCCTATCTCTAAGGAAACAAAGATCTTCCTTCCTATTGGGAAAGGAGTCAGCAATGATGATAAATTCCTTGCCAAGTGAGTCATTTCTTCACTTAAAAGACTTCAAAGCTTTAAAAATTACTTTTTGTACCACAGAGCTTCAATATGAAATTGCATGTGCTCTCAATGGTCAGTGCTGATCTCACCCTTGGCTGGAAATGATACACAGAATGATGGCAGGGAAAGAAGTTGTTTTAGGTGAGATGCTGCAATATTACACCTTCCCAGAAAAATTCTGAAAGTACCTTAATTGTACTGCACACTGACAGAAGTGTTTAGGACTGCTCGATGCTTCCAGTGTTAGTTGTCACATAATTTTCAGGCTAAGTAAATATATATATGGGATAAATGCAGGAAAATGAAACTACAGTTTTAGTTTGACAGTCATACATTGTCTGAAAACATGCCTGAAAATAATGTGACTAAAAATAGGACCATCACATGCATTTATTTAAGAAGCAGGTAAAGTGAGAACTCTTATATAGCACTACCCCTGAAGCTCCAGCCCCACTGTAGCTGGCTCCTTGGCTCTCATATTTTTTATTTTGAGAAGCTGTTACAAAGACATTAGTGCTGTGCAAATGTCTGAACATGAACTGACAGAAGTGTCATGAAAGAGCATTGCATTCTCTTTTTTTGAATATATGATGTGTTGAGGTGCTCATCATCCGCACACCAGCTTCTCTAGCCCCTCTGTCTTTCCAAATGTTATATATTAATCCTAATTTAATGCTCTGGGTCCTTAGAACGAGATGATGTGACACACAGGACTGTGTTTGTTCTGAGCATTAATTCCTTTTGAAGGCTTTGGACAATCAGCCTTAGCTCAGGTCAATGGTTCAGCCTCTTACATGGTCACAAAGCAGGAACCCCATTTCATGTTGAATCCCCCCAAGTACCATGGAAACCATTTTGGGGAATAAAACCCAACCAAAATCTACACAACATTCAGCCTGTTAATGCTAAGCAATCCCCTCCCCTTGCATCCTTTCAGGTCAGTGCCTTGAGCCCTAGAGCAGAGAAATGGGAGCCCATGGGAGCTCCTGACAGAGGGGATGACAATGACAACTTCACGTGACTGGAATATTCTGAAGTTCTTAAAAAACTTCCAACTGCTCAAACAAGGCTGAAATTTAGCCTGGCTGGATCAAAGAAAAATTAACATTTTACCTTGATCAGAACTAGAGTCCAATTCATTTTAAATGGAGAAACTTCCTTTTCAGGAAACTTTTTTGAAGGAAATTTTAAAAAGAACTTCAACCCAATCTTACTCAAATTGATTCCTTACCAGCTGTATAAATCTCCAATAAATACAGCATGGGAGGAAATAAAATCAAACAGTAAATATGTGATGTGAGCAGCCATAAAGGTGACCTGATTCAAAGGCAAAAAGTGCTCAACAGGAGAAGTCTGCCAAAATTCTGGGAGAAAAATTGCCAGCCAGCCTGGGAGCTTTGAGCCTGGGGACCAGAAGCATTCCTGAGAAGCACAGCCAGCGTCTCTGAAACGCAGCTGGGTACCTGAGACATCCTGAGATACCCTGAGAAAGTACAAGTCCAAGGAAATATAATAGTAACATCATCTGAAATGCTGAAAAACGGTCTGGAAAAAGGGGATAACCTCCTGAGAAAGAATGTATTGGTAAGTCCCATTGGCTGTTTCAACTGCAAGAGCAGGACAAGTCCCAGAATAGAACTGAAATCCTAATCTGTTGGGTGTCCCAGGTGAAAACCAGAAATTAACTGCATCCACTGGCTGCTCGAAGTGGTGGTGTCCTGTACCCTCTTAGGCCTCTATGACAGAGAAATGATTTTCTGTCCAAATCAGCTTCTCTCTGTCTTCCTGCACTGCATATCCTTGCCCCTTTCCTACACAGGTCTGCAAGACCTTGGACCATTGCTGGGGAAGCCTTGCTGACGCCAAACTCTATGACATGGATTGTATCTGAAGCCTGTTGTTCTACTGTTCCCTCACTCAGCCCAAGCCTGGGCCTGCCTTGTTTTACCCTCCCATCTCTGGGATGGCTGGGCCCCTTCTGAGATCTGCAGCTTGGTGTCTCATCTGTACATGTAATTAACCTATCCTAAGTGTATCTGCTGTTGTATTACTGCCAAGTTTGCCCCAGTAGTAACAACTCAGTTGTAACCTGTAATTTATATATATATATATATATATATATATATATATATATACACTTAATTGCTACTACTATTGGGTGCTGTTATATTTGATTGTTGCTATAAATTTATTGTTGCTTTATCACTGATCATTGCTACACCAGTGCTGCAAATACTACTCTGTAATAGCTATATGGATACACATATATACATATTTGCTTGCTTTATTATAGGTGTACTTGCTAATGGTGAGTTGTTTGTGGTAATCTGTAATAAAGTAAAGAAAATTAGAGGCAAAAACATCCATGCCCTGTATATTACAAAATCCTAGAAATCCATGGTCAAGGTCTTTTAACACCCACAGGCCAGTGACACACATCACAACTCAAGCTGTGACACCACATCACAATTTCAGCCACTCAACCCCAGCTCTTCTGCGCAGGATGCAAAACAGCCAGAAAAGAATAAGGAACAACACGCACAGAATTCTCTAATATCAAAATATAGCAATTTATTCAAGACACTGAATATGATCTGTTGATTCTCTCCTTAAAACAAATGAGCTACAATACACAAGGTGAATTTGAAGAAAGTGTGGGTGGGGGAGAAACAAAATAAGGGTTGATGTTGTTTCAACAGAACCTGGGAAATGCTTAAATGAGAACCAAGTCTGGCTGCAAGTCTGACACAGACAATAAAAACTGCAGAAGCCAGAATTCAGAATTTCAGTGAGTGGCTGAAAGAACATTTCTGCAATTGACAAAGAACCACATCTTTTAAAAAGGCAGTAAGAGGAAAAAAAAAGGAGGAAAAATTAAAAAGGGAAAAAGAAAAAGAAACCCAAAAACAAAGCAGACCCTTACATTTGACAAAGTGCACTTCACTTGGCTCTAAAATTAGCTATTTTTTGTCTTTTTTTTTTTTTTCTTAAACAAATTAAAAGGAAATTTCTAAGATGTAGCATGGGGTTAATGTGTGTATAACCCTGTAAGTTGGGCCCTTTATTGCCCCATAAGGGACCCAGTGTTATCTACATAAAAGATTCAGTATCCTTCTAACCCACAGAGTATAGTGGTTTTTCAGAAACTGGGTTATTTTCACTTCCAGGCCAGTTCCAGACAGCCAGCAATAATAAAAATCCAGCAAGTCTCTGGATGGTTTCACAATCCTGTTTGGTCACTTAGGCTTTTCCATTTTCTCTTCTGTTACAAAGAACTATAAACAAAATTCTAGGAAGAAATCTTTATGAAGTCCCCTGGGCTGTTGCTTGGTGCAGTTCTATTGCAGGGGAGCCACAGAGGGGCTCTGCCAGCCTGGGAAGGTGCTGCTGCTGGAGGGGAGGGAGAGCTCCCAGGAGCAGAGTGCTGCAGGTCCAGGCTGAGACATCCACCTTGAACTGCAGCCTGGAAAAGCCTCTCTCTCCCCACTGTCCGTGTCCTTAGGTCAAGATTAACCTTTGCAACTACACCTCCTGCCTTCTTAAGAGCTCTCATTTCAGTTGAAAACTATCTACTACAGCATCTTCCAGGAGTTTCCAGTCTTTAGGGTTTTGTGGAAGGTAAGAAAAGTGAATTTTCTTAGCTCCTCATATACATTGCTTTTAACTCTGATGGGCCATATAGAAAACTTTCTGGAGCAGCAGCCTCTCTCACACATGAGCTTTGCAAACCAAATTGATATTCAAATTTTGTTTCTCTTGGCTTCTTACCTCCATGTAGGCAAGGAAAGTGGTGTTCTGACAAGTTAAAAAAATGGGAAAAAAGGAACAGGCATCTTGGACACTGCCCTGTTACCTACAGTAGCTATCCTGGGAACAACTATGAATCACGGGCTGTGCAGCCAGCCAGTCATGCAGCACTGAGCAAATTAATCTCTTCAAATCCCGAGGCCTGGCCTATTCAGGTGTCACTCAAGGGACAGAGGCAAGGCCAGAGCCCCATCAGTGCTGCCCTCCTACAGACCGGCAACTTCTGCTTGTTATTCTCAGAAATGCCACCAAAAAGCAGCGTAGGAATTTAACCGTTTACGTGCCATGACTGCAATTCAATCATTGTCCAAACCGTGTTTCATAAAACCACATTACACCTTTGTATTCAAGTTCAAGACTCTTTGAGCAAGTCCTTTTTAAAAAAGTAGTGACTTTAAATTAGCAGGTACACGTTGTTACTAGAAAAGAGTGCAAAATGGCCACATGGTGATCTACAGCCATGCTCTTGGTGCAAGAAACTAAAACCAACACATTAAAAGCATTTAACACCAAAAATAATCCTCGACACTGCCTGGCATCCAATTATTTGAGATAAATTACAAACAAACCTAACTATCACTAGTAACCAAAATCCCAGGTAACTGTTCTCACCTCAGGACTAACATTTGTAGCAGGTACTTCTTTCCATTCTTTTCTCCTTTGCAAAGGTGTATCTTTAAGAAATGCAGCTGAAGCTGGCAGTAGCTAGTTCCACTAGAAGGACTAAGATCCCCCTACAGATGCAAGCATACAAAGAAGAAAACTCCAGAGAACAAATGGTGTTCAGATTCCACGATGATCCCCTGGAGCTCAGCAGGTCTCACACCACCAGTTCAGCCCAAGGGTTCTGGATTTGCTCAGTTCTAATCACACCTTCAGCAGCTGTGGTCAAACCAAGGGGAAGATGCCATGTTACAGCAACTTTGGGCAGGAAGGTTCTACATCTGTTAATAGATTTGTGGCCTGTTTACTCTCTCCTACAGATCCTAGCCTAGGCTGTAGAGAGGACACCTGTGTGACTCAGCCAGTTCCGAGGATGATGCCACCCCAAGGCTGCCTTTTAGTTTATTGCACTTTCAGTAAACTCTGCCTATGTGTTCTTCTTTGCATTCGTCATTTCCTCAATTAGGGTAATGTGATCTTCAGCTGGCATCTGTGCAGTGTCACAGCTGCAGGAAGGAGATCCTGTGCAAAGTGGATAGGTGGTGCTTTGGAACTCTCCATTGTCATCCTGATCGTTCCATCCCCAACTTTACAGTGCTTTATACGGTGAGACAGAACTTACATATGATGTCACCACCTAATGAATTCACTGTCTTCTGAGCACCACTCTGAGGACACCTCGAGGCTAAACCTGTCTGGCCAGAGAGTGAGCCTCCAGGAGCTTTCCCTGCAGGATGCAGCACACACGTGGTGACAGCAGCACCACCCGCTGCAATGGCAGAGCCTTCTTCGTGGTGTGTGTGGTCCATGGATGGACAGGAGCTTGGCAAGAGTCCCTTCTTCAACAGTGACAGATGCAGTCAATATACTTCAATTCACCTGGTCTCATTATGTCAGTGGTAAAACCCCACCGACTGACTGGAATAATGAATAGTGGAACACAGCATTGCTCAGCAAGGCCACAGGCAGCCAAACACATATTCTGTCAAAATCTGAACTGTCTAGAGGAAAGAAGATACACAAGCATTTTCTCCTGGTTACTGAAAACAAACAAAAATATAGACTAGAGAAAATGAAGACTATATTTATATTCTCAGGCTTCTGAATCTCTTTGAGTAAGTTTACATCATCAAACAGCCATAAAAAACTGGAATAAGACTGAGTAAATGGCTGGCTGCTGGAAAAGGACTTTAGTAAAGGACTGGTATTCCTTGGTTCAAACACCGTTTTTCTTACAGCACTTTCTGAGAGAGGACAGAAAAAGGATACTGCACCTTTCATGTTCCCTGGACTCTATGTCATTCTTTTTGCTTGAATTACACAACTGGTTTACATTTTGTGGCCATTTTCGGCTTTTAAAACTGTTTAACATAAAAAATATTTTTTTCCAAAAATACACTGGGTTCTTTCTGTTAAAAGTCATCTTTCTCCTGTAAAAATCTTCCCCAGCACTGCATTCTTATATAAAGCACTTATTACACAATTTGCTGAAAGTGCCCTTGAGACGCTAAGATCTGAAGCATGGAGGATTTTTTTTTCTTTTAAATGGAGAGAAAGAAAGGAAAAGGAAGATATAGAAGAGAGGAGAAGCAGTCTGTCAAAAATTTTCATTGTCATGTCCACCTGGCTGCATCTACTATGGGCATACAGGGAAAAGAAAAAAAAAAAAAGGGGGGGGGGCAAAAAGAAAGAGGAGAAAAAAAAGGAAGGAAAAGTTGGGAGTGGAAGGGAGAAATAAAAGAAAAACAAAGTTTCATCCTAAGCCTGGGATCCTCCAGGCTGTAATATTCCAGCTGATAGAAAAACCACTGAACAAAAAAAGTAGTCTAGAAAATAGAAAGTGTTGTGATTACAAAGTTGATCATTTTATCAGTACAAACTGGTCTTTGAACGTCCTTTGGGAGAGCAACTGTAGTGTCCAAATTGGAAGGAAAAAATACAACACCGCATGGAGGAGGATTTTTTTTCCCTTTTGGTTTATCACAGCATTTTTCTTTTTTTTTTTTTTTTTCCTTTTTATTCATTTTTTTGGCACAGCTTTTTTTTTTTTTTTTTTTTTTTTTTCCCCAGCCATCAGAGCAAGTTCTCAGATGCAAACCAAACAGTGCAATGCCTAGCTGGTGGCTTCATGCTTCCAAGGCTGAACGTTCCAGGTGGAAACCATTCCCTCCCCCTCTGAAGTGACTGCGTTTTGACTCGTTGATGAAGCTTATGGACAAAATACAAGTCACCTGTGGCCAGGGAGAGTCGGTTTCATGGTACACTCTAACTTTGTTCAAGTTTGTACAGTTCTGGGGCTGTTAAGAATAGTTTTGAAGAGTGCTTCTCCCCACACATTCACTGCTGGTCCATTGGAAATTTCTTCTAAAACATTTCACTTTTACTTCCGCAGATCTAGAACACAAACCTACAGAGAGAAGACCCCATGTTAAGAACCATTTGTAAAGGTGATGTGAAAATTCCAGTCATGCACCCTGTACCCAGGTGGACCAGCCAGCTGGATGTTGCACTCCCCAGCTTCAAATCAGCCTCTCTCAAGTACTGGTTTACAGGCACACAACTAAAGGAACAAACTGACATGGCAGAAAGCCCAAGTGAAACCCACACATTTAACATTTAGCTGGGCTTTCACTGGTTTGCAAACAAACATTTTGGTGGCACATGCCATAAGATTATGGGATCTGTTCAGTTGCCTAAATGTCCACTTCCACTTCTGAAATATATCCAAAACAGATGAAGGCTTGGCAGGCAGGACAGTGGACATGTACCCATTTGGAGCAGCTGTTGGGAGCCAGGCATGTCTGAGATGGCACAACTAAGCTCAAACAACTGAATCATGTCATAGGTGTTCCCTTTGTTAAAACCAGTTGAAAAATACTGCTCCAGAGTAGTTATGCCAGACAGCCATGTGTGGCCTGCACAAGCTGATCATACTACAATTGAATGTTTTAGAAGTGACATTAACAGCAAAGAATAGTAAGGAATAATCAGTATCTCCAAGGCAATATTTCTCCTTTACCACATGACGAAATCTTTGGGTATCATGCTGAAAATATCCTGCTTTAGTTATTCCTTTCAAGGGAATAAGAATATTCTTCTGTGGAATCAAACTCTGAAAGCAAACAGGATAACTGTTTGTTACAGAGGTGACTGCTACGATCTGCCCTTCCTTAAAACTGACAGATAATGACAGAAACAACATTACTGTTGTTCTTGTCAATACGTGTTTAAAAGTCATTCTCATCTTCAGCAGTATTCACCTGCTCCACAAGCATTCTTCATTTCTGACAGGAACACCACTTCCTGGTATTCAAAACCTTTCAAAGCAGGAGCATTTTTAATACATTACACAGAGCTACTTATTTCTTGAGCTGCCTCTGCCTTCGGCTCTGTCCCCAGGAGACAAATACAGCATCCTGTTTTTTGTTGATGCTCCCCAGAAAAGAAATCTCCACCCAACCTTTGCAATGTTTGATGATCCTTACCGATCCATCTGATGCGCTTGCTCCCACTTTGTCTCCTCTAGCATTCCAGCAGACTTCAAAGATGCCCCCGGTGCCTCTGTAGCTATGTACTAGAGTTCCACTCTACAAAGCAAAACAGCATGCAGACATTGGATACAGAAGTTCCCCTTCTTTTTCTTTGTCATATGGCACTACGTTAAAAGGGGAAGCTATTCAGATCATCCAGCTACGGCCACCTCCATATCGTGATGGAAATGGGTTAGGAAACAGTTAGGAAACTGGTCTTTGTAATGAAGAGCAACAGGCTCCTCCAGAAACAGTAGGACTCTCAAGAGTTTGTGTCAACTCTGTAACAGGAAAGGCCTGGGGAGTTAGGTTGATGTGTACTTCTCTAAAGTTTGCTGTTAATTCAGGTGAGGCACCAATATCCAGAATTACATCTGTGGAACTATGTCCCACTTTTCTCCAGAATATCATCAGTACCCTGCCTATACATCTTCGTATCTCCTCTTCACAAAACCTAAGCCAGGAGCATCAGATTCACAGCTGAACTCAGTTTGTAATTAAATAAAAGTATCCCTTATTTCTGATCTACACCTTTGCTTCACAAAGCTGATGACCCAAAACAAGCTACCTATTTTCATGCATGCTACTTGTTTTGGTATACAAAGCAGACCGAGCAGGACTGTTCTGGGCAGTCACCTCACTGCACCTGAGTGACTCAAGTGCCATGGATTTGTGCCAGCCAATACAATCACCCTGGCAGGCAGGTCATGTGTGACCTAGGTACACACATTTTTCATTTAAGCTTTTGCTATTAATGGGTCATCTAAACCAGATGTGCTTCACATGAGGCAAAACTGTACCTGAGTATTCCATATATGGACACATTTGTCAAAGGACCCACTGGCTAGATATTTTCCATCAGGACTAAAAGCTACACTGTAGACAGGCTCTTGATGCTTTGTTAACGTATGGATGCAGACTCCTCGGTCAACGTCCCACAGCCGAACCGTGGAATCAAACGAAGCACTGCAAGAAGCAATCAAACACAAGAATGTAATAATTTGGGTGTTAATCAATTTGCACTGTGATACTGTAAATGTTATAAGAGAATACCAAATTTTTTTTTTCCCTTGGCTAAGCAAAACATAACGTTTCAAACAGAAAAGCTAAAATGTACCACAGCCTGTATATTTTTTATCTTAAGAACTACAGCTATAGAACTGAATTCTTGTATGAGGACCCTTAGGCCTATCTAGGTGTGCTCTACGTAGCCCTAAGAAGGCTAAGCTCCCCACTTTTGATATTCTATCTCTTGCCATTCAAGAAAGTCAAATATATATTGTCATTAATAGGATAAATGGGTCCAGAGAGATCTTACTCCTAATGGATTCATCCTGTTTAACAAATTAGCATTTTATAATTCTCTAGAACTGTGGTTCTTCTCTCTTTGTTTCAGTGATGCTTTTTGCTACATTGCATTTAAATCCTAAACTGTGGGCTTGGAGAAAGGCCAAGGAAATAATTTGCATTAAAAATAACAATAAAAGAATAATTCCAAGAAAATGAAGTTTTTCCATGCCCACTCCCAGACTAAGGAGTAAATGAAACAATTTTCAATACAACTTCTCCCTACACTGCACACTGTATGAGCTGATCTGACACACCCACAGTACTACCATCAACTGGCACTCTACAAGTAAATGTATTTCCTAAGCTTGAAGAATTTTGCACAGATTTTCAAGTGGAATTTCAAAGACTATCCCAGCTTTTCTCTATTAGCTAAGAAGGCTGCCAAATTTTTCTCTAACCACCCAGGTGAGTTGCATGACCCCAGCTGGAAACCATTCACCTGCCTCAGATTTTCCCTCCTAACACCTTTCCACTCCGATGCTGGATGTGAAAGTGCAATGCCAAATTTACAACCACTTTATCAAGGCAGATGAAAAGTTAAAATACCTCATGACTCAATTTTCCTTCTTTGTTCCCTTTCTTTTTTTCAAATACAAATCCTTTCCCTTTGTATCCACCCCCCTGAGCTACATACACAAACACTTTTTAATGGAATTGTCTGCAGGAAGACTGATGACAAAGCGACAGTACAAGGGTTACATGTCAGAAAGATCCTTCTTCTTGGCAGGCAAGAAAAAGAGGTGTATTTTTTACCTTGCTAACATGATGTTGGAGTTTGGGTTGCTGGTGCCTGGTCCTGTAGGGCTCCATTTGATAGTGTAAATCTCTTTGCTGTGAGCCTGAAGATCATGTACACAGGTATCTTGCTTCATACTCCATATCTGAGTCAGAGAAATAATGAAGCAGGGAAATGGCAACATTACTAATCTCTTCTCAGCTGAATTACTTCAATTCTGTGTTATTCTTACCATTTGTTTGAGATCTCAACTCACCAGAATACACATAAATATAATATATTAATGCAGCAATTTGGCACCTACATTAAAATAACTCAACAGGGGAAAGAGTTACACATTTAATAGTATTTATTCAATACTAGAAGAATTGCTGTACTTCCAAGAGCCTGTAACTATTTTCACACAGAAGTTTATCTATTTAAGGAAATTTAACCTGAATTTTATTTACACATTGCTACAGCAGTCATTTTAAAGAACATGATTTTGAAAGAACATGAAGAAAATTGCAGCAACTGCTTAGAACACAGCAATTTTCTCTTATGCTAGTAAAATTTTCCTTTTCCTCCTGAACTCCATTTGTCTCCCTCATGTTTTTAACAGTACAGAAGATGGAAGACAGTCAGCTGCTTCTGCAGTGTTACACGGCCAAATACTTCAGTGTAAGATGAAGAATACGCTCAACAGAGGTGACTGGTAATTCAGTACCTCTTTTCTACAGCTAACTGAGAAAGTAAGATGAAGGAATTCACAGCAGGGAAAATAACTCAAATTTAGTCAGCCAGCTTCAGAGAGATACCAAAAACGTAGTAATGATTTAACTCAGTTGTTGTAAGTCTGCACCATGAGAATGATGTGCTGTTATGCTGAATTCCCATCAGTGTACCTGAGACTGCTTTTGGAAATGCTACACAAAGCTCAGCCATGTTCTCTGGCTGACAGGCAGCACATTCCAAGAAGTTAAAGGAAAAGCTCATGAATTCCAAAAATAGAAGAAAAAAGTTGGAGAGGACTGATTTACAAAGGAAAAGGAAGAAGTATATTTGCCTTAATATGCAGCATTTGCCATCTCCATCACTGAAGGTTTTTATAAACAGGTGAGGCCAGGGATAGCAAACCACTAGCTCATGTGCCAAATTCAATGGTCAGGAATTTGAACTGGTAACAACAACACTGAACCCTGGTGGTTTTTAAAACACAGCATGCAACTGGGCACCAAAAAGATGTGCTACCACTGGGTCAGGATGTTTAAGCAGAGCAAAGCCAGTTATGTAATACTGCTTTGTAGCAGCGTGACAGGCACGGTGCTCCCTTTTGCCCCTGTTTTCTGTAAATGTCCAGCTCTGTTACTAGCCTGCAATAACACACCTGGAATCCAGAATGATGAAAACCTCAGTGGGGATGTGGCAAAGACAGAGCAGAAGTCAGTCTACCTATGAAGAGGAAATATTCATAACGCTGACATTCTCTTGGCTCTCATCTGCAAATTCTGCTGCTGTCTCAGTTTCATGCTAGAAACATCCCAAGCTTCAGCTGTGTTAATCAGCAGTGCAAAGAGATCTGAGTCTTAAATTAACACAACCACACTGCAAGGAAACTATTACTGGTACAATTCTATCCACAAAACCAAATCCTTCCTGGGATATTTGCTTTCTTCAAGGAACCAGTAAACATCAACAGTCCAGCAGGAGGGCTTTGCTATAACAACATACAGCTACACCTACACACAGCCTTCATTTGATGTGGCTGGAAAAATGAGAAAGGGTCTTGGGCTGCTGAAGTTCTATTATTATATATACTTAAACTATGACTTTTTTTGTGACAATGGCACATCAGTCACGTAACACTTATTTGGACAGGATGCCTCAATTTCCCCAGTATTTGTTTCCCTGTCTTCAATCTTTCAGATTTGCTTCAAGAAATATAGGACAAAATAGAAACTACTGTTCATGCAGAGTTTGAAGTGATACATTACCATGATTCTGGAGAAGACTGAAAAGGAGACATATTTTTTTGTCCTTACTTTTTGAGCAATGGAAATGGAAATTTTTTTACCTTTAATGTCATGTCATCGGAGCAAGATGCTAGTAGCATACCAGATGGGTCCCATTTGATTGCATTCACCTCGTTCTGAAATCAAGAGGGATTTTACTGAGCAAACATTCCAGTTACTGCATCGTACCAGGCACTCAGCAGAGGGCACTCAAGGTTTATGCATGTAACAAGTTCACCCACAAATTACAGTGCTGGATGCTCTTAGGGGTGAACAAAAGCAGCGCTGCCTCCCCAACATGCTATTTAAGTGGCATCCTGTGCTTGTGAACCATACACATAAACAATCTTCTGATGTGTGTTCTGGCACAAAGTTGCTTCTATCCTTTTGTCATATCCTAGGATTTAAACAAACCCAGACAGATCGATGATACAGCATTAGCTTCTTTTTAAAACTGGGGCATTTCTTTCATGAATGTTCTGTCGACCTGGTGATAGAAGTTTTCAATGGAAAATACTGATACTGGTGGGGTGTGAAGTTTTGTGGACTTGGTAATTCTTTATATTGTAGCTCTACAACAATGTTGGTCTCTCTAAAGAGAGGTTTATGTGTAAACGAATTCCATGATGGAATATTAAACCGTTTAGGATGCTTTCTCTATCAGTCTTTCTAGCACTTTGTAATTAACTAAGCCTAGTGTATCCCCTTGGTAATGAGTAAGTTTACCACGCTCTTCCACAGCTATAGGTAGAGGAAAAAAAAAACATTTTATAAAAAGGGAAAGACTCTTTTCTTAAAAATGTAAATTGGCCCAGTGTCTCAGTGAAAACAATCCTGGAAAATACTTAAATTTTGCTTTATATATTTTACATGTTTCAGTAATAACTAAAAGCAAGTGATATATTTGAAGTGAAAATTTGGATTATGTACAAAATGGTGCATTTCATATAATCATAAAAAGCACCTGTCATGAAACATGATAAAGGTCTCCAAATGCATCATTCTGGAAGCTAACATCTAAATTATGGGTCAGTAAATGATTGCAGTTTTTCTCACAAATGAAACCTAAAAAAAATAACCTTTGACAGTCATTAAATACCACCAAGAAATGAGTGGGAAAATACATCTTTAATATATCTTATTAGATTAAAGTGATTCTAAAACTGAACAATGGCTGGAGGTAAACTGTTCTCTCCTTATTCATCGTTCCCATTTAGTAAAGGAAATTAAGCCAGCAGAAAACAGAATCTTATTGATGAATGTGCCTTCAGTCTGCAGCTCACACTACACAGAAACACTCCCACTGTTTAAGCTGGAGTTGTTGCTTCCTATGGTCATTTAGAATATCTTATCCCTTCTCACAGAGAGTGAATCTCTCACTCTCAAGAAATATGCTTTTAGGGAAACAATGGGGTGTAACACCTTTGCTGCCAGAACATACCCTGCAAACACGTCACCTGCCATCACTGTAACATGTTGCTGTGCCTTTATCACTAACATTTTGGACTTCTTAAACTTACTGTGTGTCCTTGAAAGGTTTTAACGGGACGATCACAGCCAAGTCTGCATACATGGATGCACATGTCAGTACTGCAGGAGGCAAAAGTAGTGTTGTTCTGCCAGTCTACATCCAGAGCAGGAGCTGTGAATACAAACAGAAGGAATATCAGGGATCATGACAAAGAAACAGATAAGTCCTTTTCCTTCCATCTGACTACAGGCTAGTTCTTGGTCTGTCACCTGCTGCCTGTTACAGGGCTGATAGGGACTGTCTGAAGGGCACAAATTATTGTTTCTATTCCAGTGGATAATCTGGATACTTTGCATAGCATCTACTTATGAGAATCTTTTTTATCTATTAAAAAGATAAAGGGTTACATAAGAGGGTTACATAAGTGAGGGGCAAAACACTACCTCCACCCTCTCTGCTCCCAGCTACCCATAGTATGGGTTATGCCTAACATTCATCCCTCTGTAACCCAGTTCAGTGATGAAACTGAAAGAAAACTAACACAGAAAAAACATGGATAATTTCATCTGGGTTGGGGAAGTATGTTCCTGTGAATGCCAGACACAACACATTGGGAAGGTGGAGGACCAGGTGGCTGTGTCCCTTTGCACTAGAGCTTTATGCAACCTTTGACACAAACCTATCATTCTGTGCAGGCACATGGATTGATAATACTAAAATTCACTTTATTTTGCTTGGGGGCTGGTTTTAGGCAGGTACATCTGCCTCAACTGAAATGAGAGGAAGAGTTTCTGTAGAGGGTTTGGCATTAACTAGCACTGAACTAACAAAACTCTGTGCACAGAGAGCACGTGAGCATGTAAGTGCCCAGGTGCAACACACACACACACAGACACACAGACACACACACAGACACACACTCTTTGCAAAAAGAATGGGAAAAAAACCCCAAACAACTCTTCCAGCATGTGGCTGCCAAGTGCAAGCAGGAGCAGGAGGGAGCTCCTGACAAACAGCTTGCTTGTGTTTCTATGACTGCTGTTTGGGCTTTTTCCCTCAGGATAGAGTTTAGCTGCCCTCCAGAGGATGACATAAGACTTGCTAAAATACAGAAATCTTCATTCTCAGCACACTCTTGTGAGAAGCAGTTGTGCTAGAGTGAGACCAGCATATAGGAAACAAAGTTGAATCTCTTCCTGGCGAAGATAACAAAGCAAATTTATCATTAAAATGAAATCAAGAAATTCCTTACTCAAATGTGTTTAGAAAAAAATACTTTGGCAATACAGAGGTGAAAAGATATCTGTTCTGACAAGCCTGTTACATTTAAATATGTTTTTCCTATTTTAATTTTTATTAACTGCAAAACAAAATAGATCCATATCTGATACCTTCTGAATCATCAGGTACCTTTCTAAATGAGAATGAAGGGCTGACATTGTTTCATAGACAAGGGTTTTTCTCAGTATTAATGAAACAGCTCAATAATTCTGTATGACAGGTAAGGAATTACTACCTTGCTGAAATATAAAGGAAATTAATGTGGGGAAGGCAGACTGCTCTTGAATTTTCCAATGAACATGAATGAGGATAAGGAAACAATAAAAGATCTTTCTTTAGGTGCCTGTTTGTCTTTCTTTTTGTGCTACAAACTTTGTATTTTAAAGCATACAAAAAATATCATAATTAATACCAATATGCCTTCAGGGCTAATATCTGGTATGATATGTAGAGTCAGAAACTAATGTTCAGAGAGCTCTTGCCACCTAAAGCTATGGATTTACACTGCAGCATAATCTCAATCAGAAAGTGCTGATAAGTAATACTGATTAATTTATTGGTGTACTCAATCATATGTTTACTGGATAAGTAACTACATAAAAAGGTTTGAAAAAATCAACCAAACATGGGTCTTGATGCAAATAATCAAATTGCCAAAGTATTTCCAAAACCACAGGATACCAGCCAACTGCATAAAACAAACAGAATATCATATCATAATAAAAGCAAATACTTTAAAAATTGCAGCTAAAATAAAAAGTGTTACAATAATTATCCAGCAATTTAGAATTGTTCAGAACAAATTTAAGTGTGATTCAGAGCACTTAGATCACAGAATCATAGAATGGGTTAGGCTGGCAGGGGACCCTAAAGAACACCTAGTTCCAGCCCCCCTACCACAGACAGGGAGGGACATTTTACTAGACCAGATTACTCAGAGCTCCACCCAACCTGGGCTTCTCTGGGCAGCCTGGCCCAGTTCCACCCTCACAGTAAAGAATTTCTTCCTGATATTTAATCTAAACATTCTGCTTTTCAGTTTGAATCCATTCAACCCTTGTCCTGTCACTACACAACTAGGTGGTTAAAACTGGGTCATATAAATCTCTCTTTTGGTCTCAATTTAACAACTTGCTCCTGCAAAGCATAGACATCAGACTGTATCTATCAGCAGATGTCAAAATTGGATTATTTAGCTCCTTTTTAAAGAAATAAGTTTTGTGAATATGTATTTTGATCAAATGCCCTATGATGATTCATAGTTTTGCAAAAAATAATGGAACCCTAGAAGCTACTTATCTGTATAGTTACATATTTTGACCAAAAACCTTAAAAATTACATGGGAACACCAATGACATGGAGGTCTTCAGCACCCAGACAAAGGACTTTTCCTTCTGTATTTTAAGATGACAGTTTTGCCCATGTGGTGTAAACTAAAGCAGTTGTTGTAAAGAAGCAGAGAGTAAAAAAAAAGCTTTATGTTATTCCCAGGCCAACTTCTTCCAGACTTCAAAGAAGTATGTGTTAAAAGAAGTGTACCCTGCCTAGACTAGACTTTTAATTGTTAAAATGCCACCTTTAATCCTAGTGTAGACAAGGTTTTCAGATTCCAGATATGGAAAGGAATTTGCTGTCCTGGTGATGCAAAGAGGACAAGGTGAAGTCTTTGTGGCTTTAGACTTGTGAGAACAAAGTGAGTAGAGAGTCTGGTTGATTTTAAGAAGGTTTTGTAGGACGTATGCTTTCTTCTATCAAAAAAATTCTTAACAGCATTTTCTCAATAAGTGCTCTCCTTCCCTATGAAAACATATATGAAATAGTGGAAAAAAAAATATTAGCTTCTCCACACCTACACTTCAGTTGTGTCTCATGTTCCAAAGACAAACAGCATATGCAGTGAGACTTTTTAAAAAAAATCTTTTAATGCACATGGACATATTGCACTGGTAGATATAGTTGAGTTTTCAACCTGTTAAAAAGGGAATGGGGTGATTTGGCCTTGATGCACATCACTGCTAAGACAGCTTACATGTCAGTGAACACGATTCTGAAGGGGCAACCAAGTTCTGAATCCACAACTATTCAGATTATTAGTTAAGGATCAGAGCATTAAGAGCCTCAATAATTAAATTACTCTATGTGCACAGTTTGCTGTTATGGAACAGTTATGGTAGATAAATAAATGCCACAGTGAGGAAATCTGTGAGCAGACACCAACTCCTCTAAAGCAACAGCTGCATGAATAAATGAGGAGATGAGTGACAAAAATGCAGAGTAAGGATTTGCTGTGCCCATGGACATACTTTCTGTCTACTGTTGAATAACCATTTAGTTTGCTACTGCATATTATTCACATCAGTGTAAATGTGAGAATAAGAACAGTTTGACTTGAAAGGCAAGTGCAAAATAATGTTTTAGAATTAGTATCAAAATATGTTTTTAAACACCATTAAGAACCAGCACCAGAACACTTCCAGCATCAGAAACCAGGATTTTCTCATGGTTTTAAACTCAGTTTTACTATACCCCTTAAAATTCTTTACTATGACAATGTAGCCACTTCAGATCATGAATTCAGCCATCATGTTGTAAAGTCTGGTCCCAGGTGAATTTCAGATTATGACAATGACTGTTATTTAACATTATTTAATAGCTGTGACATCCATCTCCTGTCTTCTTGAAACAGATCTTCAAGTAACCATCCAAAAAGTGTTTTGGTGCAGCAAGGTTTTGAAACTCAAGGCTGGCAATTGATTCCCAATAATCAGAGAAAGTAAATATTGAAGAACTTCAAGTTAAAATTAAAAGCTAAGAAATTCTGAGGATCTTTGTGAGTGCAGTGGTGAATGCAAGGTATATGAGAGATGTGCCTGCTTCTGCCTCAAATCAGCTTCATTGAAACAGGAGCAGAGAGAATGGAAATGATCCCAGACACCTCCACTGAAAGTTCTCTTCGTGAATCACCACCTGGTACTGTTCAAGCACATAGATAACAACAGTTAGGTAGACATGGCTCTCCTAAAATCAGTTTGACTTTCAAAGCTGATTCCACAGAACTGTGTCTTTCTGAAATGAGAATAAATCCACAAACCATGGCACTCAGGATAGCTAAAGCACAAAAAAACTTGATTGAAGCTTTTCTCTGGCAGATATGGATAAAGTACATTGACAGAATTAAAACTGCATTTCATTTTCCTAACAAGAATTATGCAAAAAGTACCTGAATGGAAAGGAAATTGCTGTTTAGCTTCTCCCGTGTGAGCATCCCAAATTATTGTTGTCTGCATCCAAAGAAAAGGTGGAAAAAAAGATTAGTGATTGTTCAGCTCAGAGGAAAAAAAAACAAAAAGCACCCTCACTAAGTAGCAATTATAAATGATGAACTGATAAAATTACTGACTACAGAGAGCCTTGAGTGCTAAACAGTGGGAAAATCAGAAATCACTTCCAGGTATTACAGAATAATAATCTAAGCGTAGATAGAGAAGTATCATGCCTACAAAAGAGGCAAAGTAACTAGGAAGAATGGGCATACTCTCTCTGAATGGTGCTGGAAGACAACACTATACATTTTTAATAAGCATATGGAAAAATGTTTCAGTTATGATCTTTAAAGAACACTTTTTCCCTTTTCAAAAGATGCAAGTTGAATTCTACTCTGAAATGATGCTGAACCCCATTTGTAGCAATTAAACCAACAAGTGAAATGTTTTTCTTTCAGCAGAGTACACAATAATTCTTGTCACTGAGGTGGGACAGACTCAGGGGTAGTTGGCTTACTAGAGGTTTAATCCATACTCACAGCACATGGGAACACGTCCCCTGTAGAGCTCAATACCACCTTCTGAGTGAATTGCCAATTTACTGGAAGTATATACTTCCAGAAAATAAATTAAGGATGCATCATCTTGATGATAATGGATCACCTAAAGAAATGCTGCTTTCATTGAGAATGTAAGTTTGCCAGAATAATGGAATTACCATTGAGAGACCAGTGTAGCTGAATATAAGCCAGTATTAAAGGGAATAAGACTAAGTTTCCATTTTCAAAAGGATATGAAAATACAGGGATTCACTGAACTTACAAATGTACAAACCTCAGCTAGTTCCCACTGACAGAAGCCCTGTCAGTGCTTCTCTCACTGGAACACAGGCCATGCAGCATATCCCTTGAAAATGCCTTTCTTTTCCCTGGATTTTATAAAGGAAGCCAAGGATGACACATGCATCCAGTTTTTAGGCACTGATAGTTAGGCAAGATGAATGCTGTATACTTTCCAGTTTAAGTTTTAATGCATCATCAGTGATCTGTTCATTTTAATCTCTAATGTGCACTCAGCTGTAACTACAATGTTTTGCATGATTTTCAGTTCAGAACCATATTTTTTTTTTGCATATTTCCAAAGGCAACCATATTTATTTTATTCAAATAAAAGTGTTTCAACAATTAGATGAGCTAAAAGCTGTATCTTTGAGATCTTCCTGTAAATAGTTAGCTGATAAAACTACAAATACATGTACTGGAAGCTGTTCCTTCTTTAACAAAGTCACACTTAAGATGTAATTTTACACAATTTTTTTAAAGTTATGTATTTTCCATGAAAATAGTATACATTTATGCAGCCTCAAAAATGCAATCAACATGCACTAAAATATATTAAAGAAATGTAAACTCTCCAGGATGCCTGGAGAAGAAGAAAATAATCTTAAGGAATTCAGCAGCACAAGCTCACTCATCAGCATACTTATATGTTAGAATAATGTATTTTTAAAACTCACTTTATCAACACCAGCACTTAAAATATAATTCCCCTTTTTGTTCCATTTCAGGGCAAATATTGGACCTTTATGTTGACCTAAGGTGCTTGCAAGGTTACCTGAAATAAAGAACAGGTTATTATTACAATTTCTTTACAAATTGGTCAAATTACAGCTTATTGTTGTTTGATGCTTAAGAACAATAAATGTCTGACTTACCATCTTCTGTCCATATTCTTGCAAAACCATCATATGAGCCTGTAGCCAATAGTGTTCCATCACTCTGTTGGAATATATAAATGGCAAAGGTGGATACGAGATAAAATCTGTTTCAAACAACATTTTTCTTTCTTTTTTAAGGCTTGCAAATTGTGATTTATGGGAATTCTGAGTCCACTCACTGAGACAGATTATGCTATGATTTGAACTAAAGGTTATTACTTCAGACAGCACAGAGGAAATAAAATCCTCTAACATACAGTGAAATACTGGGCTATACCATCAGATATGAGCCACTTAATCAAAAAAGATTAGAAAAAGAAAACAAGATATAACAAGTTCTATGGGTTTCTTTCAATCAACAAACAGATCCTACTTCTTAGCCATAAAGGACCTTTACAACACCAACAGATGACCTAAACCCAGAATAAATCCCAGTTCAGTGAAACTCAGGCACCTCTTCTTGAAAGAAGGCCCTAAGCCACATACACTCAGGGTCAACACCTCAAACATTATCTACCTCCAAGGAATTGCTTTCTACTTGTTTGAACACAGATTCCCACATGAGCTCAAGGGCACAGTGCCAGGATGGATAGCCTGAGAAAAGTCGGATTCATGGGTCCCAATGAGGAAGAAAAAAGCCCATGAATCTGCAAGTTACATATATTCTGGAAGGAACTTTCACAGAAGGATATGTCCTGTGCAGCCAGTGATGCTGGTGTGATTGGGCCAGAATAAGAATAATTAAAACAGAACTTGACTCTGCTGTCTGGTGTGATGGACACTGTTGAAGCAGGATATTTATTCTTTCAACGTTTCAGAACCTGGATTAAGAGTGAGATTCATCCCATTTATCTCCAGTCATGCAGAAGTTACAAGTTAGTTTAAGAATGCCACCTAGTCTCCTTCCATAGCTAACAGCATCATGTAACTACAACTCTGAACTGTAATTCATGAACTCATTTGCTTTAGATTATGCCTAACCCAATATGAAGGCATGTGTCTTTGTTTCTGCTGACTTAAGGTGAATCTAGAGGACTAGCTTAGATGGTTAAGCCTACAGGAGATGAATCCTACCCATGGTATCAAAGGGCATGATCTGAAAATGACCTCTAGAAATAACCTTTCTTATAACCTTTATGTGATGCAAGTCACATAAATCAGGGAAGAACTAATTCAATACCACCACCGTGAATATTTCACAGGGAAATATGATTAATACTGTGGTTCTAAATAAACAATTAAGGCAGATGGCATTTCTAGCTTGACGAATAGAAAATTAGGAAAAAGCATGAAATACTCTTTTAAAACATATGCCCACTTCAACCTTCCAAAAACATTGACTCAGAGCAGTTGTAGATTTAACTCAAATATAAAATAATGTAGGGGGGGAAATCTCATAACCCAAGCGAAGCTCACCGTGATGTACACTTTTCTGGACCAGTGATGAGAAGAAAGGTGACAAAGGGCAAAAAGAGAAAAAGAAAAGCTCAGGAACTTAGATGTATAGTTTATCCAAATTTGTTGGTGGTAATTAAAATTCTTTGGGAAACTCTAAATCGGAAGCACTTTAAGTATTTGAATTTGGAACATTTCCCTACATTAAGTATTAGCACAATGCAAGTGAAGCACCAATGAAGTCTGGAAGGTAAGGAACTACTATAGGAAATACTAGAGGATGCTCTGTTTTGGACAAATTTTCTCCTAACTGCTCTCCACTCATTGCATGTTTTCCTCTTTCAATTTCTCTTTTCCCACTCCTCGATTCAGTTTTTTTCACAACTGTTTTTCTTCACTCTAATATCCACAGGAAACAAGTAATGAACATAAACTTGAGTTTTATTTGCTTCCTTGATCTATCTCTACTCTTCAACAACTTCTTCCACTATGCAAATATAAAATACACAGGGGAGAGGTGACTTATGCAGTGGCTTTATCTTTTACTTTGTGAAGCACCTATCTCACCTGAAGGACAATACTGCAGTAAAGATTAATCGAAACTTGGTCTCTGGCCAGCAACTGAGGCTGTATGTAACTGCTGAAAATCCTTCCTGGTACTTAATTAATCTGTTTTCCTATGAAAACAAGACTAATGTGATCACTCTGTTTGTACTAATATCAGCCAAACAGACAGAATGAAAATTATCTCCAAGTAATTAAGGTTCCTGCAGGATCTTGTAAGTTCTTTTGGCAAAAATGAGACACGAAGCAGCCTTAGAGCTGCCAAAGACACTGCCCAGACACTGGGGATTCTCAACAATACCTGTCCTCTCAGCTCATTTCAGTATTCTCTGCGCAGGAGCACATTAGCTATGATAGGAGGTTTTGCAGGATGAAAATAAAAAAGGGATCAGGAATGATGATTTAATCCGAAAGGTGGATAGGTAAGGACAGAAAAACTACACATCAAGACAAAGAAAATAATGTGAACACATTTTGCTGTGCACAGCATAATTCAAATGAGAGAGTCCAACCTCAGAGAAAACTTCACTGGTGCTTTTATCTCTTTACATGCCAAAATAAAGTAACTATGAGATGCAAATATATTGTTAATGATGCTTCAGTATTACATAGATTGCTTGTTTAATCTTTGTTCTTAAAGCTAGCTAAGTTTATTTTTACCCATGCTCCTAAAATAGAGATATAAATATATCATTGTTAAACTTGAAGATGGCAACTGTCTTGGAAAATTACAGCATGTAGGAGAAAGTTCAGCCTATTATGAGTACTTGAAACAAGAGGTCAGTAGGTTAGGACAGAGCTTCTGGTCACCTCAGATATGAAAGATACGGAGCAGCAACTGTAATTGCCTTAGAATTAAATTTAGACAGTTAAAACCCATGCACAGTCTTAGAAGTCAGCTTACATTCCAGTCCAATGAAGTCACATCCTTATTGCTGGGGACATCATGTCCTCCTTCTCTAATGCAGTGCCTCAAGACTAGCTGAGTGGAACCGCTGTTGCTGTTTTCATTGAGATTCCATATCCTGGCCGTTGAGTCTCCGGATCTATAAAGCAATTATGCAAATAAATTGAAATCTCCTCATGTTGACCCAGCAAACAGTGTAAAAGCCTGCATTTCTGTTTTCATTGAGACAACATTACAGCCTTGCAGGAGACTGGAGGAACAAGAGCTGCTGGCCTGTAGTGTAACAGGAGTGTCTGACTGCATGGGGCTGCCGGCAATGTTCAGTCTCTGTGTAAAACACTGGTGTGAGACTTTGGTGCTGAAATTAGCAGAAGCTCACCTAGGGGAGGGCCCTATTCTATTGAAATGTTCCAAATTTTGCAAGCAGAAGTTGCTTTGAACCTCCTGAGAATTTTGTTGTTTCTCCTGTGCACTGCCCAGTGTAGATACAACCACCTTTCCCTAAACCCACCGAATGGATCAGGGCATTACAAACCTTTAAGAAGTATTTTTTTCTTTTCAACTCTTTCTGTACTCTTAAAAAGGCTAACATGTATTTAAATTATACCTGTCATAACAATTTATTCAGAGGAGTTTGACCTAGAACACACACACTTGCTGTCTAAATTTGCACTACATATCTAAGGTGGCATCACCATAACTGAGATAATCTGGGGCAACCTACAGGAATTGTCTGTAGTGTGGCTGCTTACATCATGCTGTCTGAAAAAGTGGCAAAGTAAGTACTGACATAATAGAACAAGACAAAGGCAGCATCAGGATTTTGATCTATTTTATAGACCAAGTATTTTTTACAGAGGTGTTTTTAATGCAGGCTGAAACCCTGATTTTGCTTAGAAAAGGTTTTCAGGAGGAGGAGTTTATCATTATCTACCTGTAAATAATATATTTATTTTGACTTTGCATAAATTTTTATTCTACTGAAAAACATCTCTGAGGTTCAGAGATCAATTTGTCCATGGAATAGAAGACAGTATGCTTTAAAAGTTTATTAGGATTTTTTTTCTCATTCCCCTGCCTCCATTTTTTAAAACAACAACAACCACCAAAACCAAGTACTCTGGATTGCTTGTTTTGTCCAGAAAACAATTTTCATTTCCATGCACTAAGTAGAAACCTGGAGCAGAGTTACCATCTCTCTTATACTTGCAAGAATTCATGCAGTCCAGATGAAATTTCATTGTTGATATATCTGATGTGTTAGCATTTCGTTTTTTTAAATGACAAAAACTTTCTTTCCTATTTACTATCAAGGAGAAAAAGTCTTTCTTCAAAGCCTAAACACCTGAGATCCATTTTTGCTTTGATAAGACATGTTCTACTGAAAAAGAAATCCATCACAAGAGAATACTGATATTTCTTTTAGTCTACTAGTAAAGCATTTTAATTATTGATACTAAGAATTCCAGGCCAATTTTCAACACTCGATATGTCTTCAAATGCAAATATTGACCAAGCAATTACTGAACTCCATTGATCTCTGTGTATTATTTTACCAATAATTTAGCCTAATTTTATACAAAAAACTCAACTGTAAAAGCAAACTCCTCTCTGCCTGTATCAGTAGCACTGAGCTCTTCTGGAAGATGGCGTGCCTGAGGAATGTGCTCCTTCTCCTGTGAACCTTTCGTAGCAAGCTGAGATGTGATGGCTGGCCAGGGATTTGAACCAACTACTCCTGCCCAGCCACTATTTAATTTTCAAGACATATCTTTCACATTAGTGATTAAGAAAGAATTCAAATCAGGGTAATTTTTGCCACCACACAGCTGTGACTGTAACATACACTCTTGTTTTTTCAGAGGTCTGGAAAACTGACAGTTTTGCATATGTTGGCTAGAAAATTAACAAAGTTAATCACGAGACTCAGAAGTTAAGGAACATTTTTAACTGTGATAATGAACAATGATGAGAACATAAGTCTTTAAAGGGCTGCTTCATTGGTTAACATGCTAAGTAGGAAATTCCTTCAGAGCTGGCTTCTCTCCTATATAAGACCGTCCTGCCTTCTTTGCAATAATTCAGTTTGTTATTGGACCCAGTGAATAAAGCACTCAGTCACTTGGCTATCAAATACAATATCCTATTTGCTAGTTCTAAAGGGGTTATGTTTTGTTTTTCAACAGTTTTATTTAGTCGGTTTTCTGGCAAGGCCTGGGCAATCTTATTTTCCAGTATTTTAATTTTGTTTTTCCCTTTTCTTCTTCCTAAGGCTACATAAGCTATTATGTGTCCCTGCAGAGAGGCTTTATAAGCCTACCAGTGTGCAGCAAGAGTATTTGTGTGTCTTCCCTTTTGTTGCTGGGAAAAAAAAAAAAGAGTCCAGAGAATGCTCTGGAAAGTATTCTGATTTCTGTTGAATGATTCAGTGAACCCTGCCTTATTAGAGGAGCACAGTTCAAGCACAATTCAGAGAGATATTTAATCTCCTTAGCCCACAGAAGCATTTCTATCTACATGATAAAGCAGCTCATTCTAACATGCAAGTCATGAACACTTGAGTAATAGGTATACTCCTCTGTACTGTGGTAGAGTACTGCCAAATTTTAGGAAGGCTAGTTCTGAAAGGATTTTATTTCATGCTCTCCTGCCCCAGTATGTTCATGAATCATGGTGGACAAATGTTTGTGGAATTTAATTTGTGACATTTAAAATCACCATTCTGTAACTGGGAGGACAGAGGTTGAAAGTGCTGCAGCTGGGTAAAGCATTTTGCAAGACGGTTGTTGAACCTTGGTATTTCTAATCTTCAGCTGCAAGTCTTAAAATCACTGTTATTTTGAGATACAATATTGCTAATGTGCATTTACTACTTCTGGCTCCAACAGGTTAGAGTTTTTATTATTTTATTTTAAGAGATATTATTAAAAGCATTATGGGAAGGAAACGCCTCTTTTTTGACACCTAACATTTCCTTAATAAAGTAGGTCTCTTAAACTAAGTGCTTATTCTTTCTAGGCAGTGTGTAGAACGAAGTGCCTCACAAGTGTCCTGATTAAGATCTCAGCCCCACTGATTTTACATTGTTCTCTGCTACAGGTCCTTCAAGTGGACCTCCCCAGATAGCTGACCACTTTGCATTAATTGATTTGATGCACTGAGGAAACCAGTCCAAATAGTCCCCTGCTAACGAATAAGCACTTAGAGTTAGCAGAATTAATATCTGGCACTGACATAGAGGGGTGGTGTCTGAAATCAACACCTCAACCCGGTAAGTCAAAAGGATTATTTTGAAAGGTAATTTACAGCGCATCCTAAACCACTGATATGAGGAGTACAGCAATCTGAAGTACTATATAAAATCCAGAAACAATGACAACAGATGGCCTAGAAACATCTTTTCTTGCTTCTAAGAGACACAGACAGAACTGAAAGATCTCGGACAGCAGTTTTTATGGGTAATTACTTTGCTGACTAGGGAGAGCAAAAGGTGCACAGAGTTGTTTGGAGGAGACAAGTCACAGCCTCTCCTGTGTGAGAGATGCTGGCATAGATGAGCTGATAAGCAAAGAAACCTACTGTTGGTTTTGGGACTGAGGCCAGGTCCCTCTGCTTCACAGCTATTTGAGTCACTTGAAGGGCGTGGCTGGATGTCACAGAACAGAATACACTCTTGGAAGCAGCAGTGGAACACGATGACAGAAACATCATAAATTCAAGTGGAAAAGATTTTGGAGCTCAAGGCTCTAGCAGCCTTGACACTCACAGTCCATCCACCTCCACACTGGGAAATTCAAGCGTGTTCAGACACTCTGTGTCACCGGACCATGATGACCTGTGCAAGCAAACTGACAGGTTATTCCCTGGCCAGATTTTGCCTTGTTTTAATTAGCACTCTTGCTCGGGGCTCTGATGTTCTCTCTGAATAACTCCTGGGCATGGCTTGGTGGTTACAATGTCCAGAGATGATTCCAAATGTGCAGTTTGTCTGGCAGCCAGGGCAGTTTGCTAGCACAGACACCCGCCGTTCTGTGCCAGCTGGCCTCAGTGCCTCGGAATATTCCCAGGCACAGTTAGTTTACTAATGTGGATGCAGCTGCAACGGATTTCTGCACTACACAGGGAGCATAGCCATCTGCAACAATTTAAATATGTCATGAAATTAAAACCTAGATATTGAAAGATAACTAGTGGAAGAGATCAGTCTTTGGGTTTATGGCTGGGAATGGCCAAATCTTGAGATCTAACCAACCACCTCTTTTTTTGGTATTTTTTCACCTCTCCAAAACTCTCTTTGCAATTATTTGCTTTGGAATGTTGACTTCCTTCATCAAGTGTAGTTAATTATCTTACATGGCTGTATGCACACACTTCATTCTATAATTATAAAGCTTCTGTTCATAACATCTAAGCATTCTTCTCATAGGTATCTGGCGACAGTTACACCTTTGAAAGCCTTTACTGGTATTTCTAGTCTCCTCCATCCCCAGCTTTAAGGGTTACATGTGTGGTGGAGTGGGGAGAGCAGCTGCAGAATATATTTTTCTAGCTATTTGATCAGAGAAATTCCTGTCTCTCTGTTATATTTTGAAATAGCTGTTTGCAAAGCCTGGAGAAAATATATTACTGTGCCAGTCTTCACACACTTTTGAAAAACAGCAACTGAGTAGATGTAACACTAAATATCAAAATCCCTTTCTCTCAGTGGGATAGTCACTAAATCTGGAAACCAATGCTCTAGTTTTGGGTAATTCATTCTACATTTTTTTTAAAATGTAAATTAAAAAAAAAAATCTTTAAAAACCTTTAAGATTTTAAAAAACCTTAAATTTCTTTTAGGCTTGTTCCAGATTAGGCTCTGAGCCTGCATTATTCTTTTAGTTGAGGATTACATCAGGTTGCTGTCTAAACTGCTGCTGGTAGCTGTTAGAAAAATCTACTGCCTGTATAACAAGGCTTGAGGAAAATACTATGTCATTAGCTGAGATTCATTTAGTCACTTTATAAACAAAACAAATATGTTATTATTTCCTCTAATAGCTAGGTTTTGAAATGTATTTTTTAAGATGGGTACAATCAGGCAGATGGGAAACCTGAAGAAAAGTATTGACTGGGCAGCACAATATGGCTGTTATAGAATCTAACAATTTGACACTCATGCATCAGAATAACTGCAGTCTTTTCATTTGAATGATTACTTTGTAAAGGGCAAACAGAACTGCAGCATACTGTGGATCTCAGGGAATTTTTCTCCCTTGTTTAACTGGTGCTGTAACATGGAGTTTACCTGTAGATAAAGGCTTGTACTGTTATTATACCAGACGTCTCAAAGGCTTCTTTGTGCAGTGGCTTAATCACTCACTCAGCTCTCTTCCTTCAGTTTCACTTTCTTCTGTGCACTCTCTGCCATTTCAGTCACTGAGTTTTGCCAGGCACTGGCTGCTTCATTACCCAATTCCAGCTGTATCCCTACCTCGTTTCTTACAAGCAGACTAAAATTTGACCAAGATGCACATGGATCTGAATTATTTGCATTGTCATTGCACTGCTATTAGTCTGACTAAAGCACATGATTTATTCTGGAACCACGTGTGTACTTATGTGCCTCCATGGTCACTAGCAAAGCTCATTACCAAAGACCTATTACACTAAAAGGTAAAGCTTAATGGAAATGCTGGTGAGAGGGTATTCCTCTGGCTCAGATATCTGACTAATAGTTCTGATCACCATCCTCCAGGTCTACCTGAAGCTACAAGTTTTCCTGTAAGGTATCACGATCCAGGGATCCATCTATCAATGCTTAGCACCCTGAGGCAAAGTTAAACACACACTGTAACACATACTCTGGATTATGAAATGCTCCACCATTTAAATTATGCACACTAGGACTGTGCACCATGGATCCTAGAGAAGCAGTCCACTGTGGCAAGCACTGACTTGCTTAAAATTGATAAATGAAGATACTTAGTACTACAGATGCTAAAAGTACTATCAGACCTGAACATTCCAGAAACAAAGAATACTCAGCAGGATTCTGGTTTCCAAAATCCTAGTTTGTTGTCTGAAATTATTTTTTTGAAATTTCTATCTTCACTCTCTTGGAGATCTCTGCTGTTCATCTAACATGGATTTTTTTTTATTTTTCTTTCCTTGTTTTATACTGTAATTCCTTGTTTTCATGTACTGAGTGAACAAAGGTAAGAAGACTATTCTGATAATCTTGTAAAAAAGCTAGAAATAAATTAAAGACTCTCCTCTTCCATTTGAGGAAAGTATTCTAATACTGCTAAGTAACTCTGAGTGATTTACCTCCTCAAACTTTCATCAGCTTTACTCCATGTTCCCAGTTAGACTTCTTAAATTTAGTCTTCATGTTAAGGTTTGACTTTAAGCATGAACACAGATTCCACGAGTGCCTGCATACAGCTCTTGGGGTATGTTTAGAATTGTGAGTTTGTTTGGATCAAAAATGCTTCTGTAAGTCAGTCTCCTGATCATCCACTTAGGGTACTGTGGTGGTCATTGCAGAGCAGTTCTGCAGAGGATAAACTGGGCTCCCTTCCAGTGACACTAAACCACATCATTCCCTTAAACCACTACCTACTGTTCAACTCACTGAATAAACTTAGGTCCAGTCTGAAGCACTCCCATCTCCATACTCCCTGAAAAAACCTGATGGATGCCAATGACTTTCTGAGACCCCAGTGTGAATCAATAACTAAGAGCAGCTATTGATTCACTCTCAAATATTCTGAGAATTATCCAGAATTATTAAAACAGTATTTCTAAAAATTTGTGTGTATTTAGGGCCACAGAATTTATGTCTTAAATGTAGAAGTTCTTCATATTTGGCATCACCTTATAATTATTTAGCTGTTATACAGGTATGGTACTGCTGAAAAAAACCACTGCTGCAGGCTGATACAACAGCCCAGAGAATACTCATTCACATCCCGAACAGGCTTGCAAGTTCTTGCATCTCTAAATATTCTCTAATTGCAGCAGCTGGTTTCAGTCACTGTCTTACCCAGATGCTAGCAGGTCACTGACAGGGTTCCAGGCACAGATGAACACTTCTGATTCATGGCCCCGAAGGACTGTTGCTTTGTTAGGAGGAATTTCAACATCCCCGTCAATTTCCATTGGCTTTGAATGATTATCTGTAAGGAGACATATCAGAACAAATAGTTTACAAGATGCAGTTAGGTCTGTTTTAAAAACATGCTAGCTATCCAAGGCCTAAAGCTTACATTAGCATATACATTGCAATTAATACTCTCTGCTGTGTCACTGACAATATTACTCTACTTGCTTCTCTCTGGCCATTCAAATTTATGACATTTCCTCAAAATGTAGAGCTTTCCAAAACATTCTGTATAAATCTACATAGCATTTACTCCACCAAATAGTCAGCATTTAGTTCAGTGTAGTTTTTCTTTTGAAGCTGGCCTCATTAAAAATGACTTACAGATTCATTAAAATAATGAAAAAAAAATAACATAAAGCATTTATATTTTCTTACACAGCCTCCTGTAAGTAACATCTGTGCTACTCACAGACAAAAAAACATACAGAGTAGGGGCTTCATTCCTGGAGCACATCAGGGAAACAGTGAGTGATCACCCTCTCAAGGATATTGCAATACAAAGGTACCAAATGAGTCATAGATATACTAAACCTGCATGCTGTAACTCAGTGGTTATTTAGACTGCAGTTTAAGTAACTTCGTTTTTATAAAGTTCATTTATTGCCTTAAGCAAAAAAAAGTGCATTTAAAATGATGAATTTCTCTTAGTAACAACAATTCATTCCAACTTGCATCATGAACCACGTTTTTACTCCAGACTTCCTCTGCTTCTGTATAAATCTTCCTCATTAAGCTCTAGCTACACTTCCGGGCAGCATTACAAGATTATTATCCTCTGCAAACAAGACACCATCCAAGGACAGGTGACACTGAAACAGCAGACAGCAGATGCTACACACACAAGTGTGGCCCATTTTGCAGAAAGCACATCCAAGAGTGGGTAGCTGACAGCCTCCTGTTACCTAACCAGTGCCTTGGCCAGCTGATCTGCTCTGACTGATCAAATTCAAGTTCCCTTTCTGGCTTAAGTCTTTCAGTTAGTCATTCTTTAATCACATATGGAGATCCATAGGTTTGCTAGCAGAATAATTATGCTCCCTTATTGCTGCATGTTTATGGCATTTAAAATCAGCCATCTGTCCCGATACTCCAGCTCTGCTAAGCTATTGCCCATCAACTGGTGAAACAGACTGTGACATTGCACAAGTGCCATCAGGAGGAAGATCTCCAGATTTCTAGCCTTACCTGGGCTTTCACATACCTAGTTTGGCTCTGCCTAACTTATGCTGAGTCACACAAATAGCACTTCCCACTGCATATTTGATTAGAACCCTACAACTATATCTGTGCCATATCTACGCCACAGATGGAATGGAATCTACATGAGTTACATAGAATCAAGTATTAAAATCAGGAAACAACTAACAGTAGCTTCACAGCTTATTTCTAATTAAAAATATCTATATTTTTGACTACACTTATTACCTATGGGCTTGCTGCATAAACACTGGAAATGTTTATTTGTAAAATCTATACCGATGCTGAGTCCCTATGTTAAGCATTGTTCTTGACAATTCCCTATGTGTATGACTACTACACTGAATACTGTTGAGATATACCAATACTCAAGATTTAGCCTGACACCAGTACCTGGGATCTTTGATATTCCAAGCAGTCAGGCACTGAAGAGTGAGGCACTATTGAAACCCACCAGAAGACACAAGCCTAGAACTCACAATCCTCTATTGCTCAGCACAGCACAGATTCACCATACTTAAAGCATATTCTCATGAGAAAAGCAGCAGCATGACAAGGGCTGTGCATTCATTTGTGTCCTATTCACAGTGTGAGCTGGAAGCTGGGGGTAAATCAAGAAGATATTTCAAGCACTTTAATTTGAAAAATTTAAATGAGATGCTATGCTTACGACATAGGATCCTACTGTTACCTGCCTGGCTCTAAAGGCAGGGCTGCTTTTTGCTCTCGATTAAAACCAAATGACAGCTGGGAAGCAGCATTACTCCATGGTCCCAGAGTCAAGAGGTGCTATCAGAGCAAAGCCATCTGATACTCAGGAATACTTTTAATTTGTATGTGGCCAGATGGAGAAACCTAGACACACACTTTGAATGTTATTAACTGCTGTGAAACCCCCCCCACGAATAGTCATGCTGTAAAAAAGAAACCTTGATTAGCTGATACCTGCATTAGTGCATGCAAGACCAACTAGCCTCTGGGAGCAATTAAATATCTGCAGAAATTATTTTGTATTGCATCTTCCACTAATGATTTTCACAGTACAGCTTTCTTTGGTGGTTTAGGAGAAAAGAGAGGGAAGGACGAGAAGCCTTTCATAAATAATTTGCAAATGTTCACATTTTATGTGTTTTCTGTTTGCATCAGTAGTCAGAAACATTCATATTTAGAGTATTACTGCTCAGCACAAAACTTATAACGCCCCACTGAACAAACAGGACAGTTCATGCCTCTGTGATACTGCCTCAGGCTCTTATCAGATTGAGATAGACACTTGCAATATATGACTGATACAATTATGATAACAACAACAACAAAAAAATAAATCTGCAGAAACCCCTGAGTACAAACCAGCACGTTCTTAAGAGCAACAAGTTCCTTACACAGCACGAGCTCTTGGGAGCCCTGATCTCACCTGAAAACTTGGCTTTCCTATGGATGCAGCTACAATGTGTGCATGGGGAATGAGAATAAACAGATAAGTGAGATGTAGCAACCATCAAGAGCAGGCTTCTTTTGTTTTAAAGTACCTTCCAAGCAGAAAGCTTTCGGTTAAGATCTTATTTGCACAAATTTGCCCTGGGGGCGGTTCTCTGAAAGAGAAGGCATTTCTACTAAGTGCAGCAGAGCCTCAGGTGAAAAACGTCACATAGCAAAGGACTGCAGGTCACATAGCAAAGGACTCTGACCAAACGTTAACACAAAACATTTTCTAAAGGCCAGGGGATCTTTGGTTATAGTCTACATTATATTATAATTCTCTTCCTCAAATGTATTAAAAATCCCAGATGACTGGAAATTAGAAGTCATATTACCCCAGAGTACTGAGGGTTTTTTTTAGTGTAAAAATAAAAATTCTAACACCTTGTAAGCAATATTAAGTATTTCCTCCAAATAAAAAACCAGATATTTTTCAAGATCTTATGAGTGCTAGCCCTGTCTTTTCTCAGGATATATATATATATATATATATATATATATATATATATATTTTTTTTTTTTTTTTTTTTTACTTAAATCTTTAAGAGGCCTTTCACTGAAGTTGTTCTTTATGGCTGTAGTTTTAATAAAGGAGCAGGACTCAGTCCTCGTTCCAGGGCTTTATTTTTCTTAAGCCTAAGCCAATCCTTGCAAATATAATGAAACAAATGACACAAAAAATATTTGAGTTGGAAAACAGTCCAAAGCTTGGCTCCATTTCTACATGCTGACTTTTATTTTTTCCTGTAACATTTAAAGTGACTTAAAACTGAGAACATTACTTGGAAAGCAACAAGACAAGGCAGCAACTTTTTTTATTTAGTATTTGAATCTGCACCTCAAACTATTGTTATTGTTTTCTGTCTCCTCTCTTTCTTAGATCTGTCATATTATATTGGTAATGCCACATAAAAACCCACATCATATCATATTAAATATTTTAAAACCTTTCTGGAAAGACTTAAGAGTGTCAGGGAGAACTCCATGGCAGAATAAATGCAAACTAGGTAATTTCTCAAAAACATCTCTTCCTCCCACTCCACTCATCCCGCCTTTTTTGAAAGGCTGATATTTGGGTGACTTCCAAGTTATGACTAAGGACTAGCACATTATTTAAACCTATACCAGGCCTATGGAATACAATGAGAGTAAAAATTAAGGTTTGGGAAGTTTCTCACAGCTTTCATATCAGCAGTCTTTTCTACTCAGTAGGTCTCCTATGATTATTTCTTTCTTCCAGGCAAAGTCCTTCTCAACATTCAAAGAAAAGACCTGCAACTGTTTGTGAAAGTCCTTCTATTAAAAATAGCTGTGAGAATTACTATTTTTTAATTAGAAAATGTCGGATTTAAGACATCGAGGCTTACAGTGTGGCTATAAACATGAACTGATCTTTAAGGCTTTCCTTTTGTTAATACAATAGTACGTGTATTTCTTTGGATCAGAAGGAAATACATCTGAGTGGTTCTCTTACAGCGATGAACCTATGATCAGTTTTCTACCTTAAGAGTTTGTTTTTTTCTGGCCCTGAGACAATGAGACATTCCCCTAAAATTTTCACATGTCAGCTGAAGATGTGTCAACGGACAAAATGTCAGCGTTTGATACATTTAACAGTAGTTTAATTTTTGTTTGTACACCTTCACATATGAAATGCATTAAGCCTAAAAGCAGAGGGTTAGTTGAAAGTAAAACATACGCAATCCATAGTCTAAGAACAGATTAATATTTTTAAAATGTTCAGATCTTTTTTATGTTTGCCTTCTCAAATAAAAATGTTATTTGAATAATTGCAGTGTTACTGGGGGAAACTAACCCATCTAACTGGAATTCTCTGAAGGAAAACCTCGTTTGACAGTGTTTTTCTCACTGAACCACAGAGGATCTATTCAGATCAAAGAGAAGATGGAGACTGATAAAGGTATCTGCACTGCAGAACTAATGAAATCTGTTACATGACTACAGTCCTGATCTTGTCTAAGCCGAAGAGCTGTTAGGACTTCCTACAGAACCTGCCATGCATGTCCTTCTAGAATTTTCTTGGAAGACAACTGGGCAGTAAGGGCTGGTTTCAGAAGTCAGCCAGTGTTCAATGGGCCTTGCACACAGAAACCAGAACCATGAATCCCATCTGCCCCACAGCGTTAGCATAGTCACCAGGATCTTGTTACACAAGCAAGTAGGTCCCACTCCATGTTGGATATGTCTGACTTTGGACGTTTAATACATAAACACAGCCTCCCTTAGTCACCCATGAACAAAGGTGAATTCAGTCCTCTTGAGAACCGACTGATCCCAAAGACTAAGGAAAACTCAGGAAGGTAGGACCTTCAATTGGACACTTGCAATGGACTTTATGAATGACCATGACAGTAAGGCTGTGGATGCTCCTGTGCTTGGCCACACCGTACAAGAATGGAAGGTGGAACATGCCAAACTGGGCCAAGGACTATGCCAAGACTATGGATGATCACAGGACAGCTTCTGTAAAAGGCTGGTCACACAACAATTACAGATAGGACTTGTAGGCCTGTTGGAGGTTAGATTATTCCTTTTGTTTTCCTTCTCTCAGGGGATTTTCTAAGAGACAATAATAACAGGCACCTAAGAAAGACAAAAGAAGTTGCCACAGTTCAGAGGAAGGGTGTTGCTGGCTCCTCCCTTAGCTGAGGGGTTTCTCTTGGAGGGGCAGAGATACACAGAGATTTGGGCTGGGGGACGGGGCTGAGTGCAGCTCCTAGCTCTCTCTCACTTGTCTGCATTGGAGGGGAAATAGGCTGTGGTCACTGTGGGGAGAATTCACCACCACTGTGAGGCTCTGTCTCCTGCTGTCTTCTCCTACCCTTGCTGCTTCCAAGGTTCCTGTTACAGCTCATTTTGTTCTTCTTAGAGGCACCAGGACCTACTGCTCCTGTGGGTTTGTCAAGCAATCCCCTTTTTCCATCCCTTCCACCAGCTGAGCCACCATTACTGTGTGGAGAGAGACGGCCGAGCTCCCGCCACAGCGCCCCCTGCAGCCGCGGGGGAATCATCGCACCCACCCTGCCCGGCCGGGAGCCAGCAGCGCCCCTGCCGGCAGTGACCGGAACTGCGCCAAAGGGGAAAGTGCCTGCAGCCAGGAGAAGGCTGTTACGGGGTTCTGCCTCTGTCTGCTGTTGCTGCCGTTGCTGTTTGTTGGCCTCATTACACATACACATATCAGTAAAGAACTGTTATTCCTTTTCCCATATCTTTGCCTCAAAGCCCCTTAATTTCAAAGTCACAATAATTCGGAGGGAAGAAGGTCATATTCTCCATTCCAAAGGGGGTTCCTGCCTCCCTTGGCAGACATCTGTCTTTCAAACCAAGACAAGGTCTCTCAAGCCAATTCTCTCGTAGCCTGGCCAAAATGCCAAGCTTTGGCTACAGCCCAGTTTTTATCCAACATCTAAAAGCATCTAGAAGGCTGATAATAAAGTCTGGGTAGCCTGCTCCAAGGAAACAGCAGACAGCTCCACTTCTTGATCCTGTCTTCAACTTGCAATTCTGAACATAATTGAAGTTTTCAGATTGTCAGTCAAGTAAAACACAGCACTGTGATGTGAAACATCATTTTTACTCAGCAGTCTCTTAAGAAATATCCCACCCTCCTGGAATGATTGCCCTTACTTCTACCACCTAGCAGAAAGCACACCTTGCACTCCACCTTGCAACTAAGTACAAGAATATCATTGAAACACAAACTGCCCAGCAGTGGCAGGCAGCTGCATGTTGGCTTACTTATTGCATGTGCCCCATTCTCCTCTCCATTCACAGTGGCTTCTCCGTTCTTTGGTGTGTTCTGCTGGGAAACAGCAGTCGTCGTGGCTCCCGTTGTGGCCGCCGTGGCTGCCGCTGCTGCCGCGGCGCTGGCTTGTTGCTGTGCTAGCTTCTCTCTGAACGCTTGCTGTCGGGTCTGAACGACATCAGGCATCACTGCGTCTATCAGAGACAGGGACTCTATTGGCCTGCCATCAAATACTGTACCATCCTGCAGGGAAAATGAGCAGAAGGAAAACCCCAGGTTTAGGATCTTCACCACTCAGGTCGGCAAAGAATCACAAAAAGAGGCTCTGTGACGATACTACACTTTGACTTAACCAATAGCGCCACAGGACTACGGCCTGCCTCTCTCACAGATCCGTGACGGTGGCACTCACGGTCCACTCAGAAATCTGATCAGTGAAAAAGTAACTTTTTGGAATTTTATAGAAAGTTCTACCATATAAATGCTTTATAGATGCAAAAGAAGTTAGGCTGTGTTAAAAAATATGTCTGACTGATGACAGTTTCAGTTTGTTTTCTGTTTGAAAAAACAGAGTCATGTCTAAAGCCATGACAAAGGCAAACAGACTTTGGTTAAACCATTTGTAGTCCTACACTTGCAGGAGCATAGGAATGGAATGGAAGCAGATGATGCACAATGAACCTCAGCCAAAACATGATGTATGCACAAATTCAGCGGTTTCTTACGCAGCGTTTTTCAGCCCAGCACCACCAGTTGCAGCTGATCACACAAGGCAGCCATGCCATTATTTTTCTTTTATTCCACTCTATTATTCATAATAGTTATGACTTTCATTTTGATTTCTGTAAATTAGGCTTCAGCTTCAACAACCAAGTAAACTTTTAAGGGCTGGGCTGTTGAAGACTTAATACAGACTATATTGACTCAGCTTTTCTTCACTTTAACCTTCCTATTATGTTAAATATAGGGGAAAGATTTTAGTAGTCTTTGTAAAGTGCCATTTTGCCAGTCTTCTGCAAACTCCCTTCAATTCTTTGAAATAATAATGGTCCAGTGGTTGAAAGATTTGTTCTTGAGAAAGAACAGGTAAGAATAGGATACAGATAGACAATGTATCTAGTAAACAATATCATCTTCCATAGGTGAGAGCAATTAATAAATAGTTGCTTGCCTGACTGGAATGTTTCTGCTGAACTAGTTGTTGAATTACCCCTTATAATTACAATATTAAGACAATACATATTTGTTTCCTCATGGGGAAGAAAAAGGAGGAGACAGTCATTAAAGAAGAAACCACAATCTCTCTTTTTCCTCAACATTGTTTTATGTGTCTGCCAAAATTTATTTGAATCTTGACTCAAATTCTAGCTATGCAATAAGCAAAATATTTGCCAACAGATCCTGACATCTTACATTTTCATCTGCAAATGTGCTCACTGGACTATTTACATGACTGCCCTTTAATAGAGGACAAACAATAATTTTATACACACTAGTTTATAGACTCAAGTCTATACTCAAGTAATCAAGTGATTACTTGCCGCTCTTAAGAAATACACATAGAAAAGTAACACATAGGGAAGCATCTATGATAGCCCTCACTGGGATTCAGATGTAGCACGAATGGCCTTTGCTTTGCTGTAACATACTTAGCAGTATGTATTTGAACAGAATCATAGAATGGCTTGGGTTGGGAAGGACCCTAAAGGGTCATACAGCTCCAACGTCCCTGTTGCGGGCAGGGACACCTTCCACTAGACCAGGTTGCTCAGGGCCCTATTCAACCTGACTCAAGCCATGATGAGAGCAATGTAAACCTTAATGGTGACAAAAGACATATTTTCAGATTATTCTCTCATTTTAGGGGAAGTCTTGAAGTTGAGTAAATGCAGGCCCCTACAACCTGACCTGATATGGTGCTTCAGAGCCGGAGATTTCTAACTGTGCGGCTCCAATTTCAGGCATGGGGCAAAATGTTAAGTAGTAGCAAACTGAGCCAGCTTCCTAACACTGGTTTGTCATTACAACTGCATCAAAGTGCAGCTTGGTGTGAATGTCAAATGTCATTGCGCCAATTACAAAATAACACATATACAAATCTCATACATGACACCAAGTCATAAAAAGAAAAAAACCACACAGAATGTTTGAATAAAAACAAAAGTTTCCAAACTACACATTGCAAACAACACAGCCTTTTCTCTATTTTATATTCCTTTGTTCTCACCCATGCTGTTCACATGCTACATTCAGGTATAGAAGAAAAAGCAGTAGCTTCTTTGTATTAATATTTATTACAGATGTTTGTCAATCAGAAGTATCTATCGTAAAAATCTTGTAATGCAGCACTTGCTTATCTGTCACGCTTCATTCCCTCTCAAAGCACCGCATCTTTAAGGTTGGCAGGGCAAAAAACCTGGCTTTTCCCACATCCTTTCTTTGTTTCAACTGGCAGTTCAAGGAGAACAGAGACAGTTTGTAGCTGTTCATACAATCTCTACAGAAAACCTGTATCCCAGCCACATTCAGAATTTACACGCAGCTGTTTCCTCATCTCATATGATCTACACCAAAGTCACTGGAATCAGTCTCCAGTGACCTCTGTGGATTTTTGATCAGGCTTCTCATGGCTTGTGAACAGTGCTGCCTGCTAGGAGGTGTCAGGGAGTGAAGTTTTAACCTATGCTGCAGTTCTTTCCTGCCAAATTCTGCTATGACCTTGAAAACGCAAGACTGTAAGCACAGGCGCCTTTTCTTGTTTGCCGCAAGAACCTGTACACCCCGGATTTATTGGCTGGGGTAGCAGAAACACCCAAGAATATCCATCTAAGCAGCGCACAGAACGCCTCCCTCCCAGAGCTAAAAAAGCTGAAACACATCTCCATCTCAGGGCTTTCTGGCTCTCTGCTTGGATGGGGCAAAGTATGAGGGGAAAAAAAAAAAAAAAAAAAAAAAAATTTAACCAGATGAGGAGAAGCTGGGTAGTGGATTGTGTTGGGGCTGCTGGGATGTGCTGCTCGGCACGTCCCGACGTGCGGCGGTGGCAGCGGCTGTACTTACTTCGTTGATGCTGATCTCGGCCTCCACATACTGGAGCCCCTTCTGGAGGATGGAGATGAGTGCGGCAGGTGGCACTAGTGTTCCGTTGATGTTGGACTGGCTGATGTGGCTCTCGATACCGAAGGTAAAGGCCGAGTGGGAGAAACCTGAGAGCAGGAAAAGGAAGCCATGATATGAAATCTAAATGCACCAGTCAGATACACCTTCACGGTCTAAAAATAATTCTGTCCTAAGATCTAAGAGACGCTGCCGTGTAAGCAGAAGGGTGTGGGCTGGCTGCTCGGAGCCGCGGGGGTCAACCGGAGCCACCCTGACCACCCATCCCCCCCGCACACATGGGGGAAGGCATAGAGAAATGGAAATGCCTGCAGAGAAAAATAACTGCACTAACCGAAACAGAACCCCCCAAAACACCTGAACACCAGCAATAGCCACAAGGGCAGGTCCAGCTAAAAAAAGTGACTCAAATCTCCATTTCCCTTGCTGAATTTCAGTGTTGGGTGTGTGCTGAAGGTGCACACTTAAATCCCTACCAACATGCCAGTTGTATAAAATCAAGGCATAGATGCAGCTGACACAGAGGAGCTGTTCCCTTATACCAGGTAAGAGATTTCAAATCCTCTGCTCATTTATTGCTTAGTACAATATGACGGGCAGAGCTATGCTGTTAAAATGTGAAACTACAAAAAGGCCACCCCTGTAAACCTATTTTCTGTATATGAACAGCAATAGCAAAAGTAATTAACTGGGATCTGCCACACAGCAGACGACAAGCCAGTGAGGTGGCCTGTACTTCAGCCAGAAGTCTTTCTCTTCCTGTTTTATTTTTGTCATTGTCTGAGTAAGTGGCAATGAAGGTGACAGCACTGAAAATTAAAGAATTTTGGCAGACAAATTTTAAAGAGTGCTGCCTTAAATTCTGGCTACAGCTGCTCAGAACTGTTGCTGGGTATGGAGGCAAGCAGTGCAGAGAGACTGTACAGAGGGGCAGCTGTGGGAGGGGGGAGGGGGAACAGGATGTAGATATAACTGTAGGAACCCATTTATCATCACACTGTCTCCAGAGCATTAATCTAACATTAAAAGCCTTGGGGAAACCACCCATGCACTGTCTCAAACAGGAAGAGCCCTCATGGTCTCCACCAACTAGACAAGAGAAAAACAAAACAAAACAAACAAACCCCCCTCAAAAAGAAAAAGAAAGCAGCTTTCAAATGAAAATACTTCCGTTAAATATAGCTGTGCCTCTTCCCCTTGTCAACACTAGTTTCATTTATAGTTTTGTCCGTTAAGGGATTTCCCCTATATCACTGCAGTGTCCAATTGTGTGCAGGCTGGGGATGTGATTTTGGGCTCGCTCGACAGGAGTGCTTTCTTTCTCTCTTTTCAAGATGCTTTTTCCAGCTAGCTCAATTATTAACATATAGCTAGCAAAAACAAGCTGAGAAACAGAATGCCTCCCACATTTGAAACGAAGGTATATATTTCTCTGGTTCTTCCCTTCCCCCTACACATTTTATTTTGCTGCTGCTTTTCTCTTTTTCCTGCTAGCAGCTTCCACTTTCTCCCCTCCCAGCCCTAAATTCCCTTCCTGGCACTCTCCCAGTTTTGAGGGATGCTTTGGACACTTTTAAAGAAATGGCAGGTGCAGCTATGAACAGAATTCCATAGGAATACAAGGCATAAAAAAGGACAGATAAAAAAATCCCACTGAAAAACTGCAGTATCATTTATGTAATCCCTAGTCAAATTTCTCATTCTGTCTTGCTCTTTACATCCTGGTCTAGTTTATGTGCTGCTGGACCTCTTGCTGTGAAATAGACTGTAAGATCTGCAGGGCAGTGTTTTTCCCTGGTTATTAGTTTTGTAGGACATCTAAGCACGTTACTGCAAACCACAATGAGGTAGAAATCAAGCACTGAGCACACTGAGCATACACAGCCTGCACCTGAAAGGTCTAGGGCCTAATCACTGAAATCTCTGTGTATCTATAAACACATGGCATAAAACTAATGAGTATTAGAGAATTAGATCCCTCTTTATTTATATGTATGTGTATTTGAATTAATCAACAATGGCAACACAATATTCTTAAAACAGAGCAAACTTAAAAATACATGACAGATAAATCGGTAAATCTATGTAAGAATGAGAAAATCGAGCTGTTGTCCAAGAGCACTAAAGGTGACTGCTAAAAAACCCAGCAGCTAGTTTGCAAGTCAACAGCTCAGAAAATTGTAACATGGTCTCTGATTAAAACAACAGGTGGATGGCATAAAAATGGCAACCAAACAGGAAGGGAAAAAGAAAAAAGTGGAATACCATGACTGTGGATCTATGACAGACGTAATCTTAAGTATGATGTTTTATGTCTCATTATTGCATTTTGTATCTTACAGACATTTTAGCTGGCTGCTAGCATATCTCAAGCCCCATTTTTGCCAGGAGACAGATGATTGTGCACACAGCTAAACCTCTTTGTTCAGTCCTGATCCCCAGGGAGCAACACATCTCACCTCATAGCCTGTGAAAGAAGAAACTCAGTACAAAACTCAGTTGTGTTTTTGCAATGAAACTTGTTAGCTTACTGTTTCTCTGGATGCTGAGAAATTATTACCAAAGCACCTGTTAGATGAGGAAACACAAAACTCCTGGTACACTGTCACTGAGGAGCAATCTCACTCACACCTCTAGCAGCTGTGAGAAACTTTCCTAAGATTTTATCAGACAAGATCCGATTAACAAAAAACAATGGAACAAAACTGTTTAAGGGGGTGCTGCTGGACACGGTGCTATTCACCCTCTCGAAAAAATCCACTTATACAGCTGTCGTTAAAAAAAAAAAACAACAAACCCAACAGAAACATGCCAACCAGTTCTCCAATAGATAGCTAATTCCCTCCTGATTTCTTGTATTACCACAGCAGTTATATAAGCTCATATGAAAACAGGCTGGTGTTAAAACTACCTCACACAGTCCTCAATGAGGCTGTACCTACATCAGGTTTCTGGTAACACTGAAGAATCACCTGAGCTTTACTTTTATAGTTACCGGATGTCATCAGTTCTCTTCAGGGCTCTCCATTCAAGTACACTAAATTACAGAGCAAAGTTGCAGCTCCATAGCTCAGTCTTACAAAAAGGTGATTTCTGTTAAACAAAGGCAATTTAAAAAAATTGGTGGCTTGTTAACCTGGCCCTCCTTCTAAGATCATGAAACTATACTGGGGACACAAAGCCAAGAAGACACAAGCACCACCCCCACATCCAGTCTGTCAAGGCAGCTGGGGAGCGTGAGCAGAGACAGAAGGTGCTCTGCAAGTGGGGATCTGAAGGAAGGATGTGGTGGGGATGACGTGAAATTACAGTAGACACAAACTGAAAATGCCGTGGCAGCAGTGAAATGAATGAAAGTTGTTTCCGTATGCATTCTTTCTCATAAATTCTGTCACTCTGGTGACTGCAATAATCACTCTATAAAACAATAATTTCTGTTCAAATAGCACCAGTAAACGAAATCTTAATGCAATAAACCCTTCGAAGACACATGCAGTGAGACTATGAGGTTTTAAGGTTAAAAGCATGAACACAAAGGGCTGAAGAGGAGAGAGCATTGCCACACACTGAACAGGTTTCATAGCAGTGAACCAGTTGCTTTTGCTGTGACCAGTGCCCTAAATGGCATCTTTCAGCAGACTTGAGAGAATGGCTTCCAGGTTTTTTCTGCCTCAAAAAAGATGGGAAA
Source organism: Phylloscopus collybita (assembly GCA_027886175.1). Lineage (NCBI taxonomy): Eukaryota > Metazoa > Chordata > Aves > Passeriformes > Phylloscopidae > Phylloscopus > Phylloscopus collybita. The sequence continues at coordinate 42,244,584 of JAJNNQ010000006.1, read as the reverse complement.
ACAGAAACCATCAAGCTATGCATAATTTGTAAATACACTATCATATATGAAAAATATACTCAAATGAACAGTGCAGATGTTGGGATGATCTTGGTATGAATGGAAGTGACTTATCAACTGTGGAATAGTTGAAGTACTTTACAGAGCATAAAAGCAGAGAGGAAATAATGCAGAAAACAATTACTTGAATGACCCCCTCCAATCTCAAAAATTGTTACACAAGTCAAAATAATCTTGAAAACTAACTGAAATTCCTAATCAAGAGATTCCCACACTTTTTTTGTGTGGCAGTGGTAACAGGTCCTGGTTCTGTGCTGTATCTTTTCCCACACTGAGGTGTCTGTATATACTCTCAGTGGTACATACACAGCCATTTGGGAATTCTTGCCCTAGGCAGTGCCAAAAAATGCATATGTAGGACTGTGTTTTGCAAAATTTCACTGATAGGTTTTGCTATAACTGCAAAAATGGAGACGATGGAGGGTTTTTCCTTTGGCTGCTCCTTTTTCAGTTAAAAATCGCTTCTTTGAAGCCTTTGAAGCTAGATTTGTCATTGATCATAAAATGACAAGGTTTTATTTAATGAACATAATGATGCTTGTTGCGTGCTTGTTTGATCTGAAGGCTACATAGTTTTAATTGTTTACAATATGCCTGGCTCACATCAGAAATGCCTGTCAAGAGCAGGTGTAGAAAAGGCAACTGGTGAGCCACATAGCCCAGGGAATGACTTTTCTTCTCCAAAGATGTGTCTCACCTCTTCTGGGAGCAAAGCATGCTTCCTTTTATACTCGCTGCTGGGGTGATGCTGAGTATTACCCACGCTGGCTTATCTGGCACTCACAGCTCCAGCTAAAATTGACATCCACCAAGTGTTCCTTTCACTTCCCAACCTCTTTAGCACCACAAAAAGCATGTCTTTGTGAAACTGCAACCTTGAATTGTAGCAGCTACAGTACCTACTGCAGTATTTGTACAGGTGAGGGGAATGACAAAGAGAGGTCTGTGGAAGCAACAGACTTTTGAACTGTTTCAGTCTTTGCTGGTTACTGGGGAGTTACTTTGGGGTGCCTTGACGAGCAATAGAGAAGTGATCTGTTGAACAAAGTTTTCTGTTGTGAGCTAAGTGGACTTATTTTCCTCTGGCTAACCTAAATAGTTTGCTGTACAAATAATTTTAAAACCCAGGTGTTTTTCAGTTACTTGTGAATTACTCGGTTCGGTTACACACACTATAAGATCCTTCACTAAAACATTTGCTACTGCACAATGAAACAGAGAAAAAAAAATTATTAACATCAAATTGCCTTTTACACACACCTTGGGCATCAGATGATGATGAACAGCCTCTATCCCAACACTGAGTGCAAGTAACAAGCCATTCCTACAAATCTTTGTATAACTAATGCCCAGTGAGGCCCTCTTTTCTGGAAAATAGTGAGATTTCATATGGAGATCAGTTTCATTCCCTTCAATAAATTTTCCTATTCCTTTAACTCAAGCAGTCTAGATTAAGGTTTGCATATACAGAGATCTTACGTTCAATTTCTGGAAATCACTAAATTAGTGATGTTATTACTTTAAAAGAAAGAGAGAAGAAAAACAAAAGCAATAAACTATCTGACAATCCCTTTTTTTCTTCCAGCAATTTAACCATCTCCACATGGAAATAACCAGCACTTGTTGTTTAATTGATTTCTCTGACATTGTGTTGTCTTTCTTTTTTGAAATTTCCAATACAAGCTCCTCCAATCCTCACCTCTGAAGTAACACAGTGTTCCCCTTCAAAGTATTTGGCAGGTAGAGGAGACAAAAATGAGCAAGGCTTTAGAAATTAATAAAACTACTGGCTCAGCAGAATCAACCTGCAGCTGCTATAATGGAATCCACCAGCAATCTCAAGTTTTCTGGCTGCACAAGTGCCTGTTTTCTTTAAGGTAAGTCTTGCATCTGGCACTACTGCTGAGACTCTGACCAAAGTACAATTCATACAAGAATGGAAGGCCTGTAAGAGCTGATTACAGCTAAACAGGCTGCAGGGGGAAAAAAAAATAAAAATTGTGAGGGGGAAAGAAAAGTCATCTTTATGACCATAAATGGGTATATGGGCAAAATTCCTGGGAGATTCAGACACATCAAGTAGAAACATTCCACTGCATCTGCATGAGTCAAAAGAAAATCACGCGCAGGAGGAGCAGACATCCACACACAATCCCATCAGCTGCTTTACCATGTTACCAAACCCAAGTAACTCCAAAGCTGCCTGCACAACTGCTTGCCAAAGAAACCAGATGCAAGCAGTGGAAAAACATTCCTCCCAAGTTTGACGTCTGTGTCCTGGGAGTGCCATGTAAGCGGGAAGGCAAGAAGGGCAGAGTGGTGCAATGTGGGGTCCTGAAATAAATTAGAGCCCCATCACAGCAGTTAAAAAAAAGTCCACAAAAAACCCCCAGTGAAATAAGACCACGAACAAATAATTTCCTCCAAAAACGAATTATGTACAAACAATACAGTCAATGTTAAATGAAGACTTTTGTACATTTGTATTTATCAGTGTAGAGAAGCAAAGCACATGTATCACTAAGGGCAGATTTGAATGCAATTTCTCTATGCAAAACCAGGAGGAAACAAGGTAGAGCAACTGTATTTTCTTAATTCGGGGCCTAGCACATGCTAAGCTGGTTCCTGAGGCGAGTGATGTAATCTCTTGCCATTGCCTGAGAGAATACAGTGATGCTCTTCACCGTACTTGACTGCAGCTGCCATCTTAGCCTAGTATTTTCTCTTCTATATGATGCATTGAATGAGAACTGAGAATGCAACATGGATCCCTATCCTTGCTTATCCTTAGATTTTTGTCTAAGCTGAATTACGTATCCATAAAAATATGGTCATAAACTCTCAGTGTGCATATATGCAAAGGCTTCACAAGAAGGATAACCAGTTTGTTTGGAACATGTTTGGTCACAGTGTCTGGTGCTTTAAGTCAGTGGTAAGATTCTCCTAACAATTACAAAAAATAACGGTGAATGAGAATCCTACGCCAGACCTTGTTTATTATTCACAGCAGACTGAGATTCTTTTCTTAGCTGAGGTTTTTGTTTCTTGGTAATACATCCTAGAGTACCTCTCTGGCTTTGGCAGTGTCTGCTTATTTCAAGACTTACCTTTGCAATTACATAAAGGGCTTAACAAGGACACACATTAGCAATTTAAAATAGAGAACTGTAGTTGAAATATATTTTTAGAAAAATCAGCTGAACAATAGGGCTTGCACATTTGTTTCAAGATTAGGATTGCTAAATGATTAAAATTATTTCCAGAACCCCAGGAAATGTGTTCGGTATTACCGGCTCTTTCACAGTCACTGGGAAATATAAAGAAAGGATTCCTAGCTGTAGGTAAAATTACAGTACGTCTAGTTACCCAAAGTTTTGTAGAAGAGGTTATTCACTAATATTAAATGTTACACCCTTTTTTCTTGGATATTGGACCTGTTCACCTTCTGCCAAGAATTCAGAGTAAATGTCTGCTACCCAAAATTATTTTATTATGTGCCAAAGAATGTTTTTGGCAGGTATTTTTTTTTCTTTTTCATGCGGCAAAGTATGTTGGAAAAGATTAATACAACTTGGAAATGATCTTTTGATGAGTGGTACTTGGCACTCACTGTTTAATCTTTCTAAGGGCTGCAAATTAACAAAGAGAGAAATACGATACAGACAGAAAACAGAGCACAAGCAATGGAAAGAGGAATAAAAATCTTTTGAAAACAAGGTCTGAAATAATCCCCTTCTTCACTCATTCTGTGTAAATGAGAATGACAATTGCAAATAAATATCAATACAGATCTAGCAATTTATTGCAACTATGGGCAAAGTTTGAAACGGCTTACGAGGGCCACAAGGACACAAGTAGCCTTTTCCTTCTGAATTAATGGGATGCTGTTATCTTTTAGCCCAACAATCTTGTGCAACCAAACATCTAAAGAAAGAGACAATTTTAAGGATCACGTTTATAGAACAGACGTTCACAGTTGTATATACTTCCCTTAAGCTACATTCCTCTCTCTGTTCTAACATACACCTCTAAGTGGTGGCGAGTACGACACCACAGCTGACACTCAGGGGACATTCAGGAACCTAACATCAGGAAGGTGTCTGTGGATGGTGACTACAAAGGGAGCTCTAGCACAGGATGGGTGTGAGACGGGGTGCTCTCTAAGTGCCGTGGCTGTGCAGGCAGAATATTCTCAGCATAGAGGTTATTAGCAAAGCTTGCAGAGCTCCACTGGGCCTGGAGACTCAGACTGAAAAGTAAAGTGAGAAATGTGTAGGACTGCACTGGTTTTACCAGCAAAGTCATCTTGACCTTTAGACATCTGTCTTCTACCCAACATGCTATTTTCTTAATACCCTAAAAATACTGTGTTTTTGCAAGCTTTGAAAAACAGGACATGAAGTGATCAGAACCAAAATCTGTGCCATGGAATAAATTTGTAAAGGTGTAATTGTTTATATTTGTGTATCTTAAAAATCACTGTGTTTGCTCAGTGTCCAAGATCCAACACTGTACGGCAACTTTCAGGCCAAAGAAAAATTGAAATAGCCAAGTTGAGAAAATTGAAGGAAATATGAGGTAAGCAGGCTTTTGCAAATGGCAAAATCCCAAAATACTCAGTGGATTTCTTCCTTTGCATGAACTGCACCAATAATGAAACAGGGTAAAATAAAAGAAATTTTCAAACATACGTCTTGAACTGCACCGTGGAACTTTGAAAATATTGTTTATACTTTGTTTACATTTGTATATAAGGAGATATCTGGTCACAAAAGTCACAAGTCTGTGCATATAAAACCATAAAAATGGGTCTCATACAGCCCATTAAATTCTTTTGAAAATTCACCAGAACTAAGTAGGACAAACCAAAATAATCTCTTTACCTGTAAAGATATTTTTTTCCTCACCATCACAGAATCTGGATTTTGTGGAGCCAACCATCAAATACTGCTAGTACATATTCATTGCTCTATGCAAAAAGTGTCCAATTTGGTTTTGACTTGCACAGGTGCTCAGCTTCATCCTTTCCAAGATCTGTAGCTTTAAGTTTCAACAAAAATGCTTTGGGAACTGCGGTGCAACAAAGCTTGTTGCCTTCTAATGTTGACCCCGATTTTCTTAAAATGTATTTATTGTTTACAAAGAGAATAAATCTTTACTAGCAGAGACAGAAAGTGTGCATAATAATACAGTTCTTATCTTAGAAATGGATTTGTCTTTTCAGCATAATCCATTCTCAAACAATGAAGTATAATTTCAAATTCAGAGTCAGGCCCAGTGTTTCTGGAATCATACAGTCACTACCGTCCCAGTTTAAAAGAAATAAAGAGAAGTAGAGGAGATGTTTAAAAAAAGGAGTTGTGGTTTATTAAAATCCCTTATATATTCTTTTGATAATACACTACTACAAAAATATTATGCTGCAGGCATTATATATATTATATGAAATATGTATTGTTACAGATGGTTTCATGTCATATAGGAGCATTGATTCTGCGGTGACTTTTATGAAATACTTTGACTTAAAGCAAACCATTTTTTGGGTCAAATTTCTTAGGTGTTCTTATCCAACAGTCGCTTTAACACACACTGCACTCCCAGAACAACACTGTGGCCTTATTTATTTAAAATAATTCATGAAAACTCTTGTGACTTTTGGTTCTATGGTTCTTGGCTGGTTCTATAGCCAACTTTCAATAAATCAGAGATCTGGATCAAAACCTTAAGATTTTATTTTCATTGAGTAGGCTGGCCCAAGAAAGGATAATGTATCACATAAATAGGACTGCATGCCCACAAATTGGCTCTCTGCTAAACCATGAGAATTAAAAATAGAGTTTGTTTTGCTCTGAAGTCTCACTATTGTACAGCTGAAAAGCTGAAAGGATCCCTGCCTTCAGTCTTAACACCAGTTCCTGAAAAATACAGTTAGCATCTCATTCATCCTGCTTTTAGGGAAATATATTCACCCATAAATTCATAAACAGTAGTCTAAAATAATTGAAAAAGAATGTTAAATATTGTCCCAGTACCCATGTAATACTTTTTACTCAAGAGGATTTCAATACATTCTAGGACTACAAGCATTCAACATCTGCTTTGACATACTGTTTACAGTATTACCTTTGCTTTCAAACAGGAAAATTGAGGGACAGAAACTTTAGGGTGAGGTATAAACACTCAGTTTTTATGTACACCCTTGAAAAATGTATCACTTTATTTATTCAGTAATATCTGGTCAGCATGCAGTTACACCAGCACAGAAGTAGCTGTGAAGAGAGAAGGTCAGAAGTGTCCTCACTCTGGTGCAGCTGAGGTTGGTCTATGAGCTACAGTCACTCTGTGCTGCAGGCAGGACACACGAGGCCAAGAGACCGCGGTAACACTCATGTAGACACAAATAATGCAGCCACAGATTGTAACTGAATCAACACTAAAATGTGTGTTTTGTCTTTGCCTGGCAGGCTGTCATTTCCAGGAGGCATTTTTCCCTCAGCAAACAAAAGGTCTCCATCATCCCTGCCTTTAGAGCACAGCTGCCTACAGAGCCTTGGGAACATTGCAGTGACTGCCCTGCAGACCTTTCTGTATAGGTTGCTAAGGATCTTCGAGGCTCTCCAGTGCTGAGCAGGAGGTTGGGCTGCTTGAACATGAGCCAGCAGTGTGCCCTTGCAGCACGGAACGCCAAGAGCATCCTGAGCTGTACTACAAAAAGCACTGCCAGGTCAGTGGAGGGGATCCTTGCCCTCTGCTCAGCACTGTGAGGCAGGCCTGGAGTGCTCTACCCAAGTCTGGGCTCCGCAGTACGAGAGAGGCAGGGATGCACTGGAGAGAGCCCAGTGAAAGACCACAAAGATCATCAATGGACTGGTGCATCTGCCATACAAGGAGAGGCTGAGAGAGCTGGGGCTGCTCAGCCTGGAGAAGAGATGGCTCACAGAGGACCTTATCCACGTGCAAAAAATACCTGAGGGAGGTGCAAAAGAGGATGGACACTTTTTCCAGGGGTGCCCTATAATAGGAGGCAATAGTCACAAAATGAAACACGTGAAATTCTGCTGAAACAAAAGAAACCATTTTTTTATTGTGGGGATGATGGAAGTATTGGAACCGGCTATCCAGTGAGGTTGTGGACTCTCAATCCTTAGGAGATATCCTAAACCCAACTGGACACAGCCCTGGACAACCTGCTGCAGGTGACCCTGCTGTGAGCAGGGGAGATGGATTAGATGATCTCCAATGGACCCTGCCAACCTGAACTATTCTCTGATTCTGTCATCACCTGAGACACTATCCAGACTGAGCCTTCCTATGATTCTAATGAGCCAAACTGCAAGAAAACAAAACAAAAAAAAGAGACAAAAGAAAAATCATTATCCAGTGACTCTGCCATCAGTGCACACTATTGCTTTATTGCCACACTGGACAACTGCCTTTATTGACCAAGTGATTCATTCTCCTAATGAATTATTCTTCAAGGTATAAATTTTAATAATTTAAGAAAAAAACATGCACTGTGCATTCCTCTTCTACCTCGCAGCAGTCTTCCTACACAAAGGAAGCAGTTAGCTTTGAAGCAAATTTAGCTGACCTATATATGCCAATCTTTTATGCTTTGCTTAATCTGAATTATTTTCAACATGCACGTCTCTCGTCTGTGACTCAGGGACTCTGTGCCATACACAGTTGTTCAAAAAATACTCGAAGTATACCTCATGCAGGCAAAGTATGGACTTCAGAGAAAAATTACACAGACTTATGTAAGTAAAGACTGTTGCATCAGGCACCAACTCAAAAGAGCAGCATACTGATCTTCAGTCATTCCCCACTGCCTGAAAACTTATGCAAGCAAACTGTGATGTTTACATTTTCTGTAAAATTTCTATGTTGAAAAAGAGAATTATTCAATAAAAAAGGTAGTTTCCTTCAAATTTTGTCGCTTCTTTTTCAAAAAATTACAAATGTCATTGGGAAAAAATGTAATTTAGTACTATTCCAACTATTAGTATCTCATTTCATCACAAGGATGAAATCCCAGAAACATCATACAATCTACATTTTGGATTCTCTCATAATGTCCAAAGTCAAAATGACAGAAAAATGTCTTGGATGTGGTTTACAGGAAAGGCCCATTTTGCACATGCCTAACTACAAAGGGTATTGTGATTCACAGAAACCCTTTGCTCTATGCCCTTGAATTCATGCTTAAAGCCTGAGAGAATTTTTTTTTTTTTTCAGAAAACTAGGAAAATCTGTCAGCTGTGAACCAGGCAGACCAATGTGCTGCTATAATCCTGAATTTACAGAGGGGAAAAAACCTTTTTTATTAGCTGTCTTCATTTTTACAGTTGGGAAGAAAACAAATGAAAACTCTAAAGTAAAATGGTAAATTGTCCCAAGTCAGCATCTAAAAATGTCATTGACATCTTTTTTAGCAAATGCATGCAGCTACTATTTTTATTGTCTCAGATGTGGTATAGATTGTACATAGTGCAGATTATACACTGGGGAACAGTTATCAAGGGTGTGTCATAAAACACGGAAAATTCAAATCAAAAAATAAAAATATGAGTGAAAATGGAAACTTACACAATCGTAACTCTAACCAGTCATTGCAAGACATCCATTACAATAAATGTTCTACTAGAGAACAGAGTAAGCCACAGGCAACTGAGGCAACTGATTTTCAGACAAGAACTCTAGACTGCAGCATGCATATAAATGCCAGAGAAGGAACTCTGTTAAATGATCAATGCATCAAAAACACCCAATTTGAAAAAGCTTTAATAACTGAATTGACATGTTGTGCTGGGTAGGGAAGGTAATTTATTGTAGCATTTGGACTGATGATAGGATTTGCACTTACAACAATATATTTTAGATTAAAAAGTATGTGAGAAATTTGATTTCTCTTGGTTTTGCCATCCTCTCTCAACTCTTAGAAATTTCCTTGGGATCCTTATTACTCCTCACTGTGTTGTACTGCTTTCATTCCAAAAGACAAATAATAATTTGTTTCTCTTTCAGAAAAAAACAGAACAGGAAAACTCTACATAATGAATTCTGTATTTTTTTTCCAGAAACTGAAGAAACCGAATAGAAGGTCTATGTCAGCAATGAAGATGACTGCTAACAAAAGTATGCTTCTCAGGTGTTTGAAGAGGTGTAGAGTTTATACAATTAATATTATATCAGTATTAATGTTATCTACTATCAATTGTAAAATAATTTGGATGCCAGAACTGCGGCTACTTTGGTATAGCTTGTTTCCCTTTCATCAATGTACCTGCTTTGTTGATATAACTGTGTCCACCACAGGAGTATTTTGTGTGCTCCTATCTCCACGCTGGTTCTACACTCTTAGTGTAGAGGTACCTAACTGGGGCCACCACTTCATTTTAAGGTAGACTTTGTATCAAGACGTCTACAAATCAACAGAATCTGACTTTAAGAAGTTTGACTCCTGAGATAAACAATGCTTGAAAGGCCTCAGCACTTTTAAGAATGATCCCTTTAAACTGTGCACCAAAAAGTTTGTAATAAAAATGGAGAAAACTAGACATTGTAAAACTTGACTTTGGATAGGAAGAGATAATCTTGAACTGAAAAAAACCCACTTGTACTCTTTGTATCTCAAAAAAGGGGCATTCATGGTCTTACTGTGGAAGTGGTTAACACCTAGTCACCTTAGTGGTGAAATTCCTACAACATTAAGCCATGGAGTAGAAATGGAAATTATGATAGACTGCTTTGATATTCTGGGCTTAGATAAGCACTGAGACAGTCACTTGTGTGAAGAAGTAACTATTTACTTATTTTAATACAGCTACACATTTCGAGCCTTAACTTGTCCAAGTCCTGTCTTGTAAGGGAGGGATTTGACTGTACTGGCCCTGGACCAGGCATCTTCTCCAGCAGCAGGCAACTCAAAGCAGTCTCCCTGGTTGTACTTCTTTCTGTTAAAGCCCATGATCAGTCAGTGTAACTCACCAAATGCCAGAACTTACTATTTCATTCCATCTGCAGATGTACTTGGTAATCATTTTCTATTTCCTTTCAGGTAACCAATAAAGCTGATGAGTAGCATTATGCCAAGAAGAGATTCCTGTGACTTCCCACTAGAAGTAACCCTTGAGATTAATATCCCCAGCTACAACCACTTTTCAGATGTTTCTGTTATCCCATTTTTAATCCATTGGTAACTCTGGATTACACTGATTTTACTCACTGTTATTTCATTTTGGTTTTAAGCACTATGTCAATAAGACTCAATAAATGCCATAAAGTAGACTAAGTGTATTATTGTCAGCACAGCTATCTCTGTCAAAGTCATTTCTGATCTCGGAAGAAGCAGTATCATGTATGTTTGACAAGATCCATTATCCATAAAAACTTCCTGGCTGGCATTAGGCATGATGTCATCTCTTCAGATTTGTTGGAGATATTTAGTCTCAGCCTTCCAATGACTGTCCTTGACCGATAGTTACCCGGATCATCTTGTTTAACCTTTAAAAATTCTGGCACAACATTTGCTTTTTCCAGCTCACTGAAATGAAACTCTCCTCAGTATGCTGAGATTTGTTAAAAAGCAACAAAAATGGTTTAGACAGTTCAACTCTATTAATACTCTCCTGTGCAAGATTTCTGGTCTGACAGAAAATTAAGGGGGAAATATATAGTTACTGAATTTTTCTTCTAACTTCAAATTTACAAGACCTGAACTCTTACTAGAATCACCTGCCAGCATTTTCATAATGAAGTGTAGAGCCCTCTTCAGCATCTTTGCTACAATGCTTCAAAGAATCTCAAGTGTTTCTGTACCTCACATATGCAAAATACATGTAAAGTTATAGGGACATTTGGCTTTTTGTGTACTTATTCTGCCCTATGTATCTCCTTTGTTGTTTCTCGCTTCCTCCCACCATTTCCCTACACTTTCTGGGAAAGCCTGGAAGTTTTACACGATAAGATTAAAGGACAGATACCTGAAAAAAAAGAAGTGAACTTATGTATGGTCTTGTAAGAAACATTAATGGTTGTGTCTGATAAAAATTTTAGAAGCTTTGGGTTCAGCTAATATTAACAAATAATCAGTGTAATAAGCCTATTTTTGGCAAACTCCTCTAAACTCTAGAGTTTTTTTCAGACTGTATTTAAACTTTAGCCCTTTAAATCTGGCCTGCATTATTTCTGAAGCTGTGGATTAAGTATCTTTCATTTGCTGTTGCATCTTATGGCATTTATAGTAGCAGGTGGAAAGCCAAAATGTAGTATAACAGCTTCTGCCTTATTGCCTTACTTCATCTGAAAATACAGACATAAATATAAAATATTTATATAAAATAAATACATTTATTTTCATTATAAAATACATTTTATAATTCTATAAAATACAGATAAAGTTTCTTTGGAAAAAAAACAATGACAGTAGGAAAAAAGGTTCAAACTAAAAGAAAGAAGCTAGCAGGTTAGTGGATTCATCATTGGTTATAACTCTAGTTTGCTGAATGGAATTCCTAACAAACTGCCAGGTATATCTACTACATCCACATCTAGCATCTAGATTTCAATATGCTCAGTTTGAAGCATATTTGAATATTTCTTCAAATATTTAACCTCAATTTCCACTCTCTTATATGTGTAAAATACAATAGAACAACGGCAATACAATGTTTTTGTGAATGTCTTCAGCATGTGTGGATTAAATAAGAAAAATATTTGACCCTCTACATAAGAATGTAAGAGCAGTAAAACTTGCCATTAAAATATAAATTTGCATATAAAGTTCCCTGTAAAATAGCAGTGAGATGTTACCTAGAGTCACTTTTTCCTGACATTTGGCTGACCCCACCATTCTTGATTGACTTTGTAAAGCCTCCTGAATCACTACACAACACTAACTCACCTCCTGATGTATCAAGAGGAACAAAAAAGGTTGGGTTTTTTTCACATCAGGAAAAGCTACTGTATTAGTACACTGTAATGCAGAATCTCCTACCCAAACATAACAATGTAAAATAACTTCAGGATTCTTCACGCTTTGATTACATCCGTTGGTGCACTGCTCTAATGTCTAAAAGCTCTTTCCAGTGCGATACACAATAGTTTATTTTTAAAAGTAAACTTTGTCTCGAGGAAATTTTAGTTTTGTTAGCTCCTCTCTTTTTTTCATCTGTTTGCACACCAGATCTAGACAACTTTTATAAGCTCCATTATTAGAGAGTGTGAGACAACAACTAACACAGGCCAAGTATGGACTCTCAAAGAACTGTTTTAAAAAAAACAAACCCTGAAAGTATATGATAAACCTTCTTAATTTGAGACTCTTTGCATAGGGATTCAGTTTCCTGGGACTGAAATAGTTTTTTCAAGTGGAAGAAAGAACTTAAAATAATGTATCTAATGAATACCAGTTATAGTGACCAACAGAAGCACGCTCAGGCAGTATCTTCTACCTGCTGGGATTCTGGTTCTCTGTACAAGGCATCTCTTGGGTCTTGAGGGCTTATTCTAAAACATGCTTCAAGTCTTCTGGCAGCGTAACAGCTATTTCCCACAGATTTGTTTGTTTGTTTGTTTCAGCATGTGAAACATGAAATATTTTTAGTCAATTCTACCTTTACCAACACAAAACATAGGGTCAGTACCAAGTAAACTGTGATGCTGGTTACCAATCCTTTGTCAATGTTTCTAAACTCCCCTATCATCTCTACAGTAACAGAACGTTTCCCATTAGCTAAGAGACTTTCTACTCCTTGCAGTCAAAGAGTGGAAATAAGATTATAGATATAAAGTAATCTCAAAATGTAAGTTTCAATTTAATTTTTTAAAAAGATTTTAAAGCCCCATGCTATTTTCCAATATGAAAACAGGTAGAGGTGGAAGTGGTATGGTGACAGAGCTATGATGACACTTGTGCAGCTCAGTTTACACACATAATTACCCTAAGAATGGTCTAAAACATCAGAAATTTGCACTCAAATTTCTCTTTAAAGCCAACATAAACCCAATGTAAACAATTTCTAGCTAAGAAAGAAAAGACACAACATATATGTGCTTCTTGCCTGTGCTGCCAAAAATGACTTTGGCTAACATGATGATAATTACCAAAGCATTTAACATAATGTTATTTACTTCTTGTTTTACTTAATTGCAATGTTTATTTTGTACCTGTGCATGTCTGCACTTTCATTATGTTCTAGACCATGATTTCAAAGAAACAGGGGTTTGTGCAAGAAGTACTTAGTCTATCAGTCTGAAACACTCAAGGCAACATTCCTAGAGCAATATCATGCAAAAAGACAATTTCCCCATTTCATTTGTGACCAGAAGTTATGAAGGAAGACAAGGAATTTACCCGATTCCTGGAGATAGCGATACACCAAGAAATTCACTTCGTCACTGGTTATGCTCATCTTAGCCCAACCTCAATATGATGAGGTTCACGAGAAGTGTGATCCACGCTCTGTTCAAAGGGAGAGAAAAGAAAGGCCTTTGTTTTATCTTAATAACACTATGAAATGTGTTATCAAAACAGAGGTGGGAATTGTTAAGGTATTTAAAAATGTAATAAAGTTAATGGAGCTGCAATGTCCCAATGTGAGCATCCCTTAAATATTGTGAATCAAGCACTCAGGCTGTACTGCACCTTTTAGTACAATTCAGGAGCAGTATTTAACATACATCAGAGAGTCAGATATAATATTGGAAAACTTTTCTAGTGTCAACTCCTTTACTTGTGTGGCTTTACTACACATTCTTCAGAGACTCCTCTTTACTGTGTGAGCATTTTCAGAATTGCTGGCAATTACAGTCATGTATAACACACCAAATTATAATATTTTTGCAGCTCTGAATTTGTAATTCAGCTTTCTGTCCAGTTGTTCATCCACTGAAGACAGATTCTTCTCTTACAAAACCATATTATGCAATGAATGGGGCAGGAGGGGAAAGAAAGAAAGAGAATACCATATACCTTGAGCCAACAAAGAAGACAAATATCCTTGCATTATATAAAGCTGTAATATTATAATGTCTCTGTTGATTAATGCTGAGCAAGAATTGAACTCCAATTTTTCATTTAAGTAATTGCAACCTTTAGGATGACAGTTTTACATTACTATTTTGGGCATGTACTCTGGTAATAAAAACACCGGTTTTACACGATAAATTTGTTTTGAACGTTTTCCATTAAATCTTGATGATTCATTCCCGTTTGGGAATCCGACTTAGGTAGTTTGGTTTTAAAAGACCTCAGTACTCCTCAGACATAAACTCTGCAGCCGTGGCAGCCCCCCCACACCTGTAGGAGATCACACAGAGCTCTGGGCTCTCACGGCGCGCTCAAGGCCAAAGGCCGTGGGCGTGTGCTGGGTGTTTGGTTTCCCCCGTGTCTCCCCTTGGCAAGCGGGAAGGTCGCCTTTGTCCATCGAAAACCCCTTCAGTAACTCCTGGTGCCTAAGGTAGCACCTGCTGCTGCAGGCGATGGTGATGGACGACGCCTCCCCTGCTGATGGCTGAAACCAGCAGGTCACTCATGACTGTAACAGATGTCTTTGCATATTTATGTAAATGGAGGTCTTTCCAACCCTGGTAAGCCTTTTATTAGCCTGGGCTCTATTTCATCAATAGCTCGGATGCTGGTTTTCCATCTGAGACCATCGCTTGCTAGTTTGGCAGGCACCTTCCTCAAATACTTGAGTCTTAATTGTTACAGTTTGCATTTCATGGAGAACAAGAAGAAACAAAGTACTGAAAATCATTCAGGTCTCCCTAAGGAAAATTTCATCTCCTTTGGAAAGGATGAATGCTTTCTGCTAAGATTCTGGCTGAGGACAGCATCAGCTGCATCCAACACCCATTCCTGTCACACATGCCATGTATTGCCCTGGGAAGCCACTCAGTCTCTTTTCTCCTCAATCCCTCATCTGTAAAATGGGCTCAAACTTCTCTGCCATATGATTAGGAGACTGGAAGCACTGATAGTGGCAAGGACTGAAGTTACCAGAGTGAAAGCATCACTTCTAGTATAACTTTATACACACTTCTTCCAGATAAACAGGCTTAGACCTGAATAATTAACAACCTCCCTTTTGCATAATCATTGCAACGAAGAACAAAACAGACATTCACAGCAACAGTTAAGGCCATTTTCATCTCCCAGTGCTTAAAATACATCTGTGTCATTGCTATGATAGTAATAAATCAAGAGAATTTGATAGCTGTGGGTTAAAAAAACCTTGCACTTTTTAAAAGCATTTTAAAAATAGATGCTTCAGAGTTTGGTGGTAGGAAAGTTGGTAAAGATGAAACCGCTTACAAAAATTCAGCTTCAGCAATGACGTACTCTGTGGTAAGATGAACTTTATTGAAAAAAAAAAAAATCAAAAAACTTCAAATGCCATTTTCTGGGTGCATCCTGAAAACTTTAGACATTAACATGGTATTTCCCAGATACAAAGGGTTGCTTTGGGAAAGGGGAGGCAAGGGAAATGAAGAATGCTGGTTTTGTTTGTTTTTCTAAAGATGACTTTCTTAAATTAATTTAAATCAGAGAAAATCAGTGTGATTGCAAAATAGTCTCCAAGCTCCAGAAAAAAGACCCTCCATAGCAGCTACCTTTGTATCAGAATGCCAAGCACATCCAGCAACAGTTGGATTTACAATGCATTTTCTCTGAAGTCAGTCAACAGGAATTACTTTGACACATGTGTCAGATCATATCTTTATACACACATTGTTACCATGCCACAAATAACCAGATGATCTCCACTCATATTTAAGGTTTCTTCTCTCCCACAGATGCCAGTGTAGCAATCAGATACACAACTGTAAAGCTTTTACCCCTCCAAAGCAAGACACAGATTTTGCCTTTTACCCAGAAAAATCTATTCAATAGAAATTTGGCTGTCCACACTCAATTTCATTAATGCTCTTCCTGATTCCTTTCTTCTCTGCAAATAAACAGTCCAAATAAAAGTAGCTAAAAAAGGCATGGTGGGGAGAAGAGAACATCCTTATATTTTGTGTATCTCCAAGACTGATTCATAAACAATGAATAACTAGCCTTCCCCTCTATATATTTTTTAAATGTAGAAATGTAAACTTCTGTAAGAAACTTTCAGTCACCACTGTGCTAGATTTATTTCTGCTAATTGATGGCCTCTTTTTGTTAGGGACAACTGGTATTACCTAGATTAATAGTTTTTTAAAAGAAATGAAGTGCAGTTTATAAACAACACTGGTGTGCCTTTGGAGACATTTCACATTTAAACCAGCAATAACATCTTAATTCTTCAAAATGTCAAGAGGATTAACAAAAAGCATTCAAACGTGTTTGAACTTTCTTTACTTGAAACACTTTTTCCTGCAGCTAATTACACATAATGGGAAGTTCTATTTACTTCAACTTCACTTTAAAAATTGGGCTTGTGATCCTGTAGATATTTAAGAATGCCCAAACACATGACCTGAGACAGTTAAGACTTCCCAAAGTATAATGGATGCAAAACATACAAACCCCATCAGTGGATGGACGGGTTGTCAAGATCATTCAAAATTAAATGTAACATTTACTTTAAATAAACACTCAGCTCTTAGTTCTATCAGGATAGGTTTGCAGAAATGCCTCCCATATAGGGTTAAGAATCTGGGATGTTACCTCAAACCATTGTGCTTCTCGGGCTGTTTGTCTTTCGCAGAACCGAATGGTTCACCTGGCATTCACTGGCGCCAGTGAAGCTACAGCTGCAGCACGCTGCCCTGTGCTCCAGGCAGCCAGGACAGCCTGCTTCCCAGAGTGACCACAGGGCCTGCTTTGGCTCTGGGCACCGACATATCACTGTTCTCAAATTAAACCTTCCTGCAGCACTGGGAATCCTGCTAATGGGCCATGCAAGTGGCTCTGGAGAAGGCAGCCTCACATATACCCAAGGTTCAGCACAGTGACAGCCACGTCAGCTAAGAATAGTTTATTTACATCCCATCATCCCCTTACTCAAAAGGATTGCTCTTCCTTTGCCACACATATTTTAGCACTGCTGTCATAAATAAGGGAGATCTGGCTGAACAATCAAGGGAAAATGACCTTCTAAATTTTGAAACAGCATCTAAAGACTCAGCTCCTCTGCCTCTTTTCTAAATGATGATCACTGGATCCTCCAGGGCCATGTCCTGCCCTCCAGGCCAACCCCGGGGCAGGGAACGGCCAAGGTTATTTTGGGAAATGAGTTTACATTTGCTACATGAACCAGCATGCCATCCATAGAGACTGGGAATTACCAGTCAATCCTCCCCTCAGGAAGGCGGAAACAGGTCAGACATTTAGGGAAAATACCTAAACTAAAACCTAAACCTGAAACCTAAATAGCAACTCGGGCACTTCCCATTTGTGCATCCAGTGCTGCTGACAGAAATTTATCAGGTAGTTGGTCTGGCCCTCATCTTACACATTGAAAAATTCTGCAAGCTCCAGTCTGCTTTAACTGAGTGCTGAGCAGTTGTCAGACTCTTGGGAGGGTTTTCTTTGGGTCATTGTGGCAAAATAAACACTGTCTACTTCTTCCCTCACACCCCCCTCACCTCCAAACCCCAGCTGAAACACACAAATTTTTATTTGTCTCCTGCAGAGGCTAAAATGTCTTTTCACAACTGAAATTTTAATGGTGACAACAACATTGTCATTAAAACGGTAAGGAGGTGTGAAGAGAAATTGTGTATTTGTTTTTGGGGAAAAAAGGCAAAAAGCAGAGGTTCCATAAAAATGGAAACATTCCAGAAAGTTCAAACATTTAATGTTGTTGACTGGATGCCCTGCTGCATGGGAACCAGAGTTCACACACTGATGCTCCCATTTTCTCACCCAAGATGGATCTGTGCACCAAAGTGTATCTCTCAGAACCCAACCCAGTCTCCCCATCTCAGAGAAGAGAATGTGAATGTAATTACTAGAACAGACTCTAGGAAGGCACTGTGACAGTGCAGCCAAATCAATGTGTTACTGTTTTGTATATGCTCCGTAGTTTAATGAAAAACATTTCCCAAAGCCAGAAGCCACTTCTCACAAAATGAGTCATTTAGGCAATCTCTGTGTTTTCTGTTGAAAAATACTTTCATCAGAAACTTTCAATGAGCCCTACGCTTCTGTATTTCTCGGCTGTGTCTTTACCATAGAGCCAGAAGAGAGTCAGCAGCCAGCAGCTCTTCCCCAAAGGCTAACGAGCTCTGCTTGGCCCTCATCAATGCATTCCTCAGTCTTGGCTTTTATCACAGCTGCCTCTTCTCGTGGAGAAACTCCAGCATGCTGCTTTCTCAAAATGCCAAACCAAACTTCTGGGAGAGGAAAAGAGCACACTCTGCTTCTTCCTCCCTCACAGTCTCTCCTGCCATTTCATGAGCCTAAAGAGCAAAACATCTTTTCTTCACAAGTATCCTGACAGGGGAATTGAAACCATCACACTCCTGATTACAAGGTACAAAGCACGCAAGAATGGTTCTTTCCTAACTCCATTCATGTCAGTGACCAAATCAACAGTGAAGCCTGTTCAAAATACAGTTTGAGCAAACATGATTTCCTGATTCCTCCTTGTCAGGAAGATCAAGACACCTTGCTTCAAAAAAACCTTAATCTCAAACATAAAAAGTTGCCCATTCTAGAGACCTTGCACTTAAGAAAGCAAATCAAGATGTGCTCACTAGAAGAATTGCACCATATTTCCCTGGCCTTTCTTAATGAGGACACAAATATGTTAAACTATCTTCCCTCTGTAAATGAGCACCATGTGTTACCCAAACCATTCAGTGACAAAAATGAGGCGATTTAAATATCTCAGATCTATTGTTCTCTGCTAGTTACAGGTGCTCACAGATGTCTTTGCATCACTTTACTGTTGATATTTTGAAGTATTCTTTACAAGAGCAGTAGCAAATTTGTTGTTTTAGGGAAAACAAAAGCTGAGATTCCCCAGAACAGAGTGATTTCCTTTGGGAATGGTTATTGGGTTGTACAGTATGCACTGTCTCACTTGGATGTCTGTGCTATAAACATTTATAGCACATCAGTAAGGACAGGGACCTCAATAACAGAAGGCAATGGGCTTGTCAGAAATCCTGCACTGCCAAATGTTAAGCCTGGCTCTTATTTTAGTTTTAAGTCTATTTATTTACTGTGACCTTCTGCTGATTTTTAAAAGTCCACACTAAACCAAACCAAATCTGGGGAGCCACAGCTCTTTCCTGTTCTCACTGCTGCCTGTAAGACACACCCTGATGAAAAGTTGTAACAACTGAATCTGCATCTGAGAGCTTCAGAAAAAAAAGGAATGGATATAATAAAAGTCTACCTTGGATATGATACATTAGGGTATCTCATACTATTAGCCAGTGAGCTCAGAACCATATCAGTGTTCCAAATCTGGTGCCAATCAGAGGAAAAAGGAGGAATACCACCTATAGACATGTGGTAGTGATCAATTAACCTGCAATTCTGTCTTAAGAGGTCACTCTTGATGAATCAAATGTTGTATGGACAAACCTGACAAAAATGAGGCTTTCATTTAAATAAAATCAAAATGTTGTTCAGGGAGAAGGTTGGTTTACTATGCAATATCTATAAAGACTTGCCTTTGAACAGATGAATCTTTTTTTTTAATTGTAACTGTTCCTACTGTATTTCTTATTTTAAAAATCTGCAATGAATTATCAAAATGGTTGTTCTGTCCTGGAAAAAATGTTAACA
Source organism: Phylloscopus collybita (assembly GCA_027886175.1). Classification (NCBI taxonomy): domain Eukaryota; kingdom Metazoa; phylum Chordata; class Aves; order Passeriformes; family Phylloscopidae; genus Phylloscopus; species Phylloscopus collybita. The sequence goes on along the minus strand of JAJNNQ010000006.1, from coordinate 42,224,789 downwards.
AAATAAGCCATCATCCAGTAAACTATCAAAAATAAAATTAAGAAAAAAAAAAAAAAAGATATCACAAGGATATTTATAAAAATAATTTCGCCAGTTAAACACTTTGGTGGGAATAACTGCAGAAAGCTTTATTTCTGCATGAATACTACTTTTCACTAAATTATAAACTACATTCCAAACTGTAGAGCCATTTGGAACCAAACCCACATCTATTTATTTAAAGAAAGGGCAACAAGAGATAGTCCAACATTTTGTAAGTGCTATTCAAACATTTTTCAATTAATCAACAATTCCCAGAGCAAAATAACTAGTCATCAGCAGAAGACAAGCCTTTAATCACCAAATTCCCAGCAAACTTTACATCCTCTATCAAAAGATTCTGAACCACATATCAGATCTTTCATACTTATAATCCCTTAGTTTGATCAAGTTGTTTTTCAGTTCTCAGCTGGTTTACTTAATTACATCAGCTTCCAGCATTTCAGTTCTAAGAGCTGAAGTGGATCTTTTCCAACTGCCTTTGCTGCAGAATGAAATGGGTTTTCCAGTATTGATTTTTCCTTTTTGTCTCTTTGCTAAGGGGGAAAAAGGAAAAAAAACCCCACAACTGCTCTTCCTAATTAGTGCAATTGTGCTATACCTCTTTCACAGCTTCCTCTAAGAGGAAGCCTCTGAGAGGCACCTTCAATTTTTTTAATAAACAGAAATATTATTTACACTAATAAATGGAAAGCTCTGGGATGCAAAAGAAAGACTAATGGGAAAGCAATGGTTGATAGTAGATCTAGAGCTTGCAAATGAAATGAAAATTATTGTTCTAAAATAAAAAAGAAGAAATTACAGAAGCTTTAGAAATCAAAACACATGATTGGATTTAGTCTGAGAACCAAGATGCCTCATCCGTCTTGGAACAACTGAAGTCAATTGGGAATGCTGCCACTAAACAGAACCAAGGATTTTCTTCCTTACATGAGCACAAAATTGCAATTAGGACAAACCCAGGGACAATGGTATGTGTCCACTCATTTCAAACCAATTAGGCCAAAATACATGACTGTCTGACGGTGCAGTAACCACTTGTCTCTGTGCGTGTGCGTTTCCATGCACGTCATACAACAAAAATGTGCTTTAAATCTTACAAGTAGAGCTATTGTGCTCAAAAATGTTAAGGAAGATTGCAACTTTAAAAAGATGGCACAACTGCTCCAGCAATATCTCATTTCCTTTAATTTTGGCGAGAGGGCAAATACATTAACACTATCTCAAATATAACTTTTCACTTAATATACCTGGATTTTCAGTAAAACCTAACAAAACAAAATATTAGCATTTTAATTTTTCATCTGTACTTCAAATACAGAGTTTCAAGGTGAAACGAATGTGATGGCATGAGTTCCTACCAGAACTGGCTGTATCTGATTCAGATGTGAGTAAAGTAACACAGCTGAACTTTTAGAATAAACATTCCCCCCAAAAAGCTAGAATAAAGTGCAGTTTCTTTTTCAGCTGACACTTAGTAGTAAATATACACTAAAATAAATGTGAAGCATCTTGAGTCCCAAGCTGGTCTGTAAGAATGGGCACTGGCAGGCACCAACTGTGATGAGACAGGCAATGGTCTAGAAGAGCAAACGCTGTCTTTGAGGTGACACCGTGTTTCTGGGAGACAAAAGGAGCTTCCAGAAACTTCCAAAAGGTTCAGAGCCACCTGCTACATGGGCAGTGGGGATTACCAGCTGTTTTAAATGAGGCAATTGCAGGGCAAGGAACACAGGAGCGATGGGTCTCGAAGGACAAACGAGAGACAGTCTGAAGGATTTGCCCAAAATACAGAATATCTGAATAAGGCTTTTTTTGATTATTTCTGATTTTTATCTTTGCTGCTAAAAATGGTAGAACTGGTGGCTGGGGTAAAAATCCTGATTTTTCCAAACACATCTGAGCGCTCAGCTGCAGAACTGGGTTGTGTCTTGATTGTGCACCTTACTTTTGAAGAGTGAGGTACAGATAAAACATCCATGTGGAGTTTTTTTACCATGTTCCTTACAGAGAGTGTTTCCTAAACCACCCTGAGGATAAATCCTTGTTATAGAAACCAGACCACTACCACCTCACTGGCTGCAGTGTGTCAGTGCCCAGTACAGTGGTAGGCACTTCCAGTACCCTACATGTCACAGACAGCAGGTTGCCCGAGCACTGCCAGACCACAGAAGTGGCATGCAGAGGAGTGAGCACAAAGGGCTTCAAGACTTGGTCTTGTACCTTGCCCCTTTGTCCCAGAGCTGTGAGGCACCCCCAAAGGCTCTCCAGGCAAGTGGCAGCACAGACACAGCACTGCCACCATGCAGGAGGGCCTGTTCATCCACATACCTGCAGGTTTGTGTGCTACGTCCCTCCACAGGACCCAGACACCCAGTAAAACCTGCTTCAATTCCATGCATATATGAATTTCATCCTGGCTTAGTCTCTTTCAGGACAGCTTGACACAAGTAAAGTCAGAGAGAAGTTAAGAATTAGAACCATTCTGGTACTGCTGTCTCATGACAACACTGGTAACTTGCATGATAAAATCTTCCCTTGGACTTAGCAAAGCTCTGCTTGAGATAAACCATCACAAATCTGTGCTAGGCTAGTTTTCTAGCCATGCATGCTGGCCCTACACAGCTGCAGGTTCCTAGAAGCAAAGGACAGAAGGACCAGTGTTGTTCATCACATGGAGGTGGAGATGGGCCATCCCTGACACCTCCCAGTCTGGGATCTGCGCAGTAAGGGAGAGCCACCAAGGTCTAGAGAGCAGCAGGGAGCTGCAGCAGCTCAGCTAGTTCATGTCTGGATGGCCTCAGGCAAAGGGAATGTGCAGGGATGTCATTAAGGGAGTGTGTTTTTATTCGTTTCTGCTAATAAGCTCAGCAGATGTTACTGGAAACAGTTTGATGTTATTTTTCCATCATTTTCAATGGTTTTTCCCCCTCAGAAAGCAAAAGGAGTAGATCTTGCCACATATTTCAACCTTCACTTGTTCCCTCTGCAGTATTGTTAAAAATGTATCTGAAGATTTTCTTTATTTTTATTATTACTGTACAAAGGGAAAAAGCATTTTCCCATTTGTCTGTAATTCCAAAATAGCTGAAAGGATTATATTCCAAATTAATGAAGAAAAACACTTTTCGGACTCACAGCATGGAAAATTTCACCCCCCCAAAACAAGTATTTCGTAAATTTTAGGATATATAAATACAAAGAACTATAATGGAAACTATTTCAAACTTTTATTAGGGCAGTTCATATAATAAACTATTTATAAAGATTTTAAGTATGGCTATAAATGCTTCATGTTTTTCCTTGAATAATCCTAAGAGAATGGCAATGTTAAAAGCTGTAAGGACGAAGATTACATAGGGTAGCAGAGTGGAACAGACAAATATATACATAAATTCAGCATATTTCACTGCTGTGTATTTAGTTCTTAGTGGAAATCTGTTGCAGCATTTTTGTATGTGTGTGTTCATTTTTTTTTAAACATAACCATCCGGCTTATATTGGTTTGAGCTCTGGAGAAGGGTTATTAAATGTCTCCATTTTATGGAAGGTATAGGACTACTTTCCTTCTTGGAAGATGGAGAAGGAAGGAAGATGGATGGAGGGAAATAATTTGCTTTTAAAGAATGCGTGCAGAAACTTCTAAGCAATCACTAAAGTAAAAAGCTTGTTTCTAGGTTCTTCTTCTGCATTCACATTGCTAAATATTTTATAGATAAAATTCCCATTAAAAATCAATACAAAGAATTAAGGGTGAGAAATTTCTCTCTAATAAAAACTACTTCAACCACCAACTTTAGATACTCATTTATCTTTAATTTTCCTCTCAATATTCTACAGCCAAATTTAAACAGCTAAGAAAAAAACCACACACGGTATACCCAGTAATATAATCCAGGTTGTACAACACTATCACACATATTATCTGCCTTTTCATCCATCCTCCCCCCTTTACATGCTGTCATAGTCCAAGAGGGGTGAGGCAGTCTCTTTGTCATTTCAGACTTTCCTGGCTTTTTGTGGGTGAAGAATGAAAAACACAAAATTACAGAATCACATTGCTGGTGGTAGCATCATTAAGTCCTACACAGCCCCAATAAAAATAGCAAATTCTATAGATTAAAAGGCAATGCTAAGAGGAAAGGTTTTTAACCTCCTTTTTGAAAAAGCTAAACAGCCTAGAAACTAAGACGAACTAAAAAATCCTTTGGGAGTCAGAGACAGACATGACATAATCTAAGGTTTTCATAAAAAAATTCAGTTAAATACTTCTCAGGAAGGATTTTAATATATTATGACACAGCTATTAGTTAGCTCAGATTAAATAAAAAAAGCACTCCCCTGCTTTAAAAAAATCAAGATACAGAGAACTGAAGCCTTAAATCCATACATACCGAGTTTGAGAAGCTTTTAAAGGTTTTAATCCCTGGACAAGAATCACTTTATCAGAGAATAAAAATACTCTACATTTTTGGCCTTCCCTCTAAGAAGGACTCCAGGGAAGCCAGATGTGATCACAAAGGTTGAAGTAGATGTCAATCATATGCTTGCTATAAAAGAAATATTATAAAAGCTGCTGAACACCAGTAGGATTTTGGGTGCCTAGAGACTTGAGGGTCCCAGGCTGGAGGGGATCTCAGGAGGTCTCCAGTCCTACCCCCTGCCCAAAGAAGGGCCAGCTCCGAGGTCAGACCAGGCTGCTCATGGCTTGCAGCCTTCAGAGCTTGAAACCCTTCTGGGACAGGGATGGCACAGACTCTTGGGATGACCTGCTTCACTGCCTCACTCCCTCATGGGAACACCACAGGAAAAACTTCTCCTTATACCCAGCCCAAACCTGTTGCAACTTGTACCTCCTCTCTCTCACCCTGCCAAGCCTGCGCTGCTGTGAGGCTCCATCTCAAGGACTTGCTGTGGGTGCTGGGGGCTCCAAAAGCCATCCCATCTCCAGGCTGCCCCTTTCCCCCCACTCCCTCCTCACAGTGCTGCAGCCCCACTGCCCTGTGTCCTCCCAAGCACCCTCCAGCTTGTCCACATCTTTGCTGTGCCAGGTGACAAAACCAGATGCAGTATCTGGATGTGGTCTGACAAGGAGCCACACAGACAGGGACAATCCCTTCAACTGATCAACTGGCTGCGCTCCCACTCACACTGCCCAGATTGTGTCTTCTAGTTCACACAAAAAGAAATTCCACCAGGGTTATAAAGAGGAAAAACCTCCATATGGCTTTAAAATGAACATCAGTACCAGCACAAATTCAAGGGAAACAATTTTTCCGAACTGGAATAATCTTACTCGTTGTCCTCTTTACTAATTTTATTTGGAAAAAAAAATAAATTATTTGGAAAAGACATGCAGGAAGGTAGATAGGGTAACACTCCATACTGTCATGCCTATTAGATCTTCTAAGGATAATGTAACCAAGTGGGTATTTTAGTCATCCAGCTCCTGGAACATAATTCTCAGAGACTAGTTAGCTATGAAATTCCCTCTGCAAGGAATAGGGAGAGTTATGTGCCTGTTTCAAAGATTTATGTGTTTTCCTGTAGACGTGGATTAGACACTTGTCTGAGACTGGGATTCATTGCTTCAAATTTCCGCTCCAAATCCAGGCTCCGATTTGTATTTTTGGCTGTGGAGAACTGACTCAGAACTTTTATTTGAAAAGGAAAAAAAAAAAAAAAAGGAGAAAGGTGGCAGTGGAAGTGGTATAACAGATTTAAGAGACTGAAGATTAAAGTATTCACTTAAGAATTAGCAGGTTCAAACTTGCATTTTCCAGCTCCCAGGAGAGCACACTTTACACCTGGTTACAGGTTGCTGAAACAAAACCACTATGGAGCAAAAAACTGAAAGACTTGCAAGGACCAGGAAAAGCAGCAAGGATCTGTAACCACTTTTAATTAATAAATCACTTATTTATTGCAAGTATCATGAATCATACACATTTCAATATTTTGTCAACATCAATGAAAAAATTGATTTAAATATGAGCATTTGTCCAAAGACAAATTTTCTTGCATTTTTTCCACTCTTCAGTAGTCTTTTTTACATATGTTTTACATTTCCTTATTAAGAGAAGATAAAATTGGTCTCCTTATTTCTACAGAAACTCAAGAGCCTTTGTAGTATTATGCAAGGAGCAGACATCAACACCTATATTTAAGCATGACATATTATAAGCTTATATTATTATTTATAATTTGACTCCATTTCAACTATTTGGATTGTAAAGCTCCACAGTGAGTCTTTGCCTGAGGCAATTTTTTTTATCTGGAAGGCATAAGCAAAAATAGTTCGGTGGTTTCAGAGTGAAGGTGGAGAAAACCCAATTTTGCCAATATTTATACAGTTTCAGTGTTTCAATGAGAATTTCCAGTGCCTCTGTATTTTGAAGAGGGATTTGATGTCTGTTAGAGAGGCTGCTCTCATTGCAGAGCCTTTGTTGTCACACTGAATATCTGTGCAAATTTAACTAAAATAAAGCCTTCTGAAAATACTACTTGTATACACATTGCACAGGTTTGCAAGAGGCTGTAATTCAATTACCAAAATATTTTCCTTGTATTAACTTTGCTTCCTACTCAGGAAGGCAGTGCTGTCTGACAAAGGCTACTGTCTCTGCCAGGAGATCAGAGTCTTTTTACACAGGGGAAAGCAGCCACAGGCTGATGCATGGGGAAGGGTGAGGGATGGGACACGCACTGGGAAGGGCAAAGGGCACCATGGCTACAGGCTTATGGGCAGCTGAGATGGTAGTCTCAGGTGTCTCATCACACCAGACAGCAAAGAATACTTTCTTCTCAACAAGTATTTCAGAAGAAAAAAATTTTATAATCAAAATGTGATTTTTACATTCCTCTGCTGTCTTTCATACTGATTTTTATCAGTCATTCCTGCAGATCTAGATCGGATGATCCTTAATGCCCTGAAGCTCTATTTATTTACATCTTACTGTTATTATTTTCACGAGTCAAGAATTTTTCACCTAAGCACTTGATTATAAGATTTCGCTAGTTTAGGGAACCCTTTAAAAAATTGAAAAGTATAATTTAAAAAACATAGAGGAAGATTTCCTTTTTCCCTCTCCCATTTATTTCTTTCTCAGTTAAGCAAAGACTATATTTTACTTGGATAAAATTTAATTTGAAAATTGCTTAGATTTTTAACCCTTAATAGACTGCTAATATTTAATCAACTCTTTTGACAAGAAATGCACACAAACACCCTTCAATGCATACTCATTCTCAGGGACTGCACTGAAAGACAGAAAAGAAACAAAACCTGTTCTTGTCAATGCCACTTTTAACATGGCTCTGCTGTCAGTGAACAATATTTTGGTACTATAAACTAGAAAAAGGCCATCAAACAAAATCCATCAGCAAAGAGCCATCACTTAAGTTTTTACTGACCACCAACTTGTAAAGTGCTGGCCTGGAGCTCTTGAGAAAAGGGATATTCTAAACCCAATGCCTGCAAAGAAAACCGTAAGGCTCACAATGATGCAAGAATTTATTCCTTTCTCTTCTTTTTGTAATAAATGCCTCAGTATTTATCCCGATGTTTAGAAATGCTTCCAGTCCCTTAGGTCCAAAAGACAGGTTTGCCACACCAAATACAGTAAAAATGATGATCCTCCCTCCAATAAAAAACCTTGTGAAAGAAATCTTAAAAACAGAGAAGGTTTCACCTCTTCTACATTTCATATAAATACATCACTATTACCTGACTGGGTAACAGCTTTTTGTTCTCTTTAGGAAAAGGAAAATAAGATTAGAAAAAAGGAAAATATTACCACAGATATTTCCTTAAGAAATTTTCCTTTTTAGCCACTGACACTTAAAGCCCTAACCTACGCACAAGTCTTCCATGATTATTAAAACTACAAAATACTCTCTAAGACATGTAGTCACTAAAATGCAATCAAGACCTGTTAAACAAACAACTTTAAATGGTTTTACTTTATGTGACCTAATTAGTAATAGGATTATAGCATGTCTCTTTTTGAAGTCTCAGCTTTCTAATGTTAAGAGCTGACATGGACACCCCAATGCAGCATTTATCATACACCCAGATCAAGCAAGTACAACTTTTTTTTAGTGGAGAGCAGGAGTCCAGGCACATTTCACTGACAATGAAAACTGCTTATAATTAGTAATAAACTTTGCATTCCTTTTGGCAGGAATACAGTATAAAATGTAGCAAAATAAAACAATATGGGGCTTTTGTATAAAATCAGTAATGATTGTCTAAGAAAAGTATAGTTTTATGCACATGCAAATGCCAATTTTCACATTAAAAGATGAATTTCACACCTCAGGACCTAACAGTGTCACCATTAACGACTTTTTAATGTTCTGTATTTTGAAAGAACTCTTAAAACATTAACAAATACATGTTAAATGTTTCTATGTAGGTTTTGGTGCTACACAGAGGCTCTCAGGACATCTTAAGCCAACCATTATGGTTGTATGGCACCACATCCATTCCCTTCCAAAGTGAAGGACCACACTGCATTTGTGACACAATGTGAACATAAATTTAAAACACCTTCAACAAACTCATATCTCTAGCCTCTCTGATGATTTCAACTGTTACTATAACAAGAACAGAATCATTTCTACTGTTCCTCAAAAAGCAAAATTAACAACAGCCTTTCTAGTTCCACCTCAAATTAGGCCACCTGCCTAATAATGCCAGTATGTAAGAACAGGTCTTAATGCTTCTGATGTATTAAAAAAAGACCAGAAACCATGTGTCAGCTGCTCACCTGACCCCCCAGTCCTGCTTTAACTGAACTTTCAGTACCTCCTGGTTCTGTCTTGGTTACAGCAGCAGCAACCAGCAGAGCTGCATCCATCCTCTCTACTGAACTTCCACAAAGCCCTTTTTAATTCACGCAGAGGGTGGCTGACATGCTCGTGGTGATGGTTTAAGTGCTCAATCATCTTCTGATGACTGACCTCTCAACTGAGTTATATATTCTTTACTATAAAGTAGAAGTGGAGGAAAGAAAAGCCTGGGGACAAGAAGTCAACTATATTTCTATGAGTGTTGAGGTAGAAGTAAATAACAGAAAAAATCACTGCCTTAAAATGAGTTATAATTAATCCAATAGCACCATAAATGCATGCACAGTGTTGCTGTTATTTCATCACTAAGTACAGTCCAGTTCTTTATATTATTAAATTTGCAAACAATTCTGTAAGACATATAAAGTCACTAAGATGCAATGGATATTTAGTAATATCAAATGAGACCCTTAAAATTATTTTACTTCATGTGAGCTAACCAGTGAGAGAATAATATCATGTTTCAAATTTTACTATCACTTTTCTAAGCAAATACTCTGTTGCAGGTATATTTTTAAACTGGGGCAATTAGCTTATATAAAGTGAAATTAGAACTTTTATTTAATGTTTTTAAGAACACCTTTTGCTTATAAAGACACTTTTTAATAATTTTTGTGCTTATATGGAGTAATTTAAAAGCCAGTTGCTATAATGCCTGTGAAGTGAAGCTGGAGGGGTAAGCCATTTACACGATGCCTACATTCACTAACCCACAGGACACAGAACCATATAACACACAAATTACCACAGAGACATAACACATCATCAAGGTATCTTATAATGGGAATGGTAAAATTAAAGTTGCAAAGGCCACCAACCAGTACAGCCTCTCTTGCCACCTGTTGCTGCAGTCACTTTGTCTCCTGCAAAGGCAAAAGCCCTTCGCTGGAACCAAGGAGCTGAGCCTGAGGAGAGACATTGTGAACTTGCACACAGGGCAAGGTCTGAGCCAAGCTTGGAGTGTAGGGCTTAAATTCAGGAGACTGGTGGCAAATTGCATGGTGAGAGAGCTGATGGGCAGGACTGAGCACAAGTGCGTCCTGGGGACATGGAAGAAAAGCTTCAAGGACAAGGCAAGGACACAGGCACAGCGAAGAAGGAAGAGGCTGCCAGGTATGGGATGTGGCCCAGAGAAAGCTGTGGTGGATGAGAATGCCAGCTAAAGAGAGGCTCCATTCCAAGAGCAAAGAAATGCTTTCCTATTTAATTCCTGCTGCTTAATTGCACCCTCTAAGGGTATTTAGGAAACATCATTTACTTTGATTACAGGTGAGGCTATAAAACAGGAAAGTTGCACAATTGCTTCTGCTTCAAGTCAATATTCCAAAGATTTCACAACTCCTGAAACACCCACACTACATTCCCTCACTTGAAACCACTCAAGAAACCTGGGAAAAAACCCAGCTTCAATTTCTCCTTCCCCACAAGATCACACATGAATGAAGACTTGTATTCAGCAAGTGGAATAAATGTGTTACCATTTTTTTCACCTGGGGAACGGGTGTCTGTAACTGCACTTCTTACGTAAAATGACCTTTTTGCCTTCATTCAAGAAATCATCCATTTTCTTGAAGTATAAGCAGAATACTCACTCATGTCACTTTCAGAAGTAAGAGATTACACAGAGAAAATTGAAAAACTACAGTGCAAGTAAGTATTCCCAAGACAAGATCTGAAATATAACTAATATTAAATGTGAAAACACTAGTCTGAAGATTTTGCCTTCATTCAGAGAGAAGATCAAACTACCCCCGTATGAAGAAAGAGCAGATTCTTCCACACTAAATCCTCTTATACCTCCAGAAAAATAGAAAAAACCCACTAAGTTTCTCACGGTACTGAGTATATCCTGTACGTTCTTCCACATTCAAAAGTGCATCATCCCTCTCTATACAATTATAATAATGAAAAAAATCAAACAGGAGACCAAAGAGCTGTAAGAACTTCTCAAATCTTGTGTTAATTCAGAAATCAAACTCCCTCTGAAGTCTACAGCTGTTCCTATTTCCCACAGATCAGATTAAATTTTGGCTGAGTCTGGCGTAAGTTAACAAACAGAATTTGCTAGTGCAGGCACTGGGGACACAATGGCATGACCCTTTCAAACCTCCAATCTCGACTCAAGTTTAGCCAAAAGTGTGAAAGAAAAATGGTTAGCTTTTGCTCAATTAATGGGGCACAGCAGAATTCCCTGTCTGTACACACCACTCTGCTGGTAGGCAATATAAATAAGTGGCAGAACAAGCCTTTAGAGGACTCACAATCTATTTAACAGAACAGCATCTTGGTCCTTCAGACTAATACATTGTCTTCAGTATAAAATGGCAGTTTTGAGGTCAGAAATGTATGGCAATAATTAGATGCTCAGTGTTAAACCAGACCAGGGAGGTGGTTTACAGCTACTCTCTTAATAGCATCTCCTAGACTTCCTAACAGCATTTAAAATAGTGCCCAGACTGCCTGATGTGGCTGGAGAACACAGCTTTATCTAACATATCCATTAACAGTAAAAATCAGGAGACAGACTTCTCAGTGTTCAGGTTAAGGGCTCCTACAGAAGTCATTTAGGTATGATAACCTCATTAAAACTGTGCTCAGAAGCTGCTATTGTGACACCCATGACACATCAAATGCTCGTCAGAAAACCAGTCATCATTAATATCTCTATTTATTCTGCTTCACAGAAAGGCTGAAATTGAGTTTCACTGCTTATAGATATGTATGTTGGTTTAGAATCATCCTTCCTAGACTGAAATAAAAAAAAAAAATCTGGCCAATGTTACCCAGATTTAAGTTGTGAATTCCTGTGGGTCAATAAAAAAATTTCAGTCCTGCTTTATAAACCATCTTTACACAAGATCATTATATAAACCATTTATATTCAGCTGAGATAGCTGAATAAGGCTGATCAGCATGTGGTCAGCTTTTTTTTTAATGGTAAATTGATATAACCTCATCTAGAAACTTAAAAATGTCCCTTTAAAAGTGTAAAAACTTTAAAAAAAATTAGATACGAATTAAACTCTACTATTGCTCTCAGTCTTTGTCAGATATATCAAACCTGAAATCTTAAAATGTTAAGAATAATCTTAACATTTCCCACTGCTTGCACTGAACCACTTCAGTTCACAAGGACTCCTTCAGGGATTTCAGAGACCTGTGGTTAAAAGTCTCCTTGTGTATTTTGTTCCATGAGATACCAGGCCATTCTCAAGGATGAAAATAAGCCTGGTTATTTCCCAACAAGTTTGACATTGTTTTGCCATTTCCTGAATGAGCGTATCAGTCCTTGGCCACCACACAAATCATCCAGCCAGGACAGGCTATTTTTATAGTTCCCAGATGGTCTTTATGTACTTTCATGCATGACATGAGCTTTGCTGGATACAACCACTCTGTCGACCTCGGTGCATGTGAAACTGTTTTCTCCAAGTACAAAAGGTAGGAGCTGTGTCGTACACATGGGTACATCTATTCATAGTTATGTCATGCACTTCAGCTAGCACTGCATCATTTCATTTTCATAATGTACCTTGAAATTTGTCATTGGCAGGAGTTCAAATTGTGTCATAAAAAACACACTGTCTTCAGTTTCAGTTCAGTCTAGTTATCTGCTGCTTCCAAAGGGAAATGTGACAAGGCATTTGCATTCAGGAGTTGAATGGTACTTATGATCCCAGCTCTACTTCAGAGCAAACACTCAGCCATTATCACCCATTTCTGAAATTATATTGGAGATACTATTGACACTCAGCATCTGAATAAACTCTTCCAAAAAATTCCTTTGGGGTTGCCTTCACATAGTCTTGGATGTAGTAAGAAAAAAGTCCACACTCAAATATTTGTCCTCAGCATTATTAAAACCACCTGACTGAAACATAACAATCAAATACCTCTAGGAAAGCCAACAGAAACCATGAATTACATTCCTTTTTGAGGATAACCAGTTATTTGTATAGACTGCTGCTTAGCAAAATGGGTAACTTACCACCTATACAGCAATTCACAAAAGTGGACATGTATGTTTGTTAGTAGATACAACGAAAACAATTTTGACACTGCCAAGATGCTCGTAGCCTCTGAAGGCTCCTTCCACAGTAAAGTATAGCAAGGTACATCTGTAGTTTGGGAGACCACAGAGAAGGTGAAGCCCATGGTACAGAAGTAAACAGTTTATCTACCCAAGAATATCAGATTGGGAGAGAACCTGAGGTGCCCTTGGTGCTTCAAGTGCCCTGTTTGGCTCATTACTGTGTAGCTCCAGGCCGTAAGTGAAACCAACTACACATCAACGAGGGGCACTGACACATGACAGAAAATGCCTGAGGACTTGGACTTGTAACTAAGGCAGCAAATAACAACTCCTGTACAACAGCTATTCCCAGAACTTGCTAGACTGGTTTTCATATTCTGCTCCTGTTCTGGACATTACATCAACTTACAACAACTTAAAGAGAGGTTGTTGCTGTTGATGATGATGAATGGCATGCTGGTTTCAAATACTTTTACATATGGAAGATGAGAAGCATTTTATGGAGCTGCAAATATAACGAAAAAGTGACAGTACACAAAAAGTCGTGGTATACACACAAAAAAGATGCAACACGCCTTTTTTCTCTCACTTGGAAGAACTTCATCACTTTAGTAACAGGACTGTAGTAAAATTCACTAAAGAACATTGTTTTCTGTCTCTGTTAGGGACTCATGGGAAAACTGCTCTGTCTCAAGTCCAAATTACATCTTCCAGTATTAAACTCCTTGGTCTATACTTTGACAGAGAATTGACATTTTCCTTCACTGTGTTCAAAACTCTCCACAGTTTTAAAAGCATATCTGGTACTTGATACAGTCACACATTAATCTCTCTGACCACACAACCAAGGAAACTAAATGCCCCATAACATACTAAAAGAGAAAATGCCACTCTTGGATAGCTGAACTGTGCCTGTAAAGTATTACACATTTTTGTTTGGTTGGCTTAGCTACAGAGACCAGGGCTGAAGGCAGAATGAAGTCCCCAGGTATGTGCTCGCTCTGGCTTGCAACCTGGTAGGAGATGTGGGTCTCACTGCAGAACTTTGCTCCCTCTCCTCAGCTCTGACCTGCTTTGGGCAGGAGTGTGGTGTGTGGAAGCAGGCTGTTCCAGGATGAGGAGCCTTCAGTCCATTCTGGCTGGGTATTGGCATCCCCAGGGACCCCTGGTGTCACTCCTCAGCTGCTAAGTCTGAGCACTACATAAGGCGCTACCTTGCTGTAAACAGCACCAGTGAACAGAACCAAATGGATAAAAATCAGGATGTCTGATTCTGAAGTCTGGTTCAGCTGCAGATTTGTTTTATAACCTTGATTTACATCTGGAAAGGTGTGCTTAATCAGCTTCAGTCAGGCTCTGGTGAGTGAAAGATGACAGCAGGTATCATCTGAGGACCCCTGCCATGGCTCTGTCCACTACAGCACTGCTCTTGCCACTGAAAATGTCTCTGCTTAAGTGTGAATATGGTGCACAGGCAGCAGTGCAGGTGTAAGATGTATCTAATAATTAAAGAAAAAAATTGAATGATATAGTAAGATGTCTATGTGCACTAAAATATTTTTCTGCACTTAAGTAAAGAGAAGTCCTTTTTTAGAAAAAAAAAATCACAGGGGTTTTACAATCACTCTTAAGCGATCACCTTAAATAATGTAGTTTGACCACACAAGTGAGTCGGGCAGTCAATGAAATTCACAGTAAATCCAGAGGGCAATTACTTGTTAAAGTCTATTTATATGAGCTTAAAAATGTGTTAAAAAGAAACAAATTTGTTTTCATGTCCTACACAATTCATCTTGCCTTAAAAGCTTGGAATGTAACAAAATACAGAAAAACAGTTTTATCCAGAGATGTTGTCCTTTGCACCAAGTCACATGTTTGGTCTTGTACACTTCCTAAGCCATTTTTGTGCTAAGAGAAAGAAAAACACCTGCAGCACTGGAAATTGTAAATAAGACTGTCATTTGAGCACCAAAATGAAGAGAAAACATTTCAAGCTTCTTTCATATTGTCTAATGAAGTGTGTTTTGTAATTCAAAATAATGAGAAAAACTACACAGTTTAGGCTGAAGAGTGATTCCCAAAGATTACATTTGACTCTCAACTCCAACTCTGCAACCTTGGGAAATACAACTTAATCTTTTTGCTTATATCTCACTGTAAACTGTTTTATAATAGTTCACTTAAGCTTTATTCATCTCACCAGTGTTTTGTGGTAATTAGCTGGACAAAATACACAGAAAAAATGAAACAAAATCCCAAAATGATAAAGCAAACCTTATCAAAGGATATAAACTATACATATCTTCACTTTCAAAATTCTCTTCAAGACACTTCATCTTCACAATAAAAAAAAAAAACAGCCTTGACTTTGAATTCAAGGTTGATTGAATTTCGTCATGCTCCCAACCTTCCAGATCCTGTTAATTCAAATTATTAATTGGCAGATAGCCAGAAGAAGCAGGGGAGGGGAAATCTAATTTGTGCATGTGCTTAGACAACCAAAAATTCCCTTTACAATTGCTTATCTCCATATTCCCTCTGTTCATCTTCCAAAAAAGCAACAAAATAAGAGCAGAAGCACTGCCATAGTAGATGGGAATGAAGTGCTGAAAGTACAATCCGTTTTCCAACAACTGCAGACACACACATTCTTGCCTTTTTTACTCTCCTTGTTTTCATTGCTGGTATTAGTAGTTATTTTTTAACTGCTGCACAAGATGGCAAGTCCCTCTGACAAGAGATGTAAAGCCAAAGCCTCTTTCCCAAAGAACATTTATTAAAGCTCTTGACTAAACCCACTGGAGCTATTAAAGTAAAGGATGAGACTTTATGGCTCTCAAGTGAAGCAGGGGCATGACAGTGATCCCAAGGCACTCAGAGAACCTCACTGCTTTCAGCTGAAAGGAAGGTACAGGTCACAAGGACAAAGAGGAGGGATGAAGGGGGCTACATGGAAGAGCACAAGAAAATGGGTTTATCCTCTTTCTAAGCTCACTCTTTCTTATGTCACATCCCACAATTATTTTTGCCTTTTCTCATTTCTTTGTCATGCTTTTAAAACTTCATTATTTCTCCTTAGTTTTTGGGGTATTCAAAATGAAGGTTACCTTTACACTAGGATGGCTGAAAATTTGCAGTTTTCTATTTCCAAGACACAGCTGACTAAACTTGGCAACATTTGCAGTATCTGCTGAAATCAGTACCTGACTTCCTCTATCCCAAGTAGCATCAATTAGATAACTGACAGTAAAATAAAAGAAAAAAAAGAGAAAAAAGGAAAAGATATAATGATCACTGTCATCTGCCTACTTTTGATAGCAGTCACTTTTTACTGCTACCATTGAAAGAGTGAATGGTTTAATCCGGAAATATTTGTAGCATAAAAAAAATACACAAAAATTAATACTCAATTTTTATGGATAATGTAGGCAATAGAAGATCTGGAGCTAAAAGCAGTACATGAAATAAAATAATCATTTAGGCTGGAAAAGACCTTTAGGATCATGAAGTCCAGGTGTACAATAATGGTATTCATGTGCCTTGTAATTTGTTCCTTGCTGAAACCCCTGTGGAGCCTGACAGCCAGAAGCTGGAAGCCTGGAGAGTCCCAGCTGTCACCACAGTGCAGGTGACCCCAGGAGGCTGCAGGACACTTAGGGAATGCTAGAACTCCACTGTGGGGAGCTCAGCCATGGCTGGGCAGATTTAATACAGCACAGTGGCCTCACTGGCCAGGTTTTGCCCTTCTTGCTGTATAGCCTGCAAAGCATTTTGAACAAATGGTATTACACACTTGGGATTTCATGTTGCTCTTCATTGTATTACTTGAGAGTCAGTGGGAATAAAATTGACTTCAGGAAACCAAAGGTCAACCTGCTGCAGTTTTTTTTTTTCCCCTTGCACATTACTGCTAATAAGAAGTTGTGTGAAAGTGAAATTAATTTGCAGGGATAATGCTTCAATACCCCTTTTTGCAGTGTTGTTGCCTTAGATATGAACAGCTATATCTGACCAGAACTTACTCAACCATTTGCCTGTTTCACAGGGAAGGTGAGTTAGATCTGACTGTCTTTTATCAGCATGGACTATGACTGATAGTCAAAAATGCACCAAACACTCCCTTGTTACCATGTGCCCTAGCACCAGTATTTGAGGGAGGCACTCACATACGACAGGTATCTCAGCTTGGAGCTATGCTGTTACTTTCCAAAATCTGTAAGCAAATTCAAAGCCATAATTTAGCCTTCAATGTAATCAAATACCCTTCAAACATGAGGGGAGTAAGTTTGTTTCAACATGTTCAACATTCAATTCAAATTTTTCGAAAGCTGGTTCACCATTAAGCACAGCACACAGAAAATGTTTTGCAACTTCCTCCCAATTCTTTATGTATTCAGAAATACTTCAACTGTCCTGCCAGCTCCAAGAGGTAAGTAGTTTTTCACTTGGGAAAAAGAGGCAGCCTGTCAACCCTTTCCCAAGCCCCAGGCTTCTGCAAAATCCAGTCCTATCTGTCCTACATACAGTAAGCAACCACATCTTGCTTTAAGTCTTGACCTCATCCTTTTACCTCTGTTTCAGCTTGGTAGGCCTAATTTAGTAGTGATTTACTAATTAGATGAAAAAGCATTAAAATGCCTGCAAAACTAATCAGGAATCAAGTCCCAATGACTACTTCACCTTCAATCGCTTAATTTCCGTAGCTGCCAGATCAAAGGTACTGCAGATGGCACAGACTCAACAGCACAATTCAGACCTGAGGATGGTTTATTGACAATTGAATATTACTGATGAGTAAACCAAAACTAAAAATTACAGCTATTCAAATGTGCAGAGAAATAAAGAGGTTCATAAGAATTCTCCTAATAGCCCAGTTTTTTTCTGCTTCCAGGTCTGATTAGTTACCATTCACTGTACTGATCTGGTATAATACAAGTGGGGAGAGGGGAACATAATATTGACTAGTTTTATTCCAATATTGGGCTGAAAAGCCTATTAATTATGTAGAGATTACACACCATCCACAGGAAATGACTGTTGTTTTCAAGTGTTTAATTACTATGGGAAAAAAGTAACAGTGCTTTTAAAGCAATGCCCCAACAACTTCTTATCTATTGGCTGCTACCCATAAGGAAATGAGATAATTCTAAGGGCAGAATGTTAATTTTTATTTGCTATATTAGTTAAAAATAGTTAATTTGCTAATTAGTTAAAAATACTACATGGTAATGAAAAGCTATTCTGCATTCAAAACAAAACTAAGAGTGGCTAAATTAACAGAACCATTCAGATGACAAGGTACAGTACATGACAAATTGTTGTTGGTTTTAGGCTGTTTTATGCCTAGATTTTAGGCTCAGACAACACAAAAAAACAAGAGCAGGAAAACGTGACCACAGATGTATGAATTTATTTGTTTTATCAGTTCAGCTCTAGTTTGAAGCAGTTTAAATGAGTTTTGATAATGAAAGGCGATGGGAGCAGATCAAATGGTGCAAGTGATTTGATTAGCTCCCTGCTAACCATCTCAGGTAGATTTAATTTAGAACAGCACGATCACGTCCGACTGTGGCAAACAGCTCTGCACCTGCCTTCCGAGGTGACATCTTCATAGGAGACTGAGAGCTGCTGTATTTGCAAGGGCTTTAGGAAAATCACCCATTTTAAGCTTCTGGTATCTTCTCAAGACAAGACAAGAAGTTCAATAAAGAGAATGATGCAAGTTTCCAGAACACTAAGAAATCAAACAATGAATAAAATCTGCTGCGTAAACTCCCTCCAGAGTCACTGAAAAGCATTATTACAATCATGCAAACAAGCCCTGGGGCTGACTTTAGTAGTTAACTTGAACAAATGGGACAAAGCCACAGCAAAAACCATACACCTGAAAGATTTCATCAACAAATCCACGCCAGGAGTAACTGACTTGCCACAGTACCAGAAATTTTATTTTCTCCATCCCTATAAAAACAAGGCCACCCCTATTCTGCTCTCTCAATCCAAGGAGACATACAATTCCTCTGCTGCATAGCAACAATAGTTTAAATCAATACAAACACTATCTCATTTGTCTCCAATATTCTTGTGTCAAAATATTAGGAACACAAAACATAATATAATGATGCTGACCATTACCTATCAATGAGTTCTTAATGTTCACTCTCCTGTGAAACCCTTATCCAAACCTGATGTAAGAGTCAATAGAAAACATGTGCCAAGGGGCTGGGCTCCAACCCCAAAGCTGACACACTCTTCATCCCAGCTGCTGTATGCAAGGCAAGAGCACGTGCTGATTACAAGACTGATGACCAAAGCAAGAAGAGAGCTCTTCTGAGAGACATGGCACCATGAATTTTTTGGGGAAGGACTGAAATAATATCCACAAGATAAATGGAAACTCTGGAGAGCCTAAGAAGACTTTGCAAATTCCCAAAACACGACTTCAATGAAAAAAGTTAATATAAAGAAAGATGGGTAATTTATAGGAGAAGAAAAAAAAAAAGGGAAGAACAGTTGGCAAATTTGTATTTGTACAAAACTGGTAATAGGCAATAACAGCAGGCTTAATACCAAGGTTTTTTTCCTTCATTTTTTGATTCTGGCCATACTAGCTAATCAAACATCTATGGAGAAGAGAAATTCAGAGGATCCCCAGGCTTAGGCCTCCCAGCCAGGGTTGTCAGATCATTCCTTCCTCCTCTTTCATTTAACTTCCCTGATCCAAGTGCATCTACTGATATCATTTCTCAGAGCACAATTTTCACATTGATGGCACCACAAATAGATTTGCTTCCTTAATTTTTGCTGCTCTGGCCTAGAGTTATCATTTTAAAAACTTATATATAGTATTTGTTACTTTTATTCCTTTTAATGATCTTTGCATAATTTTAAACACATGCTTAATGGGGAGAATTTTCACTCTTTGAGCTTGCAAAGACTGTATATATTAACAGACTTCCTAAATATTATCTAATTAGGTTAAATTCAAAAGATTTGGGCTTACTATTAAGCAAATAATTTACAAAGACCTATCAGTTTCTAGAGAGAAATCAAATGGATGCATGCATTAAAAGGAAAAACAGCTTCTCCAGTTTACAACTAAACAGCATTTATCAACTCAAATTGTTTAAAACAGAGTCATCCAGCTATAATTAATAGCTTGACATAAACCCGGAGTTCTTTAAAAGAAGGAAATAAAATATTGGAATCAAATAATTTATCTGGAAATGTTTGAGACAATGTTTTGTGAAAACACGGCTGGAAAGACCTCATGTCATTTAAGATACCAAGTTTAGACCTAGCCATATTTTAACACTGCTGAACTTTTGACTTAAAAAATAAAGAATTTGGAAAAAAAAAAAAAAAGGCATGAAACTAGAAGTGCAAAATGAGGTTATTGTTCTAAAACCTGATGTAATTTATTTTTAAACATGATATTAATTTACATTTGAGGTCAAAATCTGAAGCAAATTATTGAGCCTTAAGTGACCAAAGATATCTGTATTCATGGAATGGAATATCGTAAGGAAGAAGAAGACACACTGTTGTTTAAGGCCATATTATAATGTTGATTCAAAAAGGTGCACTGCACCCTTCTTTTGTACCAGTAAAAGAATTATTATTTTTGCATAATGATGCTCTATTTTTAATATAGAGCAAAAGATTCATCTCAATGACAACTTCTTGCTATACCTTGACCTGGAACAGTATTTCTAAACTAGCAGTGCAGAAATTGTCAATAACTACTACAGTAGGAATATTTCTTCATGCAGACTGCTGTTTTCCTAATATTATCAGCTGCACTTAATGGGACATATTCCAAACACACATTTTGAGATTAACCACTGAAAACATAAGGTTTCCTTGATGCATTTTGCAGTTTCAAAAGGCAGAATTGGTTACCAAAGGCAAAATTGCACTCCCAAGCTGTAAAATGCAACTAAATAAATGTCATGTTTTACATATATTTTTAATAATTACCTATCTAGAAAAAAGTATTACTAAATGTGTGATATACTATGTATGTATAAAATTAAAATATTAAAGACATCTGATATATATTGTAAACAGTTCAGCATAAAAGTTAAAGCACTATTTGAAGGCCAGTGACCTAAAGGGAAGCTGTAATTGCTTCAGCTTTTTCTAGCATCTCACACGAAGCTAACCTCAGGTTTTGCTTGGCACTTTATAATTCAATGAAGAGAGAAAACGTCTAGCCAGAGTCCTGGACTCACTTCAATCAGTAAGAAAGATGCCAGTGGCCTCAAACCAGCTATTACTAAAAAAGATGAGTACACAGTACAAACTGTTCAAAGCCATCATTGCCATTGTGGTATCATTGCCATTGTGTTTACAAAGAGTTCTCTGAGTCAGACTGGTACTCTTTTCTGTGTAGCAGAGAAACAAAAATACCTTACACTTTTAAAATTAGTTTTATAGTGTTGAATGTAATCATCCTTTAAACATACAAACAAAAAAAAAATTTCTTTTTTCTATCAAGGAATGTAAAAATGATTAAGGTGAATCATTATATCCAGAAACCTTGATTACAGGGGGAACTAAGTAGGGACTGGAGAGAAATTATTCTACATTTCCTTGATCAGAGATATACAATCATGCTATAGATGAAGGCAGCTATGATTGATTACTCTGTTTATTAGGACTGCAAGCTGGTTAGATAAAAGGGAAAATTAATTTGTGCATGCATCAGTTGAACTAAGCTTATTTAAACTGATTTAGGTTGACGATAAACACAATTCACGTTACAGACATTTGGGATGCTTGCTAAATCACATTGTAGCTCACAGAGCAACCAATAAAAAATGTTAACCATTTCAGAGATAACAAAAATTACAAACCCACTTCGTTCTGTTACAATGGGAGAGTGCCTTCCCTGCTCCCCTGGTACTTTCTGAGTAGGTGCCGCCCATATTAACCCAATCTCCAGTACCATTTATTAGAGGATACAGCACTATATGACCCTGAGCAGCCATCTCACATGTGAAGGTCTGAACACAGCAGATTATTCAAAGGCTATGGGCAAGTCAATAAAAGACTGTTTTGAGACCTACTGCAGAAATGGTGACACTGGTGTAAAACCAGGTGTGCTGCAGCTGTTTGCCTCTGCTCCTTACCTGGAGTTTACTGTCCCTGACAGCTGAACCAGAGCTAAAGACTGACTGATCTCTCATTGCATTCTTTAAAGTTAGAACATCCTGGTCATTTTAAGAGACCTCAGCAAGAGCTGGCTGGGAATGGACTTTGCACTGAAACAGTCAGGGAACTTGACTGCTCTGCTTTTGCACCTCAGGTGTGGGCTCTGTGACACCTTAAATCACCTCAGCTTTTTCTGTGGTGATCACTCACTCTCCAAATATGCCATTGCAACAACTTCACTAATCACTGTATTCACACATGTGAAAAAAAAGCAAGCTTGGACCAAGGTCCTTGATTACAAAGCCAAGTATGAACCTGTGACCTCAAGTGTGTAAGCAAAAACACAGTTTCAGTGACGACCATGTTTGCAAATCCATTTTGATTAATTGTACCTGAAATATCTCCTGCTTACACCAAAGAACTACACCTTAACTTTCACCACTACATTATGTAAACTGTTGAGAAAAAAACCATAAAATTATTTCTCTTCATTTACAGCATTTAGAGTGCAGACTAGACAGTATAATTCCAGGTGAAAATATTCACAGGCTGTTTGAAGACAAATTGCTTCTGAAATTAACTGATGTTAATCTGTATATTGGGCACAAGTATTTAGCATGCACTATCTATGTAACAGTATGTTTATCCATCAATTATATTAATTTTTCATGAAATCAAAACAGTTCAGATAGGAACAAGGTCATACAAAAATGTAAATGGAAATACAGATCCTGTACATCTCCAAGGCTTAATAAACAACTTATTGAAAAAACAATCATATTACCTATCCTATTTCTGTGTGGGATGGCTGCATGAGACATTCAAATTATTCAGGAGCATGTTTAACTAGACTGCCTATAACAATTCCATTTCTACACCATGATATGGTAAAATATTTCAGTTTAATATAAAAGCTTTGTTTGAATCAACCTTTAAAAAGCAGAAAATCCTATCTGTCCTCAGAGGAGAACTCTCCTGGCTGTTTTTGGGAAGCAGCAGATTTACGGCACATGCACAGCCCCTCATTAGAGGCAGGTCGCAGAAGGCACCGTGCCTCTGGAATGTGCTGCACACACAGTGTGTGCACAGTACCTGTCCAAAGAAACAAACACCTCAGCTGCCCAGGAGCGCTGCAGCCTAAGCTGAACTCACTGACCCAGGCATATTTCTGCAGTTCTGCCCAGACAAGTTAAGCAGACTTTGGGTGGATGAAAAAGCACTCCTGACCTGTGTGAAGTCCTTGCTGGACAAACTCAAGGAGCAGTTTTGGGCAAGGCAGAGCTCCACTTCCCTCTCCTTGTGGCATGGCGTTTGCTCATGAAGGTATGAACCTTTCCCTTCAGCTGGCACTCCAGCTGAACTAAATACATACTTATTAATGACTACAACAAAAATTGCCTTTTCCCACTTGCCATATCTCTTATTAGCACTTTCAAGTGACTGGCACAGTCAATGTGGTATCATAATGCACTGTACAAATCAAACAGCAGAGTATGGGATTATCACAGTTCAGTCCTACAAGGTCTGAGCTATGCCTTCAGTAATCACCAGCTTAGATTAAAAATCAAAAAATAAGGCATTTTGCCACCTCATTTTGGAATGCAAGGACTCCTTGCTATCATCAAAAACCTTCCTTGAAACCTTAGCTGTGTTAAAGACAAAAGTTTTTTTTAAAAAGCAGCACAATAATTTTATTCCACTAGCAGTAGATTAAAACTGTACTGTGAAAGAGAAAGGCTCAAAGCAAGTATTTCAGAAGTTAGCCACGACTGGAATAGCAGTTTCATCTCTCTACCTCAATGTAAAATATATAGGTCCATATTCTAGTGACATATACTTTTTTCTGACTTGGTTGACAGCCCAAAAGTACTAATTAATATTTTATTAATAAAATCAGAGTTCAGTTAACCATGGTTCACCAAGTAGGAAGAGTAATACCAGGGAATATACAAATAAAGCTCTACTTCAGCCGTGAAACAGCTGCATATTTAAAGATTTTTCATTATTTTAAAATATGCTTATTTAAAAATATTTTTACAACAGTTAACTATTTTTCAGTGAACAGTTATGATGCCATTAGACGTCTAAGAATAACCACTCTATGAATAGTTGATGCATACACCCACAGGTGCAATATTATTTGATGGCAACATTTGAAAAACATTAGAAAACAAAATCAATACAGAGTTTATTAATTAAACCTCAGAATTATAAAGGATATTGCTTAAAAGCAGTTTGATTTTCTAGTCCATAAATGTAACCGACTAATAAAATTATTTGGTGGGATCAAGTGCCAACAGTAGCTTTAGTTAACATACAGAAAGCCTCTGAACCCTATGCCTGTGCAATATCACTTATAAAGTTCTAAAGAATAGAGAAAAAATCATTAAAAATTAGTAACTGTAAAACAATTATAAAAACTGTTACAGAACTGTATGCATGGGGGTATTATGGTACTTTTCCAAATCATGCATTTGCAAGCAAACTTTTTGTTTATAGTTTCTCTAAATTTCTTTTTATAAAATGAAGTGTTCTTATGCAAAAAGAACACATATTTCCTCAGAATAAAGTATGTCGGTGCTAACTTATGGATAATAGAACATTCTTCTCAATCACACCAAATGAATGCTTCTGAAAAAATACTGTTCTGGAAATTAAAAAAAAAAAAAAAAAGAACTTTTTTTTATATTAATCTGTGCCTCTGCACTTCTACCAACAGTCACAACTTGCACTACCACATTTCGTTTGTGACATTCCCAAACTGCACTCATTACAAGCTCTTTGAACAACAGAAATCTGTGAATATGCAGATACATTTGAAATACCTTCCACTACATCCTATCCATCTTGTTCTTAAATTCAAAGTAACTAATGCATACAAGAAACATAAAACTAGGAAAAGTTGACCTGTTTCTTCCTAGGTATCATGTGCACACACCTACTTTGCCTACTTTTTCAAACTGAACTTCCCCAACCTTTCATTTTTGACATCTAATTTCACCTCATCTCTTTACCGTGCTTTTTAGAAGGTTTTCTAGTCAAAATACTGTCATTCCCTGGGCATTTATATAACATATCCCACATGATCCTGATAAAGCTGACCTCTTACCATTGCTACACCTATCAGACCAACAACAGTTATCAACAGTTTTCATTCTAACTGCTGGGGACAACTCCACTAAGAGCCAGACAAAGGGTATAGAAGATGATACTCTACATTATCAGCACCATTACTCCTCAGAATTAATCCTGGTAATTCAGGATGTCAAGGTCTTGCATTCATACAGATAACATGCTAGCAGATCCCAAAAGGATATACTGTTGGCAATCAGAGATAAAGCAAACCACCAAACTGTATCAGAGAATTGGATGATTTTAAGTATGTATCTGTGAAACATGAGAAGAAAGAACTGTGAAGGACGTTCATCTGAGAGAAGCACGCTGGGAATCCATGCAGTCAGTAGTACCTCATCAGGTACTCCCAAAGTTTATTGCTAAAATACATATTGAATGCACAGGGCCAGAGTGTACTTATCATTTTGGTATTTGAAACAGTTTAGTTAATAGCAAGCATGGAAGTTCATTAGCCCAGTAAAGCAGGGAAAAAACTTGCACCTGGGAGAAAGTACAAGGGTAAAAACGTGGAGAGCTCTTCCTACCTCACTGCCACCAGGTAATGATTAAACAGCCAAAAAAAGGCAACCTGTGGCAAAAAAAATTGTACTCCCATTCTGGGTTAAGAGTCTAATTAGCTTGAAATACAGATTACACTTGAAAATCCAATGAAATTAATTCTAATAGGAAAATCTGGCTAACTGAAACAGCACAAGACCTCCAACTTGGGATTCATGTTTTAAAGGACTACAAACACACTACACAAAAAACCCAAAACAAGTAATACATACTTTCTTCTAAGTAGAAGAAAAGCGTTTTTGGAGATAAGGAGGCTGTTAGTAACCAAAACGAATGTTAAAAGACAACTTTAAATTGGTACACTGCAATAATTTGTGCCTTAAGAGTCTTCAAAGTGTTTGTGAGAGGATCATTTCAATGATGCTAATTTTCAATACATTTTGGAGCACCAGAGAAATTCAGTAAGACTGATAGCATTTTCTGCTAATAGTTGAGGATGGTAAGCAGTATGATCTCAGTAATTATAGAGCTCTATGCCATTACTAATCTCAGGCAAAATAACCACCAAACTTATAAAGGATAAATTCACTGGGAAATTACATGAACAAAACTGATGCTAGTCAACACAATTTTATAGAAACTTGCTAAATAAAAAACAGAATTTTATTTAATGATCTGATAAAGTTACAAACTCTGGTCAGCAGACATTATTCCATAAATGAAACACACAGACTTTTGAATGGCATATATCTTACAGACACACAAAACTCAGAGTAAGAAATTATTATCAGTATCATCAGATGTGATTAAGATACAGATATGAAAAAGTAGCTGTCAACAGGAAATAGTAATTGAAAAAGTCTCTACATCCCTACATTCCTGCAATGAAATCATCCAGTACTCACCCAACACATATTTAAGAGTATCATCAATTATACAAAAGGAAATACTGTTGATAGCAGTAATGGCACAAAATTGTCAAACTGGTCAGTCAAGGTAGTGGAATTGTTATCCAGAATAATACGGATTTCTTTGTATGATGGGGACAGTGTATCACAGCCAAGTGGGCTTATGTAGCAAGCAAGAAACAATGCAGGTAATAGTCAGAAAACAGTGCACAGAAGCAACAGACTTACAAAATACATACAACCTTAATGGCACAGAAATAACTCAATACAAATGACAGTGAAGCCTGACAACAAAAGGGAGCAATAAACTTCCCAGACCTGTAAGTGCGTAAGAACAGCCTTAGTCCACAGCATTAGTGGTACTGGAATTGTGAATATATCTATAAAGCCCCTGCACTGTTTTACCAAAATGGCAAAGATCTTGTTATTTCTCCATGATTCATAAAAAAAAAGAGGAAGAATTCTGTACCTTGAGATGTTAACGAGAATGCCCCACATGCTGCTATTAGCACAGAAACTCATGTGGAAAGAGCACAGCAGCAATTTGAAAACACTGCAGAGAACCAATGAATGTTACATGAACACAGAAGCTGTCTCTGATCCACTGCAGGAGAATAAGATTGCACAGGCATAAAGTTAGAGCTTGGGCAGTATTGATGGTGGTATAAGTACAGTGGCAAGACAGATCTTACTGCTGGCATGTTTTGGGGTTATTTCCTACCACAGCAATTACTTAAGACCAAAGTCACTTAAAGAATTGTACAGTACTTCTTTGTTTTGCTTCTTCAATCTTACAAACCAACCCTGAACAAATGCAGACTTTTTGTTAAATGCCTCAGTTCAAGAGAGCTGGACTGCCACAGCCTTAAGTGACAACACAGGTAGGAGTCCATCATCATCATGTATGTGCCCAGGACCTGACTGCCTGGGTGACTTCACCAAGGGAAAACCTGACAGGACAGGGAGAGGCACACCAGAGGTGAGCTCTTATTTGGCAATTCCTTTTGGCTTACCTGGTCGTGAGACCCTTGAGCTGCTGAATGCTGCTCCTCGCAGGCTGCTGTCAAGAGTCTGGGGGTTTGAGTTACCATGGAGATCACTGCATCTGACAGCTGAGGGGGCTGCAATGAGACACAGAGGTACCTGTCAAACCAGTGTCCATCACCTCAAAACACAAGCACTTGACTCTGCCTTTGGCATTCACCAAGGTCCAAGTTCCCAGATCAGGAGCTTTAGCTAAACTGTAAGGGGAAAAAACCCAACACCCATCACCAAAAGAATTAGAGAGGTGAGGGCAATCCCCAGTGACACACAGCATTTGAGCACTTGCAAAGCCATGCACTTTTTCAGGAGCTTGGAAAGATCCAAATATACCATGAATTTGACTCAACAATTTTCAGCCTCTCTGGTCAAGTATAACAACAGCAAGCAATCCACCCAGAACCACTGCTGAGTACAGGACTGAAATGGCAGCGTGCTGCCTCAGAACAGTGGCACACAAAGGCTCCCTCAGAAAGCCTCCAGTGGGAAACTGATTGAGCATCACCTCTGTGAAAGAAGTAAGTAGGCAAAAAGAAGTCACCCTCTTGAATGTTTTTGGGGCAAGGCTGAAGGCAAGCTTTTATGAAAATCAAACAGGAAAGACAGCCTGGAATTCATTTGCAATAATAAACGTATTTGGAGACTTTTCCAAGCCTGACAACAAGCACGATGAGTAAAGCCTTATTTCTTATTGCCTTTGCCATTCAAGCACCACATATATTGACTAGTTTCTTATTCTTCTGTTTCAAGCCTTAAGTCTTATGCTCAATTTTTGTCTACATAATTTAATAATTAAATGCTGTAAAGTGAAATGAGACAGTCACTGGAGACTTTTAAAATTAATTATCCTCTTCCATACAAATGTTTGACAACTTTTAAAACTGTTGTCCTGGTTTTGTCTGAGATAGAGTTCATTTCCTTCCTAGCAGCTGACACAGTGCTGTATTTTGGATTCGGTGTGGGAGCAATGTCAGTAACACAGTGATGTTTTAGCTGTTGGTGAGCAGTGCTCACACTGAGTCAGGGATGAGCAGGTGCACAAGAAGCTGGTGGGAGCATGGCTGGGACAGCTGTCATGGTCTGGCCAATCCATGCCAATGTCACACTCAGTATATGAACTTGGGAGAGATGGCTGGGAGGAGCTGTTCACTGCTTGGGGCTGGGCTGAGCATCCTTCAGCAGGTGGTGAGCAATTGTATTGTGCACCACTTGTCTTTTTTGGGTTTTATTTCTCTCTTGGTTTGTTATCTCCTTTTTAATCATTATTATCTTTATTAATACTATAATTAGTATTATATTTTATTTATTAATTACTTATTTCCATTATTAAACTCTTCTTATCTCAACACATGGGTTTTACTTTTTTCTGATTTTCCTCCTCATCCTACTGGAGTGAGTAGGGGGATGGAGCGAGTGGCTGTGTGGTGCTTAGTGACCAGCTGAAGTTAAACCACAACAAATATACATTAAGTATCATTTTATGATATACCCAATTTAATAGATAACATATTTAAACACATCATTAGGAAAAGCTTTCATAAATCCAGTTCTAATTCTTGGTCTGCAGTACTACAACATGTTCTCACTTACCTCATTGTGACATAAATACACCATCTAACCAAATACACCTAGTCACTTCTGAAAGACTTACATCCATCCTAATTGGAGGTGAATGACTACACAAGGGACAACACCTGCCTACTGAAGCATTACAAACTATTAGCAATACATCAGCTGGATATCCACAGCTTTTCTCAGTTAGTCTACTAAATGCATATAAATCTTCATCTATATGGCTACATATCTAATTACCTGTCTAATTCTCAGATGGCATTCTGAGTTGACTGTTCTCATCTCTCCATTTCATCTCTTTTTTTTTTTTTTTTTTTTTTTTTTTTTTTTTTTTTTTTTTTTTTAGATTATAGGATCACTGACCAGTTGGGGTTTGAAGAGACTTAAAGATCATCTCGTTCCAACCCTCCTGCCAAGGGCAGACACACATCCCACTAGACCAAGTTGCTCAAAGCCCCATCCAACCTGGTCTTGAACACTGCCAGGGTTGCAATATCAAAAACTTGTCTCCCACCTCATTTTTTCCTGTGGAGCATGTTATGTTTATGCAAAATACAATATACTTAAGAAGCATAATTGTGTGTAAATATAAAATCTGAAAATCCAAGTAACAACTAATTAACAACTAGAAAATCAACATTTTTCCATGTCTTATGGAATAATTGTTAAGACTATGATTATAATAAAATTATCTCCATTCAATACCCTTACATTATGCTATGCAACAGTAACTAACACATACTGAGGCTGCTCTTATGTCAAATACCAGGCAAGTAACTGGCTTATCTGGAACGAAGGCTTCTGCAAGATTCATGGAGTTTAAAGGACATTGTAGAATACCAGATACTCCCACTGTAGCACTGCAGATGAATCAGGTCGTTGAAGAAATTCTATTAATGCTTTCTGTCATAATTATACTCATAAACTGGTTGGGTATGTTTTCATTTGTTCTGTTTATAAATCTTATAAACTGGATCACTGGTGGTTTCTATCAGTGTCAGGATCACTTAAAGGCTATTCATCTTGCCACAGTGCTACAGAGGCAGGAGGCAGCAGTGCAGGCAGCACTGGTAATCCAGGCTCGAAGAACTTATCGTATCCTTTGGTAAGACCAGCTTTGGTTACCTTGCAAGACAGCTTTTTGGCAAATACTAGCTCTCTACTGAAAAAGTGAAAAGTAAAGTGAAAGAAACATACTAGGGGTGAAAATATATGATTATTATAATTTTATTACCTGTAAGTGTCAGTGAAGCTTAAAATTTACATATATTTTCCTTATGATACCTGACAGCATGCAGGTATTGATGACTGCAATAATCACATGGTATCATATGGCCCTGCCCACAATGTTTTACTCAACAATAAGAGTTTATTCAAATCCGATTTCATACAGAAGTAAATAATAATACGAGCTTTGAAATGAACAGTAGGCAAAGACAAAAATGTTCCTTTAGACATTCATTTGTAATATCAGCATTACAACCTACTTACAGTAGGGTAAGGTCTTCACAATTTACAAAGAAATTGAAAAATAATCCATCACCAGAGATCACAGAACACAGTTTCAAAAGTGATTATAACAGTGTAGAAAGTACTTTGATAAGAAATATCTGGAAAGTTCCACTGGTATAGTTAAAAAAAAAAAAAAAAAAAAAAAAAAAAAAAAAAAAAAAAAAAAAAAAGACAGATGACCTAATTACAGCACCTAAGTATTTTCACTGGGAGAATATACTAAGTACCAACTGGCTTGTTCATCTAGCAAAGGGTTTGCATAAAGCAAATAAGCATCTGGAAGCTGACAAGAAATTCAAATGAGAAATAAAGCATGTGCTTTCCATCACCTGTGACTAACCATTACTGCAACTATCCAAAGGAGAATGCAGAGATTCTCCATTTGTTGATGTCAAGCTTTAGTGGAACTTTCCCAGAAGATGAATTTTGGTGAAAACACAAGATATCCCTTGCAGTCATACAAAAATTACTCTATTTTATACAGATAGACCAAGTCTGCAATACGGAAAAAGGGAGATTAGGTGCTGTAGTCATCCGTTCCTGCTCATAAATTAAATACATTGTGATCAAAGCCAACTGTCTGGTTTTGTAACTAAAGCACTGGATGGTGACGAGCACTGTGCATGCTGAGCTGCTGGGTCAGCAAACATTCAGTGACACACATGTGCACATATACACACATATAGTCAGAGAGGGAGTTTGCATTCAGGCCATGTGGAGTCACACAACTACTGCCATCCTTCCAGACAGGTGGACTAAATTCTGCTGGAATAATAATCTGACTTCTAATTTAGGAAGCTTACTCTGTCCTCCATGAGCCAAAAGGACTTGGTCACAGGAGAGTGGCAGCAGGAGCTCTCTTCAAAGGGTCACTGGGGGCATCAGTCAGAGGGCTGAAAACAGGCAAAATGATGCTCTCTGAATCTGTGCATGGAGCAATAAATACAGTGCTTCATGCTACTACTTGCCAGTCTCGTCCCTGTGGACAGTAAGCTTTCTGGGCAGAAAAACCTTCTTACTGGGATATTTCAGTCAGTTAGCCAAGCAGTTCCCCACCTCAGCTAAAATCCAGGAGCTGCTGTTTGCTTACAGCTCTCTCCCTGCAACAGCAGCCTCACTCTGGGCACACAAATGACATGGGCTTATTGCAAAGGAACAATGGAAGGAAAAGGAAATAAAAACCAGTTATGGCCTAAAAATTACATTGGTGTCACAGTGAGCAAGCTTAAAAATTTCACCCCTTTAGCAAAGTATAGGAAAGTTATTGGATGTGTGAATTTAGCACCAACATTGGTGCTGTTGCTAATCTATGTCTTGGGCTGCTAAGTGTCTAAGTGTTTTAAATACCAACTGAAAATAGAAGTTTAAAAAATTCTTTCCTTTTTACTGATTGTTAATCTGATACGCAAAGTTTGTCTTTGGATTTGCACTATATTTGAAAACACAAAAGTCAACCTATGCAAACATGTTCATTGATCTCCTGATCTCTCAGCTCCCCCATCGGCCACAACCCCCATGAAACAAAACCATGGAAAACCCTGGCACTGCCTCCCATGTGGGCAGCTGATGAGGAAGTCACCAACCCCCCTGTGACTGTCCCCAGTGCCTGCTTAACTTAAAGAAAAGCAAGGAGGCCTTTCCTGCCCTGGCCAGGGCAGGGCAGAGGACAAGCCCCGTGTCAGGGACAAAGTGCACAGCACCATTTGCACTGAGAAGTCAATGAAGGGCTGCTCCTGAAAGGAGGGCTGAACTTGGTGTTGCCCTCAGTGGGCCACAGACCAAACGATGTATTTCTCCTCTAATTCATATGTAGATTTCCTTTTGCAGGCACCTGAGTGACTTTAGGAAACTGAAACTGGGGGCCAGATTTATAGGAAGTGCTTGAAATTACCAGCTGGGCAGGTGGCTGGGGTAAGGGCACCTAAGTAGTACACCAGTTTTACCCTTGATTTAAACCATTAATAATCAGTCACATCATTTTGGAAGATGTTTCAGTGAATTCTACTCATTTCCTCTAAATACATTCAGCTGCTTAAATGTTTTTTCAATCTGATTTCAGTTAAAGTACTATTTCTGCATAGTTTCAGATAAATAATTTCTTTTTACTAAACAATACATATGAGGAGAGACCAAACCAGTGCCATTACTATCCTGTTTCAGCATATTTCTCTTAACCCTTTCATAATGAAAAAAACCCCATTAATTGGGTAACTAATTTATTATCCCATGCCCTCTTGGCTTTTAAAGGCATAGGAATGTTTAAATGCTAAATAGGCCATCTTTAAAAGACACTGAATTACAAAAGCAGATATTGCATTATATCTCTGGGAAAGAAAGCAGGATACCTAGTGCATAATATATTGCTTTCTTTCAAATGGATAAACAGCTTCAATATTTTCAAACTACCCCTGGTGGAGTAGAGTATACTATATTATACTATACTATACTATACTATACTATACTATACTATACTATACTATACTATTACATTATACTATACTATACAGAAGTATACCATGACTACATAGAAGATTCTAACAGGACATCAATAAATATGCCACCTTTCTGCAAAAAATAACCTAAAATGCATTTTCTAAAGCAATTCCTAAAAAGTTCACAAGTCAGTGAAGAGAACATTCCAACATTTGCCAAACTCCTGCTGATGTGCTGTGGTTTTAGTTTTTTTATGGATTAACATAATGTATAAATATAATCACAGCAGAATAACCACAGCTGTGGCTCCCCTGGGACATGACCAGCAATTAGTCTGTACAAGGATCATGGATACCACTGCAGACACACGGAGCAGAAACCAGGACCATCATTTTCAGCACAACACAACATACTGGGTTTCTCTATCCTGTTTCCAATGAGTACCTACACTGGAACTGCAATCTCTGTTCAGAAAAACCCACACAATCTCTGAATAGTAATCAATTTGCCCTGAGGTCTTATAGAGTAAATAAACACCAGTTAATGTCTTGCTATGATAAAAAATTCCCACTGTAGACACTTATGTATCTATTATTGTCCCATAGCTGCTTCCTCTAAAGGAAGCTGTAAGAGATTTTTTATTTTAAATATACCATAGATGAATGCTCAGATTTGATGAAGTAAACAAAGTCACGAGTCAGTTAAAAATCTGAAAATTAACACTGAAATAAATCTTCATTGTAGTACTAGTGCAAAAAGCTTCCCTATGGTAGTGTCTAAGCCAAAGCAACAAAAATACCCTCAGAAATAACCCACATCTTTGCACAAAAACTTAAAATAAGCCTTGAAAGCCTCTCCTCAGGTGCAACTCCCAGAGCCTAGGCTGCCCCTTTGAAGCAAGTCTCTCAAGGGAAAACAAAACTGCAGGTGGAAACTCTTCTCATGTTTCATCTTAACTAACTGTCAAAGCCAGTGGACATCATGAAATTAAGAATTTCAGAAGCACTGTCTCGTTAACTTGGCTATATTATGCTACCCCTTTTACACAGGTGCCTCCCAAGATAAATTAACTCTTAGCAGCCCAAGCAGTGACTCAATCCAGCCAGTCTTAGAGCCAGACTGGAACTGACAGCATCAATTCTCAAAATCATTTACCACTATCAGCACTTTGCCTGCACAGACACTTTGACAGCTTTAGCTTTTTTCTGCTTCAGCTGTGTATTTGAGTGTAGAAGATATTCTCTCTACCATTTGTAATAGTTTCACAGGAGATACATGATTATCTACCATTATTTAATAGGCCAGAACTTTCAGTGATAATAATGGATTTATGAAAAGCTTAGCTGTCAGCAACCAAACGCAGTACCAAGACTGGAAAATGCTTACTACTGTAAGAGGATTTTTTGCAGTATGTGGACAGATTAATGGGTGCTATGGCCTATCACACAGCAATTCTGGTACTTCTTTTATCAGAAAGATATGTGAGTATCAAATAGCACAACATTTATTTTACCAACCCTCAGGCAAACCAAATGTCAGTTTTCTAATTAACAAGTCCAGATTTCAAAAAAACCAAACCCCCAAACTTCTCTCTTGACAGTAACTCATGAGATTTCTGCTGAACTTTTTAAACACGAAACAAAACCAACAGCACATCTAGGACTGTTGTGATGAAACATAAAGAAAGGAGTTTAATTATTGATTTTGTGATAGTGCAGGTAGGTGGGAAAGAATTATCCCTTTCAGAAGCATTGAACTGCAATACTCTCATTTGCCTATTTAGCTCTACCTCAGGCAAAAGCAAGAGGAAGAAACAGGGAAGAAGGAATGCAGCCTCCTCTGCACTGCCCTAGCAGTCACCATTACCAGATTTAAAAGCAAATGCAAGCTTAAAATAAAACCACACAATTTTGATTAATTCATGTAACTTTTTCCCTGAGTAGCTCTGTCAGCCTAACCTAAGAAATGAACTTTCAAGTCTTTGGCCCCCCCGTTGTACAAACACTGCATTGCTTTCAGCACGCACACCTTGGAGGTGCCCAGCTGCAGAGCACTACAGGGAAAGGATTTGTGTTTCCCACATCTGAATGACCCAAGGTCTGGAGAGTTTTCTCAAGGTATATCAGTAACGTGAATTGCAGCCTATGGCAAAGATAGAGCCAGTACAATTCTCTTAAGAAAGGTTTAATATGCATAGCCAATATCATCAGTTTCATTTTGGGTCAGCTGTAGTTTCCAAGAGATTTTGAAGGTGGGATACCATGGGCATTGTGATAATACAATCTCGATGTTGTGGAGGCATCAATAAACTGCAAGGTCAGGCTTTAGGAGAAATTACTACAATCAACTTTGGAGGAGCAGAGATGGCAGGCTCTTTGGACATGTGGCATGGCATTAGAGGAGCAGCTTGTCCCTAAAAGACCTTTTGAAACTTTGTTTTGGGCAGAACCTCAGCTACACATCAGTGTACCAAGATGTATATATATGTGATAATTAATATATTTAAGTCACATTTTCCCCCTTACATTATAGCAATTGTATGAAATGCTCTAGGCTAAAAGCTGCTGAATCAGGAAATGCATCAGAAGCTAACTAAAATGCCTTTCTAGTTATTGATTCCTGTTCTCTGTTTCATGTCAGTTTCCTAAAATCCATCCAACACAAGCAGAAAGGGTAATGAGTTTCTGAACCCACACTCTAATAGTGCACACTGCATCAAAGCTTTCAGTAATTGCCTGGATGCTGCTTCCCAGCAGTACTAAACAACTTAAATATAATTAGCTGGAAGCCCTATGGGCTTCATTTCCCCACTGGAACACCTCTTACACTAATCCATTTATCAGGCTGACAGATGACTGAATCACTGGCGCTATGGACCCATTCTACTAATAATATTTCTCAAGCCCACATTCTGGTTTGTGCTTTATTGGGTACATTTTGCAAAGGCAAAACCAGTGTTAATAGTGGGGAGAGAACCAGACATATAACTCATTCATCCCTTCCCAGTACTGACCAATGTTATTTGTTTGATTAGCCCAGTAAGTATAAAATGCTGGAGCTATCAGGCAGAAAATGAAAATTAAATGTATGCATTATGGAACTATATGATGCCAAAAATAATAGGGGACCACAAAAACATTGAAAAGACTTTTGGAAGTTTTCCAGCCATTCTGAAGTTTCAAGAGAAGTTTGCATAAGAGGACAATTTTCAGCATATTCTCCTGAGGATGGCCTGACTACAGCTGTGAAGCTAAAATTTCTCTAATTACTTCTTGTACATCTTTCTGAATAATAGGTGACAAAAGAAATTTTAAAGCTGTCTGAGTTATACTGAATAGACATGAACTGAAAATCATGCTGGTACAAATCTACATGCTTTGCAAGCTGCTAGAGAATTCTCATAAAAGTAGAAAAAAACATTTATTTAATTTCTTGGGCAGAATTTTCTAATGTCGTAATGAATCCCATTTTATCCCCATGACTTTTATTTCCAGACAGGTTTCAATAGGTGGACCTCTGCAGAGGCTGAAATTATGGGGACTGCTAAAATTTTGGGGAGCCAAGTTCTTCCAAAATGTGCCACACTGTGAAAATGAAGTAATTGCAAAAATGCTAATTTCTCATCAAATTCTTTTAAATTATGAAAAAAAATTAGGATGTTATATGTTTATGTTTCCTTCCTAAGAAGTTGTGGGACAGGAAACAAAAAGCGATGATGACCAGTAAGAAAGAGGGTTTTAAAAGGTGCCCCTGTTCTAGAACAATTATACTGTGGTTAATAATCCACATTCTGGCTTGGAATTACAGGATCCAGCTAGAGTAGTAGCATTGTTTCACCTGTTGATTTCCTCTGGATGTTCTCATCATGGACACAGAAAATATTGATGTTGAAAAACAATAAAACAAGAAACATGTACTTCTTGTACTCTACATGAGCCTAAACGATATGTTTGTAAGTAAAGCAAACAGCCAACATTCAGAAATTCTCTGAAAAGTAATACCACAAGTTAAAGTTAACTCGTGGACATTAGTATGAATTCAAAGAGCGAACAGGAAAGCTATATTTGAACTTTTAACCATGAAATAGATAAGTAAAATATATTTAGTGATGTAAACTGACTTAGCTGGTGAATCAAGCAGCAGCAGCAGGACGAGGTACAGCCAGCAGTTCTTGGGAGCAGCACCAACCACCTCAGAACACGACCAGAAAGAACAGCAGCTACCTGGACATTACTTGATTTTCAAAAATGCAATCACAGGTCTTTACACCACCAGGTAAATACTGAACAGGTTATTAAATACTGAGCTGTTTGAGATTTCTTCATGTGAATCCCAGAGCAGAAATCTCAGTTTCACATGCACTCTCCACCCACTCCTTCCCTCCGGCCTGAAACTGGAAAACTCATCCCAGAGACACTGACACTTGCACATCAGCCAGTCAACTTGCCTGTCACTCAAAGACTGCCTGTTCCTTCCCAGCCTCATCTTCTCTGTTTAGAGTATTTTCTACACCCACAAAGGGCAGACAGTATCCTGAGCAAGGGTTGCCCTAAACCATACAAACCTCAACACTTGTCAGTCACACTTTCACATGAAATGCAGAATTTCACACTCCTGTTAACACATACTCTTTTGAAATGCAGTGGTACTGAGCAAAGCAAACATCAGATCTAATCAAAAGAACATTCTGCAGTAAAAAAATGTCAAAAAATCTTCTCCTGTTTTTAGTCATCTTTAATAAAACAGATCATGGTCCTGAATTTCCTAACTAGGAAACAGTCTTTGCCAGGCAAAGAACAAAACACTGCCTTCATTTGTGTGCGTTATGGAGAAACTTGCTATATTGTCAGTGAAGCTGAATTTCCTGGGTACTAACTCATTTTTAAATTCATTTAAATTCTAATTTTTAAATTCTTGAGATAAATAGTATCTCTTTAAAGCACGGTCAAAATTATTATATATACAGATTATTCCATGTAAATCAGGGGTTATGTACAGCAGCTTTATATTTAAATAGCTTCACTGAATTCTCAAGGTCTTTTGATAGAAGCAACAAAGAAGAGTTTGAGGAAAAGAGAGGACTCGTCTAAGAACAAAACAGTTGGAACCACAGTCCACTAACATCCATACTTCCCAGCACTTGGAAGGACGTGGCACATTAAGCAGTCAAATGCAGAAATGCAGAGCGTTTTAGGAGTGCAAATAAATGCCTGTTCTAAAAGATAGAAGTGACCTAACACACTGATCTGCAAAAAGAGCACCCTTGGAAATATGCATTTGAATGAATTTTTTGTTCAGTAGTTATTGTCTTTAGCATTAGAACAATAATGAATTTTATTGCAAGACAGCTTCTATGCAGTCTCCGTTTTTGGACTTCTGACTAGATCAAACCTAGAATAGCCATAACTAACCCCAAAGCTGGCCCTGCTTTGACCTGGCTGTTGGACCTTCTAAAGTCCTGAATTATCATAGGATCCTACAGTAATAATCTCTCCATACTAAAATTACATATGCTTGTTGTGCTATTTACATAAAAAATAGGGAGTTTAATAAAAAACACCAGGACACAAACTGGTATATTGAATCCAGACAGATCCAAGGTCTTACCAAATGTGAGGCATTCCTTCTGATCATATAAAGCTTATGCTGGTTAAACAACTATAACAAATCTAAGACTGATGATTAAAGATACAGAATGCTTTTGTTACACTGCAGATTCTCTTTCAACATTACCTTTTTTTTTTACCTAAATCACTGTAGAGATTCAGGAGTAAAAACTATTTATATTAAATTAAATCACAATTTAAAGTATGTATGTGAATTTTAATCTACCCCCAATTAAAATGCAGGACAGATTAATAGGTTATACTGTCTGGATATGAAAAATGCAGCTGAGAATACTGGCTAGAGAAATACACTAAATGAAAAAAAAAAAAAAAAAAAAAGCAGGAACATTAAATCATTGGCAGTAAACATTGCTGCGAAACACCTGAGCATTTCAAAAGACGTGGATGAAATAACCTGTCAGTGAACATCACACACACTTGGTGGTAAAGAGCACTGGTCTGAGGAACCCAGTCCTTGGACTTGGTCAGTAACACAGGTAATTTCAACACATCAGAACTTTTTAATAAAATATTTCAAGAGTCAGCAGCAGTAGTGAAATTTCAGGGAAAAAACCCCTTCAAAATTACTATCTGCATGTTATAGGAAATAACTTCAGTAAATTTTGGTGCTGTTGATTTGTTAGTCTGATTAACCTGATAGTAGTTGTCTCACCATTATATTCCATATAGGAGTAAATGGTTATCCACACCTCTACACTGAGACAAAATTCACCTCTTTTGATAGTATATATGACAATTTTGACCAGTTAGAAAAGTTGGTTTATGTAAAAAGATTAGGATAAATTATTTTAATAAATTCAAGAAAATATTATCTCTCAATATACGTATATTCTGTGCTTTCAATGCAATTCTGACACCATAAATATATGATCTATCCATCTGGGATTTCTTTTATTTTAATTTCCTATCTGCTTTAAGACATATTTAGCTAATGAAGCTCACAGGTTTATAAAGATTCTTTAGACTACGGCATTGAAGGGATCCACAGAAAGCATACTCAACATCTTACTATTAGCAAATGGTTATCCAAGCCATTCAGTCAACACGTCGTTCTGCTTCATGGTATGTTCACATACAGTAAAGTTCCTAAAGTATTTTCCAAAGCCATGACGAAAAAAAATCTGCATCAAGTTTCAAAACTCTAATAAAATCAAATCACACAACAAAACAGAAAAAATGCAAAACCACACCAAATTCTGCAAATTCAATTAATTAGCTGAACTTGTTGAGGAAGGAAGGAAGCACTTTTGAAATGCAGAAAACCGCAAAGTTGCTTTCCTTCTCCCTGAAGCTTCCTCAGCCTTGCTACTCCAACACTGGGGTCCAAAGGCATTCATCCTGCTGCTGCAAATGTCATTTGTTGAAAACTTGCAAATACCTTACAAGGAGCTAAAAAGTGGAAAGGGGAAAAAGCTTTTATTACTTCCATCAATGTGAAGTATCCCACAGCATTTAATGCTTACCTGTGCATTAATTTTATTAAATTAATACATTTAGGTCTGTTCAATGAATAGTAGGTCTGTTTTTTGAAATGCTAACTAATAAATTAAGAACACCTAAAAGTCATAGAGATCAGGACAATAATTTAAATTACAAAGCAGACAACTCACATTTGTATATATATGTGCATGCCCTAATACAGCATTACATCTTCATGTACATTTTATATCACTGAATTTTATGCAGACAGTAAGTGATGTTGCTTTTAGTCAGCATTAAAAGGTGATTTTTCCCAGGGTCTCAGAAGTACAACTGCCATTGACTTCAAAAGAAAAGGGAAGTGGCCTGCAGTTCTGGAAACCCAGAATCAGTCTTTTCATCTTGCAAGCTAAACTCACCTTCTGCAAATTGAGAAAGCTATGAAAAATGAGAACAAGTATTTGCACAGGAAGACAGCTAGTTTTATTTGCTCTATTAAATGAAGAAGATCCTTTTTATATCATGATGGAACATGTCAGGGATGTTCATGCCACTTAACTTTGCTTCCAATTTATACATATGGATGCTGATGCTTAAAGCTGGGTATGAATATTCAGTCTTCATTGTAATAAGTGGTTTTCTTGTGTTACACTAGCAGGAAAAGAAGGACCTAGTGGCAAAAGACTCACTGAAGTAAAAGAATAATTATAGCAATGATAGAACCAACAAAAAAAAAGATCATTAAGAGACCTTTTCCATCTCAGTTTACAGATTTTATTTACATGTAAGTGTTTTAGTAAGATGCAAAGGTGTTAAGTCATTTTTTGCCCTAGCCTTTGAAATTATTTAGGAAAATTCTGCAGCATAAACTTACAGGCTTACAAACTTGGCTTAGAAATTTTGGGGAACAGGTATTAAAAAGTTAATTTTCATCAGGGTAAGCCAAGCTATATTCTCCATTCTATCCACTGCAGTGTGCAGTTTCAGTCTGTCATTATGCTTCTTGTTCTGAGTGAAGCTTCACTAGTGTAGCACTATTCCCTTGTTCCTCATAATCGCTCTTCCCTTACATTCCTGCTGAACATGGCTGCTCCTCAGTGTCTGTGGAATAACTGCTCAGGTCCAAATGATTCTTATTAAAGAGTTCAGAGACTTAGTGTTAAAAACTGTTCAAACTGAGGTAGATTATAGTGAACGAATCAGGTTAGAGAGTGACTACACAATCAACCAAATCTCATGGGAGCAACACTGAGCCGTTTAGAACAGTGGGGGACAGGAGCCTATTCAGCCAGTTCAGCCGCTGCCAGAATAAAATGTGGGAGACAGAGAAGTGCTTTCGTTCTTAGCTTTTCTTCCTTTCTTTGCTTTTCCCAGTATCTAGGATCCTGAAATTTTTACTCCTGATTCAGGCTACCAAGTTTCCTCAAAACAATTTTTCTCCAGCAGAACCTGTGTTCAGACTTGTAAGGCACATCCACACAGTAACTAAAAAAACCCATTCAAACTAAATGTGCCCCACCACCCTCCCCCCAACACCACCTCAGTAAACCAGCAATGAGTTTAAACACAGTCATCTTGGCGTCCTCAATTCACCTTGTTATTGCACCTCCAGTTGCTGCAGCACAGATGGGATGCAACATCTCCCACTGTTTGGGGACTGCCCCTAAAGGTGAGCCATATGTTTTGCAATACCTAGAAACAGCAGGATAAGATAAGGAAATCTCTGCAGCCTTAAGGCAGAGTTGCTTTGATTTCACTGCTTTGCTGCTTTGTGCCCTGCCTCCTTCCCACCCTCTCCTTTTTTTTTTTTTTTTTTAGAGCTTTTGTAATTTAATTTATCTGGGTTAAGCCTACAGAAAAAAAAATAATCCAAACAAATACTGTGTGTGCATGTGTGTATATGTGTGTAATGCCTCAGAAATCTCCTGCGTTATCTGTCTTTGTAACATTTTACCTTCCACTAGACAAATATATTTTTAAACAGTGTGGAATCAAAACAACATTCTCAGCATTCAAGACATTCTGTCATCACTGCCCATTTGTTGCCCTCTAGGTTTCTCTCAGCTGGCAAATTTCCCATTTAAGGAATTATCAGATTCATCTGCTTAGACAAGGCTGCAAAACAGAATGAAAAGCTGGATTATTCCAGAGAACTCATATTTTTCTTTCAGGGCAGAAAACCCAGTGCATGAGAGCTGAACATTACAGCAAATGGAACCAATCTCTCAGACTTCATAGTTGTACCCTCCTGTACTCTGTGAAATCTAATTTTGATTAAGATGCTACAATATTTATTTTACTTTTATCCTTTACTTTTTTAAATATGTTTGGCTTAGAAATTTTGTTTAGTGCCACTTATTATGTTAACCTGTTTTGAAGACTTAAATATTATGCTCACATATGTTTATTTTTAAACTGTAGTTCTAAGTAAGCATCTCTAGTGCATCCTGCTGCTTCTATGCAATTTGTCATAAAGAATTACCAATTGCTTTGCTACCATTTTCCCCACAGCATATTTTTTCAGGGTGAAAGTGTAAAAAAAAAAAAAGGGAGAAAGAGAAAAATCAATAAATTGACAGTTTTTCCACAGCAAGATGGCTCAGGATTTACTTGAGTGATGGAGTAGCTTTCATGACAGAGCCTGTGCTGCAAAACCATGCTCCTGTTTCTGGGCCTGCTGGCTGCAGTGCCAGGATTTCTGGAGGGATATGCCATGGTTCTTAGTGCTGTCACACACTAAAACTCCACAAAACCCTTCTGTACCAATATGTGAAATACTACTCTTTGCCCCCTACGTAGAAAGAAAACTGTGGTATGATCTGGAGAAATGTCTCAACACCA
Organism: Phylloscopus collybita; assembly: GCA_027886175.1. Classification (NCBI taxonomy): domain Eukaryota; kingdom Metazoa; phylum Chordata; class Aves; order Passeriformes; family Phylloscopidae; genus Phylloscopus; species Phylloscopus collybita. The sequence continues at coordinate 42,181,722 of JAJNNQ010000006.1, read as the reverse complement.
GCCTTGCTTTACGGAACAGGTTGGTTTTGTTTTCTTAACACAGATGAGTGAGCTAACAAAAACTCCATCAAATTCAGAAGAGGGTTTCATGTGCTGAGTGTACACCCCCAGAGGTGTAGGGGCACCAGGTTAAGCAGAAGATGAACATTAGAGAAATCCTAAGTGATCGTGAAGTAATTAACATACCTGCAAACTCATTACTGAGCCAGAACTGCTTTATGGAGACTACTGCCATCCAGTATTGACACTAAACCACTATCTTATGATGTTCGCCCAAGAAAAAGTCTATTTTAAGGTGTTACGTTATTTTAGCACAGTGATTAATCATTTTCTTTTTAGAGCATCCTCTGAGAGCTTAAAAATTCATGATTCACATTATTAGTATTCTGTACAGCTTTCTGTATTCTTTGAGTGGTATGATTACATTTATCTGTGGTTGCTAATGGTCAGAATATGAAATATGAAAGTCACCATTCCCCACACACCCAATGGGTGTCCTTAAAACACAATGCAAATCCCAAACAAAGACTGCAAGTGACAAATCCTTTCTCTTTATTCTCACAGGCTATTTACACTGTGCAAAAGGCAGACAGGATGGATTTGTGATGTAATACTGCAAATGGAACAAATAAAATACTCCATTATTTGTCACACTTTAAGGCTGGAAATTAGTCCATAAACTCAGCTGGGTTCAGATCCTACTGACTCACATTTTACAAGATAAAAACTCACCCAAGCTTTGATGCTATGATGTAAAGAATACCCAAAAGCATGATGAACTTGGAAAAATGCTCCAGTTCATCACTAAATTGAAAAGACTATATACAACATATGAAGAATCTTGATACTGCCATATTTATTTAGACTGAATGTTCTAGTAGTCCAAGCTTGGTCATCAAAAAACAGTGAGAACTACACTTTGCCATCCTGGGCATAAAGTATTAAAAAATTTATCAAAGAAATCAAAGTGACTGTCTAATAAGATTGAATCCATCATCCAGAGAAATTGCCAGACACACAGACCTACAAATACATTTTGGGTTTATTGAATGAAGCAAGATATAATAGCACATAGTCTGATTAAAGGCAATAGATAAATACCAAGCCACCCAAAACGACAATTCTTTCTAAAACCTGACATCATGCACCAAATAATTATGAGATATCCTGTAAGATAACAAAAGCTGATAAAAACAGAGCAGCATATCCCGGTATCTATCAGTAAATAATATTATTATGAGGTTCTAGGAATACACACCACGATTGATATCTGAGGACTTTTCTGTTTGTGTGCATTGCAATGTATAGTCTACACAGCAATGAATACTCTGGAAGAACAAAGTTCTTCATTATCCAAAAGTTGTCTGTCCTTTATTATTTCTGCGAGCTGCTGAACTACTCAGAACTATGTAAGTCCTTGTTCCAAAGGAGGCACTGGTGTGACTTTTCAGAAACACCACATTAAAAATAAACCATCATAAAAATAGAACTGTATTGACTCTGTGACCCCAAAAATGTACTCTAGACTGTCACTACCATTAAAGGCAATTAATCTGTTCTAATTAATGGGTGATCAGTTTTTTGGGTACAGGAAGTTCCTCCATCAATGCATTTCCCTACCTTCCTGTGAAAAGGGTGCTTAAATATTACCATCAGGTGATACTGCAGACCCACCACAGTGAAGGGACACTTTATGAGGAGCCTGCTGACACATGCAAACATCCTCACAAATTCTGTAAAGCAGAAGCATGCTATTAATTCCAATATTTATTACTTTCCATGAAAGATAAGTGACTCAGTATTGGGAAGGGCTTTACAAGGCCAATGTTTCATCTCTCTCCAGTGCTTTTCTGCTTTGTGATGTGTCTGCCTATTATGAGACTGACTTATTCCAAAGAACAAATTAAGCAGCAAGACATGACAAGCAGTGCATTTGTATGCAATTTGCTTACCACCTGAGGCATGCCAACGGCTCAAGGCCAAAGGCTGAGCAACCCCAGCCATTCAATAAGTGCAATAATAATCAAACTGAATGCATAACACTGCAGGACTTATGGAATTTATACACAGGGCCAAGTGCAACTGTGCACTTAGTGGCTGTTATTAAAGAAACGATGCCACTGAGAAACTTTTTCTAACTGTTGTTCTGAAAATACTATCCAATACAAATAAAATGCAGAGGAAGTTTATATACCTTGTTCTACAACCAGACAGTGCTTGTGAAATGACAAAATTACACCCTGTACTGTGGGTCCAGTATCAGTTTAAAAATATCCATGCAGACCATATATATCCATTTATCCATGTATATATATTAAAGGCCTCGACAGCACAGGGAAGAAAATCAGCCACTCTAGAGATTCAGCAGTCTGTGCTATCCTGACCATGTAGCAATTAATTAAGGTCTAGCTGTGGAAGCAACAAAGAATTAATTTAAAATAATTTATTTTTTCTAACAGCACAACCTCATCTCATTCTGAAGAGACCATGCACAGACATGAGCTGTGCTAGTTTATTTCGCTGCTCCAGCTTTAATTAGTAAAACAATGACATTATTTAGGTTCCTGATCCATTTGCCAGTCACAGTAAAGTTCATCTCTTAAATAAACAGTGAGGCAAGCTGGCTTTAATTTGTACTCACATACCAACAATTGATTTTTCCCATAAACTCAGTCTCTTTTCGCTCTGCCTTGTGACTACACAGTCTGATCTGATTTAACCCTGGTGCAGAGAGCTGCCTTCCATCTACATTTCAAAAACCACCAAAGAATTAAACCAACTAATAAAAGACGTGAAGATCTACTAATGAGGTGGAAAGACTGGGCAAATTGTTTTATGAGAAAGCACAGCACTTGTTTCATTCTGACATCTTCATTCTTTTCTGATGAATCTTAATCTGTAAGGAGGAGCTATTTTTAAAGACAAAAACAACAACAACAACAATAATAATAAACAACCCTGGAAACAAGCTACTGGATCCTCCTTTCCTGTCTTTTCTACCCTACTTCCCCCAAACAACGGGAAAAAATCTATCCATAACTGAAAACTGAATATGAACATAAATAAACCCCAAATCCTTTAAACATCAGCACACTGGTGGTTTTTCTGTTCATTAACAATGAATAATATCACATCCAAACTCTTGTGTATTGAAGACAGAAGCAGACTGCTCTGGGACAGGTTGGCATTGCTTCCAGTGCTGAACTACAAAACGTTATTAAAAATCCAAACAAGGCTATTTAAGAAATCACATTCTATTAAGATGTTTCTTACAGTTCAGTCCAGACAAAATGTAACTCATGATCCTATATCAGAAGATGTGTTATTTATGTTCCAATTTACACATCTTACGAAGTATTTTAAAGCTTATGTAGTTCTCACAAAACATAATTCTGCATAATATACACAATATTTGAAATTATTTTAAATACAAATTTAAAATGAAACAGACTTACTACATAAGTCAAGCATCCACTTTGGCCAGTATCTCTTCTTTACCCATGACAAAAGTAGCTATCTAATGAAGAAGGTATGAATGAAGCACAGACACAGTGGTATTCTCTCAGCCCCAACAGCCCACAGCTCTGGCCCTGCCTCATGCTTCCAGTACTGAGATACACCAACACATCTTTTACAGGTACCCTAATGCAGAATAATGCTGCAAATTTGTGGCAGGCTTCATTGGCACATTATGGTACAAAATACCTGTGATTTTAGAGATGTCAGCTCTATTTGTTGAACACAAGAGTGTCCCCAGTTTTTCTATGTCTTGTTCCAAGCTTGAAAAAGATTCCATCAACTCCTCCTTTTGAACCCAGCCCAAATCCCAAACCATACAAATATGTAAATATTTCCACAATAAATTTGCACATTGAAGCTATTCATTAAAATTGGGGATTTTCACAACAAATGTGAAATATTCATGTACATGCAGAGATAATAGACCTATAAACAAATAACCAGAAAAATGCTCTTGCACGTCTTCCTTTTTGAAAATTTGACTTTAGGAATATTGTGCCTCTGGTAAAATGGTGTTCTTTTCATGTGAGTACTATTACTTGGCATTGTGCCTAAGAACATACCCAAAAAATGGAGTTGAGGACAAGCCCATCACTCACACATTCTCCAAATATTCAGTTCTTAGATTCCTATGAATTTCCTTCAAGCCAGGAGGAGAGAATTGCTATATTATTACTGAACAATTCTTATATTTTGGAGATGAAGTACCAATGACTTATGTTACAGCTGCTGCTGCACTGTCTTCCACTTTATTGGAGCTGAATAATTAAACACCCTTTAGTCCTTGTGACAGTCCTAGACTCAGCATGGCTGTTAATCAATATCACATAAAAGGGAATTAGGCTTAGGCAACTGTTGCACAAGGCAGGATGGATAAGACAAGATGGAGACAGAGCTCCTCTTTCACACAGAATCATTTTCTGTATTTTCAAGTCTTGAGAATAGGCAATATGTACACAGATACAAATCCAAATTAATCTCAGAGATTTGTTACACCGTAATGGCAATCAACAGTCACTTCTTCTATTCTTTTCTAAATTCCCTTCTTCACATGTTTTTGGGATTGAAAAAAACCTCCCAGCACCAGCATATTTAAAGTACTCATTTTATAGGGAGAATTTGATTGCATGGAACCAGTTCTGAGAATTCTACCATGTGATTGAAGATGGAAAAAAATAAACAAAAGGCGTTTAATAAACACTATCTCAATTCTGCTCAGAAAATTCAAATATTCAGGAAGACTTACGTTTCCAATAGATTGAGGAATTTTCCTAGGATCTCTAAAAACTGTCCACAAGTTATATATTTTTTCACTATGTTCTTGCTCTGCAATGAATCAATAGCTTATTAAGATCAACCTTAGGCTCAGAGTAACCAACAAAAGATTCATTTGAAGGGGTGCAAATTTTCCCCATGCTGCCCTGCTTGACGCCCACCTCTTCCCAGAGAAAAGGTGACACAGTTCCCAAATCTCTTCAACAACTCTTCCTTTCTGATGAAACATGCCAGTATTTAATTCAGAAATACCTCAAACTTCCTACCGGGCCAGCAAATGAACTCAGAAGTCAAACAGGTCAATTTCAGGTGGCTAAATAAATTATTTAATAGTGATGATGACACCATCAAGAGATTGACATAAAGTGTACTCTTTACACTCCTCTGCTATGCGTGGCCTCTGATACTATACTTTCTGAAGCATTTCACTGAAATTCGATTTTGCAAAAAGCAAGAACAATATCTTCACTCCAATCCTACTGGTAATATGAAAAGAACATACATGTTTTAGATCTAATTTATTACTTATTTCAATTTTTTTCTGTCTCACCAAGATTTGCTTCAAGCTTTAGAAAGTGTTAGCACCTCCCTCAACACGATCCAGAAAACATATTCCGCACAGTCCACACGCATGAAATCGCGGAAGGAAGAGCAGAACAACTTCCAACCAACCTGGGCTTCTCCAGTGCCTTCCCCGGCAGTGCTTGGCCTGGAGGAAGGCTGGCCAGCCCCTGGTTGGCAGGGGATGATGCTGGAGTGGCTGGCTGTGGAAGGCAGCAGCAGCAGCAGCAGCAGGGACAGGGCAGCCCTGGGCAGGAGGGATGGCCACGGCCTCAGCGCCATGCCCAGGGTCACCCACCCCTTCTGAAGGCTGCAAACGCTGCCTTGCTACTCTTATCTTCCCCTCCCAGAGCCTGCCCACTTCGATTCAGCCAACACCCAACATGTTTTGTGGATCTTGGCCAAAATACCCTGGAGCTGCACAGCCACTTATAACACTGATATTTTCGTTATTCTTTTCTGTGTTTCTTAGTACACACTGAAAGAATGAAATACAATCTTCACACCAGGTCTATACTGCAACTTGCTTACCATGAAGCTGTGTCACATACATATCTAAGGAAGAATGTGTGTTAACATACATTTACTATTCTTACACACCATTTAGCTGGTAAATAATGAGTGATCCCTTCTTATATACAAGGCCATAATTTTTTTAAAATGGAAATTAAACTTCAATTAAAATGGGAAAAAAAAGAGAAAAATCCATGTCTTAAACACAATAGGATCTTTCCCAACAGTGTTTTACCAGTTAATGAAGGTTTATGTAAAACACGCATGACCCTGTAAACAGTTCTACATTTTGAATCAATTCAATACATACAAAACAAATTATAATTAGAGAAAATGAATATTTCTGGTCCCTATGCCCTCCAGAATTTCAAACCCAACAGATTTCACCCCCTCTTTCTTGGTTTTCTAATGAAATTACTAACTGGGAGAAAGTAGGGGCTTTCCTGACTAGTAATCCCCCAAGCAGTTTCTCATCTTTAAGCTACTTGCTAAATTGATAAGCAGAAATGAAGTAAACCTGCTGGAAAGGTTACATTTGCCAGATGGGGGTTTACAACCTTGGCTAGATGCAGGTACACAGCTAAGTCTTCTCACAATTGAGCTGATGACTTTCTCTAAAACCCCAGCAGCAAAATACAGAGTGCTACTTTCGCTAGATCAAGAATAACAATTCATTATGAATAACTAGTTAGTAGGTCCCAATTTATAGGTCATGATTTTGTATTTCATAATAAATTTTAAAAAAATCTGTTTGATTTCTATCTAACATTCAAATATTTTCTTTTTAACCTGCTCATACTGAGTTGTGATTCAGCAGAATCTCCTCCTGATGCAGCAATTGCATGGAGTGGAAGCCCTGTGTCAAACAATACTGCTACACTTGCAGAACATTGATTAAAAAGCACATCTTTAAAATTGGAATGCTAAGCACAACTATAAAGAAAGCATCCAGAGAAATCCAAGCAAAAGACTAAGGACAGATACAGAAATAAATGTATAGCTCAGTTCCTCAAATAGTTTGCATTACCAAACTAATCTCTCCCTCTGTAGGGTCACAGCCAAGTGTCCTTCTATTTGTAACTTAAACTGAAGCCAAAACCAAATATATACCAAAGTAATACTTAAAGTGCACAAGTATATATGTAATTGATTTTCTGTGAAGACTTCAAGAGATGTCTAAATGCAAACTAATTTTTGGAAACTGTGTTTAACAGAAATACCAATGCTTGCTTGAATTTGGATCTACCCAGAAGCTTTTATTTAACCCAACTGACCATAATGTCTAACAGTTTACTGAGTGTACAAAGAGCTTCCATCAAAACAGACTGCCACAGAGGCCAGTCCGTTAAAGAGAAATCTTCATCACCCCAAACAAGCTTTCCTCTGACACCTTCCTCTTTTCTGTCCAACAGAGGCTCTCTCTGGGATGGAAAACTGCATGAGATGAACATTCCTTTAATTAGGGTAAATTGCTACATCACAAATCAACAAATACATAACACCAGTGTGACCACTATAGTTGTCTTTGTCTTGAAAGTCTATTTGTTTGCCTTCAGATTCCACTAGAACTCAGCTGCCTTAATCCCCCATATGCTACTCATCCTCTCATTTCACTGTGTGCCAATTCCTCACACTAAAAGGCAGTCTGTAAATGTATGGAAGTTTTTTTTTAATTATGTCTCCAACTTACCAGCTGTCAAAATCTACTTGACATTTACAATAGTGTCTGGAGAGTAACCTGTCTTTATTCCAATCTTTTCCACTATGAACTGCCCTTGCTCTTAGTTTATAAATTCACTTTTTTTGTATACTCATCGTATAAAAGTTATCCTTTTTTGTATATGATTATACTGTGGCTGAATATGAAATTAGAAATAGAGAAACAGTACATTCTTTATGATGAGGATGAATTGCATAATATGTACTGAACATCTTCATTTTGATAGGCAGAAGGCATATTCTGTCCTTGCTGTTCAGGCATTCAATCACCACTTTGGACTTTAGGAAAAAAAGCTAAACTTAATTTTTTGGTGAAGATCTGCTATACATCTCTGCTGTAAAGTAAAAGCTATATCAAGAAAACAACAGCCAGCTTAAATCCCAAAGGTTTTCATGTTTTGCATTTAAGCTTGGATGAGAACTTTGCTCCTTTCCTTTACTGCAGCTCTCAACAATGAGCAGTCTCAAGAGATGAAAATCACTTCTTAATCTGAAAATCATATGGAAAAAATCAACTGCCCTTAAAAAAGTAATAAATGTCTGGACAAACTTTTCCCAGATTTTCCTTCTTCAGTTACTTAATGAACATATGGTTATTTATAATGTGAGTTACACTTGTAGTATTTCAAAAATTAGTTATACACATGCCTGGAGCTACTCAGCTCCTCCCTACTGACCTCAAGCATTGTTTGCTTTGGCACATCTTTAACAGTGAACCCATGTTCTTGTTTATGTGTCTTCTCTCTGCTTTAAAAAATTTTAGCTTAGTTTTCTTCTCTTAGCAAGTACCTTATAGCAAGTTATTTTAACTTCAGAAAGATAATAATATCAGATATCAATTACGACAAATGAAAACCTTGGCCAGAAGGCATAGCTAATTAAAAATACATATAAAATGAATGCAAGCTCAACTATATTTTAAACTAAGTATTTGAGGGACAGTAAGGAGTAATTATTTAGGTTAGTGGAATATAGCAGAAGCTAATAGTTGGGTTGATGTCTTTTTGACAGGTACAGTATAGACAGGTGGTGTCCAAGGGCAGCTCCTCTCCACCTCAAGAGACAGGCACTCCTGGGGCATGATACACCTGATGGGTGAGACTGCCCCACGAGGAGAAAGGACATGTGCTGGGAGCACCTAAGCCTGCATCAGGGATGGCTCCAACGTAGACAGATACCTGTGTTACCTGACATCTATGTAACATCTGTGTAAAAAGTTGAGTGAGATGATCCCATCCAAAAGAACCAATGTCCTAGACTAGAAATACATGTTTCTACATTCTTTTCTCATGTATGTATGTGTGTGTGTGTTTGTTGGTTTTGTTTTTTTTTTCAAAGGAAAGGAGATTGGCAGCATTGCCCTGAAAATCCAAATTCATCTTCCATGTTTATACAGTTCATTTACCTATGGGGTTTAATCTAACTTTTCATATAAATACACTGATTGGTTCAAAATTTCTTCCTGTTCAATAGATTTAATTCCACCCAGTGTATCACTTAATAAATGGCAAAATTACAGGTGTTTCTTTTACAATCCACAGAAACTGCAGATGTAAAATGTCTATCAGAAGACAGAAGGGTTTTTCACTCATCTAGAACATCCTCAAGTACTCTAGCGTACTGGTTTTTCTACTTTTGAATCCAATCCTACAGTAAAGAAACCAAAAGAAACCACTGACTGAAATGTGAATGGATATAACCATGGTTTCAGCTGAAAAAGAAGCTGCCCATTTTTTACACTTCTTCTTACAGTATATGGAATTACTTTCTGGTTTGGATTTTTCTCTTCACTGTTAATTGCATTTTACACCTCATTTGGGGAATCCATGGCGCTCTGTCCTCGACTCTCTTATTCTCCATGTAAAAGGGAACCCCATTCAAAACTGACTTTAATTATCACTTATCACTTAAAAGATACTCTATGCTTCAGTCTTGCCTCTCCTATACTGAAGACCAGAATCCTTATCCATTTTTAATATGATTATTCTCCAGAATTATTCTGAACACTCTTTCTCCCTTTGCTCTGCAGCCCTTCCTGCCCCACTACTGAAATACTGTCAGCCTCACAGTTATCTTGTGTGTCACACAGACTTACAACCCTTGATAACATTACCTTAACCTATACATTTGGAAAAATCTCCACATTTATGTAAGCAACGTTATTTTTCTATAGAATCAGAGTAGCTTGGTTGGAGGGGATCTTAAAGACCATCTTGTTCCAAACCCCCTGCCACCGACAGGGACACTTCCCACTGGGCCAGGTAGCTCAAGGCCTTATCCAGTCTGGCCTTCCACACTTTCAGGCATGAGGCATCCACAGCTTCTCTGGACAACCTGTTCCAGTGTCTACATTTTTTAGTCCTTTATAGCCCTTCTCAACCTTCTTCATCTGATTTCCATGTCAGTAGTCTTGTTTCCTTACTATATTTCCAAAGGGTAATCTGCACATTCTTTTCATGCTTTCTCTTTTATAGGAAAAATGTTTCCTATAAACATCCATCAAGCTGCTTCACAATCTCGAAACTTCAGAAAAGATGAAAGTTTTCTATGAAAAACATTGCTTTGGTAAGAGGACCAAAATATGATATTCTAATGAGAAAAAAAAAATTACCTGTTAAATTCAAACAGAACTTAGAGATGATTTATTCCTTCAGGTATGCCTTCAAAAATGCATGGGAGGAATGGCCATAGTTAAGGGATTCCAGTCACTTGTCACTGAATCTGTTCTGCCTACCAGTGTTAGTCCAGATTCATATCTTGCAAATTCATTCAGGATTTGAAAGTCAAACAGACATACTCTGTTATGTCTAACCAAAGTAATCACAATTTTCCATGTAAAATTTTTGTCACCACACTTGTTTTAATTCCATCAACATTACAGAGGCAGCCAGGATATGGTTTGGTTCTATACTTGGAATTTAATTAATGACCTAGTTGGTGTCTGATTCAGAAAACAATTTAATTTACAATTCCATAAGCTCTTCTGCATGAATAAAAAAGCAGCAGACAGGAACTCTGCATTAAAATATAAAGGAAGTGGAGATATGATCCACAGAATAAGATCTGAACAAATTAACGTAGAGTACAGGCTTTCAGTTTTGTAAAATAAAATTTTCAGTCTTTAACTTTTTGCACTGTGCTCACCTGAACACAACATGATTCCTTGCTTGTTCATGTTCCTACTGTGCCTGAATTTACTGTATGTTGTTAAAAAAGCAAAACCTGTAATTATATCAAAATTTTATGTTTTATGGCACCATGAATCTATCTGAAAGCCTGGTCTCTTGAACACCTTCAGAACCCCCTGAGCTGCTGAAATCAGATTACACTACTCTGGGTTATTTCACATTTACACAAACTCACTACCACCAAGGAAGGAATTCCAAGGTGTGGTTCATGAAGCTCTCCAGACAAAAAGTTCTTCTGACAGATGTTTTATGTTTTTACTGCTTTCCTAAGACTACTCAGTCTTGAAAGCTAACGCAGGCAGCTACAGGCCTTGGGTAGAATTTTGACAAACCCATGGGTGACTTTGTGAGAAAGCTTTTGATCATAGCCACTGGAAAAGACAGAAGCCTGTCTTTTTGTCCTCTGCTGTTCCTCAAAATTAAGATCAGCTAACCAATCCTCCTCCAAAAAACAAAATTAGAAACTACAAACAAACAAAGGACAGGGAACCAGGCCCCTATCAGTTTTATTCAGGTAAGCTTCTGCAATGCATTTATTAGGTCACGAGGCAAACATCAAAGCAAGCTTTTAACTATACTTCTATAAGCTCTTTTGCCTTTTTCTCAACTTTACCACTTATTTAAAAGAAACTGGACAGAAAGAAAAGAGCAAGATTGAAAAGACACTTCAGACAATACACTTAAACATGAAGTATCCCCCAAATCACAGTGGATTAAGCAGACTTTCCTAATGAAGTTATTTCGTTTCCTCCTTCCTCACAGGAGTTAGGAGTTTTTCCCCCCATATTTGTCCCCTTCTCCAAATTCGGGCAGAACACTACAAAGGTGCATTGTTTCTTCTACTCTTTCCTCATCATACATACTGGTTTATTTGCAAGGTAAGTGTGTAACTCAGCTGACTTTTGTCTTCCTAAAATACAGTGGTCAAGATGGAGAAATAAATCCATTGAGAAGACTGACAGTAAATTGCATAGTTGGTAAGTGTTCTGGACATTATAAGTACAAAAGCATATGACAAGATCATCATATTGTCCTAACTGTAACCCAGACACTTGGTTTGCTACAGGTTATGAGAAAGCTTGTGCAGGGCAGGAGCTGTTGGACTGGGGGGAGATTTTGTTTTACTGGGGGATCAGTTATGGAGATTACACAATGAGGAGAAGCATTGAGACACACACACACATGCTTGTTCTGGGTTTCAAATAGATCACTCAGAACTTACATGAAGACACAAAAATTTTAGAGCAGGAAATTCTGCTTTAACTGAAATTAGACCCTTTTTAATTTAGAGAAGATTTCTAGCATGTGAGCTTAAACTTTTCTCTTAGAACCAGGCTGTTGCTTATTTTCAGTTAAAACAAATACTTTATTGTGTAACTTAAAAGAATTTTTCTTAACTCTCCTAAGAAAGCGTGCACCATATTTTCAGTTTATGTATAAGACTTTGGGTAACTGAACTGTAACAGCTTTTAGCACATGAAAATCAAATGCACTGTAGTGTATTTCATAATATGATATATGACAAACATTTACAAAATGTAAGATAAATTACCAATTTATATCCTATGTGGCCAACCAGTGGTTTCTTAATGGTACTAAGAGAAAAAGATAATAAAGCAAAGGTGTATCAAAACCACTGAACAGTAATTGCTGTGGCCATATTGAGACAGGGAACATCCAGATTTGATAAAATTCCCTATTTTCCTCTCTGTCTCCAGCCCCAGTAAAACCTGCACACACATGTCAGACTCCTTTATTCTGGAAGGATAAGAGTAGAAATTAAATGGTATCTCTTATTTATGTGTTGTGAATTCACTAGAAAAAGACTATCAGGCTCCCTCTAAAAAACTGGGGGGAAAGTTCCAGAAGCCAAACTTGTTCTAAATACAATTTTTCTCAGATTGAAATGGGGTTGGTGCTTTGTCCTGTTAATTCCTCACTGGTCACTAACACTTGCTGCAACTGAGAGATGAGCAATGTCTGAAATGGTGTCATTTAATCCTGGTACTAACAGACTAAAACAGCACTGGTTAACACCTCACACCAGTTTGGGGCCAGAATGCTTTGTGTATTTTCATAAAGACAAGCACATGCACACAAGAGCTTCCCCAGCCCAGCACCACTTCAAAACAACAACAACGATGACAAAAAACCACAAAAAGAACTAAAGACTATAAAAAGACAAACACTGTAACAAAGTACCACTCTTACCCTTCAACAAAGCAAAACGTTAATCTAATAATAAATAAGTAACCTAATGTCTCCTTCTCCCTTAAATCCTTCCCCATTCCTTGCCAACCCCCACTTCCCTTGAAAACCAGATGGCCCCGGCAATATGCCCTGAAGGTCAACAGATGCACCACGTCTTTGGATGAAGAAAAGGTATATAATATCTTTAATAATATTTCCAGATGATAAAACTAGAAAACACAAGATGAAAAAAGGCACAAAAAAATCCACAGCAAGGAAACAAAGCAAGCATGGTTACTATGTTAAAATATTCAAGACACCAATGAAAATAAAAGGGAAGTAGTGAACTCTTATTAATGCCATGAATAATAAATAACAAGTGAAAAGAAGACTGATGAAAAAAAAAAAAGTAGTGTAAGAAATTAAATAAAGAAAGGATACTAGATAACTCTGGGGACTGGTAATGGATATGGCTGCTTATTTGTCATGGCTGTCAAAAGTTATGAATTTCAAGATTTCCGTGCTTTTATAAGATGTGTGTGCCCCTGTCTTTTGGCTTCTTAGGAAACTGTGTCAATGGGTGAGTAGATGCACACGTTCATAGGTGAATAAACAGGTGAACAATTTAGCCTGGAGTGAGTTGGCTGAGGCTGCACTCAATTCCAGCAAAGTATGCCTGGAGAGACTCAAATGAATTACAGATTAAGCTATTCCAGATTTCCACAGGCAAAACTGAGGTCCAAACCAAGGTCTGTGAGTCTTAATGTGAAAACTGATTCTAGTGACATTATTGTGTCTGTTGCTTTCTGTGTTCTGCTACTTCCAGATCAAATTTGTCCAATTTAACAATGCAAACAATTTTTTAACTGCCAACTTTATCAGAAAGCCAGGCCAATACTTTTCCTCAGAACATCCGTGACAATGTATTTCATCCTGCTCCCTATCATAATTAGGAAATCATAAGTGCATGGGTATGATTGTGATTACCACTGAGAGTAGTATGGCTCCCTACTTTGGATCCCAAGACAGAACTGGATTTTAAGGCATAACAACTGAGGTTCTGTAACTTACTACCTGTAAAAAGAGAGAGGTGTATTTATGTAGATATTCTAAGCTCATAACACATAAAAAGTAGCACAAATTAACTCAGCACTGTTTCCTGAACATGAAGTAATGTTTTAGCCCCCAGTAATGTGCTCACGTGTTCCTGTAGAAGATAAGGGCTGATGTTTATTGTATGTCTCAGGCACCGATAGCTGTGGAGCCATCCAAGGACTGGTGTGATAACAACCAAGGATTGTTGGCAATAACACTGTGAGAAGGAACAGGATGTGGCTGGAGAAGGGGGACATATAGAGGTAGGCAGCACTTTCCTGGGAGAAACATCCTTGCTCTGGCTTGAGGACATAAACACAACATAAATGCAAGCACGGGGACAAGGTCGAGAAGAAAGCATGGACAGTAGCAGGGAATCAAGACTGCCAAAGACCTCTGAAGCCCTCTGACACATTTCCAGAAAGGTCTAGAAAAACAAATTGCACACGATAGATAATTTGCATAGAAAATAAGAAACTTATCTCCAGAGTGGGGAATCCTATCATTAAAAAGGCACCCAACAAAGCCTAGGGACATATGCAGCCCAGGATCCCAGCCACACCATCAGCTGGATCAGTGCTGGAACCAGGACTGGTGATCTTTCTATTCTTTCGTTACATCCATGTTTCTCTCTCCCTGTCTTTAATTCATCTCTGTCACTCTCTTTCCTTGTGCCCTAACCCTTTATCCATATTCACTGCCATGCGTTTGTACCTGGAGATAACAGACTAATGAACACCAATTTCCATGCCAGGTGTGTAATTTACTAATATGACTGTCAGCTTTTGTGGAGCCTCTGACTTCTGTCACTCCTTTCAACCACCAAGCATCTACTTGATGCTCCCTTCTTAGGTGTTCCTTCCTAAGGGTGGGACACCATAGTCCTTAGTTTAAAACTCTGTGACCCAGAAAAAACCCTCAGTTCAGTTTTATTTCCTCATGGATTCAGAACTAACAGAAGTACCAACCAGCAAGTGCATGCATTAATAAAGCACCTTGAGTAGCTACATTTTAAGAAAAGTGGCCTATGTTTACTTAGATTTACACTGTCTTTTGAAATGAAGCTTTTTGAACTACACAATATCATAAAACCTAGTCCCACCTGAAACTACAACCGTACAAATCAAAAAGCCTTCAGCTATCTGCTGCTAAACAGCATGAGGCCCATGTGGATATGCCACTGGGGCCAAAAGGTTTTAAGAGCCTTTAGCCTTGGAGAGGTATCAGCTGTGCACTGTAGCTGCTACCAAAGCAAATGAGGGAGAGAAATGGTACTTAACCAGTAAAACAGTTAGGCAAGGACAAATAACATACCCACTTCAGCATAAAGTCATGTTGCCAGAGTTTAAGTAGGTCTGGCCTTCAGATCTGAGGACCTGTGTCCATCAGGAAGCTGCCTCTGGCCCTGCGGAGATGCTGAGCACACAACTTGGAAGTGTTGCTTCACCATCATGGACCCACTGTCTTCCCAAACACCACTAGGTAACAAAAGAAGCAGCAGCCACCGTTTGGCAGACATGGCCTCTTGCTGACGTTTTTTCTGGCCCTGATATTTTTGAAGAGAGTTTACAAGTCCTGAAGAGTTTTATTTTCCTCTTCCCCCATCTGTGGAAGTCTGAACACACACAGTATATACTATGACTTCAAAGCCCAGCTAATACAGAAGTCAGAGGAGATACAGACTCCATACATCCTAAAGTAGTATTACAAATGTATACTCTATTTCAAGAAAAAAAAAAGTGCTGAAAAATGAAAGCTATTAATCTGAATAATTTTATACTTTTTAATAACCCTACGACAAAACCTGAAATCTTTAGAAAGACTTCACTAGATGTTTTTGTGTGAAAAAGGAATAACCATCATTGTGTCAGTGGAGCAGCATTACAAGCTAGGAAAAGCCTATTACTGATGAAATTGAAAAATAAAGCAGCATGCATGTCAGCCCAGCAAAGCAAGCTGCGGATTTCTAGGTACAATTGTGTGGAAAGGGAGAAACTATATGAGAATGAAAGACTGTGAAAGCTGCTCCATTTCTTAGAACAAGTAGAATGCAAAACTATAAACATTTTACAGTGGGTCAGGTTTGGTGCCTAACATCGGCAGCATAGCAATCACACTGTGCAACAATAGTGTCAGCAGAAATCCCTCCAAAGCAGCTCCACATTATCAGTCCACTGAAAAATTTATTTGGCAAGATAGAACATCAATAACATTATCTCATAAGTTTTCTATTTTAAAAATATTTGGAATTGCATTATATGGCCTAACACTCAAACCAATTTGTTGCAACATTTTTTAAAAAGATAAACAAAAACTCCTAGCCACATGTGAATTATTTATTCTTCTCTTGAGAATTGCAAGCCAGCGAATATCAGGATAAAGAAGCTCAGAAGCATTGAATCCAGCCAGCAGTTTTCAGGATATAACAGGAGATAGGAAACCTTGATCAATAATAAAGTATCATTATTTGTACTAAATTGCTGCTTAGAAATGCTAATCACGAATCTTACATGGAAGATTATATTAAAATCTAGAAAAATCCAGATGAAAAGAGAGACAAGATTGTTCTTGTCCCTAGAAGTTATAATTTAAGAATAAAATCAGAGCTACAGGATGGGTTCTGTTAGATGAAAAACAAAACAATGAATGAGTTTCCAGGCCACACTGCAGAAGACATACCCACAGTAGCTTGAGTACTGCAGGACATGCTATGCTTCACAATTTTTTCCTTTAGTAAAGTATGACCAGCCCAGGTAAAGATCTGCCCTAAAGAAGCTGCGCTGTTTTTTTAACCATGCTAACTTGGGTTTGTGCACAAAACCCCCCACTGTGCAGCGCTGTTACAGCCAATAAACAAACATTGCTCAGCATTTTCTATGCAATGATTTGTTCTTTTTTTTAAAGCAGATACCTCCTAGAGTCACCTGATCAGCCTGTCCCACTCTGCCCACATGAATGTCATCACGGACCTTGTGGGATCATCCAAAGTAAGGGACATAATGAAGGCAACCAGTCAGGTAACAAGCCTGCTCCAAAAAGCACTGCAGTGGAGCCTTGCTCAGAGAGCTTCCATGCTAGCACAGCATGAAAGTATGAAACACTGTATGAAACAGGTATTCTTTCCAAAGGGCTTTTCAAAACAAAACCTATGGCTGTCTTTCCAGTTCCCTTTTCAGACTCTTCTGCTCCAGTTGCTAAAAAAGAAATGACAGTGGCAGAAGAATAAATGTGAAGCAAACAGTAGTATCTCCTACAAACAGCATTCCTCCTGTTCCTGTGTTACACTCACATTTTGAATGTGCAGTTCTTTGAAAAAGCCTTTTTATCACCAGTACAAAAAAAAAAAAAAAAAAAAAAACAACAAACAAAACCAAAACCAACAACAACAAAAAACCCCACTATCTGGACAGCTCTAGAAAATACAGAGAAGACAGAGAGAGTTTGATTCACAAGAACACATCCTTTGTTTAATATTGGTACAGCTGCAGTGTGAAGTGTTTTCCCTGGGCTTGCAGTGACACCGAAGCAGCACAGCTGACCTCTGGAAGAGGGAAACAGCTACATGGGCACTCTCTTGTTTCCAACCAATGTGCAGTGTAGCAGTCACAGAGAGAGCTGTTCCAGCACAGGTCTGACAGTGCTTTGTTTAACTCAGAAGAAGGGAGCCCCAACCCTGGCAGTGCTCAAGGCCAGGCTGGATAAGGCCTTGAGCAACCTGGTCTGGTGAGAAGTGTCTCTGCCCATGGCAGCAGGGGTTGAGACTTGCTCACCTTTAGGGTCATTCCAACCCTTTAACATTCTATGATTCCATTACAAAATGAACAGACTACACTACCTTTTGCCTTTAGCACTAATGTGGAACTGCGTAAATTGTGATTATGCTCAAAAGCAACACTGATTCTGCAGAAAAAGCTTATTGCTTATTGTTTTAAAGGGATGGCAGGGAAGAAGAAGAAAAGTCTACTCAGGGGAATACAAGAAACCTATGTACGTCAGTGCCCCAAAACTGGCATTGCTAATAGCTACCTGAAAAGAACACTTTGGAAACATTGCTTGGAAGCTGGTAGGGAAGTCCACAGCTAAAGGCAATGTGCCTGGCTCTGACTGGAATTTTTGTTTGGTTGTTTTGTAAGGTTGTTTCCCTACTCTTGTTTCCTCTCCCTTATTACCATAAACAGATGCAGATGATTAAGTGCCTAGCTGTGAAGAGCTCTGGTAGTTTCAGCCCAGAGGGTCCCCAGGCAGGGCCAGGCAGAAGGGGTTACATGATCTCAAACCACTGCTTCCACAGGGCTCACAGGCTGGATTGCATTTTCTTGAGCAGATGATGAGGGATTAAGCCCAGCAGACAAGTGCAAGGGGTAATTGTCACATCTTAAACCAGCACAGCTAAATCTACCAGAGTTTATGAGATGGTAGTTTATGTTAAAGGTCCAAATACCAAAGAAGCTAATCACTCCTTTTAAAAAACTTTCCATTATATTCCAAGTAAGTGGCTTTCTTACTCTCTTAAGAGTTTATAATTCCTTATGCCACTTCTGACTTTTCCAACAGGATACTGAGGGAATTTATTCATTGAAACATCAAGATCATTTGAAGAATTGAAGGAAATAAACTGCTGCAAAAAGCTAGAACAATTTGCTAAAAATTGTTTTCATTATCCCACTTAATAATAGGATAATGCACTTGAACACCAGAGAATTTTCTAGTGGGTCAGTCAGGGGGAACTGTTTTGTGCAGATCATTTCTGTACTAGTATTAAAACCTTTCTAACCTCGAGTTACTTCAATGTAAGGGCTGTATGCATTTCTACTTCACGGCACATAATGTCTGCTCATAATGCAATGCTGTGTCACTCAAACCGTGAGAAAATGAAGAAAGTCATTTTTAGAAGCACTAAATACTTAAGGAAACAACACTTCATTAATATAATGACTGGAAAGCAAGTGATTAGATTACCTCAGAAGACAAATTTCAAGCCTGAAGTCGCACCTTGTATATACATGTATATAAATGCATTTATATGCATATATATGGAGAGATATGTGTACATGTGCCCCTGTCTGGGAAGGGTTCCCTAGGAGTGCTGGTGAGGGTCTGGAAAGGCTCCTTCCTGCCCCTCCTCCCACTGTTCTGCAAGGACTAATGCGAGGCAGCTACCTGGAAAGAAAAAAGGATCCTTCATGGCGTATTTATAAATGTTAAATGGCAGAGGAAACTGCTGAGAGATTCCTCAAGCTCGGATCCTCATTTTCTCCTGCGTGGCCATCCCTGGGACGGGGCTGGAAAACAAGGCAGCCATTTTCTCATAAGCTGTTACACTCAGCAAACCAGATTGAAGTGCTCGATAAGCTGCTGCTCTCTTCCTGCAGCGACCGAGGGCAAAAACAACCCATCACCCACAAACAGGTAGAGCCACAGCCATCTCTGTGCTCCTGCTGTCAGCCTGAGCACGGAGGGGGAGGGAAGGATGGGGAGGCCTGGATGTGAACACATCCATATTCCTGGGCTGAGCTACCCTGCATCTGTGCAAAGCCTTATGGATGTGTGACACAGAGCTGCTTGCTCATGGTTTTGTGTTTCCAGAAATGAACTGCCACTGGGAGAAAATACTTGGCTTTTACAGAACCTGTGTGTATGACACTGTTCTGTGTGGAAGAAGCCTCCAAACCTTGTGGTCCTTATGGAAGAGTGATTGTATTGCATTCAGCACAGGTATACATGCACCTGTATGCGTACACATATGTGACACAATTTTCATAGGCAACCTGGCTGTAAGTGACTTCTCTCACATGTAAGTAATCTCACTCAAATAAATTTTTTGAGAATCAGACTGTCAAAAACAGTGAGCACCCTAATTTTGTACAGTGTACAGATTGCAGTATTCAATATAATAGCTTGGGAATAGAAAGGTCTGTCTCTAGATGTAAATCAACAAGTCATGGCACCTATATTTAGGTTTACTTCTGTCTTCTATTACAACCCAGTTTCTTGTCATATTTTGTAAATCTCCCTATTTTACAAGTGTGTCGAAACTGGGCAGCAGGAAATCCTGGGAGATGCCGTTTCAGTCTCAGTAAAATGTTTTCAGCCTTAGCTCAAATCTGATGGAAGAAAAATAATTCCCACTTAGGTTACGTCAACAGAGACTACTAGAATCCATCTGCTGAAGTCCCCCATTACCCTCTGCATGCCCAGCCCTGGCTCTAGCCAGACCCTGGCAGGCAGGTCAGACCATGCAGCCAGGCCCAAAGGAAGTCCAGGAAGTGGGGTACATGTCCCCATTCGGCCACTTCCAATGGCTTCTGCTTGGCTGGCCTGATCGAGCTGCCTGATCGATCCCTCCATCTGGATGGAGGCTTCCCAAAGAGAAGGTGATTCCCTGAAGCCATCAAAGTCCCCAAGCCTCAGGCTCAGTTCAACCCACACAGGGCCTGGCGTAGGTGCCTGGCTTGGCTCTGTGGGTGCAAAGGCACGTTTAATTCGTGACATCCAACTCGGACATCTCTTTCCAGTGGCTGGTCCACAAGAGATAGCAGTACAATCCCGTTACCTAATGTAATCACTTTGGCCAGCTTTAAGCAATTTTGTCACAGGCTATCTATGGCCAGGACTGCTGTCAGTACTATGTGTTTTTAGCACTACACCTAGGAAGTTTCCTTTCTCTACAGAAAACAGGAGAACAGCCAAGGAGATGACACACAAATGAAAATGCTATCAAGACTGCAGAAAACTTAAATGTGAGAAAAGCACACCTGAGCTGCCAAAACCTAAGACACTGCCTCTGCTTTGCTTTTTCCAGACAAAAGCAGTCTTGCTCTGTCCTCTCCCTTCCTATTGCCTGTCTCCCTGGGCCATCAGCAGCTCCCCCCACCACCTGCTGCTGCTCCCCCGCAGGCAAACAGCAGCAGCTGAACTCAACCAACAAGATGTTTTGTGACCCAGTACCTGCTCCAGCTCTTGAGCACAAGCATTAAAGTTTGCCCTTGAAAACTTTGCATTTGCAATTTCACACATGCTCACTAAGGCTGTTAAATAAAAATGGTTCCCAAAACATCATTCCTAATGCTGCAAACTCTGTAACTGTTTCCCAATTACTACATGGCTTTGCAACGAGCCTAATGTAAAGGATGGCTGTACACCAGAGATGATTCTGGCCAGCTTTTTGAGACAGAAAGTCATAATAAACACACGTAGAGCACCAGTACTTAAAACATGTGATGCCCTCATCAGTCATCAAAACTATTGAAACATAACACTGGTTCTACATGATTAGCTGGTGAAGAACATGTTTGTTCTGTGGCCATTGATTTTTACTGAGTAAAGTAATAAGTCTTGTTTTTCTGACAAGTATTCATGCACAAAGGCATTTTAAAATATCTTTTATTTTGAAATACAGGGTAGCTTAAGTCTTAGAGTAGAAAGTCTCCTCACTCCACTAAAATTCAAAGTATGTAAAACCACAAAGCTCTATCAATCATGCCATCTGTGCTAAAAATACCTTTTTTTTTTTTTTTTTTTTGCCAGGAGACTTTTATAACGCGCAGGTGGTAACACCTAAAAATGTTTCACAGAGGATATATGTAAAACCAGACTACTCATTTTCTTGATCCAAACAGTAAGTGGAAATGAACCCATGCTGATCTAGCTCCTACACTGCTTGGAGTCTTCTCACTAGACCTGCAACACTCATGCTACAACATTGTTTCCAGAAATGAAGCACACAGTTCCCTGCACCTATTTCAAACCATCAAACCAGATAAAATGGCTTGATCTCTCCCCAGAAGGAAGGAGTTCAGCTCTGGATTGAGGAGTCAGACAAGCACCATTTGGCTAGAAGGGATGGGAAAACAAAAGTGAGGGCTGAACCACCTCTCTCAGTGGCCGCAAGTTACATTGGCTCAGCTGTGTTGTCTAATCAAGTATTCTAAATCAATTAAGAGTGAAGCCAATTTGTACACATGAATCTTTGTAT
The DNA here is from genome assembly GCA_027886175.1 of Phylloscopus collybita. NCBI lineage: Eukaryota > Metazoa > Chordata > Aves > Passeriformes > Phylloscopidae > Phylloscopus > Phylloscopus collybita. The sequence continues at coordinate 42,159,687 of JAJNNQ010000006.1, read as the reverse complement.
TTATAAATGAACCTAAATACTCCACAGTAATATTCCATACGGTTTATATCCTCTAGTACATGGATAGAAACCAAGAACTGATTGAGCTCATTAGCCATGAAAACATGCTGTTTTATCAGGCAAGCTTTTGTCCAGCAATACAAGAAATGAGCAGTGAATGGATGAACCCTGCCTGCCCTATAGAACAATGGTTGCCCATGCAGGAATGTCAGTTAATGCCAGTTAACAGTAAACATGCTCTCTCAGTTGTTTGGAATTGTCACCAAATTGTAAATAATTCTCATGCATCTTCCGAGAATACTAAATCTCTCGCAGGTTTTAAAGGAAATAGAAAGATGCTTTCTGTGTGTAGAGAGTATTTTCCCAGGTTTTAGTTTAAGTGGTGATGCTCAAACAGAGCAGGGTGGCTGCAGATACCTGCAGAGGTGATCCTCCACAGATACCTTCCTCGCCTCTCCACACAAATGGCTGAGTCACTCATCATTCAGTGGCTGGGGACACTGAAGTATAGCCTGTCCTAGGCAGACCTGACCTGGCCATGGTTTGCTTTAAAAAGGTGCACAGCAAAGTAAAGCATTTCAGCAGTGACTCAGCACTGTGAATTAATAGCCAGCCTAAGCTTATTGAAGAGCCTATGGCTGCCATGTGCTGGGGACAGACTGTCGAGCTGGCTGGAAGCTCATCGTGCATCTTTCAGCACTGGGCAGCAGCATGACAGGGCTGACAGTACTCTGGAATGGGAGACAGATCAAGGGGAAGGAGGGCAGGATGCTGCTTTTGAATTGGCTCAGGTCAGCTGCTAAGAGTTGGGTTCCCTTGGTCCACAAGAGGAAGCAGAAGCTGAGCAGTTGATGAAGTTGTGAAGAATTAGGCATCTTTATACCCTCCATGCAAAGTGAGTAGAACAGAAAGCACTGCTTAGAAGGATCTTGTATAGTCATCCTGCATGCACATACATACCCACATGCAGAAATGAAGTATATGCCTTTTGGTCATACTGGAAAGTACAGGGAGGTAAGAAATAAAGAGAGTCATCATAATCTGATTAGCTGTGTAATTAAGACTAAACTGGGAGATCAATGAGGGAAACTATAAGGAGGGGCTTTTTCAGCACAATATGCTAGAGAAAATATGAGAAATCTGGTGGAAATCTAATGGGATAAAGTAACAGATGGTAGGTGGACACCCAAGGGACATGGAATATGCTTAAAGATGATAATAGCTAACAATATGATTAAAAGTACATGCAATCTCACAATGCACTGCATGGAACTGAAATGTAAGTACTAAGGCCATAAATCCCTTAATATTATAGATTAGATTTACATACTTTTAGACCTCTACAAGACAAATAGGAAGAACACTTACAAAAAGGTTCTATATAACACATGTATCTGGCCTATTAAAGGGAAATGGCTTGTGTTGCCATCTTGAGAAACTGGCAAATAATGGTCTATAAATATGATACAAGACCATAGGACACATATAACAATAAATAATTGACTCACTACAGAAAAGAACAAGTACAAACCACCATCATCTGAGCGACCTGAAGCCTACCTCATACTACATCACTCTAGTGTCCTGTAAGGACCCTGGGGGGAAAAAAGGAGATCAAACCGTAGGCACTTTTTCAATCACAAATATACCAGCAACTTCCACCAAAATCTTCCACCTAAAGCACTGTTCTCCCAGTGGGCACACGTGCAGGAGTAGACACTGCAGTCTAAAAGCTGGGCACACAAGCAGGTCAAGTCAAGATGGCCACGGATGCTCAGGCACTGCTTTCAATTTTTTCTTGTGCACCATCACATTTGCTACAGCAGTCTCAGGAAACTATGGTGGTCCCGTGGCCTCTAAATATTTGCCAATAATTAAATAATACCTATAAACAATACAGCCCAGCTGTAGAATTACTTCTTTCTCCACAAAATAAATGAACATTATATATAGAAATGCCAGATGTATACAGATAGACGGATACACATGTACACAAAACAGTTTTAAATGGAGTAAATGTAAACAAATGATAAAAAAATACATAAACCAATGCTGCATTTATTATAATCCTGTTATTTATGTAGATTAATTTTAAAATATGTCTGATTGTACTCATAGCACTGATGAAGACAATAGCAATGCACTAATATCCTTAAACACTTAAACTAAAATACCCTACACAATCACATTGAATTTATTTTGCCATCTCAGGACAAGAATAACCTCATAACCAGAAGGTCAGAAAATTCTCACTCTGTTATGAGAGCAAACTAAATTTCCAAAACCAGAGTCCTCTCCCAGGCACAACTGGCACTAATTTAAATGAGGGGACTGGTAGATTTAGCACTTCAGCTGATATCAATTACCGTTGTATCACGCAAAGCACTCCCAGAAGTAATCAGGAACAAAGCTGCTTATGGAAGTAGTGTAAAAACTGCACTTGAAATTAAACAGAAGCCAGTACACAGCAGAGACATAACCATCCCCTCTGTAAGAAAAAGAGATTTAAATGGGCAGCTGCATTCTGCATCAGCAGAATTACAACCATTTTTGTGAATGGCTTTAAGGTGCATAGAGAGGTCACTGTGTTCCATAGACTGGGTTACTGCAAAGCCAGCAGATAATAACTACATAAAAGAAGTAACTGGGCACTGGACTGCCTTAAAACAACTGAAGAGAAACAGAATAAGCCAGAATGATGCTGACTCTGATGCAGCTTCAGAGCTAGCATCATCCTGTAATTTACTCACAACTAGCTTATGAAAACTTCCCTGTGTTTTTACAATCATAAAATACAAAAAAACCAAGCCCCCAAACAATGATTTATTTTTTTTTATCCTAGTGCAGGAAAATGGTGGGAGGTAATGGAAATGGGCCCACTTAAATGTGATGCAAGGAACCAACAAGAAACAAACTCTTCAGAAGCCTAAGTTGTAACAGCTGTCTTGCAGTGTTGTGCTTTTCTCTGTTCTTGGGATCCCACCTCAACAGCTTCCACCCAAGGGCAATTTTGTTTTAAGGATGCTTAAAGCAGTTCTTGTCATATAGGGCAAGCTCACTCAGCTGAGGAGACAGCTCCAGTGGCTGCAGCCCCCCTGGCTCCAAAAGGGCAGATACAGATCGGCTTCCTGGCACCTTTCCATCCTACAATTTCCTACCGCTATTACACTGATGATTCAAATCTAATTTTAACAAGCAAGCAAGCCTTCTGCTGTCAGCAACCATTGTTCCAAGACAGAAGGAAAATACTTTAAGCACATTTTCGTGCTTTTCAACATCTGCATTCTTGTATTGCTTTTGTTCCTGGAGGGGGGCACAGAAAAGGAAAATAAGGGGAACACTTCCCAAGATAAGGAGCTAAGATATCAGTGTTGTCACTTATCACTTCCTAAACAAATTTAATTTTCCCAAACAATACATGGGTGGCAGAAGGGTATTATTCATTTAAGGACTACTCCTTTGAAAATCTGAAAAAATGTGCTACTGTAACAAAGCAAGATTCAAACCATATTCCCCTAAGAACACATAAAAACAATGTGGGTGGGGTTTTTTTCCAAAAATAGAAAAATATTTTTCACGTACTTTGGTATAATTCAGTCCTACACAGCCACAATACTTATCTTTTAAAATAATTAAATATATGAATCTCTTTGTAGCTAAGTTTCTGTATAAATGAAACTGCTCTACCAGTTCAGAAAGAAACTAAAATTTTCCTTGATTATATACTACCTCAGAAGATGTAACCATTTACCATGTTTCGAAGTGTTGGCCTAAGAAATCAGAAAAAGGAAAGTAATTTGAATATTCTTTTGTATATTTTTAAAATGGCATTCAAAAGTCAAGTCAACACAGAATAACATTCTGAGTTATTAGTTTTACAGCAAAAGAAATCTTTCCATAGAATGTGCATTATCTGTGAAAATTTGCAAGGGGTAATATATTCACTAAATATACTTAGTTCTGAAGATTATTGTAGAAGGGCATAAACTCGGTTCCAATAACGAAGGATAACACAACAACAAGCATAGAAAAGTCTTCCAGGCAAGGAAGAAACAGCCCAGTTTGTCTTGAGTTACAGCACATTAAAGTTAGTTACATGACATGTCCTATCATATGATATTTATATCATATGATTTTAATAAATCTACAGTAGAAGATTAAATATATCTGCAGGTCTCCTAAATAAAACAAATGTTATAGTGTGGTGCTGAAATATGCAAGGTGTTTTCATTACCTAGAATTCATGTCATAGGAGGTTATTTATACATTGGGACAGGAAATATTTAATAGCAGTTAACACCCTAAAAGGTGCAGACAATGTTACCAGTATGTTATAGCAATAACACTGCTATACTGTTGTCTCAATGGCAGTATATAGAACACAGGGATCGAGTGTTGCAGTCCCCTTAGACAGACATTGTGTAACCTGCCCAAGGTATTTGATTTGATCTCCTTGTTCAAGTCAGTGGCATTTGCATTCATTCACATTCAGCAAGTTATTAATCTTAAAAAAAGCTAAGGAGTCTTTCATTCCTTCTTGACTCCAAACTCCATTTGTTCTTCTATAAAATTAATGCCATAAATAAAACGTTGCATTTAGACATGCTGTGATACTGCCAGCCAATTTTCCTGCAGATAAAGGTCAAGGAAAAATTTATTAAAAAATAAAATAACATTTTTTTTCCAAACTCCCTATGTAAAAGAACAGTGCCAAGCATTTAAATAAACTCTCAACATAGGTCAATCCTTAATGGGCTTGTAAGTGAGCTGTGTGTTTTAAGAGCTAACCTTTGGAGCATTACTGAAGTATTTCTTGCACAGCAACTACTGTGTTATAACTGCCCTCCAGAAACCTGAGACCATCATCTGAACTAAATAACCAGCGTGTATGAAAGCCCAAACCCTAACTGAAGGCTTTAATAAGCAGGAATCCAACAAGAGACACAAGTTACATCCTACCTCTACTGGGTTTCCTCAAAACCACAAGTTTTGAAACTCTTAACATGCAATTCTTGCTTTAAATGCAATGTTCAAACGCTGAAACAAACTGTATTTTAGAAATTCATCTGGGCTGGATATAAAACTTTCAGCAATTCCTTGTCTCAGCTTCAACAGTTTTGCCATCTTTATGTATATTGGGGGAATAACAAAATCCGTTTCCTGTTCGAATTCTTCTTTTTCTTATTTCCAGTGCATCTTTTTACTTCCATAACATCCAAACAAAAGAGCCTTCTCATATCATAAATCTTCACATGGTTACTATGAGATGATGGCCAACTCATAATTTCAGTCTTCTTTTAACAAAATCGATTGGATTTTATGTTTTCTATTAGAAAAATTAGCTTCTGCAGAACCACCAAACTATCTCTGCAGTAAACCCAAATTCTTAGAGCTCCTGATATGAGTACAGCTCATCCATGCTGCACTCCCATACTAGCTAAATATCCTCCCTTTCATATGGATACCTGTTGGGGGTTAGGTTTGTTCCTTCTTAGAGAATTTTTCCCCATAAAGTTGCTAGGAGACTAACTACTGGGTGCTTATGGGTGCTCGATACCAAATATACTTTTTATTTGTTAGTCTTGTAATCTTACGTCAAAACATCGAATCACTGAATGGGAGATTTACATGCAAGCTGTACAGTATGGCCACAGTACACCTTCAGGATACACAAATGACAACTTCTGAAGGAGCTTTAGATATTATGGGCCTGCACAGATTGAAACAAGAAGACATCACTTTGCTATTCCTCATCATTATCTCTACATCTGGGTAGGGTAATGAGAAATAATGAATGGAACAAGAGCACAATAAGAAAATAAGAAAACTAACACCTAAGATCTCCTAGAGACCCAAAGCAGGGAAACATGAAAAAAAAAAAAAGCTGATATTTAGTTCAGAAATAGCTCAACATAGCTTTCTCCAGTGACTACATTCGGAGCCAATAACTGCTGTATTTCTTATGGATTCAGTTGGTATTTTAGGGACAGCATGCAGGACAGGCTTCTGCAAAAGTAGGCAAGTGCTTCCTATAATCACACAGCATTACCAGAGACACGGCCCTGTGCATCTGGCTTCAGAACAGAGGAGATACTGCAGCCACTGCCTTCCTCATGGCAGGCGTGCACGCAAACCAATAGGCTATTTTGGACGGATGCTTAACACTGACTTGAGAGATATGAAGTTGCAGACATAAGGTCTTGGGATTTAATGCAATGAAAAGCAAAAGTAGAAGTACACATGGAAAGAAAGGTATGGCTTGGGAAAATGCAAGATATAACATATTTGGTATGAAAAAAATCAGATCAGTAATAAGGAAGGCAAGGAAGGAAGGGAGAGAGTGCACCGAGACATAAATGATGTAGGAGGTAATATGGGCAGTCAATCTAGAGACTAGAATTTTAAAAAAGAAAAGCATCAGGAATCACACTAACAGAAAAAAAATTCTCTACAGATTTAGGAGAGCCTGGACTTCTAAGTCTCCCAATTAAAAGCAAAAACATGAAGAACTGACATTTGAGTAAAGAAAGAGATCATTTTTTTCACAAGTGAAAAATGGTAAAGTGGGCAAAGTTAGCGGGGTAATTTTTTACAAGTATCTAAAAGAAGAATGTGCATAGAAAAAGGATGACATTTTCTAACAGCTATGGAAACTCAAGAAGGAGTACATGAAGTGGGGGTTTTTTGATGGTTTGTTTCTGTTGGGGTTTTTTTACATAAAAATATTGAGGGAATTGAAGGAAAGGTTTTTGGAGGGGAACTGGCCTGTAAAAAACTGCCAAAGGGAATACTGCAAAGATACTGCTGGACTAAGTAACAGAAAATGAACTGATGAGAACAGTCCTGTATCAGAAGGAGGAATGCCTTGGATAATGTAAAAAAACCACTTTGCAGTCTGCTTATCTGTACACTATGCATACAACTAAGATATATTACCTGAAAATTTGTGCTCCCTTTTTAATACAACAGTAATGTACTTTATTACTGATTTTAACAGGCCTTAATAGGAGGAAGCATACATTCAATTATTTTATTACGTGCTTTGAATATAAATGGTGAGCATCTGCACTCTAGTTTACTCCTTCCGTCCTCACGCTCTCATAAAAACAGCACTGGCACATTTTAGAATTCAGAGCAGCCCTCCCCAGCCCAGCCGCTTTCTTGGCTGGTTTGCTGGGATCTATATATCCAATCTAATTATTTTGATTCCCATTTCCAACCCTATCAGTGGTGCAGTGGTGCAAGAAATCAAAATGCCAGTCTCCTGAATGTGTTAGAACCTAAAAGCTAACAGCTACTCATTTGCAGAGGCATCACTGCATGGCCCAAAGCCCCTGTCACCAGGCAATTTACGTTCAGTCTTCTGGATGTGACTCGAGAGGGGTTTCCCAGCGTACCAATACACAGCATTTCATATAACATTTCAGATATGCTACAGGTTGTTGCATCATCTTATTTTGTCACAGCAAAAGTGACTAAGAAAAAACCCCCCAGCAACGCTTTGTTCAAATTTTGTCTGTTTTTAAAGACTTGAGTCCTTCTTCTTTGTTGTTTTTCCCTTTGTTTTCTTAAAAGGCAAAAAATAAGATCACACAAGCTTATCTTCCCTTAAGTGATCAGAAGAGAGAGTCAGAAATAATCCTACCAAAACACCTACTACCCTTTCAAATCAGGGGGATCATATGTTGCTCAGTAGCTGAATTTCCCTGTGGATCTTTCCTCTGCTTATAAGCTGTCCCCTTCTTGAATTACAGTCTTAGATTACTAATGCTCAGCACCACCAAAAATATCCCATTCATTTCTCCAGGTTTTACAAACATGATAACATGATTTGTGTTTAAATATAAGCATCACCATTTTACTTTTTATTATGAATATCATATGTTTGGCAAGCTGTCTGACCTTCCTTATGATGATGAATGCTGCAGCAAACAATTTGCTGTATCTTTAAAGAAATGGCCAATTCAATTACATTACGCCAGAAGCTTTCAAATCCCTCTCTGCCAAATGTCTTTGCTATATCCTGCCACAGACAGCCTATTTGTATTCCAGCACAGTAGGACACTTGTTTTGTTGAAGCACACAGTTCCAGTTAGGTACTATCAACAGAGCAGTATTTCAGTTCTCCAGCTCTGTGCTCCTTCCACCCCCTCTACCCTTGGTTATCAGGATTTTCAATTTTACTGACCAAACGTGTATGCATTACTAATTATGTGCATGAAATGCAGCAGTTATCGACTGCTACAACAAAATACATTAGTGACCAATTACAGGAGTTCTTGGCAGCAATGGTTATCATTCTAGTGGATTTAATCATTGCACTTAAAGTGAAGCTTGAGATTCCCTTTGAGATTACACCACTAATTGCTTCTGTTTTGCCAGTTACTGCATGAGCTGTTTGCAAAAAGGATCACTAAAGATGCTTTCTAAATATGGGAAAGCAGTAAACAGATGAAGCCTTCTGTAATGAGTGTCTCCCCCCCAGTAAAACCACAGTGTCAATTTATTCATGCCACAATGCTCCTCTCCGATTCATATCCCCCCTGTCACCTCCTCTTTCCCTCTCATTTCTTGTTATTTGGGCAGACAGCAGCAATACAGCTGCATTGCTATTCATGTGAATCATGCCACACACTATCATTTATTTATATAGATACTGAGAATATTATACTGCAAAACTAAAAAAAAAAAAAAAAAGCTTCTCCTTCTCTTCCTTGTTCCAGAGAGGATACTACTTATTCTTATTATTATGACAGAATGTTTAAATGATCTTGGATCTTAAAAGAAAAAAGGAAAAAAAACAACCTAGGCCAAGTACATGATTTATTAGACGTACAATACCATCTTAATAGGCTTCCACTCTCCAGGAATTCCTAAAAACAAACACTCCCCCTCCCAAGGAATTTGTAATATAACATATTGTTCTTTAAAAGCCCACATCTAATTCCAGGTTGTCAGTAGTGATGAATTATCTGGTTTACAGCCCCATAAAGCAAAAGTGTCTATATATTTTAATGTTGAGGCCAACCACAGGACTTTGGTACCTTTCAAATGTAGTGATATACAACTTTTCAAACACCAAAGAAAGGCTTAGGTGAAACAAAGAGATGCAATTGTCATCAACATTTTAGGTCTGATCAAAATAAGTAGTCTTTCAAAGACAAAAAGAATGGGGAAGGATTACAACTGCTGTTTTGTTAGCTGAGAACAAGCTACTTTAGTCAATAAAATGGTTTAAATAAATTTGTTTGGCTCCTTTTCATTAAAATTTTCAGTTACTAGAGCTTTCCATAATTCAAACACCACTTTGTGAACAACAAAGAAACACTCAGAAATATAAAAAACCCCACAATTCTCAACAGTTCTCAACAAAAAAGTTCTCATGAGATTAGAAAACCTCCTATATTTGTCTCAACAAACATCAACATTTTTAGGATTTCAATAGATGCTAGGTTAATAAAACTTTCATTAGAAACTTAATTGATCTCTATGAGAGAGATACTATAGAGGAAGAGTTTTAAATCCCCAGAGACTTCTACACTATAAACAGCAGAGCATATGACATTTTTAAAAGCTGTCAGAAACCATACACTCTGATTTACAAAAACAATAGCAATCTCTGCAAATTTAACTGCTAAAAGAAATTGAAAAGCTTCACCCTAAGGTATCAACAGGCTACAGCAACAGTACCAGTTGGCTTCACCTCAGCCTCTAAATTGGCATGGACTAATACCTACCAATGCCTGGAAAAGAGCAAACAGCAGCAGAACGAGGGTTACATCACAGATACATTTGTCTTGCTTCACACCCAGATCTAGATTTGCGCAAAACCCACTGATCTTTCCAGAACGACAGGCACAAGAACTGCTACACACAGGATGCTCTCAAAACCAAGGCCAGTTCATTTTCATGCTTAACAGAGAAAATCTTGCCCCAAGGCACTCAATTTCAAGTCTGAATGAGAAAATCTGTAGGTGATGCAGTAACTACAGTAACTGGCAAATAATAAACTGGGTAAAACACCTAGGGATCAATCCTATATTCATGAAGGAACACACTAACAATTCAATTGGATTATCCCCATTTCTTAGTTCACTAGTTCTTGACTTCTACCTTATTAGACAACAATTATGGACAAATTTTAAGTACAAAGTAACATAACACTGACACAGTATCTTTATTATACGACATTATACTACAGGTTCTCCAGTCCAGCAGAATGACTGCCTTTCTTTTGTATGGGCAAGCTCCTCTCCTGTTCACAGGCACAAAATCTGAATTACAATTCCAAGAAGATGGCTATTGTATCTGGAATTTCTAGTGCTGCCTTTCAAATGAGGAAACAGGAACAAGTCAGGAGAAGAAAATATTCCCAAACTGAACAGTTGAGCTTATGTAGCACCCAAAATACAAAAGGTTGGGAAATAGCTGCCTTTCATCACTGTCAAAAGCAATAGACTAAAATAGGCAGAGTAGGACTGATAACACAGGAAATAAATGAAAACATTTGCTTCATGTTAGTATAGAAGTTAAAAGAAACAAGGCAAAAACCTCTCTCAAAGGTCCTTGATGGATTTAAAACAGAGCTGTTGAGCCAACTGTGATTTCAAAACATGCCACTATCATTTAAGAACACTGAACTTCTCTTTAATAAACCTTACACCTGTTTGCTAGTCCAGAGACCTAATTGCTAAAACCATACAAAGCAAGTGCAAGACAAGGAACCAGAACTTCAATGAAAACTGCTAATGCACAGGAAAGCAACCAGTTACTTATAATACAGTCTCAGGAACTATTTGTAATTCAGTACCTAACTTACAAACCAAAGAGTGATAATGCTAAATGTTACCATGATGTATTTCTTAATGAATTAGAAGTCTTAATGTGTGTATAGCTCACAAAGCCTAGCAGATTTTTAGGTTACATATTTAATTCTCTTTAATATTGAAAGCAATGAGAGGCATTTTTGTCTACTACTCTACTGTAGGGATTAACACAGTAAATACTCTAGCAAAACGAAATACACTTTTTTATGCAGTGATGTGATGGATATCAACTTATAAGTTCACGCATTAAGTACAAGAATATGAATAAACCACGGCAGAGATTTGGAATAAACAGCACTGGTAACAAGCTGAGACCAGATTAAATTGAGAGACTTTCAGCTGGTAAGTATTGTTTTCAAAATTTAATGTAGATACCAGTAAGGATATTCAGCTTAGCAAAGCTTTCTAAAACCAAAGATAATTCTTTTAGCATGAGAAATGCCATTGGGAAGAAAGGCTCCAGCTCTAGCAATTGTTTCAGAAAACTCAATTAACTTGCCCATTTTTAAAAATATGTTACCAGTAGAAAGAAGCTTCATGCTAAAAAAATTCATTTGCTCATTAATATTACAGACATTTCATATATTCATATGTATGACTAAATAAATGTATTAAATAACAAGTAACACATCAACATACCTTTTTGACATGTAAAATAATTTTTTTGTAACCAGAATAATGCTTGGGTTGCCAGGAAAGAAAGCTATCTACATAAATGGCAAATACTCCTCCTGCCTTTCAGAAAGCTGTGTAGGCTGGGGTTGGGACTGGGGGCCTCCAGATGCCAAGGAATGTCTACCACATGCCCCATCCAAGCTGATGAAGAAAAGCTGTCCTTGTCCTGTTTTCGTGAAAGCAAACCCCAACCAAGACAATAGTTTTTGTCTCCAAAAAGAAAAAGCCCCTCATGAAATGAGCATGAACCTTCCATGAGGTCATCTTCTCAACCTTCACCCTCTGATGAACTCATATTTAACCTGGCCTGACCTTCAGTTCTGCTGCGTCTCAGTGCCTTACTATGATTACAGACCAGCAAGATTAAGTTGAGCTTTAAGAAACTCAGACATTACTGAAGATAAATAACTGAAAAGGCAAAACATCAAAATACCACAAAATTCTGCTTATAAGCTGTGTTTCATTCTAGGGAGACTCCTGGGGTAGCAAGAAAAAGAAAACGCACCGCAAAGCACTGAAGGCTCCGTACCACATTCCCTCCCTTGCAGGTAGCCCTACTACTTCTGGTCTTTGTCAACTCCAAGTATTGCCTAAAGTTACAACTGCAATTAGGCATGGAGATGCTGAAAAATATTTCAGTTTTAACATTTTGTAAAGCTGATTTCCACTAAGTATTCACTTACTCAGGTGCAAGAACAGTCAAGGTCCCCAGTTTCCCCCAGATTTCCCCTTCAGGCCAGTTTTATCCTTAGGTACCTGCGCACAAAAAAAAAAAAAAAAAAAAATTAATTTACATTACTCCTCATAAGTTCGTCTCTTATTATACCAACTTTTATGGCCCCAATTTAAAAATTCTTATTTCCAGTTTTTCTCACAGGATTATTTCCCATTAATACGGTTAACCAGATGCAAACTCAAAGCTGTTTTCCCCATGTAAAAAAAAAAACCCTGGGTTTTATTTGACCAGCATATATACACATAGATTTAGATTTACCATGACCCTAAATGAAAGAGTTTTCTGTAATTAAACACATGTAAGTTCAACCTGATAGATGGTGGGATTGCATGATTTAGGTATATTTCATCACTTGTTTTTAGGAGTACAAACAGAGAGCCCACAGTTAGACTTTATTAGCCACATATTTAAAGCTGTTAATATGTGACAAGCAAATCCTACATATTCAATTACTGCTTTAAAAATTGAAAGAATGTTCATGTACAGGTGCACTGTCACTCAGCTAAGGAGCTCAAAAAATATAGTTATTCTTTCTCCTGGAAATAGTATGAATTAAAGAAACATTTTAAAAATGTGCCATTCAACCATATGGAACCAATTTTTGCAGACATATGGAGCTCCAATTAAATAAGCGTGGCTTTGCTGACACAAAAGTCCACCTGCACGTATTCAAATTTTCCAGAATTAGACCATCTAATTTAGAGCAGCCCATTTAACAGTAACAGAGTAGAAAAGCAATGTATTTGATTCGACACAACCTCTGTAACCAGTCTCCTTAAATAGCAATTGCAGCTTTTCTTTTGACCATGGTCAGGATATAATCGGATAAGATTGAATTAGTTCCCCTAAAATACAGCTCCAATTACATCAGATCAAAAGAAAACAATTTTTCATCTTCTCCATTAGGCAAGTAAATATATAATTGGAAAATTAAGCAAGGTACAATTTTTCAAAGAAGATTTTACCAGAAGTCAACGGAAATTAAAAAACTGACTGTAGCCATACTTCCTGGATTTTCCTAGGTTTTTTGCACACATTTTCCCAGAATAAATGTACGGAAAGCATGCCATTTAAAGAAACAGAAGTCAACAAGCTATCAAACATCAATATCCTAAATAAAATCCTAATATAAATAGGTATCCAATGACGTGGAAACTCACAAATTTTTAAATTTTGAATTTTTTTTCCCAAGGATTTGCAGTTAACTGGGCACCCTTGTTAAAATCTAGTTTGACTGGCTTTGTATTAGGTGATAATGCATAATTTTTTTTTCCACAGGACCTCAACCTCATTCAGTGAATCCAGCAGCTAGAAGAGAGTAGTGAAAATCACTGGGTAGTGGCTGCATTCCATATGGTTACAGCACAACTCCACACACTCACTGCTCCAGGTTATCCTGTGCTGTTCCAGAACAGAACAGCACTCTGAGGACAGAAACACCCATTCTCAGACAGAGCTCCTCTTCAGTGCTGTCAGGTAACAACAGACCCCTGCCAGGGGTGTCGTATGAACCCAGAGACAAGAAAAGTTAGAATCAGGAGCACTACAAGTTTTAGTGTTCAACCAGGTTCCTAAAACTCATTTTTCAGAGTACTTAGCTTTCTATAATACCTTAACTGATTTCCTGGAGAGGCTGTATTCACCTAGTTTCCTAGTTAATGTGACACAAGTCTCCCCTCACTTGTGAGCTGCCCCATTCACTATCTGTCTTAGGGTTTCTACAACAAAGAAAAGCACGTTTCCAGAGACCTGTCATTCTTTGCTGCAGTCTTCATACACGTGTTCCACTTGGAAAGACCATACAATTCTGCGATCACAGAATTTAAAACTGTATCATAATGCAAATGTCCCAGGGAAGCTCAGTTAACATATTTTAGACAATCCTAATTCTCCACCTTCCCAGCTTTGCAGGACTTGCTCTTTGTAGCTCTTTACTCAAGGCATCTTTCTGAGTTTTTGGTTTTTTTTAAAGACAGTCGCCATGGCAAAGGAGAAGCTCCATCATGCTCAATACAGATATATCCAGTCTCCCTCAAAACCTGGCCACTTCTCATCCAAGCCTTATTATTGCCAATCCTGTAGACATGTGCTACTGCCCCCATCCACTCCTGTCTTTAGGCTCAGTTTCCTATCTGGGATCCCAGTCCTGCCTCCCTGCCTCTCTCCAGTGACCACTTCATTCCCAACAACGTCATTCTCTGATACTTTGCTCCCATGCCACAACCAGAGTCCCATCAGCTTCCAGCTCTCCTGCACCAGCATTCCTTCCAATCTCTCAGCTTTCTGCACCCTTCACAGATCTGTTAGTTTTTCCATATTGCTTTTCACCTTCCAAAGTTTTTCCCGTTTCTTTACTCCCCCAATCACTTCTTGTGCTTCCCTCTTGCCCTGGCAGTTTCCAAATTTCTTCTCAACAACTAATTCCACGTGTTCTTCTCCTGGTTCCTACACAGCCTTTGTGATTAGCATGCCATAGCCATGGCTGCTACGTTTTGTGCAGAGCTCACTTCTAATGATGGGTGTTAAAGAGATCTGTACAAGGGCTAATGAGCAGGAACACTTAATTTCAAGATCCCAGAAGAACTGGGGCAGAAGAAAAGCCAAACCAGCAGCGCACAAATACAATTTTAGGCATTTAAATACCTCATGTACAGACACCTATATATTTAGATGTCAAGGCAGCTGTATGGAGGCTTTGTGGACTGTAGCTACTTCTGTCTTGCTGTTAGATTAACAGCATCCACTCTTTTAAATTTAAAAACAAAATCCTTCTACAATGAACCAAAATAAAGCTACTTGGAGTCTAAGTCTCAACCTAAACTCAATCTACATCTCAGTTAACAGCAAGTTACTTATACTTTTTAAAACCATTTTTTTCCAAAGAGAAAACAGCCCTTTATTCAGTCAAATATATTAAGAACTGTGGGGGAGGGGAAAAGGGTTTTTAATTAAAAACAGGGGTTTCTTGGCACTATTTACCAAGGATAAGTGTTCTTATCTTTATTCTACAAAAGAAAGTAGATTGTAGCATACCTTCATCTATTTTTGCCAGAAAGTATGAGCTAACCAAAGACATCTGCTTATTCTGTCTCAAACTTCTCTGCCTTTGGTGTGTGGGTGGGTTAAGAGCACTTAGGCTGAATTTAAGGTGATTTTATAAAAGCATATAATACCAAGTTGGAAGTGACCTCTTGAATTGTTTGATCCAACCTTCCACAGAAAAAGCACAGTCTAGGTAAAATGGCCCAGCATCCTGTCCAGAGAAATCTTAGACGTGTCCAATGCTCAGGAATCCACAGCTTCCCTGGGGATATTATTCCAACGGCTGATTGTTCCCATTGTGAAATTTTTTCCTCTTGTGTTCAATCAGCACCTCACCAAGAGTAACTTTTAACCACTACCCTTCATCTTTTCCATGGGACTCCTCGTAAAAAGGAAGTCTCTACCATCTTTGTAGCCACTAAGCCTTCTTTGCACAAGACTGGACAAACTCCACTCTCTCAGCCTTTCCTCACACAGGTTCCCAGTCCTCTGATCATCTTTGTGCCCCTTCTCTGGACCCTCTCCAGCCTGTCCACAGCTGGACCCTCTCCAGCTGTTTTTGCACAGCGGGGATCAAAAGTGAACACAGCACTCCAGGTGTGGCCAGGCAAGCACTGAGCAGAGTGGGACAATGACTTTTAACTTCTCTCTGCTGGTGGTTCCCTTGCTGATGCAGCCCAGCATCTTGCTGGCTTTCCTGGCCACAGCAGCAGACTGTTCCCTCACACAGAAATCGCTGTCCACCAGAACACCCATGTCCCTTTCCTTGGTGCTGCTTCCCAGGTGGGTAGGTACCTGCCTGTGCTGCACTCCTGGATGATGGACAGATCCCTCCTATGCTACTACTGTATCACTGCTACTGTGGCCATTTAATAAGAGTGCACTTTACTAAATGAGTACAGATTAATGATTCAGTGTTAGAAGTTTTATGCTAAAGAGAAATTTCTATTACGTCTTGATTCTTCCAATATTGAATCTAAAAAGAAAATGTATCTCCCTGATTTAACTGAAACATTCCCACAGAATAGTTATTTTTTTATATTTAAATAGCATATTATCAAAAATATTTAGGTACACTAGAACAACATAACCTTCCAACAATGTTTTTGTGTGTCCAACATATAAAAATTAATGCAGGATCGTTAATGAAAACAGTATTTACAAATAAATCACCCTGTTGAGCCACACTTTAAGTACACTTTAATGCTGAAAGTGGTATCTAATTACCTTTACTTGATCCCAAATGCAACAGGGAAATAAAAATGTTCAAAATATTTGGATCTTGCTGATAAGCACTCAACATTGAAAGGTGTGTGTTAAGATAATGTAAGATGGTAGTTATTCTTATTTCTTCTGAAGAGGTCTAAGAGGTCTCAAACAGTCACATGAATATATTTAATTCATACAACTGCCTGTATTTCCTGTTGAGAAAGAGATTCAGTTATCCTGAGTCCCATCTCCAGTATTGCCTGACCCCGGAAATTCACCACTGTCACTTCCCATGGAGAAAGGAGGACAGTCAATATGAATCATGCTCTGTGCTTCAAAACCTAACTAATGCAATGAGTACAACTCATACAAAAGCCAATTATCACTTGTGATCTGAGGCATTACTCCAAAGTTGGCACTCTGAGTATCCTATTAATCAGTATATTCAAATGGGTTTGCTAGCTAGGATAACAGGAAATTAATAACACAGCTATTAGTAGTAGATTGATTCTGAATTAAATAAAGAACAAAAAAAACCCAACACATACACACATGAAACCCCTCAAAATACAAAAAAAAAAAGACTGGTAAACTGATCGAAAAGCCATGGAACAACTGTATTTACCTCCTTTTATTTTAGGAAATCTTTCTACTCTGTTTTTTTTCCCTTCCTCACAAGTTCCTGGCATCCCCTGTACCACGGTGTTTATATTCTAGTTTCCATCACCAGCGACATGAAAAATACACTTAGTTCACCCACACATGTGTCCTTGCCAGAAAGGTGGAGAGAATCATTTACAAAAGAAGGTCCATCATTTTCCCCCAAAAAGCACAAGTGTGAAAGACAAGAATCACCCCTTCCCCCACCTCGTCAAAATCAAAAGTGCCTGTGTCACCCCAAAGCTGGCAAGAAGAAGGAAAATAGTAATTCTTACCATCTAATGGTTTCCCAACATGGCAAATTTGCCAGTGTCATGGTGACAGAATCATACAATGAGCTAGTTTAAATCTGCCATAAAAGGATCTGGTGGGGTGGGTTTGGCAATAAAAAGGTTTTTTGCTTAACAATCTTCATCCAAAAGAATCCTAGCTCACCTCAGAACATCTCTCTTTCTAGAACAAGTGGATTTTAGCAGCATCACTGCAGCTGTTATACTCTGGCTGGTGCTAGACCAGTTAACTCAGTTACATGGGTAAGTCCTAGAACATTCCAGCAAACGAGTGATCTGGAATTATACTTTATACAGACTAAAGCCAATATAGTTAACATTTCTCTGATCCTTGAGTTTCACACTTCAGAGAGCTGCAGGAGAGAGAAGGTGTTGATACTTTCAAGAACCACTAATTACAGGAATTCATCGTGAAGGGCATTGCTAGAAAGTAATAGAGATGTTTAAATATAAACAATGCAGTTGCTGTCACAATTGTCCATGAAAGGTTTCAGTGCGTTCTTCCACCCAGATTGATGATCTGTAAGCTGTTGAACAGGAAAGAAATTTACCACAGTAGAAGTCCCTTCAATTAAAACATAATCCCTAGCACATTTTTTGTGTTTGATCTCAAAGTAAATTAAAAGTCAGATCCATTTTAACAGTTTAATGTAAATGTTATGGCCAGAATTTTTGAAAGATTTGCTATTACATTTAGTTAGCCAAGTATAAATACAGTTCATTTTTGAAAGAGAATTCTTCCTGAATGGGAGCTACTACTTTTTTATGGTAAAAATAAAAGTGATGTTTAACTGGCCTCAATTATAACATTAACAATCTCCTCAAAGTTATTTGTCTCCTTTTGAAATATGTGTAAAACCACATGGCAAGTTACTAGTAGAAGCAGGAACAATATCCTATTTTACTAGTTCTCTTCCTTGAGAGTGCACCACTGCCTAACGAGGTATGTTACTAATATCCAGGCTTACATTATAGTCATTCCCTAAGATTTTTTCTTTAATGACAATAGTCACATAAAGCATAGAGCTTTTTCACAGCCAACTGAAGGGTGGTGGCCTGAGCCTATCAACACCAGGAAGTTATATCCTACAATTTTATCTGGCCCTCCAATTAGACATTGAAAAGAAACTTTGTCTTTAAATCCTGTCTGTAATAAAATCTAGAAAGCTGTAGCCCATCCTTTATCAGACACTTTTTCACTTACTAAGTTAAGAAAAACACTTCCTCCTGTTACACACTTACCAGGAAGCAGCTATGCCATGAATATGTTACAAACACTAAGCTCCTCTCAGGCTGCACAGCTTTCTGAAAAAACAAGACAACCTAATGGAAGCACATCTTTTTATCATGCTTTGCTTCCTGCCCACATTCTGGTTACTTAATTCAATACCAAATTTAGAGCTTTTGAAAGAATTTCACGTCTCATCTTGCTTCTGTAGTTCTCCCCCTGACTGTGAGGTCATTGATGATGTGCTGATTTCCCTGCGAGTCTACTTTCTCACAGAAACGCCAAAAATGCAAAGGCAGAGTGATAACCGAACTGCAAGACATCACCTACTGAGAACAGTTCTTCTGGGCTACAGGAGGTGACAAAAGACTGAGAAACTTCTCTGCACCAAACAGTAAAGTATGAGTACCAGAAAGAATGCTACACCTCCTCTGGATCACCAAGCCAGCAGTTCACTGTACCTCAGAGACAGGGGATGATCCTTTCGGGATGAACGTGCAACTGCAGGCAACCACACAACGAGTGTTCAGTTCTGCAGTTTCTATTATGTACCTGCTCCATGTGTTCTAAACCCCACAAAATGCTTCTCAATACTTTACAAAAGGCAAAGCAGCTACTGGAAAGGCTACAATTATACTAAAGCTTTACAGCTTGCTATTTACTATGTCTTTGCAATAGCTGCACGTTTTGAGTAATTGCTAAGTAGCAACTTCTAAATGATCAGAGTAAGTGGACCATGTTCAACACAACAAAGAAGGAATAAAAATATCTATCGAATGTTCTCTCTCCTGAGGGGACCCATTCATTCCTGACTCCAGATCTAGTAATTGGTTCCATGATGAATGTTAGAAGGTGGGGGCTAGAACAGAGGACAAGTAAAATACATTGTTATTAAAGGGTTATTAAAGGGTTTGGAAGAAGAGCAGAAAAAGCATGCTTCTCTCATCCACTAGCAACCACTGGAAAGACTGAAGCATGTTGTTAGTGCCAAATAAATATAATCAAAACAAACAGTTATAGTCTCCCTTCAGACCCCTTGGAGACCTCAATACTTCAAATCCAAAGAATCATCTCATAACTTAACTTTCTACTGTCATTCCAGAATAAATCTCCTGTGCAGCTTATTAAACTGTCCTTTGCACCTGCTCCAATCTAATTCCATCTTTTTGTTCACTGCAAAGGAGGATCACTGGACACAGTATTACAAATGAGGTCTCAGGAAGGCTTTACAAAATGCTGTTAGCATTTCTCTCTCTCCCCAAGAATATCATGTCTAATGCATCACAGGAGCACATTAGACTCTTTCACAAAGGCATCATACTGCTGGCTTAGAGCCATCTTAGTGGCATTATCACAGCACTTTGCCTAATTCAGACTGCTACAACCATTAAATCATCTATGCAACCTCCTATGATGCTAACAGATGTTCTTCTCATTTTAGATATTTGCATATTGACATAAGTGTGACCTGTCTCAGACGAGACACTGAGGGCTTGCAGAGCTGAATTAGCAACTGAGACTTTCAGATTCTTAATCTGAAATATATACCCCAGAACTCCAGCTGCAAGCAGATGAACTACACAGGGCACAGCAACAAACATGCCTGATATACCAAATGCCTGTGCTTGCACTCAAAAATCATTTCTAAATAGATGGTCCTGCATGGCCACTTGTCTACCATGGAATTACATCAGCTTGCTGAGGAACCACACAGAAGATACCCAAAAAGGCCAAACCTCCACTCACTTTGTCTCTATGTCCTCAGCCAGCACTGAAACTGCCTTTTTGTGGCAATTCCATCCAGAGAAGTCACTAAGTGCTAGGCCACCTCCTCTCACACATACTTACTCTTAGCTGCCAGAGCAAAAGCTGCTCAGTGATAATCACATCTACAGAAGCTCACATCAACACTGATACATTCTCCTGAAAAATCTTTTCAGGATTCTGAGTTTATAATTTTAACACTCTGTTCAAAAGTTTACATCATACTTGGAAGTGACAGTCTCCTAGTTTCACAAGAAAAAGGCACAAATAATTTAATAATGCAGGAGCACAAATTCAAAGAATCATGATGGACAAAGGGGTTGACTTGTACCAAACAGCTTGGTGGTCCCTACAGGTGTCAGTACATTGCAGCTACTCACACCATAGTGTTAGTTTCACTATTACAAGCAAATACTCCCAATAAAAACCGATCTTTGTGGAAAGTTTACCCAAAACATGAACATTACTAGAACTAGACAAAACAAGAACTACTTTCCCCTAGTGCTCAGGAGCTCTTAATTGCCAAGAAATGCCATGAATGTTTTGCAGTCACATTCCAAAAAGTACTTTTTCTATCAAGCAACTAGCAGAGCCAGAACTGTCCTGTGAGCTAAGGACATGCAAGCTTTTTTCTATAAATAAAACAAGCATTCTAGTCAAGCAGAACACTAGCTTCTCAGAAAATAAATATCCTAGCTACACTCAAACTTGGATTCTCTTTTTCACTCATTATCACATATATACCTCAGCCATTTCCTGTTTAGATCCAGCTTCACAGATTAACCCACTACTGGTACTGGAAAAAGCTCACAAATAACAAAGGCAGGATAACTTCTGCTAATTGCCCATGGTGTAGAATTCAATGTTAATAAAATGAAATACTGCAGCTGTGCACTACCTCAGAGAAAATTGTAGACAACTCACTACATCGCTTCCACAGATGAAATACGTACCTTCTAGATATTTATGTTTTCAGAGCACTTTCACGCATCACTGAAGGAAGGTATGGACCAGAAACAACTGGATTGGGCATGACCCAGCATGTGACTGAGTCAGAGCTGAGTTAGCTACAGGAAGAGGTAGATACTCTTTACAGCTATATCACTGCCCAGCAGTGAGGGGAAAACCTGTCCATGCTGGCTTACAACAGAAGGGATGAAAATCCACCCGGCACCAGTTCTCCCTGGGCTGATCATGCTCCATCTCATACAAAACTGCAGCACCACTCAGCATTTTATTAAACTGCATTAGTGCAAGTCCCAGCTTGCAAAGATGGTTTTCTGTCCTCTGTGCTCATTAGCAGGATCTCAGTGTATCAGTTTGGCCCTTTGGTCTTTAATAATGGAAAAGGTTATGCTTCCCAGAAATTGCAGATAAATATCAGGCACAGTTTTGGTGAGGTTTCCGGTCTATGACACCTGGAATATAAAATACTTTTGACCAAAAAAAACCAGAAAACTAGCAGAATCCAGAAGAATTCAAAATTTACTACTATTTGAACACAAACGTATGTACCTCTTATAAAGACCCACCAGTAAAATCCACTCACATTCCATTTTCCAAATATATTGGAAAATACCTTTGTCAAGATGCATTTGCAAAGAAGGCATACAGTATGCATGTATACAAATAAATACTGAAATCTTTGCACGTATGTGTACAAAAAAGAAGCATTGCAGTTTGCAAGCAAAAATGAGCAGGCAGTGTTTCAAACTGACAATGTGATATAGTGTTATCAGGAAGGACAAGAATCACAGTGATTTACTGTAAATTACTTTTACTGACCAGTGATAATGCACAATTATGAGACTAAATTAAGGAAGTTTGCACTGCTGCCTTATGGCGCTTGATCTTTCAATTCATGTCTCAAGAATACTGTATTACCTATATCTGAGCAGTGTTTTTGATGTTAACATGAAAGAAAGAGGTTTTTTCAAACCACAGCACACTTGGACAAATTCTCATCAATACTTCCATTTCTAGTCACTAGGTCCGACTCATTCCTTCTGACTAACCTTGCAACTATACTTTTTAATCTTTATATTGAAATTATAAAAAAAAAAACCCCAAAGCATAAGCCCAACACAGAGCCTATACCTACATTAGCAAGCCTAATGCCCTTCAAATCCAGGAAATCTAAAGCTCCTAAACCTATGTTTATCTACAGCACACTCCTTTCTAACACTGAAGAGTATGTTGCATTTAATGTATTTTGTAAATGCAGCATGCATATACATGTATGATGTGAAAGTATAGATCTGACACAGGATAAGGTCTCAGCATGTGCAGATGTCAGGTGGGATAATAATCTGCAACACAGAAACAATACAGTGTAGTTAAAAGCCAGAAAAAGGAAGAAAGAAACTACAGGAGGAGCACTCAAAAATTTTATGAGTGGTATTTTACCAGGTTTGCTAAGGGCATGATTTCAGTAATGCTTTTGGCTTGAGTTTCCTAACTTTGATAAATCTACAGTAAACTTAAATTTATTCAGAAAATCAAAGGCAAAACACACAAGACCAAAATTACTTCCTTCAGTTTACTCTCTTGAATTTTGCATCAAAGCAGCAGCACAGCAGTTAAAATTTCCAAATATTACTCATTCCACAAAGACACACTGAAGTTCTCACACAAAGTAACCAGCTGGCCACTCAGACACTGAGCAGTGGACTATCAACTAGATCTCCCATCATTTTTAGGACATTCATGACATCCTAGTGGAATGTGTTATCAAGTAAATTAATCACAGAAGGGGTAAGGTTGGAAGGACCACTGGTAGGGACCAACATGATCCATCTGATCCAACAGGATTTTGTCCAGATGGTTCTTCAACATCTCCCATGAGGAAGACTCCACAACCTCTCTGGGCAACCTATTTCAGTGTTTGGTCACTAGCACAGGAAAGAAGTTCTTCCTCATGTTCAGGTGGAACTTCCTGTGCATCAGTTTCTGCCCATTGCTTCTTGTCCCTGGCACCACCAAGCAGAGCCTGGCTCCATCCTTTTGACACCTCCCTGCAGATACTGATGGACATTGTTTAGGTCCCCTCTCCATTGTCTCTCCCCAAGACAGAACAGGTCCAACTCTCTCAGCCTTTCCTCCTGAGAGGCTCCTGTCCCTCAATCATCTTTGTTGCCCTCCCTTGGACCCACTCCAGGAGCTCTGTGTCTCTCTCACCCTGAGGAGCCCAGAACTGCACACAGAACTCCAGATGTGGCCTCACCAGGGCTGAGCAGAGGGGCAGGATCACCTCCCTGCTGGCAATGCTCCTCCTAATGCCCCCAGGATCCCACTGGCCTTCTTGGTCACCAGGGCACACTGCTGGCTCGTGGACAGATGGTTGTCCACCAGGACCCACCGGTCCTTCACAGAGCTGCTTTACAGGTCAGCCCCCACCCTGTGCTGGTGCAGAGTTGTTCTTCCCCAGGTACAGGACACTGCCTCTGCTGAATTTCACACAGTTCTTCCCTGCCCATCTCTCCACCTGTCAAGATCCTTCTGAAGGGCTGCACAGCACTCTGGGGTATTGGCCACTCCTCACAGCTTTGTGCCCTCAGTGAACCTGCTGAGGAGACATCTACCCCATCATGCAAGTCACTGATGAACAAGCTAAACAACACTGAACCTTGTGGGACACTGCTAATTACAGTGAGGCACCACTGGTTCCAGGCTGTCACAGATGACACATGGCAAGGTTGCCCAAATCCAGAGTTTGAAACCAAACCACGCTGAACCTCTACACCAAGCAGACTCTCAGGAACACATTACAGCCTGAGTACAGGGAAATACACTCAAAGTACAGGGGATTCTCAACAGAACAGAGTACCCCATATTTAGCACACGAAGTTGGTTGTTGAGATACAAAGTTACAGCTTTGTTGAAAGATCTGTAGAAATATTTGCATTACTTAAAAACTGAGTAACTCCTAATATGAATTGGCTGGACATAAATACTGATACCTTCACAGAGCCAAATGGCTCTGTGAATAAACTAGGCTAATGTCATTAAAAGCAAAAAGTATCAGTGTGGAAGAAAAAACATTATTGTAATACAATTCTATATTATTCCTGTAGGACCTACTGATGTAGAAATTATTTTTTTAACAAAAGGTAATATCACAGGAATTTTTATCTATGTATATTTTATTTAATAGACTCCTGTGGTGCATATCAGCCTAAACTGCCTTGTCAAAGCCTCTGAAAATTGGTCTAGATACAAGAAGAGGTGTATTCTGCATAGTAAGACCTCTGAGAAAGGCTTTTAAAAGGAACACTTTGGAGAATTCTTAGTTTCTCTGGTAAGATATATGAGAGTGCTTTCACTGAAGTAATTCTTTATATAAAGATAAAAAATATTTTAAAGCTAATTGTCAGACACCTTCACACTTCTAAGAGCCAATGATTCCACTCAAGGATTCCTTACTACATGCAGTGAACCACCATTCAGCAGTTTCCATGTTAGTAAAAATACTTATCTGAGGAAATTTCTTGCATGTTTTGGTGTTCACAGGATTAGATTTTTGGTTTTCAGCTACATACGAGTCAAATATCTATTAAAAAAAAAAAAAAAAAAAAGAAAGAAAAAAGAAAGGCCAGAAAAGATTATGTTATCTACTTAGAGCAACAGGAAAATGATGCAAGATACTAACATTTACTTAAAGACCTCTACACCTTCCTGATGATCAATCATGCTAAATAGAAGTTCACATCCCAATTATCCTAAATATCAATATAACAATAAAACAACCCATGCTATCTGAAAGAGCTATGACTCCGTGCAACAACAGTAAAACATTTCTTACAGGTGCTAAATTCACTGAAAATGTTGGTAAATTATGAGATACCCCCCAGGGAGAGTTTAAAAGGAGAGCCTTCCAATTTCCCTGAAACATCACCTGTACCAGTGACCAGCAGTCAGACACTGCTGTGAGCCAATTCCATCCAATCCAATACTGAGTCAAGGTTAGTCCACTGTAGTAGCAAAATAGAGTAAGAAAATGAGTCAATGTATTGTTTTGGGGTACACCCTGTTGAGATCAGGAAAGGCAAATATGAGAGAGCAGAAAGACTCCACTCCGAATTAGAGCACCATACCCGTGCATTTCAACATACCTAGAACACTGGAATTTTTCAAGGGAAACTTACTAAAGGAAAAGCAATCACCAATGATATGATGGGGTTTTTTTCCATTTAAATTACTTCTTTCAAAACCTTTAAATATTTTAGAGCACTATTTTTAACACCTTTTTTTCCAGCTTTAGATGCTCATCTTTTAAGTTCCCTTCTTTCAAAGACGAAGTAAGGAAAGTGCTTAGAAAAATTAAAATCAAGGATCTAAGTAGTCTATTCTGTTAAGTTCAAGGAAATTAAATTTTTTTTTCTATCTTCAGCCATTTTATTTTTTGCAGCAAGTATTCTTGCATGTCATCAAAACAGCCCTCATCAAAATATTTGCAATCTCAACAGTCATGTTGACCCTGTGCAGTTTGAAGGAAAAAAGGGGTGACTTGACTTCTGTGCAACACAAAAGTCAAGACTCTAACTATGCCTGCAAAAGTCAAATGGAAGATAGAAAAGTATAACCAGTTTTGAAATAAGAGGGTGATCTTCACCTCAAAGAAGGTGCTTGTGTCGTGATTAAGATCTTACTGGGCAAATAGAAATGGAGAATTTCCCATGATTTCTTATGCTTAGCTTTCCACACATTTCTGTCAGTATTGCACAGTCTGTCTGCTAAATCCAGAGCTGCTGCCTAACTCCACTGACTTCAGCACTCACAGTGGCCACCACTTAAGGCAAATACTGCAATGAGTCACAGTTTATCCTCTGACTTACTCTGACAGCAGGTGGTTGAGCCCTGCAAAACAATGAATTGCCATTCATTACCTAGCAGCTCTTCAGAACAGAAGTACCAGGAAAGTATCTGGAGAGAAAATGCAGATTCAGTCACAATGGTCATGTACTAAGGAACCAAAAGTTTACCAAGAAAGGCAACCTCACAGAAAAAGAAGTGGCATTATTAACATTATACATGAAATGAGCACTGCTTTACGTATTTCAGTGACAATGTTGATCAAGATATGGTATGTGTTTATATGGAACCAATTTAATCCCAAACGTAAAGGGAAACATGGCGTAACTGTAAACATCATTAACACTACGGGCTGCAGCATAATCACTATAGACTCCATAAAAGCAACAGTGATTCTGATCAAAAGAGCTTTTGTTTCTAGATCAGGCCAAGTTAAGAGCTTATCTTTGTCTCACAGCAACATAAATATTGCATGTGCATTCCTGTATTTAGCCATCTTATGCAATAGAGATTAAAAGAAGCAGGCAAATATTGTCCATAAAAGAGTAATTGTCTTGACCTTGGCATAAAAATAAACCAAAAGAAGCCACAGTGGAGAAGGGGAGGAAATGAGTTTTCCTCTTTCAATCATTTAATCCCTTTTTCTTTCTATTCCTAGTACAAGCCTTCACAAAGCCACTATCCCATCAATCTGAGTGCAGGCTCTCAATTGTTTTGGTAATGAAGTATATGCCAAAGTTCAGGGAATCTTGGGAACTGAAACTCACACATGCCATTTTTCCACCTATCTTCTCTAATAAGCAACTATCAATGGACCAACAGCACACAATTTGAGAATGTGAGAGCCTACAGAATATACACACCCCAGCTCCCTGAAGTGAAGGAGGGATACCAAAATGGCCAGCCCTCCAGGATTGAAATGAAATATGACCTCATCCTGAGTTCAAATAACATATAATGGACAGATGTTTCAGGCAAGTAGGCAGCTGGAAACTATTCTACCTTCAAGATGATCCTAGCTAAAGCCGGGGAACACTCACCTTTAACAAACTGACAAGGCAGCCTTCTCCTACTCAGGCATTCTCCAGGAGTGGAGATGGAAATATGTGGAAGTCAGAGCAGAGAGCCCCCGTGGCACCAATCTTTCACTATATGGCCCTGACTAAGAAACATATCCTATGTCTATAAATTAAAGCAAACCTTAGGCCACCATGACTTAAAATTTACCAAAGACACTGCACAAGAAGAGTTTGCTGCCTGTATCCACATGGTACATCTGCTGCTCCAGCCAGGTATACCTCAGTGGCAGGACAATGCCATACATCAATCACACTCATTTTAAAATACTTGAAAGAACAATACTTATCATGAACTACAACTAATTTGAAAAATATATATTCAAATGAGTGAAGTTTACATTGCAAAATAAAGGTAATAAAACCACATTTCTTTTTAGAAAGCCAACAAGTGAAGAAGTAGCATGTCTCCCAGTTTTAATTTTCAGTTTCACTACATGACACTGGGAAGTCCTGATTTAGTTGTAAAAATGCTGCTGTCAGTTCTGGGTCTGGTAAATGATGCAAGCTTGCTTGTGTACAGAGAGCAACCTATCTTAGATCCCTCAGGGAACCAAAAATAATTCTTCATTTACTTACTTCTTTGTACTTTACCAATTTTCCATTTGCTAGTGCTGGCCCAGCATGGGGATGTTTTATTCTGGGGTGACATTCTGCTTCCTACATCACAAGTAGCTTCCCTTTGGATCAATAAAACCCAGAGGAAGGACTGCAGCAGCTCAGCAGCAACTGCTGTGCCCCAGCATGCCAGAAACCACGATCTCCCTACAGCTCCAGAGGGAAGGGTTACATTAAGTATTCCCATATTTCTGTGAGCAAGCAGCAGAATGTGATTGTCCATATGTCATAATGCTGGAGGTCAACTGCACTCACAAAAGCTCCAGCACTTTCACCATGGTGCCCCCCCTGTGGAAATTAAGGTGAAAAGTGCTGGTGCCTGTGAAGTTCCCATCTAATACAGGTCAGGACGTGTATGAACCCAGCTTCTACCACAGGAGTTGGAAGTACTCCTGGGTCCACTGCATCATTGCAGGAATTTTCTTTACAGGAAATGCTTAAGTGCTCTATTTACTCATAGTTTCACTCCTGTTTTCTCCCCAAATATCCTTCTTTTTTTTTGGTCTAGCTTCCTAATCACACCCTTTAATTCATCCCTTCAGTTTCCTGTTCCATGCCTACAGGTGCAATTATTCCTGATCACTGCTTTCAGCTTCCATCAAAAGCACGTATTTCAAGTAAGCATCACTGAAAATTTGATTTGCTGAAGAAGCAGTCCTTTTCAGTCACTGAAATCCTGTCAGAGGCAATTACATAATAGATTTACCTTCCAAAAGTGATCAGTTGCATCATTATCAACAATAAGAAGCCAAAATCTGCAACGGGGTGGGGAGGAGGGGGAATTTATTTAGAAGAGAAAGCCCAACACACTTGTTATTAAGGTTTTCATCTGCAGATGACTGAAAATGCATTGTGCCCAAGGGCATCTGATACTAAGTCAATTAGCTCTCTGCACTGTCTCCATTTCAGTATCTCATTGTCATCCAGCAACAAGATTTTCATCAGAGAAAAATACTGAAAAATGCCAAGAAACATCTCAGAGCAGAGACTGTCAAAGAATACTTTATGAATGAAAGCTGCTCACATGAGTAAAGTTGTAAGGTATTCAGATGCCAGGACAGGAGGAAAAAACACACACACATACTGTGAACACTTCCCAGTTAGAAACACTAATTAAAATCACTTCATAAATGCAAATGGATCTATACCACAAACTCTTAAAAGCAAATATGACTGGAAAAACTCTAATCCAATTATCAGCAGTAACAAAATATAGGTATATGCTGCACATTTTCAATGCATCAGACACAAAACCGAATTTTACAGCCCATCAAATAACAAAAGCCAGGTATCAGCTGTGTAGTTGAAAATTGAAGACAAACAGAGGCTTAACACATATGGATTTGAATTTGTCTAGAAAAGTACTTCCCTTGCTTTATCACAACGGTTTGAGAAGCGATAAATATTTAAATATTATTAGCAAAAAGCCATTATTTAACTGACAGTTATAAAATCATACTCTGAATGTAAAGTCTTTGAGACAAAGTAATTCTGTTCTAGCATGGCAAATCTTAGTTACTAGTGAACACGGAGCAACAGCAGAACATTTCACACTTGGCAAAGTTTGAAATAATATTATTCTGCTTCAGTAAGAATCTATATGTAAAAAATGAGGTATTTAACAAGCTATGCAGGATTTATTACCTTTGAAATGTTACTCTAATTTGCAAGATATAATCAGGTTTCCAAGGAACAATGCTGAAATGTAATAAAGGATCCAGATCTCATTCCTTAGCAACTCCTTCCATTTAATCATAAAAACATGATAAATCCAGTTTGCCAAAAATGAAAAGATGAACGAGGCAGATAGGAAACAAATCAGTTAAGAACAGGCATCAGAAACTACAGTATGAGATGGCATACAAATCCTGTGGTTGACAGAGATAAATCTGTCAGATAAATTCAGAAGAATTAAAACTGACACTAAACCTAAGGCTTAAGCAGAAGCTAGTACCAGTGCACAACAGGAAGAACGAAGCAGAGATGTTTCAGACTTGTCTCTGCTTTGAAAATCCCCTAGTTTTACTGATTCTTGTCATCACTTGATCATAATTTTTACAATAACGTATTTCAGAAAATATTATGTTCCCATAAACTGGGATCTTGAGAACTGACAGTATTTGCATTGTCTGGTGGTGCATTCTGAAAAGTAACACCACTGCAGTGCTCCTGAGAAATATCACACATAGCAAGTTCAAAGGAGACCTTATATAACATTCAATAAGCCAATGTGTAACAAATGTGCTCCAAACACAAACTTAATTTCTGGCAAGAGATGATGATACAGTTTCCTGGCACCTCAAAATAAGGCACCCCTGCCTTATCAAATAAGGGTAATACTTTACGTCTTGGAACTACTATGCAAATTGGAAGTAATATAGAAATTGGTTGTTAATGAAAGTATTTGTGAGCTTGTTGCACTCTTTTTTCCTTTTTGGGAGAGCAACAAGGTCAGATAATCTTGGACAGCTACTGCTGCTAGGGGTTGCCAAAAAGGTGGGTTTGCATTGTCTGAAGACCATGGCAACAAACATCCTCCAGGCACCTCTTTTCCCACTAAGCCAACACAGGCAGTAGCTCACCTCAGTCCTCACTGCCTCTCACATCCCAAGTGTAAATAACTATTCCTCCATGACTCGGAGAGCAAGAGTGCAAAACCTGAAAATCCAAGTAGGTTACCAATAAATTACAGAAATTCCAGGTTTTTCTTGCAACATGCTTAACCATCACAAGGAATAGACTGCAGTGGCTACCGTATTTACCACCTCACTTTGTCACCCTACAATGCCCAAGCGATTAAACATCTAAACCAGTTCCTGTCAATGCATCCTGATGATCCAAGAAGATGAGGAGAATTTATGAGAGGCTCATTAACAACTATTTGACCAAAGGAGAAAACCATCAAGGCATGCAAAAAAGAGTAAAACCCCGAATGTTTATGTTGATATGCCTGGTGTAATTACAAATGAAGATTATATATTCAGCATTTTCTACCTCCTCCTAAACAGCATGGTTTTATTACAAGCAATGGAGTATTACAAGCTCAACACTGCAGCACACCAGAGGGACTCATTAGGACAGCACTGTGCAGTCCATGAGCTTTGCCAGATCAAAACAAGCACCTCTGTATCGGACAGTTTCTTCAACTATTCTTCAAGTGGAAGACCCATTTATGAGTTTCTTTGCACAACACTGATTTCAGTATGATCAGGTGATATAAAGCAGCACTAAATGTAAGTATTATTTATCATATATTTAAAAGGTCAAAAACTACAACAGCATTAACAGACCTACTGAAATGTAAATGCGTCACATAAAGAGTTAATGCACTCCTACTCAACTACCTCAATTTTTTATCTGAAGCAACAGTCGTCTGTTTATTGCAATATTTATTTCTGTCTCAGAAGAGAGAAAAAACACATCATGTGCCAAATTTTTTACGTGGTTAGATTCCTCCTTGTACCAGAGATAATCTTTAATTCAGTATGACATACTGTTTTTCATTACAACAAACTTACTTTCAGCATAATCACAACAGGTAAGGATTATATTAAACCTTTTTCTCAGCTGAAGGCCTAGCTTTTCTTTAAGTGATGTCATGACCTTCTCCAAATAAATTAGCCTGTCCAGTACAGATGTTGACATTTCATATCAAGAAAGAAAACCACACTGTAAATAAAGAGCTACAGAAATACGTGTGAGTAGTGACTTGGCAAAGGTTTAAGACTGATGCAAGTATTTCTGGTATGAAAAACAGAAGAAAGCTGCAGGTGCGAAGAATGCTTCTGTGAAGAGGAAATAGGGCAAGCTGACACCTTAACACTTAGCCAAATACTGTATTTGATGAGAAAGCAGAAAACCAGTTAAAATCTTTGAAGCTACTACATTTTAGAAAGCAAAGCAGGATGAGAATACAGAAGAAAAACAGTTTACTAGTTTAGTCCAGGGTGCTTTTATATGTTTATGTGTGTGCATGCATGTACATGTGTACATATGCGTTTGTGTGTATTCAGAAAACATCTCTGACCAATCAGTTAAAATAGCTTGCAGCAAAAATAAAGTACATGGCATTCTTTCCAAAACATACTTCAAACAACAAGAAATTGAGACTCAAAAAACATTATAGAAAAGTATGAACTTGTGTCTTCTCACTCTCCCTAACACACTCAAAAGGCAGAAGTGAAAAACAAATTTTAAGTATTCACAGCACATTTGGCAAAAATACAGAACTTCCATATTCAACAAAATTCCACTAACACAGTACAGCAAATATTCACACTGGACTTTACTTAAAAGATCCCAGAAAAATAAATAATAGATCTGAAGCATTATTAGTGAGAAGTATTAGACACAGCCCAGCCTTTTGCCTTGGGATTTTGGGAGAAGGCTGTCTGGCCCTTTCCACTGTTTCCTCTTGTGGCTTTTTGCAGAGGAAAACGATTTACAAAGGGAGCCAAGGAGCTGCTGGTGAGGTCACCCAGAGAGCTGTGGGCAGACACCTACAGCACCACTCTACAGCTCCCAGGGGAAGTCCACAGTGTAGGATGGAGATGAAAGCTGAGGAGCAGCAGAGGAAGACTGTCCAAACTAAAATGACTCACTGAAGTTAAAACATGGGGAAATACACTGGGGGGTGTTTCCAGCTAGCAGCCCAAACCCAAACTGGTCAACAAAGGCCTTATTCCTAAATTGTCCTAACATGTTGATTACTAATGACATGTAATGATTTGTATGAGAAACCTTCCTGGATTCTCTTCAAACCAGAGAATTGCAACTGGGCCTAATTTTACGGGGTTTTTTTGTTTTTGTTTTATCTTCTGTTTTATCTTCTGGGAAGTTGACAGAGCATTTTTTTCTGGATAAAAAGTTTCTAACTATGGAAGTGAGAGGCATTGTTGGCACGTTCTAGGGTAGCAAGGGAATAAAATTATACTGTCCATACATTCCTCCACACCTGCAAACCTGTTCTATCAACAGCATGAGAAAAACTTTACAGAATGAGCAGAGCTCTGAAAAAAAATGCATTACCAAAACTGCCTGACCTCATAGAGCCCTTCTGATTTAAGGAAGAAAAACCAAACCCTTTGTGTCTTAGCAATAATAAAGATCATTGTAATAACTGTGAAATGTCTTCATTGCTATTTTCAATGATATTTTTTGGTCCTATTTTCACTAGATATCTTGTTGCTAAATTATCCACCCAAAAAAGGGAAAATGGAGTTAAATAACTAACATAACTGGCATCCAGCAAGAGCTTAGCAACTGTAAATGTCCTCCAAAAGAGAAGGAAAATAGTTTCTGTGAATCATCCTATTTTTTTATTAAAATGTGATTTCTATCTTTTCTGGAGATAGGAGGAAGGTTTACTGCTTCCAGTTTTACTGGAACTAGGAAGTTCAATACTGACTCCCTAGCAAAACACAGCTCCACATTCAGCAGAGACACTTTTAAGACGTGGTGTTAGTTTTGCTTTTAAGACAGTCATTTATCATTTAGTTGTGGTCATACTGTGCCATACAAGTTTGCAGACTCACTTCAGCCGACGTTTAATCAGGATTTACAAACCACGCTGCCGAATGTTCCAAGGAAGCCTGCACCTCCTGAGGTCACTGACAGGGCTCCTGCCCTTCCAGAAACAGGCAGGAGGGCTTCCCAGGGCCACGTCCCGTGGCTGTGAGCCAGGGCAGGTGTCTCCACACACGGCTCCCGCTGCCACCGAGCACACCGAGCCAGCCCTGCCCCTTCGACAGGGGAAAGAGAACTGGGGTCACTTGGGGTTTCATTTTTCACACTAGTATTTGCATAACTGTTAAGATTACAGAATAGCACTGGCAGTTGTAAAACGCTTTCTCACATGAATATTTTTAAGTGGTTTGTGGACATCATCCGTGTATTAGCACTGCTGCATTTTTGCCGCTGCAAAAATCCTTTCCCTCACTATTCGGGTTTTCATTGTTATCATTTAGGCCCTAAATATTCCCTTTTTCCATGGACTTTTGCATATGTGGTCCCTCGTGGAACTCTATCTTTTGCAATGAAAAACTAACCGGGAGAAACTAGAAGGGCCCTCAAAATTCTGTAAGATCAGGCTGGACTACAGATGAGATTCGTTTTATCAAATGTTCTAATTTTTCATCAATAAGGGACTTGTATTAAACTGACAAATTTTCTAAATTTCAACAGCTTATATGAATTTAAATATATTTGGCCAAAACAGTCAATGCCAATGCCCAGAAATTTAGGTAGCACTGTTATATTTATTTTGGAAAATGTGCATAAAATTTCCAGTAAACGTTGTGGGTATCCTGCGGCTGAAAGGCTTTTCTTTAAAACAAACAAACAAACAAACAAAAACCCAAAAAACAACACACACACACAAAAAAACCCCACAAACAAGCAAACCAATAAACAAACCAAAACAAAAAATCCCACAACTTTCCAAGACTTTCAAAGACCAAGATACAAATCGTATTGGCAACTTTTTTTCCCAGGCTTTCCCAAATAATCACTTCTTTTATCCTGGTTTGCACAGAACTGAAAACCCCACTGTAACTGTGATGTGTTCCCATCTTAATCAAAAATACAACTGAGTGATCATGCCAAAGGCAGAAAGAACAATCACATCACTATTATGTCACCAAGCAAATCTAGTATCTTTTCTACCTTAACCAAACACAAACACAGTTCTCATCACCAGTGAGCAAACCAACCATACACTAAATAATCATGTTTATTAAAACACTGAATCATTTACTTACCATTAAGCATGTGCACAATCTTTCCCTTGTAGTGCTAACTCTATTCAAAGACCAGAAATAACGGACTTAAAAATTAGCCTTTTTTTGTAGGAATGCACTCAGTTTTCTCCTAGCCCTCTCTGACTTCTGAACTCTTCCTACGCATCTGTAACACACGGAGCAGCTGCAGGGCTGCCATTTTACAGCGTGCAGGAACCTTGCTTCCTGCTGCAGCTCTACTCTGGCTACCCAGAAGGGCACCAAAGCTCCCTGTAACTCTCCAAATTTCTCACCAGGTATCTGTTTTGCCAGCCTTACAGCTGCCTGAAGCTCAGACTGTTGGCTAACTGCACCCACATACACCTCCTGCCCCTCAGACCATTTCTGTTCCTTGTGATATAGCAAAGTCTACCCAAGCCCTCTTTTTTCCCATCAAGGACAAAGTAAGGTCAACTTCTCCTTTCTAGATGTAAAATATGGCAGTGAGGCGCAACACAGGTCCAAAGCTTTATTTACCCTCCCAGACCTGCAATCAGGCCTGTAGAAGCAAGGATCAGATGGGGAGAGGAGAAAGGAGCAGAAATGAAGATATTTTTTTCTATGACAGAAAGACTAAAAGCACCATTTTCTGAAGTAGCTTAGATCAGCTGCTCTCCTTTCTGTCAGTGAACAAACATGATATAATAGCAAAATCAGAGAGGCACCTTCATTGTTCTTCCTCCACTTCTAGGAATGGCCAAAATTAACAGGAATCCTGAAGAATCTGGAATTACAGTAATTCTGCCAGCTTCTGCAAAGAAGCAATGCCTGATAGTTCACCAAGAGGATAATACTAATGTCCATTCATGTTTTAGTGATTTAAACATCCTACTCAGCTCACTTCTGTATTCATGGATAGAAAACAACTTGATAGAATAATATTTCTTTTTTGTGTGTGTGTGGTAGTACAACTTCATTCAAAATTCCATTTGTGAAAAGACTGCAAAAAATGGCAAAAGAATCTCTCACATATGTGCACAGGACCACAAAAAGTAAGCAGTCTTTTTACAGGTAAATCTAAAGACTGGAAAGATCAAGTTCTTCATGAGCACATAAACCTGTTCTGCCAGTGACAGTTTTCTTCAGCACTCAGAGGATGCTGCCGTGCTAAAAGCACTCGAGTTCAGCCCTTATCATCACTGCTATGCAAGGATGAATATAAGGCATGTTATTCCCCATTTTGTATGAATGGATCTTGAGTACAGGAAGCTTTAGGTTTCTGTAATAGCCAAGCTCTGGTGGCCTGTGTTAAGCAACTTACTAATACCTCCAAATTAAAAAAATGAGCTTTGCATGTCCTAACTATGAAATTTTTACATATTGGTATGATCATAGAGATTTTTATGCTATTAAGTCAAGCGACTTTTTGAGAAGCCAACCAGTACATTACAGGATATTACTTTATATTCAGTTGTAAAGCACTGATACATTCTGGAGTAAGGGAGAGACTTTATTTTGGACTTAGGAGACACAAAATTATCAATCAGAATCTTAAAATGCTTTATCATTGCCACACTACATTATTTTTTAGCAAGTTGTTACATTAGCTCTTCTGTTACATTACTTCTTTAACAGGAGCACCTGCCAGAAGGAGCTGACAAATCTGTGAAAAAGCAGGAATAATTTTCCAAGTGATTCCTGATACAACACCTATAAACCAGCAAGAAAGAATGGCCCAAAACCACTTCCAAAGTTCATCCTGTTGAATCCACTGGGAACAGAGAATACAGTGCATGAGATGAAATAAAATCAGAAGTCAGACTTTTAAAGAGCTGCCCACAGCAATAAGACCCACAGCTGTGTGAAAGCAAATCATATAAACTGTCTATTTTTCTCTGTAATGCACTTTAACATGCAGAATACATGGAAATCACAGGGCAGCTTTGTATTTTTTGTGAACACTTATCTATACCATTCATAAACATACCAAGAGGTTCCATAGCATCTCATAATGGAAAAAGATGGATACTGTGTGGTATCTTTTGCTGCCAGGAGTATTTCTTTTATTATTATTCCTGGTATCAATGCAAAGTAGTTATTCAAATGTCCATAAAATGAAAAACGGTTTTGCTCTTAAAAGAACTGTAAGTACATCTGATCAGAAAATTTGATGGAAGAACATTTTCCATAAATACATAGGCTAAACAGATTTTGGAACATATCTTGCAGAAACATGATGGAAGAAATACAGAAATAATTACAAAGATGTACAATGGAAATCAAGTTGAAATTTATGTTAAAAACCATATTATATTTTTAATAATTTCCTTTGAATTAGTACAATACATGCTTAATATTGCAGAAGCAGTCCAAACAAAGTAATCAACATGACAACTGAGACTGCTAACTTGATTGAAAATGAAACATTTTGGTTGCTTCCTTTTTAGTACTAAATTTTAAAACACCAGCTTTACATTTCAATTCATATTAATAAAAGAAAAAAAAACCCAACAGCATAAAAGGTTAGCATCCCACATTGCTAGTGTCTGATTGAAACACTTGCATTTTAAAATATAGGCTTGGACAGGGCATTACAATCCTTGGCCCGATCCCAGCTCATTGGATGGTTTGGGTTGGAAGGGGACCTTGAAGTTCATCTTCCAACCCCCTGCCATGGGCATGGACATCTTCCAATAGACCAAGATGCTCAGAGCCCCATCCAGCCTGGCCTTGAACACCTCCAGGGATGGGAAATCCACCACAACTTCCCTGGGCCACTTGCTCCCATGTCTCATCATCCTCACAGCAAAGAATTTTTGCCTAATATCAAACCTAAACCTACACTCTTCCAATTTGAATCTGTTCTCCCTTGTTCTGTCACTATATGCTCTTATAAAAATAATTTAATCCAAGCACATTGAAATTTCGTATAAGAGTCTTCAAGAAAACAGCATGGTTAAAGATGGGATTCATTTTATCAGTGAGAATAGCCAGATGACAGAAGCAAAATTAGACTAACACCGGAATTATGACCCAGAAAAAGCCAAGAGGAAAAATGGATGGGAAAGTATGCCAAGAGGAAGGACAACAATAATTACAGAGGATGCAGTATCATTGGATCTTGCCTATGAAAATCTATGATTTTCTTCATATACTGCTATAAATCACAGGAGGGTTGAGAATGTCCCTCTCCCTTCGCCCAGACACACATTTCCTAGAAGGATGCAGACTGAAAGAGACAAGTAAGTGCTGAACTGAGGTGGGAGAGAAACACAGCTGCCAACATTAAAATATACCTGCATGTGAGAAATTTTATTTGAAAAGAAATACATCACCAAGCATTATTTACACACAAAACTCTGCTGTGATTTGAGAACACACAAAAAAAAAAAAAGGATGGAGAAAAAGCTGATTTCTTTCTGGATTTTTTCTTTTCCTCCTCTTCCTTTCAAATAATGATACAGACTCTAAGGAACCTTTCTGTTAACATTCAATTTTAAAAAAAAATTGCTTATATTGTTCAGGTGTAAAAAAAATACTTCTGAGTGGAAAAAAAGAAGTCCTATTAAGCAGAAGTATTACACAACTGAATATGGCATTTTAGACACAACAGACTTGTGCAACCATGGCTACAGATGTATTTACATGTTCCACCTTTATTAACTGCAACACTAATGAACACTGATTGTTGTGACAAATGCAGAATGTTTAGAGAAAAATTCAGCTAAGTCCTAAAAACACACACACAATCATCCACCATCTATACATGAATACACGTGTGAGGAAAATCTTCCCTGTTGATCACATCAGACAACATTAACGCACACTTCACATTTGTGTTTGTTCTCTAAAGTAACAATGGGGAGGAGCCTTGTTTCACCTGGGACAAGCTAAAAAGGCTCTGAGCAATGACACAATTTTGACATGGTAGCTGAGTCAGTTCAGGTTTAACCTGCCACAATTTCTGTGTCTGGCTGCAGGGCCGAGCCCTTCAGCACCGACTCCGAACATCTGCCAAACACTTTCTATAAACACACCATCTCAATATTCTTATAATTTGCCAGACTACCACAATTCATAATCCACTTGGAACATTTTTGCTTGGTTATTAAGAGTTTAGAACGGGCTGAAGGCAGGACCTGGTGTTACTTGTTTACTGGTAGCATAAACAATTCTGGTTTTATAGCTCTCAGAGCACTGAGAGCTCCAAGAGTTCATGTATACACACACAGCACCGAGATTTGTGGGTTCAATTTTTTGTCATTCATCTGTTGGGACAGTGGAAGACTTGAGGGTTTTGACATTAAAAGACTGACCTAATTAAAGCTGAATCACTCTTCCCAGCTATAGAGCAGCCAAGTTTTGAAGCACCACACCCCATCATATCATGAGGGTGGAAGCAGACTAGAACCTTGGAACATCTGCTGACAAGTTTATACCTGAAAAATAATTCATCTGATATAGGATAGCAAGTACACAGCTATCCTTGAGAAAATTCAAATGGAGAAGAATTAGTCAAACTCTGTTTAGATCCACATGTATATTTATTTATATATTAATATGAAAACTGGTACATGTGAACTTTCAGATCCTACTTCAATGCTCTATTCCCTTGGTTTCAGTTTTTTATCTCCTCCACATTTTTGTATTGCTTTTAAGTTTTTCCTGCTTTGTATAACTATAAGCACTTTGCTTGAAAACACTATATTGTGTAGTGTGTGTTCATTATTCACTTCACTATTTGCCTCCTGCAACTAATATAGGAAAAGACAGTGCATAATAAACATGTATGCAAAATATACAATAGTAATTTAGAGGTATTACTTCTTCTTTAATATATATTTTAATGGTAAGAAATGGCACTAAAAATTTTCTCCAGCATCAGCATATGGCACTTCTTAATACAGAAAAAAATATTTTAATTTTCACAGAAATATCATTTGTGTGTGTATATATATACACATACATATGTATTTCTATATACATGCATAGGGTATTAAAATCATTCTATAAGTAAGTTGATGCATTTTCAAAAGTGAAGAGCAAGACTATTTACTCTTGCTTGAGTCTATTTCCAGTATGTTTCATTCTACCACACATTTCTTGATTTCAGTCTTTCTCCAGAATGTGCTACAGTTCATACCAGTCTCACCTATTTGATTTTTCTCAGTAGCCCTTAAATGAATATGCTTGTGTTTCATTGGATTATTATATAAAGTATTTAATATATTTTTCATTATGCCACTGTTCCCTTTTTGCTGTTATAAGAGAATCACCAAATCCCCTAACTTTCCACCTTAGTTTCCACTGAATTTCAGTTTTAGGATTGCAGGTACTAAAACAATTCCTCAAGTTCAGAGCTCAGGTAACAAATGTAAATTCTTTCTAAAAAAATTTATTATCCTGAATTTGGCAAGTTCACAGAACCATTGCAATGGGTGATACAATTACAAAATAGCCCTACCTTGAGATTTCTGTAAATGTACTCCATAAAAAATCTAGGCATAGATTTTTATCCCATATTTTTACTCCATAAAAGGCAGAACTAAAACATGTGAGTTTATTCCAGTTTCTCCATCTATAAAATCAGGTAATTATATTTAACTACTTTAGTGAATACTCTTAAGCCCTTATTATATATAAAATTTGTGAAGCTTTTAAAACTGTCAAGACATGACAGAACTGGAATCAGAATAGAGGGGCTCCATTATGCTCCCAGTTAGAAATAAACACAGACGTTCAGAGATTAGCACATTAAGAAGGCTCAAAGCGAATACATTTTAGCTTTTTGTTAAGCTCAATACCTTAAACTCAAAGAACCTTTTTACTTAAAGCTTCTTTCCACCCTTTAATCTTGCAACTCTTCTTTGAACCTTCATCTATTTTCTCCTTTATTTGTAGTCACTAGAACTAGAGAAAACAATCTAGCCTTAGACCTCCCAGAGCCAGAGTACCATCTCCCTTCCCATTCCCACACTTTCTAGCTTACATACCCAGAGCTCCTGTCAGCCCTTTAGCCAGAGATGTTTTACACAGGATGGAGCTCTACATCCTTGCCCCTTCACGTACATTTGCCATGTTAAAGCAAAGATCTTGCTTTGCCCACTTTGACAAGCACAATCACTCATACATTTGCTCTATTCATTATTATTTTCTTGATCTTTGAGTAGTCTATAAACTTCTTAAGTGATTACTTTTACGTGGGCCGATAAAAATGTTCAGCTGTGGAGGACTGGCAGCCCATTGGTACACACAGACACTCAAGGACCACCAAAATCTTCCCTTAGGTCTGATTCACCTACTGTGTGTCCTTCTCATCATGCATCATTCTTGACTCTTCATGAAAATGCCAAAGAGCACCAAGGGAGTAAACTTATGGAAAAATATGTATTTTTACACTTCTTCCCTGTCAACAGCCCAATGTAAATAAGCAGCTCAAAAATATAGCAAGGGTAGAAGTGTTATAGGGCCTATTTTTAACAAACTCATGCTGACAATATCCTGTGATTCTCCTCTGTCCTTTATTTACTAAGCCCTACATCAGTTACTCCATCATTTCACCTGGATCATAATCTGGGGTTATAACTAGCTCAGTTAGCTAGTCTCCGATGCTGGTGCTCAGCCAAGTTTCTCCTGTCCTCCTGATCTGCCAACACTTCTGTAAACCAGCAGAGTCCAACATCAACTCCTTTCTCAGCTCCGTCTGGACTAAACTATCTTCAGACTTTGAAACACCCACGCTGAAAACTGGACTTCCACCTAAGTACCTGCTGTCACAGATTAAGTGCCTCTCAGGGGACATTTTTTTCCCCCCCACATTATTCTGCATTTTAAACAAAATACACACTTACTGTACAACCATCAATCTGCTCACAAGCAGGAAACTCAAATACAATCAACAACATGTGATTTTCTTTCTCACCTAAGCAGTCCATATATGTAAAGGTACCTCAAAAGAAAGTCCTATCACTGCATGAAAAGAGAGTAACTGCAACAATTACATTCTTCCCACTGCAGACTTGGTTTATTCCTTCCTATATACATGTGATTGCAACATAACACAATAAAAATACTAACTGGATGAATGGAAGAAAGAGGTGCCTTGATATGTTTGTAGAACTATGAAAAGCTCCAAATGTTTCTGCTCAAGGAATATATGTCAAAATTCAGATAGAAGACTTTGCTTAAAATATGTATAAGGCAATGTAAGAGAAGAATAGGTTCTTGCTTTTCCATTTGAATTGCTGGAGGTACCATAAAAAACAGGCAGAAAATTCATCTCCTATTCTCTGTGATGTTTCAGCTTATCTGAGAAATAAAGGTTCAAATGGAGCAGCTTTGATATCCAAACTAGCCAATCTTTTGTGCTAGCTTGCACCAATGTTGTAAAAATGAAGGAAAAAAAATCTCAGAACAAATATTGATCAATTGCTCTGTCAAGCTGATGCTGAACTCAGAAACATCGAAATGCTCTGCTTTTGAGGGTCCTCTTCGATCTTTATGTTGCAGATAATCCAGAGTTTTGTTTTATTAGTGAGTGGGTTTTGTTGCTGGGGACTGGGATGGAGGGTCAGGGAAGAGAGGGGGGAAGGAGCGAGATTTCATGCCTATAAAAGCACAATTGAAGATCAGACAAATCTCATTTAAAGACTTCCAGTAAGAAACTGTGACCAAGGCTTAAAACACACTGAAGAAGCCAGCTTCATCTTGAACTTTGGGAGCAGCTGTGCTCTCATTGCCCTTCCCCCAGCACAGGAAACAGACCTAGAAACAAAAATAAGACAGGAATGCTCCTGTGCAAGCTAATGTTGTTGGCTTCTTAAACATCCACTACTCTTGTGCCAAAAAAAATGAAACCCAGGAGGATTTAACACTTCAAAGGATAGTGAGACACTGCTTTAAACACAGAATTCTCTACCAAAGACAGATATTCTTTCATTTTGTAAACAAACTGGAAGAATGTTATCATGAGCGCATGTTGAGACAGATTTCATTTATATTCCTGTACTACTTACGCACAAATACACCACTGCATATTACAATTTTACCCATTTTAGACTACAGTTATTGCTGTAGCAGTGTTATCTCCCACCAGGAAAAAAAAATACAGCAGTTGAATCTTCTGATACTTTCCAAAACATTCTATTACAACATGCAATTTGTAAGCTTAAGAGTACAGAGAAATGTTTGACAAAGATGTTCTCTCCTTATTAAGCAATGATACATAATTATATGTTCAAGGAGAATGTAACATCTTGCCAAAGGAACGTATGGCCACAAATGCTACTCACAGTGTTTCCAACTGCAAACTACAGTTATGCTTTCACTTGTGTTATTAAGAACTTGGTCTTTGTTCTCTTTAATTTTCTAAACAAAGGTAAAAAGACGG
The DNA here is from genome assembly GCA_027886175.1 of Phylloscopus collybita. NCBI lineage: Eukaryota > Metazoa > Chordata > Aves > Passeriformes > Phylloscopidae > Phylloscopus > Phylloscopus collybita. The sequence continues at coordinate 42,116,647 of JAJNNQ010000006.1, read as the reverse complement.
GAAGGAAAGTGAGTGGTAGGCTACATTCTCTGTCTAAAATAAAAATACCAAACCAAACCAACAACTTTATCTAATTTTGACGAGTACAAATCATCTCCATGGCTTGCTCTGCTTCACTCACCACAAACAACTCATGTTTTCAACACTTAATTTAATATTTTGCAGGCTAATGGAAACTTTACATAATGCATTCTCCCTCATAAAGCTAAAATGTCAACGCAAATGGGATTGAGATCTTGATATGGAGAGAAAGCAAATGTTATCTTTTAAAAATCTACAGGCTAACAAACACAATGTGGAGGATGGGATGAGCACTGATACAAAGCAAAGAAGGACGGCAAAATAATCTTACTTATTTTAGAAGAGTGTCTTTATCTCTTTTTGAGTATAGCACCCCCAGCCATACCTCTCTCAGTAGTGCTTTAATGTTTGATTAAAATAGTTTCTTGATCCTTCCTCATTCTGCTGATGTCCTCCCCGTGGTAAGACACGAAAAACAGATTGAAAAACAACAGTCAATGTGGTTATTAATAGTTATATTTAGTTATATTTCACTGTCACTGAAAATTCAGGAAGTACTGTCAGGTTAGTCCTCACTCACAACAAATTCCAAGTCCAGTGGTTTCTTTTTATTAAAAAAAAAAAAAAAAAAAGCACGTTTGATCTTTTCTTTGTGCATTGAGAGTTCAGGGCAGGCAGCACTCATGCCTTCAGCACCTGTTAATAATTTCTCAGCAGAATGTATAGAGCAAATGCAGGTGAAAGGAGGCTTTCAAATTTTAACAACTCCATCCATGCACCTCATCCCATCCAACCACAGTGAGGTCCCTCCCTTAAAGCACCACTTCTTTACAGCTATAACAAACAACAGGGAAGGGACTTACTGTGGGTAGCATTTAAAAAATGGTGTAAAGTAATGTAAATGGTATCCAGTTTCATGGGATTTCATTCTAAATACAGATAATTAAATCTCAACATAGTGAAAAAACAAAAGCAAGCACTGATCACACCCTGGATGTGTCAATCCAGGAAAAATCATCATCAGACATGGTGAGCCTAACCCCAAACAACCAATATTTCTCTTGTACTGTCTTCCAATTAACAACATAATCTGTTTCCTTCAGAATAAAGAATTGGAAAGTTTTCTGATAGAAAATTGCATGCTTTCAGAATGCTCTGCTTATTATACCTAAATGGAACATACATAGCAGCTCAGTCGTTCACTCTACTTCCACAAGTCCTTTCTCCCTGTTTTCCATAAAGCTATATTTATATCTATTACATTTTCTGTAACCACTGCTGAGAATAAGCCCCTCATTATTAGAGAAGGGTTTTATAATCTAATACAATGCAGTTCAAACCACTTGATACTTGCTGGGTTACAGCAAGGGAATAGATAAATGGATTGAGGTTTAGACAGGTTTCAACAGAATTATTTAAAAAAAACCCAAAACAATAACAACAACAACAACAAAAAACCAAACAAAAAACCAAAACATGGCAGCACTTTTAGCAGAATAGCTCCACCTACACAGGTTATGGTACTGGGCTATTGCACTGGTTTTTACACTGACATCATTACTGGAAAAGAAGTTTCTTATGCCTGGAAAACAGCAGCAAGAACAGATTGTAAAAAATGCTTTTACTTGACTCTCCAAAGTGGACATTCCAAAACAGATGAACCTACACTCAGAGCAGGCGTTTCATGAAGTCCAAATGTAAATGAATGCCTGGGTACTTTTTTTCCCCTTCTGTTTTGCACAGTTACAGAATGTACGTTCAGCCTGACCTGTGAGATACTAAGTTCTACAGGTCTAGTAACAAAAATAAGAGGAGCTTCACAGCTAAGGGATAGAACAGAACAGAATAGATTTCAGTTGGAAGGGACCTATTCACTAGTCCCAACCTGACAAGTTCAGGACTGGCCAAGAGTTAAAGCATATTGTTAAGGGTACTGTCCAAGCACTGTCAGCCTTGCAGCGTTGACCACCACTCTAGGAAGCCTGTCCCAGCATTTGAGCACCCTCTCAGTAAAGTAATGAGTCCTAATGTCAAGTCTAAACTTAGCCTGGGGCAGCTCTGACACATTCCCACACATCCTTCAGTGCCTTTCAGGAAGAAGAGATCAGCACCTCTCTCTCTGTTTTCCCCACTTAGGAAGCCAGCAAGAGCCATGAGGCTGCTTTCCAGGCTCCTCTCCAATGAGACAAACCAAAAGTCCTCAGCTGCTCCTCTCAGGACATGCTTTCCAGCCCTTTTCACCACATTTGTTCACTTCCTCTAGACACATTCGAACACCTTCACATCCTTGTTAAGTTTTGGGCACAGAACAGCACACGGTGCTCAAGGTAAAGCTGAACCAATGCTGAATAGAGGGCAAACCACCCTTCTGAGTTGGATGCACTCCTAGGTGCAGCTTGCCCTCCTAGGACCAGTCTGGTTGAGAACTGTAACACAACATTCAAGAAATGTACATACTGACAGAGGTAGGCATTTTGTTACATATAAGCTGTATTTTGAAATGTCAGCTGGGCGATAATCAAAAATAACCAATTAAAATGTAATGAAAATCTACATTGCTGTTGTAAGTTAGGGTGAAAATGTGGTCTAAAACTAAAACAGCCTTTATTTATTGCACATCACAGCCCAATATTGCAAAAGAAATTTATACATGCTTTTTTACATAGCATAGTAACAAAAAGTCCTTGTGCAAGTGTTAAAGAAATTAACTACGCAAGAAGTATTAATTATCAGCGTAAGTTCTCTAGTTGCATGAAAAATAATAAATTTATACAATGATTCTGCAGACATTTAGGATTGTGCTACACTATAACGATACACCATTTGACAAATACTGTACACCATTAGATTTAAAAACATCATATTGTAAGCAGAAGGTTTTAAACTTACAGCTTACAAAGCTGCTTCATACCTCCAGCATGTGGTATATGCTCATTTTCATCCATCTAAAAATATCACATTTGTAAAAATCTAATCTCTGGAAACATGACTACATGGCCTTAAAATACTCAGTCTGCTGATGGATTTATAACTTTATCTGCATTTCACAATTACACTCAAAAACATATTTTAAAAAGAGCAAGTTCATGCCCCTTCCACAAATAGGCATTTGCAACAGGCTTTAAATTAAGTTCATACCAGACTGCAGCTCATATAACTAATAAATATATTGTTCTATAAGTAGCAGAACTAAAAGGCTATGGGGTTTGAGACTAATACACCAGGCCTGCTGAAAAGCCTCATGAACTCCTATTACCCAGACAATTATGCCATGTGTTACCTGGCCAGTCAGTGCTGCCCCACCGAATGAATCACAAACTACCAAGAGCATTTTGAGAGGGAATGGCATGACTTTTGTCTCCTTTACCCCCTGAGCTGCTAATCCTTACAACACCTGGAGGAATTCCTTATCTTTGAGCAGTTAACGCTGTGGAATGTGGCTGATGCTTAACAGAACCAAGTGCTCTATTCTGGGAGGAATGGAGTGACAGACAATGCCAAATTGCACATTAGGAAAAGGTTCTTCACCTAGAGGGTAACTGGGCACTGGAACAGGCTCCCCAGGGAAATGGTCACAGCACCAAGCCTGCTAGAGGCATCTTGGATGACAATCTTAATCCTATGATTTAGTTTTAGGCACTCCTGAGAGGAGCAAGGAGTTAGACTTGATGACCCTTCTGGACCCCTTTACACTTGAGATATTCCATGATTTTATTAATCCAAACTACAGATTTTGTTTCTTAGGAAAACCTTGATAATGCTCAGACAGGTGACATACACCTACTCAAGATGCCTCAGCTCCCATGCAGCTCATGCTACCCATGGAAAGTTTGTTGGCTGACCCACCTTTTAGTTTTTACCATATAAACTCTGGCTTTAGCTGGCAAGTGCTGAAATCAGACAGAAGTCACTCTAGCTGTAGCTGTTAATGCGCCCACAAGTACACAAACTGATTTCAGGTTTTTTTCCTCTCAGCCTTTTCATACTCTTACATGAGTTAAGATCAAGTTGAGATTCAGTGAAATGGCTCTACTTGGCAGCAGAGCAAAACACCTAAGTAACATAAGTAACCTAAGCACAGCACCACAGCCAGGCAAGCCACTTCACAAGGGAAAAGCATGGTGCTTTATATGCACTTTCCAGTCACAGAGAAGTACTGTATTCCAGTCTGAGCTGCTCTATTCTTAATAGACAACTGGCTTTTTAATTTTAAAGGCAGTAATACTGATATTTTAATCAATTCTTAAACAGGACGAATTCATAAAAATAAAGAGTTATTTGAATTGAACTGTGCTGGTGACTAATATGCCTATTCCTCGATGTATCATACTTTTGAAGTTACAATAACATACAATAAATTAAGCTCCGGATGATGATATTTAGCTGTCTTGAAATTTCCTTTATGTTCTGCCAACTTCAATTCTGATTTGGACTAGAATGGTAACTGGTAAACAATAATCTGGCATGCACTCATTAGCAGAAAAACAAACAATATATTTTTTAAAGTACAATATACCAGATAAATTCCCATTTCACAGTAGAAGACTTCAGCTTCTAGCCCAATGTACTTGCTTTATTTTGTTGCTGACTGCAAAATGGCATAAAAATACCATATTACACATTAGGCTTTTAGCTCTAAGGCCTTTCATTTAGCTATTGCTACCTCCTTTTCTCTCCCTTTCCCTCCATTTTAAGAGACACCATCTGTGTGAAATCTGCCCAACTTCAAACAAGTAGGGTAGTTTCACAGGTTAAATCTGTTGTAATTCTTGTATTTGCTTTTATGGATTTGAAAATGATTTCATATTATTCTTACTATTTAAAAATACCCTCACCATGGGGTGTAACATTCAACAGACTAGACGGGAAAAACAGTGTCCTTGGAGGACTACAATGACATTGAATGTGACAACAGTGTCTCAAATAAGCAAGGGCCAAAAAGGGAAGGAAGAATAAGGAAATAACATAGATTTCTTTTTTATAATAATCAGCTATCACTTATCAAAACATTTTTAGTGAAAGGCTATTTTTAAATACATACAGGTAGTTAAAAATGAAGAAAATATGTATTGTTTTAAGCTTACAATCCTTAGCTTCTAATTAATAGTATCCTTGTTATTTTAGGACCCTCAGGGGTATTTAGAGGGCTAAATTGCAATAAAATCAAGATACATAAATGAAACCTATTAAGGTCGTCTTGGTCAATAAAAATTAATTGCATCAAACAATAGCCACAGATGATGGACAGCCCTCGCCAATGGGGAGGAGAGGAGGAGAGCAGATCCTACAGCCCCTAGCACCCAGGAAAGGCTGTCATCCATCCCTCTTCCCCAGCTCAAGTCTCCTCCAACCTCAGCCCTCTTGCCCACCAGCAGGAAGGGATGTGACAGTAATATTTCAACAGCCATATGGCTGTGCCAGGAAAGTTTGGCCTTGCTGCCTCACACTGCCGCTGTTCACCTCCTCCCTGGCTTCCAGAACATCTGCTGGTCGATCTTCACAAACACCCGAGGCAAAGTCTTCCTTCTCATATTCTCGGGGGAGCGGCACAGAGGCTCCATCAAAGGTGTTACTCTGTCCCAGAAGATGCCTTACCCGGGTCAGGGGAGAAGTGTGAGCAGCACCCCGCCCGAGGAGCCGGGCAGGGCACGGAGCAGCGCCCGGCAGCCCGAGCACAGACCCTGCCAGCACTGGGGACACACGGCACACACAGCCCCACAGGCTGACCTCACACCACTTCTGCAAAATATTGCAAACCGCGTCCTTTAACAATACAAAAGACATTCACATTGTTTCTCAAAATGGCTGGGTAAATGAAGCCTAGTGCCTGCCTTCGACAGAAAGCCTTTGAAAAATCCTGTTTCAAGCAAGAGGGGGAAAAGCACCTCAAGCGTTTATAAACTACCCAAATTCTGCATATACACTGTCTGGGAACACCATGAGTTCCCTTCTTCCTACATTATGAACCAGACTGCATATTTACAACCGTTTCCTTCATCAGACTAAAGCTTCATCTATGATCCTAACACCTATGTTTTCATTTTGCCCTTTGAATGCTACTATAATTTATTCAATTCCTTTGGTGACAGGCCTCCATCTCAGAAGGGAGCATTAACTTCCCTAAGGATTGTAACATCAGGAACTAACCGTGACTAGACAATGTTTGAAATGGACACTTTTTTCTTTCAGTTGCAGAATAAATCTGCACTGCTGGTGGATATAAAATTCAGACCAGAGATATGGAGATAACTTGAAAGAAAATTTCAAAGCATAATTCTACACAGGTATGTCTCATGAGGAATTAAGAGAGTTGGTAACTTTTTCATTATTAAATGCTGTGTTATTTACATAGAAGCCTCACAGACTTGTTCTTCCCTAAGAGTATTGTGGGCAGCAGTCAAACATTCTTCTGCCCAGCCTCCACTGAGAGGGGGCTGGGGGTACCCAAAGATTAAACATGAACCACAAAAACAAACCAGAAGGTCCAACAAGTAGGTGTTCACTGCCTATTGAAAGCTCTTAGTTAGTTACCCGGTACTCTTTTTAAAATCTAGAAAGTAGAGGTAAGATGGATTTTAAAACTTTTCAACTCCAGACAGGAAATTCTTAGGAATTATAAATTAGCAATGAAGGTCAGGTCCTAAACACACACACACATACACACAGAGCTTTCTGCACACAACTGCTGCTGTTTACTCCTGTGAAACCATTGTGTATGCAGTTAAGCACAGACATAAATATTGAACACCTACAGCCACATCTTATATGGAGGAAATCTCTGGTCTACAATAAAGACACATATTTCATACAAATGTTAAATACATACATACAAACTTTTGTAAGAGGTCTCCCTTTCTGGTCTTTTTTTTTTTTTTTTTTTTTTTTTTAAGTCAAACTATCTAAAATTCAACTTCAACACAGAATATATTCACAGAATCATAGAATAGTTTGGGTTGGAAGTGATCTTAAAGATGATCTCATTCCAACACCTCTGCCATGGCCAGGGACATACCTCCCACTAGACCAGGTTGCTCAGAGCCCCATTCACCTCAGCCCTGAACACTTCTATTTATCAAAATACAGCTAACAGCACCTTGGTTTTAATGTTTAAGAACTAAAAGTCTAGATATTAAGGGGGAAATGGCTTTATTAAGTTAACTTCTACTCTGAAGTAAGTTCAAGGAAGAAAAAGACATATTTGTAACTGGCAAAAAGATCAGTTCTCAGCTATAAACCCAGCTCCTTTTCAGATCAGTGTCAACTTGTACAGTAATGGCAGGCTTATAACAGCCAAAATAGTCTGCAAACTATTGCAGAAAGAACTGCAATAAAGGCATATATGTATATGCAAAGAAGCATGATGGATAATGTCAAAATTTTAGCCTCATTCTAATCTTCTGATCTAGTGACATAAGGCATAATCACCTCCTTTATATAAATACTCTTATCATCAGCATTTTAACTAATGTGACTGCAATTATAATGACAAAATTAAAGGGTTTTTTTAAATAAGAAAACATTTTTTTACTGGAAAATTAAGTCTATCTGTCCAGCAGACAAACTGCATATCTAAAGACTGCACTGCTTAAGGCAAGGCAACTCTTTGATTTAATATGCCATCTCTCTTCTCCCCGAACATACACCTAAGTGTACCAGAAGAACCACAAATAGCAACTGTTCTTATGTTTTTCATGAAAAGTTCACTTCCCACACACATCAAGTTGACAATTGAGAATCAATTTAAAATATAAGCACCTGTGTCCTAAGGCAACCTATAAGTGCTCAATTAACAAGTATGTCATCTGCTTAACTTTGTTTTGGTGGGGAATGTCGTGGCTTAGTTTTTTGGGGGGTTTTGGAAGGTTTTTTTTTTTGGTTCGTTGGTTTTGTGGGTGTGGTTTTTGGTTTTTTGTTTTGTTTTTTTAATTTTGTTTTGTTCTGGTGTATTTTCATGTTTTTTTTTTTTTTTTTAAAGACTCATCAACAGAACAATTGGTAGCAATGTATTGCAGAACCAATTTTCTCTTTCAGAAAGGCCAATTCTCAATTAAAGGCTGACACTGGTGCTGTGTAGATTCTTACCTTCAAGGGATCAGTCTCTTTAAGCTACGGTTTTGCTTACAGCTTCAACCAGACCTACCATGGACAAGAATCGGAGAGGAGACTAAACATGGGAAAAGCTGGTATGAGTGTGCCTCTCTCTCCAATAAAAGCACATCATGCCAGCACTGTTGTTTGCTTCACCTTCTCTCTTGCTCCCTCTCCCCCAAAAGGAACATTAAATGTAATATGTGAAGCAAGAATTGCAGGATCAAAACAATTTATTTCTCAGCAGCATGATGTGGCACACATGAACACCTCACTAAACACCACTTTTCTCAGGAAGCAGCCTAGCTGAGAATAGGCTTTGAACCTATCAGGTTCAAAAACTGTGAAACCAATGGTGAGAGAAACCTTCTGGAAACAACAATTGCATGAGGTCAACAAAAATCTGCCACAGAAGGGAGGGTTCCTCCTGCAAGGCCCAGATTGTGCTCCTTTTCTCTAAGTTACTATGGTTTAGTTCTCATCATTTCCCTCTGAAAGGTCTCCTGAAACAGTAGCTTGCTGATGACTAGAAGTGTTCTTATGTTTCCATCACTAGAGCTGAAGAAACAAATTAAGTACTGTAACAGCCTCTTTCCATTATAAGCTGCACGCTCCTGTGACTGGGTTGTGTTTTTTTTACTGCATCAGCCAGACTCATAACTAAGATTTCTAATACTGTGAATCCCAAAGAAAGGTACTAAATAATAATTCTAGAGAAAGCTACCAGGTTGTACAATTTGAACAATTAACCCAACTGTTTTGCTAGGTCAACAATGCAAATTTGTTATATTGATTTTGGCTGTCAAAGACTTGTTTACTAGCAAAAAAGGATGAAAATCCAAACTTTAAATGTATTTCTAAATTTTCATTTCATAGTTTCTGTGGCTTGAAATTAATGGTCATTATTCAAACAGCCTACCACGTGCTTCAAACAGGCCAATATACTCAACCTAATCAGAAAGAGAAAAAAAAAGAGAAGTCTAAGCTACTATCTTATAGATCCTAAACTCCTCGGTGGGCCAGAACAGTACATCACATTTTGTTCTTCACATCAAATTCCAATACCTTACTAGGTTCTCAACCAGCTTGATGACACTTCTAAACTACAGAGAAAAAAGAAGAAACTTCTAAGTGTAATTTGCATGTAATTCTTACATAGTACGGTTCATCATTTGATACTGCTAATTTTGTAGATATCTATGCATATAATTAATAAGTGATTCTGTCTAATTTTAAGAATTTAGGTGGTTGTTTTTTGGGGTTTTGGTTTTTTTGTTTGTTTGTTTTTTTTTTGCATTAGGTCACTATACCTCATATTGTTTCTTTAGTGTTTCTGTTTGTTTAAAAAGAACAAGACTCCCGGTTCCTACTATTTCAACCACAAAACAAGTTCTCATGGTTTTTTAGTTCAGAAGTATTTGTAACAAATAGTAAACAGAATCACTACTACAGTAATAGAACATCTTCTCACTGCATCAAATGTAACATTAAATGAAACTAAACACATATGGTAAACAAACTTGGTATCAATTTACAACAGAGACCCTCTAACCTCTACACAAACCATATACCACCTGCACAGTCACCCATATATTAAATGTAAGAAGCTGCTGCTGAGAATTAGTATCAAATTTTTTCCCTTTCAAGAAACTTAGGCACATGGGAAAAAATCCACCCATTTGCATACAGACTGATAGTAGTCGCTTGGTAGGATCTTTTCCTTTAAAATATTTTTTAACATAACAGTTTATTTAACTTAGGGTAAAAAGATGGAGGTGATCTTTTGTTGTCAGAATGTTATGATGCATCCCTGTATTAAGACAAATTATTTACCCAGCCACTAAGCAGCACCAATGCCTCTGACTTCAACTGGAACTGCACCTACTCTAGGCTTCTGATAAACAAGCCACTTATTTAGCTATGTATATTCAAAAATGCTGGCTTCTGAATCACCCAGCCAGTACACATGCTACAGACACCAATTATTAACAACATAATCAGCATGAGCCATAGCCACTATACAAACAGTCTCGAGTGTCTGTCATAAAAGCACAGAAATAATGAGGTGCAGGTAATATTCATGTTTACTTTCATTTAGATTCAACACAACAGTCCGATTTTGCCTGACAGCAACCCCAAAAAACCTCTGGCTTTAGATCCAGGTCACTACAGGATGAGACCAGTATATTTTTTCCTGAAAACATAGTCAAGACAAACATTACCAATTTATCCAAGCTGCTGGTGGTCTAGCTGAAGAAGCCCACAGCTTTTCCAAAAGCAGTTTAATGCCTCTAAATGCAGATTAGATGGCATTCACAGCTATGCAAGAGAGTTTTAAGCAATTGGGTGCCTTTGGAAAAAACCCAACTGTTTGGTCTGAATTACCTTTTCCGCTGTATGTGCTAGCACAGTCTAAAGACTGAAGGTAACAGCTGTTACCTCAGTGGGACTGTCTTTTTTGTGTTTGTCATAATGATATGGTAATATTTCTGGAGGGCAACACGTTTTGTTCAGAAAGCCTTTACAACAAGAATTTGAGCCATGTCAAGTCCTAGTGACAAAGCAAGTTGCTGGAGTGACAAAGTGGCATTATTGCACCACGTGGAATAAAGCAATAATTTCACACGTAGCATACAGTAGCTTTAAGAAACCCAAGAAAGCAAGCTTCAGGGAAGGAAGTGGCATGTATACAAATATTGATAATAAATAATAATAAACAGAAGGTCTGTTCATTACATTATGCAGAACCTGGAAGAAATCATTATTCATCTGCCTGCCCGCTCAGTCTATTTTAGTGCAGGCTGCAGGAAATAATTTCCAATACTGGATAAAAAAACCAAAACAAACAAAACAAGACACGCAGGTGGATGGCTTTCTGTATCTGATTTCATCAGAACTCTGAAACGTAAGTGCTGGAAACCAGAATGATCAAATGAAAGACTACAAAACAGATTAGGCCTACCACAAGATAAATGAAAAAAATGCATGTATATACACGCATTACATGGAAATGAGAAAGAGGGAGTCATCCTCAGCTCTTAGATCCAATGATTATCATGCTGAAAATAGAAAATAGCAAAAATATTTTGATTAGGCAACTTTTCCTTTGGAATAAACTAGTCAAATTTACTTTGTCCTTTTATAGGCAACTGTTGAAGAAATTATAGCAATAGTCCTAACTTCCAGTATTTCTAGAAATGTCATATAGTAATTATAAAGTGCAGTTAATATTTTCTTCTTATGCATACACACAAAAAGGTAAAACAGTTTATTACATTTCAATCTAAGAGATTAACACATTGCTATTTACTTTTATTGGCGGTGTGCCCAAATACCCCAGATCTGCAAGACTGATAGTGAAAAGGAAAACATTTCAGGCCTCAAAGAGAGCAGATCTATGGTTGCCTGGAATGTGTAAACAGCCAGAGCCTGTTTTACTTCCCACCCCCACTCTCACCATATACACCTCCTCTACCTCACCCCTCCTAACATTAGCAAGGAGTGCTGCTCTCAAGCAAAGGAGAGAACACAAATGTAGTAACATCAAGTAAAAAATTTCTTGACATTTTAAGATGCAAAAATTTGAATTTACTGAAATAAGATGTTGCCATATAAATAGCTGTAGTCTAAAAACAAAACCAGTACTGCATAAGACCCTGAAAAAAAAAAAGAAAAGAAAGATCAGTTGAGCAGGCTTCCTATATGACAGACCTGGTAAACACAAACTAAGGGAATCCAAATGCTTCCCTACAGATTATTCTTTGTGCAATTAAGGGTCAGACAGATCTGTATTCTATCAGAGAAAGTACAGTTCACAGTCCTACATAAAAGAAGGAATATATTCATAAGTATCTACACAATGTAACCAAACTGATGCCAAAATGTAATGCTGGTATAAATTACCTTCTGTGAAAACAAGGATTATTACTTGCATCCACAAAGCAGTAAGTCATAAAAATGGTTATCATCACATCCTAAAGAAGTTTACAATATAATTAGACCATTTTTAAAAACTCTTTAAATTTGTGAACCAATAAAGACACCTTGCACAGTAAAACTGAACAATGACAACAGACTTCCTTCTTTAACACCACAGCTCTCTATAAAAACAATCCTGTGTACCCTAGTAACTTGCAAGCCATGATTTGAAACTGTAGAAGTACAGAACTGATAAATATATTATAAATATATATTATACAGAATTGATAAATAATATTATTTATTATAAATCAAACCAAAACGTACCAAAAAAAAAAAAAGGTAATTAACATTGCTAAGCAAATGGCTGTATATCATGGGAAGCTCGTGAAACCTGAATGAATATAAAGGGAAAACATGGGGGAAAAATTAAATGTAGTTTACTATGGTCAAACACTGAAAGGCAGTCTCATAACGTTGTTTACAAATAACAGGTCACACAGCTCTCCCACTTTTCCTTCTATTAATTTTACTGGTTTTATGAATGCATTTGGCGAACACTCAAAAGAACACATCCAGGACTAATGAGGGTAAAATGCTGGCTCAAAGGAGACACGAGCAAATGCTCTGTCAGTAGACAGTTTGCAAACAGTTGAAATCAATAATAAATTCAACCTAACCAAATGCAACACATACAAACAGAAATTAAAAGACTGAGGAGGCAATTGGCAAATACATGAATGATGTTTCAGGCCACAGGGCACACTTTCTCACATACGTTAACACTTTAAATAGGCTGGCAAGACATTGGCTCCACTTGAGACACCAGAATGTAACATATGTACTTCCAAAGACAAAAATAACAATTAAGACAATGCTAATAGGTAAATATTTCTTTAAGAAAACTCTTTGTAGCATGTTTGAGTCACCAAATGAAAAAAGTTAAGAAAATTTATATTTAAGGTGAGAAAAATAAATGCCATGACTCTTCTGTGTAATTTTCCTTATCTACTGCAGTCAAACACAGAGCAACTACCCCAGAGAAAAACAGTACATTGGAACAAAAAAGGTTGACATGTCCTCTCCACAGAAGCTATGCTGCTTGCAGCCTTACACAGCACAAGCATCCAGTGCCAGCCCCAAGGTGCTGGGCTTTGTATGTGTTAGGTCACGTTTGGCAGAACAGTTTTGAGACTGCTCACGATCCAGGCAATGAAACCATCCTGCCACTGCTTGCCAGGCACTGCTAGAGTTTGTTAAACCTCGTGATGCGGCCTTGCCTGAAAAACTAAGGGCACTTCACTGAAAAAGGTCAGAGCTTCTGATCATCCACCTGCACAGGCCACTTTTCAATGTCTATGTCTGCAACCAAGTCTTACACTTTATACTGCAAAGTACTAAGCCCAGTAAATTTCAACATCACCAACACAGCTCCTGCACATTTTGAAGAAACCAGGCTCTAAATCTCAACTTCACTTCTGTCATCTACAGAAGCTTCCAAGAACAATGAGAAGATTCACAAGAACAGAATTCAAAACAGACTGTGGCAGTTATGCCATACAAAAAACCTGACTTATGTGGGCTAGGGGAAAGGAGAGGGACAGCAATCTCCACTTCATTACAGGAACACTGCCTGTCAGGACGAAAGCTAAAATCATGCACATCATCTGTTGCTATAAAAAAGGCTCAGAAATGTTTACTTAATCAGTCAAGAATCTGTGCTGCCATCATATAAGGCCCGATCCTAGAAATCTCCTGCACAAGCCAAACACATTTTTGCAACATCAGGCCATAGATTTAACAGGATTTTTTCAATGTGCAGAACACAAATGTATCATCAACTCTCTCCTTGCTGGAGTTACCTGGGTACGTGGAACTGTCAGAAGAGAAAGACTGTGGAGCACAGAAAATATCCATTAAAATTAAACCTCTTGAATTCCACCACAAACCTCAACAGATTTTTTTTTTTTTTTTGCTTTCTTTCAAAAGAAAGGCTTAAAAGCAATTACAAAAAATTTGCAGAAAAAAAACAACAAAAGCTTGTTCTGAGGCAAACTAATACCCTAAACCCAAATCTGTTAGCCAGGAAACTAACTTACAGATTAATAGGAGATTAACAAATTAAAGCAATCATTACTTCTAACTCTAAACTGAACACTGAAAGGGAGAAAAAACTTTTTGTTCCATAATTTTCTTTTGATACTTTGATATCCTAATGGATAAGCTGATGGAAAAATGGGATTATACTTTAGTAAGTAGAGCTTTACGTTCACATGTTTTAATAAACCAGCAACAAAATAAATCGACAATGTGTTTCGCTGTTTAAAATTCTTCAAAAGCAGTCATTCATAAAGTCTTCACAGTAGTTCTATAGCATAGTAGGCAGGCAACATTCCATTATAAGTTGAATGTAAACAATTTACCCAGCTGTGAAACGGTGTGCCCTATCAATTGCCTTGTGAGGCTGTTAAAGGGACAGATTTTTCCTTTCTTTTCATAGATACATATATTCAAATTTACATAAAAAAAAAAAAAAGGAAAAATGTGCTTCAAATGCCTGTGGCAAAATGAATACAGAAGCAAACTACAAAATCATTCACTGCAATTATCTGAGCACTTTTTAAACAGGTAAAAGATGTAAGTCACGATATTATGTTCAGTAAGAGGAAATTAAATTCCTTTCACACTGGACTCCATGTACACAAACATTTGTTCTGCTGTAAACAACAAATCTTATCTATGAAGCCACCATTCAGCGCACATGATCAAACTGACCACGTATAATTGCATTTAACATGTTGTCATTAGAACACAGAATCCTTTCATGTTTCAAGTGGTTTTTAAACTGAAAATATATGCTGCTGGTAGCACAGTAGATACTATGAAGAATTTATTTCTTACCTTAAGCAAAATTTAAAATAAAAGATTTAATCCACTGTGAGGCACATATGCATACAAATACGTAAAACATTAGAAAAATCAGGCACACACAAAAAGCCGTTGCTATAATCACAAAATAACATATTATAAGGTACCCACATATAATAAATATTACTATCATTAACACTTAAGAAATGCACAGGAATAAGTGTTTTGAAGACATGTCATCTTAGCCAAGCAAAAAAAACCCCAAAACCAATAAAACCCCCCAAACCAGAACAGTTGTCCGCTTGATGGTCAGCAGGTTGAAAACAGTGAATCCCAGCTTTTGAGGTAGCCTACTCCCACTCATCTTCCTTTTCCTTGTAAACTGCCCATGAAGGCTTAAGCTACATTCCACTTTTTACCTAACCTCTACCAAGCACTACCAGATGAGTTAAGACAGGATGGTGGTGTCCCAGGAAAGTACTTTTCATTCATCAGCAGTGAGGGAAACCATTATGCTAATGCTTTAATAAATTTGAGCTCTATGTAATAAATAGGTTCTTTCCTTACACTCTAATATTGCATTTTGGGCCACCCTTTCAGCTTCGGGGTTTGTTTTTTTCCCAAGCACATCAAAACCTGTGAGAATGAAGCTGGATGAATTTTTATGATACACTGTCATGCACTAATTTTAAACAAATTTGGCTCATTGAAATTAACTGATTATGTAAGACACTTACTGATACTAGCAGAAGCATAAGAGCTGAGAGTGTTTGGGCTTTTTAGTACAAAACCAGATTCCTCCAAATACAAATTAGCATTGTTATTTAGTTACAACACCAGCAACCCAAACAAACCCAGTAGTAGTCAAAATGAAAATAAAGGAACCTTGAATAGTTTTCACAGAATGATATAAAATCTGCCTTGTGAACATCATGTAATGTTACTAAAAATATACTTGCTTCTGCTCCTTACTTTCATTTTTTGAGAACTGGCATAGGAAGATGTTTTCTTCATTAAAATAATCCTCAGGCATGCCTTTTATCTGTGCCTCCCAGATTAAAGTATTTTAGCTTAAAAGTCAACAATTGAACAAGTAAACTACACAAACTACAGAAGCTCTTCCATTAAAAAAGGACAAAACTAAAGGCAAAAAGGAAAAAAACCCAAACCTAAAAAGTAAAAACAAAACCAAAGAGGAAAGTTAGGATACAAAGAGAGAGATTTGAGTTCACACATTTAGCAGCATTCATACCCTCTGAAATATTTACAGAAAATATTTCATGTGTTTCAATCAATTCTATATCCAAATTATTAAAGGCCTAACTCGTGTGCATGTAAAATAGGCATGAAAAGGGTTAAGTTTGTTTTGTGACTGTAAAAAGCAACAGACAAATATCCTTGGAAACTAATCCCCACAATATGAACTGGCACTGTCTGTGCTTGGATTCCCAGTCCTAACTCGTCAGCAAAACTCAACCCTATCTGTGGAGAATGCTATGGAGGAGGGCAATTTTACCTCCATCTCTCTGTCAAGATCAGGGTTTAAATTTTACTTCTAAGAGACACCAAAAAAAAAATTAAAAAAAAATAAATAAAATGAAGATAACATAATTCTGATGTTTGAGTGCATGTCCCAGCCCCAGGTGTCACCTCCTGGTCTCACCAGGCTCAGTCAGATGTACAAGCACAGTATGCACTCCTGACCTTGCCACATCTCAACAAGCACGTAATTAAAGTGTGCTGCACCTTTGTCTTCTCCCAAAATCTGACACCCAGCCTGGCCCAGCCTACAGTTGTTTCACTGGCTCTGCAACACCTCAGGTGCTGCTGACCCGAGCACATCCTAGTTCAAGGTGTGCGAGTCAAGCCACTGCACGCTGGCACTACTCTCCAACACCTTTTTTTCTCCAAAACTACTTTTTGGACTACCTTAAGGCTATCCATGTATTTATGTGCACATGCATGCATTCACACACAACAATTAGTGTAGCTCATTTTAAGCAATTAATATTTGTTGTTCTACAATCCCAGCTGAGACTATGTGCTAACACAAGTCTTAATACTAATGGGTCTCTGGACACACACAATATTCTCTGCCAGCAGCAACCAGACTAAACCCATTGGTACAGTGAACAAGCAACTTGTAGCTGCTAAATGACACTAAAATTATCGTGCTGTTATAACAATTCCTCATTCTGTTACCCACACACATGAGTTTACAAAAAAAATTCCATATTTTTACTTCACTTTATAAAAATCTCATATATTTATTAACTGCACACTGTGAAGGTCAATTCTTTTGGAAGAACATCTTTCCAATTATTTTGCTGTAGGCTATGGGGTTCTGTTCAAATTAGTACAAACTCAGCAGTGGACACTTATAAGCATGAAACACAACAACACTGTATACATGTTAATCACAACAATGCAACTGCTCCCTTTCAGCAGGGCCTCTGTTACATGACTATTTGATTTGGAAATATAAATCATAAATAGTTGGTTTCACTTTTGAACTAGAGAATATTCTGCAGAGTCTCCATGCAATGGCAGAGGATTAATGAAGAGCTGATGGTGCTACACAGCAAAATATAGCAAAAGCCAAAGTTTGTCACTGTATATCCAGTGCACTTTGCTGACTTCAAAAAGGAGTACAACAAATGCATTATGCTGCAGAATGACAAAAGAAATCTATCCACCAAAGCAAAATCCTTTTTCTTGAAGACAATGTCAAAGCATATTTTCAAAGTAATTTAAACGTCTAAGGGAAAAATATTGCTTTGTTGCTGTCAGTAATTTATTGGAGGTATGAGAAGGTTGTGTTTCAATAGGAAAAAAATCATAATTAATGTTACTACATTTTCTCATTTAACAAAATTATGATTTTATACAACAGAATGCATTCTAACGCCTCTACACAGTGGTAAGAGGTTAAACTGTAACTAAGAATTAGCAGCTTAAATGAAACTTAGGTCAGTAAATGCAATCACACTTTGAATGGCACTGGAGTGATGTAAGGAGCAACTGTTACATACTAATGCAGAACACTGGTCTTTAAAAAGCTTTGTTTCACCTTCCAATAGCAAAGGGTCAATAAAACTCACTACTTAATTAGATGAGAGTATTTTGATGAGCATATACAGAGAATTATTAGACATTATTAGTACTACTCATCTGTTCAGAAACAGGCCATAAGTTGTCACCTAAGCACCAAGGCACTGTTCGTCCACACGTTCAGTCTGCTGTGTAACTTTGCCTAGCAAATGACTAACGTTCAACACCCAAGCCAAAACGTCGTTATGCAATGCACTTAGCTAAAATATTAAAATAATTGTTTCTTCCTACTACAGTACTATCGTCATGATTTTGTACTGCATGAACAACCACAGGGTTCTTGGCAGAAATTTCCATTGTAACTTCACACAAAGTTATGACTTTCTACGTGCACTCCAGCTTAAACAAGACACATTAATTGTTCATACTAACAATAGAGGTGGTCAAGAAATGGGGTTACACAACACGATGCCCCTTTCATTGCATAAAGTGGACAGGATTATAAAGATGGAAGCCACATCATCAGATGCACCCAACCCCAAGCTGCAGTCATGATCATAACTCAAAGTATAGAAAGGGACTGGTGGGTGGGACCCCAACAGAAGACAACAGAGGCAATATATTTTTCTCTTCTCAAACAACAAATAAAGAAATGCAGTAACTATTGCTACAGGCCAATATTTTTAGTATCACTTAAAATAAATACAAACATGCTTAGGAAAAGCAGCTCGAGAAAAGCAGCCTAAAAGGCCTGTGCACCTTTACCTTCAAAAACCGTCACACACACATTGTGGAGTTAAACCTCCTTTCAGTTAAGCTAGCAGAAGCAAATTTATATTTCTACAGAATTACTAAACATTAGTAACTATATTTTACAAATCTCTGTTTAGGACAAAATCTCTACACATGAAGACAACTGGTAAGAAACTATGATGTTTTCTGAATGAACAGCCTTCTTTGACTTCCAGCTTTTACACAGCCCTAACTCTGGGGGACTGCCTTTGACTGTAGAACAAAACACTATCAGTCATCCTTAAACAAAATTCCATTATATTAATGATCAGAGAGCAACAACAACAAAAAAGACTTTAAAATATTCTTTTGTATACTGAAGAAAAATAACCTAAACTCTATTTTTCACTTTTTTATGCTTGTTTCAGTATCACTAAAATGACAGATTTTGTATTGACAGGAAGGCTGCTATTCCTATGTACAGCTATAGTTCCAATGTTTTTGTTTAATTTCAACCAACTTGTCCAAGTAGGCCATTTGGTAGAAACCTATAAATGGCACCCAGGGGGTCTGGGTTCTTGCTGTAAAGAGGTCAGCTATTTCCTCCTAACTAAAAATAGGAAAGATGAGGGAGGGGAAGAGGGAGCAGAGTTTTAATTTAGCAGCTGAAAAAAGAGTTTACAAAATTACTTCCATCTTGCCTCATAATGAAGATTATGAAAAAAAGAAGCTGTCCCAAGAGTTACAAAACCTGGATCACTTTATAGGCAGGCTGGTGTACATAATCTAAAATATTAGGAATTAAAAGAGCCATAGTAAAGTGAATCCAGGATATGGATCACGTTGTGACACCCACCCCTCTTTGGGCAGAGCAGAGGGATTTACCAGAGCAGTGCCACCAGGTGTTAACAACTCTCCTCTCTCCTACCAGCTGAGATCACACTGTGGTCCTGCAGATACGGCACTACAATCAGCTGCTGCTCCCCTGAGTCAAGTTTTTCCACCATTTACCCTCCTGGCTTTGTCTCCCTCACTTACATTACAACCTGTTTAGGGTGAGAACCACCATCTACAATATTCCCCAAATGGCCCTGATTTGAATGGAGGCCCCTTGGCACTACTAAAATACAAACAGCATCAGTTTAACGCAACATGAATTCTAACTCTGGACACTTAGCAGCAGCAAAGAGCAAGGGCTAGCAGCACTGAAGTACACACCAACCCTGCTACCTGCAGCAACCACCCAGCTATCCAAAGCCAAAACCTGGGATGGCTTTTCCAGCTACATCGCCACAATGAACCAAAACGGGCACATCGCTAACTCCAAAGCTTATCACACTGCTGACTTATCTCAGCCACTGAGAAATAAGATCCCATCCACACTGAGAGACACTCCTCTCTCCTCCTTCCAAGCAAAAGGATGATAGGCCTTTAACAGCTGCTGCTGCCAGAGGAGGACTCTCCATTCAGGAAGTTCTTCCAGGAGCCATGGCACATTACACACATCAAGTGGACAGCACATCTACTTTGGGTCCCCGTCATCACAAAATGAGATAAGCCTATCCGACAATCAATGACGGACCAAAACAGCATAAAACTGAATCAGGGGAGGTTTAGGTTAGATACTAGGCAAGGGTTTTTCACCCCAAGAATGGCTGGACAGTGGAGCAGGTTCCCCAGAGAAGCAACAAGCCTGACAGAGTTCAAAACATGGTGGGATTCTTGGGGCTGTCCTGCACAGGGCCAGGAGACGGACTCAGTCCTGGTGGGTCCCTTCTAACTCAGTATATTCTACAATTTGGTGAAAACTGGACAAACTGGTGGAGCAGAAATCTGACAGTTCCAGGTGCCCCTTCCCTAGCAACGACTGAACTTATTTTTGCTCTTTAGATATTTACTGTGGAGAATATCTGCAACCATTAAAAAAAAAAAAAAAGAAGCAGTAGCATAACACACAGCAGTGACATAGCAGAGAACAGTGGAGTCATCTTACTCTGTTGGGTGGGGGAAGGGCAGAGGATGTATTCAGATAACAACTTATCTGCAGAGGGCTTTTTTATGTCCAAAGAGACCTGGACAGTTGTGCAGTTGCCAGTGTTTACATGTACGTGTAATTTTCAATCCTCTTTGCTTACGAGACACGCTTTTTCATCTTATGGGGAGAAAAAAAAACAACCCAAAAATCATAGAATATACTGAGTTGGAAGGGGCCCACAAGGATCATCAAGTCCAACTCCTGTCCCTGCACAAGACATCCCAAGAATTGCACCATGTGCCTGAGAGCATTGTCCAAATGCTTCTTGAACCCTATTAGGCTTGGTGCGATCTCTTCTCTGGGGAGCCTGTTCCAGTGTCCAACCTCTGAGTGGAGAGCCTTTTCTTAACATCTAACCTAAACTTGCCCACACACAACTTCAGGCCATTTCCTCGGGTCCTGCCACTGGTCACTACAGAGAAGAGATCAGTGCCTGCTCCTCTGCTTCCCCTCCTGATGCAGCTGGAGACTGCAATAAAGGCTCCCCTCAGTCTCCTTTAGTCTGAACAAGCCAAGGGATTTCAGCCACTCCTCATACTGCTTCCTCTCAAGGCCCTTCACACCTTCATGGTCCTCCTTTGGAGATTCTCTAACACCTGAATGTCTTTTGCATAATTGTGGCACCCCAAAGTGCCCCCAGCCCCGGAGCTGAGGCTGCCCCAGCTCAGAGCAGAGGGGACAATCCCCTCCCTTGCCCGGCTGGCCATGCTGGGCCTGATGCCCCCAGGACAGGATCAGCTCTCCTGGCTGCCAGGGCACTGCTGGCTCATGTTCAACTTGCCATCAACCAGGACCCTCAGGTCCCTTTCCTGGCACTGCTTTCCAGCCTCTCCTTCCCCAGTCTGTTTGTACATCCAGGGTTGCCCTGCCTCTGGTTATTGTATAGCTCACTGGGGGTGTTAAACACTGAGACAACTACAACAGCTCTGCTCAAATCTCCAGTTTTCACCATTATTACATATAGCACAAGAGAGGTTTAACGCATTTTTAATGTGATAGCATCCTCCCCCTCTTGCTTTCCTTTCTCCTCCCACCCCCTCTACAAATCTTCTGTGGGAAAGCTTCCCTGTTTTACTATTGCTGTCGTCGAGATGTTGCAATTATTATCTGTAATTGTTTTAAAAAAAGCGCCAAACAACAACAACAACAACAACAAAAAAAAAAAAAAAAAACGCCAAAACACACACTAGGACAAATCTGGCTCTCTTTGCCAACAACATCTGCTATCACAGAATGGATATATTTAATTTAAAACCTGCCCAATGTCTCTGTACATGACAGAACACTGGCTGCAGGACAGGGAGAGGCCTAAACCCAGTATGTGCAGCCACATGGTACACAAGGTATACAATGTTAAACCTTATACATCAACACCAGTAGTCTAGGTTAAAAGACCCCTAATAAATGGCGTAAGGAACAAAAATATGACATCATATTTGTCAAGAATAAAGACCTTGTATTTATTACCTACAATCAGATCTCCCTCTGGTACAATATGTTTATTTTCATATATCAGCCTAAAACACTAGTCTTGAAATTTTAATTTTACACTCCATTTTATTTCAAATCATCAGTCCTTCCAATTGAATATTTTAGGTTTCTGCAACATTGTGCTGCAATATTTTCTTTTTTTGGAGGAGGCGGTGGGTGAGCCCCGCCGAACAGCCCGCCTCCCCTCCCCCACCGCACACATCCACATCCACACTCCAAGGCTCGTGCGTCAGGAAGGGAGAAACGCCGTACGAATCCTCGTGGAGAACAGCAAAGAGGCATGTTAAGGCAACACATAAAGGGGAGCCTTTATTCCGTCTAAACGCCGACTTTGAGGAATTAATATGCGAGCCGAACTTTTAGGGTGTGGCTTGGTGTTTTTGCCCCTTGTTGCGCTGTGCAGGATGCCTGCCCGAGAACCCGACAACATATCATTAAATAGGTCAAGGGTCATTCGCTTTACATCACACCACACCAATATTCAGCCGCGCACAGAACCAATCTATCAGCCCCACCGCCGAGACTGAACGCGCGCCACAAAATGGGGACCCTGCCCGGGCCGGTGACAGCGCCGGGGGCAGGGCGCCCGCCCGCCCCGCCGCCCCGGGGCTGGGCTCGCCGGCCCGGGACGTGCAACAGGTCGGCGGCCCCGCAGCTCCGGCCCCGAGGGGCTGCCCCGAGCCCCCGCCCCGCCGGCAGCCGCGGCGCTGGGAGCGGGGCCGGGGGCAGCGCGGCTCCGGGGGGCTGGGCACGGGGTGGGGGGCGAGGAGCCAACTTGTTTACCTACTTGGAAGTAAACTTCGATGTAGGGGAGCGATCGGCCCCTCCGCCCGCTGCTGATTCAAGCCCTGGCGATGAATGGGATCCCCTCCCCCACCCAGGCTCTGCAAACTCCACACTGGAGCGTGAATACCTCGCATTTCTCTCCCCCCCCTCCCCGAGCTTTTTTTTTTTTTCTTGCTTTTTTTTTTTTTTTTTTTAATAAACCCCTCATGCATTAAAATTGTGTCTCAGAAGTCGGGAGAAACTGCCCCCCTCCCCTCCCCCACGCTCGGGGGTCGCTCTGCCCGGGGGCAGCTGCAAAACACCCGCCACGGGCACGACAGCCCCACACACACACATCCCCTCGACCCTAAGAAAACACCCCCAAAACCGCCAAACAGACCCCAAAACGTCTAGGTTCAAAAAAACTTCGTCATAACAAGCGGCGGTTGAGCGACCCCCTCCCCCCCGGGCGGGTCAGGCTGCAGAGGGGACGCCCGGGGGCAGCGGGCCCCGGGCTGGGCTGGGCTCGGGGGGCTGCACCGAGAAGGACAAGCATAAGAAAAGGGGAAACTCAAAAAAAAAAAAAAAAAAATTACCAAAACAATAAAAGAAAAAAATCCGGGGGGGGCGGGGGGGGGGGAAAGAAACCACCACAGGGTCCCCGGGATGAATAATCCGCCTCGAGAACTCACCTCGCGGCGCAGCGGGCGTTAAAGGCACAGCTCCCGCTCCCGCGGGCGGGGAGAGCCCCAACTTCTGCGGGGGGCGGCGGCGCTGCTGCTGTCGGAGACTTTCCCTCACTTGCCGCGCATGGTGCAACTCCTCTTCCCCCGGGGTCCCGGCCAGCCTGCCAGGAGGCTGCGAATCCCCCCTCGCCGCCGCCGCACACGCCTCCTCCCCCCCCTCCGCGCGCACGGGCGGCACAAGGAAGTCCCGGAGAGTGGGATGGGGGAAACGGAAAGTTTTGGGGCGGAATGGCGGTGAGGGGGGGCTGGCGGGGCCGGTGCGGGCGCGCGGCGGTGGCGGGAGCAGCGCCGAGGGGGAGCCACAGCCGCGCCCGGGGCCGCCGCCACCGGGCGGGAGCGAGGGAGGGGACGGCGGGGGAGGGGGCGCACCGGGAGGGCCGGGGTGGGTGGGGGGCGAACCGGCCGCGCCCTCCCCCACCTGCCTCGGTCCCGCACGCCGGGACGCGCAACTCGAGGAGGCGCCGCCGCCAACGCCCCCGGGGATGCCCCGGGGTGCCGCCAGCCCTCGCCCCGCCTGTGGTTATGTTGTGCTTTGACACCCCCCCGCAACTGAAACCCGGTGACAAACCGGGCACACGGAGGGCAGCCCTGCGCTCCCCTCCCCCGCCCGCCGGGCAGCGCCGCGGTCCCTGGTGCCGGCCCGGCGCGCGGGGACGCGCGGTGCCCGCGGCCGCCCTCTGTCCCCGCACGCTCGGCCCCGCGGCCGGCCCGGCCCCGCTCGGGCGGCTGCGGCCGGCGCTGCCCGCGCAGGGCACCGCGGGGCACGCTCCGGCGCCCGAGCCGCGGCCGCTCGTCCCGCGCAGCGGCGCGGGTGGGCAGCCCGAGCGGCAGTGCGGTAGCGCTCCCGCGCCGCCACCGCTGCCCCGGTCCGGGGCGGGCGGCGGTGCCCAGTCAGCGCCCCGGGGCGCGGGGGCCGGGCGGGCTGTGAATCAGCACAAACGGCTTTATTGCATCTCGCTGGGACGCGACACCCGCGGGCAGCAGCGCTGCGACTCTTTAGCCTCCAGCGCACCCGTCCCACGCGTGTCCCCGTGTCCCGTCCGTGTCCCCCCCACCCCCGGGCGGATGATGCAACGCGGCTCCATGTGCTTCCCCTCCCCCGCCCGGCTCCCGGTTTTTTGCGCCTGGCGGGTCACCCGGCGGCTGATTGATTCTCCTTTCGCGCTGCGCCGTCACCCGGCGCTGGAAAGTAAATAACAAGTTGACATCATTACCGCGCTCCGCAGGGCCCCGCGCGCCGCTACCGCACCGCCGCGAGTAGCTGCGCACGCCAATCCGCGCCGCGCCCAGCCCCCGACCCAGCGCGGCCGGGCCGCTGCCCGCCCGGCCCCGCCCGGCTGCGACCGCACCCCCGGCACGGACGGGAGGGGCCCTGCCGGTCGCCCGGGGCCGCCACGATGCTTTTGGCGGCCTTCTTCCCCCTTCCCCTCCCCCACCCTTCCCCACCCCCCCTCCCCCCGGCCTCATGGCTAATGTCATGCAAATAATAAGATTATCGGGATGTTGCCGGGGTGTCTGCCTCGGTGGGCTCCTCTCGGTGACAGCCAGACTCGCGCGGCCCCAAAAGTCATATTTATTATTGGAAGGTTTTTTCCATATGACCTTTCCACTCTTTTTTTTCTCTTTTGGTCTTATTTTGACATTAAAGGGAATTTCATGCTCGTTGGACATTTAGCCCAAAGCCTACAAATGTGCTGTCACCCAGTATCCTGATGGAAAAATATGACATCACCCGAGTCAGGACGACAAAGATCATTGCTACTACATACATTCATGTATGTGTTGAAAACAGAACTCTCAAACGCTGGGAAATGTTGCGGGCTGATGTGATTCATTTTCATATTCAGAGCCTCGAGACTGCAGTGCAAGGCCATCTGCGCTCAGACAGACAGGCAGACACGTGTCTCCCTTTCTAAGTAAGCTCCCGTTCGCCTTATTTTTCTCCAAATGCAAAACCTACATTACGTTTTTATTACTCGGCAATGTAAACAAACAAAAAACACCCTCCATATTCACGGCGAGATGGGCCAGAATTTTTAGCTCCTATGCTTTTCTGTTTGCTTGCTTGCTTGCTTTTAAAGTGCTGTGGGCTTACAAATGAGAAAATGGTCCTCAGTCAAGACTTGCGGGGCTTCCAAGGCGCGGTCGCCCAGCGAGGAAGCTGAGACTCGCTCCTGGTGCGCTCAGGGGAGAGCGATGGAGCTGTCACCGCTGTGTCGGGTCCGTCCCTGTCCCCCACACACGGGAGGTGGCTCAGCGTGGCCAGGAGGGCTGCCCGCTGAGGGGGCGGCGGCACCCCGGGCTGCCCGGAGCCGCAGGCAGCACTGCAGCTCTGTCCTGGCAGCCTTCCCAGCCGCCTGTTGGGGTTTTCCCTGCTGGCCCGGCCATGGCCCCACCGCAGTGTTGCCCCCTCCGGCCCAGAAAGCCACCGTGGCCCGGCCGGGCGCTCGGACAGCTGCTCCCGGCCTGGCCAGGCCCGGCCACACGCTCTGCTGAGCGGGCAGGGAGACAGGGCTAGGCAGGGAAAGCTCGGGTGGGCCACCGAAGGTATTGTGATGGCAAGGAAATTAAATTGCAACGTCATATAGATACAAGGAAGTTACTTTTCCTCTTTTCGAGCTGGGCACAGCCGCCGCTGCCTGTTTCTGGTAGAGTTTCCGTCAGTCCTGCAGGGAGCAAGGACGAGCAGGGGAGCGCAGGTCTGGGGGGCCGCATTCTCCTGCCCCTCGCTCTCTGCACTGATGCTGCTGTGGCCAGTCCGGATCCCTGGTTTTGTACAGCTCTGTCCCGGCCACGCCGGGCAGCCGGCAGCCATCCCCGGGGAGACGGGGTTAAATATTGACGTAATCCTTGCCGAGAACTTCAAATGAGGGTTATCAAGGAAAGCACTCTTTTCATGCTTGCCTAAGAGGAGCTGCACAGACTCATGATAAAGACTTGGGTTTTTTCCAGTTAAAATGAAAAAAAAATAATCCCCAACTATGAAGTGATGGTAGAGTAAAAGATAGAAGAGTCAATCACTGCTCTGGCCATTGCAATAATTCTGGCCTTTGTGTGGGAGAAGACCTCAAAGTGACCACGTCTAAAAGAAATCGCCGTTTTTTTAAGAGCCTTGTTTTTTCAGTTCCATAACGCGTGACGCTGCAGTGGTGATCAGCAGCAGTGCCACAGCCCTGCAGCTCCAGATGCAGGGAGCCAGAGCTGAGGTTTCTTACCCTCATTAAAATGGAAACCCTAACCTGAAACAATCAAAGTCAAGGGTTGGCCGACTGGGGAGATAATGGGATCATAAGGGAAAATATTTTGTATTTTACAAGATGAAACCCATTGTTATTTTTCTCGTGCTTCATCATCTTGTATTGTGTTGGTAACTGTTTCTATGTTTTCCCCTCACCCCGTATTTTCCATTCTCTAAATAAAAATAACTCCTCTTGAAAGAGTGAATAATTAAAAAAAAAGTAAATAATTGCTTCTTCTTTTACATTATTTTAGTTAAATAATTCTTCCCCCCCAAAAAAAGAAAAGAAAAAAAAAAAGCACCCTGAAATGCAGATTAATTATTTACTCCTGTTATGGACTGGGGAAAAAAAAAAAAAAGGATCCGCTAATTAAGTTTTTATGACAAATTTGTATGCAAACTTTTGATACAATAGTGAAAACTGAACAGATATTTTGTACATGGAAATGTGACACGGTAGGCCCTTTGCTCTCTCACACTTACAAGTATGTTAAATTCCTAGCTTTCCTATTAGGAGGTGTCCTGCCAAACTCTTCGTGGTGGGACGTTTGAAATGTTTGAAAGTAAGGACGTCTAGCACATTATTATTACTATTTAGCACTTCTGTAGCAGCAAGCTTTGACTTCTATTTTGTGAGCATCTTTACAATATTTGATATTCTTCAGGTAAATTTTCTGATGGAGTCACTCATGGCAGCAACTGCTTCACAGCATCAAAAAACATTTTCTCATTTAGTCACTTGTTAACACCAAGAGTTTCACTTTTAGAAGGAAATTCTGATCGACTAAGATATTTTCAGGAATTGAGACCATCACTGTTGGGTTTTTTTCTTCACATATTAATTTATTGATATCTTTGGATTAGACTGAAAGATTTTGCTTAATTCATGAGCACTTGTGCAAGTAGACATTTTGAGCAAAACTATATTGTCAGAAATAAAAAAGTGAAGTGGAAGACCTTGTTTCAAAGTCTCTGGAAGACAGAACTGTCAAATTTTTTTTGATTTTGCAAAGGAAGCATGGTCTGATCCTTTTTCTATCCTTCCTATTTCTCTCTATAGTTTGATTCATGTAGCCTGTAATACCTGCACTTTCTAGTGATTATTTTTCATCCACCATTTTGAGATGTGAAGATTTAGATTCCTCGGGCTTTAACAGGAATTCAATCTAATCTAATAACCTCTGATAAGAATTTTGATCCTGTTACTCTGTTGTAGAGGTTGGAAAAAGGGATGCACTATGCATAGTTCCTTCCCCATGCCATTATACAACCAATGCACATCTGCTGCTCAGAGACACTGTATTAGGTAGGTATCACACCAAATGTGTTTTTACTTCTTTCTTTAAGATGATAAGAACAGATTTGGTGATTCTTCCAAAAACCTGCATCAGTTAGGGCAACACTCCTATCTACTATATGGAAGATATTCTTTAGTACGTTGAACACGTACTTGTTATTACTTAAGGTAAAATATATCAGAAACTTTGATGTATGTAATCTACACTCCTCTGATCTATTTAGTGGGCTGACACGAAGGGCTGAGCTAGCAGTATGGGTCCCTTAGGATCCTCAGATGGAACAGAGATTTTTTATGTTGCTCTAATTTACTCTTAGAGACAGTTTGGCCTCCTGCCAGTCTGGAATAGAAAGAAGAGAGGGGTGATCATCTCTTTTCTTGTCTTTCCTCATCCATGAAGTGTTGCATGGCCCCAGCTGTGCTGAATTAATGTCTGGGATGGTTTATCATTTCAAACCTTTTTTCTTCCCATGAAAGGTTTTAGAAGAGAAAGTAGTTCTACCTAGGAGCTAGCTGCAAGAGAGTGAAACACCTAGAGAGTGAACAGGATCAGTTTTCCTGCAGAGAAGCCAGCCTTAGCAGGAGGTTGTGCAATGGATGTGAGAGATGTTATGCATCATCACCCCTAGTGGCTCAGGTTTTCTGGAGGTGTATGAATGAATCCTGAGTGTTGTGAGAGTGCTGTCAGATGTCTCCCCTGGCCCCTGGTAAGAGGATTATCTTACCCTCTGAGGCCAGCAGCAGGAGCAGCCCTGCTCACACACTTCTCAAAATGGCTAAAGTGAGGTTGGAACCAATGTGGTGATTCATTTTTCCTAAAT
Source organism: Phylloscopus collybita (assembly GCA_027886175.1). Taxonomy (NCBI): domain Eukaryota; kingdom Metazoa; phylum Chordata; class Aves; order Passeriformes; family Phylloscopidae; genus Phylloscopus; species Phylloscopus collybita. The sequence goes on along the minus strand of JAJNNQ010000006.1, from coordinate 42,087,576 downwards.
GGTTCTGTTCTCCTCCAAAATGTACGGTTCATCACAAAGTTGTTGTAAACCACCCCCTAAGTTACCATTCATTGTAACCTAATAGTTACCCAATCCCTCCTACCCTCAGTATCCCATTGGTCCGAGCCTTGGATCTGCCCCCTCGCTGGAAAGCCCTTTTAAGCTGAGATACACGAGGCAGAAGCCTCTTGCTTGCTTCTCCTTCTCTTGGGCCTCTTGCTCTTGCCCCCTCTCCTTCTTGCTCCCTCCCTCCCCCTCTCTCCCTTCCCCCTCTCTCCTCTGGGAGCCATGCCGCTCCCCCCCGGTGTGGGACCCCCAAATAAACCCTGTCAAATCAACACCCTGAGAAGCCGTGTTGTGCCTTGCCTGCCTCTATGCTGCCTTTAGCTGCTACATGCTGCCAAGGGAATCGTCCCTGAAAGCTCTGGTAAGGCTCCTGTACCTCACCTCCCTTCCTGGACCCAGAGAGACTTGTTGCCAGTTCTCCTGCAGCTGCTAGATGGGCAGGAGGAAAAGCAGAAGAAAGCAACAAACGAAGAGTCTACCCTTGGGAAGGCCTGATCTTCCTGAAGTATTCTTGTTAATCCTGGTCGTTTGATGCCAGTGGGAACTTTGTCAGGACAAGCCCCAGGGGAGAGAAAGAGCCCCATCCCTCTCATGGGGAGCGTGCATGCAGAGGAGCAAACAAACAAGGCACAGACATGTCTGGGCAGGTGGACAGGATGAAACAGGGATGTAAGGACCAAGTGCTTGCATTGCACCAATCAGCATCTGGGTGCCTCCTGGGGCTGGGGGTATCTAGTCAGAGGCTGGTCCTGCAGGCTGCTGACAGGAGCACCTTGCACATGCTCTCAGGTGCACTGGCTGGGAAAGCAGTTCTCATGCTCAGAAACCACTCTGGTCTGTGTCCCAAAGCTCAGCATGGGGAGAGAGTCAGGAGATTAGTTTCAGAAGTGCACTCCTGTTTTAGACTGAGAGTGGTGTAGATGCAGTCTGCACCAGTTCCCTGTTTATATTGACATTGCATTGTATAATATTTCACACTTTTAAAGGTTTCACTTAATTCACTGGGATTACTCAGGATTTAAAGCATGATTCACTGTTGTAAAATGTAAGGCATATGGATTGCTTCCCTTGCCAAATGCAAAATTTTTGGTTCAAGAATTCTAAAATAGTTTTTCTTTACACAATCTCTATGGCTATAGAAGCACACAAGGTATGCTGTATCATTTCTAGATGCAAGCTGCCATTTTTGGGGAACAGTGAATAGAGGGGAGAAGGATCCTGAAGAAACTCATAAATGTGAGGCTAATGCTGGAAGAAAATTAACCTTGTGTGGTGTTGTGGCCCAAAGAGCTGCTGTAATACTGGGCACACAGAAATGGATGTGTCAGGAAGGAGAACAGAGGCTGAACGATCTCTGCTTGGCACTGGTGGTGTGATGTCTGCTGAAGTAGTCCCATTCAATTATCTGCACTTCAAGAAGGATGATGGAAGAACTACAGAGAAGAGTACTGATAATGACAAAAGGATTGGGAAAAGGCTTATTTTTAAAGACAGTGATCCATTTAACTTATCAATGAAGTAACTCAACCCTCTGAAGAATGAACATGAGGGAAAAGGGCTATCAGAGGACTTCTCAGTCTATCCCACGTAGGGAGATCTACAGCTCAAAGTTACAGGCAAGTAGCAGGTTTTTAAGGAAATTAGCAGTGAAGCAGCTGGTGGGGATGTCCTTTGGCTGGGATCTTAAACCAAGCACGACTACTGAACCTCAAAAGGCAGCAAGAAGTCCTAAGGCCCACATTATGACATGATATGCTTACAGCAAACTATCACAATGGTGCTTTCTAGCAAACCTTAAAGTGCAGACCTCTTGAGAAGCCAAAGTGTGATTGGCTAAATATTTACATATTGGTTATTTGATACAAATTTTCATGAAACATGTTGTTAATACCCTGACAACAAAGAAGTTTTACTTTGCATTCCAAAGTTGTACCTGCATTATTTCTGCAGCTGTGTGTGGACTGTATTTCTATTTTTAGCAGAAATAGCTTTGTCTAAAACACATTCTCAGAAGTTTTTGGCTTAGGGTTTTTTTTCATATTTCAGATTTTTTTTCCTAGAGCCTTATTTAAGAGAGGAAACCAAGGATAATCTCCAAACCCTTTACTCTAGCAGAAAACCAAACTATTACACAGGCAATGAATCAGGCCTGCCTTTCAGTCCTAATTTCTGTATGGCTGTAGTTGACCTGGTACAGTTTAGAGCCTCTCTTCACGTGGTTCAGTGTTCTACATGGGCACAAATGAAAATGCACTAGAGGGAGAAGAGACTTAGTTCATTTTTTGATCGTGAAATTAAAAATACAGTATTAGGAAATGTTCAAAAGACTGTATTATCATATGCAAAATGAAATAAAAAATTAGTATTTAATGATTGAAAACACACTTCTTAATTCCATTCTTTGGCCAGCTATGTTTAAAAACTGAGTACTTAAACTAAGACATTCAGGTATAAAAGCAATTTTTAGTTTCTGTCTTGTTCCTCTTGAAACCAAAAGTGGGTTTGCCACTACTTCCTCGGGGATACAATAAGACCCTTAATTTCCAATATCTTTTAACTACTGGAAAAACACTGTATGCAGTAGGGATACTGCACCCCTCATGACTAATTTGGTCTTTTGTGTGTGTGTGGTGGTTTTTTTTGGTGGGTTTGGGGGTGAGGTGGTAGGTTTTTTACTTCTTTTGTTTTGGGGTTTTTTGGTGGTGTTTTTTTTTTTGTGTGTGTGTGTGTTTTCGGGGTTTTGTTTGTTTGTTTGTTTGTTTTGTTTTACTGTTGCAGTTCTTAAGTAACACAGAAAGAACACAGAAAGTAATTTGAAAGACTAAGCAGCGAGGGAGAACCAGGTTCAATTAATCAGTACAAACCTTCATTACAACCAAAACTACTCTTTCATTCCTTACCAGGACAACTCTCCTTGTTCTCAAATCAACTATTCTGACTTCCTTCCTTCCTTCCTTCCTTCCTTCCTTCCTTCCTTCCTTCCTTCCTTCCTTCCTTCCTTCCTTCCTTCCTTCCTCTTGGCCATCTCCCTTGAATATCTTCCTAATGACACTAAGTTTAACTATGCATTTTGAGACTCCCAAATTCAGATTTGACAGCTTGGGCTTCAAACTATAACTTCCTCTACATTGTGTCATGGTGAATTTCTGACTGGTAATATTTCACAGGCTGCTGTTGCTTATAATTTTTCTGTGTAATTGGCTCTGTGTAGGCTGCTGGCTTTTTTTTTTTTTTTTTTCTTTCTTTTTTTCTTGATTAAGAGGGGAAATATTGAAAGAACATAACTGATTACATTGTTTAGTATTTTCTGTACTAGAATCTTTTGTTCTTTTATTTTCAAGACTCTAAATATACCATTTTCATTAAATTAAAACTTTGCAATGAAGGATGAAAAACTGTCAGTCAACTTGAAATATTTTGAACCGTTTACCTAAAATTCCTCATTCTAAAGTATTTCTTTACTTACCCTTAGAATAGAATCAGCATATCAGCCCTAAGTTTTTACTTGTTTTCAGGTGGGTTTTTAATTTTATTTTTTAAACTAAGGTTGCTAACCATCTAATAACATCTAACTTATCTAAAATAAATCTCTTACTCTGTCAACCATGAAAGACTGGAGAAAATATAACTGAGATATGAAAGGTGAGCCCAAAATTTTCATAAACATACAAAAGTGGAACTGAAATTTCACTTGGGTTTATAGTTATTAATTTTACTACATTTCTTCTTTTTTTAAAATAAAAACTTTGAATTGAATATAAACATTTATATATTATCAAAAATTAAATGCTTTAAGAAGAAAGGTTATGTGGAAAACCAACATTTTTACAAGACTTCTAGTGTAATATTATTTGCAATTTCTTTTTCAATTATTTTTTCAATCAAGTTTTCTGTGTCTGTATGTTAATGAATTTAGATCAATCCCTCTGTGGTAAGAGTAGAAGCAGTCAGTGCCTTTCCATATGTACCATGGCATATTTGTACATTTGTTCACTTGCTTCCCTACTAGAACACAAAGGGGCAAGATACTGAAATCACCCTCAAGCAAAAATACTCAAACCAATATGGAAAGGATTTTTGCAACACAGGGATCCCATCAGGTTAAAAAAATGCCACCTAAAATGGTGTCTAATTTCAGCACTAAATGTTCACAGAATCAGCTTCAGGATTAGGTGAGAGAACCTGTAATTCTTCAAGCTGATTGCTCTGTAACTTTCCAGATAGAGAAAACACTGGCTTGGGAGGTTTTTCAGTCTTTTGGACTTCTCAGTTCTTCAAATTCTAGTCCCCCCGGATGAACTTGGACTTGCTTGGGAGTAAGAGCAGCTGCAAGATTTTCAGATATCACTGAATTTCTTTAACAGTCTATGTTTGCACTCACCAGTGTTTATGTTTACTTTTGTAAGAGTAATGGGTAACCCAGCTAGGAAGATTTATCTGCAAGCCAGAGCCATGTGAGCATTTGCAACTGGAGTGTGGTTGCTGAAAAGAATATAATTACTTTTTACCTCCTCCATTTGCCCAGTGCCAGGAGAAGCTAACCAGCCTGTTTCTATAGGGATGAGCTTCCATGGAGTTTCCCCATGGCTTGCAAAGTCATCAGTTGCCTGAATCTTTCTGGTGAGGTGATTGTTAACTGTGGTGTTATCTTCTCTTACTAAGTCTACAAATTGCTGTAAACCAACAAAGGAATCATCAGATTTATCAGATAAAACAAATCCATGAAATTACTTACTTTTCAGTAGTGTGTGAGTGAGCTCCCAACAATGAGTATATATTTTTTGTGTATGTATTTGCACAAGAAACATGCTTCATTTAAAGCCACGTGCCTTGGACCCTCACACATTAGCCTTCACCCTCACAAAGACCCCACTGAATTCATCAGGACCAAGGTGCCAGCAGTCCTTTGCTACATCCTTTCAGTTCAAAGAGAACAGCTGTGTTGTTCCAGATGCATTGCAAGATGTCTTTGTTTAGTGCTGTACTAGGATCCTGTTTAACACCCATCCATCCAATTGTGGCCACGTACTCTTTACTTCTCAGTAGTAATCAGAACTGGGAGCTTGGGATTAATCTGTGTTCAGTCCCTGATCTACCCAAACCTAGGAACAGAGCAACAAAGCATTTCTTGATGCTTTTCCTTCTTCTTGAGAATAGCAAATGAGTTTTTTCTTGAGGTTTCTTGAGGTTTTTCTTTCTTGGAAGACATTGTAGTGACAGAATTGTAGAGAAGCAATTTCTCCTACTTATTTCTAAAATAAAGGCAACTAGCAACAGGACAAAAGGAAATGGCCTTAAGCAGTGCCAGGGGATTTTCAGGCTGGACATCAGAAAGGCTAGTTAATCGTTGGAATGGGCTACCCAGGGAAGTGGTGGAGTCACCATCTGTGGAGGTATTCAAGAAATGATTGGACATGGTAGTCAGTGTCATGGTCTGGTTGACAAAGTGGTGATCAGTCAAAGGCTGGATTCTATGACCTTGAAGGTCTTTTCCCACCTTTTAATTTTAATGGTTCTGTGATTCTGAAACCAAAACTCTGCTCTGCAGGTTAGCATGAGGTCAGCCATGGAGGTGTTTGTGACCAGCCATCAAGGGCCTGAGCTCATGTACCAACACGACACTCTCTCAGATAAAGTGCTGTCCTGCTCATCCCTCAAAGGTATGTCCAAGCAAAGCTGAGCAAGGGGCTTGCCTAGAACCAGCTAGAAGGGAGAACTAAAATGGTTACAGGTTAATTTTCTTATTAAGTATCATTTTAAATAAAACTTCCATGGTGTAGAGGTAGTTGCAGCAGTATGCCTTTTCTTAAACAAGCAATAAGATAAACTGAGTTTGGGTAAGGTACAAGAATTGATGATGATGATATAAAATAAGTTAAAATATCACATTCCTAATGAATGTAATTAAAGCAGTGCATTTTTCCCAAGGTGGATCAATCTGAAGTGACTTGAGAGACAGCAAAGAGAAATGTGTCCCAGGCTCTCCCCTCCCTTTTCCTCTACATCAGAAATGCTTCAGACTGTAGGAAGCATGTCCAGAAGTGCAGTGCAGCAAAGCACTGCTACAGCCAACAGAGCTATTTCCATTTATAGCAGCCAAGGGGCTTGTCCTTGTTTTCTTGCTGCAGAAGAATATGCAAAGCAAATTTCAGATCTTTATTAGGAAGCTGTAGACAGGTTTCAGGCTTGATGTTCTGCCTGGAGATGGTCTCAGAGTATGAAAGAATGACTGAGAGAGAAAAGGGCATCTTGTAGGAGATACATAATTTGCTTTTCCACCCTCTAAACTGAATTGTGTACTTTTTTGTTTTGCAGTGAATGTAAGCATTTCCTTTACATGATTGTATTGCTCATAAAATGGGTTGCTAATATTGAGCTATGCTGTCAATAAAAAGAGTCCCTTAAAATGCTTATAATTATCTCTACAATTAGTACCCTTTTAAAGAGAGTATTTACATGATCCATCAACAGATCAGTTAAGTATTTTCAGTACACTTTACTTGCATTTGGCAGAACAATTTCTTTGCAGAAGTACACAAATGAGTGGGAGATACAGCAGGTAACAAAGTAAAATAGAAAGAAATGTTTGGGGATTTTTCTCCCCCTAGGGTTTATAAAGAAAGAAAGAAAAAATTCAATTTGGTTAGAAACACCTCACTTGCCTCACACAAGCTGCCTTTCTGTTTTAACCACAAGCCTTTACAGCTGTGAAAGAGTTTGAGTTTTAAAAGGAAAGTAAGTCCAGTGGGTTCAAATTTCTGGGTGTAGTCATTCCCCCAATTTCTGAAATTTTTCGGTTGAGTTCTGGCTTTGTTAAACTCATGGTAAAATTACCACAGGCAGGAATATAATTTTAATCTTAAAGATGTTTCGTTCTAAATCGTAAAAGTTGGCATATTACAGAAGGGATGAGATTTCATTACACACAAACACGCACACGAAAGGCAATACACAAAAACAATGAAATTAACTTACTCAAGTAAAACTAGAGCTTCACAAGTGTTTATCTTAAGAAAAAAGCACTTTCCCCCCACCCTAAAATGGTAGACAAAGTCACAGGTAAATGTGACATGGGCAAACTTTCCCAATGAGATCTTTAAAATCACGGTTACTTACATTTTCTGTTTGCATTTATGTTTTAGGATTTATTTTTCTTTCTTTCTCTGCTTAGGAGTCTGCAAGCCTATGACAGCCAAAAAATATTTGTTTTCCTTTGTGAGAAGGATGTATAACTGCTGAATAATTTATATTGTATTCATAAGTTAATTCATAAATGTTGGTGCTTCTCCCTTCCCCCAGATCTGAATGCTGCCCAGATTAATAATTCATTCATCCTTCTGATTCAGCTGAACTAAGGTGAGGGTATTATTTTACAGAGAAAGTAACATATGCATAAAACAATGTTTTTATGACCATTGGTAGAACACAGTCCTGGTCAGGACATTTTGATGATGAATCACTCAGATGAAAGCAGGGTATGTGTGGTGAGAGTTCGTAGGCAGTCGCTGTGGAAGCAGATGGCATGAGCAAACACTTGGGGACAATTCCTAGAAGCATAGACTCAGCTCACTCCTGTGGCTGGGACCTTTTAGTCCTCAGCAAAGACACTTTGGATTTCAGTGACACTTCTGTTCTCCTTGCAAGTGGAACAGGAAGGAAATTGAGCTGCTGTGGGATGAAGTGGACAGGAATGGAGTGATGGTCAATGTGATGGCAGGCAGCTGCTGTCCCAGGGCTGGGGGAAGCCCCTGCAGCAGATGGACAGGAGAGAATGGATGGGATGGGAGCAGGTCCACAGGTGCATCCCTGTGGATGTACCCCCTCCAGGGACTGGAGCCCACCCTGTTTGAGGAGAGGATGGGGGCACAGCGTTGGTTCAGCCTGGAGAAGGGGAGGCCCTGTGGCTCCCTGCAAATACCTGGGGGGAGGGAAGGAGGAAGCATTGTCCCAGCTTTGCTCTTGGCCCCATTCTGTGTGAGGCTTGGGACAGATCACCCCTTCTGCCCAGACTGGTGGGAGTCCATGACCCCAAGCTCACAGGCTGGCTCTGCTGGAGCACTGAGACATGGCAAGAGCAGCAGCTCTATTCCAGCAGGATATCCTCAAGAGCCTAATTTCTGAGACTCTTACTTGGTGGGAAAGTGTTTTACTTTGCCTTAAGAGTCTGCTGAAAGGCAAAACCATCCTGCACTTGCCATAGGGGAAGGCATGAGTTCACCACTTCCAACAAAAATAAAAAAGGAGAATGTTTCTTTAGAAATTTGAGCATGATTTTAATGGCCTAATATTTATCAGCTAGGATTGAAAATGATGGTCAAATTATAAATAGAGTTGAAAGGCACAGCATACAAAAACACAGTTGTATTTGCATTATATTTTGTATAAATAGAAAGAAAAATAACCTCTGAAATTCTTCAGGCTCCAATTCCAGTTGCTCTGTTAACATGAAACCTGCTCTCTCCCTCATTATTTTTCATTCCTGAGCCTATGAAACCTTAGTTGGGACCAGCCACCTCTCCCAGTGCCAGCTCCTCCCTCTCCAGCCATTACAGCCCTAGAACTGCTCTCTTGCTTTGCAGGAGAGAGATCAAGAGCAGGTTCAATGTCTCTAACTGCAATCTGTCCCTTTCCATGCTAAAATCTAGTGTGAGATCATTAACAAGTGACTCCTGTGGAGATTTTTGGGTTCAGCATGGCCTCAGCTGGCTGCATGGATACGTCATTTGATTAAACTTTTAAGTGTCCCTTTTCCAGCCTGTGCTCACCTGTGTGCAAGCTGCAACAGCTCAGATCCCCTGGTAGCTTGCAGGCAGCTATCATGACTAATGGGAGGACCCTGGTACTGCTGTTCTCTGCAACCCTTCACACCAGAAGAATTTGTACTCTGCTTGTTGCTTGATTAACCTCCAAAAAAAAAAAAAAATTGAGAATATTTTGGTAGCACTGCCATAGCTGCTCTGGACAGCAGAAGCCTGCCTGGGGCTGGGTGGCTCTGAGGGAAACCCTCAGGGTGCCCTGGTGTTGAGCACGAAGGGGTTTGGCTGTGGCAAGCAGCTGGTACTGGGCTTCTCACTTCTGGGTGAAACTTTTGGGTGCTGACAGCAGCAGATGTTGTGGCTTTTACTTCAGTAAGGAGCAGTCAGGATCCAGAGACTTTGGTGAAAATGTACTTCAGCTCACAGAAAGCTTTTCTTACTTCTGGGAGGTTTCTTACCCCAACAGGTTGTGAACTAAAAGGCCTGGACTGTAAATTTATTTTTCAGCCCTAAGTAAGAATATTCTGACTTGAATTGGATAAGAGGGAAAAGAACTATACATCATGTCATAATGAATCAGAGCGTCTTTTCTCTGAATTTTGCATTGATTAAGCCACACTAAAGGGTACAGTTATACACTGGATTGCTCCTTGCACTTCCTATCCCACATCCCTTCCATTGTCACACTTTCTTGCTTAATTTGTTCATGGTGGGGGCATCAGATCCCATTTTCTTACACAAACATATGGATTCAAGATGTGGACTGGTCTTACAGAAGGATATTGGGTTTTTACTTTCTCTAAAACTGAATAAGCAATTGTCACAATCCAAGCTCTCGTGCTGAATTAAGAAAGAAAAAAGGTAATAAAATGGGAGACTGAGTATGGGGGGCAAAACTGGGCACTACATAAGTGTGCAGAGCTAGAATATGCTTATTAAATAGGCATCAGAGAATTAGAGGAAGGCATTTCAGTTTACATTCAGGAGTATTATGGGATTATTTATAGGGCCCAAAAGAGCTTCCCAAGCATTAACACATGCAGTATGAGACGCAGAGGTGGTAGAATCTGTATAAAGGTGAACAGACATGTAAAACCAGAGTAACTTGTTAGCATTTACATTGTTGCTGCCTTCAGGCTATGGCAACTATTTCACCCACCTTTTAGAAATTCATTCTGCATTTTTTTTTCAGTGGGGTGGATTAAAAGACAACATTTTTTTAAGGCCAGGGAAAAATGCCAATGATAAATCAAGCTAATCTGGTACTACTCTTTCAGAATAAGGAAGAGCACAGAAAAAAAAAGGTACTGTTACTAATAATGCATTATGAAAGGAGGAGGTGAAAGTTTGGTTTATGTTCTTTTTCCTTGTCTTTAAGTATAAATGCCAGATGACATATTTACCTCTGGATCTGTACATTTGTGTCATAGTGACAATTCATCTCTTATCAGCCTTTCCTAGGTGACGCCTCACAGTCTCCAGACTTCTGGACAAAGAAGAGGAGGAAATTATGACAGAGAAATCTATGCAAATAAATCCTCAGTAATGAGAAGGAAGGTGAGTTTTGCACTGTTTGATTTTGACTTTTAACTTGATTACTGAAAAATACTCAGGAGAAAATTTCTTTCTCTGTCTTTCTTCAGGGCAGAAAAGGTTCAAAGTGAACATGTGAGGTCTCCAATGGCTCCTCCAGCAAAATGACAAGGAAATTAGCTTTCCTGGTAGCTTAAAGGTAAAAAACAAACAAACAAACAAACAAACAAACCACCAAAAACAAAGAACAAAAAACCACACAAACAAAAAACACCACCCCACCCCCCCAAAATAAAAAAAAACCAAAACAATCAAACAAACAAAAAATCCAGAGGAAAATCCCATCCTCTTATACATTTTATCATACATTTAAACTTCCTCTTAAATTATTAAGAAACATGCCAATTAAGAGTTTATATTTTAAAACATTCTTATCTAAATTTTTCGAACAGAGAATTGGATGGGCATTCATCCATCTTTTTATTACTTTCTTCTTCAAATTAGGAAGTGCTATACATTCTCACAAGCCATAACAAAAGGTCCATTTGCTGTGGGATTTGCTTTCAGCAGGGACACAGACTGTAGTATGTCTCTACTACTAAAGAGATGTCTGTTTTAAAGCAAGGGAAGCAGGATGCAATATTGTCCTGCTCTAAAATATAGTGTCAAATAGAATTTTTACTATCCTGTACCTCAAGGCTAGCACTGAACTTTACAGGAAGAGGTGAGCTCATCTAAGCATTTTAGGATAAAACCAAGTAAGATTTGTTTACTTGAGGGTGTTACCAGGGTGGGGGGAAGGGAGGAAAAAGAACTCTCTTTCATTGTAGGAAAACCAAAATAATTCTTGTTGGGAGTGATGAGATCTAAGGTAGATTGGAAGTGGAGGGAAGAGAAAAGATCTGTCACTTGACTCACCCTGTACACCACTGCCCCTTGAGTCCCATGATCACAGAATCACAGAATGATTTAGGTTGGACAAATCTTGGGCTCTAAGATCATTGAGCCCAACTTTTGACTGATCTCCACCTTGTCAACTCAAGCACAGCTCTAACTGCCACATCCAGTTGTTTCTGGAACACTTCAAGGGATGGTGACTAGGCCACTTCTCTGGGCAGTCTGTTTAAATGTTTATCAACCCTTTCCAATTTACAACCCTTTCAACCTACAACCATCTTCCTGATGTCCAACCTAATGATGTTCCTTTTGAGTGGATTCTGTAATTTTAATATAAGGCCAGATTTTCAACAAGTGTGTGTTGCTATCAGTCCCCTGTAATACATGGAGCAATAGCAGTTGAAATCTTGACCTTTTCAACTCTTACCTTTGTCTGTCTATGTGAGTGTTTTTCCCTTTTTAACTGTCTGTTGAAGCATAACAACATTAATTTTTTAACAGCACTTAAATTACTGCTTACCCTGACAGCCTCTAATAAACCTTGAACACAGATGTATTCATATATAGGATTTATTAAACTTTTAGGGTGTATTAATTTTATCATTAAACCTTAATGGTTAGTAGAACTTAGTCTGTACTTGAAGGGACATGCCTTTGAAAATAAAATCAGAAACCTTGCTGCTGGAGTTTTTTCCTGTACCACAGCAAGAGCTCTCTTCCCAGTAGATTTAAACTATCTCCCCAGACCAAGACATGTAGATGAAAGACACATGTTTTGCTTGAACAACTCCATCTATATTCGGGTTTTGTTAGCTGTAGCAGCTGAAGTGAAAATAACAAAATGCTTTCATAGATCAGCTTCTTGCTTCAAACTTATAGCAAAGCCTTCATAAAACTTTTAAATTTAAATTGAAAGAAGAGCAAGAAGATATTAGTGATACCTGAGTTTGGTTGCTGTCATGTAAGTCAAGTGAAAAGAAATTACACCTACTCTGGGTGAAACAGTGATTCACATTTTTCACCTTTAAGTTGAAGAGCCTTTAAAAGGAAATTTGGTTCTGCCTCGAAGTGGATGTGTGTGGGAGACTGACATTAACGCCTTGCACTGGAGGAACGAGTCCCTAGTCCCCTTTTCACAGCTAACTAAACACAAACAGCGTGGGGTTAGCAAAGAGCCACAGGCAGCAGGCTGCTCATAGCCCACGCTGAAGGAGAGGCTCCATTCAACAAGGTAGACTACTCATGGATCATAGTTTCCTAACCCACTGAAGCCCTTACATCACCTTATATGTGCCATTGTGCTGCATTTATTTCTAGAACATCAGCCCAAAGCCTGGATTCTCATTAGCCCTTGGAGCAGACTCCGCTGATGTGGAGGTCCATACCCACACTGCCTCTGCTGCCAGAGCAGTCAGTGTGAAAAATACATTAAAAGAGCCAAAGAGCAGGCCAATTTTAAACATGTCATTGTCCCTTTGTTAGCTACACTGCTGAGCCATATTACCCACAACATGAAAGATTTCTCTATTTAACAGGACAGGTGTGTAGTTTAAAAGATCACTTGACAGTTGCTTTTGAAAAATGTTCTAGTAGCTCAGGTCACCTAATTTGTTCTCTAAGTCGAAGGTAACAGCTGGCATAAATCTCTAATTTCCCTGCTCTGATGTTGCTGTAAGATAACCCTACCTGTTCTGCTGCATTTTTTCCCAATTAATCTATGAGGTTTGACTGTGTTTGATGAAGTAAGGACCTCAGGAGAAGCTACTGAGATTTCAAGACTTCAAGCCAAATATTTTTATTAAGATCTTTCTCACACCATGAATATTAAGTATTTATAGCTATACTGGGCCAAGAAGAAGGCAGCACTCAGATGCTTCAGCTGAATGGTTTTTGTAAGGTTGGCAGACCTTCTGACTGTTTTAATTGACAGCATAACTCTGCTCACTTAACATTATGTAGAAAAAATATTACAAGTGGCCATTTAAACTCAATTTCTCTGTTTCCCAAGTCTGCCTAAAAACTTGGAAATCACAGTGATGTACCTGAAATCAGTAGAGGTGTGTGCCTGGCTGCCACAGTGGGGTGTCCTGCAGATTGCCTCACAGAGCTGGAGACAGCAGCTGCTGCAGGGGACACAATCTCTGCTGCTACTGCTGCAGTCAAACTGCCTTGGGTGTCAGTGTCTGTGCTGCTCAGGGTGGATACATCTCTACATCTATAGAAGGAGCATTTACAGATAAATCTTGAAATGGTATCAATTGGCATAATTGTATTTGATGGGAACATAGCCATTTACCTTAGGTGAGTACTTGGCTCTTTTTTGTTCATGTTGTGCCAAGACTTTCTCACTCTCAGGGTGCTTTCATTAATATGCTGCTAGCTATTTATTGAACCCCACCTGGCAGGGTTCAAGGGCTTCTTCAGAGATGCTGAAAGTCCTGAGTAGACACTGGAAACAATGCACCTCAGTGGCTCTCAGAATTAGCCAGAGCATGTTTAGGACTACAGAAGACCAGATCCTTTGCCTTCAGTGAAGTTGATGTCTTGCATTTTGTTGGGTAGTGCAACGACCCTGATGCATTAAAGTGTATATTACAAGTGAGAAATATTATGAATAGCTGAGAGTACTAGAAAGCAATGTGGAACCAGATACCTGTGGTTTGGATCTATATAAATCCCTTGGGATGAAGATTACAACTCCTATTTTCATTTTTTAACACATAGCATGCTCAGGCCTGGCTGGGCAGTTGCAGTACTGATCAGTTTTCACTGCTCAAATAATATAACACAGCACATGTGCACATCTGATACTTCTTGCCACATTTTAAAGCAATATCTAATTAGGACATAAAACTAGTAAATTCTAGTAAATGACTGGAACTATATTTGTTATTGAACACTGCCAGGGCAGAACAATTGAGGAAGGAGTTACAGACAACCCTCTGAACTCATTAATTCTGAGGTTGGTCACTACAGACAGGACACATTCTTCAGCATGGAGAAATGAATGTGGCAAACATTTGACCCACTGTTGAGCCAGGATACTCCTCTTGGACCTTTATAGTAGGAGGTGAAGGAGGAAGCTGGATAAGGCAATATCAATCCCCATTTGTTCCCACCTACACAGCAGTTATAGGAAAGTTCATTTCCCAGAAGGCTGAGTTTTATCTGAAATTGCAATATTAACTTAGAACCACATCACAATTTATTTTAAAAGCTTGCACTACAGGGAATTAGTATGGAAAGGATTGAAGCCTGGGTCACTCATAGATAGAAAATGCAGTTGTTATAATTAAGAACATACAAAAAAAGGCTGGCCTATTTTTGTCTGCTCACTATGGTGTGGTTCTGGATGAACCACCAGTTTTCACTGGATGAAAAATCATCCTAGACACTGACATTGCATCTGTGCTAATCATGTGGGCAGATGACAGAGAAACTTGCCAGGATAGTGAATAAGGTAGAGAAGTTGCCTGTGCTGTGCAAGCTGAATGGCTTAATTAGGTTGTCATGACGAGCACAATGTATTTTAATAAAACTAAAAAATTAAAAAAATAATACACATGGAACAAAATTGCAAGTTCTCCTTTGAGGATGGGAGACTGCCTTGGCAAGCAGTCACACAGAGGCATATTTAGTAATCTGTGATAATTGCCTCGAGGTGAATGCTCAGAGGAGCTCCAAAGACAAGAAAGCAAATCTCCCACAGGCATTTGAAAATGTCTTGGAGATAAGAACCATGGCAGAGAAGTGGCTGCACCTACACATGTAGTGCTGAGTGTAAAACATCATGTCCAAGTGAAAAAGTTACATTTCAGAAGGAAATTGGAGTTTTGAGAAAAAGATAAAAACACAATCAAATGGAGTAAAAGCTACACAGCAAGTTCCATTACATGTAAGGAATTAGTTACAAATATAGAAGAGAAGATTACCATGGGTAGAGGTTTAAACACTGAACAGCTATTTGAGGCTGTGAGCTTTTTGACCTTTCCATAAAGGCATAATAAAATCTAATCACAGGGAAGTGGAGTTTGAGAAATGGAACATCAGAATAAAATGTAATTAAGATGATTAACTCCTGGTATCATCTTTCTACTGGATGCTCCTTTCTGCCATCATGGTTTTGTATCTCAAGAAATTATGAGAAATTTATGTCCAGCCACAATCTCAGATTTGATTTTAATTTATGGAAGAAAATCTGCATGTGCTGATTAAAAAAAGACAAAGAAACAAATAAGACTAAGCTAAGAACTTAGCTAAGAACAAGCTAAGAGCTACCTCTGCATTATTCAAACCACCTTGGTCCTTATCCACTTGTTGATTTTATGCCAATGATTATGCCAAGCAGCTAATGCAAAGGATCACACAATTGCAAGAATCAAAGCCTTACTCTTTATGCCATAAAAAAGCCTAAAATTAAACATAAATGAAGCCTACAATGACATCTTATTACAAATCCATTACTCACCCAAACTAAAACACTCATTTACAGGAATATCTAACCACAAAAACTGTTTGGAAATCTTTTGGCTTTCTTTTGTTAGAGCATATTTCACACCTTGGCTCAGTCCATCAATTGTTTGCTTCAGAATGCCAGGCTTATTATGTCCTCTAGTTTTTTACCATCCTATAAGATCTGTTTGTCTTTTACATTTTAAGGAAATACAGAGAGTTTCATAAACACTATATTCACTACTGAAGATGAAATTTTCCACACTGAGTCTTTGTTTCCTCCTGTTAAAATAAATCTTGGAGTTAGATCTTTAACTTACATTAAAATTCCCAAAAAAACACGACCTCCTTATAAATATATTGAGGATGGATTGACCTTTTTAATACACCTTTTGTAGAAGCGTGCAAGAATTTTTTATAAAGTATGACCCAGCTAGAAAGCCACTTTCCCTTTTAGCAGAGCAATCATTACAAAATGTTGAGCCAATAAGGGAGATACCTGTTATTATGTTGTTAAGATGCATGCTACACTAGCCAACTTATTCCTAAGCATCTGCATGCATCTAAATAAAAGGTATGAAGCTAATGTGATATTTCATTCATGTCTGGGAGACATCATTGAAGAGAATCATAAAGTCATGGTATTGTTAAGGCTGGAAAAGACCTCCAAGGTCATGGAGTACAATCTTTGACCAATCACCAGGCCACTGCTCCCAGTGCCACATTCAGTCATTTCTTGTGTTGGCTCCACAACCCCCCTGGGCAGCCTGTCCCAATGTTTAAACACCCTTTCAGTAAAGAAATTCCTCCTGATGTCCAGCCTGAATCTCCCCTGGAGCAGTAGGTGGCCATTTCCTCTCCTCCTGTCTCTGGTTGCCGGGAGAAGAGGCCAATCTCTGTCTTCCTCTAACCTCCTTTTGGGTGGTTGTAGAGTGATAAGGTCACCCCTGAGTCTCCTCTTCTGCAGGCTAAGCAGCCCCAGCTCCCTCAGCTGCTCCTCACAGGACTTGTGTTTCAGATTCCTCACTGCCTCCACCGTCCTCCTCTGGACACTCTCCAGCACCTCAGTGTCTTTCCTGTCCTGAGGGGCCCAGGAGTTGACACAAGACTTGAGGTGTGGCCTCACCAGTGCTGAGTACAGGGTCAATCTCTGCCCTGCCAGCCCTGCTGTACAATTTTTGATACAAGCAAGAAACTGTTGAAGGAAGTAGATTTAGCAGTAATGGCATAGAGAATGGGCTTTGCTGGTGATGCAGCATGTGGATTACATTCCCATCTGTTACCCAGCTCTCCTGTGTCCATATTAGAACTGCTCCTGATGGGAGATGTAAGCTATACAAAGACCTAAAATTCCTGGGTTTGAAATGAATTTCTCCATTGAGCTCCTTTAGTGAGAGCTAGACATGTTGGTTGATTCTTCCTTCAGCAAAATACTAGTTTAAATTATTTGGGTATTAACCTGACTTCTAAGATGAAAATTACTTGAGTCAATACTATGAAAACTGATCTATTAATGTGCATTGGACCAGAAAAGGTAAAATAACGTGTTGTTTTTTTTTTAAAAGAGTGCTCCTGTGTGATTGCTGCTTGTTCCATTATTGTAGTTTGAGTCCGTATTTTTGTGAATGATAAAATATGAAATTTGACCTTGCAAAATGATAAAAAACTGTCCTTGAAAGTTATAAATGATTCCAAGAAACCAAATACTTCTGTGTTTGTGACTGTATGCACAGGCACACGTGTGTGCTCATGTGACTGCAGGGGTTCTATGTGATAATATTTCTGATAGAGGTACATTTATCTAACAAACCACAATCAGACAGATCTTTACTTTTAACAGGACTGTGACCATAAGATAAGGCATATAAAATGCTATCTTGCTATCTGTTTCTATCAGGGCATAAACATGAAATTCTTACGGTGAATTGCTCCAGCAAACACATTTTCAGCAGTGTCGAAGAGCAAAAGCCAGAGGAATTTAAAATAAAAATTGGAGGCACAGTTTGTGTAATAAGGTGAATTAACCACTAGAACTACTTAATAAAGTGCAGTTGAGTCTTCAGAATTTGGAGTGTTCTCTAAAATATCTGTCTTGTCCCAGACTATGAGCTTACAGTAAGAATCTATGCTGAGAGTCTGATCTTTCCAGGGGATGATCTCTTGGCTTTAAAAATGTACAAATATTGATCTGAAATAAAACTGACAAATGTACAGACTCTGAGCACTGCAGTCAGTCTATTCCCCCAGTCCAGTCTGGTGGAACCACCCCCTGCCCTGGTTTGTGGTGCCCTTGTTGATCTCACACAGAGGAGCTGATCTCAGCCCATGACAGGGAGAAGCACCCCGGCCAAAACTTCAGATGTTCTTGTCTTTTCTAAGAGGAAGTGCTGTATTGTCTTCCTCAAACACAGCCATGGGTAAGGAAGCAACTTGCTGGCTCTGAGTGGCAGGGAGGACTCCACATCCAGAGCTTCCTTGAGACCAAAATTTTCATGCATCTGTGGGTATTACTTAAAATGCATACATCCTCAGTCACCAAACACAAGTACAGTCACTGAATTATTTTTTGTTACTCATTACCTCCATGAGGAGAAGTTGCATTCAAGTCTTACATAAGTAGGACTTTACACAACATTCCCAAGTAAGATAATCCACACTCCAGTGACAAAAAGTTGGCAATTTCCTCCAAATTTATATGGAGCTTCCTTATGCAGTGTTCGAAAATTTTGTACACACCTGGAATGAATGGTGCATACAGCTTTTTATAAGCTCTGAAAGGAAAAAAAAAAAAGTCTAATTCTGGACATTAAACATACAAAAAAAACCCCTTTTAAGTGCCATACTTGACATTCTTTCAAAGTTTTTAATATTAAGTTATTTTTAATGCTTTTTTGAAAAACAAGAACTAGATTTTCTGGCCTATAAATACAGATTAAAAATATATAAAATTAAAGTTTACAGTTTAAATAGCTGACCCAGCACAGTATTTCAGAATCTGTATTTCTATTTTTGCTTTGTGTATTCTTCTACCCACAGAGTAGAAGAAAAAGAGCCACATAATGTGATCATTCTTTGATGGGAAGATCTTCTCAGAAACCCAATCAAATTATGATTTTTGTATCATCATTTTTTGAAAACCCACTGTAGAATGGATTCAGTAGGAAATCAAAGGCAAACCAGACATATTCTTGTGTGAGGAAACACAGAATATATTACGTTGTCTTTATAATTCGTATAATCATAAAGATGATGAATCACATGTAAGAAATACAAATAGAACTTTCCTGTAATTGTCAAAAAACACTTTCTTTTATGTATGGGTATATTTAAAACCCTTGCTCTTTTAATATCCACAAGAGCACTAAAGGTGCCTGGGAAAATAAATCATGCAAGAATTTCAGTACTGGCTGCTGCAGAACCCAGAGGAGGCTTGGACAATGCTTTGGAAAAGTGGTGTTGTGGAAAATATTACAGTGTTGTGGAAGAAGAAATAGTTTATTAAAAATAAGAGCTGCAAAAATGAAATGATGTGTGGTCTGGCAAATGTTTTATTTTTAAAGTTATGCATCCTGCTCATCTAAAAATATGCTTAGAAGAGCCCTGAGCTGGTTGAGGACCAGCAGCTGTACATGCCTGCTGAGCACAACAGTCACAGGCAGTTGCTGCAGATCTGCCCTTGGCGCTTCTCTGATGCAGATCTCAACCATCTCTTTTCTGCAAGTACAGTAGTAGTCATTAAGATACCATTTTCAGAGAAATAGCTCTTTGAAGAATCATTTTGAAAGTGATCGCCAGTATCTGCAACTTTGTGAAAAATCCAAAATTATGTTCTTAAGTTACCTGTAGTCACAACAGCACTGCTTTGTGTTATTACCACGTTTCAGGATAGTAATCTGTGCCCTGAGGTGAGTGTGTGTGCTGCTGCTGCCCCTGACCCCAGGAATTTACCATTTCCTAACGTTCCTCTAGAGCAGAACCAGGAACTGAGGCCGCCAGGGACGCTCATCCCTGAAGCTGCAGGTCTGCAGCACAGGCCCACAGGACGAGTTTAGGACCCAAACCCATGGCTGTGGTTGCAGATAGCTTGTAGAGCTGGGAGCTGGGAGCATCATGGCAGAGGAGCAGGAAACATTCTCAGCTCCTGTAGCTCCTAATGAATGGACCAGTCACCCAAGTCTTTTGCAGAAATATGTTCTTATTAAATTGCTGAAGTTGCTAGGAATGGCTACTGCTTTGTTAATTAAAACATTTTCTGTAAAGTGGATTTCTGTTTAAAATTGGAAGACTTTCCACCTTAAATTCCATAAAGAAAAAGGATATGGTCCTTGTTTTGTTTGAACTTGACTTCCAAAGGCTTTGTGTGTATGTTCATGAAGACCTTCACAAAGATTATGATATAATAAAGCCTGTTGGTGTGCTGGTGCCACTGAATTTTGAACACTTCATCAAACAAACAGCAACATGATGAAATGAAAGGAATGATGCATTTCCAGAGCCTGAATTGCAGAGCTACAGCTCCCTGAGGTATCTCACCAGCACAGAGAGCAGCTTGTTCCTTATTTCTTGACCTCTCCAGCACAACTGGCTGTGTAAGGACCTCGAGGTGAGAATCTGATAAAAACTGAATAATGGCAGAAGGGGATTCTGAAGTGGAAGAACTGCTCTCCAGAGCCTAAGGGGGAACCCTAAATAAGTGACATAAATGGCTGGTGTTTCTGAAGACAGCAGGTGCTGAGTGGGCTAGATATATATCATTCCCTAAATAAAGTGGATGTCAAGAAATAAATTTAGACCATAATCCTGCAGTGTATTCTTTCAGTTTTGGTATTAAAAAGCCAGCTATGTCTTTTCTGTCGCTCAGAGTTTATAAAAATTTATTAGATTCCTGAGTAAAATAATAAAAAAAACCCAGAACTTTCAGACAAACATCAGCTTCTTTATCTCTGCTTTGTAAAATTCAATTGTTTTGAAGCTGCAATTGTAAATGCAGCACCTCTGACTTCGCATAAGTCACTTAGACAGGTTAAGTAACATTCTAGTTAAATTGCAAATCTTAAATCTTCCAGAAGTGAGGAGCTTGTAAAGGAAACACCAGGGGTTTTTGGGATAGCTCTTGTCATCTGCTGTTGATACCAGCCTAGGTCTGACATTGCAAATCAACATAAACTAGCAGAGCAATCCTCTATGTAGTGCGTGGGAAAGGGTTTTCCTCAGTAGGAGGACAAAGAAATAATTCAGCAAGTCCCTTCTAGACTTATTTTCCCTCTGTCTCACTGCATAACTGGTGAAAAGAGTTGAACAAAATCATCTCCATCTGAAGCTTCAAGAGCAAATAAAAAATAAGAAAAGTTTCTTTAAACTTAGGAATAGTTTCTTTTTGATTAAGCATGCTTAATCAGCATCAGAGGGATTCCAGAGGGCGCATTTGTCCTTGTGACAAACCGCAGTGCTTTGGGGTCTTTGCAGGCAGCTCTGACTGTGGCTGCTTTGCTCCATCAGAATTCACCCACCATTGGGATCTACACCCCCAGGCAGAGCTGGAAAAGCGCAGGGGTGGCCACAGCCATGCTGTAATCAACCCCTGTGTGCAACACTGTGAGCACCACTTGATCCCAATGCAATCACAGATGTTTGTACAGAAGCAGCGCAGCCCCCAGCGCTCTGGTGACAAAGGCGTCCTGCGTCCGACAGGCTGGATGCACCCTGACACGTGGGACTGCCTCTCCAGGCTGGCTGTCCAGCATTGTGCAAGCTCGTTTGTCTAAGAGTCTGGGGCCATCTTGTCACAGATCTAAGGCATGAGATCATAGAAAACTTTCCCCTTTAGCTCAGAGACATTTAAAACTAAACATAAAACACTCAAGATGTTGCAATCAACAATTTTGCAATCATCAATCATTATAGCAATGGACTTCAAGACACTGTGAGAGGAATTTTTTCAAAACCAAATTATCACAATTTAGGCAAGGAAAGAGAGCAACTATGCCATGTTTCCGTAAATCTCCAGTCACAGTGGTTTGAGTTATGGCCAGTGGATTAATTTAAGCATGCTGTGAGAATCCAACTAGAGTGGCAGGCCCATCTTTAGGAAGATTTATTTTTCTTTCTTTAAGTTAAGTTCTGGTTTCAGTGTTTCTGAAAGACAAACTATTGTGACTATTAGTATCCTTGGTTTGACCGTTTTTCAGATAATTATAATGCTGCATGCATTATATCCAGCTATGCTTCTGCTTCGTGATTCACTGCTTTCCTGAGCTACTTTCTTGTTGCAAACCTACATGCTCTACAGACAGTAACTAGCTAGACTTCATAACATTTCTTGTGTTAATTTCAAGATTTCCTTTCCATTTCCTGAACCTTGGAACTGTAAACATCTTTCATTTTATGCCAATTTTACAGCTAACAAAAACATGGAGTAATAAAGCTATAGTTATAAAACTAATGGAAAGAGATCCTTCTGTATATTACAATGAAGTGGAAGAAATCAACATAAAGCATCATGAAAAGAATTATTTCAATATATCAAACGAGTATTTTGCAGTACCTACCCTTGTAATAACACTTCGGAGTATAAGCCAAAAGCCTCTATTGTTTCATTTCAGATGTACTGCAATTTAGAGCTTGCTTCCCAGAGAAAAAGGCTTTAAAGGGATGCAGCTAGGGGATATGTTACTGATGCCAGGGGCCAGGTTGGTTGCTGGAGCTCAGCAGTCTGTCAGCTTGCTGCAGATCAGCTCTGTTGGAAAAATGGAGTTTTAGGTTGCTAAAGAAGGGTAATTTTTCTCTTGAGGTGGGGAGAGATCTGATATCAAACAGAAAATTTCCCAGTTCTTCAGGGGAGGTATGGAATGCTGACATAGCAGACACTGACTTACCAAGCACCCCTGTTGTTTTGGTGGAAACACAGCTAGAAGATTACTTTTATAACATCTACATGCTCAGCAGTTGTTGACACAGCCTCCAAAAGGAGTGACCAGCCCAATACAGGGGGTTACCAGGAGTGCATGGCTAAGCTGTGAAACGAAGAAGAGATAAAAAGGCAACCCAGCACTGTTTGCTCATTTAGAATTTGTGCTGATGACAAACAGGAGTCCTCGCCTATGTGAGGCCATAAGGATTTGGCATAGTAGTTTACAGAAAAAAATGAAGTGGATGAGATCAGTATTCACTCCCAGTTACACTGCAGTAAATTCAGAGTAACTTTATTTACTGACATCATAGGAGCTAGTCTGGATTTACACCAGCTTGAGTGAGAGCTTATAATGCTCTACTGAGAATTTAAACTTCATGTCTGAATGTGCAAGAAGGAGAATTGGCTGAGTTATGCAGAGCTAGGCACAGACAATTGTGTCCAAAGATAACACTGAGGAGCTTTTTGCCACTGTTCTTATTGTGCTTCTTGCACTATTAAATTCTGCTCCAGTTCCAAATGTATCTGTAAGAATGAAAGACTTGTGACTACAAATGGACTATAAATTATTTATTGTTCCTGAGCTTATTTTCAGGATGATATCCAAGGGCTCATAGTTATTAATTCTGCATATTCCATGGATGGGTTAGATGACCCACCAAGTTCTTCAAATGTCAGTTTGTTCTTTCCTAGAATCTATTACAGCAAAGACGTTCAGGGTAGTCCTTAATATATTATCAGAACACTTTGTATCGGTGTGTTAAATATTTCTTCAATACTAAGTGAACACACTGCCTCTGCTCGCATGCTTGAAGATAAGTCTTTGAAAATCAAGCTCTCCAAAGAAGAGAAGCAGTGAATGACCTATTTGGAATCACCTGTGTTCTTCAGCCCGCTGAGGAAGCCAGGAATTCAAATTCAGGTTCTTGATGGCTGGATGCGTGTCACACAAGATGTGAGCCAAGAAAGGATCATCTAGCCAGGTAGCCCTGTGAAATATGATAGCTTTAACTCTACAACGTCTCTGATTTCCATTCATCTATTTTTTCCTTCTATTATGTCTAACATGTAGAGGCAGATGTAAGCTGGCAAACTGGGAATCTGAACAGAGGAGACTGTATTTTAGACTGATATTTGTGCCTTAGAAATTATTATCTGGCATTGAGAACCTGATTTGTATGAGGGTTTTTGTTAGCTGATGACCACGAGACTATTACTGCAATCACATGCTGAAATTACCTGTGAAGTTGGGTATGTGTTTCTTATAGGCAAGGCACCACATCAACCATTTAGACTTCTTTCTGAATTTCATTAAGCACATACCTACGTGTACATACGTACATACCTTGGGCAATAATGCTGTAAGTCTTTTCCCTGACCTCTTCTAATCATGAAGAGAAAGTATGTTTTCCCTAAGCAACTTAAAAGTCTGTATTAATGGACATTCCTGAAGAGGTAGAAAATGGTTTTCTTCCTACCACCTCTGCTTCAATTTAGAGCTTGCATGGCTGAAGTTTGCTTTTATTTTTAATAAATATTTTCTTTGGGAAAAACTGCTCTTGACTCAAGTTCCAGTCCTTTGCATTCTGAATCAGCAATTAAGCAATTGAATTAAAGCTGGTAAATAGCAAATGTTTCCATTATAAAACCAATTATAAGAAGAGCAATTCTATCTCTTTAAATAGTAGTGTGATAAAAATACCTCAGAAATTCTTTTTAACCAGATCTGTGACAGCTATCTAATCCTCCTTTCTAATATAGGGGGAAGAATGAGGTTATGTAAAATCTGTGTGCTCCTTCCAAACAAAGCTCTGCAGTTTCCCAAGTTACCTTTCCAAAGGTAACTTGGTATTACTGTACTTGGTATTACTGTACTTAAGACAGTACTGATATTCAGGTGCTGAAGCACATTTTACTTTGGTTTTGATAACTTAAAGAAGGTTCATGTCAATTTTTCTTGTTTCATCCCATCTACTTTGTGGTCTTTGCTGTCTCTTTCATTATACTCCAGATGTAAATAGATTCTAACTGCACAGCTTCTCTTCTTTTGGTGCTGCTTTTTAAAAACAGCAGCATTTTTGGCTTTGGCATCAACATGAGGATAATTACCCTGTGGTCTCCATTTGTTTGTAGGTTGAAGACCCCCCACCCTAGATCAAAAACCGTTTCAATTGACTGAAACAGCATTTCTTAGTGAGTGGAAATGATGCATATTTGGCAGCTTTTCAGTGTAAAATGAGTCATCAAAACACACTGACTGTAAGCATCTTCACCCTTCCTTCCCACATCTCTTAATCCAATGACAGCTAAGATTGGAATGAAACTCCATCTTCAGCATGTATACAAAACATGGGGGTACAGAGACAAACACTTGATTGCAAAGCAGTCATGTAATGAAAAAGCATATCATTTGAATCAGATTGGGCTGAAATTAAAATTGCAGCAAACTATTTGTCAGTTTCAAGCTCTGGAGACTAAATTCACTCTTTTCCTAATTTTTCTTTCTTTATCATTTCTCCCTCTCACTTACGCTCCCTTCACTCCGTGTAGGAGCTCTGCATTGCCCAGCCATTGTGTTTTGGCTTCTGATGAAAACAAGATTGAAGAAATCTACTAGCACTTACACTTCAAATGAAAAGCAAAATCTAAAAACGAAGAAGCAGTAAACATTTCTTTAAAAATTTCAGTAATGAAATATAATCTGCTCTAGTGGATTCTGTAACTGCAAAATGATATTCAGGGCAGTATATGGAATGGGAAGGGAAGGGAAGGGAAGGGAAGGGAAGGGAAGGGAAGGGAAGGGAAGGGAAGGGAAGGGAAGGGAAGGGAAGGGAAGGGAAGAATGCAGAAACTGAGGCTCAGAAAGAGAAATCAAAAATACATGTACTACTTTAAAAAGCTGAAATTTATAAGAAAGGAATTTCTGGCATAGTTACCTTAGGCTCTGGGCAAGTACATGACTAGTGCTGTGTTAGACTCACATCAGGGTTCACTATTATGGAAAACCAGCAGAGATGTGCTGCTCCTGCACATGACTCAACTCCTTAGGAAGGACTGGCTGGGTGTCATTTGGTGCTAAAAACCTGATCATTAGAACCATATTCAAAAAACATGCCATGGTGTGGATGATGTTTCTAGCTTTCAGTTTTGGATGAGTTCACTACGAAGATTGTGATGAACCATTTCTGGAACCCCTGAGATTCCTGAGCTCTGATTGTGACTGCAAAACCTGCAGTGGTTGTGGCTCCTGGTGAGGGAGGAGAACCAACAGTCCTGGCTGGTCCTTAGCTCTGCCAGCCACACGGATACCTTTGGTCTACTTGACATTCCTACTGACCATGGTTATTTTTAAAGAGGCCTGTGACACTCTCATTCTGCTTACCATCAAAAGTTCTATTGCCTTTGTCAATGAATATGCACAGCTGCAGCACTGTCTGAAGGAAAGCTCAGTTATGAAGTCTTTGGCTTGTGATGCTTTTTTTTAATATTTGCCTTTTTACAGTATTCAACACTATAATACAATTCATTAAAACTTTGTAATGATCAGAGAAAGCAGACAAAAAGTGTTGTATAATTTGATCTTTCCTTTAGAGCAGGTTGGCAGGTGTGGGGAAATTATTTGGTAAGAGATGATAGGACCTCGGCATGCCACACATAGATAGCATTACCCAGTACCCAGTTACCAAGAGTACACAACCAAAAACTTGTGGTGATGGGCAAAGAGTACAGGAAATCTGAGGCTACAGCTTCCCCATCTGATTTACACCCTCCTTTGCAGAACAAGGTGCTGCTCCTTGGCACTGGCTCTGCAAGGAAGAGGAGCCATGTGGCTGCCAACCTCGAGCTGATGCACTTGGACTCTGCCTCTCAGCTGGATCTTCACATGTTGTCACTGGCCCAGTGCCACCAGAGCCAGGAGAGCAGTGCCAGCACGTGGAGCATGGGATTCGGCCTTGCATTTTTAGTGTGGATAAATGGTTTAGACAACAAGACAGGAGCTAGTGACTATATGAATTGAGGAGCTAAGCATCCTAAAGGGTGCAGGAGTGCAAGAAGTGCACCTGTACAATTTTTTTTTTTAACAAGAGTATTGTTTTATTTTTTAATCTTGTCTTGTCTTCTTTCCCAATCTGTAAACTTCTTTCCAAATCTGTAAAATTCTTTTCCCTTTATGCAGTGAGTTTGAGGTCTACAGGCACTTTGATTTTTTTATTAAAAAACTGTGCTTAAAGTTACATGTATATTTTTAAAATGTATATCTCCTTGCAAGGCATCATTTTGCCTCATAGTACACTGACATTTCATGTTTTCTCTTGTTATGGCTCACACTCTGTGTCAGGGCTATAAAGGCTGCTACTGTTTATTCATATTTAAGGAAGGAACAAAGGGAGCTTTCTGCAGTTGGTGCACCTGGAATGTGGAGAGAGAATGGTAACTTCTGCAGCCCGCTTGTGCCAGGTGGCAGCCCCTTGCTACATCACAAAACCAAGAAAAAAAAATTGGGAAAATGTTAAAGGCTTGGTACATTTTTTCTTGAGGCACTAACTTTGTTTTATGCTGATTGAAGGCTTAATTTTCAGATTTAAGAACCATTCCGTTTTGAGTTGCCTAGTCACCCATCACAACAAAGCAAGAGAATCATCAGCTCCTGTAGGAATTTTGCAGCAATGCTAGAGCACACTAATTGCAAAGTTTCTGTAGAATTTGTGTTATTATAACATGAAATGCAGACTGCACTGTATGTAGGCAGAAAAGGAAAAGCTCTCTTAATGGATTTAGATGAAACAAAAAGATATTAAAAACACATTTGTATTTCTGCCAAAACTAAATACAACAGCTACTTGTTTCCTCTAACAGTACTTAGCTTTCACCTTTTTCAAGGACATTATAATAATATGTAGATATCAGTTGTACAGTACTCAGAGAAGATTAGGTAAAAGAAAAAAGTAGAGACTGGTTGTCCTTGCTTAGCCCCAAGAAATGGTGCAATGGCAAAATCCAAGGCTGCAATATTTTCAAATATGCTTTAAATTTATTCAAATTTTATCTTCTCTTACAGAAGACTTGCTCTTACTTGAGCTGATGGTTTTGCACTACAGTATTGGAAAAAGCATTTAGCTCATGTTTCTGTTGAACTGGTACTGAAAAGAGGTTGCATGCCAAAAAAAAGCCAGAAAAACTTGCTGTGTGGTTTTAGAAAGCCCAGTTCAGATCTGACAGAAGCAAAGAACAAAGAATAGTCCTGGAAGCTCTAGCAAAATACTTTGGTTCTGAGGAGACTGATAACTACAGAAAAACTAGAAAATACAGTATTTGGATAAATACAACTTTGGAATTGGTTCTGCAACAGCTTTTTGAAACCCAAGTCAGAGAAATTTCTCCTGTACTCCCAGGATTAACATTTCATGTTATGTTTGAAAAGTTGTACTTCTGACTTTTATATCTTCATGATCTAACTGTTGGTTTTTAATATTCTAAATCCCCTTTCAGGCAATAAAGCCTTCCCAGTAATTCAAGTGGAAGTAAAATTTGCCTAAAACTAAAAACACCTCATCAGTATCTCGAGCTTCATTTCCTCCAAATTATCAGATAAATATCATCTTTCTCTGTTTACTTTCTGCACATGACTATCTGGAGTTGCTTAGATCTTTTACCAAGGCTTGATCCTGATTGCCTTTGAAGGACAGATTAAGGCTTTCCTTATTGTCTTCTACTTGACAGAAACACAGACGTGTTATTTTAACAGCTTTTTTGGCCCTTCTAGACACATAAAGCCCACCTGCTCTTCTGGGACTCTACTGTTTTTTGGAAGCTCTGATTTGCACCTGGGCTGAAATTGTCCATGGGGGAAAATCAGGTGGCTGGGAGTAGATCAAGTACCACGTGCTTTGGCTGTACCTATTAATGAGCATCTTTGTGTCCAAAAAGCTAGTGAATATGGGATAACTAGTACAGTGACCTCATTAGGATGGGAAATCTTTTGTTAGGGAGATCTGTCTGTCTTCTTATCCTTTTATTTAGCAGGGCTGATGTAAAGAGTGTGAAATTCCATATGCACCTGGCCAATATATTTAAAAAGAGTCTGAGCAATATACAGCTTGTACCATGGAGATTCACAGAATTCCCTTTACAAGGCAAGTTTATTTCTCCCTCCCTCCTTCCATCTACTTATGTGTGTTTGAAAGTGTCAGCCTTTATGTTCAGCAGTTAAATTTTTTGTCTTCAGTATGGTTTGGTCAAATCTGATCAGTTGTGATGTGATGTACATATTCTTTCTGGAATCATATATTTTTATTTCTCCTATTTTCTTTGTCCCACTTCATGCATTACAGTACACATAAAAAACTCACCAGTGAACTCATTACTTCTTTTTTAAACCTTCTCCCCTATACTTCCATTTAAACCATACACTGCTTATTTCACCACTTAAAATTATTTCCCACTTATCTCCTAATTTTAGCAACTTAATTCCTGCCTTTTGTTCAGTTCTCTATGACATAACTTGTACTCCACAGCCACCATGTTCTCCTTTACCTTAAAAATAAGTGAAGCTTCATGAATTGGCTTAATCAAACTGTCTAGCTAAAGCCAGGGAGTGCTTTAATTCAGTGTAGTAACTCGTGGGAAGCAACAGAGCCACACTGTGAAAAAGGTCTCTGCCCCATGGTCCACCCCAGCACCATTCTGTCTTTGCTACTAGGTTGGTTACAAATCTTTTTCTTTGTCAGTTTGGATTTCACCACAATTTGTTGAATGTGTTTTCATGTAACTCCAGTTTTCTGTCTACTCATTTATCTCCATTTCTATGCTGTGGACACTTCTGGTCACCCCTGACTCCTACCCCGCTTCCTCTTTTACAGGCGTCTGTCTCTTCAATGTTTTATTTTGTGCACTATCCTGAAGAGATTTTGCTTCAAGCAAAAATCTTGAGCCATGCTTGAGTCTTGCTGTTATTATTTTTACTTCACAATTCCTTCAGTGCAAATCCTATTGGTTATGCAATGTCTTTATGTATACTCTTTACAGAAAGTGTTTACAGAGTCCTGGCAGAGCTTCAGGCACTGTGTAATTTACAGATCAGTATAAATGAAAGCAAGCTGAAAAGTATTGCCATGTTGCCTTTTATTCCCACCTAGTGCTTAGATCATCATCCTTTTTTTTTGTCACCACTAGCCCATTAATTTTTGCTAATCTTTCCTCTCTGCTTTGCATAGCAGAGGCTCTTGTGCTGCGAGGCTACTTTTCTAACTCATACTGGTCACAAATCATCTCTGTGTTCTGTCCCAGCAATTTGAAATGCTGCTGTCTGAGCCCTACACACATTGAGAGTAAGTACAAAAGCATGTTTTATGTACCTATATGTACATGCAGGCGAGGACAGATGTGTGTGCCCACACACCCACACACAAGAGAAGGATGGAAGGTGCAAAATCAGGCACCTGACACAGAGATACAGCCCCCTACTCTGTTTCAGTCCACGGCATCTACCCAGCACAACAAAGCACCTGCTGGGTAAAAGGCGGGAGCCGTAACATCAGAAGAGAGGGTTAGACAACCTTCACCAGTTACTTCTCAACACTTTCTTACCCAGATGTTGTCCAAAAATCAGGCAACAAAAGCAGATTACAAAACAATAAACATAATTTACCCCTGTTAATCCAGTCCTTCTCCTACTTAAAGTCCATGCAGCTTAAGCATGGAAACCTATTTCTTCGATTGCCAGACATATTATATCACCCATCTTTATGGAAGTGACCACATTTACAGCCATCACGTAATTTAATCATGGAAAGATAATTATTCATGCTGGTCTTGAAAAAAACTTCAAGAACATGTTTACAGAGAAAATGGATTTAATTTCTGGATCTTTGATTTAAAGCCAACAGAAAACTGTCTTTAATTTTAGGTCTAGCTGGACTAGTAGAAACTAGCATCAGACAGGACTATGGCTTTATTAAATTTAGTTGGAAAATACTGATACTTATATTAACAGTTTTCCTAGAAGATCATGCATTTTAATTTAAAAATGCCTTACTCTTTGAGCTGGAAATGAATTATGTAGAACTATGGAAAAGCTCAATCCACCAACATGACAGTTGGCAAGCTAAAATAAGACTGGCACAAAATTAGAGTAAGAGACAGAAAGTAATAATTGCTTGACCTGCAGGTTGAAGAATAAAGAAAAAGAGATCAGCTCCAGTTATATGCTGCAAAGCTTCAAAAGCTTCTGATTGAATCTTAAGATTCATAGGTTATTTTAAAAAAATCAAATTTAGTTTATAAGACTTATTAGCTTGGAAACAGCAAAGTAATAAATAAAGACATGCTGTAGACCAGAGATGAACCCTGACTGAATATAATTCCCTTAATATATATCAGTCAAAGGTGGTATTAAGCTGAGCTTTTTTCTCACCTCTGTGATTGTTAAGGTAGAGGGAAAACTTGCAAGGAAAGAAGGTGAAGCTGTAAGCTTCAGGAGTTTAAATAATAAATACGTTTTTATCTGGCTATATGTTGGTTTTCCTCAGCTCATCTGCTGAAAAGATCATTTCTAAGTCCTGCTGATAGACAGGGGCTTCCTACATAGACCTCATCAGCCCCTTTAAACTTAATTTAAAAGTTAATTTGATTTGCATACTACTCCTTTACCTGACAAATGTTTTACTCCTGAAGGTGGACTCACTCAGACCAAATTAAGCATGCTTTCATTTTTCTTACTGAACATGCATTGATCCCATTTACAAATACCCATGATAGATGTGAAGTTTTAGTTAAGAGTTATCCCATGAATACCATGGAGAACTTGCAATGCTTATCTCCTCTGCCTTGGCAATCTGAGAAAGATCAAGACTAAAATACATGTTTGTGCAATAAATTCCTCTTAAAAAGTAGAAAGCTCAAACAGTTGAGGAGGAACAGTGAACAAAGGAAAACCAATACAAACATTTTTGAAATAAAATTATTCTCCCCCTCTCCAACCCTCATACCCAATGCCTCTTCATGGGGGTTTCCCTTGCAGGTGCCAGGGTATAAAGCTCTTTCTGTGTTCAACCTCCTGGGCACTTTCCATGGGCCAACACTGCAGGCTCTGGGAATTCCAGGTGGCCTGGACACCCCCTTGCCATCACAGGCGTGTCAGCAGGTGGCCCAGGCAGGCAGGAGGCTGAGTGGTCAAGAGGTGACTTGTGAGCACCCCGAGGCATCCCGCCCCTCCATGGGGCACCAAAGGTCACATCCCACCCCAGCCTGACCTTCTGCCATGACCCTAACCTGCTGCTGGGGTCATTTCCACACTAAGCACTTTCAAGAGGAAAGGCACTAATTTTAAGCCCTGATATCCTTAACTCCAAAATCTGGACACATTTAACAGTGCCTGCATGTCAACCCACACAAGAACTGAACTGAAGATGGATAGTAACTTAAGTGGAAAAATGACCTACTAAATTATACTCCTGGCATCTCTCTAGCAACACATTTCAAAACACTGTTGAGATACTACCATGGACTGCTCAACATCAACCCTACTAACTAGGGCATGCAATCATGTGACTACTCTTAAATTAGGAAAGACTAATCTCTATCCAGACTCTAAACAGTTTCTTGAGACCTTGCCAAGATTCCAGATATGTTGTGTATTCTGCCCTTCTGCAAAATATACCCTGCACATTTCAAGCCCCTTAGGAGAGTCTGCAGGCTGCACTTGTGACCATGGTGTGCAAGCCATGGATACAGTTTTCCTATAAGGAGCTTTTTGTAAAATCAGAGCAGAGCTGTAGTACTTGTTCTAGTGATAGTGAACTCTCCAGACAACACTACAGTGATGGCTACTTAGGAAACATAATCCACTTCACTGAGCAAGACTTTAGGTTGGGAAAAACAGTTACTGAACTCATGCCTCTGGAGCTCATTTACAGCTCAGTTGCAAGGTGTGTAAGGAAGAAGGCAAAAGGGGTGTCTTTTATGGTGAGAGAGGGAAATGGAAATATAGGCTAAGCTTTCATCTGAGACAGGGGAGAGCTTTGTAGTGTTTTTGTTTGAATGCTGGAGGAAGGTAAAAGGGCAGGTTGCTAATTTTTTTTCAGATTTTATTCCAGTAAACAGAAGAAAGAAGCTGTATTGGGACAAGAAAACATTCAGGATCACATGAAATTGCACAAGAAGAAAGAAAAATGCTATTTTCTATTTTTGCATAGAGCTCAGCTAGTGAGTGCCATTATACACGGGGTTTTTTTGGATCAAAGATAGGTGCTGTGTCTAGAGTCACGCAATATGTTATTAAGGGTTTGGCTCTGTTGGTGATGTACCCTTCGTGTGGAAAGACTGAGATAGTTTTCAAAGACATCACAGTCTGGTGAAGTAAAGCTGAATTTACTTTCACTTAAATGAAATATTCAAGTGAGACTTGTGAAGGGCAGCACTGGAACTTTACAAAGAGAATGAAAGATAAAACTTTTGTAGCTCCTCTATTTCTTAATAATATATAAAATAACCTATGGTTTCACACTTTCAATGTAATCTCAGTTTCCATTCGCAGGTTTCTATACCTTTTCCATCTAATATATATGAATTTATCTCACTTCTCTGCTTTTACATGCATGCAAAACCCTGTTTGCTCTTGTTCTGTGTGCTGATGAAGGTTTTGGTGTCTGCATTCTCCTGTATCAAATAATACTCCAGGAAAATGAAGGTTTAGATGTGTCTGAGGTTTATATGTGAACTACTTAGTCACAAATAATTTGAGATTGCAATGATAGCCTGAGATAACCAAGTTTAAGTGAATGGTATTAATTGATGAGATTTTACTAAGAACCTGAATACCCCCTTAGAAAATTATTAGGGTTGTGCTTAAATGCTTGGTAGCCAGCACCTGCCGAGGTTCTGTGGCTCTAGAAATCTGGGATGCTTCCCTCTCTTTTCTCCTTAGGACCCGCCACTTCTGATTTCTTTTCTGCCTCCTGCCTTAGCCTCCCACATAGACCTGCCCCTAATTTTTCACTTTTTTCCCCCCATTTTGATCTGGCTTGTGCATCCAACGACCAACCCTTCTATTAACTCTCCTCTTGTTATCTGCCTATTTCTGCTCCTGATGCCACTTCAGAGATTTTTTTCTTATTGCCCAACATCACTCTTAACTGTGTTTCTCACCCTCTGCATTTAATCAAGTCACCACCTCTCTCCACTGAGTCACTTGCCGGAAGCAGAGAGGTCTGATAAGCACAACAGGCAACACTTACTCTTAGTTTCAACTGTAAGCATCACAGTAGTGGTATTAGCTGTTGACAGCTAAAAAAAATAGTTTCTGGGAAGGTACTTATGCTACACTCTTCTGTAACACACACTCCTTCCATGGTGAAGGTTTGGGAATTTTCATGGAGCCAAGCTAGATCAGCATTTTCATTGGAAGGATTAGAGATGTCACAGGCATCTATTTCCATGAAACATTTTTAAGTCACTTCACAGCATAGGAGTGCAACGATTTTCAATGAAACAGAGGTCAAAACATATTCAATATCAAAAAAATAAAGAGAATGCTTCATATTTCATTCTTGAGAAAGGAGAAGTTGTGTTACATGAAATTTTCCAAGCAAATTTAACTGAAATAAAAGTTGAACTAGTGTTTTTGCAGAAATGCTAACAAATGAAAATAAAATCTAAAATCTTAACACATGAAATGGTGCATTACTTCATTTTATTACATATCCTGCAATAAAAGGGACTCTGGTGCTGCCCAGTGCAGTGCTACAGAGGTAAGTTTAGACAGCTCAGACTAGGTTTTGGTGGCAGAAGCAGAACTGTCAGGACTTATATTCCTTGGTTCCTGATGTTGTGAGTCCTCAAAGCCAAAAACTTTTGTCCAAATATAAATTGTTTCTGTGTGAACATTATGCAGTATAAAAGCAGGACACTGCAGGTGAGGTTTATGTGACCAAGTGCATGTATTTATGACTGAGCTGCTGTACAGATTTCCTTTCTGGTTAGTGAGAAATATTATCATTTCTACAGTGTGACTCATCTCATCCTCCTGTAGATACCAACATCAGTTTAGATCTACCTATATTTTGAAATTTACTTTAAAGGAAGATCACAGTGACTAGCTCAAGTGTAGATGCCAAAAATGAAAAGAGGTAGACCTACATCTTCCATTCACAATGTAGTGGTGCAAACTAGAAGATGACTACACTCTCTGCAAACACATCATGCTGAGGTGCTGAGGGAACACCATGCAATAGAAATCAGCTACGATCTTTGAGTGTTCAGATATCATAGACACACTTCATAGGAGCCCCCAAAATGCTGAAGAACAAAGAATTACATCCTGAAATCAAAGAACACATCTGCAGTGCCAATGTCCCACTTTTTTGCAGGAAATCAACAATAGGTCGAGATTGGAAAAAGAGAGAAAATACAAACTATCTTTTACATTACCACCACAGACGGACCAGCTTCAGAGGGACCAACTTGCGAGACCAGCTCACACAGGGCAGCCAGCGGAATTTTAGAATTTAGTTCTTCACAGCTCTCAGCTGTGGGCTGTGACCTCTGGGGAAACACAGTGAGAGGAATTTGCCATGACACCTCTTGGTATGTGTACAGCTTTGGCTTGCTGCATTTCATATATAAAAGTGCTGAGAAGAAACAAATAGCATTCTTATTCCAGCTTCTTTTTCTCCTCCTTACTGCAAGAGCATTCTTACTGGCTCTAGTGAAAAGATTCTCAAGTGCATTGTAGGCAGAAGCAGGAAATTTGCTCTCCTCATGGATCAAACAGAACCGTCACTAATGACACAGCACAGTGAAAGGAAAAAAAAACAAAAGAGAAAAAAGAAATGTTTAACACTCAGCACTAGAGGAGACTGAAAACAGAACACACTTTGAAGAATTTCCTTGCTGCAGTATAGGCCTGCATAGGAGACTTTCCACAGTCAGACTCAACATATTTGGAAGTTTCTCTGTTTAATCTTCAGGTCAGGTTTTGACTCTGTGCTTTTGCTAGCATAATATAAAAGAATAAAGGCTCAAACAAGGCAAGAGGAAAAAAAAGTAGGAAAGTGTGAGACTTAGTAAATCAAACTGTCTAAGAAGTAGAACAACCAAGGTGCTTTAAGGACTGGGGCAAAATTTATACCAGAAAACCACCAGCTGGAGACAGTTCTAATAAAACAAATGTCCTCACTCTGCTGAGAGCTAAGAAATGGTCTCATTAATGATCTGAAGGCCAGGCTGGATGGGGCTTTGAGCAACCTGGTCTTGTGGAAGGTGTCCCTGCCCATGGCAGAAGCATTGGAACTGGAGGATCTTTAAGCCCCTTCCAACCCAATCCATTCTATGATTCTCTGACTAAAATCAATCCTAGTTGCAGGATCTGTGCAATGTGAGAAAACATCACTTTCCATAAAAGATGAAGAATAGAGCTAGAAGACAAAATTGTATACTCAGTGTAAACTATTGTTCTGGAAGTTTAATTTATGTAGATACATCACTGCAAATGCCTCTCTCTCTATTGTGACTCTTTGAGAGGGCTGTGAAAAGCTGCAGAAATTCAAAACCATCTTCATTTTTTGCTATCAGAGACTCCTTTTATTTGTGTTTTGAGCTGCATGTAGTTCTGTCAACTTTTGAACAAATTCTTAGGCAAACCTGGACTAAATAAAGAGTGCCTCCCTACAAAAGCTATCGACCCCTTGTGAGCAGAGGGAATAAGGATCCCAGAAGACCACTATCTCCCTGCAGAGGCATTGCAGTGCCCACTCATAGGTGGATTGCCAGGTGGTCTCTCTTGTTTAAAAACAGAGGATTCAAGAGAAGGTAGGAATAGGCAGACAAGATCAGACAGAAACTTCATTGTGTTCAGTAACAGCAGCCTACAGCAGGTGCCCAGGGAAGAATATTTGAATGGCCAAAATATGGTCCTATTTTGCCATAGTGCAAACTGTCCCAAAGCTGTATCATCTGAACCTGCTCTGCTATCCAGAGCAGGGCAGCTCAGGAAAATGTAAAGTACAGAAGACAAAATTTTATTCATTAGGCAACAGGCTGAATCATGATGTATGAGTCTCATGTACTGAATTGGAAATCAAATGTCCTATAGTAACATTATCAAAAAGAGGAAACTTTCCATTGTCTTTAGAGTATATTAAATTTTATTCCAAGCCCTAAGCAAATAGCAATAATAATAAAAAGTAAGCCTACCTCATCTACAGCATTTAACATATCTTGTTTCACTAGCACAAGCAATTCCAACTTCAGCTAAAGGCCATTCTTTGTCAATAATTATTTTTTTTGCTAGTACATTACTCACTAAATTTAGTTCATTCAATTGTAAACTATAGTAAAAAGCAGCACAGTCGATAAAATACAAAGGGATGGAATCTGTTAATCTGTAACTACTGCTTTTCAAGGTAACACTTTGAAGT
Source organism: Phylloscopus collybita (assembly GCA_027886175.1). Classification (NCBI taxonomy): domain Eukaryota; kingdom Metazoa; phylum Chordata; class Aves; order Passeriformes; family Phylloscopidae; genus Phylloscopus; species Phylloscopus collybita. The sequence goes on along the minus strand of JAJNNQ010000006.1, from coordinate 42,050,548 downwards.
AAGTACTCCTGGGGTTTTTCACTGCGTGTAGAATGTTAAACCAAAAATTAAAAGGAAAAGCAAGGGTCAGTTCTGTTTGGTTTTGCTTTTTGAATGCAAGTATCACTGTTTCTATTGTAGCCAGAATATTTCAAAGTTTAATAAAATGGGTTTTACATTTTATTTAGATCAGTTATATTCTATTTTTACCATAACTATTGATTTCTGACCTTGTTGTAGAACTATAGAAGGGTTTGGTTTGGAAGAGACCTTAATATCTGCTTCCAGCCTCCCTGACATGGGCAGGGACATCTTCCACTACACCACGTTTCTCAACCCCCATCCAGCCCGGCCTTGAACACTTCCAGGGATGGGGCATCCACTGGCAAACTGTTCCAGTACTCCCCACCCTCTGAGTAAAGAATTCCTTCCTGATATGTAACCAAAATCTCTCCCCTTTCAGTTTAAAACTTTTCCCCCTTGTCTTATCGCTATCTGCCCATGCAAAAACATCAGAAAGATTTTCTTTTAAATAAAAAAATAATTAAAAAAACCAATTACAATATTCAGAGCTATTGCAAAGCTGATAAACTCTCAAGTCATTACTGACATAAATAGACTTACTATGAAATAATGTCATCGTGGCATTGGGATTTGGCCCAATGTGTAGGTGTGTGAGCTTTATTCTATAATGCAAGCATTCAAGGAATTGTAAAAGCTCAGATTCCAATTTTCAGACTGAAAAGGCTGGAAAGAATTATAACCATATTAGGACACTAAACCCCTTATTAACATGTTCCAGGCAGTAGTAGGTTCTTTTCTCAGCCAAGTCACAGAACAACCTTCACCTTTTTTATGGCTCAATTGTAACCTGGCTGGGGATTTGCACACAATGAGGCTGTTTTCACCAGCAGGGCGATGGCTTTCCACATCTCTGTCGTGCCAGCCTCGAGGTGATGACTGGCAGTGAGGAAATCGTTATCTTAAGGTGGGTAGGTTTGATGGATTTCCTGTCAGCAAAACAAAACCATATGGCAACACAGCTTTTGCTTAGGAGGAGGCGTGCCAGGTAAGGAGGGGAATGCCAGGAAATGGTGATGAAGAAACATCCCCAGACACCTGGCTTACCTGTTTGCACTGCTCCAACAGATTGCTGCAGCAACCTTGCAGGGGCCTCCTTGCTCTTCAGGAGGGCCTCAGAGATGGAATTATTTATTGCTGTGATGATCCCTGGTGAAGAATGGCTGTGTAACTGCTGTGTGTCTGTCCTGGTCCAAACAATGTCAAACTGAACCTTTGAGCTCTTGGTGACTCAGATAACAGACAAATGCCCAGCTTACAACCATTTTATGAAATTGTGTGTTTTGAAGGAGAGGGGAGTCTCTGTTTCCATGGGATCTCATATTTACTGCTATGACCAAAACATATCCCTTGAACTAATTTGCCAGCATTACCACCAACAGAGTGAATGTGTGGCAATGGCAACTGGAATAATTTCCACGAACCAAATAAGGAATTTAATGAAGAAGTTATAAAATTTTACATCATGAAATATACTTTATACTGTACTAGTTAAATAAACAACCTTAATTTACAGACAATCCATGTTATATATCAGGCCAAAGTTTTCATCTACCATTAAAGAGCTTAGAAACTCATTTTAACCCTAAATCTTTTTGTTTTTACCCGATGACTGCATGTAACCACTTTTTATTTGTTCCCTCTCAGGATAGCTGCTTATGTTCATTTGTCTTCAAATTTACACCTTTTTCTTTTGGTCAGGAGTCAGTGGAGGGTATATTCCTGAGCCTATTTTGGCTTCTGATAAAGGCTATAGTATAACCACTCCATAATTATGCAAGACATGTCTTACACATCTGCTTGAAAGGCTGAATGAATGTGATCTACCAGGAAGCTGATCCTATTCAGCCATAATTCTACTGAAATGAACAGACTGCAGTTGGAATTTAGGCTAGCAGAGGATTTTTACTCTGCATTGCCTTCCCATTTCTGCCTAAAATGATCACATGAAAACTTTTGTTAATTTGACTTTAAGTTAGAAATTAATAAGACAGAGAGGAATAGTGTTTATATGGCTGGAGTGTGTCATTTAGGCTCTAAAACAGATTATGAAGTCCAGAGATATACATACAATGCAGTCAGAGATGTATCAAAAATGGGAGACTGTCAAAACAGATAAAAGAAGAGTCATTTAATCACATCACCTAAAGCAGCTGGATTACCACAAAGATGGTGAAAGAGGTGATAAAAAAATCTATATAAAATAGAATCTGAATTTACAGTTCCTTACCTCACTGTAAGTACAGCCCCACAGCTACTGCTTCAGGGGATTGAAGAAAGAAATAGCTGTGGTACCTATGAAACATTGCCTGCTTTTTTGGAGCAGCCAGCTGGAATTGACTAAAACGCAGAATGTCACATCAGATCTCACACAGATGAGAGGTTTGCTTGCTTTCCAGTAGAGATAACAATCATGATGAGCCAGCAGAACTTGGTCTGCAGCAATATGAAAGACACAGAGTATGAACATTTGCTAACTCTCAATAAAAGGATGAGCCAACCTGTTAGGAAAACCACACCTTTTTAGGGCCCTGAACTTATTCATTCCATATTTTTGCTTTATAAAACAGTGCTAAGAGCATGACCTCTTTCTTCTTGCCTTTTTTGTACCCAATTCCTAGCCTGGGTTCTAAATAACCATGGTTTCCAGAGAATATGTTTTGCTGGAAAATTCCTTTTTTTTTTTTTTTTCAGGCTGAAATGACTCACTTGAGTGCAGGCAAAATCCTCCACAGATGGGGGACAAGTTTGACAAACAGCATTAGGAGAGGTAATATTTTATAAAGAAAATGATGAATGACTCCAAGAAAGAAATTAGGAAGCAGAAGTCATCTTGGGCATATATGGAACGACATCCTGATGCAATTGAAAATGTGACTGTATATGGCCAGTAATTTGATATTGAAGGGAAAGCTGTGAAGCTCATTTGTGACAATGTAAAAAAATTAAAAAGACAGAGCATGTTGATAATGAGCCTTGAATATCCTTTCTTTTCTTTTCCCCCTTTCTGTCACCTTTGGTCTACTTGGCACTCACCCAAATTAGAAGACTGACAGTCATTTCTCTTTAATAATCACTTTTGGAGACTCAAGAAGCACTCGCCTTTCAGCTCTGTCAACAGGGAATCATTAACACTGAAAAATAAACGTATATATGCTTAATTGTTTTTACTGAAATAAACACTCTGGGTACCCCCTGCCGTTTAATGAACATGCACTGGGTTAACTACAAGGGCTGCTACCATTGCCATCTTTGATTGCTTGCTAATGGCAGATGAAAGACTGAAACACATATTTTTTTGACAGTAAATATGATTTCACTTTTTTGGCTTCCACATGAACTCACCCTTTACAGAGTAGTGCAGAATAGCAAAGGCTGTCAAAATAAGGCTAGCAAGAAAGTGGAGTAGCAGCTCTCTACAGAGTTTGATTATTCTTTTGTGAAAGAGTCTGTAAACAAAACCTTTAGGCTTTTGTCTACTAAACAGTGCTTAGAAATTCTTCCAGCCTAGCATTTTTAATACGTGGGAACATGACTGTGTAGGATTCAAGAGCACTCAACATTTTTGAAAGGAAGACAATTTATTTTTGTAACTAAATGTAGCCTCAGAAGCCAAAATGCAGACAAAAGACTACTTTTTAAAAAGAATATAAATGCTCTGTACACTCTGAGCTGTCTGTGAGATGTTTCCTTTGTCTTGACTATACAAATCAAGATATTAACACAGCAAAAATAATTTTCAAGTATCAATTAATATAAATTTTGAGTTTGCAAAGTAAAATCCAATTGAAAATGTACTCAGGTCTTACTTTTCACTTCCTGCTGAGATAATAAGCCAGCTAATCTGAGGCCTGATATTCCTTCAACTAACAGTCAGTTCTTTGAGATGGCCAGAACCTTCGGAACATGCTACATACATTACAGGGCAAAAAGACTCAAATCTCTGTCCTTCCTAGAAAAATATTTGATCTAGGGCTGGGACATGTGTTTCTTCACCAGATCAACTCACCAGTTTCTAAACATGGCCAGGAACTGTGTCCAAATTTACGCATGCCTCGAAGCAGAAACTGATGGGATATTTCCATCTGAATTTGCCTTCTCTATACCTGGGACATGTCCTGAAAAGGAAGTTAAATGTTCCCTGAGCTCTCCTTTGACACTACAGCCATACCCAAATCCATACCATTAAGCTCCTTTAGCCTCCAAGTAGGGCATCCACATCAAGACTATACAAACCAAGATATTAACAGAGCAAAACCAATTTTCAAGTATCAATTAATATAAAGACCAGTCTCTAGTTTATGCAAAGCCCTGAACTACATTAGGGAAACGTTCGGGATGGTGATGGTGGATCTAAACCCAGAAGAAGCCAAAGACTGCTGATTATGTAAAGAACAAAAGATTTGAGTTCCAGTGCCTGGAATCTTTCCCTGGCACAGTTGAAATTATTAGTATGGATGTGGCCATATGTGTCCAGGTGCTTCAGACAGCAGCTGAGCCTGGAGCTGGCTGCTGACTGCTGGCTTTGCCTAAATATCAACCTTAGACGTCTTAAAGGGAAGCCAGGTGCTTAACAGCATATCTTGAATTTAATTCCAAAAGGCTGAGTAATAGATTTCCTACAAATTCTTTGGATAGATTTTGAGTGAGTTTGTAAAAGTTATTGCCAACGTGATTTTGGTTTGCCTCCCACTATTTGAGATTTGCTGATCATTTCACCTCTGCAGATTAATGACCAATTTTCAATCATTTTTTAAATACATAGTTTTCCTTATCAATTATACAAGTAAGTGCTACTAATGCAATTACAGAATGCAAAACAATGAAATCTTTAAAAAGTACTTACATTTGGATTCTTAAAAGGATCAAGATTTTATAATCTGGTTAGCTCTTCTTCACTTCAGGCTACTTGATGAAAATTAGGGATTACTGCATCCTCCTAGTTTAGTCACCAATCCTTATACATATCACTGGTTTTACACCCACCTAGTAGGGACAGTTTTAAGTTTCTCTTACAAAAATTGTAAATACCAGCCAAACAATTTTTGCAGACTGTAAATGCTGGTGACAATGAGCCCCCTCCTTGCCTCATCTGTTACTCCCAACCTCTTCAATGCTTCCAGAGTGCTTCTGGCTTAATGTAAAAGTAATTGTTGAGACAAACATCAGTATGATCAAAGGAAATTACAATACTGAAGGACTGCAGCAATATATGTGTATTGCTTATGGCCATGGCAACACCTAAGTTTTAGCTATCTTGCCACCTCCTACAAATGACTCCAACTAGTGTGACCAGACGACAATGACTGCAGTTCCCACCCACGTACACACGCACATACACACACGTTGCTATCTGTTCTCCATCACTGGAAAAGGGTGACTTCTGGGATGAAACACAACTAACAATAGATATCTACGTAAAGAAAACTCCTGGCAAGTAAATATCACAGATAACTTCTGGCGCCAATAAGTAGAAGGTAAAGCATACAGTTTTTGAAATACTCTTTACTTGTAACATAATTTTGAAAACTTTCTACCTATTTCCCTATTAAATTTGAAGGCATAAAATCTCTTGGATTTTACTGAAAGGACCAGGATTTTCCTTTAAGATTTTCTTCCTTGTAAATGTTGGTGCAGCACAATTCACTGTCATCTAGAGAAAAGCCCACACTTTTGATTTCTAGTATGTGTGTTAGAATGAGAGTTGATTTGGAAGATGTTATTGATGGAGAGTGGAATTTTACACTTCAATGATTTTTTTAAATTTTATTTTTCATTGGAAAATCAAATGGACCCAGATTTCCATCTTTCAGATCATTTTAGGGAGCAATGTAAGAAAATGAAAATTACTTTTTTATAAGTACTGAAATAGACCTTAAAGATATCATAGATTAACACAATTGTTAGAGAAGATTACTGTTAGATTTTTGTGAGCCTATCAGGAACCCACAGTTGGTATAATAATATCAAGATGGAGGCTGAAGACAAAACCTTCCCTTGGCAAAGGGGAACTAGACTGCAGCAGAGTCTACCAGAGCCAGAAAAGCAGGTCTGCAGTTTGCAGTGCTCCTCTGCAAATGCAACAAGGCAATGCAACATTCTGCAGTCTCCCTTCTGGATGGGAAGGTCCCCAGGGTAAGAGACATTTTCAAGACTATCTTGTGGATGAGGCAATTATTTCACCATTAATAAAATGAAAGCTTTTGCAAAAGCTGCATCATGTTTTTTGAGTATTCTCTATGTCCTCGTTCAATTTTGGACAAAAATCTTTCATTGGAACAAGCTGAGGAGAGTCACATGAACACTAAGTTTATGCCTTCCTGTCCCCTAGCACCATGTGCTTCTTAGTACATTTAATACACAGTAGTTCGCATGTGCATTTTGCTACAGTGTATCAATTTTGAAGATCTCTTTCTTAGGCATATTCCTAGGGACCTAAATTATCAACTCAAATGTCCTCTGTCTTATTTTATTACCACAGAACATGCCACGAACCAGAATCCTACTGCTAGCTAAGCCTCCTTTGCATCATGTAGATGTTTAAAACAGATGTTTTGGAAAGGATTCCTTATTCTCTTATTCTCTATCTGCTTTGTCTTATTTGGACATGGCACAATTAAAAGTTACAAAGAGATGTTCTATATCTCCATTTTCCAGCTGCAATTATATAGAGACCCTTACTAACTGTAAGATCACACAACCTTTGTCTTAATTGGGTAAACAGGGTGTTTGGAGTACCACACAGCAGGACCTGGCTAATTAAATATTGTTCAGATTTCCCACTGGGGAGTTTATGCAACCACTGAACTATAAGCCACAGTGTTGCAGCTCAGAAACCATGTAATTAAGGTAGATATTCTGTTGAACCACTGCCCTTCCTTTTCTAAAGAAATGTTGTAATCGTCCTGTGGTGTTTTGTTGGGATGAAGTAAAGAAAATCGGACTAATCTGAGCTGTTCACAGAAAAGCACAGCAAATGCAGATCTTCAAAAAAAAAGGCGAGCTGCACCCCGTGTGCACACTGGAAGGGACCAGCATGGTCATGGTCACCACCCCATTCTGCTTCCTTGTTCTTTCTTTCTGTGCATGCTCCAGCAGCTGTTGCAGATGGCATGATACAGGACTGCAGGTACACAATAGAAAGTACCTGTCATTCAGATTAGTGTATATTTGCAGACTGACTTGGTTCTTGGGATCCTATGGGCTTAAACTGGGATGCAGACTCTTGAGCTGACAAATACCTTGGCAGCAAATCTGAATCAAAAGCTATAATTTTGAACAAAGATATAATCCCACCAATGTGAGAGATTATCCTGCTTCTATGCTGAATGTTACACTTGTAAAGCATAAACAAGTTTAACTTATTAGCTAAAGTAATTCCCAAATAATCAGACAAAAGGTCTGAAAGAAAGAACTGGATTTATAGGTCTTTCCTTTGCTTTTGCATACAGTTGTCTTCAGAGTCCTGCAATAGCTTTAGCTGAGATCAGGCAGGTGAAGGAAAAGCAGGACAAGGGGCCTTATGTTTCACATTTAAACTGTCAAAGTTTGATGTGGCACTCAAGGCTAAGTCATATATGCCAACTTCACAGCATAGGAATTCTTTGCAGTATTCACTGGAATTATGCTCATGTAAAAGGTAAAAAAATTCTGTTTGAGTACTCAATCAATACTCAAATCGGTATTTTCTTCATTTCAGCAACAGAGGATAGAGATATGATGTATAACTACGAATCTAAAATAGTTTCTCAGTTCCACATTCAGATGCTTCCCAAAACATATTCCTGTGAGACCTGAACACATATTATTCTCCCTTCCCCCAGCCCAATAACCTACTGGAAAGAACCCTGAGTAATTAGCTGGTGAAATAGTCATGGAGTACTCCAACAAATCCATGGGTCTGGAAGCTTTGCAAGGCATGACTTTGGGTCATTTCATATGGCATGAATCTGCTCTAGAGTTTAGATGCAACCTAGAAATGCTTCAACTCAGTTCTCAAAAGGACTCAGCTATGACAACTCTTAGGTGACTTAGAATGTAAATAAAAAGTGAGAATTTCACTGTCTTTTTGAATGGCTTTGGGTCTGGCAGTAAGAGTCACTCAGACAACATGGTAGGTGCCCAGTAGGATGTAGTGAAGTCCTTTCTGCTCCTCCCTAAATTTAAGCCTCTCTGTATAGGCCTCAGTTAGGTGCCAGGGTAACATTAGCATTCACAGCCTGTACTTTGGTGTCTAAATGTCCCTTTGGAAAGGAATTTCTATTCTGTACTTCTGTTTTAACACATGCCCTGAAAGAAATAAAATGTAGATTCCTAGCAAGGTCTGGAAGCTGAGGTTAAATCCTTTACAGGTCTCACAGGCAATGAGTGGCAGAGGAAGTTCCTGAATCTGTCTTCTGTGAATGCAGGGGAGCATATTAACTAACTTGTAGACACTTTACCCTCACTTATTATGGGGATGATAACCCAGTGGGATGGCTACAAGAACAGAGAACAGCTATACTGTAGTGCAGGACTGGCCACCATGTGCTGCCTTCTGTTTCTGGAGGCTCCTAAACAGAAAATGGGGAAAAAGGCAGTAGAGTAATTTTCCTGTAACAACTTCAAAACTGTCAATATTCAATATTATGGCACCAAGAGAAAATCTGAAAAAGAATTCTTCTGCAGTGCTTGCTGACCAGAACAAACTACCAAATCCATGTATATAAAAATTGAGGGATTTTAATGAAACTGGATCTTCTTCTGCACTTGAAGCAACCAGCAAATTTTAAGTAAACATTTACTTATAAATGAGAAAATGAAATCTAACTTTTGTTTTTATGAATTCTTAATGACTACTAAAATTTCAAATCTTTAGAGACCTACTCAGCTGAAACAGGGCTCTTCCTTCAAACACAAAGCTGTTTAAGAAATGGTATTAGGTACAGACAATGGATGGCTGACCTATAGTCCAGAAGATTGATTGTACAGACTGCATACTATTTTTTTTTTTTTTTGTAAAATCTTATTCACATGCAGATATATAACTTCATTAATTAAACTCCAGGGCTGTGAATGCTGTAAACCTTTCTATTTCCTGAAAACATTCCTGAAAACACAGTAATTTTTATTACGGTTATTGTTGGTAATGTTTTTGTTCTCTTTAATAATTCCTCAGTTCTATTTAAAACAAACCTCAGATTAGTCTAAATAGGAGACTACAAGCCAAATTATGATCTCAGTCCAATGTAAGTCTGCTTTGTTTGCCTCTGGTAGACAGACTTCACATTAATTTTGAGATAACTGTATGAGGGAATCCAAGCCAAAACCAGAAACTAAACTCTTTTCTGTGAGATCTACAGTGCCCTGCAACTCTGAAGCACAGATACATCTGGAAAAGCTGCTTTGCCTGGTGATCTCTTGTGCATTTAGATCATCATAAAAAACTGCTCTTTGCAAACTCCAGTCCAGCTAAAGTATAGTCTAGCAGTCGAGGGAAGATGTTCCTCTGTGTATTTTACTTGTAGAACACATCTACCTGCCCTTGAGTTAGTCTTCCCTCTGACCACCATAACCTCTCTTTTATCTGGAGGACACCTGAAATGTCCTTCAGTTTTAGCAGTATCCCAACTCCAGCAGAGATTTCCTAATACACAGAACAGATGACAGTATGTTTCTACCCATTTATTATACCTGAAGCATACCTCAGCAGTCCCTTGACATTTCCTGTTTTGCTGACTCAAAGTACTAACAGTGAGTGGAAAAAGAAATACAAGTAATTTGAGCTATTATGGAGCTCCAGAGCCTCAAAGCAAGACGTTTCTTCACCTTGGAAACAATGAGAACTTTGAAATTGTTGTCCACTACTGCTGGAAACAGAGTTACATTATAAAAATAATGCCCTGCAGGGATGTAATGTGCTCAAGAACTGGATATCACAATGTGGTTAGGAAAAATGAACGGAAAATTTTGTATTTTTTTCATTTTCATGGGATTTACAGGAATATTTTTATAAGTTACTGCATTTTTAAATGTCATTCTGAGAGTGTGCCTACACTTCCCAAGATGTTTTCCAATTGAATTTTGAATGTATTTCAAAATATTTTTTTAAACAGAGATGAAAAAATCTAGTGACTAGTGAAAATCTAGTGAATCTAGTAAATATAGATGAACTCTGAAAAATACACTGAGCTTGTATAAGTACAATTCGTTGCTATGAAGATTAGAAAGGGTGAGGAACAGGATTAGATGAGGTGGGGAGCACTGACTGCTGGTAAAAAAGCACAGTAGGCAAAGACCAAAGGACGATTTTGCAATAAAAAATCAATATGCAGGTGGCTACTATCAACACTGATAGAAATTAATGCCATCATAAGTGGGATTTACAAAGGCACTTGGCACTGGTTTAATTTATTTCTGCTGCAGTGGATGGGACTTTTGCTGGTGAGGTTAGCTGAAGCCATGCTTCTGAAAACAGCGCCCTGAAATCACCCTTACCTCTCCTGCTCCTTTATCCTGGAAAATATCCACATCATCTCTACAATAAAAACTTCAGGATGGAAAATGTTCCTTTGCTGTGTGACCTTGCAGCAGCAATTGCTCTGATAGAAGAGTGGGGTTTTTTTTAGAACTTGGCTTCACAGGTTATTCCCCCTCAGCAGACGCATTTAACTTGGATTCAGCTAAACCCCGTGAGCAGAGCCCATCAGGCTGAGACTCTGGACCAAATCGTTGTTCACCTTTGACAACACAGAATGCATGCAGCTGAGCTGAAACTGTCAATCAAGCCTGATTTTCTCTTTGCTTGGCACCTCTAAGCTAGTTCTGACCTGACTCTGTCCCCTCAGGGTGCCAGGCAATCCCTGCTTTCTGTCCTCTCCTCAGCCATGAGGTGGTTCCTTTGGCAAAGCCACCTGCTGCCCAGTTACTTGAGACATCTGGTGTCCCAGTAGAAGTGAGGAGAGGCGAGCTGTCAAGGGAGCCATGCTTGTAGAGCTGTGGCCATGGTTACAACCATATAACTTTTCTTTTTGGTGGGAATGGGAACTGTCAGGATTTTGATCTTCCCACGAAGCCTTCTTGTCCCAAACCAAAAGCAACCAGACTGTTTGCCTCACTCCATCCACAAATTATAAGTCTGTGTAATTATCACCCAGCACACCCCTCAGTGTGGCAAAAGAACTGGGGGTGCCAGAGACAAAGACTCAAGAGAAGCAGAAGCACTGAGTGAAATCCTTCTTTATGTCACTGTAGAAAGGTTTGATTGAAACATGCACCAGATTGCGGCAGGACAGCAACCTGAACACCTTGAATCATTGTGGCCATAGACAATTTCCCACACTGTGGGAGCTCTCTGAAGCCAAACACCATGCAGCCTTACTACACGTCTCCACATTACAACAGCCCTTGGTTTATTCAGCTCTAGAAGATCTCCTCATGAACTCAACTTTAATTTGCTTCCAAACAGGATTGTGTCACCATCTCCAGGCAGGCATTCAGCTCCCAGTTCCAGAGCAGGGAGATGTGGTGAGGGTTAAGGGCTTTATTCCTCTTAACCAACGGGAGGGAGGAGTCATGTTTTTCACTCCCTGCCTGAATTTAAGAATGGCAGAAAGCCAAGGAAAAGCGCACAGTGCGTGCACCTATGCAAACTACAACCAAGGGATGTAATTTTCTAATCTTCATAGCAGCCTTTCACATGAGCCCAGCAGCTCAGTTGCCAGTTTTCTCAGGTACTCACCAATATAAAGCCATACATATAATATTTAAGCTCAAACTCACAGAAATTGTTCTAATACAAAGTTTTCAATTTTTACTAATTTTTTAAAGAAGAATCACACATACTTTTATTCCGATAACTTTTTCTCACCTGCACTCCTGAAACTGGTTAGCAGCCCTGTGATTGCAATATTTCTCTCTTACTGTTTCCTTTTATGATTTGTATAATGAATTAGTTCTTTTCCCACCATTTTCTAAGAGAAGAAAGCATCCTTAAGGAGAGGTTAAAATTAAAATAATAAAAAAACACCTTTCTTTTTCCTACTCCCAAATTCTAATAGAGAAAATTTATTCTATTTCAGTGCAACAGATCCCTACTGTGCTGATGTCACCAGGCCTATTCATGATGTTGCATAAATTAGAGGCGATTACTAACTCTAACTGTAAGAAGAAAAAGTTATTAAAAAAAATTGTCAGACTTATCATACAGGCTAGATCCAGGAAAAATAATTTTAAAATTTTGCAATTTTCTCTTGAGTGAAAATCAAGAAATGCCCTGACTTAAACATGTGACTGATTCATATTTGGAAACTAAGAGCTTTTGTCCACAGGGACATCATGACTTTTGTGCTGCAACAGTTTCCTGGATGTAGGTTGCTGAAAATGTGGCCCACACAGTATAAAGAATTAAGGTAAAGGAATAGCTGCATCAAGAAATCATTTGTGGTGCTTCAGAATATATGCATATGCTTAAAATCCAGGTTTCTTAAGGTTAATGCATTAAAGATTAGAGTTGGGCACAAAAGTGAATCAACTGAGAAGTATCAAACATAGTAAGTTACCAGTGCTGAAAATAACAAATTGACTCTGACTTGTGCAAGTAGGCCACACGATATGCCTTTCTATTCTGATGTTTCAGAGAACTGCTTGAATAAATAAATTAATCGCACCATCACAAGGAAGCGCACACAGAATTTGCTTTACTGCAAGGCAAAGTGTGGCTTGGTAGGTGACCCAAATGGATGAGCAACAGAGCTGTGGGGAGCTGCAGCAGAGTTCTTGGAAAGCCATCATATTTGCTGCAACAGTAATTAGGCAAGAGCTGGCACGAGCTGATGGTGGTGCAGTTTTAAATAAAACTTGGTATTTGTTAAAGTGCTTTGGATGATGGTTGATACTCTTTGCTCAATATTCCTTATTGTTCCAACAGCCTTGAAAGAAGAGTTGTGAGAACTCTGAAAAAGTTCCCATAGCAACAGCAAGGAGATGGGACTATTTTTCTCCCAGGCCTGGGTGAACAGCAATGACACACGACTGTGATAGCTGGGCCCTTCCTGTGCTGAGCAAACCTACTCTGTTTTTCAATTTCTCATAGAAGGGGAATATTTTTATTGCCCTCTAAAAAGAGATAACTGACTTTCCCTTTAAAATAATTACATTATTATCCCTCCTAGGAGGACACAGAGCCTCTATTTACCCTCAGGGACAAGAACAATGAAACAACAGCCTGCATGCATGTACATCCTAGATTGCAAATAGGGCCAGCAATAAGGCTTGACGACCACCTCCCTATAAAGACTCCCTAAAATCCGTGCCTAGCCAGGTGGGCTTCATGCCTGCCCATGAGCCCCAGTTTTGCTCCCAGCCATTGGAATATTCCCAGGGAGTTTCATGTCTCTGCAGGGATTCAGGGGCGTCTCACAATCCCCCTGTTGCTGCTGTGGTCAGCAGCGTGCAGCTTCCCCAGGGACTCGCAGTGCATAGGCTTTTATACAGAAACATCTTTTTATCAGAGATGATGGGTCAGGCTAGAGGTGAAGTGGCCCACTTGGATCTCCCTGGTCTAGCCAGTCTTTCCTAGTTGCCTTCAGGAATTGATGGCTAATCACAGACCTTCAAAAGTCATCAGCACAGCCATGAGGTTAGCACACTTCTCTGGCCATCATGAAAGTTTTACTTAAAACAGGCTTTTACACATATAACACAGACATGTTAAGAACAAAAACCAGAGAACCAGCAACTCGTGGATCCACACTTCAAGAAAGTATTTCAGAATAGTGTCCACTCATATTTCAGGATCTCCCAGTACTTACAAGCAAACTGCTATCTTCTTAAGAGGAAAATTTACTAAAAAATACCAATGTAGCTATTGCAATTTTTGTAACCTCTATGCTCTGCCTCTATACTGCACCTATAGAGGTATCTTCCGCACTCTAACATGGTGAAACACTTTCCACTTCATTCTCCCTGTTACTCAAAAAAGATAATTTATTTAATAAACTATTAGATTAACTAAGTACAATTTCTTCTTAATATATCGACTTCTCCAGTTCTTTTCACATCCAATACTTCCAAGCAATTCCCTGCATCAAAAGGACTTTCTTTGTTGGGGTTACCACCTCTTCAGAATTGCTCACAACCCCAGTGTGACTCCTTACACATGCAAATGCAGGAAATCCCTGGTGCTGGGATGTGCCTGGCACATTCCATGTGCCAGACTGGTGTATACTTGCCTATTTTGACTTGGGGCTATAACTGTGCCTACACAAAGCCTTGCCCACATGGGCTGGGTTTTTTCCAGCACTAACCAGTGCAACTGGTAGATCAGGCCCCGACCCAAGTGAAAGGCGATGGCACAGCAAGGAGAGAGCGGTGCTCGGGGGTTTCCCTTTCACCAGCACTCCCCCTGTTGCTGCACACCAAAGGCTGCTGGTGTCTCTTGGAAGTGCCTCACAATGACAAGTGGTTTCCTTAGGGTTTGGGGGGTTTGTCCACAATTTCTTACCAACACGGAAAAAAAACAATAAAGATTCAGATGGAAAACTGAAAAACTGATTGGAAAAAAAAAAATCCAGTGACTTTCTACTCTCAGAAACTGTAATTTTTTGAAAAAATGTCCTTTGTCAGAAAAATTCTAAAAAAATTAAACATGGGAAGTATTTTGTTTAATTTTTCTTAAACACATATTTTCTTTATTTTTATTCTAAAAGCTCTGAAGGATCTCTAGGCATGTGAAAGAGTTTATTCCAAGAAACTGATTTCTCAAAGGAAGGTGCTGGCTTGCCAGTTTACTCAGCTAAAATTTGAGCAGTATAGAACCAACCAACCATATAGGTACCAAAAGGTACCTATAGAAAGCCATTGAAACAAGGTTCTAGCCCCACGACTACCAGGCAGCTATTGATAACAAAGTATTCTTTTATTCAGACTTACAGAAAGGTCTGCTCTCATACACAGCAACTGAGTAAATGGAGTAAATTAGTAAATGGAGTCACAGTAGTGCACTTTGTGTAAAAGGCGCAGCAGGCCTGTATTTTTTCCTTGATTTTATATGCTGACTTTATAGATTAGAAATAATTCAGAAAGGAAGAACTCAGTGTATTGGCTGACAAAATTCAGGGCAGATCAAGAAGAGTTAAACCAGGCTGCAGTGCTCTCCTCCTCCTCCCTTGTACTTCTTGGTCCTTAAACAAGGGTGCTGAGAACTCCAGCACTGCCGCCCCCTCCCCCAAAATAATTGAGCATGCCCCATAAAATCAGCCTGCACAATCCCGAGGGAGGTAGAAATTCCCATAAAAGGATCATTCCAAATCCTCAGGATAAGTTTATTTGGCATGCTATTCAAGCAATAGGAGCCTTGCAATTGTTTTCCTTGACCTTTTAACCTGCTTTTCTTATCCCAACAGAGGTCAAAGGACAAGAACCCGGCTCTCCCCCCCTCCGCCTCTCCCTGCCCGGCCCCTGAGCACACGAGGCTCCGAGGGAAGGGTTTAGCCCAGGCAGCCACAAACAGATGTCTGCAACGCGAGGGCTGGGGCCGGCAGGGGAAAGGAGGTGTAGGAAAGGTGACTTGAAGCTGGTATTTATTTAATTGATCATTAAGCCTGGAAGGGAGAGAAAAATCGAAGAAAGTTTTCCTGCGGGCAAAGAAAGCGGTGGGGATTAGGGCACTTTGTGTATCGATATAACAGCATTTTTTCTCCGCTGGTTCCAGCGGGTCAAGTCTTAGCAGTGCCTGGAGAGATCCCACTTGACTGGTGCTGCTCTCCGGGAAGATGGGGAGGGAGAAGCCTCTGCCAGGGGATTTAATCATATATGCCTTCCTCTACAGAAGCCACGAAATTATCCTGTGCTCTGCTTACACGTTGAAGGCCCCTCAGCTTGAGCTCTCGAGCAGCTGCAAAGGATGAGGAGGAAAAGGAAGGCGAAGGGGGCAATGCCCTCAAGGGGCGAAGGGCAGCTGTCCCTGCCCACCCCAAGGCGTTTTCCTGAGCAGCCGTGACCCTCCTCGCCCCAAGCCCTCGCAGGGGTGAGGCCGAGCCCCTGTGCCTGCCCGCGGGCGGACGCGGGGCCTGCCCCGCACCTTCGCGGAGGTGAGGGAGCGGCGGCGGGCCGCAGTGCCCCTCTCCTCCAGGCTTGGCGGTAGCGGCGCGGGGCCGGAGCTGACCCCGCCGCCGAGCGCGGCTTCCCCGGCCGGGCCACGTGACCGCGGGGGCGGGAGGGGCGGCCGCCGCCATGGTCCCGGCGGGGCCGGTCCGCCGCCGCCCCTTCGGCCGGGGCGGGGACCGCACCTCCAGCACCCCAGGAACTGCTGGCCAAAACCCCCTGTCCCGGCAACCCCCGCACCGCCGGGCTGATGGGCGGCCGAGCTGTTCTTACAGCAGTAAAGGAGAAAACGGGTCCTAGGGCTTTGGGCGTGTAGAGACCAAAGGGGCTGTTTGGCCCAGGGGTTCCTTCACAGCCCAGGTGCTTCTTCAGGCTGTAAAGGGTAGTTAGTCTATCCTTGTAAATCACACAATCCATTAGGTTGGAAAAGGCCTCTGAGATCGTGAACTCCAACCTGTGACCAAACACCACCCTGTCAACCAGACCAGGGCTGGTGACTCCACTCCCTCCCTAGACAGTCCATTCCAATGCCCAGCCACCCTTCTTGTGGAGAAATTCTCAGCTTCTAACTTAAGCCTTCCCTGGTGCAGCTTAAGACTCTGTCCTCTTGCCCTGTTGGAAATGTACTTTGGTTCAAACACAAACCAAAGAATTGGGTGTTTCTGTATCTTGCAGCTTTTTCTCCTCCCCTGAAACTAATTATCCACATTGTAGGTTCTGGAGCAAAGAAAGCTATGCATTCAGTGGGTCACATTATCTTCACAAAAAACCTGGTTGTGTAGAGTATTTCTTTCTACATTTTCAAGCAGAAACAGGGGGTTAAGGAAGGGGCAGGTGCTCTAGATGTCTTAGTTTAAGGTGTGGAAAGTCTTAACCCACAAATGCTCTAGCCCAGATGGCAACCAGTGTGTAGGGACCAGTTTTGCACTACCAGAGAAGATCCCTCACAGGACAGTTTTGCCTGGATCATTTTGGAGATTTTAGGCAGTGGGAGTGTAAAAGCATTTGGTCAAGTTGAGTTCCCATCCTTCCTCACCAGGTCATGGCAAGGACTGTAGCTCGTTGCCCTCTGAGATGACTCCTGACACAGAGCTGTGGAACAGCACACCAACACCTGCCCTCCCTGTGCTGGTTGTGCTCTGCAGTACCAAAATCTGTGAACCCCTCTCCAGTTTGTCTGTGCCGTGATCTTCCAGATCAGCCAAGAATGAGGGGGCAGTGTACTAAGCTGCCCAACATCACAGAACCTCATGGGAGTGATGCAGCTGCAGCCTTCTCTGCAACGTTGATCAAAACAACAAGAACGGGGATTTTGTTTCTTTGCGATACCAATGCATCACCTCTTGTCTTTCCTGAATTGTTTCTGAATGTCCACTAAACTGTAACAAAAAGAAAAATAAGAGGAGAAAGCCTTAGTCTGTCAAATGCTGCCTCAAATGAACAGGCTTCAGGAGGTCTCTCTGGGGATCTTGGGACGGATTAAACAGCCAAGTCAGTGATGGCATGAGGCTGTGCTGTGAGAGAGCGCTGTGAAACTCATTCCAAGTGTGAAAGCCAGATTGATGTGAGTGATGTGGTATTTCATGTGGATGTAAAATAGGGATACACGCAGACAACCAGTTTCTCTGCTGACTTAATCTAATGCCATTCCAGTAATCTCAGAAAATGGCACTGATTAATGCAAGAAGTGACTCGGATCCTGGAACAATAAGAGCAGGGTTTCAGCAGGAGCAAGTAAAGGGGACAGAAGAGTTCAGGCTTGGTGTAAACTGATGTTTACTTAAATCTACAATAGTGTCCATAATAAACACAGGATCAGTTCTGCCTGTGAGAAGTTTCCAGTATGATTTAAAAGCTTTTGGAATCAGTGGAAAAATATTGACATCTACCTCTTTTCTCACTAATTTAAACTTGCTATGCAGCTTAAACCCCAACTCTCGTCACAGCTGAGTTTGATCACTTAGCATTTTTTGGGCTGTTTTAACACATTTCAGGAGTCCTAAATAGAAGCCAAGTGTATCCCCTCTGTTTTAGAGGAAAATAAAGAAAAGCAAAGCTTTTTTTGTATGCTTGAGAGAACTGAAATGACTACCATGAACCTAGCATTCGTAGTATGCATTCTGATAAACCATCTTTTTGGAAATAATTATTAAAACATATTTTTATTTTTATAGATTGTTTGATTTCTTTGCTGCTGAAGGTATGTTTCCCAGTCTGTTGTCTGAAAGAAACTCATGACAAAATGGGCAAATTGACAGGAAAATAAGACCTAATGATGGAGACAATCCAAATGGAAAGCCTGCTGCAATTTGACAAGGATCCACCAGAATTACTGGACAGATTACAAACACCACCGCTTGCAATTTCAACCAAAGTCATCAAATTTTTTTTTTTTAAAGGCTATTGAAAGTTCATGGTATATCTAAACAAAATGCAGTTATTCCATCCTGCATTGTTTGGGATTTTATTGTTCAGTTTGCCTCACTAATGCATATGCAGTCATGTTTATTTAAGCTAGAATATAAATACACTTCATCTTTTGCCCAGGATTTTTTTTTTTCTGAGCAGTTACTGTGTAATGGAATGAAGTGGGGCAGCCAGAACCACATGGTCCCAGGCGTTCTCTTCTGTTTAAGTAAAATAAAGTGCTCTCAGTAGGCTGTCAGGAAAACTAAAAAGAAAAATATGCAACTGTAGCAGTCATGGTTACAGATGAAACTGTGTTTGTATGCATGTGTATGCAAGCATGTACTGGCCTAAGTGCAGCCTGTTTAGTTCTGTAGAGAGCTTTCCTGCTACACCATAGCAGGCAAGTGCTTCACATTGGGTGTGAAATTCCCTGACAATAGAAAACAGGAGCCTGCTCAGTCACTTTTAAAAATATGTCAATTCCTACCCCTTTTAATTGAGAAATGATTTTGTCATAGGGGAAATACAAGTTCTCTTACATTTGCTGGGTTTGGGACCATAAAATCCATAGTGCCCTTGGTGGATGTTTTTTCCAGGAGAAGGCAAGAAATGTAATTACTGTTTTTCCTTTGGGTTTTGTTGTGATGATGCAAGCTCCGTAAATAGTTTAATATCCCCTTTATTCTGTAATGTTCTTAGTAGTTGCGGTGGGATATGCTGAATCATCTGATCCTTTGGCCGCCTTGCCATCTTCCTTTGCCCAAATAGCTGCTTGTTTTTAAAGCTGTTCTAGCCCATCTCTCCCTTTTTGCTGTTGTCCTTCATGAGAGGGATGCTTTTATGTTATGTTGCTGCAGGCAGTATATTGCAACTCATCCACTTGTATGGATAATGAAGCAGAGTATGGAAAAGGTGGGATGCAGTGGGCTCTTAGTATGAATGCCAGGTAACATGCAGTGCTGCTTGACTGTGGGAACTGACAGTGGTCAGAAAATAGATTTTTAGGCTTCAGGCACCACCTTGAGCCTGTGGGAAAGCCAAGTACATAACTTTCCCACTCTGGCCTGAGAAATCATAAGGAGGAACCCAAACAGTCCTTGTACGTGTTCTCTTCCCCGACACCTGGTGTTTTTCCAACTTGTTTACTGGCAAAGATATTTACAAAGAGGTGTAAGCTCTAAATGACCAATCATATTCATTGTACCGAAACCCTGTATAAAAGAGTGTGTCTTTCAATAAACCTTCACTATGGTGCCCTCCAAGACCGGAGTTCTTACCTGTCGTTATTTGAGCCGTCCCAAATCGTAACGATACCTGACTTCTAACTATATTCTGAAGTCTTAAAAAAACACAAAAAGGTAAAACTAGTATTTTTTTCTGTTTATGACTCGAACCCTGCTTGTTTTCAACAAGAATTCCTCGTTTCAGCTTTTCAAAGCCATAAGGACTGTTGACCTACTTTTCAGGCGGGAAAAAGACACAGAGGCAGCAAGCTGGTTTGCAATATACTGTAAAATTATTTCCTTCCACAAGTACATAAACACTTATTTACATTTTACATTCAAATGTGACTGGCCTTCCAAACCTGAGAATCTACTTTGATTCCTCAGATGCTGATTTTTAGAATGAGTGGTCACAGATTCAGGGAAATGCAGCATTTACTTCTTTTAAACAGACCTTCAGCATGTCTTTTTTTTCCTGCTTATTTGAAAGCAGATTTTTTGTTTTCTCTGGACTTGTATTTTGGGGGGTTCAGACAAGGGCTTGGATATATATGTGATCCTTCAGGCCAAGATGATTTTAACCGTAGCACATTTATGAGACCTGTGGGTGTGATCGAGGAGCACGTTTTCAGAATCAATTAACCGGTGCTGTGGTGTGCTGGAAAGGGAGGCAGAGATGTGAGTGGAGTCTGCATGGCTGGTACTGTTTGGAAAGGCCTCTGCTGCAGAGGATCAGCAGCCTGTCTGTGTTCGCTGCCTCCCACTTCAGTGTCACCCCATCCGTAGAGAAGTCAGAGTCTGGAACGCAGAAGCCTCTTTCTCAGATTTCCCTCTGACATCCAGTACTGAATGTACCTTCTGTGTCTGAACTGAAAATTTCATCACCTTTTTCATTCTTCTGATTTCACTCTCCCTCTCTCATTCCTTACATAAAGCAGAAAACACACGCAAGAAAACGCAGCCAGAAGGTCCCTCAGTGTAGATGGGGGCTGGGATGTTGTTCAAGACAATTACTCTGGGAGACTGTGTAGCTATGCAATTGCAAAGCCAAAGAAGGAGCCCTGGGGAATTACATCAGCTGCTTAATTACATCAGCTGCTTTTTTTTTTTTTTTTTTTTTTTTTTTTTTTTTTTTTTTTTTTTTTTTTTTTTTTTCCCTTAGGAAGGGAGAAAATCTTGAATAAGGTTATGAGCTGTCTATCTAATCAGCACTGCCCTAGTTCACAGCAAAGCATGCAGAATGAACCAAGAGCAGAGCACACACTGCTTCTGCAACAAGCTGTTTTCAAAAACCAAGGCACATAATTTCCTGTGAAGCCCTAAAGAATGGAAAGGATAATATGAAACGCAGGCTTTTTCCTGGTAATCCTCTCTGTGTATATTCTGTTTCACCTTCAATCTCTCTTTGTCTCCTCTCTGTCATTCATGACTCAGCACTGCCTTTCATAAAACCCCTGTGCCTCTCTTGAACACGCTGACAGCCTCACACTCCTCTTGCAGGGCTGCAGATCTGATGCCTTTGTCTGTCCACATAACCTGACTCATCTCTTCTTGGACACTGGCCTTTGCCACTCACTTCCTGACAGAAAAAAGTATCACACTGGGTTAAAAAAAAAAAAAAAAAAAAAAAAAAAAAATCCACTCAAGGCCATGAATGGTGTAGGATTACTCAGCTAATTGCAGCACCAGCTCAGAGGCAGGTTTCAGCCACACCAGGAGCTGGTACCTTCCAGGTGTCTCCCAGAGCCTTCCACGAGCACTGTTTGCTGGATGGCACTCCAGCCCCTGCTGAAAGTTCTCTCCCCCTTTCTTGGGCACTGTGCCACCTGCACAGCTGCAGAGAAATCCCCCAAACCCTTTCACCTCTCCTGCTCCGTAGTGGCAACACCCACTGCTGGTGCTTTTTAATGCTGCCACATCACTTGGAGTGCTGTCTCCAAGGGCAGGCATTTTGTTTTGTTTTGAGTATCTAGCACATCCCCCCCAACCTGTGACAATAAGGAAAGATTTAAGCAGTCGCCAGACTAATGGTTCTGACATGGAGACAAAATGAAATAGCTCAGAGTGGAGCTGGCAACCGGGAAACTTCAGAAACAAATTGATCTGGCAAGGAATTTTTATTATGCTTCAGGGAACAGGTTGGTCTGACAAAAATAGAAGTTGGCAAATAGATTGCCTCTTGGAAAACGGCACACCGAGGTGGTGCAGTGAGATGTGGCCTGGTGTCTGATCTGGCTCCAGGAGCTGCGGTTGGCTGGTTGGGAAGGAATGAGGAGATAGAGCTCTTCTTGGAGCAGAGCTTTTGTCATTTGTGTGTTTCATAAAGCACCGTGCCCACTTGCGGCTTTCTCCCGCGGCTCCTGTCACAGTCAGAAGGCTCTGCCAGTGCTCATCATCCTTGACTTTCTGCAATGTGTTCTGCTCCCTCTTGACACAGTCATGGTGTCTGTGTGCCTCCAACCTTTCTCCCATCCGTCTCTTGGGCTTCTGCTGTTCCTCTGCTTCATTTCTGAGTGTGGTTAGGGAGAGTGGGGAGCCCTGGAGGAGATTTTGCCCTAATTGCCCAATTGTGGTAGCTCCTGTCACGGGGGCTATATGTTTTTTATACCTGCAAAGCACCCGAATGCTTAATACCAGGAGAAAAGAAGCTGTTTATAACCTGATGTAGTATTGCTAATGGGAATACCAGGCCTCCAGAATGGTTAAAAGATTTTTACTATGCACTAAAATATTTTGTCATCAGTATAGAGCATGCAAACCATTCATTCTCTTTAAAAAAATCCACTTACATGCCTAGCAATTACAAATTTCTCTGTCTCCACCTGCGAATATGTTTCTAAAAAGTAGCCTGTTCTTTCTGTAAATTCTTCTTGTCAGCTCTCTCATTTTTCTTTTTTTTTTTTTTTTTAATGATTCATCTTTTAGTTACTCATTGTTCCTTTATATGGCCTCCCTATATATCTGGACCTTTATGTAATGAATGGTATTCTCCATTCCCTGTGTTGATTCTTGGTAAGAGTAATAGCTTGTTACTATATTGTAGCAGTATAGACAAGGAAGGATTTAAAAAAAAAAAAAAAATTAGCCAGTATGGGTTGGGGTTTTTTTTCCCCACAGGATAAGTACCATCAATAGAATAATTTAGTTAAACCATATAAAAAGAATAAGTCTGGATCTTGAAAACTGGTCAGAAATCCTTGGATATACTGTGGGAAATGTGATAAATACTTATGTCATGGCACAATGCAGACATTTTCCTGCATATCTAAAGACGGAAAATTAGGAAATAAAAAAAATTATTACCTTGCTTGTCTTTTACTCTGGTCATAATGATGTACCTCAGTTGACATTAATGCACTATAATAAAAATTAAGTCAGTGCATTGCTGCAGGTCCATTATTTGTAGTTTGGGAAGGAAGCCCTGTGGGCCCTTGTACTTTCCTACTAGGGTAAGAATATACTTGTCCAGGAGAATAGGCATTCACAAGGATGAGAGATGAGTAGTATGGTAGTTCAAAGGCTATATATAGAGCTCTTGAATTTTTTTTCCTTTTTTTCCTTTTCTTACCGTCTTCCTGACAATTTCGTAGTTTCCTGCCAGCAATCCATCTGTTGCACTTTAGGTTAAGGTAATGTATAAATCTTGCAGTAGTTATGAACCCATTACAAGGGAAAGGTGTAGTTTTGATTTTTACGCTATAAAACTGTTTGGAAAGTGTGTGGATGAAAATGACTAACAGATAACGATGACAAGCTGTTCTAGCAATAAACACAAGCACACCATTCTACCAGGAGGGCTTCACAAAATGTACTTCAGTTGTGTGCAGTGTTAGTGATGCGTTGTCCAGGTCACTGACATCTGGATTCTTTTGTTTTACAAATGGTGCGTAATCCAGTCATATTTCAGAAAACTTCACACTGTTTTTTCCCAAACCACAGTTTCTAGAATTCCTCATGATTTTGGGATTGATGAATCCAATTAGCTTTGCATGACCGGGAAGAAAATATGCCACTTTTTTCTTTTGCTTAAACATGACATCTTATTCATTGTTTTGGTGAAAATCAAGCTGAATTACTCCCAAGCAGTTAATTGATTATATTTAAAAGGTTTGTTGTAGAGGTTTTCTAGGTCTAGAGATGCTTAATGTATTGCATGCCACAGTTTAATCCAAAATTTATTTGGCAGCTTGTGAAAACAGATTAAGTTAGCATTTAAAAATTGTTGATTCAACATCAGCTTTGATGGGTAACTGAAGAACAATTATATACTTGCAGTCTGTCAGTCTCAAGCCAGGTTAAATCCTGAAAAATGCCTTATGACCTTATAAGCATAAATTACTATGAGTTATGAGGGCTGCAGTATGGTTTAGAGTTTGAAAGATGTTGATAAAGCATGGTGGAAAGACATGGATTTTATAAGATAGCTCTGCCTTCCATCAGTCTTAAATCCAATCTGAAGTATCACTGAATCAAAAAAAGAACAGAAAAAAGAAACTCTCCTTATTCTGTCCCTTCCAATTTTTCTTCCTTTTCCCCTCGCCCTTGATTTTCCTTTCCTGTTTCCTGTTTCTGTTTTTCTTCACCAAAAGTGAAAAAGCTGCTTTTTATGCAAAAAGGAATATATCCTTCTTCCTCCCTGTGACCAGTAAAAGATTGTCTGAGTTAGTTTCTGTAACATTACTGGATACAATATAGGTGGAGGGTGAGTAGATGACAGGGGAAGGAGCAGAGTCAAGTTATTCCTGCAGTGAACTCTAACAGCTGAGAACTGAATGAGCTGGGAACTCTTTCCATTCTTAAACCACCTTTCCTGAGGGAAAAATAAAAGAAAAAGGCAGGTGATATTTTAACAGCTATAAATGTTTTAAAATTATGACTTTGACTGTTTTCTGTATTCCAGTTGTTCATTACTCAGATCTTTTGGAGATACAAAGGAAGAGTTTTGTCGCTCTTCTCTCTCTTTTGGAGGTTTTTCAGCCTGTTCTTTGCAATATCACTATCATTTTCATATAGATGGGAAAAACATTCCAGTTTCCTTTGCCTCAAAATTTTAAATATATATTTTTCAGAAGAATGAATTTGTGTTCAGTCATAGGGGAGAAAGAGCCTGAAATGTTATACTTTCATGAAAATGTGAAGAAAGGATTTTTTTTTTTTTTCATTTTGATTCTCCTGAAATTTCTTAGGCAAATCTCATTGTGTGATTACTGCTAGTAACAAATGATTGAAGCAATATGAAAAGAATAAGGCAGGAGAGGATGGGAGGAAAAGGAGGCGGTTGATTATGAATGTGAAAACTTTATTTACACACACACGAACAATCAGCAGCTTTGAGAAAAGAATGCAGAAAATAGCACACACACACATTTTTTACATTTCTGTATGCATAATGGTCCTCTGAACAAATCAACCAATTTGGTAATTTTTCTCCACAGAGGATTTGTTATGCTTGTAGAGAGGCAGCATTTTGAATGACACTGTTTTTTCTTCTTTATGCTTAGCGCTCATGAGATGAAGTTGACAGAAGGGGGATTTTTTTTCCTGTAGTCATCCTGCACTCAGCATGATGCAAGGCTGATTTTGAGGGAAGAGAAGTTGCGATGTTTTCTGCAAAGCCTCCACACCTCAGGCACAAGATTGGTTAAATGGGGTTCCACTGACATGTTAGGGTAAGTCCATAAATGGGAGACGTAAGTGAGCAGAGGTAGAGGTGGAGAAATACATTTTGCTGCTCTTGTGCTGTCAGGAGCAGGTCAGCCCTCACCAACCCATTGCTGCTTCTTGATCATCACGCCCACAGATTTGGATGTTGATCCAAATGGTGGTGGCGTGGTGGCACTGACCTCTGTCACATTTAGCACACACCAGTGTCACCTTAGATCTTAGATGTGCTTAAAGGTGGGCAAACAGGACTCCTCCAGGGGTTGGTCCCATTTGCACTGTGTCCTGCAAGCTGGGTGGCAGCTGGCAGTTGTGCAGTGAATTGTGGTCAATGGATTTTGCAACATTGTCTGAATCACTGGGCTCAGCAAAGAGAGTTGAATGCTGGGCAATGATCATCCATATAGAAGCATGTTAAAACCATTAATAAGTGGTGATGAAGATGAGGATTAGGTCTGTGTGGGATTTGTGTTTGTTTGCTTTTGTTTGTCTTCTGAAAAAACTTAATTTTTTTCCCGGTATTGATGTTGCTTTGTCACTGGTGGTGGCAGGGTGGCTGATGTAGGTTTATAAGGGCTTTTTGGCTTTTACAACTTTTATGAACAAGCATAGGCATAGGCACTGTTTAATGTCAGTAGTTCAACATTTGCAGCCTTCATATTAAATGCAAGCTCAAAAAAAAAAGATTATTGAGAATAAGTCTTAAAATTCCCTATCTGTATTTGTCTTTTCCTCCATTTTTACTGGAGGAAAAGCCTCTTTGGAAAGACTTCCAAAAATCCCCTCATGAATATTTGCATGTGTGCTTATGTGGGTGCCTTTGTGTACAGGGGTGTATCCACCTGCCAGAGACATTCTTGCTTCCTCCCCTTTAGCTTGGGAGTTTGTGGAGACTGAGATGATTGTTTATTAAACTCATTAGGAAGTCTTTTAAAGACCCTTCCTCAACCTGCTGTGGGCCTTTTCAAAATTAGGAGAGTCAGGCCCGAGCAGGCCCATGAGACTGACTTTTGGAAGTTTCTTCTAGGGAAGGGTCAAGGCTGGAGGAAGCAAGGATGTGCCTGTGTGTGCAACGCACACGCACTGCCAGAGCTGTACAAGATTTCTCATCAGGGGCAGGTTTGGCTCTGTTCTGCCTGTCTGTCTGCTCTCATCTGGATTTGCAGTGAGGGCTGGAACACCTATACACGTGTAGCGAGGTGCATCTTGCTGCTGTGTAGGACACACTCCTATCAGAAGGGATGCACCTGGAATTTTGTCGGGTGTCTGGTGAGGGTTGTGCTAGACAGGCACCTTTTACTGTCACTTGCCTGTGACTGGCTCTTGCTGTAAGTCCAAGGCAGCCCATGAGCTATGCTCCCAGTTACAGGACCCTGTTTCAGCATGTCAAAGGACAGGCCATCATTTTTTCATGTTGACACCTTCCTTGGCATCCAGGTAATCCCAGGGCACTTTGGGATGTAATTTTTTGATCGTTGAGTGCGACAGTTTTTTCTTGCCCACAGTCCTTGTGAGGAATGAGATCAAAGGCCTCTCACTGGGCTGCTCGGGCTGCATTGCATCCTTGGTTTTCTACTCTCCTGTAGGAGTGTCTTTATTTGGAGCAGTTGCAGCTGTAAAAATCCATTACAGTTTCAGTGAAATTCAACTGTATTCAGGTAGCTACTTTATATATTTTCAAATAGACATTGTATTTTACAATTGCTGCTACAGTATGCAGAGTTAGGAAGTATGTGGTTCAAATAAAATGAGTTAATATTTGCATTTGTTTAAAAATGCAGTGTTGCTATTGGAATGCATTTAGAATTGCATGCATCTAGAGGGAATCTAATCTTTAATTTTAAAATGCTTTCTACACAATGTTTTAGGTCCTCTCTACTGATTTATCTAGAATGGTAAAAAAAAAATATAATGCTGTGTTAGATCCAGCAAGTAATTTTTATTTTGAAATTCATTATATTTTGTGAGGTGAAGACACATGGTTCTGTAGTGGTATATAGCAAAAGAAAATCTGTATTATGCAAAATGTGTTGTGAAGGATGGACGCTAAGAATACCAAACACTTTCTGCTGTAATTCCTGTCATGACAAAAATCTCTCTTACTGATGATGTTGGATAAATATTTAAAGCTGAAACATTTTCCATGGAAAGATGCAGATTCAGTGGCATGAAAATAGTCTATGGACATGCGAGACTTTGTTGAATTTCATGTTGAAGAAAATCCAACACATGCCAAAATAATCTGAATACTTTGCCTCAACTTTCAAAATGAAACTTCCAGTTTTTTATTTCAAATGTATTTCTTGCCTAGAACTATATTTTCAGTAAAAAAAACAAAACAAAAAACAACCAGTCAAAATTGAAATGATGTGTTTAACAGTGAGAGGATTTTCAGTTCAGTGACAACTGCTTTTTCTGTCCTTGTTCCCTTCTCCTCCCACAGTGGATTTGCCATCAACTAAAAATATCCATCATATTTGTAGATCTGTGTCTGACTACTCTATTTCACAGCTCCTTCCCTTTGGACTGTGCCATTTCTATTCCATGCTTCTCAAATATGATTTTCAAAATTTTTGTGTTTGCCAGTCATCTGTCTTACCTCCATCACACTGTACCCTTAGTCTGTATCAAGTGACAGAGTTGGAGAAAACTCTGTTGGAATAACTAATTTTCAACTGTTTTGGTTTTGCTCGACCTTCTAAAGGCTACTGCCTGCTGTGAACTCTGCTGTTTCTTGGCAAATTTCCTCACATTTCATAAAGTCAGCACTGCTGGGATGGTGTCTCCAGAATATCAGAGGTCTCTTTCCAGTCAGTGTTTGAAACACACAAAATTTATTTCATAGTTCAAGGACTGTTTTCTTTCTGTTTCCATCCCCCAACATGGGGCTTGGGCAGAGCTGTTACAGGGATGAGGAGCAATATCTGGGGCTGGAGGTTCCTTAGTCCTGCTCCCCATTTCTACACAGCAGGTGTAACCATTGCAGCTCAGTGGGTCATCAAAGCAAGCACAGGTCTGCTGCACGTCCTCTGCACGGCGGTGCCACACAGCAGAGCCATTTTGCAATCAAAAGCAGTGTATACAATAATGAAGAAATGCCAGAAAGGGGTTCTTTGTGCATGTATTAAACCCCACAAATGGTGATTCGTTACAGCTTCATGATGTGAAAGGTCCAGAACCTGCTCACTGGAAAGCAGTGTTGGAAGGAACTCTAGGAAACTGCTTATTTTCATCTTCATTTTGTCACTAGCAGAGACTTGAAGCAGTTTAGATCCCAAGCCTCACACCCCAGAAAGAACAAATTTCAGTAGACAACAAATGTAGAAGAGGGGTTGTTAAAACTCTGTGTAAGGGATAACATGATGGGCTGGCTCCAGCTGGGGGGATACCTGTAATTTGTTCACTCTTGTGTGCTGTAATTCTGACATGGGGCTGTTTTCTGAATTGGAAAATTGGCTTCTTGTATTGACAAAAGCCAGGTTACAATAGCTTTTTCCTCTCAGACATGTCTCCTATGCAGAGAACCAAAAAATGTCTGTGTCATTCCTGCTCTGTTCAGAGGTTTCTTCAGAAAAAGAGTGATTTGAGGCTGCCTATGCTGCCCTGGCATGCTGAAGCTGGCACATCAGACCAAAGGACCATGGCCTGTGGGAGCTCCCATTGCAGGTACACCACGTGTGCCCTGTCCCCACAATCAGCTCTGGAGGACCACGCAGCCTCTGAAATATGTGGCTGCCTTTAATCCTGAGAAAAATTTTAGCCCACCCATTCCAGCCTGGGCTTGGCATGCCCCTGTCCCCAGAGAGGTGCCTGATGCTGGGGCTGGGGCTGCCCTGGTGCCCTCAGCTGCCCTGCTTCTGCCTGGGCTGGGACAGGCCCTGGCTGCCTGGCCCTGCCATCACCTGCCACAGGGAGCTGGGACAGGGGCTGATGGCCATGGGGATGGGTGTGGGGTCCTGGACCCTGGGTAGGGTGGGGTGAACCCTGGGGGGCTGGTGTTGCACCCAGAGACATGATGGAAAACAGGCAGGTGGGAAAATGTGGTTGTACTCTGTTAGCTGACCTAGTGATAGGCTTAGGGTAGCAGAGAGACAGAGCAAATAGCACGTCTCAGAAGGCTTTCAATATATAATGGCTTATTTAGTTATTTTAATTAAATAATTTATTTATGTGAACTGAAGTTTGGCCCTTTAACTGTAACGTGTAGGTCTAGTACATGCTCTGCTGTGTGGAGTATCTGACTCTGCAGGCAGAGCTGTTTATATTCCAGGATTCTCTGAGCTGTTTCTGACATATCTTTGTTAGAAGCATTATGCATTTTATATCTCATTCCTAACAGTGAAATACAAACCTCACACTTAGGCATTTCCCACAAAGCAAAACCCCTCTGCAACTTAGAAATGCTGAACGCTGATTTACTGTTCATGTGTGAACAAATAAATTCCCCAGAAAGCTGTTGTTTGGAACGTGGGGCACGCAGCTTGCCTCTGCAGCTGTGTGGTGTGGGATGAGGTCATCCCTGCCACAGAGCCAGCTCTGTCTGCAGCCCTGCTGCCAGAGAAAGCCCCAGACAGCCTGGAAGAGGAAAGGAAGGCATGCATGGAGGGTCAAAGAGTGTGGGTTTTGTTATGATTAAACTCGTGCAATTGCAAACCTTGGGATTTCTTAGCATGGTCTTCCTCAGCAGTGGCAATTCCAAAACACTCCCTCACCTGCCTGAAGAGAGTGTGAGCAGCAGCATACCCCTCTGTTAGAAAAACAGAAAAATAGGTGAAAGCAAATTGTTCAAATGTGCATGATAAGAAAATGTATATGAAGTGCAAATAGATTGTCATTACTCTTACTCTGTTATGGGCTACTCGGTCTGATTCCAGAAGCGGAATGTGACATTTTTTCAGAGCGGTACTGACAGAAGATCCACAAGACCCTGCTGCAAGACCTGGGTTGAAGTCTGAGGCTTTACAACCTCTGCATCATTTGACACAAGGCAATATGTCAATGTATGAACATACAGATGTTAATGTCTTAGTGTAAAGATGCTAGCACATTTTAACATTCTGTGCAACTTCATGCAGCCTTTTTGCACATTATATTCATATAATTATGATAAGCATTTTAATCTTCCCAGAAGCTTTGGGAACAAGCTTACTGAACTGTGACTTGGTGAATTTTTGAACTCTCTTAAGGCAGAATATGATGAATTATTAATGAACATGAAATACTTTTATGATGTTAGTGCTACTGGCAGTCTGGATGACTTCAGTTTCTTGGGCATGCCAGCTAAAAAAGAGATGAGAGATTTCTCTCTGTCTCTCTCTTTTAATTTTTAAGCCAAAAACACACTATAAAATCACCTGCAAAACTGAATAAAAATACTATCCATTGAGTCCAAAGGAAAAACAGCAAGTAGAAAAACATTAGTAATGTGCTCTATTGAAAATGAAAAAAAGAAAATCAATAAATGAGAAAACCTACTGAAATAGATTTCGACATGACACAGTAAAGGAAAAAGAGAAGAAGAAATGGTATTCCAAGGAATCTGCCAGTGTGTTGAGTCATGCCACAGCAACTTTGGATGAGGTTGGCATAAACAAAGGATTTTGTGTGTTGTTAATAAAACAGCACATACATTGTGCTGCAAACTCTTTCTGTGTTTACTGGGGAGAAAAAAAAAACTTACTTTAAACAAATGAGAAGACTTACATAGGAATTTTGACCTCAGACCCCTTCAATTTTACAGAACAGAGGCTGTGTTAAAGGAAGCTATGTAACATTAGAAACAAATCTGATATGTCAGGTTTAACTCCATCACCATAAAGACTGGGACCCTGTGGCACACAGAGTTCTACAGCTGTAGCATACAGAAGAAGAGGTATTTCCAGGATATTGTGGTTTTGAGAACTTTGCATTTAAGCAATCATTGAAGAATAAAATATCATCAGTTGTGAATGATGTTTTGTCCAGTAATGCACTTGGCAGGAATTCATGGTTTCCTGGAAATATATTGGTCTTTTTGAAGATGTTGGTTTATTTTTTTCTGCAATGGATAGCTGATCATAACAAAGCCAGCTGGAATAGCTGATAGCTTGATGACTGTAGCACTTACATGAAAACTTATGTTTCTTTCCTTCTCATTATTTTTGTGTATTATTCTGCCTTCTGTACTAAAAATTATAAGCTTCCTTTTCTTCATCTGATGGAATGAAAACACTTCCTAACACTGGTACACTAGAGAGTGGGTGTTTCCATTCAGAGTTGCCTTGTCAGGCTGGTATGAGAGGACATGAATGAAGTCCCACAAAGCCAAGTGGAAAATCCTGTGTCTGGGATGGAGCAACCTCATGCAATTGTACTGGCTGGGGACTGTTTGGCTGAAAGCAGATTTGCAGAAAATGACTTGATGGTCCTGGTGGATTCAAGTTCATTGGAACTGGACAAGTTCATTTTGTGAAAAAAGGTTCCACTGTGGGCTGCAGGGGCTTAACCAGAAGGTCAAGTGATTTTTTTCACTCTATTCAACATTTTGAAACCACCCTTGGAGAGCAGTGTCCCTTTTTGGCCATGCCAGTAAAATGGACACTGATATACTGGAGTGAGTCCAATGAAGGGTGGACAGGGGACTGGATCAGCTGTTGTAACCGGCTCTGCTTGGAGCAGGGACTTGGACCAGGTGACTCCCAATCTGCATGAGTCTGCAGTTCTGTCTCACAGACTTGGAGCTTTTCATGTCACGTGTGCAAATCCTTAAACAGGGTTTTCTGTGCCATGTAATCATGGCCTCATTTTCTTTGGCTGTGCTGCTCTGTTTTCCCAGAGTTTTAGAGGAAGTGGCAATCCCATGCGTTTGTGCACATCAGCTCTGCCAGTTGTACTGGCTGGAAGATTTATTGCAACGTGAAAAGTGTGCTGCCTTTCATTTCTGAGCCAAGGACCAAATATTCATGAAGATGTGAATGCACATTTTCTGGGTAGTGAAAAAAAATGTAACTGGGATGTAACTGGATACTGGATATTAAAATCTGGATATTATCATTTTATCTGTTCTTGCATCTTAGTTGCAGTGTGGTATCTTAGAAATTGTTAGAGATTTTTGAAAATGATATACTGAACATTAAAATGCACAACCTGTTCATTAGCAGTAGTTGGCTGTAGTTTTGCAGGATTTTCTTTCCCAATTATGTTGCTGTATTTTGCTGCAGGATGATGAAGGGTACATCTGCATTGTCTTTCCTATATATGCTGACTTGGGAAAGGCTTTCCTACCACCCGGATGCATCCTCTGAGTGCTGATGGGGGTTTCACATTTTGATAATATGAAAATTCAATTTCCTTTTTCATCTCTTATATTCAGCTGTCCTGCATTGTCTGACAATACATTTCTTCTTGTTTACTCCTGCTTGTGCAGTATTGCACTTGCCCTCAGAATGTGGCAGTATGTCAGAGATTGGTAACAACTAATAGGTAGATTTACCAACACAAATCATCTAGATATGCATTCAGGATAGTTTAGAGCTACTTACAATATAGCTCAACCAAAAAACAATTTTATAAAACATTATTTCTTACTTGAATAGTTCTGTCATTAAAGAAAAAAAGGGAACCCTATATTTTATTTAAACCACTCAAAAATATAGGTTTTGGAAACAGAATTTTAAAATTGATACATGGATCTGGACTTTGAAATCCAGACCTGAGGACTATTTATTCTCTGATGAACCTACATGCACTTAAAGAAAACAGTTTAGGAAAATAGGCCCATTTTCATCTTCCTAAGACTGGAAACTTCCCAGTAGTGAATCATTCCTGAAGGATACTTGTATCCTAGCAAGGATAATAACATTTATTTTCTTTGCAAACCATTAATTTTGAGTATTCGAGTTCAAGATTTGCAATTATTTGCTCACTGGTGTATTGCTCCAGTGAATGTTCTTTTGGTATACAAATATTCCAGATGACTCAAGAGAAAAGGAGTTTACATGAAATTATAACGAAATTACAAGAAATACCATGATGGAATTCCTTGAAGTGTTTTGATGACATTTTGAGGAATTTATAGGCACAATCAGAGAATCATCTGGTTTGGAAACGATTCCTCCTGAGCCAAGCAGTCCATGTTCCTTGCTGCGGTAGAGCTGGATAATTCCATGCAGTGCAGAAGGCCCTGGTGCTTACATTGAGTTTCCTGGGATTATCCCAGCTGTGTGGAGCTGTGGACCCTGCACATGCTGTCATAGGAAAAGCCTGTGTGTGTGTAAGCAAATAACAATGTGCTGTGTGGTTAGCAAAGAGGAATCTGTCCACTCTGACCCATTAAATTCCTTCCTGTTCCAGCCCTTTATAACTATCCACCACCATAAGCCTGACTCCTACTGTACAGATTTCATGGAGAATGTAGTCTCATCGCTTTCTATTTCCTCTGCAGATTCACAGAAGTACTCCTTTGATTTCCATCATGCTGCTAAGTGAGTGGGAATGAATTACTGTGAGAAGAGGAAGGGAGCACAAATCTATTTTTGGTCTTAAGGAAATGAATTAATTTAATCTGATATGATTCCTCCTGACAAGCACATACTGGCTACCATTTCACATCACCTCATCAAAGCATAAAGATGTTTACAAATGGGCAGAATCATTAACAATTTGCCAGCTGGCTAGCTAGGCAGCTTAGACTTTAACTGCTGAAGCTCCATTTTTCTGGTGTGTCTCTATTATGTATATTAGAAATGGTATATTGATGTTAACTGCAATAGACAGCAATTTTAGCTTATTTAAATCTTACAAGTTGTGCAAAACTCTTATGCCTGAGAATATGGCTGGGGTGGAATCCTGCTGCTACACAGAAATGCTTCCTATAGGAAAGAAAAAGAAAGGTAGCTTAAAATATTTGCCTTTTTTTTTTTTATATTCATTTGGTGGTAGTTCCAAGATCAGGGAACTGATCAGGGTCCAGTTAAAAAGTCTTAGGAGACATGACATATTTTCTAATTCGTGAGCTGGTTTTAATCTGCATGGACAGCAGCTCTTACCTGCCAAGTAGGTAAAGGCTTTGCTGGCCTGGCAGCAGTGTGTCCTTGCCTATTCCATGCAGGAATTGGAGCTACAGCAGCTCACCTCACATGCTGTGAAGGGATCATTACACTGCTTCTGAATTACCTAGGGCTTCACACTCGTGAATTGACAGGTTTGTACAAGATCCATTTAGCTTCCAGTGTGGCAAAGCTGCTGAAATGACATCAGTGATTATTTCCTAGTAATCTCTTGGAAGTGAACCCTGGAAGGGGAAATGTTTATTGCAAGTGCAGTTCAAGTAAGGAACTGTTTTGGAAGATATTCAGACTTGGAGAACTGGTTTTGGAATAAGTGTGCAGAGAGACTGATTAATCTTATGACACTGGAGAGCATTAAATATCTCTATGAATTAATGATTTCTTTGAGTTGAGACTGTTTATTGCTTTGGAAAAAAAACCTTTTTCAGCAGCAGGAGAGTTTTAAGTCCTAACACCTTTTTTTTTTTCCTTTGTTGGATTGTTTGTTTTTAACTTAGACTGTTTCTGTCTGAACTGTCTCATTTGGAAATTGAATTGTGCAGTTGCTTTGTGCCATGGAGATTTTGTTTTGAGAAGGAATTTACCTTGTAACAAGGAAATGTGTGGGGAGACAAGGAAGCAATGAAATCCTAAGTGTTCTTTTGATGGATTAAGTAATGATTTTTCTTCAAGGAACCACACAATAAGGTAATCTTGGGATAGCCAAATTCTTAACTTATTTTTTTAAAACTGTGTGTTTTGATTTGATTGATTTTGGATGAATGCCCCTTTGCTGGAGGCTTTCATATTGTTTAGACTTGGCTTTCAAAATTGATTTGGAAGGTTTCTTTCCCTCAGAGTATAGCAAATACATTATGTATATATTTGGGCTAATTTCTCTCTATGTATTTATCATAGTTTTTTAACTGTTGATTTTCAGTTTTCAGAATGGCTTTAGGGGACCTTTGTGTGTGTCTGCTGGTGTGCCTCTATGTGGGGTCTATATCTGCCATTCTTACAAAGCAAACATAATTTATAATAAGGGGTTCATGTAAATCAGTACTGTAATTAACACATTGCCCTGTGGTAAACCAGGTTAGCTCTTCTTCTGCCATAATGTCCTCAAAGTTTCTCATTGTTTCAGGTTAAGCATAAAAAAATTCTGTTGTACTTGTCCATGCTTTAGTTTCATCTTTGAATCTATTCTCATCTGAATATATTGATACAGGGCTTGTAGTGCCAGTTCTTGTCTTGCTCAGTGCAGTTCATTTATTTATAAGAACAGAGTGGAGAAATGGGCATAGCTAAACACAGCTGGGAAACAACAGATCCCCTGTGCAGCATTTAGGTGGATTAATGATCCATTCAGTGTGAGATCCAGGCTTAGGCAGACACTAAAACTGAATGAATCAGAAAAAAAAAAAAAAAAAAAAAAGAAAGAAAAAGAAAAAAAAAATAGCTTCCCTTCAGCCCTGATAAGAACAATGAAGCCTTTTGGAGTTACTCTGCTGGTTGCCATTGCAGACAAGTTATGAACTTATGAAATCAGGTAAAGATACCCAGGTAGCCTGTCATGCATAGTGAGAGAAAGAAGAGACAGAGGGATCAGAGCGAGAGTGGGAAGGAGTTGGAGGATGCTTCTGGCCAGCCCCTGTTTCTGTTGGTATTAGAGTGTTATGAATGAGACAGGGAACCAAGGAAAGGTGAAGATTATTATTTTGACGGGATAGCAATTGGATGCTATCACATAGACCTACCTTTCAACATGTTCAGGGTACTCTTCTGAACCTGTCTGTTGAATCTGGTTACATTCTGCCATAGATCTGTTTGGTTCATGCCTTCAGGAGGACTATTAATACTATCCAGCTTGAAATTTTTGTATGTGATTTCATGAAATTTGGTCTTGAAGAGACAGTGTAGGCTGGAAAAGCCTTACTCTGCAAAGTTATCAAAGTCCTATCACAAATACCAACCAATGCTTAGAATGAGATCTTGCCAGAATTTTCTCTGGACTAAGTTATTTTAAAAAGAAGTTCATTAATGACATACATGATTGAACAGTTCACATATTTAAAATGTGTAAACTTCTTAGATTAAATTATCAGTTTAGAAGAAAAATGAGATTTTAAACCATGTCTGGAAAATAGGTGAGATGGCTCAAATCACTGCAGTGGAGTTAGGTAAAATCCTCAAAAGCTCTGTTTAGGAGGATGAAATTAAATCACAGATACAGAGCAGGGAATGATTGGTGGCATGACAGCCAAATCACAGAAATTGCAACAAATTCAAGAGTAGCTTAGAGAGACTGGAGAAAAAGAGTTTTGTTGGTACAAAATGGATCATACCTAACTGTGAGTGTCCTGTGGGGAAATGCTCTTGGCATGCAAGTTCACATGCTCCTACAAGCAAGAAGCCAGAGTTGGTTTAGAAATGGAGTAGAAAAGTTTAGAAATTGAAATGTGTGGGTGTAGCAGGAGAGGTCTACAGAGACTGCAGCTCCATATGGTTAAAAACATCCTTTCCATGCAAACATTTTGATTATAATAATTCTTTTTAGCTGTCCCCAGATGCCGAGGCACTCTTTGCTAACCCAAGTGACTGGAAGAAACAGATCCTTTCACATTGTTGCCTTTACATCACACAGTTCACTGAGATGGTGGGCACAGCTTTGTGAGCAACATGTCCACCTCCATATAACCAGATCAATGTGTATGCCTCCAGGTTCATGTCTGGTCTGTGGAAAAGGGGACAGAGAGGCAGAGTGGTTGTCATGAGAACAGTGAATTCAGCTTTTTCTTTGCTATTCTTTTCCTTGGGAGCAGAGGAGGATTGTCAGTGAAAGTGGGGGAGAGGTACAGAATGCTGTAGAAGGGATTGTCATTTGTTTTCCAAAGGCATCCTGGGCATGTGTGTGTGTGTAAGTGAATTGCAAACAAGATGGACTTTCTTGGTTGACTTTATGTAATTTAGAAGTCTCAGATTAAGTACCAAGCTATGGCTTAGTTCCTGGGATACTTGTCCAATGGTCCAGTGGTCCTTTCCCAATAAGCTGGACAACTGCTATTAGACCTGTTCTGTGGATGTATCTTGGGCTGCAAGTCTACCTGAGAAACTGGGCAAACTGTTGAGCAACTAAAAAGTCATCTCTGTCTTGACTGAAAGTCCCAAAAAACTTAATTTAAAATCAGGTTCATGTCTGCAGAATTTCAGTGACAGCAATTTGGACAGAGAAAATGCTGGGATTTACTTGCAGGCTTATGGCCAACATCCAAGCTTTTCTGGAATTCTCCAAAAGCATAAAACAAATGTATTGGCAATATGTGTAACATAGACAACTGAACCCCTCTTGGCTCCTTGTCCTAAACAATACAATGTAGTCAGGGAAAAACAAAAAGGTGGAAGTTTTTCTTCATGTATGGATATTATTTACAGAGCTGTTGCTTCCCAGTGGAGTTATAAACAAAATAAGTAGAGGTAAAGAGTTCTTTTGTTATTTCTTGCGACTGCAGAAGCAGAAGAATTTCTGCCTTGATGAAGAGAGAGTGATCTTGACTGGAGTTCAGCTGTTGCATTCACCCATCTAAACTTGCAGCTCCTGTTTTCTGTTCATTCTGTACTTAGGGTTTTATGAGAGAGTTTTCCTCACATTTCTCCTAACACCCTCCTGCACACAGACTTTCACAGACTGTCTGACTTAGTGGTATAGCACTAGACAAGAATGGGGCTTAACATTAGCACTGACATTGTGTTATCTTCAAAATGTGGTCTTTTTATCTTCCACTTGAAATATTAATAAACTTCAAAAGCTACTTTCAATCTGAAATAAAAAACTCTGGGGATATCCTTAACTATGTCGACACTGCTGCTGCATCTTGATGATAATCTTATCATGCAAATGTGAAAAAAAAGGCTGATCTATAAAACATGTGCTGCACAAGCCACTGCAATTTCAAATTACAGATGTCTGGGTATTGACCCATGGATCATTTCAATTACTTGCTTCTGTAGATATGCATGATCCACCACAGCCTACCACAATTTGGTTCAGATAGTGGATTGGCAGACAGAAATGTTTCCTTTAAACTGTTGACAGGTTGTCTGATAAGTAAATGCTGAGGTGATGTCATGTTGACTTGCTGCAATATGATGGAAAGTAACAGCGAGAGCCACGTCTGTGACAGGGAAGAAGACAAGGTCGTTTTCTGTGATACCATCATGCCCTCAGCAGGAAGTGCTGGTGCAGCAGAGTTGAGTCATCAATACTGGAGTTCATCCATCAACTAGAGGGGAAAAGGAGACAGGCACTGAAGGGACTCATTTGCAGAACTTGTGCTCCTAAATTTCTGTGAGGCAGTGTGGATGAATTCAATAGAAAGAGGAACTACTGTGTGTTTAAATAATTAAATGCATTTTGGGAAATAATTTATCCTTTTTAGGAAAGTGTGACAGCTCTTGTCTTATTGCATGTAGGGTGCAAATGCGATAGGATAAAAATGCAAATGGAGACAAAGTAAGCAATTCTCTTTTAAAATTTTCAGTTGAGTTGTGTACCTATTTGAAGAGAATTTCACACACTTTTTCATTTGTTTTCAAATGGCCTGTGCAAAGACACGATTTAGGGTTAAAAGTCCCATCAATCCAACCATTGTAGTTAAAGAGCCAGGCTGGTGGTGACGGATGGCATTATATCCAAATGCTGGTAAAAATTCCAGTGGCCATTCTTACCAGAGTTATCCCGTTACCTGTAACAGTTGTCCCTAATTGTCTGACAAAGGTTCAATGTGCCTTGTAACAGCAGAAAAGACCTAGTCAGTGGCAATACAAAATATAATACAAGCTTGGCTTCAGAGATGTGGGAAAAGCCCCACCTTGCACAGTTTCAGTGAAAAGTACAGAGGAAAGTGATATATGGAGAACAACAGTTACATATGTATATAAAATACTCCCTCTGCTTGTATACATTTGTGTACTGAAACCACAGTACACAAATGTGTTGTCCTCCTTTCAGTTCAGCTAAGCCAGTTGCTGAACTGGGGCTGTTTCCAGGTGCTGAGGCAGCATTATTAACTGAAACACTTCATTCTGGTCTCCTGGGACATATGAGCATCTCAAACCCATTCATACTAACAGAGCCCAATCCTGGGCAAATGACTGCATCAAATGATCAAAGCACAAAGCAGCCAGCCATGGCACATCCTATTACCTCCTGGTAATAGCACCTTACTAAACAGTTCCTCCCCTGTGCTGTTTGTGCAAGGAGGTGTGGTCCAGCATTTTTTTATGCAGAATCTGACTGCGGAAAATTTGGCACAGCTATATTACATTCTGAGCTCTATTAGATACTCCTTAGCCATAGTGAAATATTTGGTACAAAATATGCAATTTCAGCTCAGAAAAGTATCTAGAAACAGCTCATGTACTTGTTTAGATTTCTTATTGTATTGCCCACCCCCAAAACAGAGTTTTTTAGGAAATCATGGTAAAGCCATAATTGTAATCATAAATGAATGGCTCTCTGTAATGCTGGCCTCCTTCTCTAGAGCTCTCAGACATTAATGGCAGGGCTAGAGATCTATATTAGGCACTGTGACAGCAGGAAGAAATCTGGCAGTCTTACAGTGTCATTTGGTGGAAAATACATTGGAGCTGCTTCTGGAATAAATTTACATGAGAGCAAAGAGGAATTAAATAGAGACGAAAGCACAGATTTGCTTGCAATGATGTGGATGAGGATGGCAATTGCACAGAATGTTTAGTTGCAAGTCTCCCTTCTGTTATTGTGCTTCTGAGTGATCAGCAGATGTCACTGGTGATGGGTGACATGAAGGCTGTCTCTGTTCTTCAGATCAAAAAGGAATTGTCACAGCATCTCTATTCATCAGTGGCTCAGGAGAGTAACAGCTAAATGCCAGAAGTTTCACTGCAAATGACCACACATCAGTTAAGCCATGCACTTATGTAGCTAATTGCTGGAAGGTTAGTGCCTCACAATTGGATCTGCCTCTACTAAAGTTGTTCCAAGGACATGGAAGCAGACTACGCACTAATGTGCATATATTCATGCATACATGCACGTGCACGCATATATGTAGATATATGTTCATATATAAATGCCCAGGTACTGGGCTGGCAGTGGAACAGAGAGACTGTGTCTGTGTCTCACAGCATGGCATCTCAGTGCTGTTTATGAACTTCTCCCTCTGCTGTGTTAGGTCCTCTGAGATTCTCAAGATTGGCACAATCATGGAGACCTCTACCTACAGAGTGGAAAACCCCCCTTTTTACTCCTAAGATCAAAAAGGACATAAAATGCTCTCTGAAAAAGTAATTGTATTGTTTCCAGATAAAAAGCTGTGTATTCCATAACAGTTGATTAAAGCAAATCTGGAAATACCTGAGAGACACCCCAGAACCTTCATGTATTAGAGAATAAAACCTCCCACCAGCCTACTTCAAAGAAATTAAAAGCCAAGTGAATGTAAAGACTATGTCAAAGAAATGGGAAAACATAACAGTGAATGTGCTTTCCAGAAATCACAGACAGCAAATAACCAGAGGCTTCATGTCAGAGGGATGTGAAAAAAAAAATAAAAATAAAAAAATCTTTGCAAACAAATGGAATCTTTTCAAACCAACCCTCTTCCAGATACACAACCACTCTGCTGGTTGTATGAAATAGAAGGAAACCTGAATTATGGCTGGAGTCAAATTCACATTTCTGAAAAGTTCTGTACACTGCAATGTGAAAGGACTCAAAGCATTACCATCTTGTGTAACACTTTTTGCAAAGTGCTAAACATTATCTCAGTTTTAAACATTTTGCAGTACTTTAAAATTTACAGGCCAAAATGTTTTTCTTTGATCAGTCTGGAGTGATGTATATAAGATGACAGACTTCATAGAGACAGCTCTCAGTGTGCTGGTTCAGAAACATTTACAGAGATCTCAGCTTATTACCATGTTTATTTATTGCTGGATTCTCTAACAGGTCTGTTAGCTGAGACACACCAGCATAAAGATTCTGCTCAACAGGAGTAGTTCTGTTTTACAGCTGATTTTTGAATCTGTGGCAAGTGCTGGTTACATAAAAAATCACAGATTTGGTGCTGCTTTGGATTCAAGACATAGAAGCCTAAACTGAAGATGACTGGTTTGTCATTCTGCAGTGCAGCCATGAGCACACACTGTTCCAGAGGCTTGAGTTGCTGCAGATCAATAACCTTTGTGTCTGGAAAATAATCACTGTATGGAACTCGAGTTTGCCCACATTAAGTCTTAGAAAACATAACTACTTTTTTAAAAAAATGTCTGCATCCTGCTCTGTTTGGAAACAATTTCATTACTAGAGACAAGCAAGGAAGAGAAGGCAAAAATCTGAAATTAACTATACCCTAAATCAGTCCTCTGAATAGGGAAGAGTCTGTTATTTCTGATAATGCTTTTACAGAGGTCCAGGGGACCAGGGGAGGTTTATGTGCATATAAGATAGCTATGCTGAAATCCTTTCAAGGAGAGGATAGAATGTTGTTTGGAGCAGCAAGCTGAGAAAATGCAATAGTCTAAGTCAGAGACATTCCAATTGCTTTGTCCAAATTTTAACATTAAGGCTAACAGGTCCAAAGAGAAATATTTCTGAGCCCCTGAGGCAAAGATAAAGTGAACTCTTATTTATATACCAGAAGCTGCCACTACAAGTTTGGATGTCAGATTTTTTCTTAAGTTATTGCATACATTTTTCACAGGACTTCAGCACCTTTCCTCAACATAGTAGCTTAGTGATAAAATAATAAAAAAAAAAATCCATTATGGCAATGTTAAAAGTAACACTTTGCTAGCACATTTTTACACTAGTATTGAGTGGAGAGTAAAAGCGCAAAGCCCTAAAATCAGGAGATGTTTCTAAAAATTACACAAAAATGCCATCAAATTTATAACACATGATAGTGCATCAGGCTGGTTTAATAAAGCTTTTAACTGGCAGGCAACCTGCTTTTCAGGTTATGTTGGTTATGGTGGAATTACTGTCTCACTCTCTTTGGGTTGAGCAGCAGTGGTATGTGGGCTTCCTACAGCAAGGGAAAGAAAACAAAATCTTATGTTACATTGCATTATGTTACACTGTATTTTGGGGCATTGCTTCAGGTCGTGGTGAAAATCTGGACATGTTAATATGCAGAATTCAAGGGTGGTAAAACAACTTGGAGTGTCTTAATGTTTAAACAAAACCACACATACATGCTGTAGAGAGGTGTACAGTTACCTGACAACTCAAATAAATATCCAGGTTGTTACAAATTCGGGGAAATGTAAGTTCTCATTAAAAAAAAGAAAGTAGTGTGACAACAATGAACTTACAGGTTTATATGGGGTTTTCCAGAGATCTCTTGCATCAAGAACATAACCTTCACTTAGTTAAGACTGTCTTATAATTTGTTATGTAAAATTTTGGAATCACTCAGGTTGGAAGCAATCTCTGGAGATTATCTGGTCCCACTCCCTCTTCAGAACGTTATCAGTGTTGTCTTTTTCCTTACAGAACTGGAGAGTTCAGTGTCACTTTTCTTAAATTAATTCCTAGAAGCTTAAAGCTTTACGTTACTTTTTCCCCCCGAACATGTAGTACTGTAGCCTGTAAATGACATGATTTCATCACAGAAAAACAGAATGGTTTTGGTTGAAAGGAACCTTAAAGATCATCTATTTCCACCCCACCTGTTGTGGACAGGGACACCTTCCACTGGACCAGGTTACTCAGAGCTCCATCCAGCCTGGCCTTGAACACTGCCAGAGATGAGGCAACCACAGCTTCTCTGAGCAACCTGTTCCAGTGCCTTACAGTGAAGAATTTCTTCCTAATATCTAATCTAAACCTACTCTCTTTCCAACTGAAGCCATTTCCCCTTGTCCTGCCACTACATGCCCTTGTAATTAGTCTTTCTCCAAGTTTCTATGCACTGTTCCTGAGCTTAACCTTCTATATATTTTTTTTCTGCTCTCTAAACCTTGACCATTTTTTGTGGTCCAGAAGTGGAAGACATGAAAAACCTAGTAGTTTTCTCATCATATAATTTCACCCAAAATTCATTTGTTTATGGTAGAGAAGGACATCTGGGGAATAGACATGGATCTGTGGCTCCTTGAAATAAAAGGAATAACTTATTTATCCTTGTGGTTCATATATCTTAAGAGGAAAGCCTTATGGCATGATGCACACCTTGGCCTCTCTATAAAAACTTTACTCTTTCTACTTCATTTGTTGCTGCCCAAACATAATGAGCTTTGAGAACCTTTCTTAACTGTTCTTCTTCCATCTAGACATGAGAAATAAGAAATAGAAAGCTCTTTTCTGTGAAAAACATGGCTTGATATTGGTGTAGCTTTATGATTCTGACTACTACCATACTCATTACTATAGTATGTGAGAGATTCCCAGTAGCATTTTAAAAACAAGACTAACATCTGTCACACACTCATCCAGTCCTTGGGTGGGGAAGAGAAGTACTTGTAAGATCTCTGGTGTTTTTTTAACATGTATGTTATGCATTACTGTTAGTGAGAGCAAAGTCAAAGAAATGGGCCTTATGCTTGCAGGGCACTGGCAGTTGTGAGTGTTCATAATGTCTTAGAAGTGCACAACTGTAGGTGAGGTCCTGAAATGGTCTTTGCCCTCCTTGTAAAGCACAGCTACTAAATTAATTCTTATGAACAGTTGGTTACTTTCTGAGGCTCGCTGGCTTTTATAGAGTAGTGCTTAGTAATTTTCATGAGAGCCACGGAGTGGAAGGACTGCTTCCACATTTTTACAGAGGCAGAACTTCTCTCTGGGAGCAAGGCATTACTTCTTACCAGTGACCAAGAGAATGGTGAGCAGTACAGTCACTGCCACAGGAACATGAAACTGTCAATTCTGCTGTAAACCTAACTAGTGGCACAGATCT
Source organism: Phylloscopus collybita (assembly GCA_027886175.1). NCBI lineage: Eukaryota > Metazoa > Chordata > Aves > Passeriformes > Phylloscopidae > Phylloscopus > Phylloscopus collybita. The sequence continues at coordinate 42,006,148 of JAJNNQ010000006.1, read as the reverse complement.
GTTGTGTGCCTCTGCTACATATAGTTCTCCTATGGCAAAGAAGCAAATATTAAATAACTATCCTGAAAGTTTAGGTGATTTTTTTTCTGGTTATCTGCAACCTGGAGAAAACTTACAGTAAGAACTATAAAGAAAGCTGTGATTCCAAATATCCTGGGTAGCTAATATAGACAGAGGAATAAAGTTTTATATGTTTAATGGTGCCGTAATTGGTTGAAGACAGGTTCCAGCACTTTGTCTTAGATGGATTTCCATAGGCACTGGGGTTCTGTGCTGGGATATGTTGTGTGTTACTGAGTTATTGCAATTGTCTCATCCACCAGAAAGATCTACAGTTTTCTTGACAACTTGACACTCTTGAGCATGGCATCACCTTACTCTTCAGTATTTGTGAGGAATCCCAAATTCCTGAATTATAAATATCTAAATGTTGTAAATCATGGACAGAGATAATAATGAAGTTCTTTTTGTGTAATCTATGAAGAGAGATACAGAGTGATTACACAGAGTGATTTATCTGACCTGTGGATGAAATAAATTGCTCTCAGGAGGTAAGAACCTCTCACTATTGATAAGTAAAGTGAATCTAGAGTGACACTGTCATCCTTAAATGACATATGTCATTCTTTCCTGTGCCTGTTTTAGGGCAGATAAATCCCACTTATATTTGTTCATTGACAGGCTAAGAAGAACAAAAAAACTCTTAAAAATGTCACTCTAGTTTTTGTTCACTACCTATTTCTTTTATGCTGAGGCTCATCTTCAACTACATGCTTCACCCTTGAAGCACTTCACCCTACCCTATGACTGTATGTGTGAACAATCACCGTGTGTCATTATAGGTTATTGGCATTTACATTATTAGCATTTGAATAGTCCATATAATGGGCAGTAAAGAAAACCCATCATATGGTACACCAAAGTTAATAGATGCCAGATGAAAGTGAGGTTTTCCCATCAGGTTTTAATGGATACTTTCCAGAAAGACTCAAAACATTTTAGCAAATTACCTTTTGTTCCTGTCATCTCTTTTAGCAAATGTCTCATAATCTCCATAAGACCATATAACTCACAGTCAAATGCTGCAGATATGCCCCAGATGAGAAACCATCTTCTGTGTTCCCTCTGTGGATAGGGGATCATCTGTGCTGCTAAAAAGGCTCCATTCTGTGTTCTGGCATGATTTCAGACTGTTCCAAGTTTAGAATTTGAGCATCAGTTAGATGAGGTTGTAGCTGGCCTTTGTTTAGTTGCACCCCAAGCTCATTCAGGAATGGTATGGCACGTTGGAGGGGAGGGAGTTGGTGTTCAGAAGTGGTTTCTCAGGGACTGAAGTGTGTGATTTGGAGTTATTCCCAGCTGTCACAGGTTAGAAAATGCATAGATGGAATTAAGTCCTAAAGATAAGACTTTTTTAATGGTGAATTAATGCTGTGAAATTTAGTAATAAATTTCAGTGGATGTGGGTAGAATGGCTATCAGTTGCTAGCAAGTGTGAACTTTTCACTGCACCAAAGCTAACATGACTGCTCTCTTTGGGTACAAAACCAGGGTTTAAAAATCTGTTATGCTTCTTTTTGTCCGTGTTGAGTTTTTCAAGAACTGTCAACATTTCAGTGGTCATCATTCCTACTGCAGAGAATATCAGAGAACCAAAAAGTACACAGTAATGAGGAACCATCTTTTTAGTAGCCAACCTGTGAATGTTCAGTGGTCAGTGATTATGAATCACAATTTTTTTCACTCTTATCCTGTAGACGGAGTAATGTTCACCATTACCGCTCTTCACATGGAGTTTGTTGGAGGGCAAGAATTTTGGTCAAGGAAAGAGCTTTATCCTTTTTTGTGTCTGAGGTCTGGTAGATGTGAATGCTGTGATGAATATTATATAATGTGATGAATAATGAAGATTATAACACTTTGGTCTTTAAATCCAGGTGATGCCTGGACTACAGATATTTTTTCAAAGTTTTACATTGAGTTCTTTCATTTGTATTTCCTTGCAAAATATTTATGCCCTTGATAAATTTAATGAAATCTTCAAAAGTGCCGCACTTTGCACTTGGTCTTGTTGAATCTCATGATGTTCTCATGGACCTATCTGTCCAGGTCCCTCTGGATGGCATCTCATCCCTCAGGCAGGTCAGTGGCACTACCCAGCTTGGTGTCATCTGCAGACTTTCTGAGGGTGTGCTCAGTCTTGCTGTGTCATTGATGAAGGCATTAAACAGTGCTGGTCCCAGTAGGGACCCTGAGGGATAACACTTGTCACTGATCTACATCTGGGTATTTTGCCATTGACCACTACCTTCTGGGTGTGGCCATACGACCAATTTCTCATCCTTTGAATAGTCCGCCTATCACATTCATATCTCTCCAACACAGAAAGGAGGCTGTTGTGCTGTGAATCTCTCAAGATCTAATGCAGCGATCCATTAAATACCACGAACTTTTTGAAAACTAATCTTGATCTCATTGTTGTGAAATTATTTGCATTGTTTAGAATATTTCAAAAAACTAAAATGGCAATCATGTTCAAGCTGTTACCCTAGACATGTAAGGGCCATGTCTATAAGGTGATTCAATTCCTGCCTTTCCTTCTTTTTGACCAGCTGGATGTTTCCATCATAGTAGCAGAAACTTGTAGAGATGGTGATGCCACTTAAATCAAGAAGGGTTAGGTCACTTATTTTAATCTAGGCATTAAGTTCCAGAGGTAAACTTCCCTGTTTTGTTTCTGGTTATTCATGTCTGGTCCCCAGCCTCACCCTGTCGCTGTGGGACACGATCAATGAGACACGGACTCACGGTTCAGAAGGCTGAAGCTCCGAAAAGGGGCTGGTTTATTCTCAGAACCTATTTTTATACCTTTTTACAATGTGCCCACCTAAGAGGTGGGATCCCTGGACCCATTGGCCACACCAAGGGTCAACAAGCAAAGTCCCTCCTCAGAAGAGGGAAAAGTGAAAAACAAGATAGTTTACATAGAGTGACCTTGTTTACTGACTCGATCCCTGGGAAAGAGTTTAAGAAAATGCAAACATGAGAAACAGTGATTACATCACCCCTCCCCAGGTCCTCTACTAAGGACTCATCTATAGGAGTGTGGGAATGTCTTAGAGAATCTGAAATCCTGATTACACAGATCACATTTATGAGTAGTACCCTGTTCAGGAAAGCTCATTTCTGCTGGTGCTGTCACTTCACAGTGGAAGTTTAAAAATAACTGTGATCTGATAACATGAATGTATACATTTTTTATTTCCCCCCTCCATAAGGTCTGTTTCCTTACACTTTGAACCAAATTAGTTTCTATTGATATTGTTGCCTTTATTTGTATGAGGCACTTTGCTGCACAAACCACTAGCAATTACTTCACATTTTCTTTGATCATAAATCTTGTTAGGCAGTTTAACTGCTGTGTGTATTCAAATGGGGTTTGCCTTAAAAAGGAACAAAAGATTTTCAAGTCCTTAACACAATGCAACTGAGCCAGTCATATTTGAGATTTACCAGCTGATTTTGCTCTTTTAAATATAAATAATTGGTTGTGTTCCTTACTTTTTAGTATTTTCAGACAAAGGCAGCAAGTTATTTGCTGATGAATTTTTGGTAGTCCCATGTCATAGGGTGTTGGCTGTTTAAGGAGTTTGATAATAGGATATTGAACTTTTCAACTTTTCTAAATTATTTAATTTTCATCCTTTACCACAGTAATTGCAGAGAATCTGGTATCTAAGTGACATAGAGACAGTTTGACAGTCTCTGGTTATGGTAACCCAGCTTTTCTTGATCGAGACATGAGCTTATAGTCCAAACTTTCTGATTGATACTTCACACCAGTAAGTCTTCTGAAATCTTTGAAATGCATGTAATATTGTTTATTTTTTTCTGACAAGACAAATGCTTGAGTTAGCTGCACAGAGTGGAAATGAGAAAGTGTAAGGCCAAAGCAGGACTAATGGATTGAGTTATGCCAAGTTTAGAAATGGCTGATTCTTTTTCTCTGCTGTGGCATCCTTCCTTGTACAGGTCCTAGTTAAGTTTTGAGTTTTCTCTTCTTAGGTATCAGTTTCAGTTCCAGTTTTTCAATCAATGCATAGCTGTTGTAGGACATACTGGTTGCTTCACAAAAAATGAGTTTGCAGAGTCCTGATTCTTTTCGTTAATGACATTAGAGCCAGTTTAATTTCTGTATACTGACTTAGTACATTTCAGAGCATTTATTTTCTCTGTTGCAATTTCTTGGAAATGAATAAAGGTTTCTGAGGAAAAACCTCAGGAGATATCCCTAAATGACCCAAAACAGAAGAGTATGGAAACCAAATCACATTTTTGTTTTCAAAGATGAACGTTTCTGACCTTATTCTGGTGCAGAGTCCCTAGTGCTGTTTTTTTCTCTTCTCTTGTGTTAGGTGAAGAAGTCCATGTTACTTCTTCTGTTACTGCTGTTACTCCGTATATCTTTCATGAGCTCTGCAGCTGCAGCATTACCTTAACTACTGGCAAAACTTGCAGTGAACCTAAGTGATCTTGCATGAAGTGTACCAATTCCTGTGGCATAATAACATATAAAATACAGAAGTTTCCCTGAAAAACATCTTAGAACGTTAACTTGAGCAAGGGAAGAGACATACGCAATTTCTAGGCACAGATTTAGTACTTCCTTATGTCTGTATGGCCCAAGTCAAGAGCTCAGTTCTGAAGGCTGAGAGCTGAAAATAAAGGCATTTGTCTGCTTAAGCAATATATTTCCCTTGCTTTGAATATTACAATTCAGAATACAGAATGTAACTGCTATAAAGAAAACAGACAAGTGTGCACTTTATAGAGATTTTACAGTTGCTGTAGTTTTAGTTTTTCACATCAAAACAGAGTAAAACTTCTTCTAAGTACAAGCTTGGGAAGTGTGTTTAAATATCTTAAAATTCAAGAATCAAGAATTCAAGTATTTAGGCATCTGTGATTTTAAAAATGTTAATCAATAGAATATATACATATCATATTATTTGGGTCCGAGAACCCAAGATCATACTTAGGAAAGGGATCAGCAGCCATTTGCTATTTGATTTTCTGTTTTAGGAGACAGCAGTTAAGAGAGTCGTGGGGCTAGATTTTCATTCACATTCTGTGAATAACTTGCAGGATTTGTAAGCTATTCCTGTCTGAGGGGGGTTGACCCTGCCTGGATGCTCAGTGCCCACCAAAGCCACTCTATCACTCCCCTCCACAATTGGACAGGGGAGAAAAAATATAATTAAAGCCTCATAAGTTGACATAAGGACAGGGAGACATCACTCACCAAATACCATCACAGTCAAAACAGTCTCAATTTAGGGGATATTAATTGAATTTATAACTAACAAAATCAAAGTAGGATAATGAGAAGTAAAACAAATCTTAAAAACATCTTCCCTATACCCCTCCCTCCTTCCCAGCTCTACCTCCTCTTCCCAGCAATGCAGGGAGATGGGGAATGGTGATTGTGGTCAGTTCATCATAAATTGTTTCTGCCACTACTCAGGGAGAAGAATCCTTTTCCTGCTCCCTGCTTTCCAGCATGGGGTCCCTCCCATGGGGGACAGTTCTCCATGAACTTCCCATTGGTGCAGTTCTTCACCAACTGCTCCAACATGGCTTTTCTCCTAGGGGTGAAGTCCTCCAAGAACAGGCTGCTCCAGTGTGGGTCTCCCAAAGGGCCACAGGCTGCTCCTGTGTGGGATCCTCTCTTCAAGGGCCTGTGGTCCTGCCAGGACTCTGCTCGAGCAAAGGCTTCCCACGGGCTCACAGCCACCTCAGCATCCTGCTCCAGCATGGGTCTCCTCCATGGGCTGCAGGGGCGTGGCTGCCTCCCCACAGCCTTCACCACAGACTGCAGAGGAGTCTCTGCTCTGGTGTCTGGAGCACCTCCTGCCCTCACTTCTCCCCTGACCTTTGGTGTCTGCAGAGCTGTCCCTCTCACGTTCTCACTCCTCTCTTCTCTGAGTGCAATTACCTCTGTGCAATAGCTCTTTTTTCTTTCTTAAGTGTGTTATCACAGAGGTATTACCATAATTCCTGAATGGTCCAGCCTTGGCCACTGACACATCAGTCTTGGAGCCAGCTGGCATTGGCTCTACTGGACATGGAAGAAGTAGAGCATGGCAGCTTCTCAAAGAGACCACCCCTGTAGCCCCCTGCTGCCAAGAGCTGGCCATGCAAACCCAGTGTGCTGCCTGTTTCCCTCACAGGTAACTTCTTTATTTGCAGAATGTAAATATGATTACGAGGTTTCCCGGAGAAGCCCAAGTGCCATAAATGTGAAACTACTTGGTGCACTGAGCAAGGAGAGGAAAAGCAAAAGCAAGAAAATGGACAAAAGGCCTGAGGCTACATGGGAGCTTCTGAAAGGCGTTTTTAAATGTGATGTGTGGAAAGTTCAGCAGCAAGAATGATAACACATAAAGGAGTAAAAACCAATAAACTCCAGAAAATTCAGTTCTTACAATGGCAAGAGGAAAAGAGAAATCTTCAGAAGACTTGGCTCCATGTAGCTCAGCCCTGAAGAAAATTAGCCTTGTAGATAACTTTTTTTGGCTGGTCCCAAGATAGGAGGTGTTTTCTACTGTCTTCCTGAACGTAAGACTCGTCAGAATTTTTTAACTGAAGTTATTCTGGGAAATAATTCTGTGAGCCTAAAATTTGCCTCAGGTTTGCCTCATCTAAAAACAGTGAAAGGAGGAGTGTGAATTTGCTCATCTATGAAGTTTATTCTTTCTTGAATATGTTTTTTTAAAGCTGAAGGTTCTGATTTCCTGCTTACAGCACACAAAAAAGCAATGCTTGGATTGACCTCATTTGTAGCAATGCACTCCCACACCTGAGCAGGTGTTTCCAAAAAAGGAAAAGGGGTTCCAGTTTCACCCCCAACTTTTAAGAAGAAGCCCCAGAACCTTCTGTTCTTCCCTTATCATAATTGGCCTAATGCCAGCACAGGGGTACTGGTTGGGCTTTAGAAATATTTCTCAACTTCTGTATCTGCTTCTATTGGCAGCAGGCCAAGTTGTCCCTGCTAAAACATGAAGTATTTATGAAGGTGCACAAAGGAGCTCAATTGCTTTTTTGGACTGCCTTAGCAGTGTAAGAATGTTCTCTGTTCTGTGTTCAACTTATATTCCTTTTATCTATAATGTTTGTTATTTTTTGTCATTATTAAAACCTTTTCTTTTACAAAGCATGTCCAGAGAAGTTGTCTCACTGTTATTAAGCCACTGTGGGAAGTTGCAGGCCAACCCTCAGGCTTGATAAATCTTCACCTTGCTTATTACACGCTGGCCACATGCAAGATTGTATCACTCACTGACCTTGGCAAAGCAGACAGCTTTCTGACTAAGATGAAAACACACATCAGAAGCAGATCATGCTTTTTGGAGTGTGGTAGAAGGAGATCTGCTGGAACTTCTCCTGTTTGATGAGGGAGAGATAAGTTCTCTGTGGAAAGCCCCACGCCCTCTGCTGCTGGGGTTGTGCTCTCAATGTGGATAAAGGGACCTGAGCTCTTGAAATTGGTTAAGTTGTGGTGGTGTCAATGACTGGAGAGCTGGGCCCTCTGGGTGAACAGATTTAGAGAAAAAACCAAAACCCCAACACACTGGTCACTTACAATCAATGTGTTAATCTGTGGCAAAAGTCTGTTGTTTATATTTACACCTTTCAAAAAGGAGGCTGTGTTTGGTGGTGTGTTGGTACAGCAGAATTTGTCTTTATTGAGACATGTAATTAGAGATTTTACAATTTGGTGTGCCAAGCAGTCCATTCTCTCCACAAGAGTTTTAAGGTGATAATCACTTTTATTGCTGGAATTTCATTCATGGCAATAGTGAAAAAACCTAAATGCCATTTAGAATGAACCTGTCTGATGTCCCCTCAGGTTAGTATTCACAACTGTGAATTAATTGGAAGAATGAAGGGTAGAACTTTAACTACACTCCAGGTCCCATCTTGGTCTTAAAAATCTGTGTGTGTAATGCAGTCTGCAAGTCATGTGCATCCTCCACTTGAGGTCAGTGCTGAAAACAGTCATTGGCTGAAGCATAATTAAAATCAGCTCTCAGAGGATCATAATTTTTCCTGGTAGGGTTCTGTAATTATGCATTAACTAGTTATCTCTTGTGATTGAGGTAGTAAAAACACAGCAGAATTTATTTATTTTCCCTGTATTTTTGTGTGGAGGTCAAGGGGAATTTTTGAAACAGACCTCCAATGCAAAAATCTGTAAATCCATGTTGTGTTTTTATATATGATGTACTGTATGGCTCCATGTACACTATGAAAATTATCAAATAAGGGCAGTCAAGCCATTCTGGCAATCTGGAAATATCTCTCAAGAGAGGAGGGAAGATATTTTTTATCTGGTACTATATTTTGCTATCATAATGGACATCTATAAGTATAATAAAATAAATGGCTGACTTCTCTATATTTTTTTTTTTTTGCCTGACAGTCAATAAATTTACCAGTAGTTGGCAGCTCAAATATTTTGGATCATGCTGAGGCTCAGCAATGTTCCAGATGAAGCCTGTAGCCCTGTTGGAGCTGGTCCCACAAACTCTGCTCATGTTGTTGTCAGCCTTCCCTGCCATACCCACAGGGCTCTGATGACGTTATTGCCAGGCTTCACACAAGCTAAAGCTCATAAAGCTGAAATTTTGCTTTATATGAAGGCAGTAGTCATAGTCAATGAGTTTAACAGATGCAGTGGGCCCTCTTGGTGCAGTCAGGGAGCTTAAAGAATCAGATTTTTTCCCAAGAAAAAAAGCAACAGTGCTACATGAAACCTCTGGATTTAGGTTTTCTTTAATTATTTTTTTTTCTTTTTAAAAATATTTTCTTATTTTGCAGGATGGAATGTTAGAGCGTACACAGAGGCCTGGAAGTTTCTTTTGAGAAGCTCTGTGGACTGAAAGGAGCTGGGCAGAAGTGGGAGGTGGGAAATGGGCATCACTAATATGATGTAAAAACACACACACATAATAATCTCAGTGTAGGTAAAACAAATGTAGCTATTGCCCTTCCTTTTCCCAGAAGCAAAGTTACTGCAGTCGCTTGGTGAGTAAAAGAAACAAATTTCTGCCTTGTTATAAATTCTAGGAATAGAGCAGGTACTATACTGTAAAGATAGAATTACATATTTTGGTTTTCCAAACCTTTTCTCTCCTGGTGTGGATATGGTTTTTACTGTACAGCTGCATTTATTTAGGTGTGTTCCTGGAGCTGTGAAAAATTCTTTGCCTGGATTTGTCTGTTGGTATGTGTACAGTGGTTTGATTTCTTCTAAATTTTTCTTCCCAAAACAAACCCAGTTCCTTTCTGTACATGAGATGTGTGGCGGGTGTGCTGCCACATGTGTTTTGTAGCCTAAGCTGTACTTCAGCATTTCTTCCCTCTCTGCACCTCCCCTCCTACCAGCTGGAAATTGTGTGTAGGTGCAGGGCAGGCACAGAAACAGTTCAATCAGTGCTTTGTTTTCCCATGTCCAGGTGATAAGTGGTGGTGGTTTTGAAGCAGGGGGACTCCCAACAGACTGTTCCAGACAGACGTGGTGTTTACAGACGTGAGACAAACCCTCAGCTGCCTAAGATGTAGTGTTCAGAAATGTACCTGGGAGGAGGGTGAAGGAAAGTGAAGTTGACAAGGAAAGAAGATCAGATTCATGTTTTCAAAAGAAATATTCACTGTAACATGGTGTGAAGCAGCTTTTAGCTAGTCAGTGGACATGGCTGGAATGTATGTAGCTTTATGGTTTGTGGTTTCTCTAAAGCAATGATAAAAGACAACTCTGGAAAGAAGCCATACTCAGCCATGAAATGGGAGAGGGTTTGTGCATATGTGAAGACAGTTACAGGGCATTTTCTTTCTCTTGTATGTTTCTCTTTCAATTTCAGAGAAAAGTTACTCCTCCTGTGGCTTTTCTGGCAGCAATAGATGGGAAAACCCTTTGGCTACACTTAGGTGAAAGTTCCTCCTGCTTCATCTCTTCCAGGAAAGATAGAGCTTTCTTTTCTGAATTAAAAGGAACAGTCACTCTATTGCTCTCTGTTCCCAACCCCCACATTCTCTCCCTCTCTTTGCATCTTAGAAGCTGACAAGAGGTGGATAAGACTGTAAGTTATTTAAAATGATAATTGGCTTATTTTCAAGCTACTGGTAATAAGGATAAAGCAGATATACACCACACGTTCTTAACTTTAAACACATTATTAGTCTGAGCCATTTAGTGGAGACTCATTTCTGGCTTCATCCTTATTTGAAAGTCCTAATTAAGTAGGCAGTAGCTACAGAGAAACAGTGGCCTGAATTTACTGAGGGTATAATTGTGAATTTGGCTCTGGCTTCAGATCTGTCTGAATAAGACTAGTCTGAGAAAGTCAGGGTTTTCTGTTCTCGAGGTTTTCCTTCAGCAGCTTAAAACTGTCACTGTTTATGACACTGGCAAAGTTTGAAAGCTGTAAAGCTATTGCTCCAGAAATTATTTTTATAATGTACAGCCATTCAGTTTCAGACACTATAAATCAAAAAAGAAAAATAGTCAAGTAAATTCTAACTATATCATGAATAAAAAAGGTGGGTTTTTTTTCTGGTGGTTTGTTTTGTTTTGTTTTGTTTTGTTTTGTTTTGTTTTGCCAAATCCTGGGAGCTAAATTTCAGTCCAAGCAATTTTTTTTTCAGCTAACCCTCTCTACCTGCAATTAGTTTGAACAGCTTTCAAGTGGATCTCAGATCCACTTCTTTTGATTTAAATTTAACCATTTGTCTAGTGGATTAAATGGCTTGGTTTCTGATGGGGTGACTTCCATTTATCATGTATATATCTTGATCATGCAGCTGTCAATCTGTATAAGAATGTGTTAAGAGAAACAAACGACCCAGCCAGTAAAACTACTGAGGAAAGTAAAATATCAGCCAGAATAATTTCTCCCTGGATATGGGAGTGGATGGAATACTCTGGGACAATACTGCAGAGGAGCATTTGAAGCAAGAAAAAAATTTAAAAGTGAAGAGGGAGTCCAGGTTTGATCCAGTCCCCCAGCAAAAATAAAAATAAAATGCTTAATCTGTCTAAAATATATAAAGTACATCAACCTCTGTGAGTAACTTTGCTGAGCAGAGATGTTAAATTACCAAGAACTCAATGGTCCATCACATGTTGTTTAATAGACTCATCTAAAGAACCAAACTAGTGAGTGGGAGGCCTGTGTGCATGGGCCATTCCTGTATCCTGGAGTTCTCCATGAGCTCTGTCAGAATCAACACACAAAATTTCATGCTTTGAGCTATCATTATTTAATGTTTGCACTGCAGTAGGACCAAAAGTTAAAAGCCTCATGGTAATTGCTCCCAGGTGCTAGATACTCCACAAATGATTCCCCCCCAAGTGACACTGTAAGACTAATGAAGATTTTATAATAAGTAATTTAAAATTGTGACACTCTTGAAGTATTTAGTAAAATCAGCTGGTCCAAATTTTGAATTTTAATTTTCTAACTATCTGCCATTACAGTATGCCTACTTATTTGCATAGATTTGTTTCTTTCCCATTCTTTCTTCTGTTGTTATTGACTTTATGTCTTAAATTGTAGGAGTATCTCCTTGCCCTTATTGTGGAGCATGAATGTAGAATTTAGTTTCAATAAGAGAAGATAGGCATTGCAGATGGATTGCAAGTAATCTGTTTTGCAGGACAAAAAAAAAAGCAATACAAGGAAGGGTAAAATTTGTAATGGTGCTCTCTTTATGATGACCCTTTCATGATTTTCATTTCATGTTCTCTTTATGGTCCTTCTCAAAACATTAATAGGAGTTTCTTTTGTACAGAAGGGGTGTTTGACCTTGACATTAGGAGTTGCTGTGTAATATTTCCCATTCACTCTCTTGAATGGGCAGTTAAATATAAAGCTGATCTAGGAATGCAACAATGAGAGTGTATGTTAGTTAGTCCTCTTTGATGGAGTAGTGGTACAGTAGGAAAAACCCTAAAAGATAAAAAAAGAATTCTTTGCCAATTCAAGCAAAATAAAAAAAAAAACCAACCCAAAGAACATCCATCTTGCTGACTTTAGTCATGTCAATGTCTACATCTGAGCCAATTACTTGACTCTCTGTTAGGGGAAATCTGGTTAACATGGTCAACAGAGTGATTAATCTGACCAAATGTAGATGCCTACTACAGGAATGAGATCAATGCTGGGCTGTCTGGAAGCAGGCCCAAGGGTGGTAAGCCTGAGTTAGGAGTGAGTTAGTAGCCCAGCTGAGCTGCATGTATACTAATGCACGCAGCATGGGTAACAAACAAGAAGAGCTGGAGGCCATGGTGCAACAGCAAAGCTATGACATAGTTGCCATCACAAAAACGTGGTGGGATGACTCACATAGCTGGAGCACTGCACTGGATGGCTACAGGCTCTTCAGAAGGGACAGGAAAGGTGGAGGGGTGGCCCTTTATGTTAGTGTGGCTTTGGATGCCGTGGGTGTTGAAAGTAATGACAATGAGGTTGAATGTCCATGGGTAAGAATCAAGGGGAAGACCACCAAGGCTGACATCCAACTGGGAGTCTGCTTCTGTCCACCCAACCAGGAAGGAGAGCTGGACAACTTATTCTATAAGCAGCTGGAGAATGTTTCAGGATCACCAGCCCTTGTTCTTGTAGGTGACTTTAACCTACCAGACATCAGCTGGGAACTTAATACAGCAGATAAGAGGCACTCCAGGAAGTTCTTAGAGTGTGTGGAGGACAAGTTTTTGTTGCAGCTGGTGAGTGAGCCCCCCAGGGGAGGGCCTATGTTAGACCTGTTTTTTGCAAATAGAGATGGGCTGGTGGGAGATGTGGTGGCTGGAGGCTGCTTTGTTCTCTACTGGATGTGGAAGAGAACTTAGCAACTGCAGATGAGGAGAAGGCAGAAGTGCTTAATGCCTTCCTTCTTTGCCTCAGTCTTGAGTGGGAAGGCAGCTTGTCCTCAGGACAAGTGTCCTCCTGGGTTGGTAGATGGTGTCAGGGAGCAGAATGATCCCCCTGTTATCCAGGAGCAGACTGTCAGAGAACTGCTGAGTCTCTTGGATGTCCATAAATCTATGGGCCCAGATGGGATCCATCCAGGGTGATGAGGGAGCTGGCAGATGAGCTTGTGAAGCTGCTCTCCATCATTTACAGCAGTCTTGGCTCACTGGTGAGGTTCCAGATGACTGGGAGCTGGCCAATGTGACACCCATTCACAAAAAGGGTGGGAAGGAGGATCTTGGCAATTATAGGCCAGTTAGGCTGACCTCAGTACCTGGTAAGGTAATGGAGCAGTTTACACTGTCATCATGCAGCATTTACAGGGTGGCCAGGCTATCAGACCCAGCCAGCCCTTTCTGCTCTGGCCAGTCCCTTCAATGGCCACCCCTGCAGAAATTCCAGGGTGGCAGAGAGACCTGATATTAAAATCAACCCCTTAGGTTTGGCCAAGAAACCCCACCCTGGGGAGAGAGAAAAACCCCAAAGGGAGCCCACCTTGGAAACCTTAAAGGCACAGTGCAACAGGTTTAGGAGGGCTAGGGCAAGTTTGACCAACCTGGTCTCCTCTTATGACCAGGTGACCCACCTGGTGGATGCAGGGAAGGCTGTGGATGTTGTTTATTTGGACTCCAGCAAGGCCTTTGACACTTTCTCCCACAGCACACTCCTGGAAAAGCTGGCAGCCCATGGCTTGGAGAGGAGCACTCTTTGCTGGGTTAGGAACTGGCTGGATGGCCGGGCCCAGAGAGTGATGATGAATGGTGCTGCATCCAGCTGGCAGCCAGGCACCAGTGGTGTCCCTCAGGGTTCTGTGCTGGGGCCAGCTCTGTTCAATATTTCTATTGATGACATGAATGAGGGCATTGAGTCTTTCATTGGTAAATTTGTAGATGAGCTGGGAGCATGTGTCGATCTGTTGGAAGGGAGGAGGGCTCTGCAGAGAGACCTGGAATGTTTGGATGGATGGGCAGAGTCCAATGAGATGAGGATTAATAAGTCCAAGTGCTGAGTCCTGCATTTTGGCCACAATAACCCCCTGCAATGCTATGGGCTGGGCATGGTGTGGCTGGACAGGGCCCAGGCAGAAAGGGACCTGGGGGTTCTGGTGACAGCAGCTGAACATGAGCCAGCAGTGTGCCCTGGTGGCCAAGAAGGCCAAGGGCATCCTGGATCAGGAATGGTGTGGCCAGCAGGAGCAGGGAGGTCATTCTGCCCCTGTACTCAGCACTGGTGAGGCCACACCTGGAGTGCTGTGTCCAGCTCTGGCCCCTCAGTTCAGGAAGGACGTTGAGATGCTTGAGCGTGTCCAGAGGAGGCAACGAGGCTGGTGAGGGGCTTGGAGCACAAACCCTGTGAGGAACGACTGAGGGAGCTGGGGTTGTTTAGCCTGGAGAAAAGGAGACTCAGAGGTGACCTTATCACTCTCTACAGCTTCCTGAAAGGTGGCTGCAGTCAGGTGGGGGTTGGTCTCTTTCTCCAGGCAGCAACTGACAGAAGGAGAGGACACAGTCTCCAGCTGTGCCAAGGGAAATATAGGTTAGATATTAGGAAAAAGTTTTTTTATGGAAAGAGTGACAAAATACTGGAATTGTCTGCCTGGGGAGGTGGTGGAGTCACCATCCCTGGATGTGTTTAAAAAAAGACTGGATGTGGCACTTGGTGCCATGGCTTAGTTGAGGTGTTAGGGTTGGGTTGGACTCAATGATCTTGAAGGTCTCTTCCAACCTGGTGATTCTGTGATTTATATCTATGGGATGTAGCTACAAGCTTTGGTCCTCTTTCAAGGGATATACAAATACACTTAGATAGTCTAATGTGCTGCTAAGTGTTACAGGGTTCTCAGCCCACTGATGAAAAGCTACTGATGACTGTAGGAGGCTGTTTTAACCAGGTGGGAATGTCACTTTCCCGTTAGGAGATGCAGAGCCCACCAGGGCACTCAGCTGAAGCAGGAGGGTGTCTGACCCCTCCCTTGTGCTGCCCTGGCACTCCAGAGTGATGCTGCTAGGCACAGGTATGAAAAGAAAGCATATATGTGCTCGCTGTCTACATCACAAGCCTCCTCCCCCAATTGCTTAAACAATAAAATTTTAAAGCATGTTACAGTTCAATCTCTATTGCAATAGGTCAATGTAGTACATATTGGATTAAGGTGAAAAAAAAGACTTTCAAATGGAAAATCATATAAGCAAAGACTATACTATAGCAACAGTTATGAAGTTTTTAATATGATTCTGTTTAGGACAAAGGGCTGCCTGCAATAGATATATCTCCATTTTCCTCCAAAATTCAAGAGAAGAGATATGTACCAAGCACAGGTTAGAATAGCAGTGCTGTTCTTGCAATGTGGATTTTAATTTGGACAGTGTGGCTTCACCCTCAGGCTCCCTGTCAGTTGCTATTCCCACTTAACTCCCAAGCTACCTCTCTGCTTTAGCCTGAATTAATCAGATTGATTGATGCCGCCCAAAATGAGAACATAGCTTTTTGTGTGGACTCGATGTCCTCATTTTGAACCAACTAAAAGTCACTGAATACCACCAAGACATCCTAGTTTTATTTTAGCCTGTAAATCCAGCTTGGAAAATTGTAGCCTTCAGATTTTTTTTTTTTTAAATTTTTTTTTCTCATCTGTAGACAAGTGACAAAGGAAAATGGAAACTCTGCTAATCGCTTCAGAAGTGTGCTAGGAAGAAAATCTATTAACTGCTCTTCTTATTTCACTCCTTTGGAATCAGGTATGTTCCAGGGATTACTCTGCTCTGTGTACAGCAGAAGTTCAATCACAGGAGCAGAGAGATTGGTAATGCTATACTAGAGATAGAAAGGCAAAAATTGGGGTGAAATTAGAATTCAGCACAATAATATCTGTTGTTCTGAATGTCACTTAGCTCTCATCTTAGAGTAAAACCAACACAAATAAGAGTTTTATTGTTGGTTTAACAGGATTTCATTCCAGTGAGGAGTGATTAAAATGTGAATTCAGCCAGCTTACTATGGCATTGCTGAAGGGAGTAATTCCCCTCACTCCTGCTTTCATCTGCACATTCCCAGGCGCTCCCTTGTTTGAACAAGAGCAATTATATGATTGCAAGAAGATGTAGATCAGGGATCAGATCTCATCTAAGTTTTTGGTAAAGGAATGGGTTAAGTCTTGATTCTCAGCGAGACCTGAGTTGCTGTAGCTTAGTGGATGCATGATGGTGCTGACAAAAATCTGTAGCTCATGTCTATAGCTTGTGTAGCTATATGTCTATAATCTGTAGCTATATGTCTATAGCTTGAACTTACAAGAAGAGTGAGAAATATTTTCTTTTGGTGGGTGGTCAACAGTGGATTGACTTAAAAAACAACAAAACCAGACTTGTAGAGTATAATTCAGGGGCAGAAGAGTCAAATGCATCCCTCATTTATGGCACATGCTTTTGGCACGTACTTTCCATAGGGTTGTTTGAGAAGTAACTGTTTCATCCTCTGTAAGCTGGAAATCCCCCATGACTGGGACTGAGGCCACTGCTGATTTAGCAATCTTTGCTGTATAGGGGGGCAAAGAATGAAGCCTGATGTGAAAGACTTAGTATTTAAAAACCTTAATCTGAAATCTGTTAATTAGCTATATTCCTTCTCTATAGAAAACCAGACTCACCAGGTACAGGTATACAGAATCATATTAATTTTGATATGTGCCAGTTCTGGTAGGACAGGAGAGAAAGAATGATTTATAGAATGGAAGCAAGCATGATTCCATTTCCTCCCCCCACCTCCCCTTTTTATCTAGCATTTCTTCTGTGGTTGGGGAAAGAAAATAAGTTCTGAAAACATCTTTCAGTCCCTTCAAAAACCCCAACCCACTGTAGCACCTGTCGCTTACCTAAGAAAAACCACAGTGGAATGCCTGTGCTGAGTGCTGCTTGTAACCTCGTTGAAACAATTGTCTGTAGTTAGTTTGGTGTGACTGGGTCTGTGGGTCCCATGCAGCAAGAGAAGATGTAAAGCTGAAGACCTTAGGAATTACTGGAAGATACGTGGCTGGATAGAGGAACCTGACCACCACAACACCTGTGAGAGAAAAGCTGCAGCATGAGCTTTTACAAGGCACCAGAGAGTCTGGTCTCTGCTGGGTGGTTTCTGAATGCCACTGCATCAGGAGAAGCTGCAGTTGAGGCTTGTCCTCAGCTACCTGACACAAATCCGTGGGAAAGCCGTTCTCATTGGTTTCTCACAACTTCTTCTCAATACAACACCTTTTCTAGTTCTTAAGTGGTGTCTTTTGATGAGTGGAATAAATTTTACCACAAGTTTTACCCAAGCTTACTGTGAATATCCATACAGATCACAAATTTTGGTGTCACATAAGTTTCTCAAATGACCCTGGGTTCTGCATTGGCCTTAAGTAATATTTGGATACAGGGTCAGGCTTATGTCTGAACCGGTTCAGACATTTTTTTCCTTCTTCGTCTTCTTTTTTTTTTCCTGCCTTCTGGGTGACCTTTTGACATTTTTGTCTAAAGGATCTGTCCTTTTACTAAACAGACATAATCATATTCCCTTTTGCTCTCTGTCCCTTACCTTTCAATGCAAATAGATCACCTAAAAGCACCCAGAACTGCAGTTGAGAGCAATGGATCCCCGTGGGCTCGGTGTTCACCCAAAGTCAGTTTTTTGGTAGAGCTGACAAATCTATTGGTCTCTGCTGTTTTCTCCATGGTGTGAATCTGAGACAAGTTGAAGTTGCAGACCCCAGATGAGCCAGAACATGCTGCCAACACAACAGGGGCAGCTGGGCTTGCAGGTCGTGATGCCAATACCTGTTCACAAGCACAAGCTATCTCCTTATTTAAATTAGATTGTGCCCTGCAAAATTGCATCCCAGTCAGTGGATCTAAAAAATCAAACTCCCAACAGAAGCACTTATTGACCAGTATTGCCATTTAATCCCTGCCAGAACTGATTCTTGGGTGTTCAGGGGGGTGTTATTTTTGCCATTAAGTATCTCCACATACCGAGAACAGTAATTTTTCCCTGAAGGAGGTAGGAGGCATTCCTGCTGATACTGAAGTGTCAAAAAGTATAGAAAACTCTGTCTTTTTCTGGAAGTGGTTTCGTGCCTCCTGGCTCAGTGAGTCCATGTACAGAAGTGGCATGTTTTTTCCTTGCTGTTTTCAACTCTCCTCTTTTGTGACCTGAATTACAGCCTGCAGGAAGTTCCTTAGCAGCTCAGCCCTGCTAATCTCCCACTGACAATTCCAAACAATTAAGAAATGTCCTAATTTACAGGAGGACAAAACCTGTTGCTGTGAGAATAATGAATTGCTGCTATGAAAAAATGTATTTATTAAGAAGAGTATAGTGTCATATTAATTACCTAATTTTAGGCTATCTGTCTTTTCTTGGATATGATGTATTTATGAATGTAATTGAATCACAACACAGCAAATCAGAAGTCATTGATATGCTGTTGAGAAGGCAGAGTACAACATGAGAAAGGAGAGGTTTTTTATATAAGCAAAAAAAAAAAAAAATCCCAATTTGTGTTTCTTCTTCTGGCTACAGAATTTTCTTAGGAGTGTATTGTGTGAAAGCGTTGGTGGTTCTTCAAATCAATTTGTAGTCTAGAGGGGATGGAAAAAATTCTGAGAGGAAAATGTAGCTCCATTCAAAGAGAAACATTGAAAAGGGCTGTCAAAGTTTTGGTAGCTGGAGTGTTATTCCTTTAGGCATTTCTGTTAATAAAAGATACTCTCATTGAATCCCTTTAATTTCCAGGGTAGCCTGGAACTCTCATCTCAGAGATGCTGCTCAGCCAAATGCTTCTTCAGTCCTCTACAAATCTTTCCTCTGGTGGAAGGTGTCCCTGTCCATGGCAAGGGGATTAGAACTAGGTGATCTTTATGGTCCCTTCCAACCCGGGCCATTCTATAACTCTGTGATTCTATGATCTGCTTCTTCCTTTTGATTGTTCTGCTCAGAGCTTTACTATCAAGGATACAGCCCAAATGTAAAAGAAGTGGTGCTGGTTTTTTTGACTAGGAAACAATCAGTGCCACTTGAAACATTTCAGCTGAATTCAGTGGATATAGAAGTAGATTCTGAATTTACAGAAAAGCATCTGCCTCAGAGTCATCCTCACTGAGATATGTTCATATGGGCTGAATGCTTACTAAAGCATTGGGCAATAGTACAAATAATCAGCAGGCAATAAGGGCAGATGCACAGGAAATTAGGACCAGTCTTATAAATTTATTAATTTGCAGATGATACCACTTTGTGATAAATAGAAATATTAGTGAGAGAAAAAGAAGTTAAAATTCAACCAGAGAACATTGCTAAAAATAAAGGCCTCAGGGGAAAATATTAAGAGGAAAAAAAAAGATCAAGTATTTAACTTAAAATGTAACTAAGTAGACAAGGAGGGAGACAGTTCAGGTAGTAAAATTCAGATGAAGGGAAAGCCCAAAATGCTGCCTTGGAAAGAACTGGAAGTAACAGAGAGCTCTAGAGGTGACACTGAACAGGAAATGAGACATCACTTTACCTCTCATTTACATATTAAGTGATGTGGCAATAAAAGGGGTGAAAAATACCTTTAGGCAGTCTGAAAACATGAGGGAGAAATGAGAATCCCTCCTCCTGTGTGACAAGACAGAAACTATTTCATTAAACCCTGAGCACCTTCTTTCCAAAAATACAAAATACATTTCCAAAAATATTGGAATGTGATTGGAAGGCAAAGAAGTAAAACAGAAAAAAACTGAAACAAAAATAGTGGAATATATAGTGGAATGCCAAGCTTAATTTTAATTAAAAGTGTTTCATAATAATCTGTATTGGAAAGGGTTAAGTTCTGAGAAGGGATGTCAGGAGCTGTAATCACATGAAATTAAAGAGAGAAAAATTAGAGGTAGTATTATGAATAATTTGAACTGAACAGACTGAGCAATGGTGGGCAAAAGAGAGATTTTCGCCAAAGACACCAGGGAAAATCCTCATTTTTACACATTTTTAATGTCCACAGAACAGACGGAGTCAGGTTTTTAATGTCTCACTTAAAAGATGCATGCAGATGGTGTTTTTTCATGCATTTGAAAAATGAATTCCTACATTTTGATTATGTTGTCATTAGCAGTAGCCTTACTTGGTAATTAGGATGCTGGTTCCTAGCATGTGTGTGAGAGAGATATATTGAGAAAGGAGGATGTTATTTCTTTGTTTCCACAGGGATATTATAATTAAGTGCAACCAACATCATCATCAAAACAGTAGAAGAAATTCAAACAATTACTATACTGACTGGAAATGGCTTATTGTTCAGTGAAAAACAGATGATTTTCATCAGAAAAGACCACATTATTTGCCAGTATCCATTCTGGCCAAGAAAGAAAAGGAAATTCCATGAGAAAAGGGGTTTCCTTGTAATAAATGCCAATTTTTTTTTTCTCAGGTAAGTAACTTCGAACAAATATCAATTTAGAAATTATTTCTAATTATCTAATTGATAATTAGAAATATCAATTTAGAAAGCTACATGTAATGGAGTATTCCAAATGAGTTTTTAAAAGAGAAGAGAACAAGCTAAATACCATGAAAAAGCCAAATACCATAAAATGTGTGGCCTTAGAGGAGAAAGTAAGAGTGAGAGAGCTGTGAGAGTGTTTCCTTTCTGGAAAGCAGTTTGTGCTTCAGGAATGGCATGTTCAAGTGTCAGTGCAGAACAAGGCCTGCCTGCTGCCTGCTCTTTACACTGAACAACATTCTCAGTTCTCAGAAAAGAAAAAAAGCAAAGCAAAAAGCAACCCTGAACTCCGAGGCAGTCTTGGAAAGTGAAAGAATGAGTTTCTCTCCATGACACATTTGTTCCAAGCCACAGACTGTGCATGCCTGATTTTTGTTATTGTGATTCTCAGTTTTAGGACTCCATGTATTTTACAGTAGGTGAGTGTCTGTATCTTTTACAGCATCTATTAAAAGCACAATTATGCTTCTAAATGTTTTAAATGTACCAAAATATGGCCAGGGCTTTGTCAAGCAAGCTTGATTTGGCCAGAGCAGCTCCCACTTTTGGGGGTTTAAGTTCTACATCTCCTGCTCATACCTCTCTACAGCTGTTATCCTTAATGCCTGGAGGATGATTCTCCAGGCCAGATACCAAGCATGCCTGCAGAGTCTGGTGTTATAAACAAGAAATTATCAAAGCATGCAAGTCTCCATCTTCACTACCTCTCCTTGAATTACTGTGGTCCTTTCCATACACCCTGTTTACTTTCTAGTTATCTTATTTTCCATCTATGAAAGAGCTGCTGATAAGGATCTCTGTATTTCCTGCCCTAACGTTTTTACCTCTCACATCACCAAATCCCTTTAGTAGTTTTTCAATCTTTTTATTCAAATTTAAAAACCTGTCTGTGTATTGTGCAGGCTACCTGTAGCATAGTCCATACAGCTCTCTTTTAATTAATTTGAATATTCAATTTCTGACTTCCCATTTTCATCTTCATGCTTGCACCTTGCTCCTCCTTGCATCTGCCTTTTCCACTTCTAGTTCCAGGTTTTCTTTCTCATCAAAGCCCTTTTTTTTTTTTTGGTACTGATCAGTGGGACACCCTCTCTTCCCCTTGAAGTCTTTATTTTAATTAACCCTTGTGTAATTACTAAGTGTTTTCTATGCTTCTCCAGTTATAGCTGCTTGTATTTCAGTCTCCTTAACATGATTCTCAGGAGAAAGACCTGGCTTTTCCTCCGTTTCTGGGTTTAATACTGATTTG
Source organism: Phylloscopus collybita (assembly GCA_027886175.1). Lineage (NCBI taxonomy): Eukaryota > Metazoa > Chordata > Aves > Passeriformes > Phylloscopidae > Phylloscopus > Phylloscopus collybita. Next base: position 41,984,352 of record JAJNNQ010000006.1, on the reverse strand, counting down.
GTTGCAATTTGCTTATGGGAGGAGGTGTTTGGTGGGCTGAAGTTCAGCCACAGGGACTAAAAAGGATCTTACTGCATCCAAGTATAAACAGAGTGGTGGGATTTCCCAGAATTTTTCATAGACTATTGGTTGGACCAAGAGCTAAAGAGCTAAATGTTTGAAATAAGTGTAACATACCCAAGACAGCGTGCATTGGTCAGAGGCACACTGGTTTCTCTTTTGAAAACCTCAGGGATTTGTGCTGGAAAAGATTTTGTTTTAGTTTGAACTTTTAACATCATGGGGATGGGAAGCAGAAGTCGTCTGTAAAATTGGCTGATTTCTTTTGCTGAGGAAATCAATGTATTTTAAAACTAAACTGTGCTGAACATAGGTGTTGCAGCACGAATCTCTTCTTTTTGCTTGAGTTGCCACAGCAACATAAAACTTCCTTTCCCCCACATTACCTTCCCTAAAATACACTTCACAAATTGTCTTGGAAAAAAAAAAAAAAAAAAAAAAAAAAAAAAAAAAAAAAAAAAAAAAAAGCCTTACATCATGCTGAAAAATTGTGCTGTTTGCTCTTTTAGTATTTGGTCTTCTATGGATTTGGTATTATTAGAGCAAAGTTACTTGATGAACAGACAGCTCAACTTTTTAAAATTTGACCTTAAGTAAAGGGATGGAAAATAAAAGTTGAAGCTGAAGTAGCTGCTCCCTCTAGACAGGCTGCAGGCCCAGCAAATCCTCTGCACAATCTGGCAGTACTGGTTACGGGTGTGAGTGTGGGTTACAGAGGCTGCCTCTTCCAGCATTGGGAAGACAAGCAATAACCTGTTGGATGTATTATTGGGAAATATGCAGTGGCTTTTAAGGAGGGTTTCTTTCATGTTTTTCTCACACCTTTGCAAGAGCAGTATCAGCTCCAGCGGCCTTTGAATTACCAAGTGCATATCCATTATCCCGTGAGAGAAAAAGTATTGAAAAGACCCAGGTGAAAAGGAATTTGTCTTAGCTATCCTTTGTTGAAGGAGCCATTAGACTTAGACTAATTGTTAAAACGATTTTAATATGTAATGTTTTAGAATAGATGTATACATCAAATTATTTCAATTTGTTGAAAAATAATCTGTGTCTGTCAGTAGGGTCACATCTACTAACAGGACTCTTCCCAGTCTCTCTGGGCATGGGGTGCCTGTCAAGAGGTGAGAATCCCTTTGTACTTGCCAGCAGATGAGTGCAGGTTTAACAGTGATGGCTGCACTGCACGGCTCTGGGGTTTAGCTGCAGTCACCTGTGCTCATGAATGTCACAAGGGCAATGAATTCTCAGTACTTAGATGGGAGCACGGACTGTGCTCACTACTGGGCCTCAGTGCACACCCCTTTTGGAGAAAGCTTTGTGGTAATGAGCTCCTTTGCTTTTTATGAGGCTGGGAGGGAATGCCAGCGTGGAATGTATGGAGAGATGGGTGATCAACAAAAGGTTTTGTGAAAGCAACCCTCTTCTTTTGTGAGAAGCTTGTTTAACAGCTTGTGCTTCTCTCTATTTTTGGATGACTGAAGTTGTAAAAAAAGGCTAGCTTAGTCCTGAGAAAGGTGGAACTGCTGACATGGGAAGATTACAACACCTACAAAATCACCTATATAGGAAACTTGGTAAATAAAATTGACCTTCCCCACTACTGCTGCCATTTCTACTTACCTTCTTATACTGTACGTGAGTATATCTATTAGATAGGACAGGGGAGGAAAGGTTGATTTTATTCTCTGTGGTGACAAATAGAACACTTAATAGATGACAAATTGGGGAATATTGAATATCTAGAGACCTAATCAAATGTGAATCAAGTCAGCCCCTCATGAGCATGGAGTAAAATGCCAGCTGGTGCATGGTCTTTCTGTTCTGGCTTGTAATTTATCCTTTGTAATAGATTGTGACCAGTTTTACTACAGCTAATACTTGCACTTAAATAAATAAAAAACCTCTCAACAACATCAAACAATCAGTTTTCGTGTAATAAATATTTTTCCTTGTGGAAAAGTACCATAACATTGGGTACAAGTGGGATTGATAATCATTTAGTTATCCTAAAGAGCTGAGGAGAGATTTACAGCGCTGATCTCACATCTGAATTTCTGTGGGACGCTTATGCCTGTGCCATAATGAATTAATTTAGGTGGAATCCAGTATGGAAGCAAGATTCTATAGCTGGGATAGAAAAATTCTGTTAAGCAACTATTTTCTATCCTTCTGTCTTTTTTGTTTCAATGGAAATAAATTTCAAGACTCATGATTTTTTTTCATATAGGTTTACTATATCATTTTGTCTTATTTAAGGTATAGAAAAATTGTTGTAATATTAGATAATATGTCTTGTGTGACAAAGGAGCCCTAAGTGCATGCACACATCCTTGCATGTGTGCATACTCAAGCTTTCAGTATAACACTTTCCCAGCAAAGCTTTTCTCTTGGGATTTTATTGTAATTTATGAAAATGAATGTGTTACATGTGTAACATCTATAAAGGAATAAAAACTATCATTTATTGTGAAAGCAGATAAATAGTCCTTTTGAAATAAAAGCTGATGTTGTGCCAGTTTCAAGCACAATAGAAATGAAGAAAGCTTTTCTTTAAAATAGGTTGGAAAAAGCTGGTGTCAGCCCTTAGAGAGACATTTTCCTTGTTCTGTTCATCACTGACTGACTTATAATTTGCTTCTCTAAGAAGCATTAGTTTTTTGATGAAATCTTTCCAGCTTCACTTTTTTTTACCATGACAAATTATTTCAGAACAGCTTCTTTACATGTAACTGTAGAGTTATCTGCTCTGCTCTAAAAATACTGTCAATCTGAGGCACTGATTTTGCATTCCCTGAAACCATCTCTAAGCCACACAAACCTCACAGAAGTTAATAGGTTTGACCTAGTATTTCAGAAGCCAACAGTGGAAAATGAATACCATTAGAAAGTATTGAAAAACACATATCTCATTTCAGAACAATGAAAACATTTTTATTGTTTTGCAGTTGGCTAGGAAGGGAAAGAATCATGAATATATTCTCATCACTTTTATGACCTTCCCATTTTCCAACATTTAAAACCATTTTATTATTTTAATAAGAAACAAATTTCCAAATGCACTTGTGAGAAAGCTTTACATGTAACTATTCAAACAGATCTTTTACTGACAACCTTCCCTGTTCCATCTGAAGGCAGTCTCTCTCATTTTGATGTTCCCCACAAATGGGGTGCTAGGTGGAATCCTGGTCCTTTTCAGCCCAATATCAGAAAATCCCACTGACATATCTAGGTGATATAAATGGAGAAGCTAATATAAATGGCAAAGTTAGTTCTCATAGAAGATCAATGTTTTCACAGCTAATAAAACTACACAATAAGGATCCCTGGTGCTCTGACAAATGTTAATTTGTTATGTTTCACAAGCTGCATTTGGGGTCACTGGGTCCAGTTCTTCTGTCCAATGCCACAAAAGACACCCTTCTCACAGATGTCTGTTTTAAAGGTGAAATTACATAATTGAGCTCAAAGAGAGAATGTTGGCTAAAACATGAAAGCTTCTGCTAAATGGTGGTCTCAAAATGACAATATTGGGGCTTTTTTCCTGTATTTTAGAAAAATGATTTCTGACTTTGCTTTATATCCATATGGCAAATACATTAACTTCTGAAAGTGCACCATGTGGGAGTTTTCAGGTGTTCCAAGTGTACAGCTTGACATGCCAAAGTGATTCTGGGTAGCATCTTGGAGGGGAAACTTTAAAAAAAAAATAGAATAGGTTGTCTAAACAGTCCCTGCCTTTTTACAATATTCTTTAAAATAGTATAAAAGTGATACAATGATATTCTATTGGACATATTTTCTTGTTTTCTGATATCACCCTAAAATTTCCCAGGGTGAAAAAAATAGGCTGAGTGAGATGGCAAGAGACAGGGCACCATGTGTTTTCACAGTGCAGCATCCATTATACATGAGCAGAATAGCAGTCACTCAGCTGCAATCATGGCAGGCATGACTGCTTCTCTTACAAACTCATATTTCATTTATTCATGGCATCTTTCATTCCAAGACCCTGAGCCTCCACTTGTTTCTCTGCAAGTATAACTATGCACCTGAATAGTTATGGTGACTTCAGTAGGGGTTCCTCACATGCAGAAATTCAAGCATGAGAATGGAGTGTTTACAGAACTGAGGCCAAAAGCTGGAGGCAGCTGAGCTGGGAAAACAAGCAATAGCATAGTAAAGTAAACCAGTCAAAAATTGCATGAAACCACAGAAACCCAGCAAATCACACTGGACAAGTCACTGGACAAGCAGCTGACCGCAGAATGTGCCCGCTACATTCACCTTTCCTTCCCTGTGTTCATTCACATTAACAAACAATAATTAGTAAGGTTGTCCTTACCTTAAGTTACTGGATAGGCATTCATTAAAACAGAGGTGGAGCATTCCTTTATGTATCTGTTAAAACTTTAGGCCTCCAATGCTGTCAAGCAAACTGCAGGTACCCAGTATGCAGCATTTGAAAAGCTGGAATTTGCCTTATTGCACTACTCTGGGTTTTTGTCCCACACTGGAAGAATGGGAGCCTCTGAAAGCACCAGACTTATACACTGTTTCTGTCAACTTAATTGTTGTAACATGCATTTGGTTTCAGATCAATTGCTATTAAGAGCAAATACCACAAGAAAATTGATATACACGACAATTTATTTCCTTAGACATCTGTAAAACACTACATGCTTTTTGGATTGAGATGTCACATTTGGCTCACATCAGGACTGGAAGGCCAAGGTGTAACAAGCATTGCTCCAGTTGTTCAATAATAATTTTTTCCGAGCAATGAATCCTTCTTATCTTTCATTAACTGCCAATCAGGCCCTGCAGCTGCCACGTGCCAAAATACATTCTTTGTTATTAGCATTAAAAATACTATTAAAACTCGGACTGAGACATGAAGGAAAATATCCTTTCCTGGAAAAATACATTTTTTGCTTCTTCCTACTGGAAAAATGATTTGAATGTGCTCACTGCTCAAAGAGATGTGAAGTGCTATGAGACTTGGACTTGTCACACTAAAACTCGATACCCAAAAGGATGCTTTGCATGATGTGGAGCAAAATGAAGTGCTTAAGCTTATCCTATAGAAACAGTTGAGAGTTTTACATGTGTGTGTCAGTGAATCTGTTCACTGCTTCAGTAGACATGCTTATTTGCATAATTTAATAGGAACAACAGCTAAAGGAAGGTTTTCCCTCTAATAGTTTTCCAATAAATGGAAATTTTCAAGAGGTTTCCACATTTGCAAACTGCTCCATTTATTAGTGAAGGAAGAGGAATCATGTATGAAGACATTTTGAGCTCCCTTTCCCCCTTCTTGAAGCAGATATTTCTTTCTCCCCTGTGTTAAACATAGCATTGGCATCAGCATTTAGGGATCTAGGAAATGGCAGCAGTCTCTGCTCTGTGGTGTTAAGTACTACAGCTTGGGGTATATATTCGATGGAGGTCCCAGCAGGAGGGAATTCTGGCTGAAACTGGAGTTCCTGAGACAGCTGACCTGCAGCATCCCTTGGAGTGGGAAGCCAGAATTTGCAGGAGGCACTGAGGCTGTAAGAGATGTATGGATGCTTCCTGGTGTCTGTGCTATGCTGAAGTGCCCACGGTTTCTACTCTAGCCTGCCCTAAAACCATGCTGTACAAGGCTGGTGAAGCTGGGACAGAGCTGCTTCTGTGAGAAAGGTTGTGGAGTCTCCCTCACTGAAGATGAAAAGTGGAGCTGGTTCTGAATTAAATAGTTAAGTATTTTTAAAAATGGAAAGTAGATCTTGCAAAGAGATTGAAATTATGTGTGTATTTTTTTCCAGATCCAAGAAAAAATCCTTTGTATGTGTCGTGTGACAATGTTTCTTTAATGTAAAAAAAGAACTTTCTAGATGAACTCACAAAAGTGGAACAATAAATCCACATTTAAAACGTGTTAAAATGTGTTAAAAGTAAAACCACTTCCACTTGTGGAAAACACTCACATATTTTTAGCTACAAGTAGAAAACTTGAAGATTTTGAAACAAAAAGTAGTTAAGAAAAGCTCCAAGAAGTCTTCATAGAGACTAGTTTAACTTCATCAAATAAGTCAAAACAGAAGAGATGACTCACTTGCTCATTTTTCCTTTACATGTGAGTTTTTTTGAGACTCTTGCTGTGTCTCCACCTTGTAGTTGAAAGGCTACTGGGATGATGGGCTTTCAGGGGCAACCATCCTAATGAGTCACTGCTGTGTGTAGCACTGGATATATCTTGTCTTCTTTTGACACTTCTGCCAAAGGAGAATACTTAGGTGTCCCTAAATCACCCCTCATGGTGGAATTCACATGTGTTCAACAGATGATGGAGTGGGAAGCAGCCATTGCTTTTCCATACAGAACTGCTCCTGAACTTTCTGGTTTTTTGGAACTCTCTGTCAGGGACTCTTGCTCTCCTTCCATCTTAAGAGTTTAGAGAGTGCTGCAATTATAAGATTATCAAGCACTTCACAAACTTTGTTTGTCATAAAACCCGTCTAGCAGATGACAAATGGAGGAATGGCAGGATAAGGGTCTTGCCCACGATCACAGCAGGTTGTGGTGAGCAGAGCAATTGGGCCTGCCTGTCCTGAGCAACAGGGAGTGATTTATAACACGTCATTCCTGCACGTAGCCACATGTGCATGCAGTTCCTGTGCAGAAGGGGAAAAGATTTTCTCATCGCCATAGGAAATAAAAGGTTCCCTTTTGTTGATTTCACAGTCTTTAGGAAAAGGGTATGGTCCTCAGCACTGAATAAAACCGAAAGATATCCCAGGGGAATCTTATAATGAATAGTGGTAATGAATTAATACCAGTAAATCAATGGCAGTGCAGGCAGATGAACACAATTTAATTCACAATGCAGCATCTGAAATTAATATCATGTGGATTATTCAGTGATTAGTTGTGAAAAAACATAGGTTTTTGAAGTATCACTTGTCTTGGGGTCTAGTTAACAGAAAAAAAAGTTAAGTTTGTCAGGGATGCTCAATGCAATGCCACCACTCAGCCACCTCCAGATGTAAGGTGTTCTAGAAAATGTAATGGAAATTAAAACCTTCAACTTAATTTATGAAGTCACAAGCTGGAGTGTTTCAGAAAGCAACAGTGGATTTGCAAATAAACAGACAGTGTAGCTTTACAAGTGCACTACCTTGATTAAACATGTGCACCAATAATAATAATAAGTACCTCCTCTTATTAGGAGGTTTGGTCAAAATTGAATCCACACCACAAAGGCTGAATCTCATTCTGATTAATACCAATTTCAAACAATATTGAACATATTTTCCCCAGTATATAATAGGGCAAAAGGGTAAGAGAAAGTTTCATTTTATGTAATGAGAATATGGAACAATTTTTAAAGGACTTCACTTTTCATGTTGACGATATTGGTGAAAGTGAGGAATCTTAATAAATTAGGTTCCTGTAGACGTTAAGGGGCAAATTCTGCAGCCCTTTAGGCTGTTTCATATTCATAGACTCCAATAAGGTTGTGTCAGGGTAATTGAAAGAATACTTGGCCTTAGGATCTTAAACTGTGGTGCAAAGCATATTCAGAGAGAACCAGGAATATTTTTTCTCCTTAATTTCCAAAGCAATAATATTTTCTATTGTAGAAGTCAGCCTTGGTTCTTAGGATAAGTTGTGGGATAGCATATGTTAAATACTTTAAGTATTTAAAAATCTATGTATTAAAACTTAATATTTTTCAGATAGTAAATTACTTAGAAGGTGTATAATTAGTGTATGTTCATTCTAAAATGTAAGAAAAAACCTGCAAAACACATTTCAGAAATGTTTCCATCTCTCTCACTTTGACTCTGGGTATCAGTTAGAAACTGCAAGCATGTACACATATTCACCTACCTGTGTACATGTATGAACACACAAAGATACTTCTGAATGTGCTTAAATGCTTCATTTAATTTTACTGTAAGTAAGTAATGGCACAGGGAATAAAGTTTGCTGCACCTTCACCCATTTGTGGGACTTAAAGAGAAAAATTCTTGCTACATGACAGTCCTATAAACTGGCCCTGTAGCCATTCAGATCAGTGGAAATCAGTCCTCAGCTTTCACATTTTCATGCTCACAGATCCCTAAATGTCACAGCTAGCACAAAGTCCCTAAAATGTTTCTTAAGACAAAACAAAAAAATTAAAAAGGAAATATGAATTGTAATAAAATGCAGTAAAACACCATGTGTTGCTATATTGCCAGTGGGATGATCTTTTCTTTGATCACTGAGTTCTGTTTGGGTTTTCTTTCATTTGCATGTGCTTTATAGCAGGCTATAAGTACAGTAAGACTACAACAGGGTTATCAAATGAATTGTCTTTCCCTTTTGTCCAGCTAGAAATTCTGCCAAAATATTATGTGGCCAAGATCTATCTGGACTGGGAACAAAAATCCCATCTAGCCCAGCTTCCAGAAGAAAATCACGAGTTGTTAAGCTTGTGAAGAATTCTTAGAATTCAAAAAATCCTGAAGTCTTGCATGGCGAAAAGGTGGTGAGTATCACATGAACCTTAACAAGGTAAAACCAGCTCTCTGTATGACATCTATTTAGGTCGTGAAGTTAAGGTGATGCAATTTCTAATCTTGCCTCCCAAAACAGAGAACAAATTTAAATATGAAACTTTCCTCCTCATGGTCCTGAACTACATGAGTAAATTGTTGTACAAGGATAGGCTGAAACCGGCCTTTTGGCTGATGTCTCTTCCATTTGTTTTTTTTCTTTTAATTTGATCTTAAAAGGAGTAGAGAAGACATCAAAAGGAGGGTTTCGCAGAACAGATATCTTTTCCTGTGGTAACCATGTCTCAGATTAATGACATGATCAGATAATAATTGATAATCATTTTTAAAATGGTCTTTGCAGTTATAGGAGGAGGGATAAATAGTGGCAGAAACTTTAAAATAGCAAGTTTTAAAAGCTACAGTAGTAAGCAGCAGTTGGAAATGTTAATTGGGTTTGTGTGACCACTTTTACAGGTCATTTGAGCAGTGCATCCTGCCATCTTATATAAAATCATTACAAATTGATGGAGGAGTTAGGCAAAATACTCCGAAGAGAGCACTATCAATTATATTGTTTTGCAATTATACAAAATTATGCATGGAGCTCCAAGGACTTGCCAACAGTAACTAACTCTTCTCCTAGCACTGCAACATTAGTACACCTATTAGTTCTATTTGTCTGTGTAAAAGCAGACAAAGGCAATAAATAGTCTTATCTGTCACTTCCACAAGCTGGGAGGAAGAAAAGAAAGCCAAGGTTAGTTTTGAGGGTTTTTTTACGGTGTTTTGTTTTTTGTTCATTTATTTATTAGTTTTTCTTCAACACTCATTAAGTTGATTTTGTTTGGACCAAGATATTTTAACGGAGATGACCCAAGCCCACTAAAGATAGTAACACCCAGCTCTGCAGCTGAAGATAGCATGGGCAAACATAAAAGTGCTCTGCCTTACAACTTCAGTCAACCTCTGAAGGGCATCATTGCTTTCAGTGTTATCCTCTCCACTTGGTATGACCCCCTAATGTAGCTTATACTCGCAGGAGCCCCTAACAATTTGCCCAAGGTCAGTCAACAAAGCAGTTGAAGAGGTGGAAAAATCAGTGGTTTTGATTTCTTCTCCCCTTCTTCCACCAGCTACTGGACTATCAAAGCACAGACCATTTCAGGCTTTTTGCGGGGGAGGGGGAACATGACAGCTTCCTTTTCAGACATCATAAAATACTTTAAAGAATTGGTTTCTCTAGCAACAGGAACAGGGAAAAAAAAAAGGAGCTATCATAATTTTTTCCCCACCTACTAATTTTTTTTAATGTGGTAAAGCAGATGGCTTGGATAATGCAGGTATGACAGATTCTGATTTATTGACTGTAGACAGAAATACAAATACAAAAGCGTATGCACTCTTGTGTGCTCTGTAGCACAATAACACTTAATGACTTCAGACTTCATGCTTCTTTTAGGTTCTACTCATGTGTATCGACAAACACCATTATTTATTTTTAGGGCACATTGATGGCAGAGCTTGCTGTGTGTGGAAATCAAAGGCTGGCCAGCCAGGTACTTTCCACACTCCCTACCTTCCCTGTCAGCGGTGCTGGCTCCATGAATTCCCAATTTACATCTTTGACAAACATACATTTTATTGACCTGGCCGAGTACTTTCTGTTAAGGTGTTATAAATCGGTCAGTACCAGTGATATATTATGTCGGAGGACTCAACCTTTTGCCTTTGCCAAGAAAATTAAAAATGTCTTAATGATCTCTTTCTAGTGTTGATAGGAAGGAGATTATTCTTTTTATGACTGTGCCTGGCCCATGGCTATTTCCTGTATTTCTTCAGCTGTTAGTGGACAGAAAACAAGATGTTTTTTCAATAAAATGCTGAGGACCACATGACCCTTTTCTCCTGAAGCTGCTGACCCTGGTAGAGTACATATGACTTCAGCTCTATGGTAACTTGGTCAGTTACTTCCAAATTGCAGGAACAGCTTCAGTGCTATGTGCTTGAGTTTTAAACACTGCACTCAGTACTTGGCAGAGCATGTGCTGAGGTCAAATTGGAGCAGTGATGGTATCAGGATCTAGGCTGTTCTCAGGATTCAGTTTCCACCACCTATGGTTCATGTATTTGCAAGCAAATCATTCCAGCACCATTACCAGGCAGTTTTTGATACAGCAGTGCCTCCAGTCTCTCTGCAGCAGACCTACTGGGACAATAGTTGTGGAGAAGAAAAGAACATAAAGGAGTATGAAACTATTTTTCTGACTCAGTTTCAGACTGTTTTTCATCTAGAGTGACTGTAATGAACCTTAACATAGCTAAAAAAAATTTGTAGGATTGCAGAAAAAAATTCTCTTGATGGGTGAAAACTTCCACTGAACAATTGGATAGAAAGAAATGAACTCTTTAACTAAAACCAGAGCAGCTGCAGAAACACTGGTGCTTCTGGAGATCAAAGAGCAGGTGGTGAGGTTCTCTGACAAGGTAGAGATTGCTGAGCAGAGTCAGCCTCAGCTCATAGCTGCCCAGTGTGCACAGCACTCCATCTGTCAAAGAAAGGGAGAAGGTCTCCCAGAAGACCAGCAAATTGTTCTTTTAGGGTCCTGACAACAGAGATATGTAAGGGGTTTGTTAAATGTGTGTCAAGGAGACTCCATGGAGGCCTCTGGGCTGGAGACCTTTGAGAGCCAGGCTAGTGAGTGTGAGAAAGGTGGGGGTGAGCTTAGGGAAGGACTGCAGAAGGTTCCTTTTCTCTGCTGTACCTTTGCAGAAAACTTGCTTTGGAATGGCTGCTAAATAAGAGATGCCTCCTAATGGGGACATTACTGTGACATTATGTGCAGTATGTGTTCTATGTTTTGTGTAGCTTTTCATCTGTTATTAACAGAAAATCTAAAAAATAAATTAATGAAATATTTCATACAATCATTTAAACATATGATGTCTCCTCATGGAGTATACCACACTTTTTAGTCCTAATATAACTTTTCCTGATGAATTTTAAAGACAGAGGCAATTTTTCAAGTGGTATGGTTTCTTACTAAAAATACAAAATCTCAAAAATCGTTGAAGTCTTTTTCTGAAGTTCTGAAGTCTTGAAGTTTTTCACTATGTCAAGCTTGTCTGGAGAAATTTTTCAGAAATATATTTCCACTGGGTAAAGCTATATTTTAACTAAAGTTCTAGCTCAGTGGTATCATGAATAAGAAGATGGTGGAAGCAACATTAAGGCTAAAGGAAAATTAAGACAACAGTGAAATAATTTGAAATTATAATTTCAAACTCTAGTACTTTGGAGTATTTTGTTAAAAATACATGTAGCTTTTTGCCTTAAGGCTTTCAAATACATGATTTTAAAAAATGTAAGGCTAATTATCCTTCAGAAAGCTTGAGAAGTTTAATAGTGGGACAGCAAGACTGGTTGGAGCAAGAAAAGGGGCTGTCAGAAACCATTTTTAATTTCCAGTGGAAGAGCCTGCAACACTGAAGACACAGCAGCACGAGTAAAGTTGTGGGTTTTTTCCCAGTCCTTCATCCCTCTCTCTGTGCCCTGCTCTCTCCACTGTAATTTCAAGCTATCATTCCTGGGAGCACTGAGAACCCATAAAGATGATAAATGAGGTTTTTTTGTGTTGCCTCATGTACTGCTTGACATCACATCCCTCAATGCACTGCTGCAGTGTCTTGCCGAGGGTTCTGGGCTTGGATGGTGTGGCAATGTCCTGTGAGTCCCACGGGACACGCTGGGCTCGGGCTCCCCCCGCCCTCCCTTTCACCCCGGGGTGCGTGCGGAGCGTGGGTGGCACGGCAGCTCTGTGCTGGAATGCTAACACCCCCCTCGGGCACTTTGAGCTCAAATTCTATTTTCTTTTATCCCTGCAGACAGGCACAAAGTTCTCAACTTGAAAGGCTGGCAATATCTCGTATTTCTGACTTACTGAAGATGTGATGCAACCTATTTATTTTCTAATGGCATTCAGCCAGCTTCTGTGTCCGTAAAGGCAAATTAAAATTGTATGGAAATCCTGTGCTTTGTACTTGAAAAGGCAACTGTAAAATATGCCATGTATGTGAAGGTGGAATGTTTTTAAAGGCAATTAATAATATGACATGAAAGCTGTGGTATCCAAAAAAGGCAAAATTATGAGATAGATAGTAGCTGTATCTGGGCTTCATCAAATTTAACATTCTTTCCCCCAACAGGTTTGCATGATAAGGTTTTCTAATGCGAATGTGTGTGCAGAGGCTGAGGTAGTCACAGGGCTGAGTTCAAAGGGAAGGACTGCAAGGTGGGCTGGGAGCTGCGGCAGTTTCTGGTGGAGGGCTGAGAATGTTCAAATACACTCATGGAACCTGATCTGGGACAGAGTCACCCTCTGTGGTCAATATTTTTGCCGTATGGGAGCAGGCATGAAACTCAGAAATGGCAACTCCTCAGGTGCAATGATACCAGCATGCACTTAAAAATAAATAAAGCCAAGGGAATATCACAGCAGACAGTACCTTTTTAAAATAAACACTGTGACTTTAATAGAGAGAGTTTTCTGGTCAGTTCCTTGTAATACCCATGGAATTGTAGAATCATAGAATGATTTGTGTTGGAAGAAATCTAAAGATCATCAGGTTCCAAAATCCCTGCCATGGGCAGGTAACCTTGCCCATAGCCCAGGTTTCTTCATCCAACCTGGCGTTGAATGCTTCCAGGGATGGGGCATCCACCACTCCTCTGGGCAACCTGTTCCAGTGACTCACATGTGAGGGTGGTGATATTGACATGTGATCTAAAAATTCCTTGTGATCCTGGAGTTTTCTGGAGAGGAAATCTGAAAAAAATCGGAATTTTTTTTCTGCACTGCCACTGTAAGTTTGATTAGTAGTTTTGAGGTCAAGCAGTCCACTGGGGAGGTCTTTCAAAAATGTCCTTGTCATAACAATATAGCCCTAGGAATCTCTGAACCTTCATTTCTTCTCCCTGGGCAAAGAGATCCCTACTCTGCAGAAAACATCAATCATCTGCTGGCACTTTGCAGATGCTGAGTGCAGGAGCAGGTGACAATGCAGAGAGTGACAAAAGCTCATTGCCAGCACTAAAACTGTGTGGAGGCCCTGGGATGGCACAACAGTGGTGAAGCAGCAGGTAAGGTCAGGCAGGGTGTTTTCCCTTGTGTTTAAGACAGACAGAACACCACTATGCCAATACAACACATACATATTGGAGAAATGAAATCCCACCATCCATGGGGAATTTTAGAAAACCACACTAGAAACAGTGCAAACGTGACATTCTGAGACTAAGGAAAACATTCTCCTTATCTCTGAATTTTATTGCTCATGCACATGCCTTATTTCAGAGCAAGAAATTCTCATTTTTAACATGTAACAAAACCCCCCAATTAGTCACAGAGTATGCACACACACACAATATGCAGCAATAATTTCTTTTCTGATGAGGACCTCCAAATTGCATAAACTTTAAAATGCAAAGTGAAAAGCAAAGTATATGCTAAAATATTTAAAAAAGGAGAAAAACTGTCTACTACATCATGGGAGGAAAATTCTACAGACTAATATTTTCCTCCTGTTCACTTCTCCTGCAGAGAAATCTGTTTAAATGTATGTGAAAATATTATGTCAGACACTCTAAAAAAAAACCAAACCAAAAGCTCCTCGTATATAAAAAAAATTCCCAAGAGAGAGAAATCAGCTTATCTTCCAAGTAACATATGTGATTTCATTACACCTGTATGAATTAGAAGGGCTTATTAAGATATTATAGTTTGCAGTTATGAGAATAATGCTGGCTAATTGTGTTTTGAAGAGCTTTTAAAAAGTTGGAAAGAGCAAGAAACCACTTTAACACCTCTTCTACTTGAAAACGAATTGTTTTTATAAAATGCAATTTACATTAACTGCATGTCATTGGCTTTTTTATTTTCTTTTTTTAAGTATATGTTAAATCTTTTCTCTTCCCTGCTGCAGCATGAAGTGCCCACAAACACAGCCTGGGGAATTGACTGACTAATTACGTAGTGAAAGCAGTAAAATGGAGTATGGATAAAATATTATCAAATGAACAGGGTTAGCAGCTTTGAAAATGGGGCTATTTTTATTTAAGTTATATTACATTTGATTTTCTTCATGAACTGTGCAAAGTACAATATGTTCAGACAGAATGTCACTCTAAAGCAGACAATAGCCTTTTAATAATTCAGTCTCTATCAGAAAAACTCAAGATCAAACTTGACCCTGTTTCTCAGTTTAGAGATGTATTTCATACTCTCTACAGGCTTGTTAGCCAATCACCCATCTTGGCTTTCTGAAAAGGGGGGAGGAAAAGGATGGAAGGAGAATACATGACAGATAATGTTGGAGATATATTGTTTATTACACTTGAGACACATTATTTTGCTTGACTTCCCAGTGAAATAAGGCTTATGCAACTGTATCTGTAACTTTGAAATCCATTAGATAACTTTGGTTACAACTAAATGGGAACAAGGGGTTCCTAGTATTTTTATATATATACAAAATAATGCAGAGGAAAAGGAACAGATTCTAACTAGTAAAGACATCAGTTTAGGATCAAGCACTGTGCTTTCTGTCCACTGTGCAAGTTACCTGACAACTCATATTGACCTGCCAGTCAATATGTGTGGATTGCGGTATAGGATGTGGTGTGGGCTTGTCTTGGTTTAGAAAGACAGGTGTCAAAGGAAGCTGGAGCTTTCCTTGGAATGGAGAATGTAAATCCCCTCCTCCAAATTATTATAATTTTGCAATTAGGGGCTTTCAGGCAAAGATTTGGGAATAGGAATTACAGTTCCTTACTAGCAATATTAACAATACAAATGTAGTAGTACAAAAAAACCAAGCAAGCAAACAAACAAAAATCCTAGAAACCCTGACAGAGCCAGAATATAGCCTGGCACCCTGTTGGTCAGGATGTTGGAAGCAGTCAAAATAAGTCCTCCTGGAGTAACAGATGTGGTTCTTTTGAAGCAGAGATGTTCCTGTAGAAAGATTCAGCGGTGGTGAGATGGATCCAGTCTTCCCCTAGAATCCAGTGGAAAACCAGATACCTCCGTTCCTACGTCTCAGTTTTTATCTAGGTAAGGAATGGTTGGCTCCCCCACTGGATGAGGCATCTCACAATGGGATGATGTGATGTTTTCAGTCATGTAGTGAGCCTCAATGGCCCATTAAAAAAAGATACCGCTGGAGGGAGGATGGGTTGTGGAAGAGATAAGGAACATTGCTCCACCTGGTTTTAACAGCTGGCCCATTATCAGGAGGCACCCGCCCCACTCCCCCCTGGAGTTAAAAGGAAAAACACCTCTTCAACTGCTTTCAACAGACTGGGAATAGAATACATGCTTTTAGTTACATATTGCAACCCAAGACAGGGCTGCATTTCAGTCAGAGAGAGTGATGGAGGAGAGCAGTTAGGAGGGCACTGGAGGAAGATGTGTGCGGTCACAGAGCAGCACCCACCTGTATTATAGCTGCTGCTCTTGACACAATTTCCTTTTACTCCAAATTTGGCTTTAAGGTGATGCTGTTATATCTATCTCCAGTGATATTTCTTCCACTGCAAGTATATTATGAGGATCACCTGTCTACAGTTTAGTCTTCTAATCAAATTATCCAGATCCCTTTATTTCAGTGAAGGTGGATAAGGATGGTCCTTCCATGGGATCATTCATGATGTCTACCCAAGGGTGAAATGAATTGCCTTCTGAAGAAATCACTCTCCTCCTGATGAAAGAGGTCATCTAAATGATTGGCTTAGACTTGACAGCTGACTTCAGAGAATATAATGGTGATATCAAATCACCATTATGTTACTGACGAGCATCTTCTGTTCTCACTATGGCTGGAAATAGATGATCTCTACACTTGCAAGAAGTTAACCAAGGGACTTTGACTTTCTGGAGTCCTTCCCTGAAGAAACAAAAAGCCTCCTAGCTGTCTAGTGAATAGCTACAAGAAACATAATGGTGACAGATCTTCACATTTGATTTCTATGCTGGTTATACTGCCAAAAATTTCAGTGTGGGAGAGTAGTTATATTAGGATATTGGCTTGAAATCAAACAGCCAGTCTTGTAAATGGAAGGAGTATTCTCTCCACATATTTCCCTGTTTTCTAAAGAGGGGATGAACAGTGAGATGATGAAGCTTGCTGTTAATAAAAAAGTGTCATCACAGTCTCAAGATACATCAAATGTGATGATGATTCAAAGAGTAACAGAAAGATAATAGCATGCAAGGAAGTGCACAAATCCTGTACTGATCATTGAAATGACAGGAAAAAAAAATTAATGTCTGCATGAGTAAAATATTTGTTGAGCAAACCAAAAACTGGCCCTGTCCATACCTGAATCGAGGGAGTCCTAGAAAGAAGGGTTTGGGAAAAGGTAACTGCAAAGGAAATATGACATGGCAGGAAGAGGGTTAATGAGCAGCAACAATTCAGTCTTTTTCAAAGAGGAACTATGATGTCTCTTAAGACACCTAAAGAAAACACTTTTTTAGTGACCAGAGGTAATGATGCCATGTAATTCTTCCATGGGATCTGTGGAGGTCAAAACCACTCTCAGGCTACAGCAATTGTTAAATCTAACATGCACAGCACAGTCCCTTAAACTATGTCAGCTATGTCCCTTCAACTGGCTCTGCAAGCTGAGGGGCTACATCCTTGCTGGGCTCTCTCATCTGTAGCAGACTTTTCTTGGTTGCTCACTGCTGCTGCTGCCAGAGACAGCCCCCCAGCCTGGGTGACACTGTGGCTCATCTGCTGCAGCCCTCCTGTGCCCAGTCCATCAGTACAGCCAGAGCTATCCTGCAGCCATGGCATCAGCTGCCCAGATCCATTCCAAGCAACTCAACAGATGCATGTCATCATTCTTCAACATTTATTATTGTAGCCTGTGACAGATTTTCCCACCTGAGCTCCCAAGTTACTGAAGATGAATGCAGCACCCCCTGAGGAAGCAAACAAACAAACAAACCTGAACATCTGAAAAATCTGCAGGATAAATACATTCAGGAAAACTTTAGCTTTCACCTTCTCGAACCAAGAAACTGATTTTTTTTATGGATAATAAACTTAGTAGCAGAGTTGGTGTTTATATGGGAACATATCCATGCAAATGTTAGAAGTGACAAATTCATATTGCCTTTCACATTTTCAGCTATTTAGTCAGTAGCTATTTTCTATTTTCGTCCTTTTTTTTTTTTTAAATTTTAACACTGAATTGTTAGATTCACTTCCCAGTGCAAAATGCTATAAGAAAGCATGTGATCGATATGACATTTTTTCAATTGTGAAATTGTTTGATTACATCTAGTGATTACATAATGTTATTAGACATCATATTGCTATTTTTTGCATCTAAAAGTGTCTAAGCATGGTACAGTTTGTAATTTCTTTCCAAAGATATATATAGTAAGCAGAAGAATGTGAATGAGATGAAAGGATTGATTGAGAACTTAAATGAGATTGGCTGTGTGCACCTTCAAAGCTTTATCAAAAAACCACATACTAACTCCAGTCAAAGATTAGATAAATGAAGTACATACTGATTTTTGGGGCTCTAGGGTTGATAAGACTATTGAGGCAATCACAGATCTGAAGATACCTAGATTAGGTGTTGGAGATTCCCAATTAAGAGAGGAGTTGAATGTTCCTTCTCTTGAGAATAAGAGTACATCACAGAAATTCCTTCTCTTACTGGATTTTCTCCAGGTACCAGCATGGTTCATGAACAGCCAGAACTGGTCTGATTAATTTACTTTCAGAAGTTCCTCACATCCTGGTGAAGGGATGTTTTTTGTACGTTAAATTTCAGGAAGAAGAATATAAATACAACTTGATACATGTCATATGTATTTACAATGACGAGAAGATGTGATTTACAGAGTGGCTGTGAAAATGTGAGTTTGGTTCCAATAATTATACCTGCAACCACAAAGGAGAAGTTGTAATAATACAGTAGAGCTTTCCATCCTGTTTTCGAAGAAAAATAGGCAGCAGGTTGACATAGAGCTTGTAAATTCCTGGGAAATATTTTTTGCATATATTGTCCAAGCAACAATGGCAGTGTACTGGTAAACATGCTCCTGCTGTGTAATGTGAATTTCTGCCTGGGTTCACTACAGATTTTCACAAATGACAGCAAAGAACTTGTTTTTCTTGGTATTGCTGAAATATGCAAGTGGCTGTACTGAAGAAAGTATTATTTTACTCATCTGTACTAGGGAGGTTTAGAGTGGTTTCTGTATAATTTAGTTCTTAACAATTCCATGAGTGGCAGCAGTGTGAAGCTGTAACAGCCTTTCAGCTCTGTCTTTTGTACTGCAGTGAAGCATCTCTGCCTTTTGCTATGAAATTTTAAAATGTGTTTAGTGATTTGGGAGTACAGGCACATAATGTATCTGAAACTCTTTAGGCAGTCAAAAGGGAACGGTGCACATTCGGATGCCAGACTCAGCCTCAGCCTTGCTTCAGGAGAGCTGGCTCCTCGTGGGTGTTTGTGCAGTGTGCTCAAGGGTGAGACTACACCCTGAGATGGGATCCCTTAGCAGAGGACTAATGCAGGGATTGACAGATAAATATTTTCAAGGGATGCCTTAGACTTGTTGGATTCTGTTCCCAGCCTTTGACATTTTCTCCTGTCACTTAATATGCAAGACTGCTTTGTAGTGGCCGGTGTATTTTAACCAGATAGTTTAAATTAGACTGCTAAAGCTGTATTTCAGCTTGGAAGTCTACACTGTGTTTCTGAGATGCTTGGATGTTTTCAAAAATTCTCAGTGCCTATTGTGTGATGAGCTGTAACCTGACAAAAGTATCTCATTAAACCGTAATATTTCTCTTTAATGTTACTCACAAACTTCTTGGCCTCTCCTCCTTGCACTTTAAATTCCTACCATTTTTATTTGATTTCTAATAAAAAAGCCCATTAGTAATAATGGTCCCTTGAAACATTCAGCTTCAGATTTCACCCAGCTACAGTCTGGCCTTGTTAGGCATTTCGAGCACTGCTGAGTAACAGACAAAGTGCATTCCTCAGTGTCAAATGTCTCATCTGAAAGGACTCACAAGAGAAGGAATAGGGATGACTGAAATTATTTTAATTCAGTTACTCTTTAGGACAGAATCAATACAAATATACTTTTTTGCTGAGGCAACAAGGTAGAGAGTGACCCTCCCCCTCCTAAATCTTTGCTGCAATTTTGAGCTTTTTAAAAATCTGTTTGTGTGACCAGAAGAGTGAGATGTGCCACTTTTGACTAGGACCATTAAGCCTTGAAAAACAAGGCATCTGTGCTTTTGCCAATGTAAAATAGAGACCTGGTTTAGCTGACTTTAAAGATTGCAGCCTAATCTATACTATATATAGTATATACTATACTATATATAGTATATATAGTATATATACTACATATAGAGTATACTTCTGGGGACTTGGAAAGTTCAGAGATTTACTACAATCAAAAAAAGAGAAAAATAATTAAAAACAAACAAACAAACCAACCCCCCCCAAACCTAGGTAATTTTGGTTGCAGAAATCAGGGAGAAAAGCTTAGCCTCAATAAAAGCTGTGACTTTTATGGAGTCAGGCCTTTGTCCTTCACACTCCTTGTGGGAAACATGCCCAGGGGCAGCTCTCCAGGATTTTTCCCAGGCACTCACCCTTGGGCATCTTGAGCCGTCTGAGCCTGTGCTCTGGGCTGGTTTCAGACACATTCACTCTTCTACAAGGGGACAAAAAACCCCATAAATACTCTGTTGAAAATACCTGGGTAGTATTTTCATATATAAGCATAGAATTCTGTGTACATTCTTAAAGATTTTTTTTTTTGCATTTTTATAAATGAAAGGGAAATGCTCTCAGACTCCCCTCTCAAAGGATGTAAATCTACATCTCTTCAGATTAACTTTTGTCTCTCAGCTGTGTATGCCATGTCATACTTCTGACAACAGTCATATCAACACAGCAAGATATTGGTGTGACACATGGTAGAGCAATGTGTCAACAGGGGAGTCTGAGCAAATGTCTGTGGAAATATTTCATACTTCATGGAGGTACAAAAGAGAGAAGGACGTAGAGTAAACTCATTTATGTCCAGATAGATTGTTGTTTAAATAAGGGGGTTCATCTGGGAAGATGAATTTAGCTCAGGTAAGTATTTATGTCTGTGATATAAGAGATGAGCAGCTGCATTAGGAAACAAACCCATCTGAAGAGGGACTGGAGGAATGAGCCAGGCTAGGGTACTCAGTGTGCCACTCCTGGGGCAGTGACTCCTCCTCCCCCATCACTGAGATCCAGTTAAAAGCCTAATGGCAGGGCTGCAATCAGCGCTGGGCTGGGGGAAGCCTGTGCCTTTGTGACTGATCTAATATTGCCCATTTGGAAATCAACCCTATAAATCCACAGGTTTTTTGGTTCCACAGATTCGCTACAAATCTGAGCTCTTGTATCCTTTCTGATTTACTATTCAAAGATCATTGCTAAGCAAATATCTAATTTTGTTAGGATTGATGTGGCTTGCAGGAGGCAGAGTCTTTAGATTAATAAATCAAATGAAATGGGTGGATGCTCATTCAGGTAGGGAGTGTCTGATGCTAGTCAGATAATGTCTGCATCTCCTTGATTTTACAACTTTTCATTCAAATTGTGGTGAGACTAATGATACTAATTTTATAATTGAAATGAGTTTGCTCTAGCATAATTTTTGTAAGTGGCTTGCCATCTATGGTGGTAATTAGTGTTTTCTTCTTTTTTGATTTGGTGTTTATTTTGGTCTTCAATCTATTTTCACATCATCACTCCAGTGCACTATTCATATGTTTGATGTAACTGCCTTTTTAGTTTTCTACACAGATTGCTTCCCATGCATGAGTGTCAAATGTGCTTAAAGAGCAGTACATGCAGCATGACAGCAGATTACTGATTGTAGTGTCCTTTGTGAAAGCAGCAAATCCTTCTGACCCCACTGACCTCCCTCTGCAATCCTGTGATTTAGTCTTTGACCTTTCTGTACTTCCCTTCATCCCCCCAAAAAGCAAAACTGCTACCAAAACTGCTGATGGTGTATGATATAGTTCTCTAAATTCTGGATATCTCACAGGGTTAGCTTAAAATTGCTTGGTATTTAAAATTATTCCTTATTTAACTTCATAAAATTAGCAGGTAGGTTTATAAACTAAATAATAACAAAATTGCTCCTATAGTGCTGACCACAGAACATGTACCTGGAAAAACTCTTCATGTGTTTGTCTATATAGAGATGAAAAAATTATTAATCCTTTGAAAATTAAACCTCATGTCCTGATGATGTAACTGCCTTTTTAGTTCTCTACACAGACTGCTTCCCATGCATCAGGCAATTCTGTCATTAATATTCTCTTTTTTTAGGTAGGAAAAAAAATGAAAGAAAATCCAATGCAAGTAGACGTAACTCTTGAGTTTAAGGGAGAGGTGCATATGTATAGTCAGGGCAGTATCAGGCTCAAAGTGTTTTATTCAATGGTTTTGTCTGGTGGATACATTTGGAAATAGTTTTTGAAGGATCACAGAGAATTGTAGGGACTTATGTAAAGTTGCCTTCTTTGATATCTGCATGGCTACAAAATAAAATGTGAGAATGATTTTCTTGGATTGCTCCTGATACATGGTGTTAGTGGCAGTACAGCTGCACATGGGACATTTTTCATGGAATGAAAAGTTAATTACAGTTTCAATACCAATATCTGATGAAATTTTAAGGGCTAAAGCCCATAATTCCAGACTTCCTTATCAATACTCAAAAAACATTTTAGAAATTAATCAAAATTTTAAAAGGGGCTGTATATTTCCAAACTGGCAGAACCAGAACCATAGAACTGAAGAGTTTAAAGACAATAATTGGAAAATATATATTGACTTCCTGCTAATATCTGTTTCAAACCAGTGAAGGATAAACTAAGTTGAATGAACTCATGTTGATGTGTCAGGTTATGCAGTGACATGCGGCAAAATAAAATCTAATTCTGTGATGACATTGTAGCCTCCTGTCACAGCTGAAGATAACAATCATCTAAAAGTATGTGATAGGTCTGGTCCTGAATGGGGAAAATTGCTTGAGACATTAAAACTGAACACACAAAGGGGCTGACAGAACCGTGAAGGGAGACCTTATGACATCTTGCAAGCTGAAAGACTCTTTATTCTCCAAATATAAGCTCTGCTGGTGGGAATTTGAAAAAAGTCCTCATAGGGCAGTTTCTTCATTTGCAGACACTTTGGGTTTGAAATGTCATCTTTCTTGTGATTATCTGTCAAGGATATATGAGCTTAGAATAAAACACCGTGTCCACTGATCTGTGTTCCCAGTGAATCTGATTTGTTTGTTGAAAAGGGTAAAAATTCATCCAACCCAGATATAAGAAAGGTTTTTCTTTATTGCCTCTGGGAGACAGACTGTAGTCTGAAATCATATTTCTTCAAAACAGCAGATATACATGGTTTTGACCTGAATAATTAGATGAATAAATTCTTGCACACATAACTGCTATGCTATTCTCAAATTAATTTCTTAAAATTATGTTGAGATTTGTTTTTTAGTTCATAATTGGCATGAAAGGCTTTAAAAGAGAACGCAGGGAACTCACAGTCTTATTGGTATGAACTTGGCTCTGCTCCTAAACTATTAAAATATGCCTGGATTTTGCCCTTTGGGTTTTGGAAACTTCTTTATTTATTTCTTTTTAAATACAAAAGCTGCACATGGTTTTGCTTTATCTCTGTCAGCCAACTTCAGGAGGTAAATATTCATAATGGCATGGGTGGATTTAGATTATTGATTCTTTCTAGCTAAATTGTGAGGTTAAATTCCCCAGACAGTGAATGGCAAATATCCTCCAAGGATTTTTCCTTCTACTCCATCATTAGCATTTTTTAGATCTAGAAATTTTCTCTGAGTTGGAAATATCCTACAAGTAATAAATACTCAGAATAATCTCCAGCTTTGATATCCTCCTCTTCTTTCATTCATAGTGACACCCATCACAGAGGAAGAAAGATTACACCAGAGGTTTAATGAGAGTGATACCTCTAATACTTATGATATCCTTCAAACAAACATCCACATGGCCAAATCTAGCTGCTAGCTACTGCCTTGGTTTCTATTTTTATTTTAGCAGTCCTTGATCAATAGCAGGACAGATGCCAATCTGTTAGATTTTGTCAACTATTTTGGTTCAAACTGCAGTATTGTAAAACAGTGTTTGGATGGACCCTATTTACTGTCTGTGACAGAAAAGCAAAAAAGCCCTCCTAGAGAGAGAGGTGAGGTTTTTATCTGACATAGGGAAACTACCAAGGCTAATTTTTATGCTGAAATATGTAAGATAAAACTCAGTCATAGTAGATGGCAGTACAGCTTGCATATCCAGTATCTCCAACACCCCCGTGTGACCATCCAGCATTCTTTTTGATTAACAGACTAGACAGTTGATATCAGCTAATATTAGAAGCTGATTCATTTATTAATAAGTTTTCTTCAATTGTGTTTAATCTCAGAACATATTACACCAAAAGAAAGTGTACAAACTCACAGGCTTATTTTAAAACAAACAACATTAAAATGCAGCAATTAATGTAGGAAGTTGTTTTCAACCACATCTTTCTGAATTTCTTTAAAGGGTTTGAAAACATTACTGAGTTCAGTGTTACTAGCTATAAATAAACATTTATACCACATTTAATGCTAAGCAAAAAATTCAGCTGAACTTCAGAAAGCATCCAGGAATCCTGTAAGCTCCCGGGTAAGGCAGCCCCTCTGGCACAGGCTGGATCTCACTTTTCAAGCTGCCTGTAACACATCTCCTCCCCCAAAGCATGATAGCATCTGCACCTCTCCTGCATGCACTTGTCCTCCAGGGAAGGAAAATTGGGGGTGAACTGTGGACCAAGTGAAGGAGGCTGCAAGGGCAGAAGTGGTCTGATGGGGACAGGTATGGGAGCAGCACACAGAATCAGCACAGATGGGATATGCTGGACTTTGGGAATTTTTGAGAAATCATAAGAGGACAGGAGCACAGAATGATTTAGGTTGGAAGGAACCTCAACTTTCACCAGATCAGGTTGCTCAAAGCATCATTCAGCTTGACCTTAACACTTCTAATGATGGGGCATTCACAGCTTCTCTGTTCCAGTGTCTTATTATCCCTATAGTCCCTGGGGTCCCTGTGACCAGGGTGGTCAGCTGGCCCAAGAGACCTGCTAGGACATGGCTATAAATCCAGTGGAAGCTAAAACTATGACAATAAAGCCTTCTCATAGCTGTTCCTTCCTCCATCTCGCCCTTGTCACAGATGTACTCTCTTGGGAATGTTTTTTCCCCTCTCCATTTCACAGGAAACTTGTCAGTGGGCTTCTTCTAGACCTGGTCAGTCCTTAGAGAAGCACTGGGGAGAAGTAATATATTTGCTTGTGGCAAATGTACACAGGAGTTAGCTTTCTACCAACCCTAGTGCAGGTTTGATCATCGCTTTGACAATAAAAATTGTAAATGAAAGAGGAATTTATATAGGCAGAATGTAATGACCTTAGATATGAGCAAAATCCTGGCCTCAAGGAAGACAATGGAAGCTTTGCCATTGATCTCAGTGGAGACAGGATTATACTTGTAGTTTTGTCAAGATTCTGTCATTATTAACATTATTTGTTTTAAAGTGCCATTGGATATTTAATTGCATCAAGTGTGAGAGTTTTTGCTGTGTGATTAAAAAAGAAGGAAAAATATCATTAGGCTGAGAGTTCTGTCAAGGCTGACTAGTTATATTTAATGTGTGCTTAAGAGGTAAGTCCTCTGGGAGAGGGATATTTAATAATGTTTAGAAGGTATTATCTTTCAGAAAATCTAGCTGCTACAGAGTTCTCCAGCAAATCCTTGCAGCACTGTATCCAGAATAGTTTTGTTTTTATGGAGCACAAAAGTCCTAGATGCAGAGAGCCAAGTCAAAGAAAAGTATCTCAAATTTATTGGCAGAAGATTGTATTTAAAGCTTGGTCTGACAAAGCACTTAACTGTATTTTTAACTTCAAGCATGCTAATTGTCTTCACAACTTCATTCCTGGCTGAAAGGAATATTTAGGCAGTTTAAAACCCCTCCTGATTTCCAAGAATCTTAGCATGCCATCTTTCATTAGAATGAAAGACATAAAGAAACAGAATTGGAGTGGGAAAAGAAAACTGTAGGACTTCAGCTCATAAAGTGAAAATATGATCAGAAAAGTGCTGGGCTTGTACTATACCATGGATAAAACACAATTAAAAAGTGACATTTAAACAGAGATGTACTTTTGTCCACTGTAAATATTTGTACACGTTTGGTAACTAGAACCACAAGGGGAAATATAATTATCAAGGACCATCTGGATAGTATGTCAGGAAGACCAAAGGATTGTTATTTTCTCTTTCTCCATCTCCTCACAGATTAAGTTCCAGTCACCTGCTTCTCACCACTAAACCCAACTCATTTAACTTCATCCTTCAAGGCTTTGGTCTCATTATCCTAGTAAAGAAACTGGAAAGTTTTGCTTGGGAGCCTGACAATAGTATTCTTCGTGTGGCCTTAACATTTGACATTCAATCATATACAAAATCCTGATGCAGCACTTGGAGGCTTTGCCAGCTTTGGGGAAAGCCATAATGATTCAGCATCAAACCCCACATTTTGTCCTTTCTTCTCTTATAGGAAAATGTACACTTTATACAAGTCATTGTCTATCATGATATAGGTAGATAAAGAATGGAGTTGTCTACAGTGGAGGCAGCTCAGGAACAGCTTTTTTGAAATCCTGCACAAAGATGTTGGTTTGTTTGCAGTTAGGGACAAGGACAATAAAGTACAGCATAATTTTTTCCTATTAAAATCCTTATATGTTGTTGTTAGCTATCATATTTTTGAACTCCTCTTATTTCCACACATCAGGGTGTTCTTTTTGACAGCATGTTTAACTCTAAGATGCTGTGCATGCAATCTCTTTATGTTGCATTGAAAGTAATTACTGGGCATATAATGAGTTCTCCTTTATGCCTCTAAGCAGATGGGTTCCTATTATCAGGTTTTCAGAACAAACTGATTGTATAAAGGTGTTGTGTCACAACTAATTCCAGGAGTCAAGGAGGTAAATAACCTCATTTATTAATGATCAAGGAAAGTAAGAGAAATTCATTATCTCACACTTATTTTCTGTACCTGATTTTCACCCTGCTAGAATGAGGGTGAGATTACATTGCTCTGCAAGCTGGTAGGGAAGGACACACAATTTAAAGTTAGCTTATGCTTGGTTGTCCGTCTGTGCAGCTCACTGAGGCAGCAGTTCAAAAACAGGAAAAAGTTCAAATATTCAAAAGTCATCATTGACTTAGTTACCTAATTTCTGACTACAAAACATATGCTAACAACATTTATGCTTGCTATGGTCCAAAGTTCTGCCTGGTAAAATTTAACTAATCTCAGTAGAATTGTAGCAGTGATGTGTATAACTCAATGGCTTTTCTCCTGGGAATATTCTTGCACATGGATATTAATTGGTGTGTTGATCAGTGATTATACTGATAACTTAGATATTTACTGACTGATTTAGGTAGTACTCTGCAGAGCTGACAGGTAGGAGAAGGGTAAGTGGCTTTGGCAGCCCTCTTTTCCAAACAAGAGCCTTGGCTCCCTAGAAATGGCACAACTTTAGACAAGGCAATTTTAAGATCAATCTAGCTGAACCGATGCAATCTGCTAATGCATGTACATTTAAATTAGCTAATGACACAAGCAACATTACAATCGATTTGAGTGTGTCTACATTAGGCTTAGCCTTGGTTCAAGATAGATCTAAGTTAAAATAAGATCAATTGTATTTAAAATCCTGCAGCTTTCCTGTGTGGACAAAGCCGGCCCCCACCCTAAAGTTGGCAGCACTCTAACAAACTCTAGGTGTTCTATTAGCTTATTTTAATTTTTTCTCCTCACTAAGTTTTTTTGACTTTTGAAGTCTACTCTAGTTTTTTTGACTATTAAAGTGCAATGTGATCAGTTGGGTGATCCTTTAAAAACAGAAGTCTAAAAGTAGGGTTAAAAAATCTTCATCCAGACATTTAACTTGGTCTGACTTTCAAATACCCTCTCTGGGTGACCTCAGTAGGACTGGGGGTACTCAACATTTTTAAAAGACCCAAATAACTCTCAAAACAGACATTTATTTAGGCATTTTGCTTTGTATTTAAGAGATTATTCTGTGTTCTCTTTTCAGATATTTTGGATGCAAGATTAATTACATTTTCTGTTTTCTTCAATTCTATTCCCTTACAGATGACCACCCTTCCATTTTACAACAATAATTTAACAAGTCTTAAAAAAATAGTTCTAAATATATTCTCCAAATTTTATTTCTTTTGACATTTTATACACATGGAAGCCAAACAATACACAGTTTAGCAAGCTGTATATTTTTGTACAGTCATTCTCAGCTGCAGTCATCACTTGGCTGACAACCATCTGTGTCAACCTGCTTTTTCCTTCCCGCTTTGCTCAGCTGAAATGAAAATAAATTGACAGAAACAACTTCTGCAGGGAAAGTGCAAAAAAGTTAATAGAGTGGTGGGCATCTCTCTTCATCTTTAAGCACATTTTTTCTATGTTAAGTTTCACTTGTATTCAAAATTAAAATGCTATTTATTTCAAATGGAAGAAGGAAAAGCTTGAAAGAAGGAAAACACAGCTTGTTTGCTTACAAGGCAAAAAGCTATTGCCAGCCCAAGTGGTCCAGCAGAACACAACATCTTGATTGCTGAGCAGCACAAGGTGAGGGCTGTGTGGGGGCTGCCACAAGTGATATCCCAGCACTGGCAATAGGAAAGGGCTTGGAGAACCAGACCAGCTTAAGAGATGCTTCATTTCCTTTCTGCATAGACCAAGCTCTTCTCTGTGTGCCACAGGCTTCTCTTTGCCTACTTTCACCTTCTACTCAAGGTTTCCTTATAAGGTTATTTATCTGTGAAGTCAGGGGTTGGAGAAAAGGGACACAAGAGAGGAGCTAAAAATGTTGCCTTGAAGCTTGAAATCAAGCCAGACGTTGGAATATGGGTTTGGTTTCAGAGGTGTTTTGTGAAGATAACTGAAAAACATTTTTGTGACTTGGAGTCACAAAATATGTTATCCAAAAGTCTTTGTAATTAGATTCTAAGCTGACTACTTGCTTCTACAACAAATATATTTTTTTAAACCTTGTAGTTACTACTATAATCTGTACCTGTAAATCTATTCACTTTGAGGCAGATATCGTTACCATGAAAATAATACTGTGTAGCAGAGTTAGCAGAGACTGTATCAGAAGGTGTTTGCATAAAAAACCAGAACTGAGGTTGCACAGGATTCTGACTTTTTATTTGCCCAACTACTGTAAGCTTGAATTGTAAATTAATACACCTTCCATCCCCCCCCCCCCCCGCCCAAACGCACACATTAATACATAGGATGAATTTCTGGTCCTATTTAATTCAGTGGGAAATCAATATCAGAGAATCAGAATTTGACATATTCCCATGTTTCTCTTAGCTTTCCATCCATACTGCAAAACTGCATAATTTACCTGAATTTTTCCAGTCTCTCAGAGCCCTGTCAAATCCCTAACAAAACTCAGCATTGTTTAGTCACCGACTCATAGTTCACAGCAACGATTTTTTCTCTTTCTATCATAAAGAAAGATTGCCAACAAACATTACCTTAGTCTAAATCAGACATGTTCAACACCAATTCAGAAATGTGTTTAGGCTCTATTATAGTCATATAACCAGAACTAAGATTAGAAGTGTATATGTTACAAATCCATATGGTTATGGCAGATCTCCAAGATGTGCTAAAAATTGTTCTTTCAGCCTTAGAAAATTTCATCCTATTGAAGACATGAAAACTGCTCTGAGGATAGTCTACTACAGACTGACTTGTCCATCTCAGACTCTTTTAATGACTTTTGTTTAAAGTTTGGTGCTAAGAGTCTTGGTGCTAAGAGCAATCCTGAGAAGTTTCAGCAGAGTTTGAGTCATGAACAACAAAAGAAATCTGTGCACTGGAGTGCAGATTTCTCTAAGGCAACCACCATTAAGCTAATAAAACATGGCATGCCTAATCCAGCTATAATTCACGGAGGTCAAATGGCAGATGCGTGGGAGCTCACGGCCAACCCCAACATTTCGTCAAAAGATAGAATAACCATCCAAGTCTGTGGCAAGTTTTATGGGGCACGGCTCAGGCCCAGTATAAACATAATTAAAAAGTGAAAGGAGAAAAATGTAGACTGAAGCCACTAAGCAGAAGCTCTCAATGTCTCTGCAAAAATCTATAAAATAATGCTTTAACCTTATACCTTTAAGAGTTTAATGCATTGAGTCAAACTATGACTTTTGCTGGCAATCCCCTTACATATTTTTACACCTTTTTGTCCTCTTTGTAGTCACAGTATTCATATCATTTCTTTAAAACCTCAAAGTCTGTGAGGCAACCATGATAAAGACCTCTTTACAAATGCTGGGTGACTGAGGAGACTTTTGTGGAAGCATAGGTGCCACCAGCACTGCCTCACCTTATAATTCACTGGGTCAAATCACAGGACACATTCCATACAATGTGACTGCAGTAGGAATTGTAGTCACTCTGCAGCTGTCATTGATATTCTTACTACATTTTATGGCTGGGCATGGATTTGATGCAGAAGAAGGAAAGGGGCAGTTCAATTGCCATTTGTGTTACTGGGCAAAAGACTTGGATACCTGGCAAAGGACTGTCTGCAGAGCCCTGCTTCACCCTGTGAACTTCAGGATAGAAGTTAAGGGCCTCAGTTCCATTCTGGCTTCTCAGCACTGGTTAGTATATTAAGTATATTAAGCAAGTCAAATAATAAAGAAGATTGATAGAAACAAGCTTTTTTGCTAAAGAGTAATAGAATGGAGCCAGCACTATTCTCACTTTTGACTATGGAGTGAGATTGCAAAGAGATGATGCTGTTTAGGAAAGAGTCCAACACACATAAACAATTTGTCACAAGCAAGAGACACTTTGACTGAAAGACTTGGTTGTGCTTTCACCCAGGAGGTCTATGTCAAAGGTCTTCAGCAATCAAATATAGAACTAGTGTTTAGTCTGTTAGCACAATTTCAAGAGTCAACTGACTAATGAATGTCAGTATGCAATTATGTGGGATGCCAACAGTCTGCAGCTCAGCTTGTGGTATTCACCTTTATACTGTACTTATATAATAAATGAATGCAGAAAATCAACTACCTATGAGTATTAAAGAAACCCATAATGGTAGTGGCAAATTTTAGAATACCATGGAAATTTTTTGTTGGATTTTATTTCATCGTTGATATGTTTTGTAGACCAGTATTACTCAGCACAGTAAATATATATATATACATTTTTAATACATTTCAAACTCTATTACCTGTGTTATATTCTTGCATTAAAAATAGCCCTATTACCTCATGGCAAGCCTCTAAGAACCTGCATATCACAATTGCTGTGAGGGAGATCCCTGCTGTTGTATTTTGTGTTCAGCACATCTGGTTCACTTTTTTCTGGCATTGTGAAAAGATAACATCACAAGGGGGCTGAAAATGCACATGGCGGTGAAAATGCATTAAGATGACATTTACATAATTATTTCAAGAGTATTCTCGGAAGCAAAACTGCAGGAAGGAAAGCAGGTCAAATGTTTAAAATATTGGAAGGGTAAAAAGGTCAGAACAGTTCTGTGCAGGTGGACTGTAATCCAGCAAAACATTTAAAACACATGCTGGGGAGGAAGCCACTTGCTGCTGAAAGCTTCAAAGAGCAGCTCCAAAGCACATCACCTCACTCCCATACAGCTTTTTGCCATAAAATAATTATGGAAATACCTCAGGGGAAAATCTTTCACGTATTTTTTCTGCTTTTCCTTTCTCCTGGATTTTCTCATAAAATGATATT
Organism: Phylloscopus collybita; assembly: GCA_027886175.1. Classification (NCBI taxonomy): domain Eukaryota; kingdom Metazoa; phylum Chordata; class Aves; order Passeriformes; family Phylloscopidae; genus Phylloscopus; species Phylloscopus collybita. Next base: position 41,952,745 of record JAJNNQ010000006.1, on the reverse strand, counting down.
ATGATGTACCAACATAAATGATTTAGGAGGAAGTGGAGTTTTTTTCTGAAAATACATCTCTAAAAATCCCAGGTTTATCCATCAAAATCTGCTTATTGTCTTAGTTAATTTGGTTTCTTGAATGTTTGTTACTCACTAATGATTTAATTAGGTAGCTACATTTTCTGCCTAAAATGTTGGGAGAGCTGTGTAAGGGACCTTCTCAGTCATAAATATTAATTTTAAAATGTCTTTGAAAAAACCCCAGTTATTGTTGGTCCGAATTCTATGGAATAAATATAATGCCAAGGCAGATGTAAATTCTTCAGCTATATCGAACAAAATAATGCAGTGGCCGATATAAAAGGTTCTTAATAAACAATAGGGATAAACAGAACAATTTTTAATGGCAATCAAATTAGCATTAACTAATTTGGTATATTCTTGAGCTTATGACTTGTTATGTTAACATCAGTGTAATATACTGACTCCCAAAAATCATTTGATATGACATCAAACACATTTAAATGAAGACATTAGGGTGCAACAGAATCATTAGTCACAGCAGCTACTTAAAAAATGCCCAGCTGTTCAGCCTTGAAGACTGGGGGTAATGGACTCTTGACCTATGTAATGAATTCAGACAAAATCTTGGGTAAGAGATTTCTGTTCCTTTGCTGTTCAGGGAAAATGGGCAGTTACGCTGATCTGTACTTGTGCGGGGAACAACGTTTTGATAATACATCACTCAACAATGTATATCAAAGAGATACAGATGTTGGAAATGGAAGGTGGACAGATTCAGAGTGAGAATAAGGCATGCAAGACCCCCTTAGGCAGCTGAGTGTTGGCCATGCAGTACTGCTGCAGATGTGGCCAGAAGTGGCCATGCTTTTCAAGGTGGAGTCTTGTGCCAGCCCGCACAAGCAAGACAAGGTTTTTTCCAAGTGTAATTAAATGTTCTCACACAGCAGGCCAAAGGCTTCCCAGCAGGCAAATGATAAGGATGTGAAGTGAATCTGCCTTTCCTTCCAACAGTATCATTGGAGATACTCCTACGGAGAAGGTAGGTTCAGCTGGTGGTTGTTGCCTTGTAAGTGATTCATCCATATTGCAAATATGCTTTTATCAAGTTGAAGGTTGTGTATACAAATAATCTAAATTTGGAACATTACAAGGACCCTATAAGGAAAACAGTTTTTATTTGTTTGTTTCATGAAGACAGTGTCTATATGAAATGTCTCTCTCTCTCTAATCTTTAGACCACTAAATCTCTAACTTCAGTTTCTAAGCTTCTGTTAGGTTCCTCAAGGTTAATGGTGTTTAAAAAGCACTAAGTCAGTAGGTTGGAAGAATTTTTATATTTCCATGTATTTTGTAATCAGGAAGAATAGCAAGTGCCAATATTAAAACAAACATTTTTTTTCTCTCTGCACTGGTTGCTGCAGTTGTTACCTGACCTGACTGTTCAAATAATTTCAGGGATGTCTGTCAGATACTGTTAGCCTCCTCCTATTTGTAGTGTGGTGTTTTGTTTGTTTGTTTGTTTGAGTTTTTTGTGTTGTTTTGTCATTTTGTTATGGAAATAGAAGTACATGATCCTGCAATAATTATATAACAAGATTAGTTTTTATTTGATTATTTAGTACTCTCTACTAACAGTCTTTTTTTTCAGTAAAAAGTGGATTGTGTACTCTGATTTCTCTGCATTTCCACTTAGAGGCTGTTCCTACTTGCAGTGATGACTCACCAAATACACAGTGGTGTTATTTGCTGAAGCAGGAATCCAGGACATTTCTCTAGCTTTTATAGAATTATTCTTTAGTTTAACCTTATTGATGGCTTTTAAATTATAATATAGTACCACATAATTTCAAACATGTCTCATGAATGCTGTCCCTTATGGACTTTATGCAACATAAATAGTTTAGCTTTGGAATACTTAGCTTGCTACTGGTTTAGTGGGGGTCAGTGCTTTTTTTTTTTTTTTTTTTTTTTTTTTTTTTTTTTTTTTTTTTTTTTAAGGTTACATAGATTGAAATTTCCATCATAATTAATCTAGGAAGATAATCAGGGGCACTGCCTGACATTCTTACTGCAATTTCTTCATCACCAAAATCTGCTTGCAAAATTTTTATGCCACTGTTGTGTCTTTTGCACCTGATTCAGCTCTACCTTTTCAACCATCATTTCTCCAGCAATGTGCATAACTGTGGCAGCAAACACTGCATGGGTCATTTGGAGTTTGTTATCTCCTGCTGCTTGACTGAGAGATTTTTCAGGTAATTTAACCGAATGATCCAAGGGGGATCTTGGGAAGTGAGGGAGCTCTGGGAAGAAAACACCTCCTGTCAGTGTCTGGCAAACATGCAGGGGACACTGCCAGGAAACCATGTAGGTGTGAGTGTAAGGTAATGCCTAAAAGACAGAATAAAGGGATAAGAAGAACTGATGTGATGCACATGCACTTAACAAGAGGAGATCGAGGATGATGGCTTAAACAAAATGAGGCAGCCTGAGAGTGGAAAAGGATAGGACTGGCTGCAGGGAGCTTCAGGCAGGCTTTAGGCTGCCATACTGACCCCTTGCACGTTGTAGCCAGCTCTCCATCAAGGTCTCCTCGACAACAGAGGCAACAAAGTCTCAGGGCTTCCTAGGACAATGCTCTAAGGCCCTAAACACTATGAATTCTGAACAGTTTTAAAGTATAATTCTAAATTTGTGATAATGAGACTGGTCCCTTGTCTCACAAACCCAGGAACTTCTTCACAATTATTTTTGCTGGGTGCACTTCTTCAGTGCTCATGATATATTGCCCAATTTAGGAGTGCATCAACAGCAAAGAGTCTGATCCAACATAAGTGCTTCATATTGAACAGCATCCAGCATACGTCAAAAATCTAGATTAACATGAAGTCAATACATTTTAGTTTAATATACCATGCTAATCCATCACTTTACCTCTTTTTCTCCTCGAGAAGAAAAGTATTATTTGAGGGACCTTTAAGGAACTTCTGAGTCTTGGATTTTTCCAAACAAGAAAATCATCACAGAAGTGTTAAGGGAGTTCACAGAATTATCAATAAATCCTTTTCAGACAATTTAAGCACAAGCCTCAGAAATTATGGTCTGTCAGACTAGAAGTGATTGAAAATCATAACAAGAAAACTTGTACACAAATAAGTGTAGGAGTTATTACCAATCATAATCATTAACTTCCATTATAGGATCTGAGTTGTTCCTAAGTGTGTTTGGTGTACATTTCATTGTGCAAGTACAACTTGGAGTCACTGGGGCCTTTTGTATCTTTGAGTGACCCTGACAGAATGGGAGTATTCATTGGTCATGGAGCACAGTTCCAGGCACATCCTGGCAATGGCTTTTCCTCCTTCAGCTGAGGAGGGAGCCACATGGCAGGTAAAGTGTTCTGCTTAGGATAAAAAGGGATGAGATACTGACAATACCAATAACATGATATGAAAATTTGCTTACAGTACTTACTGTTTTCTGACCCTTTGTTTGTTTTCTATATCCCCTCCCAAAATCCTACATCTGAAAATATTAAAAAATCCAGGCTTCTGATGCAAAGTTGCTAGGGTAACAGTTTGATACTTCATTGTAGAGCTGTCTCCCAAATCCCATCTCAGCATTCTTATTGTATCTGTATTTATATTATGAAAGCTTTCTGTGTATTTGCGCTGGAAAAGGGTATGGACTTAGTGAATTTAAAAGACATATAGAACAGGAGTATTATTTTTCTAGACACATTAAAAGAAAGTATGAACATTTGCCAGATAAAGAATTTTTTGGGGAAAAAAAATAGGTCCATTAAAAATAATAATGTCTCGATACTTTTTTAGCTTGCCAGGATGATACACTAGGTAAACTTGAACTGGGAAAGGTATGCAGGCTTCCTCCTTCCATGAAAAATTGAAAAAAAGGTTTGTAGTAATTTACCTATAGTCAGATATTGCTGTTATTTTGACACGAATGGAAACAAATTGACCTGCATGCTTTATGCTTTTTATTTTGGTGGGTTTTTTTTGGTTTTGGTTTTTTTTTTTTTTCCCCTGCCATTTATATCAGCAAAATAGAAAAATAGTTCCTTTCTTCAAACTCTAATCATCTTTCAGAATAAATCATACTAGGAAATTCTGATGGTGAATCTACTTGCTTATTTCAAAGACCTGAAATTTATATTGGAAAGAAAAATAATCACACAATTAAATAATCTTCAATACCTTCAACATAAACCTTGCTGAAAGCATTCTTGTATTTCCAGCATCCTCAGAAAGGACTGCTCTATGAAGGGTTTGTGTACTGATCCATTTTAAGGATCTGTAGGAAATGTGAGGTGGAGATTCAGAAGTCAAATGTGTTTAATTACAGTCAGCCTCAAGAAAGAAGACTTGAGAAAAAGTCTATGCTCTTCTTAAAAGCATCAGAATTGCAATGTCTTTCATTTCCCCAGCTCAGCAGGTAGCATCTGATCTCTGATAGACCTCTAGTTACGATTTACCATGCTGGTAAACCAAAATTTCTTGAATTTAATTCTGTATATATTTGGTGTCTTTACCTATTTGAGTTGAAAGTCTATAAGGGGATATTATAAATATTATATATTTATATAAATATAAATTGTAAACAATACCTAATTATCAACTAAAGTTCTTACCTAGGTAATCAGCAGGAGGTTATCAAACTGTTGTGATATTCTTTAGAAATATAAATAAAACACAGAAAATGGCAACAAACAAAAGCAACTGCATTGTGCTTTGTCAATAGTATTTGGGCACCAAACATAATCATGTTTATTGTCAAGACTGAAACTGGTGAGGAAACCAAACCCAAACAGAAGCAGTATAAAAGGCACACTGAGACACCATGTCAGTGCTCTGTTTAGTCTGACATCTTGACCCAAACAGGAGAAGAGCTGCTGGGAATGCCTACATAAATAATTTAAAGGGATCTGCTATTCATGAGAAAAATTTTATGGAAGTATTCCTGTACGAAACCTTGCTCAGCAGAAGGTAGGATTTAGAGGTATGGCTAGGGAAGTTCAGAAGAAAACGCAAAGATACAGTGGGAGAGATGGAGCTACAAACAGTAATCTCAGAGTTTTCTGTCTGCCTTGCCTAACTCAGGACTCCCTCATGAGGGAGACAATAAAGGATACCTCAGTCACTGGATGAAATGGGGAGAGAGGTTGACTGCAGGAGGGAAAATGAAGCTGAGCAGCATTGTGCTCCACAAGAAAGCAAGGAGGAAGGAGAGAGTTACAAGGAAGGAACAAAGGAGAGGTATCCTCATGCATTGGAAGAGCTGCTGGAAGGAGTCAGGAGGGACTCCCAAGGGGTGATGAGACAGAACAGGAGACACAAGTCTGTTAGCAGCTCTGCAGGTGGCTGCAACCAAGATGGGAGATTTGTATAATTTTTGGTTATTTGACTAGGTGCATCTTAAAAATGATGTCTGGCAGACTAGAGTTATGAAACAGAAAGGTGAGTCATTTCCAGGCCACAAGGACACAAGCAGTGAATACAGCACTTTTCACTATTACAGCTGATGGCAGCCACAGCACCCACTCATAAAAGTGCCTCATTTGCCCAGCCCAGACTGCTCTACTGGAAACACACACAGGTGGTGCTGAGGGAGTTGGCAGCCCTGCTCCCCTCCCAAATGAACGGGATATTTTTGATGGTGAAATGAAGAGTCAACTTTCCATACAGAAGAATATTCCACAGTATCAGGACACCCTGGGAAAAAGGGTCCTTCCTTCCCCTTGAGCACATTTGGTCTCCTCCCTTCTCCTATGGGAAGCTTTCTATGAGAATTGCCTCAATATCTTGGGAGCTGGGAAGGATTGTGTACTTTAGAAAGAGCTGATGCTAGATAGCTGTGCTGACCCATACCTCAAAGGAAATGCTACAATCTGGGGAAAAGCTGAGGGGGGAATATAAGCAGTTCAGTTTGACTTTGAAGGTTAATATGATTAATGACACTATTTGGCTGACTGTGTGTCAGGGTGTTTCCTTCTCCTCATCCTTGCTGCATGAGAAGCAAAAAGCAGAAGAGGGATAGGAAAATTGGGAGAGGGGTATTTTGCAAAGTGAAAACAATTTCCCTAGGGTGATTCAAGCCTCTAATCAGCATAAACATCCAGGCATCCTCCATTACTGGCTCTTCCCTTCAGCCTTAGTAACACAGAAATAACCCCCAACAAATGCTCTGGACATAATAGTAGCTGGGCTGTAAAACATCACTACAGCATTTTGTATGCTGAAAGTACTGGGGAGTACACACACCATTGTTTTTAACCAAGAAAACAGTAAGGGGCATGTATAAATGCAGCATTGCAGTTAATGCAGTCCTTGTGTTTGTTGCAATGCATTCTGCTTCAGGGCATGGACAGGACAGGTGCATTTTAACCCCAGCATTTCTGAGGTATCATACTACGAAGTCTTAATTGCCTGCATCAGTTGAAAGGGGTTTTTGAGGCTGCATTTTAAACTCTCTCTCTCCTGTTCTCTTGGAAGATATTTCCCTATCAGTATTGGTTTCATCAAAACTGAGCTGCTAGTCTTGATTTTGTGCAGATGAGAGTATGTGGCTGGTAGCTGTAAACACTCTTTCCCCATCCTTAATAACTCTCTCTGTACTTTATTGCCTTTTCAGCCTGACAGGTAGTATCTCCACCAATATGATCAGCAGTGTGAGTGCAGGATTTGTGTGAGCTAATCATAAAGCACATTTTCCTTCACTTATGTGAAGTGTTTTGTGCTTTCTGTAAACAAATTTGTAGCTTTTGTTGTTGCTGCTGTTGTTTTGTTTGTTTGCTTTTTTAAATTTTCTTACTCTATTGAGGAGAAAGCGACATCCAGTAGATTCATGCTTCTTTTTCAATTACATATTTGAGAAAGAGAGCAAAACTATGGTGGCTGATCTATGTGGACACAAAACATCATGAAGGTCACTGCACTGAAGGGCTTGCAATCTAAATCTAAGCTGCCAGAGAGTGACAACAGCAGTCTTTTCATCTGTAGGAATCAGCTTGCCATCCAGTCCAAGTGCCTTATGTCACTGTAAAAATGCTGATGGACATTTTCGAACCATTTTAGGGATACCTAAAAGATAATTCTGTTTCAGAAGAAGTTAATATATAACAACATTCTATTTATGGTTTTCCTTATTTGTTTATTGGTATAAGGTAAAAAGAAATCACGTCATTAGAGGCATAGTTATTTTTCCACATAATGTTGGGGTTTTTTTTCTCCTGATATTCTCTAGCTAGCTGAGTGTGTTGTAGCAATGAGAAATGCTTTACAGATATCCAGGCTGGCTGTTTGCATCAGCTCATGTCTCTTTCTATGAGACTTTCATAATGAGGCAAAAAGTATCTTTTGCTGTGATTAGGTCTGTCCCTCTGGTGTAATAGGAAGGGATATGGTGTACCTTTGGTACAGCCCTTGCCAATTTCTGGAGGACTAGTGAGATTCCTAAACTGATCAACTTCAGTAATAGTGGGAGTTAGAAAGAATTAACCCTGCCCAAGGAAATGAAATGTTTACTCTACTTGTTTGGAGATTTTTATTTGTTTGTTTGTTTTACTTGGGGTTTTTTGGTTTGGTTGGGTTTGGTTTTGGGTTCTGTTTTGTTTTGTTTTGTTTTCTTCATTTTACACTCCAGATATAAAAGCATGAAGAAGTTATTTTTTCTATTTTAAGGCAGCAGTAATGAAGTGGCAACAGAAAATTCTCATTGGCATATACTCTGTCTCTGAAAAATCCTAATTGCACTGGGACATCCTGGGTTAGATTATCTCCTCCTGACTTCCCTTGGGGCCTCTCTGTGCCTAATTATTTCTCATGAAGAACCTATATTGTAACAGACAGCTCTCTTCATATATACCCACAGGAAAAACAAAACACTTGGCAGCTTGCTGGCAATATGACTCTGCAATGCAGCACATACATGGTTTGTGGTATTTCCCTTGACAGTATTTCCTTTGGTCACACTGCCCTGCCTTGGGAGCCCACCTTGGAGATGACTGCTAAGTCTCTGGCCCTGCTCACACAGCCAGGTAATCCTCTCAGAAGAACAGAAAGTGGCTGAAATAAGCAACAGTGCTTGAGTAGCTGGTTTGCCTCCCCCACAGAAACTTCTCTAGGGAGATTAAAACAAAGCCTCTCTCTCAAAGAGGCCTTATGTATTAGAAAGGATAACCATCTTCTTGTTCTTTGATTTCAAAGCCCAACCAAATTATGCATATGACAGAGCAAGCAATTTTTGCTGTGTTACTCAATGTGCTCTGGATACTCTTCAGTTTTGCAGAGGAATACGTATAAATGCTCTCATCCACCTCTTGAGGAGCCCCTGTATTAATAGCATAGCAAGGCTGCCTCTTTTACAGGCAGTTGGGTTTGTTAAATCCCTCCCAATTTGCTTGACCTATAAAAATATGAAACAAAAGTAAGAAAAAAAAAATAAAAAAAATCTCACAAAATTAAGCAAGCTCATAGAAAACCTCCCTTTCTAGATCGTAACCCATCCTGGAGCTCTTTTCTCTCACCTAGACTTCTGAAAGAATATATTTTTTTCATCTGTGATGCTTTTTTGGACACAGTTTCCAGTTGTTAATCCTGCTCATTGTTGGCAGTTCCTGCTTCTCAGGGAGAGCAGAAAAGTTAATCTCACACTGTTGTCTGTTTTTCCAGCTCAGGTGCCCATTTGCATGGGGGTTAATCCCTGGTGATGAACTTTGGCCACAAGAATTCCAAGTTGAGCCTTGCTGTACCACATCTCTCAGGAGCCATGAATTTCTGATGCTAGGCTGGCTGATAGCTGGGAACAAGCTCCCTGCCCTCCACATTTGTGCTGCAGCTTAGATGAGATGTGCTCTTATGAAAGGTTTACCAAGCTCTAGTTCAGATTTTACATTGGTTCAGGCATGCATGAACTGGATGTCTTTCAGATGAAACTGAGATGTAAGATGTCCTCCAGAAAATCATGTTCAGAAGATGGTCCAGCTGATAATGGGCATCATCATGGAGCTACTGAGGTGAGGCAAGAGATACTCCAAAGTAACAATCCCCTGTCTCTGTACTGAGTCTGACTTGCATGGAGTTAACTTTCTTCATAGCCCTTCTTCAAAGACCCTATGGTGCTTTTTGGATTTGGGCCTGAACTGCTGTTGATCATACATCAATTTTTGCTGAATGGCTGCTGGACACCAGGTCAATGCTTATTATTTTCACTCTGTCCTTCCAGAAGGTCATCTAGAGGTGAGCAAGAGGGTGGGAGGGGTCACAGCCAGGATAGCTGACCTGAACTGGTCAAAATTATATTCTCTACCATATAATTTCATGCTCAGCAATAAAATCTGGGGTAGTGGAAGAAGAAAGGGAGTTTTCAGCTTCCAGGCTGACTATTTGTTGGAGATTGGCAGGGCACTGTCTGTGAGAGGTGGTGAGGTTGCCTTTGCATCACTTTTTTCACCCCCTTCATCTGTTTAGCTTGTCTTGACCCAAAAGTTTAATTGCTTTTGCTTTTCTCATTCTCTCCAACATCCCCCTGGGAGTGGGAATTGGAAAACCAGGTGTGTGGGTGCTTGGCTTCTGGCTGGGGTCAAGCCTCCATCCCCTGCCACCACATGCTTATAGAGTGGGGAGGGGATCCTCTGCACCAGTGGTTATTACTGATGTGCTCCTTTTGTGCAGGGCACCTTGCTGCTGTAGACACTGACAAAATTTCATGTCTCTGCCAAGATGTGGCTCTCTGAATTGGAAGATTAATCTCAGAATGACATGAATAAATTGAGAAGTAACTGGGATACCAAACATAGCACTTTTAGGGCACTCCAAGGTCTGTGTGTTCCTTGCAGTATTTACATCCTCAATACTGTGATCTTTTCAAATTAATATGTTTGACAAGTAAAAGTTCAATATTTCAGTCTCCTTTTTGTTTTCTTGTAGTCTTCCACAGGAAGTATTCAATAAATATAAATTATCATCCAAAGTTTGAGGAGAAGGGTAATGACCGATATTCCTTCCTGATGGAGCTTTCTTCAAGTGAGACCCATCTCAACAGACAGAGGGCTGACTCCCTTTGAAGCTCCAGAGGCTATGAAATAATCCCCATAGGAGTGCCAGCACCTACCCTACATCAGTCAGGCACAAGTATGAATTGTCTGTGCTGATCTTAAAGCAGTGTGTATTTACTAGCAGAAACTATTTGTGTATAGCATTGAAATATAAAGCCAAACAGTCAAGAAACATCTCTCAAAAATATATGAAAGGAGACAAAACAGACAGCTCTCACTCAAGTTGCTTAATGTACCATTTGAGGAGACTCAAGTAATAATGTGATGACCATGATACAAGAAAATAGGTGTAAGATAATAAAGTACACAAACCATGAAAAATTGCATCTGATTTTCTTGTCTTCAAATGAAGCATAAATACAACTTGAATTAAAATAAAGGAAAGAAAAAGAAAGGCCCAAAGCATCTATATACCCTAAGAATACTGTAGAAAAATACCTGTTGTTACATTTATGAAAGCCCAGGACTGTGCTTAGACTCTCACAATAATTTCATGCAAGGGATGCTTTTCTTGTCTGAAAGAAAAAGCCAGGATAAAACCACCCACCACTGTAAATTGCTCAGACAGATTTAGTTTTTAATTTCTGATCTGTCACGTTAGATACTGTTGTTTATGTTTCATCTGATACAGTCACCCTGGAGGCCCAGCTGATGCTCAGTAATGCAACATTCGGTTTGTAGCCTGAGGGTTGGCACAGATTTCACTTCTTTTCCAGCTCTCACCCTTCCTATCACAATGACAGCTTTGAGTGTGCACTAAGAGGGTAAATTTGTCCCCCTTCCACCTTATGGTAAATCAAGCAAGACTCAAATCCTAGGCACATGGACCTGATGGTTGGGAGGGAAGTAACAAGAAGGAGATGAGGATAGAAAATAGAAATTCAATTCTATTTTTTTGTCCTAATCATCATGGATGTGGAGCACAAATTATTCCTCTTGACTTTGCAGCAGCCATTTATATTTTGTTGTGCTTTCTGTTGATTTTTGTTTTTTGGTGTTTTTTTTCTGTATGAGAAAAAAAATCCCCACTTCTTCTTGTCTTTGCAGATGATTTTTAAATTCTGACTGCTCTTATAACTCTGCTGTGCCAAAGGAGAGGAAACCTCCCACTGCCCCTGTTAGGTACCTGCACCTTCCCCAAGGAACAGCAGTGGAGAGCTGCTCAGCAGTACCTTGGTGCATGAAAATACTGCAGGAAGGCCACCCTGGGAATGTGGCTGCTGCTGCTGTAGGAATAGTGAGTGACCCAACTGATTTGATAATATTAATTAAAAAATTTTTGGTACTGTTTTCTGTTGAAATACGTAAGACAAAATAATTAGTGCATGGTGTGAGAATATACCTCAATAAGTGCATTTCCCACGTCTGAACTAAAATGTCAGGGACAGAATCTCCTTTTTATTTTTTTCCTTGTTCTTTCAGGAGCAAAAAGAACTGCTAATACAGAGCTATTAACACTAATAATATATAAAGAGATTAAGAGAGTTGATGATGCATGCCAAAATAATGCAGTGAATGATTAGAATAATAATGTAAGTACATGCCTTTGTGGTTAACTGTCCTCCTTTCCTTCCTTTGCCTCTTTATTCACCCTGTGAGTCATGAAAAGGGCTCTCAGGCAGAGAGCTGCTTCTCTGCTGTTGTTCACAGAGCATCTAGTGCAATCAAACAGGTATTGATCCCTGTTTGATACCCTAAGTATCACTGCAGATAAAGTAAAAAACAGCTGTATCTCTGTTGAATGGATTTCCATTTCCTTCCTTATAACAAAAAGACATACTCTGTATGATATTGTTGAAAATGTCAGTGCTGAAAGAGAAATAATGAGTAAAATAGAGCTGTATGAAGGCACAAGAAAGATGGTAAATGACAATTTTGAAAGTTTGGATATTAATGAAAGAACAGAAATTTCAATGTGATATAATTTTAATTTTTGTTAATCTTTCAATGCAGATCCTATTTCTGTCACAATAAGAATATACTATTTTAGTATAGTATACTATGTACTACATACTATTTATATGTATGTAGTATGTACTATGTAAATACTACATACATATAAATACATACTATTTACTATGCAAATATTACCAAGTATTCATAGATATACCCATTTTCAGGTTGTGAAAAAATTTCATTGTACCAAAATCCCTAGAGAAAAAGACTTGCAATTAGTAAAGATTACTTTTATATATTTAGAAATACTAGGGTGGGAGCAGCTCCTATCCTAGTGGGCTGTTATTTACAGCTGAGATGTACATATATATCTGTATGTGTGTATTATATTTATACAAATATATTTTAAGTGTCTACAAATAAAATGCTTATCTGAATCCATCTGTATAATGTTTATCTAAGTCTATTTTTATTAATGTTTGTATGCTTATAGCTGATGATATATGGCAATGGGCTGATATTTTTTGGAAAGTTTCAGAGAAAGTATTCTAAGAGTTTGAGATATAATTTTCCCATAAGAAAGAACTATTGTATTTTACTTTCCTTTTTTTCCATAATAAATGACTTTTAACAAAGCAGCAGAACACCATGTCAAATTCCAAGAACTGGAACATAGCAGGTGTTCTGAGACACTGCTTCTGTCCTCTGGTGTTTCAGAAAACTGTGGTCCAGAGTCCAAACATGAAACCAAGCTCATTACCTGGCCACTGTGCCTCCTGTCTGCATGTCAAACTCGCTGTCAGCGTTCAGCCTAAATGAATGTATGGGCATATTTTTGTTCTTGTGCTCACATTGTTCATGTCCCTCCCTATGTTTGTTTCTGTCTTAATTAAACTTTCCTTGGCAGTGGTAACCAGCACTTAGATTACATCTCACTATGAACTCTGTGGCACTATTCATCATTCCCTGTCTCCACTGGAAGTGTTTTCCCACCATACCCTGTGATTTAATTTATCCCATTCATTGTCACATGCCACATCTCTGGTCAACAGACACTCACAGTCTCTTTCTCTTCACCACTGCTCTTAACTGACAAGTTCTCTCTTCATAACTTTTAATCCTGATGTTCAAATTGTATTTTTATATTGCTATTTAATTATTGAGCTATTCTCACTCTGAGTATTCTAGTTCACTTCTCCTCAAATGATATTCCAATCATACTTCATATTAACAACAACACTTTTCCCAATTTTATGTTATCTACTCATTTCACCAGCATTTTCTGCTAATTCAATTAAGGAAACAGCAGACTGTTCCAAGACACATCTTATTTATAACCTTTCCCCATGAACTGTCAGTCTGTATTCTAGAAATTATTTCACAATAATTCCATCTCCTTCTCTGGAAGGAGGCTTAGGTAAACTAAATGAATGTACTTTGAGTCATAGCATCTATTTCCATTAGTTAGGCATTGTTCAGTGATAAGTACTTGGCTATTTCTCATACTTAATATGTGCCAGTGTGCTTTTGGCACTTTCTCTTTGATAAGGGAGTATGCTTCCTTTTTTTGTTTGTTTGATGGGTGGGGTTTTTTTGATGTTGCCTTTTTTTCAAAAAATTTTTTTTTGGTTGTTTTTGTTTTTATATTTTAAATAAAGGGTTTGTTTCACCACTCTACTAACAATGTACGAGGATGTGCAACATTGTTGTATTACAGGAATCCTCTCAATTCACTGCTGCTGACACTGAGTGTGTTACTTGGATGCCAAATATCTCTCCCCTCATGCAGGTGTAGGTTTCAGCCCCCACCAAGGTGATGAATGAACCAAGGGGATGTTTCCCTACTTAAAATAACAAAGCTACTTTCCATTTGTGCATCAGCTGGAATAGTAACTCTCTTTCTTCTAAATTTCTATTTCTAACTGCTTGTCTAAAATGGTTTCCTTAATTTTTTTAGCAAAAACTAATTAAAATGGATTTTTGGGCAATTATTCACTTTTTCCTTACACTTCCTGGCTTTTCAGATAGAGCTTTCATTGTTGACTAGTCATCTTAGAACCAGAACTCCCTCATTAAATACTACATGGGCTGAAAGGACTTCACAGTTCTCATGTAACAGCATGAAAACAGGAGGGAGAACCCTCATAATGAGAAATAGGGGTCTCCATGGAAATGATGTCATGGAAATGGCATGAAAAATAATTCACTGGAGTCAGGAGGCTGCTAATACTCCTCAGATTTTTCTCATGACAAATGACAAGTGCTACAAGTGTTCTAAGAGCTGAGCTGCAATATTAGATCATCTGTGGGAATACCCTCTTTTCACAAAACAAACAAAACAAAAAATCAGCCTCTCACCAAGACAGTCTAGAGTCAGATGAATCACCTCCACAGCTGACTTCACAGCATGAACCAGAAGACAACATAAACTATTATGCAGAGAATACGAGTAAAATAAAAACTAGATAATAATAACTAATTACACTTGACTACACTAGCAATATGAGGGCACCTTTTTTTTCCAAGAAAAGATACCATTAAAAAATCTTTAAAGGAGTAAAAAAACCACCCAAAACCAAACTCAAAACCAACCAACCAAAAAAAAAAATCCAGATTTTTATTAGTTTAAATTATCTATGCTGCTATAAAGATGTCAATTCTTTGTGAACCATAATCAGATTTAACATTACTGTTGTCTGAATTCTGGTGTAGATGTGGTATACCTAAGTATTAGTCTAAGACATTCAGCCTTTGTCTTATGAATGTCTGGCACTAATGGACTTTTCTGACAAATAGGAAAGGTACTGGAGAGGGGCTGAACCTGGCAAAGCATCATACATAATACATACATAATGCATACTGCATTAGAGGTCTGCTTCTTAAAGGATTCAAGATGCTGTATGTGAATTGAGTCTTTTGGGACACTTTGGGACACTGGGATTTTAGAAATTGGTTCCTTATGCAATGTAACAAACACACAGAAAAAAGTAAGAATGAAACAGAATATCTATAGCAGAATTGGAAAGTTACATCTATGTCCAAATGTGGGCATCCTCTGGGAATAACATATCACTGTTTTGCATATTATCTTGATTTTGAGAGGAACTTCTACCTCTTGATGTGCAGATAATTCAATTTCTTGATAGACATTTTTTATGAACACTTTGTTCTGTGGGTATATGAATGAAACATACTTCAAGTAGTTATCAGGAAAATGCTCCTTATGACAGCACTGCAAATTAATCTTCACCTGCATGTCTGTACTTAAATTATGGGAAAAGCTATAGTGTGATAGCACTGTGGGACTTGAAAATATCTGTCTAATATATATATTTGTAAAATTATCCTCAAATTAGTTTCTACTTCTGCTGAGAGTGCAGAGGCAAAAGTTTAACTCTGATTAGGTGGGGCATTTCCCCACCAGCTTCACAAGAAGGTGGTCAAAACACCCTTGTGGAATTCCTCTTTCTGGCTTGAACATCTTTGCTTACAGTTTGCTTACATTTAATCCACAAATTTTTAGTGTATTACTTGTTTCTACTATGTCCCCACTAATAATTACTGAGCTTTTCTTCCTGTTTATCTCATGCCAGTGATATACTCCAGGGAGCACCATACCCTGGATTTTTGTGTCACACTCTGGTGTGGTCCAGCATCTGTTTGTACCTGACTAAAAAATCACCCATGTAACTGCTTGCTTGGACAGCTGGATCTGTTACCAGAGCAATAGCCAAACCCACCAGTTTCAATGAATTTTACCCCCTGTGAGAGCTGGAAGGCTCACTAGGAACAAAAATAAGCAAAACAGCCTATTTTGCATGGTAAGGCATGATGCCAGATCTAGGAGACTCCCTTTCCTCCTGGGCTACGTGATATCATTTTTACCAGCTTTGTAGAAGGCAGTTGTTAGAGAGGAAGGATAAGACCAAATTGACTATGCATTTTTTTTCTTAACTCTTCCATCTCTGGCTCTTTTCCCCCAATCCTTGAGATGCAGACAATGGGCAGAATCAAAGCTGGAAGAACAGATCCCCCAGAGCCACAGCCTGTGCTCTCCTGGAGAAGAAACTTTTAAGGTCAGTGCAGAAAAACTCACTCACCCCAAATGGCCAAGATCTATATCCTTGAAATGCTGACAGGGGTACAATTTTCATTTTGACATGATTATAGATTTAAATGGTTTCCATGAATTATGAAAAAAAAAAAAAAAAAAAAAAGAAAAAAAAAAAAGAAGAAGAAAGCTTTTTGCTCTTCCGAAAGCAGCACCTTCACTTCTGCAGAAATAAAAGGAAAAATGACTGTTTGACACATCTTGTTTGAAGACCAGACATATACCCTGGAGATCTGGGGAGCAGATGACACACTGTGCCATTAGGCAGGATTTACTGGCAGCTGCTCCTGTGACAGTCATCTCCTTCAGGACTTGCTGTCCCTTCTAAAGCTGCATTCTCTGGTGCAGAAGTGTTGCCTACATTGCAGGAAATATTTGTGACATATAAGGCAGATGGATGTACTAATTTCTACACAAGGAGATAGTTAAAAGTGCTCTGTCCTGTCCCAGATGAGACAAGTTCTAGGTCTCGTTATCTAAAATCAGAGTTTTATAGTAACCATTTCTTATTTAAATAATATGCATATTTCCTGTGGATATGTTATGTAGTATTTCTAAAATAACCTTGCAAAAATACATAGCCAGCACTGAAATATTGGTAAGTCATTGTCTTAGAAGGCACCTGTTTTAAAAGTGGGAACACTTATCAGCTTGGACTGTGAGCATATATTCTTTAAATTGTAAAAAGAGGCAAATATATACTCCCTTCCATCTTGGACTGAATGGAAGGATGACATTTTGTAGAAGAAAAAAATTAAGACACAACTTATTTGTGTTATTTGTGCAGTAGATGCTAATAACATTCTGGGTTTAAAAAGAGGAAACCAAGAAATCAATTTGTATATTTCCTAAAGGCCAATCCTTTATTTTTATGACTTGGGCTTGTTAGTATATTTAATATCCTGCAACTGTTAGACTAAACATTTATCCTCATCAAGGTAATCTGGGATCAGCATAATTTTTGAGTAAAAACTTAATAGTCAGAAAGAAAGTTGCTTTGGCACTGGTTTAAGATCAAGATACTGTGTTTTTTTGTGGGCAAACCAGACAAACAGGACTTGTAAGGAACTTCGTCCGTCAAAGGCAAATGCTGCACCAACACTCCAGTCCCAAATTTCTTTGAAAATTACTCATTTAGCCAAGAAGGAACACCTCCTTACTATACTTCTAGCTAAATAAAAATACTTAATTCAGAATTCATTTAATGAACAAAGTTGTATACCCTGTGATATACAGGAAATCAGATTAATGTCCCAGAATGGGTTTTTATGCCTTCAAATCTCTGAATTAAGTTCAAGAGTGGAGACAGAATCAATAGCCCAAGACTGTTCTACTGCAAAGCATTTCTGGCCAAGCTGTCTCCCCAAAACTCCCCTTACAATTACCACAGAGGCTTCTTTTCCAGCTGAAAATCTGGGGGCTGTGGGGCAAAATCACTGCATCAGGAGAGAAATTCTTGGCAGTTTTTGTGTCACTTTGGACAGAGGAAGCAGGCTGGAAGCAGCTGAGTTCTCAGGGAGAGGGAAACATCAACTGGCCTGAGACAGAACTGCCTGACAAGAGAGAGGTGTGCAGGAGAGGTGGGAGCCTCCCAGGCCCCATTGCTGCTGCCAAGAGGGAGCTCTCCTGGAGATCCACATGACTGATCTCTGCAGGGCTTTTCCTGCAGTAGAAGGAAAATTCTACTAGTAGAAGATCCTCTTTTCATCCTATCAATATACCTGCAATAAATCTCTCTGAAGAGCCTGCAGCAGAACTGCCTCTCTATCCCCTACAAGAATTGCCATTAAACATTTCTGCTGCCATGGAGCAATAAAGCTCCAATGGGGCACAGGACTGGGGGATCAGTCCTACAGTTTTCAGAGCTGTCCAAGCCTGTAACTGTGCATATTCATGTGCCTGAACTTTTAGAGAAAAAGAGTGGCCAAATTGCTTCACAATTGTATCTGAGCTACACGGATCTTCAGGTTGTATTTTCTTGTGGATTTATTAAAACAATTAAATACCTATTAGCAGGCTAACAATTAATAAATTGAAAGTCTTCTGATATCCTAACAATCTACAATCATATGGAAATACGATCAATTGGTAAACAACATCACTCTTGTACATATAAAAGATAAATGGCAGGATATGACCCTTTCCAGACAGCAAGTTTTCAACTGCAGGGCTCGATGACCCATGTGGAGGTTTTCTCAGGTGACATTAAGACAAAGGTGTGTTCTATTCTTGATGCTGCTCCATCTGCATTGTGCAAGGACCTGGGTTTTAGGCTTTGCCCTTAGCAGGTCTCATCATCAAGTACAACCAGACATGTCCCTCACCAAATGCTTCTCTTACCACATTCCCACTCCCTTCTGCTTGTGTGTTAGGATGTCAGATGTGGAGCCAGAGCCCCAGGGCAAGGCTTTAGCTGGGAATCAATAAGCTCTGGATTCAGACACACAGCCAAGCCTGGGGGACAATGACACACACATAGGCACTACATCCCTTTTCATCTCAGGTCCATGCCCACCTCTTGGGAAAACACCAGCTGGGATGAATTTCTCAGATCACCATTGTGCTCATGCTTTTGGTGGGGAGAGATTTGGCCTAATAGCTGCTTCTGACAGCTTCTACAAACCTTCCCCTCATGGTGATACTCTCTGGACTGCTACTTCTGAAACTTCTTTCCAGAAGGCTAAATATATGATTCTGCACATCCAGTTTCTAACAAATATTGCATATTAATTTTTAAGCCTGACTGAATATTCTGATTTTAAAAATGAGGTTAGATTTAAATTAGTATTCTGCACAATAAACTGTTGTAAAAGGCTTTGAATTATGAATATTTATAATGCTATTAATTTGTGGTGCTACTAGTATTTTTCTTTAATGGTTAATTATCACAACTAATGTGTTTGAATTATTCTAGGAATCTTTCCATTATTTTTTCTGTAAATATTCATTCTTTCACTTACACCTTCTAATTTAATGCTCAGACTGAAGTGAAACATGATTAGAGTCTTTTAAAGGAAAAAAAAAACAACACCTCAAAGTCAACATTCTCTCTCCTCAAGCACTAGCTTGTTATTTGGGGTTTTTATTTTTTTTATTTTTTTTTAATCAGCTTAACACTAACTGATACTCAGGTTTTTCACCCTGTGAATAGATTTTGCTATGGGTCATGCATTCAGAGATCTGCTGGCAGATAACAAAAACAGCCAGACAGTGTGCTAGAAAATTCCATAAGGCATTAAAAAAGAAGCAGTGTTCTCCACAAGCTGCTTCCTAGCAGCTCTTCCAGCTACAAGAAATTACGGACACCCACCGGTGCTACCACTAGGGATTTGCCCTCAGTCCACTCTATTAAAGATGGGGTATGAGTTTAAAGAAAATAAATCCTAATCCTAAAAACAAACAAACAAACAAACAGACAGACAGACAGACAAACAGACAAACAAACCCCTCTCATTGGAATACTATTATTCCTAAATACAAATACTTTCAAACTTCTCTTTCTGATCAGATTAAATCCCACTGAAACTGATGCTACAACCACCATTTTTAAAGTATGTGTAAGGAATTACTGTATTATCTTTCCAGCAATCAAATTGCCATCTTTCTTCTCTGGACTTCCCACCTGTGTTTGAGATCTCACAGTTTTAGATAACTACTTCAGGTCAAATGAGAGTATAATACTCAACAAATGATATGAAGGTAATATCATTGTGCTCTAGTTGTATTTGAAGTGGAAGAATGTCACAGGAACCACTTCCAAAGTATGGTACAAGGAAATGAACATTTGAGTAAGATGGCAAGAAAAAAATCAAACCAAACCTGCTGTCAAAACCAGAGTCCCCTGGGTTTCACATTCACAAAACTCAGACCAGACTTTATAAGTCAAGGATACAAAAATATATCTCATGCTAGCGGCATCTACAACATCATTATATAGTGGCATGTACTGCCAGCAGTTTATGCACCAAAACACTTCAGGGAAAAAGGAAAAAGATTTTATCTATAGCCCTTGTAATTTGCTTGCTTGCATTAGTCTGGACAGTGTCTTACCAGTGTTTCTCAGTTTTCAGCACTTCAGCACCAGTTCTGGGCTGGCATCCCAGTACAGGCTGTCACCTTCCTTGCTTGCTGGGGAAAGGCCAGAAAGTTGCTTTGGGTGAGAAGCACTAAGCAAACAAGTTTTGCCACAACTAGTTACCTTATTGGCACCTACCTAAGTCTGGGTAAAAATAATCCTGTGATGTCATATATGTTACTGTGCTACATATGGAAAAGAAAGAAGGGAATGTAAGAAGTGATTTGTGAAAGAGAGCCAGTCCGCTGTTGTCTTGGGTTGTGGAGCCAGGGGTGTGTATTCTATTTCATTTGTTAAAAGCAGTTGGGGAAATGTTTATCTCTTGTAACTATAGGGAGAGAGGGGCGGGTGCCTTCTGGTAATGGGCCAGCTGTTAAAACCAGGTGGGGCAGTGTTTCTTATCTCCTTCACAGCGGTCCTCCCTCCAGGGGGATATTTTTCTGCTAATGGGCCATTAACACCTCCCCAGACTAACACATCCACATTCCATCATCCCGTTGTGAGATGCTCCACCCAGTGGGGGGAGCCAACCATTCCTACCTGGATAAAACTGAGCCACAGGAACACAAAGGCATCTAGCTTCACCCGTTTTCTGAGAAGAAGACTGGACCCCATCTCACCATCACTGGACCCCTTTGCTACCGAATCATCTCTATTTCAACAGAACCACATCTGCCACTCCAAGAAGATTTACTTTAAGACTGCTCCCAACACCCTGACCAACAGGGTGTCCGGTTATTCCCTCTGACTCCGTCAGGGTTTTCCAAAATTGTTGTTTGTTTGCTGGTTTGGTTGGGTGATTTTATTTTCTACTACATTTGTATTATTAATATTCCTTGTAAAAAACTGTTATTCCTATTCCCAAATCTTTGCCTGAAAGCCCTTGATTGCAAAATGATAATTTGGCGGGGGTGAGGGGTTTACATTCTCCATTCTAAGGGAAACCCCAGTTTTCCCTGGCAGATACCTGTCTTTCCAAACCAAAACAGCTGTTTATAGGAATGAATAATGCATTTTGGAGAAGAATGTAAAGGTTTTAGGTTGTGGTAAGGGAGATTTTAATTAGACATTTAGGAAAGCATTCCAGCTGCAGAAATAGAGATGAGCAGTAGAATGGGCTGCCTGAGGATTTCATTAAAATATAATTCATCTTACTTTTAAGCAGAAGTCTGAGTTAGCTGTCTTGTTGGGTGTGGTTACAGTACAAGACTTGGATATGCATCACCAGCCATGCCTGAGCTCTGCTGCTGTCGAAATGTCACGCAATTGAGGGCAGGGAAGTGGGGATCTCCATCAATATCCCTGCTTGAGATAGGCATAGATGAGCACTGTTGCACTCTGACACTGAAAATACCAGTCATGATTCTTCCTTTTCACTATTGCTTTCTGTAAACCTTTAGCACTAAAGGCAGAACCAAAATCATTTGCAAGGCTTTGAAAATAGAACTGACTAGAAGGAAAGCAATAAAAAAATTAATCGTTGTGAACAACAATAGTGTAGGATCATTTCTAACAAGTCTAATGATCCTTAGCTAAATATTCATTAAGATATTAAGCTTAATTTCAAAGTGACCTGAAAGAAATCTGAGTCTTGATCTCCAGTTCCAATTTCAGTGTGATGTTAATATCCTGAGGGGAAAATTAAATACGTGCACATAAAACTGTGGACAAATTTTCCCCACACTGATAAAGTTATTAAGATTAAAAAAAAAATAATTCTATTCTACACAGAGATGAACCTCTAAAAGCTTTTCATAAGCAAAAACTGAAAGACAGAGAGATTGATTCTTATGCCATCTCAGAATTGTCAGCTGAGAGCAAAGCTCACTGCAGGGTTTTGCACATCACAGGGAAGCACATGGATGTGAGGGTTTCCCTGGTTTGGCCTGCCCTTTCCAGGCTCTCCTTTATGCAGAGAGAAACTGTTTGAGTACAACCAAGTAACATGGGGAATCTATTTGAACCAGAAGACCAAAGACTTGAACCCTGTTCTACCAAGGCTCAGATGAGTGTTTCTTCCCTTAGGCTCTTGCGGATTCGAGGTTGAGTTTGATGTCCACCCCTGCACTCACCGCTTTTCCTTTCCTCTCATCTTCCCCATGTGTGCCTACCTTTTATCTACCTTGTCCTCCTGGAACTGGTGCCTAAAACCTGCAGCAGGTTTTATTTATGACAAGGTCCCTTTCCTTACGAAAAAGAATCTTTTTGCAAAATCCCAGTTACCTGTGTTTACATCCTATCAATGTGATAACTTCAGGTGTTCAGGAGTACTTAAATAGATGGGTCGATAATGCTGGGGTGCACCATACACACACTCACACTGCATGCCTTCTGCTCTTCCAGCACAGTGACCCCTGCTAGGTAGATCTAGTTCAAAGTCATCTCATCAATCACCTTAAAAGCTATGAAAACTAATTTCTAAACTAAAGCATTTTCAATTCATCTTTCATGTGTCATCAGGATACTTCGGGTTGAAATTTCTTATTATCTGTGTCTTACCTTCCACCCCTGCAATCACAGTACTCATCACTCAGAGAGAGAAAGCAGCAGAAAGGTACATTTTTATAAAACTATTCGGGTTTTTTTTCAAGATAGCTCTCATTAAGAAGTCAATGGGAGAGACATAGCTGAAACCATGGTAAAGCAATTTGAAAATTCAGTCCTGTGTGTGAATTTAACCAAGCAAATGAAAAGACTGAGGAAATAAAGGTTGGAAAAGCAGTAGGATGGAAAAATGTTTTTAAAAAACGTTTTATTACCAGTTGTGTATACATCTTAATAAGCAGCACATGTCTTATAATAAGCAGATTTTCTAACTGACCTGTCTTAAGGGACTTCAGACCTATCAGCATCTTGAGAGTATACTGTAGAAGACATTGTGTTTTTGTCTTTTGTATACCTATAAAAAGCTTCAAAATATTTGGTAGTGAATGTATTATAAAAGAAGGATAATATTTTAATGCTGGAAGCATAGTTAACTAAAGCTTTTCAGAGAGTAGACTATGCACCCTGTGTATTTTTCTTAGCTAATGAAATGAAAAAAAAAAAAAAAAAAAGAAGAGTCTGGTTGTTGATAGTCCCAGTCCACAAAAGTGACACATTCTAGTTTTTAACCTCTGGAAAGTCACATCTGTGTCAAAACTTTACAAGATGTCCTTGTTTTTATAGAGAGTGCTCATGTTTTCACACTATCCCTGAGTGGCACATAAAAATTGTAAAAGAAGAAATTTTTTTAATTTGTCAACATTATGAAGTATTTTGGGGGAATGCTTTTTCATACCTTACCATTTCATTATCCTTCCTGCTTGGACTAAATTTTTGTTTTCAGTTCTGTCACACAACAGTGCACTCCAACAATCTTGGCAATTCAGACCAAATAGTAATTATTTTGTATCTAAAGAGAATGGGATATACTTAATAACGTGAGATTTAATAACCTCTCCGTAAGTAATAAAACCCAAACCTCTGTCATGATAATCCTGACTACAGAAAAATTTAAACTACAAAATTTTAAAGCTCACTTAATTTTGCAGGATGATGTTATTTTATTTTTAAAAAGTGTTCATAGGTAAAATAAATATACTTAAAAATTACAAATAGGAAAAATTACAAAGACATACTGTTTTTTCTTTGCATTTCATGTGTCACCCTCTTATAGGCTGAAAGTACCTATTCTCTGCTCTAAGGAATTTACATTTAATTCAGAGATTA
Organism: Phylloscopus collybita; assembly: GCA_027886175.1. Lineage (NCBI taxonomy): Eukaryota > Metazoa > Chordata > Aves > Passeriformes > Phylloscopidae > Phylloscopus > Phylloscopus collybita. Next base: position 41,928,874 of record JAJNNQ010000006.1, on the reverse strand, counting down.
TTACGTTCTCCATAGATAAATGCAATCCCTTTAAGACGTAATTATTTCAATGAATATTTCAACTTAGCAACCTATGCTGATTTCCAACATTGACCTGTCCTTTGTCTGGTAGAAAATCTTGCTTCTTTCTTTACAAACAGAGATAAAGCAATTTTTCACTTGGATCAATATTTAATTTTTTGTTTAAGGTTAATTTGCCTTTTTTTTTTTTTTTTTAAATTTCCCCACCATAAATTGAACTGAACAACCAGAAGCAAGCAAAACCTGAACATTGGTGCTCTTGGGCTAGGCTGTTGGTGGGCCAAAGCATTTCCTTTCCTTTTTCTCTGGCAAATATTTACTTTTGCAGTTGAAAAATATGTAGCTGAACATGACTCTAAAGAATTATTGGACAAAATGCTTGTGGTATGAGTGTATGTTATTAGTGGCAAGGATGCTGCCTAAATGTAAAGTTTGACAGGTGCTCTGTAAATTATATTGCCTATAAAAAAGGAGCAAGCTTTGAAAATAGCTTTCCCAGATTCCTTTAAATAAAAACCTACCACCCAACATAACATAGAAAATCCTTTATTTTGAAGTGGAGACCAGGGAGAAATGGAACATAACATAGCATAATTTTGGGATGTTCATACTTAAAAGAAAAACAGGCCAAAAAGAAAACCCTAAAGACAATAAAAATAATTTATTTTCTAAAGATATTCCTAATCTTTTTTAATATTTGCTTAACATTTATCTTCCCCTTTAACCTGGTTTTAAAACTATATTCTGTGATTTCATTTTGCTTTAGATTTTTCAGAAGGTCAGACTTTATAATTTGTTTTTTGTGTATTTGCTCTCTTCCACTATGCAGAAGACTGAAAAGAAATGCTAAAAAATATTCATAATGCTTTGGATTTATTAAACAGTACAAGTAATAGAGTGGATAGTACCTGACACTGAAAAAAACCTCTGCAAAATATCTGTTATACCCCGGTGCGATACAAGCACTTCAGTAAAGCTGAAATTTAGAACTATTACTCATCCATGAATGAGACTATACATTTTTTTATTCTGAGATAGATGCCAATACATCTTGCCTCTGGAGGGATAGCCCAGCCCACAGAGAAAAAAAAAAGAAAAGGTACCTTAGTCTCCCTGCCAGCACCTCCCCTAAGATCCTGGCTGCCTCTGAGGGAGTTCCTGCTTTGAGGACAGCTGCAGACTCTGCTGAAGTTCATCAACACTGTGGAAACCACAGAACAACAGAATCCTTTAGGATCCTGAAGGACCTCTGAGATAACTGAGTCCAACCTTTGGACACTCATCACCTTGTCAACCAGACCATGGCATTAGATGCCACATCCAGTCATTTCTTGAACACTTCCAAGGAGAGTGACTCCCCTCCTCCTTGGCCAGCCCATTCCAGTGTTTAAATGCCCCATGGAGGGTGACACCCAAGTCTGTGAGAGGCTGGCAGCTAGGACACAAGGTTCCTCATTACACTCATGGTTGTGGTGCAAGGGCACCAAGGATTTGGCAACTTGGCAGGGAAGAACGAGGGGAGGGATTCAGAAAGGCTTTCAGGCAGCATCTCTTTGGACATCTGGGTGTTTGTTCTCTTTGGTCAGTGGATCCATGGCATAAGCCAAACAAGACTTGTTTGATCTCAAGAATTTGTGTTAAATTAGATTGCATAGGCAGTGAGTAGAGGGACTGACTGACATCAGGCAGAGAAAGCCCAGTCTTACAAACAGAGCTTAATTTGCTTTTTACTTTGGCTTGTTATAGAAAACAAAGTTTGCAGCAGCTTTTAAACCAGCAGGGTGTTCACAAACATGGTGATTTTCTTCAGGATATGTCCCTTTTCTCCTCAGTGGCACCTGAGGTGTCCCGGCCCTTTAGGAGTCTCAGTCAATGCTTCCCAACCCAATGGCAGCTCTTCCTCAGGTCGCCACATTAAGCCTATTTCCAAATCCTTCTCTTCTAGTGATGAGATTTAACACTCCCTAGCAGCACAATTTACCTCATCACTGTCTCTTTTTAACCCAGATTATTTTTATTCAGAGCAGTGTCAGTCTGATGGACAAGTATAATGTTTTTGACAGGGCACGCAGTAGGGTCTAACTACCAAACTTGAGCTCCATTCCTCTTCTTAGTGGGGTGCAATCAGTGCCATATACAATGTATCAAGCCTTCTCTATTGGCTATCATCTTTCATCATGCACATTTTAACTTGCTAATTACCTTAGCTATATGTTGCACATGCTCCTAAGTGTCAATTAGTAGCAGCACCAGTTCAGTTCCCACTGCATATTTTTCAATATTATGTTTGGACATTATTTTTGGGGTAGAGTGGGGATTTATTTCCAAACTAAGACACATTTGGGATCTACTTGTGCTCAGGTTAGCGCTATACTAAGAAAAGTTGTGGGCAATAAAAATCAGCAGAGAAATTCAATTCACCACTCATTCATCCAGAAAAAAAAATCAGCTGCTTAAATAAAGGTGTCTAGTTTCATTTGATCAGCCCTCAAATGGAACCATGTCTTGGTTTGGAAAGACAAGAAAGGTATCTGCCAGGGAAAGCTGGAGTTTCCCTCAGAATGGAGAATGTAAACCCCTCACCCCTGCCAAATTATAATTTTGCAATTAAGGGCTTTCAGGCAAAGATTTGGGAATAGGAATAACAGTTCTTTACTAGGAATATTAACAGTATAAATGTAGTAGTAAAAAAAAAACCTCAAACAAAACAAACAAGCAAATAAACAACAATCCTAAAAACCCTGACAGAGTCAGAGATACAACCTGACACCCTGTTGGTCAGGGTGTTGGAAGCAAAAGTAAGTAAGTCCTCCTGAGTGGCAGAAGTGGTCCCGTTGGAGCAGAGATGATCCTGAGAGAAAAAGGTCCAGTGATGGTGAGAAGGGTCCAGTCTTCCTCCAGGAATCCAGTGGAACCAGATACTTTTGTGTTCCTGTGTCTCAGTTTTTATCCAGGTAGGAATGGTTGGCTCCCCTCCCCGGGTGGAGCATCTCACAATGGGATGATGGAATGTGTCCTGTCCTTGGTGAGCCTTAATGGCCCATTAGCAGAAAATATCTCCCTGGAGGGAGGACAGGTGGTAAAAGGGATAAGAAACACTGCCCCACCTGGTTTTAACAGTTGGCCCATTATCAGAAGGCATCCACCCCCCTCCTCCCAGAGTTACAAGAGATAAAGAAAAACATCTCCCCAGCTGCTTTCAACAGATGAAATAGAATATACATTTTTGGTTCCATAACCGAAGACAAATCATAAGCCCAGGAGCACTCCTACTGAGTTTTGACCGTTAATGGATGAAACCCTCATGTCCTCAGTGAGCTCAGCAGAGCTGTACTACCTATACATGCAGTTTAAAAACCTGGGATATGAGAACAACTGATAGTTCTGCTGTACTGCAGCATGCTCCTTGCCTTGGCTGGAGGCAGGGCTGGCAGGTGTGACAGTGGAGCTAAAGCTGCTCCAAACCTTTCTGGTTGGGAATGCGAGATCAGGCAGAATTCCTCAGGGTGCAGATAAGAATGCTTGGCACCTGTGTTGGGAGAGCTGAGGGCTGCTGGTGGTGGATATTGTCAGTGGGACTGTTTTCCAGCCTGGCACCTACAGACTGTACTGTGAACTTAGACACCCACACATAAACCCTTTAAATTCAGAGTCTCAGTTGTGAACCAAATTCCTCCCTTTCAAGCTTTCATTTCTCCTCTATGCAACAGTACCCTGACTACAACAGAGTCTTATGTGGAAGTTTGCTAGATCTCTGACAGGTCAAAATGTGCTGCTCATTAGCGTATTTCTATTTTCTTTTCAGTCAAGATGTCACTTAGGTGCTCCACTCCTTTATTTGGATTATGTGGTTTAGGCCTTCATAGCATTGCTTTAGACTGTGAGACTAATACATTAATCATTTTCTTCACTTAGTAGAAAATCCACACCTCTCAGTGCTCTAAATAAGGATGAAAAGGCACAAGGAAGCCAAAAAGATTAATTCTTTTCAGAAACTATTTTAGTAGCCCAGCTTGACAGCATTTTGTGTTTGGTGTCTGTTTTACTATGGCTCCTGGTAAAATTCTTTATATTCAGTTTAGCAAAACTTTTCATGTTTATCACATTCCTTAGAGATTGATGATATTTACTGGGCCAGCAGAGCAGAATGCCAAAGCATCAGTTAGACTTCTGACAAGAGTATTCCCAACTCTGTTCCTGACTAAAAAGCTAAAAGTAGTGAGGAAAAAAGGTATTTAATTTGGTTTTCATAGGCAGGTTTTGAATAGTATCCTGCATGTTGGAAAATCATATCCCTGTGCAGTTTAATTATGTGTTTTCAGTTCATTTTCTCTGTCTCTCCAAAGACAAGTGCATTACTTCGTGTTGTTACATAAATCACAGCCATGTGGAAAAGCAGTAGACACACCACTGGCAAGTGTCTGCATAAGTCTCCAAGGTTTTCACCCATGTTTTCACAGATGTCCTCTTAGAACCCATCTAATCCCCCACATTAAGGTTTTATAGATTATTTGCACTCACTGGGACTGGTGTAGTATAAAGCCAAGTATGCAAAGATTGCCAGCTGGCCAGAATATTTGATAAATGTGAGGACAAAAAAAATAAATCTACTCATAGCAGCAAAGTGATCTATTCCTGGAACACCAGCTGGATTCCTGTAATAAGCTATTAAAGCAGTGTAGTAAAATGAAACCCAGAATTACTATGAAGATTATAAAGCAGATCTATTTTCTTCTGCAGTGAGATTTCATTTTTTTAAAAAAAAATTTTAGATTATTGGTCACTTGCAAAGATAACAAATATACGCTATAGACTGACCTTTTCATTCACAAATTTTGAACTTGAATGATCCAATTTAAAGTTGTGCAGAACATGCTTCAGCACAGTCTTCAAGTATCTGCTTCAGTGTCAAATGACTGTCAGACTAAAAAATTTTTAAAGAAAATTTTAAAGATATTTTATAAGAAACTGTGTCCCAGACCTGGAACTGAGGTAATGATTACAAATACCATTTGAGAAAAAAAAATCTGCAAAAAATCTCAAATGCATACTACTTTATCATAGCAACTATTTTGCAACAAAGAAGAATTTGGAAGTCTAAAAGGACATGAGAATTCATCTTCATGACCATATTTAATAGCATCATCTTGTAATCCCTGCAAGAAAAATTAAAACTGGATCCTTCAACTAGAAGTTGTGCTCTCTAGTACTCAGTCTTTCAATTTGTGGTTCTGAGTAGGTTTGGATTGATATATGAGAATAAATTAAGCATCCATAGAGAGAATAAAAAAATCATCCATAATTTCAAAAATGAGGTTAATGAATTTAGTAAGAACTGGCAATATTGAGATGCCCAACTTTTGTTACTGTTATCTTTGTTGTTGGAAACAAAAGAAGAAAAACACCAAAGACATCCTAGGCCTCCTATCATTTGAGAAGAATCGAGTGTTTTCCTAGTTAAACATGCTATTTCTTCTCATAAAATAACATTGCCAGGGATACCTCAGGAGTTACAACGCAACAGTGTCACCACTAGTAAAAGAATACTGGATTGTTTGCTCTTTCTTGTCTTTTTACACAATGAGCACTTTGAATTTCTCTGGTGACTGAGAAACTGTAGGAATGACAAACTGGATGCCCTTGGGTCTGTTGGTTATTGTGGCTTCTAAACTCCAGATGAAATAGGGGGAGAGCAGACATCTGAAGATAATAACAGAAAAAACCCCAAACCACATTGGGTTGACAAAGCACTGGATTTTCAAACTAAAAATGAAAAACAAAAGGAGGGCAAGTTGCAGATGTATCTGTTCAATGCTGCTTAGGAATATGTACTCACATATCTCAGGTGACACAACCTATAGCAGATTTAAGGTGTGGTTGCAGGTAATGAGTGTTGCCAGTGGGAAAAGCAAGCAGATGAAGATGATTTCTGTACTACACCTGATTACTTTTCAGAGTGTGGGGGATGGAAACAAGCTAGTGGCCAGGAGAATCCTCCTTTGAGGCTGGATATAGCCAGGGGTTATCCATCTGGTGCCTTTGCTTCGTAAAGCTGTCAGATTTTAAGGCTGTTGTAGACAGTATTTCATATATGACCCTTATTCTGGCAATTGAGAGAATTCTAGTTTACTTCAATGGATTTAAGAATGACTAGTATTTTCTAAAAAATAGCTTGTAAAACTATAAGAACTGAAGAACATCTCTCCATCTTTCATCTCCCGTGTGAGATTTTGGTGAGACTAATTAGAGACAAGGGCTGAATTTTGAATCACATTCTCTGCTTGACATTTCAAATGCAACGGATATTTAAAATACTATCAGGGACTCATTTATTCTGATTCCCTCTGAATGGTATATGACAGCTTTACCAACAGACACCGAAACCAGACATCATTTTTGGTGTGGCCAGCCACAAGGTCCTCTGTGTCATGGATCTGCTGCAGAGCTCACACAAGCCTCACTAAGCCTTCTCAGTTACAAAGTGACAAAGAAAGAATTTTTTTTAAAATGCTGATTTTTCTGGCTTGGTAAATTAAAGCCATTCATCTGTTACAGCTGTCTATATCATAAATCAAAAGCACTGTTTATATGTATTAACCTGAGACCTTAGCAGCCAGGGGAGTGAGCTTTGTAGAGATGGCATTTGTACCTTTAGAAGCCCTCCCTCCCCACCATTGAAACAGACTATGTTTAGCACAGGTTAACAAGAATTCAGTTTTTCTTGATGCAAAGAGCTTTACTTTGAGTGGGGAGGTGGGGAGGTTTGCAGAAACTATCTCATTATGGGGACACTTTTTTTTTTTTTTTGTTGCTGCTAAGGTGTCTGCTGCAACTACAACCACTGAATATTATCTTACTGCTCCGTCCTTCAGAGCAGACAGCTTCTGTTTTGTCAGTGCTTACAAATGACTGAATGAGTGTTTACAAATGCTTTTGAAAATTAACAAAGAAAAAAGCAGGTTTTTGGATCACCAGTGTCAGCGTGTTTATTAATAAGGTTAGGAACCAAATATGTAAGAGAAATGTTGATATCTAGCAATTTCTTTTCTACCACATATCATTCCCACAGATGGTTTACTTTAATTCCTGAGGTTATGAAATTAGGGTTTAGTACACCTACCTTTGTATAAACAGATACCTAAAACATGAAAACAACAGACCAAACCACATCAGAAGAGAGAAATGTATTTCTGGTGCCTGGATGAGGATTAGTTGCCCTGAGAAGGCAACTTGCATCCCAAGCAATTCTTCATGACACTCAGCAGGCATTACTGACACAAACAAAGGCAATGAGAAAGTAAAAAATGCTCATGAGCATATTTAGAATTTATTGAGAGTTACTGTGGCTCATTGGTGCTTGATATCCTTTCAGTTTTTGACCTGGCATGGCCTGATCCAGCTCAAATCCCAAGACATGCTGCCTTGGCGAGTTCTGGGTCTATACTAGCAAGCTCTGCTTCTTAACTGTGAAGATTCTTGACCAGAGAACAGTTCCTTGCAGAAATAATAGCTTGAGTTAATGCTAAATTGAGGATCTCTGAACTTTTGCCTTATTATATGCGGTGGGTAAGCTTCAAAAATTGTGAAAACTTTGGGAGCAGTTAAAACAAGTATTAATAAAGTCAGTAGCAAACTATAGGGGCAGTCACACTAACTGAGGCTTGTGACAGCAAAATCCAAAAAGCTCAAATAATAATTTGTGGCACATCTTTAAGAATGAAAAAAGAAAGCTCTTACAAAAGGCAGTGGCATGTGATACCCCCTAGCAAATTGCAAAGATTCAATCCAGATAATTGATTTAACCTAAAGGGTACCAACATGCAGATTAAATTCTGGTTTTGACATTTTTCAAGGCTTATGAGTTTAAAAATCAAGTTGGCCAGCATTACTTGGCATGTTTTAAATTCCTTGGCTGATTTAAGATCAGCCAGTAGTAGCAAATGCTGTTTTCCTTTCTTGGATGCGCTCCCTTGAGGGAAAATTCTCATTTTCTGTCTTTTTTTTGTTTGTTTGAAACAGAGGTCCACAAAAAGTCTGTCTGAAGAGTTAGTGAATATGTTTAAGTGTACAACAGTCTCAAAGTAATCTTATCAGACTGCCACTGGTGCCTGGCAGTGGCTTTTGGCATATGTGGAAGTTCATTTTACAGCTTCTAAATTCCTACTGCAGGCAAATTGAAGGTGTATTAATTTTATGCCAACATGTAGAACCACCACAGTATTTCACTATTTTGTTTGAATATGCAGAGAAGGAAAATCAGTCACCCTCAAAAAGAATCTTAAAATTCGTCATTTCATATTTTTACAGACATTCCTATACTGAAGAAGAAGAAACCTCTGTAAAATGGGAGCTGTCTCTATTAAAAATATAAGTTAATTGCCCATAGAGGTCATAAACCTGTGTTTGAATTTCAGACATAAATATGAAGAAAAGAAAATACGAGTCAATAAGAAAATGCCATACAACCCATGAGACAGAAATTGTTTGAGAGACATCTGGGAACATACATTTAAAATTTTACTTAATCTGACCTATTTACTGTGTGCTTCTACTATTATTTTCAGTTGATTACTGCAATTATTCACTGAAAAACAGATTCATTAATCATGTTCCATAAATAAAATCACGATAAGCTTATTTTCTAATCACTAATCATTGTTTTTAGAATTGCAGGGTGGAGATGAATACATTAAATATCAGTATGTCACATTTATTAGTCTATACTTATCATTTAAGCTTGGCATCACATTGTAAGATTAAATCACCCTCTGTCACAAGAGCAGAAGAAAATTAAAAATTGGAAATATACAAAACAGTTCAGCAGAATGGGGACAACTGAATATTTTCTGCCTAGGCCTGGATAGCTGTTAAAATACTTAAGCCACAAGGTTTCACAAAGAGACTTCAATAGCAGAGTTGGGAAAGAGGCTGAAGGCTGAGCTCTCCCTGCACAGAGCTACCTCCAGCTCAAGGGCTGAAAACAGAGGATCTCTGCCTGCTCTAACACTGCCAGTGGCAGCAGCTCAATTAGAAACGTGTGAGATATCTTGCTCACTGTCTGCTAATACGAGCACTCATGTGGAGCATAATTAATACAAATCTGCACTTTCTGACTGTCACTTTTTTCCCCTTTGTTGCTAGAACTCCTGGTGAGCAAAGCTAATATCACTCATTAACAAATAGTGTGTATAAATAGTTTCTGTAGGAAGGGAATTACCTGTCCTGAGCATGAAAGAATAAAGCATGCAGACATCCTAGAAGCTCTTGCTCTACTGAGAAACAGTATCATCCTTATTTTTTAAAATGCTTAAATAAAGTCTTAGCAAATTTATTCAACACTGTGTAGAGGACAGCTGAGATGCTGTTATATTGTTATATTCTTAGGACTCATTTTATCAAATCTGGGATATTACAGGCTACTTTAGAAAAAATTGACATTGGAGCAGCATGTTCCTGACAATCTTCTGTTCCATTTAGAAGAATACATAAAGTCCTGACAATTCACAAGGAAAATTAAGCTTCTAGCAACAGTTCCAGCTGGAAATCCATATTGACATAATGAGCTAAAATCTGACTCCTGAGGCTCCTTTCATTGTGCCACACACATGCTGGGTCAAGTTTTCTTTTCAGTCATGTTTCCTGTATTTTCAAACAGCTTTTGTCAGATCCCAGGAAAAAACAAATGAAACCAAATCAAAACTACACCTCTGCCTGGAGATTATTTAAATTGCTGAGCAACGTTACATTCACATACATGGAGGTGGGAAGGAAGCAAAAGGAAAATAAGCAGAAATATGTATTTAGCAGCCTTAAAAAATTTTCCTAAATGATAGACAGCAGTTAAGGTCCGTCTCAGAGAAGCTCAATACAAGCCAGATAAATTCTCTATTTCCACAGAGCACCAGATGGCTGGAGCTGTTCCACACCATTCGTGGTCCAAGTCTTCTCTCTTGTAGGAGACAAATGAGCTGAGGTGGTACCAATCAAAGCTGTTTCACAGAATATCTTCCCCTGCATTATGGTCCTCACCATTTGGTTATCGACTGGCAATTCTGCCAAAGCAAATGCACATGACAGTAGAGTAGGCATGAACTGTAGTCTGCCTAAAGCCCTTTCCTGCTATTCTCTTTCTTTACAAGGTTTCAATCCCAGATTATCCTCTCAAAGAGAAGCCTGTCTATTTCCCATGCTCAGTTCATTGCTCAGGGTTAAAATTAGAAGCAAATGCCATGTTTTTGTGACAGTAAAGGTGAAAGGGATGTCTGTATTGATTGAAAGTCCATAAAAAAGCACCGTAAACAATGATGGGCATTTAATCAATTGTTTAGATCCAAAGAACTTATTCTGCTTATCAAAGAAAGTGGGGAAAGTCTCTCACCACAGCTTTTCCTTATTCCAAAATGAAATTACTCTGGTGATTAAGAGAAGCTGCTATTAAATTCTCTGCAGTAGACAGAATTAAAGTGAAGACAGGAGTTGGTGAAGAAGAATTGAGTTCAGAGCACAGTTTATACAGGTTGATTGTATATGATGGATGAATACCTTAGTGTAATAAGGAGCAGCTTTGCACTTACTAAGAATTTAAGCAAGTCTCACTTTCAACTTGCCATGTGTATGTGTGTATATGCACAGAACTCAAGGCAGGCATTCTAGACTAGTGTAGCCTACAAAAAAAGCATGTAGCAATGCTAGAAGTCCAGTCAGGCTCAGTGTGCTTGAAGCATGTGGAAACCTTAAAGCAAATGCTTTCTTCAAGCCATCAGCTCTGATGTTTAATTCCAGGGGAATTGGAAAGAGGAATGTGGTGGCCCACTGTGGGGGAGCTTTCTCAGACATTTTAATGATTACGTGCTTATCTCAAAGGATAAATTTTTATTTCATAAACCAAACAGTACCTACCCTGACCTCCAGTGGGCTTAGTTTAGAGAAATAGCCTCTAGACCAAGATTGTAAGTGTTACTGCAGGAATCACTTACTTTGTAACACAGTATAATCATATGGAATTAATCATAATTCAAAATTTAAAGAAAATTAAAAATCCAGTCTAGAGATAATGAATACTGCTGCTGTTGAACTTAAAAAAAAAAAAAAAAAAAAAAAAAAAAAAAAAAAAAGGGAAATCACTTTTGCTTTCACTGTTAAAAACAGAAGAGATATACAAATTTCCGTTCCCTGACAAGGGAATATGGTCACCCCTTAATCTTCTCTTTTAAGTGATTAAGTAAAATGTTGTGGGATTTGTTTATTCTTCTCTGTTTTGTGTTTCCCAGTTGTGTGTCACCTCTGAGAAACCCTTTCACTGGCTTCTTTCAGTGGCTCTTTTGAACAGTGGTTTCATGACCAGGTACAGCAATTCAGTGGTAATACCAACACCAACTGGTTTGCATTATGACAGAAGTATACTGGGTAACCAATGGAAATGATATGAACTTTAAAAAATATGTAGCCTCTCTATGATTCATGATTGGAAAATAAGCAACGTAAATCAGAGAAGACTCGTTTTGCTAAATTTTGCATTTGTAAAGTCCAACACAACTACCGTTGATAAATCATTTTTATGATGCCTCTGGTAAATTTTGCATATGATGTATATGTCAAGGGTTGTGCTGGATATGTGATGTTTTCCTTTTGTATATTCCCAGAGAACACACAGAAACAGAAAATGTAGTACATGTACAATCAAACGCTGCAACAGGCAAGAGTGTCCATACTTACATTGTTTAGTACTGGGATGGTAAATAAGAACCTCAACTTGAGCAGCACATAAATGTTGTGAACTTTGTTAGGGGTAAAGGATCTTGGAAATGTTCATACAACATTAAATTATCTATAGTTTAATTTTAATGTTGAATTGCTCGACTGGATTCTAACAAAGCCTTTATAAAATGTCAAAAGCAGCTGATTCTCCGTGAGCACAATGTAACACATTTGTGTTTAACATAACTGAGAGCATTTTAATAACTTACAAAGTGTACTTGCTAGTCAAATTTATGTAAATCCTTTTAATTCTTTCCAGGTTTCTTTTTTTAAATCAGTGAAAGATTAAAATTTGGCATTTGCAACAAGCTATTATGATGAACAAAGCAGAAAAAACAGCTATTCAAACCTAATGGTGTTTTTATTTTTTTTTTTCTTTTTTAATTTCATGGAAACATAAAATTTTATAACAAATGACCTTCCTGGTGCAGTTTGCTATATTGGAGGTAGATGAAATTCATAGATCATTTGTAAGGTAATTACTGACCTCTTGGGTTGACTGTCAAGAGAGAAACCATTTTCTTTTTCCTGCATTTTCTTAGTATTTCATATTCTATGTTAACTTAATGCTGGCAAAAAAGCATAGAGGGCAATTGACAGACATAACACTGGGAGAAATCTACTTGGAAACATTAAATAAAGCAGCCAGCTTTCCTTGCCATTTAGTAAACACGTGTACAACAACCTACTTCCACCCAGAGAATAGTGGGAAGAACCTAAAACTGGAGCCATCAGTGGTAGACAACAGTGGAAAATTATTTCAGCATGTATGACTCAGAAATTTTAGTTAAACGTATGTAATTTTTCTAGTAATTTTTCAGATAAATTACAACATAATGCTTAGAAGAAATTTTGTGACATCTACCATTACTCACACTAAGTCAGCTTTGCAAGAATTAGTCAAACTCTACTTCTTATGCACTAAAAAATTATTTTCTGAAGGTGTCCCTTCAGAAAGGCTGTCCCTAGACCAGAAAGGCTTTCTCAAGAACATCTGGTGAAGAGGACACGATGGGGAGGTAGCAGAAGGATGCAACAGGAAATCATCTAACTTGGTTGATCCTTTCTCAAGGTACTGCAAGAGAGTTGCATGTACACACTTTCATGTACGAAATTACAGAGAGTAACTAACACAAAACATATTACTATGTTTACATATATGGTGTCATTTTTCACCATGTAACAGAATGTTTTAGCAGCTACATAAGATACAAACTTGTGAGAATGACACTTCTAGGGATAAATTCAGGTAAATCAAAGAAGTAAATATTAGGGACAAGTAGCAATCCAGGAAGCCTCTACACAAAAAATTAATAATTTGACAGGCAGTGTGAAGTTTTAGAAATAAATAATCTAATATACACTGGTCATGCCAGAAAAGATTTCTTTAAGGCTAAAATGCTTAATACATTGTCAGTTGAACTCTGAACCCCAGTATCACCTCATCAGCTAAATTGCATCCCCTGGATATAGATCTATTTCATAACCCTTTGAATTTGAATAATGGTGATCACATCCAAAATATGCATTAGAGCTGATGATGCAGATGCTTCAACAGATGTGGAATTTTATCCTTCTTTTAATCACTTTTTTTTAAAAAAGAAAATATAGCCTTACTTATGGTAAGGTTTTCTTCTCAGGAAATAGTAAGCTGGCTAATTTTTTTCTTTGGGAATTTTTAAAGACAATCCATGAGTCTCATATATAATTTCCACTTTCCTCCCTTCCCCTCCCCCCCTCGCTTCTGGACATCTATATCTTCCCTTGTAATTTTAAAATTTTTGCCTCCTTTCTCTCTGTTTTTAAAAATCTCTCTAACCTACTCTGTTTCTCCATGTTAATCAGCCTTTTAATCTTCATGTAACTACATGAATTAACCACAGAGAGGCCCAGGATGAAAAATTCCTATGATGGACTATATCACAGTATAGAACTTGCTGATTAATAGGCAATTTAAACACTGTTCTTCCAAATAATTTTTTCTCCTCTTGCATTCTTTTCTAACCTGTGCATTATGATATTTCTGAGATATTTGTTCAGAGAAAACCATTTTTATTTTATTTCTCCTATCCAATTTTCTGTCTTCCCATTCTTAGTGTGATTCAAAATTTTTGAATATTGGTAGTAATTGGGATTATGTGTATGGTGATTTCTCCTGGCCTGAAAGTTTTGAGGTGGATAAGAGATGTTTCTTGCCCCAAAATGAGGAGTAGAGGATAAACAGATCTATCACATCAGCAGAAACATTTAAGGCTTCTTCTTGTATCTATGCCTTATATATTCCTCAGTGCCCTTTACAAGAGCTTATGTTTTAGGGTACAAGGCAGCAAAGAAAAAAGAGACTGAATGGGAAAATAATTTTCTGGAAAAAAGAATCGTGTTGAAAAATACATTTGATGTATCAGCATTGAAGAGGACTCAACACTGAACATAAAAGTCACCCAAACCAGCAGAACACCTTTGTCTTTGCCAATTTAGCACTTTCTGGAGTAGGCAATCGAGCTGCACTGCAGACACTTGACAGTGAAAAAGCTGGACCTCTCTTTAGATATGGGATATTGTGATGAATAGCAAGGGGTATCAGGAATGGAAGAGAGAAAAGTCAATAAATACGATCTGTTGATGCACTTAGCAGTCAATGTACTGCTATGTAGATTGAACTTCTCATGCCAGGTGCAACTATTTTGTAAGCTTCTAATCAAAGATCAGGAACTAGTACAGTTAATTTGAAAGTATTGACAAAAGGTCACAAGTCATATTCTTTTGATCTAGTGTAGTTTTGATAATTTTAAGAACTTTGTTTGTAGTAGGAAATGAGAACAGTAGGTTTAATTTTAGCACTTTGTCCTTATAAAAAATCAGTTTGTATAAAATACAACACATGTAACCTATTTCCCAACCTTCAGTCTGGGCTAGAGTTGTGAAAAAAAATTCTCTTAATCAACAATAGTGACATGTGGACCATAATTGTTCTGAGAAACAATGATTAGAAAAACATTAATATAAAAACTCTTATGTGGATTTTAAAACTGGAAATGTACTTTTTCACAGCTATTGTTAAAGAAAGACTTTGGGTACTTCTAAAAAAAGGATAAAAGCAAGTAAAATTCTCTCCTTTTCAACCCACACATTTCTGTTCTCAGAAAACAGAGTTTACAAATCCTCAATATATGCTTAATTCCTTCTGCCTTCCTAAAATACACGTTTTGCATTTCTGCAAAATAAGGCCTTGTGGAATTTTCTGAGGTGTTGCACATATTTTTAAGTATTAAAGAAGCAGCAATAACAGAATTAATCTTTTCCTAGGGGACTGTCTTGGTTTGAAAAGACAGGTATCTGCCAGGGAAACTGGGGTTTCCCTTAGAATGAAGAATGTAAACCCCTCACCCCTACCAAATTATAATTTTGCAATTAAGGGCTTTCAGGCAAAGATTTGGGAAAAGGAATAACAGTTCTTTACTAGGAATATTAACAATTCAAATGCAGTAGAAAAACAAAACCACCAAACCAAACCAGCAAACAAACAACAATTTTGGAAAACCCTGACAGAGTCAGAGCTACAACCTGACACCCTGTTGATCAGGGTGTTGGAAGCAGTCCAAAAGTGAGTCCTCCTGGAGTGGCAGAGGTGGTTCTGGTGGAGTAGAGATGATCCTGTAGAACAAGGGTCCAGGTAGTGCTGAGAAGGGGTCCAGTTTTCCTCCAGGAATCAGGTGAAGCTGGATGCCTTCTCATTCCTGTGTCTCAGTTTTATCCAGGTAGCAATGGTTGGCTCCCCCCACTGGGTGGAGCATCTCACAATAGGATGATGGAATGTGGATGTACTGCTTTGGGGAGGGTATAGTTTGGGGATGTGTTAGTTTGAGGAGGAGTTAATGGCCCGTTAGCAGACAACTATCCCCCTGGAGGGAATACCAGTGGTGAAACAGATAAGAAACAATGTCCTACAGTTGGTCCATTGACAAAAGGCACCCACCCTACTCTTCCCAGAGTAAAGAAGAACAGTGCTTTCAGGAGATGAAAATAGAATGCACATTTTTGTCTTCCATAACCCAGGACAGGGACAACTTGAATTATGGATGACAAGCAGAATTATCAGCTGCTATAGCCAACCAATCTAGTGTTAGAAGGTGTTGCTACATTTTGCTTTTGTCCTTCACCCCTCCAACATCAACACAAAGGAAACTTGAAGACAAAAACGGGAGCATTACCCATCATGTAAACAAACATGAGTCATTGTTGTATTTCATCTGGTTGAACCCAAATTGTGAGAATTCAGTTTGTTGACTTTCTTGAATGAGTGTCACATCCATTTAACAAGGTATTTCAAGTTTTCTTATGAGAAAAAAAAAAGTGCTTGATATTGACACAAGCAATTACTTATTTAGAACAGAGGTCTCCTAATATCTGCAGTTGATTAAATGTGAACTTGATTTTTATAGCACAATGTACAACAGCTCAGGAGTCTACAAAAATGTAGTCATTGTCAGCTCAGACGTTAAGTCTTAGAAACTGCAAACAAGTTGGGGATGAGATGGAACCTTTTCCTAGTGCAAGTTTAACAGGCCTCTCTTTGTTCCACCTTCGTGCATCTAAAGTCTCTGACAAAAACTTTTTGTGAACAATTTTTTATATTAATCTTACAGGAAAAGTGCAACTAAAATGAGAATCAGTCATAATTGTGTGCTTTTCAGCCTTCAAAATAATCAGAAAATTCTCCTTCACACAATAAATTTAATGGCTGTACCAGCTTTTCTGCCATTGTTCAAGATGTCCCCTGTGATGGGATGTACTCTGTTTATTTTCACTCTCTTCATAAGTGTCTCTGAAATTTATAAAAGTGAAAGATCCCAGAAACTCACGCAAATTTGTATTTTCTTGAAGAGAAAGTAGGATATGTAACACAGATATTTCACACCCACCATCTGCTGGTCTAGCCAGTAAGTTTGTCCATGGAACAAAGCACTGTTTAATAGAAAAAAGAGAGCTTGTTCCCAAGATGGCCTTATTCTTCACTGTATGAGGACATCTATTAACCATGGACACTCAAACAGAATTCCCTTTAAAGTCTAAGGAGAATAGTTTTGTCAAAACCTTCTGAATGTAAAAACTTCCACGGAAAAAGATTGGACCTAGATCTGAATTATGTGTTCTTGTGTTTGGGTGTTGTTTGTTTGTGGTTTTTGTTTGTTTGTTTGTTTTCCATAATTTGATTTTTAATTTTTTTTTAACCAGAAGACTGATTTTAAAAGTTACAGAAAGTGAAAGAGTGATTCCCTCTACCTTTCTCATTAACTCTTGTTAAAAACAAGATCACAGATGCACTTATATAAGAGAAATGTAATTTTGTCCATTTGAAAATATGAGGCAATATGTACTCCATTTTCTGCAGTTTATAAATCTATTTCTCGTGTGTTCAAAGCCAGTTTATATTTTTTTTTCTGCTCAAAGCTTAAATCCCACAGGACATGCTAGTTTTTTAAGACAGAACTAATACATAAATAAAACCTCATAACTCTGCCTTGTCATTTTCTTCTTTTCTTTTCTACTTTGTTGCTTTATTGATTGTTACAGTAATCCATAAATATATGTACCTCTGTTTTAATAATGCAAAATATTTACTTTGTAGCTAAGCCATTAATAGACATCATCAGTTGGTTTTCAAGAACATGACTAATACATCAACAATAGTGGGTTTTATAACCTTGTCATTCACAGTGAGCCAATATTCAAAAAACTTGACTTGATTATGATTAAGGGCTTTAAAATTCTGGAGTGCTGTCAGTATAGAGAAATTACTGCTGCAGAAGATCAGAGAGAAAAAAAAAATCCAGGCATGCTTTTCTAAAACAGCTGCATATCTCCCTGATCAACTATAGTGCTGCATTTGAAGGGATGGGTAAACAAATATACTCCAAGGTATAATCAGTGAGAAGAGAAAAATAAAGGATTGCCTTAGTCATGGACCACATGTACTTCTTAGCTAGTTTCTTCTCAAGTGATATTTGTCCTGATGCCCTAAGTTTTGAGCTTTCACGTTTTTCACATTCTGTGCTGCCTAGGTGTGTAGCTCTGAGCCTCATATTAAGTGGCAGTCAGCTCTCTTCACAGAGTAGGTAGACAAACAAATTCTTTTCCTGCTGAAGACCAAGGACAATGTTTTCAGGCCCAAAAGCACAAACAATGGTGGACTGAAGAGAGAAAACAAGAAAGACGGGACTTCATGATCTGAAGCTGTAATTGGACAATTAAACCCCAATATGCAAATGAACCAAAACTTATAAAAGTGTAAGACCTTGTAACCAGGAGTCCATTTTCTGCCCAAGATGTATCCTTAAAGGCCTTTTAATAAACACCTACTTTATTCTCTTAGCTCTTTCTAGTCTCTGCTCCAAGTCAGCCTTCCCAAGGCATCAGTCCAAGAATGCTCTCCTTTGTAACATCCCATGTGGGACAATCCCAGCGCATGTGACGCAGAACATGGCAGAACAAGGGTAGCAAGGGTAGGTTGTTCTTAGAGAAAAAGATAGAAATATGTATTTTCTACCTGTTTTTTTCAGTATTTGAAACAGTGGTACTCTGAGACAATCTAGACAATAAGGAAAGCTGTTACTGAAGCAGGACCACTCTATTGCTATCTCCTGTAGAAGCAAGGGATTGTGAGCAAAGATCAGATCTACTGGATCTCCATCCACCCATAAATTCTGCATTAAGATTGTTACTGATGACGAGGTGTAACAGAGTAATAAAAACAAATATGGCTGGCAGTAATTGTACCTTTAGATGTAATCTAGAAAAGACTGCTACTAATCCAGAAGAAAACCATGAGCTTTTGCAGAACAACATTTACCATTTTCATATGACAAGGTTTTCATTCTATCAAGATTAAAAGTGGAGAAAGATTGTTTTGGATCTGTTCCTAAACAGGGAAAATTGATGGAGTCAAGAAGCAAAAAGCAACTTGTTCAACGAGAAGATTAAATTTTGATGAGATAGAAAAGTTGTAAAAAGGCCTCTATTTAATTAGAACCCTGTTTATTCTATTTATTGAATATAAAATTATTTAAAACAATCAAAATTCAACTCAAAATAGGCCCTATCAAAAGGGAAATCTAAATAACATATATGTTTTATAAAAAGGCACTTGGAAAAGGAGAATTCTCTGCAAGGATTATAAGAACAGACATGGTACTAGCAAATGACTGGTATGCTCCATTTCCTTCCTGGGACTGACACATTTTTCTCATCACTCTTTCTTGTCACTATTCACTGAGAGGAAGTGATAAAATACATCTTCTTATTTTCTTACAAATTAATCTTTGGTGGTGAAAACAGAATTAAATGCATCAACTCCTCAAAATTTTTGTTGTTTTGCCACGTTGCTTGATTATCCTGGAATCATAGAATATGCTGAGTTGGAAGGGACCCACAAGGATCATCAAGTCCTGCTCCTGGCCATCTCCAAGACTCACACCATGTCACCAACACCAAACTTCAATCCTGTCAGGCTCAGTGCTGTGACCACTCCTCTGAGGAGCCCAACCAGTGCCCAAACACCCTCTGGGTGAAGAAGCTTTTTCTAATGCCCAAGCTAAACTTCCCCTGACACAGCTTCAGGCCATTCCCACAGGTCCTGTCACTGATCACCACAGAGAAAGATAAATGCCCCTCCTCTTCTCTTCATGATGAAGCTGTAACTGCGATGAGGCCTCTCCTCAGTCGTCTCCTCCAGGCTGAAAAGACTGAGTGCCCTCAGCCACTCCTCATACAGCTTCTCCTCAAGGCCTTTCACCATCCTTGTGGCCCTCCTTTGGACACTCTCCTATAGTTTAATGTCTTCCTTTTATTGTGGCACCCCAAACTGCCCCCAGCCCTGGAGGTGAGGCTGCCCCAGCTCAGAGCAGAGGGGACAATCCCCTCCCTTGCCCAGCTGGCCATGCTGGGCCTGATGCCCCCAGGACAGGGTTGGCCCTGCTGGCACAACTGACTCATGTTCAACTTGCCATCAACCAGTATCCTCAGGTCCCTTCCCTGGCACTGCCTTCCCATTCCCCATTCTGTCTGTACATCCAGGGTTGTCCCACCCTAGGTAAAAAATCCAGGAATTTCCCTTGTTAAAACTCATACAGTTGGTGATTGCCCAGACCTCTAATTGGTCAAGGTCTCTCTGCCTTTGAGGGCTTCCCTGCCCTGAAGGGAGTGAACAGCTCCTCCCAGTTTTGTATTGTCTGTGAACTGGCTTAGTGTCCCTTCAGTCCTGTGTCCAAGCCATTTATGAAGATGTTGAAGATCACAGGGCAGAGGATGGAGCCCTGCAGAACCCCACTAGTGACAGGTCACCAGACTGATGCCACCCTTCACTGTAACCCTTTGTGCCTGACCCATGAGCCAGTTGCTCATCCATCAGATAATGTGTTTATCCAGCTCTGTGCTGGACAGTTTTTCCAGAAAAATCCTGTGAGAGAGAGTATCAAAACTTTATTGAAATCCAAAAATATAACATCAAGTGGCTTTCCTTGATCATCTAGGTAGGCTACCTTCTCATAAAAAGAAATCAGGTTTGATAAGCAGGACTTTGTTCTCATGAAGTCATGCTGGCTGTGATAAGTGACTGTGTTGTCTTTCAGGTGTTTTTCAATACCTGCCAGAATAATTTTCTCCATAATTTTATCAGGCACAGCATATACATTATCCTGCAGTGATGCCTTTGTGGTGGACTCTAACCCATGAGGCACAAAGACAGATTTTCGTACAGGAATACACAGTTTCATTCTTCTGAGGGGAAGGTGTTACTTAAAGGCACATTAAGCACACTGTGGGTGGTTAGGAGAGAAAAAAAATGGAGATACTTTTTTTTTGCAGAAGCAGTTTGTAACATTAATGACTTCCTAGAAACCAATGTGCTGATACCAAGGCTAACTATTTAGACAATCTAACATAATAACTCCTGGCTTCTAAAATATAAACTGCAATCTACTTCTCCATACATTCTAGAAATTGAAGGCAGTGGGAAATCCCAGAAACTGATGTGAAATAAATATCTACTGAAGTACTGGAAAATATAGGGGAAAAAGCAATGAAGCTACTTAGAATTTTAAATGTAGGCATTTTACTATGTGTTTTTAAAGATCACAGGAGAGGATAATCTTGTTCAAGGAGGCAACTTTTTCTGAGCTGAGATCTTAAAAATAACAGCTTTGTTTTTCTGTCTTATCATGCACCGTCTCATCTCTGTAAACAATATGAGAGGTCTGAAATGGGCTTACAACCAGCTAAAGAGAAAAAGGCATAAAAAAAATATTTCCCCTTAGCAAGAGAGAGATGACCTTTAAAAACTGTCACACCTGAACACAGTGTGACCAAAACACAGAGTGTGAATCTGAAGTTATTACAGAAAATTTTGCTTTATTTCCATATGTAACCAGTTCATGAGCAGAAGGCAGCAGCTGAACTTTCTGCTGCTGCAGCTTTGTTCCATCAATGGGATAGCTGCTCATGCTTGAAAATTCCTGTGATATATTTCTAAACCCATGTATGATTATAACCAGGACGACACTATAGCTGCTAAAGTTATTAGAATAAAACAAAGAACCAAATACCAAAATTTTAGTGTACAGAGAAGTTTCCTGCAAAATTTGAAACAAAAAGGTTTGATGGATCACCTTGTACATATTCTCCAATTCATTATTATTTATCCTTTGATGTTTTGTACAGGACAAAGCAAAAATCAACAAAGCAAAAACTCCTGCCATACAGCCTCAATGTTCAATGTCTGATACGTGTCTTAGAAGTATATGTATCACATATTTCCTCAATCCAGCTTCTTTCAAGTAGTTGCTCTAAATAGCTGATCATTGTTATTTAATGCTAAACCTCCTAAATTCACAACACAGTTTTGAGTTGTTAAAGTCTTATCCCGAGTAAAATGAGAGCATGAGAACAGCACAGGAAACACTGCTTTGAGAGATCACTCTCCCTTGGCTCCACCTGTTAGTGCTTTGGGTCAGATCAGATGGGCTCCTTGGAAGCAAAATCTCCCATTTGTCTCCACTGACCATGCCTCAGTTCATGTTATGCAGGGATCTCTGGGTCCTTTCAGATGAATTTTGGATGGGAAGAGATGCACCCCAATAGCATAACACTCTTCAGACATTAGCAGGGGTTCAATCTATGGGATCATATGGAAGCAAATGTGAAATAAAATCTCATAAGGATCATCATCATCATCTTAAACCCTTGGACTTTTATCTTTAAAGGTAAGATTTTTAATTCCACAGCTTATCCCAAGATTTTAAACAAATAGAATTTTTATTTAGTTTTGAATCTGAAAGTTCAAAATTAAAATGGCCATTTTGCTTAAGTTTCTGTTTCAAAAGAAAATATTTTTTATTATATGTTTGGAAGTTTTTTTTTCTGAACTGGCTCCTGTTGTAATGTGTATTTTTCATTAAATCTTAAGTTACTTACTCTGAGGGGAATGGCAACATGGCTGCTGTCCAGTTATGGATAACTAATGTTCAGGCAATCAAGCGCCACAGAGATATATCTGGTCTAAGAATAAAACAGGAAAGAAAATAACAGTATCCTCACAAGACAGGGACTTACACAGAGGAATTCCTACCCAAAACATGTGTGCATGACAGAAATTATCACCACAGGTGACAAATTTCTTGCAGACCAATTCTGTTCAAAACTTCAGAATTTTTAAGTGGGGTGTGTATGTGCAAAAAAAAGAAAAAAAAAAGAAAAAAAAAGAAGAAAAAGAAAAAAAAAAGAAAAAAAAGACAAAAGAAACCTCAAAATCAAAGGCTAAGAACCATTTTAGCTTTCTAGTAGCTAGTGAGAGCCCTTCAGGCCATTTAGAAAGGAAATTCAAATGAAATGATTCTCTGTCTCAGCTCATGGGAGGGGCCTCATGTCAGTTGCAATCAGTCTGAAAAGCTCTCAACTTCACAGAGGCTTTGCTGAGCAGCTGTCTAGGAATAAAAATTTTCTGGCTCTTCTTGGACAAGTAAACTGAGAGGTTTAGGAGGGAGGCAGGAGATGTCTGTCAAAATGCTTGGTCTCGGGGATCCTACTTAGACTTGTACATCTCTTATGATGGGATGGCCTCCATTGCAGTAAGCAAGACAGGGAAGCTTTCCTGCATTAACAGGGACAGTGAAATAATTTTAAAATTGAATACTGAGTCTTCATGAGAATTATCTCTGGGAAGTAACTTGTAAATCAGCTGCAAAAATGCAGTATCAGAGCACAGCATAAAGGATGTCTCATTTGCAAAAACTATTAAAATTTGTATTATGAGGAATAAACAGACCCTTTACCACAAGAGCCTTGTGGGTGAAGAAGAGCAACATTTCACCCTTTCACCCTCCAGTCTGTTTGGAAAGAGGAACAGTGCAATAAAAAAATTTGGCTTACAAGGCTGAGCTGAATGCATGTTCACAAGTAGCTCTGCTTAGGAACTGGTTAGAAAGAAGAGATGATTGACCAGAGATCTCATGAATTCAGGCATGTATTTCACTTGCTTAAATATGGAGTCTGCTTCTATTTCACATAAAGACAACGAATCTCACTCACTTATGCAAAAGCAGAGCTGTTTGGATCTCATCGTGATGTGCTAAATTCAAGCCAAGGAGAATCAGTGCTGTGACATTGTCTGAGATTTCATAGACTGAACATTCAATTATGAGTTTAGGAGATGAAATACAGGAAGTTGTCAAAGCAACTTTTTAAGTACTGAAAGGAATCCACACAATGGTCAAGAGTTAACAGTTTCCAATCCTACCTTTTCTAGTCCTTTCAAGCCTTGGGATGGCAATAGCCTGTGGAAGTGCTAAGAAGCTTCTGGTAAGAGCATCACAGGACTTCATTTTTCACTCAAGTTCAAGAATCTTGTCACTGTTCTCTTTGACTTGAGAGTAGTGCCATAAATTGTGAACTATTATACTTTAATTTAAAAATACCTCACACAGTCAAGTAATACAGCATTCCTTTTTTTATTGTACAAGAGTAATGAGTTGTCAGCTTCCTCCCCACTCTTTCCTTTAGAGAACAAGATACATGCATCATCTTTCAAAAGAAGTAGTGCTGCCGTGACATTTAGAAAATGTTTTTCTAGTGTATGTGTCTATATACTTAAAGGGACTGCAATTTATGAAGTTAAATTTCTCAAGCAAAAAGAACAAAGTTCTTTTCTTTATGCACACTTTATAGAGCAACTGTGATTCCTCTAAAGATTATACTCATCTCACTGCAATGAAGAGGTCACAGGAAGGTTGGTCTATATTCATTCATTGTCTGCAGTTACTTTTTCCAGGCATGTGCAGGAGCAGTGTACCTCAGTGCTGACAGGTTTTCCCGAAATCTGGGTAGGGAGCAATGGCATTGAGAGCAGATTCACAGCAGGATGAGTGCATGGGAAGAGCACCTGAAAATTCCAAGGAGAGAGCCGTGAGCTTCTCACACACTCTGTGACCAAATCTAAACAGCTCATGTCAAGCCAATGTGCAAAGCAGGGAACAGCAGGGGCCCAACAAACTGGGAAGAGTAATCTTTGAGCAATCTTTTGACTTTGATAGTCCTGTGCCACCCACCAGGGGCAATGAGGACAGATGGAAGAGGAGCAGTGTCATTGGAGGGGCAGTTTGGGAAGGAGACCACTTTAAGAGATAATTGGCTTTCCTCCAGCTCAGGGATGATGAAGTGCCTCTGCATTTTCCAGGCTGATGCAGTCTTGAATTTTGATCCAGCTGTCTGACACAACACTTTAGGCTATTGCCTCACACTGTGTGCTGAAATTCCTCTCAGATAAATTCAGCGCTGTAGGATAGGACTGGAAATTGGTCTCTTCCCTCATAGAGTCTAGGACACTGCCTGACGAAAAATTTTCCTCTCTCTACAGAACAACGTGGCTTAAAAAAGCAAAATGGCAAAAACATGCTCAGTACACATATCCCACCACCATTAAATGATGCAAATAAACTTATCTGTTTGCATTGTAAATAAAATTGAACTGGTAGGTCAATAAGGAATTAATTGAAGAACTTGAAGCACCTGAAAAGGAAGACCCTTATGAAAAGGAACTCAACCATTAAATTACTTGCAAAAAGAACAGTGATGATGACTGGAGCCCTCCTGAAAAAAAAAGACAGAATAAGATGGAATGAGCATTTCCCAGAATTTATGTACAGTACCTTGTACTCCATGTTTTCTTGCATAACTAAACAACTTAAAGAGAAATAGATTGCAAAAGGGAATTATATGTAAACAAAAATAAAATTAAAAAGGGAAAAACATATAAATGTCTCTGAAGAAGATAAAATAGAAATGTCAGCAGCAAACCAAACTGCATTTCTCATGGCTATTGGTACTTAAATACCTGACAGCTCAAATATATCACACCTTATCTCTGAACCCAAACTTTTTTCTCTCCTTCTCCATACAGATATTTTTTACTATCTGCTATTTCATGGGGGAAGGAGGAGGCAGAGGAGGAAGTTTAAATTGCCCAATATTTCCCACTTCTTTGGATGTGACCATAATAAAATACAGGCATGTTGGCTGTCTGAAGGAGCTGATCAGATCATACTACCCTACTTTGTGAGTACAGAAAAAAGTAAACTAGAAGCAAATCCTATGAGACTGGTGTGATTGTATGGTTCAGGGCTGCTTTAAGGGGACAGAGGGTCTGTGCTTCCAGTGCTCTGAATCTGAAAAAGAAGATGACTGTGTAGAGACAAAAGAAAAGTAGGGTTTTCTTTTCTCCCATCATTTTTGAACATTAGAAAAATACAGTATCTAGTCAATAAGGTGTTTAGAAAGTCAGGGGTTGCCTGAGGCTTTCATTAAAACATTGCTTGAGGGAAGGATGAACAAGAGGAATAACTAACGTGTTGCTTGGCTTGAGAGCAATGTTCCACATAATAGATGTTCAACAGCATGAATTCAGTCAGATGTGCAGATTGCAAGTGTTGCCACTTGGCTGAAACAGGCTTATTTGCTGGAGCTGAACTAACTTACTAGGAGACTTCTTTGCAGATAGATTAACTGAAAAACCCCACCCCTCAGGGGTTTGGTACTCTTAGTGTTGGTGATTTATTACCCTTGACTACACATATACATACCCTCATAACTTTCTGAATAATGCCATAGGAGGAGGTGTCAGAAAACCAAATCCTTCTACAGATTCTGGGCTTAGCCTTTAATCAGGTTTATGCTGAAATTTGTTTTGTGCCAGACCATTCTGATATACACATACCTTCTTGAGAAAAAGCTTCTCACAGGACATGACTTGTTTTGAGCTCCCATTGTCCACAGAAAGATTTGAGAAGTTGAGATGCTGATGAGACATAAGATCAAAGAGGAGGATCTGAATCTTTATTCATCAAAGAGATGTGAGAAAATAAAAGCTGTCAGGTTTAACCAAACTAACCTGTGCCTTTTCCCTGAAGGTGTCCAAATGTGTATGATACGACATGATGGAAATGACAGGCACAAGCCTTACAGCAGGTGATAGTTTAGGGTCCAGGGACAAAGATTGTAACTCATGTTCAGCAGAACCTTGGTTACACGATCCATTTTGAATTTGACTAATCCCTTCTAAGACTCACTTACTTCATTATTCTCTCAAATATCCTGTGGCAACGATTTCCATAGCTTTCTCTTTAGAGACGGTGAAAACAAAACTCTTTGTTGAAACCCTGCTGCCTTGTGAGTCATAAGCTCTCCAGTGGCTCTTATTTTATGAATTCTGCAAGTTTTCAATTTTATAGACCTCTGTCACTATAGATTTCACCCATAGTCATCTCTTTTTCCAGATAACAAACTATCTTGCCTAGTTTGACCCCATATTGGAAGCTGCCACAATTCTTTTGATCATGCCTGTTGTGCACATGTTGCCCTCTGGAGCTCCAGAGCACCTCCCAGCAGTGAAGCAGGACTGCACACGTGCCATTTGGGGTGTGGGAGCACCATGGAGGCAGTGTGTAACATCATAACAGTGTTTTTTGCTATTACTTATAAAAAATCCTAAAATTTGCACTATCTTTGGATCATTGACCAGATGTCAGTGCCCTGAGGGCACCACCAGTCCTGGCTGTCCTTGTCCACCCCTTCTATGGCTCCCCCATGATGCCCACAGCCCATGACCCCATTCCAGCTGCCCTTTGTCTCCTCCTCCCTTCTCACAGAGACCAGCCATCTCTCACTGCTCCCTGAGAGCTGATTTTTTTGGAGACTATCTGCAATTAATCTCAGAGAGCAGTCAGGGAAGGTGAATTGCTGTAACCTTCACACCTTGAAAAAGGCCATTTGAAAAAAAAAATCAGAGACACATGTTGTTTTTCACATTACTACTGATTACATAAATGTTGAAACCTAGTTCATTCCTTCAAGGAAATTTTGTACACAATGTCAAATCCTGTCAACTCCTTAAACAGAGTAATGCACATCTGTACTGGGTTTAGAGGCAACACTCAACTGTGTGTTTTAGCTAGTGTATTACTTAGGTTGTGTAGAGAGAGTAAGAATACTGCAGAGAAGTATGACATACTCCATTGACTCATCTTGCTCAAAGCACAAAACTGCTATATTTTACTTTGCTGGGGTGTGAGATTTTGATCTCACATTCTTCCTAAGTAATAAGACACTTTGGATCACAGAGGGCAGAATAAGGTGTGAATCATTAGAGTTTCCAATCTATTCTTCATCTGGAAGAAAAATAATGCCTCACCTGAAGAAAGAATAAGACAAGACTGGGAAAAGGCAGGAACAATGAAATGCTGGAGCTTGTGGTGAGTGCAAATTTACTCAGTCAGTGTTTGTAACTGACTGAGGAAGAAGAGAAATGACGAAATTGTGATGACTTGAGTTGCTAAAAAACACAAATACATGTGATTTTGTAAAATACCTGGAAACCTCTCCTCAATTTAAGGCCTGGGAAATTATTTAAGATCAATGTATAATAACACATAGGGGATAGGGGAAGTAAGTGTAATCATGGTCACTACATTAGCTACCTCCACTCTAGGAAAGAGCAGCACTCTATAAAATAATCTCAATTATAGAAAAACTCCATCTTAAATTTTGAAAACGTTCTGCTCCCTCCACATTTTAAAGGTTATTTCTTGAAGTTACTGCTGACATTTTTTTGCACATGATGCTTAGAAAACAACTCATTTCAGCTGAGAAAGAATGGACCATAGTATCCCATGCAAAGTCCTTAAAAATGGAAGCCTTTTGTAGTGCTATAAACACAGAAAATTTGGTCTATATATTCAAAAGAGATAATATCCTTGGATTGCTTGTGTAGAAGAGAAGTTATTCTAAATAATCCACTATGTTCTCTTTAAAGACACTTAATTATGTATGTACAAGAGAATAGGTCAGGTGAATAAAATAAGGATCTTGGCTAGTAAGTGTGGAGTCCAGCAGTCATTGAGTGAGGAGGAGCTGTCTGCTATCTGCTGTCACTTGAGAAGGGCCCCAGCTTCAGGACAGTGTCCTCTGCCCAGCTGGGAACACAACAGCTTCCTCTTTTTTAAAATTTGCAGTGGTTTAATGTCACTGGGTAGAAGAGGCAGACTGACAAGCAGTACAAATGGCTAGAAAATTTTTTTTTGGCCGTTTCGCTTTGGCAAACACTTTATCCTTGGAGTAACTACATGCATATTAATGTTTCTGTTTGTATCAGCTGAAGTGGATCCCCTGTTCATCCCTTGTCCTGGGCACTGGTTTGTGCTGCAGCGTCATCTTGGAGCATGCAGAGTAGCACTGTCTTTTTTGTGTGAAACAAAATGGGAAGATGCACTCAAAGAGTGAGTCCATTTGTTGCACAAACTGCTAAAGACAGGTGCACTTGCAACACAAGTGAGACTAGAGCTAGTCCAAAGTAAAATCCCAAAATTCATACAGTGTTGTCATCATGTCCTCAACACCAAAGCCCCATCTGGCTTTCCTGATGGGTTTCTGGGGGGGCCACACTACTTGCTAGTGAAAACAGAGCTACTGCAGTTCAGACCACCTCGGGACAAAGAGCTGCCCAGTTGCCAATCCACTTACTCAGCATATGGAAAAAAAAAATAGGCTAAAAAATGCAACACTCTTCCTCTTAGTTGTGCCTTTAGGCAACAGAGAGAAATTTGAATAGGAAAGCCTGAAAACAGATGTGCTCCACCCCCTCATTCATACCATTTATAGAGACCTGTTTACTCCTAATAGCCCCACTCAAGCTTGCTGTAAGAAATTAAATCATAATATGTACTTTAAATTAAATTGAGCCATGACAATCATACCTTTTGGAGTCCAATTCTAATCCCCTCTTAAGAGAGTTTACACTGTCAATGGATGGAAATTGCATGTGTGATTTTGATAATGCTTTTGCTGACAAAGTAATTTAATTAATAGCAGTGAAATCTAAGATTGGAAGTGAACCATGCCAGACAAAATCATTATTGTCTGCTATAATTTTTCCCCCAAAGGCCACCTGCATTATTTATATGATCTATTAAATTGTGCATGCTTTTAAGTAGTTTAGTTACATTTTGAGAGTGACCCATTCAAATCAAAACAGCATTTTTTGACTCTAGATTATGAAAGCCATATAAAATATATATTTATAATATAAAATGAGAATTATGAATGGCAATCACCTAAACTTGAGAAGGAAAACAGAGATATATTGGAATAAAAGACTGACTGCTCTTGATTATTCCTGTGTTTGGCTTGCATGGTCTCGCTGGTTAAAGCTTTCTTAGCTAAAGTTTCTCTGATGGCCCTTTAGGCAGAACAGTCTTGCTGCACTATTCTATGGACTCCTGTGTGCTCACTTAACCTATGTTAAAATTTACTGGGATGTGGAGTTGTACAAAGTAGGGAACTCTACAGAGCCCTCTTCCTCAAGGACAATTATTAAGTGGACAGTAATAAAAAGTGAAATCAAGTAATGAAATCCTGCTATGAGATTTCATTGTCATTCCCTAAAATATTTTAAATATCTGTCCTCTGTTCTTCTTATAAGAAGGAGAATATTCCTAGAGTTGTTTCAGATTGGGATTTCATTTTTGATCTAAGACATTGCTCTTGCCATTTCTTTGTACTGATGAGGCCTCAGATGTTAGTCCCATAGAATCTTCAGCAATAAAAGTCTTCTGTAGGTAACAGTAGTGATACCAAATCTTAGTTACAAGGGAAATTGCATATTAATGAATTATTGGAATAATGTTAATTACATGGCTGCTACATAGAACCATTAAAACTTGTGGTTGCCATTTTCAAAGGTGTTTCACAAAACTAATGCATCTAACTCTCCTTGATACTGTTCTCAGTCTGTTCTTGTTTGTTTGTTTTGTTTGTTTTGTTTTGTTGGGGTTTTTTTTTGCTATAGGGGCTTTAGTGAAAACCAGAGGTGCTCAGCGCTTTTGGAACAAAATTCCATAGTTAAATATGGATTTATTGATCTGCTGAAAGCATGAGGGACCTTCTGTTCTCTAACAGGTTGTTTTATACGTAATATAGCTGAACAAAAGGAAGGCTTTGAGGTACTAATACAATCCAGCGAAAGCTGCAGCCTAATCTGTGAATGTATATTAGACAGTATTTCCATTTTTTGTAGTTTATTTCATCAGTTATTTGTCACTGGAAAATAGATAATAGAAAGCAAACAGAACATAGCCTGAGTAAAAGTGTATGGATGAGAAAAAACAAAGAAAAGCAATGATCCTCTTAATTTCTATAAGGAAACAGAGAACTCTTTCTAAAGCTGTATGACTCTGAGACACAGTATGTGCTTTGAAGTGTTAAATCCAAATTAATTTATTTCAAAATTGAAATCAGCTACATTGGCACATACCTTACCTGCAACTGGTACCTGAAATCCTGCAATGGGCTTACAAATATTTGTGAATTGAACACCTTAGGGATGATGACCTCTATGTGGCTGGGGAAAGAGCCTGGCAGTAATGAACAATGAAGTAGAACCACAGTACTCATCAGTCATTACTGTAAACCTGAGACATATTTCTTTATACCAGAGACATTTGTCCTCTGCCTCTGAAATTCAAGGGGTTTTCCAATTGTACACCTTGCCCACATCCGGGCTCACACACAGGGGAGAGCTGTAAATCTTTTTGCATTGATTATGACTCCTCTTTGTGAATATGAAAGTAAGAGAAGTCCAAATAATTTGTTGGCTTTGGCCTTCTGCTTCATGGTAGAAATCAAAACATGTGACAGGAAGAGTTAATATTTTTTTTTTCATGTTAATTCAATTTTATGGATCACTGAATTATTTAGATGTACAGTACTTAGCCTCCTTGTTTTTCTAATGATAATTGACTGGAATGTCTTTTTTTTTTTTATTTCCTTACTCTTTGGTTGCTTTTTTTTTTCTTAATAGAAATTGTAAAGCCTGTGACACAATGGTTATCAACTTTTCTTAATAACTTTCTGAAGAGCTGTAAAACAATTCAGACAGCTTCAAAGGTTTTTGACTAGTTTTTCCTTATTCACTCTTTCATTAGCTTTAAAAAGAATTTTACGGAAAGTTGGACAGCAGTATTTGTTTTTTCCACAATTCATGCTTCCCAATGGCATGAATTAAGGACAGAAATCTTTCTTGTAAATCTTGTCTTCTTGAGTTTAGACCTTTAACATACCTTTTTGGAGCATTTGATGTTGGTTTTTTTGTTGTTGTTGTTGTTTGTTTGTTCTTGGCTTTGCATTTTTTGGGGGGATGTCTGTGTGCAGAAAACTGAATTAGAAATTTAGTTAGAAAACTAAATTGCTACAATTTATATCACTGAAAAAATATATTTGTCCTGAATCCAAAGGCAGAATAACTTACTGTAAGAAATGAAGTGTCATCATCTTTTCCAATCCTTCCTTAACACTATACAAGCTTTTTTAGGCACTCAGATTCATTGATGGTGTGAATCAATTTGGAACACTGTGGCTGTGTGTGAACCCTTGAAAAATGACATTACTGCAATATTCATTTTCAATAAAACCAGTCAGACAAGAGGATGATTATCATTTGCAAACACTCATGAAGCAGTGAATTAATTTTATAAAAGTGTGATGGATAAACTGCTTCAAAATGATCATTATAACCACTGCATATAGCTATCCTTAATCTGTATTTTGAATATATCTTTATTTAACCGGTATGAAAAAAGCTGCCTAAAATTCCTTTTGACATAGAACATAACAAGATAGCAATCCTTGCAAAACTCATAATTCTCAGGGAAATTGTTAACCAATTATAAATATAACACAAAATATCAATGGCTATGATGTATTTTAAACACAATTATGATAATAAAGTATAATCAAATATGTGCAAGCAGTAGCAATTACTAGTGCATATCATTAAGCCATCTGCTAATTAATCCTAAGATATAATATGGTTTATTTAATAAGTTTCAGCATTTCCCTTTGAAGATGTCTACGGAAAAATAAGTGGTTTATGTCTGGTGAAGCAGGAAATGATTCTGTGGGACTAGAATTTTGTAATAACTTGGAACCTCTCAGATGTTTTTATTTAATTGTTGCCACTACTGCAATAATCTTAAATATCACCAGGCTGCTGGGAGCAAAACCTGAAAGAACAAAAGTGTGAGAACGAGAACAAGAGTAGAACAAGAGTTTCTACTCTTTTGAGTAGAAAGCAGTTCATAACAGCCAACAAATTGATCAAAGAAGAGGTCATCTTGAAGGCCTGAGATGACAGGAGAAACTCATTGATTTTGTAGGACTGCATATGGAATGGGAACACTCAGTACCTTAAGATATGAACTTGTATATTTTTACTACCAAATTCAGTAAATTTATGTAATAGTTCTGCCTGGCTAAATGCCTCATAGTGTCTGGTATGTTAAGTATCAAATATTTTTCCCTGCCATCCTAAAATTTGCTGCTACACATATAGAATATGTTTTGTTCTTATTCTGTCATGTGAACATCTACTATCAGAACAGATCTTCTCTCAATTTCCTTATTTCCTCTATGAAAAAGTCCATTCTGCCAAGTATAAAGGACTATCCTCCTGTAACAAAATAAAATATTTAAAGTATAAGCATAGCAGTCCCTAAAGATTTAGAAAACATTCTTTAAACTGCACATAATACATCTAGTGTGAAGTCTTTTGACACAGCTTCATCTTCTTAAAGAAGGAAAGATGTTGCAATTTAGTGCTTTATGAATTTTGTGGTGTTTGAACTGCTACTTCAATAAATGCTAAATTAGCAATATTTGTTTTAAAAAGGGACAGCTTGTGCAAACCTAGGAGAGATGGAGGATTAAGTGATACTTTCATCAATCAAGATGACACTGCTTTTCTGGAGAAGGAAAGGGGGGCTGTGAGAAGGCAACAGGGGAAACAATCAACTTCCATTTCTCTTGAAGGAAGTACTGCAGGGATTTATCAACTGGCAAGTCAAATGCAGAAAATGTCATCTGATAAAAGGCTGTGGTCTGATCCATCAAATCCTCTGAAAGTCTGCTGAAGAAAGTATGGTGCAAAGAGAATAATTTCCGATTTAAACCACTCTATGGGTAGAAGTATTTCACATGGATTTTATCTGACAGTAAGATTAAATCAGCTCAGTTAAAAACAACAAAAAGAAGCACTTGAGTTTTCATGGTCCTTAACTTTTTCAAATAAAGCAAAAGCATGACCTTGCATGTCTTATTCATTTAGACCAGAGAGACAAAAGAGTCCTGTAAATCTGAAGTAAAGTGAATTTACAGTACAAAGGGAGCTGAATTTGCATTGCTCATAGTGACACATGCTGCTGCTGCTGCCCAAAGGGGAAAGCTGTAGAGTGACCAGCTTGTTACTTGCCCCTGACAACTCTGTGAGGTGCATTGCATTGCTCTTGCTCTGTAAATGAGTTCAGCTTTTGTTTTTTAATCCAATCTAACTGATTTGATCACAGGCATAAGGCAACCCTGATAGTGATGACCTGGTCTGTGGTATCAGACTGTGAAGCAGAGCTAGGCTGAGCTTAGTGACCACCTCACAGACCTTGCACAAAACTGGTAGGACTCTTGGATTCATCTTCCTTTCCTCAGTCTCCTTTCAACAGTTAGTTGTGTACTGAGACAACATAACAGATCTCCTCTAGGTGCACAAGCCAGCAAAGAAGGGTAAAGGAAACGTTGTCCGAGCCATGCCCACAGTGGGTGGCAATCTGGAGACAGTTCCTAGCTGGGTTTGCAGGAGAAGCCTCTCTGTGCTTCCACTCAGTTTGCTGCCTGCTCCCTCCTTCCTCTCCAGGCAATGACTCACCTCCTGAAGCAGGCAGGGAAACTGCACCACTGCGCCCAGAGTAGGACAGACACCCTATGCCAGATTCCCCCTCTTCCTGCTTTGCCAGTGAATTGTCTTAATCCACTTTGTTCCACTCCTGTCTCATGAGATCACAAGAGCAATCACAAGCAGAATATGCACTGTCATGCACATGACTTAAACAGCATTATATATATTTATTCTTCTTACTTAAACACAATCTTCCACCTGATCTTAAATCTTTCATAGTTATGTAAAGCTATCTTTATCAAAAAGTAGGAGATAATACAAATGCCAAATGAGCTCACTACAGAAGACTCAATGTAAGCAGGCAATTACAGCAAAAAAAAAAAAAAAAAAAGAATGCTTTATACAAATATAAGGAAAAACATTTTCATTTTTGTGCCTAATAATAGTATAAAAAATTATCTCTTTCATTTGACGTCTCAGACAAAATAAGTAACACCTTTAAAAATATTATTTTACTGCTGTCTGGGACTTAAAAAGACATCAGCTTCCACAGTTCCTAAGGAAATCAAGCAGCACATTTTTAGGCTGCAGGTTACCAGTATAAAACAAAATATTGCCATTGGCACTTTATGCAAATCAAACAAAAAGATAATTTCTTCAGTAAATAAAGCCAAAATAGACAAAATAATAAGTGCAGCTACAATATGGTCATAGTTCTCCATGACAAAAATCTACAGTATCAGACAACTTAATCTATGCATAGGAACTTTGATAAGAATTTCATGGAATAGAAGGATTACTTGAGGGGGTGAAGTAAAGGAAAATCTAGTGTGTCATGACTGTTATTCTGACTTGAAAGCATGCAAGCTTGAGAGTCCAATCTATGACCAAACACCACCTTGTCTGGCAGCACCAAGTGCCACACCCAGTCTTTTTGTAAACACTTCCAGGAACAGTAACTCCACCACTTTCCTGGGCAGCCCATTCCAATACCCAATCACCTTTTTTGTGAAGAACTTCCTAGGTCCAGCTTGAACCTCTCCTGGTGCAGTTTAAGACTGTGTCCTCTTGACCTGTTGCTGGTTGCCTGGAAGAGGAGACTGGCACATACCTGGCTACCATCTCCTTTCACAGAATTGTAGAGAGTGATGAGGTCTCCCCTGAGCCTCGTTCTCTCTAGGCTAAACACCCCCACCTCCCTCAGACACTCCTCACAGGACTTGTGCTCCAGACCCTTGATGGCCTTTTGCCTTTCTCTGGACGTGCTCCAGCACTTCAACATCCTTCTTAATTTGGGGGGCCCAGAAATGGACACGACTTAAGGTGCAGCCTAACCAGTGCCAAGGGGAAGAATCCCTGCTCTGGTCCTGCTGTCCACATCATTCCTGATCCAGGCACAGTGCCCTTGGCCTTCTTGGCCACCAGGGCACACTGCTGGCTCATGTTCAGCTGCTGTCACCAGAACCCTGAGGTCCTTTTCTGCCTGGGCACTGTCCAGCCACACCATCCCCAGCCTATGGTGCTGCAGGGGATTATTGTGGCCAAAATGCAGGACTGGCACTTGGACTTGTTAAACCTGATATTGTTGGACTGAGCCCATAAACTCAGCCAGTCCAATCCTTCTGCAGAGCCCTCCTACTCTCCAGCAGATCAACACTTGCTCCCAACTTGGTATCATCTGCAAATTTGTTAATGGTACAACTAATTCCCTCATCCAGATGATCAAGAAAGGTGTTAAACAGGACTGGCCCCAGCACAGACCCCTGAGGGACACCACTGGTGCCTGGCTGCCAGCTGGATGCAGCACCATTCACCATCACTCTCTGGGCCCGGCCATCCATCCAGTTCCTAACCCAGCAAAGAGTGCTCCTCTCCAAGCCGTGGGCTGCCAGCTTTTCCAGGAGGGTGCTGTGGGAGACAGTGTCAAAAGCCTTGCTGGAGTCCAAATAAACAACATCCACAGCCTTCCCTGCATCCACCAGGTGGGTCACCTGGTCATAAAAGGAAACCAGGTTGGTCAAACATGACCTACCCATCCTAAACCCATGCTGGCTGGGTCTGATACCCTGGCCATGCTGTAAGTGCTGTGTGATTGCACTCAGGATGGTCTGTTCCATAACTTTGCACTGAGGTTAGGTTGACAGGTCTGTAGTTTCCCAGATTCTCCTTCCAGCTCTCTTATAGATGGTTGCCATGCTGACCAGCTTCCAGTCACCTGGGATCTCCTCAGCCAACCAGGACTGTTGGTAAATGATGGACAGTGGCTTGTTGAGCTCTTCTGCAACTCCCTCATCACCTGAGGACGGATTCCATCTGGTCCCATAGACTTGTGAGCATCTCTGTGACTCAGCTGGTCTCTAACTGCTTCCTCCTGGGTTAAAGGGGGGCTATTCTGCTTCCTGAGACCATCTATTAGCTGAGGAGTCAGCTGTCCTGAGGGCAACTTTTCTTGAAACTTCTCTTATTGAAAACCAAGGAGAAGGTGTTAAGTTCCTCAGCTTCTTTGTTTTTGTTGACTGTATTCCCCATGATGTCCAAGAAAGAACAGGTTTTCCTTGCCCCTCTTTTTGTTATTACTGCTTTTATAATTTCTTTTTATTTTCCTTTACAGAAGTGATTATGCCTACCCAAGGCTTCCACTCATCTCCTAGGTCATTTGTTGGTTTCTGCATTTCCATCTGTAGTAACTGTCTCAGGCAAGTGAGATACAAAGTGTTGTCAGCCAGTCTCCAAAGTAAATACGTGGATAAATAATTGGTTTTGTTTCTTGGTTCCTTAATGGGTGTAAGCATGTGTAGGAGTCTAATGTTTCATCTCACTTTCCAGAGTAGCTCAAAAGAAATCTTGAAAAGAGTGAAGACATTTTTTGGGAGCTGTATCTCTGCAGTGGGACAAGCTTATGTTCAAATCTGGATTTAGAGACTCAGAAATTTGGGACACGTTTAAGGCTTGTGAGAAGGTTTCACACATTCCAAAGTCAGAAAAAAAACTTGAGAATTTGGGTTTAAGTTTAGGCTTTGGTGCCAAGGCCTGCTCAGAGGTGGAAGGGAATGGACTCTCTCTGGATTTCGCTGTTTACAGTGATAAAACAGCTTTGAAAGAAGCTTTCATGCCTCCCTTCCTCTTTCTCTGTTCTCATTTTTCCCTCATTTCTCTTCCACATTTAAAACATAATGATGGACAGACAAATG
Source organism: Phylloscopus collybita (assembly GCA_027886175.1). Taxonomy (NCBI): domain Eukaryota; kingdom Metazoa; phylum Chordata; class Aves; order Passeriformes; family Phylloscopidae; genus Phylloscopus; species Phylloscopus collybita. The sequence continues at coordinate 41,891,647 of JAJNNQ010000006.1, read as the reverse complement.
CTTCTTCCCCCCAAATTTCTCATTGAGCCCAATATGCAGACACATTTACATGCAAATCAGTTATATAAAAATGCTCTGTATTATCTAAAAACACTATCAGAAATGAAGCATTACTCCTCAGCAGGTAATACTCAGTCAAATATTCCAGTGATTTTTGTATTGTGTCTGAAGTGAATTATGAAGAATTGTTGAGGCTGAGGAATGACCTTTAAGCCCATTAAGTACATTCGAGGCTGATTGTTGCACAACCTTCCAGGATGGTAACTAATTGCTTCCAAGGCAACCCTGGCCCTTCTGATTTTTTTGCTGTTGTTGTTGTTATTAATCTTGTCATTTATGAATTTCTTAGTCTTTGATTAAATATTTTGTTCCCTTTTTCAATTAACATTCTTTTTCCATGTTCCATGTTTCTGCTTTAGTCCCGTCATCCACACTATGATTAAAGATGATCCATTACCAGCATTAATTTGTCATGCACCATTGAACATTCATGGCAGTTTTTTCCTTTTTTTAATGTTTTCCCCTTCTTCTTCCTTTTTGTTAAATTATACATGAATTCTCAATTTGGTCTTATTTTTCTCTAAAAACAACAAAACAAAATTTCTAATTTATCACTTCTTTTCTTTGAATGCTGCATTAACAACACTGACATTGAAAATATAGAAAAAGAAATCAGCTTTAAAAAGATTTTATGCTTGGTTGGAAAGAAGTTGGTGTGCATTATAAAATAGACACTTTACTTCATTTTTAAAGTAAGGGTTTAGTTCCTCATTTTTGCATGAACTTTTAACTCTCCCCAAGAAAAGTGGAAATTCGTGTCTGTCAAACTCAGTGTGATCTATCTGCTTAGAGACATTTTGTAGCCCTCTGGTGCAACCCCAGGTGGAGGAGGCACTCTGGATTTTGGGTGAGCTGGAGGAGAAAGGAAAAGTGTAAGCTGTGGGTAATTAGTAAACTGTGATGGCACCATGAAGTGCTTCTCAGGACATACTAGAGGAAAGGTAAATTTTTAAGTTTTTTCACTGCTGATGGAAAAAACTGTGCTGCCACCATCCTGATGCACCAGCATTTGTGTGGAAGGAAGAAGCGAGTTTTCTCTCCTTTCTTGCAAGCTGGGACGTGACTGGCACAAGAATCCCCTCTCCTACATTGAGTATTACCATATTCTGCCTGTATCCACGAAAAAAAACCAACTGTGGGTGCTATTTGAGCAGGAAAGCATTGCTTAGCATAAATGAATTTATAATTTCTCCTTGTCTGTGCTTGGGGAAACATGACAGAAGACAGCTCTGAAACAGCTTATAAAAGCTAATTCAGAAAGTCATCAGTATAGCACACTAATAACTGAATTTCAGATATGAAAACAAGGGGAAAACAATGGAATTAATAGGTAAAGGGGAAGGAGGAAGCTGAAAAATGAAGAAGTATACTCCATGGGCCTTTAAAAAGTATAAATGCCTACAATGTACCCTGCAGAGAAAAAGAGATCTCCAAAACCACTTGCCACTGCAGGTTCTGCAAATCTCTGGAGGGGCTTTAAATTTTATCTGAACCCTGAAATATTAATTTCAGTGCTATTCTACTGGGAACTAGTAACTCTGATTTGAGATCTCTATGTCAGATCCTTGATTAAGGAATAGTAATACATGGAAAAGAGAACTTTTGGATGTGATTACAAGCCACTGTGTTTTTACCCTTTGGACACAAGGGTAGCAGGTTGACCCTGGCTGGATGCCAGACGCCCATCCAAGCCTCCCTGCCACTCCCCTCAGCAGCTGGACAGGGGAGTGAAAATATAGCAAAAGGTTCAGGGGTTGAGATAAGAGCTTAGAGAGATCACCCATCAAATACTGTCACAGGCAAAACAAACTCAAATTAGAAACATTAATTGAATTTATTACCAACAAAATCAGAGCTGGATAATAAGAAGTAAAATAGAACCTTAAAAACACCTTCCCACCACTTCCCCCTCCTTACCAGCTCTCTCTCCTTCTGCAGCAGCACAGGAAGATGGGAATGGGGGTTACAATCAATTCATCACAGGTTGTTTCTGACACTTCTCTGGTAGAGAAGCCATTCCCCTACTCCATCATAGCATCCCTCCCAGGGGAAGGAGTTCTCCACAAACTTCTCCAATATGTGTACATGCCACACCAGCAGTTCTCCACAAACTACTCCAACATGAGTCACTCTTTCATGGAATACAGTCCTTCAAGAACAGTTAGCTCTAGTGTGGGTCCACCATGGGGTCACTGCTCCTACCGGGAAACCTGCTCCCCTGTGGGATCTGCAGATTCCTGTCAGGACTCTGTTCCAGCATAGGCCTCCCACGGGGTCACAGCTTCTTTCAGGCCTCCACCTGCTCTGGCCTGGGTCTCCTCCTGCAGGTGGATCTCTGCATCCCTGTTGACCTCCATGGGCTGCAGGGCCTCAGGTGCCTCATCATGGGCTTCACCACAGGCTGCAGAGGAATCTTTGCTCAGGCACCTGGAGCACATCCTCACCCTCTTTCTCTGCTGGCCTTGGTGTTTGCAGAGCTGTTCTTCTCACATATTCTCACTTCTCTCTTCTCTGGCTTCAATTACATCTGCAACATCACTTTTTTTTTTTTTTTTTCTTCCAAAGTATGTTATCACAGAGGATTTGCCACCATTTCTGAGAGCAGCTCTCTAAAGCTTCCTAAGCAGGGGGCATGGAAAGGGAGGTGCTGATCTCTTCTTGTTGGAATCCAGTGACAGGACACTGGATGGGGATGCTCCGAAGTGGCAGCAGAGGAGGTTTAGATTGGACATTAGGAAGCATTTCTTTACCAAGAGTAGGGCCAAACACTGGAATAGGCATCCAAGAGAGCTGGTTGATGCCCCAGGCCTGACAGTGTCGAGGAGTCATTTGGACAATGCCCTTGATAACCACCTTTAACTTCTGGTTAGCCTTGAATTGTTCAGGCAGCTGGAGTAGTGAGAGTTGTAGGTCCTTTCCTACTGAAATATTCTGTTCTAATCTATCCATCTAATCTATTAATTCTAATTATATTCATCCAGAAGGAATATAAGCTCTGAAGTGGTACCAGTTAAAAAACATCAATTATGACAGAAGACACATTTGAACTGAAGTATTTGCCATGGAATCTGAGGCAATTCAGATCTGCTTTGGCCCTGTGGGCCATTGCCAGTTAAATTAGGCTTCATAGCCTGGTCCTCATCTGGTCCTGTACAGCACTTCTTACAGTCTTACTTTGGAATTTGACTCAGGCTCATTTCAATCTTTATTTTTGTCAGTTCATGCAAAGGTTTTATCATGGCCAGGATGTGATAACTAATAAGCTTTGTAACAGGGCTTGTTTTCTTAGGAGTTGCAATCACAATGCCCAGGTGTTCTGAGAATCCTAAAGTTTGGACACAGTGTATCATAAGAAGTTAAATTTTCTGAAGTATCTTTAGTCAAATTTTAATGTTGGCAAAATAAACCACCATATTCAGTCCTGTTACTAGGTATTTTGTACTGGGACACATAATTCTTCTGAAGCAAGAAAGCCCTGCAGTTTTGTGGAATACTAAGCTGCTGTCCTGGGGTGACTAGCTTCCCCCTAAAGCAACATTTCATCATAAAAATACATATCCTACCAAATCAATTAGTCAAAAAGAGGAACTCATTTCCTTATTGGAGTGAGACCAAACTTGACAGTTTTCTTCTACAGCATCTGTCATAATTCATTCTGTGAATTCTGTGAATTCCTCTCTATATTCTCACTCTCTAAACCCAAAGCATTTAAAATAGAAAAGTCTTTTATGGTATTTTCTTGATATATGTTTGGGCATAGGAGGTGTGAGTGCTTAAAAAGCATGACTCATATAAAAATGATATTTCTTGTATGACATCCAGCAACAACATAAGACTGAGATGAAAATGAAAATAATCCCCTAAATAAGTGCTGCAGAGGGGTGTTAAAAGGAATATTTACCACCATTCAGGGAACTTCAGCAAGACTAAAATAAGTCACAAAAGTCTAAGGAACCCTCTTGTGAATTCTGTTCTTCACAAACAGTACCTTTCAAGGTACAACACCAGAGGCATGTTTCAGTCTCTCTGAGCATACCTCTTCCATACAGCAACATTAAATTCCATATACCTGCTTGGTTTTGCATCCTTGTTAAATTCTTTTGTAAATCCTTCATGTCCTCCAAGTATCGACTTTAAAAATCCTCCTGCTTTTGTCATCTATAATTTTTGATGCACTCCATATCAAATCAATTTTTAAATCACTAATATAAATGTTAAATAGAAAATAGCTCCAGGCAACCTCATCTGTCACATTCTGCCTGGAGAATCCCTCATCATTTATTATGATCCTTCAGGGGCCCACTTACTAGCTACTATTAATCTATTTTCCCTGACCAGTCTTCATATCTCCCTCATGACTTTTCTTACTAGTTTCTTATGATCTATATTTGGAAAAGTGCTGCTAATATAAATGCAAATTCACCTCACACTGTTAACCTGTTAGCCATAGCAGGTAAAGATCACATTTTCCCCTATGATATGTTTCCAGATTCATGCTGACATCAGCTAACAACTCTTTCCCTTCAAATACTGTACTAAATTCCCCAAGTATGAAGGTGTTATCCCAGCTTAGATAATATTAGACATTTACACCATCTACTCTCTTAGCCTTTGCCAAAATGACAGAGTTGGTCCTCTAGTCTTTGTTAAGAGGATGGTTTCTTGTGATTCAAAAAGGAAGATCAGGGACATCTCTTATGCAGCACAAAAAACTCCTTCTCTAAATCGAAGAGATTTCACCTTTAATGGTTCTCAGCTGCATCATACTTTCTCCCTTGTTGCATATGCTGCTTACACTATCGTGTTCCAGGTGACAATAGGGATCAGCTAATTGTTCTCCCTCAATAGCTGCAGAGATCAGGCATGTAAAATGAGTGTTTAATTATCCTGCTGTTATCCCATCACCACAAAATTATTGCTTTATTATTTTGGCAGGAAATTGTAGTCCTTGCCTCTTACAAATACTCATTTATCTTACATCTTCTGCCAGTTATGTTTGCTTTCAATGTCTACAAGAGCACTGTGTAGAGGGTGAAAATAATAGCCATATCAACTGCTTTGGAATATTCAGGAATTCATTTTCCAGTCATAAATTAAGGCAGAATAAAGATTTTACTTTTAGTACTGAAACAATGGCCCTTACTCCTTAGCTAAGGTTAAGGTGCATTTGCACAGCTGTTGATGTGCTTGGAACATTGCAGTGAGAAAAGAGAGGTAGGTGGCAGCTGGAACAAGTTAGCCCTACAAGTGCTGTTGAGGTGGATTTTTCTCTAGGACAGGGGAGCAGCAGTGAGTTGCAGCATGCCAAGGGTTACACAGGCAGATAGCCTGGGTGGCAACACTGCACCAGCTGTGGGGAGAAAGGGAGAGAGGCTTTGTGCAGGTGCAAGGACAGGAGGTCTTCCCATGGACTGAAGAAAAGGTGTGTTTCTTCCTTCAAGGGCATAGGAGATTTTCTTGGGGTTCAGATAGCTCAAGACTCAAAGGGCAGCTGAGGAACAGACTAGCTCTTGGAGTGATGTGGCCCCTGAAACAAGGAAGGCAAGAACTAAAGGTACAACCCTCTTCTGTCCAAATCTGATGTGGATGGGAAGAATTTTCTATAGTCAGTGAAAGTACATACCCTCTACTCCCCCTTCCTCTTCATATATATAGTTACAGTACCTCCTTCTGGTACTATAACATATGCCTATTTGAAGAAGAGTGCAGCTGTTATTTTAAGAAGAAAAGCTGTTTAATTGGGTAATTAAACAGAATATTGTTTCTACCACTCACAGAAGCCTTTTTTAATATTTGAGGGAAATGAAGGCAAGTCACAATACATGTCATCTCTAGCTAAAGTTGTGCATGTTTATTATCTAGTAAGAAATACTGGCTGATTTTTCAAGAACTTATTGAAATCTCATGAGTTAACTGTATTGATGTGCAGGAAGGCTGGGAATTTTGGCAGAAGCTATACTTGGCTATGAAGGCAGTATCTTACTGAACTAAAACACAAAAAGGAAATATACAAGAGGTAGAAGGAGGTCTGGGGGAAAAATACGATAGAATATTGCCTGGGTGCTTAGGGACAAAATCAGGAAGGCCAGAGCCTGTCTGGAGCTCAGATGTTTAAGGAACATGTAGCACCTTGACTGGTAAACAAAATCTTCTTCTAGACCTCCATATTTATCAGCAGAGTTTCAGAAGGGAGAGTGGAAAAGGTAGTGGAGAAACAATATGTTAGGAGCTCCTTAGAGAAGCTGAGCTCCAGATCTGTGGAGAGAATGGAATTTACGTAGGGACGCTGGCAGAGATTATGGGTGGGATGGTGATATTATTATCATCATCTGTGAAAAGGAGTGGTAGACAGGGGAAGCCCTTTATGCAGAAAAAGGCTAACTCAATGCCTGTTTCCAAAAATGGCAAGGTGGAGGACACAGGGATCTATAGGCCAGTCCTCCTCCATTCAGTCCCTGGGAAAACTGTGGAGCACATTCTATTGAAATCCATTTCCAGGCTTGAGAAGGACAAGAAAGTAATTAGGAACAAGAAACACAGATTTATTGAGGGTAACTCTTGCTTAACCAGCCCTGTGGCCACGGCCCTCTAAAAAAATAATTGGCAGTGTGGCTAAGGAGAGAGCTGTGATTTTGATGAGCATTGATTTCAGTGAGGCTTTTGGCACCCTGTCCCAGAGTATTCTCACTTGTGACTCAGGAGATGTGAGTAGGGCAAATGGGCTGCCAGGAACCTGTCCAGACTGGCTGACATGGAAGGTAGTCATCAGGGGCTTAATGTCTGGCTGGCAATTGCTGACAAGCAGGATAGTCTTGTAGTCTGTCCATCAACTCTGGGGTTCACATTGTTCATTGTCCTCAGAAACGGCCTGAGTGGTGACACACACACTGTTCTCAGCAAATTCACAGATTAGGGGCACTGGCCAATGCAATGAACTGCAGAGTTCCAACCTAGAGAACCCCTGTGAAGTTTGAGAACTAAGCCAACAGACACCTGGTGGAGTTTATCAAGATGTAGAGAGGCTTGCTAGCAGGATGGGAATTCCCACTTACGTACGGGCTGAGACATGATGAGGTGGCTTGACATTCCAGGTGGCAAGGTCAGTAGAGTAGACTCCTGGGTGAATGTGACCCAAGACTGTGCTCTTAGTGCAAACAGAGGAAACAAGGAATAAGCCTCATTTGGGGGATTATGGTCTACAGAAAAGAGTGTACTTCTCCACTTTGTCATGGGGAATCCACCTCTGCAATAGTGGGTTCAGTTTTTGTTCTCCCATTTCAAAAGAGCTTGTGTGGAAACTGGGGAGTGTGAAACAGTGGATTTTCAAGATATTTGAAAATATCCTTTGTACTTGCCTACAGAGCAGACTCCAAATTATTGTTCCTCTTCTGAATGTAGTTAATGCTTTGAATGAGTTGGTGTTCAAATGTACATCTACAGAGCCTTCAGAGGAAATTGAACTGATTTTTAAAAGTGTTGTGTAACAGCAACCAAACTTGCTGAGAAAATAGAAAATCAACTCATGTGGAAATATGTGATATGGTAGCTGGATTCATTCAACTTCCTAAACTACCTCAAGCGCTGACGTATTTTAGTGCAGTTTAGACCTGTAAAAGCAGCCCCTAAGTGTCCAGTTCCAATGTGGAGATCTGCAATGGGATAATCAAGGATAGACTTGTGATAAGGCTACATCCTGAGGCCAGGTTTTCCAGAAAATAAGAACAGGTATTTTCAAGATGGTCAGTATGTTAAATGCTGAGTTATTCTGGAAATTATTATGGATAAACTAATTGCAAGCATATAAATTATGAGGATTCCATCAAATCAAAATTACCATTTGCCAGTGATTAAATCTCACTGCAGCTACATTTAAATTGCATGACTCTTCACTATTATGAGGATGAAACTAATGGGAGTTTGTCAGGCTTCAGTTGGATTCAAACATTCTCCTGGTATGGACACATTGCCATAACTTTGAATTTATAACACTGCCATCCACAACACTGTGACAACTATTGTTGTAACATCACCTCTGGAGAGTTAAAATGTAAATGTATCTCAGTCATGCTGTTTAGATTTTGAAAGGGAGTAAGGATTTGAAGTACAGAAATGACTAGATGACTCTGACTACAGAATAACTGATATTTTAGCAGCAGCATTCATCTAAGTCTTAAATTCAGATGAGGAAGAAAACTTTCTTCAAAATGCTACTTAAATAGATGCATGTCTAGGTCCTGAATCAAGTGTTATTTAAAGTGAGCAACTGTCCTAACCTTGTCAGACACATTTATTTTCTTTATCTGTGCAACTGTCAGAAGGGGGACCAGAAGAAAATTAGAAACTGAACTTTAGACTTTCTCTCTGCCTCCCCTGTTGTTTCCCAGAATCATTTACAAAGCAATTGCCAAACTCAGAAAGATATTCAAAACATGTGGACTTCAAATTATTTTAAGACTGCAAGCCCCAAGTTTAGTTACATCAATCCAAAACACACCGATAAAACAGTTGGCCAATAATCCAAGTTCTATTCATGGATTATTTTGGACACAAATAAAAGTGGAGCTGTGGTGCCTCCTACTGGTTCTGCTTCTGTCTCTTATTACTATCTGCCATGTCTCATGAATGTTACCATTAGATCTTTGAACTGTTAATGCAGACATAATGATGGTAAGGAGTGCCTCAGAAAAGGTCTCAGATATGAAAGACTGCAGCTATTTCAATTTAAAAGAAACTGAAAATTATGAAAGCAGTTAGTGACTCACAAACATATATCCAACAGGAGCAACGTATGCATTTTTCTTACAATCCTACTTACCAAATGGATAAGGATGATTTTTTTGGCAGATTATTTCATTTGATGTAAAACTGATCATGCTTTTTACATTGATCTTACTCCAAGACCCAAAAATATTCTTTGATTCAAATGTTGTTCTGATTCAAAAGTAACAAGGCAGGATCATGAGAGTAATCCATTTTTCTGAGTCTAACTCTTTTTCACAGGCTGCAAATTGTACCAGACATAATTTTAAATTGCTCTATGGATGAAGAGCCTGGTAAGTCATAATGTTTGTAGAGGAATTTTTGTCTCAGTAGTACTGCAGATATACAGCCTTCCCATGCAATCTAGATACAATAGCATAAATCAACATGTTCAAAATGTTGAAGAAAACATATCCTTCATTATTTAGGAAAAAAATTATTGTTATAGCTAAAATTATAGCTTTTTATAAAGAATTAATCTAACAATTGCAATAACACTGTGTATCAGTGCCTGATGTTGGTGTGGCTTTTCCTTTGGCTGCTTTGCTAGAAAGGAGCATCCTTGAACACGTACTGTGCACATTTCATAGTTTTCTGAAAACTCTGGCATCAGTTACTGATTTGGGATGACTAGGCATATTCTTGGACTGTACATACTTGGCCCAGCAGTGATCCACCAGTCTGTGCTGTAATTTAAACACACTCTCCCCAACAGCTCCAAACGCTCCCCTCTGCAAATTCTGTCCTCAAAGATAAATTTCATTTGCATGGATTTACTTAGCACAGGTAAGTAAATCATTATGACACGTGATCATTATGCTTAACCTTAGACTATTTGTCCCCAAGAAAACACAGGAAAGTCATTGTGACAATACTGGATTTGCATTTAAATAAATGTGTAGCATGAAATAGCAAATATACAGCAGCTATATAGACAATGGGAACTCAGAGCTTTCACATCATCATAATCTTAAAAAGCATAACTACTAAGCGATATTTTTTGCTGGTATTTCAAACAATTAGTAGGACTAGACAGGAAAATTCAGGACAGCAAACAGCTTTCACAGCTAACAGCTGCCATGCAGAAGAATTTGCATTGGGAACTTGAAATGCGCAAAAAATGTAAACAGGATCTAATAAGGGAAATCGCAGCACAGATGCACAAGTGATTATAACACTCCTTGCCTGAGATGCAAATATGAAAAAACCCCTATTAATTCATAATCAAGCTTCTTGTACTCATTCAAGTTTTGGAGGACACAAAAGCCTGCAGTGTGGCAGAGGTTACAAATGCTGGATAGGACCTGAACAAGTTTCTAGCCCAGAAAGACAAGGACAAAACCCAGCACAAAACACTCACGGTGTTTTGTACTGAATTTCACCCGAAGTTCTTCTCAGGGTCTGATTCCAGATTCTGCAGAGAGCTAACTTTTAATACAGTCAATACCTCTTCAGGGATGTGACAAATTACCTGACAGTTTGAAGAGCCTAGGCACGCAAAGGCAAAGTGACTCAGATGCTGACTGTAGCTCATCTGTCCTCAGTAAAAAGGTTGCTTTTGTCATGCAGCTGCACAGACACTCTGCCTTTGCAGTCTTAATTCACACCCATGTTGTCTGAGGACAACATCAATATCAGGTACTACCACAAATGGCTTCCTGGAAGTGAGAAAAGCCAGATCTTTTATTAAGCGAAATGAACAAAAATTGTTCAATTTCTGTGTATGGAACAGAAAGGGCATAGAGGTTCTTTATCAGACTCATCACTTTATTCCTCTTTGTTTCAGCCATGACTTTGTCCCCATAAGTACTTGTGTCATCTCAGTCCTCCCCTTAGTGTGTAAGGTCTCAGTTGATAAGGTGTTTTGAACAGAAGTTACTTCAAATGAACTGTTTATAGCACTTGTTAAATGGTTACTTGATTTTAATAGCAGATTCTGGGCACTCTGTCAACAAAAATAACTGACACCACTGTTAAGCATAGCCCAGAAAACAACTCAGCTTTTTCCCAGCTTGCATTTAGTCTTACATAGAGCAAGAGTTATGCTGCAAATCGGTAAAATTTCTGGCTAGCTGATGTCTAGAATGGGCCGTATTAAGAAGTTTATTGCATTACACCACACATTGTGTCAATAACCATATAGAATGAGCATTGTCTTTCACATGTTTTCTATAGTAATATGTTGAACTTACTAGTGTAGCTCTCAAACCACCAGCATAATTAAGATATTTAAGTTATTGATGCCATTTGTTTCTCATTTTTTAAAAAACCCAGATAATTCTCTATTTCACAAAAAACTCATGAAAAAAGTATTACTGGCATATTTGAGAACATATGGTTTTGAAAGCATTACTTTAATCCCCAGGAAGTAATTTAATAAAAATGAATTTTTCTACCTCAAGACAGCCAAAAAAAGCCTTTTTATAAATATTGGATATAGAAATGTCCTTACAGTAACAACTGTCAAAGCTCCAGCCTAAGTAATAAAAAGCTTGATAAAGTTCACTTTTGATTAATGATACTTACCTCTTCCTCTAATTTTGAGCTAAATGCTATCTGCTAATAGCATAATCAAGGGTCCCCCTGCCTGACCCTATAAATATCTGTGTTGTTCTGTATAGAATGCCACCAGAATTGCACCAGATGTGAGTTTGACATTATGCCCTCTAGACTCAGATATACAGTTTCAGTAAGCCTGACTCTGCACAGACCCACCCACTCCCTTTCCTTTCTCTGACTCCAGCTAATGCTGTTGAAGTCAATGGAACGTTAACTCATGTACATCTTTGGGGGGGGGGTCAGTCATAATACTGGAGAAATAGACTGACCAGCAACTGCTGCTGAGAAAAGTGAAATCAGACCAGTAGTGTTGGTTAAACTGCCTGTTATCCAGGCACACCTGCTAAATATCAAAATGCCAAAGACCTAATGCACTCCTGTGTTACACCAGGTTTATGTCAGGGAAACCCTTCATGCTGAAGCAGGGGGCTGTATAGGCCCATGGGGGCTAAGAGTCAAATTCTGACCCTTGTGAGCCCCTCCTTTTTTAGACTCAAATATTTTAATACATTTAGTGATTGATTTTCTATTTTAATATCCAGCCACTGTTGAAGTCATCCTATGGACCTAAAAGGAATCCAAATCTCATTTACCCGAAAGGGAAATCAATCTTAAGCCTCCAATTTCTACCACTCAGATGATGTTTAGTAGGTGTCAAGAAAGTGGACTAGGAGAAAGAGAGCAGCATTTAGTTCCTGAAGAGCAGAGGAGGTCTTGTCACACTTTAAAAAGCAAGGGTATAGACAGCTATTTTGAAAAGATCATTCTGGCTTTTGAAACCTTTCTGAATGGAACTGGTTCATATTGCATTTGAAAATGTGGGATTTAAAAGAAAAAACTTTTATTTCAGTTTTCCTACTGATGCCTATGTGTTTTTCTCCTTCTTGTTGTGTTCTCTGTTCCTGTCGTGTTTGCCCCTTTGGACTTTACCTATTGTGTGTAGGTGTTATCTTGCTATAGTTATGTTATAGTATCTGATTTGTTAAACATTTTAAATGGTCTGATATGGGAGAATTCCTGAATGCTACACAGACATTCTCACTTCTAAAAATTGTGGTTGTTCGCCAGAACTATTGTCACTTTTGTACCTCATAATTTTCTAGGACATGTCAAACCTCTATTTATTTTCTAGGAAAGAAGTCACCTCAGTTTATGACAGTAATTGCATCAAATGTAGAGTGACTTGAAGTTTTTTCTTTCTTTCTTCTTCATTTTGTTATCCAGATATTCCTCATTGTCCCTTTGGGCAACTTCTGTCACAAACAAAATTATTGTTCCATAGTGATATAGCCAGAGTCTGCCAACAGGAAGCAAAATGTCACACTGACTGTCATTGTTGTTATGTGGAGCTTTTCCCAAGGCTACAGATCTGGCAGCCTAAGTAATGTAAATCCTATTCACAGTCATTGTCCCACTGCAATTAGCAGAGGTGATGTTTACTGGTCTGAGCTCACGAATTTATGTTTTATAGCTGCGAGAGCAGCATTTCAAGGCTTTCCTCAAGTATATCTGTCCCTCTGAGGTGGGTATGTCCTTTAGAAACATTTCTCTGACATGTATCCTTACTCCAAATTTTGTATATTTCTGTAATGAAATCAAACATAGAAAGAAATTTAGGATTCAGTTTTCCTAGCTAACATACAAAAATAATTTGGCAGCTAGGCCTTCACACGGAAGGTTGTAGGCAGTAAAAAACACAGTCTGGGACATAATGAATGCTTTTAAAACCCTCACAAGCTTAGGTACTTACTGTCAAGACTAGCAACTGATGTATGCTATTATAAAAAGGTTTATTTTTTATTTTTTCTTTCCAGAATCTGTTTTTAAACATCACTTGGTCATATTGAAAATAATCAATGGCAGTTAGTCTTATCAGGTCACAACACTGTAAGTTATATTTTGCAATATAAATTATTATTTAAATGATATTAAGTAGCATTAGCTCTATGGTAACAAGCAATGGCACATTCTGTACAAACAGATAAGCTTGCTCTTCCTACGCCTGTATCCAGGGTGCTGGGCTGAGTTTGTTCTCAGAGAGAGAAGGATATGATTACTGAGATAAAACAAAATCACACGCTACAGCCATTATGGGGAACAGGGGAGGGGAGAACGTTAAATGTATTTAAACTTCAGGAGGTTAAAACAGTGTGTGCCAAAAAATCTCTGAAATGTCAGGATTAATAACAGCTGGAAGCAGGAGCAGAACTGACTCTCCATTCCTAATGCAGAATTCAGCATTTAAGGTTCCAGAATGTTGATTTATCAAGCTTTTTCATTCTATCCCAGCAGCCCTCCCACATAATGGTGATTGCTGGTGATAAAGAGAGTATACAAGTGTTAAATAATAAATTAATTTCTTACCTCTGGTGTAGCCAAGGAACACTGTTTCAATGCCCTAGATTATGTCTCCAAACACTCAAGGAATATCTAAGGTATAGTAATTAAGCATAAATCAATTAAAAAATGCCAACCATCCAAGGGCACACTCTTAATGAAATAAAAATTGAAAATCAATCTCAATAATATGAGAGAGCAGAAACTCAGAACAAACATGTAGCTTTCAAATAAAATCCTAGTGCTTCTGAATGAAACCTCTAGCAACCAGATCAGGAAGCAAGCCCTTTAACTCCATGAGGTGTAAAATCTGAGGGTGGCATGTGAGTGACACTGGCTGATTGCATTTCAAGCTGCATTTGAAGTCAGAACCTTCAAAACTGAAATGTATGTGTAGTCTACTCTAAGTAGTCAAATTCTGCTAATCAGCATGATGGTATGTATTCATCTTTTGACAGCCAGTAGGGACACTTCTTTGATGGTGTTTATACACCTCTGATATGGGTAAAGCAGCCTATTCTAAGCATTTTAAAGCCCCCAGTATTATGTTAATGAGTAAAGTTTTATGATAAATGCTTGCTTGGGTTATGAATTCCAAAAGCATGAACTAAAAAGAATACCAACCATAGCTGGTATGCATTAATATATTTTAATGGATGTTAGCTAGAAGAAGAAACCTTCCACTTTCCATCATATCTTCCTTGTATCAACTGCAATGTCAGTGCAAGTTAGTGCAACATCTGCTTTCACTTTGTCCAGAAGTAGGAAGTAGAGCTTCCTACTTCTGATAATATAATATTAATCCCTCTAATGAATAGTATTTTCTACATAAAGATCCCAATTATTTTTATATCACATCTATCCTAGAACAGAAAGAGAAGATGGTGAAGCATCTTGCTGCAAGATAAGGAGATGGGTCTATTTGCAGATGCAGGAGAGCACCCTATCACCTGATCCAGTCTGTGGTCCCTGTAGGGACTTAAACTGACATTGTGCTGGAGTCAGCCTTTAACAGGCTCTAAGCCTACAGGTTAGTAGCAAGACAGTTTGAACACAGACAAATGTCTACCCCAGCACGTGAATAAGTAAGTGCCAAAAAAATAACAAAGGTGGTAAATGAAAGTGTGCTTTTAACCTAAATGCAATGGTTTGTTTTAGGAGGAAAACAGGGTATCTGTTGAGCAGTTATCAGCCTTTGATTTGTATGATGCAGCCAGTCATTCATGCCAGGTGTAATAGAATATCTCAGTGTATGGTTACCACAGTGAGAATAAATCCTCTAGATTATTCTGGAAATCTGGAATAAAACCAGTAAAAGATTTATGGGAGTTCTCCCCAAAAGACAAGATAGATACTCAAGAGTTTTCCTTTAATCCAAACCATGTTTTCTAATGAAGCACAACTCAAATCCAGAGCCAGTAAAAAAACCCCAATCACAAAACTGTGACTGAAACTGTGACTAATTAACAGTTGGATGGAGGACAGTTGATCACAGGGGTTTGCCATCAGAATTCCACTATCTCAGTGGAAACTGGGTGGAAGGGAAGAACGGGGCCTCAGACTTATAAGGCATTACTTTAGATGCTTGTTTGTTCAAAATGAAGCCAGCACCAGCACACTGAAATATTTTTTTAAGGATTGGCTCTCACTTTACAGCCAGAGAGGGTATCTCTGGATGATGGTGGGCTTGTGCTTCTCTGAGAGAGGTCTTGACAGGGAGCTGCTGCTGACAAGGAACTGTGGTTTGTGCACTCAGAATCCTCTGGGGTCTGGGAATGAGGGGTTTGGTCAAGCTGTTGATTGATGGAAAGTTTAGTCTGATTTACATACTGGCACATTATGGTTTCTGGCACAAATGGGTTGTGCATGGGATGAGGCAATACTTCAAACTCAGCATACAGTGAGCATTCAGCAACGCCTACAGAAAGCCACTTCCTGTCTTGCATGGGACAGTTGGGAGCTGGGTTGATATATGGATTGATCAGAGGGAGAGTGTGGATGCTTCACATGCTGTGGGAAATGCAATGTCACTTTAACATAAATTTCTAGAGGGGTCTTCTGTTTTCCCTTGCATGATCTGAGAGATTTCCCAAACTAAATTTTTTTTACAATCCGAAGTTATGTATGCTACTTTAGCAGGTTGGTTGGGAAGTTGGCATTTCCTTAGACAGTGCTATCCCACATTGTCTCAATGGGATACAAACAAGAAAAGGTCAAGAAAAATCCCCTTGTAGAACAGCAAGTTATGCCTAGGAGAGGAAAGAGGGAAAAGAGGAACGATACTGTTGCATTTTCTGTTACTGTATCATTTCTAGCCAGGTCAAGGAAAAAATCTTGCTTCCTACCCTGATAAACCATTAGTAATAGGTCAGGAGTCAGCTGCTTCCTTTATCAGCACAGGGAGCTTAAATGTCAACGATTAAATGTTTCCATGGAGATTCCCTGAGCTTCACTAATGTGGGCACATTATTTACACCCACACTGCTGGAGAAATGAGAATGACAGCACCTTTCCTTGTGCCCCAGCATTTCTGAGGCAAATGCTGCAGCTGGACTCTGAAACAGCATCTTGGAACACAGAGCCACATCTCAGGGATGTGGCAGACACCTGTTCATCTGATTTTGGCTCTTGTTGGAAAGAAGCAGCCAGCAGCGCTTTCTGGAGACATGGCTCCAGTGCAGAGGGATTGTCACAGCCGCTCAGCAGTAAAAGATGAATCCTTGCAGGAGGCTGCAGTAGGTAGTACATCAACTCTGTGACCTATATAGGCTGCACACACTTAAGTTGTTGATTTATTTCATCTAGGGAAAGAGCAGATAATTTCATAAGGAGAGGAGTGGAGGAATATTTTGGCTTTTTTTCCAAATCGATTCAGCCTGCTTCAAGCTTATTGTCTTGCATGGCAGTCGCTCCAGAGTGACTTTCTCCATTAGTATTAATAACTGAAGTGTGAAAATTACTGATGTTATTTTGATGAATATTTCATCTGCCATTTAAATAAACTAATTTTCATTCCTTTCCACAAGCATGCAAGTTAGGATATGGCTGTAAGTGAATTTTGACGTCATGTACACATTTACATAGCATTTTCCTGAATATTAACTTTTCTTCTGTGGTGATGTAGAAAGGATATTTTTAGACAAAACAGAATGAAGTGCCATGGGACTTGCTACAGCAGTTTCTGCAGCCTGAGCAACCGCATGCAGGTCCCTGCCAAAATCTTTTGTCAAATCAAATATTTTGATGCATGATAACCTAATAGAATACACAACTGTATATTTTAAGGCAGTACAGGCATGTTTAGTAATAAGCAATAGCAACCTATACAGCTTTCCATTAAAGAAAGCTTCAGAGTGAAATCTCTCCTTAGACACTGATGTCCAGATGTGGTAGGTTTTTCCATGGATTGTCCTTTTTTCCTCATGAGATGTAAAAAACATTGGAGACACAATTGGCAAATACGTATGACAGAAATATCTGAAATGTCTGTCAAGTCAAATCAGACATGCCATGAGCAGCTTAGATTCCCATCTCCTCCACTACCACTGGCTCTCACATAAAGTAGATCAGCCCCAGAGCCACAGAGCCTCCTCTCCCAGTCACTGAACGTGTTGGCTTATACCAAAGCCATCATTGGCTGTAGATTCATTGGGGACCAGATAAATAGCTTTCTCTTCTACCCTGGACACCCCAAGCCCTAGAGGAAGCAGAAGTTTGGGTTTTGGGGAGAGAGGATAGGGATTTCTAGCTGGGTGTAGGCAGGGCTAGAGGATGTACAGGAGCTCTTACAGCACTGGGAGCTGGCAGATATGTGTTTCCTGAGTGCTGGATGCTCAGCAAGGCTCCACTGTGCTCAGAGTTTTCCCTTGATTAGAGCAGGGTCTGGTGAGCATTCCTGGAAGTACCATCCTGTCTGACAGCATTTCTGGGAAGGGGGCACAGCACCACTAACTCTGATTTAGTGTGCAGCTCAAATTAAGTCTTTCCTGGAAGTGTGGCTGATGCGTAGGAAGATGGAAAGATCCTCCTTGTATAGAATCTGTTAAAGCTATTTGTTTACCATTTTAGAAAAGTAAAACACTGCTAGTGAGGACAGTCTTCTGAATGTGCAAGGACCACATGGGCAAATTCATTAAAAAACAGAGTTGGATTGATTGTTACTGATCCTGCTTCAAACAAACTGTGCTTTGAATAAATGCAAGACAGAAAAAAATTATGTAGGTTCACAGTGAATTTAAGAAGAGAATTCTTTTGTTATCAGTGATGCTAATGAACTCACTATCTACAAAGTGGATTTTTCATCTGGGTACCCTTTACAATGCTGAACTTGAAATAAATTGATCTTATTAAACATTAAAAAATGTATCAATGCAATCTCTACTTATTTTTAATAGAAAACTGAGCTGTTTGCTTCTTGTCAGTAGTCTTATTCTGGTTCAGGCTAGGAAAAACAAATGACCCCAGTTTCACAGCATCAGTAGAGGTGCCTCTCTCAATCTAGAAGTTACTGGCCCATTACCAACAAGTGTAAGGGGGTTGTTCTTGTCCATTACCACATAAACCCCAAGTGTCCACAGACAGGTGACTGAATGTGTGAGAATCGAGTGAATCTGTGAGACTCAGCTTAGGTCACAGAAATTTGTTCAGTACATTGGGGAAATCTATAGTGTTGTTTCTTTAATTATTCTTCTTCAGAGGGCCTTGACCCTTTTCACCTTGGCTGGGTCTGATCCGGCTGATCAGGCAGCTCACACACCTTTGGTGATGGGATCTGCAGAAACCCAGGGGTGGTGCAAGGAAACACTTCAAGCAACTGCAATCAACTCCCTTTTGGTGTATCCTGGTTGGAGCTCAGATGTGTCATAGGCAAAGACCACACCTGGGCTCCCTTCAGAATTAGCTCAGGTCCAGTTGGGTAACTATCTAATGGCTAATAAACAGTGATGGTTCATGGGCTCTGAAGAACCCATGAACCCTATCACATCTCCAGAAGGAGGAGTACAGAGTGAGAGAAAACACATAAAGGACATCTCTTCCCACAAGCCCAACCCCTGCACTCACATGGACATCTTTATGTTTTAGTCATGACCATCAGTGGTATGCAGGACTCATCCTACCTAACCTGTATAAAGATTAAAGACAAAGCATGAAGTGCAGCAGGAAACAAAAACAGAGAAATGTGGTTAATCAAGCTGAGGCATAGGGACCAAATTCCAAGGTCATGACCACATCCCAGGGTGCAAGGTCCATTTGCTGCTTCATCCTGCCTTCAGGCCAGTGGTTCAACACTCTCCAAGGGACACCTTTGGAGGACTCATTTTCCTGAAGATCATCAGCCTGCTTCACTCATCCCCAGACAAATGGGCTACCTACCAGGCAGCACAGTTTCCTGGAACATAATTTCTCACTAAAGTTGAGGATTGATACTGTTATTTTGACTTTCTTTCCATTTTCAAAGGACAAATCTATATAATAAGCAGTTTGAGAAACATGTCTGATATTCAGTTTAAATCTAGACATCCAACAGAGAAAAATACTGCCATATATGCCTTGCAAAAGAACATTCTGTTCTATTTTTAAGAACATAGAAGGATATAATCTGTAATTTCTTTCTTCCACAAAGAAAAAGTAAAACACAAAGAAAGTAACTTTCACTGTCTCTCAGGCTTTAACATCTTTTATTTCTTCATGTTTTTTCACACAGCTGCTCACTTTTTCTGCAACTACCACGTACACTTTTAGAAACTCATAGGAATTGTTCCAAAATTTCAGTACAATATTTTATATCATATTTTCATTCCTATTGTACTTGTGTCAATATGGCAGGTTTTATTACTGTGCCATGTTGCATCCTGAGCTGTGAAGAACAGCCTACTTGCTTTAAATTTTTAATGTGGAAAGGAGGATGGTTACTACTGATCCTTGCCAGGAGATACATGAAAATCTGACACTTCAAATAAATGGAAAATTTCTACAAAATGAGCACTGAATTTCAGCAAGTTTTGAGACAGGGAAAATCATTGTATCTAGTTCAAGAATGTGACTGCAGCAGTAGCTGGTATCTGGAAGACATTATTAGCACAGAGAAAATATTCTTTCCCACTCTCTTCTTTTAACTGTGTCTTTCCTTCCTTTCACATTAAAAGTAGTTCAGTTAAAGCCCTTTTTCTGTATCATCTTCTTTTTTTTTAATACGTGGGGCAACATTTTTTATCAGGGCCTGGGAAGGAAATAGGTTGACATTATGTTGAAAAGTTTACAGAACTTTATATAGCAATTACAGAATTATTATAAATACATGCACATACAGAAACAATATTTAAAGTTCTTTGCTACTGCTACAAAGCACATTACTGAATTTTCTGTCTGTGAGAACACAGAATAAAATAATAAAATAATATAGTACTTTAACTCTGTGAGAGTTTTTGGTTTGAATCAGAGTTGGTTCTTCATTCAAAATCTGTCCTGATTTCTTGCCTGTTTATCTTGTGGATAAACATGACATAAAACAATGATGAGTAGCATTATTTTTTGGCTGCAGTGTGCTCTTCAGAGTAGGTGGAATGACACAACAAAAAAACATTAATAAAGATGCAACTCCTGTTCTTTAGACTTCCCCAATTCAAGACCTTCCTGATTAAATCTTTCACATTTACAGAGAAAGAAACTAGGCAGGTAAAGCACGTGAGGCTTCTATCCAGTAGCATAAATAGCTTGTCTTTGCTTCCCTTTTCCACTTGCTTACATGTTATTTCTGTGTGCTCTTACACTGAGCACCACACTGTATTTTGTAGCAGGCTGTGCAGGAGAGTGTGCTGATGTTCAGAGTTGCCATGAGCTAGGACAGATCCCCAGGGCTAGCCTGTGTCTTTGGAATTGCTTAGAAATGCAAGACAGACCATAAGAGGCTGAAGCAGCCAGTCTGTAATGCCCTGTAGAAAGAAATGAATGTCTAGTAACAAGCTCTCTTGTTTTATTACCAATGCTACTGTGCAGCAAGAGGCAAAGAGGGTATTTGTTTGAATTCTGTGAAAAAAAGCATCTCCCCTTTCCCTAGTTTGTTTTCTTTGTAATTTGTCCCCGCAGATGTGTGCAGATATATCCACTCCACTGGCTGGAAGGGACAGAGGCATATTGGGGTGATGCTGTGAATGGAGCTTGTATCTTAGAGAAGACACATGGGCCTGAGTGCATATCCTATATTCATACAGGCCTTTTGCTGACCCTGAATTTATTACAGATAAGTAGGACCAGAATCCCTGAAGTGTTCTGTAGAAACACTTACTCATTCCATTCCAGTAAGCTACCAAGTGTTGTCTATGAGTGTCAGGAAGAGAATTCAACACTGATGCTTGCTGTCACGAGGAGAGCTCTTGCTGTAATCTCAGTCCTGCAATGCTCCTGCTGAACCTGATGTGGAAGGTGAGGTGTTTATGGGAGGAGATTCTCATCCCCTCTATTCTCCTCATCCAGAAATGCAAGACTTGATAAACTCTGTACAACAGAAATCATTCTCCAAACAAACCTCACAGCCTCTTGGAATCTCTATTTACCATTAGTTTGTTAATATTATATTACAAAAGTCACATCATTGCCTAAAGTTTACTTTGAATTGTTTTCTAGAGGGGAAGCAAAATACATCTAGCTTAAAGCAGTTGATTTTAACATGACTAATGTCATAATGTATTTAATAACCTTTTAATGTATGTAGCAACCTAGAATATGCTCAGAAGATTTATCACTGAAAAAAACAAACCTGAAGTAAATGTCCCTTTCTCTCTCTATTTTCAACAGTGATTAAATCATAATTAGGTTGTAAATTAAGTTTTTTTTTTTTTCCTTTTTTTTCCTTTTTTCTTCTGTGCCCAAGGCATAATTACTCAGGCATAATTCTCAATCTGTCATTCAGGAAGGATTAAAGACCTCCTGTTTTACACAGGTTATCTGGATGATGACATGCTGGTCTCTGCTGGTTGCTGGGGATGGGCTGTGTTACTGCCCATCCTGCATCTCTGACTCAGACAAATGTGTATTTCCTGCTCTAAATTTGTGTCTTCTGTTAGGTACTTCTAAATACTTATTTTTATAAGACATATAAAAGTATCCTGCCATGAATATCAATAACTATGCACTTTTATTGGTTTAATACACTGTTTAATTCCAAATACATTGTTTATCCTAAAAAACCCCACCAAAACCCCTGTAATTCTGTCAGGTTTGCACACACTGATTTTGACTTTTCAGCATCTCTTTCTGTTACACCCAGCTGGAGTAAGGCAAAACTCTGTAACAGCAAGGCAGACAAAAATTTTGGCATCCAACATGGCACAGAGGTTAAGACCATGGCTGAGAGCACTGTTTCATCAGGGAGTGGCTTAGCATGTGCTTTCTTTATTGTTTTTTTTAGCATAACCCTCCCTGCCAAGGTTTGATATTGTTGAATGTGGCCATTAGGCTGTCTATTGTTTGTTGCAATGCTGTTGGAGTTTCACTCCTAGCAGTGTGCACTGGACTGACACAATTAAAACTTGCAAACCAAAACTATGCAGTTGGGCACTCTGTGCCTAAAGTGGTGTGGTTTTTAAAATTATTTTGTTTGTTTGTTTGTTTGTTTGTTTTGTTTTTGTTTTTGTTTTTGTTTTTGTTTTCCTAGGTCTAAAATGGTCACTGTGGTTTTGTATTGGAATTTTCCTGGTTCCCAGAAACCTCAATAGCAGACTATACTAAAGAACTTTTTTTCTGCTCTGTGCAATGATTGTCAGCTCTTTGGACTCATGTTCTCAAGTCTGTTAGAGTTGTTTCAACAGGAATGCATTTGACAGAAAATTTTCCCTGAAGTTATGGGAAATTATAAATTGTGTTGATTTCATCAGACATTTTCCTGTGGAAAGAAATTGAGAAAAAACACATATGATCATAATGGAGAATATGCATTTATGTAGAGAAAGATAGATATTGTTCAATTTACTTTTTTCTTTTTTAAATCATCCCAGTTAGAGTTAACAGAGTTTGGCTGAGGTAACTACAGCTCTTGCACCACTGTCTCCTATATTCCTCAAAACATTTGCATGCACCTGAAAAAAGTGGAGATTATTCCTGAATTTCTTTCACATTTTTATAGGCACAATATGTCCACTACATTGTGCTAATGTTGCTTGGGTTTTTTTTAGAATCATGTTACAGCAGGAGATTAACAAATGTACTGGGTATGATATTTCAGTTAAATACAATTCCACCTTTAATTTTACTTTAGATTTAATTTCCTGATTTCTTCTGAAAGATTTGGCCCCCTGTAAATTAAATGGTTTTGTCAAGTGTCTCCATGAGTATTTCCCAAAGCCAGCAAAACTCACTGACTTGTAATATAGATATGACTTTATTTAGTAGTGTTAGCAATATTTTTTTTCACAAATTTTTTCCTCTGAGCAACAGTAGTGTTCAACTTGTAGCAAGGCAATTGGATTTCTCACACATTAAAACTTGTCAAAAATCAGTCTTTTTGCACTGAAGAGCTGATGTGCAATTTTCCATCTTTCTTAGTACTTTCTGCATAGTAACATTTAATCACTGCTTTGTTTAAACAATTTGGACCTATGCATCTGAATAATTGCTGCACTATGTACACAGCTTCTGGGAACTCTGACCTCAGCAATGTCTCTTGCTTTCTTTGATTCTTTTCTTTGCTTTTCTTTCTGAGTTTATACAAACACAATTAATAACCAAGACCCTGAATCACCAAATGGAGGCTCCTGCAATTAGAAGCAACCAGATTATGACCTGAAGGAGCTGCCAGTCTGTGCCCTAAGAGCCACCACACACCTGCTGCTTTCTGAGACAGGGACTGCAGTACTCAACAGCCTCACAATGCTGTTGAAGGCATGCTCTCATTATTTGGATATTTAAAAAAATTAGTTCTTGTGCCTATTAATAGAAATTTTCTTGTCACGTTCCCAGTGTTGTTAGGTTCATGTATTCACAGGTAGTTTAACTGAAGGCTATGGCACTTCTGAAGTTTAAGCCTAGGTTTTTTGCTTGATTATGTACTTACAATTCATAGTTTACTAATTTTCTTTTGTCTGTGTAATTTAAATTTGTCTGGGATTTGGTTTTTGTTGGGTTGTTCTGGTTTGGTTTTTTTTCCCCTTCTCCACAGTGCCAGAACCCTCTGTAGTTGGTGCATTCACCAGTTTCCTGCTGTCTGTTTGGCATGCCACTACCTATTTGTGTGCTGCTGTGTCTCTGCATCTGGTGCCTCTCTGAGCTTTCCAAATAATTTCATTTCTTGCCATTTTGTGCTGCATTAATATCCTCCATGCACAGTCTCATTCTTCAGTTCCTGCTTGTTTCTCTGATAGATTACAATATGATTGTTTTAACTTGTGTTTAATATCTTTTATCTTATGGTTAGCAGTTCAGGATGTCTTATTTCAATGCAGAAGGCACGAATACATATTTACCACTTCCAGTTGTGAACTATACCACCACATCTGCACATCTGCTGTTTTAATATACTTTGCTGCTTCTTTGCAGTATTTGTTTGGTATATTTTATTTTTTTTTATTTTGTACAGCAGATGAAGACTGTGAAGGCTGTGATTCACTTTCACGACTTGACTTAGCACATTGTCTTACTTTCCACTTGTCCAAAGCATTTAGCTATTAGCATGAAAGCTAAAAATATTCTCAGGTGTGCCTCTGAACCTTTGGTCCCTGTTGCTGGTCACAAATTACTGCATCTTTCAAGAACTGATAGTTGCATGGAGCAGCTCTCTTCTGCAATGTAGGAGTATCCCAGCTGATTGCTTACTTAAAGGTAGTTGTTGAAAAGGTGCATTTTTATTGCCTCCTTAAGGAAAAAAATTGCTTCTGGAATAGTTCTGCCCTTTGGATACTGACTTGTCTGGCTGATAATATAGTATGTGGCAAACTCTATTCATATTATGAACTTATATTGCTACATTTGTTTTCTTTTTCCTTTTATCTAAAGCCATTATTATCAATTAATTTTAATACTGTTAATTGAGGAATGTCTATTTTTAATGAGTATTGCTTCCTGGTTATGCCTGTGACTATTATGACTGTGCCTTCAGGAGCTGACTCACTTTGTCCATCGTGCTAGGAGCAAAGCAGCAAGGAAGGGAGCACCAGGGCATCACAGTACTCAGGGTTTTCTTATAGTCCTCCATATACACTTTTTGTCTCCTCAAACACTGTAAAGAAATCCCTGAGTTAACTTGTCTCTCCTCTCCTTGTGTCACTTTCTCTTGTTAGCTGATTATATTTGAAGATTTCAGTGTCAGCAGGGATAACACCAGATGACAGCTCCCAACAAGCACTCCTGTAGGCACAAGGCAAATCAAAGGAGGAGGAAAAAAAAGAAGGGGGAATAGAAAAAAAAAAGGAGAGAGAATGAATTGAAGGTCAGATTCCTTTTCCTTTCACAGAACAGATGGGATCAGAGCTACACAATCATAAGGTACCATTTATGATTGTGGTGTTTTAATTTCTATTTTCAGAATAGAAAATTCTGTATTTCAAGAGGTCTCTGTGCAGGGACCTTGATATTTAAAGAAGAGTAGTATAAAAAAATATGAAATGTGACGTGTTTTAGAAAGAATCAAACATTATCTTCTGTGCAATTACAAATATGAGTTAGGAGAAAGTCATCTGCTGGCTCTATTCATGACTTCCACTGGCATGAATCCACAAAAATTATTATGGCTATAAGTAAGGAAAAACCTGATATTTTAAGGATAAAGGCCAGGAAAGGGAAAAAATTAGAGGCCCTCGTCGCTGCTTCTTTGAACCAACATTTAACATTCTGTAATTATTATTTACTTGTAATGAGTCAGAAGCTATTAACACTAAGCAGGAGGCTTATTTCTGCTATGCACACTCATAAAATAATGTTCAATAAAATTGCCTCTGTTTTTACAGTTATACAAGCATGAAATCAATGATCAATGATTTCTTAACCTCTCAATAGAATTTTATTTTCAAAACCACTCTTCCAGCCTAGACTTCCTATTAATTTTCTATATGTGAGTAATGATTTCTTAAGAATAAAATATTATTAGCTGCACATCAATATAAGTGTAGAAATATGACTATATTCTGCCAGAGATAAGCATGAATATTCCATTAAAACTGTTTTTGAAGTTTCTGTTAGTTCATGCCCCTTAACTTTACCCACCCTGAAAAGTTGAATTATGCAAAATTTCAAGCATCTTTGTGGTGGCATGAATAAAGCCCAAAAAAATCCATTGCAGGTGGGGAGTTCATGATAAAAATACCTGGGGCTTAATGATGTTTCTGAAGTCTGTCTGGATGTCCCAAGTCATTGATGTCATTGACTGTCTCAGTATAAAAAAACCTGGAGATACTACCTCCACATCTATTTACAGAGGACAGACTATTTCACCTGGACAGTCACAATTTTATTTCTCTGGGACATATCTGCTTACTGTGGCTATAAACAGACAGCTGTGATGCTACGTGTCTATGAGGAGCTCACTTGGCCACCTGATTAGTGCTCAGTTTTAAATCCCTTGTAACACTTTTAAGAGAACCAAGTGACGAGTTAAGTTCATGAACATTTTGACTTCTGCTTTTGTCTTTTGTGAGGTGCAGTGAGCCCTCAAATTACATGGATTAGGTACAGCCTCTAACTCTTTTTGCAAGGCAACAAGCACCTTGCATTTGGACCTATCTATGGCTGGGATATACTGGATATCCCCCAGGGTGTGTGGTTTCTAAGATCATTCTACTCAGGGCATACTGAAATGCATAGTTCCCTCTGTCCAGCTTGCACAGTTGGGTTGTTCTGTAGATGTCTGCTGTGATGATGAGAAGTAGCAAAGGCAGGGGCCCAGAAATAACCAAAATTTATGTGCATCCAATCCGAGTTATTGGGTCTTGCAAAAAGCCTTACAGTACTGACAAGTTTAGAAAGGGTCACGAAGGGGTCTGCTTTAGATGCTACAGTCAAAAAGCCATTTGCCACTAATGTTTAGTAAAATAAAGACCTATAATAAAGTCTGAAAGCTAGACAATGTGCCTTGAGAGGAAAGTAGGAAAAGCAGACAGTTTAGTGCCTGAGGTCCTTGGAGTAAAATTTTTAAAACAAACCTGAAAGACAAACTCCAAAGCTGTTTCTTAGAAAGTGAGGAATGAGAGTATTAATGAAGAGGAGAAAATTCTCCATAAAGTATCAATGCAAAAAATAAACTTAAGATTTAAAATAACAATGGCCCTACAAATGTGACCTAGGAAAAAAAATGCTATTCTTTCCTCCTAAAGGTATATTTTGTAAAATACTTACACCAGAGCAGGAGTGGGATAACCAAACCTGCCACTTGAGATCTGAATGCCCCCAGAAACTTTTTGATTCCCTGCCTAAATCTTATTCCTAACTATAGAAAATACTTGTCTGCTTTGAAGAATTTAAAGCCCCAACCCAAAAGGCCAAACTGAGTGCCTAATGCACTCCTGTTAATGTATCAGACTCCAGTCTTTACATATGTGACAGCCTGCCTTATTCTCCTCCTCCTATGGTTATCGTTGATTAACACTTTTCCTTTCACAAAATCCCTTTCTCTTGATTACCCCAGCACACCAAAGCTGTTTAATTACAGACTCCCTACTCCAAGGTGTGACTGTTTCTTCTGCTTCCTTGTCGAATTGGACATCAAAGTTCTCTGCTTTTCTGGTGCAGACACTCCCAGAGCTGCAGCTCAGTGTTTCCTGCCCTTGCTCTCACCCTCTATCCCCATTTTCTTCCCCCGTAGCTGTGGGCAAAGACTGACTCTCCTGTTGGCTGTGGTAGACATCCAGTCATGGGAGGTCCACATGCTGTGAGTGGCACATATTCACAGAAATTGTCACTGCAGCTGAATGCAATCTTGTTTATGTGTGCTAAGGGTGCACCTGGGAGAGGACTAGAGAGGTGTACCAAGCATAATGCACAGAAATAACAATTTACCTGGATTCAGTTATTGTATTTACACTCCTTTCTGCTGGTGGGGAACATTGAAGCTGGACACAGAAACCCACTCTTTGAGTGGCTGAGAATCAGGAGATTTTGTAAGTCTTCCAGGGATAGGTTTCAGTGAGCTCCCTTCCCATGATCTCTTCTTCTCCCTCCCCCTTGCCCAATTGTATATCAGAGCTAAGCTTACAGGTTTAGAGAGATGATTTTTATCTTAAATGAACGGATTAAAAAAATAATTTATATTTGCCAGTAAATATAATGCAGAGATGCTGTGAACTATAAACTGTCATGTCATGCATAGAAGGAATGTTAATGTTGAACTAAAATCCTAGCTGTGCTCATAAGCCTCATAAATCACAGCCATAAATAGACCTCAGTTAGTGCCATGGGGGAAAACTCTGCATATTCATAAGGTTCTCGTTTCATACTTGCCACTAGAATAAGCCTTGGAAGGAAAAGCAGTTTGCATCCAGTGAATCAGTGGGAAGGTAATGGCATTAAACAAAATACTGCAGTGTGATAAACAACTGATATCTGCAAATCATCTATAATGTCCTTGTGTCTAAAGTCAAAGCCATTTATTCAAGTGTCACTTTGATGAATAACTGTAGCTGCCCTTGATAAGATGTCATTTTCTTGAGTATATCTGGAGGCAAAATATATGATGATATTCAGAAAAGAAGAAAGCATTTTTTTTATTTCTTACAGATTTTGTAATTATTATTCATTGCTTCAATGGCATCATAGAAGAAAATGATGAATTATAAAAATAAAATCCTTTCTCTGAAGCTCTTATAACTTAAAGTCCCCTGAATTATTTCTTCAGAAATATATATTTATGTCTGAAGATTTTTAAAATAAATGGTAAATCCCCTGAAAAAAATATTTTGAACAATCACACTAATCATGCTTATAAAGTGGATTTATTATTTAAATTAGGCAGAAAAGCTGATGGAACTGGTATAAAATGAAAATAACATTTCATTTCACCATGTCAAAGCATCCTCTTTTGTTGGCATTTAATGAGGAAAAGCCCTTTTAAACACATTTCTTTTTAAATATCTAGAAGGAAGAATAAAACTTTTTAAAAGGGCAGAGCAATGATGGGGGGAACAAATTTTAGCTCTGGCTGAAGGAACTGAAGGGGGAAACTTCATGTTTAAAAGAGCATATTTTGTTTCTATTGTTTGATACAAACAATGGGCAGAGTTAATATTCAAGCAGTTAAATGGGAAGAGCAAATACTGATAAGCAGTTTAACTATATAAAAATTGAAAGGGAAACAAATGTCAGTTGCCTATAGTTCTAAAATGATTTGCTTGGAGGCAAAATGCACTTTTGAGGCCATTTCTGGTTACAATTTTATATGCAACATAGTGATGTGCTTGAATATCTCAGGAGACCTCATGAACATTTATTTGAATTACACAGTAGGAATCGATTCAACCATATCAAAACTGAGTTGAAGTGTATTAATGTGTAAGTGTGAGGAAATTTCTATTTTATCACTCCTTGAATTGTAATGCTCTGCCGCCACATAGCAGATAAAGAGTATTCAGGAATATTACTTACCTGCATATACTGTTTTATTGCAAAAAATACTACAAAGAGGTATTTTCTCACTACATTCCTTTTTTTTTTTTTTTTTTTTTTTGGCATGTTGGATACTATTTTTGTTTCCCTATTTGATGGCAGGGTCTCTACTGATGCTTGTTTCTATGAGATCTGTAGAGCAGACATGCAGTGGATGCTCACCTTCTGATATGGAGAGGGGAAATGAGGTCACCCATCTGCCACGTCATTCACAGGCTGGGTCTCAACTTCAGTCATGACTGAAAGTTCAGTCAGTCTGGGTGAGCTCGTGCAGCTTTTCACTGAGGGCACCATCTCAATGGCTAAAAGCTTGGTGCAGACTGAAAAAACTTTACTGCAAGCAAGAAAATAGAAGGTGGCAGAAATCCAACATGAACCCAAAGTTTTTAGCTTCTGGGTTCCCAGCAAGGTGGCTGGGAAGACAAAAAATTTTTATTGGGTAATTGAGCATAATATTTACATAAGTATAATTAAAAGTAAGAACACAATTACTGTGGTGCTAGTCCTAGTGCTAGAGGAATATTTGACAACATTCATTTTTACTTGATTCATTTATTCTAACTGGACCTCCAAGAAGCCTCAGACACGAAATTCTGTTTCCAAGTACACACAAAGAAAAATCAGAAATCCAGACCAATAAACCCAGTATGTACAGAGATTATTGAAAAATAATAAAATATAGACTTTTATATTCTAAGACATGTTGAGTATGCCTGATTCATATTGTGAATTCCCTGATACATGCAATGGAAAGTTTATTTTGTGTCTTCAAAACTAGTAACACCCTATCTCCTTCTATTAAGGTAAAGGTTCTGAATGTATTATTCTTATTGTGACTCTGAAATCAGCATTTTTTTTATAATACACTGAGATACTGCATCAGTATTCCTTCTAGCTTCAAAAACTCACTGCATGCTATTTTTTTTTGAAAGGTAGAAATCTCTAATACAGAAAGTGCAACAGACAGATTTAAAAGAAAAAAAAAAAAGGAAAGCAGAAAACTAGCTATACTAGCTTGGGATAAACCTGCTCAAACACATCAGGAATGACCTATCATGAAACTGAGTTTGGCATTTGCAATTGGAACAGATGGACCCTCTCTTATCCATTTGGACCCAGATAAGTAAGCAACTAAGGGTCAGAATTTTTGGGGTCCAGTTACCCACCCTGACACAAATGACGACCTGGGTCTACAAGTTTGCTCCATGGGTAAACTGAGATGAGGTTGGTGTGCTTGACAAAAGTGTTATGCTGGTTGGTGTCTGTGAAGCATTTGTTCCTCTCAGCAATGAGGACCGTGAGCAGCTTCCTGAGAAAAAATTCCTTTCCTCCAGCTCTGATTCAAGCTATAATAGTAAAACACTTGGATGATGTCAGAATAATGGCATGAGGAAAGATTATCTAAGGATTAATGTGTGATTGGAGACTAGAGTTAAAGGTTTTGCCATGAGTGTGTAGAAAATGTCTAAGGGAGCTTCCTATCTTGAAGACCCAGTTTTATGGAGAGAAAGCAATGCAAAAGACCCCTAGTCTCCCTAGGCACAAAGACATCCAGGACAAGGCAGAGTTAAGGTCAATGAAACCCTTTTGCCAAATTCTGTACTGCTATTTGACAGAATGTGTTAGAAGACTTACTCTATTCCTGGATTTAATAAGAAAGTAAATCCAGCAGACAAGCTCTTCTAAAGAAAAATAATTACATAATTCTGGTTTAAGTCTTTTTTGAGTACAGACTACCAGTAATTCTAATTATATTTCATGGTTTCTTGCCACTTGACAGGGATTGCTCTGCTTTTGAAGCTCAACCTGGACTTCAGCTGTGACTAAAATAAAAATAATTTATCTTAAACTGCTGTCATTAAAAACGGACCTAAATCAGTCACGAGGAAAATAACGTAATTTTAAACTATTATCACTGAAAGCCTCAGGCATCCAGGGGAATGAGCGCTTTCCCACACTTGACCTACACTCTGGTTTCATACTTCTCTCTGGCAGTAGTTAAAGATGAGAGATTAACATGGAATTTGAATAGAAATGGCTAAATTGACTCAAGTGGAGCAAGCAAGTATTCACACTTTCCTCCTCAAGCTCCATACAGATCTAAAGATGAGACACGTGGCATCCCTGTGTCTCAGCTTTCCCAGTAGTTTGGCTATTCAGCAGGTTTTTGTCAGTGGAGAAAAAAAACAGGAACTATTGACAAATTTTACATGGAAATGTTAACTTCTTCTGTGTTGCCTTTTTTAAGAGTTTCTGGCTTATTAAAATGTACATTTACATTTTTAAGACTGCCAGCCTCTGAGTATGAGACACGAGCACAGAAACTGTAAAATACCAGTTCCAGACAGAAAGTAGAAATCATTTGGAATGGTTAATATTTTTAATAGAAAACACGAGAAAAAACAAATAAGTCTTATCAGTCCTAGGTCATAAGAAAACAATATTATCTTTAGACAGTATTTTCTGATAATACCAAATGAGTTGGTTAAAATTTAACCAACTGCTGTGATAAATGGCCAGTTTTGACCTGGCCTGCTAAACCTCTTCAAGACTTACCAGTATTAAGAAATGTGTCTATATTGAACATATCAATACTGTAATTAGTAATTAGTAATTAGTAATTAGTAATTAGTAATTAGTAATTCTCCCCTCTTGTAGTCTTCACTTGTACAGTTTTCCTACTAGTTCATATCTTTCACCTTACCTCAGTAGTTTGCAATTGGATGGTTTCTGAGTACAACAATGTACTAAGCAAAACCAAGAAAACATAGTTATAGCAAAGACAACTTATGTTAACATTTAACTCACACAAAGTACCTAAAAATGATCAAAAAAAAGATCAAAAGGCACCAACACACAATGAAAGTCAATAATTTGTCACAATCAGACACCCTAATGTACTATCATTTCCATTTTTCAGTCTGTTGCAAGACTGTTATAATAGGAAATATATATATGAAATTTAATTCATACAGATTTTAAGATGTAGGCTTAGAATTCCCTGGGAACTCTCACTGTATTCTCTGCATTTTCCATGTGGCACTATTTTTGCCAAAGTTCTTTATAGGGCTCCCAAAATAATGTTAGCAGTGATAAAGTCTTGGTTGCAGAATTATCAAATTTCTTTTCTGATGTAAGGAAGAGCAATGCTTTAACAAGGACTAAAAATGTAAAGCAACTTTGTGATTAGGCTGTTGTATATGTTGTTTAATAACTTCCTGACTAGTTAAAGATTTTTTTTCATGCAAAGTGAAAAACAGATTGTAGAATTGCAACAGTATGCTTTGGGCAATGAGGAGATCAATTAAAATTGTTAAGGCATGCATGGAAAACCAGGTCAGTAGGTAGTATCAAATGAAATGTGAAAATCTGTCGTAAGTAAAAGAGATTCCAAGGAAGGAAAGCTCTGAACTTTCCTCTTAGTATATACAGATCCATTAAGCATATTGAGCATTGGATGAAGAATTGTACTCCAAAAGCCACCAAAGCTTAGCATTATCTTATACTACTATTTTTATTTGGGGCCATTTTGAATGCACAAAGGTCTATACATATATCTGTCTCTCTCTCTCTTTGTATGTATTATAAGTAAGAAAAAAGTATGGTTTAAAAAGTTTAAAAAGTTAAATAAATTAGTAATTTATTTTACAAGATTTACATGGCTTATATAGACAATATAAATTATCAGTTGAAGAGTTACAATATATTCTGATTGAGGGGATCAGAAATATCCATTTAATCATTATTATTTCCTAGGATGATTATTTGGGGTTTTTCCAGAAATAAGGAACCAGTCAAGAATTTTTCCTGGACTGAGGGCAGGATGGAGGAAAGGGAGTTACCTACTCCACAGGAAATACCAGAAGGGATTGTGTCTTGAGAAAGCAATATTACTAAGAGACATGAAGGGTTCCAAAGGCATGCTGTTAAACTTTTCCTGTATCATTTCTGGATTGCTGTTATTATAATAAGGCACATGCTGATTCAGAGTTTGAGACACCAGCTTCTCAAAATTCCTGAAACTTTCCTAGTAGAATAAATGGCTTGAGCCTGGAAGCACCTTGAAGTGGCTGATGATCACCTGTCAGTAGTCACCCATCTTCTAGTGGTTGTGACCTGCAATGGAAAAATCTTTGGAGGTGAGCATTCCCAAATCCAATTCCATGCTGATGTTGGACACCACCCCAGAAAGATACAGAATTTTAATTCAATTTAATTGGTTGTGGTTTGGGTTTATTTTTTTGTTGGTTTGTTTGTTTGTTTGTTGTATGAGGCTTGATTTGCTCAGGCAAAGCTCCGTGAATTTTATCAGAGCTAGGTCACTTCAGACTAATCCAGAACCAGGCAGGTTTCATGTTTGTAATGTTTTTCCTGGGGCACTATGATAGAGAACTAGAAAATATAATTAACTTTATAATCTTAGATAAATTAGCTGCCACTTTCAAATATGACCTTCACTAGCGTCCAGTGAGAAATGACAAAGACTCAAAATCTTGGGAGAAAATAACTTGCTGAGGAACTCCAGTTCCTTCAGAAACTAAGGGAGCTTGTGCGTATCTGGTATCTCTTATCTCTTATGAATAAGTCAAGAGCATCTTGAATACTGTTTTGTCTGTTAGTAATTTGCATGGATTGATTCAAAAAATAATACACAGTCAGCAAGCCAAAAGGAATGTCTGAGCTACTTGTGATTTCATCTTGCAGTGCTTAACACTATCTTTCATAATATGGGGAGAAGAGAGGAATGTTTAAATTATATTGCTAAGAAATTATCTGATTTCCATGGACAGATTCCTTTTCATTGGCCTTAAGGCAAACAGAGATGACACGTGTTCCTTATTCCAAATGGAATTCAAGCACTAACCTTACTGAATCCAAACAAGTTCACTGTATGCAAGGATATCTTATATGATGATTTTTCAAAATGAAAATTGCACCAGAAGCAAGTCAATGGCTTAGAAAGAGATGACTTTGTCCCATCTGAGTCTTGTGTTTGCCTGTAGGAAATAATACATTCCTTAATGCTTCTCCATATATAGAATAAAGATTTGTTTTACATGTTAAAAATGTGGAATTCTTCAGCACATTTGTATCTATTAATTTGATTTAATTTGAAGATTTTATTGCAAATTTTGCCTTATCTCTAGAGGGGGAGCTTAAAAAGCCTTTTGTCAGACAACTTCCCAAAAATGCTGGGCAAGTTTTTACTGCAAGGCTGAACGTTCTTGCTGGGAGAACTGACCTGAATTGCAGTATAAAAGCTGGTTTCACTATCATTCTCTTTTGTTGCTATAATGGGGAAGCATCTATGGAAATCAGATAAGAAACTTCTATGAAGTCGCCATGGAAGCTTTGCTGGTGACTTTGTGACATGAAGGTGTTAATCCAAATTTCTAGGGACAATATCAGGAGAGAAGGCTCAAGCAAAAAAAGACAAAAAAGAATGAATGTCAAGCAATATAAAGATTCCACAGAAGAGAGAGAAGTGCCAGATGAAAGAAATGTGAAGCAGGAGAAATCAAAGTAGATTTCCATGTCATTATGTTAGGAATATAAGTAAGAAAAGGTCTATTAAAATGCTTATTTGCTAGTAATCTATCCAAAAGTGCTCCCTGCAAAAGTTTGGAAACACTGTGTTACAGATACAAAAAGTTTTAATGAGACAGCTGCTTTTCCCCTACATTTAAATTTTTGATTTTGTAAGCAGGATTTTGTATGCAACTGCCTATTACCTAATAAAGTTACTGTTTTAGATACTGAAATTGATGCTTAGCATTTTTTAAGCTTTTTGGTTAACACATGCATTATTTATATTACAGTATTGCTGAGAGAGCTGTACCCAATTTTACTAAGTGGCAAGTATAAACATAACCATCTTAAATCCTCCTATCATTTATCTAGCCAACACAGAGAAATTGTAGGACACAGAAAATTGCAATGTTTTAGTTAGGTAGGACAGACTTAATAGAAAATTGGGGGTAGGTTTCATCTTTATCTATTTACAGACATGTTTTAAATGACTATTCTGCCTTTTCTTTGCAGGTGGTAGAGAGAAGGTACAAATTATCTGATCTATTTTTGAGTACTGTACCAAGGTTTAACGAACAATACTCTAGAGGGGCCCTTTTCTGTGTTATCTGTAGCTGATACTGTGACAAGTAGCTCAGATGGGATTTCTTTTTTTTTTTTTTGCAAAATTAAAAATAAAAGGTTAGAAAGCATTTATTTGACACAATTAGAGCTTTTTAGAGGAGTTAATTGTATCAATTTATTTTTCTGGCCAATGTATCTGTAGAAGACATTATTATTATTATTATTATTATTATTTGCATTCCTTGCCAATTTATGTAACATCATTAAAGACATTATGTGCATTGCTATACAGAATGTCATATACATTGTATACTGTTGTCTGGATTTTTGCTGTTCCCTCTGTCTCTTTAAGAAGTTTTTCTATAGTTCTATTTCAGCCTTCTGTGTTTACCTTTTGCAATGGAGTCAGACACGATTTTACATAAACAACTTTCTTTTTATGGTAACTGTATACTCATGTTTACATTCTTCTCATAAGGAGGAGGCTGTTGGGTTGAGCAGTGTGGTTGAAGAGGAAGATTTTCTTCCTCCAATCCATGGTCACTGCTGGAATTCTATAAATCTTGAAGTCTGTAAATAAACTGCCCCTTTTTTGCCTTAGACATCCCAGTGTGTGAGTGTCATTTCTTTGTGTCCTATTGTGACAATGTACAGCTGCTGAGACAGGTTATTCTGGGATCTCTCACAGTTTGGTTTCCCATATCGAATGTTATTTTTGCAGAACGTGAGAAATTTTTTTAGACTTCAGAAAAAAACCCAAAGCATTCCAGTAAGAGAGTTTCCTTGTGTGCTGTAACTTGCTTACTGCAAGGAGTGATCACATTCTCAAATGCAGAACTGCATAAAAGCTTAAGTGAACTATCCCACTGGCGGTGGGAGGCAGCTGAGTGTTTCTCAAGAGCAATTGCCCCTGGACCAGGGTTCTCCTTCTAGCCAGACATGATTTATCAATATGAATACTTGACAAGATAGAAACAATAGAGGCTGCATTAGAGGCAGGCTGTTAAGAGTTTTGATGCTTTCAACTACTTTCTTACCTGCCTCGTTCCTTCGTATTTGTACTTTCCACCTACAAACTGCTGTTATCTTATTTAGTAGTCTTTTCCTTCTCCATCTATCCTTAGAAGTGCTACTTTTAAAAATTCAACTGGAGTTACAACATGAGGAATTTACCACAGTTAGAAGCCCAGTGCAGAAGCCATTGGAATGTGTTACAGGAATCATACTATTGCTGGTTGAGCTGAGGGCAATTTTGTTCAGCCTGTGCCATTATTTTGAGAGCTTGGTGTAATAAATACTCTTTTTTTTATTATTTTTTTTTTTCAGGAAAACCAGTGTATGCTACTTTTTTGAAAATAGAATCACTGCTTTTCATTATCAAATTCTTCTCTCCAGTCAGGCTTTGTTAGAGCACTCTCTCTAGTTTGAAAGCATCTGTATGTGGTGACACAAATGACACAGGGTTTAGCAGGGATATTTACATTTTAAGTTTTAAGGATTAACTTAATAAATGACTCCATTTACTGTGATTATTTAGTTTGGTACTGCACAAGGTCTGTCCTCATACTCTGCATATGGCAATGCATACTAAACATCTCTCTACAAACAGCAACTGATTTCACAAGACACTTGCAGAAATATTTTCAACAGTGGACATCTAATTCAAAGGTGTTCCACAAAAAGGAAGGAAGGCATGATAGATACTTCAATGAGTCAAGGAATGTTCCCATATGAGAATCAATTTTTGCATTATTTATGTCTCTTTTTAGCAGTGAACATTTAACAGTGTGTACCAAAAAATGAATTTTTTTGTGTGTGCTCCCTTTTGTGACAGCACAGCAATATCAGAGCACAATTTTTCCTTAAAATGTTTCCTGGAAAGTACTTAAAATATTTACCAATATCCATTTAACATAACATTAACAACGACTTTAGCTGTCCCCAGCTTCTTATGCTGTGTATTATTTTCAGGGTTGAAAACCTTGCAGTTGCTCTCTAAAAAACCCAGGGAAAACCATCAGAAATATGGGATCTCCTACAGAGATGAGGACAGCGTCACACCTCTGTGACCTTGGCAAGGCTAGAGTATGGTTTAACTTAAGATCTTTGGCAGATCACTAATACTGTTTTCTACTAATAATATGGTTTGTGACATCCCTGTTGTCAACCCTGCTCAACCCTGGTTGAGTTCTGTAATTAAAAAAAAAACAAACCAGTTTTCCTGAAAGAGGTGTTACCTTCCTTTTCTGCCTTTGCATTTACTAGGGAGGCATCATGCAGCTAAGGCAAACACTGCTGCCAGATCACTGTGACACTTTCTGAAACAAGTGGAGGAGCAAACAACCCAATATTATCCTGAACACCCAGGAGCCAGTGACCTGCTGTAAATGACACTGGGGTTCCAGTGATGCCTAGTACTCCCAGAAGCCCCACAAAAGGGCAGAACATCAAGCAAGTAGCAAACCAGGTGTACCAGATATGTATGTACAGACTGGTTACACTGCCACACCTGAGCCTTGTCCACAGGCTGACCTGGAAGACGGGGATCTTGTCCAGCAGATACCATTTATATACTGAAGAGAAGCTGACAACTTTGTCTTCCTCTGACTGAAAGGAGGTTTTTTTTCATTGAGATCATAAGTTGAACAAATGAATCTTGAATGGTCTGGAAGTAAATCTGGGCTCTGAGATACATCAGTACTAAACTGGAAGAGTCTCAGAATATAGGGAAATTAGAAATAGAATAAAGAATAAAGTAGCTGCAGACAAAACAGTAGTAACTAGCTTCAAGGAGAGGAGGGAAAGGAGATAAAATGTGGCCCATCCATGCTTGTTTCCCACAGTGCTTCTACTCCACCTGCGGATCCAGAATTGGGAGGTGAAGAACAAACCATGCTTGATCAAGCAAAGTTCAAATTTTACAATCAAGAGACTCTGGTTCTTGTCAATAAGAATGGCAGCTAATGTTGATAGAGATATTTGAACATAATTTGAAAGCTGTGAAGTCTAATTTCATTAGCCTAGGTTACAGCTTTGAAGCTAACACTAACTCATGCACTAACCAAAACATATGTCACTGTGGTGAGTGGGTCCTGGGGAACATACAGTCACCCTCAGCTTCATTTGCTCGTACAACAAATTACAGCCAACATCTCTCAGCCCCACCATGTTCAGGTCTACATTAGACAAAAAAATACATGTCTGCTTTCACAAAACATTTGCTGAAATATTTTCAGCAGTGGACGTCTAATTCAAAGGTACCTGTAGAAATACACAGTTGTGGTGGCAGCAGGAGTTTTGCAGACGTTTAAAGGAAATGCAAAATAATGTCAAAATTGGCAGTAAATTGATTACTTGCTTAAGAAGGTTCTTTTAATTCTTACCAGTGCCTAAATACTCAATGGCAGCAAATCTGTCTAACTGTTTCAGGGCCCTACTAGTTCTATATTTTTGCTACTAGAGATCCAGGGCATTGAAAAATCTCAGGTG
The DNA here is from genome assembly GCA_027886175.1 of Phylloscopus collybita. Classification (NCBI taxonomy): domain Eukaryota; kingdom Metazoa; phylum Chordata; class Aves; order Passeriformes; family Phylloscopidae; genus Phylloscopus; species Phylloscopus collybita. Next base: position 41,852,767 of record JAJNNQ010000006.1, on the reverse strand, counting down.
GTTTTAAAAATACACTGCAAATACAGTGTTAAATCTCTTGTTCTTGAGAAAAATAGTATCTGTGCTGTTTGTGAAAGACATTTTAAATGGATGAAGTTTCTCTTGCTTTCCAAATTAGCAGGTATCAAATGTGTTGAATCAATCTTTATTGTCCTGTCACAGAAAGAAGAAGAGATTTTATTTAGATGTTGAAGTGAGTGATCTGTGCTCTGGGTAAAGGCAGTCTCTAGGTAAAGATAGCTCACAGTACAAGAATGAATTTTTGTTAAATTCACCTATGGGCATACTTTGTATGCTAATATGAGCCAGATTAAACTGGTCAGTCTGGGCTGATGTTCCATTAGGGAATGTACTGATTTTGGCCAAACTGATTCATTTATAGCAAATTCATTACCTCCCTCATGATACTGCAGGTATTTTGACTCTCTCTTTCCAGGAAAAGTTGACCACATAAATTTTGTGGTCTTTTGGTCCAGCTGTTTTTAACACATGATAAGGACTTTGCATGTCATAAACCAGCAACATTTATCTTTAATTTGCATTAGCATGCAAAGCATGTCCATAGGTGAATTAGGTATGTAAAAAATACATAATTTATGGCACACAAATATCTAAATATTAAGCATGTATATGTTTAAATTTTCTCACTTGACACTTAAGCTAACAAAGAATATTATAATATGAGTGGGCTGGTTAATAAAATAGCTATTTATTTCTTGCATATATGCCACAGGAAATGATATGTGCAGAATATAAAGGAATATGAGTTCTTACTCTGTTTTGCTAAAACACTGTGTGTTGTTTTGTGCCATCATACCTGGTGTGGTGTTTCAAGAGGACTACACTGGTGTCCATTTGTTTCACTCTCTACTGTGTGCCTACAGAGCACTGTCTGTTCTCAAAACAAGTGGTTAGAGGTAATTATCAGAGTGGGAGAAGACAAGGACACAAAATATGGTATAAAGTAAGATTATTTAAATGTAGAGCAGAGAATTATAACCTTTTTTTCTTCAACTCTTTAGCTCTTTTTTTGCTTTTGTCTTAAACAGTCTGAACTTGAGTTCACTTTTACTGGTTCAAGTAAATTCAAAGCAACCCCTTCTAACCCTAATGATATCCTGGCATATAAATCTTGCTTTCTTTTGTTAGTGGCATAAGATGTCTTCATTGCAGAGAAGAAGGGTTTCTAACTCATGACAAATTACATTTCAAATTTTGATTTCACTCTAAATCATCTGATCAAGTGAAACTACTCAAAGTTTCCTGAGAACTATAAGTTTGTTAGAAGCTCCATTTTGTAACAGCACTAAATGTTGCTTCACTGACCACATGTACTCCTGACCCTTATGGCCCTCTAGCAGTACGACTGAATTTCTTAAATATGGATAAACTTCACTGAACAGCTGAATGCATCACAAGTCTGTGGGATAAAGCCTGGGCTGCTGTGGTCCTGGCTCCGTGGAAGAGCATGACTGTATCTGATTGGGCTGCCCTGCATCCTGCTGTGCCTCTCCTCAGAGCCAGGTGGACTCAGGGCTCCTGGGTTCTTGGTGGATATTTTAGATGCTCTGATCTCCAGGGACAAAGGTAGCTCAGCCAAAAGCATACCAAACAAAGGATCTTGAGCTTGATTCTCTAAATGTTAGTGCAAAATGGCAATAATCTCTATTGTCATTTTGATAAATGGACAGAGTTTAATATGCTTTATCCATTCCCATGAGAATGATTTAGTCAGCTGCCTCCCATGTACCTACTTACCCTATCAGCTTGGCAATGGGCTATGCAAACTGGGCCCCTTATGAAAACCATCTTCAGTATCTTCTGCAAAAATTGACTTGTTATTTTATTTCAGAGGCCCAGGAAATCAGTCTGTACCATAGATTAGTTTGAAGAAATAGCAGTTAGGAAAAGCAAACAGCTTGGAAAGTAGCCAAGTACCAATTTGATTCTAGAGCTCTTGAAAGATAGTAAACATGAAACCTACAGATACTGGTTTCACTGGGTCTCTTTTCACAGGAAAACTGTGATAAAGTGATTTTTGAAAAGGGAAAATTTTCTTCATTTGAATGATTCATTTTTACTCTTGACCATTACTCCTATGCTGGTTCCTGATAAAGCATATCATATCAAATATGGTATGGTATCATATGGTATCAATATGGTATCATAGCAACATAAAGGGAACCAGTATCACAGATTCTTAAGATGCTGATATCATTGCATTTAGCTATTGCAAAACAATTATTGAGCTGGCATCTTCAAATAGCTTTATTTTCTGGTTAAAAAAGTGGTGCTACTATCTGATTTGACATTGTGCCTCTAAGCTACTTCAGGCTTCTTTTAAAAACCTCTAAAAGTCAATTCTTGTACTGCTAAACAATTTTGTCATGGCCTTGTCTCTTTAACTAGCTGTGCTGGAAAATATTTTTCTTTCATTTTAATGTCAACCACCAACCCAAAGCTGTCATTGCAATAACATTGAAAAAACTGTGTACCAGCTAGCATCCCCTGCTGCGCAGTCTCTTTTTACATGGAGTGGATGAGAAAACAACTACTTCGGAAAACAACTCAGTAAGTTGCGTAACATTAAATAGGTCATAATAAAAGGAAATTAAACATTTTTTTTATATATGAAAGTGTTTTAAAGCTTATCTCCCTGACCTGAGACAATATAGTGTTAGATCTGGTTGGGGGGAAAAAAAAAAAGAAAGTCTCAGATGTAAATAAATTTACTTCTTTCAAGAAGCTGCAAAAAGTATTAGAAGTTCAAGCTGTTTAATTAATTTTTCCTGCAGAATACCTGCAAGCATGTTCACAGTCTCAGTTTTTAGTAAACTGACAGCTATGGAAATAAAATTCCGCACTCTTTTGAAAATCTTGCCCTTCCTTCCAAACAGCCCTCAGAAAATTACAGTGAGGTGTAGATGCCACAAAATTCATCCACTGGAAATGGGACGTGCATTTTACAATGCATCTACCAGAACTCCAGAACATTTTCAAGCTTTTTTTGCCACTGTCATTTTGTGTTTTCTTCAGAAATGTGTGTTTTTCCCTCCCATCAGAGGCTGCCTTTGCGGCTCATGCCGTGCCTTGCAGCTCCATCTAGCGGGGCTGGGCAGGGCTGGGCTGGGCTGGGTTGGGCTGGGCTGGGCTGGGCTGGGCAGGGCAGGGCAGGACAGGGCAGGGCAGGGCTGGGCTGGGCAGGGCTGGGCTGGGCAGGGCAGGACAGGGCAGGACAGGGCAGGGCTGGGCTGGGCTGGGCTGGGCTGGGCTGGGTTGGGCTGGGCTGGGCAGGGCAGGGCAGGACAGGGCAGGGCTGGGCTGGGCAGGGCAGGACAGGGCAGGACAGGGCAGGGCTGGGCTGGGCTGGGCTGGGCAGGGCAGGGCAGGGCAGGGCAGGACAGGGCAGGGCAGGGCTGGGCTGGGCTGGGCTGGGCTGGGCTGGGCTGGGCAGGGCAGGACAGGGCAGGGCTGGGCTGGGCTGGGCTGGGCAGGGCTGGGCTGGGCAGGGCAGGACAGGGCAGGGCTGGGCTGGGCTGGGCTGGGCTGGGCAGGGCAGGGCAAGGCTGGGCTGGGCAGGGCAGGGCAGGGCAGGGCTGGGCAGGGCAGGGCAGGGCAAGGCAGGGCAGGGCAGGGCAGGGCTGGGCAGGGCAGGGCAGGGCTGGGCTGGGCTGGGCTGGGCTGGGCTGGGCTGGGCAGGGCAAGGCTGGGCTGGGCAGGGCAGGGCGGGGCAGGCAGAGAACACGGATGGTCCGAGCTGGATGCAGGATGTGGAGTGACATTCCGACCGTGCAGAGCCTGGCGGGAGCAGATTGTGCCTGCCCGGAGCAACTCTGTCCTGTTTTCAGCTGGGCTACACTTGATGATTTCTCAGTACCTGTCACAGTGCTCTGCTTTGTATCCAAAATGTAAATGGTGTTTATAACATGCTGATGTTTTGGGTTTTTTGCTAAATCCTGTTTATCCTAAGCAAGGACTATTTCCCTTGTCTCATGCTCTGCAAGAAAGGAGGTAGGCAAAAAAACCAGCTAGGGGGAAGCACAGCTGGGACAGGTGACCGGAACTAACCAAAGGGATATTCCACACCACAGAACTGGGGGAATTGCCAGACAGATTGGCCGATTTGGGTTTGGGAAGGGGGCTCTGTCAGCAGGTGGTCACCAATTGCATTGTGCATCACTTGTTGCTTGTTTTTTTTTTTTTTCCTTTTTATTGTTATGATTACTATTTACCATTATTTTTGTATTTTATTTTATTTTCAATTATTTTACTGGTTTTATCTCAACATACAGGTTTTACTTCAATGTTCCTCCTCATTCCACTGAAGAGGGGGAGAAAGAAAGGGAGGTCAGGCGAGTGGCTGTGTGGTGTTTTATCTCCAGCTGGGCTTCAAACAATCATGACAGACTCTGATCCAGTAACTCATCATTAAACTATTTCTAGCACTAAAGGGAAAAAATAGGACTTGTTCTGCATTTTCCCATGGGATTGTGTTCGTTACAGCATTATGTAAGTGCAAAGGAGGCCACCAAGTTGATCTAAGGGATGAAGCACCTCTGCTATAAGGGAAGACTGAGAGAACTGTGTTTGTCCAGCCTGGGAAAGAGGAGGCTTTGGGGTCACCTACTTGTGTCCTTTCAGTACCTGAAGGAAGCCTACAAGAGAGATGAGGAAAGACTATTTATAAGGACCTGTAGTGACAGGACAAGGGGAATGGCTTCACACTGAAAGAGAGAAGGTTTAAATTAGATATTAGGAAGAAATTCTTTACTGTGAGGGTGGTGAGGCACTGGAAAAGGTTGCCCAGAGAAGCTGTGGATGTCCCATCCTTGGAAGTGTTCAAGGCCAAGCTGGATGGAGCTCTGAGCAACCTGGTCTAGTGGGAGGTGTCCCTGCCTATGGCAGGGGGGTTGGAACAACATTGTCTTTAAGGCCCCTTCCAACTCAAAGCATTCTATGATTATACTTTATGAAATAGATTTTTTTTAATTTAGTGTTTGATTATCAGAAACCTTGAACTCTGTCTACATAAAGTGGGCTAAAATGTAAAGAGAAATATGACTGAGATAATGCTTAATGATTACTTCTTCGGAGCCAACTAAGCTGATACTGTCTAGATGAGAAAATACATTACAACATTATGGTAAGATGAAACTTGAAAGGCCAATTCAAATACTAAGAGAAACATTTATCTGGGCATTGGGAAACACAAGTGTGGAGGTCTGTCAGTCTGCAGCTATAGGAAAGAAAGTCCTACATGAGAGCAAAGCAGCCTTCAAAGTGCTCCTTGACCTGATGATAATAATAATACCCTTGAGATCTGTTTTAATGCCTGAGACAATAATCCTCTGAAAACTTTTCCTCATGAATGGACTTGCATTCTTCCTTATGTTTGGACCAATCTGAGGAGGGAAGAACAGCAGTCCTGGATTAACAGCCAATATTGAATCAAACTTAATGGCCTATTTTCCAGATACGTACAAGAATTTCTTGTCTCAGAAAGCAAGCTCACCCTCTGCTTTTCTAGCTATGGCTCCACCTTAGCCTGTAGCTGTGAAACATCACTTTGACACCATGCCCAGTGTTCACTGACAACCATGGGGCCAGTGTAGAAGAGGCCCTGATGCTGGCAGCTGCAGTGAGAACTTTTCCAGCAGCTGGCAAGGTGTGAATTGGAGCGTCTCCACCGAGCATTGCTCCCCTCCACACTCCAGCCAGCTAAAGCAAAACCAAAACAGGGACTCTCACCAATTACACAGCCAAGGAGTAGCTCTGCTCTGAGAAGCAGACTGATCACTCACCAGGAATTCTGAGGTGCCCAGCTGTCCTGGGCTGGACACATCCCACAAGTCCACACAAAGCTCCTGGCCACTATGGGCACTGTCTGCTGGCAGTCTACTCCTGCAGGGGTGTTTTACCTGCAGAATGCAGGCAAGGCAGGTGAGCCTCTGGGTTCTTATCTGTTGTTTTTACTCTTGGGAAGAAAGAATTTCAGAGCAGATTCAGGCCTTTTTTACACATTGCCACAGCAAAGTAACTTCTGAGAAGATTAGAAACTGGTCATACACCTGAAAAAGTAAATAAGAAGGATATGAGCTCCATGGATTTGTATCTATGGTTGTGGGAATGCTGGTGTTGGCTTTTTTTCTTTCTTCTTTTCAAAGAACTGAATTCAAGATAAAGCCCAGCTTGCTTTTTCTCCTCTCTTTCATAGGGACAGTTAATTGCACATTAATGAAGGTACTGCATACCTTAAACCTAACATTAATTATGAGTGTAATTCCTGCAGGTAACTCAGTTTTCATGGAGCTAAGCTGCAAAACAAGGTACAATGTTTTTCCTGGTCACATTGCAAAGCAAGGCTCCTGTGGGATATTCTGTGCACTTTTCAAACAAGCCATTTCTTAGTGATATGGTAAACCTCTGCACCTGGATCCACGTCAGAAAAGTAACTCCTCCTCCTCTGACTTCAGTGGACACAGTACTGCACTGACACTTCCACATTTCCTAGAACAGTGAATAAGAGCACCATCATGGAAACTTGATAACAATTTTACACATTATCTCCAGTACTTTCCTAAATGTGTACTGTTTCTCGGAAAACTTCCATTCTGTCTTTTCTCCTCTCAATGGATTTTCTCTCTAAATGAGAGGTTTCTAGACTATCCTGAGCCAGTGTCTGTGCTTAAACAAAATTATTACTTTGAATTTTGATCAGAAAGATTCTGACAGAATAAGAACTTTTAAAACTAGACATGAAAAGAAGACATATGCACCGAAGGACAAGATTTAGCAAATCCAACACTAAAAGGAAAAGGTTTATATCAGATACATCAATTAAAAGAAGCTAAATTCTTTAGCTTGAAGCCTCCTGCTGTCAGCTTAAGGGTAACAGCAAAATTATTGGTGAATTTGTTTTTCTTTTTTATCCAGATGATGTTAAAGACTTTTGAAAAAGCATATAAAAAGGAAGTAACTTTTTTTTTCTCTTTGTGTAAAGAGACAGGTATGTGACTTCTGTATTAAGTATTATCAAGACTAAAACATGTTTAGAATTTAAATTACTTCTGTATTTAATATTGATAGATCTAATTTGCAGTATTTCTGCTCATTCTTTAACCTAGAGACAGGATTAATATTCATGACATTGCTTTTGGTGGTGTACAAGAAATTCCATAAGTCAAATTCCCTCAACCCATATTGGCTGGAATATACAGTATTTGCCTTTTCCATAATATCTTTAATTTTGTCAACACCAAAAGCGGATCATGGCTTTGTTTGTAATGCTGCTTAAAAAAAAAAAAATTGTCAAACTGTTTTGACATTCAGCAGACTGCTGTGCTTGTTCCCACCCCTCAAGAAAATAACAAAAGACCTTCAAACAAGCACGAAAATAAATAATGTAGTTCTGTCGTGGCAAGCAAATTTTTGGCATCTTGTAAATTACCTGCTTTATTTCTGCAGTGGCAATGGTATACAGAGGGGATAGAAGCTGCATTCCTTGTGACTTACTGCAAGTGCTCCTGGACAAAATTAAGGGATTTTATTAGTCACATTTTTTTTAGCTCATACTGAAATATTTTTTAAAAGTAGTTTTGTTAAAAAATATCTAGACTATTTACTCAATTATTAAGTAAATGGTTTGCTATGTTCCTTCTCTTCTCACTGCCACTGTGGATATCTTAGCAAATGGTGATTCAGTCTTTGGTCCAAACCTCATTGTACTGAGCCTGTTCCAGATGTCATAAATACATCTTGTTGGGATGTTTTATTTCCCTCACATCCCTGCAGGCAGCCCAGACTGGAATGGATTTATGTATTTTTATTTTGAGACTGTTTTTGCGGGAAGGCCTACCAAAAAAACCCCAGGGTTTGCATTTTGAATGAGCTGAAGTTGCACAGCGTGCACACCTTAATTTAGCGAGTGTGTTGATTTATGCTCAGAAATATCTGAAGTGGTCTCCTTTCAATACCCTTCAGATTCTGAGATATTTTCTCTCATTTTCTTGTCCAGCTCCAAATGAGAACAGCTGGGATAAGTATCAGCCTTAGATTTTTGCTATGAAATTTTGATTATTTTTTTGAATGGAGAGTTCTACTGAGGCTGCATGGAAAGAATTCTGAGAGCCTTTATTGTAGCCAAAGGTGCCAATTCTGTACAAGATAATTACCTCTATAAGCATAGTGTATCCATTAAAAAAACCAAACCAAACCAAACCACACACAAAAAACCATCAAAAAACCCTCAAACAAACAAACAAACCCCACCAAACCAAACCAAACTAGGTTTATTTACTGCAAGCATTTTTAAATAAAATATTCTCATTAAAATATTTCTATCACATCTCCTAGGAGGCATCTCTATCCTCCAGCTAAGTAGAGTGGATAGAGATCTCCCTGAATGGACTGAGGTGTTCAGATACATCAATCAAAAAGAGCACCAGCAAGCAGAGCGCTGGTGGTACCACAGGAGGGTACACGATAAGCACATGATTTTCTACTTTTCTAGCATGCTTCATAACTGAGTCAGCAGGGGACACCAAAATCATCCTCAAACATTGCTAAAGCCTGTTAAATTAAGTAGGGAAATGCACATCTGCAAAACACTGCTTTAGATACCATCCAGATGAAAGCCAGCATTTGTTTCAGTTCTCATTAAAAACATACAAGCTGAAAGAAGGTACTACTACAGAGAAGAAAAAATTTAAACAAATTCTGATTCTTCAAAACTAAGTGCTCATCTCAGAAATACCTATATGTGATATTCTTAGAGTGTATGAGAATGTAAAAGAGAAATTAAAAGCTCTCATTTCTTATTCCTAGTGTCCTGGTTTTGTGGGAGAGACATTTTCTTTTCTTTCTTTCTAGTAGCTGTTACAGTACAATGTTGTTAACACACTGATGCTTTACCTGTTGCTGAGTAAGAATTTACAGTTTCTCGTGCTCTGCCAGTGGATAGGTGTACAAGAAACCAGGAGGAAGCAGGGCCAGGACAGCTGACACAAATTGGCTCAAGGGTTATTACATACCATAGAATATCATGCCCAGTATATAAACTGGGAGGAACTGGCTGGGAGCTGCCTTTCATGGCTCAGGAATAGGCTGGACATTGGTCAGCAGGGGGTGAGCAATTGTGTTGTGCATCACTTGTTTTTCTGTGTTTTTATTCCTCTCTCTCTCTTTTTGTTGTCTCTTATTTATTTATTTATTTATTTATTACTAGTATTACTATTATAATAATTATTATTACCCAGGGACTTTATTTACAGGTGAGTGAGCAAGTGGCTCCGCAGTTATCAGCTCTCAGCTGGGGTTAAACCACAGTGCCTGGTTACGCAGTGAGTATCACAATGACTTTTCATATACAAACACAGCTTCTGAGGCTTTTATTTTACACCGTGAGATAAGACAGGCAGCACAGCCTGATAGTTATATTAGGAAAATGTGGAGAAGAGTCTATTACATTCTCTTAAGAGAAATGTAATAACTTTCCTCTCTCTTGCAGGAAAGTAACCTTGAACATCTGCAAGTGGTTCTTTGAACCACAGCAAGATGAGGAAAGAGACTGCTGTTAAAGAGGTGACATTTGTTTGACCCCAAGATATGGGTGGAAGTATGGAACAAACTAGAGATTGTCAACTAAAATGCTACATTCATGAGCCCATAATTTATTTTGGGATGTCAGATGTTATGACATCCTCCACTCTAGTTTTAGTACTCTCCTGTGCAATCTTCTGAACACTGTCAGCCTGTCATTTGTTCCACCTGTGCTCAAGTATAATAGTGTTATTATCTTGTATGGGCAATTTTTTCAACTATTTAAAAAATAAAATTAAAGGCTACAGAGTTGGGTATTTCTTTCTAACTTTCTGTTTAAAGCTGTTTCTCTGCATGTTTGCTTAATTTATCAAGGCAATGAGACTGATGTATATAACTAATGCAAATGCCGCTTTTTTATGATATAATTAGACTCTGGTGCCAACTTATCCTGTGCTGACAACATTGTGCCAGCTCCTATAAACATACTGTATCATAATAAATATGAAGGTATTGTACACAAACAAATTAAGTGACTTTCCTCCTGAATGCATCAGAGCAATATAAGTTACCTTATGTGCCGTAGTTTCTAATGTGTTGTATGTTGAAACAGTCAAAAAAATCTAAAAGGTATTAACCACTCCCTTCAAGGAGGGGAAGGACTTCAGCTGTTCTTAGGATGGGACTTAGGATCCATAAGATAAGTTTAGAGGGAGATGACATGCACATGGCTCTGAGGGTGGATGGCCCATCAGAACTGGGCTTTGTGCGACTCCAGGACAAAACGCAGACTGGATGCACTCATCATCCTGGTCATCCATGGTCTGCTTCAGCCTCAGTCTTGTCAATAAGGGAATAAAATCAAGTTTCTTGGTGCAAAGATGCCTGTCACAAATGTGTGTTTCTGTGCAGGTTTTTGTTCTATTCCATAATGCACACGCACCCTGTGTTTGTGGCTAAACGGTCCCAGGGGACTGATGCAGCCTTCAAGGCTAGAAGACTTGGAGTTTATTAGCAAAGACGTTTGATTGCAGATAAGCCAAAAATGAGTACATTGTAGCCATTTCAGCAACTGCCAGCATACATGCCTTTCCCAAAGTGACTGGTTTGTAAAATGTGGTTTTAAATTTTCCTTCTCCTTTAAATTAAAGTGGCATGTGTGTACTGTGTTTTTTGCAGCCCAAAACTTGGTTTGGCCAACCTTGTAAAGGAATAACAAAGCACCAGGGGTTAAAGTCATGGCAGTTTTCCACCAGTGTAACTTGGGCCAAAATTTCATCCTGGGATATAAAACAATCAATCACATATCACACAGCAGCAAAAAGCTGTTAGGAAACCCAGACTGTCCAAACTTGTGATCTATCCACTTGCATGGCCACGCCTCTGCATTTTTACACCCTGTACTTCAGCCTCTAGACCAAAGCAGCAGTGCAGAACAGGAAGATTTTACAAAAGCTTGTAAATAGATCATTAAAAAACATAGCTGTCTGCTTTAGTCAAGAGGGAGCTTAAGCCTTTGTTTTCAAGTCCATAAGGTAAAATTTGGAGGATCCTGGATTAGACAGATGCCTCTGCAAATGAGAGGGTGGAAGGAAATGGGTCACACGTGCCAATGCAGCGTTTGTGGAGAGTGCAGCAGAGCACCAGGATTTCAGAGACAGATGTGAAAATGGTGGAGGTCTCCCAGTTCAGCTCCTACATAATTGTGAGCAGAGAGAAAAGCTGAGGAAAGCCACAGAGATGGGATCTGAAAGAGCAGGAAGGAGCACCCAGGCAGACTGAATCAGTGGGGCTTGGGCTTATATTAATAGGCAGAAATTGATTTTGAAGTGCAATCAGGAGCATGGCAGGACAACACCTTGAGAGCAAGGCTGGGAAGTGAAAATGAGGATGAACACCTGCAGATGGGCCAGGCTCAGGTCTCAGAGCTTTATTCTGAGGTCAAGTCAAGACAAACAAGAACCCTTTCATGGAGTTCAGGACTGTGATATACCTCCTTACTTTGTTGCTTCATTATGCAGCTCTGTAAAGATAATTGAGAGAACTAAGCTAGATTTTTCATCAACAAGCAATAAAATGTGATAAATATGTTACATGGAATGGCAAATGTTAGAATTAATAAGCTGAAATGTTGACGAATTACTGTTTATATACTTGACATGTAATAATTGCTTCATTTATCATCTGAATCTGGAAAACTTAAATAGCAGGCATTTATAATTAATTTTCTCCCCTTGCAAACTGCAATTCATTCCACACTCAAAGGAGTCAGTGTTAATTTCTTTTCTATCAGCCACAGGCCATAAGTTAATGCATTAAAAAAAGTCAGAACATTTAAAATAACAGTCTAATTAAATTATATCCTCTACTGTTGGAGAAAAACACATGATTCTTCAGGAGATAATCAGTCACCACAGTAAACACCATTTAGCTCTTCTCACAAATCTGCGTCTACCCACTGGCAATCTTGGACTGTCAAGATGAAGGATTCACTTTACAGAACAGATGAAGGATATTGACTTCAGCCTCATTAGCAACTTCAAATGAGAATGACAATGGGAGTTCATTAAATAATAATATTTTTCCATATACTGAGTTTTCCTCACCATGCAGAAGAATATGCTTTTCACAGCAGCTGACAAAGCCCGCATTTCTGATTCATTCTTCTTGATCATCTAGATAATGCCCTTTCCTGAGGATCTTTCCTATTTGAGCAGCAACTGCCTAACTGAAACCAGTCAGGTAGATGGTGCCTGCCTTAGCTCAGAACTCTGGAAGTGCCTTGCTCCAGGTTGGATCCACCCAAGTCCTTGGGAAGATCTGGGGATTTCTGTGAGGATCACGTCAGTTGAAGTGCCTACAAAAAAGTGCTCTTCACCAACAGAAGTTGCTGTCCTATGGAATGGAGTGGCAGAGCATCATTAACAACCCGTGGGCTTTTACTCATACAGCTATTCTAGACAAAGAATGTTTGGCTAGGTATTAGAGATCCACTTGATGTATACAGCTGGGAACAACTGTCAAAGAAAGGCTGGGCTAGCTACTTTTACAAGCAAAATGATCTCAGATCTCCTATAAACAGCTAGTCCTTTCTCTATGCATAGTGTGTGTGGTGCCTGTGAAAATCACTGATGATAGCTACTCCAAAGGTTATTTTATTGTAGAATTGTTACAGCTGAGAAAAAAGGTAGTGGTTTTGGTTTTTTTTTTTGTTTTTTTTTTTTTTTCAGCTGGTAGACATTCTCACATCATAAATTTCATTAAGTTCTGGCAAGAGATTGAGTACCTCATGCTAAAAAAATTCCCTCAGTATAACCTACTTACTTTTAATGATGTTTTTTTCCATCTAAGTACTAGCAAGAATCTTGAAATACTAGGGATAAGGATATTTTGCAAACTGAAAATAATGAATGCTTCCTTGTGTACAGCCACAACCAATTAGTTCCCAGTTCTGTCTTAAGAATGTCTTTTCAAGTATTTTTAATTTTAAGATTCTCAGGGCAAAAGAACATGTGACTTCTCTTATGGCTCACTACCCTAATTAGTAACTTAATTCCACATACAGAGAACTAAGTACAACTGACAGACTACAGCTTCTGCATTCTTGCAATTCTCTTTTTCACAAGATACCATTGAGGTCACGGCTTCAGAGAAGGATAGAAACCCATCTCTTTCAAGATGCATTCCAGCACCTTTCTCACAGAAACTTAGGGAGGTCATGCATTTCCGCAGGTTATTCTAAAGTCTTCCTCTGGTATTTAAACTTCCAAGACAGTGCTCTAATTTTTGCTGTCACCAGGAAAAGGCATACCACTCTCTAGCAAGCTGCACTGGAGATGTATGTAATTCATGAAGTCCTGGCTTGTGCTCCCACAACTGTTTTGGCATTTTGCATTGAAAAGTCATGGGAAACAATCTGCAGCAGCCTCTCAGAGGGCTTCACTTCTCCCTCTTCCCAGCAGAGTGCCTTTTCCAGTGGGCAGCTGGATCAGACTCCTCTGGTGCTCCCTTGCTCAGCTCAGCAGGGCAACGGAGAGATGATGGGATTCTTTTTCAGCATTGAGGATGCTCATTTGGGACATAAGTAATGAGCTTATTTGGCTCACCTCAAATCAAGACACTTTGTTTAAAGGTAAGTGACAGTAACTCCTCTTAGCAAGACCAGAGGAAAAAGAGTAAGCCAGTTGTCTAAGGAGAAAGGGATAGCACCTAAATTCCAGACATTATTTTAGGCATGAAATCTGATTTTACTCAAGTGCCTTCTTTCATCCTTGGCCCAGCTCTAGGGTTAAAAGAGAGACACTGAGCTAACATTTCTTTGTAGCAGAGATGTCATCTTCCCTCCCTGCCTCATTCCCTCAGCAGACTGGCCATCAGCTTTGGCTGCAGCTTTGGGCCCTGGAACAGAGCACCTAACAGGAATGTGCTGCTCAGCACTGACACATCCTTGTCTTTGTCAAACATATCAAGAATCACCTAAAGTTGTGTTAAGGAATCAACATAACTTAGACTCACTAAGTCTGAACTACATTTTATGCAGTAGAAGGGAAAGTCAATCCAAATCCCCTTCTCATGACAAAACCACCAGTTCCATACGAAGAGATGTTCTGATCAAGCAGTTGACTGGACATTCTTATTTAAGTAAGAATATCAGGGATTTTTGCCCAGCTTCTTCAGAGATAAAAAAAATCAAAAAAATAAGAGAACTGAAGCAATTGACAAGGAGTTTCTCTTGTGTTATTCAGAAGATGAAACTATCAAGTAAACTTCAATTAGACTTCAAAATTCAGATACATTAGAAAGAATAATTTTTAACAAATTGCAACTGCATTATAATTACATTACAATTACACTAATTGCATTGTAGTTAATGTGCCTGTACTATAATGTGCTTTTGTTTTCTTTCCTTAAACCCAAATAATCAGGTGAACTAATTACAATTAATTATTTGAACTATATGAAAGCTGCTCCTTTTTGGCAAAGGTCTAGCCACGTTCATCATCTCAGCTAATTACGACTTGTCCTGTTCACTGCAGAAGGTGATGTTTGGAATTTCCTAATAAGCAGAATTAAAAATGATGCAGAAAGTAATTTTGGAAATAGAGCAACATTTTAAAGCCCTGGAAGCCAGGAGAGGATGTTATCACCATGTGGGATAAAATCGCCTTCATTATGGAAGCTACAGTTCCAAGTTTTTGTTCTACTCTTGTTACAGCAAGTATCTGAATTTATATTTTCTTATTCATTCAAACATAGTTTAAACAAATATTCTTAATGGGATTTTTTAGGTTATTTAAGATTACTCTGAAAGGTCTTCAATACTGGATCAACAAAATCCTTTTTTTAAATTGAGGCCTATATTTAAGAAAAAAAAAATCATTGCATCGAAACAGTTCTATTTTGTCAAAAGGCAGCTTTTCCAGACTGAAAAAAAACCAAAAACACAAAAAAGCCTCAAACCTCAAACCAAACCAACCAGTATGACTGCTACGGCAATGTTCCCACTGAAGACCAACATATTTTAGACATCCTGTTTCAAATCTCTCCTCTCCTCTCCTCTCCCTTTTTCTTTCTCCCCCTTGTTCTGCTCTAGCTGTTTTCCTTTTATGTGATTTATTCCTGTATCTCTCCTCAGATTATCTTCCCTTGCCTTAACTTTTATATTCATTGTAATGTTGTTTCTTTTTTTTTCTAACTTAATAAAACAAGGCAATTAATATCAGTCTAAAAGAAAGAATTTATTTGTCAGCTCCTAGCAGTTGCCAAGCAACAGACTACAATATCACCAGTCAGTTGATGGCTGGTTTAATTACCATCTAAATTAGTATTGTTTAGGTTTTAATTCTCTCCTGTAACACCGTCTCAAAGTGAAGCCCACTGGGCTAGAGGTTTCAGGTCCCCCCACAGGAAGGATAGCAAGCATTGCTAATTGCTCCACAGAATGCAAACGCTTGTCTATTATCTAATAAAATAATCTGTGCCATATGACTTTATATAGGATGCAAACTGTCATTCCAATAATTGCTTTTCCAAGGGTATCTGGACACCTGAGCTTACAGACCTGTGTCCATTAAAATGTGTGTTTGGTGCAGAAGAGCGCTTAGTTTATTTTATGTTTGAAGATAATATTTGAAAATAAAATAAGAGCAAGTTGAAGACCTAAGAAATATAAATCAAGGAAAGGGAGTCCATGCTGTTAAATCTGAGAGCTTTATCTAACTATGGCAATTCAGTGTCATTGACAGACTTTGACTTATGAACAATAAAATAAACCCGCTCCAGTCTTTGTATTTTCAAATGTGATGGTTTAGATTAATAATTTTACTGGTGTTATTGAAATTTTTGACTTCCCAAAACTGAATTTTTCTAGTGTATCAATTAGTATATAGATCTTAATACATAATAAAGCTCATACTCTATTCAAAAATATTATGATATAATCGTCTCAGGGCAGTGCTGTTGAGAAGGATTGACTGTTTTGCTACCAAGTAGCACAATTCTTAATCTTTTAGCAGAAAATCTACTCAATTGTCTAGAGAGTGATAAAATAAAGGTTCCTCAACAAGAGATAAATGATGGCATTGAAGCATGTCACTGGTTACTCAGGAACTCCTACAGCACATGCACTAAGGAAGGGAAGAGAGGAGATTTTGGTAAGGTGAACTTGAAGAGACTTTTGTCTGTTTCATCCTTGGCCAACAGAAATCTTATGGTGTTATATTTATGGATGAATGAGAAAGAGCTCTGATCATTGCTGGAGCAGCTGCAGGACCCATCATTGTCCTTTACATCAATATGTGAGGCCATAAGCTGAAGAGGCTGAGGAGAGGATAAGGATGCTATTCAACCAAAGTCATTAAGTAAGATGGTAATCCTCAGTGCATGCATAAAAAAGGCACCTGGAACAGTAACAAATATATCTGACATGACTGAAACAGATCACAGGACTGAAGAGTTGTGAAAGGACCTCTAGTCCCACCTCTGCTCAAAGTAAGGTCAATTAGAGCAGGAGGCTTATTCTTGAAAATAAGATATCAAGGTCTCATCACAAGTAGCCTAGTAATCTAAACAGCCTTTTGCGACTCAATATTAATCTTTGTCAGTGCAGGAGTAGCTCAGTTCAGCTTAAGACAAAAATATGCTTCATTTTTCACATGACAGATTTTCAGAGATTCAAGTTTGCAGTTTGGGACTATTTGATAAATGCCTTCAATCAATATATTACATATTACGTTATATTGATTGAAGAAATTCTAATTGAAAGGTCAGGAAGGTTTCAGATAAATTTCATTTGCCTCCTGTGTTGGGTTTTTAAAATTTGGTGGTGTAAAAGTACACTTGATGTTTAAAAACCTTAAAGCAGTTTTCTTATGATTAATTAACTGAGGAATGTAATATGGGTTAAGATGATATGTAGGACAGAGCTTAGTGTAATACTTACAAGAATGTCTTGTGAGACAGTCTTGTCCATTTTATGGTAAAGTGAATTAAGGGTCAGATTTAGGCCTCACATTGGTGAATGGCAACAGATTTGAGAGAAACCCATTCAGACCTGATTTGCATTGTTTCTGTTTTTATCTCAAATGTCAGATCATTAAAACTTAAAATCATAATTTAAGTTAGCTGCTTCACTCAATCCCTAACAGTTTCAATGAAAAGTGTTGAATGAGACCAAAAAAGGGCTTTTAGGGACCTGAGTTCCCACTGGTCAGAGAAAGTGACTTTTATCTAGATGTATTAAGAAATATGTTAGGTCCTAAAACAGTGTGTTATTATTTTATACAACTGGATTTACCAGTGCCTTTCTTCCTTTTATGCAGGTACAATTTTGTCTGCACAATATTTCTGATTTAAATAATTTATTAAGGGTCAAGTTCAGAAACTGAAAATTTTAAGAGAAGAGCCAAAACACTATTGTCAAAGTAAAAAATTGAGGACTTCCCAAACAAATTGTCCTCCCTTCTCATTGTTAGTCTGTATGTACTGCCATTTATAACCATCATCTGATTTGAATATTTTTTCTCATTTAAAGGGACCTCTATACCAATTTTGCTCCATATTGATAAAGCTAAAATCATTGCTTTCTCTTTCTTCCCCAGCAACTTCCTATCACCCAGATCTAAGGTTGGGAATAGGACAGTGCCCCTCTGTATTTCAACTCTCATGTCTCTTTAAAGGAAATCTAATAATCAGAAATCACATGGACTTAAGGGAAGCTCAATCTCTCTATTTAGAGTGAGAATTTTGTCCAGTGGAGAAAAAAACAGATTTAAGCATATTGTAATGGAAGAAAATTCATTGGTAATACTGACTCTAGAAGGAAAAAACAAGCAGAGTATTGCTTCACATTTGCTGCAAGTGAACTGAAATTCCATCTCATTGAAGACCTTGGCTACATTTTAAATAGAAACAGAACACAGATTTAGCATTTACCAAGGCAGGGAGGGTTACTTCTTTCCAGAGGAATGTTTTTCTTTTATCTGTTACAGGATACCCAGTCACAGTATTGAAATGTGAACAATCTGGGGCTTTAGAGATTTTTTTTTTTTTTAACCCTTATAAGGTTGTATGATCCCAATACACTCTAGTACTTTACATAGACATTAAGAAAGTAAGAATAATTTTAGTTCATTAACAGAACAAAAATATCATCAAATACTAAGAGTGGTTTAATATAAACTGATTTCCTTTGCTAAAAATATAACAGTACTTGCCTCCTCTTCCCATTTCGTACAGTGCTCCCCTGAAGTTCCTACTTCCAGCTGTATTGCAAAACCTTCTCCAACCACTGCCCAACTAGTTTCATTCTAAGGAAACAAATCTTCATCACTTCCTTGTCTCTTGAACCTTAGGATCAGTAATCTGCACTCTGCTCTCTGACTATCATCCACCTCTCTGCCAACTGAGCAAGATTGTTTTCTGAACAGCCTTCTTAGGCACCCTTAACTTACTTCCTATTACCTTTTACCTTCCTAGGTATGCTTCCTATTACTCCATTTACCTTTCCTAATTACTCTTTCAGTGTATTTTTGGAGGATCCCTCAAACCAGAGAGTCATGATCTGGTCAATGAGACACTCAGAAATTTTGAGGAGAGTGTAAATTGGAGGTGGTGTTGGACACCCCAGCAGGCAGGGCTACCATCCGTGGGGAACCTCGGCAGACCGAGAAGGACCACATGAATTTCAGCAGAGGCAAATGCAAGTTCTGCCCTGGCTGGCACAGAGCAGCCCCCTGCACCAGCACAGCTGGGAACTGCCCAAGGACACCTGGAGCACAAAGCTGCTCTTGAGTCAGCCCTACTCCCTTGAAGCAAAGAAGGGCACGAACATGGTCGCAGGTTGGAAAGAGATGCACAGTGAAGGCATAACATTTCAATTCTTGCAGGCAGCCAAAATCCAGCTGTGCAAGAACTTGAGCAACCAGTGTAAGCTGGGCCCGCTTTGAGCAGGAGGTGAAGTGGATAAACTCAGAGGTTCCTTCCAAACTATCTTATTCCATTACTCTACAGCCGTCCTATTACTGCGGTAAAAATTACATAGCCATCCACTTTAGGGTTTAACATATTAAAATTGTAACTATATTGTCTGCAACCTATAACTGTTTCAGATTGAAACATTATAGCATCACTGCTGTATAGACGTAAAAATTAGAAAAGAAAGATACAGTATATTTTTTCCCTCCTTCTTCCTTATTATTACTCCTGATATTTTACCTAGGCCACAGTGCTTGGAATCAATGTCAAATATGATCTCAAATCTTATTCGTGGAGTGAAGATCCAACTGAATTGAGAAGGAGTGCAGGGACAAAGATGACTGCCTTCTACTGACTCCTTAGTGCCCTTGCTTGGACCATGCACTGCTGACACAAGCCATCTGTTCCTTCACTCAGATACTGGTCTGCATTGAACATTTGGGCTGCCTTAGGGTGAAAATGGCTGCATACATGCCAAGTGGGACACATGCTGCATCACCTATATATTTTGGTCTGCCACTGCCACAGACTCTCAATTTCTCACAAACTTAGGGACAGAAATGGTAAAGAAGGGATAAATTAACATATTTAGAGTATTTAGGATTGTTACAAAGAAATGTGGTAAGATTTTGTGGTGATTTCATCTCACCCAGCAGCGAGCCCCACACAGCCACTTGCCCACTCCCCCATCACTAGGATCAGGGAGAGTTGAAAGCATAAAAACCAGAAAACTTGTGGGTTGAGAAAAAGGCAGATTCATAGGGAAAGCAAAAGGCTATCACTTCTAATGTTGCCCCCTTCCTTCTTTGCCCCCCACTTTCTATACTGAGCATGATGTCGTAAGTTCTAGAATATCCCTTCAGTCAGTGGGGTCACCTGTCCCCGCTGTGTCCCCTCCTAATTTCCCAAGCATGCCGAATTTCCTTGCCATCGTGGCAGCGGGAAAATCAGCAAAGGCCTTGGCTCAGCAGTAACAAAAACATCTCTAAAGGCTCAAATCTGTGTTCAGTGCAGATCCAAAACAGAGCTGAGGTAAAGAAAATTAATTCTATCCCAGACAAAAATAGCAGACAGGTTCACCACAGCGGTGGCAAAGCCACAACACGAGAGCCAGAGAGGTTTGCTGCTGTACAACTTTATAGCCGTAAAGCATAATATGAAATCGCCAACAGTGCTGAAGGAAAACAAAGCAGAGGTTTTTGTGAGCGGAAAGGATAACGCCAGAGCACCGAAGGGAACAGAATTTCAGGCCCGAGCCTGCACTCCAGGCGCGGCTGCACCGCTGCTGCTCCGGCGGCAGCGCCGGCCGCGGGCAGCGCCGGGGGCGCAGCGCCACCTGCAGCCCGCGCGGGGCACTGCAGGGCCCGCCGGCGGGTCAGGCAGCCTCGGCCTGCCGGGCTTGGTGCTCTCCTTTGGGATTGTCTGGCGGTTTGTTTGTTGCCTTTGCTTGGAAAGAATCTTGTCATTTTAGTCAATAGAGAGCTTTATCTTATTCAAATAGAGAGCCTATATGGTTAACTTCCAGCTGAAACCGTGCTAAAAAAAAATTGAGATAATGCCCAGAAAGCTACAGCCCAGCTACTTTGTCAATACGTGAGTAAATTGTCGAACTTTTTAAATGGTAAGCAATCTGTTATGGAAAATGTACATAGTCGGTTTCGCTGGAAAAGGTGTAATTAAATGATTGCATTTTGCAAATAATGTTAGCAAAAAAATCTGATTATTTGGCCATGTAAACACAAGTGTTTCTTTAATGCAGTGGTTCCACAAGCAGTGTACTTCAGAGAGGGTAAACAGGAAAGATTAAATGACTCCTTTTTAGTGACTCAGCTTTATTGAGCCCAGCAGTTACAGTCACAGTTGCCTTCAAAGTGTTTTATTGCTCTAAGCATACACTAAGCCAGATCCTAGTTTTCCAGTTAACTACACTGGGATCATTAATGCATATCTAATTTGGACATGAATTATTCAGGTCCCATTACTTTGGGCATTACTAAAAACCTTTAGCTAGTCAGGTAAGTGGTTAAGAGAAGATAAATGTATTTGCCATGCTGTAAATATACCACATTTGCAACAGTTTAATTACATTGTTTGGGTAGATGGAGTATTTGCTGATGACTTACACGATAAAAAAATTATAAAAATATGTGAGGACATATCTTCACTGGAATCACATTTTAGGTCAACCCTGTGCTTAACACTCTGTCAGAGTTTGACTGTTCTATGAAACTTGTTCCACAGGTAAACCCCTCAAAAAACCCACTACTTTCCTTCTTCAATTGTTTTAAGCAAAGATGCAGAGCTTGAACTACTGAAGAGTGAATAAGGTTTGTGGCTTGGGCACTGATCTTCAGAAAGATTCTGGCTGAACCAAAAGCAAACTCAGGGATCAGCAGAAGAGATGTCAGGGCATCTATGGGATAGAGGTGAGCTGGGCTTTAGGTATGAATTCACACTCTGAAAAGTCAGATCCATAGGGCACGACATTTAGCCATAGTGTAGTGGAAATGACATACCATTAAGGAGCCAAAAAGTACTGCCTGCTCACAGGAGACAGCTTCTGGGCAGAAGCTGTTCACATAATGAGTTTATAGAGTAATTCTCATGGAAGCAATGAGCTTGTGAGGTTTTTTTGCATCATAGCTGCTGCACTCCAGTAAATCATTTAGCCACTTACTTAAGCAAGCTCTAACTTAAATGTTTAAGCTAAACACTTCTAGCTATTTCTTTTGACATGTTCTTAAATGTTTTGGAAAACTACTCTTTGACATGCTGCCACCAGCATTGTGCATGATGCAAAATAAAATACATTTTAATAGGAAATCCTGAGCTGTGCTTGTAACTGGTATGTCTTGGGTGGTTTATTGGGGAGCCTATTAACAGCACAGATATGGTTATAGATAAGCTGAAAAAGCTTAAATGTATTATGTAATTTATTTCAGTAGTAATAAATAATTGGAAGGAGTCAGCTCAAAAGAACTGAGTTCTTCACAGCCTAATTCATATAAGTAGAGACTATTTTGGCAAGGCAGTTTGGAAATTACATTCATTCTAGGCAGAGAATGCATATCCAAACATTTCTTTACATAAGTACCCTCTCTTAGTTCTAAGCAGTAACATTTGTTTAGCCCTATGGTATCTACTAAAAGAGGACAGCTTCCCATCTAGTGCATTACCAGGTAGCAGAAACATTACCCATTATTGTAAATAGAGATATTTATTCTCCATTTCACATTGATGACATTCATTTATCCAACATGATTATAGGGATCACATTTTAATGCCGTAGTTCAGTACCAGTCACAGGAGAAAGGCTGGTAGAAAACACTTAGGTTCTTGAGAGCTGAAGTGAGATTCATCTCGCCTAATTTCAGCCTTTTTCTTACCTAGATTTTATTTATTGACCATAATGGAAGATAAACACCTCCAGAGAGAAAGTCATTAGAGAAAACCAGGGCAGAAAAATCAATTCAACCCTAGTTTTTAGATAATAGAGAAGTTTTGCCTAACACTGAAATCTCCTGTTTGGGACCTGGTTTGCCTTGGTGTTTCTGATAATTGCTTGTCAATGCAGCTTTCCTGGGGGTTGTACTTCTTGCTTTCCCTGTTGATCAAAGATGATCTACTCCACATCTTTTGCCAAAGGAAAATTAGGAAAGAAAGTTTGCTTTTTCTAGTGGATATTGCCAGGGTTTTCATCTTTCATAACTGGCAAGACCTATGCCAGTTCAGAGCTGGTTCTATTATAGCTTATACAAATCATGTCTTATTCATTTCGCCATTACATTACTCTCTAGCAAAAAAAATAAAAACCCAACCAAAACCACCCACCAATATATGTCTCAGTAATTAGTACTTGTCTGGCAGCCCTAAAGTAAGTTAAAATGATACTGCCATTTTCATTATTGCTGCCTTTGGCAATGTAATAGGAACTTATTATTATGGACTAGATAGGCAAAGATGTATATGAAAAATGTCAAAGGTCATAAATAATTCTTTCCAGGTCCCATTTACTCTAGGAACCTCTGTCAATAGTATATCTCTGCTGTAATATGCTGGCTCATTTACTGTGTCTACAGAGAGCAAGAACAATATCAAGACTTTCACTTATTTTCATGCCTGGCCCACACATTAAAGCAAACCTGAGCCAGAGGCCATCCCAGCAGAGACTGCCAGAGACACAAACCTCATTGCAGGCTCCCTTCTGAAAACAGGGCTGCAGAGCCTCAGTCATTTGGGAACTTTGGAATATTAGGTTAAAGTTTCCTCACAAGGTCTTTATGATGCGGTGTACATTTTATCCTAGGAAAGAATAGGGAGAAAACAGAGGAGTTCACTCATTGTCTTGAAGATGCTGCCCAGAAAATTTTGATGACAAGTAGAAGATTTATTACAGTTCTCCCTTGCCACACTGAAGTGGATGATTTCCATCTGCCCACTCCAAGAGTTCCAGAAATGGAAATAGCTGTAGTAAAGAGTCCCAAAAGGTCTGAAAGGTCAGTAGAATTTTACACTTCTTTAAGAAAACTGCAGATCATTTCTCAATTGGTTGGGATGTGCCACAAAAAACCCTATAGACGCTGTTTGTGTGCTGTTAAATGGCTTCAAACTGTATTTCTTGACATTTTGTTGGCTAATAAGAAAATACACCTAAGAATAAAATGCACATATGGAACATTTATTTGTCATACCATCCCTGACAAGTGAATTTCCCTTTAGACTATAAATACAGAACAGCTGTGAAAACCTAGACAACTCATTACAAGCAAGTATATGCTGAATGAGAAAATGAAAAGCAGTTATTTTGGAAATTGAGTCTTATGGCTCTAAATAACCTCATGGAAATTTTAATTAATTTCTTTCTACTAATCATGTTTTTTTTCTAAAAAGGAGAAATATGGATTTTTGTATTTTTTGGTGATACTTATGTCTTCAAAGTTCATCTGTTTAAATTTATTCATTAGACAGATATGACAAGCAGCAGTAGTATATGGTATTATCTTACACTGTCATAAGTTCAAATGTGAGATCAGATCCTTTCTAAACACTTAAAGTAGACTTGTAAAGCAGCATGGAAATAGTAACATGACTTTCAGGGTTTGGCCATATCAGGACTCATAGCTTTAAAAACAATTTGGATAAAATCTGCTGTCCGTAAACAGTATTAATGAAGATATTCTAAAGTTTATTAGACTGTGTGACTGTTTTTCCTATGCAAGCATACTGGAAGAAATAGATCAAACATTTTGTAACCAAGCATGCCCTATTAAACAAGTGCAATGCAGCACATTCTATTAAACAAGTTGCTTGGAAGCAAGATTTTAGAAGCTTTTCTTTTCCAAATAGAGCTTCAATGTGAAAACATGAGATGGAAGTTTTGTGTAGTCATCTTATGTCAACAGAGAGGGATATATTTCAGGCACAGAAATCAACATAATTCTTCAGGCACATACTATAGAGTAATTTTACACAACTGGTGGTCTTTCCTTAAGAAAAGCCCAATGCTGGAGCAGCAGGGATTCTGCAGGTCAGAAACAGCGTGGGAAAACCTGCTGGTAACATGGATGGCATTCTCATTTCAGTGAATGGCAATTATAAGCATTGTCTGAAAGTCATCAGTAAATACATAAAACATTTCAGATGAATTTTTATTTTAGTCAATTAGCAGCAAAGATGAGAGATAAATGGTTTACTTTATGTTTCCCCTTAAGTAATTAATGATTTCTATTGCTATTATTCCAGGATATAAAACAGCATTAGTATACTTAAGACAGAAAATGTTTTCAAACCCAAATTATAATAATCTACAGCAATAGATCACATTATTATATGAATAGAATTGACTTAAAACATCACCATAAAAATAATTTTTAAAAGGGCTTTAAAGTTGTATTATTTTGTCAAATTGCATAAAATGTCAAGCTAACATTTCATGCCCCTCAGTGTGAAAATCAATTTAATTAGATACATTTAAAACCAGTAATTATGGCAACTTGGTCTGATTAACACAAGTTAAAGCAAGCCTGGGTTTATGTTAATTGCATTAAATACCCGAATTATAACTTTTGTTATTAACAGAAATATTTCAAAAACTGATAGAAAAGCACTGAGTAGTCTGCAAAAAGAATTTAAATGTGCTCATCCTTCACATACTTTTTCATCTTTCCCTTCAACATCCTGAGAGAAGAAGCTTTCCTCTTTTCTCTGGTCTACCCCTGCACACTTTAAAAGCATGTCATCACAATTGAGGCAAATGCCGATCATCAAAAGAAAACGAGAAAGAAAGGAAGATATTCCACTGTTTCACTACATTAGCTAATGTCTTACCTTGCATCTTTATTCAGCAGAGATCTACCAATTCTCTGCTGATTTGGTACTTGAACCCAGGAAGTTAGGTTGTTATCCTATTTTTAATAAGTCCAAGCTAGGTTTTATATGTCACACTCACATTGAAACATAGCACTACATTATCTCTATCCAGTAATAAAATTTAATAGACAAACCCCTTCTTTTTTACTGTATTTTTTTCCAGTGGTAGGTTTAGTCTGAATCCCTAAAATAACATATATTGTTGACTCAAACTGTCCTGCAGGGCTGCCTCTATTCTTGCCAGAATTTGACATTTATAGGTTTATATAAGGTCATCTTTCTCCACAGGCTAAGAATTACAGCAATGTCAATTTTTCTGCTTAAGAAAGCCAGTTCCCAAAAGGGCAAGTGACTACAGGATCCAATTGCTTGGAAATTATTTCCAAAAAACCTGAGACAGCAAAGAGATGATGAAGTTTAATGGCACCTCTCTTTTATCCAGAAATTTAAAATTCTGGAATTATGTTATCTGTTAAGAATGATGAGGTGTATCCGTAGTTTTAGGAAATATAGACTGGTCAAAGAAGTGAGCTAATGCTTAAGTCAAGGGAAAACACCCATACATGAGCTAAGGGACTGTGAGTCACAACCAAGTTGGCTTTAGCGACAGCAATCATGTGTTTGTTGATGGAAGACAGTGCTGTGCCTAGAAAGGAAAGATATTTTCCCCATTTCTGGGATCTGCAATTCATTACCCACACGGGACTGTGTGAAGTTCTAGCACAACTTCATTTTTGTTCTCCTGCTGCAAGGACTAATTTTTTCTGGAATTTATTTTCCAGTACAACAACCCAATGCCCTTCCCGCTGCCCCCACGCTTCTCCCCTCTGAGTAGTACCTCTATATAATTTTTGTAGCTTTGCACTACAGTTGGCTTGAGTCTTTGAATGAATTGAAATGCAATTCACCTTCATATAAACCACCCCCCACTGATAAACTGATAAATAAACAAACCAGAGCCTGGAAAAACCCCCAAAATATAATATTTTTAGTTTCTTTCAGTTGTATTCATGCCACCATCTTCCTCCTTCTTCCTCCTTTTTCCTCCTTCTGTTCTAAGATCAAGTTAAAAATACTCCATATCCAACCAAAGATCTTTCAACAACAAACTGTCACTTTCCTCTTTTTAATTGCAAAATTATGTTGTTGAGTTTCTTTTTGTAGCTGGCACAAAACCATGGTACCTTTCAGTTTTGTTATATAACACACACACACACACACACACATACATACATATGTAGTTCATTACACTGTAGAAGATCTTCATTCGTACATGAGCTGCACTTGCAAATTCCAGTTCTTCTTACTCGGTTTCCCTTGAGTATTGCTCTTACCTAGCACAGAACCACCTAAAATACTGCTCTGTTCTACATTCTCTGCTACAATCTTACTTACAAGCTCTTTCCTTCCATTAAAATCAATGAAAAAACACCGCCACCCCAAACCCCGCTCTGCCAGATTTGCATATGGCAAAAGCCCCAAAAGACATGGATGTAGAGGGATTTTATTTGTATTTTATCTTGCTCTGTGAATGTTGACTCTCACTGCAGGTCCCAACAATGACTTTGCCCAAAGCAAACCCTCCTCTTCCACTCAAATCAAGCAGCAATCTGGTTGCTTATTCACTGATACTTTTCTCAGGTGAAGTACAAATCCTGCTCTCCTGGAGCACAGTCCTACCCCTGGAGAGATGCCTAGGAAGGCAGAGGTGAACTCCCTTGAAAGGTTAACATGCCCTCTGATACTCCTCTTGTGAGCTAATGAAATTTCTATTACTCATGCACAACACATTATTGGTCTACTTCCCATTTTCAGTCTTCCATTACGTGGGATATGGGACACATCAAAAAATTTCATATGTTTGATTCAAATGCACAAACCTCAACTACGCACTGCACTTCTTTCATATACCACACTCGAGATTTTCAGATATTAGTAAATATAATTTCAGTCACCCCACATATTATATATGAAATTGACAGCATCTATTTTGTAGGAAAAAAAAATTATCAAACTTCCATACTTAACACCACTCTATTTGTTGGACGTTTTAATGATGAAACATTTTAAGTAGAATGTAACTGGAAGCCAAACAAATAGATCCAAATCCACAAAAACAACACATAAAACTCTGTTACAAAAAAGTGAAGCTTCACTGACAACTATATTTAGGGTTACTCTTGCTTTAATGTACCACAAATTTTAATGTAGCACTAAGTCAGAGGCTTATTAAAATTCTCTATCAGATTCCCATGCCCCTACAAAAATAATAAAATCAGGCCATTTGACAAGAGGTATTTTTCACAGTATATAGAAATGTTGTAATTTATACCTGTCTTAGTCCAAATTTCTTAGCAGAAGTATCCATCTCTATTATCTGCACCACTGAAATGAACAAACAAAATTGTTAAAGCCCACCTCAGCTCACACAGTGAACCTCAGAGATGCCTGGGTAAACAGCAGTGTTCACACTTATACATTCATTAATGTTAATGGTAGATATGATAATCAGTATTAATTCCTTCTATTTATCTATTCCTCTGCACATATTCATACCAGAGAGTGTGCTTGAAGTACCTGGTCAGGAAAACAACAGTTCTTGTACCTCCATCTCAGCAGAGTTTCACTATGCAGCTGTGCTGTGTCCACATGTCCACAGGGAAGCTGCAAGATGTGTGCTTTCCTCATGGGGCAGTTTTGAGAGCTAAAGTGGGGAATGAGGAGAAAATGAGAAAAGTTAGGTGGTCTTTTAGAGTCTGTTGCCTGACTTTGCTGAGAGTCCCCCATATAAATCACAGACCAGTGCCAAAATGGAATGCTGACACCATTTTATATCAAAGACAGCTGTGTTTGCTCCTCAGGTTTTTTGAAGGTGGTCCTGAGTGACACCTAAAATAACCTGTAAACATGATTTGCCTCAAATCAGAAAACTCAAGATATTTCACTTACAGAGGCAATATTCTAATTTTTCTCACACAATAGTGTCTCTGGACTCCTGACCTTCAAACATATACTGGATTGCCATCTCAAAGAACTTTTCTTCACTCAGGATGGCATTTTTGGCATTTCCAAAATGTTTTAAGGCACTTCTTTTCCACAGTAACTGTGGTTAACAGGGTAAAATTAATAAAGTAGAAAGTGCAGTTGATCCAAAATGGATATGGTCACTGGGTCACTTGGTAAAGTGGATAAACTTTTTTAGAGAGAGGAAAATGGAACATAAAAAACCCCAAATGACCTCCCTGTACCTTCTGCATACAGTTTCTCTCCTTGTACCTTACTGAATAAGTAAGATGCTGATTCTTATTTGGATCCTTCTCTGTGTATAGAAGGGCAAACCCAGTATTTTTTTGGCTGAATGACAGAGAGGTAATGATAGAGAAATAATAAGAATGAATGCTTCAACTAGTGAAAGACCCTGAATGAGACACTGTGGATGTTTGTTTCTGGCATGACGGGACACAGTCAGTGACTTTTATAGGTTGACTTGCAGGTGAGTTTTAGCTGTGTAAAATGGTGGAGTTGAGGATCAACTCTAGAAGCTCCCTTTAAAATTTCTCAGTTATTTAAAATAGAGACAAAAAACAGATTTTCAAGGAATCTAAAATGAAATAATTTCTCTTTCCAACACCTACAGTAAGAATAATCTTCATGATTAGAAAGCCATGGGTTAGAAAAATTGAAATGGAGTAAGGGGCTACTGTCCAGGTTGTCAGTAACATGCGGAGGGCTGAGTTTAGCTACTAACCTCCTACTGTAAATTGAAGTAATAAAACATTAATTTTTTTTTTTTTTAATAGAGGACGAGAAAATTTTTCTTCTTTTTTAGGGAGTTGTGAAGAGTAATCATTGTTTGAAATAGGCAAGGAAATTAATGGAAATTGCAAACCATCTATACCCTTTTAATTCACACAATAAAAAAAAAACTTGATGGATAAACTGAGGAAAGCATGCAAGTGTCGTTGGTGTTGAATTTCTAAACATTTACTTGGAATAACCTTTGGCTACCTTTTAAATATATTAAAAAACTTTGTAAAGTATGTAATATAAAGGTATTAAAATTCTTTTAACCCATATAATGTTTTCATTATTAAAATAGCTTATGTGATGGTGGCCAATAAACAAGAGAAAAGGGATTCATTAGGGAAACAGCAGTTAAGAAACGTACAGTCTTTCAGGTTTAGGATGAAAAGCAATGAGGTTGAAAAGAAAGAGTTACAGAAACAAAGAAGAAATTTCAACTAAAATGGAATTCTTCTGGCACATTTTTTTGAAAATATAGAAAATACTGAACTATAATTGACAACAGTTTTCAACTTGCTACTGAAGCTGACTCTGTATCCAGAAGACTCCTAAGATTCTGGTTCGAATAAAGTAAGAAAGACTTATTTAAAGTTGTTTCCCACAAAAATTCTCAGTGTATTTTCCAGCACCATCTGTGTGAATTGAGACCTGAGGGCTTTAGAGCCAAGATGTCTTGGAGTCCAAATATTCAGTCAGAAAAAACTTCATAAACATAGAAAATCCTAACATAAAACTACAGAAAACTTAATTTCACCTTTGGGATTATGCTTCGATTAAGGTTTCTGTTTCCTGTTCACTTTTTTATTCACTCATTTGTTTACCATTGAACGAATGAACTATTTCTGAGGAATTTCTGAGAATTTCTGCCCTATAATGAAAAAAAAAATCAACAAAAAAACCCCCAGCCAATCAACCAAAAAAAAAAAAAAAACCAAAACAAACACACAAAAAACCCCAAACCCACAAAACAAACAAACAAACAAACCCAACAAAAACCCACCAAACCAAAACAAACCAAAACCCCCCAAACAAACAAACAAAAAAACAGAGGGAAAATAACTGTACAATACAATCCATTTTAGGTATTTTGTTCTACTACCATCCTGCTCCCATCTTATTTGAATTTCATGAGAGAAAAGAAACACAACATCTGCCTTTCCCTAATTTTGATGTCCTGGCAGTTTCAGATTAGTGGAAAACCCTGCAAACTGCTTAGTTTTACATTCGGTGTAAGTGACATGATTACAACAAAGTTCTTTTGTCTTCTTGTAAGTAATACTTAGAGGGGAAAAAAAAAAAAAAGAGAAGAATAGAAAAAGGAGAGTAAACATGGTGTCTTAAAAAAGAGGAATCTGAGATACCCTGTTGTGACAGCAGAGGGAATACTGAACTTATCATTCCTTCTATGCAGCTTGTCTGGAGTATCAGAACCCACAGTTCAGAGATGTAGGGCATTAAAGAAAAAACCCAACAAAACAGGAAAAACCCCAGTAACTGTGGAGCTAATGCCATAGATTATGTAGCCAGTATATATGAATTATTATTATACATTGAGTATTATTGTTCTCCAATCAAGTTCAGACAAGTGGTAAATATTTCATTAAGGCATAAAAAGTTCTACTTAAAATGGACTTCCTCCCATTTCAATTAAACCAAATATGCCTTATCAACTCAAGTGAGTTTTAGACATGCCTTCCCTAGTAACTAGGTTTTAATGTTGAAATCCTGCAAATATTTTGACTTGCTTCAATTTTTTTTCTCATATTGAAGATCAAAAAAATCACAAAATATGTCCTTGGATATGTCTAATGCTGCATATGGAGTAAAAAAGGTTAGAAAGCTGAAGACATGTCAGATATGCACTCTTTGCAATTTAATTTAAAGTGCCTAAGTTCTGCCAGATATGTAAAGATAATAATAGAATTGGTGAATTTGCAAGGCTGATTTGAGTGGCTGAAAAACTGTGTGAATTAGGTGCCACTGCAAACTTTGCTGCACATACAAAGCAGCACCCTTCATAGAAAGTGAGATGTATTTCCCCTTGCCATGAATATCCACAGGATTCTGAATTTGCTTTTTTTATTTCCTTACTTGTAGTACTAATCTAGAGTTTAACATCTTTGTATATTATTCATCTACTATGACAGATTTTGCCCCAACAGATTATTTCACTCAGTACCTCCTTTTATAACTACTTCTTTAATTTCTGTTACCTTAGTAGAGATATTTATGTTCTGGTAATGTATCTAACTGTTAACATTAGTTATTCCTCATTTTCACTAGAGAATATTAATGCACTTCTGGAAAAACTTATTTAATGGCTTTAGGCATTTTGGGAATGCAGAAATAACTTCAGAATAAAATAACTTAAAAAAACAACTGGAGTGCATGTGTAATTAATACCATTTTTCTCATCTGAGAGAAAGATTGGTCCTGAAAATGTAATTGCAGTTTATTAGTTAATTCCATTTTTCCTCTGACTGAGGGGAATCCTTTCTTTTCAAAAAAAATGATGAGCAGTTATATTGAGTAAGGAGAAAATAGATATGAAGATATTTCAACATTATGTTCATATCTCTCTACTGCTCTTGTCAACAAAGCTTCTATCATTAGGGATACTTGCGAGGTGTTATATAAAGGAGTATTAGAAACATTTTCTTAGTGTAGTTTCCACAGGTCTTGGATTCTTCTGAAGCCTTGTTAACTCCTGGAATTTTAAGAAAGACTAAAATTCTCTGAAACTAAAATTTCAGAGGCTCAATATTTTCCACTGAAGTCAATGAGGGATTTTGTTTCAGAGCTTGAATTCCCAAAGCTGTTGGGAGGTTTATGCTTATCAACAAGCTGACAGCATTCATCATTCTAAATATGTCTGTACATGGAGCCCTTCTGATAATAGTGAATTCCTCAGTCTTCAAATCAATCTGGCAGCATCCCTTCAATGGATAAAATTTATAATTTATAATTAAAGTTCAAATTCAGAGGCAATTATTTCACACTGATGTTCAAGGAAGGGTGTAGATTACTTTGTTATGCAATCACCTTTAAAGTCTATTTTTCCACAGACAGATAACTTGATTAGCATTTTTTCATTATGTTCATCAACATTTCTCCTTTAAGCAAATTCAGTGTCTCATAATTAATTTTATGTTATCATTTGTATTTCACTCTAATGTTTCAAATCTACTTTTTACAGAAGACAGAAAATTCTCAAAAATTTACATGTCTTCAGAGATTTTTTTTTTCCAAATTTAACTCTCAGGAAGTCTTTAGGAGTAGAGGTCATGGAGAGAGAATATTTCGGCTTCAGCATTGCTGAATCAATCCCAAGACTCCTTTAGGTCATCTTTAGGTCATCAATTATTATCTAATCTTTTTTCAGCTATCAATTTTGTTCTATTACTATTTTTGCCAAACTTAACAACACCATGTAGGATCTGAGATGTGTTAAAGCAAGAATAATATTTTACTTTCATTTCACTCAATCCAGATAATAATGATTAATAAACAAAAGAAAACAGCAAATTAAGAGAAAAAATAGTTAAAACGTCTGTGAAAAAAATGGATTTCATTATATGAAAATTATTTTAATTCTACCTAAAAATAACAAATAAAAACACTTTGAAGTGAGCGTTTCAGGATTCAAAAAAAATTATGAAATATAATTTAAATTTTACCTACAAATGCGATCTGTTGCAACCTTCAGGTTGTACAACAACAACAACATCAATAGCAATAAACGTAATAATTCGATTTGGCCTCATGTTTCAAATATTGCAGAAAAAAAACTTCCAGGAAAATTCCAGTCTAAAACGTATAACATGATCTAAATAAAAGCTGCTATAGGAAATGAAATTGTGGGCTCAAGCATCACTTTTATTTACATATTGCTGAGGACAGCAAGGGCATCTAAATTTCAGCAATGCAGATGAAGATTAGGCTGAGGCCCTTGACACAGCCTCTTGATATTGCTGAGATGATATATTATATATGTGGTACAGCATATAACAGACACACTAACTATATATTTCTGGAGAAATACATGTCAAAGTACCCTATCTTGTTACCTTAAAGGTAAAAAGGAGAGAATGTAACAGTTTTAGTGCATGTGTTTAAAATGCAATTTTGCTTTTAAATGGCAATGATGTCTAAAAAATGATGTTCTGTTGCGTCATTAGGAGGAACCAGCATATACCTACAAATCCATGAGGGAATGATCCTGAACTTTTATACTAACCAAGTTTTGGAGTGGAGGCTATGAATTACTGATAGATTGCTAAATGCACCTGCTGCATCTAAATATTTTGTGTTTTACCATTAAATTATGAAGTTGTGCTTTTCCTCATGTCTGACATTTATTTCAAGCACAGGTGATTCAAGCTTTCTGAGTCATAGATATTGGTTATGTGCTGCAGGCCCAGCTTCTCTGTACATATGGATTAAATTACATTTTGAGATAAAGATCAGATCTTAACTGTCATGTGGTGATCATCAGATTTCTTTTTTGTGCACAAAGGCCTGCAGTATACCTTAAACACTACAAATCCTGCTTAGAGTAGTGTTAAAGGTTTGACATATGTCCAGCAGGATTGACAGCAGATGACATCTGAAGCACTGATGATCAGAAGTTATTTTGAAAGTGGAATCCTTACTTTCCAAAAGCAGTACCTCAGAAGAAAATCTGACAAACCAACTCCTAAGGACTTTGTGAAATTCATACATCAGCAGCTGAATGAATGCCAGGTATTTACATGTAATATATCTGCAGTGCTGTGTAATTTTTTATTACAGTGCTGTGAGCGTTATTTTTAATTCTTTATTCTAATGACTTGTGAGTTGATTTTCTAGTTTATTGGAAGAGATGGTCTCCATAACTTTGATGTAGATTATATTTTTATATTTTTTTCAAGAAAAATATGTTTTTCTTGAAAAGTTTGTTGGTTCTGTTTTTCCTCACAGAAAGATACCATAATTCTCACTGAAGTCAAAATTTGTACAGAAGAAAAATAGATTTTATTAAACCCATGATATATCTAGAAAGAAAAAAACTACAAAGAGAAGTGATTTTTTTTCTTTTCTATTTTTATTTGTCATTTCAGCTAAAATTTGTGTTTTATTTCTCAGTCACACAAGAAAATCTAATCTTGAAATATTTATGCCATCAATCCTAATTTTATTGCTGTCAGTTCATTGAAATATATGTTAATTACTCATCTCTTTCATCTTTCTTTTTCCCATTCCATAATATTTCAAAATATCCTCAATACAAGAACTTTTATAAAGAGTAAATTAACTTCACCCATTTTTCAACCAGAAAAATGTCTACTCCCACAGAATATTTTAAATTAAATCCAGTGGCAACAAAGGACAAAAAAAAAAAAAAAATTAAAAATATTTCTTACCAATTGAAAAAAATTTGGAACTGTTTCACTGCAAATCATTCAGAGAGACTGTATGGAGGAAAATGGAATTATTCTATTAAATTAATTTTATTAGCTTGTTTCATTTTTTCCTGAAAAGCTTCCTGCAAAAGCTTCCAGGTTTTGTCTTCAATTGAAAATCTCTGGTCATAATTATTGAGGAACTGGCTTTAGTTCCCTAACTATTCAAATCAGAGAAAAAATACTAATTAAACTGAATTTATTTTCAGTGTTACCTTACATATATTCAAACATATTTATAGTGATAAAATTCAATCTATGCATTACTACTTTAAGTTATTTATGCCAAATGGTACAGCATTTTGTGGCATCCTTACTTTTAACCAGACTAATGCATCACCTGCACATACGTGGGCTGCAGTGAATGTAATTTTGGAGAGCCTTCAATGTATGATCTGATATGATCTATATTAATATATAGAACTAATGCAAATTCATTGCAAATGATCTACAGATGCATCATTCTTTGTATGTACATACATTTAAAAGTTACTAATTGTAATTGGATCTGTATTTCTGGTTGCTCAGTTTTTCTAACTCATAAAGGTCATGACTCAAGATGTTTGGCAGAATGACATTTGGAGAGAGAAGGAACCGTTTGCTATCGGAAGCAAAAAGAGATAAACAGAAATGCAGAAGAAAGCACTAAATGTCAAGCACTTCAAAACCATGCCACTTTTCATGCTTTTTTATGTTAAAGTATTTACATAAAAATTCTTAACACAGTTTGGAGAAGTGGCTCAACAGTACACAAAGAGATAAGGTGTAATTAAAAATAGGTATTGGAGAAGAGACTACATTTACTTCCATAACACGAGAAGACCTGAACCTCAAAATCAATGTTACCAGCAACAGGGGAGAAGAAGAGACAGAAGAGAGTTTGCTCCACATCCTGCCAGGATATTAGCATTTGGCTAATGCAGCACAAAGTGCAGCACCAAGGTTTTCTCTGATTTTTCAAGTGATGCATCACAGCCCAGGAAGCAGAGAGATGAGATGCCACACAGTCACTAGAAGATGTGTTCTATGTAATTTCAACCAGACACTCAATTCATGCCCCCCACCATGAACTGTTATAAGGGGAGAAGAGTTCAAGACCTCCTTTTTTATTAGGTTTGAGCCCAAGTCATACACAGCATTTGCTGCATGGGAGAATGCAAAGATCTCTGTACAAAAGCCCTGTTATTACACAGCAGATCTAAGGGAGAATTTCAAACTAAGCACCTAGCCTGTTCTAAGTGGCATATTACCACATTTTAAATTCAAATTTTATTTTATAATAGTATTACTATCTTGACTTGATATTAGCTGAATCTAAACTTTAAAATCCTGGTTTCACTGGCAGTAATATGAATTTCATTATTGCCTTTACTGAGGCTAAATTTCAGCTGATGCAGAGTGACTTGGTGAACCCATGATGATTTGCACCAGTTGAGGATTTGACCCAGTTTTGCTGAGCACTGCTGGGCTTTGCACTATGGACACCTGCCCACTGGGAATAAGGTTAACCATTACCTTACTTTACAGGCAAAACTACATC
This sequence comes from Phylloscopus collybita, assembly GCA_027886175.1. Classification (NCBI taxonomy): domain Eukaryota; kingdom Metazoa; phylum Chordata; class Aves; order Passeriformes; family Phylloscopidae; genus Phylloscopus; species Phylloscopus collybita. The sequence continues at coordinate 41,816,602 of JAJNNQ010000006.1, read as the reverse complement.
CATCAAAAGGTCAGAACTTCCTGTCAGGACTAGCTTGAGGTGAATTTCAGAGACTGCTGTAAAAGTACCTTAATGAAATGCAGAAGACAATGCAATATCCCAATATCCCATCCCACTTTACAGCAAAGGAGAATATATGACATTCATATCGAAGAACACATGATAGGTTATTCTTTCCTCCATTGCTGCTGTGGTTTGCTTTTTCTAATAGTTTCAGACAAAAAGCTGAACATTATTTCATTTCATTTTGAGGCTGTATTTTAATAGTAAATGTATGAGATACAGTCCCAAGCCCTTTGTACAGATTATTTGATATCAAACAGATTCAGCATTTCTTTTAAGAACTCAGCCTGACCTTTGGATAAACCTTGATCAGCACTTAGGACTATACTATATTGTCATCACTCAGAACAACTGGAGTGGGATGACTAAACTTTTGCTCAGATAAAATGTATTCACTCCACTAATAGAAATTGTTTCCTTGTCCAGAATATCTCTGATCCACTAAATGCAGAACTTCCAGCTCTTGCTGCTCAGCATGTTCCTCCACTTGAACCATAAAGAACCGTGTACAGCAAGGTAGGAACTACATTTCTAATAGTCTGAATTGCCGATGCCATTGCAGCATTTGCTCTATGAGGGGCATGACAACTGTGCTTTACCTAATGTATTATTTATCAAAACATCTTTTTAAAAAGGTATCTCATCCTTTGGTGTTCATGGTCTTCTGGCTCTGACTGAATTATCAGTTGAAGGCTAAATGTTTCAGCTGGAGGCATTTGACTTTTGAGGGCTGGAGACAAGAGAATAAAATCTTTGTAGGAGACATCACCTCGGTAATCCCTCTCCCTTACGTAGTTTCTGCCTTTGTTGTACATATCCATAGCAGTCCCAAAAGTCCAGGTACAGTCACCATGTAAGACACTTTCCAAGCCTTCCTGTAGTCTCTATGAGTGTTCAAGGCCAGCTGCATCCCTCAAAGGAGAGCCTGAGGGCAGTTCTTGCACATGTGGTATATACAGAGAGTCTGAAAGTCTGCCTCTGGGCACTTCTGCTCCCAATCTAGCATTTTCCCAAAGCTCACTAACTGCAAGAGAGGCAGGGTTTGTGACACACTGTGTGCATTAGGAGTGCTCCTCCTCTGTACATGAAGGTTGAAATCTATTCAATAAGTCAGAGAATCGAAATATTTTTTCTTATTGGAACAAAAGACAAAAGGCACCCAAAAATGTGAACCATTTTATTAAATTAAATTATTAAGTGTACTTAAATATCAAAAGTAATGAAGGAAAAACATACTGGGTAGCATCAGTCCATATTTATAAGTTACTTTTGGGCTCTGGTGTGCTACTGTAGGAATTGCAGTTGTTTGAACTGTAAAATAAAATGCCAGTGATCACCATCCAAAAGAATGGCTTTACTCCAAAGCATTGTGGCAGAAACAATGTGATTATTCTGTATTTGCAGAATAGGAAAACTCTGCAAAATATTAAATGTCACTGCAAATGCACTTCCAATGTGCATTTCAATAACAAAGCAGATAATTATATACACAACAGGAAAAACAGTAAGGATGCTAATGCTAAAGGAAGGAAATTAAAAACATCATAAATGTAGGCAAAGGTAGGTAAGAAAGTGCTTGAGTATTTAACTGTGATATGCAGCTTCTTTGCACAATGGATGTTTCAGGAAAGATTGACAAAAGGAATAATATAAGTTCCAAATATAGATACTATGTGTAGGTTTAAAAGATTTTTTATGAGTAGATCTATTAACCTGGCTGGAAAGGAATATAAAATACAGCATGAAATAGCTGGAAATAGCATGTGGTGAAGTACTCTGAAAGAAACATGAAGAGACCAATTATCACTGTACCCGCAACAAAATCTACAGAACAAGAGCAGAACTATAATAGGCAATTCTTACAGTGTTATTTTATGTTGAAGTATATAAAGCTAGAAAGCTAGATGTAGGCTATAACAAGAGAATAAAGGAACACACCCCATCAAAATCTTTTCAGTTTGGCAGGAAATTTCACTTGACATGCAGAAAGCACTGATGGATATGAATAATTAGGCCAGAAAACCTGGAGCATACAAAGCAGAAACTTTAATTCCAACATGGGTTTTTATCTCATGCTGCAGCTATGATAGCTGTTACATAAAATATTGTTTCCATTGGGAGATACCGAGTCCTTCCAAAAACAAAATCCATGAGCACTCCTAAATACTACAGCAGACAAATCAAAAGTCATGGAGTCTTAATGTAACAGATGGCTGCTATGGTGATGCTATCCTTGACACTTAGGTAATAAGTAAGGTAAGTAATCAACAGATGAATAGTTTTTACACATATTTCTCAGAAGGGTTGTCCAAGGTAAAGAAGCATTATTGTCCTTGTGCAAACAGCAATTCAAACCACAGACAGAACATCACATCTAATTATGGCTGCACAGTAAATCTGGAACATATCTGGGAACAGAGCATGAGGTTACTAACTCCCAGACTCGGATTCTATCTGCAAAAAAACATTACCCTTGGCTGAGATCATATTACTAAGTTACACTGAAAAGAATTGGAATAGTAGCCATCAGACAACCATTATATTTGTACAACACTTGAATTTATAGGATCTGGTTTAAATCTTCTTTATGGACTTATAATGAAGTTAGTGGACTCCCAGTGGAGCCTGTGAAAGTGCTCTTAGATCAGAACATAGCAGAGAATCATGACATATATGCTTGAGGTAAAAAACAGCTTTCTAAAGTAATATAGGATGAAAGCATAAGTTGTTGCAGAATGAATTCTCCCACAGAATATTTTAGATTGATTGGAATGATTCCAAAAAAGCAAAGCTTTTTATTCTGTGATAAAAATAAATATCTGGCCATAAGGCTTTCATTAAGAATTTCACTATTATTTGATATATAATTTAACATTCAATGCACTTTAATATCATGCTCTTTGATACTTTTCTCAGGCAGAAGTTAAACAGTGCTGCAGCAAACCAAAAAAGGCCTTGAAACCAACAGCAAAACCTTATATGCACTAATTTCAAGCCTAAAGTTCCACTTCAGTGTACAGACCTTGTCAGACTGCACCTGCAGTCTAATGGGAAAAAAAAACAAAACCCAACAGGCTATAGCAGGTTCAGCCAAGGCAAAGAACAGTCTGAAATTCAACAAAGGCAAATGCAGTGTTTTTTCCTTGCACCTGGGGAAAAACAGTCCCAGGCACCAGTACAGGCTGGGGGCTGGCCTGCTGGAAAGCAGCTCGTGAAGAAGGACCTGGGGGTGCTGGTGCACAGCCATCTGTCCATGAGCCAGCAGTGTGCCCTGGTGGCCAAGGTCAGTGGGATCCCGGGGGGCATTAAGAGGAGCATTGCCAGCAGGTCGAGGGAGGTGATCCTGCCGCTCTGCTCAGCCCTGGTGAGGCCACATCTGGAGTGTTCTGTCCAGTTCTGGGCTCCTCAGGACAGGAGAGACACAGAGTTCCTGGAGTGGGTCCAATGAAGGGCAAGAAGGATGATTGAGGGACAGGAGCCTTTTATGAAGAAGGGCTGAGAGAGTTGGGCCTGTTCAGCCTCAAGAAGAGACTTCTGAGAGAGAACCTCATCACTGTACACAGGTATCTGCAGGGAGGTGTCAAGAGGACGGAGCCAAGCTCTGCTTGGTAATGCCAAGCAATAGGACAGGAGAAAATGGACAGGAAATGATGCACAGGAAGTTCCAGCTGAATATGAGGGAGAACTTCTTTACTGTGTGGGTGACCAAGCCCTGGAACAGGTTGTCCAGAGAGGATGTGGAGTCTCTCTCAATGGAGATATTTAGTAACCTTCTGGACTCAGTCCTGTGCAATGTGCTCTGGGATGATCCTGCTGGAGCAGAGAGGTCGGACCACATGACCCACAGTAACCCCTTTCAACTTGACCCATTCTGTGATCCTGTCATTCTGTAAGAATTTTTTTCCTCAAGTAGTGGATGATACCAAGCTGATTTGGGTGATTGGTACACTGGAGGGAAATTGACCTTGACAGTCTTGAGAGGCCTGCATGAACCTCATGAAATTCAACAAAGCTAAGTATAAGGTCCTGCACCTGGGTCAGGGCAATCACCAGCATTGACTGGATGATGATAGGATTGAGAGCATCCCTGCAGAGCACCTGAGGATACTTTGCATAAAAAATTGGCCAGTAGTTGTGTTATAGATACAAAAACGAAGTTGAAACTTTTTAATACTTGTGTCTGTATACTAGCTGTGCGTGTTTCGATTTCTCTTTGTAACTGTGTTTATTTTCCAACTAGCTCAGAGTTGTTACAAATACTTACTGTTGTAATGTTGTTCCAATAGTTGTTAGATATTGTTGCACTATTTGGTTACGAATGTTTGTAAGAGTTTTGTTCGGCTGCCTCCCCAAATACAGTTAAAGGGACAACACCAAGGAAAAGGGGGATCTTCTACCCTTCCCCAAACAACTTAAAAACTGAGACCACCACCCAGCACTTTCATTGGAGGACACGACCACCCAATCAAAACACGGCAGGAAGCAATGATTTTATTTCCTATATTATATTTTATAACATATTTTATAACAGTAAATGATTGGCCTTTCCTTTTTAACATCTTTGGATTTACGGCCTCATCATTAAACTTGCAACATTGTAACAGTTGTGTATTAGTTTTGTGTGGAAGCTTTGGTAGCATGGGGCAGCAGGGGTGACTTCTGTGAGAAGATGCCAGAAGCTTTGCCCATGTTGGAGAGACCCAAAGCCAGCTAGTTCCAAGATGGGTCTACTGCTGCCCAAGGGCAAGCCCAGCAGTGACAGTGGAAGCATGTCTGGGATAGCACATCTGAGAAGCTGACTAAGTCTTCTGTGCAACAGCAGCCAAGAGATAGGAGTGGGAATATGTGGGAGAAACAGCTCTGCAGGCACCAAGATCAGTGAAGAGTTGTGGAGACAGGACATGGGGCAACAGCTTTAGACTGAAAGAGGGTAGGTTTAAATTGGACATAAGGAAAAAAGTTCAAGGCCAGAGTCAATGGGGTTTGAGCAAACTGGTGAAGTGGAGGGTGCCCCTGCCAATGGTGGAGGGTTGGTCTAGATAACCTTTAAAAGTCCCTTCCAAACAAACCATTCCATGGTTCTATGAAGTGCTGACTGTAACACCACCAGAAATGTAATGGAGGAGCCTGGGCCATCTGTGAATTTTTGAAACATATTTCAACAGATTGATGATGAGACTGAAACAGAAATTGTGTCACAGATCTTGTTCTTCACCTGTTTCTCAAGAACATGTCTTACTCTATTGCCCCCATGCTATAATTTTACTTTAATCAATAAACCCATATAAATTGCACTTCCTAGCTCTTCATATTAACTATCTTGTCATAAATAACTTACAAAAAAGAAACTATGTTACATTTTTTTCCCCGCTGTAAATCTGTCACCTTTCTCAACACTATCACACTGAAGTAAGGAGAGCCAGGAACCCATGAATGCACTTATTAATTCATAAAACCCAACCATGCTAATTATGAAGGATGAATGATGAGGCAATTTCTCTCTTTGTAGCCCAATTCCTTATTTGTTTTATGGAATTGCAATATACTTCTAAGATAAAATACTTAAAATGAACTTCAGATTTAAAGCATCATTTAGACTCTGAAGTTATATTGAAAGATGTGACTGAAGGCTGACTGGTTTTTTTAAAAAATATAATACCATTATCATCATGAGCAAAATTCTTTCTGACTTTAAAATGTTCTAATTTCTTTCTAAAATAATTAAAGCAATAAAGTAAAAATACAAAACTCCCACAATTTTGAACATTTTTATTTTCTTCCTAAATGGATGGCTGAAATGACATCTTGGTTAATTGACACTTCTGAATTAACATAATTAATCAGAAATATAACCATCAAGAGAGTGGGCTGGATTTTTAATCTAATTTTTAGTAATGACTGGTTTTTCTAAAGTAAAGTAAATAGCATTTTTTGGTTTGCTTCTTACAGGTGAAATCATTGATGATCTGAAGTTTTAGGGATTTAGATGGTTGATTTAAGTTTTTGAGTTCTACATAGGAAAGTCCAGTTGTTTCAATTATATTTTGTATTTTTTTAAATATGGAGTTGAGATAGAAAGGATAGGAAAGGACTTATTATTTGACTTCCATTTTAATATTAAATATATAAAATGTATTTCAAAAGCAGGAAAGCTGTTTAATATAAAGAACTGTCCTGTAGTGGGAAGGTGGTGAATTGACTTTGGGGGTAATTGCTAGACACCCACCCAGCTGCTCTCTCCCATTCCTTAATAGGACAGGGAAGTAAATAAGCTTAAAACACTTGTGGGTGGAGATAAAGACAAGGAGATCACTTACCAATTAGTGTCACAAGCAAAACAAACTCAGTTTTGGAAAAAATAATTAAATTCCTCGACAGTTAAAAGCTTAACCAGATGGTGAGATGCAAAAGTAAAACACCTTCCTCTCAGGCATATTTTTCCCCCAGATTCAACTGTGCTACCTCATTTCCAATGCCTTGACCTCTTCCCTCATCAGATTTTGAAAGGAAGGTGGGGAATGGAGATAGAGATTGTGATCAGTACATAATAGTTTCTGTCTGCTACTTCTTCCTCTTCATACTTTTTCCTTGTTCCAGAACAGCCCTTCTCCATGGGCTGCAGTCCTTGAGGATAAAACCTGCTCCAACACTGGGTCCTCCATGGGATGCAGTGTGAATGTATCGACCAGCATGATTACACAGGCCACAGGGGAATGTGCTCCAGTACCTGGAGTACTGTTTTACCTGTTTCCCTTCCTTTCTCTCTGATCTTGGTGTTTGCAGGATTATTATGTCATTTGTTTGGTGGTTTTTTGTTTTGTTTTGTTTTTGTTTTTGTTTTTTCTCTGTGTGTGTGTGTGTGTGTGTGTGTGTGTGTGTGTTATCCTCATTCCTCATTGCTGTGTGGTGTTTTGCTCTTCATTAAATATGTTTTGCCAAGGGCACCATCAGCTTGGCTGATGGATCCAGCACTGTCCCCTGGTTGGTCTGTCACAGATCCAGCTGGAAACAGCTGTGTCCAGCATGGGCCAGCCCCTGGTCTCCTCACAGAGGCCACCCCTGTAGCTCCCTTCCTGATACCAAAACCTTGGGACCTACAGCTGATATACACTAACACTGGAAGTATGTCTTATATTTTCTATTTAAAACATGTACAGATGCAGTTTCAAAAAAACCCCAAAACAAAAACCTAGGAAGGAGCAACTGAAAAAGGGTACTACTATGAATGCTTGAGGAAAAAAAACCAAAACCAAAACCAAAACAAACAAACAAAAAACCAAACAAAACCAAAACAAATCAAAAAACCCAACAAAACAAAACAAAACAAAAAAACCAACCCAGATAAAAGAGGATGATATTGTTATGATCTGCAAGAATGTAAAATGTTTCTGGAATGAAGAACAAAACAATCAGTTCTCTGTGCCTAGAGAGGATGGAAGCTGAATTAATGGGTTTGAATTATGGCTTGGAAGATTTAAGACAGATATTAAAGTAAAACTTTCTAATGACATGGATCATGACAACACTCAAACAGATTGCCTGAAGAGCTTTTAGAGTTTCAGTCACTGGAAATCTCTAAGGACAGGTTAGGTAAGCATCTATCAGAGTTGACAGGTACTGTTGATTTTGCCTGTGGACAAAAGCATAGAGTAGATGACCTCCTGAGGTCTCTTTTAGACTGTTTTTCTCTCATTCTGTGATAGGCCGTGGTTTCATCTACAAGTACACTCATTACTTCAATAAGGGTATTTATAAAAGAAAGTACTTCTCAGAAAGATATTGCAGAGATGTCTGTTTTTTTGAAAGTAGATAGAGTTGCATAAAAGGAATGGAGCTCCTGGCTGAAAATGTAACACACAATTCTTTTTCTATTAAAAACTACAGGTGACAGTTGGATTTGAATTTTCAGGGTGTGCATGGAAAGCCACACTGCTTCCCTCACCATTATAAGCAGAGCAAAATACTAAAACACATTTAAATCTTCTATGTGTCTACAACATATGACTTTTATAAACACTTTAGTAATGGGCACTTAACTTACACTCAGAAGATGGTATATCTTTGCCTGAGTAACTGCCCACACTATCTGCATGGAAATCTCTAAGGACAGGTTAGATAAGCATCTATTAGAATTGGCAGGTACAGTTGATTTTGCCTGTGGGCAAAAGCATAGAGTTGATGAACTCCTGAAGTCTCTTTCAGACTGTTTTTCTCTCATTCTGTGATAGGCAGTGATTTAGCCTGCAAGTAGTCTCTTGACTTCAATAGAACTTCCTTATTATAAGAAACATGGAGTTCTTTCACTGAGTAATCTGACCAAATAGCTGCAGTTACAGACTTTTGCACATCTTCACCTGAGATTTCTATGCAATCAGTGGAGAGGAACAGGCACAATGTTCAGCTTACTTATTTTCAGTACTGCCTTTAGGATGAGATGAGTAGTGCCCTGGACATACTTCTTTATTTCTAGTGACCATGAAGAAAACCAGAAATGAGTAGCTGAAATATTGACATATGTATTAAACAGGTAAGTAAATGAGTACCACTCTTCCTTGGATAGATTTTTCACATTGTATATCATCACTTCTCTTCACACAGCTTTTGTGGAATAGAAGGAACTGTTAGCTTCTTTTTGAAGATTTGAAAATGAAGTACAGGGCATTTAAAAGAATTGCTCAGGGTCACACCACAAAACTCATCAGAAGAGAAGCCTACGTTTGTAAAGTCTCTGACTGCTCCACAGCATTTCTTTTTTTTTTGGGGGGGGTGGTTAACAAAAACCTCCATATTTTTTTACAAAGCATTTGTTTCTAAGACATCATCACAAGTCTGTCGATGTTGCCACTCTTGATTTATCCCTCCAAACAGACACCAATTTCTCTAGCTAGATTATTAAATAATAATAAAAAAAATGCTGCGTGTGAGAAGGACTGAGAGAACTTTCTAATTAGGATGCTGCAAAACATTTGAAGATTACACAATAAAAATTGTCTGGTGATACAAGGATGGCAAATCTGCAAAAATATGTATCTTCAGAATGAGCATAATCTTAGAAACATCCATGTGGTAACACATTCTTTTTTTTCTGATTTGGAAATGAATAAATTATCTTCCAGGCTAAAATGCATATACAAACACACACTTGTATTCAAGTTCTATATGTGTATTCATACTTACATGATATATATATGTGTGTGTATATATATATATGTATTTCTTTATTTTTATTAATTCAATCCAAGGATGGATCCAGGTGTTTTATTCAGGATCCAACTGTTTTCTTCAGAGTGCCTAGTAAAAAGGAAACAGAAGTATGGAATACTAAACTTGATAAATGCCTAGTGCTTTAAGCATTTTTTGATCAAGAAGAATTGCCAAGCATATTTGTAAGGGGAAAATCATGGTTTATCTTCAGCTCTGTGGCAAATGATACAGTCCTATCAGAGAAGATACCCTGGGCAAATAATCTTTAAGAAATTTTTTTTAGTTTCTAACTTTTCACAAAATTCAATAGGCTTTGATGTACACAGTTTGGTCATAAATAATTGAGGTACAATCCTGGTCCCATTTGAGAAGAATAATAACAACCCCTTAGTGTGAGCAAAACAACTATTTCCTTCTTGGTTCATTCAAGGATTGGAGCTCTAGAAACCAGTGTCTGGAATGTATATTTAGTTCTGGAAATGGAGACCTGGGCAGGGAAAGGAGGAAAGAAGTAAGAATAGAGAAAATAGCTTTCCTAAAGTGTAGGAAAAACATGCAAGAAGGATCTCTAGGACACACAGAAGTACTTTGTGACACACATTAAAACCCTGCCTTCTTTTCCAACTCCCATGATATTCTCCAAAACTATTTCTGCATACAGCCATCTCTTATATTAAATTCATTATCTTATATTGGGGATAAACCTCACCTGGGATAGTGTACCCTGTTTCTCAATACACAGAGTCTTCAAAGAGCATTACATGAGGTAATTCTGACCATCTAATGTTTACTATGTTCCTTGATCTAGGTGGAAAAACCCTTTAACATGTGAAGTACAAATCAGAAATACTATTGAATGCTTCTGAAAAATTTGTAAAATGATACTGCTAAGGTTTGTAAAAATTTGGAGTTTATATAGATGGTTTTAAACTACCCAGTGCACGAACCAGCATCTCCCGGCTAACAAACTACCCCACATCAGATCAGGGGTAATGCTGGCAATGACAAGAAGTAGCTACAAAGCACAGGATATATTATTTTAATTGCTATATGTGAAAAAATCATCCATTAGCAGCAATATTTTATTAAGATTACAAGATCTTTCCCAATAATATTTGTGAGAAAGGTGTCCAGCTATATGCAAATATTAATTCATCTTTTCAGAAAAACTAAAGACAGAAGACCAAGGAAAACTGAATTAAGCTTTCTCATGTTGGTACTTCTGGGGACAAATCTGGGCTCTAGCTGGAACAAGCCCCTAGTGAAGTGCAGATGGTGTCTCTGTGATGTGGTCTGTAAATGTGTTACACAATGACTTCAGCCTCTAATTTTTCTTCTAACACAACATATGTGAATCCTTTATGTATTCTCAGTGAGCTAAGGCAAACTATATTTGCCTGGTAAATTCAATGCAGAAGTCCTCCACAAAGGAGGAAACTTGTTCTGCTCTGTACAGAAAAACCAGTTTGCACCAGGATATTGTATAGAATAAATGTATAGAATACTAGGCATTATTGAACAGGCCTGTTTTAACTTATCTGGTTGAAAATCCAACTAATTTAATTTGAAAGCTTTTTCTAAAGTGTGGCAAGATGGAATTCTAAAATATCTATGCTTTACTTAAAATCTACTTCTTGTTGATAAATACTGTGATATGTCTAAACCAGAAAAGTCAATACTGATTCAAAGATAGACATCAACAAATGTAAAAATTACAGGAAATAAACCAGTGGCAATTCACACTTTTCTTCCATTTCTGCAGTTTCTTCCTTTGATACAGAAATTTCAAACACATTTGCAGTTTATCATTTTTCAAAGAGTTTTCTGCACAGGTATGACATATAAAATATACCAGTGGTATATTTTATACATGCCAGATGATGTGGCCATAGGAGGCCTTGCAGCATGTGACTCATGGCCACATGGCTGGCCCCTAGGAAGGCTGGGACCCAGTGGCTGGTGCTCTGATTCATTAGTGGTACTGAAAATCAAAGCACAACAGTCTAGAGCTACACTAACAAAATCTTACATTTCTTTACTACCTCTTCTTTCCATCACGGTGTTTACTTTGTCTTTTCTTTTTATACTTCTGGTTAAATTTATTGTTTAAGGTATTGAATATATCTTGCAAGCCTTTATATTTACCCTTACTCTTTCTATATCAAATAAAGAGTCCTTTTTTCCCCATTCCTCCTTTCTATATCCATTACAAGTTTGAAGGTAATTTAACTTGGTACAAATCCTGGGATGTAGTGTCCAACCTTTTCTTCTTTGCTTAGCCTGCAAATTCCAGATATGGTTTGCTCTTTTGAGTTAATGTGCATGACTTTTCTATATTAAAGTCCTTAAACTCTCAATCCAGTCATTGTCTCTAATCAATTCTCACAATTAGTTAAAGTTTGGCCTTTCAAAATCAAAATCCTTACTTACAGACATGCTTTTGTTCATGCCACTGTTTCATTTAAACCGGATCAGATGGGGATTATTAGATTCAAGTTTTGCTGCAGAAGGCCTCTTTATAACATGACTTTTATGTTGTCATGTACTTCATTTTACATATATGTCTTATAACTTCTATTTAAAAGTATTTATTGATGATACAGGACAATTGCTGAGCAAAGGAATTTTAGATATTAATATATTACATGCCATAAAGCTCCATCTAAGTCCAATGGTACTAAAATCACAAGTTCAAGCATTCTAAACTAGGAATTATAAAAATCAAGATTGCAAAAATCGGAATTGTAAAAATCAAAATGACTGCGAGAATTATTTATATCCATTTCTGATGATCATCCTGCTAATGTATTTAGCTGTGCAATCAAATTGTACTTACATCTTCCACAGGATTTCTCCCTCAGGTGGTGCACAAAATACATGAAGATGGAACTGTCATCTTCTATTGGAAATATATATACTTCAGTTTTAAAAGAGCTGAATCGTTCACTCACTTTACACAATTATATCACAGGAATTGCAGAAATGCTGTATTCCAGGCAACTGGCCCACTTCTCAGATTCAGTTACAGCAGTGTATGCCATTGTCACATAAGGACTGATTCCTCCTGAGCTCAGTGGGGAGCAACATGCAAAGAAGAACTAATTAAGTATCTCCAGCGTGAGGCAGCAAATTGGCATGAACACACCTCTCCAACAGTTGTTAAGTAGACATATGACTCATTCAAAACTCACAAACAGCTTTGGGCTACACTGGTAGATGTTTCTCTCCTTTCTCATGGAAACTAAGAACCATACAGACCATTATAGCTCAACTTTCTATGTCTTTAGGACAGTTTCCCTACAGTTTCATTGATGTCAAAATGAAAGTATATTCCAAATACTCTGAGTGTGTCTCTTGAAACCTTTCTTCAACAGTGACAAAATGGTACTATTTTTTAGCAGTTGCATAGATTTTTCATATGACCATTTCCAAGAAGTTTTTGGAGATGTAAAGACTCAGGCAATGTAGAAAGACACTGTATGTCCGAATGTAAAAATAAATGGACTAGACCAAATCGAATACTTTAAAATAAAAAGCTTTCCTTAGATTGAAAACCGGAAACAAACTTTTTCTTTTATAATCTGATCCTGTAACTCACTTTCCCATTGACTAGGCTTATTTAAAAAGAACTAGGTAAATTAGGAAATGGGAGGTAATTTACCCAATTATGAAAAAAAAATCTTCAGTAAAATCCATAGGCTTTTAGAACGGTCTAAGCCTCCTAAATTGTCATGCAGCCCTTTAACACAATGTAATTTGTCACTAGGAAGAGATCTAGCTTACTCAGAGTCATTATATTTTATTTTAAGAGGATGAAAAATATCACCTTTGTGATGATAAGGTGATAAAGAAGGCAGGAAAACATAATGAAAGAGCTCTCAAAGACTATAATGTTCACAAACAGGTTTTCTGCTGTTAAAATACACAAATTGAATTGAGTTTTGTTATTTTGTCAGGAATGCCCTGGGCTAGGAGGATTGAAATGAAAAGAAAGATTTGGTGTCATTTCTAATGAACATAAAACATTATTTGTTTTTGGTTTTGGGGTTTTTTTTTTTTTAATTTGTAAAAATTAAGAACAATTCTTTTTTTGCCTTATGGAGCACTGAAGAAAGTGCTGTATTTTTTCATAATTTTTTTTCTAACAAGCATGGAATGCTATCTTTTAAGAAAATCACAACCTGCTTTTCCTTTTTTCTTCCTTCCGTAGTTGCCATGACAACCATAAAATTGTGGTAGGGATAAAACATTTGACAAGCACATTTTCTTTATGCTTTTAAAGTTTTCATAGTAATATAGATGATCAGACAGGCATTATTAAACAAGGCTGAGCATTACACAAGTGTGACAGCTAAACAAATAACCTGAGCCGGTCAGGAAAAATGGTATTTCCTGTCAAGACCATGATATAAAACAACAGAATTTGTCATTGCAGTAACAAAGATTAAAATTGTGACTTACTTTTTTATGTGAGCAGTAGGTATGGAAGGATATTTTCAGCTAGGGTGAGCAGACCTGACACAAATGAGAAAAGGTGTCCAAAGAACAGCTCAACATCCAGCCCAGTGCAATATCAGTCCAACTTCTCAATTAAATTAGAGAAGTTTAAAGAGTAGTACAAAACCCAAACATTCTCTGAGGATCCTCATCTTGTTTCAGATCACCAAGGCATCAAAAACGTCAGACACCAATACATATTTTCCTAGATATTAAAAGTATTAAACTGCTTTTTATAAGACTAAGGACAGGCCTTTTAAATTCTTGGAAGTATAATTCAAATTGAAAATGTGATACTTCAAAAAAGGGTTTCATTATGATTTGGAACTAAAACAAAACCTAAAAAACCCCTCCTAGAAACAGAAATGGGGAAAACATAAAATTTTCAGGTGATCTTTGCTTAGCTAAAATGAAAAACAAGCTGTAGCAATAATATTTTTTTTGTTTATTTGGTAGATTTGCAAAATTTATCCTATGTGTTATTTTTATAGTTATTAGTTCATGGCTACATATTCACCTACAGCACTGTTACTGGCATGTGACAGTAGGAAAAAATATTGAAATATTTTATTATTCTTAGAATCACTCCCAAAACTGATTTTAGCATTCATCAAATGCTGGTCCTCTTTTTTCCCCCCTGTGTAAGACACTTGATTACAAACCCAAACAGGAGATTATTTAATATAAGTACCAAACTGCTTCATGTTTTCTTTTCAAAGCAGTCTTTAACAAGAAAATTTTAGTTAAAATTAAATTTTTAATAACATTTCCATTATAAAAGCATATTTTTAATGACATACATTTACCTGAAAGAATTCTGATCAGTTCAGCTGGCTATAAAAAACTATTTGTTTCTCTATTTAATTTGTGTATGCAGTGGCATCAATTTAGCACAAAATGTTAAATACATTGGAAAGTATGTTGTGGGAGAGCCACAACACTGTATCACTCTTTGGCTATTAAGCTGACTACTTCAAACTCTGAAACAAATTTTTGGAGGTTTTAGGGATGAGGGGGAAGAAGGATCTTTTTCAATTAGCCAAGAGAGAATGGGAAGTTCCTATACCTAATAGTTCTTGCTAATGAGGGCCTGATGCTAGTGAAGTACCCGGTATTTTAAGTACCTACACTGATACTGGACAAGCTGCCAAACTCCATCTGCTCAGTGACATTTGTAAAGACAAATCAGAGAAATCAATCGTGCTGCTTGAGACACACAGTTCAAAATTAGCCTTGGAGGTAATCAGAAGGAATTCTGCTTAGTAGTGATAGGGGATGTATTTTTGACATTTGACAGGCTCATTTCACATGTCTAGCTAAGCCGTAAGTAATTATTCCTTTTAGCCAAATTAGACTGTTACAGCCCATGGCTGGACAAGAAGATGGCAAAAATCTTGTTGGATGGGCAGGGTCAGGGAGGGGTGGCCAGTGGAGAGCACTCTACGTGGCTGCCTGTGACAGTGCTCTGCACTGGGACCCTGCCGGGTTTAACAGCTTTATCAGTGACCTGCAGGTACTAATGTAGTGCACTTTCATCAAGGTTGCAAGTGACCTCAACCTCAAATTTGGGAAAACAGTAAATGTGATGAAGGGTAGCACTACCATCCAAAGGTATTCAGGCAGGATGGAGGAAGGGCCCAACAGGAATCTCAAGAAATAAAACAAGCATTGCACCTGAAAAGAAAGAATCCCAGGCACCAACACATGCTGAGGACTGACAAACTAGCACAGATCACTAAATTTTTTTTTTTATAATGACATCCTATTTGAAGACATTGGAGGGTGCATATCAGTACTGACATCCCTGTTTATACTGTATTTGGTCACTACCCCTAGGTTTTGGTATGACTGGGGGTCATACAACTTTCACCAGACTGTTCTTCTGTGTGGTATAAGGAACAACACCAATGAACTTTATTACCAAGTGAAAAGAGGCAAAGAAAGCAACTTTTCTGAAGTCCTTCACTACACTTAGGAGTTTTTCACCTATGTGTCTGCACATGCGAAAGCACAGTCACATACTTAATCATTTTAGTACAACTAATAAAAGATTCGGTATAGAGGCAAATAAATTGCTATGGATTTTCCCTCTAATAATTTCAAAATTAATTAACCTTGAAGAAAAGACTGTGAACAACAGTCTGAATTATTCTGTATTTAAAATCTTAGCATTTGCAACACAGAGCAGGAAAATCCATAACAACCAAATTTGAAGGATCAGCTTCTTCTTAATTGTTGTCATTTTTCATTCTTTCACTTCTGGTGTTATTTTAAGTTGAAGGACAGAGTATACAAACAACAACCTCTCATGCACATAAAAAGGTCTTCTCTTAATTCAAGGGAACACAATGTTTTTATGTATCATGCCTTACTTTTAAATAGTTTTGTTCAAAAAATGTTACTCTAGACATTGAATAGGAATATTAAGACTTCATAATTATTAGATAGGTGTGATTGAAAAGGATCAATTAATCATGTTGCAGTTCTGGTATGTGGAATGATGTTTTCTTAACTAATTTGCAAATAAATCCTGAAGTATGAATTATATTAAAATTATTCATTGATGCAAGTTGAGAACTGATACGTGTCATGTAATAGGTTGGGTGGTTGCTTAGGACTGAGGCTAATTAAAAAGAATTATTACAATTGTTCAGACTCCACACACATCCATTGATGGAATTCAAGCCCAGGAGGGTTTTCACCTTGATAGGTTTGCCTGCCCTTGGCAAAAGCAATAATGGCAAGTATGGCAGCAAATTAAACTGATAAATGCATGGAAACAATTTTCATATACATATAAAAATCTGATATTGTCTTTTTAGGTGATTAAAAATCCTATTGGCTAAAGCAATGTCAAAAGCATGTCACTTGTCTTATGTGACTTTCTAACTAAAATTTGACATTCAGCAACAAGCAGTGTAAAACATTTGTGTTACGTAGACTAGAAAAAAAAATCTTTAGAATTCTAATCTCTTCAAAACAAATTGTAAATTAAAAATAATAAACAAATCAATGAGTTTAGTTCTGTCTGTTCTGGACTCCATGTTATTTAGTTTGTGTATTGGTGATTAGAAATATATAATAAAATCAATTTTTAAAAAGTTTCCATGTGACATGATTATTGACTCAAGTGATAAATAATATATACAGAATTCTGAATCACTCAGTAATCTGAATTCATTTTTAAACATCATGCATTTTAATGCTGCCATATGCAAGATTATGCATCTAGGAACACAGAAAGTAGGTCACACTCACAGACACAAATGTTTCTTGGAAAGCCTTTGTCTCTGAAAGCCTTTGGGGTCTGGTGAGTGACCAACCAAATATGAACTCCCAGTAAAATACAGTGACTAAGACTAATGTAGCTCTTAAGTATATAAGTTGAAGAGAAGTAAGACAGATTATAGATATCATATTTTATCTGTATCCATTGACATTATTGACTCCATTTGACTCCATTACTAGAATCACATCTCCAATCCTTAGGTATACACCTCAAGGTTGGAAAGTCTCTGAAAAAACCCTCAGATCTACAGAATCTGCAACACAGTAACACTTCATAAAAAAATGTCAGTTTGGTTAATTTATAAAAGCAGTTAATCATGGTCTGCAGGGAAACCTCCTTTATATCCCATATTTAGCTTCAGATACATCTTGACCTATGGATTTCAGGTGGATTTCAGCGTGAAAGGAAATCTTCATCTATCCAAAATGTGGAAAAAAGTTCAACGTCTAAACATAATAAATACTGCAGTCAGACTAGGAGGTATAAGGTATACATTCTTAATTTAAGACAACAACAGAAAAAAAAAATCCCTAAAGATGTGTTGCTTTTTACATTGTTTTCTCTCCCGATATAAAGAGGGGTGCCTGTTTAAAAATATGCTCTAGTACAATCAGAAGGAAAGTAAAGCATATACAAAACACAGGATGAAGAATTGTGGAATATTTGAAACCGGAAATCAGATCAAATGACTGAAGTGACAAGAAGCAGCTGAGAACATGCCAGTAAGATATATCTATCTGGAAAAATTATTTTTGAAAAGTAGTTGAATACAGATTTGGAGTGAATGAAGCCTTGGCTTTGCCCTATTCTGTGTGACCCCAAAGAAGATAAGAGTCCCTGAGAGGAAATAAGTATGTTCATTCAACTGATAACATAGCTTGCCTCTGACCTTTATGGGTGTCTCAAGTGCAATTTTCCTAATTCATCTCATTTAGTCTTCTTTCTTTAGCGTTGTGGATGAAACCCCATTCAGGATCATCAATCGAGTACCATCTTTGAGTCTAATGGGTTGATCCTGACTTCTTGACAATTAAAGTTTGTCTAAACCTGAATTATTTGGCATAGTATCTCTAATAGTCAGCCCTGTATTCATCCATGCAGCTAAACTCCTATCGTTTTCCATTCTAAACATTCTGTCTTCTTTTCTCTGCTCTTATTGTAGTAGCAAATATTTATTTGCCAACAGCAGAGCAAAAGGTGCTTTCTGAGCCTTCTGTTTTAGCCATCTTGACTCTCTTTGTACTTCTGAATTTGCTTCTCTGCTGCACTGCATGAAGACACTGAACAATAAGTTGTAGTTCAACACTGAAAAACTCAATCCTTCTTACAGACAACTGATGATGTCAGCAGTCATTCTTCATTTCCTAAATTTTAAAATAAGCATCTTTATGCTTTCTGTTATGTTTCTTATGCCTGGGAAAAAATGTCACTAAAACTATCTCATAATTTTGCTTCAAACCCCTCAACAGACCTCACTGCTCTTGTGTTTCTCAAACATGCAATATGATACTTATCACGTACTCAAAATTACCTAACTGATTTCCTATGTTTTGTCAAAAATCTTTGGATAGGCATCTATTTCCTCTTGCTTTATACACAAATGATGAAATACTTGGAAAAGTAAATCATCACTTCATCCTGCCTTCCACTGTGACAGATAACTGCACTTCTACTATTCTTACTACCTATTACTGACTTCCCTTGTTAAGAGGAAACAGTGACACAGAAAATTCCTATTGAATTGCTGCTGGGAGAAAGTATTATTGTAAGGACTCAATCTATGAATGAAGAATATCAGCTTTATGAGACACAGAGATGGATTTCTGAAATTTGTTCACAGGCTTGACCTAGGACTATGCAAAATTATATTTCTCAAAAGGAGTTGGAGAAGGTCATTAACTTCAGGGATCACATGAGGAAGGAATGATATGGACCACCCATAAGAACCCACGGGGAAAAAAGAGTTACTATGCAGTCCTTACCAAAGGAATGGAGTTGTGTTCAAACTTTGAAGGAATGTTCAAAGCCATAAGAAAGTATTTCTCATTCTCCCATTCACAAGCATGAGTGTTTGTCCTCAGATGGCATAATTTCTGGCACAAATTAATTATTTCGATGTCTGCTCTGGCTTTCATTGTTTTATTCACAAAATAAATGGTTTTTTGGAAGCATCTTTCAACATCTCTTAGTTTTCCATGGTAGTTTCCAATTTTCCCTTGAGCAGCAGAAAACTATGGGAGAAATAGGTTGATTTCAAAGCTCAGAAAGAAAAATAAGGATTGTTGTCTAGCAGAGTCCTAGTTATTACAATTTTTTTGGTGAACTGTTGCTAGCAAGAAAACAATCAAGAAATCATAGGTAACCTGGCCACCTCCCAACATTTTATTAAGTCTATAATTGCAATTAATACAGATAAAAATATACATAATATTACAACTATTGTATATCTTTTATGAATATATTCCCTTCCTTGTGTATATCCTGAATTAGTGAACTAAATATGCACTTTAAGTGGGACATGTAAAAATCTCTTTAATCTCTGGCCATGAATTCATTAACAAAACAAATAGACCACTGATATTCAAAAAGCCCATATAGTTCAAACATAGTTGTACTTCTGCATTAAATAAGTACTTCTAACAAAAGTACCTGCAGGCTTCAGTGAAGACCATGGCAAGCAACTAGTTTTCAAGGCAAACATTTAAAGTGAACATTTTTATTTAAATTTCTTTTCCATTTGGGAAGTGCAATTGAAAATGCATTTGTTTGTTCAATTTTTGTACTGTTCAAATCACAGACTGGTTGAGGTTGAAAGGTCATCTGGAAGTCATCTGGTCCAACTCCCCTGCCCAAGCAGGGACACTTTACAGCCAGTTGACCAGAACCAGATCCAGACACCTTTGGGAAAAAAAAAAAAAAAAAAAAAAAAAAAAAAAAAGGTTTCTTGATGTTCACAGGGAACTTTCCTCAGTTTCAGTTTGTGTCCATTGCCTCTGGTCCTGTCACTGGACACCACTGAAAAAAGCCAGCCTCCCTTTGGATTTTATATACCTTAAGGAAGATCCCCCCTCAGCCTTCTCTTCTGTAGCCCAAACAGTCTCAGCTGTCTTTTCCTTCCCTTATAGAAAAGATGCTCCAGTTTCTTCAGCATCTTCATGGCCCTTACTGAACTCTCTCCATTATGTCCTTGTCTCTTGTGCTTGGGAGAAGGAAAGGATGACCACACCGGGCCTGCTTGCAATACTTTACCCTATGCAGACAAGAATATCTTTCACCCTTTTATTTTCTGCCAGGGCATTTTGCTGGCTCATATTCCACTCACCCAGGACCCTTTCTATTAGGCTGCTTTCCTGGTGGATGGTCCTCAGCATTTATGTCTGTGCATGGAGCTGTTCCTCCCCAGGTACAGGAGTTTTTACTTCCCAGTGTTGAATTTCATGAGGTTCCTGACAGCCTATTTTTCCAAACTATTGAAGTCTCTCTGGATGGCAGCACAATTCACTGGTTTATCAGCCACTCCTCCCTCTTTTGTGTCATCAGCAAACTTGTGGAGGGTACACCCTGATCCACCAGCCAGATCATTAAAGATGTTAAGAATTAAGGAAGTGTGCCTGAAAATGTATTTCTGAAGTAACTGCTCCATCACCTTCCCAGGGATCAAAGTGAAGCTGCTTGGCCTGAAGTTCCCTGAGTTGTCCTTCCTCCTCTTTTTGAAAATAGGACTCACAATTGCTTTTCTCCAGTCTTCGGGCATTTCTCCCAGTGCGTGATCAAAGATTACCAGGAGTGGCTTCACAACGATATCTACCAGCTCTCTCAACACTTGTGGGTGCATCCTGTCAGGATCCATGGACTTATTCATGTCCAGTTTATTTTATATTCACTGACCTGATCCTCTTCTGACAGGGCTACATCTTTCTTGCTTCAACCTTCCTCCCGCTCTTTGGAAATGGCATTCCTGAAGGCTTGTCATGATAACACAGTCTGGAGCAAAGAAAACATTCAGTTTAATCAAGTCCCCTGTCTCATTAGGCAATGGTCCAATATTTTCCTTAGTCTTACATTTGTCTCCCATGTACTTATAAAAGCCTTTCTTGTTCTTGAAATCTCCGGGCAAATTCAACTCCATTTGAGTTTTAGCTTGATCCCTGGATTTTCAGTGTTTGTGTATCCTTCCTACTTACTGGTCCTTGCTTCCACCCTCTGTATGCTTCCACTCTGTGTCTGAGTACTGCTAGGATCTCCTTGTTCATCCACAGAGTTCTCCTGGCATTTTTGAGTTCCTTTCTGGTCATTGGGATGGACTGCTTTTGAGCTTGGCAAAGGTGATCCTTAAATACCAAATTACTTTCTTGAGTCTCTCTCCCCTCCAAGACCTTACCTCATAGGATTCTTCCAAACAGATCTTTGAAGAGGGCAGAGTCTGCTCTGCTGAAGTCTGGCCTGGGTTTTGAACTCAGTTTCCCTCTCCTCCCTGCCCTCAGGATTTTGAACTCATGGTCTCTACCACCAAGATTGCCCTTGACCTGCACATCCCAATAAGCCCCTCCATGTTGGTATGAAGTCCAGCAGATCACTTGTTCTTGTTGTCTCCTCTATCTCTCAGAGGAGGAAGTTATCAACAACACACTCCAGACACCTGGATTACTAATGCCTTGCTGTCTTGTCCCTCCAGTCAATGCTGGGGTGGTTGAAGCCCCTCTCCAGGACCAGGGCCTGAGGATTTGGGGCTACTTCCATCTGTTTGTGCAGGGTCTCATCCACTTGCTTTTCCTGGTGAGGTAGCCTATGGCAGACACCTACTATAACATCAAATTTACTTGTCCTCTCTTTAACCCTTTCCCATATATGCTCATCTCCCTTCTCACCCATCCCCACACTGAGCTCCACACTCTTCAACTGCCCTCTCACATAATGGGCAACTCCGCCTCCTCACTCTGTCCTTCATAAAAGACATATATTCCTCCATTGCAACACCTCAGTCATGGGAGCCATCCCACCATATCTCCATGACCCTGACAAGATCATGGCCCTGCAGCTGCAGACGGATCCCTGACTGATTGTCTTTACTCCCCATCTGCCTCCGTTAGTACACAGGCACTTTGGAGAGGCACCCCTGCATGCTGAGTTCCTGAACAGGGTTTGGGGGATTATGTTGTACCCAGAGGTACCATCATTTTTGATATAATGTAGTTAAAGCTAAAGATAATTGAGTAATAAATGGCAGATTAGGATGATTTAATACAATAAACTAAATCCGTGAGCTAGAATACAGTAGTTTATATGAAGACAATAGATATTTTTAACATTAACAATATCTCTCTTATTTTTTTGCCTGAAATTAGAACCTGATATTGGCAGTTCGCTCTAGTGCAAGAAACAATTCTTTAAGATGAAGCTATCTTAGTTCAGAATCGATTAAACCCAACTCATTAACCAGAACTAAACCGGCACAATGCCCGGTGGCTCTCGCCTCTCAATGCCAGCATGTGGCGCTGTCTCCTGTGAAAAAACAGCCCCCGGTTTGCAAAACCCTCATTTGTACGTAGTCACTCTCCTGAAGCACAAGAAGGAAAATAATTAGGGTATTTTTAGCGCAAAAATAATACTCTGTACTTGCAAGAATTCGTTAGCACTAATTCTACTACTTCTAATACAAAAAAGACTACTTAATGTAACATATTCACAAAAAAAGAGTGAGCAAAACATACAAATGTATCCATATGTCTATTTATCTGATTAAAGACCATAATTATATTTACAGGTTGGTTGAAATGCATACATAATTTATTTCCAATTTTCTTTATTCTGTAGCCAAATTATTAACGTCTTTAAAATGAGTATGTTTACAAACTTGCAGACCTACTCAGATACTTTAGTCCATAGTGGGTTTTAATTACCTACTAAATTCTTGAGCTACCCAGCCTGTTTCATAATCTCCACACAGGGGAAGGACCTGTGTGACTACAGTTTTACTGGAAGTGAACAGCCAGTCTTTTGTGTGCAAACCAAGTCAGCCCTTACTGAGAAGGAATTTAGTGACTACACTGATGATCTCTGTAACCATGAACTTTCAAACAAAAGGAACTGAGTAAACTGTGTATTCACTAACTTTTTAATCATTAAGGGATCTATGCCCTTTGCTACTAGGCTTTATAAAACAAAAGAAACAGGATTCATACCCTTTTACTTAAAGCTGGAGTTTATGATATATGACATAAAAGGCATTACTACTAGCATGGAGGGAATATATCAACTGAATTTTCTGGCCTTTCTAGATTTGCATCTGATTTACAGAAAGTTACATATTTTTTCAGGCAGTTCTTATTATCTATAGTAAAAGTTCATTGCATTCAGTGTACCTGTAAACACTATGAATCAGCAAAGCAATTTTCTTTTCATGACTCAAGGCAAAAAGTAGCAAAACTTTTAGTCAAGGCTTAAGAAAAACTATTTAAAAGATTTTCAGCTAGAAACTGGGAAGTCCTGAACTTAATACTGAGGCCTGAATGGGGTTACCACTATTTGTCATAACATTGCTAAGACTGTGGATTTATTTCTGTACTGTTCTGTCATCTGCTGTTTTTAATTTGTAAATATAGAGATGCTGGATCAGGCAAAGTAACCAGTTCTCTAGTGGTGAGATATCTGTCAGAATTAGGAACAGCATTTGTGAACTCCTTATGATCTCTGCTCACTACAAGAGGAAAGGTAACCATTCCAGCTGCAAAAATGAGGAAGGCTTCAGAAGGTGCAGCTGAGATGGCCTTCCTTGATTAACCAGGGCATTTCCAAAATAGTCAGCAGAGTATGGTAAACAGTGCAAACAGCAGGGCAACTTCTGTGCCAGGATGTGGCAGGTGACCTCGCCTTTTGGCAGCTGTGCTCCCTCAAGCATCCAAGGGCACAAACTGTCATCTCCATTTGGTAACACTGGCAGGCCTGACTCTGGCCTTCTGGCTTTTCTCAAGTGAAGATTTCTGACAGCTGACAAGAGAGACCATAAGCTGCAAAGTAACATCTAAACCTAAATGTGTCTTTCTTTTTGTTATATTTGTATGTTAGCAATACTTGTGACAAGGACTCTTTTCTTAATCTGTGCCTTCATTTTGTGGTAAAATAGTAAAACTATAGCTAGAATCTAAAAGTAGAATTTAACAAGTGATTTCTTAGTTGAGATGTAGCCGACCTTTTTATACTTTGAATTTCTGATATATAAGTGCACAAAAGTTATATGCATATAGTCTGCTGAGAGTAATGACATTGGGGAATATGTATTTATTTCACATTTGTGTATATAAGAACATTCATAGAAGAATTACAGCCATATAAAATTAGAACCAGCCAGAATGGTTGAAGATCTTGCTGACTTTTATGAGATTTTTGATGACTTTCCTAGTGAACACTTAACTCATACTAGAACTTGTTCCAGTAAAGATGACTCCTGAAGTCTTTTTAAGATAGGATTTGATAACCACACTAACTACTTATAGTACTAACTGCTTATAGTAGTAACTGACCCAGTATTAACTTCTAAAATGGCCTAAAAGTTACTTATTTCAGCTCATACAACCCCGGGATTTTCGAGTTCAGGAGGCCAAATCCACAGTCTTCGGTGAGAAAGGATCCACTTGCTGCTTCTAGCAGCACATACTTGCGACGGGAGGAGTCCGTGCAGCGTGCACAGGGAGAGGAATGTGCTAGGTAACCTCTGTGCTACATACTGCGGCACACGCTCCGGCGCTGGAGCTGACTGCAAGAGGGAAAGGACGTCAGGCTGGTATTTACTGTATGGGGGCCATTTTACTGCTCAAGGTGCTGTTTTAATCTTTGCAGCTATTACACAGAGAAATTTGGACTAATCACTTGTAGATTTTAATTTTAAATAACTCTTCAGAGGAGCCTTGTATGTATTTCACCTTGGGATAAGTGCTCACTGCAGTGTTACTCTGTACGAAACACCGAGTTTCAAAAAGTGACTTCCCTGCGTTCTTGCTTCCCCGTCCTTTTCTTAAGACTGATTTTTAAAAGAAGAAATAGAAGAGACTTAACCAGGGTGTTAAGACTGGCTACCAGCGGCCTTGATGCCCAGCCACCCTCACGCAGCCGGCCTGTATGTAGGGACTGGGACAGGGACAGGGACTGGGACAGGGCATGCGGCTCAGCAGCCCGTGCCCCACAGGTGGCGGCGAGCGGGGCCGCTGGCCTGCCCGCCCGCCCCGGCCTGCCCGCGGGCACGGGGCCCGCCCGCCGCCGCCGGCGCTCGGCGCAGCCAATGGCGCGGCCGCTGCCAGCATCGGCCCGCCCGCTGCCGGCGGGGGAGGGCTGTGGGCCGGGGCGGGCGGGAGGGAGGGAGGACGGGGGTGAGGGGAGTTGAATGATTGAACTTTCTTGTGTAGTTTCTGCGGCGCGGAGGTGTCCGTCCCCGGCGCAGCCCGGCACCAGCCCGCCGAGCGGGAGCGAGCTTACCCCGGCGCCTGCAGCCCCCCGCGCCGCCCGGCCGCCCCTCTGCCCTCCTCTCCCGCAGAGCGATGGTGCGGAGGGCGCCCGGCGTGTCCCTCGCCCTGCTCCTCTGGGTGACGGCCGCCTGCGGCAGCCCCGACGGGCCGGGGGCCGCCGCCGCCGCCGCCCGAAGGCAGGAGGAGGCTTTCGCCAGCGCCAGATGCACCTCCAGGTGTCTGAGCCTGCAGATCACCCGCATCTCCGCCTTCTTCAAGCATTTCCAGGTAAGGGCATGGCACCCACCAGGGAGCCCCTCTGCCGCCGTCCGGAGAGCGGGTGTCCCCCGAGGCGCGGGGTGGGGGCGGAAAGGACGGCCGGGGCGCCTCCTGGCGAACTTGGGGGCCCGCACTCCCAGGGGATGGCCCGCACCTGGAGGTGCCGGACAGGTGGGCACGGCCCCGCGGCAGCGCCCAGCCCCGTCGGTGCCTGTGGGCGCCGGCCGGGCTCCCCGCCTGGCGGGTCGTAGGACTCCTGGCACGCTCTGCCATGGCTCCTGGCAGGTGCCCGGCGCTCCCGGCCGCTGTCTCCGGTGGTGTCCGAGGCGGCGCGGCGGGCGCGACACGGTGCTCCGGGGCCGGCGGTGCGCTCGTCCTGCCGAGCGACGGGCGGCGACCCCGCGGGGCTCCGCCTGCCGGTGCGCCAGGCCGCCCGCAGGTGGTTCGCTTCCCCAGCCCGGTGGGAAAGTTGGAGCCTGTTTTTTAAGAGCGATAATTATGAGCGTGTAATACTTGGTTCTGACCTCCTGGAAGGTGAGGGTGGGGGTAACGCGGTTTCTTTTTTTTTTTTTTTTTTTTTTCCTTTTCTGTTCTGGGACAGAGAGGCACATCTCTGGCTAACGGGAGTGGAGAAATCGAGGTAAAGTGGGGAGAAATGGAATTGAAGTGGCAGGAGACCTGCGAAGCTTAAAATGCAAGCTGGAAGCAGTGCGGAGCTAGTGCAAGAGCAGCGGGTATCTGCCCGTCCTTTCCCCTCTTCTCGTTACACACGCACCTTTCCCTTTCCCCACCTGTTCTTCACTGCGCAAGTACTAAACCTAGTCGAATTCATCCAAATGATGGAAACTCTTCCGAGCTGCAAGCCGTGTTCCCTCCCCAGAGCCCCAGCCCCTTGGGGAAGGGCTGGCCAGCTCGGTGTGAAGGGAACCACCTCGGCCCTTCGGGGTGGCACATCCCCGCGGCGCGCCGGGAACGCGCCGCTCGCTCACCCCGGGCTTGCCGGGGGTGCCGCTAGCCCCGCTCGGGGACGCCCGGGCAAATGGGTGGAGTTGCGTTTGGGGCAAAGGTGTTGGCACCAGAGGCAGATCTCACAGATCTCAGAGGTGTTTAAAGATAAACAGATAAAAAAAAAAAAAAAAAAAAAAAAAAAAAAAAAAAAAAAAAAAAAAAAAAAAAGAGTGTTAGAGGAGAGCTGAGTGTGTGCGTCGTAAGGGCAGCAGGAAGTTGGTTGGGTGCCTACAGCCGGGCTTGGGTTGAAGAGACCGGGTTTGCGACCTGAGACGGGGGGAGAAGCGGCTGCCGTGCCGTGCCCTGGCCGCTGCTCCGCGGGGCTCGGCCGGGGGCGGCGGAGCTCTCGCTGTCAGCGTGGTCCGTGCATCACGGGATGGCCTGAAGGGAGGATACCCATTAATATAGCTCATTATCCCGGAGAGCGGTTAGTATTTTTATTGCCTTGTCAAGCGGTTGTAACTTACTTGTTTTACAGTTTCAGTGGCTAAAGAGGCAGTTTAGATCAAGCCAATTCATAGTGAATTTTTTTTTTCATTTTTTGTGTGTTTTCTTGGCAAGATTTCTTTTTCAATGTAAAACTGCTGACAGAATGCACACTGCCAAACAATCGTGATTACATTTTAATTAGCTAGAGTGAAATAAGTAGGGAATTACTCAGTTAGAACTTGATAACTGGCTGGTTTTTTGTAATCATTTGAAAATCTCGGCGTTTTAACCCCAACCTGCTAAAGCACGTGGTAATTTATCTTAATTACTAAGGATTAAACTCCTGTTAGACATGAAACGACTGTAATGTTTGGAAGATAAAGTGCTCTCGTTTATAAAAGTTAAACTCTCCATTATCTTATAATGAGGAAAAGGAGGAGAGTTTTAAAGTACATCAAGCACCCAGTGTTCTCACAGGAGACTGATAAGACAGTGGACTGTAGGATGTACAGGTTTGGACCAGATTATTCTGTGCAGGCGAAAGGGTATGATGTTCCTTCCATTCCTTTCTCTTCTCCCTCCTTCTAGCCATTCCCCTCCCCTTTTCATCTCAACTGGTAGCAATTTCTGGAGTTCTTTTCATTTCAGATACCCACTTATCTTGTAATCTGACTCAACCTTTGAAGCAAAGTAAGCACTAGTTCTTCCCAGTCAGAGCAGGAGGGAACACTAGTGTCTCCCAGTTAGGCAAGAATTGAAAGAAGACTGACCCACTCATTTCTCAGTCCTGCTTTAGATACAGCCTCAGTGGTGGGGGTTAGAGAGACAGCAGATGGATGCTTTGCAAGAGATTGATGTCACCAAAACTTCACAGAGACTTAATTTCACAAAGTGTATGGTATTAAAATCACGTTACTAACAATTTTTTAAAAAGAATGAGGTAGTATGACTAGGAAGTCTGGGTTAATTCTATACCTTCTGGCTCTTGTTTGAATGGCAACTAATATTGTTCCAACTTCCAAATGCTGACAAGGAATTTTAATTAATTTCCACCCCTCACAAGGAATTCTCACGCATTTTTCTTTACTGTACTTATTTTTAAAAGTTTCAAGAGAGGTATTCTTTCTAAAAACCCTATTTGTTAATTTACACTTGGGAAGAATTTCTAAGCCTATTTTAATGTACACTGTCAGTAGGAAATTATTTTAACTGAAGCACAGGTCAAATAATATATTTTTTTTTCCATTGATGTGGGGTAGAAGAAGAATCAGTCACCTAAATCAAAAACCTTTGATCTTCAGAATGCTTGTTGGAGGGGCACAGATGCCTGCTTATTGCTATAAAATCCCCATGACCAGGGGAATTTTCCAGTTCTGGTGGTGTTGGGAAGTTCCATGGAGAGGTTATACCAAAGGATACGTGAAATCATTATGAGAGTTATGTACCACATGGGTCTTATACCCAATGAAATGTGTTTTAGATCTGTGGCCTATCTCCAGGCCATGAACTTTCACAGAGAGCATAGTAGCACAAAGTCCTTTCATCCTAAGCAATCAAACAAAAAAATGTAGCAGAAGTGGATTCTTCTTTTATATAAGAACTTATTAATTGCATGCTCATCCACAGTAGAGAATTATGTTTAGTGTCTAAATGAAGGGACTCTGACCTATCTCTTCTATCTTACTGGAATGTGTTCAGTAGTGGGCTTTAGCTTGCTCTGAAAATTTGCAGATGAGAGAAAGCATTTTTATCCCAACTGCGTAACTTGGGCCCCTGGACAGCACCAAATGAAGCATTCATTGACCAGAATGAGTAAGGGCAAAGAAAACTCATCTCTCTAGTGCTGTGTTCAGAGTATTTATTTTAAGCCATTTTTGTGTGTTGACACTAAAGTTTACTATGACTGTTGCAAAACATGTATGAGGGAGTAATTGGAGGATTCACTGGAACCTGTCCATGCTCTTGGGTCACTGCCTTGATAAAGCAGAGTTCCTAGAGCTGTGCTTCTTTTTCTGACAAAATTCTCTCCAAAGCACCTAAACAGGGGAGTATGGCAAGAGTGTTCTTCGAGTAAGCAAGAGCATGACCATCAAACGGCCTGCTTAGGAAGAGAAGGTATAGATTTGAACCTTGCAGTCCTATATCATAGTCAGTGTTGTGTTCATTTGGCTAAAAGAGCATGCCTGGGTGTTAGTATGGTGCCCTTATAAAATGTGAAGTGCAGTTCCTCCTCTAGTTTGGAATGAGAGGAAGACTAAGGTGTCTGGCTCCATAAGAAACACAAAGACTGTGAATCCAGTGTGGGAAAAGGCAGACTATTTTAGGGACAGAAGTTGTACAGTGATGCCATTGGATATGCTCTTTCCCTCAACATTTTGTTTATTGAGGCGGTTTCTGTCTCAGTGTTTTAATTGATCTTCAGGAGAAAGGTACATATTTTAATTTGATGCATTCAAAAGTTTTTTTGTGGATCTAGTTTTATAATAATTTAGTATACTAAGTAAAGCCCTATGAAGATGAGGTCAGTTACTGCACAAGTTTTTGTTTTCTTGAAAAGGGTATAAACAAGGACCTCATACAGCCAGCTGGACAAGAGGCCTGAATGCTCAGATTGGTTTTGCTAGGGCTTTTCTGCATAACCTGCCTGTTATTGGAGTGAGACTAAACTCCTTGCATTGCTATCTGTGGGTGTCCCCTTTCCCATTTGTGACAGTAGTTGTGGATGAACTCATTTTGTTTTGGGGGGCAGGCATGGCAGTGACCTTTAGTGTTTTGCTTTCAAGTTGAGTGAAAAAACAATTTGGATTTTAATCTCTATTGCCAGCCATTTGAGCTATGTTTTAAAACTGGCATGATTAAAATTTTCTTAGTGAATAAGAGCTTGAACATCACTGTAACTTCTTAGGCTAAAAATGTTATGGAGGGCAAACTGTTTACTTTGACCTGTGAACTTGTTGATCTTTGTCTTAGCTGGTATCTGTTCTAGACCTCTCAAGCTCAAGTGCCTTCCTGCGTAATATGTGCAACTTGATAATTTACTTAAGGCAGAGGAGTGGTCAGTCTTGTTTACTGGGTCAAAAGCTGAGGGGCTGGTAAAACATGTCCTAAGGATTTGGGGTAGTTGCCAGTAAAATTGCCTGTGTTTGTGGTGTCGAGTCACTGGAGAGGTTGCAGCTTATGCTCCCAGAGTAACAGTAGCTGAGGCTGAACAGCACCTCCTGGTAACTTGTTCCAGTGTTTAACCACCCTCACAGTAATAAAAAAAAGGTGTTTTCTCATGTTCAGGTGAAGTTTCCCATGTTTCCAATTTGGCCATGGCCTTTTGTCCTGTTACTGGGTTTCATTGAGAAGAGTCTGGCTTCATTTTCTCTACTGTCTCCCATCAGGTACTTACAAGCATTGATGTGAAACCATTGAGGCTTTTCTATTCCAGACTAAACATTCCCAGTTCTCTTAGTCTCTTCTCATGTGAAATTACCATCCCTCTTCTGGGCTCTCTCCACTAAGTCCATCTCTTTTCATGTATTGGGGAGCCCAGTACTGGACCTACCACTCCAGGTGTAGAGCAGTGACTAGAACATAGAACAGGATTGGCTGTTTTAAAGATGTAATGCCTGCTAAATACTGTTACTTGCTTCTAAATTAATTTTCATGATTTAGATTTTCTTACACGAGTTCATATATGACCATTTATGTTGTCAGTGCATTAAAACCAAAATGCTAATGCTTAATCAAATTTTTTTCCATCTTTTTAGCTATTGGTATATCTCACTATAGTTTTAAAATTTTTGAGAGGGTAATTTTTGGTAAATTGAATCTTGGCAAATCCATTTCTTTATTCATCGGGGGAAGTCCAGGTACATGGAGATGTATACATGTTGTGTGATCCAGAATTGTGATTACTGCTTGAGCAGGCTTATGAGAGCTTGTTTAAACTCATTGAAATGGGCACTGGTTAGAAACATACAGGATGTGGATGGCCTTGGTCACATTGGGGTTCTGTGTTCATGTTGGCTTATTCATGAAGTGGATGAATTGTGACTGAAAATTTTGATACAACATACACATCCCTCAAGTGGTAAGCCAGTTTTGTGATATATAGAAGGAAATTAGACAGAAATTTCCTCTTGTAAATGTGATTTAGTGTAAATCTAATAGTAACATACTATGATTTAGTACTTAGGAATTAGTACTAAGCTATATGAGCCAAGGCTAATTCAAAATTGTTTTTGAAAGTACAGAAAAATATTGTTTTAAGCTAATAGAGCCATATGTTGCATAATGTTTAGTAGCTGTAAAAGCGAAGAGTAAAGCCTTAAAAGTTTGTTATATTGAATGACTGATAACTCTATGGTGGTAGGAGGTTGTTTTTACTGTTGTAGAAGGACTGTTGCCTTTCAGTAAAACTGCAGTTTTTGAAGAAAAACAGGCAATTCTTTTAATTAAGTAATAAAAGGTTCTCAGATTTTATATCTGCAAGCAAATAATGTGCAAGTGATTACCTCTAGATAAGCAATACCAGATTTCACCTACAAGTCAGGAAGCTAGTTGTCTAAATGCCAGCACATCTGCCTTCAAATTGCCTGTAACTCTAAAGTGACTGCACCTGCAATAATTTGCAGTGGGTCCCAGCTGGGAAAGTGGTGGCCAGGCCAAAAGTCTAGGGTGCATGTGTCTCTCTGTGCTCTGCTGTAGAGAAGCTGGAAGTTGTGAAGAAACCATTTGGTGTAACTGTCTTGAATAATTCTGAAACTATAAATTGTTTTTCATTAAATCTTTCGGAAAGAAATGTGGTACTTTTGTAGTGAGATATGGGTAGATATGTAGTGTGTTATTCCCAGAATATTTCAGTTCCAATGGACAGGCTGCCCAAGCACTGGGTTTGCTTAGTCCTCTTGGGACGTGCTCACAACCTTTTCTAAATGTGAAGATGTGTGCCATCTGCTTTTGTTGCCATTTCAGTACTCATCTCCTTTCCAAAAATAGCCTTTGTGTTAAATAATTCTGACTTTCATATGTCTTGCAAAGCACATTGCTGTTAATTTATTTCCATAGACAAATTGTAGCATTTGTCGTTACTTTGTTTTTCTCAAAACTCGTTAAAAGTCCCAATCACTCTCCTGTTTTTAATGTTCATATGGCATATGATGTGGATAATAATTCTGCCATTTGGTGTGCTCTTATTATCAAGATCTGTAGTGAACAAAAGGTGCACAGATCTAACAGAATCTTTGGTAAAATCTATGAAAATGAAAGGTTTGTTTTGAATATTTAACCATTGTTAAATGGTTGCATCTAGTGAAAACAGCTGCATTGTTCACCATATTGTGTAATTGAGCCATAGTGAGTCTTAGCTGTTGTAACCTGCTCCGGTACGAGCCTTCCCAATTTCAGTGGGAGTTATATTAACTTTCTCATAACCAGACCCAGATCTCTTTGGCCTCAGTGAATGTTTGCATAGTTGATGTAAGTGCAGGGGTTTACACCACTTGGTCATTGTTTTCTAGTGGTTTTGATGACTCAGATGTGTTCATTGCTTTCGTAAGTTAACGTACTTGTCCGTGTCTCAAGTGTAAGTTTAAATGCAAATCAACTGAACTGTATGAAAATGTAAGTGAATGGTGAACAATTGTACTGAACAATAGGAGTTGCCAAGACATTTTTCTCACATTTACTTGTGTATTCTTACATACTAAGAAAAGGATTTTTTTTATGCTTGTGTTCATAAAATTTAAATCACTGTTAATTTGGTAAATGTGCTGGATACCAGGTGCAATAAACCCAACAGGAATTACTAATAGGTTTTAAAGCAGACATTTTATGTATAGAAAATATTGGCAAACAATAGTTTAAATATCACAGTCATGTTGGTGAGGGGAGGAGATGCTGCTTTTGAAAAGCTTTAGAAAACTTCTGAAAGAAAAACAATTCTAAAATGTAAATCTTTTTCCATTGGAAGATATAGCCACTTAATACAGAGTAAAAGGTTTTTTTTCAGATGGGTAGTGTTCCTATTAAAACTATTACTAAAGCATTATTTGTTGTCTGAGTATGGGTTGTCTCTGTGATTAACTAGTGCTCTGACCTTAATTTAAATGTATTTGATTTAGTAGGTGTTGTATAAGGAAAAAAAAAAAAAAAACAAACCCAAAACATTACATTTCTGAGACAGCTTGAAAAGCAGACTGGTTTTCCAAATGCTCATTATTTTTCATTTTGTAAAGGGTGGCTTCTTAAGACTGAGTACTGAATTCATGTTTACTGATAGAGAGTGTTATTCACAAGCTGACCTACATCTCCACTGGCCATTCTATGTGAATTTTTGCTCTCTCTGACTGGCTGGATTGGAATACGTAGTCAATTTTTGTGAACAGAAAAAGAGAGTGCTGTAATTTACCATCTATATTTTTAAAGATTGAAAAGAAGAATAATGACTGAATATCAGGAGCATCCTACAGAAGACAGACATATCTGTATTGATATTTAATACATCTGTATTGATGTAAACCTTGCACTAAAAAAGCACTTGCCTACGACTTTACACCAAGAATCTTCATTTTTTTGATCTTTCCCAGCTGAGCCTTATAAGGCTTTATGCTTCAAAAACCTTTGAAGTCCGTGAAAAGCCTTCTGTTGATTTCAGCTGGATCAGATCCATGTATGAACACTAGGTCCATGTAGTCAACAAAGTAGGGTGCTGTGAGTTTGGTGTCCCAACTCTAGTTGTATCCTTTTTTCAGTCTTTTAATGACCAAGAGGTCACAGGACACAGAGATGGAGAGCTGGGGGTGTTGAAAGGTAAGTGGACCCTTTAAACTTGAAAGCAGAGTACTGTTCCTTTCATCTCTGATTAAAAAGAGTCACACAGTCTTTCCATCCACTGAAAAGAATATCAGATATTTCCAGATTTGGGGAAAAACCCCAGTCTAAAGTTTTAATCAAATTTCATTGTCTTCTGTGAATATAATTTTCACCAATGTGTCTCTCTAGACTGTCAAAGGGGTGTGACATCGAAGTTATGTACATACGTATGTAATTACATTCCTTTAAAAAAGAAGAGATTTGTCTCAGGCTTGCAAAGCTTGTGACTCCCTGGTAAGCAGCTGAGGTTGCTGAGGAGCTCATGTCTTCAGAACTTGTAGGAGAAGCAAGGAAAGAGACAGTCTCAGAATGGAGAAGGTTGGAGATGGGTGAACTCTAGCAGGCTTATAATCATGGAAGGAGAAGTTATGCGAGGGTAGAGGCCACTGTAGAATTTCTTGTGACACAATTAATTGAAATTAAGGAATTATGGAAGCAGAACAGATGTAATGGGTCTGTAGGAAGAGTTGTTTGTAACTGTTTTTTGGAATATTTTTTAATTTCTGTTCTTTCTCAGCTGCTTGAAGTTTTATGTGGTTTAAAAAATTTAATTTTTCTTGTTTGTAACATAGTAAAAATGTTTTGAAGACCCTTTTGTCTTCATTGACAAGGTCAGTTACAGGAAAAGCCTCTGTGAAAATTCACAACAAAGTTCTAGCTGACATTGTCTTTCACATCAGAACTTATACAAACTGCTGCCACTGTGATTCCTCAAGTGATCACAGCTGAAACTGCAAACCTGGCCAAGGTAGTGAAGGCTGTTTTTCCTGCCTGTGAGGGCTGCAATCTTGCTGTCATGGAACCTGTAATAAGATAATGAGGGAAATAGGATTGCTTTAGAGCAAATATCTTCTGTCCAGACAGTCAGAAATTGAAGCTGATGGTGAAGATTGGATGAGAATAATGTACTCATTTAGTCTAGTGCAAATGTAGTTCAACCTTCCTTGCCATTCTTATGAGAATTTAGATGCATAGTTCTGTTTTTCTTTTTTTAATGGATTACTCTTTAGGGAAGTTATCTTCACAACAATTTATACCGAAAAAAAAAAAAAAGGGAATCTCAGTTCATGTACATGAATGTGATTTCTCAGCTAGTGATTTAGGCCCTGAGCATAGGGCAATACATCATTTGTATTTAATTGATCATGCTTCTTAACTACTAATGACTGGAACATTCCAGTCAGGCCTCAGGGCATTTTTGGACCTAGACACTACAGATTCATTTTTTGACCTCAGTGCTGTAAGGGGTTTGGGTTTCCTTTGAATTTACCACATGGCTGAACAGATATGTGAAGCAGCAAATAGTGAGGAAGGGGTGATAACAATGTATTATGATGATGATGATGTCCTAATACAGTGACTATTCGTCATTCTTTTCCCCAGAATTTCTATCCATGTATATGAACTATTTCAACAGTATGGTTTGTGTTGGTGTTGGGGTGGTTTTTTTTGTGGTTTTTTTTTTTTTTTTTTTTTTTCTTTTTGTTTTTTGTTTTTTTTTTTTTTTTTTTTTTTTTTTTTGATTAGGTGATGGTTGTAGCTCCTTTGACAATAATAAAATCATGTTAATGTGTAACTACAACTAGACAATAATGAATCACACTGTTATCTGCCCCCATTTTAATTAGTTACAAAGAGTGCATAATATGTTGACATTTAATTTGTACCTAACAATTTTGGGAAGGGAACCGGAACTAAAAGAGCTTGAGGCTTTCTTCTGTTTTGAAATTTCCTTCTATGCAATTGTGAACTGAGATCAAGAATTAGCCAAACATTGGTCAGTCTGGATATGCAGTAGGTGGAAGAAACACTTGGGATTAGAAAAACTGACACAAAGAGGTAAGAATAATCCAATTAATGAAGAGTGTGTCACTTCATATAGTACTTAGTAGCAGCTATGGGACATGTTTGTCAAGATAGATAAGGGAAGAAGATGTAGATTTTTACAGCTAGGAGCTTATTGCTGGATTTTTTCTTTGAGTTAAAAAGTTGGCTACACTATGTGAAAGACAGCAGGCTTTTGGTAAGTTTCATGGGTTTTCTGTCCAGTGGATCCTCACTGGGCGAGTAGAAATGCACTCATGCAGCTTATTAGTTCATCTTGTAAAAGATTTGGTTTATTCATAGATACACACCCATGTGTTTGAGCACTGGACATCATTGAAGCCCAAATTTTCAATGCCAATTAACATGGAACTGCAACTAATTATGTCAAGTCTTCTTCCTGTCTTCAAAACTGTCCTTATGCAGAAAAAAAAAAAGAGCAGCAGTGTGAACTAGACTTGAAAGTTAAATTTAACCTCAACTCTTTTCCAAATTGTAGAAAAGAGTACATTTACAGTTTCCTAACAGATGTGCTGGCTGCCTTTGTTTTGGAATAGAAAACATGACTGTTAAAGACTGAAGAGCTTTACAAATTAATGTAGGGTGGGCTCATGTTGTTTTCTTTAACTGGAGATTCTTCAGATTTCTGACTGATACTCATTGATTTCTCCATTTATATAATTAGTAGCTTAAGACAGGATTTTTCTGGAGCTTTTGTTTCTGGCCTGAGTCTGATACCCCTACACTTGCTAGTAATGTATCCAACTGTTTTAATGAAAATAAGCATCGGCCAGTGAAAATATACTAGAAATACCTGTTTAGGGTTTATAGATAAAAACAAGAAAGTTCTCAGTATGCTGTTTAAAGGACTATTAACTTGAATTTGTTAAATACCATCTTATTGTGTCATGACATCTTTCTTTTCAATTCAGAGTGGTAGTAAATAACACAAATTAGGACAAAGTAAAACTGAATTGCAGTTATATGCTAGATGTAAAGCACCTTTAAATATTTTTAGAAGAAATTCTTTCAGAGGACAGGAGAAGGTAGAAGCAGTTTAATTTCACCAGAGCTAAGTACCACCAAAGACAGTAGACAAGTATTTTTTTAAAACATGAGGTACTACCCAGTTTCTAATTGTTAATCCTGTATCCACGTGTCCTCAGGGATTCCAGAGTATCCCTGTAAGTTTCATCAACAGGCATGGCTTGTTCTCTTAATAATAGGAGCAGGTGTCAATTTTTTATGCCTCTAAGATGCTTAGTCATACCCAGTAGATCCATCTGGTATAGATTGAGCCTCAGTTAACTTGTTCTCACCCATGAACTTCCCACTGAGAAAGTAAATTGAGCAGAGCTCCTCAGTCCAGTGAAAAAGAAACTTGAATATTATCGATATACTTGTAGTACCAGAACCCCCTTCTTTCTTTCTGAATTGCTTTACACGGGTGAGAAGGCTAGTATAATGGAAGGAAACTTTATAATTGGGACAGAATTCTTGGAACATACTACCAGTATCAGACACTTTCCAAAAAAGGAACATCTGAAATATTTTTCAGTGCTGCAAAAAAAGGTGATTTAAGGAAGAGAAACAGAATCTTAATATAAAATGCCTGCTGATATTACAAGTTATTGACAACTGGTATTAAGTGCAGTTGTCCACATCTTATGAGTTTAAGAACATATATTACAATGGTTTTCTTTTGTGGCTGTTGATTTAAAGATATAAAAGTAAATGCTAGGCTTCACAACTGGTGTGATCCTTGCAGTGGAATTCTTTGAAATTCCATATCCAATTGTTTACGTTAACTGGAGGCTTTAAAATGCTGTGGCTTGGGCAGGGACTTAGGCTGTGCTTTGACATCTATCATGTCACAAACCTTTTAATAACTTCAATGCAAATTAACCTGATTTAATTTTTACCTCTTTCACCTGGTGCCAGAAAGGTCTGAAACATGATGGACCTGTCAGCAAATGATTGTTCTGCAAAACAGCTATGTCTCTGGTAACCATATGTGTTAATGACAAACGCTTCAGTTCTGCCTTGAAGAGTGATTTATTTTCCTTTTATGGTATGTCTTCATTAGTTAGTTATAAGACTGTATTCTAAAAACCTAGCATATGAAGTGCTTTTATGTTTGTGGAAAATTTTATGGCAGTGTGATGAAGCAACATAAATCTTCCACTGAAGGTTGTCACTGAAAAAAGATCAAGTTAATCCCCCTGCACCTTGAATTGTATGAGTAGTTTTAGTATATTGTTATCAATAGAATTTAATGTAGATTTTTTTTCTCTCTCTCATCTGTCCTTTCACAGTCTTAGGTTACTTGCAGGGTGGTCTAGAACGCTGGACTGCAGCAATTGTCCCATGGAATATACATTTCTTGTAGCATGCAATTCTTAAACTGGAAAAAGCCCCTAAGGAAACTGGAAGAATCTATTGTAACTTGCATTAAAAGGCTGTTTCTCTCAGGAATAAACTGTCAGAGTTGCAGGGCCAAAGGGTCCAGGCTAAGATCGGGTTAGCAGATGTGTTAAATTTCAAGCAGAAAGGGAAAGACTCACCCACCCTTCAGTGTGCTCCTTCACTTGATGCCTGTTTTTCATCCTTTGTCAACACAATGTCATTGCAACTTCTGCTGTTGTGGGAGCTATTACCGTTCCTTAAAATAGGATGGGAATAAGAATGTGATCTGCACACAAACGCCAACAGGGCTTACAGGTCTGGGAGCTGGAGAAAGACAGCAGCACTGACTGGTCTGGAGAGAAGGGTATCATGACTTCCTCTGCTTGTGTGACACTATTAGGAGAAGGACGTTCAGTAGGTGATGTCATGTGTGGTATCTGAGGAGATGCTACTGTCTTTGTGACAGGCTTAATTTGGCAGCCCTGTGTGCTGCCTTTTTGCAGAAGTGAGAGCTGGGTTGGGAAGGGACAGGCCAAGGACCAAAAAAAAAAATAGGAGCCTTGGAGAGAAGAGTGTTAACCTGTCTGATAAGATTTTTTTTTGAGTTGTGCTTTAGACATGAAACAATAAATTGTGGGCTTATTAAACTGCACCCATTACATCTTTTCTGTCTCTCTGCAACATCTACAGTGAAGGCAGGTGTATGGAAAGATTAATGGTTAAAATATATCAGGGAATAGGACTTGTTTCTGAAATGCTGCTTTAACTGTTGCAGTGAAAGACTTTTTGTGTATGTGTGTGGTTTCAACAATATTGTGTTGGTTTTGGTTCAGATTGCAGATAGGCCATTCTGTTTAAGTCCAAGGGGCATTTTTATTTAATAAAAAAAAAAAAAAAAAAAATCTCAAATTCCTGAATGGCCACAACCCTTTTGCAAATGGTTCTAGGAAATCCCAGGTCTGGCGAGGTGCACTTCACTCACTGAGAAAGGCCTTCTGTGGAAAATGGAAAAAAAAAATCCCCAAAGACTATTTACACAACTGTTAGACCTCCAAGGACTTTAAGTTTTACACTTTTTACTTTTCAGACCTTTTCTATGCACTTTAGTAATTCCTCCTTTATGATTTTTGTATATAAAAATGTTCTACATATTAATAGGTGTCTGGAGCTATCAATGGTCAAATTTTAGACTGCATATTTCATCCAAAGGATTGTTATTTGTGCTAAGTTTTACTGCTGAGATTATCCTTTTTTACATGCTTTAAAAGTATTAAAAGATAGTGAAACAAAGTATTGATGTTGGCAATTACGCTTATTGAGTTTATTGCCTTCAAAGAGGAAAAATTTTATAGTAATACATCAAGACAATAGGAAAAAAGGAGACACTTGTCACAAATACTTTATGTTGAGAAAGGTGCTGCATGGAATTCATATTTTCATTTGTTTCCCTTTAAAAGGGAAATGAAAATATATGTATCCTTCAGCTTGTAGGATATGGCTGCTACTGTAGCTTGAAATATTTAGTATCTTGTAAACTAGTAACACATGCCAAAGAGAAATGAAATGCATTCCTGAAATTTATTGTGTGACTTTCATGCATTTATGTTGGAAATAAATAGTGTGTTAAGCCCTAGAATGTGGGCACATAATTGATGGTATCTGACTGACTCATAGTAACATGGCTGCTGAAGAGCTGCTAAGTTGGAAGGCCAGGTGTGTATCCATACTCTTGCCAAAGTTAGAACTGCAATAAATAATCATGTCCCTCTCATAC
Source organism: Phylloscopus collybita (assembly GCA_027886175.1). Classification (NCBI taxonomy): domain Eukaryota; kingdom Metazoa; phylum Chordata; class Aves; order Passeriformes; family Phylloscopidae; genus Phylloscopus; species Phylloscopus collybita. Next base: position 41,776,530 of record JAJNNQ010000006.1, on the reverse strand, counting down.
ATGCCAGAACAGAATAGGAGGAAACGCAGTGAAACATCACATGGCCAGTATGTAGTACAGTATGATGCATTTAGCAGTTTCTGTAAAAGGAAATTACTCTTTGACAATGCAACATGCATGGACTGTAGTTTATGGTTACATGTGTAAGATATGGTTACATACATGTGTAGTTTATGGTTACACTGTTTATAATTGACATCTTAGATTATATGAAGATTCACGGTTGTTTTTCTTTGTGTGTGTGTGTGTGGTTTCTTAAGGATGTGAGACAATAGAACCTTAAACATTTTGCAAGAAAGGAAAATGTTCTCTGACTGGCCCTGAAACTATGTGGCTTTTGAGGAAAGTTTAGTCTAATTGGAAGCACTGAATCACTGCTCTTGTGTGTTTGGGAGATGTTAGAAATGTCTGAGGTGCATCTACACATTGGTGTTTTAATGCGGATCAGAGTTTGCTTTGGGAGTGAGTCTCTTAGGTATCATGATCACCTTTTCTTTCAAATCATCGATCAGTCAGAGAGTTCATGCAATGGATTTATGGATTAATATAACTGGGAGAGATAATTCAGGGGGATCTAATGTGCTTTAGCAACTAATGGGCCTTGTGTCCACAGGGCCAGACTAGAATTAGTTGAAGGAAAGGGGAAAGTTGTAATATGTGTAGTACATACGTCAAGCCCACCAAGACCAGGTGTTTTGCTCAATAGATGTGTTTCTGTGGTTCACTTGGCTTTCTAGGGAGTTTGTAGCCGATTCTGGAATGCTCTGTTGGTAGGCAGTGGAGGCAAACGCAGCCTGTGATAAACATACCACATCACATGCTGTTGGGAGTCACCCAGCTAACCAGTAATCTTATAATTATACAGAATAGTAATATGGACTATAGTTCTCAGTTATAAAGTCAAATCAGCATTCAAAACAGCATGCAAACATTACTGAAACACTGAATCCTACAGTATATTGTGAACCAGTTGTATTTTTTCAAATACAAAGTAGGTTGCATGTCTACATTTTTGTTGTATTTTATATAAGTAAGCATTATGTTTTTAGAATTCATTTTTGTTCTTTTTTGGGGTGGTAATTTCCCAAGGCTACACTTCTGTCACATCCTTGAGCCAGCATATACTTTTATTATCTCATAATTTTGTATGTATAGCAAACCTAGTTTGTGACACAGTAGAAGAGGTGCATTAGCATTTTGAAAGGGTGGGGATTTTGAAACAGAGCTTACAAAAAATAGTTGACAAGCTGTCTTTTGCTTCCCATATTAATGCTATTAGACTAGTTTCTGTTCACTTCAACTGGATTACTTAATCCCAAAAAATGTGTTCAAAAGTTGGCCCAAATATACTTTGAGATTCAATATAAAACTTTAATATCTTCAAGTTAGTGTCAGTATATTTAATTCCTCCTGTTGCATGGAGAAGTGGAGTTTATTTCATCTGGATTCTTTTACAGATTAGTAAAAACTTCTGCTAAATAGAATGAGACCTCAGTTGAGATCAGTCTTAGAAGTGGTAAGAGTGAAGTCTGTGAAACCACAAGAAGGCAGTCATAACTCACAAGTGTGTGGAGACACAAGATTCCTGTGGCTCATTTGTTTTTACAGCTTGTGTTTATCTAGTAGTTTTTCTGTGCATTTGTGAAGACAGTGCTCTAAAAAGAGGAAAGGTGTCCCATACGTAGGAGATGCAAATTTAATCCAAGCAATAAACAGTCTATTTTGAAAACTACCAATCTTTTGCTGTTTCATTGGTAGTGGTCTTTGGATTTTGATGATTGTGTTTCCAGGAACCTGCTAATGATGACGGCTAGAGAATAAATACTGTTGTGTCTCATGATTTAGGTGATGATTGCTGATTTTACCTAATTTCTTTTTTAATTACTCTGGTCTAATTTTTTTTTCCTGTTTTGGTGTATGCAAAGTTGTGGCTTTTAATGTTTTGGTCTGTAACAGCAATAAAGGTTGACTTTGTATGAACTGTTTAGGAAATATCAATGCAACGTTTAGGTCAGTATAGTTCTATTTGTAGCCAGTCATCTACAGGAGGACCCACCATATCCTTGTGATAGGAGCTAGCACATTACAGATGATGACAATGTCAGTGAAAATCCAAAAGAAAACTTGACTAAGACTTTCTAATTGTGATATCCATTTTCTGGTGTTAAATCCAGATGTTTAAAATTAGGTGGCAGTGTGAGTCACACTGTGACCCATGATAATTTAATTTTGGTTTATGTTTGCAAACTGCAGTTATGTCAGAGAATGAATTTTTAGGCTGATCAGTTTTACAAGTATTTCTTACTTGTAAACTTAATCACTTTTGGTTAAACAGTAACCAGCATTGACTTTTCTATGGTTTAAACATCTGTGGTATAAAAATGGCTTCCTCAAAGGGAGCTGTACATTTGATTTAGTTGTGAGGAATCACAGTGGTTATTTACAGTAACAGAATAACTTCAGGTGTTTGTTTCAAAATGTGTTCTTCCCCTCAGCTTCATTTTTTCAGGATACTGCTGCTCAATGTGGTGCTTTTTTAATTATTATTTTTATTTTTTTAAGAGTTTTATGGCAGAGGAAATATATGTACATGCTTAAGCTTAATGCTGAATTTCTACATGTGTTTATATAACACAGTCATAAAGTTATCTGATGGTAATATATTAAACAGTATTACTAATATGTGCTAAGTGCTGTTTGATCCCCTACTTTTTCTCACATTAGAGTTCTATGCAGTGTTTTTTGTTGTTTTTGTTTCGTTCTGGTAAGTTTTATATGCTTGTTTTGTTTGGGTGATCTTTATTTGTTTGGTGTTGAAATTTTACTTAGTGTTTTTCTAACTAGAATAAAGTCCAAGGACATTATTTACACATCAGGAATAAATGAAGATGTTATTATAGACTTTGAAGCACAGTCTTGTGCTGTCAGTCTCAGCATGGGCTGGCTCCCCCGGGCATGGAAAGCCAGGGGCTGGGGGTGAAATTGCAGGCTATGGCCTCTCTGAGGGAGCAGCCCCAAAGGGGCTGGCATGGGGTGGGCAGAGCTGGGTACTGCTAACAGGGCATCAGCAGCCTCAGGCATGGCTAAAAATGAGCCAGGATCAGGGAATGCCAGGGGCAGCTGTGGGATGAGTGTGTTCGTGGTGTGCTGGGAGAACTGGCCACATCTGACTGGTGTCTGGTCATCACTGGTGTTCCTCAGGGTTCAGTTCTAGAGCCAGCTCTGTTCAATACATTTGTCAGTGCTCTGGATGCAGCAGGTGAATGCACCATTAGTGCAAGTTTGCTGATGGTACCAAACTGGGAGGTGCTGGTGACTCTTTTGGGAGGGATGAGAGGCCTTGCATAGGGATCTAGATAGGTTAGAGTATTGGGTGATGTTTAATGGGATGAAATTTAACACGTAAAAAATGTTGGATTCTGCATAATGCTAGGCACAACTGGCACAGGAGGAGCTGGAGAGCAGCCCTGTGGAAAAAGATGGGATGATGGTCAGCATCAGGCTGAATAGGAATCTGCGGTGTGCCAAAGCAGCCAAGATGGCAAACCCCATCAAACACAGCACTACCAGCTGCTCAAAGTGGTGATTATCCCACTGTATTCAGCATTGGTGCAGCCTCACCTGGAGTGCTGTGGGCAGTTCTGGGCCCCACAATTTAATAAGGGTGTCAATGCACCCAGAGGAGGGCAACAAAGCTGGTGACAGGGCTGGAAGACATGTCCTGAGAGGTGTGGCTGAGGACTTTGGGCTTGTCTAGTTTGGAGAGGAGGAGGCTGAAGGGTGACTTCATTGCTCTCTATCTGAAAAAGGGAAATGGAAAGGAAATGCTGTTCTCTTCTTCCTGGGATCTACTGACAGGACAGATGGGAATGGCTCAAAGCTACACAGTAGCATTCAGTTTATTATTTGTCGATACTTTTTTCAGTTTCATTCTTTATTAGAACCATTATATGGCAACAAAAATCCCTTACTAAGGAATTATTTCTGTAAAAGAGAATGTACAATAAAATCAGAAACTATATAAAGAGTAAAATGTACTCATTTCAGTTGTATTTCCTTCCTTTCCCGAATGGAAGCCAAGGAACCAGAATATTACTGCTATTTTGTTGTATTTTATGGGTGTTTTCATTTCATACTATTCTTCTTCTATCCATGGCTTCTCCAGTAGATGGTCTTCAAGCTTGACATACACTGGACAAGCATGTAGTAGAAACAATGCTAAAAATATGCTTGCATAAGTTGTCCTTGAAAGAGCCAATTTTGCTTCTGAGGTGGACCTCACTATTGAACTTTATAACTTTCTCTCTCCTCCAGCTCCATGTTTCTCCTGTTCATTCCTACAGAGTGGTTTGGTTTCACTGGCCAGGTTTTAGTCTTCACTCTAGCCTGTTGCTGAGTTATCTCAAAGTGCATAAGGGCCTAAATGTGCTGTAACTTGGTGAAAGACTTTTGGGGCAGGTGTTCATAGTGTTGTATAACAGGGTACCCTCTTTTCATTTTCCTGACTTATTTTCGAAAAAAAAAAAAAAAAAAGTTCCAATTATTTATATGCAAAAGGATAACTGAATACCAGAACCCAGGAGAGGTGGTACTGTGGTTCCCTTGCCCATACATTTACTACATGTTTGTGTTTAATCTTGACAGAAGGGCTTTGAGAAATAAATTTTCCTTTGGCATTTCCTATCTGTTTGTTTTGATATCTCTCCCCACAAAGTGTACAGACTTTTCTGAAATTCATTCTTAAGTGCACACTTTTGATTTGAGAGCTGAGAGGCCTAGTTTGAATTTGTTGATTCCATTTTGCACCTTACTTCCACATTTCAGAGCTGGGCCTGGGGATGCACAGCACTGACATAGATCAGTCCCTGTATTAATTTGTGTCATATAGAACGTGCAGTCAGGAAATGCATGTCAAACAGAAAATATACTTTACTGTTACTTTTAATTTCATGCCGTTGAGATTTTTGAAAGGGTATGGAAAATGTATATTGGGAACCTCTCTTTAAATTCATCATTCCAGCAGTTATTGATTTGTCTACTCAAATGTTCTGTTTTACTTCAGTGGGTACTGTTATTTGAAAGGTTTATTTCTGTTTTTTTTGTAATTTCAAAAGAATCAGTGAGCTCATCAGGAGAGGCCACTTCTGAGAGACAGTGGTTTCACACAAATGTGGATTATTGATTGGGCAAGGAAGAAGAGACTTCCAAAACTGATAATAGGTATACAGCTACTGTCATAGCAGATTAAGTGGCTAGTTAATTTTCATAGCCCATCTCTGGCATTTCAAAAATAGGGTTGTATCTCCTAACATAATTATGGACAGAGATGCAAATTAAGTAATTTTATACTAGGTTTTTTTTTTTTTTGCCATTGCTCCAATTAAAGACCTGTCAATGTTATTTCCTTTTTTTCCCATGGGCCTCAGTGTAGACAGAATAGGATTGATTTTTCTTGTTTCTCTACATGTATTTTTTTCCTTACAAGAGATGCAGCACAGCTTTCCTTTTTTCAAGGCACAGAATATAGACATTTGTCTTAACTGTTAAAGACATTTGTGGTTTACCAGAGGAAAGCAAGTGTGCACAAATACTTGCTGATATGAATCTTGTAATATGATCTTGTAGACCTATGAGTCTTGTAATATTTATCTATTGTTTTGTTTTAGTTTTTTTCCACCTCCTGTTTTTGCTTTTGTAAGTTCTTTTTCTTGTACATGTCAAACAGCTCTGGTCTTTGAAGGTCTGATTCTTGAAGTTTGTCTAGTGTTTCCTTCCTGGCAGATTGAAAGTGTGTGGGGCTCAGGTGGTGGCCTGAGTTTCTCTAATCCATGTCTTATATGCTGTTGGAGACTGCTCTAGTTTCCTCTGCCTGTGTCAGGCCTGGGGAGATGGGATACCTGGGGTTTGCCCTGTTGAGTGCAGTTTGCTCTCTTCAGTATGCAGATTAAGATGCTTCAAGGTTACCCTGAAGATACTCCTTGCAAGGCTTATGAATGGGTAGGAACGGTGGTATTTGGCTCTTCCTTGAGGCCATTTCTGCTCTGCAGATTGAAGCCACCATTAAAGACTAAGTCAAAACTCTCACCAGCATAAGCAAAGTCAGAATTGGATTTGAAGAAAAACAGACGTGAGTGAACTGAGAATGGAATGTGGGAGCACGTAAAACGCTGCAGATAAAACACAAATTTCTGATTATTTGAAATTACGGTTTCAGCCAGGTACACTGGCATGAGCAATAATCACAGCTGAATGTTTGTGATTAACCATGTGTTGAGATGAAGAGTGGAGGAGGCCTTCATTTAATGTTTGGGCTTGCTCTGACACCTTGCTGTTCAAAGGAAACCTGTAGAATTTGTTTTTCCTTATACAATGAAAGATCATTCACATCATGTTATTTTGTACAAAGTTGAAGTTGCTAAACAATATTTCTACATTTTGATAGACTTTATTTTTAACTCAAGTACTAATAGTTTTCAGTAGAGAAATGAAAACAGTTGTAGAAATTGAAATTATCAAGTAGGAGAACCACACATCTGGGCATTTATGGCTTTATTGTCCCAAGTAAGATATAATTTAAAAGCAGAGGTGCTTTTTTTCAGTTCAGTGGGAAGTAGCAGAGTAACTGAAACAAAGTCGTGAGCTGCTACTGATCTGTTTTTGCAATCAGCTATTTCTGTCACATTTTATGTGAAGAAGAAAGGGGGATAAATTGAAACTAGCACATAAAATACTGTTTTAACATTGCTGCTGGCTAGATTTGTAAATGGAAATAATAAATCCTAATACCACATTGAGAGTAGTACTAAACAATTCCCACTAGCTTATGTTATTTACAGCTGTTCTAAAGTTTTATTTCTTTTATTTGTGTCTTTTCAAAGGGGTTAGACCTGAGATGGTGCTCATAGTTAGCTAATCTTGTGCTAATGAATCTCAGTTTTAGCTAAATTTTACAGTAATGACAGATAAAAATGGTATTATAAAATCAAGTAGTATTGCATTGTAATCTGCTGGAAGATAAAATAAATACTCATAAAATATTGAAGTTAAATGGTATGAACTGATGGTTTTAAAATGCTCCTAAATAACTGCAAGTAAGTGGAAAGGAGTGAAAAAGAGTGGATATGTCTTTATATTTATTATCTTGATAGCTTCCTTGGTAATACAGGAGTAGAAATTGTTAGCATTTCACCTCATATGAAAGAAAGACATAAATTTCCTGAAATTCAGATTAAGAGTTGTGGTGAAAGCCAAACCATTCTGTGATTCTGACTACGGAGAGGGTTGAAGTCACTTACAAAATGATGGAAGCTGGAAGGGATCTTTAAAGGTCATCTAGTCCATCCCTCCTTCCCTGGGATCTTCCACGAGATCATGTTGGTCATTGAACAGTTCCAGTGATGGAGCATCCACCACTTCTCTGGGCAACCTGTTTCAGTATCTCACTACCCTTAACATGAAAAGTTTCTTCCCTAGATCCAATCTAAATCTACTCTCACTCAGTTTTTATCTGTTGCCCTTTGTTCTGTCACTACAGGCCTTGGTCTCTCTGTCTTTCTTGAAAGTCCCCTTTTTATAATGAAAGGCTGCAATAAGGTTTCTCTGGAACATTCTCTTCTCCAGGCTGAACAACCCCAAGTGTCTCAGCCTTTACTGAAAGGTGTTCTGGTCTTTGGATAATTTTCGTGGCTGTTCTCTGGACTCACTCCAACAGGTCCTTGACTTTCTTGTCCTGAGGATCCGAGAACTGCATGCAGGTCTCCATGTGTGGCTTGTGAGAGCAGATTAAAGGAGGATGATCCTTTCCCTTGACTTGCTGGCCACATCTTGAAAGCTTTTGAGGACATGTGACTACACACTTGTATGTAGACATGCACAGACGTGAGCTTTTTAATCATTCACAAAGAGAGATGCAGCTTCAAAGCATAGGCTTCATTATTGTGGTAGCAAATCACTGTATTCAAGCTTACAAACTTTGCTGAGATCAGAGCACAATGCTGCAGTTTTGAAAAACTATTGTGGTTGTCTCCATTACAATGATTCTAATATATTTATTTCTCCTTCTGAATTGTACATTGACAGAATAGTTTTTACTTTATCTGTGTGAGTTTTATACATGGAAAGTTACGTATTGTTGTAGTTAAGAGCCAGCTGGCAACTAAGCTTGACATGTGCTCACTCAGTTGATCTGTGGGTGGGACTGGGGAGAGTATCAGAACAGTAAAGGTAGAAAAACATCATGGGTTGTGGTAAAGACAATTTAAGGTAAAGCAAAAGCCATGCACACAAACAAAGCAAGGAGTTATTTCATTGTTTCCCAGATGTTCAGCCATCCTCTTTGTCATACATAATGGTGATTTGGGAAGACAAACACCATCACTCCAAATATCCATCTCTTCCTCTTCCTCCCCTTGGCATGTTGAGTATGATACCATATTGTATGGAATAACCCTTTGGTCAGTTGGGATCTTGGGGTCATCTGTCACAGCTGTGTCCCCTCCCAGCTCCTGCACCCCCATCCCTCGGTGGGATGGGGTGAGGAGCAGAAAAGGCCTTGATGCTGTATGTAAGCACTTGTAAGCACTGCTCAGCAGTAATGAAAACATCCCTGTGTTATCAACACTGCTTCCAGCACAAAGCCAAAACATAGACCATACTAGCTACTGTGAAGAAAATTATCCCAGATGAAACCGACATATGTAACATATATATATTATTCCATTATTTGCACTCTTTAATAAAAAAAAAAAAAAAATAAGGAGAGAGAGAACAAGGTATAGTGCTGCTTTATTGGTACTTTGCATTCTGGCCTACCTAAATTTATCCTCCTTGGAAATTATTTTCCAGATCTATAGTTGATGCCAACAGTGACGGTATACTGCAGTTACATTCCCTTTAGGAATGCCTTGCCTAAATCTTATGAAAGACTGTCCTTTTACTCCCTCATAGAATGACAATTGTAGTCCAATTCTGAACAATAAATTTAACCAGAATCTTCATCCATTCGGTTTCCAGAGTGTGGACTTTAAAATGATGAAAGAAGTACATACATATAATGTCCTAAGTACGTCAGCTTAGGGATGTGTTGCAGAGTTTGTACCACATGTCTTGTGTTCAGTTGTTTAGGTCTTCCTGATGTTGTTTCAATCTTCCACTATACCAAAAGTAAATCATTAATTTGCTTCATCTTTTAACACCACAAACATACACTTCTGAGCAGTGGGTTTTTTTAACCAGGAAATACTGTTTCCAAAACTGACTTTTCAGAAATATCTCTAGAAGAACAGCAAATTGCTGTTTGTTCCTGTGCCAGTTTTATACTTCTCATTCTCTTCTCATAATGTGTTCTTTTCTTTTAGCTTAAATTATTATTTTGCATGTTTTACTGTATTGGTTGTTTTACTGCAATCAGGATAAATTAGAGCTATACTGTTTTCTTATCTTGGAAATGCACTTTATTATCAAAAATATAAAATAAAACTGGCACAGATGACTTTTGGGAAAGTCATGTTGCATTTCATTGAATTTTCCATTTACTTAAAGGTTGTTCATTATCTTTACTTGACAATTTGTTTTAAATGTCGTGCAATATTGAAATGCAACTAATGGACTTTTCATAAATCGCTACTAACCTATATCATTTTTCAAAATGCAACTTCTACCTTTTGTCTACTACTCAGCAATTCTAGACAGCAAGTGTTTACAGAGATGGACTAAAAGATGATTTTGGTCAGTTTTCCATCAAACTTGCCTGCTGAATTGCTTTCCTAACTTTTTTTAGGTTCACTTTACACTTGTGGGAGCCTTTAACTCCATAAAAGGAACTAGGAGTCACGATTGGTACTTATGTTGTGGCACAACATTGTCTAAGCAGAATTGGATGGTGTATTTCATTTCAATATGTTAGGGTGAGTATGTCTAGCCTGAAAGAAATATTAATATTCATGTACATTTCCTTTATTTTTCAGAACAATGGGTCACTTGCTTGGTGCCAGAATCATAAACAATGTTCAAAGGTAAGTTCGGTTTTTTCCTCTCTCCTTTATGTTACCTATCTGCTTTCAGTCTCTTGACTGTAGATAAAGTACTTTTCTTCTTAGCCTGTTTTCAGAAGTGTCTGTTTATATTTTATTTGGAAACCTCAACCTGTAATAAAACATCAAAAATTAAAGCAAAGTGATTTACTCCTGCAGGACAAAGGAACCATGTTGGGGAATACATATCAAGTGTAGTTAAACCAACATAATTCTGTCATTTTAAGAAAGTTTATGCTGGCTAGAAACTGGTGTCTCATTTGTGGTTTTTGCAATGTTTTTGGTCAGAAGAGAGTAAAAGAGAGAGTTATTGACAGTCTTTGTTAGGCTTCAAACAAAGTCTACTTAGTTTGAAGTCTAATAAAGACTGTCAATAATTTAAAAATCTTCCTCTAACAGCACCAGGGTATTTCAACATTCAACATTTCATTCAGTTTGAGTATTTAATTTTTATCTTGAACCTGAATTTCTTTGAAAGTATTCTTGACACAAATCCCAGTGGCTCTACTGATGATCCTTTCCCATTCTAGCACTTAAAGGGTAGGTGAGCTAATTGTCCACTGATTCTCCCCTGCAAGGGTCTTTCTGTGGTGTCTGGATGGAAGCAGCAATGATTTGGATCAAGAAGAATTGCGCATTTGTTGCTGACTGTTCATAAACATCATGGAAGCTGCATTCATTGGAAATTTCCTTAAACATCCTAAAAATATATTTCTGCCATTATTTAGGCCTTTTAAGTAATTATTCATTATTCATGAAAGTTGCATTGAAAATGGAATTAAATCTATATAGCATTGTTCCATGTTGTTTCAATAATGCAATTGATATTAAATGCTGATCCTAACACTTGATTTTAAGACATGTTGATTTCTTGTATACTTTTAAAAATGAGATTACATGTTCACTGATCTAGCTTCTGTTGACATAAAAGGGATTGGAAATGGGCTGATTTTTTGACTGTTCTGTTGCAGGTAAATAAAACAAAGTTGATTGCTTTTATCAGTATTAATATCCAGGATATAACAGTGTCAATATAAGAAAAAAATGGAACATTTCCTATCAGCTGTGCCACACTGCTAAGGATTTCACTTCTGCAATGAAATCTTATCATTCTTAAAATTCTTCTTGAAAACCCCAAACAGATGTGCAAAGGACATATTTCATGACAACTGAATTGCCTTTGCAGGAAAGCATGAGGGCCTTGTTCCACAGTGATCCTGATACAATTTTTTAAAAAATTTATTTGCGAAGGCTGCTGTGGTAAGTAATCTGAAAGGTTTTCTAATGGTTTGTGTTTGCCCAACAAACAAGGAATCATACAAGAAAAGTAGTCTTAGGTTTTAAAGCAGGGCAGAGGTTATAGGAATATCTCTCTGAGTCACTCCCAAGTTTATCAAATCCACAGAATTTGTTTCTGTATATAAGCTGACATAAATTTTTTCTTAAAATTGAATCAGTATCTTGAAATCAGAGTAAGAATGTTACAAATTAATATTATATCATATTACAAAACAATGATAGTGTAAGTTTTAAATTACTTAACATGTGCTTTGCAGTCATGTTACGCTGTTTTTCATTCTTTCTTATGACGGTAATATATTTTCCTTAAGAAAGCAGCTTTGCCTTTTAGAAAATAAATAAATATAAACTTGACCAAATTGTTAGCAGAGCTGAACTTAAGCATAATGTTGTCTTTTCAGGGTGGTTTTGATTTTCTGTGTTTTGCAATGTGAAGTTACACAATTGCCTTAGCTAACTGAAATTTTCAAAGTGATGCAGAGAATTCAGTTAACCTTTTAAAAATGCAAATTCCTTTCACTGCTTCTCAGCACCTCGTTGTAGGAGGTTTATATGAATGTGACAGGTAGTGGAGGATTTCACAATGAATGGTGTGCTGCTTAACCTTACTACAGCTAACATGGAAGGCCTTGTTGGAGATATAAAGGTTAGGGGGAGCCTTGGCTGCCGTGACCATGAGACTCTGGAATTCAGAGGCAGGGCAGCAAGTAAGATAGTAAGCATGGACTTCAGGAGAGCAAGCTTTAGCCTCTTTAGGGGTCTTCTTGGAAGAATCCTATGGGAACAGATCCTCTGGGTAGGAGGGGTCCAGGAGAGCTAGTTGACCTTAAGGATCACTTCTGCAAGGCTCAAGAATGATGCATTCCAGTGAGCAAGAAATTGGGCAAAGTGGGCAAGAGACCTGTGTGGATGAATAAAGGATTTGTGTCATTTCTCCAGTGTAAGTGTGAAATACACAGGAAATGGAAACAGGGTCAGGCCACTTGGAATGAATATAGAGGGATTGTCAGAGTGACAATGAGGCAAGGACAGCCAAGACACATCTGGAATTAATGGAATGGGGACTGTGGTTACAGAGGACAGGAAGAAGGTGGAGCTGCTGAATGCCTATCTTGCATCAATCTTCACTGACAAGACCAGCCTTCAGGAATCTCTGATGCAGGAATCTCTGATGCAGGAGACCTGGATAAAGGAGTGTTGTAAGGAAGACTTTCCCTTGGTCAGGGAGGATTGGGTTAAAGAACACCTTGACATCCAGAAGTCCATGGGCTCTGATGGGATGCACCCACAAGTGCTGAGAGACCTATTGAACACCATAAGTAGGCCAGCCATGATCATCTTTGAAAGGTTGTGGCAATCAAGGGAGGTGCTTGAGGACTGGAAGAAAGCAAATGTCACCCCAGCCTTCAGAAAAGGCAAGAAAGACCTGGGGAATTCACCAACTAGTCAGCTTCACCTCAATCCCTGAAAGGTGGTGGAGTGCCTCTGAAGGCCACCTCAGTCCACATGGATGACAAGTAGATTATCAGGAGTAGTCCTTGACCAAACTGATTGCCTTCTACAGGCAAACAACTTACCTGGGTGGAGGAGGAAATGCAGTGGATATTGTCTACCTCAATTTCAGCAAGGCTTTTGACATTTGGTTGCAATATCCTCATAAACAAGCTCAGGAAGGAAGGACTGGATGGATTGAGAACTGACTGGCAATTTGCAGAGGGACGTAATCAGTGGCACAGGGTCTGGCTGGGGCCTGTCACTTGTGGTGTCCCCCAGGGTTCAACACTGGGCCCAGTATTGTTTCTCTTGTTCATGAGTGACTTGGATGAGAGGGCAGATGCCTCCTCAGCAAGTTCAGTGACAACACAAAGCTGTGAGGAGTGGCTGATACCCCAGAGGGATGTGCAGCCCTTCAGAAGGATCTCAACAGGATGGAGAGATGAGTGGGGAAGAAATGACTGAAATTCATCAAAGAAGGGGCAGGGTCCTACACCTAGGGAATAACTCTATGACCATTACAGGGTAGAGGCCAACCTGTAAAGCAGCTCTGTGAGGGAACTGTTGGTCCTGGTGGACAACAAGGTGTCCAGCAGTGTGTCCTTGTGGCCAAGAAGGCCAATGGGATCCTGGGAGGCATTAGGAAGAGCATTGCCAGCAGGGAGGTGATCCTGCCCCTCTGCTCAGCCCTGGTGAGGCCACATCTGGAGTGCTGTGTGCAGTTCTGGGCTCCTCAGGACAGGGGAGACATGGAGCTCTTGGAACTGGCCCAATAGAGGGCAATAAAGATGATTGAGGGACTGGAGTATTTCTCCTATGGGGAAAGGCTGAGGAAGCTGGGGTTCTTCAGCCTTGAGGCGCAGATGAGGTCCCCTCTCAGTTGTTTATCTGAAGGAAGGGTGTCAAGAGGGTGGACCCTTCTTCAGGCTCTTCTCAGTGGTGCCAAGGACAAGAAGCAATGGGCAGAAAGAAACTGATGCACAGGAAGTTGCACTTGAACATGAGGAAGAACTTCTTTCCTGTGCAACTGACTGAGCACTGGAACAGGTTGCCCAGAGAGGATGTGGAGTCTCCCTCACTGAAGATATTTAATAACCTTCTGGACTCAATCCTGTGCAATGTGCTCTGGGATGACCCTGCTAGATCAGGGAGGTTGGACTGGCTGACCATCTGTGGTCCCAATCTTACTTGTTCTGTGGTTCTATTAAATATCTCAGATGACTGTGAGCAGCAAAATATTCACCAGTTGTTTAAAATGAAATTTAATTTAGTAAGATCTCTGCAGAAATCTGTTTTTCAAGATGAAGCACAAGAGAGATCTTGAATGCTTGCTGTTTTGACATACATGATTTCAATATGTATTGTTAAGGACAACTATAGGATTATAACAGAAATTGTCATTTTTAGTTGCAATAGTTTATAATTCATTGCCATCATGCACTCCTCCTTGTCTACTGGAACAGCATTGAAGCAGACTGAGGGCTTTCTTTTTTTGATTCTTGTCAATTGACTGGTTGGCTCCACTGTTGAGATAAAATTGGCATTGTGGTTGATGAAGTTAATGAACTTCTTTGGAAAAAGATCTGAAATCAAAATTTCTTTGTCTAACTTCATTCATAGATCCATTGTTTTGTTTGAATTTATGCTTATCGAGTTGCAGATGATTCCCTTCTGAGGGGACAAAGGGCACAATATGCCAGTCAGGCCCAACCCGTTGGAAGGTCTGCTGCCTTCCTGGGGCCTGAGTAGGGATGTCATCTGGAAGCTTCCTAATCTGGAGTGGTCCTATCACTGATTTTTTCCTATCAGTACCTATCACTGATTTTCCACATAGGGGGTGATGAAGTGGCAATATGGAATCCAAGGATGATCAAAAAGGACTTCAGGGCCTTGGAATGTTTGGTAAAGGAATCTGAGGCACAAGTTATGATTTCATCTATACTTCCAGTTTAAAGCAGCAACATTAGAAGAAACAGATGGGCTTAGTCTATTACTACATGGCTCTCTGGCTGGTATCACCACCAAAAGTTTGGGGTTTTTGACAATGGAATGGTCTATGCAGCACCAGGCATGCTTGTACCAGTGAGGACTCACCTTTCTCAGAGAGGAGAGTTGCTGCTTGATACCCAGAGGGGCCCATTGACAGAGCTTAAAATTAGTTGTGGTAGGGGAGGGGGACAATATCAGGTTTGTGGTGTGAGATGGGAGGCGAGGGTTAGAGGGGCAGCCTAAGAGGACCTTCTGCCAGTGACTGAAATGTGCTGGCCACACTGGAATGCACTTGTAGTTTTACAGAGACAAGCCAGGGATTCCTAATGTAACAGAAACCAACAGGGAAACATCAGAGAATTATCTCAAAGGAATTAAGGGCTGACAGGCCAGCTGAGGTGGCTTTACACCAGTGCATGCAGTATAGGCAGCAGAGAGGAGGAGTTGGAAGCCACTATGCTGCTAGAAAGCTATGACCCTGTTGCCATTTCAGGACAAGGGGAATGGATTGCTGTGTTTGTGTAGAAGCATTTCACATTCAGCCCTACACATTCCCAGGAGCCACATAAATTTTCCACTAGCATTGACACCCTGATTAGGATTGATACTACACGGTATAGAATTTGTTTGTGTACTGAGGTGCCATTCAGATTTGGTTTAGGTAATGAAAGTTAAAACATAGCATTTATTTTCTTTTACTTTATCAATAGATTGCTGGCAGCCTGTCAGACTTGCTGAGTAATGCAAAGGTGGATTCATAAATAGGAGCATGAGGAAGTGGAACTGCACGTGGAGAGACTGAAGAAGAAAGTGGGCTGGATTGAACTGGGCTCAGTATTTCTTAACACAGTTGTTGGACCAGTACCTGGATCTCAGTCAGCTCTACTCATTCCTAGATACCACAGGATAAAAAGGTTATTTGGGGAGAGAACCAGACAGAGTCTCCCTTCTCTTTTTGTGCATACACAACTACATAAAACCCCACTTCCTGTTATCAACAGCTGGTTCAGCAGAGGAATTGAAAATAGAACCTCTGCAGAGGTTATTGTCTGGTTGGGGAAAGACAGTTAAAGCTGGAAACTGATGGATCTGGTTTTCTTATGCATCTGGCCTAAAGTCTTCCATCACAGCCAAGTGTTTGACAAAATATTGCAAAAAAAATATTCATGCCTGTCATCTTCAGACCGTCTTTAAGTAATATTTTGACATTGGTCATGCCTGTAGGTAGGCAAATATAGCCTACTTTGGGCTTATTCCTACTTTTCACCTCCAATTAATCATACTTATTGTGGTATATCAAACTCTGAGTTACCTAAGTTATTTTAAAATATGATGTACAGGCTACATATAGGATGAAGTAGTGTCTGTAATGTATAGATTTAATCTGAAACAAAATTCATCTGTTTCCAACACAGGTAGTCAGTCAGCTTTGCTACATGGTTATATGTACATAACTCATTAATATTGGATCTGTTCCCTCTGAATGGAAACATATTGAAAAAATTAGTCTATTTTTGGATGAAATGGCAGCTGCTAGGGAGTGAAGAGTAAAACTGGTAAGTTTTTAAAATAGTTGAGTATGCAGTATCTAAACCAGAATGTCTAGTGCTGCTGTTGAGAAGTATTCTTCACACTTTTTGATAGAGACTTGTTTAAAACTTGTTAAAATGGTAGATCTCAGAATATTTTTTCTTTTTTTAAAGAGAGATTTTATAATTAAAAGTCACATAATAAAATCTGGATGGATTCTATCTCCTTCTGCAAGCATAATTCTCAGTGAAATTACTGAGAAATTATGAGTTCAGTGTTGAGAGGGACAAGTTCTGCTCAGGTGTGGTTGTTATTAGGTTTATGTTTTCTGGAGCTAAGCTTATACATTTTTACTTACAATTCCCACTGTTCATGAGGGTAGAAAATGCTACTATTGTTTTTATTCTACTTACAGAAATTGTTATCTTGAAGTTTCATTATGTTGCTTCTGAAAATGAAATGCTGTTTACTTTTTGGATTCAGGAGAAATACAGAAGACATTCACACTTTTTCATGACTATTTTTTTCTTATGTGTCTCTGACTGCACACAGCTGAAAGGTTGGTTTCATGTGTCCTGTTTACTTTGACTGGTAGCTTTCTCTCTATGTAATGCACTTAGAATAGTAGTTAATCATAGAATAGTTTGGGTTGGAAGGGACCTTAAAAAGTCATCTAGTCCAGTCTCCTTGCAATGAACAGGGTCCTGGTTGGATCAGGTTGCTCAGAGTCCCATCCAACTTGACCTTGAATGTTTCCAGGGATGGGCCATCTCCCAACTCCTGGGCAGCCTGTTCCAATGTGTTACATTCATCATAAAAGATGTCTTTCTTATATCTAGTCTAAATTTACCCTCTTTTGGTTTCAAACTATTACTCCTTCAACAGGTG
Organism: Phylloscopus collybita; assembly: GCA_027886175.1. NCBI lineage: Eukaryota > Metazoa > Chordata > Aves > Passeriformes > Phylloscopidae > Phylloscopus > Phylloscopus collybita. The sequence goes on along the minus strand of JAJNNQ010000006.1, from coordinate 41,759,299 downwards.
CTGCTAAAAATTGAGTTCCCATTTTTTCTCATGAGCCCTTCTTAAGTACTGAAGGCTTGCAATAAGGTCTTCCCCAAGCCCTCTCTTCTCCTGAAGGCTGAACAACTTCAACTCTCACAGCTTTTCCTGGAAAAGGTGCTTCTCTCATTTGATAATTTTTGTGGCCCACCTCTGGACCAGCTCTAACAGGGCTGTATATTTCCTGTGCAGAGGACCCCAGACCTGGAAGCAGCACTCCAGGTGTAGTCCCACAGGGGCAGAGTGGAGGGACAGAATCACCTCCCTCAATCTGTTGATGACGCTGCATTTGATGCAGCCTAGGATGCAGTTAGTGCAAGTGCATGCTGTGAGCTTGTATCCAGCTTTTCACACACCAGTACCCTTAAGTCCTTCTCCACAGGGAAGCTCTCAATCCCTTCCTCCCCCAGCCTGTATTGATACAAAGGATTCTCACCTAGGTCAGCACTTTGCACTGTCTTGTTGATCCTCATGAGATTCCCATGGGACCACTTTTTAGCTTGTGCAATGTCCTCTGGATGGCATCCTGTCCTTTAAGCATGTCAGTCACACCACAAAGCTTGGTGTCATCTGTAGAGGGTCTTGCTTATGGCCCCCTCAGTCCTTCTATGCCACTGATGATGATAATAAGCTATACTGATGCCCAGGGGTCTGGTGACCTCTAGGGAACACCACCCTCTGGATGAAACCAGCCAATTTCTCTTCTACCAGAGTCCAACAATCACATCCATCTCTCTAATTTAGAGAGAGGGATGTTGTTAAAGCCTGTTAAAGGCCTGGTTAAACCAAGCCATGCCATGTGTCTCAAATCACCTCCTTGTTCTCCATGTGCTTTAGCATAGCTTCTAGAAGGATTTGTTCAATTATTTCCCAGGCACAGAGGCTAAAAGGTTAGTAGCTCCCAGAGTCCTTCTTTCTGCCTTTTTCAAAAATGGGTGCAATGTTTCTCTTTTTTCAGCCACCTGGATTTTCACCTGTCTGCCATGACTTTTCAAATATTTTAGCAATCTCATCAGCAGCCAATTCCTTCAGGTCTCTGGGATACATCTCATCAAGTCCCATAGACCATGCATGTTCCAGCTCCTCAGGTGGTTATGGCCTTATCTTTGGTTACAGGTGGAGTGACTTTGCTCCTCCAGTCCCTCCCTTACAGCCCATCCACTCAGGAAGTGTGAGGGAAAAAGGTTGCCTTTGAAGTCTGAGAGGAAAAATGTTGACTACCTCAGCCTTCTCCCTAGCCCTATTTGACCATGTCCTTATATTCTTGCCAGGATAGGTGTCCATACTTCCATGGCCTGTGCATTTCCTTCTTGCCCTTTAGCTTGACCAGAGGGTCTCCACTCATCTATGTAGGTCTCTTGCCTTCCTTTCTTGATTTTTTTACACTTGGGCATTGAGAGTTCTTGTGCTTTATGGAACATGTCCTTAAAGATCTGCCAGCTCTTTTCTGGTCCCTTGTCCTTTAGAGCAGTTTCCCACAGAGTCCTGTTGACTAACATCTTGAAGAGCTGGAAGTTTACTTTCCTAATATTTAGTGTCCTGAATTTATTCTTTGTGACCCATATCACTCAGGATTGTAAACTTCACTAGTGCATGAACATTGCATCCCAGGCTGCCTCCAACCTTGATATCACTGATTAACTCACTTGGTTAAAGCATTAAAATAGCCATTAAATTTGCTGATCAATCTTTCCCTAACTGCTATATGTGGATTTACGAACTGCTTGATACGTGAAATGCTATCAAAACCTGGCCTAAGAAAATAATCTGCAAGGCTAACTCAAGTACTTCAAGGGTAAGAGCTTTGCACTGGAGGTTTGCTCTTTTTGTAAATGACAGTAAACTAGTTTATGTTGTGTTTTGAATTCCTTCACTGACTTGACCTTTGCTGTTGCATTTAACTTTCACATCTGTACATAAGTCCTGGGTTGGGTTTTTTTACCACTCCTTAATTTATCCTCTGAAAATTTTTTTGTAGTATTTTGTCTCTTTCTCTCCACTAGTATCCCTATTCTGTATGCCCAGCTATCTGTTTCCTAAAAATCTGTCAAAGAATCAGTTGCGGTTGGACAGAAAACCCTCTTAGATCTTCTAATGAAAGGTCAGCTAGAGCGGGTTGTTCAGAAACACATCCAGCTGGATTTTGAGTATCTCCATACGTGAAGACCACAACCTCTCTTGGCGGCCTATTTCAGTGTTTGACCACCTGCACAGTAAAAGTTTCAGCATTTCTTGTTTTTTGATCTGTGCCTATGGCTTCTTGTTTAGTCCACATGCATGACTAAGAAGAGCCTGGCTGCCTCTTTTTCATTGCATCCCAATGGATATTTATAAACATAAGTCAGATCCTTCTGAACCTTTTCTCCAGGCTCATCAGTCCCAGATATCTGCACTTCCCTGTATATGGCAGATGCTCCAGCCCCTTAATGGAATCCTGGCCCAATGTATTCTTCTTTTCTACTTAAGCTTTCTAAGCCTCAAATGACTCATACCTGCTGCCATTTGCAAAGCTCCTGTCCTCAAAATCCCATTGCCTTCTAGCAGCCATTCTTGCTAAATTGTACGTAAATGCTCAGCTTTTGCTATTTCTGTTCCATTTTTCCAGTTTGTTTTACACTGTGAGCTCCACAGTTCCAAGGCTGTTCCTCTGAAGTACTTGGAAGTGCTGAGCATATAACAGGTGCTTCCTTATAAAAACAACAGAGCTGATTGCTGCTGAGAGTAACGTGAAAGGGCAGAGTCCTGCATTGATGCTGGCTTAGTGAAAAATATATTTTAGTCCTAAGGTGGGGGGCAAGGGGGATGAAATGACTGGGAAAGGCATTTCAAGATAGTTTGTGAAGTAGATGTAATTTATCTTTCTTTTTTTCTACAGCTCCTTACACAAGATTTTCTTTTTGTAGGCAGCTGAAAGTCAAGAGACCAGCAGGCATAATTTAGAGCTGCATGTGCCATGGCATTTACAAGGACTGGAGATAAATGGGGATCATCATAACACACTGTGAATTGCAATACAACTTTCTTTTTCCCAGTGGCCAAGGCAGTGGTCCCTGATTGATTGATTCTGTGAAAAGGCTGAAAGGCTATTTTTTGAGTTTTCAGAACTGAGAGGAAAATGTGAAAATAAAAATAAACATTTTACAAATTCTGCAGCCAAATAAACAGACTGTTTTTCTATCTGAAAAAGACAGTTTACTTTCTTTTTTAGAATAATATACACTCCCGAATTCCGTTTTGGAGCAATTGTTTCAGGCTTCCAGCTGAGCTCTTTCCAGAGATAATGCAGGTGGAAAGATGAGTTAATGGCTTAAACAATTAGAGATTTGATGCAGTCTTCCATCTGTCAAAGCCCACTGAAATGAAAGCTCACAGTTTTAATTTGTGCCTCCAGCCTCTAACTCAGTCTGAAATGGTGTCAGCGATTTGCCCTGCCCACAGTAGTGTTATTCTTATGTTAAGCATTCTGTGCACACATGCTGAGAGACTTCTATCAAACATATTAGTGTGCATTTGAGAGATCATTAGCCTGAAGTAGCCGAAACATTCCAGATTTCTTAGCCAGGAAACTCACATCTCTGCTGGAAAGTGTGTTGAGCCACTGTTATTTACACAATAAAGCTAAAGCAGGATAGGGATAGCTTTGTAAAATTTAGCAGGAATAGTGGTACCACAATTTAAGTGGAACTCATAGAAGGGTGAGATAATGAATGTTTTGGTTTTTTGTCTAAAATGATGGAATGAATAAAATTTCTTTCTTGATCTGCTAGGCAGATTGTTTTGCTTTCCTCTAGTAAAAGCTAAGGTAAAACCGTTTAATAGAATCAGAATTCATAAGACTTGATCAGATTATTGTTCTGCTAAATAGATAAAAAAGTCATGAGCATATAAGAAATAAGACAGATGTGATACTTATTGTTTGCATTCTTATGGATTATTTGATTTTTTTTTTTTTTAATATTCATCTATAAAAAGGTAGAAGGAGCTGAGAGAACCATAGCGGTCAGATAATTAAAGCTGTACTAGCTAATAAATAGGGTGACTGAAGTTTCTGGATATTTGTGTTTGGGGAAAAAGAAGAAAGAGCTTTGTGATTCAGTGTTTATGTTTATATGAAAGCATTAGTGTATAAGTGTGTTGTGATTACAGGAATCCTTTTGTTCCTAAGGGCCTTGAGAACTGACAAATAAACAGAACTTAAATTCAGACAATATTTGCAGTACTTTGCAATACTCTGATGTATTGCTCTGTATTTGTAAATACCAAGTTTTGTTTGTTGGGGTATTGAAAAAAAGAATTGTGTTAGAATATGAAATAAGTGAACATGAAATAAGTTCATATTCTTTACAGTAGCTATATTTGATCATGTCAGTCATCCTTCCAGTCTAATACTTGTGTTACCAGCTAGATTCTCAATAGATAATAAAAAACCTGTAGGTCTGGAATAATCTACTGCTAGAAAACTTACTTAAGCCCTATTACTTATTTTTGTGTGATACTGTGCAAACTAAAGGATGGATATGTCCTCTTCAGAATGCTAGTTTTGGCTTCTCAGCTCCTGCTTCTTACTGTTTTGTTCACCTTAAATTTTTTGCCTTAGAAGAACAGACTTCTGGACTTTATGGAAGGTGTTTTGCTTGGCCTTCACTCTGAATGATGCTGCTGCTAACTTTCTGTCTCTAGTAAAAATGGTTAGAATCAAGTTACTTATGAGAGATAGGGAGGAAAGGATCTGATTTGTTTTATGTCCCTGTAGCCTGTAGATTTTTGTTAATGCAAAATTCTGCTGAGGTTCTTATTGATCTTCAGTGTGGGTTTACAGAAAAATGTGGTTCTTTTGGAGCTTTCTCTTGGCCAGTTGTATCTGTTTTAAGGAGGTGAGCAAGTCTGATTGTTGTGCTGTTTGAGATTTGAACTGAATATTGAGCAAACTGAGCCAATCCTGAGCATAACCAGCTGAAGATTAAGTAACTCTCTTCAACAGAGAAAGGACACAGAATTGTCATTAATGATTGAATTGTGCCAACACTGGTTTAAGGGTAATAGCATAGCAGTCTCAACTCTGTTCTCAGAAAAGCAAGTGCTTTTCTGGCTTTAGACTTTAAATCTGCATACACTGTGGTATATAGAGACATACACTGCAGCTAAAGGGAGAAATGTGTGCATTGGGGTGCTCACATAAAAACACAACAGATATTATTGAAGCTGGCATGCTGAAGCACTAAATGCTTCTTTAACTTAGCTTTATCTGCTTCAGTGAACACTCTTCAAAATCCAAGGATATTCAGACTGCAGAATCCTTTATTTAGAGGTATTTGAGCACAAAAATAATCCCTTCCTAGAAACTTGAAATACCAATGCAGCTGTGCAGTCTAATCAACTGTAAATTTTTGTCATCTTAAAAGCAGTTGATTAACATCTAGCAGAAGGATGATTATCATTGGACCAAAACTGGTCAGACAGTAAAGACAGACACTATAACTGGTACTAAGGAGAATTAGCAGTAAATCTTCTTGAAAACAAGCAGCAGATTTATATTTCTAAATCTTCACTTTTAGCAGGTCTCTCACCACTCAGTTTGCTCAAAGCTTGTACATTTTTTTCTTGTCTTTCAACAACTTTGCAGGCTATATGCAGAGGGAACTATGTGACATGAAAGTGTATTGGAGATTTTGATTTCCCAAATACAATCTTAGTTCCCAAAGGTCAGGTGCCTGAATTCCTACTAGGAAATTTTAATAGCTCAAATAAGTCAGAGAATCTGTACAAAATTTATAAATTTGCAGTTGGAATGACAATCTTAATTTTATCTTATTACATTACATTTTATTAACCTAATTAATTTGTAGTGCCAAACAGGCTGTAATAGTCTGTTTAAATGTATGGTCCTTTTCTCCTCTTATGGGAGACAATTGCAGAGTTAGGTCAAATACAGCTCTAGTTTAAAGTGACAAAGACAAAATGTAATTGCATTGACCTTTAATGTAGTAATAAAATACATTCAAGCCACCGGAAAGGGACATATGTCTGTATTTTAACCATGACTTTAAAAAGAGTTTTGCTTGACTAGACCCAGGGCATTATTCAAAATCCACTGAAATAGGAAATACTGACTTTAAACCAGCTTTATACCCATTTATAAGTTAAGACTGTGCTTTTTCAAGTGACCTCCCTTGGAGTTTCTCCATTACTCTAATATTGAAGGAGATATAAAAATATGCTTAGGTAGATGGAGTTACTGTGCCGAGAGGGAGGCAACTGTCTTTGAGGCAGACAGGCAGGGATGCAAGTGCCCTTTTCTCCACACATTCATTGAGGTGTAAGGAAAGCATTATGCTGGAAGTGAGAGCTATGACTGTTTTCTACTTTTGAGTGCTTGCAAAGAATTGGAAAGCTGTCTGAACACAGAAGCATTGTCCGTCCTTAAGCAGAAATTACAGGTTATATTTTGTAACACTATGATGTTTAATCAGACACTAAAGAGTTAATTGCCATTTAGCACTGACTGTGTATTAGAATAACTCTCTATGCACAACAGACAAAATTGCTTCTGAAAGGATGCAGTGTTAAAGAGTGGGTTTTGTGCTATGAATTTTAAGTAGATCTCCTTATTGAGTTTCCTTAAAAAGTTCTGCTTAAAGTCAATTTGGGGTATAGTCTCAGGTTAACGGGTCAGAAAGGTAACTGGTTCTGACAGTTCTTCCATAATATTCACATCTACTATATGAATTACAAGCATACATTCTGATCTTAGTCATATCAAATATTTTTAGCTATTTCTATGGCTTGAGGAGTTTAAGTGCACAGTGGAAGCACATAACTGTACAGATAGAAGTCCCAATATGGAGATAGTGACAATGTATTTGAGCCTTTTTTCTGATACCATAAGCTTTCTGAAGTCTGCAATGGTTCTAAAGGCTACTTCCTGCAGTCTAATGTACAATTGGTTTGCTTCCTCATTTTAAACAAGTGAACAGTTACTTGGGGTGTAAAGTGAAAGGGAAAATCACAGCCATATTTATTGAATGTTGACATATGCATTTAATCCATATGGAGGATATGAAGCAGTATTTTGGCTTAATGTTCAGCTTAAGCAGTTGCCCATGCAGGAATGCCAGCAGGATCCACTGCACTGAAACAAAAGAAGGCATAGATAACTATTCAGCCTTGTACTGTTTTGATGCTGGTGTATGGGTGCAAATAGATTTCTTGTTTCAGGTGTTTTCAGCTTATGCATTTAGAAATTAAAGGATTGCTGTAACTGAATCTGTAAAGGTATTTTTTTCCTTTGGAGAGTGAACCAGAAGATCAAATAATGAACAAGGATCTTTTCCCCAGTATATCTAATATTCTGTTTTCATGGTGTTGTAAAATCGATGGGTTACAACAAATGTCAGAGTTTGCAGACTTTGAATAAAGAATACAGCAGACTATGTTTATTTTTCTCATAGGTGTGATGTTGTTACATCCAAAATCCATTACATTTCAATATCCACAATAGATCAGGATATGAATAGGAAAAGAAAACTGAGTTACAGCACTTGGGATCTGAACTGCACACTCCAGAAATAGTAGAAATTTTTCAGAGCTAGTAATGAAGAATCAAATTTTAAAGTGGTTTCATATTAGGAATGAAACATTTTAATTTTTTTGTTTATGTGAAACATTTAGCTGCAATGTTACTCACTGAACTTTGAGCACCTTCAGGAGGGAAATAATTTTGTTTTATGTAAATACAGCGCCCTGTTAACCATAGTAAACAACAGAATATTGGTTAAACAGTACTTACCACTTTATAAATTTTTTTAACTTTTGTCCAGTTAAATCAGGCTTTAGCATTACATGGATTCTCATGTGTTGCTTCTCCTAAATCTGAAATTCTTTCAGTTTGGCCTGAGAACAATGCAGAGCACCAAACACATCCCTGGTCTGGTCCATGCAGTTTATTGGGAGGAGTGCTAACCAAGCTTGCTTGCAGGAATGCTCCTGGGAGGTATGGTCAGACCCAGCAGGCAGAGCTCAGTCTGGCTACACTTGTTAACTTCTGTTTGGTTCTGGACCATATTGTTGAGAGATATTTGAGGATATCATTATTCACCCACCAGGAGTCAGGCCTAAAGCTCCTAAAGGGCCAGGAGCAAGGGAGGAATTGCAGGTTTTTGGGTGAGCTATGTTAGGATTTATATCTGTAAAGAAGCACTGAGACAGTAGAGTTCATGAGTAACTATTTAAATCAATGAAGACACTACCAAACCTGTCTTTGCCACCTTGGAAGATCATTGGCTCAGCAAATATTTCTTAAAGAAACATTGTTTTTTCAGATAAACTCTCCAACATCATTCCACTGGTGATCTATCCTGCTCATATATTATTCAGTGTTCTATTTTCCTTTCCTATTTATTGTTGAAGATATCTGCATGACAGAAGTATTGTGTTTCTGTACAGCTCAGCTGTTCCTGCTTTACAATTTCCTCATCCAAAGTCATGTTTCACTTTGTGTCAAATACAACTCCTATGATAATTGTAACCTATGTTTTTGATGGGGCCATGATGCAGAAAATAATCCCCTTTTAATTGCTTATTTTCTTCAAAAGATTAATTAAATCTTTCTTAACTGAATACTTTAAAATTAATCTATAGCTAAATAACACATTTGAATAAAAAACGAGTAGCTTTTTAAAAAAAGATATTTAATTGATGGCTTTCTTGCCTTATTTTTTTCCTTTTAATTTCCATCCCTCTCATTAAATAAACTGAAACCAGGAAAACTAAATTGGTATAGCTTTATTGTGGAAATACCTTTTTTGTTAAATAATAATAGTGGTGCAAAAAATCACAACATGCATTTCATTCAAAGTAATATCCATCTGTAGGGGAAGTCATCAGATTTTCATGTTTTCTAGGTTTAATAAGTGCTTGAAAGTATTGCAGATTGAGGACTTTAATTCCTTAAATGGCAAGTAAGTAGGTCATCATCATCTTCAGGGAAAGGCTTATTTGTCCTCATTATTCCTGGAGTCCAACATTATGCAAATTTACTTTATAATACACTTGAAAGTAATTATTGTAAGGAAGTGGGTGTATCTATAGGCAGTACTTTAAATATTTTTATCCTGACAATATCAACAGCAAAATAGATTTGCAAACACTATTCATATACATGAATGTTTTTAATCACAAATAGGGGAAGACTGAATTAATTAGAAATTTGTTTTTTCTTCCCCCTTTTTACTGGTTCTATTGTAGAAAGATTGTCAGATGTAATACTTATTTAAAAGGGTTAGTAACTTGTATGGTGCACTTAATGGCTATTAAAACTTCTGCTTTTGGCAGATTAAATAAAAATGTTAAAAGACATTAATGGTACTCAGTTAAAAAAAAAAAAAAGAGCACAGCAGGGTGGTGAAAGAGCAATGAACAGGCACCATAGTAGTGTAGGCAGATCACATACTTGCATCTTTACCAACAAATGTCAGGGATCATTCTTGCCCTGCCAGCAGGATCTTAGTGGAGGCTTTTTGCACCTCTGCCATCTGCCCACCACACCTTCCTATTCTTAGAAAAATGAGTTTTGGTTTGTCTAGCTCTTATTAAAAAAAAAAAAAAAAAAAAAAAAAAAAAAAAAAAAAAAAAGGCAGCTCACCATGGACTTGAAGAAAGAAAGAAAGTGCCATATTGTAATAATTTGAAAGTTTGTTACCCCCACATTTGTCAGTTTTCTGGGTAGACCAGTGCAATTCAAACAGTTGGATGTGTGGCAAATGTGTTTTATGTCTGCACAGAAACTCACTTGATTGATCAGTTAGACTGGGGTGACATTTTAAGTGCATTACAGTTTGTTTTTGTGGTTTTTTTTTCCTTGGTGAAAGGCTGAAAAACCTCAGTATAGTTATATTTTTTATTTTAGTTTTATCAAATAGTGAATTTAGGGAAAAGCTCTTGAGTATGTTTTATTATGCTGTCATGGAGAGCTAGTGCATTTTTTCTTTATTGCTAACATTTGTTGGGTGATGACAGGTTATCAAACAGTACAGAGCTGTTTAACACCTTGGAAGAAGACAATAAAGAAACTGGTGACACTTTCTTAACAAGAAGCACAGTGTGTTTTGGGAAATCTGTCAGTGAGAAGACAGGCCTGTAAAGATGTCAGGCCTATTTTGACCTTTCCACCCCTTGTTTGTATTCTACTGTTTCAGGTTTGCAAATGACTCCACATTTGGTACTTGAATTGAAAGTAGCCATCACAGAACAAAGAAAGGACATGAATAAGTTTCAGAAGTGTATTTCAAAATGGAAAAGATGGATACTCAGAAAATGATTATGCATTTTGTTCATGAATCCATAATACTATTAAAGGAAATAATTTTATTAAATGAATTGTATATGTAGTTATTTTGAGGTGGTCTGTCAAAGTGGTAGACATTGCATTAAATCCAGCTACTACTGAAGCATGATACTGTGTGCCTACAGTAATCTGAGCTCCTCTGTAATGATGTATGACATTCACTTTGCATGCTCAGTGATGTATTTTATCCAGCATTTGGATAGCATGATATTCTGACCTTGTCTGATTGCTGATCTCATTTTGTGTGAATGCTGCAAGAACAGTAAACAAAGCCTGGAAGAATTGTCAAGCTGACAAGTTGTATTGCTTTGTATCTTTTCAAGACAAAGCCACAGAAATTTATGTGTCTTGACACCTTTGTCTCTTGTATTAAGAAAGCTTTAACTAACTTCTCCTTGGTTCTATAGTCCACCATCTAAAAATGCCACATCTTATATAGATAACAGGTAGATAGGCTTTTAAGGAGAGACCTCAGAGAGATGGGATAGGTTAGGAAAAAACAGCAGCTGATAAACTGTGGAAGAAATTCCAAGACTAACAGGAGTGCCTCATAAGAAGAGCGTATGAAACATTTAAATGAAACTTCTGTATTAAAATTTATAAGTAACTATGTGTAAATATGTTTTACAAATATGTTGAGTAGGAGAATAGTTTTTTTGCATGAATCCCACAGCCATTTACAAAGGTCAGTGATTGCAGGAATGCTGAAATGGTTTTGTTTTATTGTGTTTTCCTTTCACTTTCCTCTCTCACTCCTTCAAGAAACCTAAAAAAGAGAGGTGTTCTCATATGGAGGTTTTGCATCTGGAAAATTAGAACCTAAATCTGTACATAACTTAACTTTCAGTTGAATACTGAGCTTGTTTTGTTTGTGTTATTTAAACTCTATGTTTGAAAGATAAATTATTGGATCTAGAATTACATCTGGATAATGTAGTTTACTTCAATTGCTTAAACTGGCTTTTGTAACTATTTTTGCTTTTAATGGGAAGTTGCTATTGACAATACACGTCTTCAGCAGGTATTTATAAACAATGAGAACTTCAAAAGTGAGGGAAGTACATGGCTAAGTGGCAGTCTGAATAGAAAGTGGGATTACAGAATACTTCTGCTGGGATTTGGGTGTAAGGTCTCTAATTTATTTATAACAAAGTTAAATCATCTTCTAGCTGAGCAGTTAAATACTGAGGACATCTCCTTTTGGAGTCGTCTTAGGCTTCAGCCAATTGACAGAAGATAAGCTTCTGTACCCATCCCTCCCAGCACTTTCAAAGCGCAGTGGAGGTTATTATAAATGAATGACTCATACACAGGGTGGAACAAATGCACCATTGGTAGCCTACAGAGATAATAACACTGACCTCCGGTCATTTTACAAGGGAACTCTCTCGTGTAGGTCGACTTCCCACTGCTTTAAACCCAACCTAAATAGACTATTCACAGGCAACTGGATTGACAGATTAGAGATTTATATGCACAAGTGTAGGCATTAGCAGCATGGTCTCTGCACATTGGGACATCAGAAGTAGTTGAAATATCTGATCACTAAAAGCAGAGGGACATTTTTCTGTATAGAAGTAGATTTGTAAACTTTTTTCAGACTTAGTGAAATATGGGTGGTAGGGCAGTCATAAAAGTCCAAGCTTGCAGTCTCTGTTTATGAAGGACTTCCAATAATATGAAATTGTTTGGAAATAAGGGTTATGATAGTGCTGTCACTTCAAAGGGAACATTGGAGTAGGTAAAAAGAAGACATGATTTTATATTCTAAGTCAAAATACACTTTATTTGCTTTCTCCTCTTCAATATGTATGTACATACAAAGTGAATAAGCAGAAATAATTTTGTAAAAGTATGAAGTTCAACATTTGTCAAATTGTACCAGTTTTAGGAGGAGCTTGTGGTACTGAATTTAAGCTTGGGAATACAAATGTAATAATTTGTACTAACTCAAACTTTTATACAAGGTATGATATAAGTGTCTCAGGTATCTTCATCTTTCAACTGTGTTAATGCTTATGAAATACGATTTGTCAGTAGAACTCATCCACCCAGTGTGTACTAGAAATTTAATTTGTGCCTTTCTGCAGGAGGAGATGTGTTCTATTGCCTGATCTTAACAAAAGGTTATATTGAAAGGATTTCAAAGCAGATGACAAATTACTGAAAAGACATTTTTATTGTACAATAGCATGCTCCCACAAAGAAAAACAAGGGGTGAGAGGGACACAACACTGCTCCCCTCCAACCTTCCCTAACACTAATTTAAGGAAAAACACATTAAGAGGCAACCTTCAGTGGATTTATTCTTTTCATTTCTTTAAAAGGATGAGAACCTTAAGGTTCTTTTTTTTTTTTTTTTTTTCTTGGGCCCTTCAGTAGAGAACATCATGACATGCAATTTGATTTCCCAAAAAAGGTTGTTTTTTAAAATTAATATTTGGAATATATTCTATCTGCAGAATATGTGGCAAATACATTAATGATAGTTGATTTATAGGGACAGAAATCCTAAAAATGTGTCAAAAATCTGTTTGAAAGAAAATTGTGAAACAAATGAGAGTTGCAGTCCAAGTGTGGATAAAGCAGCCTGACTCCCTTAGTCAGCCATTATGTGGAGTATCAGAATTTTCAGCTACTCCTAGATCTGATAATGTTATGATAATGAAAACATATTATGATGTGGTATGTTTTCAAGATGCTGACTATCTAAATCTGTTTTGGTACCATAGTTCCTGACTTTTACTGAAAGCAGTGAAACTTCCCCTGCTTTTTTCACATTTGAAATGCTCTGAACTTGTTAATTTAATGCCTGAGATTTGTAACGCAGGATGCAGATTGTCAGTGCACTGTATATGTATCTATATATTTATTTGAAAAGAAATTTTTTATTCTACTGAAGCAAGTGGGTTGATATTGGCAGTGACATTCAATTACCTGGCCCACAAGGCTCTTCTTGAGACCTAAATCCAGAGGCCTTTACTTGGTCACACCTCCCACCGAACAAATCCAGCACAGCAATTTCCTGAGTCTTTCCTTACTTTGTATCCAGGTAAAATTTTGGTGAAACTCAAGAAACTGCACTCATACAAAGTCTTCCTCCAGCAATTCCAGCAATTCCATCCTTCAAATTGAAGGTTTCGCAAGTGGGCTTCAAACTTGCAATTTTTCTGTTTGGAAGTTGGAGGCTACAGCTGGGATAATACACTCATATTCCTTCTTTGTGGCTGGTTTATGGTGGATGTTTTTACTAAATTTTAGGTTTTATACATAATTCATATTTCAGGTCTGGTCGTCTTGTCCCATATCTGAGCTTTTAAAAAAATCATGTAAAGTTGGAACTGTTTGGGAGAGATAGAACATTTTCCCTTGTATTTCTGCTTTGTTGTCTATGTGAACAAGCATCTGCCTAAGTAGAAATGCACAATTCTCAAAGATGCTAATCTCTCCTGCTTTCTAATTTCCACTTGCCTAAATTCTAATTTTAAAGGGCTGTTTGGAGTGTCTTTTGATTCTTCAAGTATGTGGATTAGTCTTAACCTTTGTCATGACTTTGCTAGCATTTACAAGCATGTGCCTTTGATCATTAGAGCTGCTGTGAAAAGGAAGAAAAGAAGCACAAACATTTGGCATTTTCTACTTGCAGATGTCCTAAACATCATCTCAACTTATCTTTCAGCTTCCAGAGTAAACTTTGTCTTACTGAAGAATTACGTCTTCTAAAATACTTGGAGGACACTAGACTTCTTGTTGCTATTTATAAAATAGATTAAGTATCTGTTAGTGACTGATATATCTAGTTAGGCAGAACCACAATAAATGAAAATTACTAAATGCCTAATGTTTCTTTGTTTGTCTTTTTGTCCAGTAGCTAGTTCATGTCTAAAAGTGCATCCTCAAGTAGTGCCTGTCCCAGGCGTACCCACACTGAAGCATTCCCACATCATGGCCTTGGCCAACCCTTAAAACACAGCAGTTTGGCAGCTTTTTATGACAGTATAATTTAATTTATCTCTAGTGTCACTTTTGTTCTGGTGCTTCTGTTCTATGATGAAACAGACACACTCTGAAGACTGAGCATATCTGTAATTGTAGTTACCTTTTTATGTAAAGTGCTGTATAGTCTGTAGCAGTATAGTGCTATAGTGTATATAGTCTTTTGTTGAATTTTTTTTTTTTTTTGCATGGGAAACAAGGGAATTATTTCTTATGGAGCTTTTGTGCCTGTAGCTGTATAGGATCCTAATATAATCAAAGAATGAGCCTGCTCTGTAGTGTAAAAGCATATACAATAGCAACACTCTTTTCTTTCTATTTGAACAACTTGCTTTAGTGGACCCTGCTTTGAGCAGAGAGAGTTGGGCTAGATGCTCTCCAGAGGTCATTTCCAGCTTTAACTATTCCATGATACAGCTACAGGTATCATCCTGACGTACTATACAGATTAGAAAACAGACCCTCTGATTGTTTATAATACATGCCTATTTGGACAATGCATTTCTTACCAGCCAAATTAAGGGATTTAAGATGAAAAATTGAAAAGAGGAGATATGAAATGTGAAACACAAAAGGAAGAATAGGCAGATACTCTCTTCATTATCCAACATAAAAATGTCTATTTCCTTTGAAATGCAGATTTTGTTTAAAAGAGGACAAAGAAGAGAAGCCACATTTAATTCATATTCAGGTTGATGTGAATACTTTAAAGGAACGGATAAAACACCTTGAAGGAGGGGGATGTGCTAATTTTAGGTTTTTACAGGCTGTTTTTTTGAGCTGCAAGAAAGTATAATTTTTAGCAGCCTACGTCACTAAGGAGCATTGCAGGTAGGACTGGTAGTTATTGGGTCACTTCATAATTGCAGGTGACTTTATTCACAAGGGGACACTGCTTGCAATTTTGGAATTCACAATTGTAAGAGGAGTACAGAAAAATTTATAAGTTACTGTAAACTGAGTTCTGATATGACCATATTGTTACTGCATAGAGTTATGCCAGTGTTAATTTGCATGCTAGCCATGGTGCAAAATAGTCCTTTTTTTTTTTTTTTGGATTGACATTTACTTACTGATTGTGGGAGGCTGCCTTAAGTCCATGGATGAGAAGTAAATCAATCACTTTTCCTCCTCTCCTTTGAAACTTGTAATTTACCTTCAACCTGTGCTCTTAGCACTCTTCTCATTCAGTTGGCTGGACTTTCTCACAGTGAGCATTCACTTAGCAATTGTTCAGAGTTCAGGTTAGTGCAGTGCTAACCAGGTAAATTCTCCTATATACATACATACCTTCCCTTCAAGCTACAGTTTCTGGTTTGTGCACTATGTCTACTGGGATTCTTACAGTACCACTGAAAAGGTTATTGTTCCCCATCTATTTACCATTTCCTCCCCCTCTGCACTGTCCCTGTGATTACTGCTTCTCCACTCTGCTGCTCCAGTGAGCACATCCTAACCTGTTTCAGTCAAGTTAATATGGACAAATTTACAGTTCTTGATAAGCAGCCTAATTTTGACTGGGAAAAGTCCAAAGACCCACCTGCCTGAGAAAATCTCAGGGTATAGTATTCTGTTCTGCAAAGAGCAAAACAGAAGACAGAGGTGGATATGGGGATCATCACAGCAAAATCTGAATGTAGTACTTTAGGCTTAGCAATATCAGTGCTAGATATAGATTTAGAAAATTATTTTAAATGGTGAGTTGCTTATAGGTGACTGTAACTCAGGTAGGAGTAAAGTTCTTCTTATTTACCTGCAGTTGAGAAATGCACATTCTTATTGCTAATAAACTTTTAAGTTGTCTTGGCAAGTTCTGTGCTCTCTGTATTCTCTGTGCTCTCTAACTTCCCTGGATCTGTAAAATGGAATAATATATACCTCCCATGGACTTTATTGGAAATATATAGATATCACTAAGTTTAACCAAATACATAGGTACCATGAGGTCTGCTGTTGTACTGTAAAATAATTCTATTACATACAGTTGACATCACATACTTGGGTTTATCTAAAAATTTAAATTTGTTGTGAGGAGAAAGCTGTGATGATGTTTGAAGTTACATTAATTCTGGTATCCTGCACTTATCTTTGTAGAATGAAGTATTTCAATGAACATAGGAAGCTTATACAGTCCAGTGTCTTTGTTGGGAGTCTGCACCAGCTCAAGTCTGGCATGAATTTATGTAAATCAGCAATGAGAGACAGGAAAGAAAGAAATATGAGTACACAACACATTAACAGAATAGCAGCCAAGGGCAACTCTGGTGGGAGGGAGGCTTAATTTCTTGTCAAATGTTAGTCCTAGTTTTATATTACTTATTGTTTTTTTCCCAAGTAATAAGATAGGAAAGTTATTTTTAAGCTACACATGCAGGCATGTAGAGTGCTGGTCTCTAGTGTCTTCTTGGATAATGCCACTGAATTCTATAATCATTTTTCAGATAGGCATCTGGTCTAGTACAAGTAAGAAAGAAAGAGCAGCAAATAACACAACAATGAAGCTGACTCATTATGCTCTCAACCAAGAAAATCATGAACCTTTTTCTTCTAATTATATCTGTGTTCACGTTTTATTGTGCTAAGTAGGAAAAGGATTACACTGTCGTAGTATAAATGGCTTTCCCAAAGTGGAAGCTTTACTAGCAAATTTATGAAATATTCAATGTTTATATTGTAAGATATATTCCATTTGTCTAGATTTGCATTTTGGATCAATTCTGGGATTTTTCCCTTCTTTTGGATAACTGACACAATGATAAACTGATAGGAGTGAAAAAAATCTGCCATAGTTTGTTTTTCTGTTTCCAGCACTCAGCTAGATAGATAAAGAGCTTGATTCTTCTTACATATAATCAACTGCTGTATAGATTGTTTTAAATTAATGTCCTCTTAATAACACTTGATAAGTTAATTTCAGCTTGAAGTATATACTGCTCTGTCATGAACATTTACTGCGTTGATGGTAGTAAACTCCTACATGGCTAACAATAGACAATAAACTTCTTGCAGTTTACGGATGTAATGTCTTTTGATAACAGCTGGCATAATGGAGCTAGAAAATGACTAGTAGATTGGTACCCTACATAGTATTTCTCCTACTTGCACCTCTAGGTAAGTTCTTGTTATCCTGACTGAAGCAGTCACATGCTGCTGTGTAAATCATCTCAATCCTTTTAGTTATGATGGTTGAAGCTGTTGATGGAAACATGAAATGTTTTGACAGTGAAGTGTTTGTTTCCTATATTGTGATCCAGAATGAAAAAGATACAATAATGTGGTTCATAGGAAATCTAGTGCTTTACTTCCCTGTAAAACTAAAACTTCTACTCTATTTTATGTTGCTCTTCTGTATATTTTTTAGCTTCAGTAAAAAACTGGTTTTCATTTTCATATTTAAATCAGCTGTAAGAGACTGAGGAGCTACAGAGTGAGTCTGAGACAAATCTAATTTAGAGTACAGATTGAATAATTTAATACTGAGGCACCCTGTTTGTCAGCTGAGTGTGGGAAACAATCATAGCTAACTTTTTAGAACATGCAAGGTGGGGGAATGAAGGAAGCATTTGGATAAGCCCATAATGATCATACTTCTAATTGTCTTTGAAATCAAAACAGGTCTGGCCTGGTTGGATATTTTTTAAGCTGTTAATTGTTCTAATGTGTCTTACAATTATGATGAGGGAAGAATTGACATCAGAAACCATCTGTAGCAGCTCTTTTGTTTTTGGAGTTAGCATAGAAGGGTGGTTACATAATGAAATAATCTACAAAGTTGTCTGCCAGGTCTTTGATCTGTGGATCTTGCCTTTTCCTAGATGGCATGCCTCCTAAAGTTATGACAATATGCAGAACATATTGTATGACTCAGAAAATAAGAAGTGAAGTTAATATATTGTTGTTTCAGTCTCAGAGTATTTTTACTAAAATTGACCTAACTTCTTTACATGATTTTCCATGTTTTTTCACTCAACAGAATTAACACAACAGCAGTTTCTCTGCCTAACAAAATATGCAATATGACAAATACGAAGCAAAAATACAGATTAAACTTATGTGCCTTCTGATGCACAAAAAGCGCTAAAGCTGTGACAAAGTGACACCTTTGAGCTTTCAGGGAGAAATTTTTGCTGTGTCCTAAATCCCAGACTAGGACATTGCATTGATTTGTTCTCGTGGCTGAGATAATACTTGAATCTGTTTCAATGTGATCGGGAAATTATTTGAAGCACTCTACCCTTCAGAGCAAAATATTTCATCCAGGGCTGGCACAGAACAGCAGAGTCTTTTGGAATATTGTTCCCCATGTGGAGTCAGCTCCCTTTCCTGAGAATACAGAGTCTCTTTGTAGACACACACAGGCAGGTCCATATCCAGGCATACATTTCCTTCTTGTGGGATGGTTCTATTGCTGTGTAATGTCAAATTCCCTGCACCCCATAAATCTTGTCACCAAGCACTTCCAGCCAGCCAGATGCAGTTGGAGAAGCTGATGGGTGTGCAGGAATGTTGGGTGAGGGCATCAAGCTAGAGGGGCAGACCTGAGTAAGGTGAAGGCCAAACTGGTGGGCATCATCTCTTCTGTCACAGTAATTTGGCAGGTCTATTGTTTCACTCTTCTTCTTCAGTGCAAATCAAGAGAAGTCATCTATTGCCCAAATCATAAACAGACTTCATAGGGGAAATCACATTTTAAATTCTTTTAGAACTAGTTCAGGAGCTTCTTCAGCACATTTATAGAAGTATGGCACAGTGCAGAAGTACTAATACCACATATTGCTTCCATCATATCATATCTACACATTTCAGACTTTCAAAGACAACCAAACATGGGAAAATATAAACTGTTGTGTAAGTGCTTTTCTATTTTTGTTGTAGGAAAGTCCTGTTAAGTTTTTAAAAATCTCATTGCTTGCTATGTACCATAAATCCTCATAAAAATGTAATTGCATGTAATTTATGCACATTCAGTACTAGACACAACTTAACTATATAATTAATCAATGTATCAACCTGAATTTTGTCTGCATCTGTTGCTGGAATAAGCATATTGCAGCAGCTATACTTATAATGTGTACATATGTACAGACAAACGTGTTGAAGAGGAGGCTGGTGTGTTTCAAATTTACGTAAGATTATTCTTCTCAACATCTTTTCCTGTTTATTAAACTATAATAACGTTATAACATTTGGAGTCAAAGTAAGGAACTGTTGTAAATATAGATTAAGATTTCATCAGATATTGTCAATAAACCTAGTCTAAATTGAATGTCTGGGAATAAATCCAAGTTTTATCAAATCATACAACCATTTTATAATATTTCACAGAAAAATAACAGGAAACAAGAAAATGTAAACTCATAAGTTAAGTTTTCAACAGGTCTTGGAATTCTTAAGTGCCAAACATGTTTTGTATGCTCAGAATCCATTGACCAAAATCCTTTTTGAATTACAAATTATTTTCAGCTTGAAAGCCTGTTGTTAGGGAAATGCAGCCTGTGAATGCTAATTTGGATCTACTTTAGCAATTAAGAACTGTAGTTTGAGCTGGACACATTTTCTGTGAAGAGTTCTTTATTATAAATGTGTGAATGCAACACCTAGAAGTTATGCTAATGAAGTTACTATCAAGTTTAACAGACAGTTAGTAATTAAACATAATATTTTTGAAACTGGTAAAAAGGTCTAGAAACCGGTACAGTTGCAAGGTTGTTGTAGGAGTTTGTTTATTCTGTATGGTTAAGCAGCTTCAGCAGACAAAGTTTGCTGTTAAATCCTTTGCAATAATTTGTGTGATAATCCTTATCAATGAAAGGGATAGACAAGAACTGTGAGGACATGAGATTAATAAAACCACCACTTTATAGACATTTTTACAATAAAATACAAACATTTGCATACAACGTTTATTGCTTTAAAATTGCTGAAGTTTAGTAAACAAAGTTTAAATGTTTCTTGTTTTGAGATTATACTGAAAATGTGCTCATCTGTGGAAAAAAATGATCTATTAATCTAATCCTTTGCTAATAAAATGTAAAACTAATTGCACTGGAAAGAAATTGTAGGACAGAATTGCAACTTTCCTTTTTAGGGCAAACTGTTTCACACCTCGAGCAAGCAAGTGCATAAAGACAGTGTAAAACTTTTACTTTAGAAGCTGCTAATGAAAAAATGCAAACTTGGATAAATATTTACAAAAAACTAATTCATTCAAACAACAGAGATGGTAAATGGATGGGAAAAAAAGAGCTTTTGTGATTAACAGTCTCAGTTTTCAACTATCTGTTATCATAATGTGTATGATATGATCAGGAGTTATCTTTCAAGACTCAATTAAAGCAATTAGGGATGTATTGAAAGCCTGCTGAAGTAAATGCAGATATCATTGATGTCAGTTGACTTTGATTCTAAGCCTTATTGGCTACTTGTGATTATTTTTTTCAGTTTTAAAAATTTTATTTCCTATGATGGAGTTTTCAGAATGCAATTCCTTGCCCTTCCTCTGATTGTTTCTCATTTGGCCAGTAGTATATCTTCATTTTTCCATTTTAAGCTTTTCAGGGCTTGGTAAATACCTGTTCATTTATTAACCAAAATACCAGTTATAGGAAAGATAAGATATATTTTTCTCTCTCCTTCAGCATAGATTCTTCATGTTGCTGAGAAGCACTTGAAAAACTCCTGAGCTTTTTTTAAAGAGAATTTCTGAAAACTGTTGCATATACCCAAAATTCTAATGAAGATGCAGAGCAAAGAGCATGTAGTTGGCACGGAGGGTGAGATATTGTAGAGTGGTGAAAGGCAAGGAGAGTTCACAGCTTGGCTGAGATTTGGAAATTCTTGCTGCAGATCATGGAGGCCAGAACTGAAACCCAGTAAATTCTCCAAATCCCATAATTCTTGCTTTTGGAGGGGACATGTGAGAGTACAATAAGCTTGACTTTGCTCCTTAATTCGTGTGTCAGTTTAAAAATAAAGTAAGAAGCTGTGCTATATGCAATATATTATTGCAACCACTATTGTCCAACCTTAAAGTGTAAAAGCTTTTTGCCTGAAGTAGTAGCAAATTAAACAGTATAAAAATGATTTAATAAACAGATTTTAATTTCTGTGAGAAAAGTTTTTTATTGGACCAGTCATAAGCAGCATGGTGACATTAGTGTCTTCTTTGTGAGTACATTTTCTAACTCTCAGATTGCTCAAATTTATGTGTCTGTATTTGAGAACTTGAGCAAAAATAGGGCTTTATTATTTTAGAATGCAATCCTCCTTTCTTTCAGGATTATGGCAGCAGTTCACATTTTCTAAATGCAGGAGAAAAAAGCATTAGTGCTTCATTTTTTATTTCTTTAATAGTTGCCTTGAACTCCCAAATTATTTTACAATTTAGTAAAAGGAGACGAAAAAAGAAAATTTTCAAGACAGAATTTGTTTTGCGATTGGCTGTCCATAAGGCTGTTTTCTGCATCAATTGATGTGTGAAGGGAAGGTCTTCCCTTTCCTCAGCTCCTGGACCCATTGTAGTGCTTTATGTTGACTTGGCTGTGGGCAAGGTGGTCAGCTCACACACTGGATGCTTGTCAGCACTGCCAGCCTAAAATGTGCTTACTATTTTAACTGAAGTACTAAAGAGCAAACACAATGGGCGGGCCAGACAGAGCAAGAGGACAGAAGCAGAGCTGCTGCCCACAGTTGATTTGGTTTATGCTGGTCTTGGAATTACACCTGCTCATCTCTGCTCATCTCTCCTTGCTCACTCTCTTATTAAAGGACAATGGGACTGGAGTCTCCTCTCACTTGCAGTACTTAATAACTGGGGGCAAGAATGCCATTTCTGGGCTTCATCTTGGCTAATACTTTTGTATGCCTCTCACTTAACCTTTACAAAGCTGATTGCTTTGTAAAGGCACCATCCCTCATTCCCAAACTGAATTAAATGAGTTGGAAAACACTATTGTTCTGTTCTGGTATCACATGATTTGCACTTGGTTGGAATGGCTGTGCAAGAAGCAAGGCACTGGAAGGTAAAGCCCACTACTGGTCTTGTACTGTGCATGATCTGCATAAAGCTGAATAAAGCTTTTGTAAGGCATTAGCATAATTTGGAGGGGGTGGTGGTGATGATGGTGGTGGTGTGTGTGGAACTAAACAGAAAACACTGAAAAGCTTTAGCATATACACACTCTCAAAGCATATTTGTATATAGAGGGAGGATGGTAAGTATTCTGGGCTGATGATGTGTTCCTTGTGTAGACTTGGAAAGTAAATGCCACTGTTTAGTCTGCTTCTGCTTTCGTGTGTTTTTGAAGACAATGTTTCAAACATGAAATGCCCCTATCTTCTGTACTATGTATTCTGTTATATTAGTCAAAGTGATCCTTTTAAAGCTACACTTCTGCTTATTTTTTAAAAGAAATCTTGCTGTAAGGTAGTTGTCATTTTGGAAAAAAAAGCAGTAAGATTCTGTGATGGGGGAAATAGCTTTTGGACCCACATATAGGAAATGTAATGATTGATTGTCCTTCTTGGGAATAACTGGAGCAGTTTGAGTTATTAATATGGCACATAACAAATATCAGAGTATTTTTTTCTTCTGAGGTATTACATGGAAGTTTGCAAAGTAAATGAAATTTAGTTCTACTATTACAGTGGGAAAGAGCAAAATGTGCCAAAACTATCCATGAAGGAAATAAAATAAAGCTCTTAAAAGAAAGCCTTAGCTTATAGTATTTGCAGTGCAAGTCAGTTACTTGAGAACAGTTAGTGCTAATAAATTAGCTTAAAATGCATTACAGATGAGGCTGGTATGTTTCTTCAACTTCTTGGATTGGATTTGTGCCTGAAGAGATATGGTGACATTTTTCAAGAACTGAGCTGTAATGGTTTTTGGCTAGAAGTATTCTTCTGCTTTAAAAAATACTTTAATGGCCTCAACACCATACCTTTGTCATACTCCAGGAGAGGAGACAAATACAAAATTTTATCAGCAGCTGGTTTGGCAGTATAGAGCTTTTCAGTACTCTTCTATCAAAATACTTACAGGGATGTGATTACAATGGCATAAAAGGGCTTTTACTGGCACAGACTACTTCAACTTAACTGTAATAGGCTCTGTCTTTAATAGCACATTTTATGGTATTGTAAGATTCATCCAGATTAGAATGACTTTGTATGTATCATGTGTCTTTGTAACCAAAATAAAGCCTGAGATATACTCAAGAAGTTTAGATTTTCTAACACAGATGAAGTCCATCTCTGCCTACAGTGATGCTCCCTTGCTGGAAAAGCTCTTATGTTGAAAATATCTTGATGTATTTGTTCATCTTTGTTGGTCATCTTCAGGCCTGGAAAGGATTGCAGTAGTTACACTGAGCAAGAAAATGTGTGGAAGAAGTAAGTAAATCTACTGTAATGGTCACAATTTAGAAGAATAGAATCTTTAAGCTACTTTTTAATATCTGAAGGAAAATTATATTCATAGAAGAAAACTAAAAAAACCATTATTTAAAGTGAGTATCTTCAGAATTCAGGTATAGATTAGTCTAAGAGGTTAAAATTAAAAAGAGACTGTGAGCTGTGACAGCTGTTACTACTCTTGCCTTTTGTAAGAATATGATTAGAAAGATTGTTTATGTAAGTGGCTTGGCCTAAATGTTGTTACAGAATTTGTGCCAAATACGTAAATTATTCTTAAGATACTTTGAGCTAAAATCTGTCTCCTTGATTGCCTAGGTGGCAATTCTACTAATTTTAATGAAGATTGCATGTTTTAATTGAAGCACAAAATTGGGTCTCTGATACTGAGATTGTTTCTATATGAATGTGTAAGCAGTTTTAGGATACTTGAAGAGCACATTTATCAGATGCATGCAAACTTTTATAGCGTTCCATTAGGCAATTGTAAAATGCAGAGCAGAGGGATTGTATTTCTTTAGTCAGGCATAATTCAGATGTTTTTAGTTGTCAAATCCTGAAATATTCTTCATTCTTGTGTATCTAAAACCTCTAGTCAAAACTTTAAGAGCTGTTCCCTAAAATGGTTAGTTTTTTCCTGATTTGGTTTGTAAAAATTGGCATTTACAATAAAGACTGTATATCTATTTTATGTTACAAGTTATTCTATAAACATTTTCAGTGTACTAGTAGTTTTGTCTCTAGGCAGTGACAATTTTTTATGGTGGTAGGAAACTTTTATCCAACTGCCTTGTGGAAGTTACTGAAAGTAGAGATTTTTTTTTTATTATTATACATTATCAATTGATGCATTTATTGAGGCAAATATAGGATGGTTACCC
The DNA here is from genome assembly GCA_027886175.1 of Phylloscopus collybita. Classification (NCBI taxonomy): domain Eukaryota; kingdom Metazoa; phylum Chordata; class Aves; order Passeriformes; family Phylloscopidae; genus Phylloscopus; species Phylloscopus collybita. The sequence goes on along the minus strand of JAJNNQ010000006.1, from coordinate 41,734,651 downwards.
TAAGGTGCTTATATATTAACCTCTAGCAATTTGCCCAAAGAAGTAGTGTGGAAAAAGAAAAACAAAACAAGGACAATTTGCTTGAATAGGCAAAAAACTAGTGTCTTGATGGTTCCATACATAGACCTAAACATATTTGAAATATTACAGCAATATGAAATGCTCTAAATTCAAATTGGTTTGAGGGAATAAATATGAATAAACTCATGTAGCATGTGACTGGTGGTGAAACAGATTATATTTTATGTCTTGTAGAGAAGTCTCTTCCTGAGAAGTTTTCTATCTACTTTTCTGAGTTTTTAGAAACAGAATACAGCTACAAAATTATTAATGTCTGCCTGAAATAATTGTTACAGAAGTGTTCTGTTTTCAGGAATACTCTGGAATATTACAGAAGTAAGAAGTGGTTACTCAACTCTGTAATTCCACCATGCCAATCAAATTAACAAATCTTTGACCACTGATAGGATTTGAGATTCAGACACCAGAATTTTGAATTCTCTGCAGTTATTATGGGATGGAGGTATCCAGACTGTTGTCAACAGGGATCAAGTTAGTAGCCTCCAGAGAGATAATTATCCTGCCCTGTAGGAAACACCTGGATGTCATCCACTGGTTCTTCACATGCCATTGGCTGTATTGATGAGATCTCCATCAGCTAATGACAAGTTCAATCCCTGTCTCCCCTGTCTCATGCAGCTTAGATATCTGAGACTGAATCCTCCAGAAGGGCCATATTGTTTTTTACACGTGAACACCTAGTTTCTGGAGGCATCCATGTGGGACTGGCAGGTGTGAGATGCCTAAGAAAAAGTGTTTGGCTTTCAGGAGTAGCATCTGGAAGCTGTTATATTGGATACAGGTACATGTTAATGGGCAATGGTCCTTGGTACTTTCCTGATGTTTGGTTTCGTAAGGAGAATTTAACTAATAAAAGAAAATCCCTAGAAGATTTCATTAAAAGAGCTGGAGAGAAAATAAAGCTATTAGAAAATAAAAAACATGGTAGTATCCTGACTGAGTGAAAAGTTGCAGTATTTGCTTACACATTAATTTACCCTCGAGAATGTTCTGCAGTCCTTACAGATGACTTCACACAGAAGTTGTTTTTTTTGCCTTCCCACCCCCTTTTCTATTTCCCTCATCCACTGTGCCATTGTTTTCTTTCTTCCAGTTGCAGGGAACCCTCCAACCTTCCATCTTATCACTCCTGCCCAACCTAACCCTATTTTTATTGAGATGTGTAGTAAAAAATATCATCCAGTTAGAGCTGATGCAACTCCAGAGCTCTCAAGTAAAGATTTTTCAGGATTATTAAATTCTGCAGTTTACAATGACAGTAACTATAGACCAGCTCACAGCCACGTGCTTTCTATACAACACTGAGCATTCTGGCACTCTTTATCTAGACATGCCTTACTGTGAGATTTAGGATGCCTCTGAGCAATCAGAGGGAGTCAGTTCCTGAGACTGGTGGGCACCTGCAATCTGTGCTGATTTAATCTGAAATTATGACTTCTGGTTTAGACCCTTTGGCTGTAGTTCATTAACTAGCGTGCCTTTCCCTGCATATATTTGCATAAAAAGGCAAGCTATCCATTTTGTCTGTTAGCATAGTGCTATGCAATGTGCTGGTTTCAAGACAGTTGTTCTCTGGGGACTTAATGCCAACTTGCTTCCATAACCTTACTCTCTGATTCCTTTGAGAACTTGCTTAAAAGTCCTGTTAAGATGAATGGTGGAAAACTAGGTGAAGCATTACATATCCCAAATGCCCACTTAACATTTTTTTGCTGTGCTACAACACCACCTTTATCACAATTATATTCCATTTCAAAGAGTCATAGAATCATTTAGGTTAGAAAGATCATCAAGTTTGAGTGCTAAAGATCATTTCATCATCTTTACATCTGCACACTATGATAGCTCACTTTAGGATGTCTAGAAGTGTATTACTCTCAGTCTTTGCCTTTATGTGTTGCAGTTCATGACAGGAAACATCAGTGTGTTTGAATAACATTTGAAAACAGTGGATTAATTAAAATACACAGCTTCCAAGTTAAAAATAAAAAAAAAAACCTATGCCTATTGAGTCATAATTCTAGAGTACTTCTAGGAATGATGTGTGGTACATATCAGCTGAATTTCAACTTTAAGGAAAGCTTTGTAAGAATTTTGCTTGCCCAATTATCAATCTATGTTTATATCAATGTTTATGCAGCCTGTTTGAGCTGCAGAGGTGGACTATAACATTCATGTGCACAGAGAGCAGAGTATCCTCCTGTGATGCAGTCTGTGACAGTCTGGGCAGCCAAAGTGTCTTCCCTTCTGCCTTGGAAGTAGAAATGGAAGTAGAAATGCCCCATAGTCTGTCCCAGACTATTAACAGGGAAACTGTATCCAGCTCGATTCTTCCAGCACAAGGCTGAAGTTTGATTTAACAGTTTATGTTCTATGACAGTTTGATCAGAACTATTTATTTATTAACTCAGCTGCCAGTTTGTCCTGCTTACTGCTCAACACCATAATGTTAACCTTCATTGCTCAGCCTTGGAGGGAAAATCAGATATTAGTTGGTTTTTAGACTGTGGTTTTATGGCTGGCTTAAGCTGTTGTAAGTTCAGGCTCTCATTTAAAGAGGTGTTTACAGACTCCTCTCTCTTTCCTTTTTGCCCAAGTCCCCAACCCAGACATCTGATTTTTATGACACTACTGTGTGAGCTGAATGTGAAAGTTTGCTTACCTAAAACTGGTCAATTTTTCATCTAGAATGCCTCTTCTAGCACCACTGAAAGGAGTAGGCTAGTAGGAGCTAGTCCCAGTTCAGAACTGCCCCTGTTTTGATGGCATTACTGATTTAGATTTGCTTATGCTCATCACATAACCATAACCTAAAAAGCCATAACAATTCGAGATAAAGAAATTTTGTATGGATGCGTAGTCTTCCTTGCTCATGTGTAGCATGCATTGAAAAATAATAGGAGAGAAGGCATTTTTTAATGAATTTGAATCCATTAAAAGAATTTGAAACAAAATAGCTATTTTGGATTACTTTGTTTAATTATTTTAACTGATATGTGAAACTATGTAAACTTTAAAGTATTTCCAAGCAGTGTTTATGAATTGTCATGAAAACTAAAACAATTTTAGTAATTTTAATGTTTCATTAGAGTGTGTTAAGATACGTGAAGAGATTATTGTGAAAGGATTCACACTGTCTCCTCACAAAAGATTCAATGAATACAATAGGGTTTCTAAACATGGGACAGAAAGACATTCAGTGTATAGTGGCAATATATCTGAAAAAGCCAAGATAAATGTAGAAAACTTGTCAGAATTTCCTGTAACTTTTTGCCTTTTTCCCTTTGTACTTGTGATTAATAGAATTATAGCTTCTACTTTTATAGAATTAAGCAATATTTCTATTACATAAATAGAATGCAATTCTATAAGTACTTGTAGGAGCACCATATTTGTTATTGCTGATCCTCTTCACTGGTTTACACTGAAATTTAAAGATATCCAAATTTATTATCCTTAGATTTCTTCCTTCCTCTTGGACATTTGTATCACCAGTCTGCTTTAAGTCAATAGATTTTCCATTAAAGCAACAAGCATAACTTCTGAGTACAATGAAAACTTTCTAGAGTTACTATTATTACAATGATTGGTCTATCAATAAGGTGGACAAGAGATATATTTAAGACTATTTAGGCCAGGCAATAAAATGTGAATCGCACGCTTCAGAGTAGGAGATTAATATTTTTTTTTTCCAAGACGACCTCCTTTTTAATTTTTCTGTTCCTTTTCCTCCCCCTTTTGCCATAATTGCGTGAAGAGGCACGCACAGATGCCTGCTGCCAGTGTGTGATACTTAACCTGACCGTCAGAGCAGCCTCACAAAGGAAGGCTTTTCAGGTCCCCCAGTGAAACAACCACTGCATTTTATTGTGGCGTGAAATTAGAAGTGAAAAGCCCTATGGCGCTTGCTGTTTAGTAATGCGGAATATGTCGTTTCTGATGGTGATGGTACTGCTGGGAGGGAAATGGAAAGCCAGGGGAGAGAAACAAAGTAACGATTTAGACAAAGAGGGCCTCCCTTTTTCTTTTTTTTTTTTTTTTGTCGTCTCTGATTGTTTGGTGGTCTATAAAACCATAGAACTGTGGTGGATACAAGCAAAAAGAACATTTAGTTGCGGCTCTCTCATTCAGAGATGTATGTGTGAATTTGCAGGGTGATGTATAAGGCGAGTCATCTGTTATCAGAAGAGTTCACTAGTTTAACTCATTTATAAAGCGGCAACAAAAAAATTGACTTTGCTTGGAGAGAACAGCGCTGCTCTGACAGACACTTTAAGTTGCACAGCAAGATGGTGTTTATAACAAGACTGTGTGTGGTTTTCTGAAGCTGCCTTGTAACAGATTGGAAGGGGAAAGTGCCAGCTTGAAGAGGCTTTCCCTTGTCTGTTTAAAATTAAAAGAATGATGTTTTCTCAATGGAAATTCTTTACATATATAAAATGTCAAAATATTTATGCTCACTTTTACTTTAAAAGTATTATGTGATCACCAAAGCAAATGGTCAACTACTAGAAAATGAAAAGGCAGTTTATGAGAGAGACATTTTAGTACATTAGATGGGCTTCTTTTTTATAGAATCATAGAATCATTTAAGTTGAAATAGACCTGTAAGGTCATCAAGTGCAAGTGTAGTTGTGAGCTGAGTGCTATCGCTGCTGCTGGAAACAACTGGTGAAAGTTCATCCACAATTCTAATTTCTGGCAGGGAAAAGCTGTTTTGCAGCCTTGTGTTGTTAGCAATAAATATTACTGTTATTTTTATTCTATCTGCATGGAAGTGGTGGTAGGGAACAGTGGCCTGGAAACAGTAGGGACATACAGGTGGAAATTTTCTTACTGTGTTGCTTACTGTCTAAGTTCCAGATGCAATCTTGGAGAAGCTTTAAAAGCAGAAAGGAAAAGGTTGACTGATCTATGACAGATTGGTGGAACAGATGCAAACATGAAGAGTCAGTTTATTGGTAATTTGCACTGCAGGACTTCAGCCTGAAGAAAGTTCAGACACAGAAGCAAAACTGCTAATATTGTTTAATTCGGGGAGCTCATTTCATTGTTCATTAATACAGTAGCTACACTGCCAAAGAAGTCTGTATGTAAGCAATAGCACAGAAAGAAGCAGGAAGGCACTAAGCAATTAAAGCTATTACCACTGTCAGAAGGAGTCTATTACAGAGAGCTTTTTAATGTTTTTAAAGTGTATCACTCTTAGTTGCATTTAAAATAATTTATGCACTTTGCTGCAGTATGTATTTTGTGTGTGCACTTGGTCTCTAGGCTTGACTTGCTGCTTCATAGCATTTTGCCAAAGCCGTGCCTTATATCTTGACAGGTGAAAACTCAGAATGTGGAGATTTAGAAAAGGGCTAGAAAGAGGTTTGAAAAAAACCCCAAATTCATTGGCTCTTGATGCAACAGATCAAAGTGAGGTAACAGAAGGATAGGGAAAGGATCTCTGAGGCAACAGTTTGAACAGGGATAACTAGAACAACAGTTTTAAGTCCATAGTAGGTTGTTAGATGAATCGAAGATGTGAAAAAAGAGGATAGAGTAAATGAGTATTATCTCTGTAGCAAAGACATGGTGGTGGAACAGCTATGGCACCGAGAAAGAGCCAAGATATTTTTACCTTCTACAAGCATTTCGAAAGGATTCCAGGAGGATCAGAAGTGCTGCTGGGGCATACCCCTGCATGGTGAAAGGTTGACTTTTAAGACTTTTTCTTCTAGAGAAGAGCTTATTGCTTACACAAGAGGAAACCACTTCAAAGGGAGAGAGAAGGCTCCATCAAGTTCTCTGTGTTTAGGAGTGTAGGCTATTTGAGTTAAATTCCATGTTTCAAAATCAGGCAAAATAAGAGCTCAAATTGTTCTTTGGTGACTGTTAAACTTTAGGCTATGGGGCAGAAAAAGAGAAGAAAGTACATGTCCCAGTTTCATATGCTGATACAAAACGCAGTTAACAAATTTTGACAAGAACTGGTCAGGAATGAACTAATGTTTGGGAGCCAATTTTCTGTTGACATCGATGGCCATAATTTTGATTTGGTAACAAAGAATAGAAACATGAAAAGACTCTTAGGATTATTCTGTCCTTTCAAACAAACACTTCTGCTGGCAAAATTTGACATGCCAGACACTGAACTATACAGATAGATACCAAGCTGTCAGAGTTGAAAGTTGTTTTCATTTTAAAAGGATTATGGTTGAAACTGCTACATTTCAGCTGAAGTGTGATGACTTCCCCTCTTTTTTTTTTTTTTTTTTTTAAACAGTTCCGTTTTCAACACTTTCAGTGATTCTTGCCTTCAGTAAATGTACAATTTTTCTGGCAGCTTTTACTTTGCATTTAATTTTGGGAATTAACAACAAAGGCTGCATGGACTTCCAGAATATTTGACCTGAAGTTCTTGGCAATGATCTTGGTCTTTCTGGTGCCATAATTTTAGGAACAAAGCCTGCAATGATACTTTATGTATTTAAAGGTCTGACAGACTTAACTGATATACTGTGACTAACCCTTTCCCTATCTCTGTTCCAGGAAATACTGGTACTGTTGCTAGTCAGATCCTATAGGTCCTAAGGCTTCCTTTATTTGCTTAGGGTATTGAAGGCATTCAGTAACTCAAATTGCTAACAGTTAATATTGTGGGACTGGCACCCTGATGTTGTGTACTGAAATGAGCTGGGCAATTAAGAAAAATAGATGTTTCAAGCTCATGTTTTTGTTTGTTAACCAACAATTGGCTCTTCTGAATATTTCCTTCACTCTAAGTCCTAATTTGATACTAGTAAGTTTGCATAACTGTGGAGAGTGGTAATGCCTGTCTGTGTGTGTGCTTTCAGTCTCTCCACACCCAAGAAAAATAAATACACACCAAATGCAGGTATTTGCTGTAGCAGTTTAAACTACACTGCTCAACTTTGCACCCAGTTGAATTTCTTAGAAATGTTCCATTCTGCTCTGAAATAACCATTTGAATGACCAGATCACTCTCCAAAGTGCTGGTAACAGATAGGAGATGGTTGCACCTAAAACTGCTGTAATTTGCTTCACTAGATAGTTTCTAAGCCTTGTATGAGGCTGAGTGAGCAGAGTTGTATTCAAGGTTTTGACCACATCTCTGCTAAAGTAGCAAAATAGAGCTTCAAAGAAATGTGTCTGTGCCTTGTCCTTCTCTTTCTTATTTGGATTTTATTTTGAACATCTTTTTCCTATGTACTTCAGAATTTTGTAATTGGAAAATACTGTAGGTATGTTCTGCATGGCTTGGTGAAGTGAAGGCTGTAGTGGACTGCTATGAGACACTGACAGTCCCATCTGCAGAAGCACTTTCCTGTTTATTGAGAGCACACTTCTTGGATGTGAAACCAGAAGTTTAACTTTTTAATGCTGATTTAAAAATGTAATTTTAAAAAGTATTTCTTCTCTAAAGTAAGTGATATGTCTTAAGTTCCATATTTCACTTGCAGTTGTATATGTCATCCTCAGATAAGAATTATTAAAAATAAATCTCAGTTGCATATGTAATATGTTTTGTGTCTCTGTTGTACAGTGTTGTTATTCTTTTCATAAGGGATATACCAAAATCTGCCAGGAAATACAATTCTCATTCCTCTTGACTAAGGTTAGTGCTGAATAGCTTATACTCCCTCTTATGTTTTGATGTTAGAACTCAAGACAAAATGCTGTAATCCTACAACCTAATCCTTGGCACTTTTAATGCCGAGTTATTTTGCATGAGGTCCTGTGTGAATTAAGCAGTAAAGTCTCTTAGGGTGCCCATCTCAGGTTAATCCCAACCTGCAGGTGCACCCTTGTGTGGTGTGTTACAATATAATGTGATGGTGGCCATGTGGCTGCTGTTCCTTGTCCCTATCAGTTCCTAATTGCTACTGTAGGATCCTGGAGGCTTGTGCTTCATTTACAGTTGTTGAGGATTCAGAATAGTTAAGGTAGCTGTAACTGCACCTCCAACAGAGACACCATTCCCTTAATTTCTGTGCCAGCCATTTTGTTGTTTCCTTGTTCTGAGCAGTAGATTTCTAAAAAATACAAAGTATTTTTAGTGCAATCATTATTAGCCCTAAAACATAAGATTACACTATCTGAATATTGGTTACAAATGAAGAATTTTTCTTTTCTTTTTCTTTTTATATATATATAAATATAATATTTATTAATTAGTTTTAAGTAGTACTTGCAGATGATAAATTCCACATTAGCAACCTGTTCCTTATCATCTGTCCTACCACAATCCATGTCAGGATGTCATTGATATAGAACAACAAAAAACACATTTCAAAAAATCTAAAACCCCCATACTATTTAAAACCAAAGACCTGGCTTTCATTCAAAACCAGCGCCACAATTAGCAATACTTTCAGACAGTATCAGCTGGGTTCCCAGTGTACATGATAATGTCACAGAATAACCCCAACTGTAACTAATTTAATTAAGACTTGATCCTCGAATACAAAATCACTCCTTTTCACCAAATCGTGATGCTCACTGACCTACGGGAGAGAAAACAGGCAACACAGACAGGGAACCATTCTCTGTCATTTAACCCTTTTGTTTATTTAGTTACAAAGGAAATATATTACTAGTGTAATTCTCATGAGAACCTCTTTAACATAAACAGAGGAGTAACTCCAGGTAGCCACATGAAACTACTATTTTACACAAAAAGATCATGTTTCACAGTTGTTTCTATTAGGCTTTCAAAGTTTTGAAGATACGTAAACCTCTCCCAGTCTACATTGTGTAACTGAGTTTTAGGAGTTGGTTGTGGTTTAAACTGAGGTGACAACTAAGCCCCACACAGCTTCTCAGTTTGTTCTCCCCATGATGGGATGGGGGTAGAGATTCAGAAGAGTAAAAGTGATAAAATTGTGGTTTGAGATAAAGAGAGTTCTACAGGTAAACTAAAAGTTGTGCATCTGAGCAAAGCAAAACAATGAATTCACTCACTGCTTCCCCTGAACAGGCAGGTGTTCAGCCATCTTCGGGGAAGCCAGGCTCCATCAGATGTAACAGTGACTTGGGAGGGCAAAGGCCATCACTGAATACCCTGCCCTTCCTTCTTCCCCCAGCATTATGTGCTCAGCATCGTGCCATATGGCATAGGATGGACATCCCTTTGGTCAGTTGGGTTCTTGCTGTGTCCACTCCCAACTCCTGCACCCCCATCCCTCACTGGTGGGATGGGGTGAGGAGCAGAAAAGGCCTTGATGCTGTATGTAAGCACTTGTAAGCACTGCTCAGCAGTAATGAAAACATCCCTGTGTTATCAACACTGCTTCCAGCACAAATCCAAAGCATATCCTATACTAGCTACCGTGAAGAAAATTAACTATCCCAGCTTAAACCAGCACAGAGCTACAATGTCACACTGAGTTCTAGAAAGCTGGTGACTAGTGCTCTGATGATTCATTCTGCTAATGAGGGAGGAGAGGGAAAAGAGAGAAGCAAGAGACTGACTTGGCGTAAAATGGATCTCACAAAATGCTGAGAGGCTTCTTGAACAGCATATATCAACCTGAAAGCTAATATGACACCTGCTGATTCTGCAGTTGAACCCTCCTCTTTGGGTTCAGGGATTTTTTTTCAGCCTGAGTAATTGACTGATTTTTTTAGGTCAGCTTTACTTCTAATAATTTATTTTATACAAGATAGATGTCTTCAGTGGGTGCCTGATCTGGTAGGTTGTATGAGCACCTGAAATTGCTCATACCTGAAGTGCTGCAATGTCTCATCTTTGGCACTTGGTCGTGAGGAAAGGTGCCCACAAGCTGAGTGCAATACCATGTGATACCATGAGCCACTCACATGAAGCAGTGCTCATGTGAAGCCTTTGAATCAATCGAGCTGTCCAGTGTGGGTTTTGGAGAGCATTGGGAATGATCCACTGGGGAAATGAGCTTCACCTACTTGCCCATGTAGGATTCTTCACTCTTGCAATTCTCATTGCATACAGTCCTGTTTACCTGAGCTTTTAATTATATAAAATACAGTCACACCTGTGGTTTTTTTGAGAAGGTATTTAAATTGGAGATTAAAAAAAATAGAACAGAGATCTTTAATAAAGTATTTCTAACTTCAGTTTCAGAACCAAACACTTCTTTCATTTTAGTATGCAGATTGCAAGTAAAATGCTGTTAATCTTATACCCATCTAAAAGTTTAGGAGGACATGAATTAACACAGGAGAGACAAATGTATAAATGGACTTTTAGAAAATGAATTGACGAAAAATGATGTCCATTCCTCAAATGAGCAGCCAGACACCTAATATTTTTCACCAAGCTAGGATGCTATTCATTGCTTTGAACTAGGTAAATGTGCAGCCATGCATTTACTGTTCTTCAGACAGTCTGATTTTTGAGAAACAGATGTTTAAAAAACATCTTTAAAACATTAAAGATGTGTAAAAAACCCAAATATCAAAGTAGTTATTTTTCTTTTACTGCCTGTTTCTGTTTTACATTGTATTTACTGCCACTGTGCTGAGATTTCCAGATTCAAAATCGCTTTTGTCGTGTGATCACTTTGTCATGATTCTATTGGCTGCAATCATATATTTAAGTGTACCTATCACAAAATCATTCTCTCTAGGACTGATGAACACTTATTCTCCTTTGATTCTGGGCAAATTCCCGACCCTGTTCTCTACTTAGTGTCTGATAGTGAGCAAATGCATTTTTCAGGTACTTGTTCTCATCATGCATGGCCAGTTATTAGGAGATTGAACAGTGAAAGTTGTTTTGTTTCTTTTTTTTTTACTCCCAACAATTTAAGTTCCATTTATTTCATTTCATAGGACAACAAAGCACTTGTATATATATTGTAAACATAAGCCATGAATTTCTGACCTTGCTGTTGGGAGCAGTGGGAATGGTGAATGATAAAAGAATAATTATATTCCAGCTGTAACACTTAGATTCCATTGTTTTTACAACAGTTTGCATTTAACTTGGTTTCCACTCTGACAATGTAAAAAGCCTTTTTAGACAAAAAAAATTGTGGATAGTCTCTTCTATTCTGACAGAAATAATTTTTTTGCTGCTTAAATAGTTAAAAATATGTCATTTGCAGGCATTTAAATTAGGTATATTTTAATAAATATATAGCAATTAATTAAATATGTATTTCAGTACTTAAATGATGTTTTGCAATTCATTAGATTCTGAAAATGCTGTGTTGGTGTAATTCTCTTTCATTCAGGTCAAAGGTATCATTTCCTAAGCAAAAATGTTAGTCAACTTATTTTGAGGGGTTTCCCTTTACTAGCTAATGTAAATGTCATGCATCATGTGCTAATGTCCTGGTTTCTTTATTTATAGATTAAAATTTAGAACAGAAAAGAATTCTCTAACATGGCCCTTAAATGCACATTTTTAAAAGATGAAATAAAAAATATAACCCAAAATATTTTAAAGCACTTGCAACCCTTTTTCCTTGAATGAAACTGTATTTTGCTCGTTTTCAATTTTATACAATCTAAATATCAGCAGGTCTGTAGCATTATACTGTACATAGATTTGTACCTATGAGAGTGTGCATATGTACACACACCCTCCCACCCCCCAAATTCTGAGGTATGACAAATACTGGGGTGCTTCCTATTAGCAATTGTTTGGCTTTTTTTACAGTTGCTTAGTACTGAATAATAACTCAGCAGCAGTCTGGACAAATCAAAAAAATACCCTCCAGCTTCCAGATTTAAGCACTGGGGTTGATGAAAAAAGCTCTTTAGCAGGATTTGAGTTATCAAGGCTGGTGTGATTGACACCCATCATCTTCTGATGAGTGCCACTGTTCTGTAACGTGCAGTGCTGTGTTTCACGTCTCATCCTGCCTCAGCAGTGCAGAGCCCACATGTGGTGCCAGGGCAGGGTGAGTGATGGCTCCAAGGGAGCAGTGGCACCTGCCAAGTGGACTGCTCCCTGTGCCAGTGCCCTGCTGCCTGCTGGAGGTCTGCCATCTCCATGCCTAAGCTTAGCTCCTGTGGGCCAGTGGCTATGTCTGCAAGGTATTTTTTGTTAGATAAAGTACAGCTCAAACCAGCTGCCAGCTGCTGCTTTACCCAGATTCCTCCTTAGTCAGATCACCAGACAGTGGGAGGGATCTCAGATCTCAGCTCATTTACCTAACTGAGTGAACTAAGGTGAGACCTGGATGGAAGATTTGACGTTTCCAGCTTACCACTTTAGGGAAACCTTAAGTTTAGGGAAACATGTTAGCCAAGAGGATCAATGCACAGACCTGTGTTTCTGAGGTGTTCTTATCTTTGCTAGTGCAAGGTTAATAACCATCTCTTTTAGCAAGACATTTCCAGATCTTCTATTGGCAACATTTTTGTCTGTTAGCAGTCACTCTTCACCCAGCATGGTGCAGTGGTACAGCTCCACTAAAGGCAGGCAGTCGGCTTCTGCAGCTGCCCATGGTGCCAAGCTAGCCCAGTGCTCTGAGGACTCCTCCCGCAGCAGGAGTAGGGAGATTTTTTTTGTTTAAGTGTTTAGGTAAGTGTGTACCCTAATCAGAGTCTGTAAGAGCCTATGCAGGCCTTAGGACAGGCTCCATCGTCTCTTTCCCTTGACATATTCCAAGAGCAGTTGGACTGCAGGGTTCTGCTCAGCCCTGGTTCATTTTGTCCATCTTCCCTTCAAAGATGCCCATTGTCTCTGCTTGCCCTGAGGCAGGAGGTGCTGGGGCCCAGTGAAAGTAGCCTGGGCTGTGCTGAGAGACTTTTGAAACAGAGCGACAGCCAGGTGAGGCCTCAGGTGCTGGAGCCCTACTTGCATTGGAGATAAACAAAGACCTTGAACAAACCTGGAAGTCTTGGGCATCACTGACAAAGTCACAGAATGGTCAAAGTTTTGCTCATTTTGTCTTTAAACCACTTATACCTCAGTAATTTTTGAGCTAAATTCATTGAACCAGGAGAGTTGTAAAATGACATGACAATGGAATTGGGCTCAAATGTGCAATATCTTTTACCACAGGAGGAACAACACTGTGGGATTAATTAAATTTACTGACTTCAGTGACATTTTATAATGTATCCTTCTAATTAATCTGTATGCAACACATTGTGAATTTCAAAGAGCTAGAAACTGAGTCTAAAATACCAAAATATATAAAATGAAAGCGCTTAAGTGGTATTTTTTCCCTGAAATATCTGAAATATCCTGAATGGTTTTATTACATTTTTAGGCTTAGTTGCTAGTAAGAAAAATGCTTAATTTTTAAAACACTCTTGTTTTTACTACACTGATGATACAGGTGTATCACTGAGGTGCAGCCTCTATGTATTCATGTTTGATTTTGAATAGCATAAATGTATATTGATCCAATCTAATGCTGTGCGTAAGAGGATATTACATAAATACTGCATTGCCTTTCTTTTTGGTACGGTAAGTATCTTTTCACCGTTACCAGGAGGAGTAGGTATTAGAAGCTCCCAACAATGCTAGTATTTTCCAACATTTTAACAAAGGAAGATAAAAGGTTTCTGGATGTGAATCTGAATTTGTGTTTCGGCTGTTGTAAAATGCTCTTACAGTGTGATTTTTCTTTATGCTGTGTGAAGCTCAGCTCTGTATCTCAATTGTCTGTATAACCATTGCAGCAGAGGTTGAAGGGGAAGTAATGATAATATGGTACTTGAAATAAAGTGATTTTGCTAACAGACCAGTGAACATTATGTATTTATACAGAAATAGTGTTTTAACCTCTGCTGAGTTCACTCCATAGCTTGATGCTATAGTTTCTCGCTTGGGAAGGCAATGTGCCTGTCTAATCTTTAGGCTGGTCAGTGAGGAGAGGATTTCGCTTTCTGTAGTTTAGAGTTGTGCGTTTGATATTGTCTCTGTGATCCAAGAACATGGTGTTAAATGGTATTAAGACCTACATGCAGTAAGTTGGAGAGTAGGATGGCATAATGAACAAGTGAGTCAATTGCCTTGTACTGTAAGAAATACTGAAAATATTTCTTGTAATCTAGCCATGGCTTCTCATGACCTTGTTTTGACACCATGACTCAATGACACAATTTTATCCCTAGGAGAAGTGGATTATTAACTTTCTGTGGACCAAAAAACTGGAGAAAAAATGAAGTTATTTGTTGTTGTTTGTTTCCTTCTCTTTCTAACGCTTCTCTGCCTCCTGATTCTTCCTAGTGCCTGGAGCCCTGCAAGGAGTCCTGGGACCTAAAGAGAAACCATTGCCAAAGCTTCTGTGAGGTAGGTCAGCCCAAGGGCACGCTTTCTTACTTTGTTCTAGCAGTCTCTTTAATTTATTGGTTTCAATGAGACAGCTGAAAACCATGGTATTTTTGAAGTGTTTGCCTTCGTTTGAAAGGATACACATTTAACAATGTAGCCATATTAATTTTGAGTTAAAAAAGGGTTTTTTTCTCCAACCAAATGATTTATCTCGATTTGTACTATAAAAACTTGATCCAATCACACTTACAATAGCATCTCTCAGAAGGTGCTGTTACGTTTAAGACACTATTTCTATTACTTGCCCTTCTATCTTTTCTGCCCATGTGTAAAAAAAAAAATCTTTATTTAAAAATAAAATGTTACTGTGTGAAAAATCCTTGTGCGGGATAGTTAGAACAGATGACTTTTCTGTATGTGAAAATCAGTCTGATTTATAAAAGAGTAGTTCCCCTGGAGTAATTGGATTGAAGTTCAGAACACTAATATCAAAATATGAAATTATTCAAGAACAAATATTTTGAAAACTGTTTTTGAACCATGTGTCAGAGTAATCTGTGAAGAAGCAAACCTGAATTGGTCAAACTGGAACAAAGAAGGAGATTTTTAATAGGATTTGAAACATGGCTCTGAGTTGATGGAAGTGATCTGTTGCAGTTCTTAAGCATTTTTTAGTTCAAAATGGAAGTATCAGGTCAACAGAAAGTTGTCTTATTATAAAATAGGTTCAAATATATTCAAGTCTATGAAAGTGAGTTCTTAGGAAGATTTTAATCTTTTGCTATGAAAAAAATAGAAGTGACCTTACTTGATATACCAATCTTACTGGTACACTGATTTAACTCCTCTCTTGACTGTGGATGCTTTTTTTCCTGGTGTAAAAGAATGTCCTATGTTTAAATTATTTTAAGCATCATGAAAATGATTAGGAAAAGCTGTAATTTCAACTAATAAAATTTTAGATGCAACAATGTGTTAATAGGGATTACTGAATTACTGATCTATGTAGTTACAGCGGAAGACAAAATAAAGGTTTCTCATGAAAACCAGGCCTTGTAAGAGTTTTTTAACCCAGATTATTTGCTACTTTCTCATATACAAAATTCTGGAGTACTGTAAAAAAGCAGTTTTAGTGGATCTAATTTGTGGTGTTACTGTATATTGCACTTCACTCAAACTGTATGTTTCCAGATATGGGTGAAAGTAAGTATAAAATTGGTTTAAAAGGAAAACATTTGTAGAACACAGTTCTATTGTAGTTAAAAACAGTGAGCATCCTTCTTTGATTAGTGTTTTGTGGTTAAAGCTAAATTTAGAACTTCAAAGGCCCATAATGAGGAGCAGCACATTTAGCAGCTAACTGAAAAATGAGCTGTGAAATAGGGTGAGGAGGAGAAGCCTTGAGGGCGTATTATGCCTCAGGGAACTATAACATTTTTAATTAAGTAGCTGCAAATTTGTGATGTTTTAGGATTTAAAATTAGCTTCAAACACAAAAGCCCGGGACCACTTTCATTTCTCTCAGTCTCATGTATACTCCATAGACACTGACTGAGTTAAAGGAGGCTGTTTTTCTGTGAGAGTGTTTTCAATCTTTTCGCATTTTGTAAAAAATCCGGAAGCAGCAGTTTAGCTCTGTGTTTCTCAAAGTCCCTGCGTCATGTGTTGCTTCTTATCTACCAAATGAGTGTACTACTGAATGTTAAAGGGAGCCTTATGTGTGAGGGAAAATTTATATGATTCCTTGGTTTGTTGGGTTTTTCTCCCCCCTATAAATTTAGTTTCCTGCTTGTTTAGCTTGTTAACTGTTTACCCATGGCATCAGGTGCATTCCAGTGGGGGGAAGAGCAGGTGTGCATGTCCAAGAATCACCCGGGTCAGTAGGAGACATAGAGACTGCTCATTTTTGCAGCATTTAGGCTAGTTAAAGCCTGTAACACACAAATCCATGCCTGAAAGCTTGGTTCAAAATTCTAGACTGTTCTGTGTGAAGAGATGAGAAGGGTAATGTAGAGATGCATTCTTGAGCCACAGTGACTTTAGAGGATAAATAGTCAGTTAAACACCTGGGCCTCTGTAATAGCAGAGTCTTCCTCATTTTGCTAGAAATATGAGAACAGTGAAAACAAGAAAGTAAAACATATGGATAGGGAAGAAGTTTCAGAAATTACATGTCTAGTTGGATATAGAGAGTGGGTTATAACTCATGGATAGGCTTAGGATCTTGTAAATCAGATCTGTCAAGGTTGAAGGTTTTTGGTTGCTCTGGTATGGAAAGGCCAGCTAGAGACAATGCCAGTTATGTGCTGCAGTCATTCTGAAGGAATCTAACTGGTTCTGCACCAAACTAAACTAAGAGGAGATGTAATTTCCATGTCACACACAATATTCTCCCAGGGTTGTAAAAGCTATTTTACATACAGTTTTAATCGGACCTTGCAAACCTCTGAGTATTACATGTGCTGTAAACTGTCTATGCCTTGAAGTATCTTCTTAAATATCTAGGACTAGGTTTCTCAGGTAAGTAGCATTCACTTTGATCTTTAATCAATATATTTAAAGCTTATTTAAATATGTATTTTTTGCTGACCATTTTATCACAAATGCAGTTCCAGTTCTGTGAAGAATTACACAATTACTAATATGCTGGCAAGAACATAAAGATGCTGCAAAATCTTCTCCTAGCCAACTTAGTTCAAACAGTATAATGAAACAAAATTTCTCTTATTTATCTAGAGTGACATTACATCAGATATTGTGGGGAGAATGTTGTAAAGTACAGAGGAAAGAATGTGGGGTAGTCCAAAAAAGCAGACTGTCTGACCATTGCTTCCCCTTTGTTTTGGGAATGTTTTTAATCTGTCATTGAGCAACTTTATAGCCAGTCAATGTGAGGAAAACAAGGGGAAGCTGGCAGATATAAACAACATTGTTCCA
The DNA here is from genome assembly GCA_027886175.1 of Phylloscopus collybita. NCBI lineage: Eukaryota > Metazoa > Chordata > Aves > Passeriformes > Phylloscopidae > Phylloscopus > Phylloscopus collybita. Next base: position 41,717,409 of record JAJNNQ010000006.1, on the reverse strand, counting down.
TTAAATATGGTGGTCTTACTTGAGGGAATTCATCATTCTGTACTTGGAATGCTTTTTTAGAAGTGGCTTGAATATATAAGTATTCAGGGATAGTCTTGCAAAAGCTGAAAATCTGAATAATCCCTTAGGAGGTCTTGGAAAATTTAAAACATTTTTTCTTCGGTGGGGTTTGGTTGGATTTTTTTGGGGTGGTTTTTTTTTTTTTTGGTTGTTCCTGTTGAAAATTTACACTTCTTCTGTTTTCTTTTTAGCCTCTTTTTCCCAAGAAGAATTATGAATGCCTAACTAGCTGTGAATTCCTTAAGTACATCCTGTCTGTGAAGCAAGGGGACTGCCCAGCACCTGAGAAGGCCAGTGGTTTTGCAGCTGCCTGTGTTGAAAGCTGTGAAGCTGATATTGAATGTTCTGGAGTGAAGAAATGCTGTTCCAATGGATGTGGTCACACGTGCCAAATTCCAAAAAACCTGTACAAAGGTAGAGATTATTAATATGTACTCATACTGGGCTAATAACTTCAGGCCATAGTGAAGTCTCCCTGTAAACCAGAACTTCCATTTGCTGGGAGTTTATATGGATGGGAAGAAAAAGGAGAGGTACCTGTGGAGGTGTGGCTGCACAGTGAAAGGGTGGAAAACCAGAGAGAAATGTTGCTTAAATTTCCGATTTTTTTCCCCCTTGTGAAACCTATGTCTGGAAATCTGTGGAATGTAAAGGTGTGGCTATTAGGAGTCATCTTAAGCAGAACAAACTTTGTCAACTTATGTGAAATCTCGCTTAATTTGATGCTGATGAGAGAGAATGCAGCAGAAAATATTTAACGATAAACAAATCAGGTCCTATGAATCAAAAATAACATTTATGTCTACAAGCCAAGCAGATGGGACTACCAAGTAGGAACTGTGAAATAATTTGATAAAACAACAAATCAACACAGAACAACATAGTGAAAGATTATAATATCTGCATGTAGATATATATTAATTAATTACTTAAATCTAAGGCAATCTTATTCAAAAATTTTTAATTGATTTGAGTGCTGAAATTCTGTGAATAAACCTTTTCTTTGACATCCTTTGACAAGAACACATAAGAACACATAAGGTAAGAAATGTTTTGCTTAGACAAATTTTCCAGATTTTAATTTACTGGAATTTAAAAAAGCTTAATACATGGAAATAATTAAAAAATGTTCTCCTAATGCAGAAAAATAAACATTTGTGAAAAGAATATTCTTTTTCCACGTGGTTGGTATTTTTGTATGAGAATCAATTCTTCTCTTGTCAGTAATAAAAAATAAATATTATTCAGTTATTCACTTATTAATCAGATAATGTGGTTTCTCTGTGGGAGCCTAATCAGCAGAACTCTAAGCTCCAGGCTTAGGTCTGAATCCATACTTATTTCCATCTGTGGATGGAGATGTGATAAAATAGGTAAAGAGGATGGTGAATTTATTTTTAACTTCATTATTTTAACTAAAATGTTAATAAATCTTTTTCAATGTTTGCAGAAGGGAAACTCTCTTGTTTGAAGGATACTTTAGAGCCTCTTTAAAACTATAAGGAATTACAGTACATAGCACCTTTCAAGATGAGAGTTATTAAAATGTATCACTTTGTTATTTCTTTTGTCTTATTGAGACAAGTGACCAGAGTGGTAAACAGGCATTCATGTTGCACATGTAATGATTTACATGATCAAGCTCCATGCCACAACTGCAAGGCATTCCAGTAAATATAATAACTGGAAAGGGTAAAAACAAACAAATAAATAAAACAAGATTAAATGCTGGTGGAGCTGACACAGCATATGACAAGATATGATACATTCTGTAAGTGCACACTGAAGGTCTCCTCTGTTTGGCCTGATTAAATGGGAACAGAACTAACCTTCCCTAACATCTTATCACCGATCTGCAGGAGGTGCTGGCTTGTAAGAGCATATATGTCTTGCAGAGGAAGGGCAAGCTCAATACCCTACTGCCTTCTCAGCTGATGAATTCAGCTAATTAGCCTCTTCAACCTGTCTTTCTGCAACAAAAGACAAATAGAAGTGGAGCAGGCTTGCTATTCATTTCCTCCAGGGGTAAATGACCTTCCTGTCACTAAGGAAGAGCAAACTCTGCAAGCATGACTAAGATCTAGTGAATAAGTTCAGTACTTATTCTTATCATTTTGACAGCACTCACAGCTTGAAAATGAACTCAGATTGAATCTTAGAGTCTGCAGAAGTTTCTGTAGCTTTACTGTTGATCAGGCACTGGAGATTAGTTACAACAGTAGATGAAAAATTCACATCTTATTTGCTGGATTACCAAACTGAATTTTCCCTCTAGTACTGAGTGCTAAAGTCCAATTCTAAAAAAAATATTAATGCAAGTACACTGCCCCCCAAAGACATATATTACAAATGTTTTTAGATTAATGTAACAAGTATTTTTTCATCTCTGTTAGGGTTATTACTAATTGGTTATGTAGTCTTCACATAACCAATATGAGATATCAAATGTTGTCTCCTACTCTTCTGTCATTGGCCCCATCCCCCTTCTTTACACTGTCTCAATAAGTGAAGGAGTTGAGAAAGTACCTCTGCAGATCTGTGTAAAAAAGGTAAATTGTGAAGGGAAGATCAGGACATTCAAAGGGTCTCATGGTGTGGCAAGATTGTAGTAGGATAATTGGGGTCAGATGGTCACCCACAGACTCTTTTCATATTTAAAGAAAAATAGTTTTTTATTACAGTGTACAGTTTTAAAGGTGTCCATCTCTGAGTCCTTGCAGAGCTGTCTTTACAGTTTTATTGATGCCATGGATGTACCCTTTACAAAGTTCTCCATGGAAACATTTTGAATGCTGGGGGAACCAATGTTTAAGATACAGGTTTTCATGACAGACCAATGTGTGCTTACTTTTCGTGGCACAGAGATGCATGTGCTGTTTGAAAGACACCTTTAGAAATATTTTTCCTGGACTCTGCTATTGCACACATACAATGATCAGAGATTTGAAGTCTGGTTAAGCACTGCAGACTTTGGACTGATGCAGACTTTGGAGGACTGCAGACTGAGGACTAATTTGTTCCAGCATGAAAAAAGAGGCCTACCATTTACATAATAAAAGGCACATTGAAGAGTAATTGGATCTTCACATCTGGATATTAGACTGATGGTGCTGGTTCTACAAAAGTACTTTAAAGTGCACTTGTGCTGTGCTCTCATTGTTTGCGCTGCTGTGCTCCATCTGCACGCGATTACGTAACACCAGAGAGGCTGAGATACTTGCAATCAAGTGAATCCAACTGCCCCTAATGCAAAGCAGCTGGAAGTTTTCTTGACATGCAAATTGTAGGATTATTGTGTATCATAACTAAAGAAGGATTTGCAAATGTGGAAATCCGAAGTCATGTTTGTTATGTTAGACTAAGGCTTTGGGCTGCTGAGGGATATCCAGGGTCTAAACTGCTGTGATAACCAAATTTAGGTACTGTATTTTCTTTCAGGTGAATTTTAGGTTTCGTGAAGATCTACAAGATGATGTTCAATTACTTGTAGTTACTTGTATGCTCAGATTTATAAGAGCACCTCTTAAAATAAAAAAGTAGTTTGTTCACCTGAGGAAATTTTGGTACTAAGTTATCTGTGGCACACTGAGTAGGAAACAATTTCTCTAACCAATACATTCAGCTGTCCTTATGTGGACAGTCATTGAAACAATGAAATAATTGAAGTGAGTATGATAACTTGCTAAGAAAGTTTGTATGTCAACATAGAGATCTTATTTGTGACATATCCTCAAGTGACAAAATGCTGCACACTCAAATATAAGTGTTCCTAATGTCTGTCTAGAGAAATGTATCTAACACTTGATTTGTTGATTTAATCAAAATATGCCAAATTTGAAGAGTTGTTTTTTCCTTCAAGCTACTGCAGATGTTTTTAAAAAGGTGATATTACTAGCAGTATAACAAAAATAACCATCCTTTGGTGTCACTGTGTAATGAGAAATTGCAGTAATATTTTAGAAATATGTGTTTTTCTCTGAAATGCAACAATATGACAATATACATTAGATATAACAAACCTATTCCAAGACGTCTTGGAATTACCTTTCCCAGCTCTTTAGGGAAGAGTGGAGAGTGACACATCATGCAGTACAGCTGCAGCATGTGAGTCAATAAGATCATGCAGCCACGGAGAAGCAAACAGCTTTCTTAAGTACATCAGACTAATGTAAGATGTATGAAATAATCACACTTCACTGGTCTGCACTGCTAAGAGCTTAGACACAGTCTGCATCCAGTTTTAGCTTGACTCTGGAGAAGGGCTGTTGGGCAACTGAAGAGTCTCCAGAGACAACTGCAAGAGTGAACAGAGGTCTGGGAACACCAATTTTAAAGGGAAATGGAGTGCACTGTGGTTATTAGACTGAAGAAAAAAACCATTCAGAAACATGATAACATTGTGGTACATGAAAAACTTCTCCACAGATAAAAGAAAAAATCTGTTCCCCATGATTCACGAACATCTTGGACCAGTATCAAGTTTATGATGCAGCTGAGGAGACTAAACAAGGCAGTGAGAAAGCTTTGTAGTAGAAAGGATAGAGAAATAGTGAAACGGACTACTATGTGGTGTTATGAAAATTTTGTTATTAGATGTGTTTAAGGATAAATTGGGTGAAAAGCTGAAAAACAGTAATAGCTGATTCTACTTGGGTTTAAAGGGATCTTTCTCCCAGAGTTTTCTGTAAAGTCAGTTTTAGCTTACAACCTTCACATCCTTCAGTTTTTTTAATGAAATAAAGGAATAATTTTGAAGATTTTTTAAGAACAAATTTTAATGTTAGCAGAGATGGATTAGTTAGGAGCACTTCTGAAACTTCCATGCTTATCATTCCTCCCTTTTTGGCCTTTTCTCTGACAAACAATTTTTTTTTAATTATTTTTTTATACAGCTTCATCTACAAATGGCTTAATCATATCTTGTAAATTACTCATATATTTTTATCTGTGCATTCCTACTTATAGGTGTTCCACTGAAACCCCGAAAAGAATTAAAATTCATAGAACATCAGTCTGGAGACCTGGAGGTGAAGTGGTCTTCAAAATTCAATATTTCCATTGAGCCTGTGATCTATGTTGTTCAGAGGAGGTGGAATCAAGGGATCCATCCAAGTGAGGATGATGCTACGAACTGGCAAACTGTGGCACAGGTCAGTTCTTTGTAAGCAATATGGATCCAGTCTCAGAATGTCACAAATCTCTTGAAAAATATAGGATTAGAGACCAAAATCCATTCAAGGAAGCACATTAAAAGCATAGTCCTTCTGAGTTTAGTAGGACTTATTGCACAGTGTCCAAGGCATGGCTTGAGTCTTGTCAAAAGTTAAAAAATCCAGCTGGTGAAAAGGCTATTTATCTTAAAAAAAAAAAAAAAAAAAGAGTGAAAAGAAAGCACTAAAATCTTTATTCTTTGTAAGGTTGTTTTTTTCAGGTGTGACCCTCCCAATTCAGAAAAGTCTATGATGTCATGCTCTTATCACTCAGTGCAATCCAGACTGAAAATGTAAGATTCATGAGCAAATGTTTCTTAATGAGAAGCAGCCAACAGAGCATAAATTTTCACTTAGTTCCTTCCCAGTTTCAATCTGTTTTTTACCATGCTGACAGTCCACCTGGATGGCAGAGTTCCAATCATTTATCTTACTGCTTCACCCTCATCCCTGCTGACAAGAAAAGTAAAATGCTGATTTTTGAAAAGATCTGCAAAATATCATTATGGCTAAGAAAAAATAAGGAAAGAGAGAATAAGTAGAACCATCCACAAAATAGAGTAAGGGATTTAAATTCTGTGACAATTTGTGTTCATTCTCAATTCAGATTGCATAGGAAAATGCTATCTTACAATAACATCAAGCTTGTGAGACTGAACTCTCAGAACTGAATTTCTTATCTTCAGCGTGGTGCTAGAGGGAGCTGTCACTATGTTGTAGTCTTGCTCAGAAAAAGCCCCCTGCAGCAGACCCTGGCAGGAAACCTTGCTTGTGCAAGCCCATGGAGGCACGTCCAAAACCGATCAAGTCACAATGACTTGTGATATCTCAGTTGAGCTGCAGGTCTTAAACCTGCATTCTCCTTTCCAGGAAACAACCTCCTGCCTTTTTGCAGGGAAAAAAGCAAGTAGCAAAGATCTGAATTATTCCTCACTGTTACTGAACTCACTGTGTAGTGCTAGACTGTAGAAGCTCAGCTGTTGTGGCTGGCGAATCCAGGCTGCAAAGAGAGCACAGTGCTGTGCTGTTTCTCATCTCAGGAACAGACCTCATGCACAGTGCTGGAAACATGCACTGTATATGCTCTACAGTAGCTGAACATATATGAACCCCTGCCTTGCAGTGGATCTGCAGGAGACTGTTTCAGAAACATGTTCCTGTGCAAGAGCAATAAAAAGCCTGACAGCTGCCTTTCCTGGGCTCTGGTGAATGCAGGCAGAAGAGGCTGAGTTAATCACTGTGGCAGGAGAAGCCTCCTCCAACTGACATCTTTCTGACAACTTCACTGTCCCTTCTGCATCACGGGAGATACGAATTTGATTGTGTGATGGACCCCACTGGGAATGTCAGTTCAAAGCACGCTTCAGGATGCCTGACTGGCTTTGTGAACTGTGTATACCTTATGGGACATGCAGGCTGGGCACCCTTGAGGGGTGCTAGTAATCAGAATTTCTGTCTTTATATGGTAGTGTACCTCCATGGTGTTTGTAGCTTTAGACATCCCACCAGGCAATCAAGTTTGTTTGGCCAAATGCAATGGAATTTATTTTGCAATATCAGCAACAAGGATGGATATCCAGTTTGACTAAAGTGATTGTGTGCACTGCCTCCAGGCTTTTCTTGTCTGTACAACTGAGATTTTTTTCATGTATGATTTCAAAATATTGAGGTATGAGCCCTTAATTGTAGGCAAAGGCTGAGAAGAGCTCAGCCATTTAGCTGAGAATTCCTAGAGCATCTCAGTCCAGGGAAGATGATTCTGGCTCTTGCTTTACTCTGCAACTTTAGGTAGAGACTGTGTGAAGAGCAATCAAAGATCAAAAAGGCTGTGGGTGAGGATCTGAATTTCTCTATGCTTATCCCCATGTGCAACATAATTATGCAAAGTTATTGTCTGCACCTTCTTCTAAGAAATTTCATAATATTTCATCAGAATTACTCATCTAGTAATTTATTTTTGTTGTCTGTCCAAGAACAAATGGGGTTATACTTTTCAATAACTTTAAGGTGTTTAAATTTTTAAAAAAACTTGCTGTTTTCTATTGTCTTTAGAGGAGCTAATTTGCAAGTAATTTCTCATGTTTCACACAAATTTTCACTTTGTATTGAAACAATAATTCTGAAAAAGTTTGTTTATTATATTGTGCCATGTTTGTTGTGTCATCTTCATGTTTTCTTTTTAAGGAAGAAGGCTCAATCTATTAGCATACTATTTTGCTCTCCAATTATATAAGGAAAGCAAACACATTGAAAATTTTAGTTATTTTTCAGTTCCAGGGGAAGGGATGTTTAATGCAGCTTTTTTACTGTGTATTTTGGGGAAAACTTGATATAATTAACCATTTGACTAATTTGCATTAGTTAATATAAATATAAAAACTATGGTAGCTAAGATACTAGTTGGCTATGATGTAGAATATTCTATGTGTTATGTGTAGTTTTCTGCAGTACTGTAACTTAAGATTTAGCCAGCTGAGAAGGAACTGCTGCATTATCCTACAGAAATACTGTATGTCTTGTTAACAAACTTACCATTCCATTTGGTACTAATTCTCTCTAAAAATAGTCGTATTACTGTTTACATTGGAAATTCAGGTATTTAATCTTATTACTATAATGTTACTATAAAGTTAATTAAAATATGCCAGATCAGTTATTTTCAGACAGAACATGTCTGTGTTGTGTGAATGGATGTGATGTGCATACACACACACATATACATATGGGCAGAGAGTAATGAAAAACATTTATTCATCTAGTCCATTACTAAAACAAGTAAGGGACAATATTTACTGATAGCTTGATTGTGATGGGCCTTGGTGCTTCACCTTGCAATTGCCTGAACTCTGTGGTCAGCTAACCTGTTTCAAAAATAAGGCTTCTGAAGCACATCAGATTCTGGTTCTGAGGATAACAAGAAAGTTCTCAGCCCATGACAGTGAGAAATACCTGTTGGAGCTAGCCACCAGTCCTGTACACTAGAGGTTTCTTTCTCCATCTCCCAGGAGGGGCAGCCTTAGAGAGTGCCCACCTTGTGTGGGATTGCATTCACATGAAATAGGGCAGGTCTGCTGTCCTTTGATAGAGTAGTGGATACAACACTCAGAATTTCTTTTGTATCAGAGGAAAAATAAACTTAGCTTTTCTGATACCTTGAATGGTATCCCTTCACTCTCTGAAATGCAAATTCTTTTATTGCTGTGTTGTTTTCAAAGGTGTAGAGCTGTGAACTCAGCAGGGTCAGGCTGTACTCTCCTGTTTCTGTTAAACTTTTGTGCTAGAGAGGAGTCCAGGATTCATAGTGGGGGAAAATAGGGAATGAGCACCATGAAACAGTCCATTGATTACTGTAATCATTGGGTATAGGAGAGTCCTCTGTACAAGTCTGCTGTGAAGACTTTTTGCACCAATTTTTAACATATATACATAAGATATATATGTCGTTTGGAATGTTGGCGCAAGAATCCCACCTCAGTGGTCAAACTGCTGTGCTGCTGGGTTATGTATTCTCTTTTTATTCCCTCCTAGTCATAGTAAATCCCATCTTTCCCTTACAGCCATCTAACTTTCTAACTTTCAGCCTTCCTTTCTCCAAGAAACAGTTTTGAATGTAAATATATAACGTTATAGTTCTAAATAGCATGCAACATCCAAGATGCTAGGGAATATCTTCCCCTTGCCTCTCATACAGAGGATGGAATTGAAGATAGTCCATGCTCTGGGAATCTCTTAATCATTAGTCAGTTGTAGGAGCAGGAGAGGGAGATTTCTGTAGGCATGTTGAGGCCAATAACAGCTAATCCCCTTTTGAAGGACAGGATGAGGGGACTACTTACAGGAAAGGGCTCAGGATTTCAAGAGGTAAGAGCTGCTGGAAGAGGAGTAGAATTGTCAGTGGTTCCTAAATGGAGCAGCTCTGGGCAAGTCTCAGCCAAATTCTCACATTAAAGCCCAGTCTCCTGCTTTCTGGCCACTGAAGGTGGCCTGTTGTCCCTTGAACCTGAAATGAACTCTTGAGAAGGAATGTCAAGCTATTATGTGTATTGTCCAGTTTATGTCATTAAGATTACATGCTGCTCTTATGTGAAGCTGTATCCTAATGTAATTAATAGGGATTTTCCCTTGTCTTCATTGAACTTTGCATGATACTGAAGGTGGACATGTTGGGCAGTTATTTTATCTGAGGACTATTTTATTATTTTATTCCAAATAAAATGCCTATTAGGAATTAAAGCAACCTTCCAAACATTCATAAGGAAACAGGTGATGCATAGCTAAATAAATGGTAATTATGACTCTGTAATAACTTGAGTGGTGATCTTTTTTGGTTTTGTCTTTTATTTATGATTCTTAAAATTCTATAAAATTGTTGGTTTTTTCTTTCCTATTCAGACAGAATTTTAGGTGTGTGATGAAATTTAACCATTAGTTATTTAGTACCACTCAGCATAGCTTTTCGTGGGTTTAAATTAATGTAAAAGATATTGAAAGGACTCTGAATATTATGATTGCAGCTCCAAACATACTTAAGTAGTGAGAACTAACTAAACTAAGGCAATTAAACAAACAAACAAAAAAGATATAGCGTTAAGGTATTATAAAATATCTCAGTAGTACTTAGTTCTTTCTAGAAATGTATTAATTCCATGTAAAGGATACTTAGAGGTGCTGAAGTAGTTTACATCATGATAGTTGGAGGTAGACCTCCTTCATGCCATTGAGCTTAGCAGGAGCTTGGCCAACAAAATGAATGATGAAAGTAATAGGCCCAAGGTGTGTTCATAAATGAAAATAGTTTTGGCATTATGGATTAACAGTTTATTTGATTTTACAGTATTTTGTGGTTGCCACGGGAAAGTGACACCACTGAAATATATTCTTTTAATCAACAGAATAGCTGAGCTGATACCAGTGACAAACAAGATTCCTTTGAGAAATTTGGGATCAAGTCTATTCAGATTATGCTTGGCTTGTAACAAAGTTCAGCAAATATGTTTTTAAAAGCCCATGGAAATGTAACTAGTTATTTACGATTAAATATCGGTCCTGAACCTGTTTTCAGTTGCAGCAGTAGGGGACCTACTGTTGGAAAAAAAATAAGACATTTGAATGCTCCATAAAGTAAAAATAATTGCAGAAGTTGATTCAGGCAGGCTCTTTGTTCCCTGGAGCACATCTTGGATAATTCACTCTACAGGTAATGTCAAAGTTAAAAAAGGAGAAGGCGTGAGGCAGACTGTTACCCCTGCTTAAGCTGAGAAGAGAGTGTCTGAACAGAGAGCGACTCTGAGTAGCAGCAATATGTGATGAGCTCAGAGTCTACAACACTTAGCAGTCTGAGAGCAGTCTGCTCTATGATTTAGAAAGGGTCTCTTTTCCTTACATGCACATGCAAATGAGATGCCTCCCTAAATTTTGTTTGTCACCAAATGAAGAGACTTAAGTGCAGGATAACACCACAATTTTTATTTGTCAGAGCTCTGAAAAGGCCATTGCTGAAGAGCTCATGAAAATTTCTCAGTTTCTGGTTATCTGAGTTATGTCAGCAGCTGCTGGTTTCTTACACAGGTTTGAAAGGGAGCAAAAAGCAGAAAATATGTTGTGCCTTTTTTGGGGAACTACATGGTATCATTACAAGTCATGTCGAATCCTATACAGGGAAGGTGGCTTCTTGAAGTTCCATAAAACAGAGCTTGTAAAAATAAATTGATGTAACTACATTTTTAATGAGCTTGCATGTTTGGTCAGTAATGGTAATCAGGAATGATTGTATGATATATTTGGACATATACATGACATCTGGTTAAGGATTGTGTGTTACTTTGATTAAAGAATTAAATCAAAATGTAGTAAACATGACATACTAAAGTAAATTGAAAACTGGGTAATTGAGGGGATGTAAAATTTCCAACTGGATGTGTTTTTGATGAGTTCTACAAAAATACTACATATTCTGTAGCTGGAAGTGATTCAGTGGTTACCAGGAGGCTGTGTTCTGTTCTGGTGTTTGTACCTTAGGGAAAAAAAAAAAAAAAAAAAAAAAAAAACAAAAAAAAAAAAAAAAAAAACAAAAACCAACATGTAAAAAATAGCTCTTCAAAAGTTTAATGGGGTAAAAAAATGGAAGAAAACAGGGCTCAGAATAAGAATGTGTAAAGCACTTCCTACTGAAAGGGTTCAGAATGTATCCATGCTTATGCCATATTTCAGTGGTCTTCCCCACAGGATTTGGAAATTGAACTCATGACACTGGCAATCTCAGTAGGTGTTGTTGGAGAAGAGGTCAGCTCCTATGACCTGAGAAAAGTCTTCAGGGAAGAGTTAAGGCTGTAAGTGTCTTTTTGACATAAGTGCCAAAGATGTGAAGAAGGGTTACATTCATTATCCGAGAGTTTTGTGTTTCCTATGTACTAGAAAAAGTTGGCTCTCACAGCACTGGATTTCATTAAGCTATTTTGGACCCCTAATTCTCTGAGAATTGGGACTTGGAGAAATCAGTCCTGTCACCTGGGGCAATGAGTTCTCTGAAACATCAGAACCTGAACAATGAGACCCTAAACACTGGTGAACACACTTGTGATAACTGCCAAACTAATTTTCTGAATTTAACAGTTCACCTGTTTTCTAAAGGCTACTTTTTTTCCTGAAGAGACCTGCAATGCGCTATATAAAATCGGGTGGTTCTGTTGCTTTGTTCACAGCTGTAAATGCTTTGCAGTGCAGAGTGGTGGCTGGAGGCGGGTGAGGTGGTTGCATACAGCCTGAGGTGCTGGTGTGCACTCAGCCAGGCTGGCTGGTGTGGCACAGCAGATGACACACAGACAGATAACCGTGTCAGAACAACCCGTGTAAGTGTGACGTTTTCCCCACCAGACCACGGACGAGCGCGTGCGGCTGCCGGACATCCGCGCCAGCAGGTGGTACCAGTTCCGCGTGGCCGCCGTCAACGTGCACGGGACCAGGGGCTTCACAGCACCCAGCAAGCACTTCCGCTCCTCCAGAGGTGAGCTTTCCCTCTTCTTGTCTGCTACTCACCTTGCTCTCTCTCACACCTGGAGCACAGCCTGATCTACCTGCTTTTGTGGCAGAAGGTTTTTAACAGGTGGGTTTTGGAGTGGTTTTGCCATTGACTTTAGAAATGGTGTGAGATTTGTTTGAAGTCAGGAAACAAATTAAAAGTTGAAGTCATTATTCCTTTATCAGTAAGGGTCTCCATGAATAAAACTCCTTTGAAACATTTTCCATGATTGGTATCAAACTACATGAACCTGACCATGAAATATGAAAGGACTTGGGTTTCGGTGTGTTAATCCAAGAGGTTTATCTTTTTTCTTTTTAGTTATGAGAAATTTATTATTGTCTTATGTTTAATAGAGTATTGGAATATTTTGTTGCCTGTAACTAAATAATTTTAGCATTGTGTAGATGGAACTTTGGACCCTTTTAATATAACTTTCCCCTTGCTAGTACTAATTGTAAGTGCTTAAGAATAAAAAAGAGTATAAATGCAAAGCAGTATGTTTCTGTTCATTAGAAAGGCATGTCTGATGATCCACGAAGTATTATGGGGATTTTTGTTGATAGTTCTGGTTCTGCAACCATTTGGGTAATAAAATAACTTCACAAATTATTTCTGTTCCAGTAAGTGGTACATGGGGTATGGAAGAGATAGAAACCGTTCTCTCATCCTGTGAAGTTCCTGGCATTCTCCCTGGTGTGCTTTTGACAAACATGAAGAAGAATTTTCCCAGATAACTTTTAGGCATAGCATAGGAGTTAGTACAGGCCAGAAACTATTCCCATTAGACAAATGATCTGGATGTGGCCACCCTTTCTTAAAGGCAGTCAATAATGTGGGTATGTCCAGACCACGCTAGTCTGCTTTAGTGCCAAAGAATGAGATGCAGCACTCTTCACTCTACTAATAGAAGCAGTTTCTACGAGAAAGACTTGTTCTTATTTTGGTAGTGATAGAATCTTTACGCTGATGTAATTTTGCATACATTGAGGAATGTATTTCCTCCTCTTTCTGCAGACAGAATTATCTTGCAGATGTCATCTTTGGGTTCCTATTCTGGCTTTTACCTTACTGTTTGGCCATAATCAATCCTAGAAAAAAAATATTTTTGAAGGTGCATTTATAGAGACATGCAAATACTTTTGCTGGTATGGAAGGTTTAATCACTTACTGAATATGTTAGCTTTAATAATTTTTTTTGGTGCTCTATCCATATTTGTGGTAGAAAGGTTGGCTGGCATAGCTGTCGCGTTACTTCTGTGATCACAAACCTTTTCATCTATAGAAGGAGTATTATTTTAAGAACTTATGATACTTAAGTAGCATATAATTTCAGAAACATAAAATAATACAGTTCCTTTGAGCTGTATTGAGTTTACTGTAAGAATTCAGCAGCAGTACCTTTCCCTGCAGCAGTTTGTTGCTGAATCTGGAACTAACTTACTTTTCAACTGAGATCATGGACAGTTGTCAATTACTGAATTTGTAAATATTTTCCAACTATCCCGCTTGAAATGACTATTACTGCAATTACAGGAAGGTGTATATCATGGTAGCACTGAGGTTTTGGCTTGAACATGACATTTTCAGGCAGGATTTGTATTACTTTCAAACAAATTGGCCCCTTACTGAGTGTGCTAGCCATGCTCAGAATACCATCCTTGGTAATAAATATAAAAATGTCCATGGTAAGTCATCCTGAAGATCTCTTTAGCCCAGAGTCTGACCCCAGCCAGAGGTGGGTTTCTGGATAACAGTGTAAGAGCAGGCTAAGCACATAGGAGTATTTCTTCAGAATAGCCTACCAGCTGGCAGTAATTTGTGTTTCAAGAACTTGTGGTTTTGAAATCATTACGTGAATACCAGAGTCCTTTTGTGGTCTCTGCAGCTACCCCTGAAGCACTTGCTCTCCTTGAGAACTGCTTGTGACTGTCTGGTGGAGGTGGAGAGCACTTTGTGACAAGGGCAGTGGAAGTCAGTAATACCTCTGCATGCTCTTACCTAATAAACCAAAATTTTGATAATGGCAGCAAGTAAGTAGTCAGCTTCAAAAGGCTTCTGTAACTCTCAAAATAACTGTTTTTAAATCTGAACTCCAGCCCTTGGCAGAGGATTGTGAATTGACAGACAAGCAGCAGGGAGTTCAGTTAGCTATCAGCTTCATAGCCCAAATCAGCCTATGCTGGCAGCTCATTTGGCCATTCTAGGGGCTGTGGAACTGTCAGTGGTTGTTATAAAGATGTCGAGCTGCCAGATGGAATGTGTAGTCACTCTAGGTGACTCACATGAAGATGCTGCTAGGTGCTGACTGCTGGGGACTTTGATTGGTGTCTTTGAGCCTCGATGTCCCCAGGTTGGCAGTCAGAGTGGTAACAGCTATAGTCACACTAACATTTAATTACTACTTTGGAGCTCCGTAGGAAATGACAGCCCCTGCCTGGTAGAGAGGCAAGGAACTGCTGCTCAGATGCGCCTAGTTTTTTGAGTGCCAGCATCTACTGGCCCCTGCTGAGCTCCTACAGGCACATTTAACCTCCAGTTTGGAAAAGAAAAGTGGATTTTGGCACATCACCTTTGGAAGTTTGCTGCCTGTCTGTGCTATGTTTGTGTGAAGCGTGGACAGAAATTCACATCAGTGTTTCACTTCACCCTGTTGTGCCAAGACCAAGGGAAGATTATTATCTTGGTCAGACTTAGCAGAAGGTTTCTTCAAAAATAAACCCTTTGATCAGGAACATGACAGTAATTCCTAAGACAGTTTCTCACGCAAGATACTGAACTTTTACCAATTGCTCATAAGTTATAGTGAATAGAAAATTATTTGGGTTTGTTTTTTCCTTTAAAGGAGGACAAATATGATATTTAATCTGAATCTAGGAAGAAGTACGGCACCACAAAGTCTCTGTCACTAAATATTTTAAGATGTTAAGAGGAATATTCAAAAACGTGCTGTAATTACTCAGAGAGAGAACTTTTGTCTGGTTACCACAATACTGCTTTATACTGCTTTGTGTTTTTGAAAATGCATAAAACATGCTCTCTAAGTAGACACAGCAAAATAAGGTTTTGTTTTATTCAAAATGATACTAAGTCTTCTGAGGTAATTTCCATTAACTTTTTTATCACTAAATAAAACTCCTCATTCTCCGAATTAATTTAATTTCTCAGTCATGAAAAAACCAAACTGGGAAAACAAGAGTATTTCATCAAGCATTTCAACTCACCATTCTTCATCTAGTTGTGTTTTGAGCTCTGATCTGCTGCAGCTTTGGATGCTCTTACACCGTGAACATTTGAGGTGAAGGTTTATTAGCTGTTCTACACTGCCTCGTGTGTTCATCTAGGATGGACATTAATTTGTTGGCATTCATTTGTAAATAGTAAATAAAGTGACATGGCTGAGCATTTTTGAAATAGTCAAAGCTTAGGGAGGGCTCCATTTTTAAGTGCTGTTTATTTATTTTTATAAAGGAAACTAAGGGTTTGCATGTACTCGGCTGACATGACCCCTCACAGGGAATAAAGTGATGTTTTGTTCTGTTAAAATGTGATTCCAAAATTACAAGAAACACAGATTGGACTGTTTGTCTGTGCTGGACTGGCTGGAAAATTAAGTGAATATTATACCTAGAAAGTGGATTCTTTCATATAAGTGGGACTGTGCACATGGACTTTTACATTGATACAGCTAAAATTGATCAAAATTTTCTGCTATTTTGGCAGTGGTTTCCACTTCTCTTTTCAGGGTTTTTGAATTTTGTGTGCTTTCCTTTTATCTTTAATTGAGTGGCCACAATTTGCAATAACAGCAATGAATAAAGGTACCTGAATACCTGACACAACATTTTTGATCCATAAAGATACAAATATCCTTCTATTCATATTTAGACTGGCTCTCTCTCCAAGCTGTTTCCTTTCTTCTGGAAGCAGGAGAGAACTGTTCCTACAATCCATAAATTAGTCTCCTTGGATGAAAACTGCCTGTGTTTTTCTTCCAGTAGGCAGGCACTGGATAGCTTAACCTACCTGGTCAGAGGCTGCTTGGCACTAGTAATACAATTTTCAATTTGTTGCATTTGGTTCAGAGTTCTTAGGCTATTTTTTTCCTAGCTTTTTATAATTTGTGATGAGAATGAACTCTCAGTAATAGAGACTCCAGTTAACTCTAGGACTCAGTGTTAGGCATTTCTATGTTATATATTATCTCACTGGTCTGTAGGTAGGTACTGTGCCATTTCCAGAGACAAGAAGGTCAACACAATGAGCCCAAACCATCTGACCCTTCCACCTCTGCTAAAGGTTTTTATCTTCACCATGAAGGCAGTTACCAGCATACACTGGATAGATTGTCCAGCAAAAGGAAGCAGACAACATTGTTTTCACAGCAAATAAGTACCATGCTGGATGTGATTTCATGCATACATTACTGAGTGTTAGAAAAACCAGAACAGACACCCACTCATGGCAATAAAATTCTTTCTGTTGCTCCTTTGAGACCAATGATTTTTTTATGCTGTTGCACAGCTGGTTTATGTGTGCCATTTCCATTGGGCAGAGCCAGTTCTCCTGCTTATACCGTGGAACTGTTTAATGGTTGGAAACTTGTCTGTAGAGCAGCTTCAGCAGATTTTTAGAGTTGGAAGGTCTCATGTTTGAAAGATAGCAATGGGAGATCTATTTTAAGTCAGGAAAAATGCTGCATTAAAAAAGCAGTTTAAATTATTGTCACACTTGCTCTCACTTTTACTGCTCAGAATGAGAATTCTGATTCTAGTGCCATTATTCCCCTCTCTGACACCTATTCCAAATCATTTACTGTTTTCACTACAGTAGCCACATTTAAAGACAAAGTGGATGCACTGCAGCAGTGTATGATGTGATTCATGTGTATAGCTAGCCCATACTGTATTTTAAGGTTTTGCAAAAGTGTTTCCAGATACTATTAATTTAACGAGTTTTGGAAAATGTAAACTATTACTGTGTTCACAAATATGACTGTGGGAAGATGTTAATTTTGATTTGGTGATCATGTGAGGGTTTTCTTTCTTTCCTTTATTTGCAGCAAGCAATCCTCCCTTTTGGGGACTGGAGACAGAATTTTGCTTGTGATGGCTGAGTAGCCAGCAAGACAGGAATTTAAGTCCTTTGGGTATACTCAAGCCAAACACAATCCAGACAAATGGAGTACTTACCCCATGTGCTGGAACAGCAGCTTCAGCCTTGACCTAATGAAGCTATCATTTCTAGCAGTGAGAAGCGATTTTCTTGTCAGGCTGCTGAGACCAGAATTTTTTGGAGTTGAGGACAGCTGTCTGTGCCAAGTTCTAGGATATACAGAATGACTTGTATTTTATTTGTGTTGTCTTATATAAATTGCAGAGGAAAAGCTGCAGCTAGAATCACTCTTTCTGCAAACCACAGAATTTGATTTAACACTTAGATAAATTCATGTATATAAAGTTTCAGTACTTTGCATTTGAAAAACTGGCAGCAGTTTCCATTGCAGTAATTTTACATCTCTGTATCTGAATTATACATGTGGGCAGTCAGTCAAAGGGATCACAGGTATATGAAGACTAACAGTAGAATGGCTATTAGCTTTATAGTCAGTCACTTTAGCTTTATAGTTAGGTTAACAAACACCTGATGTGGTCCGCTTTATGATTCAGTACCAGTTATTAGACCTTGAAGTATTTTAGCATGAGTTGTATAGTGCTTTTAATATCAACATGGACATAACAGACCACCTTGTAGAAGCATGACTTTTCCACTCAATAATGCAGAAAAAAGCAACTAATCTGTTATGTGGTAACTGGCTGGCATGCATTAGAGAGGAGCATGCTCGTAAACATGTCACAGGGGTTTTTTTTGTTTTTCTGGGTTCTTGTTTTTTTGGGAGGCCTAGGGGTGTAGAGGGTTTTTGAGTGCTTTCTTTGAAGGTGGGATTTGGGTTGTTTGGTTTTTCTTCCTGTTAACAGAGATCTTATCCTGCTATTTCTTCTCACTTGTCTGCTTTGTTGGTGAAACTAATCCTTTTAAATGAAGAAACAATTAATATTTTTGGGTTCTTAACTTACCAAATGATCATTCTGTCACTTGTA
Organism: Phylloscopus collybita; assembly: GCA_027886175.1. Taxonomy (NCBI): domain Eukaryota; kingdom Metazoa; phylum Chordata; class Aves; order Passeriformes; family Phylloscopidae; genus Phylloscopus; species Phylloscopus collybita. The sequence goes on along the minus strand of JAJNNQ010000006.1, from coordinate 41,699,020 downwards.
ATAGTGATGAATGTCACAGAAATAGATCAAAATAGATTAATAGATTATATGGTGGTATTGAAATACTTAATATGGAATGGATATAAAATGCTCACCGAGTGTCTTAATATTTCAGGCAATACACCCCAAATCCATGAAATATTTTACTGATACATCCATACAAACAGGACTTTTTTCAGTTGATTAAATGCAAAACTGTAATAAGTTATGTTTATCTTTGATATTTTATATCTTTATAGCCTATTATTTTCTTAATCTGCTGGTTTTAATAAAGCTCTGATGTATGATTTTCTCATGAAAATGTGTTACTTTCAAAGTCTCACCTTTTCATGTCTGTTAGCTGCAGTCTCCTCCTTTCTGTCTTCTACCACCACTACTGTTCTTGTTCAAAGGCATTTTTGTGGATGACATTTGAGAGGCTTGCAAAAGAGTCTTTGAAGAAAGAGGGCACTCGGGAAAATATCTGCTACTGCTGTATTATTTCACTTGTATATTCCTTCTAAGAAGACATTCTTTCTATCCTTAATTGTAATTACTCAATGATTTTTAATGCAATGTTTGCATTCTCAGACAGCAAAGTATAAACACAAATAGATTTTCTTTCAAATGTGAATCAGCATTCTGTCTGCTGACTGGGCTGTGTCTAGTGAGCACAAAAGAAGTGCTACTGATAAAATAATGTTTTCATTAAACTGTGCAATTATAAAAAGTACAGGGTGATATGCTGGTGCTGTAGAAATTAGAAGAAATGATCTATTGGTTTCAGTACACACATGGCTCTTTCTTACTGCTTTCTTTTGCTGGAATGGGCATACAGACATTTGAAAAGAAAGAATCTAAATTTGGTCATTTTCTTTTAGACCTAAAAAATTGGTAGAGAATTTCAAAATGTTTTTAATCATGTAATACACTTTGTCCAAAAGAGCTATTTAATTTACTTTTATATCTTTTTTTTTAGTGACTCTCTATCTCTTGTAGACACAGAATGAAGACAAACATGTTTTATAGGTTTTATTTTTTGCTTATGTCTGACCATTTGGGAAGATATATTCTCCGAAACACTTTAATTTTTTCCCATATGTTTTGTATACATAATACATGATGCATAGCACTTCTGGGAGATAACCTGAATAATTCACCTACAGTAATATGATCATGTTGCACTTCAGGTTATAAATGTTTTATATCCCTAATATAATGTCATATAAAATAAAAAAGCCCCTAACATTTTAGATCAGTGAAGGTGAATGCTTAATAAATGTCTTAGATGTGTGAATCATGATTCTGTTTATATTTAATTTACCTAAATTACATTTTATACCTACTTACTAAATAATAGAAGTAAATGAAAAATTGTATGAGAGAATAGTACAAACCATTTAGCTATTTTTTTGCCTTTTTTTTTTTTTTTTTTTAAATTCTGGAATAAATAGTTTAGCGTACGTTAAGATGGAGTGGTTGGCAACTTCACAGGTAAGAGAATAAACAGCAGTGTTTCTCCAAAGCCAGAAAAAATGAAAACAACTTACTTGCTAGTAGATTAAAAAACAAAAGTGAGAAGTGAAACATTCTTACTATTTGGAAATTATGTTAAATTTCCAAAATTCTTAAGTATGCTTTGTAACTTTTGTTGCCAAAAGTTAGGTTGAATTATATGTGTGAGGAAACAGGGACATCCATTACTATTTAACTAAAATGAAGTGTGTGAGGAAACAGGAGTATCCATTGTTATTTCAGCAAAAGCCCTGTTCAAAAACAGGGATAAGTCATTATTTCACATCTGCTGATCTTTAAAAGGGAAATGCTGTCTTTATTAATTCTAAATGTGTCTTTTTTTTTTTGTAAACTAAATGATGGAATTTTTCAGTAAGACCATTTGTCATAGGGATTGTCTGATGAATTAAGTATGCCTGGAATGTTGATTTAACAGCTCATTTACCATTACAAAATAATGCAGGTGAACCATACAGTAAATGAATGTCTGATGTCCCCTCCTCACACCTCCAGTTTTATTTCTGGCAAATAAGTGATGGCTCATATGGCTGTTAGTTCGCAATGTGTCTTAGCTACTATGGATTTTATTTACTCTTCTGATTTTTTTTTTTACTCTTCTGATAAATTTTTTTTTGAGTCTCACCTTCTATGTAAATTTTATTTTTGCAGTTTCCTTGTACTTTGTCATCAATTTTTGGCTGCCACAGACATTTAAAGATGGGTAGAAATTAGAAAGTGGGATTAAAAAGTAGGAGTTGGTAAACAGCAAACGGGACTTTCAGAAGCTTCGTTGCAAAATCTTCACATTACTTGGGACCAGTGAGTCCCTTATATAGTGAGTCCACAAGGAGGACCTTAAATTCAATATTGGAAAAGATTAAGTGTTGAATCTTACTCAAACTCTTGACTGTCATGTGTCCTTGACTCTAGAGTCAGAACAAAGACAACTGAAGGAATACTGCCTCAGTTGATATTGCCCAGGAATTGAACCAGAATAGTGAAATAAATCAAAGGGGTGGCTAATTGCTTTTTGACATTCTAAAAGAAAACCCTATAGATTTCTACCACAGCATAATACATCATTATGCTTTAATTACATTTATTCTAAGGAAGTGTTTATGTCCCATGGTGGTAGATATCAATATTAGAATTTTGAAGAAAGATTAAATGTGTCAAAAGGTAATTTCATCAGCTGAGAATTATCTGGCAATGAAAAAATAATCAATGTTTCAGCCATACATTTGGATGGTGACTTTACAAGGCCACTTGTAGAGTGGCCTGAGTGTTTTACAGTCACTGTAGAGTAAAACTGAGTGTTACACACTCACTGTGTATTTAAAGTAGTGAGTGACAGAAGGAAAACTGATAGTCTGGTACATTTTGAAAAAGCTTCATAATGTTTGTGAACTATCAACAATGCAGAATAATGGCAAACTAGGTGCTAATCCATAATTTTTATTTAAGTAGAGTTGGAATTTCTGGAATTTTCAAGAAGGTATATCAGTTATGGGATGTCTTTGCCTGAAATTTCTTCAATGTATTTAGAGTGTTTAATCCAGCTCGTGAATGCCTCATAAATACATGAGGTGAGGATAATCTTCACCTTACTGAAGATATTTTTTCCCTTAGAATATTCTCATTTTTTTCTAAATTCTAGATCCATCTGCTCCGCCAGCTCCATCTAATATCAGGATTGCCAATATCAGTGCAAACAATGATGGGAGTGTAAATGCAGTGATTACTTGGGATCTTCCAGAAGAGCCTGATATCCCAGTGCACCACTACAAAGTCTTCTGGAGCTGGACATACAGCAAATATGTAATTCCAGCAAAAAAAAAGAGAAGGAAGATTACTGATGGGGTAAGAAAGAAATCAGTAACTGGGATAGAAATATGGTCTATTTTTGACACAGTATAGAGTGTAAGTATAAAAGGTGTGATGAGTTCCAATGATTTCAGCCCCTGGTAAAGTAGTGGTCTTAATTTTTAATATCACAAAGCCCATAGACAGTTTTGACCTCTCAATCCTTTACTTACACTGAACTCAGGGAGAGAAGTAAACTTCTGCCCTAGAATACAGGGTAAATATGATAAGATTTTTCAGGAAAGATGAATGGGACGTTAAATGCTGTTAGTCCTCTAAATTTAAGCATATTCAATTAGTGTTTCTTAAGTGTTTCTTTTATTTAAAAAGCCTGACATCATCTGTTACATTGTTTGTTCACTACACAAGTGACATAGTCATAGAGTAATTGTTAAATAGTCAGTATAGGTCCAAGGGAAAAACATTCCCAAAGCTCTTTATAGAAACTGCTGTGGCAAAGATCTGGCAATATTTCCTTAGCAGCTAGTCCCTATGAGTTTCTTGAGTAATGTATTAAATATTGCTTTACTGAAAGCTTTTTGTTATGATATCCTTAAGCATATTGCATATTATTTTAAAGCAAATAATAGAAAAAATTAGATAGTAATAACAGAAATCAGTTAGCCATAACTTGATTCTCATTGCTTTTGGTAGTGAGAATTTGGTCGATGTCTGTGTTCACAGTGTGTTTTGGCTCTGGCTGCCCATTGCGCTGTGATGAGTGACAGTCAGAGGGTCACAATTCCCCCTCTGTCCCTCAGTCACCAAACCCTGACAGAAATAAAGGCAGTGGAGGCTGTGTGATGAAATCATGCAAGTCAATTTGCACAGAAAGGAAAGTTAGTTCTTTACTGTCCTTTAAAAAAGGAATTGTGGCGAGAGAGGATTGGGTTGGACTGTGCTACAAAGAAAAGTTTGTGTTCCTTAAGAGACCTGACATTGGGAAAGACCTTCAGGAAAGAGGCTTCAGCCTAGAGATAACAGGGAGCTTTCTCTCTACAAGCTGGTCCGTACATTAGAAACCCCAGAGAATTTTAAAATTGAGCTGGGTCTTTAATACCTTTCCATAGGGTCTTCCTACATACAAATATTAAAACAGGTCATAATATTAAACAGGTCCATTAGAACATTACATTAATTGAGACCAAGTTGTCACTTTGAATATAGGGAAATACAAGGTGTATTTTAGAGAAAAGGCAGGCTCTTACAATATCTATCATATTACTCCTAACTTGTACTTTTTCTTCTGCAGCATGTCATGAAACTGCCCAGCAATGCTAGTGAGATTCAGGACACTCCAGATGCTATTGCTAATCAATGGTCATTTGAATATTGTAGCAAGTCTTAGGCTAAAGAATGGCAAAAGTACGAATATTTAGAAAACAAAAAAAGAAAGTGTGGAAAAGTCTTAATTGTTAAAGATCACTGAAGATTATTTTTGTCAAGTTTTTACCTTTAGATGTAGCCCAATCCAAATAATTTCATATTGATTCCATATGAACTAATTCCAAGTAGGCATTGAATTCGTTTGACTACAATATTGACACTGTTAATCAAGAGTTGTAGTCACCACTAAACAAGTAAAGATTAATACTAAATACTTTTTGGCAATCCCCTTTTTAACATCCCAAGTGTTAAATATGGGACATTGGTTATCTTTTTTACTCTATATGGACTGTCAAACTGAAAAGGCACAAAGAATTCTAACGTGGAGTAATATCTTCCACCTGGCATATGGACTAGAAAGATTTTTTTTTATAATTAAATCTAGCAAAATAAAATATAAGACTGAGAAGGCTGGACTCTTCTTTATCATATCATGTGCCTTGCCTTAATGTATGTGGTTTTGACTGGAGAATGATAAACCTAATCTGTTGTTTGCCCATTTTATACACTTCTGTGACTTTGGAAACTGTATTTTTTCTACCCTATTTCCATTCTACACAGGAAAAGTGTTCTTTCCAATGAGAGGGTATTTTTGGTTGGTGCTTGTTTTTTAATTTTTTATTTTCAAGAGTTGCAACTAATAGAATGTATTGAAAAATGTATGAAATGTTGGACTTTGACTATTTTCAGACTGACTGTCTCTAGAAAAAGGTTTTCAGTTGCTTAACTAACACAGAAATTGGGGAATAAAGGACTTAAATTCCTTTTGCTAAAATGATTTTGGCATGAGAGAAAAACCTTGTTATATAGAAGAAAACCCCTTAGGTTTAGCCTAAACAATAGATTTGGAATTGCCAAGAAACTGCCAAAATTATGCAAACATCATGTGAGTTAGTCGTTTTTAAATGACACAGAAAAAAGGAGTCCAATTAAAGAAATCTTTTACAGAAAGGAAATTCTGCTCTGAAATTTATATATGGGTTTTCTAACTTTAAAAAAGTAGTGTGCCTAAGATAACAAGCCTGCTTTTAATAAAGGCCTGTGTTTCAGCAATATTATAACCACTTTGTGTATTTATTCTATTATAGGCCCAGAATTATGTGGTCCTGGAGGGGCTCCAACCCAACAGCAACTACAATGTGGAGCTGCAGGCAGTAACACGATGGGGGCAGATCCGCCTAAAAAGTGCTAAGGTTTCTCTCCATTTTAGCACAACTCAGGACATCAGGAGTAATAGTGAGTAATCATGCTCAAACACCTGAATGCTTTCTCTCTCCTTTATCTGGAATTTGAATGTTTAATATAATGATTTCTTAAATTTTAAAAAATCATTTTCTTAAAGCAGGCTGTTCCATAACACAGTGGTCATCTCCTGGTCAAGTTGAGTAACCTTTTCATGTTAAATTTCTTATTTAAAAATTGGTGACAGTTTTTGCCTAATTCTTTGACTTAGACTCTACTCACCTAAAATAAACAGTTGCAAAGAGTATGGAAGCCTTTGCATAACTGTAGTGTTAATATTTTTTAGATTGAATACGGGTATAAATACTGTGTTTCTAAGAGGATAGAATAAAAGCATTTTTTATGTGTCTTAACTGCAATGTTTTTCAAAATCCTATCTATTTTTAGTAGCCCATTAATTCAGATTCTTAGAACACAAAAGCTTGTGTTTACTATGAATTGATATATAAAACATTGACTCTTCTATTAGGGAATCTAAAGGATTCCCAGTCTGACAACTATGCATTCTCAAGATACTGCACACATAGGATGCACATTCAAATTAAATCTCAAGATGTTTAGATGTTAGGTTATATAATATTAAGGTCTTTAGAACCTCACATGCTAAGTAATACAATTGCAAACTGCATCTGAATCTGGCAGAAACCCATGGTTCTTAGCCTTGTTTAAATGCTATTTATACAATTACAATACTGAGTTACTGCCCCAACTGCTGATGGGTCTCTGATTAACTAATACAGTAGAATTCTGATAATAAGATGTTAAAGAATATGATTTAAATTGTTCTGCTCTGATTCCATTTCATTTTCTATTAATTTACAATCTTTCTTTTAAGTACACTCACAGTTTAAACTTGTAGCCATTTTCATAAGAGAACTGTAATTACTTTCAGCCTCACTAATCAACTGCTCTTTCTGCCATATTCTGTTTGGGTATACATAAAATTGTAATATAGTTAGCTATAACAGACCTTCTTGTCTGTGTACAGTAATGTACCCAGAAGAAAAAATAAGCTGAAATATCCTTCTTTTCCCACATTAAACTAATCTTTACTATTTTTGGGGGGGCCATCTTGAGAGACAATAGAAGGTCAAGTTTTCATCTCTCCCATACGCTGTCTTTGCTTCTTATCTATACCGAAATATTAGCTTGAGTCTCCACAGTCTGTATACTAGGCAAGCTTGAGTTAAATCCTCTGTGAAGCCCAGTGTAAGAGTTCAGCCTTTTCCTTATTGGCCCTCCTAGATTGTACCTGTGCTTTTTCTCATCCCCTAGAAATGTAGCCTAGTTTGCAGGACTCTGCATGATATCAAAATCTTCTTACAGTTACCACATTAGGTTCTCCTTCCTTTTCTGTACATACACAGGAGATGTAATAGAGGAAAAAATAACTGTGGGAACTGGGTGTTTGCTTCCATACACTGAGCCATGAGCTCCACTAGAAGCGTATCATTGGTGTTTATGAGACATTTCAAATTTTGCTGATTCTTTTCCTAAGAATTTTTGTGTGGTTTGCTACTTATTTTCTTCTCTTTTTTCCCCACCCTGAAAAGTTCACTAGATAAACAAGCAAAAAAAAAAATTTCCACACCCTCCCCCTACCCAATTTCCTGTTCCTTTTGATAAAGTTTCTGTGAAGCGTTGACTCTCAGTGCTAAATTCTAAGGGGTTTGGTTTTCAGTCCAGTCATCTTGACTGTCATGTCATCACATGACATCACAGCTTTAAGGAAGACCTCAACTCACAGCTGAACTTACATTAAATAAAAGAATCCTGATGCTGAGTTTTTAGCCGTCTGAGGTAGGTCTGTGTCCTCTAAGTGGGAGAAAATTTTGGTGCCATTATACACAACTTGCCAAAGAGAAAATGGGCAAGCTTTTTAAGTTCTTAGTCTCATTTTATTAGTAGTGTAGCTTTACAAATGTTTCCATCTTGGGAGCAGGGATAATTACTTAACTGACCTTTGTCATGCTTTATTGGTATTCCTGACATTAGGTCAGACCATCATAATCTTTAAACATGATAGTAAATAAAGACTTTCCTAACAACAAAAGCCTTCTAAATTGAAGCTGAGTAATTGAGATATGAGCATGTCATTTTTGGTACCATTCCACACTTCCTGTGAGAAATCCTCTCACTGGTAGGGCTGTATTAGCTCTCCATGGCCTCACTGATGTTCTGACTCTCTTGGTCTATATCACCCCTGGGTTTATGTTGGGAGAAGATCTTTGTTTCAGTTTTCCCGCTTCAAAAACCCTCTTGCGTTTTTCATCATCTAATGCAGGTCACATCTGAGTTATTACTTATAAATCCTCTACCAAACTGAGTTCATCTATGCCATACCTCACATGTGACTTGGCTGTTTCATCATTTTATGTCCACTCTAGTGGCACTTCTTTCCTATCATTGTCACAGCTAGATTTAAATTCCTTCCCCAGTTTTGCTTGGATACCCTGCCCTCTCCTTGGTTGTTTTGCTTCAGAAAACAAACCATCAGTAGTTTTAGTGAAGGTCTGCTATCTACTTGTGTCTAATTAGTACAAACTTTCTAATGCCTTGTGGTTTATTTTGCTTTACTGGGGTGACCTTTTTGTAATAAAAGGTTAATTAATTGTTTTATTTTTTTTTTAAACTAGAGTAAAACTATACTGAGAACAATATTTTTGTTATCTCATATACTTCAAGTATTTTTACTGTCCAAATTATGAGCATCCATTTATTTAATGTGCAGTATTTTCTTATTAACTACAAATCAGTTCCTGTACCAACTGAAAAACATACTTGTTTTACAGTATTTCAGTAGTAAGTTTATAGAAAAATCTGAGCATCCCTTCTCTTAAAGCCAAGAGGTAAAGGATTCAAGATTCTTTGAAGCTAAACCATTGATATCATACATTTTAATTGATAAAGCACTCTGTTGAGAGTGCTATATATTTAGGCCTTTTTGGACTCTTTTTTTTTTTTTTTGATGGCCAGTCCTGCTTGATGTACTTTTGAGAATACTCAGAAGCAGATGGAGAAATATGAAAAAGAAACAAAAAAATTGCTCAAAATATTTTCTAGTTTTCTAGGACATGACATTCATGGCTTGTCTGTATTCTGGGACTTCCATGACCTTTGGGAAGTAATTCCAGAAGCAAGATGCCAATTTTGCTGAAGTCCCACTGTCAGATACTCTGCTCTGTGTGGACTTAAGCTCTGGTTTTTAGGTGTCTGATCCTATTGTCAGAATAGAGATAGCCCCTCTGAAGTAATTTAGTCCTACACACCTCTCTGAGCTTTGACCTCAGCCCTCTGGCATTACATTTCCCCACACTCAGAAATGCATTGGTTCACTATATTTGTGTGCTTCACTTCTGGGAAATGTAGCAAGACTCTTGCATATATATTCTTGATCTTTATATAGAAATATTCTAAATTAGTGTCCTGATTTTTGTGGAAGTAGAGCAGAGAGAGAAGAGCAAATCAGAGTTTTAATAAAATTAAAGTAATTTAAATTGAGGATCACCTAATGGATTTTAGTTTGTACTTCTCTCTGTAACTTTTTCATTTCCATTTAGATTGTAGTAACATTACGGTTACCTTAAGAAACAATTTCATTAAGTCTGGTAGTTTAAAATAAAATGAAAAATTGTATCAGATTCAGCAAAGGGTTGAGAAAGTAAAATTTGGCTATAAAGCAGGTGAGTTTCAATTGAAGCTGCGTATAAGGCAACATGTTCAAGTTTATGTGTTTCTTGTGACAATTACTGAAACCTGAATCTTTTCCTTTTTCTCTCAAGTATGTATTTAATTGCCACTTCCTTATTATTGGACTCATTAGTTTTAATTTAGGTGTAATATTGAATTAAATACAGGTTTTGGTTTTTTGTTTATAATCTGATCCTCCTAATTGGATCAAGTACATTTGCAAGTGTGCAATGAAAAGTGCAGTTTGAATGAACGTTTCTTTTCAACTGAAAGTATAAGTACTGTCAACTCTGCTAAATATTAATACATTTTTATCAAACAAAATGCTTGATGAAGGACATCCAATTGCAACTGCTCATTGGAAGCAAGGCACACAGCACCAAGGGAATTGCTGAAAGAAAATTCTGCTCTTGAAATGTTTTCCTAAACAGTCACCATTCACTATTGGGAAGAGGAAAGTGGGCAAGACAGATATTTAACTTGACCACAATGTTTTTATATAGCATACCATATTTACTTTGATGTAGTAACCAAATGTGGCACTCTGTGGGTTAAATTCAATGCTGTCCTTGGATTTTGTGCATACTCAAACACTGCATGAATATAAAGACTGCAGTATTAGAGAACTACTGATACTGTGCCTGTTTAAAAAATCGTTGTGTTAACATTTCTTGTTCTTGAGGATATAAATACAGTCCATTTCATTATTGCTCTTCAGAAAATTTACAAAGCATTTCCCTGTAAAGACATATTTATCTTTTTCAGTCACTTTTTAAATTCAGCTGAATTTGAAACGAGTGATTTTTTCAACCACTATGGACAGTTAATTCTTTATATTTATTTCATTTAGGTAAGAAACAGAAATAAGATCATTTGGAATAAGGATACTATTATTTTCTGAATTTCAGCAAATCTAGCATAGTCATTACACAGCACTGTAGTTAACTAAACAGTTTCCTGATTGTTCTGTGTATTGCAGAGGAACGGACATCTGCTGGGAAACCACAGAAAGGACTGGTAGATCCTTACCCAGCCTTTCAAAGAAGGAAAACCACTCGTTTTCTTAAAATTGGAACTCCCTTCTATCAGGACAATCAACTTCAGGTCAAAGTCTACTGGAAGAAGACAGGTTTGTCAAATTTTGTTTTACTGTTGTCTCTAAGGAGGACTCATCATCCATCTCAAGAGTTAGTTGTAGAGCATAAACACAATCTTATAAGCAATTAATAGTTGAATCCTACACCCATTCTTTCATCCCTTCATCTTCACATTAGAGGGAAACATTGCCTCTCCTCTTTGTGTTATGTCTGTGTATGTGTCTTACAGAAGGAAAGGACACGAATCAGTTATCCAAAAATTATAGTCAGTCATGTTGGGACACTGAATCTTCACAGAGCTGAGACAATTTTTATTTTGGTAAATAAAAAACACCACCCTGCCACGTGTTATGTGTGCCCACTCTGTAAAGTTTTGGTATACTATACCACATGCCCCACTCTATAAAGTTTTATATAGTAGAATTTGGCATTACCCCCAAAAGTTTTGAGGAGCATATGAATGTTTGGCTTTATGCCCAGCTTTATCAGTCACTCTGATTTAGAACAGAATTGATAGTTGGTCACAACCAGAAAATATTTTGAAGTTAGTTTTCTTCTAGACTGCATCCTTCTGGTTTTCAGAAAAATCTTAAAAACAATTTTATGGTTTAGTCCTCCAGTCAAAAGGAAAATTACATTAATTTAAAGTGTCTACTCATATTCAGAAATCAATAAAGGGATTTTCCTTTCTTGTCCTCTAAGAGCATATAAGTTGCTCCAGTTTAGCCATAACAGGTTCATATGCTGTTATTTCAAAATATGCTCACACTGTTAATTTTTTAACTTGGAGCAATCTACATGTGTATCAATACCACTAAATTAAATCCATTCAATTTTTGTGCTTGAAATAAAGGTCTACAAAGTGGATAGTCATATTTTCTTTCTGAATTTTTCAAAGAATTTCAGAAATATTTAAGTGCTTTAGAGTTTAGGTGGCTGTGGCATCACCCTGAATGAGGAGAGGCTATATAAATGTTCAATTATGATATGTAACATAGGAATATGTCACACTGGATATTGTGGATTATGAGAGGTATACTTTGCTTCTTATCCTTTTCCTGCCTTTTTTGGTCATTACCTTCCAGGCTCTGCTGTGCCAGTTGCTTTCAAATCCATCCTTATTCCTCCCTAAAACCTGCAAGCTTTGGTCCAGCTGATGAGTACATGCACATTTTGAATATTTGTCACTGTCTTGGCTATGCTAGTTTGTTTTTTTTTTTCCTTGCTTTCTCCATTATATTTCATTTTTGGGTTGCTTCATGGAAAGCTGGAACAATTAAAAGTTTAAATAAAAATTGAGGCAATTTTAATTGAGAATATTCAGTTTACCAAAAAATGTGTGTTTTGTTATCTAAAGTGAGATTTATATATTCTGAGCTTTGTCAGGACTGATCACCTTAAACTTTAGCCTCTGCAAGTGAGATGTCAGCTCTTGGTCCAAGCTCCTTTTATTGTTGGGAAACTAAAACAGGTGACTTCTGGAGCAATTCATCTCCCTCAGCAGCAGAATTGCTCTCTGGAGATGCCTCTCTTCTTTACTGAGAACAGAGGGGAGCCTAGACAGCTCATTTGTAGAAAGCTTAGAGATGCCTGTGAGCTGAGGTTCTATTCTTGGCAGTCTGTGTTGAAAAAAATGAGGGACAGGATTCAAAGATGAGGAGACAATGATGTCTCCCACAGGCGTCAGACAGGGTTGTGCAACTCACAGAGTCTGCAGGCAAGGTTCAGCCCGTGGAACAATCAATCCTGCTGCAGCTGTTTTCCTGCCAGCCTGCTGCCAGAAGAATGATCATGTGTCCTGTGACCAAGATGCCAGCACCCCTACTGACATTCACCTTGTGAATAGTTTGCCAAAAGTAGTTATACTTAATGGAGGGAAAACCCTGAGCAGAACAGCAATATTCTTGTTCCAACATAGATATCTTGAACTAGGTGTCCACTATTTATAGTGGTATTATAACATAGCTATTGAACTTAGAGGCATTGCACCATAGAAACCTAAATGTTTCCATCTAAATCTGGAGCTGAATCTCACTGTCTGCTACATACCTGGAGGTAATATTTGTATTAAATGCTATAAATGTCTATAAAAAGAAATAAGGTAGTCAGCATCCTCATAGCGACTCATAGTTTAGAAATAAGATTTCAAAGTGGTATAATTTCCAGAACTGGAGAATGTCAAAGACAGCTATGTCACAGACCTGTCAAAAATGACATGGATTTACATGCTGTCACTTTGTGCCAGGGATGTACTGGCTGAGTTGCTGACTGTACAGCTGACTCATCTTGTGTGGAGCTGTGTGCATCCAGTTACATAAGGGGACACCCAGAAACCCATTTTGGCCCTGGGCTGATGGGGGCAATTTCTGTGAGGCACACTGGGGTGTTTAGGTACATGTCCCAGCCATGCAGTAGAAGATGCCTTCATTTTCTTGCAGAACAAGAAAGCAGTGATAGCAAAGGTGTGTGAAGAGGGGCAGAATATGGCAGTTCATCACATTTATCTTTTTTTAAAATTTTTAAAAAGAAAATATCAGTAATTCTAAGTGACAGCACATGTAGGAACTCAGCAGTTGTGTGGAACTAAAATATAGCCAATTACCTGCTCCTGAGAAGCCAGCAGCTTCTATAAGCTCTTGCAAGAGTTTGGAGATTATGTAGTGCATGGATGAGGTACTGTAAATTTGCTAGTAACAATTTACTGCAGAGCAGGTCTGTGTGACTGTGCAAGGGACACAGCAGGAAAATTACATTGTCTTCATGAAAAACAGCAGTTACTGAGACAGCTGTGCTGGGAACTGTACCCTCACATCTTTCACCTTTATGAACTGCACTAGATCATATTTAGGGAGTTGTAGGAGGTAGAAGAGTGCAGCAACTATAATAGGAAATACTGAGAGAGACCTCACCTGGGCCTACTCAGTGGCATGGCATCTATTTTTCTTGGAGGTAGGCGATCAGAGTTCAAATAGTTCCTGAAAAAAAAAAATTGACCTGTTTGTCTCCTACATGGTGAGCACAGAAGTCCCTGTTGATTGCACTAATGTTCTCATTTTTGTGTAGTTCGCTATTAAAAATCAACACCTTTTTAGTGGAGAAACACAGCCATTCTGTAGTCCTAAATTAGACTGTATAACTTTAAAACAGAAAAAATTAGGAGGCCAGCATGAAACCATGTGAAATAAGTAGGTTGATAAGTGTAAGAGTTACCATGATAAAAAATAATTCAAGAAATAAACTTCTCAAGCTTAAACATGTTGGACATTTGTTAAACACTAAAAAAGGTGTTGATCAAATTTCAGTTTGTAGTAGTCTTTGCTTTATCTGGTATGGTTTCCAAGTATTTTTGGGACTTTCTGTGTTAGACTTCAAGACACGAACAAGAGATGGTTGCAGAGATGATGAAATAAAAATGTTATTTAGATTTTGGATGGGCTTTTTTTAGATTAAGATATGAACCAGTATGTCATCACAGAATCACAGAATGGCTGGGTTCAGAACAGACCTCTGAAGATGATCTAGTCCAACCTCCCTCGTAAAGCAGGTTCGCTTAGAGTAGATTGCAGAGGATCACATCCAGGCAGGTTACAAATATCTCCAGAGAAAGAGACTCCACAACCCTTCTGGGCATCCTGTTACAGTGTTCTGTCATCCTTAAAGTAAAGGAATTTTTCCTTATTTAGATGAAAGTTTCTGTTTCAGTTTATGTACATTGTCCCTTGTCCTGTCACTGGGAACAACTGAAGACTGTGGCCCCATCTTCTTGATACCCATCCTTAAGATATTTGTAAGCATTGATAACATCCCCTCTCATCTCTCTTTTCAAGGCTGAAGGGGCCCAGCTACCTCAGCCTTTCCCCATAGGAGAAATGCTCCAGTCCCCCAATCATCTTTGTTGCCCTCCATTGGGCTGGTTCCAGGAACCCCATGTCTCTCTCACCCTGAGGAGCCCAGAACTGCACACAGCACTCCAGATGTGGCCTCACCAGGGCTGAGCAGAGGGGCAGGATCACCTCCCTGCTGGCAATGCTCCTCCTAATGCCCCCAGGATCCCACTGGCCTTCTTGGTCACCAGGACACACTGCTGGCTCGTGGACACATGGTTGTCCACCAGGACCCACCGGTCCTTCACAGAGCTGCTTTACAGGTCAGCCCCCACCCTGTACTGGTGCAGAGTTGTTCTTCCCCAGGTGCAGGACATTGCCTTTCTTTGCTGAAATTTACTGAACTTTGTTCAACCCTACAGTTGCTCTTGTTATGTTGAAATAGTTTCTTTTAGTTGTAATGAAAATATTAATAGCTGCTATAGCATCAATCTTTCTCTTCGTAAGAACAGAGTTATTATTTTTCTTTATTAATAGCTGCTCAGAGTTTTTTATTGTATTCCTAATTCTTTGGTCATACCATTCTATGCAGACCTGAGATTTTTTTTAGGTTTTTTTTAATTTGCTCCTAAACTAAGATGGCTCTCTAGAAGAGTTTTTTACTGTGTCCCAACACTGTAGCCTCACAGCATACCACAGATTACAGAAACAGAAGTAAAGATCTGTGTGGATTGCTCATATCATTTAAAGAAACACAAACATGTTCCTAAGGTTGTTTTTGATTGTTTCTTTATTTTCATTAGTTCCATTTTAGATGAGAAACTATTTTGGTTTTGAATTTGAATTATTTTACTCAGTCTAAAGAGCTAAATATAGGTCAGAATCATAGAAGAATTTAAATGGGCGGGAAGGGACTTCTGGAGGTCAGCTGCTCAAAGCAGAACTAACCATGAAGTTAAATCAAGTGACTCAGTTCTGTAAGGCCCTGTAACAGATATTTTCACTGTTTTTTTCAATGATAGGGAGTTTTCCCTCCATTAATACCAGCCTGCAGAAGCCATTTAAGTTTACTGCAATGTGCCTTAGGATTTACAGAAGGTATGGTGATGTGTTTTGACTATTCAAAGATAGTTCTTCTGTGACTGAAGGTGTATTCTTCAGTGAAGTTTGCAGATGAGCCTCTAGGAAGGCAGTGAAAGGAACACAGTGATGACATCAGGGCCAAAAGCTCTCGGTTTTATATCGTCCTTCTGAATAGAATTCATCAGACCTCTGTCCTGTGCAACAACTGCACCAGAGGGGGTGTTGCAAACTATTACCAAACTGACTTTGTAATAGAGCAAAGGAATGACTGCATATCAGTACTCAGAAACTGAACACAGTGTTTGAATAAGAGTCTGAGTAAGGGGATGCATTTCCATATTAATGCATCATAAAGTGCCACAATTTGGTAAGCAGGAAAGACTTATCTGGGCCTGTTCTTCAAGTGTCATTTCTTAAGTCCCATTAACTTTAGTAAGCATAAGGTATGATTGGAATGTAGAATCTGGACTTTACATTGAAATAAAGCTCTTTCTGAAATAGTATTTCAGTTTGCATGCTTTGGTATGATGACAATAATCACTTCAGGATGTATGCTAGCAAAAATACCTCCACACTACAAGCAGTACAAGGCACTTAGCAAATGCACATGATGTTGCTAGACAGAGTCATCCAAAAGCATGTTGCATATGAATACAATAGCTTCTTTCTGAAGGAAAAAAGTCTTTTCCTTGCTGCCTTTCATTTAGGTCTGGGATTAAAGAAACAGTACATTCCTTAAACAGCATGAATCCCCCTTTTGTAAATGAAAAGTAGAATATGTTCCATGGCCAGATATTTTGGCCATCTTGGTGTGCGAAATTAGAAATTGTCAAGTAGTGGAATCAAATTAAGCAGATCACTTTTAACTCCTTGGTGCTGAGGTCACAGAGTACCATCCATTACCAAAAATGGATGCACTCTGAAACTCCTACTTAAAGGGATTAGATACTTAGGATGATTAAGAACTTCTGTATATTATGCACTAATCAAGACCGAAAGTGGGAAAATAAAAAGATGCTCAAGTTTCCTCTGTTTTTCTGTGGTTGGGCAACTGGAGAGCTGAGTGTTGGACTTAGCTGAAAATCTTCCAAGTTTCTGCAAATCTGTGTATGAAAGTAAAATTTTGCCCACAGACAGAAGGAAAAAAAAAATCCCACCATTTATGAATTTCCTGCATCAATTCTCATCACTTGCTTCAATAATTATGATGCACTAAAATATCAGAGTGTAATTTCTTTCCAAAGCACTTGTCACAACAATATTTTCTAAGTCATTACTCTGCCTTCACTACCATTTTCTAGGTGCCTGTTATTTGAGTGTAATACAACTCTCCTTGCTCAGGTAAAGCTTTAGTTTCCTTTTCTTTGAATTAAGTCAATGTGCATTTACTTCTCCCTGTTTAAATTAAACATTTTAAGTACTTCTAGATACTTAAAATCAATATATCTGCCTCTTGGTTTTACTTAAAAAGACAAATATTTAAAATGCATTAAGACTTGGCTTCAGGCTTCTTTCTTTGTGTTTCTGTAAATTCTAAAGCAGAGGCAAAAAAGAATACTTAAGGCAAAGAGAGGCAGAGATTCCTCCATTGTCTGATAAATCAACCAAACAAGAATAATGAATTAAATTACAGAGAAGAATAAAATGCAAGGCATGGCAAAGCAAATAGAGAGCTAACACAAATGCTTTTAAACCCAGATCTTAGGAAAACAAAATTAACTTTCACTTAGTTCAGGGACATAAATGAAGTGACTGTGTGTGCTGACTCTTTGTTTGTAATAAGGTATTTCATATGGCAGGTTTTGAAATGAAAGCTTTCCCATTGATAACACATATCAAATGGTCCTTTCTCATGGAAGTAGAGCCATTGAAGGTAAAGAAATCCTTCACTGGCAGTTGAAGTTTCCAGCTCGTGCTCTAAAGAATTCCAAGATACTTGCTTAATGCTAAAGCATTATTTAGTTTGGTGCTAGCTGTTGCACTGGGCAGATTAGTGTTTGAGCAGCTGGGCCATATTCTAATTATTGATATTCAAGCAGTAAAATACTTGTACTTCAAGATATCACTATGGTCCAGATGGTTCTTTCAAAAAAAAATGATGTGACTGTTAATTATAGTGAAGTATACACTAATATATTGCCCTCAGACTTCCATGAGAATACAGGGACTTTGTCTCAGCAGTGGTTGATTGTGTGGGTATGCATAATCTGCATTAGTACTTAGGGATTTAATTACTAAAGCTGGCTCTAAGCACAGAACTCTTCAACTAGATCACCTCTTTAAAAATGCACTGGTAGATATTACAGAATTTGCTTTTCCACATGTGCTACTCCTGACTCAGATGCCTGTTTATAATGGGCTTCCACAGCATCCTGCCTGGGGAGATAGGTAGTGCTGTAAGCTTTAATTATCATGGGAAATTATTCTGGAGTTAAAGGAATGTCCTGTCAGAAGTATCTGTGTGGTCCCTTAACCTCCCTAACTTTGTCTTTCTCCTTTACTTTGTCTTAATGTAGTTTCAGGAAAAAAATCTCTTTGCCTCTTTTAAAAGGATGTAAAGGGGAGCATCTGCTTCAGTTCTGCTTGCTTTACTTTATGAAGTGCCTATAGGACTCTGGTTTCTGTCCAAATGTGAAATAGTTACAGTACTTAAAATGTTACTGGTGGGAGTCATGAAAAACATCAACCACAAATAATAGAATTTGGTAGAGCAGATGGTTTTCAAATTCTCAAATAGTCTGCAATTGATTAGTGGAGTCAGTTATAAAGTTTTAAAATCACATTTACAATGGTGGCAACCTCAGTGGCATCTCCCCTGCTAATGGGACAATATTGGAAAGTTTTTTCAAAGGCACAGTTAACTGCATTTCTTTGTGATTTCATAGGCAGAACAGAAAACCATTGCTTGTTGCCTTGCACTTGCTTCCAAACCTCCATACCTTTCAGGGTAGGTGGTTAAAGCTCTTGGTATGAGAGATTTAGAGGCAAGTTTGTCCAACTGCTGGTCTCAGGAATGTAATTGAAATGGATTCAAAGTCTGCCAGGAAATCAAATAATCACAAGTTAAATCAGAACTACCCACTGTGTTCCCAGAGCACAGACACTGATTTTTACTGCTGAAGGCTGTACTGAATTGGTTTGTACATTTAAACCATTTATTGTTTAATTTTAAAATTGGTGTGGGCTGGGCACAAGTCCCCAGTGTGACCTGAATAGTACTCCAGAACACCCTTAGTCGTTGTGAAGGTGGTTTTAATTTGACTTAATTTACACATTTAAAGGAAGTCTTTTTATTTTTAAATTTAGTAAGTGATAGAAATTTAAGCTTGATTTCTTTTGAACTTACATTATAAGTTTAAGTAGATATGTAATTGCAAATTACCTGGTCCGTGAGTTCAATCTAAAGATGGACCATCATTAGGTGGAATGTGTATCTGCAGTCAGACTGCAGATACACAGTCAATATTCCATTGCAAAATGATTTATCAAGACTTAATCCACTTGAAGGCACTGAAAATATTAACTGGCCAACTAATAAACAAACTCTTTCCTGATTTTTAATTCTTCAGGAAAAAATACATTTTCAAAACCAGAATCTTTATGTACCTTCAATATGTCTATGTCTGACTAGTACAAATTTCTGAATTTCTAATTACTCCCCAAGTATTACCATAACATATGAAGTTAACTGTTTTAACAACAAACACAGTGCTTTATATATATGTGAGCAGACATATATAGTATCACCAAGCTTGTCAATGGCAATGTCTGATGTGAGGCAGTCTCTGTAACTGAGGGGTAAAATGGCAAGCTTTTTACCATCCAAGCATGGAATCACAGAATATTCTGAGTGGGAATGGAGCCAGAAGGATCATTGCATCCAACTCTTGAGCAAATGGCCCTTATGGGGATCAAACCCACAACCTTGACAGTGTTAGCACCATGCTCTGACCAGCTGAGCTCTTCCTCTCCTTTCCCCAAACTGTATCACTAGGTCATATTAAGTCAAAGCTCTGTCTCACAGGCTTACACTGTCATACCTGGAGCAATCCTACCACCTCTACTGTGAATAAAAGGTACTGAGGTTCAGCAGTTTACAAGATGCTTCTCATGAACTATGGGCTAATAACTGCTCATGAGTGCTCTCTTAGCCTGCCTAAGTTCTGGATAAAGCATTGATCTTATGATCCAAGGGAGGTTAACCTGTCAGCAGGGAGTCATCATGATTATGGTGAAGGTGGTTTAAACTAATGAGTGTCCTCTTGTAAACTGGGTCAATTTTCCTCCACGTGCCTCTTTTTAATCTGTATTTTTAATTAGCTGGTTTATACAGTGGCCGTAAAACCAGCATAAACACTACAAATAGGGGAAAGAAACTGGACTATTTGAAGGAATAGCTAGAGTTGGAGGGAAGGAAACAAAAAAACAGGTATCTGAAACTGAAATTAAAATCTAGTTTTTAAGATGACCCATATATGCAGCTGATGTATAGTAAGTTGCTAATATCAGTTTCTTTTGCTCCTGTGACCATAAACTGGATGCAAAAAATATCCATAGTAATCTAGACCAAAGATCATACTCAACAGGTGTTCTGCTCTTGGCAGTGGCCAAAAGCAAATCCAAAAGGAACGTAAGAACTGGGCAAGAGTGTAACGGTATTTCTGCTTATTATTGTCCCAGCTTCAGACAACTTCTAGATAGTCAAAATTCCTGAGCCTTATGTAATTTTACTGTATTTATTCACTTCTGGTGCATTTATCTTCACAATAATATCTAGTGTCCTATGAGGATCACCAAGTTTCAGTGTATCTGAATTCCAGAGTTTTAAGTGCTTGTTCTATGTAGAACCACTTTTTTGTTTGTTTGTTTGTTTGTTTTGTTTTGTGTTGTTTTGAAGCCAATTCTTCTACATTTATATGAATCCTAATTCTTGGTCTGTTTACCTTGTCTGTACGCACATGATTTTATAGATATTTGACCTGCTCTGTTCTATTTCTTGTAGACGTGTCAATCTTTAACTGCAGATTTAGAAACTGCATATTAATGCTGTAAACTTTTTGAATACCAGTTCAGCAGAGCAAGGTCCTGGTATGGCGTTCCATAATGCATGTCAGAAGAGCCCAACTTTGGAACTCCATGGATCACTGCACATGTGTGCAAACCCACCCATATACGGCTCTTGCACGAGGTCTGAGAGAGAGGGGAGTAGCTGGTGCATCCCTGCATCTCATCCCACTGTGGAGCTAGGGGCAAGATGACTCTGTACTTTGACTCTGGAATTGGAAGGGATTCCAAGATTACTTACCCTCAATATAGTGAACTTACCCTCATTGTAGTCTGCTTGTCTAAATTATTGTTCACATTTTTCCAAGTTACACAGAAGGCTAAAATTAATGGTAGAGTACCTGGTGACATTTTCAGTGTATAAACTTAGTGAGCCTTGGACTTGTTTGGGTTTTTTTCTTTTTCATTAAATTCAGGTCTGGGATGCTTAGCTAACTTTGAAAATCTGGCTATGAGGGAGTAATGTAGAAAGCCTCTATTCAGGGTACAAGCAGCTATTGTGAGACTTGGAGCTTACAAGAGGCAAATTTCCTTGTAATGGAAAACCAGCATGAGATACTGTTGAACTCACTTTGTGTAGGATGTTGTGTGTGGGAAAATAAGTAAGGGTAGAGGTAATCCGGCTTAGAGATGATCCCAGGCTTAAGTCCTTCAATATAAACATCTTCAAACCTTGAGGCTTCCTAGTTCTAGATATGGACAAAAATACAGTGTCTCAGGCCTGTCTTTAAATTACACAGTAATTATTAATATAATTTTTGGAAAGGCTTACTGTTCTATTATGCAAAGAATGTGTTCTATAGAAAGAAAGTTTGTTTTAAATGGCATAATGTGAGAAATGAAATCTTTGTGATTAAATTGAAACTGCTTATATTCCATGTAAGAGCAGGAAACAGTATAGTTTGTCTTGCTAAGAACTGTTTTTTGAGAGAAGTTTAAATGTCAGCTGAAGGTTTTGGTGTTATTTTTAAACATACTGCCTGAATAGGTGATTATTAAAAAGCTTTTTTTCTCAAGAGGTGTCACGAGTACCAGGAATTTCATAACCAAACAAAACTTGGATTTTTTTTTTTAAACCATGAGGTGAATCAATGCAGAGGAAGCAAAAGAGACAGAGCTGTTATATATATATATATTTTAAGAGAACTTACCTAAAATGCCTGTGACAAAACAAGTAGTTTTTACAGGGAAAAGGGGAGTGCAGAGAGACTTGCAATGCATTAGCACATCAATACAGCATTTTAAAATTAGTTGAAGGCAAATTGTATTTACCTCATTTTGCATTTGCTAATCTACTATGAGTAAAACAGCACTTGTTATTATATTATTACTTCTTGTGCTATCATTAGCTTCAGATTGCAAATGTTGGATGCCATGAATCAGAGTAATACAACGGCTCATGAACCAGTATATAAAGAAATAAATAAATGTTATGATCTAGTACTGACTGAGATCATATTTTGCTTCTCTGCAGTACACTGGAGTATCCCTTCCCAAGCTGGTCTTCTGTCATGCTGTTATTTAAATGTGATAAATACCACGTGAATCACATCACACAAATCATATCTTCGAAACTGAAGGAACTAGTAGTAAATAACACTTCTTCATTTGTTCACTTGGATTTTGCCCATATTTCAACCTTCCCTACATATTTTCAGGACCTCTCCAGTAACTGAATTTCATCAGAAAAAGAACTGATGGAAATCTTCATATATTAGATGTCTATGTAGACATGGACAAACAATGTTTGTCCAATGAACAGATGAACATGAGCCTGAGAAAGCAGCAGACACTTCATCTCATTCTATCTCAAATATTTGCTTTCTAGTTGGTAGTGTGGAAATGCAGGCAGGTGCTGCTGGAGGGCAGACTCTGCTGCTCATCCTTCTGCTGGAGTGGAGGGTTGGATCAGTGCTGCGTTGTAAAGGGGGTTACATGCTGGGAGGAGAAAGAGCAGGAACATTTCTTCAGGAAGCCTTTGACTTGTACAAATCTTTGAACGCTTCAGAGTTGATAATATCTTTTACTTTTACTTACAAGGCATCATTAATTTCACTATTTACCATTGCTACAGTTTCACCATTCAATAAGTAAATATTTTTTTTCCTGGACGGTGTGCTGACACAGGATTTGTACAGAGCTCTGAAAAATCATACTGTGACTTTACAGTAGAATCAATTAATCAAGCTTATAGATACTGAGACATGTACTTCATGTGCCCTGAGCAGATTCTGCCCTGTTTTGTGATATTAAATATAAAATATTTCCCCTTTGCTCTAGTCTATTTTTAGATCAGTAATGCTGCAAGATGTGTGATCCAGAAGGGAGATTACCTAATTTTTTAATATTTCTTTCTTCCTACTAGTCTAAGAGCATCAAAGACATGTTCATGACCATCTTTTAACTATAGTTTTGATGGTCATTAATGTCTTGATCTTGCTAGGTTCTAAACTTTCTGGCCTGATCCTTTAGCTACCCTTAATTATTGAAGTTAACACAACTGTTTCTATGCCTAAGTGCTTTGTTGAATAATGGCCTGAGTGCTCAGAAGCTTGTAAGAACAATCCTGCCCAGTATGCAAAGAAAAACAAAGAACATGTGGCCAGTCACAAAAAATCATTGTGGTTCACTATATGAAATATTGGATCTAACAAAATATAATAAATTTGAAGGTTTAGTTGCACACAGAACAAATTATTTCAATAATTTTCTTACTGAATAGTTTTGGAGATATGTCATCCTCCTTATGGCATTCTGTTTGAAGAAAGGTTAGCTTTCAATGAAGGTAACAGGTTTACATATGGCTCATTATCTTCCAAGCTTTGATAACAACTCCTTTTGACATACAGTTAGCATATTAATTACAGGTATATATTTTGGAGGGAGTCAGTTTGTTGAGGTATCTTGATAAAAAAGTGCAGAACATTGTTTCTTTTTTTACTGAAATACTCATTTCACAGCTGCTAGTTATTTGTATTAAACTACTAAATTTATGCCAGCAGGTAACGGTTTTCATATGTCTTATTTTATATTTACCTGTTTTATTCTAATGGGAAAATCTATCAGAGACTGCATGTTAATTACTTTCAATCCTGTCACGATGCAGAAATAGACTTAATGTTACTGTGTTTATTGATGCCAGACATTTTTATTGTAATTAAACCTTAATTTGAGCTGCTGTTGTTGAACATGTCTGCTGTGAAACCTTGTTTTCCAGCAAATCCCATTTGATTTTCCTTCTAATAAGTTTTTTGTAATTTGGTTGCCTGCATAATAGTGCTGTCACAGCTGGTATTAATTGGCATTTTTGTACCAAATAGTGGAGACCAACATCAGAATAACATGCAAGAGTTGAAATACTTTTGCAACAAGCACCGTTATCATTTTCACCGCTTGACAGAGGTGGAACAGAGATAAGGAGCCTAAGGAGCCATGAAGTACTTTACCTAAAGACTTCAAGCAAACCAGTGGCAGAACCCGCCCCAGTTCCCAGAACAATCTGCTGCAATTTTTTTGCTGTGGACCACAGGGTACAAAGACATAAATATCTCTGGTTACTTGGTTTTCTGGTGTAGCTCCATATTGATGGTGTTGGGATGCATGAGCACATTTCACTGCTCTTACGTCCATGCTATGCCAGTTTTTCAGCTACAAAGCTTCAGTTCCTTATGATAGTCAATTTGGCACCCTCCTGGAACAGTAGCTGTAATATAAAGGAGAAAAAGTATTTGAGGCAGAGAAAGTAGCTGTCTGCAGTAGCATGGTAAAAAAAAACGAAACCACATTACCACATTAGATGAAATTTTTCACAAGGTAGGCAGTAATGTATTTGAACAAAACAGAAATGCAGAAGAGAGTGAAAAAGATGAGAAAAAGAAAAAACCTTAAAAAATTAGTTCATTTTAAATAAACTTTAGAACCATTTAAACCAGAAGTTCCATCTAGGAAAACTTGCAGAATTACCTGACATTTTGTTGGATTATTTTTCTGAATGATCCTCAGAGTTTTAAATTCTGTGGGGAGGTGACTTAGCCCAGGGTTTTCCTAGTAACCATTGTTTGGCCATGGCTTAGGCTATGTTGAGGTCTGTCAATTTAAGATGCTTAAATTGTGCATATGAACCTGAAATTTTCCAAGTGGCAAACACATGTAGTTGGTGTTGGCATAAGTAGAATTTTGAGCTGTTTTTACAGCTTGAAGATACAGAATAAATGTACATTTTCCATCCAGAAAAATCAGAAATATATTTATTTGTTTTTATTAAAATGGAACTAAAGAGTTTAAGTTGGAAAGGGGGAGAAAGCACAAAAATCTGGTGAAGAACATCTTTCTAAACGCTATTGATAGAGAGCTTTGTGGAGATACTCATGTGAAAATAAAGGCAGTTTGGGATAAATTAAAAAGAAATGCTTTACAGCATTTCCTGATCCGTCCATTTCTAATTAGAGAGGTAAGATTTCTGCTCAACAAAATTAGCTGTATATCTTTGTTGAGCAGAAGAGCTAAATGTACATGGGATTTTAAGAACATGATCACGTGGTATCTGTATAGACATTTTTTTTAGATCTAGAAACTCAATTTATACTTCAGAAAATCTACTTTAAAAATCACAGTCAAAGTAATTAGCATCAACTCTCAGTTTATTTGAAAAGATTAGTTACGTGCATTTGTTTTACAGACCTAAAAATCTTTAGCTTGGGCATCTGGAGATAATTTCCATGTCAGTATCATTAAGAGATTTTTAAAGTAATTGCTCTGGATTGCGTTGTTGATGGGTTTTTTTGTTTGTTTGTTTGTTTTCCCCCTATCTATGTAAATTTTAAAATAAAAGTAATTATTTGAATAAGCTGTCTGCTGTTCATACTTAAGTAGCTATTTTGTTGACTAATTTCACAAGCTTAGAGTTGCTCAAAGGAGTGCTAGCACTTATTTCCTTCAAGTTCAGTGTTTCTATACAAATATTTTGAGTTCTGGGAAATATGAATGTTTGCTGTTTTTGCAAGCATCACTATTTCTAGTATCAAATGATAGACATTCTAACCATGAGAACAATGAAATCAAAAAGCTTTAGAAAAAAATCATAATTGAAAATTTAGAATCAAGAAAACTTCAGATATTAAGAAGGTAATTAATACTGTGACATCTGCAATACCAGGAAAGCACACTGAAGCAGTCTGGCAATTTCTTGACAGTGTTTTGTACTTATTTTAGAAGGAATAGTTGTTTTTTTCTGATAAAGCTGTCCAAAATCAGTCCCATTAGGTAATGAATATTCTGTTCATATTAACTACTTAAATGACTTTTTGGAAAAAGCTGTGGCTGTGGGCTCAGTATATTAACCTTAGCTAAGCTTGGTCCAGAACCTTTGTCTCTGCTGGCAGTGGCTGACATTCAGCTGGATGCAGCTTGAGCAGCTCATCCAGTACCTATCCCTCAGTGGGCATTGGACAGCTAAGTCCAAAAGTCTTAAGTAAAGTTTATGGTAGTGATCTCCCTAAGATGGTGTGTGTTGCTGAAAGGAGGGCTGGGAGAAGCTTTTCTTTTGCATGTCTTGTAAACACAAAATCAGCTGTATAATGTTTCACAAAACTCTAGAGTCATGATCTTTATGAGCAACTATAATATAAAGGTATATTTTCATAATTTTTCTCAATTTCTTATTGGGCTTTTTATATAATCTCATGCATTTTGTATCCTTTTGCTTTTAAAAATATTAAAGGTAATTTCTAAAACAATCTTGTAATTTCATATGCATACTTCATAAATGCATATACATTTAAGTTTTTCAGGCTTCTAGCTTTATTTAATCACAAAAGGTTCCACCTATCCCTATTTTTAAAAAAGTTCCTGTCTCAAGTAGGAGCCTCTTCCTTATTATATTTCATACTTCATTCTGTTGTAGTACATTGTATTAGACTTTGGACACTGACAGGACAGATTTTTTAAAAGAAGAAAATTGGGGTGGTTTCTTATGAATTGTTTTTACATTTCTCTTTTTTAACACATGGAGTTTAACCTGTGTATCTTCCATTTTTTTTAGATAGCAACAATCATAAATTTGGAGGTGAGAATTGAAGTTTTAGTCTTGCTGGTTGTCATGATGCCTTCAGTTTATAACAGTTGATGTACTTGTAGATTTGATACAAAACCCCTTTTCAGATAACTTAATTACACACTCACTGAAAAGAAAAAAAAATCCTATAGGTTGTTGTCAGAATTATATCCTGTAGGTTGTTGTCAAGTTTAAGATTCTTAGCTCAAGTAAAATTAGGAAGTTATGTTTATGAAAATTCACCCTCCGTTTACAGTAAAAGCTGATAGATTTTTTAAATGTATTTCCAATTTTCTATGTTCTTCTTTATTGCTATTTTCTTCAAATAGATAAGTTATGAGAAAACAAAGATGTTTACAAATGGGTTACTAAGTGTTTGCTAATGCAGAAAAGTAGGAAGGAAGGAAGGAAGAAATGTCTGGGAGTAGCAGCTCATATAATGAATGGAGGGGGACCTGCCTGAAAATACAAAATGGATTCCAATGTTCCAACACCTGGAAATAAATATTTTTTCCCATCCCTGGCAGTGTACTAGGCTGGGTTGCACGGGGCATTGAGCAACTTGGGAGGTGTCCCTGCCCATGGCAGGGGGGTTGGAACTGAATGATCCTTAAAGTCTCTTCCAACCCCAACCCTCTGATGATTCCATGATTCTACCTTGAATTACGTTGCTGAACAGAGGCCTAGTAAACCTCTACATCAATATATCTGAGTTCTGAGCTGTTGTGAGGTCTTGATGCTTGGGATTTGTCTTTTCCCAGTTGCCCACGTAGTGGTATTTTGCGACCTACCTTAGGGATGTATTTTATCCAATCCCTGACTGCTGGACAATTAAAAGGTTTATTGGCTTGGATAAAGGTTTGGCCAAAGGAGAGGGATTTATTTATAGATTTCAAGTGAAAAGTATTACAAGTGAAAATACACATTTTGTAGCATTGCAAACAGCAGTGCACCTGTGAAGATAGTTTAGAATAATCAGAGAATGACAGAATGGTTTGGGTTGGAAGAGCCCTTAAGGATCATCTGGCAGGTGATACTCGATAATGGAGTGAACTGTAAGAGATGAAATCAGATGAAACCTACTTACAAATGGACTGTGAGTTTTTGTCTTCATCCAATAGGCACATCAAGTGGGGAAACTTGAAGAGACAAGCAAAATCACATCCATTTCTTTATTTATTTTAAATGAGAGAGAACAATCACAAAGCAGGAAATGTTTTTTTAATAGATTTCTTTTTGAAAAAAATATTGTTTCCAAAGAAATATTCTTTCCAAAGAAATTGCAAAAATAATTAGCATACAGGTTGTTATGAAGTACAGCTGCTGCAAAAAATTATTTCAAGGAGCCCTTTCAGCTAGTTTCCTACACCAGTCATTTTCTCTTTAGTTTACAATCCTTTTCTTCTGCATCCAAACTGCTCATAGCAGTCTAATAGCAGATCAGCCCTTAAGGCGTCAGAGATAATTGTTTTCCCTCCCAAATCCCAGTCAGGCACGTTAGTGGCTCTGTCATACCAAGCTAATTAATAACAACAGACATAATTTTGCATCCCCTGTATAGAGAATGAAATCCAGAAAAATGTCAGGAACTACTCGCACTACCTAATGAGTTTTCCTTCTTTTGTCAATTCTTTTTTGCTCTTTGTTTTGTTTCCTTATTCAAGCTTTATTAGACAAAAAGCTAGAAGAGCTGGAAATAAGTTGAAAGCTTATGTTGATACTGCAGCAAGTTTTGTCATTGATTTAAATGGGAGTAAACTTAAGCCTTCAGTATTACTCATGAGAGTCAAGACTAGAATTTTATTTGTACAGATACTGAACAGGTTTTATGGTGTATCCTGGAAGAAGAAAGCTTGGGGATTTACAGGCTTTTTCACATATCTTCAGGCACTGATTTCTCAAGCAGTGCCAGGCAGCAGTATTGCAATGCTTTAACAATATAAATAGTCAGGCAGTTGACACCAAGTCCGTCCCATTATCTGCAGGATGATTAGAAGTAGCAACACTGAGATTATTTTTTTAATGCTCAACTTAAATTCTTTTTTTTTAATGTAATCATTATATGGTAACATATCTGAAAATGAAATTTTCTCTGTTTTATCTCCTTTAGCTGATACAAGGTTTAAATTACATTGGTGTATCATGTTTTCTGCATTATAATAAAGATTGCTTAATGAGGAATTTCCAACTCTACAATACTTTAAAGTCCTTCTGTTTTTATCCAGAGAAGCTAGAAGAGTTGCAATGGTGAAAATATATGTCTTTTGGTGAAAGCATATTTATAATATATGTCTTTTCCTCTCTTTTTATATCATTTAGATATCAGCATGAATCAATTCCAAGTCCACTGGTTACTGGAGTCCTGTGCACACAATGACACCAAAGGACTTAGGAAAGTAACAGAGCTGACTTATGTAAGTCTCCATTCAGCCCTCTGCTTGACTCTGAGTAGTTCCTAGGCAGCAAGAGAAAGGATGGTTCTGTAACATAACACAATATGTGTTATACCCTGATTCATAGATCAGTAAGGATGCTTTCTTTTTTTATGTTCCTCTTTGGCAAAAGATAAAATTTATATATCTGGACAGGTTTTAGGTTGCTTGGATTTCCTAAAACCACACTAGGGTAATATCTTTTATTTGTTTTTGCTATTATTCAGAAAATGAGACCACACAAACTTCTTAACTGAGTACTTAAGTACTTATATACTTATATATATATCTACAGCATATAGAACACAGAGCTTTATCTGCAATTAATAATGTAGGACTTTAGCACAGTGCAAGTACTCAGCATTAATAATAGCAATTAATAAATCAGGTTCTCTTTTAGACGTGCAGGTGAGTTTCAAGTGATTATTCTCCCTGAGGAGAATAATAGATAAGAAAAGAGGAACTGTAGGTGACAAATACCAGATATTAAATCTGAAAGTCAGACAGATATCAGATGGGCAGAAAAGCTCCAAGTACTTCAGCCC
Organism: Phylloscopus collybita; assembly: GCA_027886175.1. Lineage (NCBI taxonomy): Eukaryota > Metazoa > Chordata > Aves > Passeriformes > Phylloscopidae > Phylloscopus > Phylloscopus collybita. The sequence continues at coordinate 41,669,248 of JAJNNQ010000006.1, read as the reverse complement.
AAAATATATGTTGCAGTGGCAATACTTCCTACTAATTTGTTGGCAATCTAGTGTCATCTGTCTCTGTAACACATTTTTTGAACAACAGAGTAATGTGATTGGTGCATCAGAATTGATTTAGTGTATTATGCAGAACGGACAAAATCACAATGTACCTTTCCTTCTTACCCTGATCTGTACTACCCCATCAATTCAGGGGAGTTAATGGCATGTAAATAGTAAATCAAAAGACATAATTTCTCACACAGAATGGTGTTAGCTTGTAAGATTTGCTGCTTCTTGAGGTCAGCAAAGCATATATTAGAGGTGGATTTAAAAAATGAATTTGACGCAATGTTACCATCATTTGCAATATTTCAAGATATGCACATTGGAGATCGGAGAAACTTAACATTTAAGAAGTTCATTTCCACTAGAGGTCAGGAAAGACTGTTTGGACAAATGTCCAAATGCATTGTGGGATTAATGAATTTATTTCCTTTTTGTCGTTTTTCCAGTCATTTTATGGCAATTCATCCAATCTGTCAGGATAAATAAAAATAGTCCTGTCACATTTTTAAGGAGATATCAAACCTGTTGGACTCTTCTCCTGGCAGGTTGAAGGCAGGGAGTCCAGTCTCAGCCCAATCCATATGTCCTGTTGAAAATGACCTTCCAGGTGAAGGTTAGACTAATTTGCAATTAGAAAAAAAAGGGAGTTATGCAGAAGAACATGGGAAATTAGTGATTCTGAAGTGAATTAAAGATCTAAAAGGTAGTGAAAGACTTTTGACCTTAGCCAGTAACATATCATTAGAGATTTTTCCAGGATAAAAACCAACCAACTGAACTTTTTATCCATATATGATTTTTGCTAAAGCTTTCAGACTGTAATTTTCAAAAGTACTTCAGGCAACAGTAAGAATTTAGCTGGACACTTACATTTTGTGTAATGTTTTCACTCATTGTCCTTAAATAGTGACTTGTGCTTTATATGTAGCTGTGGATACAGATTCCTGATAAGAATATAGAAGTACTTAATGTAGTGAAGTGGAAAAATATGCATCCATAATGCTATACTGAACTTTAAATGTGCTTTTAAAAAGTTAAACATAGATGAAGTCTGTCATTTACAGCAGCTTAACTCAGCTTTCTTACATTTATTTAATTCGATTAGCATTTATATCCTCCCATTGCTACCCCCACTGCCATCATTCACGGAGTCTGTTCTAAATATTAGAAGTCAGTTGCTTTGATGCAGTGTGTCGAAGGAACTGTGTAGAGTTGAAGGACATGTTTAAATACCATGCTAATATATTTTACTACTGAAAATAATCGTAACACTGAAAATACTTACTTTCTTCTCTGAGTTAAAACCACATTAGCATGTGTTAAGCATCCAGGAAAATTTTTTTGAGAAAACTTTTCATCTTTTGCCAAGGTTATTTTTCAATTTTTTTTTTTTTTTTCTTTTTTTCCTTGGGCTCTATTTGCAGCATGTGATCTTTTTGTTTTTCTTATTGTAGGAAGACTACATTATTCTGAAGGACCTTTCATTTTCATGCAAATACAAAGTAACTGTTCTGCCTGCAAAATCTAAAGGTCGTTTTAAGGCTGAGAGTACTTTCTTTGTTACTCCACCTTGCTCTGCATTTAAAGAAAAGAAACACAAGCACATTAATTGTCCTGCTGAAGGAGGTAAGGCATGATCCGGAGAACTACCAAGTAGTTCCAAAAGCATTTATAATCACCAAAAGAGAGTCTTTAAAAGCAGTTCTAGAACAGGAAATGAGAGATTCAAAACAAATAAAAATATCACTTATGTTTATGTGAACAGTAACGGAAATACCATTGATTTTAGCTAGTATATTATTACTGTTTTGTCCATTAAGTGTAATTGTAGTGCACATACAATAATATTTGTAATGACATGGTTGAGGGTTTTTTTGTAAGAACAGTTTCCCATTGTATTTATTATAAGGATGGATGATAGCTGTAAACCTGATTATGGTGGCATGACCTATCTTTTCAGTGTTTTGCTGCAGATGGATGCTGCTCTATCAGTTTGATTTTTTTTTTAGGTTAATTCTGCTCTCAAATAAGAAATACAAGCCCTCATATCTTTTACAGCATTGTCACAATGTGTAACTAGAGGGTTATGGAAGTTGCAGAATTATGGAGGTATTGGTTGGGGAGGACCTCTGTGGTCAGCTGCTCCTGGGTCAGGTCAGCCATGGCTTTGCACTGCCAGGTGTGGATACCTCTCTCTGGTCAGAGGGAAGCCCTCTCACCTTGAGTCCCTCCTGTTCACAAGGCTGCCCCCAAGCTCTGTAAGCTCCAGAACCCTGCTGGCCATCACTGTCATTCCCTTAATGCCTGTCCTGACAGTTTCCAGCATTAAAGCCTTCCTGGGCAACTCTAACTCAGGCATAACTTTCCCCTAATCAGAGTGCCCCTATTAACTTGTACTACTAGTTTTAATGCATAGATTTTACTTTTTGGCTGAATTGTGGAGTTCTGTACTACCCTGTGCATTTTCTTGTGGTCCCAAAACTTTCAGTCTGAGTTTAGGTATTCTAGAATATGAGGAGCAGGAGAATGGCTTCCTGTGAATGAGGCACTTAGATCTTTACATGCCATAGCTTTCTTTTATGTCTCTGCAGCTGAGAGCATATTATCTGAACTTTGAGTTTGGCCCAAAATGTGAATGGAATATATCAAACATAGGTTTTTGGTTAACACTGAAAATGTGGTGGTGGAAAGCTGACTGGATCCTGTGTAACCTCAGAAATACAGCTCTGCCTGACCTTGATTTGTGAAATTAAATAAATATTATTAAAATTTATCTCCAAAAGTTTAGCCTATCTTTTTTTGCTTTCCAAATTTATAGTGCCAGTTCTACCCAAAGTGTTGGCCAAACCCGAGAATCTGTCTGCGTCTTTCATTGTTCAGGAAGGTAACATCACTGGCCATTTTTCCTGGAAGATATCCAAGGCAGACCTTCACCAGCCCATGACAGGGTTTCAAGTCACTTGGGCAGAAGTGACCACAGAGAGCCGACAGAACAGTTTACCCAACAGCATCATTTCGCAGTCACAGATACTGCCAGCAGTAAGTTGTTTGTTACTTTCTTTTGCCAGTGGCTCCCTAAGTTTGTGTGTCTTTGGCTCACTTGTAAGGTTTAGTGGTGATGCAGATGTCAAACACTGGTTCTGCAGGTAAGTTGGAGCAAGAAGTGCTTAATTTTTCCTTGATCGAGATGCAAAGCATAGCTTTGCATACTAATCTTGAAGATATATCAAACATTTTAAACTGTAGAGCCTGGAGATGCCTTTAATTATCTATCACTGTATGTATCTGGTTAACTTTCAGAAGGCTCTGATTTGAGTTGAAATCTTCTGTCTCTCAGAAACGACCAAAATTTAGGGTATTTTGTGCCAAGGACCATTCAGTCTCACTAAAAATGTAGTATTTACACAACCAGGGCTGAAATGCACATTGCCCAGCTGCTGGAGGAGCACCTGAATGAGCAGAGTGAGTGTACAAGTGCTTTGCGTGCACTCCTCTCTCTGTCCTGCCTATGCAGGATTTTATATGAGATGGAACAGCTTCAGCTAGGTCTGTTAAAGGCAGTCCCATTCAGAATATGTGCTAATTTGCCAGGAAAATAACACAATTCTCCCCACTCTTTCTCTTTTCCCCTTTACTGTCTGGTCTGGCAATAGCAGCAAGTTATCCCACAGGACTAAGCAAAGTTATTCCCACAACTTGCTTTGGCTTCCCCACATGGGGCAGGTACGGTGCCAACCAGAATAACTTGTCCTGTGGATTCCTGGCCAGACCAGCCTGGCTGGTGGCCTGGCTTGTTGCACACACTGCCCAGCATCACTGCTCCAGCTGTCCCCTTCCTGGGACCGAACATTTACAGCTTGGAAGGAGTGATTTGTTCCAACTTAATGCAGATGATGCTTTGATTTATAGTTTTTATTTTGATTTAGATCAATGACTTCTGGTTCCTTAATATCTGTCTGTCTTTAGCCAGATGTATTCCCACCTGGAAATGGGAATTTCTGTAAAATTACTAAAATTATTTAGCACATGTCTAAGTGATCAAAATAGGTATGGAGCAGTGAGTGAAAAGTGAGTCTGTCACACCACAAATGACCTTAAGAGCAGAAGACAAATTCTTATGGTGTAACCAGGATAAATCTGAAATTAGTGTGGTCACCCTTTTTTTTCACTAGCTGCAGATGTAGCCCCAGGCCATTCTTAAATTACCAATTAGTAGAATTCACATGCAAATCCAAAATAAAAACAAGTTTATGTAATGAACATGTTTGTTTAAAAGAACGGTTAGGAAAATACATTTTAATCACTTTTTGGTGATGAGCATATCACTGAAGTGATTAGCACACTTTCCATTAAAGTCTGCAACAACTTGGACCTTGTACATGTGAAACCATAGTATTATGGTTTTAAATGTGTCTGTTCAAAAGGAATGGCAAGCAAAAAATTCAAAACACGCTCGCTGAACAAAGTGAGCATACGTTAAATCCTTTTCATGGAATTCTATGAAAATTATTTGTGGCTGCTGACAGTGTTAGAACCTATTTAAACCACTGCTGTGTGTGAGTAGAGAAACCATGTTTTATTTTTTGATGGTCTGAGAACTGATTTGTTTATTTTTAGGATCATTACGTACTGACGGTGCCCAACCTGAGGCCCTCGATGCTGTACCGCTTGGAAGTTCAGGTGCTGACCACTGGTGGGGAAGGGCCAGCCACGATTAAATCCTTCCGGACGCCTGACCTTCCCCCATTTGCACCCCACAGTAAGCACTGCACTGTTCTGACCTGTGCTGGTGATGTTGCAAAGTTTCAAACTTCCACGTGTTAAGAGTGGAAGCCTTTTTCAAGCCTTAGAGTTTTTACTGATTCCAGTAGCATTCCATAAACCTGAGATGTGTGAAAATACTGGCTTTTTTCCCCGGTAACTGTGCATCAGCAACAGTGGAAGCAATTTGAGTCTTTCACTCAGTTTCTGTGCTTTAACATTTTCCATTCTTTGCAGTCACAACTCTTTGGCTTATGCCTGTAGCACATGGGATTCAAAGTTTGTCTGTCCTCCAGGTGCAACCTGGAGGATTACATAACTTTCAAGATTCTATTTTTCTGGGTTCATTCAGTCCAGCATGGCTAGAGCTTAAACATATTTCTAAATCAATGCAAACCTTTAAATGGCCATTTCCAGCACTTCATGTGTTTCTGAAAAATACAGCTCAGTGTTCCAAAGCCAAGTAAAAAATACAATTAGTTCAAAATTTATCTGCTTGCATATTTTTGTCCTTTCACAGGCCCAGTAAAGTTGCCTGGACTGAACATACATATAGTTGTCAGCACAGACTCAGCACTTAAAAGCTGAAGGATTGAAAGCTGAAGATCTCACAAAGCCTTTTCAGTATGGATAAATGTTGGCATTGCATATCTGGGGTTTAATATGTGCATAATTTCCTTTTCTTTTGTTTAGGACCTCGTCTGAAGCAACATCATCCACATCACTACAAGCCATCTCCAGAGAAATATTAGACTTTCAGATGATTATACAAATAACTGAGGGGAAAAAAAACAAAACTGAGCTCCCAAATTAGGGCTGGGTAACAGCACATCTGTTGGAGCAGTGAACCCAGTTTTCCAATGGAAGTTACCATCCTGTATGATCTGTATCTACTTCTCTGTAGTTTAGCCATGAGGAATTATGTTTGCACCATGACCAGGATGAATCATACAGCAAGTATCATTCCAGTACCAGCACTATTCCACAAACTGAAGATCGCATCCAACTCAACACCTGTGAGAAAATATTGTTCATTATAATTTTTTCATAATCTGTGTTTAAAGTAGGTTGAAATGGTGCAATGTATACAGCTTGTTCTCTTACTGAATCCAAGGTTACTATTTGCAAGGTCCTGTGATGTACACATACTTTTGAAAGAGGCCATGTTCTTATCAGTGGATTTAAGTTATCTATTTTGCTTAAAGCCCTTCCTGTCACCAATTTAAGCCCTAGTGTATTTTGATATTAAAGAATGTCTCCATTTTTCTGAAATAAGGACATAAATACCAGTAGCAGAAACCCTGAAATACCCAGTTTTTAATAATTGCAGTGTCACCATGGAGGAGGATGATGGTACATATGTATTACCCATCTGGTCTGAAGTGGTAATGTTCTATCATGTAAATCTATTAATAGAGTCAATAATTAAAGGATATGCAGGGTAGAAATACCATTGTAGAGAAACAAATGGCAATTAATAGAATTGTTTAAAGTTGATGGCAATAAATGCAATTAATAGGTCCTAGAAGAATAACTTTTAAAATCTTACCTAATTTTTTAATGCATACTATTTCAAGGTATAATATTTTCTTGAATAGATACACCAATTTTCTAGTTAAAAATCTGAACAGTTAACATTAAAATTTTAGAAACTGAAATTCTGAGGCACATTTATTATTCAAGTAGCTGTGTAGCTACTTTTTGGCTTTGAATTTTGATGCACATATTTCTTTTCCCCATGGATCTTTAGAACAGAAGGATGAATGTATTGGCTCTATTCTGCTGTTCTGCTTACAGAAAGAATTATGTGACAATATTCTGGCATCTGGAAAACATTGGCTTATAGTTTATTTGAATTCATTTTTCAAATTTAGACAGAAGGGTGCCCTTTTTAACCATAAGGGAATTCATATTGCCTTATTGTGCAATATAAACTGTCTAGAATAATTTGTCTCACAGAGACACATGTCTCAATAGTAAACAGAAACTGCTTGGATTTATTATTGAGAGGGTGGAAAGTATCTGCCAATAAACATCCATACAAATACCCATAATCAGCTCTTAATGTTCAAAATGTTTGAAGTGCTCCTGAATTCTTTGGCACTGTTTCTATTCCTTGAATCATCACATCAGACTAATGTATCTCAAAACTTGACTCCAACTGGACAAAGTGGCTACCTTTTCTACCAGCAGATGCTACAGACTGATCTGTGCTTCATATTTTTCTGAGATATTCAGTAAGATGAGCTTGGACATTAGTGGTACATGTATTTCCTTTGTCCTAATGACAAACTGTTTTGTGAAAAAGCAAATATGAAGAAATACCTATCTAAAACTGAGGATCAGAGCTATGTTTATCAAAGCAGAATGCTCAGAAAATATCCAGTTTGTCTATACTGAAGTTTACAGCATTTATACCACAGGGGGAAGAAGGAAACGGTATAAATTTATGATCATTTGCTCATTATAATTTTTTACAATTTTACCTTCAGTTTTATAGGGCTCTTTTCCATTCTTTTTCTGTTTTGCTTGTTGTCTTTTTTGATATTCACTTAGTGATCAAGAATTTTCCCAGAGATTTTCTATTGCTACATGGTTTGCATCTTTAGCAATAGCTTGAAATATAATAAAGGCTGTGGTGCTTTTAATTCCTTCTTCTATTTTCCAAAATACATTAGCAAGTAAGCAGATGAATTCTTCTTCCAAAAATCTGTAGTGTAAAGATTTATTTTCACTACATTTTTCTGAACGCCAGAGTCTGAGATATTTTTGTCAGGAGGGGAAATGTTTCATGTGTATGTTTTTACAAAGAAAACAAAATGTGCATTGGACTGGTGCACTGCTTTGGATTGCACAGAGCATAGATGGGTCTAGAAGTGATCTTTGTGGTGTTTGCTGGATCAGCAGGATCAGGGAAAGCAATTACCTCAGGCTTCTCTGAAGAATTCTGTCCAAACCTTTCAATCACAGTCTGTTCTAGTTGTGCTGGATCAAATCTACAGTGACGTGATTAATGTTAATGAAATTACATTTCATTTGTAGTGACACTGTAAAGCATGGAACTGCAGTGGCACTGTAAGCATAGATGTTGGTCTTTGTTGCAGTGATGCCAATTCATTGGAGATAAGCAGGAAGTTAGGAGCCTCATAAAATCATCTTTCTGAGAAGAATCAAAATGTTTACTGTTTGCTGATGCCATTCTCTCTGAAGCATTCTGCTGTTCAAAGTAACAAGCTACTTTTGAAGAACACTGAAAGAACACTGTTCCCTTCTGAACTAGATTGATCAAAACCAGAAGATGATAAAGTAGAAATCTATTGATCAAGTGTATTATATAGAGCCCACTAAGATGTAAATTATTCTTTTCCTTCTACAAATGATCTTACCAACTCACCTTTCAAGTCACCCTCCAAATCAAAAATGAAAAATACAAAGTCAACACAGCTCATGCATGGATGTTAAATTCCCAGCTGTGAGTGATTTCCTGATTATTTTTTTTTAATTTAGCAGTACAGATTTGAAGTGTTTAGTGCCTAATTCTAGAGCTTTGTTTGCTGAATCACACAGGGCATTGTCCTAATTCGCTAGACTAAGCCACATTAAACATTTAATTCAGCAATAGAGCTGCAATTTGCTACTTAATTCCCTAGTTAAAGATTTATTTTCTCTAATGATAATGTGTTATTCAGAGTTAATATTGGGATGATATTAGAGATATTGGGATGTTTTAAGATACTCTGCACCTTTACATTAATGTATTATTTACTGTGTACGATTCTGATGGATTTGTCAGTTGAATTCAGGATGCATTTTGTTTATCTTTATTCCTTAAAGAATTTTAAGATTATGCTGTTTTTGCTAACTGCTTTGTGAAGTGGATTTTTTTGCTTGTTGGTGATTTTTGTATAAGAAGAAACTGGTTTGTTCTCGTTATATCTTTTTTTTTGACCATTTTTGAGTTGTTTAGAGAGCAGGAGAAAATAAGACAGAACTTATGCTGTATCATCCATGTGTACCAACTTGAATACCCATTAAGTATATAGCACACAGACAATAAATGAGAAGGCTGAACATCCTCAACTTAGTGGCTTCAGAAAGAGCTGAGGACATGGTGGGGCAATGCTGACACTGACATTGGTACTTGGCATGGTCACACACAAAGTCATTGCTAATGTGAATGGGAATTCAGCAACGCTGCTAATTGGTATTAGCAGAACTGTATAGAAACCTTAATACTGTATCAGTTTATTTCACAATATTTTCATCTTCATGCTCCCAGCTGGAGTCAGGGAGAGTTTCCAATAAGCAGGTCCTGATTCAGGAAGGTTGGCACAAAGGAAGCCACTGGGATGGAAGCAAACCTGTGCAGTTAAGAATGAACTTTAGTGCTTCAAATCAAGCATGGATGTCAGAGTTTGTTTGAATAATGTCTTAAATCAGGGCCTTGTAAAACAAAGTGGGGGAACCAGACAGTTCTAAATTCTGTGTAAAACACCATAAAAATTTTATTTTTGTGTATATGTAAATGTCATAGTGATATTGACTTATTTATTAATTCATTTTCTTATACTATGTGCCAAGTATGTTCCTACCCTTTTGATCAGTACCTGTGAACATCAATACTAAAAATAATGTTATGCAAAAGTTGTGCATTTTAACCAGGAATATGCTACTAATAAGCTGTTGCATGTAGTTTTCAATGATTAAGAAAACCCTTTATTTAAAAAAGTGTAAATGGATACCTGCAGATGTTGATGATTATATGTGGGTTTGCATGCCAAAACTCATTGTTCAGTTGTGGGCATGAAATGTAACGACTATGTTACCTCTACTGATATATTAGTAAGGTACAATTTACAAAGTAATTAACAGAGCTCTATATGTAAAATTTTTCCTTTTTACTTAATTATATTGTAGTAGAGGTAACAAATGCTTCTCTGTTACCCAAATTGGCTGTAGAAATTATGTTCTTATAACAGTCATTTAAAGTCAATATTTATTTATGTATGTAATACAAAAAGATTGGTCTTATGTGTTTGTCCTGTTATTTAGAGAAAAAATATACACTTGTAAAAACATTTTGTAAAAAAATATAAATGTAAATAGAGTCTGATTTCTTTTACTCACTATTTTCATGTTTAGAATTTGTACATACTGTTTATGTAATAAACTATCCTACATCGAAATATTGTTACATAATCTCCTCCATACAGAATTTAGAATTTTTCTTTTCTTGAGTTGAAGAGATGGACATCTAAGAAAAATCAGTGTCACACCAAGTACCTTTGCTTCATCTAAATTTCATTGTGTATCAAGTCATACCATTTTATCCTCTCTTTGCTTATCATTCTGTTTTCTTTAGATAGTCATCAAAATAATCTGAAAATAAATTTAAGTATCATTTGAGTAATTTACATTGTAAATCACTATTGGAAGTAAAAAGTCAGGCATAGGAGCTTGCCCTTTCTCTATGCTAACTGGATAGTTGACAGTGAAGATTTGTTGATCCTTTTGTTATGCTAAATTAAATTAATTAAGTTTCTGGATCTTTGCCAGTGGCCTAATCCTGCAAGCCAAGATTTTCATGACTGAAACTCATGATGTGTCTGTGTATGCACTAGATTTGGAGTATTTTCTGTTCTAAAGTGCAGTATCCCACAGTTTAAATTCTGTATTTTTAACAAATATAAAGATCTCTCTTAGTACAAATATTTAGCTGTTTCAAATTCTCATAGATGCACTATTATTCTCAGGTGCAATATCCTTAGTTTGGAGATGCACTTTTGGGTAACTCTTGACTTAGCTAATAAACATTTATTTTTTGTTAGCTTGATCAAAAACTCCGTCATTTCCTGGTATTTCTATCTCATTAGAGTAACTGCTACATCTCTGGTTTGGTTTTCTTTTTACATAAATGAATAATATTTAGAAACACCCCTAGTGTTAAATTTCTCTCCAAGTTGGACTATTTCTATAATATTTGCTGTTGTGGTTCAGTAAACCCAGATAGGAATGATACATCACCTGAACAGGTGAAGGAGTAAGTTGTCAAAATAAATGGTTGAAGTGTTCTATGCACTGTAATTCAGAATTCATTTTTTCTTTCCATATCTTCAAAGAAATGTTTTATTCTACATTGGATTAAAGGACATAGTGACTGGATTAAATAAAGCATATGAAGTAAAACATATTAAATAAAGCATATGAAATAAAGCAAGTTTGCTATATATTGAATAGTATTCATCATTTGGGGAGTGGGCTTTGCCACTTGTACAACCTGGCTTTTGTGCACCTAAAACCAGAACACACTCAGAAGATTCCATTTCGTAAAAAAATTAATAAAGTGAAAGCTCGTCCCAGTACAAAACCAAACAACCAAACAAACCCACCCTCCATATTTCTGTTCTCTGATTTACAGGTGTTGTATTGTCATTGCCTAAATCTCTGCCAGCTCCTTGAGGAAGGCCTTGGGCCAAAACAGTGGCTGTCAGCCCCTCGGTGGCAGTGCAGCACCTGGGAGGGTAAAGCAAGCACCAGGGAGAACAGTGAGAATGTAAGCTTTGAAACAGAGCCAATGTGCAAGGAGTGAACTGCTGTGTCCCCTTTGCATTGTGCTTAATTTCCTTCTTGCTTCTGCCCAAGGTGCTGGCAGGAGCATAGATGAATATTTAATAGACACCTTGCTATAAGCATTTACTGAGACTGCTGTGAGGCACAGAAACTAAAGAATTTATGAGTGCTTTCTGTACCCAGTTCCTTACGTGATTTATTCATGTCACTTAATAATGGGCTGCATTCAGCAGGGCTGTTTCTTCTCAATGGAAAATCAACTTTGGAAACAGTGGACTGTCATTTGTCACGAGAGTTAGGCAAATACACAAATATCCCTTTCTATTTGTATACAGAAGTATTTGTACAGCAAATAGAGCTTGCTTGTCTCTTGCACAAGCTGTTCAGTGCAATAGGTTCAAAAATTTCAGTCCTTAAAAGTAACTCTGGTTTTACTGATTAGCAATGATAAGCCAACATTTTTAATCATATTTTTATATTTTATTTAGAAAATATTGCCTGATTTAAATGGTTCAGACTGCACAGTTGTTAGTAGATGCAGAGTGATAAGCTGGGATTTCCATGCTGTTATTTTATGTAAGTGAAAGGTAGAGGAACAGAAGAGCATAGGTGGCACAAAAAGAATCTGCTCACCTAATGTTTTAATTTCTTTGCCAATATCCAATTTGTAGTATTAATTCCAGTATTTGTAGTCATCTGCAAATGTTCATATTAATATTTCGAATTTCTTTCTGAGACATGTTGCAATACTTGCTTGAAATGGAAATATTTCAGACTTTCAGTGAACATGCCTGCAAGCTAAAATCTGCTAGACTGTAACCATAAAACAGGAATTGACAAGAAAAAAATAATCTGGTGAGTGCTAGTTGTCCTCTCAGAGCAGTTATGGGCAACTGTTATTTTTGCTTGGTGTTTGGTGAATCATACTGTAGACAAAGTAGATCCATACACATTTTTCCCGTGCTTTGAGGGAAATACCTCTTGTCACAAAGTATTTAATTGGTGAAAGTGCTTCATGAATGGCTGAGGCACCAGAGGCTTACAGTAGATTTACACGAGTGAATGAACCCTGTATTTTTTTTATCTGAAGATGGTGTTAATTTCTCTTGTCTTTTAACCTGAACTTGAAGGGAGTTATAGTTTTGCTTTATAGTGAATCTGTGTGCATTACTTTTGTTGTGAAAGACTTGCCTCTGTTGCTATTCTCAATCATGTATGACACACTTAAAGCATGTTTCTCTTCATCGCTTAATGATGTGAATATTTAGGTTTATGATACCTTTCCAATAGAAAAAGAAATCCATTAAGATAATATATATTAATGGATTTGGAGCAGATTTCAGTTAAAGTTTCCTTGTCAGCAAAGCAATATTTTTTTTTTATATAAAGAATATTTGCAGCTGTATCTCATTTAAATTATTATGTACACAATATAGTTTTGTAGGATAGAAAACCCGTCTTTCTACACATCAGCCATGCTGGTCACAAGAAATTGTGGTGAGCACACAAAATTAAATATCAAATGGATAGATATAACTGATATTTGCATTGATAAATGCCATTAAGAATAATTTTTGTTCAGGTTAACTAAACATGTGTCACTGAGTAAAATGGATCCCAGTTCATCTGCAAAACTTTGATAAAATCCTAAGGTGATCCCATATTTATATTGTAGGCAATTTTCTAACATTTGTTAGTAACGTTTTAAAAATATGTGTAGCAAATAATTTTATTTCAGAATTTTATATACAGTTGTTGGGGAACTATGAGTCAAACAACATAATCAGTTTTCATTAGCTCCAGACTTTATCTAGGAGACTTGTTCTTTTATCTCAGCTAACCTCAAAATCTCTAGAAATCTCTGTCAGTGATGATGGGTTGCTCAGAGCCTTGTCCTTTCGTGTTTTGGAGATAATGAAGAATAGGGATTCCACATCCTCTCTTACTAATTACTTGTGAAACAACAGTAAGGCAAGCAGTAACATCTTAAATATCAAGGAAATTGTGTGGAAAAAACCCCACCCACATAGCATAAACAACTTCAGTTGTGTTACGGGCCTTTCAAATTACAAAGAAATTGAAAAATATTCTTTTAAGTGAAAGCTTATACATTCTTTCTTTCTCAGTAGGTTTGTGATAAATCTCTTCGTACATTGCCCCTGGGAATGCAAAGCTAAAAGAAAATGAAACTTGCAGCTTTTCAATATATTTTTATTTTTATTTTTCAGACATCAGTTATCTCTCAAGTCTTGAGAAATGAGAACTTGATCAGCCATGTTTCTAAAGAATTTGCTGGTTGCTTAATTTGCAAACTGTATGAATTAGGATTCATTAGGATTCATGTGGTATTTGATACTGTATTAACATTCAATGAGTTTTTCAGTATTAAATTGACAATGGCCCATTTGTGTTGCCTCTTTTATATGCATAAAGTTGTTGGTTTGAGGAACTGCAGCTACCAAAATTGTTTGTACTCCTGGGTCAGGTAGCACATTCCTCTTAGCAGGGTATGAGCTGCTGAGGAGGCCACCAAGGGCTCAGCTCAGCTGAGGTGAGTGGGTCAGGTTGCTGTGGCTGTGGCAGAGTGTGCTGGGCACCCAGCTGGCTCTGCTTGTGCCAGAGGTGTCCCCAAAGCTTGGGGGTGTCAGGGGGACAGGGGGTGACTGTCTGGGAGCAGAAAGAAAGGAGTGCCTTCAGTGAAAATGCTGTGGAAAGGCTGCTTATCCCGCTGCAGAGATAAAGAATGAGAAGGGAAGAAAGATTCAGCAGAGAGGTGCCCACTAACCCAAGCTGGGAGAAGTGTAATGACTGCATGAGCACAGCCTTGACAAAAGGAGCAAAAAGGTCGTAGAAGCCATCCTGGTCACAGGGAGATGCCCCTGCTCTTGAAGCAGAGCATGTCCACAGCAAGGGCAGAGAGGAGCCCATCACACCCAGCACAGTCTTTCTGAGGAGACTCGGTGAGAGGGAGGGTGGATACGATGCAAAGAGGACCGGCACAAATCCCATCCATTGCTGGAATCCGTGCAGACCTTCTGCCATGGAACTTTGGTTTGGGGAGGATTCATTGAAATGCCTCTGTTTGCCACTGGCCCAGACATCTGCAGATACAGACTTGCAGCTCTGGGACCTCAGTGCAGAGTATCACCATGCCTGGGGTAGTAAATGGGACTAAAGTAAAAGGAAGACAGGTGTGAACTTTGGTCTCCCTGCACATCTCTTCACTGTGCATTTGGACTGCTCAAGGTATAGTCAGGCTGCCCACAAATACAGTAATTGTGCCACTGACATGGGACAGCACTCCATAAAGAGCAAAGGAAGCTGCTTCTGGTCTCTGTCAAGCTGCTATCGTTATTCTAGTAAACTCTCCCATGGTATACATGTGGAATAAGTATATACTCCCATGGAATGCTTAACTTTCTCTTAAGAAATAATCTTCACCCAACCTATGAATCTGTTCATTTAAGTCACTGTGGGAAGAAACCTATACTAAAATGACTTAAAGGGGAACAAAAAGTATTTAATGGGTAAGTTGTCAAAATAAATGGTTGAAGTCGAAAAAATTGATTCAAGGAACATTATTTTTCTTTTACATATTACTTAGACATCAGGAAATTATGGAAATAACATAAAGAATGAAGTGACAAAATCTTCAGAAACTTGGAGAGAACATTTCTGCAAATTCTATACCGTCAATCTGTGAAATCTGTTTCTAATGTGTCATGAGAAAAAAAACCCACATGTACAATGTTTGGAAGCCTTTAGTTGCAGCATTTCAGTGAAGCTAGACATTTTGGAATACTGCAGTTATTTATTAACATTGTATTACTGTTAACACGTTTGAATGCTGTTAAGAAATGTATATATGGCTTAGCTAAGTGATGACTAATATCAGCTCTGAAAGGCCCACTACACTGTCAGTTTAGTAATGACTCCTGCTTTGGTATTTCCATGTTCTCTAGCCAGATGAGCAGAAAAAATGGTAAAAATGCATAAGCAAAAGGCATGAAAAGAGATCCCTTGTTTCATGATTTTAGGCCATTATTGCCAGATTTAGGCCAAGCTTTTTCCAGTTGCTTTTAATCTCCTCAATGACTGTGATTTAGTTAAGGGTTTCAGTTTCTGGAATCCTATTAGTGGTAAGTTTGTTGAAGGCACATGCCTTCCCTGTGTCACAGAGGTAGACTTTGCACAAAATAAGGGAGCTCCTGTGTCCCCAGGGCTACTGACCACTGCCCGTAACCACTCCATCTGGTTCCAGGGATCATCTCTTGCAAGGTCTCTTTACAAATCACAGTCACCTCTGCCCTTAAATCCATTTTAAATTTAATAGTAGCATTTCCAGATTTGAAACCAACAAACCAAACCTTCTTATCATTGTTGACTTTGAAAACAGGTCCTTGGGTCTGCTGAACCATATACCCTTTATTTGGTGATTTTTCTAATTCTTTATATTTGAGAGACAATCCTTCTGACTTTTCCTTTACACATCCTGGATGTCAACAGCTTCTGTTGTCTGATCCTCTGTCGTCTCTGCCTTGCCCCTAAGAGCCATAATTCTGCCATGGCAAGCCCACTTTTCTAAAAAGCATTTTTATGGGTTCCTTGTTTCTTTAGGGAGCTTGCTTTTGCTATTTGTTGACTGCTGTTCCCCTATTTTTTCACTGGATGTCTTGAATATTGCCTGAATTGGACAGTGATACTTCTCCATTACTCATTTAAGACAAAATACAATTAGCAGCTACAAGACTTTTTTTTAAATTCCAATTACAAAACGCTATCATATATACCTCAGTCTCACCATTTTCAATTTCTTGGTTATACACCAACTCAACAAAATTTTTATGACAGAATTATAGAAATAAACATCTTCACAGCAGCTAACCAGTATGTCACAAAATGATTGATACGATGTTATACTAGGTTTCCCTCAAAATGTTCCTGAAGGATGCTGTTGTCTATGGCACTGCACTCCATGTGTAGGTTCATTTCACAGTAAACTTGGACTTTTTACATAACTCTATTTCAGGAAGTATTTCAGGAATTCAATCAGAGGTTTTGCTAAAGCAAAAGATTATTACTAAAGATGTTTATGTTCTCTTCAACCTCTTACCCCTAAGGATAGATGAGTTTTATCCTACAGTATTTTTAATTGTCATTGGTAAAATAATCACTGGAATTGCCAAACTCATATATGCTTTAAGAAGCACTAGATTTTTCTAAAGAGAAAAAATATGAAGTTTCATTTTGTTGGGTTCTTTTTTTTTTCAGTTGAATTTACTTTCTGGTTTATTGACAATCAATATTTATGTTTTTGAGCTTTTTTTCCCCTGTAAATAGAAAAGTTATAATTTTAAAAGAGTGAGAGAAATGGAAGGAGAGAGGTTGGAAGAGAAGACTGTGAAATTCTTATGAAATTAAGAATTTAAAGGACTAGGTTGAATGAGGAACACCAAGTAACACCACTTTTGTTATGAGATTAAAAGATTTGTCAATGGCAGTGGTGATGAGCCTGAAAATGGGACCCATCTGTTGACGTGACTTGTCACGGAGATTGACATTGTAGGAGACATGTTTGCCCTGAGGAGCCCAAATCCTTGGTGATGCTGAAATATTGCCAAGATTCCTCTAACCCTCTGGACACTCCTCCATGCCTGTGTTCCATGTGGGTGTTTATAACACTACTGGGGATGGGTTTACACAGATTAGAAGCTACTGTAAGGATCTGGAATGGGGAGGTGAAGGGGTCAAGAGCTCAGGTGGCTTTTTTGTTAATTCTGCTGATCAAAGGTCAAGTCTTAGGGGCAGATGTGACATGGAGATAAATATGTCTGTGAACAGATGGTGCTGCCAGCAGAATGTCAGCTGTCTTGACCATGGAATAATGTTCCATAAACCCTATGACACAAAGAAGAACTGCACCTCTCTCACACTAATTTACTGATTTATTGAGACAGGTTCACAAATCTCATCAGTTTGGCACAAACTATTCCTCCCTTTAAAAAATTCTAAATTCTTCCTTCTAAAAAATTCTAAATATTGGCAAAGAAAGAGAAGTATTTGCCATAAGGTCAGAGAAGGGACAAAAAAGAGAATGGTGGGTTGGTTAACAAATATATTCTATAGTGTAGGGATTAACTACAAGGAGGAAGCAGAGGCTTTATTACATGGGCAATATTTTGCTGTAAGTGACATTTGGTTGATTAACAACTTCTTGGATGATTGACGTGTATCACAGCATTAATAAAGATATAGCATAATATAGGATGTAATAAGGATGTAGTTTGCTCAGAAAAGGCAAGCAGAAGACTAATGCAAAAGCAGGGTGATGAATATCTAGTGGACTCAAATTATTTAGTATAAGTATTTTATATTAGTGGAGAAAATAAAGCACTAGGAAACCTGGCCTGAGGAGATCCTATGTGTTTTCCAGGGCTTAAGAGGCACTGACATACACTAGTCCTAAGTATTATTTGGGTTTTTCAGGAATGTGAATGTTAAAAGGAATGTTAGATAGTCTCATCCAGCATTAAATGTATGAGGCTCCTACTCCTACATTAAATAGACTAGGCTCCTACTTCATTCCTGAAGGACTTGTTTTCAGGAGAGGTGGATATCTGGGTAGATGCAGCACAAGGGAAATGGATAGTGAGAAAGTCCCCAAGAAGTGCCACCAGATCCTTTGAGCTCATTTCATTTGCCAGTCTCTTACTGTTTCCCTAACAGTCACATAGTGGTTGCTATGTGTTGTCTTCCAAAAAGATGAAAATGCATTTTTATTGCATTAATCATCTCTATATTTGTTTAACCTTATAGCAGTGACTTACATTTTACATTCAATTTTGTTTTTTGGTGTAAAGCAGCAAATCTATCAGTTGAACACACTTTATGTGATTGTTACACCTGCACTTTTTGTGACCTAGCCGTGACACATTGTTCATTCACTCATTGCACTGAATGTTTCAAAGTTTAGGAATCTGTCTCACTGTTGAAAGTCACTGTCCTTGAAGAGTATTCCTAGCAATCCTCCAGTTCCCAGCTAAAGCCTGAGCATTGCCATTACCTATTGCATGTGGTGTTCCCAGGCAGTGGAGCACCATTTCTCAGTCCAGTATTCAAGCAAATCACTGTGCCTACTTCACTTAGAAAAGTGAAAGCAGGTTAATACCATTGTGTTGCCACGATTCATGCCTGCCATGTTTTAGTTTTAGGAGATTCTGTTCCCACGACAGAACTGGGAACAACAAGGTCATCCTATTCTGTAAACAAAGATGTTTTCCACGTGCTTTCCCAGAGGAGGGACTTCGCTTGAGGGTCTCTGTGAGTGACCAATGGTTCCAGGGGTCCCACCTCTGAGGTGGGCACATTTGTAAAAGGTATAAAAGAGGTTTGGAAAATAAACCTGCGGCTCCTCCTCAGGAGTCCAGCAGCCTTCTGATGAATCTGTGTCTCATTCATTGTGTCCCACAGTGACACCCTTGCCTGAAAGAAGCTTTGCCACTTCTTCTCATAAATGCCTGCAAATCTTTTGTGCAACATTTTAGTTGCATCCTTCAAGAAACTGCAAAGTTATTCTTTTCCCCTTCCCAAAAGACTTGAAGGGGAAATGGCTGAATGGAAAGCACAATTTGCCAAATTAAAGTGATGACAATTATTTAATGCAAAATGGTGATAGATAATTTTATATTGATACATAATTTTATATTTATAATTTTATATGGGCAGGGCTGGAATGCAATGTAAAAGAAATTCTGAAGACTGAAGTTGTTAGGATGAATATCAAATGCAGAGGGATAAAGTATAGTTCATGTATTTCTAAAGTAGATGAAAGTAACTGGAGAATTAGCTCTTCTTTAAGGATTAAAATCAACGATTCTCTTCAATTTTCCAGTATTTATAACTATTTGAACCAAAGAAGCTCTTATGGCTAAATCAAAAATTACTGACTTCCAATATGAGTTGCATATATTTTTTTTCTATTTAGAGCTTGAATTCCTAGCTCTGGATACACTATTACACTTCTCAGAAAATAGGTATATAATTCTAACAATACAGTTACTAGTACAAGATTGCTTCTGATTGCCTTTATAAAGGGTCTTATTATAAAGAGGACTCCTGTTAAAACTGAAAGGATGATAGGATCTCATTACTTTTAAGAGCAGTTCTTTTGACTTCAGTGAATATAAAGTACTTATGTAAAACTGCTTCATAATATGAAATGAAACTGTCAAGAAGAATCTGTCCTATGTAGGGTAGCTTTTTTAAAGCTGAATTTTGTTCTGCATCATTATTGCACTGGTGTAACAGATGTGCAGGAATACGACTTAAAAGCTTCTTTGGTGTTTTTCATTACATTGAGAGATAATATTTACATATACAAATATCTAGGCATGTTTCTTATGTCCATGAGTAATCCTATTAATAAATTAGTAAATCTTGGTCTTAGTCAACTCTGATTTTTACCATACTGTTGCAGGAATGTTATCTAAGCTGGTTGTGGTATATTTTCATGTGGTTTTGAAGCAAAGTTATGACTGAGAGAGAAAAAATTCCAGATGTATTTTAGAAATTGTTTATCACCTCAGAATGTAAAGCTGATATTGCTGGAGGTCATACATTATTATTTGCTTTACGTAAAAAATATATTAAAATTTCTTGTAAATTAAGAAAAACTTTGGGGAAAAAAGACTGCTTTCATTTTGTGTCTTTTAATGGAAAAATACAGTGGAAGAGAAAAAAGTATTGGTTAAATAGACAAAAGCCATACAGAAAGTCAAAGTTTCTGTAAAGTGTATATGCACTGTATGTTTGCAATTATTCATCACCCAGAAATATTGCCACTTGAGGAAAGGTCAGTATTGACTAGGAGTTTACACTAGAACTAAATAATTCTCCATGCTTCTCCACTTTTGTGCAGTCCATTTCTGTCAGGTCTGTGTATGACATTTGCCTTAATGCTGTTTATTGTATGGAAAAAGCAGCGACCACCTGGCTGCACAGTGCTATGTCTTTTAGGGTACACTACAGAAATGGATATAGTCAAAGGACTGGAGTCCAGTACAGTCCTACTAAAGAGGATTAAACAGAAGTGCTGCCAGACACTGGCACTGTCAGCAGGCAAAGCTAGCGTCTTCTCCAGGGCTGGAGACAGGAAATTGGGCTTCATTCAAAGCATAAAAGTTGCTCTATTAACTCTAGCAAATGAATCACTGAACTTTGCTGTTCCCTGATTTTTTGCCCTACTGAAATATAGGTAACAATAATTTCTTGTTATTATTTAGGTAATAAATTTGTCTGACTGGAGATGAATTTTTACCTAAAATCCTATAATGCATTCAATAAATATATTCTCAAGCTCCTAGGTGTTTGGGTTTTTTGTTTGTTTGTTTGTTTTGGTGGGGGTTTTGGTTTTTGTTTGTTTGTTTGTTTGTGGGTTTTTTTTTTGGTAGGAAATAAGTAAAGACAAGGAATTTCAAAAGAAAAATATTCACTCTGTACTCTAGAATTTTTTACTTTATTGGATATTAAAAAACCATCCAAATTTAATTAGTTTAATAAGGTAATATTACCTTAATTTTAATAAAGTTTAATAAAGCTTAATAAAGTCTGATAAAGTCTGCTGCTAGGACAAGAAATCTATACTACATGATAAGTGATTCCCTTCTGGTCATCTTTTCTCTTTTCTGCTTGCTGATTCCCCTCCCAAATTTCTTCACCAATACTACTATTATGGATACAGTACAGCTGGTGTCCTCCCCAGCTGCATACCTTCAGGAGGAGAAAGAAGTAGATGTTCTCACAAAATTATGCATGTATGAAGCAAATATACAATCCCAAGCTGTTTTCTCTGAACAGGCAACAGTTAGAAAATCAATACAGAGAGAGCATGTTTGAGGATCTTGGATTGATTTGCTTTTTATGTGGTAGAGCTGTGTTTGAAACAAGAAAGAAAAACAAGAGGAGCATTGTTTATTCAGAAATTTAGTAGATGTGGCTAGTCTGCAAAATTTTGCTCTGGATCCTGATTTAATTTTTGCATCATGTCACAGATATTTCAACTCTCAGTTCTGCTGCTTGATGTGGAAGTCCAATGTTTGGGGTGACAGGGGTTTTATGAATCTCCTCGCAGCTGCTACAGCATCTCAGAATCTGTGTAGACATATTCTTTCCTTTGAATGATGGAAAGGATATTTCCAGTGAATAATGCTCATAATATTCACTGTCACCTACAGTAATGTTATTAAGATAGAACAGTATTTTTTTTGAGAATTTCTGACAGACTGAGTTGTTTCTGTCCAGCCAAAGAAGAATGTAAGCATGCCTGAGTTAAACATCTAAAACTATAGTTGAACTGAATGCTAAAGGTAGAAAAGGAAACTTCCTTCCTGCCATAACCTGATCAGGAAACAGTTTGTATTCTCATTAGAAATTAGAAAGGCAAGAGAAGTATTAATCTACATGTGGGGAACAATGTTTTTATGACTATTATCCCTCAAGGTCAAGAGCAAGTTAACAGGTTCATCTTTCATTCCAGAAGGCAAGAGCACTGATGATAAAATCCTTAAAATTGAGCTTACAATGAGAAAACAGAGTCCCATTTCCTTTTAGCAGTAGCATCAAAGATGAAATCAATAAATTCACCCTGTAGCAGTGTCCCTATACTAAGAAACTGTCTTGAGGGAAATAATATTACTTCAGTCCTATATAAGTCAAAGCTCCTTGAACTGGAGCTCTTTGAAGATAAAAGACTACCTTCTCAGCTACTGTAAATCAACATAGCTATTCTGACTCTAAGGTGCTATCAATTAAAGTGTATTTTTGCAAGACTCCATTACCCTATTGCTCAGTACTGACTTTAATAATGTTTTATTTAGCTCTACTGGTTTATGCTATCTGGTCACACCATAAAGAGCGAGGCAATTCTTTTCCTCCCAGGTATTACTTCCCTTGGTGAAGGTCTTCGGCCACAAATTAATTTTATTATAAAGTTGTTTTATAGGAACTGATTCTCACAAATCCTTGCTAAGATTGTGCTCCTATGTTGCTGTTATATTATTCCACTCTTAGCAGGACTATTTTGCAGTTGGCTCTGGCTTGCTGAATCACATTACCTTAATTGGTAAGTATTCTTAGTTTTTTCTCTTTCCATGCTGAAAGTGTTGGCATACCACCACATTCCTCACAAACCAAACTTTTCCACAGCAGGCAGTTTCCCTGAA
The DNA here is from genome assembly GCA_027886175.1 of Phylloscopus collybita. NCBI lineage: Eukaryota > Metazoa > Chordata > Aves > Passeriformes > Phylloscopidae > Phylloscopus > Phylloscopus collybita. The sequence goes on along the minus strand of JAJNNQ010000006.1, from coordinate 41,646,647 downwards.
TATATTTTTAAATCCTTCCTAAGACTGAAATCAACATAGTGAGAAGGAACGTGAAGGAAGTTAATAAAAGTTTATTAAACAAGAACCTTTGACTACCTCATGTTCTTTCATTTCAGTCCTCGCAGTGTCCCGGAATAGCTCAGTTTCTTAAAAGCAAACAGCTTAGGTCACAGGACAGAAAAAGAGTGAAATTTGCTGACATATGGTTTGAACAAAAATAATAATTAAGAATTTCCCATTTTTTCTTTACAGTCAATGGATACAGGATGGAAAAGACTTAACTTCTTATCTATCTTTTTACAGGTCTGAATTATTTCCACATTACAGATTCTTGGCATAAACTCTTCTCTGGGTAGGACCAAAGTAGGTTACAGGAGAACTTTCATCTAAAACAAACAAACAAAAAAAGTTAAACTTTTCAAGAAAGATGAAATTATGGAAAATGTAAAATATTGGACTTTATATTCTATAAATATAATTATTATTATTATATATATAGTAAAAGTGTGATCATATAGCATTTTAATTTTTCAAATTAATTTGTACATATTTAGCATTACAATATAAATAATAGAAAATATTGTCAGTATTGAAGACTCCATATTCCAAAATATTTTATAATCTAATAATTCTAGAATGTGATGTGAAGTTATCACATATTCAGCCATCTTATATTCTAATACATGTGTCAAATGCACAACAGAATTAATTTCCAATCATAAAATGATTATAAACACTACTCATGTCTGCCAAGATATTATATAATTCTCTTTGCAAGGAGAATTAATTAACTTCCAGCTTGAGTTTTACCAACACAAATTCAAAGGCAATTAGATGATATCAGGGTCCAAGCAGTGGCATTTCAGATTTTTATGTACATAATCATGACTAAAATCTGCTGTGATGATAACATTTTACTTAGCTTGTAGTTTCATTGGCTTCATTTATTTAATTGATTTGAGGGGCGTGAAAATGGTAATAGCATTCCCTGTAATCTTAGCATTATGCAGTTCCCCAAAGCTGCAACAGATTAACTTCTGACTCAGATACTGCAGCTGATAACATGAAAGCCTAATTCAAAACAAAGTAAGGAACTGTAAAAATCTTTTATGGCTGTTACACTTAAGTATATATCTCTGTGTAAGTTAATAAGTACATATGCAGAAGTTGTTTAGCACCAACAGCATACTTGATTCAATATTTCTACTCAAGAATAATTTACCTTTCCCACCTCTCAAAATGCAGACTAAGAGGAAGTAATCAGGTAATTTTTCCTTTTTCTTCGACAGTAAATAAACTTACGAACAAACCAACAAAAAGAGCTCTCCATCTGCAACTCACCTGCGCACAGAGAGGTTTTTAAAGTGAGGTGTAATTGTAGCAAGCAGATGGCAACAGCAAACACATGGCAACAATTGGAAAAACAGGTTGAGGAAAGGGCAATAAGTAGAGAGCTGGCCCTGTTAACAGTGCAAACAAGGTGAAGGGCATGGTCATGGGCTGTATTCAAGAAATTAGTTAGAACAGAGCCGAGCAAACAAAACTAAAAGCACAGAAAGTATCAACTGCCAGTAGTTATGAATTAAATAGAGGAAGCAACTCTGAACTGACTTACTGAAGAGGGGTAAAGGTAGCTTGGGCAGGAATATGCCTTTTAGATAATCTGAAATGAAGTGAGGTGATGATGGTATATGTGCTCCTCCCATAACACATCACGTATTTTAAAATAAATGTCAAGGTTAGGTGAGAGGCAAATTAAGCATCTTTATTGCCCTGGCTTCAAAGTAGATAATCTAATGGCATGGGAAGAGTCAATATTGCCATTATATAGCAAAATAGCAAAGATGTGCCCAAATAATAGATTTTTCTGTTCTCATCTTCAAAGAAATAGAAACCTTGCTTTTTCAAAACAGCAGTAATGTAAAAGACTGCTTTTAACTTATTGTCAAATATTCAAAAAGATGTGCAAAAAAGAAGAAAAATGCAACAAAAAGCTCTGACTGCTCTGGGTTTCACATTGCTGGGAAAGTAGTATTCAGATGTTATCATGAAATGAGAACAGCAGGTGTGTAACTATGATCACATTTTATTTGTAACAAACAAAGGGTGGTGAAAGATGGGGGGAGAACAGCAGCAAGAGCAGGGCAGAGGAGGAGAGGGATTCAAACAGCAGTGGATTAATAGGATATTGAGAAGGGAGAGCACTAAAAGAAACACAAGCATAAAGGCAGATAATCTAAACCCTACCATATAAAACCTCTGCTTTTCAGATCCTTGATTATTAAACCAACAAGCAATGAGTACACCTTTTAAAAAAATAATCAAATTACTCCATTAGTACACTAACACACATGCATGGGTGGGGTGAGGTAAATGCACAGCTCTGACAGTGATAATCTCTGTGTTGCTACAGCTGTCTTCTGGGTAGAACCTCCCAAAAGGCTTTTTTTTCCATTCAACCACCTACTAAAAACACAGATGCCAGGACCTCAGTGGCATTCCAACACTTTTTACTGGAATTCAGAGAAAATTGTGAGCTATTCCTGCAGAGAGCTTCACTTCACACTATACAACTATACAGTGTTTAGCACCAGGTTTTGTTGGGCGGGTTGGGGGAAGAGGATTCAGAAGCTTTGCAGTCATGAGAAACCAAAGATCTCTCAGAATACAGTTAGACCTCCCAAGAATTTCCAGAAAATTATCATTAACCAAAAACATTAACTTCCTTCATTTCTTAAAAGCGTGCCTTACTTCCCCGGCATGTGTTTACATTACCCCACTGATTTGCTTCTTCTTTGCTGTTGCAACTTCTGTGGTTAACAATACCACTGAGAGTATTGTCCTGTGTGCTTAAAACCTCTGGCCTAAGCTTTTATATCACCACAAAGGAACAAGATTTTCTTTTTTGCCCTAAGCATGAGCAGAGATTTTATCCTTTGAGAATTCGTGTATGTACGAAATAGAGCAGTCTTTAGTGAGGGCAAACAGGGCCTTGGAATTTGAGAAACCCCAGTGCTAATTTCATGCTTATGGAACAACCAAAAAATTTGGCTTCCCTGTGATCTTTCCATTCAAGTTGGAGGAAAAGTATCTGTCTACCTTTTGTAAGGATATAAATGAGTTGGTGAAACTCATTGATTCGTTACACATGCACACGCCGAGCTTTGGGAAAACCAAGTGAACAAAACTTCTGCAACCACAGATGACTCCAGGTACCTCAGACCTCACTTACAAATTGTAGTATTATCATTAATAGTAATTACCACATCAGTATTCCAGGCATTTTGAAGTGACTGCATGTTGATCCCATTCCAGCTGGAGGGACTGTTGCCCCTACAAATATTGCACAGCAACTCTGTTTATATGTTGGACAAGGAGATTTCTCAACTCTGTTGGGGAAGAGGGTTTTTACTGAAAAGTTGATTTCATGCTGAATCATTCTCCATAGATCATCTGAGACCCCAAATGCAAAGGTTTTTATGCTAAAGGTAACCCAGAAGAGGGCCTTTCCCTTTCCCTTTCTCTCTCTCTCTTCTTCTTTTCTTTCCCTCTTCTTGGTCCTTACTAATCTCCTCCGTGCCAGAACCATAGTTTGGTATGATTAGGATGTATTCTAGCTTTAACTACAAATGGTGTAAAAGAAACATGAAAATAAGGCTGTCTAAATCTATGATTTTCCTTTCTTCCTGAAGAAATGAAGATTGTTACCCAGAATGTTCTAATACCTGTTTATATATAACTTATTTTTCACTGCTATTTTTTCATTTCTAAATTCTTTTATATTTGTCACTGCAACTCCCACATGAACAAACCCCATTAACAAATATGCCCTTCTTTTTGTCATCCTTTCTCACACATAGCTGAGGAGCCAACAGAAACACTGCCAGTCCACTACTGTTAATGGGAACCATATGAGTCACTGCAGGTGTGGTATGTCTGGTTCAAAAATTGAAGTTTTATAATTATTGACAAAATCACAATAGTCTAGAGCCATGGAAAAATAAAATATCTTTCTTTTTAAATCACTGGGTCCCCACTCAGTTTTCTCCTTCCATAATTTCTTCACTCATCCCAGAACAATTTGGAGAATTAGTACCACCAGCACTGCTGGGCATTATAGTAAATTATCTTCTACCAGTGAGAGCATGGCTCTCCTTGTAAAAGAGAAGGAGAAATCTGAAGGGCTTTTTAATAGAAAAATGGGGACTACAAAATTTTTCTGTATCTTATCTAAGATAATTCTGTGGATGATTTAAGGAATTTTTACTTCTGCTGAGTTGATTCTATTATCCACAGTAAAAAGTAAACCTAAAGAAATATTGTTTTTTGAACTAATGAAAACATGAATGCAACAAGCCTAGCTACACATACATTTGTCTTTGGCTTTGAATTGAAGATATTGTGACTGCCAAACTCACCTCCACAATGTTAAATGGCAAAAAATTTGGGTTTTGATGTAAATGCTTTGAACTACTGCTATCTAAAGTAAGTTTCCAGGCACGTGACAATACCCCCCTTAAAGCTTTCTAAGTGTGCATTCTGTAAGATTTTGATGGACTAGAGACTGACTGAATTTGCTTAAAAATACACATCACTGAATATTAAATCTGTGTTCTTCACAACTAATAAGAAACTTACCTTCAGTAGGCAAATTAACTGTAGAAGTGAGAAACATCCCCTTCCAGTTAAAGTTATCAAGTGTTTAATAAGCAAAATCTAAGCAAAAGCTGTGTGCTAAATGCTAAAGGTGTGCTCATTTGTCAGGTCAAACTAGTGAGGCTGGAAGTCAATTTTGCTATCAAAAAAGTGGTATTCAGGTGGTTGCAAAAAAACCACACAGATGTTTACAGAACATCAGATTCTATCTTTGAGCAGTATCACAACCCCCTGTTCATGATACTGATCAAATAAAAACCAGTACTTTAGCTACAAAAAAATCATTCCAGAATTACAAACATAGTATTGACTGTAGTAGCATTTCAGGATATTTCCATAACACAGCAAGTTAAGCATGCTTAAATGATATTACCATACATTATGACATATTACAAGTTCCTGTAAGGACATTTACTGCTGAAGTGTGAGCACTAACATTCATTACATAATAGATTAGTGTATTAATGATGTAGGGAAACATTCATGTAACTTGCTGCTGCTATTTCAAAAAAAATATATAACGTAGCTATTTCTGGCCATTAATGATATGATGATATTTCATAGCTATTGCACTTTGTGAACTGGATATTTTCCAGAGCAGTTTAATCCAGATTCTGTTATAAATTGTTGCTTTGCATAACCCAAGGTAAAGGAACAAAAGGAAAATAAAACAAAAGAAGAAAGCAGTAATCAATTTCTATTCTCCCCTGAATCCTTGAAGCAGCCTCTAAATTGCATCAGCCAGAGGTGGAATCCAGGGGTTTTAAGATGCAAGAGAAGATTTTTGGAATGATTTGAGAGCAAGGCACATTTTCTCTCTGAATATTTCCCAGGTTATTCATAAAGAGCTCTCTGTGCTGGGAAGACTGGCTAACACTCAGGTTTTGCATACTTAGCTGAAAGGCTAAAAAAGGTGTCTAGTTCCACTTCACAAACTGGTAAATAGGGCCAGATAGAAGTTAGGATTTCATGATTTGAATGGTGTTGAAAGAGCTTAAGATTTTTTAACAAAATCTCAGTATTTCTGCATTGTAGTATTTTAAAAGAAAAGTTAGGAAATCCAACTGAATTTCACTGCAAGGTATGACCTCTGGTTTCAAAGAGCAGCATACCAATATATCAGCATTAATCAGCACAAGAAATTGCTGCGCTGTACTTTGTAATTACTAAGGTTGCATGCCTTTCTTGTTGGTATTTCAGAAAAAAAGCTAAAACAGCGTTAAATATGCACATCTGTTAGATCGGAGTTAAGTTTTTTAAGGTCTGATATAGAAAAGTCAAGTTAAATTAAAGAGAAACCACTTTGATTAATGTAGTTTCTCAAATGTCTACCTTTTTGCCCCTCCTTTTTCCTACAAAATTGTTTATTAATCTAAGGAATAGACATGTGGAGTTTTGGAATACTTCTGGAAGAAATGAATTGATCACATTGCAGCCCAATACAATTCATTAACATCATATTATATTGTAGTTAATGCAAAAGAATGCTTTTTTTTCTTTCCTTTTTGAAGTGGCAACCAAGGTTTTAGAGATACTGAGTGATTTAATTAATATTAATGCAGGATAGAGTAAACACTTAGTCTATAGAAGACTTGAACACTTTTTCAAAACTGCCTCAGTCTTATCAGCTACATAAATATTTGTTTGAAGAATGTTTTGGTCCATCACTTGTTACAGTAGCATAGTATGCAGTATCTTCTATCTTGCTTTATATCTAAAAGACATTTTTCTTCACTTTTGTTTGACTGAAAAACTCTGCAAATGTGGTGGTGTTATTCTTCAACTATTTCCCCCAGTTAAATAGCTGTTTAGCTCAGAAGTGCCATTACGTTGGCACAAAATCTCAAATTACCTGAGACCTTGTTGCACACTGAAATATGTGATGGATTTTTACTTCCTATTTGTAAAACAGTACATTTTATTAGGGCCATGCACATCATTTGCTACAGATAAAAAAATCTTTAACTATTAACTATATTACTCTTTGTAGGCCCTGGTAGCTCTGATACTGTCAGTACTGTAATGAAAGCAGAAAAATTTGTGGTTTCTGACTACACAAATGCAGCTGAGCCTTGTGTTGGTACTGCTCTTAGAACAAAACACTGGTGGCTTCTATCCTTAATATCTTCTGTAACTAATCTTGTACCTGGACAACTTAGCACCCCTTACAGCTCAGTGAGACTGGAATGGACATGTTCCTATAGCACTGCCCATATTCTATCACTTCTGGTTTTCAGGATACTCCAGCTCTGAGACTGTAAAGGCAACATATTTACGTGCAAAAATTAAAACCAAGTTGAATGGGATATTGTACTGTGTTATTATAAGGAAAGATTTCCATGAGGAGCAGCACAACCAAAGCAGAGTACTGTTTCTCTGGCTTTGAATGAAGGGGCAAACCCCTGTGTGATTGAATGTTGATAAAGTCAGTGTTAGTGTAAAGAACTGGACATGGAAAAACATATGTTTGTGTCACAGTCTTAGAAGAAAAAAAGAAAAGCTTTGAAATGGAAATTTGCTTCCTAAAATAATTTCGATGTCTAAAAGTACACGGAGGCGTTGATTCTGTCTCAGTTAAAATGTAAGTATACGTCTTGCGTGCAAAGACAAATATGAAACTTTTAATGGCTGTAATTAATTAGGTACTTCCAGCCTTTCATTCTGTCATCAAATTTGTGTTTTCTGTCACTAAAGCCAACACCTAAGCAAGAAGCTGGGACATTAGGTGAGAGAAGAGATTGTGTTTCTAAAGGTCATGCATACATGCTGTTTTTATTTTAGGTGATTAACAAAAATATAGGCTAATTGTTCATATACTTTAATGACACTTCTGCTTACAATTTTGTGTGAAAATTGTGACAATTTTAAAATAGAAATAACAACCTTTATGCTCTTCTCAAACTGATAGAATAATTTTTTTATAGTATAAATTTAAAAAAAAAAAGAAAGAAAGTACTATCTGTAAACATCTTTTTCAGTGAAAAAGCTCATTATTCATAATGCCACCAGCTATGCTTACATTTATTTTCTCCTTACTCCTGATTGAACTACACTGATCAAATACCACAAGGTTAAAAATTACTGCCATTAATGGAGAAAAATGCATGGAACAAATGGTATTTTTAAAAGATGTAGTTAACAAAGGTCAAAAGGTCAAAAGAGGTCAATAATCCTGCTGCATTAGTGTTTGCAATAAAACATTGGCAAGGATTGTTATAAGCCACTTTGTTTCTCTTCATATGTTTTGGGAAAGGGATTATTTTTTACTCGTAGCTAGTAAAGCACAGCTCAAACTGGGAACACAATTTCTCTCTCACTCTATCAAATCCTCTACCCAGAAAAAGTAAGGATTATTTGGAGAACTTCCATACTTTATCCTACATGGGAATAAGCCTGGCCATAGAAAAGCAGACGTCCAGATCATAAAAAGTAAAATTTTATTGTTTAAATGCCTCCTTGCAGTGATGGAGAGACCCAGCTGTAAGTCTGCTCTGTGATGTGATCCTTGTTCCTCTTATGGCAATTCTATTCTGGTTTTGATAAATATTTTTATTATTGGTCAATACATAGAAATGCAAACTTTTTGAGGAAAAAAAATTAGTTTATATTAACTGGTATTTTCAGGTGCAGAAATGTTAGGTGGAGGGCTCTTTTAAGGTAAAATATATTCCCTGAATTCCCATTGAGAGTGAACTCCTGATGTACAGGAGAAAAAACAGAAAAATCAGAATGGGATGGATATGGAGGTATTTTGTGAGGCTTTTTCATGGTTCTGCTTTAAGTTTTTTCCTGCACTAGGTGTTTGCATATAGATGAGAAACTGAATGGGAGCTAATCCAAGCAGAAGCTTTTTGTTGTGCTCTGAAAAAATGAGTCTTTCAATCTAATTTACTGTGTTATAAAAATTCAAAGCATAAAGTCTGCTCTAGTTGAAGTATACTCTTTTCCTCCTACAAACATTGCTGTACTCCTTGTGCACACGTCCATTAAGGGATGCTAATGTCATGGATGTAACTTCAGTGACTTTAGTAAAACTGATGAAAAACTACATTTTCTTTTTCAAAGAAGTAGTAGTTTACATGTGAGCCCTTACTCCTAGGCCACTGCCTTATGCTGCTCAGAGGGGCAGACCCGCTCCAAAACTTAATGGAGTTTTGAATTTCAGATTTCTTCAGGTACCTATAAACAACCACTACTCTTCCCTTCAAGAGGTACCATCTTTTCACCTGCTCTGAATTTTCTCTTCCCATCTTTCATTTTCCAGGTCTTAGGCTATAAATCCTCTGCTTTTATCAAAGCACACAACCATCAGTAGGGTACTTTTGCTACCCCTTGTGACCAGAGTTCTCCTTCATGTGTCCTCTCCTGTGAAAGTAAGAAGCATATTTTTGACTGATGTGTCACACCAGAACTGGTTTTTCCTCTGGATCAGAAACCTACTCCCAGATTTCTTTATCCTCAGCAGAGGCAGGGGCAGATGAAGAGGCTGAAGTCTACTGTTCAGAGGTCATAACTGGGAGAAAGCTGTCATACAAGAGGAATCTGCTTACAGCAATTTAGTGGCTTAACCCCAGCTAAGTGCCATATTAAAGTGAATTCATTTCCCCATCCCCAACACTGAAGGGATAAGGAGGAAAATCGTGGGAGAAAAGAAAATAGAACTTGCGGGTCAAAATAAAAACAGGTTAATAATTGAAACAAAATAAAACCAGATAATAGTGATTATACTAATGCTAGTGCTGCTCCTGCTACTACTTAGAGTAATTTTAATAAAAAGAGAGGGAGAGAGGGAGATACCCCCCAAGCGATGTACAATTGCTAAACCACCCAGTAACAAATTTCCAGCCCATCCTCAAGCAGTGACTGGCAGCTCCCATCCAACTCCCTCACTTTATGTTCTGAGCATGATGTTCTGTGGTATGGAATATCCCTTTGGCCAGTCTGGCTCAGCTGTCCTGACCGTGCTTCCTCCCAGCTCCTTGTGCACCTGCTTACTGGCTTTGCATGGGAAACTGGAAAGTCCTGGACTTGGTGTAAGCACTGCTCAGGAGCAACTAAAACACCACTGTGTTACTGACATTGCTCTCATGCTGAATCCAAAACACAGCAGTGTGCCAGCTATTAGGAAGAAAATTATCCCAGCCAAAATCAGGACAGCAATCTGTGTCTATGAACATACAGACTGTTGAATTTTGTTGCAGTAATTAAGCACCCTTGATATTTTATAACTTAATATTGAAAATATTAAGTTTGGGATAACAAAAATAACATTTTGGCCTAAACTGTAGTTGCCAAGAGAGGTACAATTTTTTGATCAAGCCAGACAAGTAGTAAAAGTCATGCCCCTGAATGTTTGGCAGCTGCATTTCTGTGTTTACCCAGCTACTGTGCCTCCAAAGTCTATGAGAACCAAGAAGAGGCAGAACTTTTGAAACATTCCCATTTTTCCAGTTCTCATGTTTCTTTCTCCCCCTGCCCCTTTTAACATAGGCAAATTAAAAATTTTTAACCAATGAATACTAGTGGAGAAAGGAGTAAAACAAATCTGAGCCCTAATTCAGTGAAATTATCTTTGTAGCGTTGCTCAGAAAGCTTATAAATGTTGGAATTATGAACATAAGTGTTGTCTCTTAAGTAAAATCAGGATGCTGATGGATTTTGAAAAGGTAGGCAAATTAGCCATAAAAGACTAGTTGTGGTGTTAGATTAAATACATTTATAATTTGTACATTAATAATATGAATTTCTTTTAAGTTTACTGTCTGTAAATAATTTTAAAGGCTACAATATTTTTTTCATCTGTTAATGTTCTTGTCAATCATTAACTTCCATTCTCTTTGGAGAAGGATCTGTAGCTAGTCTTTTAATTAAATGGTAGTGTGCTTACTCCTAACTCTGAAGCCTTGAAGGCTTCATCATCATATGACTGATGACAGTATTTTGGCCATCATGCTAATTTATTGCCTGAAAGCTGAAATTTACATAGTTAAAAATATTTCAAGTACCAGTATTTACCATGTTACAGGTAATAGACTGTAGCAGTTGTAGTTTCACTTACAACAACTTCATTGTCTAAATGCTAATAGAGACACAATTAATCCCCCCTGACACAGCTAAACCAGTAATTACCTAATACCATTCATGTGGTGTGGGGTTAATTGAAAGAGGTCTTGACACTTATGACCTGTCAGTTTTGCCTCATCAGCTTGACCCAGGTCAGAGATTCTCCCTGACAACTTTTGCTTATCAATAAAGCCTTACTTTGTCTAGAAACAGCAGGTGCATATATCTATATCTGTGTGTACACATGTATACCATAAGGGGGTATATATATAAAAATACATATATGCACAATAATAGCTAAATATAAACATTAAATATTTGTGGAATTGATTTTTAAATCTTATTTTTTCTTTTGAAGCAATATAGGAATAATGTAAATTGAAAAGTGAAGACTGTCTTACTTTTGTATGTAGCTAAAATACGATACCAAAGCAGATTTTCCAGATGAAACTAGAGCAAATTTATTGTTGCTTATGTGATCACAAATATTTCTGAAAAAAGAATTGGTCTGACACGAGATTTTTAAGTGCTAATATATATAAAACTGAGTCATCTTTAGTGTCAAACAGTTCTTAGTGACTGATGCACCTGTTAGAGGGATGCAAGATTAAGGTGCGTCTTGAATTTTATGCTGTGTTGTAAACTGAGGGAAATATGTATTCCATTATATCTCCCAAACTCATTAAACTGTATTTCCCTCTGAACATTAGAAAACACATTTTTATGGTGAGAGGGACCAAGCACTGGCTCACGTTGCCTTGGGAGATTGTGAAATCTCCATCCTTGGAGATAGTCAAAAGCTGTCTGCACACACCTAGAACACACATCTGTTCAGCTGTATGAACAGCTCTAGATGCTCCTGCTTGACCAGATGACCTCCAAAGGTCCCTTCCAACCCCAACCATTCTGTGATCCTAGGATATAGGTAAAGTGGACTAAAGAAAACCATCTGAAGTTCTCTGGCAGAATAAGCTCAGTTTCTGTGTGAAGACAGATATAGTGTTGAAGGCAGCCTTGCCCTGATATGTTGCAGCTGTGTTAATTACCAAAGAGTGGGAGCAGCCTTGTCCTCAGAGCTATGGGTGTGATAAAGAGTGAAACTGGGAGGGAGTCAATGGGAGTCTGTTGGCTGTGCTGTCAGGAGAAAAGGACAGACAGGGTTATGTGGCTGGGCTAGGGAGAGGAAGGAGCAAGGTGGGACTGCAGTAGGAAGAGAGAATATGGAGAGTAAGAGCCAGAGCTGTGTGGAACTGCCTGTGGGAGGCTACAGAGAAAAGGTATGAGAGATTTCTAGATAACAAGGTGTTGACGCTTGAAGCCTTCTTTGGTGTCAGTCGTACCTCCTCTGTTAGCTCTGTAATTAAGAAGTATATGCTGCCTCTGTGGGTATGAAAGACACCCAGGTAGGAAGCTCCAGTACCAGATGCTTGACCAGCCTCATTGCTTAATTGTTGGTTTATTTCTTACCCTAGGTAGGACCACTCCAACTGGCAAGGCCTGGGATAAAGCCCAGAGTTTAGATAAGTTTCCCTTGACAATACTGTCCAGAGGCAGTGGAGAAAAGAGGGAATGAGGGTGCTCTGTTAAACCATACTGTTTATGTCCCCCTGTTGGCTCACCCCAGCACCCTTCCACATGGCAGCTCAGGCAATGTCACTTATCCTCTAGTCTCATTTTATAGTAAAACTGCTCTAGAAGCTTATGGCACAATCCTCTAATTATTCCAGAGTTTAGGACAAAACCCCACATGATAATAATGGGGAAGTAGGGAGAACAAGTGCTTTGATGGACTGAGTCAGCTTCCCTGTGGTCTGGTATGGGTCTGGGCCTGGGCCCTGGGAAAGGTGGAGGGAGCCCAGGTGAGCTGGTGGTATCCTCCATTCCCAGTAGCAGCCAGTTACAATCATCCTGATAGATCAACAACTCCTAGCCCATGTGGGGCTGATCTTAACACAGCCACCCAGTCCTCTGTTAGTTTACCTGCATCTAATTCTGTGTTAATCGCACTTTAAAGCTGCAGCTGTCAATATAACATTTATAATACTCCTAAGATGAACCATAATGCATGCAGTTATTAGTGCACTTTCAGTGAAGATTTACTAGTAGGTTACTCTCCCTCCAGAGAAAAAGAGCAGATCCAGCAAACTGACCTGGCAGAGGCCCTCTGCATACTTAACCCTCAGTTCTTTATGTACCACATGCACTGTAATCTTGTTTTCTCTGACATTTCTCAAATGCACTAATCCTTTCATCTGGTGAGATCAAATCTGAGCCCTCATTCATTTTATGCTAAGGCACCCCATGGGCCCCTCAGACAGTAACTTCTCTTCCCTGCCTGCAGTTGGTCAGTTGTGGTTTCTGTCTATTTCCTCAATGTAAAAGTACATTTTGCTGCTTAATTCGCCTCCTAAATCTGACTCAAATGTGCTGATTTGCATCTATTGGCCTATGTATAGTTATTTTGAATGTATACTAAAGTAAATCACATTACTAAAGAGATGAACTTTCTTAGATCAGAGGGCTAAAAGGCAGACCGTGCTGCCAATCCTGTCACTGGAGGATGTATCCCCATAAATACCTTGTGAACTAGACAGGAGAACAAGAGACTGCTGTCGATAATGCAGTGTGTTGTGCCTTTCCATCACCAGCAAAGGGAAAGTATCTCCCAGTTTCAACAAGAGCTGAGATTCTTCACAGGCAGAATAAATTTAAGAGCAAAGGCCATTTTGTATTTCACAGGAATATATAACTACTGACAAATCACTAACAAAATTTTTCTAGTCAGATCAACTGATATAGTCTTCAGTACTCTTTCTCTTTTGTATACAACAATGTTCCCCAGTTCCCTCTGTTAATTGAGATGAAAAAACTTTAGAAGCAGGTAGAAAAAGTGATTGTTTTCTAAAATGCTTATTGGAGATTTTAGGGAAGCGAGTTCTTATCAATAATATTTATGAAAAAATAAAAAGGTTATGGAATTGATTTTGTTGAATTTCCTAAAATTGTATGATGCTTAATCCCATGAGTAGTCCCAGGAAAGTAGTTTGTACTTCTCAGATATCCTGGTTTTACCTTCTAATGGGTATAATCTGGCAGCATATTACATTCAATTTGTAGAAATGGCATATTCTGTTACTGATATCTGCTTGATATCTCTAGCAGGTCTGAAAATTTGTCACAGAAAACTCTTCGTTTTTCTTCTATTTGTCTTTTGTTTTTCTCCTTAGCTTTCTCTTTTCAGTTCACCTCAGCCCTCTCTTTTTTTCACATGCTTTATCTCCATGGTATTTTTGAACCATAATGCACTAGATAGAGAAATTATCTGAAACTGCCAACCACTGAAATAAAATATCTTATGGCTATCAGGATATGATTATTTCTTGTTGTTGTAGATTTATATATATACTCCCCACCTAGTCAATGAGATGCACGTGTCTCTGTTGTTTGGGTACTTTTTGAACATGTAGTAAATATTATTTCTGGCACGTGTGTTACTGATTGTTTCCAGAAGGAACAAAACATAAGGCAGCATCATTATGTCTGGTAGATCCAGGCCACACTCTCAACAGTGGTCTTGTTTCTATAAATTAGCTAAATGGTTTCCAGAGAATGATGTGCTGAACTATTTGGGACACATTTCTTTTAAGAAAATGATGAAAGGATTTCCAAGTAGTTCCAAATGGTGCAAATTTGCCCTGTTTAACATTCAGGCATACTAGTCACCTGGAATGTATCTATAAAAGATTGAGGCTGTGACAGAGTAATTTACTTTTATTTAATCTTTACTTTGATTCTAAGCACTGCATTTGTACCTAATAAGACATTACCATATTAATAAGGATTTAATATAAAGTCGTGAATAGAATAATTTTGTTTATGGCTTAAATCTGTATGAAGTGTTTCTTTACATATATTTGCATTTTAAAGAACTGGACACCTTATGTTCAAAGATAAAATTGTTGCCTCATTCTGGCAGAGAATACAGGATATGTTTTTGTAAAATGGTAAATCTCAGACTTCATCTGAATAGGAAATAAAGTTCTCTAATAAAAGTTGGGGTTTTTTGTGCTGATGGCATAAAGAAGCTAACAGAAAGCATTTGATTACTCCAAATTGCTTTACTTCCCACCAGTTTATAAAAGGAATAAGAACAAAGACATAGAAATATTACAAAATTATCAAGGTTCACAGGATTGCCTAGGGCAACATCAAATAGAGAAAAAACAACCTTTGTTTTCATCTTTAATTTTGTATCCTGAAAATAATTTCTTTGCAAGATACTTCCAGAATGAATGCTTCTTGTCCCAAAGGAAGTTGATTTTCATTGCATTTGCAATATCTGATTGGGTGACACTGAGATCTGCCATTATTTCAAATTATTGTAGTGGTCTCTATTGGAATCTGAAGAGTGAACCAAACAGAGAATTCTTTAAAGTGCAAGGGTTGAGCAGCATTAAACTCTGTTCACATAGAAACAGATTTTTTTGTGTTGATAGGAATCTATATGCTTTCCTATAAAAGAAAATATGACTGTTCCAAAAGCTATTTTTTTGCTTTAACATGACCAGATGAAATGAGACAATAACCAAAATCTTTTTCTAATGTTTATTCCCTCGTTTCTGATGATCTGGATTTTCTTCTTCTCCTTAAGGCAGGGGTTCCCTAGTATTTCCTAGATATACAGAGAATATACAGCAATGCATCTCTCGTGAATTAGTGCATCCCACCTAAATTCAGAAATTGGTTTATGCTAGTTTAATTAATTTTTAATATCTATTTTTTCAATATGTGTGGTGTTTAGACAGTTGCATAAAATGTTAACTTAAAAAATCATAAAAAACAGAAGGAAAGATTTGCTGATTCTGATCTGCTTGCATTGTTTGCATGAACTGCTTCACAAATATTAATGGGTAGTGTTCTGATAAAGTCTGTACCTGGAAACTCAGACCTCAACCTTTAACAGACTTGCTGATTGCAAAATAACTCATGGATATCTAAACTAAGAAGTGAAAAAGTTAAAAATTCCATTTTCAGTGAGAAAAAAGTCAACAGTTCACTCAAATTCCAAAGAGAAAACAAAATACTGGAGAATGAGGAAATGGATTGAGACACATCGCTAGAAATCAACACATTCTTTTGAAACTCCCTTTCAAGAGAAGATTGCCAAATTTCTCAGAGCTACATCTTGAACCTGCTTTGGGATTATTTTGTTCTGTTCTTTTGCAAAGAAAAAGATTCATTTTTCCCCAATTCACAGGCAAACTGGCTGTTGTTCAAAGTTGTACTTTCAGGTAAAAGCACAGCATAAAGCAAAGCTAGCAATTTGCATTACCAGAGCTATGTTGCTTTTGTTGCCATTGCAAACAACATGGACTTTCATTATAAACCTGCTTCATAATACAAACTTTTTCTTCCCCAACTTCTAATCCCATAGCCTTTCATTAAAACCCTCCTTTAAAAGTGCAACTCTGAAATAATAATGATCAGCAGTGCCAGAGACTGACTTAATCTCTAAACAGTGCCAGCAGCTTTCAGAACAGCTCAATGTGCTAATTACTTCAAACATGTTTCACAATATGGTCTTTCATTTCTGTACTTTTTTACAGTGAAATCCTATCATTTTAGTTTGCAATGGCTATTTCTTTCTGCTTTATGTAGTATAATTTTAAAAGAACTGAAAGACTTGTTAAGAAATGTAAACTGGTTGAAATGAAGCCTATTGGAAGGGTTTTGTTTCATTTTATCTTGACAATAATGGTTAATGAAACACAGCCTTTGCCATCAGTAAATGTCACTTTTGACCTGTAAATTTTCTAAAGGAGTAAAAAAAGAATCTAAACATGCTGAACTTTCCTAAACAAATATATATTTTTAAACTGAAACCAAAAGGAAGCATCACTTCATTTATTGGTGCGGCAGGGGCAGAAGGGTTACTTTGTTAATAACTGAGGATCAGGAAGCTTATATGAAACTTGCATGTGTATCCAGAACCACCTTGGACAGCCAACATAGTTATTCCAACTTAGTTTATGTTCAAGGAGACAATTAGTCTCCTGGCTGCCTAGAGTGGAAGAAGAGCTTTACTACTTTATCATGTCAGTGCTTGTTCAAAAAGTTCTTATGTTTCTGGTTGTATGAGTCCTAGAAGCCAGACTACTTTTGCTCAATTTTTAAAATTCTTAGGTTAAAGCTCCTTTAAAAACTTTTCCTTGCTTCTGTATGAGGCTTGACTAACTGAAGAACAGATTCTGCTTTCCCTATTTTCCTACAGTACAACTTAAAGCAGAGTGGATGAGTGGTGACCTGACAGAGGTTTTCTCCATCCTACTTGCTATGCTTCATGTAGTCAGATAATTTATTGCACACAGAGAGAAATTAAACTGCTATTAACACTTCTGAGTCAGTGGTTTCAATACTTGTTGAAAATACACAGCATAACGAGTTCAGCCATCTTGGCCATTTGTCCCATGTAATCTGAACATGCATCCCAGAACTAACATATAATTTTAACATAAGAAGGTTGGATTACTCAGAATTTCACTGAAAGATGAGTTTGGCTTGTCTAGTCTCTTGGGATTGTCTAGTCCAGTTTTCTTGCCCAAGCAGAGTCCATTAGAGCGGGCTGCTCGGTGCTGTGTCCAGTCAGGTTTTGTCTATCTCCAAAGACAGGGACTCCACCAACTGCCTGGGCAGCCTGTTACAGCGCTGGATCACCCTTCCAGTAAGAAAGTTCCCTGTTGTTCATAGATGCCTGTTCATGCCTTTGTCCTTTTAGTGCATACTACTGAGAAATGTGTGTCTCACTCTTCCTTATTTTCCCCATTGCATATTTACACTCATGGGTAACATCCTTCCTGAACCTTCTCTTCTCCAGGCTGAATAGTTCCAGCTCTCTCAGCCTCTTCTCACGTATGAGATGTTCCATTCATTTAATCCCCTTGTGATCTTTTGCTGCACTCACTCCACTATGTATATCTGCATCTATTTTTTTTTTTTTTTTAATGGGAAGCCCAGAACTCCAGAGAAGTCTCACCAGTGTTGAGCAAAGAGGAAGGATCACTTTCTTGGACCTGCTGGCAATGTTTTGCTTAATGCAGTCTAGGCTGTTAGCAGCTTTCATTGCCACAAGAACACACTACATATTAATGGTCAACATATTGTCCACCTGGATTAAAAGGTCTTCTGTTGTCAGGGTTCTTCCAAGCCATTTTGCAATCAGCCTGTACAAGTACAGGGCTTATTCCTCCTCAGATGGAGGACTTTGCTTTTCCCTTTGCTGAACTTTGTGCATTCTTCTCTCTTCCCTTCTCCATACTTTTGAGGTTCCTCCAAATTATGGCACAGCCATCTGGGTGTGAAGCACTCCTCCCAACTTTGAACCATCTGCAAAATTGCTGAGGGCACACACTGTCCTATCATTCACATCATTAATGGAGATGCACTAATGACATTGTGGGAGCCAGCAGTGGTCCCTGAGGTAAAATCCTAATGACAGGATTAGGATTTTTCAGTCCTGGAAAATGTAAAACTCATCTATTCAAAAGAAAAAGAAAAAATCCTTTAGGGGAGCTGACATAGATATAGATAAAGTCAGTCATACTCTTTTGAAGTACTTGATGTTTATTTAATTTGTAGTGCACACATGTCCTGCAGACCATCTTAGTTATTTACTCTTGTAAATGACTGTGACTCTAGAGATTCACCTAAGAAGGACAGTCTTTCTGTTATTTTTCTTAGGGATTCTTATCAGATATAATTTTCACCTGACCCAGTACTGGGGTAGAAAAGAGAGGCATTAACAGAGAACTGTTCTGAAATGGAAGTAACTGGGAATCTGTAAATCTGTTCAATCTCAGACATTTCTGTACCTAGATGCTCACACCTTTTCCACCAGAGTAAAGCAGTTCCTACTTAATTTAGAATCACTCTTAAAACAGAGCAATAAGAATAAAAATACAGGGACATTTACAAGAAACCAAGACTGTTTGGTACATTAAGAACTGAGCTGGAAAGCAACTTTTGCAGATAATGTAAATGACAGATTTTTTTTTTAATGGTTTGTTCTCCTATGATATTAAAGAGCTTTTCAATATGCAAACTTATTTAATCTTCAAATTATATTGAGTGGAATATCTTGAGAACTTGCAACCAACCCATGTCATGGTATGACAAAAGATCACAAATACTGATCTTTTGTCATCCCATTACGTTTCAACATGTTAAAATGAACTTGTCTCTTGAGTCTGCTACCTGCACTATGTCCGCCCTGTGCCTTGGATTACTTGGAATGAGTTTCAAGGGTTAACAGAGAGAAAACATCAGTTCCTTCAGCAGATTTGCTTGTTTGGAGTAGTCAGGTTATCAGCATGACAGGTGTTACCATAGGGGATGACTGGATAAATCCCAGTTTTTAAGAGAATCAGATAAAATAATTTATCTGAGAAAATAAGGCTGGGCATTCAATTTATGCTCCATAACATTGCAGTTTGCACTACATAAAGAACCTGACCTCCAAACATTAAGGTTTACAAAGGGCAAGGTTGCCACATTTAAAATCCTAGGGACCTTAGAGGTTTATCAGTCTTAGTGTGTTGGAAGGGATGGACTATGCCATGCACATTTGCAGTAGAAAGAAGCAAAGAAAAAGTTGTGCCTAAATAGCAAAGATAAGCCTCTCAATGATCAGATAAATGGGAAGAGCTAATGACTCAATTAGGATGCTCTAGATAACTGAGGAAGATTTATAATTTGGCAAAGGCTCAGCAGAAAATTGTTTTATGTGTTTTGCAGTGGAAGAATAATTATGTTGTGTTTATAACACAGGTATGTTGGACCTTATCCTGGTAGTCTTTTTTGCTTAACAGAATTGTTCCTTGATTTCAGTGTGACTTCAGGTCCTTAGCATGAGACAGCTATTAACTTCAGGAGATGTACTGCTCAGAATATGACAGGGTTGCTATACTTACTGAGTTTATCTCTGCTGATTGTCACAAAGCACAGATAGGTGGTAAAGGGCTGTGGAACAGGTATCATTTACCTCATCATGCACACACACAGAGTCCCTGGTACATAGGGAGAGGTGACCCACAAGCATATCAAAGCAGCTTTGTGTGCTCCCCCAGCAGAAAACTTTCCCAAGCAAATTATGCCTGAAATGTTAAAATGCATTGCATGTCACTGCATACTGTTTACCTTTCAGGAACCGTCCCCCTTCCCAACAAACCAATACTCTTCCCCTGCCAAAAAACTCTGAAGATGCTACTCAAAGTGGAGTTCTTAGGAAGCTTGATAGACAACACAGATCTGTGGGATTTTATGGGGACTTGGATACGATATCTTCAGAGTGCCCTGGATTGTGCAAACCCTAAGAAAGAAGCAGTTTTATCCTGGGATCTCAAATTACTGTGTAAGCAGATAGAGGTATTACTGTCACAAGTGGAGAAATAGGAAAAGAGACATTTTATTTCCAAGATTTTACAGTGGTCTTTTCCTCCACTGGACATTCCAAATGAGTGCAAGTCCATAAGGGAAAAAAAAGGAGAACTAAGCCACTAAGCATATAAAGCATTAGAATATGACAGGCAAGTGTACTGGTGTTTTTAGCAGGCTACATCAAACTGAAATATAAGGCTTGATCAGACTGACCTTTGCAAAAGGTCAGCATTTTGGTGTTATAAATCATACTGTTCTGAGCACTTCTAGTTTTGGCTTTCTTCAGAATCATTGCAGAGTGATTGCAATCACAGGGCTGTGAGGAGGCCAGTTCATTAAATTGCTGACTTGGCTGCTTGCAGATGTTTCAGGCAGGTGTTCTCTGCAGACCAGGAAGTTTGCTTTCTTCTGCGACGTGTTGCACTGCGGGTCAGAGGTGACACCTCAATGGCAAGGTCTCAACTGCATGGCAAGTCTCAGAGGTGTTTGTTAAGGGAGAAAAAGAATTCAGTCTCCTTAAAATTTATGTACTGCAAAAGATAACTGCACCTGCAGACTGCTTCTCTTATTGGAAACACATGGTGTCTGTTGGAAGAAATATAAAATGCTACTCTGTAGTTCCTGTTGAGAATATGCAGGAACTCTAACGATCAGTATTGGACCAAAGATACCTGAATGATTCATGATTCCAATAGTAGAGAGTTCTGGTTCAAAGTGTATGTTTTTATCGTATGCTTAGGGATTCATGTAAATCCACAAGTGTTTAAAAATTGACTGTGGTCAGTGTTGTATTACCATCCAACAGTTGTCTTGCATAATATAATGTTTGCCAGCAGGCATTCCCAATGACCCAGCTAGTTCATAATTAGAAAAGGTTAGTCCAGTCTTTCCTGGCCACCTGTATGTTGGCTTTGTAACTTTCCAAATGGAAAGAGCAAAGATGGATTCTTCTATATGCTGGAAATGCTGTAAAATGGACCACCCATATTGGAGAATCTTCTGCTTTAGAAGACCACTGTAGGTTTACCAGATAAAAGAAAAGTTTTTGTTCTTGCTAGAAATAGCCTCCAGCAAACAGGTTTTGGTCAGTTCATTAATCAGGTATAAACATTAAAATCATAGAATGATTTTTGTTGGAAGGCACATTACAGGTCTTCCAGTGAACCTACAGAGTCATATCCAGCAATCCATTTTAAGTGCTAGTAATGAGATAACTTTTTTCAACTGGTGATTAATAGGGCCAATGATGCTGGCTGGAAAATCTGGCAAGAAAAACAACAAAAAGTTTCTGTAGTTGGAATGATGCTTTTCAGAACACTTAATATTTGCTGCAACTGCATTCAGTTTTCACAAATTATGACTTACTGCCAACCACAAAGCCCTGATGGAGAAACAGCACTGAACAGTATTTCATTCAGTTCTTTATGAAATATTTTTATACCCATCAGACAGTGCACTGCTGAAGGTTAGCAAGACTTCTACAGTCATAGTTACCAAAGGACAACAAGGATCCCTATGAAGGTCTACATTATCTGCAAAGTCTCTGATGCAGGAAAAAAAAAATCCTATTATCTCTAAGTAGGATATGAGGTCAATGTGGTGCAGAACTGGATTCAGAGCTGGCAGCATGGTGAGTGATGAGCCATCTAAACTAAGCCAGTAGCAAACATTGAGAAAAGAGGTTTTTTTAACCCTATTTCTTCTCATAACTTCTCTTTTGAGTTTGTAACCATGAACTTTGTCCAACTGGGATGGCTTTTTAAAATTAAGTAATATAGGGGAATTTTATAGATTGATTTTTTTTTTTTAGACTTTCTGACAAGAATAGAGAAGAGGAGTTTAGGTTTTTTTCACTGGATTTCTATTTGTAGCACTCATCTAGGATTTGGGAAAGTCAGTTTTAGTTCCTTTTCTATCTGAAAAAATTCATTTCCATTCTGCCACTAAGGTGAGAGAGCTAACACACTCTTAGACCACATTTGCATACCTTGCATTAAAGAACAAGTTATTAACTCATCCTGTTAAAAGGTAAAGCAGGAAAATTGTGTTCACAATTTCAAAATTAGACATATGGGACACATTTGGAAGCATAAATTCTTTGGTTAGCTTGCTAGGCTCTGCTCATTACTGTTATTATGATGCTAATGTTTTACTGATCATATAAAGTCTGTTTTAGGGAACATCTTTATATGCTGCCCATTTTGTGTATTTGCTCAGATTGCTCAATCATTTGAGTCTCACATTAGGATACACATATAGAAGCCCATGTATAAATCTCTCATCACTTGCAGTATGAATCGGAATGTTTTAAAGATTTTTTTTTTGTCTCAGCTGTTTTAATGTGAAACAGAATATGCAGCATTTCAAGCATCAAGAAGATTTCTGCTTTTCTAATTTCCCAATGTATAGAGGTATCATTTGGGGATTTTAGTATATTACCTTAACACTATGCTGTTTCTTCCTGTTTACAAGAAAATGCAGTCAAATGAAACGATAAAAATATTCCCGTGTCATTTTATTCTACTAATTCTGCAGGTGGATTTCTGTAATCTTCACTGCTAAACAGGATAAAACAGGTGAGAAGATGTGATGTTAACATAAGGCTTTTTTCCTGCTAAGTAAATGCAGCCCCCCAAAAAAACCCAACCAAGCAAACAAACAAAATACACCAACCAAACCCCCACAAACAAAAACAAGCAAAACAAAAAAGGGCCCCCTCCCCCAAACCTAACCATAAAAAAGGAAAATTTTAATGAGGAAAATATTTTAAGTATAATCACTTCATACAGCACAGGTGGCTTTTTACAGATTGTCAGGTGAATCTGGTCCTTGACTGTTAGGAAAATGAGAGTGTGCTTGATTATTTTTCAGCTTTTTCCTGAGGGTGGAACTGCTTCTTTATAAATTGCTTGAGATCCATGAAAGACTGTTCTTACTCAGAGTTGCAAATAACAGCAATAGAGCATCCTGTTCTGCAGATTAATTCTGATGTGTGCAAGGCCCCGTTTACATGAATTTCACCTTCTGAGTTAGCGGCTCACTTTCCATCTCCTTGTCTGTGTAATAATTCTTACTTTCTTCTCTTTAACTTGGTCCCTGACAGTTTTTAAATATTCATCAGTTATGATATTCATTGTCTGACCATTATTCCTGGCCAAGCTTCCAGGAAACAAATGAATCCCTAATTCACTTGGGGCATGATCTATTTTCTATTTAAACCATTGGTAGCTTAGGGAAGCTATTGATGAAATATTCTAAAGATGCAACAATTTTAGGTTTCTTTCTTAACACTCCTCTTAGACTCTCTCCACATTAGATAGCTTTCAGCAGGTATGAGCAAGTCATCTGGACCAAAGTAAATCAACACAAACACCACCAGATGATTTCTGCTTGAAGCTCTATGCTGTTGTGCTTCTGCAGCTGAAGGACAGAATTCAGGCTTCATACATTGGTTTGGTTCACAGAATAGTCCAATGGTCTGTCATGAGGTGTGAATGTTCCTGCTCTGAATGCAGCTCAGGACAGCCAGCCTTTGATTTACAGGTCTGAGGTTCTATAGAGGTCATGAGGATGGACTTGGGACCTTGACCCCTAGATAGTTGCTTGTTCTAAAAAACCAAGTAAGTACATGGAAATAAACATTTGAAAGACAAATAAATTCAAAATTAAGGTTCCTCCATAGAGTGTGTCACAATGTAACAAATCCTATGGTAATTTGCCAGATAACTTCCTGATGTAATTAACTGCCTTACTATTTAACTCTACACAGCATTATAAGACAAAGCAGCTGCTATTGACATTAATATTTCATACCAAATCACAATAGGATTTCCAATATACCAAACTTCTCTGCAGAAGCCATTAGGGAAAACAGCTTGTGATTAATTTCAACAACATGTCAACCTGTGATAAAAGAAGGTGAGCTCCCAAACCCAATAAGTTCACTTGTTATGAATGAGTGTGTGTGTAAAACTTGCAGAGACACATGATTTAAAAGAACTAACTCATGGATGTGCCAGCCAACTAGGAATTGCAGTGTAGGAGGTCTTCCTGAGACCTTTCAGCAAATGTGTTTTTAATACTGTTGTGCTGCTTAGGGGCCTTGGCAAAAGCTTAACATATCTTTGCAGAGTGAAAACAATGATAAGATGAATGAAGTATAATAGAATCTAAAGAAAGAAATTTTTTGCATGTTTGTTTCATAACTCAGGAAGGATTTGATAGCATCTTTTTGTAGCAAGATTTGGGTTAGAGGTCAAATGTCCAAAAAGCTAACCAAAAAAAAATAAAAAAAAAGAGAGAGAGAGAAGTCTTAAAGGGGGTAAAAAAGTTTTGCTTTTATGCTTAGGGCCACAGAAAGCCCCTGTCTGTATGAACTGCACAGAGCCCTGCCCCTGTCTGTATGAACTGCACAGAGACCTTTTGGTGTTTCCATTCACAAGTAAAATATGTGACTCCAGTAACTCTGAAATATGAAACTGCAGTAACTCTGAAAATCTCTACATGTGGCAAATGCATTTATATTTAAATGCACTGCTACATTTATATTATGTATCTGCTTTGGTAAAATGAGCTTGGGAAGTCATAATCTGCTTTCCTAGGTTATCAACTTTTTCTTCATAAAGTAAAATATTTTCATCTGCTCCATTCTCATTCTATCCTCACCCTCTGTTTATTCTTGTTTTGTGGTGGTTTGACAATTAGGTCATGAAGGTAAAAGACAGCAAGAGGGGGATGGATAAGGAAACTTTGACCTTCCCCCCTCCCCAAAAGGAATCCTAGTAATATATAAGAGGAACTGAGAAACTTGTTCAGTTTACCTTTATTATAGTGGTTGTGTGCACTAAGGGTGAGAAACACTTCTTAAAAATTCATATGTGAAAAGAGCAATTTACAAACCTGCAAATATTTTATTTCAATAATCTGAACTCTGGACTTCTGGGCATACTTTCTGACACATAGAAACTGCATGCTATTGGCCCCACACCATGTGCATAGGTGTTATTCTCTCTGTTACAGAGTATCACAGAAGGAGTTAAACTAACCAAAGTAACAGTCTTGCTTTCTGCTGTCATCAGAATCTTTCTTTGTCATCTTGATTGTTTTGGGAAAAAAAATGATACTGCATTTGGCTCAGCTGAGGCACTTCTGAAAAAATTCAGTGTTCTTTCTGCAAGATAACATTTGTCTAACAGAGCTGAAATGGAGTCATCATTTCATTTTATCTTGATTGAGAGTAGAAACATTTTGAAGGAACATTTTGAACTTCCTTATGTCTTATATTTGCTGCTTTGGTAGAGTTCTAAGACTAGTAACAAGTATATGGTTTGATCTTGACTGAATAACAGACATTTCATGATCTATTGCTGTGGTAGTACATATGATTACTTTTTGAGTGATGAGTTTAGGTGGCTTGATTAATCCATTTACATTGCTTAGAAACTTTTGTTTTCCTTGGGAAGTTTGGCTGTCTCACTATATCTGACCTTAAACTTCTCTGATGATCTTCCTTCCAGGAGGAGTTGCAGTTCCTATCTGATCAGCTGGACTGAATTAAATTGCTGTGCCTTTTCAGTTTGAGACACTAGAATAGATAAGCTGTGTTTATGTCCTTTTGACTTAATGCCTTGGAAAAATAAGATATTTCTATGGAAGTTACTGCCCAGAACATTGCAATTCATATTCCAAGATTCTTAGCAACATACCAAATTGTATCTAATACCAGAAACTGAAAGCAGTGCTTCTGCTTGTCCCTTCAGTTAAGCAAGAAAAAACACACATCCAGTGGTGTGACTGACATTTCACATTTGATGTCCTGACATATAAACTTTCATTTGGACACTCCATGAACAATTCCTGAAGTATGTATACACAATGCCATTTTTGCTAGATTCCTGGCATGCAAAATTCATAACAATGAGAATATTTAGCTTTTGATTCCTTTAACAACATCTTTTCAATAATATTTGTCTACCAAGACTATTACCATTAGTTGTACTACATAATAGTTTTCTTGAAAATTGTTGATAGACACATGAAAAGTCAGTATTATATCAGTCACGACTGGTACACTTTTGATAAAATACAAATTATCTTATAAAACTCAGTCAATTAAGGAAAAACAGTGTCATCACCCACATATAGTACCCATATAACTCCTCTTGTGTTAATCTGTTTTATTTAACCTACTATAATTACATGCATGACTTTGCAGCAATTGCTCAAAAATAATCTCTCATGATTTTTTGGAGCCATTTTTACTGTTATGTCATTTTGAGTTGCAAGAATTTACATGGGCCTTATTTTACTCACTTTGATGTGAGTGAAAGATAAACATGTTATTCTGCCTAGAAAACAATCAATAAAATGAAGTAAAAGGAGAACTGAGACATTTTCCATTTATTTAATATCTTGCCGTTCAAGTCCTGTTTAGTAAGGTGATAGGTACTAAAAGTTCTTGTTTTCTCTTTTTTTTCTTTTGCAAGAACAATAACTTATTTGGGTGGGGTGTGGTTTTTTTTTGTTGTTGTTTTTGTTTGGTTGGTTGGTTTTGGTTTTTTTTTTTTTGTTGGTTGGTTTTTTTGACTTGTGTTAGCTATTTCTCAGTACACTCACTGCCCTTAAAACTGTCTTACTAATTATAATCAGTCGAAGAGGATATTTGCTCCCTGTGCACAGTCAAAAATAATTTGTATCCAAAACTACAGCAAAACTTATTCACAAATTTCATAGCTACACAGCTTAGAGCACAATTGGATGTAGAGTGTGGTTTTATTTTCTGTGCAAGACACACACTAAACGTATATGGGAATTCCTAACAGGCTGAGGTAGCTAATATATGATTGTTGGAATACCTTTAGGGAAATTATGTTGCATCTCATCAGGACATCCAAGGAAGCTTATCTTCTTGTTTTGAATTTTTTTTTCCTTCTTATTGTTTAGATGTATTTTAAGTGTTTCAAATTAAGAATGTGAAAATTTACTGTAATTTTGTTGGTCATTAATCATTAGGTAAGACTTAACTGAGCCTGCAGAATGCAACACACAAAATATTCAACAGACTGAAACATTTGTCTGGTTACATGATCTGATTTCTGCCTTTGGGAGTCACTCAAGAAAAAGACAGGAAGGATGAAAACAACTTCTGAACTTGGTGATACCATAAAGATTCCAATATTATTTTTTTGTTATCTATCCCTTAAAATTAGAGAAAGGGCTACTTAAAACCTAAACTGGTCCTTATCAAAGTAATTTTTTCTTCTAGGTTTTCAGGAGTTCTATCAAACCTGACGCAGAAGAACGATATCCTATTTTAGCTGTAGAGAGACAGAGAGACTGAGAAATCCATTTATAGAGCTAGAAAGATTTCATAACCTGTACGATAGAAGAAAGATCATGAAGACAAAAAGTAGGGGAAGAAGTAATCTTTAGCAAGGCACCTTGCAAAGGGAGCTTAATTTACTGAGCTATTTCCCATCCATGGAAGCTGAAGTTTCATCTGCATTGCTTAATAAAAGTCCAGAGATTGATCTTTTGCTGAAAGGCTAACTGCTGCCAGCTGGCTGTGGTCCACTTATGCTTAGGGCTAGCCACCTCTAAAATAAATTTGTCTTGGAGAGAGCAAGCTGGAGTATTCCAAAAAAGAAAAGTAGCCAGGAAGTGCTGTTAACAATTAGGCATTAAGGGTCATATGGTCCAGTGCTGACCTCAGTCTTTGGCCATTTTTTTAAATACAGGGCAGAGGTATCTAGAGAGAACTTTAGCATGGCATTATTCACTGGAAACCACCCGATTCTCCAGGTGAGAGAAGGACATTTCAAGTCCTTCAGTATCAGTAGTGTATGATTAGTTCTAGTTTAAGAGTCCATATCCAACTCATATCAATTAGAATAAAAACTAAACTCATGTATTCTTTTTTTAACCTATTTTCAGAAATGTTTCTTATGTCTGTCCTGATTTACAATGTTTTCTTTAATTTTGTTTTTACTGTTTGCAATGTTATGACAAAGAATATATTGAAAAACTTGAACTGGCTCCATGCTTAGTTATAGATTTGATTTTGAATTCTGCTGAATGTAATGAGAATATTAAGAAATATTAAGAGCTTTGGTGGATTGGGGCCAAGATTAACATTACTAGATAGACTAAGCTGTATTTTACATAAGCTTTAAGTTAAAGTTCATAGTCTTTCTCCGTAAGGTTGAAAATGAAAATCAGTCCCAGCTAAGTAGACTACAGACATTACACAGTGTACCACAGCAGGAAGGGTAAGTTGAAGGTTGTCAGTTTGCTTAAAGCTGAATGAAAACAAAAGGCTGTTCCTAACTGTTTGAAATAATAGGACCATCGTAGATCTCAAATCCAGTTTAATCCTCTTTGGCAGCATAATACATTTCTAAAGCCACATAATCAAAGGGTGGGGAAGAAAATGATCAGTTTTAACAGACAGACTAGAATTTGGAACTCTGTATGAAACCTATGCGTTTCGTACATAATTTAGCAGATGCATTTTTCTTATACATATTTTTATATATTAAAAAAAACACTATTTCTTTAAGACTTTGGTGATTCAGTAAATTTTCCTTTCCTCTACATTTGGTTTTTTTTCTCCCCAAAGAATTTTTTTTTACCAGCATTTTTCTTCTGGTGAAACAATCTTTCCACTATTTCCCCTGAAAAGCTGTGCTTTATAGGACTAACAGTGTCAAGATGAGTGTAAGCATGTATTTCAAAGTAGCCCTTTCAAAGCCAGGATTTTTATTTCCTAGTCTTGAAAATAATACGTTTGATACATTTTTATTAATGGTCACAGTTTTTATTATTAACTCCTGGTGACTTGTAAACTCTCAGGAATTGGGACACATTGCATTAGGTAATATAACATCTCTCCTAATCCTATTGCAGTCCAAATAAATAATGAAAGAAAGATATAAAAACCAGAAACAAAACCCACTGAAAGGTTAGTTTTAAGGCAGACAACACCATTCTAGAAGTATAATTTCAGGAAGAGAAATTGTAGGATATGATTATTAAGTGCTTAGGTAAAGGAAAAGGAGAAAAAGGGTATGCAAATTAATGAAGAAATTGTAGGGGAAAAATAGGTCAGAAAGGAGCTGCTGGTGTGAATTCAAACCAAAGGTACTCTGAGAAGAGAGATCGGGGAAACTGGACTGAAATGCTTCAGGAGAGAGCAAAGTAGTTCCTACCAGATCCCAGCCTTTAGGTCTATTTTAGCTGATTGCATGCTCCTTCTCCTAGATTACAGCAGGAAAGAAAAACTTCTTTAACTATTCATCTTTAGAATCAATCTCCTCTGTGTGAATTCTTGTTTACTATAGTCTTTATATTAGAGGGGAAATCATTGAGGTTAATACTTCCTAATGTTAATTAACTTTTTTTTTTTTTTTTCACTCATCACTGTGCCAGTGTTGAAAACTGTGCTTGTAACTGGTATGTGGACTCGGTTCATTTGCAGAGGTGCAGATTAAGGATGTCATATAGGCATTGACACAATTCCTGTTGTAGTTTATTTTCCCAGTGATCCATGTGAGTAAGGTCTTTGTAAGCATGAAATGATACAATCATTAATAACTTTTGTAATCTTTGTATAGGATTCATGGGTACAGACAATTTATCTGGTATTTTGATATGGTAGGAGTCTAGAAAGTGATGGCAATACATATAATATAAGAAATATAAATTTCACTTAAATGTTTCCGTGTTTTTAATCATGTCATGTCATGGAAAAATAACAAAATCTGCATGAAAGAATGTTTATTTCAAGACAAAATTTCAAGTAATTATCTGTCTCTTTTATGATATTTGTTTAAGTCTTGAAAGAATTTGGCAATGACTCTGGTTTTATATCTTTACAATCTAAATCAATATTTTTACCATCAAAGGTATTACATACCTAATCTTTTTGTACAACTTCATGGTGAAGAATCTGATAGTAGGACACAGACACACACAGACACACACTTATAATTGTGTTACATAAAATGTATAAATTAATGGAAATTTTGACCTTTAGTGGGAAATCTTTCTTAGGTTAGTTACATTTGGAAATGGCTCATACTTTGCTGAAGTATTTCAGGACTTTTGAAAACTCTGCTCAGCAAAACAAGGACCACAAGATACCAATCTAATTGAAATCACAATTTTAAAAGAATAAAAGTGTACATATCAAATTTCATGTATGACTAAGATCCTGCCTGTGCAAGTCTCTTTTCTAGTGTTAGAGATGTTGTGAGCTGGCCATTATGGAGGGCTGCTCAGATCCCTTTCAGCTCCATTTTGAACTTGATGGTTTTCATACTTTTTTGCATACATTTGCCAGATGCAGTTCATGTGCTGATTGGATGTGTCTGTAAAGCTAATGCACAAACTTTTATTGTTTATCTTACGAAACATAATAATGCTCATTTCATCTTTCAATAATGGCCTTGTTTGGGACTCAAAGTACGTGAGTTACTCATATGAAAAGAATTTAAAACTCGTCCATGTGATGCATAATACCAGTTTAAGAAATCATGGGGCTTTTGGATAAAATTATCCTTACCTGTGTGCACAGACTAATGTGGATTTTGAAACAGAACATGAATAATTTCACATGAGAAATTACAGAATAATTTATGTTGTAAGAGACCTCTTGACATCATTTAATTCAACTCCCCTCTTGAAGCAGATAAGGTTGATGAGGGCTTTTTCAAATCTTGAAGACTTCCAAGGAGGTAGATCCCATAGCTTCTCTAAGCAACCTGGGCCAGCATTTGACCAGTGTCACCATAAAAAAAATTCCCTTTTTCTAATCAGAATGTCCCTGCTATTCTTATTCACACAAGATGTGTGTGTTGCATAGCCTGTTTCTCTTGAACACTAGATGTGTTGGGGGCTGTACTTGTGTGCTGAGGACAGATGTGTACAGCTGATGTGAAATAGACCACATTTGTTACATTCAACAACCTTGTCCTGCGAAAGTAGGCGGTTGCACCCAAACTTTGTTGTTGATGGCTCCTAGCCCATGTCAACCCTTGTCTAGTCCTCAGAATGGTTTGGGAGTAAAATGTGAAGGCTGAAAATATACACAGGACATACCAGAGATACTGCTTATTTAACAGTACAGATCAAGTTCCAGAGTCTGGAACTGCTGAAATTAAATAGCTTTTCCCTTGATATACTCTTCATTTTCCATGTCACATCATCAGTACCTCTTGGTGGAGCATATTAGAGTTTGTAAGACTTGGAGACTGTTTTTTCCCTGAGGAAACTCCTGATTGGTGGGGTAAATGAATCCATTTTCATCATAGAATCATCATAGAATTATAGAATAATTTGAACTGGGTGAAACCTTTAAAGGTCATCTAGTTGAATCACTCCACAATGAACGTAGACATTTTTCCCTAGATCACAAAGCCTCATCCAACTTGACCCTGACTGTTTCCAGGGATGGGGTATCTACCACCTCCCTGGGCAACCTTCTCTAGTTCCCTCATTATAAATAATTTTTTTTTCATATTTCTTGTATAAATCAACTCTTTGGTTTAAATCCATTGCCCCTTGTCCTACTGCAGTAGACCTTGCTAAAAATTTTGTCCCCATCTTTCCCATAGGCCATGTTTAAGTACTGAAAAGCTGCAATAAGGTCTCCCCAGAGTCCTCTCTTCTCCAGTCTGAACAACCTCAGCTCAGCCTTTCCTCATAGGAGAGGGGCTGCAGCCCTTTGATCATTTTTGTGTTCCTCCTCTGAACTCACTCCACCAGGTCCATGATTTCCCTGTGTTGGGAGCTTCTGAGCTGGATGCAGGACTCCAGGTGAGGTTTCATGGGAGTGTAGAGGGAACACCACCTCCTTCAACCTGCTGTCTTTGTTTCTTTTGATGCAGCCTGGGACATGATTGGCTTTCTGGGCTGCAAGTACATCTCTGCTGTCTCTTAAGCTCATTCTTCTCAGCTGCTGCTGACTTGCCCCTGTATTTTGATCAGGTCTTTTTCAGGTTTCAGAGAGACAGTTGCTGCAGCTGGGCTATGTTTGAAGTGTTTGCACAGCTTTACCTATATCATCTGTCAGACGCTGTTACATGTAGATGTAAAATGTTTACAAAACTATCCCTGCACAATGTTCTTTTCATGACCAGATGTGTGCACCAGATAAGGAGTTTGGAAGAAATTTCATGACTGCCTCTTAGCACTTATCAAAATGTTTATTTTAATGTAACTTTTTCAGTACTGCCAAACATTAGTAGCTAAGAGTGGGCCAATCAACCAGACATGAATTGTTCTTTTTCAGAAATTAGCATCAGAAATTATGCAATATATTTTCTCTCAGTGGATTCTAAAGAGAGGAGTCATCATGAAAAATGAGTGACTTAGATGTACATTACAATTTTAAATTCTTAGAGGTCTAGTTTGTTGTTCAGGTCTCAAATAAATGAATAGGTCGTTCAAAGTCATTACAATCTGTAGCTTTTCAATGACTGAAATGAACTGGCAGAAACTATCTGTTTCCTATTAAGTTTATGTTGATGAGAAAAATACCAGCTAGTGCTTATTAGCAGTTTTATGGGACACATACTTGAAGCAGAGCTTCTAGCTCAGAATAGAACTCATCTCAGTTCTGTCTACCTGAAAGATAGATTTTCATGTTGCCTCTCTCAATAATTTTCCCTTTAGGCCCCATTAGTAGATGATTCCAACTATCTACAGTGTACATATATCTGAACAGTTCAGAACATGTTATGCTTTGTTATCCATAGCACTTACGTTTTAATTTTTTATTGCATTGTTCCTCGTGTCATCCGTGCATTTCTCCAAGGAAAAGTTTACACCATTTGAATATGTACCAAACTTTTCCAGATCTGTCTATTGCAGAGATGCTCTATTGCCTTTCTGCTCAATGATTGGCCTCAAGTCTGAGGGCTGTACACTAGGAGTGTGTGTAAACCCTTGAAACTTAATGGCCATTTTGTTACAATGGGATTTCTTTATTCCAGCCTGATGGAATGCACTATTGTACTGGTGTGTTAATAATAATTGCTGCAATATGTACAATAAGTATGCTTAAAATGATAGTTCTACTTCTAGAGTGTTCTCTCTTTTTTGAAGTCTGGCAAATAAAATTTAATGTGCCAATTGGTAGTAATTTTAACCCATAATGAACTTTATATCTTTACATGCTCTGTATACATATGGGAAGATAAAACAATAAATATATATATAAGTATTGCTCCCAATAACCACTGTTTGGATTGGTTAATGAGCTTTTAGGTTCATCAGACATTAGACTGAAAAGAAACAGTTTTTCATGCATGCTCTTTTTGTTAACATTCTTTGTTCTCCAAGTGTGCCCATTTGACTTTGAGGTTTTATTTTCTTAAAAGCACCTTTGATCCTCAGTTGTTCAACTTCCTCAAATGGAATTTGAAACAGTTGGCCAGCAGAAAAAGTCTGGACCAAGAGTTTCATCTCAGTTACGTGTGTGTGTGTATATATATGTAAAAAATCTCATAAATATTTATATCTATTTATCTATCTATTTATTTCCAAATAATATACATGCATGTTTGGAGACACACATATATATATGTGCACTGAAGTAAGGCTTTTGTTACTTAAGGTAGACCTTTGGTTTTCATTTCTGTGTGTCCTCTCACACCCATCTCACATCAGCAAACTAATTTAATTTCATCAGGTTTGTTTAGATTTATACTGAAACAAACATAATAGAACTCTCTTAAATCTGTTATTTTGCCAGCATCAGTTTACAATAACTGAGACATGAGGAAAGTAAATACCTCTGTTATTACATGATGTCTTGACTAGACTCCTGTTAGCATATTATGAACCATATTAACTGCTTTCTCATATGGATTTGGATAATCCAATATGGAAGGTAAATGTGTATATTTTACAACAAAAAAGCAAGGAAATGGCAATTTTTGCCTAGGATGACCCTAGGCCTTGCACTAGAACTATGTGGGTCTCTTCATGGAAGGGATGGGTCTGTCTGGGCAAAAGAAGTCAGAAAGGACAGAGGGTGTGGAAGTTTTACATGGTTTATTGCTTCTTTATTGTACAAATTGGTGTGCTAGGGCCAAAAAGAAAAGACCACTGTTTACATTTTGTCTCTGTGTTTAGAGCTGTTACTGCTCTGCAGGGGTGCCCCTTATTGTTTTAGAGGAGACTCAGTTTTGAACGGTCATGCCAGTTTCTCATAGAGCTACAGGAGTCCTTGTTCTGAGTCCTCTCAAAACATTTGGACCACATGTAAATCTAAGATGAGAATGTATGCCTGTTGTTTATGATGATGATGAATGATGGTTTGGGAATAATTTTTGTTATTAATTAAAGATAAATTTGATTCATATATGCTTTTACTTAACACGATGTTGTTAGGTTGCAGTCCTGTTAGAAAGGAAACCCAGAAGAGAAAGTACACTGTGGATTTTGAGTGAGCTTATGGTTTTTTAATGAGTTTATCCCTTCTCAAATATAATGTGATATTCCATTTAACAAACATTAAGACAAAGTCTGAAATAGTGCATCATACTCATTTTTGAATATATTT
Organism: Phylloscopus collybita; assembly: GCA_027886175.1. Taxonomy (NCBI): domain Eukaryota; kingdom Metazoa; phylum Chordata; class Aves; order Passeriformes; family Phylloscopidae; genus Phylloscopus; species Phylloscopus collybita. The sequence goes on along the minus strand of JAJNNQ010000006.1, from coordinate 41,611,930 downwards.
ATAGCTATATTTAAGCTAACTGCATTTGTTATAGTGCTGGCTGGGAATCACCACATGGACACCTGCTTGAAGAGGATACTTTTCTCTCTACTAAAACACCAAGTTGCAGATTGGATTGTATATCTTCATTAGTCTATTGTATATCTTTGATTAGTCTATTAGAAATTCATATTAGCATAATTTCATTTATCATTTTTTCTGCTTTCATTATAGTTCTGTCATAGATGTTTTCATGATACTTAGCTCAATTTATATGTGATGGTAAACTTGCTCTTTTCCTTTTTTTATTATTATTCTGGCAAGAGTACTTTATTCATTCTGCAAATTTCATGGTTTCATTCTAGTTGAAATCCTTAAACCTTTATTTGTAATGCACTTTACAGTTTAATGGAAATTTGTAACAAACCTTATTTCAATTTTTTAAATGCGTCCTTTTCAATTTATGGATACATTACTTAGTCCATTATGTCCATGAGTTTATAAAGAAAGCAATGTGTAAAAGTAGTTTGTTAGGGAAAGGACTCAAATATTTCCAGACTGGAAAAGAAAAAAACAAAAAACAACCCTCAATACAACCTCCTTTGCTTTATTGCTGTATAAAACAAAAACAAAACAAAACTCAAAAAAACCCAAACAAAACAAACAAACAAAAAAAAACCACCCCCGCCCCAAACCACAAGAAGAAATAAATTGAGATTTAATCACTTCTATTAACAAGATTTACCAGAAAAATTACTTTAAATCCAAGAAGTATGATTGTCCTGAGTTGTGGAGCCAGGATTTATATATTCTATTTTCATCTATTTTAAAGCAGTTGGGGAGATGCTTTTCTTTATCTCTAGTAACTCAAGAGGGGAAAGGCCTGATGCCTTTGAGTAATAAACTATTAGCACCTTCCCAGCCTGTACCTTCCCCCTCAGAGTGGTGCATCTGCATTTCTATCACCATATTGTGAGATACACCACATCCCCCTGGCAGTGGGGCAGGGGGGACAGGCAGTTTTGCTGTCTGGATAAACAGAGACTCACAAACACGAGAGCTGCTAGTTTTTCACCCAATTTCCTGGGAGGAAAACCAGACCTCATCTCACCAACACCAGACTCCATCTCACCATCACCAGATCACCCTCCTCATCATCACCAGGTCCCCCTCCTCACCACCCCTGGACCCACTTTTCCACAAAATCATCTCTGCTCCAACAAAATCATGTCTGCCACTTCAGAAAGACTTACTTTTGGACTGCTTTCAACACCCTGAATCACAGGGTGTCAGGTTGCAGCTCTGACTCTGTCAGAGTTTTCCAAAATTGTTGTTTATTTGTTTATTTGCTTGTTTGGTTAGGTAGTTTTGTTTCTTATTATATTTGTATTGTTAATATTCCTAGTAAAGAACTGTTATTCCTATCCCCAGCATCTTTGCCTGAGAGCCCTTGATTGCAAAATTATAATTTGGTGGGGTGTGAGGGGTTTACATTCTCCATTCTAGGGGAACCCCAGTTTCCCTGGCAGAAACCTGTCTTTCCAAACCAAGACAATGATACATTTCTTTGCACATTAATTTAACTTGACAGAACCCCCCAGGGCTCATGGGAACCTCCATGGAGGGCATCAGGGCAGGGCCTGTCTGTCAGTACTCTTCCCAGCCCAGCCAGGAGCAGGGCAGCCAGGGGCTGGAATGTTCCATGTGTAGCATCATTTTGCTTCTTTTTTCTGAAGCTTTCCTTCCCTTTCTCCTAAATCAGTGAATGGAAAAATTAGTGACTATATCAGTAGAAATAGGACTTCATTAATAATCGGAGTATGTTTGAACATGCTTTGGCTCTGTTACTGTATGAATGAACACAAAGCTAAATTTAATACATCTGTTGTAAAATGAGAATGGCATTTTCTATGCATTGCTGATTCTGAAGCAGGACCCTAACTGAGATGCTGTTCAACCATCATTATTTGCCATTTCAGCAAGAAAAATATACAGGAATGTCTAGACATGGTGGGTTTTGTGCTTTTAGGTTTTTCTTACCCCATAACAGAAAACCTTCAATTTTTGTTATTACATTAAAATATACAGTTGGTACATTCATCAAAAGTGTTAACCAAGAATCATCTTTGACAGATTATACTAAAGAAAGATTTGACATGAGGAGGAAGTCCTGAACTGAAAGAACAGTTATAAATTAAATGACCTGAAGGCTTGTGGTCAGAGAGTGAGTGTCAGGCTACTTTGATAGAGAGTCAGAGATCCATGGAGAGCTCTGTGTAGTGTTTTGCAGGACCCTAGAAAACAGATGTCTCCACATTCCAGTGAGGAGGAGGAGGGATCTCTGCTCAAATGCCTCTATAGAATGGAGGATGGAATAAGTGGTTCACATCATAAAATGGTCAGAAATTATAGGAACAGCATTAAATGGCAGGGCTGCAGAAGCTGTGATAAATAGCAGGTGTTAAGACACAGTAGTATTTTTTCTCTTACTTTTGCCTTTTCATGCATAAAACTAAGAATCTGTTTGCTATGCATGTGATTGATTGATTGATACTAAAGCCATATTTTAAAGGGATTAATAAAAACCTATGAAAAACTGCTAGCTTTTAGAATACTACTGTTCTGATTCTTAATTTGAAGATGTCTTTGTTTATATCATGATGCCCCTGACATGTCACATCATATTTTTCTGTAGCTGTAATTTCTAGAGAATTAAAGTTCAGTGATTCTAGCATTTGCACAATAATTACCACACCCCTATTTAGCTTGTAGTATCTTTTGTATTAGTATTCCCAAGAATACCAACAGGAAAAAAACTATAAAGATGTTTAAAATATATAAATGCTGAAATGCTGAATGGCTAAAGAATATTGATTGACAATCTTTCCTGCAATCTATTAGAGTTTAGGTCTTTCTTTAAAAACAAGTAAACAATTGAGCCTAATATAGGTTTATTTTTTTGCTAGAGTGTAATTTGAAAAGTCTTACAGACCTCAATTGCTTATGCATAAGATTTTGTGCATTTAAAGACATAGTATTTTAAAGGCATGTAATGTAAGTACATATCTAATCTGTCTAATCCTCTCCATATAAAGACATATAGTTCTTTAAATACATATATGTTAACAATCTAACAATTGGCCTGGAATGTTGAACTCTTTAGTGTTCAGAATGAAGAATCCAGTCAAGTATAATGTGAAAAATAGGTTTTTTCCCATCAAACAAAATTTCCAAGGTTAATTTTCATGTAGTTGCTCAATAGTTGCTTTAAAATAGAAGGCACAATCAAGAAAACAAGGAAAGTACATGGCATAGAAGCTATATCATGACAGTAGATTTCATTTGACCAGGTAAAATTGTAGTTTACCTCCACATCTGAGCTTCATTTCTTAATTTCATCCTACTATCCATTATGTCAAAGAGCTTTGGCTGTCTCCATGGCTCTCCAGAATGCCTCCACAGTCAATAAAAAAGGATCAAATAATATGTTTAGGTGTACACAACTCTATGAGGCTAGATGTGATTCACCCACATCTAGCTGATGGAGGGATACTGAGGGAGGTGGTGGAAGTTGTCACAGAGCTGCTTTCCATTATTTTTCATCAATCCTGGCAAACTGGTAAGGTTCCAGTTGACTGGAGGTTGGTAAATGTGATGCCCAGCTACAAGAATGGCCAGAAGGAGGATTCAGGGAACAACAGATCTCTCAGATCTTTCTTTTTAGAACTCATTCTACTTTAGCTGTTCAAAGATCACATGATTTGAGCAAGATCCAGGGAGGCGACTCAATTGCTTGAACAGAAAAATATCTAAAAGTTACTCACTTGGCCTTAGCAAAGTGTCCTATGGAAACTTAGTCTAAGACCTAATCAGGTATAGAGAGAATCATTCCTCAGACAGGCAGTTTCTAAAAAGTTAGATCATGATTAGGGAGCCATTACTATTGATAAGGAGCATTAAACTAAAATGTGTGTTTGTTGTTCTGGCCATGCATGAGGCACCAGAAGAAAGAAAAGATCTCTGAAGGACAAAATAAATGCAGCCCCACTCTTTCATGACTAGATATTGAGTTAAACAAGAAGATTTGTGTTTTCAGTTCTGTGTTGCCAAGTTTGGCTTTGTTTATATTTTGTGACTGGAAGGAGAAAGTGGAAAAATCTGTGTCAGTTTAGGACAGAGAGTTCCTACAAGAAAACTAAGCTGCCACTGCCAAGCATGTTGGCACTGTGCTCTTGTCTAATGGTTTACCAGGTTGACTTCTAATTCCTTCCAGATATTTTGTATGCAGGTAATAAAAGCCTTCTCCTGGGAAATGATCCACATATATTTCAAAATATATTTCAAAATCCTTAGGCTGTTTGCAGTCCAGGATCTAGAAGTGCTTTTTTTTTCTGAATGCTTTCCTGCTCCCCACCAAAATATTTTGTATTCTCACTTGTTCTCCACTATAAGCAGAAATGCATTTTTTTTTTTATTTTTTAATGTTTCCTTTCAAACTCAATCTAAATTATCTGGCTTATATTGTGGCCTCATAAGCAATTGTATTAAGGACGATGAATATAGTATTAATGTGAGAATGAATGATAAAATAGGGAGGGGAAAATGGACTTCTTTAGCTAACTCATCTACCAGAGAGAACACGATCTGTAACTGCACCCCTTGTTAGAGAAAATGAAGACTTACTAAGCCGAGGATTTGAAATATTGGCTAATAACTGAATTGATTAACTGTCTAAAATAATCAACTGTTTTACAGAATGATTATTTTACAAGCGATATAGTGCCAAGAATGTTAGAATTCCCTACCAGATGTAGTTTTTGATGCTGTGGGATATATTTTGACAGGTATATATTTTTACACATTGTTTATGGTCAATCAAATTAATACAACATATAAATAGGAAGTATTTTGTTGGGTTTGATTACCCATTTCAGTTGTATAAGAAGGGTTATTATCAGAAAGTTACTCGTGTGTTTATTCCTTTACAATGCAAAGCTCTGAAACAAGAGCAGACCATGCAAACTCCTTGAAATGAGTTGTGCACAAGGTTAAACAACCTTGTTAAAATTTATGAAATATCCACATGTGCGTTGCTCTAAAAGGGTTATATATATAATGGAAGTAAATGCACTCTGGCTGTTTTCACTGATGTTGACAGATGTTCTTATATGTACTCATATGATAAGAGCTACATGTGAAAGAATGAACAAAATGAAACCCATACTTCTTAGTAGCTGCTTGCAAGTGAGCAACAAACTTGACGGATTCATGGAACCCCAGAAAAAAAAACTGTATAAAATTGATGACAAGATCAGAGGTTTCTCAAAGCAACTTACTGACTTGCACAATAAATATGAAGCAGTAAACACACCAGGATCCCACTGCACTTTACAGGTAGAGCAGTTGCTACATCTTGATAGCAGAGTACTTTTTCAAAGTAAGCTGTGCACTGACTATGACATATGGTCCTGTGTGCTTTATCTACATGAACTTATTTTCATTTTGGGAACATTTCTATTAAACTTGAAAACTACTAATTTGGGAGGAAATCTGTTGCTGCTTAGCCTGATTCACAGAGCCGTACAGTGCTGCTTCTTCAATGTGGTAGTTCACATATATGCTCTGCCTAGGAATAAATGGCAGTCCTGGGATTTAATCTGCTGTTTCTTTTTGTCCCTATTACTAGTGCACTGAGGAGGAGGTGTCCTTATATTTACTCCAAATTCATATCTGTTTCTCCAGTTGGATGAACTTCTAAGGTTTAAATGTGATGGCGCAGCTGCTGCCCTTTTGCACATGCACATGTCTGTTTCTTTGGGAACTGAGAATTAATTTTCTACTTTTACAGAACAAAGAAATACTTTTCTTTGGGGGCTAGTTTTCATCAGGTTCTTCTCACATTCAGCTTGATAGAAGGGCAATTCTCAGAACACTTTTCCATTCCTGTGGAAGGTTCTGTCACTGGTCCCTTATTTAACTCCCAAAAGAGAGAAGTCACCACATAAGTTTAAAGCCAAAGACATCCTTTCCCATAATTGTGGGTTAGAAAATTGTATTGGAAGGTGGAAGAACAGAAAATAGTTTGCACAGTCTCCTGGACACAGAAAACTCTTTGTTTATGACACACAAATGAACCCAAAGCTCATTTTGCAGACCATAGTGCATTAAAATACTACTGCAAGCTTTCATCTGTCACACAGAAAAATGTGTTTATATATGGGCATTTATTGTCTCAAGCCATCTTGTATATGTGTCTGATCCTTCAGCTTTCTTCACTTTCAAATCCATGGTGGCTAGTGTGCATGTGGGAGGCTTGGGGAGGCATTTTTTGCTGTGAGACACTGGCAAACTGAAAACATGAGGGAAAGTTAATTACAGTAATTCATTCACTGAAATGTTTTAAAACAACAAAATAATATAAAAAATTATTTCATGTTCTTTCATCTTACTGATAATCCACAGTAATACTTCCCTATGAAAATTTATTCTGCACTTCAGTGCAGTTTGAAGGTGAATCTTTTTACTGCCCTTAATACTGTTTTATAACATTCCTTTGTGTTTTAGTGTATATGCCAGGATACTGTTGGAATTAAGAATGGATTATTTCAGTACCCTGAAAGAACTAATGAAGATTAGTGTAAGTAGTTCCATGAGGCATGAAAATAGTGAGTTTTTGGAGAGAAGATGACAAGGTGAAATTTTGCCTCCACAGAAGAGTGAGGGTGTAGTCATATTATCTAACACGGGCCGTAGAATCCTTTTTTAATGGAAATAGAAAAATCTTTTTCATTACATTCTTGTGATTTGTTCTAGTCCTGCTGACACAGGCTATTAAAAACCTTGTTTATGTTTTAGAGACTTTTTAAAGAGCACTTTGGAGCTTTATAGTGTTTGTAGAATGTTCTTTATAGTTAAAATTACATGCTGAGATGGCAGGCTGCTGAGCTAATATATTGTTACACTGATTAAATTGATTAAAAGCTTCATCTTTGACAGGCAAATTGTAGAGGCTTAGATTTCTTTATTGCACATTTCAGTAATTCAGCTCATGTCTTGTCCTATCTAATAATCACTTCTCTGCCTCCCTGTTTAGGAATCATCTCAACAGCGGGTACATTTTCAAACAGCATATTAGCTTCACATCTGAATTACATGAGTCACAGTGCATTGGCATTACAAAAGCCTTATTCAAGGTAATGGCTTATTCAGTGAAACACTTGAAATTTATTCCATTTTGGGGTGTTGTTTTTTTTCCCTTGGTATACTGTGAACAAAGAAAGGGACCCTTGATTTTTAGATTAGAAAATAAGAGATTTCTCTTACCATAGCTGTGGATTGACAGCAGAGGTCATAGTGCAGAAACATCTTAAGTCCTACTCAGAGCAACATATGCTTACTTAAAAATGTGTGAGAGAGCAGAGCCAAAAAAACCCACAACAAAACAAAAAACCTTACAAGAAATACTACTGAAGATGTAACAGGCAGATAAAGAAGAGGATTCAGAAACTTAAATCATCTGCAAAGGAGAGGTTTTGCAATAAATATAGAAATAAAGTGAGGGTACTTAAAAAAATAGTAAACCTAAATTGCTCTAAATAAGTTTAGAAGTCTACAGAATTGTCTTCTGATGGCCATGCAAAGTGTTCATAGCTTGCAAACAAGCAGTTCAAAAATGTGAGTTGGCTGCTGATGGAACCACATAGATAGGGATATTCAGTGCCAACTACTAACTGTACCTCTACACAGCACGTTCTCAATTTGATATAGGCATTAAGCATTTTTCAGGGTAATAGCAGACTTGTGTAGCTAAAAATCAGTGCCCATCACAGTGGCTCTATTAAAAGAAGAGTACACTGCTTGCTTATGTTACAGCATGCTAAGTAAGAAGATTCGGTCTGCCTGGTTCAGACTGAGGCTCCATTAGCTCAGTACCCTGAATTTCTGACTCTGTTCAACAAATCATATAACTTATCTTCTGGTTATTACAAGATAAAAAACTTCTGAAGTGGAGGTGACATTCTGCTTACAATATTAGGATGCCTCTGATGAAGCTTGTCTTTGGATTTTACTCTTTGAAGCTATTCACTGTGTCAGCCACACAGTATTTGTGACACTGAATTCAGCAACTGAGTTATGTTCCATTTTAAACCTGTCATTTCATTTGGAGACCTGTTTTTCTTTTATTTTGACAAATGGTAATGAATCATTTCAGTTCTTAATTTCATCCTACTATCCATTATGTCAAAGAGCTTTGGCTGTCTCCATCCATTATGTTGGTAAAACATCCCAAATACAGACAGCAATGTTTCCAAAACTGCTCTAAATCTACTGGTAACTGGCAGAGAACTTAATACAGGCACAAAACCAGTTTAAATTCTGGTATCATTCCCTCTGCAAACAGAGGGGAAATTTAAAAGGTGAAGTGCAAAGAAAAAAATAGCTTGGGTTTGGCTTGAAAAGAGGTAAAGAAGTCCTTGGAAATATACAGAAGTCTCAGCTACATGAAAATCTGGGACACTGTATCTTCCGGAAGCTAGAAGTTGATATTTTGTCTCAATATCTATAAATGCCTCTGGAAAAATGGAGAGGGAGGAGAGACGGGAGGACTGGCTGTACAGCACAGATCACTGGGGTCTGCCTGATGCCAGCAGAATAAAGAGCGTATACAGAAATTCCAGGAAGAGACTAAGAACTACAAAGCCTCCTTTTCCTTCTTTTCTTTCTTTTCTTTCTTTCTTTCTTTCTTTCTTTCTTTCTTTCTTTCTTTCTTTCTTTCTTTCTTTCTTTCTTTCTAAGAAAATTAAAAATACTTGTTAAATTAATATGGGAATCCTATGTTTTAAGCATGCGTTAAATGTGATACACGCAAGGGGTAGAATAATGAAAGTTTAGATTTAATACAGGGCAGAAATGGGAATGTGTAGAGGTGATGATCATCAGCATTTTGACTAGCAGCAGCAACATGTTTTTAATCCCCAGAGCTACAGCATCTAAAATCAGTCATACACAGTGTTGGGAATTATTTATAAGAAGTTACATTACTTTTCAATCCATTCCCTGATCTGTATATATGAGTTACTAGGCACATCAGATCTTTCTGATCCCATCTACAAAAGATATTCTCCACAATCCACAGATGTGGAACTTTTAAATCAAACAAGCTCTCAGCCCAACAGTGAATTATGTGTCTTTCTTTCCTGTATCCCTATGAAAGAACTTGTTTAGTAGCCTCTAAAGCTGGTTAAGAGATAATTTTGGAATTACTTCAGTCAACAGGTATTCAGAAGGTCTCTTTCCACTAAGTTTGTGCCAAGATAATGGTGCCTAATCATGAATCATAGAATGTTACAAGTTTGAAGGGATCTTATAGATTATCTGGCCCCAACCCTCCCTGTCAAGAGCAGGGACACTTTCCACTAGACCAGGTTGCTCAAAGCCTTTTCCAACCTGGCCTTGAACACTGCCAGGGTTCCTGGCATCCACAGCCTCCCTAGGTGCCCTGTTCCAGTGCCTCACCACCCCCACAGTAAAAAATGTCTTCTTAATATCTAACCTGAATTTCCCCACTTTCAACTTGTACATATTTCTGCTTGTCCTATCACTACAGTTCCTGATGGAGAGTCCTTCTCTGGGTTCCCAGTTGGCCCCCTCCAGATACTAGAAAGTGCTTTGAGGTCTGCACACAGCCTTCTCTTCTCCAGGCTGAACAGCTTCCATTTTCTCAGCCTGCCTTTGTAGAGGAGGTGCTCCAGTCTTAGCAGCTTCATGGCCTTCTGGACTTGCTCCAACACTTCCATGTCCTTCCTACATTAGGGGCACCAGAGCTGGATGCAGAATTCCACGTGTGATCTCATCAGAGCAGAGTAGAGAAGGAGAACCACCTCCTTTCACCTGTTGGCCATGCTTTGGGTGCAGCTCAGGCTCTCTGGCAGAACGCTGTGAGTGCACACTGCCAGCTCATGGAGTTGGAGTGGCGTGGAACTTTTCATCATCCATCATCCTCAAGGTCTTCTCCACGAGGCTGCTCTCAATCACTTCTCCACTCAGCCTCTAGATGTGCCTAGGATTGCCATGACCTATATATCCCTCCTTGAGTGAAGGATATTTGTGGGTGTTTTAAGAGATAATTTGACCTACTATGTAACCCTTATCAGCAGCTAGGAAAACCTAAGCTAAGCTAGTTTAAAACATTTATCTGTAGTTAGAAGTACAGCACCACATGACCCTCTGAGAAAAATACAAAGAAAACATGCCCAATAAGCTTATTCTTCCTTCATCAGCCACCACAAAAGACTACACATTGAAGTTTTTCATTTAATGAGGTAGAGATGTTACTCATTAGCCATGCTGAATCATCCCACACACCTGGGATTTGTATACCCTATTGACTCTTGCTGCTTACCCTCCTATAATCCAGAGATTTTTTTCACCAAAAGTCTCCTTCTGAATAAGACACAAGGCTTTAGATGATATTTTAATGTCTACATTTTATGCTATTTCACATCTGTAAAAATATATTTATTATTTCATTAAGGAGACTGAAAGGAGAGCCAGGGGAGCTTTAAGGAACAGTTATTAAAAATTTTGTTCTTCTTTAGTCATTTAATCCTCTTCTGCTGTTTTCCATAATTTGCATTGTCACCTGTCATTTTAATGTTAAAGGCAAAATTTACAGAGAATGCAGGGACTACAGAATCAGGGCTAGAACGTTTGTTGTTATGTTCCTCACCAGATTTTGGGTACAACAGCCAATTTTAAGAGCAGAGGCACATATTCAATCATAAAATTACTCCAGACTGTTTGTTTTTTTAGTTTCATCCAATCTAATTTTTCTTAAATTGGAAATTTCATTGTGTTTGCTTGCATATTCGGGCTAAGTTCCTTTTAATTGCTATGAGGAATCTCCACAGCCTAATTTTAGGCACCTAACTTTGTTTCTTCCTTTCTTTCCTGTAGATATGGTGACTCAGGGCAGAAACATACTTGGAATAGTCTACATATTTTCAGTGTCTCTGTATGGATACTGGCAAGACCATCCTACTGATTGAGATACTGGATACTGGCGAGGCTATCCTCCTATTGTTTCATAATGGTAGGTGATATAAATATTCCTCCCACAAAGGGCTGGCTTTCTACTCAAGTGCAGTTACTCTGGGATTTGGGGACCTACTGAGGATGTCACTGGTGTAAAATAATGTGTTTTGGATTTAGGCATGGGATAGATAAATATATATGTGCTTGGTTGACTGCACACTGTTTCTCTTCCAGTGACATGCACTTTTTTGATACTCTCTAAAATTTTTAAATTTGGACTCAAATGAGAATATTTTTGTAAATTTTATCCTTGTGTCTTTTTCTTTGCAGTCTGGGTCCTTGCAATTTTTAACTGTTAGCCAATACAGAAGAAATACCGCTTTGTCTTGGGACCTTGATGATTGTTAATACTTACAGAATGATGAATATATTTTAACAAGTGTATATCCAGCTGGCTCTGGACAGCTTGGGAAACAACACAGATGTGTGGAAAAAATGAATGTAAAGACAAAACAGAGCAGTAAACTGTGCATGATATTCTTCTGAAATGTTGGTGGCATTTTTTTGTTTCTGTGGGGTTTGTTTGGTTTTGGTGGATATTTTTTTTTTTTTCCCCTGAGGTCAAGCAATTGGAAGTAATTTTTGGAACTGCATATGACAGAGACAGGAAAATTCAAGTGAAGAAGATAACATTCCTAGAATTCTTTGGAACTGAATTGACATATTCTAGCAGGAATACTCTAAGGTGTCATAATTAATAAACTAAATGATATGGATGTCTACTAATCACTTTGAAATCACTGGATAATATTGGAACCATCCCTAAGGAGATGTGTTTCTTATTAAAAAAGGGATGATACTCAGTTTTGTAAGGGAGCTTGCAAAGATACAAAAAAAAAAAAAAATCACTATCCCAGATTATTTTGGTTCACTGCTGGCATCCATGTATCTCCTCTTTACCTATCCATTACTCATCAGACCTCAAAGGCTTAAGAAAATTGCTGTTACGTATTTATTAGTTTTGAGACAGAACCCTATGGAAGATTCCAGGGTTCCATTTGGACTAGATTTTAGAAATAATCTTTTTTATAAGGAAGGAATTTTTTACCATGAGGGTGGTGGAACACTGTAGATGTTTTGCAAGGTCAGCCTGGATGGGGCTCTGGGTAATGTTAGCTAGTTGAAGGTGTTCCCACTCATTACAGGGAGATTGGACTAGATGACTTTTAAGATCCCTCCCAACTCAAACTATTTTATGAGTTTATGGTTATTTCCAGTGAGAAACTGAATTACAGTAGTAGAAACACTGTGAATGTTAATTTGTATCTTGATTTTCTTTCCTATTCTGAAAGATGTAGTCAGTTTTCTAATTCTTAACTGAAGATCTTAAAGGATAACAAGCTCAATTTCTTTCCCCTATGGCTACCTCTGAAAACTTTTGATGAATTTTCCTATCTTCATCAACCTACATTTAGGGCAGAAATCCAGCCCTGAGAACACATTCTAGGTCTTGCCCTGCTTGTGAATGCTAAGGAACTGGAGAAAAATCTAGAAAGATGGTTTCAGAGACAGTGCTGAATAATTGGTAAAAGAAATGAACTTCCATTAAAGTAGTAACTTTATCATCTGAAGTTATGTGGTACACTCTTGTGGATAAGTGAGGATAGAGAGGATAGAGATTTCTTCAGAAAACCTGGCTAGAACAATGGAAAAGTCTGGAAGGCACAGTGAGTCACTGAAAGGTCTTTTCATTCATTTCAACAAAGTTTTCTTTGCTCAGTTCTTCACAAAAACACAGTTTGCATTTATAGAAGACCTGTAAAGTAAGAAGCCAGAGCATCTGAACAATTAAACAAGGAAACGGCTTCAACCATTAAAAAAAAAAAAAAAAATTGGAATGTGTTTTTAGTTTAATGTAGTCTATCTAAAGAAATGCTGCAAATATTACTTACATACTCAGTTCATTCAAAATGTAATGGAATATATTTACTGCAGTCTTAACACTTTCACAGAATCACAGAATTACAAAATCACATAGTCATCAAGGTAGGAAGATACTCTCAAAATCATCTAGTTCAGCCATTAACCCAGCAGAACCATAATCATCCCTAAAGCATATCCCAAAGACCTCCCTGGGCAAATTATTCCAAGGCCTAACCACTCTTCCAGTGAAAGCTGTTTTTCTAATACCCAATCTGAACATTCCATGGCACAACTTAAGGTCGTTTCTTCTCGTTCTTTCCTTTGAGACATGGCAGAAGAAACCAACCCCCATGTCACTACAACCTCCTTTCAGGTAACTGCAGAGGGCAATGAGGTTTCCCTTCTCTTCTCCAGACCAAATTACTCAGTTCCCTCAGTTGATCCTCAAGGGACATGCTTTCTAGACCCTTCACCAGCTTCATTACCCTCTTCTGAACATGCTGCAGCACCTCGACGTACTTTTTGAAGTGACAGGTTCAGAAATGGACACAACTCTCAAGATTTGGCTTCACCAGTGCTGAATACAGTGACACAATCACTTCCCTAGTCCTGCTGGCTACAGTATCCTTGATACAGGCCAAGATGTCATTGGGCTTCTTGGTCACCTGGGCACATGCTGGCTCATATCCTGCTAGCTTTTAAACAGTACCCCCAAGTCCCTTTCAGCTGAGCAGCTCTCAAGCTGCTGCTCTCCAAGCCTGAATTGTTGCATGGCGTTGTTGTAACTCAGAAGGACCTGTTACTTTGATTTGTTGATTCTTGTGCTGCTGTACTCCTACTATTGACCCAGCCTGTCCAGATCCCCCTGCCAGATCCTCCCTATCCTCCAGCAGATCAACACTTCCACCTAACTTGGTGTCATCTGCAGATTTACTAAGGATGCACTCAATCCCCTTGCCAAATAATTGATGAAGATATTAAGCAGGACTCACTGTCAGTGTTTATCACAGAATGTGTGAGGGTGTAAAGGTGAAAAATGCTAACAAAAATAATTGAAAGGTAGTTAATGTAAACCTTACTGAAATTATCAAGGCAATGGAAAAAATATGTATGAATATATATACCAGATATTCATTCTCATATTCAGGGATTTCAGCAGACATCATTAGCGTAACCAGATTAAGCTGTATCTCTGAATAAAATATTAAATTTACAAGAGATCATAAGCACTATGGAAGGGTTGTCTTTACAAAGGGCTGGGTAAGAATGATTTATATGAGGAATGTTATACACTGAGATTTTGCATGTCTGTGTACATATGTGTACATCCACTCACATGTTTGTGTGGTTCAGAGATATGCATGGGAAATGGAGTTCAGGTCTGTGTCCTAATCCAGGTTCTCTAAATACCACTGAATTTACAGAATTTACGTACAGAATTTATTATTATTACTTTAAATACAACATTTGAAAGAGTATTGTATAAACATACTTGGTCAGATTACAGAAACTTGTAAAATATCAATTCCACTAAAGTTTAGCTTCAAATCCAAGTAAATTTAATTATGTTTTTTTCTTACTATTGCCATCATTGTGCTTGCTTACTTACTTGCAGTTTACAAAATGTGCTGGAGTGAAAAAAAATAGTTGCCTTTTCTTTATAGTGCTCATAATTCAGGGAAGTTATTTGTAGCAATTGTATGTATAATGAGTTTTATAAATTAATGATAAAATGTATTGAAATATATTAACTTTAGCATCATTTTCAAAACAAACTTGAAAGCTATGAAAATTGAAGTATAAAATAAAAACGAGCATTTATAATATACAAGTTTGAAATATACTAAGGGGAGGCTTTTTTTTTTTCCTGTATGATGCCATTTTATTTAAAATGTTACTATTTATTGTATTAGATTCTAATTTGCATTCAATAAAATGGGGTCACACAGCTTCTGAGGTGGGACTTGACTTACCCCTCTTCAGAGGAGACTGAAGCTCTCTGCTGTGTCATCAAGACATGGTCTAGATGGGCAAAACAATCTGCAAACAATTACCCTTGAGCTGTCTATAGCAGCAAGATGTCACCTGGACTTGAAGATACAAAGAAGCAGGAACCAGAACTTCTCTGACCTACCTACAAACAGCAAATACAGAGAGAGATGTGTTGGAGTCAGGTTGTGTAACAGACCAGTAAAGGGATTTGAGCTCATTGAAGTGTGGCAGATGTCCGGAATAAACTTTCTAGATCATGTTGCCTTGGGGAAAAAGACCTGGGGTAGGAATTTCCAAAAATATAAAAGTCACATGACTGAGAATGAGAAAATACTTAAATTAATTGGATTTTTCTCAGATCTTGAAGAGAGAAAAGCTACATCTTCTCTGCAAAATGAGACAGGCCATTAACCATTCTCTGAATATGGGTCTAAGTGGCAAACCATGATTTACAACCACACACCTAAAATCTCTTCCAAAACATTGTAGAAACATTGGAATTGCCTATCTAAAACAAATGCCAAATACACAGGCATTGTCTGGGGCACAGTTAGTTGTCAGACAGGTCAGAAATGCATCAGAGGGCAAATTCAAAGGCAGAGTATAATGTGTATTACCATTCTTCTAGAGAAAGCTGATAGCATGAAGTTTGTTGTTGTCTGTCTTCAAAGAAGTAAAACCTCTACAAGAGATTACTCATGAGAAAAATCTCTCACTTTGTATCATTCTTTCTTTAAATGAGGATCAAATCTTTAAAGTCTGAAGAACATTCAACTTTGCTTTTATCTTAGCCTGGTGGTGCAAACAGAGCATAGTGACTACAGAAGTGAATCCAGACTCACAGTGGGTTCAGATTTCCTACATTCTTTTCTTTGTTAAATTTATGCCATTTTTCATTTTTGTAGATTGCCCTTATGCATTATGTCATATTTCAGTCATAAAAAATCCCTTCCAGTTAAACATCAAAGGGTGCTCTATGTTAAAGAATGTGTATTTAATGGATCATATGTTTAAATCCAACTGCAATTATTAGGAAGCTCATAATTCAAAATAACAGCATAATCTTCTGCTTTGGTTTGTGGGCTGGTCTCTTGTCTGTTTTGATGATGAGATGTTGATCCACAGCCTCAAGACAGGCTGTGATGCTGTACCCTACAAAGGAGGAGTAGCTGCTGTTGGTTAGTTCTCCCAGCAGCAGAATGATTGAGGGTGGGACCTGAAACAAGGACTATGATACAGCCTAAGGTGGATAAATTTATGGGTGACTGAAAGACACTGAACTCAAAAGTCATTTGTGTTTCTAGATCAAGACAATTATCTACAAGAAAAAGTCAAAACTGTGATTGCAATTATTATGATGGAAATCAGTGTGTGCTTTTAGGATGCTTATTTTCATCCAGGACGTTTAGCAATTGAGAGCAGCTTGGAGCAATGCTGTTTTACTACCTAGGTTCAGTAAAAATAGCAGATGTTGTAAGGAAATGCTGTCTCAGTTGAACAATGCTTTTATTTAGCTTAGATTAGTTTGTTGCAGTATCTCACATAATCTTCAAGTCAGATGTAAACTCTTTGGGTGCATGCCTACTCTTGTCAGCTGGGAAGAAACAAGCAAGATCTTCTTCTAGCAGCCAGAATGATTATTGATAGAGTGCCACTCAGTTACTATGCTCCCACTGCCAAAAGGTGGGAGGGGAGGCTTTCATGGATCAGACAGTGAGACACCACTTGGAAGAAAAGAAAGAAAAGAAAGGCAGAATAATTGAACTGCAGGGATAAAAGGGAAAGAGAATTTGCTAAACTTTTTCTGAAAATTTTGGCTCAATTTTTTGGAAATGGGAGCTCAGGGGACAGGGAATCACTCTAAGATGCTGGGAAGCTCATAGAGGTCTCGGGAAAATAAGTTACAAAGCTGAGAAATGTCACTAACAATGTATCTGTCTGTCTTCCCTCTCTCACTCCTACTTTCTTCCCATTTCCAATGATTTAAAGTGGGCTGTAATTAGCCTGGTGACCCTGGTGGGTGATTTCCCTAAAGAGAAAGTAAACTGCAATATTTAAATGTAGTGTTTGATATAAGTGTGAGACAAGCCTCACCTTTTTATGGCTGGAAAAGAAGGAAACACAAGAGACTTATGATTTCACTATAACAGTTATGCTAATAGCCAGATTGGCTGGTGTCAGTGTGACTGAGACAGGCCTCAGCATTATTCTGGTGTAAAGGAAGAAACCACAAGAGACACTCTTTTTCCCTGTCTTAACCAGGTGTTTGTTATTTGACCTCAGTAGTGAATAGAATTGTGCATGCTCTTTTTTTCCTCTCTTGCATGTATTGGGTGTTTAATCTCTCTCCACAGAACTGTGTTTTTAAAGTTTTATTCTGGTGACCATTAAAAGTGAGAAGAAAGCAAAAAGACTTTTAGCTGAACACTAGCTATACTGGACAAGTTTTAGTTTTGTGAACCACAAAAATTAATTGCAAACAGTCCTCAGTATACTTGTGAAACAAAAATGAAGAGAAGCATTTAGAAATGTAGGGTTTGCCATACTAAATCTGGCTTGAGATCCATATTGTCTAGTATTTTGTCTCTGGGAGTGGCCAGATGTTAATTAAAGTAGTGTTTTTACGTAAAATTTGAACCTGTGATTCCTTGCTCTGTTGCCAATATAACATCAATTTTGGCAGGGGAAGTACATGGCATCTGTTATTAGGCAAGCAAAAGGAGCTTTATGGAGGAAATGAAAATAATATGTCTTTGGCTTTGTTTGTGTAAAATAATTCATGGCTAATTGTTAGCAGATACTACACTGAAATACTGGGTTACATCCTAAGCTGATGCAAATCTTACAGCTCCATAGCAATCAGCAGGGCTCTTCTGAGAGGCATATGCTCATGGTGTGATTCACAGTGAGAAAGACCGATTGCCATAACAGAAATTCCAGTTGGGAGTTAACTTTTCTTCACTTTTTCCCTCTTTGAAGTCTATTTTAATGTTCTTTTCACTCTCAATTCAGAAAGTTATACTTCATTTGAATTTATATAGCAAGTTAAACAGAAGCTTAATCTCAGTCTGATTCTCTGCTGTTCAGTACCCTTTGTAGCCACTTCAGAATAAATGTGAAAGGTTTCCACTCGTATTTAGTGGCATTTGGTATTCATTTCATCCAAGTCTAAATGACAAAAAGGATAGAGGGCAACATACGATAGAAGTACAAAGCCCCAGTAGAACTAAAGCAAAGCAGTGGCTGTTTCTGTTCGCGCTTCTTTGATGGCAGTAGATTCATTGCAAAAAATGGTTATGTGTTTCGTGAAAACCAGGAGTTCTGTGCTATGTCAGAATGCTTTCTTTATAGGATTGTTTATAACAGACAACCAAAAGAGGCATAAAACTGTATCAGCCTTATAAAAGGTCAATGCTAATTACATGTAAATTAGTATACACTTCCATTCATAGTACGCATCTAAAAGTCAGACTGGTTTCAAAATCCAGAAAAACAGAGTTGTTCACAGTATAACCTCAAGTGGTTTAAAACATTTTAAAAGACCTTCAGCTACATTTATATCTGACTTATATTTTCTAGCAAGGCCGTACAGAAAAAGAACATCAAAATATGAAATACAGACATTCAGATAGATGAGATTAAAAAGTTAACTTAATTTCTTGGTGTCTTAAGGAGATTATTGTTTTATTAAGGATGAGAATTTTTAGTAAAACAAGTTATTTATTTGTTGTCAGCTTTCAAACTGTAGTTTTTTATTACTATTTGCATTGTGTACCAAACATATCATATACTCCACCATATGCTAACACTATGAATTGGTTATTTCAAACCTGTTAAGCTATGTATTCTTTGGCAAAGGAAGAGAGAACACTCCTACTAAAAGACTCAGCAAATATGGAGAATGTTTTTCATAAGTTCCAAAGAAAAGTTAATTAACAAAGCATCTGGGAGTAAATAGGAATGAAAAAATATGCTGTGCTAGCATAAAGACACCAGACTGAATAAAGGCAATCATATGTGCATTCCAGAGGAGAAATAAAAGCACTATTTTTTCGTTCAGAGAGCACCTCTGAGTCTGATAGAGTAACTCTGGTAATAATATCTTTGCGGCTTATGGTCAAATGCAAGATGGTTTTAGGCTTTTTTATTGAAAAGTATGATCTAGAGAAACTTTCCACAGTAGCTCCCTGACACAGGAACTCCTCTTACAAGTGAGTTCTCCTGTGCCTGCAGCTCTCTACACACATTAGCAAGGCTACCTGGCCTCAAAAGCTGGTTTCCCTAGCACTCACCTAAATCTGGCCAGATTTAAATTAAAACCTCTAGATCAAACTCAATTTGGTCACCTGAAATAACATCCCCAATAGACATGACATTATACACTAAAATTAAAAGTTCACAGAACAAAAAGGTTCTTGGCAAATTACAAAAGAGAGGGAAATGTATCTCATTGTTGAGTCAGTACTAGAGAGCTGCTGTTAGAGGATCAGTGTGCAGAATGGGTCATGATGCCCCATCCAGTTAGGGCACTCTCACTAGAGCTGGGGCATCCAGAAGCCACAGCTTGGTAGTAGTGCTCATCTCAGCTATAAGGCTGCTTGGGTGTGGTTTCTGCCACTAAAACTGTAGAGCTTGGGTTGATGGAGGGTTTGTGTGGTGTTAGGTTATGGTAGTTTTTTTTGTGGGGTGGGTTGGTTGGTTGGTTCTTGGTTTTTGTTTTTTTTTTTTTTTTTTTTTTTGGGGGGGGGGGTTTGTGTGAGTGTGTGGTTTTTCTTTTTTTGTTTGGTTGTGTTTGTTTGTTTGTTTGTTTGTTTGTTTCCCCCCAGTGGTTATCTTTTTAAATTAATGCAATGGTTCATTCAGGTAGGTGGCAGATCTGAATATCCTTAGACTGAAACAGGAACCAAACCTAGATTATTTACTTTCTGGACAAAAGGTTCAAACTAGTATATAGCTTTTTAAGTGAAGGAGACAATAATAATTATGATTTTATTTTATTTATTCATTTTTACAATCCCTTAAACATCTGTCCTCACGAGTAGCTTAAACAATTGGGCACGGCTTCTCATGTGACTAGGAGCCAAATGATACTTGATTAATTTCTATCAAGTCCTCAACTACCTCTGAGGGCTAAAGATTGAAGATCCCTGGTCCTGTTAAAAATCAGTACAATGCAACTTGCTAAATATGCATCAGTTCAGTGAAAGGGATTGCTGTCCCACATCAGAGACACCCAAGCCCGCCCTCCACATGCTCAGTCCTTGCAAATGACAAGTGTAATCCAGCACAAAGATTGACCTGGAAACAGGCAGAATTTGGGATATTGTATTACAGCAATTAGTGAAAAGATTTGGTAAACTGGGAACAGAAGCAGATGTATGTGCAACTCACATCTCTGTCAGGTTCTGCTGAGGTGTGGGATGGGGAAGCCCTGAGGTGTACATCTGGCAGTCAGGTACATTTACCTGTGCATGGAAAGATCAAGAACAAGACAGAGCAAGGGTTACTGCAAGATTTCAAATGCAACCCCCTCCCTAGGATTTCTGCTTGCCCCTCTGCAGCATCTGCCTCTTTGTCTGACTTGTCCTCTTGATTCTGAGGTGTGGGTTTCACAGCAGAGCAGAGCTCAGAGAGAATAAATCATCCTGCAGAAGTGGATTTTTCAGTTTAGGTTGAGCACCAGTTGACTGACCCTAATTTGAAGCTTGAAATGAACTAGTTTGAGTATATCTGTACTTGTACCCACCTGGGAGGGTAATTTGGGAAGATAAAAGTGTATCACAATTGTGTAATTCTGTCTCAATTCTACTCAATTTAGATAAATGCTGACCTAACTCTTCGGAATTTCATAAGTATTTAAAAATGCTGACAGGCACACAAAAATAGTTTTTAAGGTCCAATTACAGATAAGAATTTCACCTCATTCAAAGATTGAAATTTAAACATCTGATTAGTCTTAAATTAAATTTTGCTGAATACAGCTGGCTTGCTGGATAGGTATCCTAATGACCTAGCTGAGAATTCAGGTGACTACTTCCTTCAGATATTGCAGCATAACAGTGCTGCCAGACAATGCTTGGCTTCTGAAGCAGGTGAGAGAGAAGAGCAGTACCACCACTACCAACGCAGCATCATTTCAAGATGAGCAGCAGAAACACAGCCCAGGAGTGCTCTGGGTAGGAATGGCCAGGAGCACCAAATGCAGACAAAATACTTTGCTCTTGCTACACTGAAGAATAGTCAAGCAACTTTCCACAGCACAGACATGGTACCCAACTTGGCAGAACAAATCAAGAGTAAAATATGTTTGAAGACAAAGAACTCACTACAAATTGAAGTCCAGCTGGTTTGTGAGATGCTATTTCAGTCCAAGGTATCCTGAAGGAAGGTGATCTCGTGTCGGACTTCTGGACCCAGGAGTCGATGATGAGACGGCTACTGATAGTATCAGGCTCTGTCTGAGAAACTAGGCATAGTATTTACTCAAAATAAAAATGAAAGCTACAAAGAAGCTTACACACTTTAACTGTGATAGTTAAAAGGCCTAAAATATTACTAGAAAAATAAACAAGCAAATAATTCCACAATTTCTCAATCGCTGTCTCTGAAGTACCACTTTTTTTTTTTTTTCTTGAAAGTCACCTTTTTCTACATATTCACCACTAAGGTGGTGAATAACAAGAAGAGATTCAACACAGATATATCCATGGGAAGTCAGTTTTTAAAGCTAGTTTATAGATCACGGCAGAATTGTAGACAACAATGACAACTCCATCAGAATTAAACGTTTATTTAAGATTTTAAATTGAGGCAGCAAGAAACCTCAAAGGCATGATGAAGTCCAATCAAAAAATATTGCTAAACAATGTATAGTATAAACCCAAAATGTCTGGGTAAGTGGTTGAACCTTACAGATACTCTTTATTTCTTATTGGTTGTTTTTTTTTTTTCTTCTGTGAGATTAATATATTGCTAGCACTTATTATTTTTCCAGACCCAGGTGGATTACTGGTACGCTTTGTTAAGCCTTATTTGTATTGTGTTTTCTCATAAAGCTTAAATAAAACAGAGAAATGAAGATTGCAGACAAATCTATAAATTGTTGTCCACTGCTGATGTTCCTGGAACTATGACCTTAGTAGTGGCCAGATACAACAATTATAATTACTCTTTTTACTAGCTCTGTTATTCTCATTTTGTACCTACCCAGTGCCAGGTTCTCAGTGCTGTCAGGAAATTGAGGAAACCATTAGAGATTTTTGGCATGTGTTTCTACACTACATGTACTTCTTAATCTGGGATTTGGGTTATTCTTCAGGCAAAGAAATACTGAAAAAAAAAATTAAAAAATTGATCCTCTGTAGAATAGACAGGAATATTCAGTGAGAAGTGGGACAGTAATAGTGGGACAGAGAAATTGTAGTATTAAAAAAAAGGGGTAATATAAAAGGACATGGAGGGCCACAATTCTCCATGCATTCCAAGACAAACATGCAAATAACAAAGGAAGTCTAAAAGCTCATCTGATCAAAAAATAAGAAAAAATGGGTTAGGTAAGTATTATTATATATTACCCTGTTCAAAGAAGGTATACATTGTTACTGCTCTGTGCTTGCATAATCATTCCTTATGGTTATAAACAAAATTTTTCTAGGAAGTAGAACCTTCTGCCACACACTTCTAATTTATTCAAAACAGAATAAATAACAGGTAACCCAGAACAGGTGCATACACATCTTTGATGGTAATTTTCCTTCACGATAACCACTAATAAAACAATGCAAAAATTTGGTTCTCATTTAATAAATGCTCAGTTTCCATAATGACCTATAATAAAGGCCTGTTAAACGACTTTTGGACACTTAAATAGGCTATATCTGCTGGGTTTTCCTTATAAACACAGAAACTGACCTCTTTGAGGAATGAAAAATATAGTTTTGAGGTAGAGCTATCATAAGTGTATAAGAAAGATTGTGCTCACAATTGCCAAGTAAATGATATTTTTATGTGTCCATTATTTTTAATCTTAGTATAAATATTCATATTTGTCAGAGGTTTATTTGAATTGTAACTTGTTAAATTTCTTAATAACTTTTTAAATTAATATTATTTAATGCCATTTCTATATATTAATCATCCAGTAAAGGTTTCCTTCCAGATTTCAATTGGCACATAGGAGGATATATTTTACTATAAATTCCCATGATTTTCTTTTCTTATATTTAATTTGATAATTCTTCATCCTACTGGGTTTTAATAAAGAATTCTATGAATAGTTTAACTTCTACCTATATTATGTTTTTCCTGAAATAGGAAACCCATTCTGAACCTATATAAACATTTCTTACTGAATTTAAATGGCAACAATTGACACATTTGCTATCATTATTTCTGTTCATGAATCTAAGGATTATAACTTCTACTAGAATCCCACCAATTTACCAGTTACAGCTACCACCTAAAGCTTGAAACAAGAGTATCTGTCATAGTTTAACCTAAGGTTGTCATGGAATGTGTGATATTCAGTGACTTGTTAATAGCCACTGTTCTTTTTCTTAAACATTCTAGTTAACAATTTACATTTTTTTTTTAGAAAATTGGCTTTTCTAACCTTGATTTTGACATAACGATAGTTTCACAGAATATTTGGAAGCAGCTATTGATTTTTAAGGTCCTTGGCATAAGCATGTTCCGTGTCTTCCAATACTTGATAATATCATTAACGAGAGAGAATATTGTGAATATTTGTATAATGTCGTGTAGTATATTTTTACAGTGTAGTTCTAACATATAGGAGATAGATATTTTTCTCTATTTACCTTATTTATCTTTATAAAGAATGACCCATCTTTGTCAATTTTTGGAAGGAATTTCTGTGTCTTAACTTTTTCATCAGGGCATCCTGAAGAAATAAAACTCTCAGATCCTTAATGAACACCAAATTTTTGTATCATCCAGTTCCATTTAGAATAAAGCTAACAAAACATGATTTGATTAAACAGCCAACTTCCTTTTGATGAAAGATGTGATTTAATATTTTATACACTTTTTTAAAAGACTGAAAGCATCAATCTTGCCATCCCAACAGTGCATTGTGAAGAACACAGTAGCAACAGTGCACTGTGAGCACAGCAGCAATGTATTTACCAAGGTTTATCTCCTCGCCTAAGCTGAGAACAGACTAAAGTGTTTACAGATGCATTGACTAAAACATTTCTTTGCAAATACCTTTCAACCTGTAGATATTTGAGGACTCTTTACTATGATAATTGGTGTC
Organism: Phylloscopus collybita; assembly: GCA_027886175.1. Taxonomy (NCBI): domain Eukaryota; kingdom Metazoa; phylum Chordata; class Aves; order Passeriformes; family Phylloscopidae; genus Phylloscopus; species Phylloscopus collybita. Next base: position 41,587,725 of record JAJNNQ010000006.1, on the reverse strand, counting down.
AATATTTAATATTCTCAGTCTGTTCTGAAGCTTATTCTTGAACTTTGGTGGTCTGAGGTGTCTTCAGTGAGGATGGCTCGAAAAGCCATCTGTGACAGTGTTGGTGACACACAGATCAGTATCTGAGTGTGAATTCTGGCATCCTAAAGTGACATCTATGCTGTTGGCAGTGTGATAACCATAGGAGGAATGGTGTGCATGGTATGCAGAAAGAGGAACAAGGAAGACTCATCTAAATCTACATTCACACAAATGTCACTATTTTTCCCCCACAAATATTCTTTGGAAGAAGAAAAAATAAACAAAATTTTAAACAAATATTTTTCAGCCTCAGAAAGTGTAAATAGTATTTTGTGTAAATTTCATATTCATTCATATTGTAATCAAAAATCACTTTTTAAACACAGAAGATATTATTCTAGTTTTTTTTTAGTTTAGATTTTTTTTTTTAGACTTTGACATTCTCTGCTTGCCATCTATTGAACTGTGAGCAATTGTTCTATGGCATTCTCTGTCAACAGAAGTACTGTTATAGACATTCTCTGCAGGCTTATCCAGAACAATTTTTCAGAATATCAAGGTTTGAAAAGAACATCACACAAAGACTTCATTTGAACATTATCAAACATTAACTGTAATTCAGTCAAAACTTACTGACAAGAGTGGGCTTATGTTGATGTACTGCTTTAAAGAGCACAACAAATATTTTTGAAAAATAATGTCACAACTAAAAGTATGACTTGTTCATTATGTGCCATTCAAAAAGATGGGTTTTAATTAAAACTTGTGCCTTGTTCCTTTCAACTGCTAAAATTTAATATTTGAGTGTGTAATAAATATGTCATTAGAAAAGTTGTGAAAAATTGTTTGCATGCTTGAATACAATTGTAGTGTATGCCAGTGCTGTGATGAATTAGAGGAATCATGGCTGAAATACGTGCATTTTCAGGTATCTGTTAATATGAAATAAGTCCTAAGAAGAATTTATATGGATTTATTTTTCCTGAAAACAGACCTAATCTATGGTAGCTTCATGGGCATCATTACTTCGAATAGAAACATCAATGACAAATGTTGTATGTATTACAGGAATGAACTTACAGAAAATCTGTGAGAGTCCTGTGAGCATTTCAAACAAAAAGATTGCCTTTTTTTCATTAATATAATCTTATCCTGAGAAAATTTGCATACAGATTATTCCTTTAAAATTGGTTGAACTTCTTCAGATTTTTCAGGAAAGTAAAACTGCCTTCAAATAAGGTGAAACTGAAAGACACTTTTTAAGTCTTCAACTCAAGGACTTGAAATAGGAGCAAAAATAATTAGGCACTGTATGGTAAATAAAGACAGTAGTGAGATGCTTTTTTAAAAAATAATGTATCAAAACATTATAGCAATATATATAGTGACCACAAGATCATATTTTGTTGCATCTTCTAATTTGTCCATCTAGAGTGCAAGGGCAGCTTTATCTATTAGAAATGCTTTGAACGTTAAAATCAAATATTTGTTATTATCTAAATATCTTTAATTATAGAATTTAATTTACTTCTACTGGAAAAAATTTCTTAAAATATTGTTATAATACTGTGTTGGAATAGAGAGAGGGTTTCATATTCCTCTTACTGATTCCTTTTCTCACAACTTCTCTTTCAATGATAAGATTTTGGATATTATTCTTGTACTTGAATATTTATTGCACAAAATGTCTAGATCTAGCTGAAACTTCTGAAGTTGATTATTAGAAACTGAGCCATGTGATGTTGCTAGTCACTTCTTGGAGAAGTTGAAACTTGGCTAAGCTGCAGAATTTACTGTCTCTGGGACACTGATTTGAAAGATTACTTGAGATTTTTGCTGTTGCCTGAAGAGTTTTCTACATTTATCTCTGGTTACATGGACTGGAGAGAAGATTAGCCTAGAATCTCTGCTCTTTCTTCTTTGAACTGCAAAAGTGATTAATGGCCATGTTGTCCTCGAGCTTTGCAACTCCTTGCTTCAGACTAAACTTCTTCATTTCCCAGATTTTCCACAATATAATTAATTTCTCAGGCAAGGAAACTCCAAAAGATGGTACTGGCTCACTCTCAAGGTCAGGTAGTGTGGACTTCACAGGGTAAATGCTGTCGACTGAAGCTCAGTGTCCACACAGCTTAAAGACAGCCAAAGGAGAACCAAGAGATATGAGGCTGTTCATAGGTTTCCTAGTACTTCCATATTCAACTGTCATATTAAGAACAAAAAAAATGGTGGTTTATCTCCCTTCAACATGTTTCTACTAATTGGTCTCTGAGGAGGATCAAAAACACATGCAGGAAACAACCTGACCTGCTGAGATCATTAATGCTTGCAATAAGTAAGCAAAAAGATTGCTGGATGAATCCACATATCATAGAATCAGATTCACAGAATGGCTTGGGTTGGAAGGGGATCTTAAAGATCATCTCATTCCAACTCTCCTGCCACAGGCATAGACACCTTCCACTAGACCAGGCTGCTCAGAGCCCCACCCAACCTGGCCTTGAACACCTCCAGGGATGGAGCATCCACAGCTTCTCTGGGCAACCTGTTCCAGTCCCAACACTCTTTAGAGTAAAGAATTGCTTTCCTGATACCTAATCTAAACCATCCTCTTTCCTTTTAAACACATTTTCCCTTGTCTTATCACTACATACTGCTGTAAATAGTCCTGCCCCATCTTTCCTGTAAATTCCCTTCAGGTACTGGAAGGTCGCAATTCGGTCACCCTGAAGCTTTCTCTTTTCCAAGCTGACAATCCCGGTTCTCTCAGCCTTTCTTCACAGGAGAGTGCACCATCCCTCTGATGAACTTTGTGGCCCCCTCTGAACTTGCTCCAACACGTCCATGTCCTTTCTGTGCTGGGAACCCCAGAGCTGGATGCAGCACTCCAGGTGGGGTCTCACCAGAATGCAGCAGAGGGGCAGAATCCCCTCCCTCAATGATGCTTTGGGCACAGCCCAGGGTACAGAATTGGCTTTCTGAGACGTAAGGGAATACTACCAGCTCATATCCAGCCTCTCATCCACCAGCACCCCCATCTCCCTCTTGGCAGGACTGCTCTTGAACATTTGAGCCTGTCTTGAGACCTGGGGCTGCCCCAACTCAAGTGCAGCACCTTGCACTTGGTCTTGTTAAACTGCACAAGATTCCCATGCACCCACCTCTCAAGCCTGTAGCATGCACCCAACCATGGGAATCCTTTTTGCATTTTGACAGCCGAAAAAATGTTTTTGCTGTAGTTTCTTCCTAGCCCTTATAATTGAAAAATTATTTTCAGTGCCAAGAAGAGATTTTTTCCTCCATTAATTGTAGCAATAATTCACTTCATTTAATTATTTCTTAGTTACCTGAATTTTCCATTTTTCTCAAGTGGGATTTCTATTCTGGGTCCTTAAATATATTCCATACTTATGTGCTACCATATAGCTCTTCAGGGACTGAATTAATTTACTCAAGTGGCACTGATTGCACTATCCAGGGTCTTTCTCATTTTAACTGTATCCCACAAACATTGACATTATGTCAGCATTTTCACAGTTAGCTAAATTACCAGCTATTTATAGCTGAGTGGCAAAATTTCTCAGGTTTGGAACTGAATGGAAGAGCTTCAGGGTAGGGTTTGCTGTGAGAAGTGCCAATGAAATAATGTAGCAGCTTAAAATATTTTGAGGGAATGTGTAGTGTAGGAATATGTGTGTAATTGGCAGATGCAGCCATTTTCCGATGAAGTTTTATGCCTGGAATGGGGTGGATATGGTTTTGAAATTTATACTTGTTTATAAATTAAAAGAACAGCTTAAATATTTTTGTATTTTAGTTTGATATTTAATTGTTAAAGCTTAAAAATTTTGTGTATTTTAGTTTGGTGTTTAAATATTCTTTGTACAAATTCAGTGTTGAGTTTGAGTTGCCTAAGTGAATGAAATGGTACTCACAGAAATTTAGAAAAGTTATGAAAGGATTTTTTAAAATTATATTGTAACTTCTAGGGAAAAGAGAGATTCAACATCCTTAAGAGAATATTTTTAATCAGCAGAAGTTATGAGGTCCAGAGGAAGGTCCCCAAGGCAGTGGGACTGAAGCACTGCCCCTGTGAAGACCAGCTTGGAGAGCTTGGTTTGGTCATCCAGGAAAAGGGATGTCTTCAGGGGCAGCTAATAGCCCCTGCTCACCTACAAGGGGTCATTGAGGAGAAGGAGCCAGGTGCCTCACAGTGGTGTGGGGTGGGAGGGTGAGAGTAAACAAATACAGATTGTAAGAGGTTCATGCTGGGCATAAAAAGAAATTTTTCTTCAGTGTTCCCATGGAGAATGAGGCAGTGGAACAGGTCACCCTGAGAGGCTCTGTCCTTTGAGGGTTTCAACCCCTGGCTGGTGCAAGACCTGAGCAGCCAGGTCTGTCCCTAGAGGTGTAGTTTTAGAATGGCATTATATAAGACTCTGTGACCCAGCTATGTATGGGCCATTGAAATGAGAATCAGAACTTTATGGGGATATTTCTTTTGAGTTATATTACTTTTCCCTGGTTATCTGTTTAATGGTAATAATGCTTTATGATTTTCTGGTCGGGGAAAAATACTCAACGTATATAATATAAGTAATGTAATACTCACAGGGTGTCAGTTACTCTAGAGAGCTGAACTTGTGATCATTTGATGAGATGATCTAGTCACTGCTAGAGTGTTTATCAGGAAAATCAAGCAAAGAGCAGCATAATTCAGATCTGCCATCTCACACTGGGAAAAATACCAGATCACTGTCAATCCTTGTAGCATGCCATGACAAGACAGCTCTTTACATTTTTTTCTCTTTCTTTCATTCTGCAGGGGTTGGTACACAGGCAATGGGAAGGGGGTGATTTTCCAAACACAAGCAAGTGATCTATAGGTTCTGATCCCTGATCCCGGGGTCACACCCATGAAAACCACAGCAATCTTCCCTCTGATTTCAACAGACTTTAGATCAAGGTTAGGAAATATTGGAGATTTATTCCTCATCTCATTTGATGCTAAAATCAGTGGGAAAACCCCAACATACTCTCATACAAGACAGCAGTCTTGCTAAGTTTTTCTTTCACTTTTCTTGTTGTTTCAACTGTAATGTTTGAATCATCCATAGGCAAAACATTTTTTGACATATCAGAATTACATTCTTGGTTAATATTACATTTTCCAAATATTTCTAATGTGACACTGCTATCAAGTTATTATGGTAAACCACTTGCCTTAAGAAATCTGTTCTGATTAGCCTATGACTCACATTGTTGTTCAGGGACAGCTTTTTAAGTGAACTTGAAGTCTGACCAAAGTTGTGGTCTTCATATTCTTCTGGAGAACTAGGTATGCTGCTACTTATACATTTTAATATGTCCTTGCCTGTGAAATCTAATGAGGTAACCATAACCACTAATGCCTGTGTCCTTCCAATGTCCCAGGAAGAGAGAAAGTGCCCTTCTTGTCCTGCATAGCAGCATTGCCAAGCAACCATTAATTAATCTTTTTACGTAATTTATTTGTATTTCCTATTAGGTGAAACTCTCATGGGCAATACAAATAAAGAAATTACTCTTTTTGATTGTTATCACCCAGTGTCCTAGGTTACAATGTAAAATTGTGCCCAAGGTATGTATTCTATCCCCATGAGCCGTTGGAGCCAAGGTGGGGCAGTGTTTTCCTTATCTTCTGTTAACGAGCCCAACAATGCCTCCCCGGAAGACGTTATCTCTGTTTAATGGGCCATCAAGGACCCATTGCACGACTCATAGGATGAAATCATACCATTGTGAGATGCTCTGCCAGGGGGAGGAGCCAAGCATTCCCAGCTGGATATAATCCAGCGTTTGAGACCTCACGAGCAGCTTCTATCCACTGAACTCTCAGAGGAGACAAGAGCTACCAGATGTTTCTACAGGAATCACTGCTTTGACAAGAACATCTCATCTGGATTCCTGGAGGAAGACTGGACCTTTCTCATCATCACCGGACCCTTCTCTCTCAGGATCATCTCTGTTCCAGCGGAACCACATCTGCCTCTCCAGGGGGATTTCCTGACTGCTTCAAACACCCTGACCAACAGGGTGTTAGGTTGTATCATTCCATTTATTTCACCTTTTTTTTCCTCTCTTTTCTTCTATTAAATTGTATCTCTGACTGGGAGTCTCACTGGTTTTGCTTTCAAACCAGTACACCCAGAAATATTTCTGCCATAGATGTTTCTTGTTGCAGTGAGGGTAGCTGAGACAAAGCTTTAGGTCCCCTGACTTCAGGGCAGAGGGTGGCAAGAAAATAAACAGAAGCGGGAGCGATGGTTGGCATCAGAAAAAGAACACTTTAATAACAGATAAAAGAAATAGATAGAAATAGATAAAAGAAAATAAGGACAGTGCCCCAAAACCATGCACAGTATCCAGAAGAATTCTTTTGGGGTAACCAACCAAAGAGCTGGAGCTGAGGAAACATGCCAAGATATGGGGTAGATCTGAGGGCAAGGGCCCAATCAGAAACTTGACCCTAGAACATAACCATATTTGTACAACATAACTGACCAACCATAAAAACATAACCTCATATGAAACAACTTAATTAACATGCAAACTCCCATGAACCTTTACTACTCGCCACAACTAGAAAAGGGTTTCTTATGGCCTTAAGTGTAGAGTTGCTTCAGCTTGGCTAACTCCCACAGTTTGTCATCCTGCTACCATGACCAGCAGGAAGAAAAAATTACTGAACCATCTAAGTGCAATAGAAATGCCTCTGTATATGCTTTTCTTACTTCTGGCTGAAACAACAAATGAAAAATTAGTTGTCTTCTATAAGAGCTTCAGACTCTATCCATAACACTGCTTATAGCACTGACAGTAAGAGATTCAGAGGACTGGAAAAATTTAAAACTATCCAAAACAGTCCCAGACTGAGAGCAACTGGAATAAAGATTTTCTTCAAAGAAAAAGCTGATTTGGACTATCAGAAACACAGACAGTGGAATTGTGTTTTAAAAGTCAGTTTTTCATAACAACTAAAGAACCATCTGTTTATATCTTTGGTATTGGGTCTGATTTCATGAAAAGTTTGATCCTTCTCAGAAAGTTTCTGCAGAATAGGCTTACATTACAACCATAATTCTTGATCAGTGAGCTTGCATCTGATGGTTTTCGTACATAAGGTAAGATTTACGTCACCTTAACCTAGCTCTAAATTTGAATCAGTCATCAAAGAAACCTTTAACTGAAGAAAGATCTCAGGAGAGAATGTATCTGACTAATTTTTTTTAAATTTATTTAATTTTAAAGGGGTACATCTTAGGTGAATTGTTTTCCTCCAGCAGTTGTGAAGAAGTTTAGTCTAGTGAAGGGACTAGCTCAGATGTTTAAATGAGTTCCATCAGCACTACACTTTTAGGGGGAAATGGCACATTCACAGATATTTTCAAAGGGATGTTTATCAGATATGATTTATGTTTGTCTGGAGCATTCAGTTCTGCCTTTCTGTGATGAATTTGTTAATGTCTGGAAACACTGTAGGAAATTCCTGTAAGTACTATGGAATGATGCAGAATGGTACTAATAGTACAGATAAATATATATATATAAAAAAATTACCATTTGGAGTCTGCTCTCAAATGCAGAGGTTTTACATTGTGTGCTGGTGATGGTGCCATTGTGTCATTCCCAAAGTATGTACTAACAAAATCTTGCCCTCTTCTCTTTGATGGTTGCCAGCTACATTTAAATAGCTTGAAAGTTGCTCACCTATTTTGATATTAAAGTATTCAAGTATCTATTCAGAGTGTGAGAATACGTGCCAAGAATTTCCTGCAACATTCTGAGAATGATCTGCTCTAAATATGAATTTGTATTTTCCAACAGATGGAACTTTTAAAGTATTCCACTCTACTGTTTCTTAAAGATTAAAAAGACCAAAAAATTTCTTTCAATAAGAAGTGAAATTTGCACACTGCTTCCAACCAAAATATAGTTTGTTTGTCCTTTCAAGAAACTACTGAATAAGCACATTTTGCATTTTGCTGTACTGATTGAATTATTTATTTCAGGGTCTTTTTAGCTCATGCCCAGATTGCATCAGCTTCAGAACATAGCTCTAATGAAATAGAGTATTGTGAAAGTGTTCTACATAGCTGACTGTAATACATTTCCTAAATAAATACAAATTAAAATCATAAAAGTAGACTGTTCATCAAAGCCTTCTTTCTCAGTTCTTGGCATATGTGGGACTTGGCCAGTATTCTGTTTTGCCAGTTGAACCAAGTATGAGTTGGTATAATGATCCTACTCAGTCTGACCAACATCTTTTGTGTATCTTTGGAGGTTTTCCTCATTGCTTGTGACTTACAGCTGAACAGGGAAGAATGTTACTCCTTACAGCCCTCAGACACTGCAACACAGTGCTTAGATGAATAGTTCCTTTTAATAAAAAGGATCAGTACAATTTTTCTTCGCATTCATATCTCCCACATGAAAGTAATAGTTTGAACTGTAACTTAATGCTCTTTCCGAGCATAAGAAAACCCTTCACTGATCAAAGGATTTATTCTATTTATTTTTCTTTAAAAATACAACTTGTTCATGGGAAAGTTAAGGCTATATAAGGTTATATTTTGTTCTGTCATTATGAAAAACCTTAATTTATTTACATGAATTAAACAATTAGCTAGATAGCAGAATGTAGCTCATAGTTTATAAAAATGGAAAATGTTGGCTTTCAAGAGTTTTTTATGGAAAATTATAATGGCTAAGTGATAACTGTTTTGTCTGAGTAGCTCCATGAAATCCATACTTACAGATAGAATTTATCAACTTGATCACAGTCATTAAAGTATCTTCACTTTATTTTCCCCCAAAACTTAATTCCCTCTCTTCTTGAACAGAACTGAGCTAAGTTCACATCACTGCTGAATGTGGCAGTGCATTACACATCTCAGCTATGCACATGGCTGATGGACTCATCCCATATCCTTTCCTGAGTCAGGATGAACTCTTGCTGATCTTGTTGCAAAGCCCTCAAGGGCCGAATTCTCCTCTTCTGGCAAATGAGGGATTTCATTAATGGGCATGAGCTTGTGGCACTGACACTTGGACAGTTTAAAAACACAGCAGGACCTAGTGGAGAGGTTCTATGAAGCATGAATTTGAGGATGGAGACTAAGCTGGAAGCCTGTATACTCCAGGAGATGTGCTGGTTCAGGAAGTGCAGGCAAGACCAGAATAATGTGAGGTAGTTGGGATACAGAAAGGTTTGGCATTAGAAATGGCATTTGACCAGAGAGTGTAGCAGGAGGTACACAATTGAGCATAACTAATTTTTAAGGTGGACTAGTCAGGAAATAAATTCAGAATGATGAACAGGGAATGGAATGGAGGACTCTTTTTTAAAATGTTTAAACCCAAACAGATTGCACCTCTCTTATGCTCATAAGGTTCTCAGAGCATGCTCAGAACATCTGATTACACTCTCTTTGAGAGCATCAGATGGATGCTCTGAAATATAACAGAGAACTTTTACAAAAAACGACTTCTCTAAAAATACAGCAGTCAAAATACCTGTTGAGGAGGAAAGTGTCTTGCAAAAGTGAAAATGTCTTCAGGTGGGTTGGATATTAAACTTTGTATAGGCTTCACTGAGGAGCATAAACTAGATGAGTAGATAAGTTTAGTCTGGTGCATGAAACTGTGCACATGATGCAATGTTTAAGCAAGTGACCTGGAGTCAAACATATCCTTGCACTGGAAGGTTGTGAGTTCAGTCCCCATCTGGGGTTAAGGCTCAGCCTTGCCCTCTGACATGAATGTAACTGAAATCTGCTCCATCTTCAAGGAGCTAAAAAACCTTGGCAGTTCGAGTAAATAATTGGAAGATCAAAGCTAGCTACCTTTCTGTACTGAGGCTGAAGGAGAAGACTGATCCTCATTTAGCATTATCTGACCTTCAGGCTATATTTTCATACAGAGTATAATATTACTTCACATAAAAGGGGATTTTCATTCCCTCCCCTTAATACAAAATTACACAGAATTAAAATGTACTGATAACTTTGTAATGCACAAATCAGCAACTGGAAAATTTTCTCCCTCCTCTCCTTCCTGAGCTACTATATATTTTTACTGCAGCAAATACAGTATTTCTGTAATTTAAAGATGTGTTCTGGAATACATTTTCTTTCACATTCATTGTATGGTAAAAATGGATTTTTCAACTTCTGTCTGAACCTCTGAGCTAGACAAAAACTTCAGATTGTTGATTCAATGTAAAACAGTTTTACTCAGCAAAGAGTCAGAAAAAATACTTAAAAATTTTGTAATTTCCCAGAGATTAAAATACTTTGTTATGACATATTAACACCCAAAGCATTGGAAACAAATCTGGTCCAAGTCACAAAATATTATTTCTTTTTTTTTCTTCTCTTTACCCAAACCAACAATCCTGCTACAGCTCAGCAATGCACCTGAGAATTCACATCTAATTTAGATGGTTTCATTTCTATTGTTTCAAGAGAACTTCTGGCTAAGGCACTCATGAGTATCTCTGGAGTGCAAATTATGCTTTCTAAGAGCAAGACAGCACCTTGTCAGCACACTAAATGTTAAAATAGTGCAGGTCCTTTGGTCTTGAACTGCATAGCAGACTTCACAGTACAGTGGTAATTCAATTCATGTAGGATAGTCCTGACTCCTAATCCTCTCTGCCAGGACAGCTCAAATATTTTGAAATTAAAAACTCCAACTGCTTTATGAGTTGGATATCTAAGTGCATTAGAGTACACATGCTGTAGTAATTCCTGTGACACACAACTGTCATTGTTTGGTTATGTAACCAAAAAGAAAAAGTGTTTATTCTATTTTTCCAGCTGTTGAAACTGGCTGGGGAGATGTTTTCTTTATCTCTTTTATAACCCATTCCTCATAATGCCAGAGAGAGGGCGTGGGTGCCTTCTGATAATGGGTCAGCTGTTAAAACCAGGTGGGGCAATATTCCTTATCTCTTCCACAACCTGTCTTCCCTCGGGGGATATCTCCTGCTGATGGGTCACTGAGGCTCACCACATGACTGAAAACATCACATCATCCCATTGTGAGATGCTCCACCCAGTGCAGGGAGCCAACTGTTCCTACCTAGATAAAACTGAGATTCAGGAACACCAGGTATCTGGTTTTCCACTGGATTCCAGAGGAAGACTGGACCCATCTCACCACCACTGGACTCTTTCTACAGGATCATCTCTACTCCAACAGAATCACATCTGTTTCTCCAGGAGGGTTTATTTGGACTGCTTCTAACACCCTGACCAACAGGGTGTCAGGTCATATTTCTGACTCTGTCAGGGTTTCTAGGATTTTTGTTTGTTTGTTTGCATTACTTTTTGGTACTACTACATTTGTGTTTTTAATATTCCTAGTAAAAAAGTGTTATTCCTATTCCCAAATCTTTGCCTGAAAGCTCTTAATTGCAAAATTATAATTTGAAGGGAAAGGGTTTACATTCTCCATTACAAGAGAAACTCCAGCTTTCCCTGGCAGACATCTGTCATCCTAAACCTAGATGACAACTCAAATCACAGCTTATTAAATTTAAAGGTCCTTCCATTGCAATCTCCACCCCAGTCCTTTTGGGCCAAATTATCTGTTTTAACATTGGAATGAGCTCCTCCCTTTGGTCCCAGCCTGACTAACAATGAGGGGTTCCTGCTAGAGCCCACCACTGATATAGTCCTCATCTTAGTCCTCCTTGGGCTGAGAAGGGACAGCTGCTTCACCTCATGATCTGCACCACAAGCTTCAAGGGAATCTTTGCTTCCCCTGGTACCATGTGGGGTCCCACCCACAGAAGGCAGTCTTCCTTCAGCTTCTCCAACATGGAATCCTTCACATGGGGTAGAGTTCTTCACAAACTATTCCCTGTGGTGTCACAAGGCCTGCCAGCAAACCTGCTCCAATGCAGGCTTCTCACAAGATCACAGGTCCCGTCCTCCTTCAGGCATCCACCTGCTCTGGTGTGGGGCCCTGCATGGCCTTCAGGTGCACCTCTGGTCCAACATGGACTCCTTCACTCCATGTCACAGTCCCTTCAACTCAAGTTCACACTGGAATTCCAGCCTGTCTGGCAAAGCAGCACAGAAAACAAAAGCAACACCCTGGCCACCTGCCAGCCCAGGAACATTGCTGTCATCAAAAGGTTCTGAGGCACAATTCAGTAAATGATCAGCAGTACAGAAATACAGCAAGCAGCAAAAGCAAAAAGTGGCTGCTAACAAGCTCTAGACTCTAATATGCAGTAAGGAAAGTGAGCCCCATGGCAAGGACAGGAGCCTGCTCATTACTAGCTAAAGAGCACTAACAGCTCTAAATTCAAACTTATCTATCCCAGTCAAACCTGTTGTTACCTTCAACCCTTTGAGCATCATGCTGGCTGTTGTCGTGGTTTAACCTCAAGCCAGCAGCTGAGCCCCATGCTGCCACTCACTCACTTCCCCACCAGAGAGACTGGGGAGAGAATTGGAAGGGTAAAAACAGGAAGACTCATGGGTTGAGATACAGGCAGTTTAATAGGAAAAGCAGAAGCCACTTACACAAGTAAAGCAAAACAAAGAATTCACTACCTCCCTTGGGCAGGCAGGTGTTCAGCCATCTCCAGGAGAGCAGACAGTCATCATGCATAGCTGTGACTTGGGAGGACTAACACTATCATTTCAAATTTCCTTCTTCTTCCACACACTTTAAATACTGAGCATGATGTCAGATAGTCTGGAACAGTTGGCATCACCTGTCCCGCTTGTGTCTCCTCCCAATCTCCCAGGTAACCCCAGTCTCCTTCCCAGTGTGGCAGTAGGAATAGCAGAAAAGGTTTTGGCTCTGTCAGCCGGGCTAAGCAATAACAAAAAATCCCTGCATTATCAATCCTGTGTTCAGCATGAATCCAAAACATAGTCCCACACCAGCCACTGCGAAAAAAATTAACCCTACCCCAGCGGAAGATGAGCAGTTTAAAAAACTTATCCCATTTTCCCTTTTTCTCGAAAATGCACTCTTACATTTTAATGAGAATAAAATTAGATACATTCTGCAAAAATCATATACACATGCTTAATGTTCTACACATGCCTAGTTTCAATAAAGTTAATGGATTTTAGTTGTTATTGGAGGTAAATGAGAATTCATTATATGAGAAGGCTGCCTCTATTTAGAGGAAACAAAATTTAAACTACACATCTAAAAGAAATGGACTTACTATAAATCAGCTATTTTATTGTAATGTTATGGTTGAGCAATTAAATTAAAACCAAGACCAAGAATGCACAGGAAACCAAATCTGATGAATCTGATCTTCAGCTAGTGCAAACTCATACAGATTAAAGAAAGTAAAAAATGCAGTCTTTGAACCATATGACTGTTTGGTGAAATGTTTCTATAGCAAAAAAATCTGAACTTTCTATTTTCTTGAGTATTTTGAAATTAGTACATAGTTCCATGATGGTAATGATATCCATGCCTTTTTTTTTTTTTTTTTTCCCTTTTACATCTGGGTGATAATCATTAGAATCATTTGATCTGGATTGGAGCCCATGGGTATATCTCTGGCATGCCATTTACTCATGTTTCTCCAAGGAGATGATTCTAATGTACAAAATTCTGAGTGACTCCAAATAGCTACAATAACTTTGAAAAGGCTATGAAATATATAATCTTTCTTCCCATTAGAAGTCTATTTATTTCTCAGCAGAATAAATCTGGTCTTAAAAATCTGGAGATTTTAAATTCGTGCACAGTGACAAATATGGCTTTGAAAACTTCCAAGTTACCTAGAAAGCGCCACCTTCATGAATAATTCTCCTTTGGACCTGCCAATGGACTCAGCCTAAGTCCCATCAAATTCACATGCTTGGGTATAGCCTTTTACAGGATACTTAAAGAATTCATGTCCCCACTAAAATTCTAGGAAAATCCTAACTTTTTTTCCCTTCAAAAGTATGAAACAGCATGTCAGCAATTTTGATCATGTACCAATCATTCTTGGTAGCAATACAGATTATTTACAAAAATTTCTCAAAACAAAACCTTTAAACATTTTACCAAAAAAGGTGCATGCCTCTTTCTGTTCATCTGTAGTGTTTTCAAACTAAGCAAAAAATAAAAATAGTATTTTTAAAATATTGATGACTTTGAACATTATAAACTCACTTGAAAGATCTTTGAGGTCTATACTATGCAGTTATACTGTACAAGGGGCTTATCAGAAATATTTGCTTTGAGGTATATCATGAAGTATATAGTATATATATATATATGTATATATATAGTATATATATTGTATATATATACTATATATGAAGTATACAGTGGTTGTCTACTCTGGGAGAGGAGAGGAGAGGAGAGGAGAGGAGAGGAGAGGAGAGGAGAGGAGAGGAGAGGAGAGGAGAGGGAAGAAGGTGGGGGAGGAGTTGCTCCAGATGTTGGAACAGAGATTCCCATGTAGCCCATTGTGAGGCTGGTGTGCACCTGCAGCCCATGGAAGATGACAATGGAGCATTGTTTCATCTTTTTCTAACACCTATCCACCTGCAGCTCATGGACAACTATGACAGAGGAAACGGATGCCCAGAGAGGTCTGTGACCACATGGAAAGCATGTATTGGAGAGGCTTCTGGCAGGATCTGTGGATCTGTGGATTGGAAGTCCATGCTGGATCAAGTTTGCTGGTACAATTTGTGACCCTGTGAGGACCCAAGCTGGATCAGCCGGTTCCTGAAGGACTGTACCCTGGGGAAGGGATCAGTGCTGGAGTAGAGGGTGAAGAGCTGCAGCCTGTGGGAATGGCTTACAATGGAGAAATTCATGGGGGACTGTTTCTAGTGGGAGAGACCCCATGCTGGAGTAGGGGAAAAGTGGGGGACTTGAGTCCTCCTGCTGAGGAGGAAGGAGCAGAAGAAACAATGTGTGATGAACAGACCACAACCCCCACTTCTCTGTGCAGATCTTGGGGAGAAAGTAGAGCAACAGGAAACAAAGTTGAACCTGGAAAGAAGGGAAGGGTGGTTGGAAGGTGTTTCAGGTTTGCTTTTATTTATCATCACCCTACTCTGATTTGGTTGCAATAAATTAAACCAATTTTCACAACCTGAGTCTGTTTTGCCCATGAGGGTAATTGATGAGTGAGGGTAACTCCCTGACTTTATCATAACCACGAGCCTTTTCCTATATTTTCTCCCCTTTCCAGCTGAGATGGGGAGTGACAGAGCAGCTTTGGTGGGCACTTGGAGTGAAGCCAGGTCAACCACAACAACAGCTAAGCTTGCTCTTTTTACTTATATTCATACCATTAATAAGCAAAGAAGTCTTTACTGAACACAACTGTATGCTAATTCTATCTCCAGAAATCTTTCTTTCACTTCTGCATCTAAAGACACATATTTGACCACATGGAAAAATTGTATACATAAATGTACTGATTGGTTTAGTTCAGAGGAATCTCCAGGTCACATAGGACCTTGTAACAGAGGTGTATCAGAGGATAACTGTTGTATTCCCTTTTGGTATCCCCTCCCCTGTGAAACTTTACCTGTCCCTTGACTCTGACCTATGGCCTTTGGCCATAGGTAACTCCGCCCCCTTACCCTGAAAGGGATAAAACCCCCTTTCCCTTCGGGGTCGTCCTCTTTGGCCTCGGGATCCCTTCAGGAAATAAACCTTGGAACCACATCTCGGGGTAAGAGCCTCCTTTGGTTTTATGTCCCTATCTTGGAGTTTCCCCTCCCCCTAACCTCCCTAAATCTGAGCTGGCAACGGGTCTCGGGGGGCTGAGGGAAAGGGGTTAACTTCAGTTGGCGTCCAACCGTGGTCTCTCGAAGTCACGTGCAGGAGCTGGAGTCTCATTTCTGAGATCTCAAAAGCTTTTTGGACTGTTCAACTCTTCTCCACTGATCCAGCTGCTTTTTGTGCAGTTGGGGGCGGTAGAAATAAGATCGGCAGCCTGTGCAGTCACACAGGTCGATTCGATAGGAACTGTTATAGGAAAAGAGCAGGGCACCCCAAAAAAGCACGTGATCCGTCCCCCAGGCAAAGACGGGGGGTGGGCAGTCCCGTGCGGTTGGGAAAAAAGAAAGATCTTTTGCTGCACGTGGGCATTGAGCCCACAGCCACGCGGTGAAACCCTTTTAGGACCCAGTTAACATCTCAGAAGTGGTGTTTGTAATTCATCTCTGGGGAGTCAGGCGCCGACTGCCCCAGAGATCCACAGCGTCTCGGGGTGTTGCGGGCTTTGAGGAGAACCCCGGGAGACGGGGTGACCCCCTCACAGCTACCGGAGCCGGAGAAGCTCGGCAGGGTGCCGATTCCCCGCCCGGATTACACCCCCCCCCACGTCCCGGAGTTCTCGGAAGTGAGAGACGGACTGGGGACAGAGCTGTGTGTGTGTGTGTGTGTGTTTTTTTTTTTCTTAATGCTTTAACATCACAAATATGGGTTCTAACCTTTCCACTGACCAAAGGAGCCTTTTAAAGCACCTTAAAACTGCTTTGAAAGGTCTTAAAATCCCAAATAGTTTATTAATGAGTTTTATCCGTTGGTTGTTTGCTGAGTTTCCAAATTTTAACCCCCAGAATGTTCAATCCGTGGCTTTTTGGGATGAGATTGGGGAATTACTCACCTTAAAAATTGAAAATGGAGACACAAAAGCTTCAAAATTTATCCCAATTTTCTTAAAAGCACGCAAGCATCTATTGGAATTAGAACGCAGCAAACAGCCACAGAAAACCCCTTCATCCTCCTTTTTCCCTTCCCAGTCCCCTATTCCCTACGAGAAAACCTCTCAGCCACCCCAATACACTGCGGCGTGGAGGGGGAATAATGGCGACGACCACGTGGTGGCTTCCCCCCCCCTCAGCCCCCTCCCCCCCCACAGCCCCGTCTCTCTCCCATACCCTGTGCCATGCAACCCCGCCCCCTGCCTTCCCTCCGCTCCCTGCTGCCTTGACAACGCGGGTAGCGTCCTTTTCCCCAGCCCCCAGCCTGGCACGGGACATGGGGGGGGCGGTGCGGCGCAAACCGCGGGCGGCGCGGCAGCGGCGCGGCAGCGCAAACCGCGGGCGGCGCGAGCGCGGGCGCGGGCGGCGCGGGCGCGGGCGGCACAGACGACCCGTGCCCGCGCGGCGGGGGAGGGGCGGCGGCGGCGGCGCGCGGTGCCGTGGGCGGTGCCGCGAGCCGCGCGCGTGGCGCCGCAGGCGGGAGCCCTCCCAACGCGGGCGGCGGCGGACCCGACCCCGTCCAGGGGGCGCGCGGCCCCGGTCCCATCCCCCACGGCACAGGCGGCTGCGGCGGGGGCGGGGCGGGGCCCGGTGCCTCTCTCAGCAGGGGCGGGGCGGGGCCCCCGCCTCCCCCCAGCCGCGGGTGGGGGGGCGATTCACACGCAGCTCCAGACCCGATGCATGCTAATGACTCCTGCAGGGGGGAACGAAATGCACCTATTCCTTCACTAACCCAAACTGAATCTGATGATAATATCCCTTTTGTTGCCCCTGTAGAATACCTTGGTAAGAGAAATGGAAGGAAACAATACAAGCCTTTCTCTTACCAAGATAAAAAGGAGCTATGCAAAATTCAAAGAGAATTTGGAAGGTCTAGTGAAATTTTTAAAAGCATGATGACTGCTACCTTTAGCTCCAATGAATTAGTCCCAAATGATATTAAAGATTTATTCAGATGTTTACTAACACCCTCGGAATATGATTTATGGGAATGCATGTGGAAAAAAGCTTTAAATGTAATATTACAGGAAATTCAACAGACTCCTGCTTTAGCACAGGATGGGGATGGGAATGATATAACATTGGACCATCTCTGCGGTACAGGGGAATTGCATTGCCCTGAAAGACAGACCCGATTATTATCAAAGCAAATTTTGGATAAAATTTGTAGTGCAGCAGAAAAATCTTTTTACCAGTTACCGACACCTGAAACTAAGGGCAGCTATACCAGTATTAAACAATTTCCTTCAGAGAATTTTTTGCAGTTTTTGGACCGTTTACGCGCTCAGGTGGAAAGACAAGTCCCACAATCATCTATACACAACGAACTGATTAAAGAGATAGCTCAGAGGAATGCTAATGAAACTTGTCGCAGAATTATCCTTAGTCTCCCATCAGAACCAACTTTAGCTCAGATGATCGAGGCTTGTACCAGGAAAGCAGAGCTGTTCAGCGCACCTGAAAGCAATCCAGGACTGCTTCATCCCAGGACAGCAGCACCTGCACGACCTGAACAACGGCGGCAACCACTGTCACCAGACCGCCTACGGCACATCATCTGCCATCTCTGCAGACAGCCTGGACATTTTGCAGCTTCCTGCCCTCGGAACCAGAACCAGAACCAGCAAAGGAAGCCCAACAAACAAAAAAAACTAGCTTCTCAGCGCGTCCCCATGGTTAATGCTGTCACGCGTGTAAAAACAAATATGAGGGGTCTCCCACCAGTTGACACCTCTCTCTTAACAACAAAGGGGGAGGGGGTGGGGGAAAAGAAAAATGTAAATAGTAAATGTTTGGTTAACAAGGTTTGGCAGCCGCAAGGCCGGTACAGGCTTGTGACTACCAAAGGTTTTCATTTCAGATCTGCAGACTGGATATTAATTGCAGTGCATCCATCAGACATCTCACAGGATCTGAAGGATAACCACACGGAGATGTTCAGTGAGTGTTTTGTTATTGGGGATACTGCTCACACACCAGAGGAGATTGAGGTATTTCCAATGTCCATTAAGGGGAACATGACAGGCCTTATGCTCTTGGCACGCTGCAAATACCCACCATTCTACCTGACAGAAGGACAAGTTGTTGCCCAGGCTATTCCCGATCCGGCAGAGGTAATAGCAGAGGGAAAATCGCCGGAAGTCTACTGGGCAGAGGTGGTGGGTGAGGACAAGCCTTCCATGGCATGCAATATAGCAAATGGGTCAGAGCGCCTCCATGTGGAGGGGGTCCTTGATACAGGAGCCAGCGTGACCGTTCTACCAGAGAGCAAGTGGCCATCAAACTGGGAATTGCAACCTGTTGCAGGCAAACTTCAGGGCATAGGAGGAATCACATTGGCAAAAATATCAAAAAATATAGTTCAAATAGAGGGTCCTGATGGAAAAGTGGCAAGTGTCCGTCCATTTATTGCAAAATACAAAGCCCCCTTGTGGGGGAGGGACACCTTGTCTCAGTGGGGAGTTCAATTGGTCATTCCTAAAACACCCCAGGATTTTTAGAAATAGCCACTGTGACGCGCCCTGCCCAAAAGTTAACATGGTTGAATAACACCCCAAAATGGGTAGCACAGTGGCCACTGAGCAAAGAAAAGCTCAAGGCGCTTGAGGAGCTTGTGGAGGAACAGGTGGCTCAGGGTCACCTGGAAGAAACAACAAGCCCTTGGAATTTCCCAGTCTTTGTAATAAAAAAACCGGGAAAGGACAAGTGGAGGTTGCTCCATGACCTCAGGGAGATAAACAAAATGATAGAGGACATGGGACCACTTCAACCAGGTATGCCTTCTCCAACAATGCTCCCGAGAGATTGGCAATTGGCTGTATTAGATATCAAAGATTGCTTCTTTCAGATTCCTCTACACCCAGAAGATGCCCCAAGGTTTGCATTCTCAGTTCCTACCCTAAATCGTCAAGGCCCTATGAAAAGGTATCATTGGAGATCTCTTCCTCAAGGCCTTAAATTATCGCCTTTCATATGCCAACAGTATGTAGCATCTTTACTGTCACCTGTTCGTGCTGAGAGACAGGATGCCATCATCCTCCACTACATGGATGATGTGCTGGTGTGTGCCCCCAATGACTCTATACTCCAACACACGCTTGACCTAGTGGTTAAGGTTTTAACCTCTGCTGGATTTCCGTTACAGGAAGACAAAGTTCAAAGGATGCCACCTTGGAAGTACCTGGGCTTACAGATTACAGCGAGGACTGTTGTTCCTCAAAAATTGGAAATCGACTGTAATCCTAAAACCTTAGCAGATCTCCACTCCCTGTGTGGGTCATTGAATTGGGTAAGACCCTGGCTAGGCCTCACAAATGAGGACCTAGACCCTCTTTTCAATTTATTGAAAGGGGAAAGGGAGCTGGCCTCCCCCAGGGAGCTGACCCCAGAGGCAAGGACAGCAATCGAAAAGGTACAGAAAGCCTTGTCAGAGAGACAAGCACACAGATATGAACCAAGCTTACCTTTTCATTTCATTGTGCTAGGAAAGCTGCCACACTTGCATGGTTTGATTTACCAATGGATCGAGGGGCAGAGAGATTCACTCTTAATCATAGAGTGGGTCTTCCTCTCTCACCAGAGATCCAAGACCATCACTGAGCCACAAGAGTTGATAGCTCAATTGATTCAAAAGGCCAGGTTAAGACTATGTGAACTGGCTGGTTGTGACTTTGCATGTATTCACCTCCCAATCAAACTCTCAGAGGAGGGAAAGAACTCTCCAAAGAAACTAACCAAAGAGATGTTTGAGCATTTGCTCCAGAGCAATGCCAGTCTCCAATTATCTCTGGACAGCTACAGGGGACAAATATCAGTCCATGCCCCATCCCACAAGCTGTTCAATGAGGAATTCCACCTCATTCCTCATGAGAAACAGAGTCGGAGACCACTCAAGGCTCTCACGGTGTTCACCGATGCTTCTGGGGCATCCCACAAGTCGGTGATGACTTGGAGAAATCCTCAGACTCAGCATTGGGAAGCTGATGTGGAGTTTGTGGAGGGATCGCCTCAGGTGGCTGAACTGGCTGCAGTGGTGAGAGCTTTTGAGAAGTTCTCGGAGCCAATTAACTTGGTGACTGACTCTGCATATGTAGCTGGGGTAGTGTCCAGAGCGGAGCAGGCTGTGCTCAAAGAGATCGAGAATGAGCACCTATTTAGGTTGCTTTCAAAGCTGATTTATTTGGTTTCTAATCGGGAACATCCATTCTTCGTGATGCATGTGTGGTCATACACCGATTTGCCAGGTGAAATTGCAGAGGGGAATCGTCGAGCAGACTCCCTTGCTGCACCAGTAGAAAAAGCACGCCTCCCTGACATCTTCCAACAGGCAAAACTGAGTCACCAACAGTATCATCAAAATGTGCCAGGTCTGATCCGTCAGTTCCAGCTAACACGGAGTCAGGCTCGAGCTATCGTAGCCACCTGTCCCAATTGCCAGCTCCAGGCCATGCCATCCATGGGTATGGGGGTTAATCCCCGAGGCCTTGGCAGTTGTGAGGTATGGCAGACCGACATCACACACATTCCTAGCTTTGGTCGCCTCAAATATGTCCATGTAAGTATTGACACACACTCAGGTGCAGTGTATGCCTCTGCCCATGCAGGAGAAAAAGCTGTGCATGCCAAACAACATCTAGTGCAAGCTTTTTCGGTTTTGGGGATCCCAAAAGAAATTAAAACAGACAATGGCCCAGCGTACGTGTCCAAGGAGTTCCTGGAATTTGTCCAGCAGTGGGGAGTGGAACATAAGACAGGCATCCCTCACTCCCCCACAGGCCAAGCTGTGGTTGAACGGGTGCATCAGACACTCAAACAGGTTTTAGCTAAACAGAGCAGCACAACTGTGTGGATGTCTCCACAGCAGAAGCTCTGCAAAGCCATGTTTACCATCAATTTTCTTAACTGTTCTTTTGAAAACATGAGTCCACCTGTGGTTCGTCATTTTAACAGTGGCAATCAATTCAAACTGTCCCATCGTCCACCGGTCCTGATCAGGGATCCTGAAACTTGAGAAACCAAGGGTCCCTATGAGCTTGTAACCTGGGGTCGTGGCTATGCGTGCGTAGCAATGCCCTCAGGCCCTCGGTGGATCCCCCAGAAGTGGGTAAAACCTTTTGTCCCCAAAAATCCAGCTCCAGCAGAAGGGGATAGAAAGCAAGTCACCACTGCCTCCAAGAGGAGACGACGTCGAATGGAGGAAGGAGAATCTTCCTAGGTGTGGACTCTTTCCCGAATTAACAGAAACTTTTAACATGTTTTGAAATGTTTGTTTTTCCCTTTTTGAGAAAACCCTCCTCCCATTTATCCCTGTGATGAATCTCAGTCAAATTGTCATCCTGTTATTGCTGAACAGTCTGGCAGCTGCATGGATCGTCCCTCAGCCACGTCAAAATGTCTGGGTGACCCTGGCACAGACACTTCAGCAAGAAAAACAACCTGATCGGACAAATGAAGCAAGAATCTGAGGACTGGTTCAATGAACTGTTCAAAGGCTGGGGAGTCACAGGGTGGTGGATTTCTATAGTTAAAACTATTTTGTTATTCCTTGCTATCCTTTTCCTTGTAACCTTAGCATTCGGAATCCTACGTCGTCTAGTTTTCAAAGCTATCAATGGTCTCGTACCTCCTACCTCAGAAGTCAACCACACAGAGTTGGCAAATCTAAAGCAAACTGATTTCCCCACCAGGTGTAAGTGGTGGGAAAGAGAAAACCCACACTCCATGTAACTTATTGTTTTTTCCTTTAATTTTGTTAAACAAAAAAGGGTGAGATGTTGTATTCCCTTTTGGTATCCCCTCCCCTGTGAAACTTTACCTGTCCCTTGACTCTGACCTATGGCCTTTGGCCATAGGTAACTCCGCCCCCTTACCCTGAAAGGGATAAAACCCCCTTTCCCTTCGGGGTCGTCCTCTTTGGCCTCGGGATCCCTTCAGGAAATAAACCTTGGAACCACATCTCGGGGTAAGAGCCTCCTTTGGTTTTATGTCCCTATCTTGGAGTTTCCCCTCCCCCTAACCTCCCTAAATCTGAGCTGGCAACGGGTCTCGGGGGGTTGAGGGATAGGGGTTAACTTCAGATAACAGTATTGAAACTGCCTATATTCTGTACAGCTGGGTTTTTTCACTCAGCTGATGTAAATTTTCCCACTTCAAAAAGATAGAGGAACTTTCTCTCAAAAAGATAAGAGGCCCATCCTTGCTCACCTTTCAGTATGACCTTTGTGTGTGCTAGTTAGGAAGAACTTTGTGTTTATGCTTGATAGCTGCACTTGGAGACCTTTCCTGACCTATGTTCCCGTGAGTCTCATCATTATTTGGATATCACAGAATGGTTATTTAAAATCTGTGGAATTCCTGTCCTTTAAATTCAGTTTCTGTGGTGATTCATTCCAAATTTATATTCAGCACTGCGAATAATTTAATGTTGCTGATTATTATCCATTTCTTTCCTCACCATATGTGTTTAGCACAGTTGAAGTGGTCATGAAGTAGCAGTAAAACAAGACATTAAACTTATATGAGACTTCACATCCTGTATCTATCTGTGTGTAAAGGAGATTTGAGGATTTTCTAGTGCAGCAGATTAAGCCTGCTCCAACAGAGAGGTCTGCCTAAATCCCAGGAAGAGAGGTAGGCAGTCAGGCAGGTGCTGGAGACATCTCAGGTGTTTCAAGGTTAGGTTAAGAGAGAACATGAAAGCCTGCACTATGAGTACAGCTTACGCTATCACATTTTAAAGTATAATGCCACTGTGGTGATAATCAAATACCATGCCATTTAGGGTTATTTACGTTTTAATGATTTATTGCTCGCAATACATGATGAGAAAGTTTGAGCTCACACTCCTATCTTAATTTGAATTGATTTTTCTTTGCTGTTAAAGAAATTAGCACTTGAAAAGGCCTCAGTCAGGAGAGTGGAATGCATGTCAGTTTAGCAGAAACTGAAGGAAATAAAAACCAGTTCTATCTGCATGTTGTAGGAGTTTGGCACTGAAGACAATAATAGCACTCCTGAGTGGTTAGTCACAAGGGTATCCAGCTGTTAAAAAAAAAAAAATAAATTCAGATTTGGCTTTAAGTCAGGAACAACAGTTTTTCAGCAGGACTGGAAATGTACAAAGCATAAAATGTTATTTTGATAGTGCCAGAAAGGGTTTAATTTACTCAGAACTCAGCACTACAGATATGGGACTCCACCCCCAGCCCCACAAGTTTTGAGAGTAGATGCAATTGTGCAGACAAATAAATGGTCTTGATGTCCGCAAAAGGTAAAAAAAAATTAATCATCTTCAATGACCAACAGGAAAACTCCTATTTATATTTTGCATTATTCATTTACCGTGAAATGGGAATTCACTCAATTCACACATATTAGAAGGAGTATTTTCTCTGTGAATGAGGTTTTTATTGTTTAGAAGGAAAACTTTTCCCTGAAGCAGGGAATAAATCCACACTTTTTCATACTTTTTCATATCTTTATCCTTTTTATTATGCATCCTACTAAGAATACATATTAGTTTGCTAGCAGTTTTGTTTCTCATTGTTTCAAAGCTAATAAAAACAGCTCTATGACAAACTTTTTTGTTTTTCTAGACTACTTTATTGAATGAGTGCAAGAGAAATTCCTAGGTATGTGTTTCCAAGAGACAGTGGAAGTTAGGTTATTCTTGTTGCTACTTCTGTTTTTAAGTGGACAGATATATTTCTAAAATAATTGTTCCAGTTTTGCAGACTGTTTTGATTAAGACAGAAAGCTGCTAAACAGAAGTGTTCATTAACAGGTCACATGTTCAGGTATGAGCTTTTATACTCCACTGACATGTATCAATCAGCTTTCTCTCTCTTTAGTCAGCTTTCTGTTGAGGTTTCCAGCAGCCCTCCTAGCAGGTCAGCTTAATCCTGCTTTATAATTTGGTTGCTCTACTTCTTAATAATTACTTCTCCTCCTCCTGCAGATCATTTTCATGCTAGACCTGTCTCCACTAGTGCTCATCACTGCTACTTTTGTGTAAAATCAGTAGTGGGATATGTAGTACCCTGTCCCTCTTCCTAACATTTTCAAAATTTACTGCTAACTTTGGTAGTGATCATTCAAAAACTGTATCTTGTTTTTACTTTTAATGGCAGTGTACATATATAATTATCATAGAATCATATAATTGATTGGCATGGGTTGACTGACCTTTAAAATAATCTAGTTCCAAACCTCCTGCCATGGGCAGGGACACCTTCCACTAGATCAGGTGGCTTAAAGTCCCATCCAACCTGTTCTGGCATGAACACTGCCAGAGACAGGGCATCCACAGCTTCTCTGGGCAACACGTTTCAGTGCTTCACCCCCTCACAGTAAAGAATTTCTGCCCAATACCTAATCTAAATCCAATCTCTTTCAGTTTGAAGCCCATATCTCTTGTCCTTCCATGCTTGTGTAAAAGTCCCTCTCCAGCTTCTTTGTAGGCTGCCTTTAGGTATGGGAAGGCTTCTACATGGTCTCCTCAGAGCCTTTTCTTCCCTGGGCTGAACCATCCCAATTCCCAAAGGGTTTCTCATGGGAAAGGTGCTCCACCTCTCTAATCATCTTGGTGGCCTTCCTCTGGAGGATCACCCCAACAGGTTCTTGTCCTTTCTGTGCTGGGGGACCCCACAGCTGGATGCAGTGCTCCAGGTGAGAAGAAGTATTACAGGTGGGAGTATTATATAAATTAAAATTGTATAGAATCTAATATAAATGATATTTCCATAAAATGTTTCTATCTTTTCATGAAAGCTTGCTTTACTTTGAGCTCTTTTGTGAGAAAGAACTGACTGCACATGTACAAGGTATTTGAGAGCTTATTCCGCAAATGTTCTTTTTGTGATAGAAATCCAACAGTCTGACCTTTAAAGAGGAACAAATTCTTTAGGAAATTATGCTTTCAGAAGGGCACTGTAAAAGCAAGGAAAGCTGATGAGTACAAAGCATGTTAAAACAGAGATTAGACTGAAACCTGGCTGTATTTTAGATAGATGGAACAATTTTTTTTTTTTTTTTTTTTTTTTTTTTTTTTTTTTTTTTTTTTTTTTTTTTTTTGTCTCTACGTAAGTCTTTGTTTCTTTGTGCTTTGTCTCTTTCTAACACCTAGCTTAGGAAAAGAAAAAACAAGATGCCAACATAGCTTATATGCTGTCACAACATAAAAAACTAGAGGCATTAAATGTGATTGTAAGTTTCTATGGCCCAGTGCAATTCTACTCTTTGTTCTACCCATGGACTCTAATGTCTGCTTTTGATATTTGAGTGTGCTTGAGAACCACTTAAATTTTCCACTCTGAGATATGAATTCCCACAATCTATAAATGTCATGTGCCTGGCTGGAGCAAGAGAAGCTCTCAGGTGAGGCAGGAATTTGGTGAGGCAGCAGCGGCTGACAACACAGAGGACAGCTGAGATTTTGAACAGGGTTGGGAACAATTGTACAGCCCTGAGGCTGTGATAGATAAATTAGAGCCATGTCACAGTCCTCAGAACTAGCTAGGATGGCTTGGAGCTCATTCAGACTTCCTGCCAAAGCTCTTACCTAGTTTATCAGCCAGGTTTGGCTGCACAGCGAGCTATGTTCTGTCATAGCTGTATTACTTGCAGCTTCCATCACTCTCATTTTAGAGTGAATTGTGCTAGGTAATGACAGCTTGTCACCTGCCTGAGATTGAAAATAAAAGAGCAACAGAGTGAAATTTTGAATAATATGATGCATTATTATTATTATTATTATTATTATTATTATTAGAGCCCTGTACGAATCAGATACAAGCCTGAAAATATATAGGCTGAGAAAATTAAGTGCTAGGGGCACAAATTGTGAGACAGACACCCAGAAAACCCACTGCTCTGCAAGAAAATCCTAAAAAAGATATGTAGTGTCCCAAAGACTTTTCCTATGACACCTCTACTTGTCCAGACTAGAACAAATGATCTCTGTTTCTACAGCCCACAACATAATGAAATCTGAGCTTCCTTCTTCTAGATGCAACACTAGGTGCCCAGATCTGCTCAGGAAGTCTGAGATAAGAGGTGAGTTCTTACCAGACATCTAGTGATATCTTTTCTTGCACTGATTTCCTTTGCAACTGAGACCAGAAATTTAGGAATTGAGGTTATACTTGAACATAACATAAATATGTCAATTAAAAAAAAAGACAGCTGGATTGATACAGTCTCCTCTTAAACAAAATAAAAAAATCTTGCCTCAAACCACTGGTTAACATTAATGTTTCCTCTCTTCTCACACTATTAGTTCATTCAAAAAGTTGCTGCAGTGCAACCTGTCCTGTCCTCTTCCTGGAGTAAGGAGCTGTATTTATACATCACACAAAAATGTTTTGGAGTTCTTTACCCTGTAAGAGGAGTTATCCTAAGGATAGCAGTGGTAAAAGAATATGGCTGTTGATCTTAGAGTGTGAATTGCACTTCTTTGGATTATGCTGGATCATCTTAACAACATGGCAAGGGGATGTTAAGATTTCCCCTCTCTGTTAATCTAATGATAATGTGTTACATTTATCCTGGCATACTCAGAATATGTGCTTTTTAGAACAGGTAGAAACCGTCTCTTTTTCCCAGCTGATGGCATCACATTGAACTTACATAACACAGTGTGAGAAAATATGAATTTTCCAGGAGTCATTTAATGAGTGTACCTAAAAGATGAAGGGCAGAAAGGATTTATGTATGAAGATACCTAAATAATGATTTTGATAGTAATGAGGGAGCGCAAGGAAAAGGGGGTACAAAGAGGGACTAGGTAAATATAATGGAGGAAAATGAGGAATCAGAAAATATTTTATAGGTTATATATAAGGAATTTCCTTAGGAAAAAAATCTTGCTTGTTATTATTAATAAATTCACACCTTTGCCTCCAAAGAAATATACTAAAAGTGCTGCTGAAAAATTAATGGAAAAAAAATAAAAATATTTGAGATATATAATAGGGACATGCCAAAGTGTCCTGGGCTCAGCCAAATTTTTATTGTCCTCATTCAGAGTCCATATGGAAAAACATGAACTTGTGTTTACTTCTTTCTTTCTTTCTTTCTTTCTTTCTTTCTTTCTTTCTTTCTTTCTTTCTTTCTTTCTTTCTTTCTTTCTTTCTTTCTTTCTTTCTCATCATGACAACTTTTATTTCTTTTCATCGATATATATCTTTCTTGCAGATTATTTTTCTCTCCTGATACTTCCTCCAGTGAAACATCTTTTAGGCTTCTCTTTCTCTTTGTCTAGGTTCCTTCTGTGGACAAAGGTATAATTTCTGGTTTTACACCAGCTTTATGATTATTGCTCAGTGGAAGCTTTTGTGAGGCAGCAAACCGCATAAGAATTTATGATTTTTGGACCACTTTTCACTAGGAAGTTGTGGTGCCCTAAACAAGTAAGAAAAAAAGCTTTCTCTGTGATATAGACATGGACACTTCACATTTTAGAAAGTTTTTTCTCTCTTAGTGTCTTTTTATAGTTTCATTTTTCTAGGCAGCAGAACTATATTTTTCCTCCTTTCTACACCTGTTTTCGTTATTTTCCTCCATTTTCTCTCCCCACTTGTTTATTCCAGTCATTTCTTGCCTTCTACAATACTTCTCAGCAGAGTTCATTGCATTGCATCATTTAGCCAGAAATCAGTTTAAGATGACAGTGACAATTTAAGTCAAACACTGTGCTTGTTCCTGTTGCCAGGGACAATATGTGATAACACCCATTCTCACGGAACATTTTATTTTCCCACTGCAGCCCACACAATGAGCCATCACGGGAGGAAGGTCAGGAGGAGGGCTGGAAGACATCCTTG
This sequence comes from Phylloscopus collybita, assembly GCA_027886175.1. NCBI lineage: Eukaryota > Metazoa > Chordata > Aves > Passeriformes > Phylloscopidae > Phylloscopus > Phylloscopus collybita. Next base: position 41,559,131 of record JAJNNQ010000006.1, on the reverse strand, counting down.
AACTTCTTTACTGGGCAGTTGCTGCTCTACTCCTGTGAAAATTTCTTAACTCCTTATCTCTTTGAGCACTGATTGTGATTTCTTCTCAGCTGGCTTTCTGACCCTCCTCCTTGCTTGGTCCTTTTTCACTCTGCTGAAACTTTAGGTCACATAAATTGATTCTACCAGTGAAATGCATCATGTTTTCCTGCTTCTCAGTTTCTTGCCCTAAACTCATATTGTAAATTAAATATATCTGATTTACAGTGTCTGTCACTTTCTATTTTCCCCTTTTCTTCTCACCTGAAAAATTTCTGTGGGAGTGGACTGCTGACAAAACAACTTTAATATGCTTTGAAGAACACATATTCCTGAAATTGCTGATGACACCCTGAAAATCACAAAGCAGATTTAAAATCTCCCCCTAAAAACTTGACTCTCTTCTGGCAAAGAAAGAGGCATTCAAGTGATTTTTGTGCATGTTGAAAAAAATTCAACTTGATTTATTAAAGCATTAGTAAAAGAGAAAAATAAATCTAAGAAAAAAAAATACTGGCTTTGGTAAGTGAAATAGACTTTCTTTTCTTTACTAACTGTGACTAAAGAATGTTTTGAACTGATGTTATTCTGGCTGGTAGAATGTGGGCAAAACATAAAAGTGTTTTAGACAGGATTCAGGCTGTATTCTGACTTAACATTAACCTGTTTAGAGTCTGAATACTTCAAAGGCTCCAAGAAAAAACAAGTATCCTGTACCATTGCCAGAGAATAGCTCACTGAATCTTTCAAAGCTCAAAACACCTAAAGTTTCTCAATTCTTTTTATTTATTACTTGCACTGTAACATACATTTCTGAAAATAGTAGATGTTGTTATTGGACCACAGCTTAGTAGTTACAGCTTTTGATTTCCTGTAATAAGAAAAATAGAAAATTGTTTTGTATAAAGAGACACTTTCAAAAACACTAAAATGTGATATTGGGAAAGAATTCCTCCTCAGAATCTTATTGTTAAGTTTTCATGACCTTACATGTTGTAAAGAAAATACAAACTTCATTGTTTGCTCTGATGCTGGAACCATTGCTGGGGATGAAGTGTTAAATAGAAGGTAATACCTGGCTATTTTAAGGCAGTTTGGGTGGTGGCCCTTTCTAGAATCATGCAACAGGGTGCCAGATTCCTACAGAAATTTCGTCCTGCTAAATTTGACACAAATTCTTACCAAACCCAGAAGTGACCTTATGGCTGCAAAGGTGGGGATGCATTTGATCTCTTTTGCAATATAAATCCATGCAAATATTTTTGTATTCCTTCTCTTAATGTCCCAGAGAAGTGCCTTTCTGAAGGAGAAAATCTTTGGGTTGCTGAACTCTACAAATAGGAAAAATCTTCTTACATGAGCTTTATTTCATCTGGGTGAACAGCTTCTTACAGTAGTAACCTAAAACAAATGACAGATAGGTAGGCATACAAAATGATTCTTTAATAAACTATAACAATATAGTTCAGTAGAGACCTCAGGCCTGCTGACATATAAATCCCCTTTATACTGTCTGAACAATTGCACTGGATTTGTGACTGGCAACTGTGGATAAATATCTTAGTTTGTAATGCAGCCAGACTCAGGTTTTACGGATGAGAAGTCCATTAAATGCCACCACACCAATTCCTCTCCCCATGCATTCAAGGGATAGAAGAAGTGTATGTTCATGGTCTCCTATTTTGCAAAAAAACCCAAACTTTCTCCAGTTTCTTATTTAGTGAGACTTAGTTGTTCCAGCTGGATAATTTGCCTTTAGCCCATTTGTTTTAACAAGTGGAGCACTGCAATATATGGGAGGAAGGCAAATTGCCTATTTTTCCTTCTGACTGGAACTTGGAAGTGGTTCTTGTTGAAATGAAAAGATATCCTCCTACAATGTCTTCAGATATCTCAAGTCACACATCACAGTGTTATTTGGAATGCATAGTTTTATACATTGTGTTTGATCTGATAACTATATTACTATTACTTGAGTGTTCCTGACTGCTATGATTTCTAAATCACACCTACCACACATCTGGTTATGTACCATACAATCATAGAATAGTTTAGGTTGGAGAAGATGAGGTCTTTGAGTCCAACCACTACATGATGGTTGGGGCATGGGGCTCTCCACAGGCTGCAGGTGGATCTCTGCTCCAGAGGCTCCGTGAGCCTCCATGGGCTGCAGTGCCACAGCTGCCTCACCATGGGCTGTCTGCGCCATGGGCTGCAGAGGGATCCCTGTTCTAACATCTGGAACACCTCTGCCTTCTTCACCTGGGTGTCTGCAGGGCTCTTTCACTCATATATTCTCACTTCTGTTTTCTCTGTCTCCAGCTGTTTCTCTGCAGTAACCTCCTTCCCCTCCCTAAATGCATTGTCCCAGAGATGTACCACCACTGATGGGCTCCTCTGCCTTGGATCTGGCTGGCATCGGCTCTGTCAGACATGGGAGAAGCTTCTGGCAGCTTCTCACAGAAGTCACTCTTCCAGCCCCTCACTGCAAACAACTTACCACATAAATCCAATACCTTAAGACAAGGAATTTAATTGTCCTGGCACTTTGAAAGAATTAATGGAAAATATCTTCCTCCTAGGTTTGGAATTTTTTTTGTATTGCTTAAATTTTCTTCTCAGGAAAACATATTTAAACAGAAAAGAGAGCTTTGTAAAAACAAAGTGGGGTTTGGTTTTTTTTTTTTTTTCCACTTGAATTGTCTGCTTTCAGTGGCACAATTATTGATGGGAACCTGAAAAAAGTTCTTTAGTGATAAAGAACTCATGCCCAAAATTCTAAATTATGGATCATAGTACTGATGTTAACTGTTACTGTAAATTTAAGCATTCATGCACCTATGAATTCTGAAGGCTTAAAGCTGACATATCTGCTTAAAGTGAGGCACATATTTTGATTTTGAATTCATTGAGTTTGGGATGAAATTCCCAATAAGAGAATATTATTCAGTTCTGAAAGTTGTACAAACATTCTCTTCTGTCTGTTGATTGACATTGCAGAGAATCTGCACTGTACTTAAAAAGTACAGAAAAAGCTGCCTGTATCCTCAAATCACTTGACTGGGGAACTTTGTGTCTGAGAATAAAGGTTTGGAGCCGTGCCTTCTGGAGCTTTGCTTCTGTCGTCATCAATCCCCTACTTAGTTTTCATTCACCTTTCTCCATAGTAGGGGAAGATTTTTCTATAGAATGACAAGTAATTGCCAAGGCTCCTGAGAAGATGTGGTAGGTGATTTGTGTTGCTGGACAACCAGATGCACATTTCACATTTTTTAATCCAGAGCATAATCAGTTTTCATTGATGGATAAATAAAATCTCTGGGCTTCTGGAACATGACTTAGAAGAGGGCAGTAATACTTCTGGTCTTAGTGCCAAAATAACAACTTTTCCAGGTGGCATTATTCGAAAATAAGAAATAGTTGTTTTGAGGTTTTTGCAGTATGTACTCAAAGGTGCTGTGCTAGGCTCAGACAACTTTAATATTTGGTTTCACTGTCAGGGAACATTCAGCTATTTAATTTCTACTGTTGAAGAACGACAAGTTCTCAATTATTCTTTATTTACAAAACTCCATTTCCAGAGATCAAAACTACACTCTGAGAGAAATATGGCTTCAATTTGTCCCTTGGATGAAGTAGTTTTATCAACAAACAGAATTTCTTGTAAAATATATCCTGGAGAGCATATAAAAAATAAAATTTTAGTGTTTTTCTAAAAGCTCGATCTGATTGATATATTCCCAGCAGTGTTTTAACTGCTTCATTGCTGTGACTTTTATTTTAATTTTGATAACAGAAATTTTACCCTTTTGCAAAGCAAAATAGGGAAGTTTAGAGAAAAGTATCTGATATTTTGTACTGAAAGCCAAAGGAAAAATTCTGTCCTCTCTGGTGCCATTACCAACTGGATGTTTGACAGGAAACCAGCGAGTAATTCTACATTTTATTCTACTAGTTCATTGTGTTAATTTTGTTTCTGCCGTGTTTGATTATTCATTTCTTTTTTTATCAATATGGAACTGTTTATAACTAATTTGCCTGGAGATTTCTATTTTGTGTTGATTTTATCTATTCATTACATGCTTCAGGGACTTAATTCAGTCCCCAGATTTGCTGTAATAACTCCTTATGAACTTTTGGGAATCCTCAGATAAATTAAGTTGTCCTAGATCTACTGGCTTAAATGGAAATATGAAAATCTGTGGTTATATCTCTACCCCAACAACTGTTAACTTCAACATTTGAAGATCCAAATTACTAGAAAAATAGACATTGCTGTCACAACTCAACCTGAAAAACAAAGCACGCTGATTCTGCAGTTATTTAAGGTTGTTAATTTCATATGAATTTATTTAACAGTTGGGAGAGAACAGATTTGGGTAACATACATACATGCCCTAAAGTCTGAGAAAGTTATACTTAAGAGCTTAAAGCTCAGTCAGTTATGGGGATCCTTTCATGGTGTATTCCTGCCCTCTGTTTCTTCTTTTCCAGTAATAATGTAGCTTGAGTTCATAATGTCTTATTTATTGACTAAGGACCTTAATTTTATTTTGTGTTGCATTGTTTTTTCTCATTTTCTTAAAAGAGAAAAAAAAAATAAATATGCTTGTTTCTGGTGTGCAGAAAACTAGATCAAGTGTGATGAAGCTGATCAAATATTCAAACATATTCCAGCTCTGAATAAAATAGCACTTGATTTCATGGCATGTAGATTAAAAGTTGTTGTTCCATCAAAAGAAGTCTCTAAGATTTTCTTTCCACACTTATCTTTCATCACGCCATACCGCAGTACTCCTGGAGCGCCAGACAGAAAACAAAACCGGGCTCTTGAGCATATGATTAAACAAGGGCTGGTTTTCTTAGCAATGAAAACCTAATTTGTTAGTTCATATGCATGCAATCTGAAGCAGCAAAGAAAAATAATATGGTAAAATTTTGATTTGATATCAAATGGGAAATATGATATTTGTTGCTTTGTTACAAACTTGTTAGAAAAATCACAGAGTAATATAATGGAACTAAAATAAATGCAGGAAAACTCTTGGAATATAAAATTTAAATCATCTGAGTACACAGAGCTAAAATCAGTCAGTTAAATCATACCTTACCAATAAGTGTTTCTCTCAGATGGCTTTCAAGTCAGCCAGACTCAATGTCTTGGCCTAGGCAACTATATTGATGATACCTAAAACAAGGTTGGAGAAATCCTACTACACCAGATAAATGTATCAGAATCTCTCCTGTAGCAGCAGATTATTTTTGTCCTGTCATCCTGGTTTATGAGCATTTCAAGTAGCACATAAAAATTTATTTTCTGACAAAGTATTAAAAGTTCATTTCTGTTTACAATGGGCCACCTCAAAGAGCACAAATTGATCATCTGCCTGTGGACTTGGGTCAGAGGGTCTCCCTGCATCCTAAGCAGAGGACATGTTTCAGCATAATGCAAATTACCCAGGATTTAAAAACACCAAAGACATTTCACACACATTAAAATTATTTTAAAAGTAAGCAAAATCTCTGGGACACCAGCTTGAAAATTGCAGTATTTGTAATAATTGACATACAAAGAGGAAAGCCAGGTTGTTTCAGAATTTACTATTTTAGCTCTGACCATTCTATTAAAAGATGGAAGTCTTATCTTTTACTGTTGTACTCCTGCTACCACTAAGTTTTGTATTATTCTGATCCCACAGACATTTATATTTTGTGACATGATTCACTTCACAGATGTAAGTTTTTTGGTCTTTTCAGTAAACTACCTTCAAAGATTAATTAAAAAAAATTCTTATCAGAATATTTTAAAGTAGAACTGATCATAGCTTAGTTTACTAGTTTTTCAGCATTCTTATTGCAATCAGATGCTTGAATTATAATTAATGAAATAATCCTGCTGATTATTTATATGCGGGTAAAGAAATTCCCCACGGTATTTTCAAGTCTTGGAACAGTCCTGGTACTAATGATTCTATTTTAATTTTTAATAAGAATGTCTTTTGCCTTCTCCTGAACTGTAAAATTTGGGATGCTCATTGCACAGCTTGAGGGATTTTGACTTTTAATTTTTTTTTTTTTTTCTGAAAACCATGTTCATTAACACAGATTACAGCTCATTAAAAATATGTGTTTCTGAATACCTTTCAAAAGTACCTCCTGTAAAAAATTGAGATTAAATAGAGTGTATAATCAAAACAAATTCTCCCATACAAATTCCATAATTTGGAAAGTCCTTCTATCCTTTTCTCCTCCCACACTTAAATCAAAGTGAATTTAAGAGAGAAACAAAAATGTTCTCAGCATTTTCCTCTGCCTGTGCTTGTAATTTTTGGCTGATCCCTAATTGTTGTTCACAGTAGTATTGTACGTCCAGAATTTGTCAATTTTTTGTTTGCTGGTAATTAATGCAATGTTAGCTAAATATTGTTGTACTCTATGCAATCTTGGGAGTCATACTATTAATACAGTCTTTCACAGTACATATTAAACCACAAAAAAAAAGAAAAAAAAAAAGAAAAAAAATAAAATAAAAAAAAAAAGTGTTCTGGTATTTTTTATTAATTTCAGAGATGTTTCAGTAATAAACTACTTAAAATCACTACAGCTATTAATAAAATAGAAATTAACTGTGGTGTCATAATATATATGTAATTTTATTTGCATTAAAAACTTTTATTTATTCTAATGAATGACTGGTTGATTTTACAGCATTATTTATTTTAAAAAAAGATAAAACCAGTCAAAACTGTCAACTAATTGAACTGCTTTTAATGGCCATCCTTTGAATTTACAAACCACGGTCTTTTCCTAACTGTGGGGTTTGACTGTAGTCCCACCAGCAAGAGACAGCAGTTCCACCTCCCAGCACACTGATTCCCTTTTGCTTGTGGTGGAAAAGGGAGAATGGCTCTCAGGTGTGCTCATGAGTTCAGCTGGAAGCCTTCAGTGACTGTCAGACATTGCCTTCACTCTTGCAAACAAGGGCTTTGGGAGGGAAAGCACTTTGGAAAGAGAGGTTCCTGCAGCAAATGGTCTGTGTGGAGGTGGTCCTGAGTGCACTTTCCCTGACCCACTAAATAGCCATGAGCATACACAATCTGTGTAAGGAGTCAATTTAAATGTATGTTCAATTATATTTAAATATCCTGCTATTCAGGGCTCAAAATTCTCTCCATCCTCTAACAGATGCCTCTAAACTTTGTGACAGTTTTGTATCTTTTGGGTAGCTTTATATTAAATAGTTCTCTAGGCTTTGTTCTCTACACAAGCCCTTATGTTAATTTAGGGTAGCCTCGTTCACATTTTGATTGACTGTGAACCCAAATTTCATAGGGTTTGTGTTGAGCTCCTATGTTGAGTTTAGAGGAATGAACTATTGCTCCAGTTTGAGTTTGGCTTGGTTTGGGTGTTTTGGCATTTTTTGGTTTATTTATTTTGTTTAATAGCTGGTTCTTATTCATGTAACAGACATTTAGGTTTTGTGGTGGGACAGGAGACTTGCATTATAATTCATCTTTGAAGAATCTCAGGCATAAGAGTGAACTGATTATTTGTAGCTGTGGTTTTTTGTCTGCTTATTTGTAAGACAAATGGGATTTAGATATTTCTGCAGGGCTGTATAATTTAAGCCTGCAAATTATGATTGGGGCATATAAAACTGTCTGTTTTCTTGCTCTGTATCAATCCCTGAAGCCAATGTATTTCCTGACAGGAACAGAAAGGATCCTTCAGGAATCTATCTGTCGAAAGATTGGTCATATAAATCCTTCACTGTGAAGTGTATTTATGATCTTTATACATTACTCAGTAAAATTTGTTGAATTAACGTGCTTATAGTTTACAGCAGGAATAATTCCGACTCAACCGTTGTAGAAAATCTTTAATCTGTCTTTAAACAAATCAGAATCTGGATAGTTTACAAGAAAATACTTTCAAAATACCTCCTAATGCTAACAATCTCCAGGTTCACTGGATGTCAAATGTCTAGATTGCTCATAGTCCAAACTATGGAGAGCAATGGACATGCTGAAAAATATCTTTCTCCTGACCAAAGAAAAGACGATATTTCGTACCATGAATGTTTTCTTTTCCAATTTTTCTCTTTAAAATATAGATATTAGGTGGAAGTTGTTTTTTTAAAAAAACTAGCCCTTTCAGTGTAGTCTTACAGAACAGGTAAAGATTACAAAAAGAGCTTAGCAAATAATATCACATCACCTTAAAAACCAAATATGCACCTATATGGTGAGGTCTGTTCACAGTCTGAGTGATCCTTTGAACTTTTTACTCCCCCAGAATTTCTCATCTAGAGAATGAGATTAATTAAAGAGCCAAACCGCATAAGCCAGATGGGGTTTTGGCTGTGGGCATCCAGTCATTCAAATTCCTGTCTGGACTTCTGTAATTCCTTAAAGCTTGTGTCTGAGCTCACAATCCTTGCAAATATTTCACTAAGTACGGAAACCAGCAGGAGTGTTGTTTTGCATAGAATTATAGAATCATAGAATGGTTTGGATTGGAAGGGACTTTGGAGACCACCTCCTTTTAACCCCTCTGCCATTTCACTAGACCAGGTTATTCAAAGCCCCATCCAACCTGGCCATGAACATCCCTGTTCCAGGGATGGAACAAACATGACTTCTCTTGACAATGTATTCAAGTGTCTCACCACCCTTAGAGTCATGCTTTTCTTCACAATATCTAACCTAAATCTGCCCTCTTTCAGTTGGAAGTCATTCCACCTGGTCCTATCATTACATTCCCTTGTTTACCTATTCTCAGATCCTTCCATTCATCTTTGGACCTTCCACAGAGTGGCTCTGCTCATCAATAAGATCTTGTGAGTTTTGCAATGCAAGCAGCTTTTCTCCAAATCATGTTCCACAAGAGCCAGGTGAACTTTATAAAATCATCTGCTTCAAATGTGAAATCATAGCTTTGTGGGACAGGGCTACTTGAAAAACAAACCCTGGGCTCTGAAGTCTTACAAGTGGAAACATAACTGGATATTTTTAGACTCTACAGCCTCAAAACAAATGTTATATTCACTGGTTTGGTTCATTACTTCTGTAGATAGAGCTGTGAGTATAAAGGAAGAAAGCATATTAAAGAAAAAACAAAGAGAGGATTTGAAGGAAGGTAAGAGTAAAAGGACATAACAATAAAAGTGTAATAAAAAATGAAGGGGAAATAGTGAAAATAAAGAGAAAATAACAATAAAACACAGAAAAGTTGCACTGAATATTTGTACAGAGGAAAAAGAAACACCCTGGCCTACTATTGTTATGAGAGTCCAGGTGTGTGAGTTGAAGGTATAGACACATTAAAAGATGAATAAGGGATATGAAAAAAATCTTCTTAGTCATACAATGATTACCATGATCCATGCTGCACACATGATTTGTAATTAATTCTGGAATTTAAACTGTCCTCTCTGTGGCAAAGAGAGAATATTGACTTAAAATACTTTGAGCTTGTAGTAAGTGGGTAGCAGTTTCTTCTTCAAATAACCATGATGCAGAAGATGGAAGGATTATGCAGAAAAAAAAAATAAAAAAAAAACCAAAACACCCCCCCCCCAAAAAAAAACGAAATAAAAAAACCCCAACAAAACACCACACAAAACCAAAAACAAACAACAAAAAAAAACCAACCCCCCCCAAGAAACCAATAAAAACCAACCAAACAAAAAACCAAAAAACCTTAAAAAAAACACAACAAAAATCCACAACAAAAACCCCAAAACAAACAAACAAAACCAAAAAAAGTGCAATTTCCAAATTGTTGAGATAGAAGTTCACAGCTTGCCTCGTCCTTATTCAAATATGAATTAATGAGGTTTATTGCGTTGATTCCTATGGGACTTTTCCCCCCAACATCTCTTCTGCTAGAAAGTCCCATCATGCTATCAATTCTATCAGCAATGCACAACTTAAGTAATTTTAGCTCACTGATGTCACACTCAAAACCCCCCTGTATATTTATAGACAGATCTCTTGCAAAAACAAAGAGGTTACCAAACAAAGTAGTGAGCACACTCTTTCACTGTCATAGTACTTTGTGAAGAAAATAATTATCATTGCCCGTACTATAAGGGAAGTACATTAAAAAAAAAGTTCAACAGTTAACTGTTGACTTTTTGAAGATGGAGTAAATTTTATCTGATCAATACAATAAAAATCAAGAATTCTTGGCTTCTAATTCCACTTTCTAATTCCAACATAAGATAAGTACAGTAATATTCTGTGTAGATAGCCACATGAAGAGTTGTGTATTTATTATTGAGAGACATTTTAAAGTTCAGAACCCTTTTTCCAGCAAAACAGCAGAATATAATCAGTTTCCTTAACCTTTTTATTACATACTAGAAACTTAAGTTTAGTCTTCAAAGGTGAAAATAAACTGACTGTAGCATGAATAGCCCAAGGGTTGAGATAGATTAATAGAAAAATAAACTGTGATTTAATAACCATGTCTGATCTTGTGTGAAAAAGCTCCAGTATTTGGATATGTCTGGACAAGATGCTGTCCTTTAATTATGCACGAGAAACACACATATTTCAGCTTAATTCATGCAGCACTAATACCTTCTTTTACAATGATTACATTTTTCACTGCATTAAGGTGTTCATTTCCAGAAGTAAAACAGAGAATATAAATGAGTTTTTATCATAGACAAAGTAATGGTATGTGCTTAGTTCCAGCTGTTGTAACTCACAAAGGTTCTCTGAATCAAGGCCCAGAACTAAGCAAGGCATTAGAAGATGAAATACCTAAAGGAACACAGCAGAAACTTAAACTGTACAATCCTGTAAATGCAGGTTTTGTAACATCTGAAAAAAATCAGTCACTTTCAGGAAGGAAATAAATTTTCTTTTTTTCCCCACTTCAAAACTCTGCAGTACTTGCAGATGGTAACATAAAAAAAAATGGAAATCTAATCATGTTCTGACTTGTGATATTCTTTAATTTTGCAGGAACATATTTTATCATGGGAAGATAAACTGTTTATGGCTGCTGGTATTTATATTGGAGTTACACTCATCACTGATTCAACGCTCTCCAAGAGTTAGGAACAGCAGTCTCTTATCATACAAGATAAATGACCCACTTGCCAAAGATGTGGGATGAGATTTCACGGATGCAGGATCGTGGGAAACGGTGTCAGACCAAGACTGAGATATCTGTAGCTGTACCCTTGTTATACCATGATAAGAAAATATCCAACATATTAAACAAGACCAGCAATGTTGCTAATACTTGCTAGAAGACCACATTACATCTGTAAGTGGAAGATATTCACAAGATAGGAGGTTCAAACAGTATTTCACAGATCTTTACAACACAAAAAGAAAGATAAACAATTTAATTTATAAACTCTGATGACAGGATGTTTACACACAGAGGTGAATAGATGTATCAACTATTTCATATTCTAGTAGCTCTGAGTTAGCCTGTTAGTTTACACACAGAGGTGAATAGATGTATCCACTATTTCATTGTCTAGTAATTCTGAGCCTGTGTTAATGAGGTAGAAGTATGTGCATGCTCATGGAACTATTCACCTGTGCTCAAACCTGTCCATTAATCTTTGGATTAACTAATAAAAGAGGGATAAAATAAATGAGCAAAAGCCCAGGACTTTACACTGAAAACAAATGGCAGACCAGGATGCCTACACAGAAATTATAGCTCATATCTATTTCCATTCTCCAATTAAGATAAGTCTATGGAAACTTGATTCAAATTTTAGAACATTGAAATGAAACCCCTCTCACCTGTGTTATAGGAGGTCAAATAAGGATTATTACAATGATCGAATCCATCCACAATCCATGATATTATTAGCCTTGCTGGAGAAGAAGCTTGAAAATATATTTTTAATTATACTGTGTAAACTGGAAAAAAAAAAAGAGAAAATAGATCTAGGCTGACACATTATATTTGATTACTAATATTATTAACATTGTGTTTCAGAACCAACAAGAGCCTTTGTAGGAAAAGTTCTTATTTGATGGTATTTTTTTTTCGCTCAGTAACAATTTTGCTCACTTTTAGGATATTTTTACCTTTTATTCTGTACTATCTTTCTTTATACAGATGTCTCAGACTGTCAGATTTCCTGTCTTTACTCCCTCATTGCTAAAGCTACTACTAATGCCAACTTTTTCATTTGCATTTTTTTTTTTTTTTGTTACTATAGTAAAATCAAAGTGTTAGATTATACAGCTGTGGCATTCAGATTCAGGTATTTATTCACACTAAGTGTTGTTACTGATACGTTTGATATTTATGGACCCATTGAAACATCTTTCTATAATATAGTAAGAATAAAAATACCATATAAGCTTCAAAATCAATTAACAACTATTGTTGAAATCGAGTGAAAAAGTACCAGCATAAAAAATGATAAAAACAAAATGAAAATTAAAAAAAAAAACTTACTAAAATATGAAATGTATTCAAGGGAATAATGCACATGCATTTCTGTCTTGGTTTGGAAAGACAGGTATCTGCCAGGAAAGGCTGGAGTTTCCCTTAGAATGGGGAATGTAAACCCCTCATCCCTGCCAATTTATAATTTTGCAATTAAGGGCTTTCAGGCAAAGATTTGGGATTAGGAATAACAGTTCTTCACTAGGAAGATTAACAATACAAATGCAGTAAAAAACCAAAACCACCCAAGCAAACCAGCAAACAAACAACAATTTTGGAAAACCCTGACAGAGTCAGAGCTACAACCTGACACCCTGTTGGTCAGGGTGTTGGAAACAGTCCATAAGTGAGTCCTCCTGGAGTGGCAGAGGTGGTTCTGGTGGAGTTGAGATGATCCTGTAGAACAAGGGTCCAGTGGTGGTGAAAAGGGGTCCAGTCTTCCTCCAGGATTCGGGTGAAGCTGGATACTTTCTGTGTTCCTGTGTCTCAGTTTTATCCAGGTAGGAATGGTTGGCTCCTCCCACTGGGTGGAGCATCTCACGATAGGATGATGTAATATGGATAGTCTATTTTGGGGATGTGTGCTTTTAGGGGTGTCTTAATGGTCCATTAGCAGAAGATATCCCCTTGGAGGAAGGATGGGTGGTGAAAGAGATAAGAAACACTGCCCCACCTGGTTTTAACTGTTGGCCCATTATCAGAAGGCATCTGCCCCTCTCCCCACCAGAGTTAAAAGAGATAAAGAAAAACATCTCCCCAACTGCTTTTAACAAATGAAATGGAATACACACCCCTGGCTCTGCAACCCAAGACAATTTCTTATTATTTAATATAGACTATACAATACAAAAATGCAATGTTTACTGAAGTGCTGTGTAATTGCAACGAGAGTAAATTCTAAATTCTTTGCTGTGCCTTTGAAGCTTAGGAGAGAATCCAAAGCCACTTCCAGCAGCAGCAGTAAGACTGCAGTCCCAGCTGCAGCCAAAGTAGCTCCAGCCTTCAAAGACAATGAAAATATAAATAGTCAACATTAACTAAAATCATTAGGTAATCATTAGGTGATGTAGAGTCAGATGTCCAATGATATGAACATATAAGAAGGAAGTTTAAATCTCCAGGTTGTCTGAAAATACCTACACTGTGCAGCAAAGCTGTTATCAGTGATGATTGGGATCATCCTGAAAGATCTTTTTCAAAATATAGGAACTTACTAATGTACTGAAAATGTGGTTTGTTTATCCTGCTACTGACATAGCTGGATCACATATTCAGCATCCAACCCATGACAACTTAGCTTGTGTTATGACTTGCTAAGCCTCTGAATTACCTGTCAAATTGCAAGCAACTCAGAAATTGAACTTTCCCCTTAAAAACACACACACACACAAAGTTCTAGCAGTGAGCTACGTTTGAATACAGCTGAAATGACAAAACACAAGCTGATTAATCTGTTAATTCAACAGAAAAGAAATAGTGTCCTACAAGGTGAAATGAGTATTTCACTGTCATCTAGGAAGACAGGTCTGAAAATGTACTTTTCAATAAAATGCCATCTTTAAATTAGAAAATCTACTATTTAAAGCATTAACTATATTTGTTATGCATGACCCCAGAGTAAACTGAGCACTATATTCCATTGATTTAATAGTTTATCCATATTTAAGACATATAGCATCCATTAAGTATCTTCAGGTTTCGAAGTTTACATATTCCAATATATACTCAACTAATCTATGATTATAGTACTATGAAAAACTAAATATTCTTCATGACAATGGTAAATTGTTCTCCCTTATTTATGATAGATTATTCTGGATACACATGGATTGGTTCTTAGCCCTGCTATCTCCAAACTTTTCTCTTATATAAAGAAAACTACTGAAAAGAAAACATACAGGTGTTCTGCTTCCAGCCAGAGAAGGGTTATTTTTTGCAGAAGGTGGGAGGAGGCATGGCTAAGACACAGAAGTTATTCATTATTACTCAATCAGTAAAATGTTTGATAGAATCAAATTCATTGGATATAACTAAAAATTATCCGGTATTTGATGCAAACATGTATAAGCTATGCTTATACACCTCATCTGTAAAATCACTGCTCCATTTCTGTGACTTACTGAAACAACTTACTAATTACTCCCTTCAGGCACTAGAAGTTTTTGAATTACTTTTTTTCTAGTGCATGACATTTTTCTATCATTACCCATGTAGTGACAAGATCTAAATTTAATCTATTAATATAAAGAAGATGTGAAAGACAAAGAAACTTCAGTCTAGCAGATATAAATAAGAAAATTATTATATTGCCCATTGTATTTAATATTTGAAAATATGGAATCAGAAGAAAAAGTTTGATTTGGGATATTAAAGTAGATGTTATTCCAGAGTAAATCATCTAACAAATTCAAACTACAGGAAGAAATAGAAAGCAAGATGTATTAAACCGACTTTATTTGACCTTGACGACAACATGAATGCACCACAGATAATGTGTTGTTTGTTGATAAAGTAGGCTTTTATTTGGTATTGTGGTATACACTTGAGTCAGACTGGTATGTTAACATGATTCCCTAATACAAATACTAATACTCATATGCAGTGTAGAAAAATAACATACGTATGCAAAATAGGGTATAGAATATTTTTTTTTTGATTCACAAAGATGGTATATTTGCACTTTATCCCTACTGCAAAGATTTTGGTTTATATCTTAACATTTAAATAACCTTAAATCAATTCAGTCTAGTGATTCTCAGATAATTAGAAAAACTGGAAAATTTTAATTCTTTCTTTAAGAAAAAACCCAAAACACGACCCTAAACACAAAATCATAGAATCATAGAAGGGTTTGTTTAAATGAAAAATTTTTCTTAGTGTATTTTCTTTCTAAATATTAAGATAAATTAATTCATCAAAATAAATGAAATATTTCACATTGATTTAAATAGGCTTTAAATCATGTTCAGCATGGTTTCATTTTGGGAAACTGGGACATGATCAAAATAGGCAATCTGAGGCTGAAAATGATACAACTGGGATATCTATAAATTCACCATTTACTGAAACATCAATTTTAAATCAGAAAATATGAAATAAAATTAATCCTCTACTGCTAGATTTTTGCATAAGCCCAGGGGATATGAAGAAGAAAAAAATATTATTTAGATAAGGTAATTTATTAACTATTTTTTCAATATATAACATCATTGTGGAAAGTAAAGTTACATACTAATATAACTTGGAATTAAATGCATGGCTATTAAATATGCAATCATATTAAACCCAAAATACTTATCAGATTAACTGTCACCTATAATCCTTCTGTGCTTTTATCTCTGGTGTCAGAGGTCTTACAGAAAAAGTACACTGGAGATTTAAAATGGAATCTCAGTATAAACCACAACTGGATTCTAAGAAGCTTTGAATATCCTGAGACACATTAGTCAGATTAGTGAGGTAATTAATCTAAAATGACAGAAAGTACTTGATACTGGCTAAAAATTGTACGGTGTTCAAAAAAGAAAAAAATTAGTAAATTATTTTAGAAAAATTAAGATATTAGAGACATTGAAAGACTGTCTGTAAGTGCTGTTTTCATATAATTTCTACTTTTCATGATTGATCAGGAGAAGTTCTAATTAAAAACTTAGAAATTGAATTTTTGGCTATTTCACATTTCTAATGCTGTCTACAGAACTCCATGTGAAAACAGATTTTTTTTTAAGATCAACCATCCCAGATGGCTCAGCTTATTTTGGTCCCTACTGTGGTTATTCTTAGACATCCTATTTCTCCACTGCAACCATGCACATATCTACAGTAGGAGAAGAATTTTGTGTGATTTGACAGTATAGAGTGTGATTTCATTTTTTTTCATTAGTAATACGTATTATCCATGTGCATTGTATTACGTGGTAAAAACAAATGTCATCATTACTGTTGTGTTGATGAACATACCATTCCTCTCTTTAATTTCAAATTTCTTTTCAAAGGTTTGTATGAAATATCAGTTTAATTTATATTAATGTAAACCAAATTACAGGATAGCAACTAAGCAATATGGTAATGAGAGAAGTTTAAATAAGGGCACAACTTGATCAGTTGAATTTGGGTGGAGATGTTTATCTATTAGATTATTATTATTAGTTGTAGTAGTATTAAAATTATTGAGTAGTTATTTATCTAATCTGTGCTGATTTTTTCTATATAGCCACTTTCAGCTGAATAAGATGAAGACAAAATGACATCAACATTTTTTTTTCTCATGATATGAAAGTATATCAAGTCTGCACTAATTTTTTGGTGATATAAATGGCTAGATGTCCTAGGGTGTCCCAATGAGTCAGGGTCCAATTTTCAACCATACATATTATAAATATGAGCAATAACCCATGATCTAGTGACCTAAGGAATTTTATAAAAGAAGGACTGATGATTTATTGAGCCAGCAACACAGGGCTCAACACAGGGCTATTTTAAAACAAAGCTGAAGTAGTTTGGAGAATCTTGTATAAAATAATAATAAAGTAATAGAGATTATGACAACTGAACAAAAGCCTGTTGACCACCTCAATCATTCAACAAATATCAAATATTATTTTTCTCTTGCCATAGGAAGTTAAACATGGAGAACTGAAAACTGAATGAAAAGTAGAATCTCAAAAATAAGCAGTTTATATGGAGAGAAGGAAAAAAATGCATGTTAAGAGGAAATATTTTATTGGGTGGAAAGGGGAAGATGTCAAGAATGAGGGGGAAAATATTTGACTTACAGTAAGTTTGAAATTGATTTAATAAAACAGAGAATGAAAATACAGTGATTCATGTTTTCCTAAGTGCTTTGTAGCTTTTTCTAGTGCAAAAATGCTAAGCAGCCTTTTGGGAAATACCTTAGTCACAAGCCAGTCTGGCAGACTCTGCTCTATGAAAATAGACTTTTTTTAAAAAAATATCATTGCCTGAAATTAAGTTTTGAATTGCAAATAAATCTTAAGAAGTACCAGGAATCCAGAATATTATTGAAGTCATTATGAGCTTTGTGTATTCAGCAGATTTTTTCTAAATTGTGGATTTAAGGCTTCAGAGACAAGCCTGAAACATTTGGCTGAAGTATTTTCACTCCTCAGCTGAACTACAAAATGGGAGAAGATGGGATTTTTATGAATTTAATATAAACTTACCATTCTGAGAGAGTTGTATGCATTATCAACAGCAAAATTCCAATTGCAGTACTTACCAATGTTGAAAGAATTATTGGCATCTGGTGCCTCCAAAGATTAGCAGTCACATTGCCTAATCAGTTTGACTAGGAGAGAATCATTAAAGTAGGAAAAGTAATCTGGTGTGCAGGTATGTTCAAAGGGACAGGAAGGAGAATATATAACCTCTGAGTAGTTTTATTTAATTCAGGGAAATATTCTGTTGCTAATCCACCCAGACATAGGTAACAGTGAGGTGATTACATGGCAAACACAGTTGTAAATAAATAAATAAATAAATTTGAAGGCATTTATTTCCTTTATCTATTTTGCTCATAAAGTAATCAAGAAAAATGAATTTCACAATTTTCCCCTTCCTCCAGTGAATATATTAATTCTGTATTTCTGGGGGTGCAAGGAAGAACAACAGGTGAATTTACTGATTGTCAGATTGATTGATAACCAATGTAGAAAGCACTCATAAGAATTATTTATAAATGTTAGAAGACAGACCTCCACTCACACACACACACACAAAGGAATAAACTTTCCTTTTCCATAGATGTTGACAGCTATGAACATATGCCTTACACATTTAACTTAATAGCAGAAAAGAAAAGCTAGAGATAGTATGTCACTAGCTCAGGCAGAGGCACCAGAAACAAGCTGTTGACTTGCATTTTCATCCTGAACAGGACAGGGTGATTCCCATATTATTTGCCCCGTAAGATGTGGGATTCACCCTGTTGATTCAACAATAGACTGAGAGGCCTCTGATTTTTATCATGTCTGCCTGGAGTTTTTCCCTGGACTGTCACAGACATCTTTACTACAGCACCTGTGAGGCTGCTTTTCTTCTTATTCTGGAATAAACTTCTGAAATAGATACAATGAGGCCCAGCAGAGATGTGCCTGCTCCTCTCCACTAACTGCAATCAGGGCACTTATAGGATTAAAGCCATTCAGCAATCCTTGGAAATAAAGGAACAAGTAATTTCTTGCACTTTATTACTTATACATAATATGAACAAATGGTCTTAAAGGATAAAATTATCTTCTGAACCACAGCCTGGTACAGAGGAGTAAGAATATGTTCTATAAATCATGAAGTATGTCCTTAGGACAGGGCTCCAAGCTGAGAGCTTCATACCATCCTTGAGGCTACAACTTTCTTCATATTATTCCTTAGCTAGTGCTAAAAGAGCTTTTGCTTCCTCTGGCAGAGGTTGCAGAGGCTGCTAGTATAGATCCAGAAACTGGGAAACATTTTATTTCATTTCAACACATGTTTATGACAGTCTCAGCTCAATTTGGGCCTGCAGAGTTCTCTAATTTCTACACAAGACCAGAAAATCCCATCATTTTCTCTGGACATTGACACTTTTAAGAGGGAAGGACCCTTCTGTTGAGGTAGAAACCATAGCACTGTTTTCAGCTACAAATATCAACATCTCCTCCATGTGGGTCTGCTTTAACAAGACTAGAATTGGCAGGATGACTAAAGCCAAAGGTAACTCTTTTAAGAGCAAGATTGTACCAAAATCCCTTTAAACTCCCTTTGATTAATTATCAATTACTCCTGGGGAGATTCTGATTGAACATAAGAGGAGAATTGTTCACAATCAGCAACAGGAATAACCTTGCCTGCAGAAATGGTGGATTATCCACCATTACACTCTTCTAAGATATGGCTGTTCAGGATACAAAACCATCTTGTCTAGTCCATGTTTTTGACAGAAAAGATGGGACTAGATGACCCTTGAAGTGTCTTTCAACCTGGTATTCTCTGTTTCTATGAACATATCATGTTACATTTCATTCTGCTTTCCAAATTTCAATGAAATAACTGTAGAAAAAAACTGTTTTTAATGTGTTGTATATTTAATAAGTACTTCCTGATCAATCAAAATTTGATACTGATAAAAAACTACCTAAATTTTTAGAGGATTTTATTTCAAAACAGACTCGTGAACTCCCAGCTATTTGCTTTAACTGCTGAGCTCTTGCTGTTGAACTTCAATGTGAAATAATAAATGAAATTATTTAATTATACATGCATATGTAAAGAAAAATTTATGCATGCCTACACATACAAGATACAGTTTTATCCCTGTGATATGCACACATGGACTTGTATGGCATACTGGTCATCAAGTTTTTTCCCAAATTACTGTCTGTTAAGAGTTAAGAATTAGAAAGTTTCGGGGTTTTCAGTTATGTAGCAGAACTTATATAATGTGTTTAAAATTGAATTGTGGTGAGAAGATGTGAAATGAGATTCTGACTAATTTTAGTCTTCTTCTCTCTTTTTTTTTTTTTTTTTTTTTTTTTTTTTTTTTTTTTTTTTTTTTTTTGTTATATGATGTTCTCTCATGGTCTGTTAATAATTTTTCCCAAGCAAGCAGATTTTTTTATCTTGGTGCACCATGGCTGCATTTCAGAACAGACTGACATTTACCATAAATTTGTCACTGTATTTCTAAAGATGGAGATAAAAATCATTATTCATTTCCCTGTCAAATCAATGTTTAATGGAAGCTTGAGGCTTTGTCCTGTGTGAGGTAGAAGAGAAAAAACCCCAAGCAGCAAATTAAGAGCAGGCTGGGATTTTTTTATTATTTTGGAGAAAAGTTCTTAAAACAAGACCAATGAGACTATAACCAGAATGAAAAATTAATAAGACATTTTAAATAGAATCCATTTAAATGGCTTATAGTCAAGAAAATATATCATTGTATTTTAAGATCTCTGTATAGTTAAAACCATATGGGAACTTTTAAAGGTTCCATTGGCATTGACATGATGCATAATTTTTTCTGATAGGAAAACCATAGAAAGTGATATGTTGTCATCAATAAAGCCTTCCAAGGTTATCCATATTTACACAGTAAGAAGGATATTCCTATGTTTGAGCTGGTACCAAGCAGCATAACTGTGTCCAAATGCAGTTCTGAGAAGTGTGATAATAATAATTGATATAAAATATTACATGTCTTTTTTCTTACAATAAGTGTGAAGAAGAGCAATGTAAAAATAAAGGTGTTTTAGCTAGACTCTTAGTAAGTTTCATTAGAGAATACAGCTCACTGATCTAGAGAAAACAGTTGGGCTACTAGGACTAAGGATAAATATACAAATAATAGCAATTAAACATTCCAACATGTATTTCCTTCCTATTTTATTATTTTTTATTTTAATGAGACAGGATTATCTTGGAATTCTGTGTGGTTTTTTTACCATAAAATCATAACATATAATCGTCAGATGTGTGGCAACACGATAAAATTATGAATTAAGGTTAATAATTTCAATGTAGCATCAATTGCTGGCTGGTGAGGGAAGACTATTTTCATTAAATTTTACTATTATAATTATATTGAGGGAAGTAACAGTGTTGTTTGTTTTTTTTTAATTCTAAAAATATTGCTTCATATGGCTTTAGCTAGAAACATGATACTTCCACTGGCATACAACTTTTGATCCCAATAGGTGTCACCTAGAACCCTTATTCAGAATTACTTTAATAATCTTCTGTAGGGTAAAGTTGCTTTTACTGTGTCTGAGTGAATCTAAAACTGTATTGTTAGCCAAGATCACATTGACTACATACTCAAAATTTATACTTCAAAAAGAGACTGTATATTTTTGGTTTAAGTCTTTTGGCTTAGCTGAGTATTGTGACATCCATGTTTTCCATTAAGTAGAGTCTGGAATTTAAACAGCTAGTTAATCTGCTTCTGCTATATCAGAAGACTTTATAGCAGCCATTTCTTGTGCAAAACACTTCTATTTAGAGAGAATTGCTTGGAGATTACAGATGTTCAAAAATAGTGCTTCAATCTTTAAAGACTAAAACCCTTTCGACTTCTCTCAACATATGCATAAAATGACAAAACTCACTAGCTAGGCAAACAGAGAAACATGCAGGTTTCTGAAGAAATCAACTTAGCTGAGTCTGGCACTGTTTTAGCATCTCAGTCTTTAGAGTAATTTATTGTACATAGCCAAAGAGAATATCATAAAGTGAAACAAAAACTTGATAGGCTAAGTTATTGATTTTTAAACTAAAATTAATGATAATAGCTCTGAAAATGACACCTTGATATAGGATACAATCTGGGGCAAAGGCTTCAGTGGCTACAAGAAAAAATAGAAATAGAAATAGAATTGTGCTGATGGTTATTAACACTGCTGCAAAAGATGTTGACAGTGTTTCAATATAACGTTGTCCAGTATGTATAACAAATTCGTAACAGGAAATTTTATGCCATTACATGTAAGATGAAATTTTCCCTGCTGCAAAGTGTTTAAAGTATAACTGAATGAATGCACTCCTTCTTAGAAAGCTATATAATGCTCATCTGGTAGGAAAATGTAAAAATTTGCATTTTAAGGGTCACTTGACATATGTGTCATATCAAAAGTCCAAAAACCAAATAGAATTTCCATTCTTAGACTCATAATACTCAACCTAAAGTGAAAAATTTGACTATCATGAATGCACATTGGCAAAAATATCTAATACAACCTTATTGTCATTTCCATCTCTAATTCCAGGTGACCTGTACAATTTTTATATCCAATTATCATACTATTTTGGTGTAATTATTAAATTATCTATGCATTTCAAAATCTCTTTGAAGACAGAATAACTTAATGCCATTTCTGGACAACATCCAGCATTGCACCCTAAGCAGCACGAATGTAGAGCTGATTTGAGATCCACAGTAAATAAAAATGTCAATATAATCTAATTCGGGTGGAAAAAAAAATCATTATTCTTATTTATACTGATATCATCTTGACATCCTTATGGTTGCTGAACTTTCTGTAAACTTGTCATTCTGTGAGCTGTTTCCCAAACCTGCAAATGGGAAGAAAGAGAAAAACTCAGGAGGAAAACGAAACCTTTTTGTTCTATAAAGATATTGCCTGGATTCTTGAATTGCTTCATATATACTGTTGCTATTAATACCACATCTCTTTGACATAAGATTATATTTCAGCAGTGTCTGGTACAGTGGCACAGGAGCAGGTTCTGTGTGGCTCAGCTGCTATCCCATTGCCGTGTGTAGTGCCCCTTGCAAACACTCTGTCTGTAACTGCAGCCTGGGACATTATGGCAGCGTGTCTGACATGGTTATTTATTCATAGTTGACAGCTACATAATGCACTTATCTCTGAATAACTGATTCTGTACACAAAGGGAACATTTGGAAAAAATATTTGGCTTGGGTCATACTAAAACAAATGAGCCTCCTTATTTCTTCTGAATGAACAGTGCAAATATTTTAGTTTTTATTGAATTAGCATCCAATTCTTTTTTAAAATTCTTTTTTCAGATTTCTTTCTCTTAACTTCATTCTTTGAGGCCAGATTTTGAGCAATTTACTTAGGAGCAATATACTAAGAAAACTGAATTTGCAGTGGAGTTGGGTTCCAAGTCTCTTCTGCTTTGCAGTACACATTGTGCCTTCTCAAGCCTCCATAGCATTTTCACAGAGCAAGAGTCAGCTGTGGTGACTAGCTCAGCGTGTGCAGAGTTAATTGGCAGGGTAATCAGTACTGCTTGCTCATCTGAAGGTGGCTGAACTCAGCCCACTTCTCCCAAAATTTTCCTTCAGTCTCAGCACAATTGATCACATTATCTTTCACACCCCTATCAATCTGTTCATTTCCTTAGTCTTAGGAATTTTATTATGCTTGAGATATCAACTTAATGTTAAAAGTGTGTGAAATCTGCCCATGGCTACAAAAGGCTATAAAGATGGACTAAAAAGGGATTATTGTATAGCCAATTTGATTTTAGGTAGATTCATTATCCCAGTCATCTTGAAATGAAAGGACAAGAAATTTTGTTTCCAAATTTCAGGATGAAATTTTTGATAGAAGTATTCACTAATTGCCTGGTGACAATAATTCATTAATTATTTTGGAGAAAAATCTGGATGTCTGGATGTTGATTAAATCTGATTTGTCAGGTTTAGCTCAACATCTTTTCAGCCTCTAGTCTGTTGTACAGAGTTTTTCTTCTGAATATCTTAAAAGAAGTCTTGAAATATAATAAGCACAACAGCAGAATAATTTAAAATAGTATTTCATGCCAGCTGAAAAGGATTCCAAGGAAAAAGAATACAACAGATTTCTGGGTATAAAGCATGTGTTGGCTCTTTAGAAGCAGTGACAAATCCCCACCCTTTCTGTAAGTAGGCTTAAGGGCAGTGACTGAAATCTTTCCTCACTGCTGACATTTGTCTATTGTGCAAATCTGAGGACTTTCTAATGCATGTAGTGTGCTGCCTTAAGTATACATAAGGCAAGAAATGGGACAAACTAAAGTGCACATCCTGTAGAGCAGCAGGGACAGAGATGGAGCTGTCTTTAAGGGCAGTCAGGGTTGATTTGATTGTCGTGGCTTATGCCACTTACAGTGAAGTTGGGGTGGCTTATTAGTTGCTTTTTACGTGGTGGCTTGTTTCTGATTGTCACACGAGTGAGGATGGAATGCACAATCACTACCAAGCTCGGTTTCTCCTAACCAGTGTAGGACAGAAGGGACTATTAACGTTTATTGAGAAACTAAAGAAAGAAGGGAGAGGAAGCTCTCAAGCTCTTGTACTGAGAGTGGAAACCAATATGGTGCCTTGCTTTGGTGCTTTTGGTGCACTGGCTACATTTAATTCTTCTGCAGGCTATAGATTAATACAACTAAACCCTAGAAGAAAAGGGGACCTGGTGATAAATAAAAGATACTGCATATTTGGAGGGTTAGGGGAATTAGAAGAATCTATATAGTTCTTCACAGGAAAAAATAAAGCAGAGACTACCACCCCTAGCATTTGTCTTGTATATTGAACTAGCAGAGAAAAGGTAAAAAATGGAATATATGGGAATTCAAATAATATTCATTGTGAGTTTTATAAATTAGACAGCTAAAGTTCATTTAATCAGCTCTCTGTTTTCCTCTCATTCCTCTTATCTAGAGAACAATATTCCCAGGGCAGAGAGTCATGCACAATATTTGTTTGGCTTGCCATGGACAGCTGGGCAGCCTTAGGCATGCAAGATGCTCATTAATGCTTGCTAGCTGCAGGTCTCCCCTGTGTTCACCCATGAACACCTTTTCCTCTTGCTCCTGAGCTAAGTACTGTGTTTGTATTGAAATTCTCAGAACTCAGTCTTGCAGAAGTGCTCTGAGTGTACAGCTGCTCTTTGCTTCCAACAACTTCTATGTAGCATGATGCCCACAAGACATTGTTCTGGGAAACACTGAGAACAGATAGCAATTAGAAATTCCTAGTTGCCTGTGGTGAGTGCCAGATGTACGTTTACCTTTAGGTACTATCAACCACATGTAGCTTGAAATCCTGCTTGCAAAGGGAAAATCATACAGATTTTCCAGTTCATGAGGAAGCTTGTAAACAATTTTCCATTTTCTCCAAAAGCATCTTTGCATTTCTTTGGAATTCAAATCTTATTAAATAGCTGAATGTGATGAGGAATGAAGGCAAAGGAACCTAGTGAAGTTTTAGGCCATTTTGATGAGGACATCCACAGATGCCCCAGAAGAACTATTTACACTGGAACATATTTTGGGGTCAAATTCTTCCAAAGAAGATTGCAAATCTCCATGGTAAGTGCAAGAAAACTGACTCATAAGTTGAAATATTTTATATCTTATGGCCTTTTAGCCTCTTACTTTTCCAGAACTTGTTGGTCTATGTATGAAATCTTAATAACTAAACTTCTCTTCTGACTTTCTCCACAGCTTCTCTTCAGCTTCCCTTTGCTAATAACCTGGTGTTACTGAACCAGGATGTCTACCTTGTTCTTAGCAACCAATCTTGTTTGTTCTTTGTTTAGCCTTTCTCTACCATTCTAGTTTCATAAATGCTTTGATTTATTAAATTTTAATTCAAAAAACTCCAGACTTGCCATCTCTCTTGTCTGTTTGTTTGCACTGTCCTTTACCTGCAAGGCTTGGGCAAATGTTATAGACATCTAGGCAGAGCTAAAATGATGGCAGAGAAAAATGTCAATAGGATTTGGGCAGGGTTTGCAAAGTTTTTTGTCTGAAGTGGTCAAGGGAGCTGGTCTGCACGTACAAAGCAAACCAAGCAGACACCTGGGGATTTTGCACATCTAAACCTGGAAAAATAGCAGATTAAGTTTTAAGTGGTTTCTGAGATCATGCAGAGGTTGCTGAGTAAACTGCAAAGCCAGATTTAATGGTGTAGTTCCATCTCCGTAACTGATTTAGTGAACACAACTCTAGATATAAATAAATATCTAATGGTGATGAAATAGTTCTGTAACTAGCCCCAAAAGTCAATTTGTTTTAATGAATCAAGATTTTTCCCACAAGCTGCCTTAAACTGTGAAAATTCATAATAAAAATGAAAACAAATACTTGTATATGTAGTAAGGATAATAAAGCTTACTGTTCGAATTTAAGTTAATATGACAATACATCTGTTAAATACCATGGCTGTGTTCTGTCAGTCTGAGACAGATTTTTTCCAAATCAGTTTTCCGTGAAATCTTATTCCTTAATTTCTACAGTTATTGACTCAAGATTTTTTTTGATTGACATGACTTTTGCTCATCTAGAAATGGTAAAAACTGCTTTAGCCCTTAGCTAGAAGTTATTTTCCTTCTGACTGATGATGTGCCTTCCTACCACTATGCTGAGCATCACTAGAAAGGATTTAATTGTTCAAAATTCAAAATGCCTGTGCATAAGTCTTCTCCAACATTGTAATGATAATTCTGTGATTCTGTCTGTAATTCCAAATGTTTGGAGGAACTTCCTTATGTGATGACGTCTCATCAGTAGATCAGATTAATGCTCTGTGGATAAGTAGTGTCTCCCAAAAGTGAAGATCTGTAAGAATAAACATGGAAATATTTTTTCCCCAAAACTGGTTTGTTCTTCACAATATTTGAAATATCAGTGAATATCAGAAATATGCTGATGACAGCATGCACAGTGACAACATCTTCAATAAGGTTAGTGGTTAATTCTGTACAGATTTCAAAATAGGTTTGTTATATTTTTAAAGTGCTTTGGGGACGAATGAGAAGAAGGTAAGCAAATGCTCTCAGGAAAATCTCTTCTTTGTTGCCCCTAAAACATTCAAAAAGATGGCACATTTTCATTCAAAACAAATTTTAAAAAATTATGGAAAACTGATTTTATGATGTGAAGCTGACAGAAATCTTGGTTTTCTAGAAGGCAATCATGCTCTCCTTAAATGAAAGTGTTTGTTGTCATAGTTAAAAAGAGACATAACTTAGAATATGTTAAACAGAAGGATAAATCACAAAATCAACACCATTTTATTTGGTGTAGAGCACAGTCTATTTGTCATAAATCATCTCTGATGAAAAATCAAACTGAAAGTACTGTGTGATCTTTTCATCTTCCTACTTGGGGCTCAGGAGTTGGACATACAACTCAGGACATCTGAGGGATCCAAGGTGCCATCAAGTATGAAAGAGGCCCATGCAAACAGACACAGTAAGGTCATGATTCCCTCATGGGGCACAGACACATCACAAAAATGACTGACTTCACAACAGCTGTCATTTTGGGACACTCAATTGAAACCAGATTCATGGCTACTTACCAAAATTCTAGAACCAAAAATAGTTGACTAAATCAATCAGAAGGTTGGGAACAAATGTTTTGAGGCAGAGGAATGTTCATTATTTTTAACTCTTTTAGTGTCAAGAAACTGGAAAAAAAATATCGCTCTTAAAAAGTAGCTCGAAAACTGATTTTCTCCAGCTCTTTAAAGAGTCTCCTGTTGTTATTTTGTGCAGTAGCAGCTGTGATCAGAGCTTTGTGGATAAGTCTTAAGATGCAGTGAAAATTAGTGTCATGGATTTGTGGAAACCATCTACAAGGGATTTGTCTGATACTTCACATAATTTGTTGACAGGAACATTATTAAAATCTTAGAAGAAAGTGGTCCAACAACAGATGAGGAAAGTTTTTTCACTCTGGATTGGAGACCAGTATGGGGGAGGATATGGGGGGAGTGCTTCAAAGACAGAAATTCTTAGAAGTCTGGTTGAAGCTTAAAATGAAAAATGTGTTTCCCTGCTCCTTGTCTGCTGGTGAAAAAAAAGAAGAGAAAAGTTTCAGTAGTATCATATATTCTTAAAATAAAAACTTGCTCCCTTGACAATTCCAAGCATCATTTATAACACATTCCTTCTGACTGCACCGAGGATGTTTGTCTGATAAGAATATTCTATAAATTAAAAAAATATTCTGAAGTACACAAAATAATTTCAGATTTTCCTACTGATATAATAAAGTTTAAAAAAAAATCCAGGAAAGGTCAAAAAACAGTAAAAAATATTGGTAACTATTATAACTGTCATCTTGCCCATATGGAAAGAATATATTTCTAGGAACATAAAACAAGTTTAAAAAATAGCCTAGTTGAATTCACTCATTTGATATTATCTTGATGACTAAATGCTAAGCTGGCTTGTAAAACAGAAGGGGTGTCAACGCAAATACTTGAACATACTAATACATTTTAAAATAGATTTTGTTATTAAAAAGAAAACATTATAAAGCAACGTTAAAGTTGATAGTTTGTTGGAAAAGAAAAGTTTTAAGTCTAAGTAATTTTTTTGCTTATATATTACACTATGACACTATTTCTTTCAGCCATTTTATGTTTCATCTCATCTTCAATATTTTTCTGTTGAACTCACTGAGGATTCACAGAAAATCATTAGACATTTTGAAAACTGAACTTGAACTGGGGATATATTTATTCCTCATTAAAGGTGAAGGAATCATTAATGTGTCAGCTGCCTTTTGATATCATACAGTGTTGTAGTTTAGCTACCTAGCTCTTGAATGTGCACACTCAAAAAGAATTTTTTTCGGGAATTCAGTCTTGAGGAATGGGATCAACTGATGAAATAAAACATCACCACAGTAGGTTAGTATATAGCAGGAGGAGATTAAAGTTTATGTAATAATCAAATATTTACTAAAGTTTCTTTTCCATAATTACGTTGTTGTTGCTGTGGCTTTACATCTGATGCCTTTGTGGGTTACCACAACACGAGTCCCTGCATTTATGAGTATGGAGATGGCACTTACTGAAAGTAAAAGGACACTTATGTTGTGTAAACTTGTGGATATACTACTTTAACTACTTCACTTTGACCACATTTTCTAGGGTTTATAAACAGTCAAAATAATGGGCTGATTTTCAAATCTTGCAGAGAATGCGTGGCAGTCAGCATATTATCTTGCAACAAGCTGTAAGGGGTATTTCACTCAACAGCTACAAATCCAAACTACCGTGTGAATAGAGAATTTAAGAAATCATCATGTTCCATCTGATCTCTCTTAAAAAGGTAAGAAACTTAAAATTGCCAAAGAAACATGTAACATAATTACATTCACTTAATCCAAACACTAGTTCTTCTGAATATATCAGAAATTTCTGTACTGAATTCTATACTTTCCTCTAATTTGGGCTCTGTTGGTCAGGAATTTTGGACTGGGTTTGCTCCTGTTAAGTCCATTGCTAACTGGGGATGATTAGGACATCAACTGCAAAACTGAAAATTAATATATTAAGAATATGTTAAAAAAAATCTCATATCTTTCCTCAGGCATAAACTAACATCCATTTAAGTCAAGCTATTTTTTTTTCCAATTCCTGAGGTTCAGCAACGTTTTGGGTAGTTGGGCTTGGAGGTTCTTGTAGATATACTTGGCAGTATCCTTAGAAATTACTTAGAATCCCTAAAGAGAGAAAGATGCATGTATGTATCAAATGCCAGTATAATTAATCTGGGAAACACATGCACACTTGAGTGAGTGGTTCTTACATGGGGATATACTGATCTGTGGGGAAATATCTAAGGATAAAACTATAAAATAGATTAAAAGAAATATTTAATTGTATTTTTAATTAAATTAGAGTATTCATACTTTTTTTTCAAAAGTAGAACAAAAAAAAATTTGGTTCTCAAAAAAAAAAAAATTGAAAAGGCCCATGCAGATTTCAATAAAAGGAGCTGAGTTCAAAACACAGATTCTTTTGTTCTTGACCCTTTTGCTCCCTTAGAAGCTCTCTTAGAAGAAGAACCCCAAGTTTTCAACTTATTTCTGGTACCACCGCTTTATTAGCAGTAAGTCCCTGTGTATTAAACTGAAATTATTTCAAACTTTTTTAAATGATTTAATTTTGAGACAATACTGATAATAAAGAAGAAGAAGCCTTCAGTATCTATATGCCCTTTGTTACGGGCTGTTTCTGCCATCTGAAATGGATGGTATGCATGGGAACCTACACAAAATCACTAAGTAGAATGAAGGAAAATAAGGATATTGCATTTGAGGGGGCACTTGGCACAGGGAAGAATTTGTCCACTCCACCCAAACAAGTTTAGTCTGTTTGTTTTCTGCCTGGCACCCACTCTAGCACTGGTTGAGTAGCTCTCCATTGGAGGGAAAAGATGAAAAAAAAGTTCTTGTTTGGGAGACCGTAAGTTTTGCAGTTATGGTGACCTTTGGAAGAGACAGAAATAACCTTCCTGAGTGAGACAGTGTCTAGAGCTATGCCTCTCCCACCTCCTGAAGGACTATTTTGGTCATTGGACTCCTACTGGAAAACCACTGGTATCATATCTTACTTTTCAGCCTTCTCTGAGCAGAGTCATAACACAGTGCTTATTAGACTTTAATAATTATATGTAGATTTATTTATATAGCTAGTGTGGGAAAACAGACATGATGGACCACTGTCTAAATTTCAGGATGCTTTTCAGCTTCTAAATCCTCTCTCAGGCAGGCTCTCAGTGTGCTGCTGCCATTTCCCATATCCTCTACAGCTAAGACACAATAACAATTCATACCACAATAATACTTTATATGTCTGAAACTATTTGGATCTGAAATTTTCCAGAACTGAGTTCTGGGAAACAGAAAATTCTGCCTAATATTTTGAGTAAAGACCGTTCAGCTGAACAGTGTGCAAAAATATATGCTTGATAAATTATGGAAGTGTTCCTGTAACTTGGAATTATGAGACCAGGAAAAGTGTTTTCAGTGAGATATATTCAAATTATGGCTTTGCATCACAAGTTGGGCTTGGTTAGTGTTTGCCTCACTGGATTTTAGCTTAGCACCTGAGGTGTTTCAATGAGCAGGGCTGAACTGGGTAATCATGACTGATATAGATGTTAAATAAAAAAGATTGCCAGTGGTATACATGAGTTATCTGCAACACTCTGCTCTCATTCCCTGCAGATATTCTTAAATGTTCACAGTCGTGAAGTCTCACACAGTTTTACAGTCATAAGAGAGGCTTTCCTGCTTCTGCAAATGGTCCTGATCCAAAGACCATAGCCTGGTGACTCTGAGGTCAGGATACATATGGTCTAATTCCAGATGCCTGCAATGAGACTCATATGAGTCATTGGAATGAGGTAAATCCCACCCTGCAAATTCTTCTTTCGTTCTGTTGACCATAAAGGCTGTCTAACATAAATTGGTTCAGTGACAAATGTTTACTTTTCATTGCTGCTGAGTCCAGTATATTTTCATCAAGGACAAAAGCCTGCTACAAATATCCCCCTGTTTTTCTTCAGAACAGAAACTGAAAATAAAATGTGCAATAGAAATTGATTTAATGTGGGCGTCCTATATGCTATGACCAAACAGAATGGAATGGTTTCCTCAGAATGATAAACTCCTTGTAGGGGGATATTCTCTTTTGTTTCTTTTCTTACTAGTGTAAAGTGGAAGTAATCTTGTAAAGGTCAATAGAGGGAAACAGCTGATATTAAATCTATGGTGCCAAAAGTCTATGATTTCTCAAATAATCTGCTTTTGGCAACTATTACTATAACTGTATACATTTATTATATAAGAGAATTTTGAATTTTTGTTGATCATGTATTAGTTTAATTAAAGTTACATTATTTATACCATTTTTCCCAAGGTCTTCAAAGAATTTTGACTCTTATTTCTATTGTTTGTAATGCCTTTGAGGGTCTAGAACTTGATGGATATATTTAATTTTGACCATTTCCTTCAACCATCAAATTCACTAGTCAATTCATAGATAAGTCACCATGTGCCTATTTTGTTTATACAGATATTCAACTCTGAAAACCAAAGGGAAATGCATTCTAGTGTTGTAAAACCCAGTTAAGAAAAAGGAAAATTAGAATCAGTTTGTTTCCTTTTCTACATTCCTCCCAAATTATTTTCTCTGATGCAATTGTTACAACCACATTAAAAATACAGTTAAAATGGAGTATATCCCAAAACCTCACTACTTATAATTTGCTTTTAGGAAACAAGATTTTGAGAAAATGGAAACAGTCCAATCAAGAGAATCAGAAAAATTGTGTCTTGATTTTAAGAAAGTTTAGAAAATAAAGTAATATTAAGAAACTGGTAAAATTTGGAAGCTGCATGGATGGTTCAGAATCTGAAACAGTTTGGGATAAACAACAATTAATACTAGTTACTGCATGTAAATATACATGATGAAAATAAAGGCTGTATTTCAGAATGCTTTCAAGTCTAAAAAACCCTTAGCTATACAGACATCTTCCAAGAGAAAAAGACAATGCAGGGTGTGTCAGTGAAGAGCGATGGACAAGAACATACATCTGCAAACCACAGACGCCACAGTACAACCCAGCCATGAATGGATTTACCCAGCTGGCAGAAAGCAAAAGTTCAAATCAAGACCAAAAGTGCCAAACAAAATTATTTTGTTTCAAATACATAGTTCCAGACCTGAAGCTGTCCCCAAACTCTTCCCAGATGTCCTAACCTTAGTCAAATATTTCGTTGTGGAGTCATGCTGTGAGTCCTCTCTGGCTTGTTTATTCGAGGCTCCAGGAGGAAAGATGAATTCCAGCAGCCTGGAAGGGTACAACTGGAGAGGCAGATGAGGCACTGAGCTGCTCCAGAACTTTCCAGCTTAGATTTCACTGAAACGAATACAAGTTTTAGGGAAAGCTAATAATACTTAAGGATACATTCACACTGAACATATTTCCAAAAGTATTTAAAATACATTATTCTTGTAAGGAGACAGCTAATGGGTGGGTTATTAAAAAATTACTTCTCTGAAACATATATGGTCCAAATACTCCACACAATAAGGCAAAAATGTGTGATAAAATACATTCCATTTGTACCTTTATCACATCTGATCCAAAGAATGGCAGATCTTTCCCAGCGAGGACGAGTCATTAAACCAGTGCAGCATACCTTCAAATAAATAAGCACATCTTATTTCAGGCAGTCCTCCTGCAGCTTTTTTTTACTATGATCATATTTAAGTATGATTAAAATCTTTCCAGCTCAAACACATTGTCTAAAATTCTACAATTCACAATCTTGTAAGAAAACAATACTTTCAAATGTATCTAAACTCTTGGTAAGGAGGACAAAGGATCTCAAATTTAATATTTTAAATTTATGTGTTTATATATGTTTATAGATATATATCTCAGAAATAGTCTGTATTAAGTATTTCTACAATATCTATCCCAGTTGCTCTTTTGGGTGGCCACATGGAACACTTGTTGCTGTTACTGGAAATTATATCCCGAGCATGCTCCCTTTTGGCACTGTGCAAGGAGTATGCACAAAAGCAAAGTGAGGACTAATGTATAGAAATATCTGTAGGTTTTCAGTGAAATCCAAACTTATGGGTACTCAAAAATGTTTAGACTGAATTGTAGTTAATAATTTTTGGGTGAGTTCTTTTCCACAGTCTAAATAAAGAGGGCATTTTTTCATACAGAAGCAGAGCTCAAGGTTTTTAGAAAGAAATGTAAAGATAAGCTAAGAAAGACTGAGTATCTTGTTATTTGGTTAATCCACAGAACTTTAGAAGCTTCATCAGGAAGCCTTTGCTATTTGTTTAATCCAATACCTGCATTCACATGTTTTTTGTAAAATATATTTCCAAATATAGGGTTATGAATTATTAAAATTATTGTCAAGGATGACATATTGTCAAGGATGACATATTCTCAAGATTGAGATAGATTAACCTGAATTAGAATGTCTATCCGTACACACAGGCATTGCTGCTCTAAGTATGGAAAAGAAACCTACAATCCCTGATACGTAATACAGTGGGAAAACTGGTTCTTTTTCAAGATAGATGTGGGCAAAGAAACCAGCACAATCACTGCAAGTAGTGATGGTTTGAGATTTTAAGAGCAGCCACTAGCATTAAGGTAGGGAATGTCAACTAATCACTACGTGTGCATCAAATGGCGTCTGGTCTTACCTGGCAGTGAGGTTTGCCAAACAAACCTGATGCCAAACAAACTAAAGAGGAAAAACTGTGCAGAAATGGTGGACTGCATTGTTGCTAACTAGTAACTTAAAAAGACATCTTCTGAGATTTCAGCAAGGCTTTTGATACTGTCTCTCACAACGTCCTCATAAACTCAGGAAGTATGGAGTGGATGAGTGGATAATGGGGTGGATTGAGAATTAACTGATCAGCAGATCTCAGAGCATTTTAATCAGTGGCGCAAGGTCTAGTTGGGGCCTGTCACTTGGGGTATCCCCCAGGGTTCAACACTGGGCCCAGTATTCTTTCTCTTGTTCATGAGTGACCTGGATGAAGGGGAGATGCCTCCTCAGTAAGTTCAGTGGACACAAATCTGGGATGAGTGGCCAATACCCCACAGTGCTGTGCAGCCCTTCAGAAGAACCTCAACAGGGTGGAGAGACGGGTAGAGAAGAACTGCCTGCAATTCAGCAAAGGTAAATGCAGAATCCTGTAGAGGGAAGAACGACCCTCTGCACAGGCTGGGAGCTGTAAAAGACCTGCTGTAAAGAAGCTCTGTGGAGAAGGAACTGGGGTTGCTGTCGGACAACCATCTGTCCATGAGCCAGCCATGTGCCCTGCTGGCAAAGGCGGCCAATGGAACTGTGGGGGGCATTAGGAAGAGCATTGCCAGCAGTTGGTGATCCTGCCCCTCTGCTCAGCCCTGGTGAGGCCACATCTGGAGTGCTGTGTCCAGTTCTGGGCTCCTGAGGTAAGGGAGACATGGAGCTCCTGGAGCTGGTCCAGCGGAGGGCAACAAAAATGATTGGGGGACAGGAGCATCTCTCTTATGAGAAAAACCTGGGGGACCTGTGCCTCTACAGCCTTGGGAAGGGATGACTGAGATGGAACCTCATCAACGTCTGTAAGTATCTGAACGAAGGATGTCAAGCAGATGTATCAGGCTCTCCTTGGTGATGCCAATATTGGTGGTGCCAATATTGGTGGTGCCAATCTTGTCCAAGCAATGGACAAGAAGCAATGGGCAGAAACTGATGCACCCGAACACAAAGAAGAACTTTTTTGTGTGGGCAGTTGAGCATTGGAACAGGTTGCCCAGAGAGGGTGTGGAATCTCCCTCACTGGAGATATTGAAGAACCACCCGGTTGCAATCCAGTGCCGTGTGCTCTGGGATGACCTTGCTTAATCTGTGAGGCTGAACCAGATGACTCACTGTGGTCCCTTCCAACATGATGTGTTCTGTGATTCTGTGAGACCCTAGGAGATTCAAGCAGCTACAACATTCATTCTTTACTGTGCTGCAGACACCTGTGGGGGGCAAAGCGCGGGGTGTTATGAGAAGGATTTCTAAACCAGGGTAAATAGGAGTGTTTCCAGAGATCTGGCATTTTGACTGTACCAGGGTGAGGCCATGGTGTAGAAGATGGTGTTGACAAAGGATGTTGGGACAACAGGCAGGCTCTTCAGAAAATGCTGTTTATTGCATAGGTGATGTTACAGCAGTCTTGGGTAGTGGGTGACAGAGCCAAGCCTATAGCTGTCAGCATCAACTTATAGGCAAAACCTGAAGCCACTTTAATTCTGGTTACAATGCATTATATAGTTATAATTACTGAGTATCTTAATACATAATAACCAGTCAGTATCATACACAATACCTTTACATTTACCTATAGCCTATCGCAATTATTTTTGTTATCATATTATGGTTAGTACTATCCAATTGCATTGAGTTAGTATGTTACCTTTTAAGCTTAAAGTTGTTTTGCAGTGGAAATTTCTTAGATCTTTTTTCTACTTGGTAAGAAGTTTTTGTTTGCCTATAGTTTTTCTCTTTACTTGGTAAAAACATGTTTTTGTTTGTAGACAACTTATCCTTTGTTCTTAGCCATAAAAGTTTCCTTCCAACTCATCTTAACCTTTGTTCAGTAGCAACTACTTCAGCAATCCCTAACTTAATAATTTTTTATTCTTATATGTCAAAACTTGCTTTCATTTCTAATGAACCTTCTGCTAAGCATTCATATCTGTAAGAATTTCCTGTTAAATTTTCATCTTCTCCAACAACATGGTGTGTCCCATTTCCCTTGCTACTCTTTTGTAAGAAGACCTGAGAGTGGAGGTTTGTGTGTTGTGGGGTGGCACTGTGTTAAATCCTAGTCTGAACAACCTTGTGCAAAACCAAAATAACCGTGACTAGGAATTGACTTCCTGTAGCTGAGGCTGAGTTATCAATACTTTACTTCAAGGAATTAAGGACATTTTAAAGACTCCTACTGGATTGGAAGCCTGATGTAATGATGTAGCCATGTCTGACACATCAGGTTCCAGGTTCTGATCTGGGCTTTGATGCTCATGGCCTCTGCAAGCATGCCCAAACTCTGGGCAAGTTTTTTCTGTGCTCTGTGCTTGCAGAAAGGAACAACCTGCTCCTCCTTCTCCTCCTCCTCCTCCTTCTCCTCCTCCTCCTCCTCCTCCTCCTCCTCCTCCTCCTCCTCCTCATCATCATCATCACAGAGAGGTTATGCAAATTCATTAGTGACTGTTTGTGAAGGGCTTTGAAGTAGAAAATTGCTCCATAATTGCTAAGTATTATTTAATAGCTGTTTTATAGTAGGTATTGCCTTCTGAATTGCCCTGTTTGATGTTTCATTAAAATGACATCATGCTCAATTGCAAATTATGGTGCTAGGTCATGTGCTTGCCAGTATAATGAAGCATGAAGAATATAGACATGCCTCCCCTTAAATAAAATAATTTGAAAAAATTATCACTGCTGAGGCCAGACTGTAGGTCTCTACTTTCTCACATCCATGACCCTAGTCATATAGTGGTTCTCCCTTATTTTTATTGATTATTGTAAAATTAATTTGAAACTGCTCCTTCCATCATATCATCCAGAAATTTTTCTGTTTGAGATGAAATATTGGTCTATTTCTGATCTATAAGATAAATGCCAGAGGTCAAAACAGGACTATCATTTATAGTAACTGCACTCTTAGTAAGACCAGCAAAAAAAGGAGAAAACCACAAGAAAAATAAAAATAAAGATGTCCTATTTTGTTTTCAAGAAAGAACAATCTTTTGGTCCTTATGCTGTAATTTTATGAAGGTCAGCATGGGAGTAACTGTGCAGGGGCCACCTCAAACTTCTGCTCCAGTGTATTTCATGTTTTGGACCCTAGGGCTGTGTCTGAACTGCTGGATGAGAGAGACTTAGGCTCTTTTTCCCCAGATACATCCCATCCAGGAAGCTGTTAGTTCCTCAATGTGTCTTCAGGTCTTCACCTGAAAGAGCAGATATTGATAGGCAGGACTCAGGCCTGGGCTTGATGTGAAGTTACCTGGTGGCAGGATGAGTATCTGGGAGCTGGGACTTTGGTAAGTACCATTTATCCCACAGCTAGAAATAGAACTCCAGCTCTGCAGAACAGACAGATCTTTCTGGATTTTAGAGAGAAATAAGATTTTTTCTAAACTACCATTATGGCTCTGCTATTTCAATTTATTATTTATTTCAGGATATATGACCTTAACTAGCAGTTTACAGAAGTGGATTATTTTTAGTTAATTTCTCTGTAAAACATCACATCTTAGGAAAATAACAGAATTGGCTATTATGAAGTGCAAACCACTTATTGGACTCATAAAAATAGTCATTTGGTATGTCACTTTATTATTCTTTGGAATGATTTTTGGCTTATGAGTAGGAAGCATCTTCAAATTATTTTTTTACAAACACAGTTTTCTATCAATAGCTAAAAAACTAGAACATCTTTCAGGAGAAGGCCATAGAAATAAAACATGAGTTTTTCCATACTTTTCCTAGATTTTTTATATTGTTTCAGTGTAAGGATTATATGTAGTAGGAAAAAAAATAACCATCAATGTCTGTATTCTCAACTAAAAGGAACATAATAGGGAAACAATTTTACTTTGGATGAAAAGCCACATACTAGGGACCTGCATTCCCCAAATGAAAACTGATATTCAGGAGAGATAGCAAAACTTAATGTTCTGGAGAGCAGGACATGCTGTTAAGTGTCTATGGCACCAGTGCAGTGGGAAAATGTCTGGATATGCTATTTGCCAAAAAACTGTTATTTGTGAAGGAGTAGATCCAAAGTCATATCCTACTGTTTTGGCACAATGAGTGATCCAATAAATGAAGACAGACGCTGAACCTGGCCTTGATGTATCCTATATAATTAAAGATCTTAAAGAACATTTTCCTAGTAAATTAAAAAAGAATGTTGGGGTTTTTTTAACATTCAGTGTTGTGGTGTATCATTCTTGGTATCCCCAGCCAGTCTAGTTTTTTATGGGGTTGGGTTTTTGTGATTTTTTTTTTTTTGGAATCTCACTGAAAAACATAGAAAAAATGGATAAAACAGTGAAGCTGAAAAACCCAAAAGTTATTTTTTATTTGATTTTCTGAGCTGTAAAATAGAAAAGCAGATGAGCATAAAAAATAAACATATTAGCATAATAGATTCAGATAATCATTCGCATCCCATTGCTACAATTAACTTTTGCTCCCTCAAATCACAAAGGTGAGTTATATATTACCCTGTTAGGAGAGGGGGAAACAAGAGCACAGTGAAAGAGAAAGAAGGAGCTCTGAGTGTTCAAATTAAAACCCTGCATCCTTAGATGCTTCAGCTTGGCTGACCAATTTTCTTTCTCAGAGGAAAAAACTCTTTCACATATGACTCCTGTTTGGAAATGAGTTTCCTTCCTGCAACTCATCTCCTCTACAGCCAAAGAGAACACCCTCTCTCTGCAGGCTGCTGGCAGTGGTGTCATCCAGAGCCCTTACAAGCCTGAGGCTTCATTTGTCAGTCAGAAATAGGAATTCACCAGATAAATCAGTCATTCAGCCCTGTTTTAAACAGTAAAACAGTTTTCCTGTTTTACTAAATTCATGAATAAATGTTAAATCTTTTAATTTAGAAAAGGCAAATGAAAATTTAATGTGTACCCTGTTAGAGTTGGCAATTTGTTTGGCACATGATTCTTCCTGTATAAAATAAAGGGAAAAATCTCTGTTTGCACATTAATGTGCCTTACCTAGTCTTCACATAGCAAGAGAGATTATGTCTTTATTTCTGTGCAAGTTTATTATACATTTTTCTTCTGAATAGCTGTTGCAGAATAATTGAGATAATTGAGAATACTGGTATCCACTCTTTTAAAGTTTGTTTGTTACGGATATTAGAATACAAAGTCTGCTTTGCATCTTAATGAAATACCCATATTCTACACAGCCCCCAGCCCATCAGTCATTTGAAATTATATTTCAGGTCACGCTCAGTTTAAAAATTAATTGAAAAGAAATTAGCCCCACAAGGATATAGCTGTGAACTGTAATTTTGACTGACAGTGGGATAAAAGACTGTGGATTTGATCACATCACTTTTAAATGCATTTTATATATGTAAAAATTTTAAACTTGCCACAAGCATGCATTTAAATTGATCTTGGCAGACATCTGTTAATCTGTGTAATCCAGGAGCACTATAGGAAAAAAAAAAAAAAAGGAATTACTTTAGATGCCTGTCACTAACTATTATTTCATTAAAAATGCACCTGCCATTCTGAAAAAAACAAAACCACCCCAAACTCCAACCCAAATTAAAAAAAACCCACAAAACAACAACAACAACAACAAAAAACCCAAACACAAATGCTCTCCTGTTTTATAACTGAAATGATTTGCTAGACTTACAGTCTTCCAAAGGTCTGAGAAGTTGTGGCAGTGAATCTGCGGTGCCTGATATATCTACAGTATTCCTAATGATATGGGAGACTGAACAACCAGAAAGACATCAGTACATAGCAGGACTATACAAAGAGCACCAAAAATTTCCAGTGTGCAGTTTGTGGTTCATCAAAATAATTCAAATGTTGATTGCGACAAACAACTGGGCAGAAACTGAAGGAAGTTGCAGTGTTGAATCGGGCCTTACTGAACCATCAGGGTCCCTTTGGCAGTCTAGACTTAAGTGTTTGAAACATAAAAATGGGGAAAAAAGATGTGGGTTAACACTTTGAAGTGAATAAGTACTTTCTTTCAAAAAAAAATTTGAAAAGTTTGAATCCATTCCAATACATTTCTCTCAAGTATAACTGTTTCGAAACATCAAGAGCTTGCAAAATTAGTACAGATGTAGAAACTCATTATTGTTTATCCAGAAGTAAGCTGGAATTAAAATGCAAACCCCTCTCCCCACTCACAACCAGGTAATGAGACTTTGTTCTGCATTGCTGATTCACTTCTGCTAAAGTGATGGTAAATCCAGGTGACACTTTGGCCTTCTAAATTTGTCATTTGGTGAGAGAGGATAGGAACTAAATGTGTTCCTCAAAGGCTTCCATTTCTATCTTTCAAAGGTGAAGTCACTAAAGTGAAGAACAGTAAAATCAGTAACTCCTTAGAAGAGCTACAAACACAGTACTTAGACTCTCTTTTAATGTTTTGTCCTATTGCTTTACTTTGTCATACATCTCCTTCTGCAACAGAATCTGCATTAAAATATCTCCAATCCAGGCCTGAGGATGTCTCAAGCATGGTCCAGGAGCCTGAGGGTTTAGGGAGGGAGATCTTCTTTAACTAAACAACTACAGTGAAGAGTCAGGGTGATGTATTCAAAAGTCAATTTTGACATTGACCTTTAATCACAATCAGGTTTTTATCTTAGGGATACTGGCAGGACTGATGGAGGAAAAATCTTTTTTATTTCAGCTTTAAGAATTCAAAATGATTCACCTAGCACCTAGAAATATGAGCTTAAATGAAGTTGATAGTGAAGAAGTAGCATATAGGTGAGTAATTTACACTAGGACATTAGTATTTCTTTCTGGAAGCTATCAGCTAATGCCTAGAGAGAGTTTTACAGGCAAAATTAATTAAAACATAACACAATTAATCACTTTCCACAATCTGTTTTGCCTGAGACCAAGAGCTGTATTAAGCAATAGGTGTACATGTAAAAATGTACTAAGCTAAATTTTCTAAATAAGATGTAAATGTAAGTAAGTAAATGTTAGAAATGTTTAAAATGCTATTTGGCTTTCTGGGGTAACAAGTTTCCTTAAAAAATTGAAAGGGACCCATCAGGATTGCTGACTCTAACTGCTGGCACTCCACACAACAAGAACATGTGACAAGAATCACAACGTGTACCTGAGAGCATTGTATAAACACTTATTGAACTCTCTCAGGCTTGCTTCTGTGACCATTTCCCTGGGGAGCTTGTTCCAGTTCTCAACATGCTGTGTAAAAACCTTTTTCTTGATATCCAACCCAAACCTCCCCTGATTCAGCCTCAGGCCATTTCCTGAAGTCCTGTCACTGTCACCAGAGGGATGAGATTGGGACCTGCCCCTTCATTTCTCCTTGTGAGGATGTTGAAGACCTCTATGAGGTCTCCTCCCAGCTGAACAGACCAAGTGACATCAACAGTTCCTCAGGAAATCAAAAAATTAAATCAGAAAAAAAACCCCAAGAAGCTGTCAAAACTTGGGATAGAGAATGGATGACTGAATTACACATTCACTTTCTATTTTGAAAAGGTTTGGAAAAGAAAGCAAAGGGTCCTATGCAGACAAATCATGGAATGTGCCATTTCCATGGCCATTCTGCTCTAAGGATATGACTGTCCAGCTGTGCTATATTGTAAGAAGTGAGAAAAATGACCACTCAGACAGGACCTGCAAAGAGGAAAAAATCCCTTGACAAGCCTGAAATCTTGTTTCACACCTCCCTCACCACAGGGGTTTTCTGTTCCACCATACCGTTTATTAAACTTGCACGCCAGGCCAAACCTAAGCTGTAAAGCGTGGTGATTTGTGGAAAGAAAACCTAAGTTGCAGTTATCACAAGACACAAGGGAAAACAGATTAAGCAATGGACTGTAAGCAAAGAGTTTTTCTTTCTTCCAAAGTTTTTCACATATTCTGGAATTGTCCCCAGTGCTTAAAAATACAAATGCTGATTTTCAAAACAATAAAAATGAAAGTGTTGAAATTTATTTAAAGCAGCTGATTGAAAATGTGCTTAGGCAAAATACCAGTAGTTCTTATATTGTAATTGTTTAAGGTCACTCTTTTTACTCTCATTTGTAGCTCCAGTGCTTTGTTAGCAAAGCGAATAAAAGAATATCTTCAAGAGAGTGACTCCAAGATCACATGGGCTATCACGAGGAGTAGCCTCAGACACCAGACCTGTTTACAGTTTTCATCAAAATCAGGAAGATAAAGCTTCTTAGGCCTGATATCACTAAAGTGTAGAATATGTGAATAAACCATACCTTTACAGGACCCTTGAAAGAGGAAGTTAAATAATATTAAATCGTAAGGAAAAAAAAGAACAGCATCATTGTTTTGACTGAAAAGCATACAAATACTTAAAAAAAACCTTCTTAGAAAACCATTATCAATAAACATGTAACCTGTGAGAATAAAGAACAACTTCTTTTATAAAATCTACACCACATCAAGAAAATCTACATCACATCACAGCTGGAAGCTGCTGAATCAAGTTCCTGTCAGTACCTCAGAGGTTTTCTGTTTACTTTTCCTGTCAACTTCAAATGAAAAACAAAAAAAAAAGAAAGAAAAAAAACAACCCATAAACCAAACCAAAAAAACAAAAAAGCCCCAAAACAAAAACCTTCAAGCATTGGGATTAAACTCTGATTTAGGCTACCTAGACGGGAAAGATGAATTCTGTGGCTGTCAGGGAGCTGCAAGTCAAGTCCCACAGGACTTCTAATTAACCAGGCATCTTCTCATTGTAAGAAAATGAGAGAAGCAGAAAAGGGTCATAAGAAGAAAGGAGAAGAAAGGTCACCAAAGAGTTAATCTTACAAGCAGGAAAAGTTTGTAAGCAATTTATAGTGCTGAAACTTTTTATTATGCTGCTTTGGAAACAGTGTGATTATTTGCTCTAATGTTTTGTGCAAAGGCAGTGTTAGGTATAAGTAATAGGTTGAAACGTTCTGAGAGAGCTGTATATCACCATACAGCTAAGCACTCTGACAATAAATATGGGGGATCCATGCTTGCTGAACAGAAACAATGTAATTATGGCAGTCATCCAAGAGCAAATGAAAAGATTGGAATATGGTTTTTAGGGGCTTATATTTGAAATAGTTGGTTTCTAGCTCTCTGTTAGACAAAAGAGAGAGAGAATTGGAGAAGGCCACCCTGGAGAAGACCAATGGCTCATCCAATTCTTGTAATATTCATAAATCTCAACATTTCAATGTAAAAGGTGCGGGGTGATTTGCAGTGCACACATATTTTCCCAGTGGCTGTAAGTGCTGTATCTCATTGTATTTTGCAGCTTTGATGAATGTGTCTCAGTTCACAGCTGAGAAGAAAAGCTAAATGCACACATGTTGTCTGATACAATAGCTCACTTGAGAAGCAGTCACTTGCCACATTTCAGTGACTAGGTTTCTTTAGACCACATGACTGTGTCCTTAGAGCAGTAATTAATACCTCACAGGTAAAAGCATTTGTGTGTTCCACTTCAAAGTGTTCATTTTAGCCTTAGATATGAAAGAACTGGCATTTAGTGTTGAATTCACAGGGAATACGAGGGTTTAGGCACTCAGATTTCTAAGAGAGAAAAAAGCTGTGAGTACCGTCCTTTCGGCTGCATCCTTCTCTAAGTAGTCTGGGAACCTGATCCCACAGACGAGGACTTGTTTGGGTTCCCTTTGGCTGCAGGAGCCACATTTCTCTGCAGCATAAAACTGGACATGAAGAGGGGTGGTTGGTGCATGCCCAGGTTGTGCCCCATATGGAAACAGGAGGTAATTGGGGGATATTCCAGCTCAGAGCCAGGAATTCCGAAGGGCCTCTATCCCTGCTAGTATAGGCGTAGTCTCTGAGAATGAAAAGCACCATTGTTTCTTCTCAGACTTTTGGCAGAGTGCAGTGAATGTGGCTGAATACTCTTCCCCCACCACAAAAAAAGCAAGACAAAATTCCTAAGAAGTGGTATTGGACAAATTCTGGAAAGTGAGTGACTGATTACAGCAAAACCAGGCGAATTCATAGTTCAGTAAACATGTAAAAACCAGAAAACTGACAATGAGCCACTCCTTTCACCTCAGCTGAAGTGTACAAAGCACATGGAAACTGCGGAACTGTTAGTCATGCCAAAAAAAAAAAGCATCACTGTGTTGTAAAATCATTATCTAAAACAGCAATTGCTTTCTAATTTGGATGTTGTATATCAGAGGTTTGACTTCTTAAAAAAAGCAAAGTCAAAAATAGATATCTATATAATACATATTTTAAAAAGAAAATTAAAATCCATGATATAATGTTTTCAAATTTTTTTAATTATGTCTTTGCTTTTATTCATCAGTTTCCAAGTTTTTTTTAATGAAAGTCTGGAGGCAAAATGCAAGTGATATTGAGAAAACACCTAATAGATAGCTGTACTTAATGTT
Organism: Phylloscopus collybita; assembly: GCA_027886175.1. Classification (NCBI taxonomy): domain Eukaryota; kingdom Metazoa; phylum Chordata; class Aves; order Passeriformes; family Phylloscopidae; genus Phylloscopus; species Phylloscopus collybita. The sequence continues at coordinate 41,514,688 of JAJNNQ010000006.1, read as the reverse complement.
GTGAACAAACATAAATCAGCATGAATGTAAAAGCAGCATCATTGTATTTTTTTGATGATGAATCCCAGGGCTTTCACTCTATGTAGTCTTTCTTTTAAATAAGATTTGCTTCCCTTGCCATATGTTCACTGTTAATATATTTTCCTTCACTTGTCATGATTTTGAATCTGATCTAAAGTCTGTCAGAAGCAATAAGAGTCTTTTGACTGAAATCAGATCTTGGAGACATAATTTTGGCAATTTTATGTAAAGAAAATTGACAGGTGACCACTGTTGCAGGAGAAAACTCCTCAACTCACACAATTCTGACCAAATAAGTATCAAAGATGTTTATGAATAATTAATGTCAAGCAATTAACCAGCAAATACAAAACTATATATTCAGGATCAATATCAGGAATTGAAAAGATAAATCATGATACTGGGGTCTTACCAAAGGTTAGTAAGCAGTTACAAATTTCTAAACACTCTCCTGTAATGAATCCCCACAGCACACATGCACTCAAACACACAGACATGAATTCCTCAGTAGTGCATGAACTATCTATATGAAAGATCACCAAATGCAGTGTTTTACATCAAAGGTGCCGTATGAGATAAGCTTCACAAACTTCTTAAGCCCCATCTTAACAGTTGTTACTGTTTTGCCTACTGAAAAACCAAAAGACTATACCAGAATCCAACAATTTTCATGCTTGAAAACATTGTTCGAACTTTCATTGCTCAGCTTTCATGTATTTAGAGTGAACCAGAAGATTTTTCTTCTGGGATAGCACTGCACTTTAGTACATAAAGATTTTCTGGTGCCCTCTCTCTTCCTCACCATACAGAGAGGAATAAAATTCTGTATTGCAAAATTAATTATAGAAATGGGGAGGGAAGAGGATCTCTAGGGGTTGTTCTCCTCCAGCCTCTGATGGAAACTGGGACAATTGTACTAGGGCAGATGGCATTTTGTCTGTACAGCTTATCTTTGAATACCTCACAGGAAGGAGATTCCACAACCTCCTGGGGCTCAAGGCCAAGAATGGCTCAGCCTTGGGGTTGCCTGCTGGGCTCATCAATCCAACTCTTTTACCTGTAACAGAGAGCCCTGCTCTCTGGAGGCTATGCAGATGCAGTGTCCTCTGAAAATGCTGGTGATGAAGCCAACTACAGATCACTTTTATGTTTTGTATGAAGTGCCCTGTGGTAAGTCTTGACATAATTTCATCCTGCTGAAAGGATTTTGAAGAAACTTGCATTCAATATCAGCTGTAAGGAATGCTGAATATAATTCATTTATACTGATAAGGCAGAACCGACTTTTAGTCGGATTTACATGCATTTGTCCATTTGATAGATGTTCACAATGTTCTCAGTAGGTAGATGCCTGATTCAGTGCCAGAACAGAGAACAATCTACTGAGCAAATTTTTGTATTCTTTCCTCAGTCATGCACTAGACATGCATCTTTGGAATTAAATATTCCCTAGTGTTGATATTAACTTCCTGAGGGGACAGATGTTCTAAGCTTAGGATTCTCTTTACTTGCAAGGGCAACATTCTGTTGAATGAACAGGCACAGCACATGAAAATTTACTGAATCATCATGTCTCATCCAAAACTAAAGAATTTTGTTCTTAAAGTTTCAAGAATTCTCCAGCATATTGCTCCAGCATAAAATTAACTTGAAAGTGCATGCTCTGTAAGTCAAATATGTAGAGGAAGGAGGAAAGAGTAAGAAGATCATAGTTATTTCAGTACAATCCCTATCCTGTTTACATGTTCAAAAAAAGCTAGGTTAAAATGTAAGTAGGAATAAATATCCATGAAGAGAAGGTAAAGGAAAACAAGCCAGCAAGTAACCACCCACCTGAAACAGCATAAATTGCTTAATTCCATTTTATGTTTTTGTCACAAAGACAAGGCCTTTACCATTGCCTTAGGTGTCCCATATTCTTTTCCCATATTGAAATTTCTCATCACAGTCAGAAAAACTATCATTGACTTGGCAATAGCAGACCATGTGAAAAGACAAGATAGCATTTTTAACATTTTTTCTTGGTGTGCCGTAGTGTTCTATTTTCCTGTATTATCATTCAGAATTGGTAGGAAAGCCTCCCATTCTTATAAAATATAACTATCAACAGTTTCCAAGCAGAATAGAAATGAAACTAATAAATAACATCCTGTGGAATTTGATTTGTTTGCTGACTTTCCGATGATGCAGCAGCACAGTTTTGAAAGCCCAAATGGAAAGTCTGCAGCCACATATAATGGCTCTGGCTTATGCTTCCTATGTCTTTCTCTGCTCTCTGTCTATCCAGCTCTCATTCCAATGTTGTATTTCCATGCTTTAAGGCAGCTCTTAGTAAAAAGTTATTGTTGTGAATTCTAGACTCATTTTTCTGACACAACAAACTGCGAGCAATGGAGTTGCAAAGCATATGCTGAAGCCATTTGGGGACAAGTAGCAGCAGCTCTCAAAAACCTCTCTCTTGTGGCCTATGATCAGATTGTGCTTGAAAGATTTCTTTCTCTCCCTCAAGTGTACCAGATGGACTTTTTGCACATAACTTCTCAAGTTCTGAAGCAAAACATTCATGTTCAACTGCAGCAATATGTTATTCCACTGGCAATAGTGATCTGGACATTAGCTAGCTGTATTGTCTTTGGCAGGAATTAGTCTCAAACACTATTCTGCTGAACGACTGACCTATGCTCCCCCCCAGTATCTCAGGATGTTGTAGCCAGACACATTGTATCCGTGAAACACATAATAAATGTGTTATGTTGCAAGCCTTGTGTCACAGACACACCTTTCCTCTATTACATGAATTCCCAGATATCTGGAAAGCAAGTCCTTTTTACCCAGGACTTTTCAGTTCAGTGATCTCTGAACTTATCTAAATAAAGTTGACACAGGAATCAGGTATGTTTCTTTCTTGGGGAGTTTGAAGTTGGGTTGATTGGGGAAAGGATAGTCATATTTTTCTGGCAATTACCATGTGTCCTGTGTATACTCTGACTAACATAATTCCATTCTGCATTTAGTTTGTCTCCCCAGCTCTATAAAAATACTCTGACTCTATTGGGATTTGGGTTTTTTCTTGAAAGGTAATACTTTCTTTGTTCTATTTAGTTATGTCTGTCCTGTTCTTCACACTTGGACACAGGCTTCTTCATCAGTTTGGTGAGTATCTTGAGATTTCAGGAGAGTTGCTCAGGGTTCTCTGAGAATATCTAACCCTCTTATACCCAAGCCTTTTCCCGAAGACAGAATTTTCTGAGCATTGAAATACGGTATTGTTTGATTTCAGTCTGTGAAACGCTCTGGGCAAAAGACATTTTCATCCCAGCAGAAAAGGAAATGCAGGTCCAAAGACACTGTGTGCAAACAACAAAGGTAGCTGCTATCCCCATTGCACACTAACTGCTTCAAGGTGGTATTTTGCACCAATCTGACTGATTTGATTGCCAAGTCCCTCTTCTTTGCATTAGCTCACGTGAGCCTTTCTCCATAATTGTGACCATTCTTGACTTACTTCAATGCTTTCCCAGGTCCAGGAGCATTTCTTAACAGTTTGAGGAGCAAATCTGTAATACCTGATAAACTGCATACTTGCTACATGTTCAAGAGTGAATGTGAAGAGATATTTCTTTTGTGTATTATCCCATTTCCCTATTGTAGTGAAAAGGCCATACCGGTTTCTTTCAGCTGAAGAAGCAGCTTTCAGATTGGCAGCTGTTATTATGAAGTACATATTTTGAAGTACAGATTGAAAACTGTAAGAGGTTATGGTAGTGCAGCAGTACTCTGATATTTTCTGGACCTGAAGAAAAAAAACTGTAAGGGGTGACACTTTTTTTAAAAAATAAAGTTCCTGTAAAATGGAAAAAAAATGTGCCTATGGCAAAAGGTGAAATGCTAAATAATATGATCTCATAAAAAAAAAAATCATAACTGTCACTCATTTTATTTGCCTTGGTAGTGAATGTTACTGCTCACTTCAGTGACCCACACTGGCAGTGAGAGAAATCTCATCCCCTCTTTGTATCTGGCAGCAAGCATAAGAAGCCTATTTAATTTTATTTTATTTTCATCTTGAAGCACTAAGCCTTGGAAATTGTCCCTGCATGAATTATATTATGTGGAAGTATACTGAATGAGGCACTGGCATTTCCATGGTTGTTCTGTGCTGTGCCTCACTGTTCCCCTAGGATGCTGCTTTACCTCTCCTTAATGACATCTGATTGCAAATGTGCTATCAAAATGTAGCTCTTTCTTCCAGCATTATGCACCCCAAAGTCCAAGCTTTGTATTTAACTCAAAATATTCAATAGTGCATTGTAAGATGGCATGTACAGTAGTTGACGTTTGGAGCCTGTGGATCACACTTAGAGATGTGCTAGACTTGCTGCTTTGGGAAACATCTGCTGCTTGAGGGAATGGTACCTTACAACTGGGTTTGCAGCAGGATGAAATGGAATTCATATAGAATGTGTCTAAGCTCAGAATTGTGGAAATTTCTGTTCTTATTTTGATCCACCCATATAAAAGGAGGGAGTGGTGCTTCAAAACTGCATTTGACATTTCCTTCTCTCTCTTCCTACTGAGATCAACTGTAAATGTGCCTTTGTCTTCTACTGACAGAGTTAAGTGCAGGTTATGATTTTCTGAGGACTCTCTTTGAACGCTCATGTGCCAGAGAGAACACATGAATTTATCTCCCAACTTAAAAGACATTTCAGAAGATATTTCTTCCAAGCAGTCCCACAAAACATCATAGTTACATATTTGTTCATCTAGAATCAAGAGGCCTCAGTCCCAAAATTGGTGTGAAGACTCCTTACATCAAGCAGAGAACTGTTGCATTTCCCCAAGTAACTGGCTTCTCCCATCCCACCCATGTACCGTGAGTGTGCACCTGAGGCTCACTCAGCCCTCAGGTGCTTGGGGTGGCACTACAGCAGCCTTCTGTTAAAGTGGTGAGTACTACAAGAGAGCGTTTCCCTCTAGAGGAGTTGTACTGTGCAAGAAACCTAATGTCAACACAAGATGGTTTAAACATACATTATATTCCTATAAATACTTTTGTATTTCTTTAGACTTTAGAATTTTTTTCTCATTAAAAGTTCATTCACCCAGGAAGCAATTCAGTCCTATCTGGAAATAAATAATCACACATTTTCTCCTATTGTGGAGGTCAGCTGCAATGAAATCTGAACTAAGATCCATACCCTTTCAGTCATAAAAAAATAACTGAAAGTCATCAAGAAGTAGAAAGTGGAGGAGGCCTCTATAGGGAAATGTGTTCAACTGGATATTCCTAAAAGCATTGCAAAATGGCAGGATCAGAAAGGGTTAGCTAAGCTATTAATCTCAGTTCAAAGAACATGCAAGTAAATTCCCTAGTGAAGAGAGAACTAGATTGAATCCTTATGAACATGCTGACCTGTTGGATCTGAACATTATAGTGCAAACAGAAAAAAATAAAAATAGAAGAAAAAGAAGGCAAATAAGTGTATTTTTCCTATATAGCAGTAGCTTATTTCCAGCTGAACAAATTATATATTTCTCTTTATTTCTTTAGTTTTTTTCTTTCCTCTAAAATAAGGAGAATAAAAAGGATTTAGTTTTTTCTTGGTAGTAATCTTTATCTATTTTCTTGAAAACCTTTACTCTCTGTCTCCAAGAACAAGAAATATGTTTCAGGAAACTTTGCTAGCTATTTTTCTGGACAATCATTCTTGTTATACAGAAGCTGTCTGCATCTGGGTGTTCAGATTAATATCTCACCATAAGTGCAAGTAGACTGGAAACAAAACAGTATCAGGAAAATACAGTACCAACCAAAAAACCTTCTTTTTTAAAAATTAATTTATTGGGTCAAATATAGATACATTTTTTTATCACTCAGACCCCCAGCCCCGCCAAAGTGTCAGACATGAATAGCTTTCCTGAGAATTTTAGGTACAAACAGGTCAGAGTCTTCCAAAGGCAGAAGAAATTATCCTTAGTCATGTCAACATCTTTGCAGATATAGCCAGGAATTTTGTAAAACAATGTGAAATAGCATTAGTTTACCATAACAGAGGCTAAGTAAAAGTATGCAACAGAAAACGTATCAAGTTTTTATGTAGGACAAACTAAATATGTATTATGATTTACATGCTAATTTTCATTAATTTAAATTAAAGGCAGTATTACAATATATTAAACTACAGAAATTACAGTTAAGAGTATTGGATATTTTGTATTCACTGTAACACAAAAATAATTTCTACCATAAGGCAGGGAATCACAGAATCACAGAGTTGGAAGGAAGCCAGAAGGATCATCAGAATCCAGCTCTGGGTCCTGCACAGGGCCATACCCAATAGTCACACCATGTGCCCAAGAGCATTGTCCAAATGCCTCTTGAACTCTCTCAGGCTTGTGCTGTGACCACTTCCCTGGGGAGCCTGTTCCAGTGCCCAGCCATCCTCTGGGTGAAGAAACTTTCCCTATCCAACCTAAACCATCCTTGCCAGAACTTCCAGGTCCTTCTGTCAGGCCCTGTCACTGGCCACCACAGAGAAGAGATCAGTGCCTGTCCCTCCTCCTCCCCTCACAAGGAAGTTGTAATTGCAATGAGGTTTCCCTTCAGTCTCCTCCAATCTGAACAGACAAAGTGACCTCAGCCTCTCCTCATAAGTTTTCCTCTCAAGACCCTTCACACCTTCATGGTCCTTCTTTGGACACTCTACAGTACTTTAATATCTTTCTTCCATTGCAGCACCCCAAACTCCCCCCAGCCCTGGAGGTGAGGCCACCCCAGCTCAGAGCAGAGGGGACAATCCCCTCCCTTGCCCAGCTGGCCATGCTGGGCCTGATGCCCCCAGGACAGGGTTGGCTCTCCTGGCTTCCAGGGCGTTGCTGACTTGTTCAACTTGCCATCGACCAGGACCCTCAGGTCCCTTTTTGTGGCATTGTTTTCCAGAATGTCATTCCCCAGTCTGTCTGTACATCCAAGGTCACCCCATCCCAGGTGCAGAATCAGCACTTTATCTTGTTTAATTTCATATGGTTGGTGAAAGGTGAGTCTATATATCAAACAAAAAATATTCAACTTCTCAACAGGTGCTTCCAGGATCAAAGCTGAATTAATTATAACCATAGTTGTAACTCCAGAATGGCAAAAACTCCAACCATCCATCTCACAATATGTAGTGAGGCAATTAAATGCGTAGTGTACCTTAGGTTGTAGTTTCTAATTTTTATTTTGTCATATGAGGAGAAATTGAAAGCCTTTGTGATTTTCAGTCTGGCCAAGAGAAAGTCCTGTGAGAATCTTATTCCTTCTTTTATCTGACTAGATCTGACTAGATAGCTGGCAGTGGTCATCTAAATTATCTATAATTAAAATCTAAGATATAATTTTTGTTTGTTTTGATGATTTTTTGAGCAGCCTGAAGGGCACATAGGCCCAATCAGCTGTCTAAAATTCAAGATTTCTCTTTGTCACTCGTTCTCTGAACTGCAGAATATTTTATTGCTTGCTTTACAGTGAGGATTGATAAATAACCCATTTGAAGCTGTGTAATGGATAACTCATACTAGCTAAAAAACACAGCAAACTAATTTTAATAAATTAGTTCAAATAAATAATTTTTAATAAACTTGAGGTGATTCTCTACCCAGACCTAGTGAGGCCACGTCTGGAGTACTTTGTCCAGTAGCCTTGTTTGCAGTGATGTTAAACAAAGTTGATGGTTCTGAGGTTTGTGAGGAAGGAGACTCTCAGGGAGTCAGGGTGCAGACTCTGCATTTTAGGAAAACAGATTTTGGCTTTTTCACAAAAATGACTGGGGACATTCAGATAGACATCATCTCTCAAAGGCTAAGGAGTTTGGGAAAGATGACAGGCCTTTAAGGATAGCATTGTTCTACTGCAAGGATGGTCTGTCTTTGTACTTGGGAAGAAAAGTGTGATATTTATAGCTTGACCTAGTTATCTGTCCTACTTTGTGCTCTTTATTGACAGAGCATCCTCATTTGTGCTTCAGATGGATTAATTTGGGGCAACATGGGCCTAATTTTATTTATAGCAATATGGACTTGGGTAATGTTTTACTGAGATGACCAAGGATCTCACTGAAGATCTAAAATTAAACCATGCAGAAGAATAGGTTATTTTATCAGATTTGAATCCCATGAAACCAGGGAATTCTGTGACCAAAATGTAGTCTGTATTGGCATTAAATAAGAAATAAGATCATTTCAGTCAGTAAGGACATTTATTCTACTGGGTGGTTTTAGCTGATTTATTGTTTTGGTTCTGTGTTTTCTTGTACTTTTTTCCCTTTTTCTGCTATAAAAAGACTTTTTATAAATACTACAAGGAAATTAATTTTAGTCATTTTTTCTCAACTCATATCAGGAGACTAGCTTGGCTGGGATAGCTAGAGCCTTGATGCAGAAAGGCAGCACATGGGCTGGAAGCAGGAACAGACTGTACAGAAGGAATCTATAAATATTTCCTAGGCATATAGAGGTGGTGTCAGGAAAGCTGAAGATCCACGAGGGTAGAGCAAAAAGGCTCAAATAGACAAAGCTCTGAGCAGCCTGGTCTGACCCCAGAACTACCCCTGCTTTGAGCAAGGGGTTGGACTCAAAATATTCTGAGGCCTCTTACAGCCTCAGCTATTCCCTTCTGCAATGAAAGAGGCTCTAGCCTGCATTATTTTGATCAGCTTGATATTTTTTACCTGCCTTTGACACCTGCTAGATCTCTATACATGATTTGGTGCCATTGAGTCAGAGCAGGGGTTTACCTACATTTTTCAGTCATTCTAAATATTAGATGTAACCATATGATGAAGAAAATAAGAAAACTTTTCCATGCTGTGTACAAAATGACACTTAAAAGATTCAAAGACATTTCAAGTAAAAAATATAAAACTAAATTTAGCTATTGTTCTGTTGTCTTTTCATTTTAGATTGCATTCTTGAAATCATGTTTTCTTTGAGCAAATCTAATTTTGAAATGCACAGCCAGCATAGCAGTGCAGACTAATATAAAGCAAAATGTATTATATCCTCTCTGAATACAAAAGGGCCCCACTGGACTTTTGTTTCATTTATAACCAGATCAAGCCAACTTCAGCTTGTCACGGGGTCATAAGTCTGAGATATCCTAATAGAGGAAGCTAAAATTTTTTTCAAGTTTTATTTTTCCACAGTGATTTTAAATGTTTTCTCAAAGCAACTATTTCCACTTCTCTCAACTGTAACTTAGTATGCCCCATGTATGATGAAAAGACAGAAAGACTGTTTTTCTTTTTTTTTCCTTTTGTCAGTTTTTCTCTTCTTTTCTTCTGCTTCCTTCTGTTATTTCTAGTCCATAACTTTTTTTTTAAATTCTTTGTCTTTGCCTCTTTATCCTTTAAATAGAAAAAAGTCATCCTTCCATATCTATGCACTCCTTACATTTCCCTCCTTTCCACTGTCAGTGTCAGGGTAATCTAAGGAGGACAAGCATAATAATAAACAGTGCTTGGTAAAGCTGTGAAATGCTGAAGCAGAGATGGTATGTTAAATGTGTCACCTGGGTTGAAACCGAACTATCATTTTTATTTCAAAATATTGCAAATGAAGTAGTTGTATCAGAAGATTTTAGATACATCCAACCAAAACTATTGCATAACTAGTCTAATGTCTTCCACCGCAGAATTATGGAGGTTCCAAAAGACACTGGAAGAACATGCAGAAAGGGCAAAAAGAGTGAAAGAGATGTGAAATACTGTGTCACAGGCAAGGTAATTTTAATTTTGCAGTTGAATTCAGAATTTAAACTTTCTCCAGTAAGTGATGAGGCAGGCTTAGTCTAGACAACTATATGTCAACACAGTCACAGAGACTTAGGATCTGTACACAGTATGTAGTGCTTCTTCCTCTTGGAAATATCAGTTGTGTGTATTGCATCAGGGACCACAGGGAGCCTTTATTGTTGAGTCCTTTGAAAGCTCAAGGAAGTTTCAACCACACTTGGGTTGAGTATTTTATTATATCCAGCTGAGCTCTTTTCTAGCTTTTCTATACCCATGTCTATTGTTGTAAAGGTAATGGGTCTGTAACATCTAGTTTTATTTCTGCATTTCTGCATTTGAACTGCACATTTGCAAATGGATTCATTAATATCAGGCTTGCATCTGCAACAAGATTTTCCAGGCACTTCAGAAATAACTTCTTTCAATGTTAATAAATTCTTTTTATTATTTTATTTAATTCCTTCTGGACAGATAAGCGTTGTACCATGGCTTTGAGAGGAATGACACTGCCTTTCACTTGTCCCATAGGTTAATATGTGCCTACTTTTCTGAAAGAGAAATTCATATTTTGCCAAAATTGAAAGCATCTTTTGTTTTCTAGATAAGTGAGAATATCAAAAACCAGGGGAAAAATTGTTGGGATCTACTGTTTTATTTGCCAAGGAGAAAACAAAATCCTTACACAGTTAGTAAAATTCTAGAAACTAAATCGTGTTTATCTTAAGTCTTAGTCTGAACTTTTATTTGTGTAAAGAATATCAAATGTATAAAATCAAATGTATAAAATCAAATTAAATACTCAAGCTGCTATAAAAGACCATGAAAAGACATTCAAACTCCACTGCAAATGTCTCCTGGACTCTACATATGAAAGGACAAAGTTTTACTGACTTTGTTTTAACATTCTGAAACAAATCTCCTAACCTTTAGCAAACAAAACCTAAGTAATTAATATGACTTCAAGCACTACTGAATTTCAGAAATTCTGAACTTCTCTCTATGTTCCTTTTATTATTAAACATACAAAAAAATCTCTTTGTAGGTAGATAAAAACCCATTGCACCACCAGGGCTATAGACATTCACAGTCCCTAGCATTGGAAGGGTACATGGATAAAATATTCTCCCATGCAATTCATTGCAAATCTCATGCCAGTTTGGCATTTTTAACCCAGGCCTTCATTGAACCCTTTCTGAATGGGTGAAACAACAAACATGTTAAGCAGCACGTTTCTAAATGGTACACTGTATCCTCATATTTAAATGTTCCAGCTTCAAGAGGCATTAGATGGCCCAGGACCTTTCCAGCTTAAATTTCTGAATTCCTACTATGACATAAAGTTATCAGTAACTGATGGTTGTTTAACAGTCCAGGTAAACAATGTAATATGTAATTACATTCCTGTCAATAAAATCTGAAATGAAAATGATTTTATGGTCATTTAATGACATCATAGGGAATTCTGATTTTGACCAGATATGCTCCTATGCACGTCATGTTGAGCAGCAGTAGGAATGATTTATGATTTCATTAATTGATACATGAATTAAAATACTACTTCATTCTGTAGATTTCTTTTTCTTCTGGTAGGTATTTTGCAGGTATTTTTGTCACACTAGAAGTGTTGTAACCCACTGTTTCATTGGTTAAGAAATACTTTGGAGAGTTCAAAATGCACGATGGTAAAGAAAGATAATTTTTAGTCATTCAGTAGCCATATTTGTAGCTGATCAAAGCTGATTTGTTGCTGATCAAAGATGTATGACCTTAAGAGAATTCAAGTTGAGTTTAAAGATGTAGAAAAGTGCATTTAAGAACTTTCTCTACCAGCTTCAATTAAGAAACAAACTGAAATATGGTATCTTTTGGCTTGTGAAATTATACAAGAAAAAAATGAAAATCGTATGGTATTAAACAGATAGTGGGTTTGTGAAAGAAAACTAGGCCATCAGAATTAGAAATGAAAATTCTAAGTATTCTGCCTCATTTAATTCTCACACCAATACAGAGAAAATTTGGATTAGCTGTCACTTAGGAGGAGAGGGATTCAAATCTTTTAAAGCAGCAAGGAGAAGAGAGTTTTTAGAAAGCTTTGTCAAGAAGTTCTGAGATATAATACTAATTTCTTTATTTTAGTAGTGTGATTGCATAAATATTGGAAGAAGCAGCAGTTTCTGGGGTTGGGATTTCTTACACTGACATACAAACTCTTCTATCTGTGATATTGCTAAAAATTTTCATAATTCTTTTTATCTTCTCAGAAAACTACAATATCTACAGAAGCCCCTGAAAAGAAGCTGCCCTCATTTTTCAACACAGTTGGACAAATCACATCTCCATTTGAGAATGGTTTTCTGTCATTTATTATTCTCTCAATGTGATATATAGTAACAAGTGACTAGTAACAAGTGACCTATCATTCAAATCCATTTCGTCTTAGCTGAACAACTTTAACATAATTTGTTTAAGGACATTATTTCTTATATTTTTGAAGTTACTGTAACTGCATTTTGGAACAGGACTTTTGGGGAGGAACACATTAAAATCAAATGGACACTATTTGAAATATTGATCCACATAAGGTATCACTGACAATATTATTAAATTTGCACTATGTTAAGACTGCTTAACTTTACTAATAAAATGGTGTCACACATTTTACCTATGGAACAAAAGATTGTCATCCATGATACATTACAGGCACAAGGTCATATGTTGTTTACATTCACCTTTCTGTAAACTAATTTCCCTAAGACCAAAGAAGACCAGAGCTGGTCTAATATTTTTTATTCTGTACACATATTTCTAAATTTTTTTAAAGCAATTTGTAATAATTTTCTACTTTCTTCCACCCTGCATTTAACTTGTGTGTGCTATGTAGTAAACTTGTTTTGGGATGATCAGTCATTTCCCACAAAATAAATTCTTTTGAACAGTCCAGGGATTAGCAAAGCAGTCATATGCCATATTTTGGATAGGAGACATTTAATCAAAAATCTTTCTCAGCATCACTTAATGATAAGCACTCATACTCTGAAGTTATTTATGGCTCTGTGTATGCACAAGTGTGAAATCTGGAAAGAAAATTCTTGTTTTGTCTGTGAGGTTTCTGGCTCATGTATAATTTTACCTTTATGTTGGCAAGACAAAACAAAAAACAAAACCAAACAAACCAAACCAAACAATTGTTCTGTATCTACACGGTACTAGCCTCACACATCTCTTCTGGGAACCACATTTTTTATCCTTTACATTTACTCGTTTGTGGCTAAAGAGGATTTAATGGGAACAGACACTGGGGAACAAACCTCAGAACAGAGAAGCCCTGGCTGGCACAGCACCTTGAGCCAGGTGACCTCCCAATCTCAATTCCCACCTATATTCTTCTGTACTTCTGAGAAAACTCTTCCATTTTCTATAGTCTTGGGCAATCTACCCAGTCCTCACTTTCCCCTAAAGCTCAAAGTGGCTTTCCTAAACACTGAAACTAACTCCCTGCTCGGGATGGAGTTAATTTTTTTCACATGATAAGATGTTTTAGATTTTCCTGTTAAATTGCCTTTATTTTGACCCATACTATGTCTTGCTGTCACTTTAGCCCTTCAGATTCTGTCCACCACAGCACTGCAGGGGAGTGAGAGAGTGTCTGGGTGGGGACTGGGCTAATCTAGAGGGAGATCTGGAGTAGCTGCCAGCAGAGAATTAATGCCACAAGAGGGGAAAAATTATAGAATCTGCCACTACAGATGCTTCTGGCTTTCAACAGACTGTTAGTAGCTGCCAAATTTTCTACTGAAATCCCAACTTTTGCAGAGAATCCCAATTACATTCTTCAAGAGTAAGCACTGAAGAGGAACTATTTTTAAGGACAAGTCAAGTGATTTGTCACTCTGTGACACTGCAAAACATAAAATCTTAGCTAGGAATCTCTGTTTTGTCAAGTATACAGGAAACACAGCAGTGAGAAAGGATCAACCAACAGTACACAACAGAAAAAGGTGTTTTCTTCTAAAATCTGTTTACTTATCAAAGAGCAGGACTGTCTTGCTTCTCAGTGACTGAAATTTCAGGCAGTCTTGCTAGTAGGCAGTTGTGCTGCACTTGGGACATATTTTACTTCTTCAATGTGTAAGCCCTAACCTACTATAGCTGAGTAATACACAATTCTCATTATATTTAATTGTCTGGCTCCCAGTGGGTTTCTCAAGCTATGTAGTGTCTATCTAGGCCAGTACAGTGTTCAGCTGGTTAGACTTCCCAGGAACTCTCAGGAATTCTTGATGTGCCATCAAGGTATTTTGAAAACCTAGGCTGCACTTTTTCCCTAGGTTATGACTGAACCAACATCCCATTATGGGGTTTCTACATCTCCTGCAAAAAAGTAGCATTTGAGAAGTTGATTGGATAAACAAAATTCTACACTACAGAGGAAACCCTCCCCACAATACTGCTTATATATCCAGCTCTTTAACTACCAGGAGTTAGACTTTCAGAAAGAATATATATCAAATAATAATAAAGATCTTAAAAAAAATCTTTCAGTATACGCACCATCTTTCAAGACAAAGACAAAAACTATTTCTTTCAAATAAAAGCAAATTTCTTTCTCACCTCCATTTTTTATTCCCTCTGCTTTGACTTCCATTTACAGAATTAGCAGCTGATATGGACAGTGAAGCACAGATACGTTAATCTAATGTTAGGTGTTAATGGAACACCTTAAACTATTGTTTCAAATTTATATTGATGTTTTCCAGCTGTATTTCAATTTTTGTACAAAAAGTGAAGAGAAACTTTCCCAATCTTCCATTTGTTCATATCAAAATCCCTCAAATCGCTCTGGAGAGTAAAAATATATCAAAACAAACTGTTAAGAAGATAGTTCTAGTTTTTTCCCTCACATTGCTTGGAGTTTAATATACTCTTAAGGCACTAACTGCAATGGCTTGTGAACAATTTATGAAATAAATGTACATTCTTCTTGAGAATAAATCAATAATTCTAAAAAATGGATAATTTTTCACCCTCTCTGTGACACTTGTCATCCTATAGCTATAGTAACTTAATGCTTCTTCATTCTCCATGCTCTCAAGAGTGAAATCAGGATGGACATGTTTGTTGTCATGGCAGCAAAACACTACATGTGTTTTAACCAAAACAGATGCAGAGAGTGTAAATCCCTGGATTATTTGGTTCTGGAGAGCTTTGAGGTGCCCTACTTAACTATAAGTTTCTTCATAAAAAATGAAGTGCAATATTTCCCTGCTCTTGAATGTTAAAGAAACCTGAATATGCTGTACCTCAGCTTGTACTTGCCCTGAGTGCTGGCATATAGTTTGTTACTATATGTTTATATGTTTTCCTTTTACGACAGACAATGAAACTTGTTGCATTAAATTTGTTGTTTAGAAGATAGATAATTTTTATAGGAAGCTTTGCCACAATAGAAAAACTTTCAGTCTGTAATAATATCATAGTAGCTCACAAAAGGAAATTGGTGTGATTTATGGTAACATGAGAAGTAAGACTGGGTACCTAATAGCAGTTACCCTAAAAGGGCTGCCCAATTGGTAAAACAACTGTGTCAGGCAAGAGGAAAACTGAAGAAAGGTCTTTCTTTGAATATTGCCTCTTCATCTCACAAAAAAAAAAAATGTATCTCAGGTAGTATTCACCTTCCTTTGTGGCCCTGTTCCCTGCAGCATACCTGCCTGCTGGGTTGCTCAGGAAAGCTTGTGCTTAACCAATGACAACACACAGCAGATGTGCCTTGGAATTAGATGAAATCATTGAAATTTAATGACAATTTGGTACAATCTGCTGAAATCACTAAATCAGTTTTTCCTCTTACTTATTCTTGCTTTTGCCCAAGTTAGTACAGTGTTTCTGCAGAGCACAAAGTGAGTTTCAAGCTTTGCACTTGCCTGAACTGTATTAAACCCCTTCTCAATTTTTATAATCCTATTTCAGTTGTTCTGGAGTTGTGACTTCCTGAAGACTATTTTGTCTTCAGGAACTATAACTAGGAAA
This sequence comes from Phylloscopus collybita, assembly GCA_027886175.1. NCBI lineage: Eukaryota > Metazoa > Chordata > Aves > Passeriformes > Phylloscopidae > Phylloscopus > Phylloscopus collybita. The sequence goes on along the minus strand of JAJNNQ010000006.1, from coordinate 41,498,864 downwards.
CTCCCTGTAGACAGGGCACAATTGAGAACTGAATCCATCTGAATGGATAAGGACAGGATTCACCCCATTTCTTGTTCAGAAAAATAAGATAATTATGTCCTGTGCAAGAGACTGTGACTCCTAAAGTACCTGCAGGCAATTTCTACAATCTCTCCCTGCAGCTTTCTCTGCAGGGAAGCAATGATAGTCTGGCCCAGGATGAAAATGTTGAGAAGGCACCGTCTAGAACATTAGACATTTCTTTGCCAAACACAAAAGACTATCGTTAATATTCGGAACAGCAATGATAACAGTACAACTCCAGATTGGCTTGGAGGGCTAAAAAGCAATGTTTATTGAGGGGCACATCAATGTTTCAGCACAATGAACATTATTGGTCATTTAGAACAACACCTCTTAGTAAACATCTTTACAAGTAAGCAAGTTGGTAAAAAACAGCAGGTGCAGGATTAGAAATTGTTTAGAATGTCTTCTCACAGCTCCCCCAGAGCAACCCTGGGACAGCCTACTTTCTCACAGGCTGCCTGAAGCCTAGAAATTCTCTTTGACCACTGTCAATTCCCACAAAAGACCTCTGTTGAACATCCCTCTAGCTTCCTCTCTCTCCTTCCTCCACCCCAAATATTGCGGGAAATAAAAGGATCTCATAAAGTTGAGATCTGCTTGTGTGCTGAGCTTAGTAGTGATGAAGTAGGCACTTTACCACTAACCACTTTAAGACAGCCTCAACTGCAAACAATTAGAAGTTCTATAGATGGAGGACGTAAAGATATTCAATCTTGCAGAAACAGCTTAAAATTTGTATTGAAGGGGGAAATTCAATAAAAGAGTGACATTCTCTGCAGTTTCTACTTTATTGCCAGTATTTCTGTAATGGCAAATTGAGAACTAATACATTTTTTTTGATTAGCTATTACCTAGTACTGAGTACATTGCAAGTAACACTTTTTTTACAAAGGCTTTAATATTATTGTTTGCAGCATAGTGTTATAGCAGTGAATGGTATTTTCTGGCATAAAAGAAGCCTAGAAGAAAATATGTATCAAATAAAATCCTGGAAATTAACATTAAAATTCCAGGCATTTCTGCTCATTCTATGTGTTTATTTTGTCTACTGACAATATCAGCTAATCAGAACTGTCAAAATAGAATACTGCCCTGAGCTGAGATGAGGTTGGGGGCTGTGGGCAGGGTAGGGGAGCCCTGGCAGACTTGGCACAGACAGTTCATCCTCGTGCTGCCCTCAAGACACTGCCAACGAATTCTGCTGCCAGCAAAGTGTGTCCTCACAGCTCAGAGGTGCTGGGTTTGGATGTTACTCCTCTTGAGCACCTTCCAATTTCTGCATGTGAACAAGGTGCTGCTGTCTGTGAGGCCCTAGCAGCAGGAACCATGGGGCACGACGAGGTATGGAGTCTGTGGAGCCATGAGTGCTTACTGAGAGGGATGAGCTTTCTTAGAAAACAGGTCCACAGTCAGTGGGTCATTGTATTTCCCTGCAAGGCTGTCTGCTCTGTGATGAAATCAGTAAGTGCTGGAAGGTGGTTGGAGCTTTGAGGAGACCAAGTAGCACACCAGGATGCTCGCAGTGTCCATGTTTGGAGCAGAAAGCAGGTTTTTGCTCATTCCCTTCCCAGATTTGAAGCAAATTATGTCTTCAGAGCAATTAACCAAGCCTCTGAAAACATTCAGAGCGCTCTGTGGGGAGAGGCGAGGGACACTGGTTCCTCACTGACATGTCTGTAATCTTCTCCCAGGCTAAGATCCCCATACTTCTTTTTAATAAAATATATGGGGTCCAGTAGGAGAGATAAAGAGACAGATCAGGCTCAGTGCTAAACTGTTGGTGATGTGCTTCTCAAGAGCACTAACTTATGATGTGTCAAGGCACAGAGATGTGCCTGAAGGAAACCTGTCTCCTGGGGTCAGGGAAAGGGGTAGTTATGCAGGTAGTGAGCAGCAGGGTTTCTTCTCCTCTCCTGAATCCATCAGCCCTGTTGCTGTGCTCCTATAAGTGCATTGGTTAAGGCAAGGCTTGTTTTGCTGGGGCAGGGGCAAGGACAGGGGCAGGGGCATGGCTATGGGGTCTGTGCAGGTCAGGGCTGCATTTTACGAGGCTGCACTCAGCTGCAGATCTCAGGGCTGTGGTGGTTTGGTGAGGACATGGTACAGTCAGGGATCATCACATTTGGGGTGGCCATCGTGCAATTACATTCCTGGGTTACAATCCTCAGGTGGAGGAGAGCTGCCACATTCAGGAGGTGTCTAAGCAGCAGGCATGGCTGGGGTGGTGGCACAGCCAGGCCACTGCTCATACAAGGCAGCACTGGCACTGCAGGACTGTAGTGGGGAAAATAGCCCCAAGAGGATCCTTAACTTATCCCCAGTCTCTGGGTAACCCCTTTCTACAGGGAGCAGGAGGATCCCATGTGGCAGTGAAGGAGAGAGTATCTCCCCAGCTAGGGCAGCCCAAGAAGAAGGCAAAGGAGCAGGTGGGTGTGAGAAGGGCTCCCTCAGCACTGAAGTTGGCCCAGCAAGTGCCGGGTGATATCCCCTGGCTGCTCTCCCCTTCTCCAGAAGTGACAGTGATGGGATGGGTCAGGCTGGGGAGGTCTCTGGGCCCATGGACTGGGGTGAGGATCCCAGGAGAAGCTGATCAAAAGACCTGTTGGTGTCATCAGGATCAGCCTGCCCAAAAGGTGACAATTTAATGAAAATCATACTGGTAGTGATCTGGAACTCTGCTTTCAGGAACTGGATCCAGGGAGATAAATAATGGTTCATTTTATGACTGCAGATGTCATGGGGCAAAGTAGTAGAAAGCAATCTAAATGAGGGCAAAGGCTATTATGGTTTTGCTTTTGCCCCACTATGAATATTTCACATTCACCAGTTCTGAGAAAATTCCCCTCATGTATCTTAAGTGCAAACTGACTGAGCATTCAGGGGAGCCACTTAAATTGAAACCATTCTTTAGCTCATAATGTAACCAGATGATATATCAAACATTTTTACTTATTGATGAAGGATTTTGAACATGAAGGTTTGTTCCATCTTCACCAATTATCAGTCTGTCAATTCAGCCTGAACATCCACACGGGATAATGTTATATTCTCCCTTAAATTTCTATGTCACCATAGTAGAGGAAAGTGCTAAAGAAACTTCTATTCTCAATCTGAAAACTTTGATGTACTTCAAAGATAAGAACACTTCATTATGTTCACAAAAAGTAAAAGTGTCCTACTATGACATGAACTCTTTAAATATTATGATTAAGTGAAGCTTAACATTAGTTTCAAATGAGTAAAAGCACTTGCTGATGTCAGTTCGTTTTTCATATTTAACCCTCTTCAAGTCTCCAGTTCCCACTGAAAATGCTTACATTTTATAAAAGATCAGGTTTTATTTCATAGCATGTAGTACAATTACACTGAGTTGTATTTCTTGCATTAAAATGAAACATTTAAGTCATTAAGCTGACATTAGAAATAAGTGATTTTCAATTTACTATTCATAAGACCACCCTCTCTTTTGTGTAGAGGAAGGAGCTTGATGGCTCTCTTGAAAGATGCATTTCTAGACTCTCTGGAACAGCTTTGCAGAACATGTCTGGCACTATCCTGTGCATTTATACTAATGAATTACTTGAATCTTAGAAAGAAAGCAAATTTCACTGTGCAGGAGAAAAGGATGCCTAACACAGGTCTTCACCCTAACTAGACTGTGCACACATGTTTTGTCACATTTTTCTCAGTAATTTTGCCACTCTAATGAGAGAAAGTGAGAGAACATTTTTGGATTTAAAGTAAACTGTTTGTACTGTAGCTATTTAAAAAATAAATCCTGACAATTTGTTATTCCATTTGCTAGATAGCAATCCAACTAGAAAATAAGAAAGCCTTGCCCCTTTCTGTGGGGTGAGGTTTCTAAAGACATAGTAATCTCTTTTCTTGGTTGTACCTCTTTCCTTTTAAACGTTTTCTCTCCTTCATAATCCTGACATTCACGTCTCCTGCTGCCCCAGAGCCCCTTGCCAACAAGGATGTGTTGTAGCTGTGTCTCCTAAAATGTTTCCATTCTTTAGAGAACTGCTTTGCTATATGGTACTTATGTCATATAATCATAACTGTTATGGTCATGTCTAAAAGTTAACTGAAAGGAAGTTTAATAGTGTCCAAGCTAAATCTGTATGCAGTGCAAGTATTTAGGAACTACGCGAGTAAAATTTGTCTGCTGCTTAAACACATATCTTTGCTAGTCGTCTATTTTCCTTTTATGTACCATGAAAAAAAAAAGAGGATTTAATCTCATTCTGAAAAAGACCTCTGAAATAGGTGAACCAGAGGCTGTGGTGCCTGTATCCTTCTGGTGAGCAGAATGGCAGTCTAAGGAGAATAACTCAGTTACATTCAACATCTAGAGGCAAGATGCCTGTGGTTAGACAAGATGAATTTCTCCCCTGCTGACTTGGATCAGGTCCACTCGAGCAATGAAACTGAAACTTCTCATGTGGCATCTCACGAAATTTCAGGCTGTAGTATGTACCAGTCACAGCTTCAACAAAATATGTAGGTTCTATTTTGTTTTGACCTTGTCAGTGCAATTCTGTGCTTATTAATCAGAGACATGGTGCTTGCTGTTTAAATCAAATATTTTGATTGTGTTGCTGCTCATGAGACCTACTTAGAGGGAAAATGCCATTACAACCCTCTTGGGATGGGAAAAAAAATGTTGGCTGTGTCAGTGTCTTTCCACGTGAAGCTCTTAAAGCCGAGTTCTCAAATGCCCATGTGCATAGTAAGGGTAGAATCAAATACTTGAAGGCATTTATGCTTGTAAAATCATTTGAATAAATAGGATTTTTGGAATTTTAACAATAAACTTAGTTCAAAGGCTGTATTCTATGGTTCATAGCAAATACCAAGTTTCATAGAGCTAATTTTCATGAAGCTGGAAGAATAAAAGCGTGGAAACCAGTTGAGCATGTGGAAGTATTCTGGACTTTTAAAGTCATACTTTTTGGGACTATATATTTTTTCTTCCCTCAGATTAAAATTTACTTTTATTTCCTTTTGTTAAAAACAAGGCTTTCAAGGTACCCTCTTGTGTTTTAACCCCAGTGGGCATCTCAGCCCCACCCAGCTGCTCACTCACTTCCTCACAGGGACATGGGGGAGAAAATCAGAAGGGTAGAAGAGGGTTTTAATAATTTCATGAGTTGAGATAAAGCAAAAGCTGCAGATATCATCAAAGCAAAGTCTGGAATTCATTAGCTAAATCCCATTAGCAGTCTGTAAGGGTTAGTTGTGAGGACAAGCAAATAACTCCAAAGTCCTCTCTTGTTTCTCCTCCACCTTGTGTTATATGCTGAGCATGACACCAAATGATGTGAGATATCCCTTGGGTCAGTTTGGGTCAGCTGTCCAGATTCTGTTCTCTCCCAACTCCTTGTGCATCCCCAGCCTGCTTGGTGGGACAATGTGAGAAAGAGAAAGCCTTGATGCTCTGTACGAACTACTCAGCAATAACTGAAACATCCCTGAATTCTCTATTGGGTCATAAGATAACAATGCCACCTATCCCAGTTGAAACCTGTATGCTTCTATAGTCAGGTGCTTTGCCCAGAGTTGCAGATTTTTCCATTCTCTCACCTGTTAAAAGCAAAACAACAATGGATGATAAATAAGATACTTTTGCAATTCAAGTATGAGATCATTATCTGTCAGGTCACCATAGTTCAAAAAACCATACATAACGGGACAGACTTTGAAGCTGACACTAAGTCTGGCGGGTTTTTGCCTCTATTTTTGTTTACAACTACATATGAAATTGCAGTCCAGACAATAAGGTCTAGTATTACAGTGTGAAATATAGGCAGCATATAAAAACGAGTGTGTGTTGCAATTGTTGTCATCCCAAGACTTTGCTACATATTTTAATTTCTACTTCTAGGTTCCGTAAGCACAACTTAAAACTAGAAGGTGCTGCGAAGAGATGAAAGTGTGGAAAGAGCACAATAATAATATTGTTAGAAGAGTTGTAAAGAACCCCTAGGCGATGAAGCCATAATACTGACAAAGGTAGAGGTACTGCTTTTTATGTATATATGTTTGTTTAAAAATGTTTATTCAATACAGAGAAGTATGATGCAGTTGTAGTTTAGATTACAAGTGTTGTAAAATACATTCATGATCATGAATTGTAAATGAAGCAATAACTTCTGACTGTGTAATTATGTGTCCTGTTGATTCAATTTGTACTGCTCAAAGAGTTTGGTTCCTTCTTGTGCCAAAAACATTACCTTGCGTGTGATAAAGTCCATTGCATCAGACAGAGAACGAGATAAAACCAACCATCATGCTGTGTACTCTATATTTCAGGGAAAATACAGTGACGATTTTTGTAAGGACAAAGGAATCTTTATCTGATTCAATGTAATTGAAAAGCTCTATATTCTCCATTACATAGGCTCAGGAGAATTTTGACTCAGATACACAAAGCTTTTTACAGTCCTAAATTCCACTGAAATCAAAGGAGATGGAAATCTAGCTGTGGTTCTTGCCAGTGGTCTCTCTTTTTCTGTAAACCCACAGACTGATTTCAGTTCTCCTTGAAGTGCTCTGTGCATAAAGTTCTTACCTATTCTACTTTGAAATCCTCAGTGGTAAAGTTAGATGACCCATATGTTCAGTGAAGCATGTCCTAGATATCTTTTTGTCTCTCACATTTGGAAATGTTGATAGGAATAATTACAGGATGAAAATTCCAGCCTCCAGTGGAAGGTCAAGAGAAATTGAAAGCAGTTTCACAGGGATAGCCTGCATTGGCCATACTCCATAGAAGAAGCCATATGTCAGCTATTATGTCAGTAAGAAAAACTTTTAGGTGGATTTCTCCAGGAATGAGAGAGTGCTCAGGGACTTGGAGCAATAACAAAATTCCAGACTGAGCTGTGGACTTAATTAAAGCTATAGACTACAACAGAAGATACATTTGGTATTTGCTTTTAATTTGGACAAGTGATCACCTTTATTAATTGTCTAGATACTGTTAAAATCTCCTTTTGTCACTTCCAATCCCTGCCATTTAGTGTGGTAATGTATGGGAATAAAGAATTTTCAATTTCATTCATGATAACAGTTTGATAGCTATCCCTCAAAGATTACAGCAAAGTCTGTGACTGATGTATCAATATCTTCCACAGCTGCTGCTGGGAGAGGTGGAGAGGGAGGAGAAGGAGCCTTTTTCCCTGAATCACAGCAAACTGAGTAAAAAGACTACTCTCACGCTTTTAAATCATGCAAATTAGTTTTAAAACTGGTAAGAAAGTTGCTTTTTTTACCCTACGTATGACTTGGTTATGGTTCTTTGGCCTATCATACATAATTTTCTTCCTTAGGTGGCTTGTTGCCATGAAATTGTGTTTTTCACTCAATTCTTATTCCAGTTCCTTACTATACATAATATTACTCTATATATTCTATTCTATTCTACTATAAATATTCTTGCCATATTATAAATATGTTTATTTCAATGTCTTTATAATGCTAAAAAGTAGAAATTAGTATTTATAAGGAAGGAATGAGCATCTATGCAACATGGAATAACTAACTTAAAAGCCAGATATAAAACCTGTAAAATACTTGCAAGGTGATGTTTCTTTTCTTATTTCACATTCCTTTTTTTTTTTTTTAAAGATATTTGAAACTTCATGCTTCTGCTAAAATTTAAACTGCTTTAGAACATAGAATGAACTGCCACAATGATTATAATACATTGCGTGTAAGCCACACATGGTGTAGCAGAGCTGAAGATAATCTATAACATATATGAGCATAGGTAAGTGTGTGGAGTGTTGTACAAGCACACCAAGCTGGCACTGGTGCAAGGTACAGTGGAGTCTTTAAAGTCAGAAAGCACCAGTGTCGAACTGATAGGAATAAGGGCAAATGTCAGATGCATTAGCATCACCTCTGGGAAGCTTGGTAAGACTCTAAATGTCCAATTTAAAAGTAATATACTGTACAACCCCAAAAGAAATAATTAATGGAAAGTTAATGATTTGAATATGACAGATCTTAAGGCTAAGTCAAGACACTTGGGCTTAAGAAAACTAGATTTAGTTTTTGCTTTGTAAAATACTTCCTTTGGGATTTTGAGGAAGCAAATTACTTTGAGTTATCAAAGATCTCTTTTAAAATCAAGTTCAGCACGAGTCTCACATATTTTTCTACATACAAGTTTTAGGACCCTTCGGCTCAGCAATGAGTACTTTGTGAGAACCATGAGTTAGAGAAACACGCAGGTCATTCTTGTTAGTCAGCTTAGTAAGTGACTTTCAGTTAGCTCATACTCTTCCAGTAGATGATACAAATTCACACAAATGATTTTGGCGACCACTCAAGTAAATATGAATGTAATATTACCCCACCCCCCCTCCAAACTTTAAAAGCTATTCCTCAGACACTAAGCTTTGTCTGGGATTCCCTTGTCTACAGGGATATGTATAACATATATATAGATTATATAAGAAGGAAAACAGTAAATCTGCTGTGACCATTTTATGGGGTTTTTTTCCTAAACAGAATAGAAAAAAATAGGAAAGATAGAGTTGTAGCTCATACTGTAGTATTTTGATTTAACTTATAAGAAAGTTACTACTTACAGTAGCACCACACTCACTGCCCTAACAAATGCTAGTAAAAAAAGGCAAAAGCTAAACATTTTTTACAAATCAGATAATTTGCATTTTTTCTCTAAAAAAAGGGTCTCATTTGTGATGTTTGCTGTAAAATTACATTGGCAGCAAGACATATATGGTGCATTTTGATTTGATCTGCGAAGCTGTGATCATTTGTTCAGTCATCACATGAGAATTTTCCCAGACTGGGAAATAAGTTTTGGGTTGTTCTGGGATGTAGGTTTTTTGGTCTTGTTTATTTGTAATGTTTAAATCAGTTTAACTTTTTTTTTTTTAGTCTTTTCACTTGCCTTCTGGTCAATGATGATGACAGTTTTCCCCCATGTCCTCCTTATACAAATTCAGTTTTTGAGATCTGAAGACCTTGATGTCTGAAGACAACTGCTTCAATGCAGATAACTGAGAGAGGACAATGAGAATTGAAACAGGAGTTTTTAAAAAGAATTTTAGGGAGGAAAAGTTAGAAACAATATAGGTAACCCAAACACCTTATTTAAGGAAGAAGTATAACATAAATGTTCAAAGTGGGGAGGGCAGAGAGGGAGACAGAAGAGAGTTTTGTGGTGTAGTTATAACACAGCTATGACAATAGTGTTGTAGCTGCAATTTGCAGGAACTACAAGTCACTAATATTTTAGAATGTTAGAATTGTGTATTTACAGTAGTGTTGGATGTGAATCAAGGACAGTTACCATAGGTCTCCTAATAAAGTCCTGTTACCAGTTCTGGAGATACTTCTTAAGCTTCATAGAGTTCTTGGTTTGTTCACTCTTCCACCTTGTCCAGACCTTTCTGTAAGATGGCTCACCCTTCTGACACGTCCTCGTGACCCAGAGTAGTGTCATCAGCAAACTTGGAGAAGGCTCTTCAATCCCAGCAATCAGAACATTTATGAAGCTCTTAAAAATAATGTATGAAGATGTTGATTGTGTTTAGGACTAGGTTTAACTGTATTCTTTTTGTGGAAAACTCAAACTGTGTATGGGGTTTGTTAAGAAAATGAAAAAAGCTCATTTGTAACCTACAATTCCCACTTCTAAGTAAGAACACATATACAGATTTGACATTCTCTATTTATGACACTTTCTAAATGCTTTGCTTCATCAAACATGGCCAAAGATTTCTGGTTACTATGAAAAAAAATGCAGCAATATGTAAGGTTTCCGTTTCCTTTGTTAGGAGTTAGTGTGTGGCTTAAACAAAATAAAGAAAGAAAGTTATTCAAAAGGCTTCTAAATATGTGTGTGTGAGGTCGCTATATGTTATAAATTGTTCTGTTTTAAGCTTCTTTTAATACGTTTTTTCATTCTATTAAAACAAAAAATAATTAGTCAAAATGAAAACCCATTTCCCAGAAGACCTCATTTCTCATATTCTTGTATTTTATTGTGAACCTCTTGGTATCATTTGACATCTTTAAAGAAGAGTAATAGCCAAGCTGCAAACACATGCCAACTACACAATACAAACCTACAGTATATTAATCTGTTGACCTTTGCACTTGGAAAATATCTAAAGTTCTGTATATATAAAAACCTATCAGCAGTACCCTGCTACACTGTTATATATAGTGAGTGCTGTATATATCAGTTGATCTCTGTGTATAGTTTATGGCATCTAAGGTGTAGTAAAAGGATACATCAGGGTTTATCATCTGCACCCTGCTGGTTACTTGACAGGCATTTCTGTTTAAGATATATGTCAAAGAGTAAAAATAAAATGTATTGAAAAAAGAAAGGTATCTATTAAAGCAGTACAACTAACAACATCTGGGAAGCCCATCAATAGAGTTTTATAGCTTGCATTTGCTTGAAGTTAAGGTTTATTACGTGGAACGTGTGGTAAAAGAATCATGTCATTTCTCACCTAGTTGTTACAGCAGAACATGAGGAGTGTGTGTTGTATCCATTCCTACAATAAAAATCACTTTGATACACACACAGACACGTATATACAATACACTCACCAAGTGGTTCATCTGGCTGGTGTGTGCTAAATAGTGAATAAAGTCATATATGAATCAAAGTTTCATGTCCATCTATACAAAATAAAAGGACAGCAAAAATGTTCTTGTAGATTAATGCATAGTCATTGCTAAGAACACTCAAAATCTGACACTATTGCACATTTGTTTCAAATCATAAGGGAATAGACCATACTAAGTACCATGGATAGAAAAAGAATGCTGGAGATACTTCTTGCATGTTACAGGAAAAATATGAAGAGTTATAAATGCTTGTTTCAAGGACTAACCCTCAGAAGTAAGAGCTCCTTAAAAAGACTCAGAACCCATTTATCATCTGATTTAACATGGTAACTTCCTTTGCAGAAGTGACACTACAACATAGCAGTACACTTGAACTTCACTTAAAGGCTATATTGATTTTTTTCAGTTTCAGTACCCATTATAAAGATGCAATTTTTTCCTGTCTCAAATACTAAAACATGCAGAAATTGGCCTCCTTGCTTTGTATGTAGACTGTCTGAGCCTTCCAAGAGATGGGAGAGCTTTTGCCAGTTCCAGGATGATTCATTGCCTGTTAAAATATGCCATATTTCAGTTTATGAAAACATCGTAACTTGAAGATTCAAGAAGAAAAGCAAAGGAACAAAACTAAACCATTAAAAATGTTTAGAAACCCCCTTTCCTTTTACTTTTTGGGTATTTTGTCAGAAATTATGGATAGACTCATTTATGCCTTCTTAAATAAGGCATCTGTTATGGAGGCTGCATATTTTGTGCATCCTTGAATCACTGTAATAAATATGTAAAAATTTATTATAATAAGGCATATGTAGAAAAAGGAAGTTAAAACCACTACTGCATTAAGAAATTGCAGAAATTATTCCTTTCTCACCAGATATGAGAGCCACTCAATCATATTTTATTCCAGTAGAAGCTGGTCTCTATTCAGCATTTCATGGAGAGAAAACCTGGAAATCAGAAGACTTACTTAGACACCTGACTATCTTTTTTAATACACTAAAAAAAAAAATAATAATAAAAAAAAAAAAAAAAATAAATTAAAAAAAGTGAAAGGCTTCAGGTTCCCTCCTAAAAGTAGTACTGTTAGTTATTTTGGAAGTGATTCAGCCTAATTACTTATACTCTTTTCTTTAAGTAAGCTTAATTTATATGTTATACAGCCATATCAAATAAATAGAGATTTAATTTAATAATTTAAAAATGCAATTAAAAATTTAAGACAGAATATTTTTTCTGATTAACATTTTGAAAGGAAATGCAGTAGACTGGAAGCAAAAAAACCTACCTCCTTCCCCAACTCCAATCACTCCATGTGTTTTGCAGGTTGTAGTACTTACAATCCCCTACTTGCTGGCAATTATCTGACATGGTATTAAATCTTTTTTGATTAATTTCCATAACTGTTTTCACAGTATGAAACAAATGTAAGTTTAGGAAGGGAGGGGCACAAAGGTAATACATTTTAAGTAATAGCTTTTATGCTAGAGAGTAGTTCACGAGCTCTCATTTTCTGTCTGAAACTTTTCCTGAAGTGATTTTTGATACCCATCACATTACAGAACTTTCTGTACCATGCCTTATTCACCTAAGGCTTTATCTTTAGATTAACAGACTGGCTAGTTTGGACTATTTTTAATGGAGAGGAAAATCTCATTATACAGTGAGAAGATGAGTATTTCTGAAATTAAAGATAATAAGCCAAAGGCATTAAGCTATCAGCTGTCTTAACAGCTAAGATATTGACTCTTCTGAACATCAAAGCTTGGACTAAATTGTCCCTGTTATTTCCAGACTAAGGGAAAGGAAAAAAAAAAGTGGGGGAGCAAGATCCAGTCTGAAAATTATCATATTTTCTACTTTTTGCATCTACACACTGTGGTTATGGATAGTGTTTTCTGAAATTTTTTGAGAATTCAGGTTTTGCACTTTCAATAATCTACTTTCAAAGACTAACTTTATGCCTGCATATAAACATGTAAAGAAGGCCAACATTTATATTCATTAGAATGATTTCTACAGACAATACCTGATGTATACAGAAAATACAAATAGCCATGTCAAAATTGATTGGAACACATAAGACTAGAAATTATTCTTAGATTTACAGTGAGACTCCCATTTTCCCCTACCTCTAAGTGAAGGGTATGTTTTCAATTCATTCATACATGATAGCAAGAGTTTTATGAGATTTAAAAATTACTAGCTTGGGCTATTCGACATTTTCATGCCTCAAAAAATTAAGAGACCACTACATATTCATTTACTTACAGGAGAATATACCATCAAACGTCGAATGATTGCTCTCAGTGGCTGCTATAATTTTTAAAGGTTGCCACTGGCATTATATATTTTGCTGTCTTAGCAGGAGGCAATTCGCAGAAATTTTCAGATTTTCTATTCATACTTAAGGTTGTTGTGACACTTAAGAGAAAAAAACAACTTTTAATTTTTTCTCCCTATATAAAAAATAAACCATACTAAATATGGTCATATACATATACAATATACTAATCATAGAAGCATATCCAGAATTTTGACTTGGAAGGGACCCACAAGGATCATTGAGGTCCAAAGCCTGGCCCTGCACAAGACCATCCCCAAGATTCCACCTTGTGCCCAAGAGCATTGTCCAAATGCCTTGAACTCTGTCTGGCTTGGTGCTGTGACCCCCTCCCTGGGGAGCCTGTTCCAGTGCTCAGCCACTCTCTCAAGGAAGAATCTTTTCCTAATGTCTGACCTCAGTGTTCCCTGACTCTGCTCCATATCATTCACTTGGCTCCTGTCCTAGTCTATAATACATCATGTAGAAACAAAATAAAACAAGTTTACATGTAAAATAGTAAAACCCTAAGCAGACAAACAAGCCAACAGTAAAAATGGAAACTACAGTAAGATGCATCTCACACAGGATGATTATACTCACTTTTATGTAAGAATTAACATATATTAAACTACTTTTAATTAAAAAATAAATTAATCTTTCTCTCTTTTTTTTTTTTTTAAGTGTAGAACAACAGGATACCTAACAAAGATTTTAAATGAAAATGGAAAAAGACAAATAGAAGTGCAGAAGTGCTTTTTTTACTTCATTGAAGAACTTTAAATTTGTTCAATTGTCACAAATTGACATGACATCCTTTAGTTATTAACTTTGATTTTAAATGCATGAATTAAAAATGACAACAATAAAACTGGAGGAGAATGGCACCTCTTTAAGATAATTTTCATCCCATGAAGTGTACTGGGAATGTAGGAAAATGTATTCTGCCCTTACTGCAGAAGTTCACCTGCATCAAAAGGTTTGCTTACAGTGGAACTGGCTGTGAGAGGTGAAATAGGTCCACTGCGGCATTATTTTGAAGACAGCAGATGCTGAGCTGAGCCAAGGTCCACAGTGGAGCATTCTTCTAAAGTCATGCTGACTGTCACAGAAATTTATTCAAGATTGTTTTGTGAACTACAAACTACCTAGCTAGGTATGTGGATAACCTGAAGGAGCCCTATGTCCTCCACAGTACCAGAGGAAAGCACAGGCAATCCTGACAATCTCCTCTGGTCTACAACAAATTGAATCGAGTAACAATCAGAAGCTCAGGCCAAGGAGAGGTCCAAGATGCACAGAAAGGTTGAAAGATGCTAGGGAAATAAAGCTGAGAATTTGCATTTCTAATCCAGTCTGTCCAGCTGCCAGCTTCTCACAACTCCAAGCACCCCTTCAGAAGTTTCTGGCTGAAGCTTTGTGCAAAAGGGCTTCTTACATGGATATGCTTGTCTAAATTCCTTAACAGGTGCACAGCATGTTTCTGCCTCTCCAGTTCATCAGCATTATTAATTTTATTCTTCAAATATTTTAGTAGACACTTCTTTTAATTTTTCAAAAATTATGCATATTTTTGGCATACTCTAAAAAACTACAGTTCTGCTCATTATAACTGTTCTCAAATGCTTGATTAATTTCACAATGCATCTTTAAAAGAAGGAAAGGACATCTGAGAGAGGATGTTGTTATTCAACATTTTCTACTAGGACTATCTCAAAAATAATGAATTTAAGTTTATTAGCATATACTGATTATTTTTGTCCATGCTTTCTGTGTATCATATATTAGTATATATTTTTATAATGGTACACTGATATCTAAAGTTGTAGTATTTTCTCTTTGAGAATGAAGTTGGGATTTCTTTATTAATTTAAATGTCCACTATTCTGTCTTTTTCTCAGACTGAAGGTCTGCACCTCCACTCTGATATAAATGGACTCCCCTGAAATGGAAGCCCTACACAAGAAACAGAATACAACATTTTATTTGTGATTATTCCAGCTTCTAGGGAGAAAACTGTGAATCTTTGATGGACTAATATATTTAATAATTGTTAAATGGTAGTAACTGCAGCTCTAATACTACTCACTCATGTGGCGTAAGAGTGAAGCTTTCAGTTAGCTTGGTTTTTTTTTTCCCTCAGGAGTTTTGCTGCATTGCAAGAATTCCAGTCAGATTAGAATTCACCTTTAAAAGTTAGATATCTGCTCTTTAAAAAGCACATTTGACTTACTTTTCTGTCATCAAGCCTGACTGGTGAAAATCCTCCCGGGGTAATGAAGAGAAGGTAAGGCTGATAGAACCATTTGTAATCATTACTTGTGTTAGGCTCTCTCTGCTCTAAGAAACCTGCATGAGGAATACAGTGTAGGTGGTTTATGTAGCAGATAACTTATCACACATCTGATGTGAAAGCAATGAGAAAACTGCCATTTAGGAGCTCATATCACTGAGCTAACTGCCTAGTGCCGTGTTAAAGGTATTTGGAATGCTTCCTGGCCTCATGCTGGCTTCACTGATTGTTTGTCTAGAAAAACACATTACAAAGTTTTGCAAATAATAACCAAATGAGAACCTTGTTGGGTCTACTACTTTTACATATTAATTTGAGAAACCTTATCCGCTTTCTGCCAGAGAAGTTAGGGACTGATTTTAATGATATTTCTTTCAATAGACAGACATTTCCTTTCTATCTTTCTAACTAATTTTATGAAGTTATCTTTAATCATCACACTGTGATATATCGTATTATATCCAAAAATTTTCACTAGTCTACTACTACATAAAGAAACCCACTGCCAGTTCTGGATTATTTCATTCTGCCATGTAATTATTCTTCTGTTCCTATCTTACACTGATTAGAAAAGTATACATTTAACTTCTCCAAATGCTAAGAATGGGAAAAGTTATTTTTAAAGTGAAAAATACAATAAATTATAATTAGAGATTTCACTTGGTGTACAAATCCCTTATAGTAGTCAGAGAAATGGATGTAGTCAGAGAGATGGATGTGTGACAGGGTGTTCAATGTGCAGGCTTGGGTTTTTTCACTTTTTAATATTAAGCAATTTTACATCTTAATATCTTTTGGAAAGCAGAGTCCAAAAGGTACTTTTTGAATACTTTCGAATAATACTAGTGACATTTTTAGAATCAAAAAATCCTGTAATGGATGTATTTAATGAATAATTACATTGAGATAGTGGAGAATAACCTCAAATACAAGGGATAAAATAATTTACATTTGGCTGGGGGAGCACATGACTTAGTTGTGTTGTGCCAACCATGGCCTTCAGCTGAACTTCTCTGATTATTTGAAGACATGAAGGAACAGAAAATTCTAAGCTGAGGATCAAATAATGTGACTAAAAGAGGAAGGGGAGAAAACTGAGAGGGAAATAAAATCAAAGGATAGTAATTCTAATTATAAACTTGATATTTGGCTGGATATTCACATATTGTGCAAATCTATAATTCTGGTTTAAAGCAGGCATTCCATGCTTCATGCTGAAATTACATTCATAGTGTTTATGTTAGAGGTTGGTGAATACATGCAGGCCTTTGACAGATTCCTTGGCTTTGAAGTGATAACTCAGATAATCAATGGGTGCCTGTGACAGGCACATAGGGCAGGTCAGGGTGCAAAAGTCAAGATGCTCAAAAATCAAGATGTTCAAAAATGTTTTTCAAGATTACATAAAAGTAATTTTAAAGGCAAAAGTAATCTTTTTAGAATCATCCTCAAACTTACATTCAGCATCACTGAATTTTTTTTTCCTGTGGCCCATCCTGCACCACACCGATAAAATCACCTGAGGCTGCATATTACTACAGTATGTCTCATCTGATTCTGGTTAAGTGAAGCATCAAAACCAAACCAAGGAACAGAACACATCTCTCAGCTTGACCCATACTCCAGAACCATACCTGCAAAAATAGACTCAGTTTTCAGATTTGTGCTGAACTGCAGAGTCTGGACTAGCTCAAGCTCTTACATTTTCAAGATGAATATTACAATTATTATGGTCTGAGTAGGAGTGACTACTTCTTGTTTCCTTGATCATCAGAACAAATTAAACAAAGAATGTAAAATCACTGAGCACTCAGAATTCATATTTTACATGTTAACTTTTTAATAAATTCTGGGTTTTGGTTTCTGATGGGACATATACTTGACTAACGCTTACTGAAAACAAAGGAACCCATGCTGTTTATAACAGGAGCTACCAGAACCTATTGTGTCACAAAATGAAGTCATCTTTAGGCAGGCAAAAGCTTTACTTCAGTGAAAGTTTCTTATCATCATTGATACACAGTCACAGAGCTGACAATGGGCCAGGAACAAATATTTCCCTTAACTAATCAAGCGAAAGCTCGAATGTACATCATAGCTTACAAGTCTCTTTGTTCTATTAATGGCAGAGAGTATAACTGTGTTACATGAAACATGGCATAGCTTTCTGGCAAGAATTCATTCACTTGAATGTAAGTATTGCAGATACCACATTATTTAAGTATCATCACTAATGAGCTAATATTCCTCGAGCTATTTGAGCATATGGAGGTCATTACTTACAGCTGAGTTTATAGAGGGGCTGCTGTTTTCCATCCATAGCTGCTGTTCAGTGAGATGGACTGTGAAGGAACTTCTGAAGAGTCTGAAGGCCTCACATGTACCAGCCAGAAAGTTTTCCCCCTTCTCTCTGTTTGCTTAGCAGTCCCAGGAGGCAATAAAAGTAGAATGGGTTATAAAATAGGACATATGGACAAACTTGCTGTTGCAGAAAGTATGGATTATGTCATGACAGACATCAATATCTGATATGAAAGGAGCATCAGCTAGGTTCCCTGTCACCCTGTGATACTGACTTTGAGAGTTTCTATGACAGTTTCTATGGCTCTGCTGGAATAATTGACATTTATCCAGACAAGAAATCTGTAAGTTTGTCCTTATCTTTGAAGGTGTCCTCTTGATTTGATCTCCTGCCTGACAGCCAAATCTTCAAATGTGCAACTATTTCAGTTCACATCTCAACATGTAGGTAAATAAAATTACTAATACACAGGATGGGCTGGTGTGACTATTTTAGTTCCCTAAGTTCAAAAAAGAGGCCAGATCTTATGGTGCTATATCACAGATTTTCAGCCTTAGTCTAGTAATAATGCTGTGACTTTCCAGGCACTGTGATAATTAAAAACACTGCTACTATCTGTATTTTCTTGTGGAGTTTCAGAGCTGATGTGCAATTAAAAATATAAAGTTACAAAAGTTTGTGGGATTTTTTCCCCTGGAAAAAAACAGTATTTCATATTATAGCTGTATCTTGTGACTCTATGGGAACATTTTATCAAAAAATTTGACAATGTGATGTTCCACAAACACATCAGCATATTTTAAAGGTTAGCAAAAAAGAATTGTAACAATAGGTTGATCCTGATTCAAAAATCTGCCTTTAAATATATCTGAGATTGTATTGCAGATTCAAATTGTCAGCATGTCTTATTGCTTAAAGTTAAGTTCATTTGGAGTGAAATCCAGAAAATTTTCTACCTTTTTCATCTCCTTTATCATATTGCTAAAAACATATTGCAGTGAAAGTGAAGGAAAACCCACCCACAAGATAAAGCCATGCAAACTTAACTGTTTATGGTTTTTTATTTGTATCTTGAGCAAGGCAGAGGAATTGAGGAAGTATTTATTTTGCTTCCCTTAGCTTTCTCATATTATTATTTTACAATTTTATAACAATTAGGAAATGATTTTTTTAGGCCCACAATTTCTTAACTTCAGAACTTCTGCTTAAATTCCACAGGGATTTATAGATTAAACACATGCTTAAAGAGAGTGTGTAATTAGATGTTTTGCTGAATTGGATTTTTAATTGCTAATTTATTTTTAGTAAAGTTTTATTGACATCCCTGTTTATGTAAAGGAGCTATTTAGGTTTTCAATGCAAGATTTCATTTGCAGAATTTCTAAAGAATTACCTACATTAAAGCAATGAGGTAGAATTAATTATTAAGAACTTAGAGACCAAATTAAACAGGGAGCAATAAAACTGAAACCCTATGTATTTCTTTTGGAGTTTTCCCATTCTAATGAAGGTGAAGTGGACAAACACATTATTTCATCTATGAAGTACTTTTGATATCTGCTTTTTCTCACATACAGTGAAGCAACTTTATGGCTGGTAAAAGCAAGAAGGTTTCGGTTGGAGTTTTGATGGTGGTGGGTTTGGGGTTTTTTTCCAAACAAAGTCTGCTTTGTCACAACAAAAATGACATTGTTAAAAATAAAATAGACATAATGAAAAAGATGAAAATTGAGACATGACCTTTATGGAAAAGCAACAATATATAAGTGTCCTTTCTAAAAGAGAGGGAAAATTACTACCAAAAGTCTCAAGCCAAATGAGAGTCTTCAAAGCTTTCACCAAGGTTTTTGTTTTGTTATTAATATGGGACAACAAATAAAAAAGCATATTGCAGGAGAGAAATGCTAAAAATTTCATAAACAGAATTATTTGAAACTATGATCTGAGTTATTAACAACATAAAACAGACTTGACATAAGAAAAATGCATAATGGTCACAGGGCAGAAGCCAGCTAGCTTGATATTGAATTGACTCCTATAAAAATTTAGTAAGGCCACAAAGAATTTACCAGTGATCTTACCCATTACTGGATATCCTGGTGGCATCTGTGTGGTCTTGTGTGTGTTTAAATGAAAAGATGAAACTGCTGACCAGAAAGATTTATGTACTCACCCTTTTCTGGGACACTTTTTTCACCCAACAAAACTTTATTTAAGTTTTTGCAATTGGCTTCAGTATTGTATTTTTTGGACTAGACTTGCCCCTGCAGATACTGGGGGGAGGCTGCTGTTCCTGCCTTGGAGCTGCTTAAGAGGTGGAGGATGTGGGTTCAGGCAGACAGGAGAGCCAGGCACAGAGCAGGCAACTAGCAGAGCCCACAGGGATTGGCTTCATGTCCCTTCAGGAAGCACTGCCCTCACCAGTGACGGTGTCTGTAGTTCTACGTAAAATGAGGAGTGAATCTTTGATATATTTTTGTAATTTATAAGTTTTACACATTTTTATTTTTTGTTTCAATTATTCAGTCTACAAGCAGCATATTTCTTGTCCTCAAGTCAGACATTGTGTTATAATGAAATCAAGTTTACATTGAAATGAGGCAATGACCTCTTTTCCTATTTTATCTTATATGTAAAGCTCCACTGGAATGAATACAAGAATCTGTAGTAAGCAGAGTAGGCACATTGAAGGCCATTCAGGTTTTGCATATTCATTGCACACATGCACTCTATCTGACATTTTACCTGGGCTTTTAGTTGAAAAGGTGCTGAAAAATAGAAGACAGGAAAAGCCTCTGGAGCAGCCAAATCCATCAGCTTAGTGCTGTGCTAATGTCACCTTGTGGCTTCGTTTTTACTGTGAGAGCAGAAAAGGTCTTACCTTTACCTGTAATATATGGATACCCTCCATGAAGCTAACAGCAAAAAACCTCCTTCCTTCTTTGGAAGCCTCCTCTAGTCATCTCAAAGAAATATCCTCCAGTCTGGCATTTTTCTGTTTTCTGCACTAGGTCTGCAAAACAAGAAGCCCCCAAAACTGCACTTTCCATATTTTGTACCAATGTAAATGCTCGCATAGGTGTAACAGAAGGCCACAGGAAATACAAGAGCTATAACTAGAAGCAAGGTAGAGAAACATCATTCTGGATTGCCCAAGATAAAATCAACTTTTTGGTACTATCAAGTCTGATGACTTTGAGGGAATATTTCCTGTCACTGGCCATTTCACATGAACTTGGTATCTCACTAGGGAAACACATCAAACATTTTTATGCACTTAACATCTGTCCAGAAATTCCAGATCAATTACTTGTATATAATAACCTGAAGGGCTTATAAAATTGCATGTAGAGTTCAGAGTGGATTAAACACAGTCAAAAGCTGACATAAGCCAAAAAAATCAGATTCCTCAGAAAAAAAATAAAACAGTAGATGGCTTCTGAAACTTTTTGGGAGCAGAAATTAATTTAAAAATCAAGCATAATTCTGTGTCAAACCAAATCATTTGTAACATTATCTACTGCCAAAAGGAAATCTCCTGAGGATTATTAGTATTTTTTCTGAAATATATCATCTGAAAAGCGTCATCCAAATAATTAGCTGATTGTGTTAAAAAAATTCAAGAGTGGGATCCTGCTTATTTAGGGGAATTACTTTGGTATTTAGAAAAAAATGGTCCAATTCTGTTTCCTGTGAGAAGCAAGGCACCCACCCAGCCTGGCAAGTGTAAAACAACCTCTGAAAAAACAAAAGCAGCAACTGGGGAGCATGCAGGATAGCAGAGGGTCTCCCACATGGCCTGTGACTGGCCTCTACAGGAGCAGCTGAGCTCTGTAGAGTGTGTTGGTTGCATGGGCTCAAGTCTGCCACATCTCTGTGGAGCTTGGAAGTGAGCAACTCTGCCTGTTAATACATCTCATACCTGATCACAGAAGCATGGAATGATGGAATACTTTGGGTTGGAAGGGTCCTTAAAGACTATCTAGTCCTATCCCCTGTGCCATGGACAGGGACATCTTCCACTACATCAGGTTGCTCAAAACCCCTCCAACCAGGAGTGGGGCCTCCACTTCTCTGGGCAACCTGAGCCAGTGCCTCACCACCCATGTCAGGAAGAATTTCTTCCTAATATTGAATCTAAACCTCCTTTCTTTCAGTTAAAACCACTACCCCTTATCCTATCACCCACCCCCTGATGTCTAAATCTGATGTCTGCATCACATCCTGAACAGACTATGTCTGTAGCCTGTAGGTTCTTCTATGAGAAAAAAACCCAAACTTTTGATCCTATGTGCACATAAGCTATGTACCTCTGTTGTCAACAGGAAACAGTTTGGTCTTTGGGCAATGTCCTAGTAAGTCATCTGCTGAAGAGGCTGATAAACTACCACTCTCTCTCTTCCCCTGGAAATCATCTCCATCTTTTTTTTTTTCTATTCCCACAGCTGTCTGTAGCTGGATGACTTCCCAGAGGCATTTTGATCTGTTAACAAGAGGTCAACAGCTAAAAATACAGCTGGTCACCTGAGTATTACTTAAAAAAGAACACTCTTCAGCTGGTCTCAGCTGTATCTATGAAAACATGACAAGTGAGAGGTCTGACTTACCACTCCTTGTGAGGAAGCTAGGGAGGGATGATCACAGTATTCAGTCAGATCATGTGTTGACATTGTGCTGATGAAGACACAGTAGCTGGAAATTTCACAGGGGCTCCATACACTGGGTAGAAAGATAACTTTAAAGAAACTACACTGTGGACGTGCTATGGAAGAAGATGAGGTTGAGCTGATATTCAGACTTATCTGAAAAAACAATAACCACACCACTTTTCACACTGAAGAATGTTTCTCTGGAGAGGGAAGGAGAGCTGGAGAGAGCAGAATCACCTCAGTCCACATTACACCAGGAATGGGCTCTCCCTACATTATGTGTTAAAAATCTAATGATTTGAAGGAATACAAATGAAAATGAAAAAAAAAAAAAAAAAAAAAACCACCAAACATATATGTATCTAAATACTTTAACATTTTACACTGAATTCTATATTTCACTCAGCCTGCTCTTGGCTCATTCATAAAACAAGCAACTAGTACCAGACTGAGGTTGTGGCAAATTTCATAGTGAATATTTTTCAAAAAAAAAGCCTGAATCCAGAATCACCTAAGAC
The DNA here is from genome assembly GCA_027886175.1 of Phylloscopus collybita. Classification (NCBI taxonomy): domain Eukaryota; kingdom Metazoa; phylum Chordata; class Aves; order Passeriformes; family Phylloscopidae; genus Phylloscopus; species Phylloscopus collybita. Next base: position 41,476,093 of record JAJNNQ010000006.1, on the reverse strand, counting down.
TCTCCAAGGCTAAATCAATATAAATATTCAATATAAGCTAAGAGATTTATATAGAAAAAAACCCCAGTTAGTAGCAAATTATGCAAAGGAGAAAGCCAATGTAAATAATCTATTAGAGTTCAATGATAATTATTAGTTTTGATTCAATTTCTTAGAATTCTGGTAATTATGCAAGTTTTGTTTTTATAGCTTATGTCCTTAGTCCAGTAATAATGAACTCTCTGTGAAGAAAATGGCATTACTACACATACAGTTAAAAAAAAAAAAAAGTGAAACACCCCAGGACAAAAATAAATCAGTTTTTGCCTTATGTGAACTAGTGTACAAGATAGAATTGGACAACTTGAAAATTAAGTTAACACTTTTGTAAACATGCTGTCAAATACAAGTAAAAGATAGCAATTTTTTCATAGAGATGGGAAAATATTATATGCTATATTTAGTTATGTTTTCACATTTTTCAAGCCTTTATCACTCCTTTTTCTAAGCATACAGTCTATTTTCTTTGTTCATCATCTGAAAAGTCTTTCATGAAAGAATAGAAAAAGAAAGTTACAAACACAACTCCATTTCTTGTTGTATTCATAAACAACGTAGTTTATGAACACGACACACTAAGTTTAAAAGAAGGCTTTCACAGCAATTTTAACAGCCAAACGTAACAGCTCATTTAGAGTCTCACTTTGCATGCACCAAAAACTTGATCCAGATGAAGAATTCTGAAAATATTGTGGCAAATTCTTCTTTTATTCAATATACAAAATAAAGCCTGACTAGTTTTAGGGGGGTTGTAGATTAAATTTTCAAAAATGTCACAGGTAGAGTTTTTCACAATTTCTAAACATTCTGATAATAATTAAACAACAGGACTCCCTAAAAAATACTGAAAATATTAACTCTAACTAGTAACAGTGAATATCTCCTTTCCACTATGAACCATATTACACAGATGATGCATAACACCTCAGGCAGGATAACACATCTATATTGAATAAAATAGCTGCAGGATCTGAGTCTGTAACAATATTCAGGACAGTGACAGTACATAAGGATTGTTTTTAATCAATCCACATAATTATTTTTACGGCTTCATCTGTTCAATGTTAAAAGTATTTGTAAACCATAGTTTATTGAATAAATTAGACTAAAATAAACACTGACAACTCCTGATGCAGATACGGAAAATCCTGGTTTGTTCCTTAGTTCAAAGCCAGTTTCTAAATCTCTGTGTTAACAGCTTATTAGATTTTACTTTGCACATAAATATGTATATATGCATATGAAAATCCAAGCAGAAATATTCCAACATCACAGTGGGACACTAGAAAATGATTAAAATATCAGGACAACTGGGATATTAGGTGAGGGAAGAATGACTTTTGGCTTTTGGCTGACACTTTCAACCATATGTGATGCTTCCAACCATATGTTATAATGAATGTAAAAAATCAAATTATACACTTGACTGAACAACAGCATGGGAAAATTTGCAGTCCAATTTGTTTCTTTAAACTGAAACTGATACCTGATTTCTAAATATGATGCCACTGCATCAGGTATAAGCTGATCTGGAGTTAATTCCAGTTTCATCTCTGGCAGAACTATCCCTGTGAACCCTATGATATATTCTGCATTTTCCAGCATCAGTAAAATAGCTTTATCACATAAAGAAGCCAGAAGGAAGAAAAATGATCACTTGGTCTTAGAATAAACAAATGCATTGAAAAACTTGAAATGGAAATAGTTTTCTAGTTCCTGTCCAGCAGTTTGCTGGAAATCATTAAGAAGTTTCATTATCTCAGAAAGGTGCAAATAAAATTGGATCCATGTCACAAACATTGGAGTAAGAATGAGATTCTCCTGGTCCCCTAAACCCCCATTCCCGTTGTGTTTATATACACTCCCAGTCAGATTTGAGTGTTTGGTAGCTGGTTCTTAGTAGGTGATTTAACCCACTCAAATAACCTAACAATTAACATGTTGCCTTCATCTTTGGTTGCACTGTAATCATGTTGCTAGTGAAATAGAGAACTACCCTTGACTACAAGTGCAATTAATATAATGCATTAGAGAGAAGGCTTCAAGGAAAAAATTAGGCTTCCTTTTCTTATTTATTGATCTGTTGTAGCCAGTAGTAGTTTTGCTGTAATTTTACAGTGGTTGTAATTGACAACCACCTTCCTAGCCACGGACTGGAAAACGTACCCGTAAAGACAACACACAAATACAAGGACAAATGCAGGCTGGGCTGAGAATGGGAGTGACCCTAAGGAGCAGGACTTGGTGGTGTTTGTGGGTCAGAAGTTCAGTATGACCCAGCAACGTGCACTTACCCAGAGAACCAAATGTGTCCTGGGCTGCATCAAAAGCAGAGTGGCCAGCAGGGAAAAGAAAGTAATTCTACCCCTCTGCTCTTGTGACACCCCACCCAGAGTGCTGCATCCAGCTCTGGAGCCTCCACATAAGAAAGACGTGGACCTTTTGGAGTGAGTCCAAAGAATGATCACCGAGATGATCAGAGGGAAGGAGCTCCTCTCCTATGAAGACAGAGTGAGAGAGCTGGGGCTGTTCAGTCTGGAGAACAGAAGGCTCCAGGGAGATCTTTATATCAGCCTTCCAGTACCTGAAGGGAATTGGCAACAGAGATGGAAAGGGACTTTTTACAAGAGCATACAGTGATAGGACGAGGACTCATATATGAAAACTGGAAAAGTGTAGGTTTAGATGAGATATTAAGAGAAATTCTTTACTCTGAGCATGCTGAGGCACTGGCACAGGGTTCCTGGAGTTTTGGGTGCCCCTTCACTGAAAGTGTTCAAGTAAAAGGCATCACTCCCCATGGCAATGGACTTGGAACTAGATGATTTTTATGATCCCTTTCAACTCAAACCATTTAATTATTTCTTTCATATATCTTATAATTTCCCAGGAATTACTATGTTAAAAAAAACAAAACAAAAACATCACACCAAAACAAACAAACAAAACCAAACAAACAAAAAACCAAACCAAACAAAAACAAAAAAAACCTCACCAAAAGTAACCAACTAATCAAACATATAAAAACAATCACAAACCAAAGAAAAATTTTCTACATTGTTCCCTACTTGATTCCTTCCCTAAGTTTAAACATTTTTCAGAAAAATGTCCCCAGGAAGCTGCACTGGAAAAGAAAACAGATTCATACTGTCCTTGTTGAAACAAAAGCCACAATGCAAATTATTTTGGCAAATTAAGGGGCAAATATTAAACTACCACTCTTTTTGAGTGTAAACTGGACTTGAAACTGGAGTAACCAATGTCTTCAGTAGACAAGACACTTACTTGGGTATCTTTAAGCTCACGTCTTAAATATTCTTTTTTTGGAAAATATTGGTCCTGACCTATAGTATTTGAAAGGCTTTATAGCCTATTTTCCTGCACAAAAAAGAACACTTTCAAAAAAATAAAATTACGGTGTTTTTTTTGGAAACTATCTAAAAAGTAGACTGACATCAAAAGGTTTCAGGAGAGAAATTTCTAGAACGGATGATTCATTTATTAGAAATAATCATTTCAAGCATCATTCCTGGACTAAAAATATTAGAAAGACAATATGTCTGTCTATTCAGCATTTCAGGTCAGGGTCATGAGTGTTACTTTCAAGTGAATTTCCCAGCTGGCTGATTACCACTGTTTTCCTTGATATCACAAGCTGTTTCAGAGCATGTGAATAGCTTTTCTCTCAGAAACTCAACCAGAATGTTCCTTCTTAAGGCAATTCAACCACTAATGGTCACTGAGAACCTGGGAACAGATTTAGAACTACTCCAAAAGCAAATCCCTCTCTGTGATTTTTGTGAATGCATCCTCTGCAGTGATGGCTTCCCTTGACTGTACTGAAGACAGCTATGACTATTTTTTTTTCCTATAGGCATTCACTGGAGTTTTACTTTTTTGGTGACCCACAGCAGTCCTTAACTTAAAAGTATCTATAATTTGTACTTTACCTTCCCTTTGGTCATGTTATTGTAGCTTCTCACAAACAGTTTAGAGTGAGACAAACCCTTTTTTGTTCCCGATGTCATTTTCCTCTCAGTATGAAAACAAAATATATCAGGAAAGCAAAGAACTGAAAAGGGAGTTAATTCTGACACCCTTGGTTGTTAATTGTTCCATGACTATATTTAAGACTCAAAGGGGTTGTTATTTACATGTTATTTTTACCTGTGGGTAAAAAAACCTCACTAACCATATAAAAGTATTTCTGCTGTTTTTAAACCTGCTTGGTTTAATAACTGTGTAGATGCAAAGATAAATACCTATATAAGTACTGCCTGTACATACACAGCCTAATTTTCATTAAAGAAAACTTCACCACTGATTGATGAAGTATCCCAGTCCACCCCTGTCCTATGCTAAAATGACAATAAAACCCCAGTAGTTGAAGTAAGAAGCTCCGACTCATTAAAACAAACTGTTAAAGGAAAAAAATTTGCAGACAAAGCAGATGTTACACTGGTCTCAGCTGAAGAGATTTAGTTGCACTTCTTCAGCCTTTTCATTTACTCAAAAGGAATTTCATGCTTGTGGTTACTTCTTATATCTTTCAAACCAGGTAAATGAGCATTTTAAACTAGAGACATGCATACCTGAAATAATGATTCATAAGAGAACACAAACAAGGTTTTAGGGGAAGAATGTCTTTGCTGATAAGTTATTTTTGAAACGAAAGGTTTTTTAATGCACTCTGTTTTCCATGTGTCTGGAAAAGTGTCAGCATTTCCTACAGTAATCTTTCATGTGACCTCCTGAAGGAGGTGGCATTAATACTTTTATAACTTACCATCCTACTCAGCCCAGTAAATTGTAGATGCTGCAGAAAACTCCCTTAACTACATATATATTAGCTGCAAATGTGATAAAAAGACTTATATTATTTGCTGTTGGCATTTCATCTGACACCAGACTTCGCTTGTTGGTGGCAGCACAAAAGTTCAGTTTTTGAATTTTTCTTCCTTACATACTTAAATTGTTTTCTTTCCTGTCACATCTTCCTGGTCCCATCAGTCCTGAAAGACACAGAACTGAGACTATATCAGTACTACAGATGGGAAACCAAGCAGAAGAGGAGACAAGTCACTTACTTAAGTTTCAGGTGTATCAGTCAAGTGAGTTGAAGTCTTGTAAATCCTATAGATGTACAGTAACCACTGTACAGTCTATTTTCTGAGGTGAAAAATTATACTTTACATCAGTTCATCCCAGTGTAAGGAATACCTCTCTAGAGAGATGGAACAAAGAGGGGGAAAAAGTCCACAAGGCCAGAAATAATTCAATACAAATCCTATATTTCAGGAAGAGTTATGCAGAATTATTAATCCACTGTATTAAGACATAATGTGTGAAATTGGTGAAACATAGTTTTAGATATCCTTATTGAAGTCTTTAAGCCATAGGAAATGATATTTGTAACAGACTAAATTAGAAAAATAACAGAGCAACCAAGTGAATAGGCACACTGTACTCAAAGTTTTGAAATTATTATAAGTCACAGGTGAATTCTGCAGCAAATAGAAAGTACATTCTACTAGCACAATTTCATCTTTTTCTGTGGATGCCCCTCATTCATACCCTCTGTTTTCAAGTCAACACTTTGCTCAGAAAACTATGATATATCATGAATTGGAACACTGACTGTAACCCTGAGTTAGAAAACATGTCACTGAACCACATGATAACCAGGCAGGAGGGGATCTCAGGAGGTCTGTAGTCCAAGCCCCTGCCCAAAAAGCTCTGGACTATGGGGAGGCATTATGCTAATATAGTGTCAAGTAATAAAATAATAAAATAAAAGGGGTAATGACTAATAATCATGGGCTTGGCAGAATGTGCCTACAATCTTGTACAATATTTATTGTGAATATGTAAGTTAACTTTTTACAGCAACCTTTTTATGCTTGAAAGCAGGCAGCTGCCTTGCAGACAGGACAGAAACAACAAAGAAATACTCTCTGTGTCCAGATTGAAGGGATATCAACAGACACATACACATTTCTTACATACCACCAGCTCGTTTGCTACTGGTGAAAGAGAAAACACAGCATTAAATGTTGAACATTGCTAGTTTCAAGTAAAGCTATGAAATGAGTTTGCATACTTCAGCTGTACCAATGCAATTGGAGAGCTAATTCCATAAGAGAAATGGTCTTTGAAAGCTTGTGCTTTTCTGAGCTTCCCTCCTTGGTCCTTGGAATCTAAGGAATTGCACTTCAGAGAAATGCTGCGTAGTGCCATGAAGAATCATGGTCTGATCACCTTGAGTGCAGAATCTCTGTTTACACATATTTGAGTCTTCTGTCTGGTCTTTTCTTGTGACTCAATGCCATGAAATAGCAGTGTAGTTTCTGAATATGGAAACTACTCTTGATTTCACAGAAAGCATACCAGTACTCACAGGACTAATAGTCCTGAATGACAGTCAGTCATGTCCTAGCCAAACTACCCAAGGAAGTTGCAGAGAGATTTCCCACACAGTGTCCTCTTGTGCTGGGACTGCTGTAAAGAAGTATTTCTTTATTGTAAATAATTACAGAAAAATTAAATAGCAACAACAACAAAAAAGTATTTGCTTAAACTACATGTAAGGGAATATTTTATTTTCTAAATAAATTATTAAAAGTTAGCACAGATCTGGAAGTTGTTTTTGTTTTTAACAGCTCCTGTACTGAAGGGGGAAAAGAGCTAAATTCGAACCTAAGTGTCAAATGACTCTTCTGTGTTTTACCCTTAAACATATATGATGCCAGAAGGCAGTTTGAAGGCAGTGGTTAAAAATTTTAAAGCCAGGACAGTTAATTGCCAGAAAAATAAAATATCCTATGCGAAGTCAGTGCCAGCAAACCCCAGGTGGGGTAATTATTACCAGTGATCTGTGAAGGATCAGTATAGGAATTTCACTGCCAAGAGCTGAATCAAGCAGTCATAAACCATTTTTTTCTTGTTTTAGGTAAGACCTGAAATTTTCATTTAGTTTGCATAGTGGCCTACCCTGGATACGTCATGATATTGCAAAATATTGTGTTCATAACTGAAGTCAATGGAAATGAACCTACTCTTTAAAAAGACCCCTTTTATAGGCAAGTCTAAGAAAGGAACCTCTCTGAGATGTAAACTGCAACATATTTTATTTATTTATTTATTTATCTATTTATTTATTTTCTCACCCTAAAGATTTTCTTTGACAGTGTGATTCCACAAACAGTAATTAAATCTTAATTAAGGATAGGTAGCCCATTAAAACCCCATCAAAATTCTGAGTAAACTTTAATTTTTTTTTTAAGTCATAAAAAGTTCACAGATTTTTTTTTTTATGAGAGTGCCATGACCATCTTTAATCATGAAAAGTTCCCCAGGACACAGTGCAGAATTATATGTCATCTACCCCATTTCAACATTTTGTTCAGCAATTTCATTGTATCTCTGTTGCTGTCAACTGGCATAAATATGAGGCTTTTACTTTAGTAACAATAAGGATTGCCTGAAACTGGTAAGACTGTCTTTCTAGTTTTGTATTTGAGATAATTTAAGAGGCTGGTAGAAGAGGTCTGATAAAGTGTGGCCTGTTTATTTCAGCATGTCTTAAGCTCTCTGCCTTCTGCAAGCTGCTTTCAGTAAAGTGCTCCACTGTGACAGACAGGAAACCTGAAATGTATCACCTGAGTCATACTGTGTTTCAAAATCTGAAATGTGGAGCTGATGAGCATTGAGATCTGTTCTCTAATGCATCAGCAGCATCTCAGTAGTGACCTGGTCTCCTCAGTCACCTGATAATGGGGCAGGAAAATGATTGTGATAGTTTTTCAATACTTGCCCAATTCACAGTGATATTGCAGAATCAGAAAAAACAAACAAACAAACAAACAAAACACACACACACACACACACACACACAAAAAAAAAAAAAAAAAAAACAAAAAAAAAAAAAAAACAAAAAAAAAAACCACCACAACAACCCACAACCAGAAAGAAGACTAAATAAAATGCCACCAAAAATTATTAAGCTACTGAAGCACTGATATGGATGCTAAAGCTGTGAACATACTGTAAGTGTTTTGCTTTCACAGGAGTCACAGACTGACATGGGGCACCTGATGAATAACTAGAGGCAACTCGAAAATCTGCAGTAGTCCCACTGGCAACATTAATCAAGTCTAATTTCTGTGGTAGTCTGGCACGCAACTAAGTGAACATTCAAATATATTTCTGTAACACCATATGCCACTGGCAAGTCTAAGTTATTAATAGAGCTCATTGTGAGGGAGCCATTGCACAGCAGATGCTTCCTTAGCACAACAGATTTAAATCTTATCAAGTGCCACCTTGCCAACTCTGTTCACCTAGATTGCCCATTTGTCAAATTTTCTCATAAACAATATTATACTTTCTTCCAGCACAATCTTTATGGACAGAGAGTACTTTCTGTAAGAAAATTAGAACACCATACTAATTAATCTTTTTGTAATCTGTTTCCAAAATACAGCTACATTATGATCAGTGCAAACCACTCAGTGATGAATACATGGTGGGTATAGAGTTCCTGCAGTCAGTGATTGCTAAAATGTGCTTAGTATCATTTCCTTTAACAATCCTCACACTAGTTGTGCTGGGATGAGTTCCCTTTTGGACAGTAACTGTCCTTATGTTGCTTGCTCCAGCATGATGTTCTGATGCCATTTCAAAAATAAAATGGTGCTACAGCACAAGTGGCCTATTGTCATACACTGTATCAAAATGAAGACAAATTTGGTAATTTCGTCATGTGGGCTATCTATGTATTGCTTTCTTTGATTTCCTTTCTAGACAGAATTTGGCAGTGGTTATAGTATCTAATGGCAGTGGCAATATGAGCATCTCCAGTCAATCAAAGCTGTGGTACACTGCACCATAGATTGGATCAATACAATCCATCATATCAGTCTTTCCTTGTTCAGTTTATTCTTCTATTCCAAATTGATTGGTTACATGGCATATTTTTGGAAGATAATGTCATGAAAATACTAACATGACATTTTAATTAAGCATAGCCCATATTTTCCCTGCCTTTTTATCACCAGTTAATCTGAGACATAAAGAAAGGAATAGACATCAGACAGCCCGATACAGCAAATTAATGGCAAAAGTAGTAGGGTAAGCCCTAATTTAAGTCTACAGAAAAAAAAAAATCAAATTATGTGATACCAGGAAAAAGATTTGCTGTTTAATGTTCTTTGCACCTTCAGCAGGTATTGCAAAATTCTACAAAAGTACTTAATTATTTATACTAGTATTAATAGAGGCACTGGAGACCTTGTAATACTCAAAGATCATATTTAGCAGCTGGGCTGATTGCTTTCTGCAGTGAATTTGTGGCAGTGATAACAAGACTTCATAAAAGTCGCCATTTGCTGTGAAAAATCAAAGACCCAGAAGAAATGTAGACCAAGAAATACACAGAGAAATGTATCAATGTTATTAAAAGCAGAGGCATGGGAGCTGGGAAGAAATTGTCTAGCAAGAAAGCACATAAACCTTTTGGATAACTTAATAGAAGCCAAGGGAAGTGTTAAAGAAATTAGGACAGTAAACCAAGGTTAGGAAAAAAGAGAAAGAAGTGATTAAAAGGAGCAAGAGCAATGAAATGGAAAGCTATGTTCTCTAGTTTGTTCTTGAAAGACACAAAATAAATTTGGTGTCCAGATGTACTGTGAAAATACTGCGCTATCTGCAGAAAACAATCTTTAATTTTTTCTCTTGCAGTTTAGATGAGCTTTGATAACTGAAGTGATAGTAGACTTTCAGAATATGCTGGGTTGCAGCACATGCTTTGGACATCCATTTCTGCTACCTAGTAAGGTAGCAGAACACTCTTCGGGGAGTGTTGACTTCACGGATGATCAAGAGTCATCAGCCACTACTACAGCTTCTAGTTCATGGGATCATATGTAATGCTATATGTGGAAAATTAACACTTTGATGGCTCTATGATTCATCACCTATCTACTATATTTGTTAAAGATTAAAAAAAAAATAAAAATCAGAGAACACTACTATTCAGTTGTCCTTTCAGGCTGGTTGTAACTTGCAGATGATGTCTGTAAAAACCCCTTGCTCTTGGTCAAAATGTCTGTGTTGGTTTACAGTGCAATCAGCACTTTCAGTGCAATCAGGATGATAATGTAATTTGCTGTTGTGAATGGAAATGGCTGCAACTCTTCTCCACCAGGTTCATTTTAATCTCTTGGAGAGAATTTAAAGGAGAGGGAATACTTTATGCATTGCAGGCGCGTGGCTGTAACAGATGAAGGGAAGCAACCTGAAACTGTGGTAAAGACCATATTTAGGCTTTTTACTACAAGCATTTTCCTGTAAATTGTTGATAGAGTTCACAGTCCCAGAATGTTGTTTCATTAACTTCAATGTCTACGTGTACCAATTTTGGTGTGCAAAGACCATTTCAATTATACTATGTCTACTGACTGCAACATTATTTTCTGTGCTTACCATCATCACTTACAGATTTAGCATTTCAAACCCAAATTAGTAGAGACCACTCCCCAGTAAACCCTGTAGTGAACAATTTCAGATCCTGCTGATAAGTGAGAGTACAGCTGCCTGTTATACAGGCCTCATGCTAGATAAGAAACTAGGGGAGGATTTGCAGCTGGTGGGAGGAAGAAGCAGTGGGGAGAGGAAGAAGCAGCTGGTTACAGACCACTACCTGCCTGCTGTGCCTTGTGTGCTTAGGATCACTCTCTACAGGAGAGGTTGCACCATTTCATGAGACCTTTTTTAGCACCATAGCTATGTCTTGCCCAGGAATGTTACCTGCCATCTACTGCATTTTTGAAATGAGGATGACTTAGGCTTTGTTTTCTTCCTGCTTCCTCAGAAAATATACAAGAGCCAAAACTCTGTGAGCCTGTTGCTATGCATTTGAAATCTCACCTAACTCTTTTTGTTAATGAAGTGGCAAAGGGGGCTCCTTGAGATGATCACCCAGCCCTCTGAAGGCAGCTGCCTTTCAGAAGCTGTTCTCTGTTTGCTGGCATTTGGATCATGATGTAAAACCCCATCTTTCCTCCAACAGAAAAGGGGGTAATATAAACACTGCTGTTTCTTCAGTTTGTACTTTTGAATCTTTTCCAGATATTCTCTATATCTAAACTCTAAACTGAAGGTACCTAAACTGAAGGAAGTGTGGATGGAAATGTGTAGCTGCACATATATACCCTTTGAGTTAATAAATCATTTCAGAGTACATCTACATGACCTCATAGACCTAACACTAACCTTATGCTCTTCTCTAAGGGACTACTTCAGCTACTCCAGACTACTTCAGGAATGAAAAATTGAATGGGGTTTAGACTTTAAGTCTCAAGAGAGCTTTGCTTGATATCATCACATTGCATGTCCTGTCTGCTGTGATTTTTGTCTGCTTGCGTTTTTTTGCTTTGGGCTTAGAACAAACTTATACTCCATTTAAAATGTAAGATGACATTGAAGTACTGAGGTGAACATGAAAACTACAGTTGCAGAGATAAAATGAGAATCCCAGCTACAGGATTGTGTCTTTTATTCCCCATCATGCTAATTGAGATGCTCTGTTTTCTTGCCCTTTAAATTGCTTAGAGGCAATTTTGGCAACTGATATTTGAAATTATTCCTTCACAGTGGCAGGAATTGTGTGAAGATCTTATATACATTGCAAAAAAATTAGGGATCTTTTCACAATAGGAAAAGGAAACAGCCATTACTCACGTTAGCTGAGCTCAGTTTCCCAAAATACTGAATAACTTTCAGACCTAGTTTCATTACGTTCTCATGCTGTTGCAATTCTTTTAGCTTTTGATAAACTGTTTAGGCAAGCACCTTGCACAGTGGTACAGCCACTTACAGCCAGAAATAGACAAGTTCACAGCCACAAGTAGCACCCCAGCAACACCAGAACATGAAAGATAGTAGGAACTATCTTTCAAATAATACTATAAACAATCTAAAGCAAGCTGCATCTAGTTTTAGGCTGATCAAGACAATTAAAGAGGGACAAATATGTATGCATGAACAACAGTATGGAGATTTGATGTGTCTTCCCTAATGAATATTGCATTCCTCTGCTATTGGCACCAGAAGACGATATTGTTATGCAGCTACCCAGTCTGGTGAATACTTCCTCTATTTGCCCAAATCTTCTCACAGCCATGACTACCCACCAGATATTCTGAATTGCTTTTTGTTTATTCAAGTGTTCATTTCTAAGTTTTGATTACATTAATTGCCTACTTAAATGAATACTTAATCTGATTTTCTAAGCTCTTATTCACACAAGGAAGGTCTACTTACCCCATGTAAGAGTAGACCTTCCTGACATAACTATTTAAGAACACTTTAAATTCTGAAATTATGGCATTAAGAGCCTATAATAGTTAATGAATTGGGGAGATCTGACTAAAAAAAACCCAAAAAACTACTCCATTTTTTTTACAATAGGTCCTGCTTTATAAACTTTGAGTTTTCAGATCTATGTTTTCAGATCTATGAAACTTTAGCCATACTTTGTCAGTGTCATATGCAATCGACTGTTATTTGAAAGGGAAGCCAACTAGAAGGCTAAAAAGTAGCAGAAAAATTTGATGTAAAGGCAGTTGGGGTGGTGGTGGTGTTTACCACAAGGATAGGAAATCAGGTGAGAAGTAGCAGCTTATGAGACACTCAGGAGGCTACAGGAAAAACTGAAGAGAGAAAATATTTTTTGGTTTTGTTGTCCTAGTGCTTTAACATATTGTTGGCTATAATTTTCTTTTTCCTTTCCCTTTCTCAGGTACCATGAATTCTCTTTAAGTGAATGACTAAATAATATTTTCTACTTATTTTTGTGCATTGCAGTATTGGTACCCTTGGACTTCAGCATAAAACCCTTCAAATTCTTCATTAGAGATGGGCGGTATTGTCCTAATGATTTGTATTTAATAATGTACATTTTTTAATGCAATACCTTATTATTTATTAAGAACAAATAACCATCATGAAGGGCACTTATTCTCACATCATATTTATAGGAAAAGAAAAAATTATTTCAAAATAACAAAAAGCTTGTTTTTCCCCATTACCTCTTCCCTTTGCCAACAAAAAGGGAAACTCTCACCAAAACTTTTGTTCAGAAATAAGAAGCTAAATTCCAAAAAGGTTATGAAATCTGTCCGAACATCATGAAAAGTAACAGTTACTCTCAAAATAGGAATTCCAAATCTGACACAGACTTTCTAACTCACCAAAAATCTTTCTTTTTAGAAGGAACAGTAAGTCTGGACCAATCGTGGCAAGGCTTTGTCAGGCTGGGATTATCAGACTGCAAAGGAGAGGAGAAGCTGCTGTGAAATGGCACACAGACTTCAGTTCTAATCAATCCCATACCACACTGTAGAAAACTGTGCTCTTCAGGACCATCATCTGGGGTAGGAAGAAAATAAAGTTAGCAGTAAATAGGAAAAAATATCCAAGCATTAAATAAAATCCTGCTTTGAGAGAAAAATTAGGCTTCAAACTCTTTCTATGTTACTCTGATATTTTTCTCTCCAAAATGTGCCATGCTTGCTAAACCATGGTTGACAGCTTCATTTCCAAAGATTCAATACTGTGTTTATTAAAGTTTTGATGCTCACATTTCTCAATTCCATACCACTATAAAATTTATTCAGCTGAACTACATGAAATAGGTTGTCTCTTAAGGAGAGGGAAGGAAAAATGCTTCACGGATTCAAACAAACACATTTAACCTTTTGTTGAAATGGCCATTTGCACATATTCAACAGTGGCTTTTTAAAAATATGCACCTTCTGTCTTTATTTATTTTCAGTGTTTTCTCCAGAAGGTGTCAAGAAACAGTGCTTATATTAAACAAAAATGTCAGGGTGCCAATGGTAGAGACTCTGTCTGCAAACAAATCAAAACCTATAAAGATCATAAAGTTTGCAGCAAAACTTAACATAAAATGCAGCAATAAATCTTTGCTTGCAAAGTTTAACATGCCCCCCTCCCCCCTTTTGATTCATATTCCACTTCTTATTTTGCTCTCAGGAAAAATAAAAGAAATAAAAAGAAACATTGTGCATTCATCAAAACAGAGCCATTGCCAGAACACTCTTTTGCTTTGTGGTGTGAATGAATTTGAGTCAATTTGATATCCTGATAGCAATGAAAAATCACATTTTCTTGATAATAGCTGGTATAAAAAGGTAAACATTTCTTGAAGAAGCTTTGTTTTACAGTTAAATCTCCTGTGTTGTGAATATTTTGTGATTTTTTAATGATTTTCTTTACAGTGCTTAAAAATCCCAATGTCAGATGTTACATAAACAAACATACAAAAGGAGGCCAGATCCTTATCCTGAAAAAACATAACAACCTGTTTTTTTCTTTTTTCTTAACAGGTGTGTCAATAATTTAAAGACAAAATGACATGTATTTATTGAGTACTAAGTATTGACTTGTGCCCTGAAAACTTGCTTTGGCAGTTCCCTGACAATTTAATACACTTTGAAAAATCCATGGTTTTCATGGGACTGGAAGGAGAACATCTACTTCTTTGTTCAGAGGACAAAACTAATCCTACTTGGATCTTCAGTTTCTCTGTTGTAGTTATACAGTAAAAGACACCAGTAGTTAAAAGCAGAAGGAGGCAGAACTTTTCATGCTTTGCACTGTTAAACCACCAGCTGATGAGCCTTTGTTCATGAACATATTTCCTGTTATAATGAAGGCATTATTATAAAGAGCATATATCTTAAATTCATATAAATGGAATGTTTTGTGGGAGGATGAACTGCTTGCTTTTAAAAAAATGCTCATTTTAGATCTTTGCATACACTGCAGTATTTTAGTTGAGGCTAATCTTGAGCCAAATGTCTAGTTCATTATAGCACTCCTCCTCTCGTTTAAGCTAATGGCAAAAAGCCTCCCTCACTTCACAGAAGGTCAGACCTTAGGTGGGCTGCACAGCACTCAGCCACATGATCCTTTCCTCACTGCACTGAGCCACTGCAGACTTCCAGGCAGCTCATTACAGATCCAGGGAGCACTCATGCTATGGATGCTCCGTGCTGTGCAGAACAGCCAACTGACCTCCACCTGCCCTGTCTGTGAGAAAGTTAAGAATATTCTTCCCCTTCTTGAGCAATCAATCTTGAAGACGTAGTTCAACCTGATGCAGGGCATATTCACTAACTATAGGGTCACAGAATTCTTTCATAGCTTTAGAAAGTGCCTAATACTTATTTTTTCATGTAAAAATATATATTTGAGTTGGCTTCTGAAGCTCTCTTAAACCTGTTAGCAGTTTTATAAGCTAACACATAATTTTCTCCATCTTAATTGCAAAGAAAACGTGAAATAGAGAAGGCACCTGTAATACAGAAATAACTGAAAATTATTCTGTCATCTGATAAAGTGTGTTTTTTTTTTCAACTTAAAGAAAGGCAGACAGATCCTAACTTTGCTTACTGTAGGGTCTCATTTAAATCTTTTAATTTGCTTAATCTAAAATTAACATGATTTATCATACAGACAGTGAGATTTAGCTACTGCTAACATCTGTCAGACACATCTAAGTATAGTTACCCTAGGCTCAGTACATAGTCAGTGCAATAATCAGGTTCAGCAAAAAAATCAGCACATGTTCAGTTATAAGGTATTGGTTATCCCCCTTCCTTGCTTCAGGTATGAAAGCAGCTGATGCAGTGGGTGGCACGCAATGAAGGGCAGCTGAGCTTCAACAGCTGGTTCATGTAATAGACATTTATGTCTTGCATATCCAAATATCATTTGGCTCAATTAGGAGCTGAAGATTACCATATTTTTATAGCTAAACTAGGCATGATTTTAAAGCAGTTCATTGCTTTAGCACTTACATGGCAGCTGAAGCTGGGAGTGGAAATAGAGTTCCATAGGTTGTTCCCAGCTCAATGGTGGAAGGGTACACACACCTATACCATAATTCCTCAATTAGCAAAACATGAGCCTTGTCTGCATAATCCTGGTTACAACTGTTGGGGGTATATTTGCTCAGACATCCAAGGTTTAAAGTTTCACTGTTATCTAGCAAGCCAAATTGAAGCTAGTGAGTTTGCTATATGTGCTGCAGCCCAGGCCCCACAGCAGTCTGAGTGTGAGATAGATTTGTACCAGGGAGTGCTAGAATATGAGCTGGAGTGTGTTGAAAGAACACGTTGCTAATAGAGTCACTCCAAGCTTCCTGGTCCTGTCATTAGATCAGCACATATCATAGCTCTTAATGCCTTTGCTGAGCATGTGAAAATAGAAAAAGTTATAGAAGAGAATTCTTCATTATGCTCTGGTATCACAGCTAATATCAAAAGAGTCTCATATTTTAGAGGTACTCTTCATTGTGCCACATTTTCCCGACATATTGCTACACCAATAAGAACATTTCATCTTATAAATTTATCATTAATTTCTATACTACCTTCCTTGGTTTTACCTCTTTATGAAAAAGGCTTTGGTTATTATGCAATTTCTTGTGAACAATTAAGAAAGACAACAATTTCATGTTGCATGGATTATGTTTTGGTAACTTTTCATGCAGCCCTATTCTCACAGGTAACACATGCCCCTGATCATATCTAATAATGTTTTTGCTACTCTTCTCACAGCTCACACAACATGAAATAAAACTCTTTTAAAATTTTATTTAATTTTGTTTTCAAAAACTATTTTCAAGATACCTGCTGAAAGTGAGATTTCATTTGACAGTAAATTTTGTGGTTTAAGCTTCAATTGTCATCGGAGACTGGAAAAATTGAACTTTCTTCTGCCTTTCCTCTATTTTGCAGGTTTTTGATTAGAGAAAAGTTGGGTCATTTTTAGTTATAGATTTGTACAACATCTGAATTTGGAAAGGACACATAAAGTTGTTGATAGATTATTGCTTTAGAGAATTAGGAATTCCTATTGGCTGTTCCATCTGAAAACCCTGTGAAGAGGAATTTTGGAAGGAAGATGTAAAAATGGAAGAAATTACCATTTTCTTCTTTTACTCTGAGCAATATATCTTGTATTGAACATGAGGAAAACAGTGTACCTTTAAACATTCTATAGAATTCTGACATTTATTTTTAATTTTAAACCTTACTTTCTTCCATTTTTTTTTCCATACTATAAACTTGAGGATAATGACACATCATTATTATTGCAATCATCACCTATTATTTTTTATAGTAGTACTGACTATATTCTTTCTGTGTATCTTTAACCTCCTGTAAATTATTCTCACTACTTTATAGATATCAATGCCATTGAATACTGGTCATTTTGTAAAAAAGTCAAAGAAAATATTATGATGTCCCAAAATATTATGATTTTCCCAAAAAGACATTGTAAAAAAAAACAACCCAAAAAATCAAAAAAAATCAGGCTTGAGGTTAAATACTGGTCAGAAAGTTGAAAAAGAGTGACCTATTCATTTGAAAATTCAATAAGCTTGATCTGGAAAGCACTTTATTTTCTGCAATATACAGAATAGATGCAGGTGTTTAGAGGGTCCAAAGTTGGAATTCATCTGGCCTTTGCATTTGCCATGGTGGATCACTCTGATCAGGCTGCTGCATTCTTTGGTGGGAATTTAATCTTTCTGCTCACTTTTTCAGTGAGATTTTTTTCAGTCTATAAGACACTTGTGGCCAGAAGGTTCAATACCAGTATTGCAATCAGGACTTCAGGTAGTGCTATGGCAAAATATCTTCCAATAGCTCAGTTCCAGGGTTTGGGGCAGACCCTCACACTGGAAGGTTATCTACCTGTGGCTCCATCCTGGACACTGTTGTAGGTGTGTGTGTCCCTGGCCACTCATTTTACCAATCATCATCCTCACCCTAACCTGCAGGCTGGATCCTGGCCAGGCCTTGGTCCACACCACTGCTGAGGTTTCCTGGAGGCTTTGCAGGTTCTCCAGGCTGGCCCAGGTCACAGTCCCCATCCCAGCCCTGCTCCTGTGCTGCTCCTTGCCTGGCAAGGCTTGCATGGGAAGAGCATGGTCCTGCTGGACCTGTGTGCTAGGGCAGCTCTTGGCTTCCAGCTGCTTTTCTTGGAGCAGCATTTCCCTGTGGGGCCCTGACACTCTTGTTTTTTTTACAATCTTATCTTTATGAGAATCAAATGCCACATTAGTTTTAACAACTTAATGTGAAGCAGGATGGAGAATGGCAACAAGAAAGACAATGGAAAAGAGTGTTTTAATAAGTGGTGAGCCTAAACCAGTAGCAGATTAGTCATCTTACATTTTGCATTATTATTTATGGCTTTAAATAAGTTATATATTTGTTTTGCACTGTCAATACTGAAATTTTAATGAAATTATGTAATTTTTAGTCTAGTTCATATAAAAAACAGAAATAAAAAATATTTTTCACTGTCATCTTTCCAGTCACAAAGGAAGTATGATGGACAAGAGAGGGAATTGTGATTTTCAGACCACAGGTTGTTGAACAGTTATTGATGTTATTTTTTTAATTTTGTATTTATTGCTGGATTTTCCTTTCTTAATTGAATATACCATTCTTATTATGAAAACAAAAAAATAAGACATACATGAAAAAGCTGAAAGATGAAATGATTTCTCAGTTTTTAATGTTGACAGTATCATACCATACAAAACCACAAGACTGAAAGAAATGCTTCAGCAACTGAATTCTTTTTTCTGTCATCATAGGATGATGAATTTAAGCTGTACAGGTCCTTAGAGCCTCTGGTCTATGTGCTGCTGCTCTCCCACATACTGCTAACTACAGGCCACAAACTAAAAAATTCATTGTAATGTGCAAGATAAAGAGCAAAGACAAGAGAAAAGATGTTCCAACAAAAACAGGGGATGTGTGTCAAAATTCTGGATAATGTAAAGATGTAAACTATACCTAAGGAAAAAAGGAGAAAAAAAATCCAGTCTCCAAAGCTAACACCTCAGAAAAGCAAGGCTATCTCTAACTGCAGACAGCTTACAGACTTTCAGAGGAGAGTTTAAAAAAATATTAAATATTTCTAAGATAGACATTAAAATTAAAAAATACTTCTGAATGAGGCAGATCATTTAAGTTATGAAGTATGTTATTAATATAATAAAGACAATAGTACAAGTATATACCATAAGGAAAAAAAAACCCTATCATACATCCTTTCCAACCCTTCTGGATGCATGAAGGACATGTTGCTTTGGCTTCCTGCTTAGGACCACCCTTATGTACACTTAGAGACTCTTTTACCTATGACTGTAACTACTATCATCTGTGAAAGAGTAAGAAAATGAAATAAAATATCTAGACAGTGAAAAACTGTGAAGTAAAACCATGTTTTGTTTATGCATAATGTTGCAGCTAAAAAAATAGCTAAACATTTGAAATTAGTTGTATTAAAACCTTTGAAAAATGTGAGGGTTTTTTCTGCAAAACAAAATATTAAGTTGCTGTGTGTCTAGCAACAGCCACAGATTTTTTTTTTATTGATGCTATGTTTTATTAAGCTTATATTTAAAAAAAAATATTACATTGGAGTGTAGGAGAAAAAAGAAAAATTCCTTATCTTCACTTCCCAGGAAGGAAAATTATGCAGAGAAAGACCAAGTGCATTCTTTAAAGGCATGTAGGGAATTAAAACAGAGACCTAGACTATATTTGAACAGAAGGTGTACTTCTTTTCTTCAATTCTACTATAGTAAATAGATTCAGTTTATTTTGATCCCCTAATTTTTTTTGCCTTGTAGAGAAAGAATTATGATCATTGAATTTGTATGTTCTTTTCCATAGGAAATAGAAGGAAAGCAGTCCTCCAAACCACTTTGATGATAACTGTAATTGAAATTAAAGATTCAACTGGGCAGCATAATTTTGGCCTATGGCATGATCAAGAGTGGGCTTTTGTTGGCTTTTCAGGTGACAATAGATGAAGGTAAGCATTCTAAATAGTGGAAAAATTAATTTTTCATACTGTTATCAGTGGCTCACTTTTCTTCCTTTGCCATAAGCTCTACTCTCCCAATTGTTCAAATGAGAGAAATGTCATTGCACTTCAGCCCAGGTTTGCAGGTATCCTGACCCAGTGAAACTCAGCTATGGCATCAGCAGCCACATTCTGTGTGAACAAGGTGATAAGCACCTCTCAGCCAGGAAATGTGCTGTGCTCACAGTAGGGGTGACCGACTGTGGGTACCAGTAGGTCCAATAGACACCTCATGAATCTTCCTCTTGCATCAGTGGAATACATTTACATTCAAATTTAGTGGTACATTGAGGGTCCTTCTGCCTGTATTCTGAGCCAAACAGTGTATGGAGCTTACAGTGGGTTTCCACTAATAAATCTGAGTTCCAGTTGGATTAATTACATAATTTTGAGTAGAATCCTACAGTGTTACAAGGTTCTTTTTCATCTCAAGGAATTGGCAAAGCAAGAAGCAGGAATGAATTCCTATATGCTGGCAACATATAGGGATGATGCATCATTACATTCATGGACAATTTTAATTAAACACCTGTAAAGATCTGTAATTATCTCAATAAAACATGTGTAACTTGTAAAATAATATACTGTCTTTTTAAACACAGATTTAAAAATTATTTTCAAGCCTGATCTTTTTTGGAGTGTTTCTATTTAATAAAACAACTGGTCTTCCAAGACCACCTAGGAAGACCATGTAAAGCAAATTACCACTTAATTGAAACCAAACTTACCACTCAACAAATAATGTAAAGTTAAGAACCCTCAATAAAGCTGGAAAATGATACACATTACAGAATTTTTCACTAAACTAACTAGCTAGGATTTAACATCCCAGCAGTGCATTCTTGATACAATCTGGCAGGTTTTCTTTTCACTTTCCAGTTTTATTATTTGATCTGAGTTTCTGGACAACTTCAAGGCTCTAAGAATAGGTTTGCCTAGTCTAGTAGCTTTATTTGCTATAAGCAAATTTCTTTATGCTGGTAACTTTAGACATAGTCTCGTACAAGTACAGAAGAGGAAAACCAAAGGCCTCCCCTTGCAAAGCTGGTTTGTCAAAATGTTACACTCCAAACAGTTCATATTTTTGTCATGCCAGAGATTTATTCCATGAGCAAGGCAAATTACAGTTGTATCTTGACATGGTGTCATGAGTTTTAGGTCTGATTTGCATTTTAATTAAACTCAACAGATAGTATGATTCTTTGTTGTTGCACAAAAAAAAAAAATATAGGTCAAAGTACAAGTTGTCTTTTGGAATTAAGTCTTAAACACATCTCTTAGCTTTTTTGACATCAACACTTATCTTTACCAGGATGAAATGTCCTACTTCTGCAGGCATCCACACACAGTAATATGACAGACAATTGGCAGAAATTCTCAAAAGAAATGTTATTATCAATTGGAAAGGTACAATAAGAACATAATTACAATGTAAACAAGAAAGAAAAAACACATTAAAAAGTACTGAAAGGAACCAATTAGATAATAACTTAGATTGCAATTAGATCATGTTTGAACCTGGAGTGGAAACCTCTACAGCAGAGAGAAAAAGAAGGATGTAATATGACTTCTTTACCTTTGTATATCAAGGCTTGGTTTCCTCTTATTGTTTCCTCTTTCTATTTACTTTAAATTTATATTGGTATTGTGTTGGTCATATCTAGAAATTTTTTAAATCATAACTTCTTTTTAACATTTTTTTTTTCTTATCTGTAAGTCATGTATTTGGAAGAATAGGATAGCACAAGTTTCTGCTTTAGTAGATTAGCTCTGACCAGCCCTGTTAATATTTACTAAAGGGCCATCTCCACACTCTCTACTTACTCTGATACAGTGCATAATCTGGAAATTATGTATGATAATATACTCAGTATAATACATAATTGTCTCCACCTTTGAAAAGTCATAGAAGCAGAGGAACTGCTATAAAATATTTCAATGGTATCATACAGATGTTGCTGGCTCCTTTAAGGAAAACAGAAATAGGTGTAAGATTTGTTTCAGAGATAACTACTCCATGCCATGGAGAGTTTTAAGTCACAATGGACTTATTCCTCATGGTCAGTTTCTGCTTTGAGTTCCTCAAGTGGAGGTTCAAATTCAAGCTGAGTATGCAGAATCATTCTGGAATTAGCAAGGCACTGACTCTGAAGGTGAAGCTTTAATCCAGAACTTGACCTGATGTATTTTTTGTGTTATGGCAGATTGTCTTGGGTTATGGAACCAAAAATGTATATTCTATTTCATCTGCTGAAAGCAGTTGGGGAGATGTTTTTCTTTCTCTGTTGTAACTCTGGGGGGAGGGGCCGGGGGGGAGTGGATGCTTTTTGATAATGGGCCAACTGTTAAAACCAGGTGAGGCAGTGTTTCTTAGCTCTTTAACGGCCCGAATATTTTTCTGCTAATGAGCCATTAACACCTTCCCAAACGAACACATCCCCAAACTATACCCTCCCCAAATCAGTACATCCACATTCCATCATCCTATTGTGAGATGCTCCACCCAGTGGGGGAAGCCAACCATTCCTACCTGGATAAAACTGAGCCACAGGAATGAGAAGGCATCCAGCTTCACCCAATTCCTGGAGGAAGACTGGACCCCCTTCTCACCATCACTGGACCCTTGTTCTACAGGATCATCTCTACTCCAACAGAACCACATCTGCCACTCCAGGAGGACTTACTTCTGGACTGTTTCCAACACTCTGACCAACAGGGTGTCAGGTTGTAGCTCTGACTCTGTCAGGATTTTCCAGGATTGCTTGTTTGTTTGTTTGGTTAGGTGTTTTTGTTTTCTACTACATTTGTATTGTTAATATTCCTAGTAAAGAACTGTTATTCCTATTCCCAAATCTTTGCCTGAAAGACCTAATTGCAAAATTATAATTTGACGGGGGTGAGAGGTTTACATTCCCCATTCTAAGAGAAACTCCAGTTTTCCCTGGCAGATACCTGTCTTTCCAAACCAAGACATAGACAGATAAAGAATAGCTAATTCCTTGTGTCAGATAGCTGCCCAATGTACCTTGGCTCCAGACTTAGATCTTCATAGAAGGACTGCTCTGTGGCAAGACCTACACATCTCAAAAGGCTGCAGAGATTATATAATGGAACACATGTGCCACTGATTAGGATTTGCCCCTAAATGTGTCGTATGTGCATGAGACAGCTCAGTTGTATTTTTCCCACAAACAACAATGGAAAAAAATATTCATATGTCTAGAAAGACTTGCAGTCAAGGAAGAATAATTTGAAAGGATGTTTACAAAATTCCTGTTATTGGTTTAGCAAACACTGTAAATTCAAAAGATTCAAAGAAAGGATCAAGGTTACACAATTTTGTACTTCCAGTCAGAAGCACTATGAAAGAACTTCATTTCAATGTGCTGCTTCATTCAAACAAGAATTTATGTTGCCTCTTACAGGACCAGGGTTTATACATTTGTTACGGCATCCAGTCCTTATCTCCCAGAGCAAAGTAGCAAGCACAAGAACCATAGGTACGTCTGCGCTGGGGGGTCTGAGTATCCAGGCTCTAGTTTCCCTTCAAAATCCTAGTAAAGCTACTTGAACTGCTAGGAATTACTCTTTTTTTGGTATTGGGGAAATCACATATCCAAGGAAAAGGAACTCTGAAATTGTCATAAATTATATCTGTCATTTTGCAGGGCTTGGTGGACACATTCTCTTAATTTTCCCTGAGATTATATTAATCCAGAAATTGTTGTAGTAGCAGAAAATTGATCTACTTAGAGCTGAAAGTCTTTCTAAGAGGTTGCTCTCAGTGCATGGTCACGGGTATACAAGTGTTCCCTTGTACTTGGTCTGAAAATACTAGAGATGATGTGCAATATAGAAAGATTACAGCATTCCTTTACAGAAATGTTCAGAGATTAACCACGTGAGTTTTGTTTCTAATACTAATGCACTGCTAACACTACTACTTTAGATGTCTCTGTGTTTGAATCCTTTTCAAAACAAGGAATAACAGAGAAGAAATTATTTTGAGTTTTTCACAAATCCTCATCTATAAAATGCAAACAAGTAGAATTCTTCCCAAGAATCAAGTCCCAATACCCTTCCAGTTTTGAAAACTTAATTGCATTGTTGAAGGTTGGATAGTTCTCTCAATACTCAGTTTTGACTCAGAGAATATTCTGAAAGGTCTAAACTACTCGTTATGACTTGAGGAATCTCTTGCTATACCAACAGACAAGGAGAATCCCAGAAGATATTTTAATCAGAACAGGAAACCAATTGCCATTCAGATAGTTACTACTGTAGGCCATCATAAGGAATTTGGATTTTAATTTTTTTTTTAGTTTTGTGAAATTATCTTTTTTTTTTTTTCTCTGAATAAGCGAGAGAAAGAAAAAACAGGTAGTGTAATCTTTCACTTGGGTTATTTAACCAAGTTTGCAACATCTGGCAAATACATTGTCTGCACACTTAGTCTTATCATCAATGTTTGCTGTCTTTTATCAACCTCATGTATTCCTTCACATCTTTACAGTGACAGCTTCCATGAGTAGAACAGTCTAATAACCCACCAACAACTGTTTCACATTGACTAGACTTTGAAAGTGATGGGCCCAAATCTTTCTTATACTCACATCCTTCTGTAAACAATACATCAACTGAATTTAATACCAGTCAAATAAAAAAGTACTATTAAAAATAACCAAGATCCTCAAACCATTTCCTTTTTGGCATCAGTGATCAGAATTATTTATTACAAGTTTGAGCATTACCCACTAAACCATTTCATCACAATATTTTTGGCACTTATGACAGAAGTAGTCAGGCATTAAACG
Source organism: Phylloscopus collybita (assembly GCA_027886175.1). Lineage (NCBI taxonomy): Eukaryota > Metazoa > Chordata > Aves > Passeriformes > Phylloscopidae > Phylloscopus > Phylloscopus collybita. The sequence continues at coordinate 41,451,260 of JAJNNQ010000006.1, read as the reverse complement.
TGATGCTTTCTCGCTGCAGTGCCTGGAGGTAACTAATCAATGTGGCAAATATCTTCTGTGTGCATAAGATATATATCTCACCTTCCAGTGATTAGTTTGTCAAAGCCACAAGATCTATGGATATACTTATTTAATCTGTCAAAAGGATATAGTACCACTTGAAAAGTCATCATCAAACCTGATGTAGCAGAAAATTTCAAACTATTGATTGGATTCAGACATTCACTTTAATCTGAACATGTACTTTGGTTCATCAGTAGGTCAAGTAGCTTATGAGAGCAACCCAATAAAATTCAAATATTGAGTCAGTAATACACCCCGATACACCCTGAGTACTTCAAATTGTTTTTTCCTGAGATTACTTTTAAAGAGAAAGAAGCTTTTTGTGTAGGTACAATATAGCAGACTGATGTTGTTTTCAGCTACAGCATTTCTCCTCAGCAGTGATGTGGGAGAGGTTAAAACAAAAACAAGAGAAAGCAAATTTAAATGAGATTTATCTAAACATTCTGTGACTTCTGTCAAGAGAAGCTTAAATTAAAAAAAAAAAAAAAAAATTAGTCTTGGCTCCCTGGAACAGGAGCTATCTGAATTATTCTGCATTCTTTTCTGAAATGACAAAAACTTTGCTGTGGTCAGTTTTGTTTCTAAATACTGGAATAAAGTACCTACTGTGTTCACTTTAGAAAATATGGTATAATTCTTCATGCATGACATGGTCATGCTATTAGATTTGCTGCACTCCTTTTTAATAATATTATTGATAGGATTTTCAGCTGTTTGGTTGGATAAAATATTATAGTGTGTACAATTTATTTTTACTTTATTTTTGCATTATGCTTTTTTTTTTTTTTTTTTTTTTTTTTTTTTTTTTTTTTTTTTTTTTGTATGTAATATGCTTTTGCATGCTTTTCACATTTGAGCTTCCTGGACCAATGGAAAGTGATCCTGCCCATGTTGGGGGAATTGGAAGTAGATGACCTTTAAAGTTCCTTCTAACCCAAACCTTTCTATTTCTGTATTAGTATTGATAACACACTCCTAAAAATTTTATGCCATATATCTTCTTAGAATCAATCAAAGAGAACCCATTTCCTTTTTTTTCCCCACAAACAGTAAAATCTTTTATATGTATTATACCAGATTTCCAAAAGCAACTGGAATACAGTCCTTAGGAATATTAAGAAAATCAGCATTTCTGAATCTTTACATACTCGATGGAGTCACTCAGCAGCAGAGTGATGATCAAAAACATGAAAACTTCTGATTTTATTAAATAGAGTGATAAATACAAAGGGTTATTTCACATAAGTTATGTTTTCACATAACATTGTTTCTTGCTACAGCCAAGAGCTATTTTACTGATTATGAAATAAGAAAGTTCAATAATTAATCCAATTAAGCTGGAAAATGTGTATTAGGGGAAGAAAATCTTACACATATATATATAAAATATTATAAAATTACCTTTGTAAGAAACAATTTTCTCTTGTAGCAAAGTTGCTTATCTTTTATGCTGAATATAAAGGAATAAGTACAAAACAGGATGCAATATGCTAAATGTACAGACTATATATCTCATTCAGGAAAAAAAAATTGCCCAGTTTAGGTTATATTTTTTCTCTGTTGAAGGAATGCAGACAAACATCCCCATATAATGTCCATCTTCACAAAAGAATGAGAACTTGATGGGCTTCCCCTTACCTGAAAATTCAGGCACTGGGGAGATAAGGCAGTTTAGGCAATTGAAGGAAGAATTCATCTCAGAAAGCTTTAGATATCTAAAAACCTTCTGTCTCTGATACACACATATATTATTGGTTTGGCCTGCTAGAGGCCATGCAAGGTGAGAATCATCTTCTGAGGATGGCTTTTCTCACCTGTTGTAAAATGGGTTGACTCCAGTTGACCCCATCTGTGAAAATGGCTGGGTATCCTCCTATTAACTATTGTGTGATCCTTATAACATTACAAATTCCATGTGAATAATGCACCCCTGGAGTAGCTGAATCTTTCTTGAGAAAGATGTACCTTCCTTATGGAAGGCACTCCCTCAAACTGAATTCTAATCCAATTAATCAACTTGCCTTGACTCTTTAAACAATTGTCAGACTGTAAAGGTTTAAATTTTCCTGTCTTGACATTGGAAAAAATCAAGAAATTCATTCACCATGTGATCAACTGGTAAAAGTATAAATCCCACCCCCCACAGAAAAAAAAAAAAATCTGTAAGTAATACAAGATACTCAGCAAGGTCTTCCTGTGTTAGGGTCAAAAGCATGTAACATAAAATATACTTAGGCTGCTATGTCTTTATTATCCTCTAAGGTTTAATTAGAGGATAATAAAGACATAGCAACCACACTTTTAATTATTCCAAATACAGCCTTTACACTTCTAGTTTCAAATTGAAACTGTGCATATAAACCCAGGTATTTTTTGAGTTAAAGTATATAATTTACATAGCCGTACATAGCCATATATATTTACATATATATTCACTTGTACAGATGAGTATTTTCAATGTGCTGCATATAGGTGCATATTTTATGGATCTTTTTCTACATAAATCTCTGTGCTCTGAACAAATACATACAACTAAATACCTCGTGCAGATTCTTCTTTACCAAGGGTAAAAGAATATATTGACAGTTTTTTTTTTTTATTCTGTCTAAATTTTAAGTAAAAAATAGCTGCCTGTTTCTTGCAGTTTTCTGTAAAGATCTCATTATGGAATTGCACTTGCTTTTATGTAATATCATTGCTAAGAAATTGTTAAAGAAGAAAGCAATACATAAAGTGACTTTTTTTTCTTTGTTCACTTTCATTTCTGAAAAGAACTGTGTGGGAGGACCATCCTGTAACTGCCAACCCTTGTTCATCCCCATAATGCTTATTTGCAACTACTCAGGAGTGAGCTGCCCAGCTAAGACCAGGCAGGTTGGGCTGTATAAAAGGGGAGGGAAAGTGGGAGGCCAAGGATGGAGCCCATCTCCATTGGTACAAAAGAAGAGGAGCCATTTGCTATACCTGGCGTTTGTGATGCAGCTTCCAGGAAAGCAGGTTGTGGCAAAACATTGAGGAAGCTGCTGGAGGCATTTTGCCACAGCCAGTCTGATTCAGCTGTCTTTTGTACAGTTCCTTCTGTGAACATGGGATGAGCCCCTTTCCACCCCAAGACCACACACAACTTTGAATGTCAAAGTAAAGGATAGTACTGTTCCCTACGTAGGTCCAAAGATCCTGCAGTCTGGTGACTCCCTCACAAAGGAGTCTGGCAGTTATAATTTTGTGCCCTAGATGGATTGAAACAGACTTGTTTATTTATTTATTTTGGGCAGAAAATCCCTATAAAGCAGATGTAGGCTAACCACTAAAATAAACCACAGGCAGAGGTTAAATGTTTAGAGTAACATCTGCACTAGCATATGTCAGAAGGGCTTAAAAAGAGAATTTATTTCACCATTTCACTTAGAATAATGATGCCAGCAAAGGCACATTGTTAAATAGACAGAATATGGATTTTGGAGACCATCAGTTTGAGAGAACTATCGGCGTGAGAATCTAAACATATTTAGGTCAAGGTTGGATTATGAATTCAGAAACTTCTTTTTAATAGAGTATTTCCCTATTGATTCCTTGCCTTCTGACTCCTACTGAGTCTGCATCTGTTCCTTCTCTAAGTAGACAGAATGTGCAATACATGCAAATATGATGCAGTTTGTTGATTAAATTCTTGGCTGTGTTTATCTGCTGGAAGCCTCACCATCAGGCAGTCAATTTAATCAAACAATAATCTTCATTCAGTGGTGATGTCTTATGGAAAATGTATCCATGGTGCCTGCTGCGTCCTGTACTTATTGAATTTGTATCTCTTCATCGGTTTTACACAATTGTGTAAAATTGATATTTGAGAGGATTATTTGAAATAACATGCAGTACCACACATAACTTTTTTGTCCTACCCCAAGACAATACTGCTCTTCTTCAGGAACGGTTGACATCCCTCTGGCACGGGCCAGATCATTATTCATTACACTTCTGACATTCCCCATGGCTATACAAAAGCATGAAAAAAAGTAGCTTCTTTGCCAGTTAATGTTTTATTCTGAGCACTGGGGTTTGATATTCAAACCAAACTAAATTTCCTGGTTTAGACTCTTTGCTACATATGTGATTAAAAGTGGGGGAGGGAAGGATACATTTCTGCTGTTCACTTTCCACTAAAAAGCTTCTCTAATTTTAGATAATATAGCATTTTAACCCTGCTAAATAATAGAGACAAACTGATGTTAAAAGTGGATAAAAATTGTATCTGTTATTCATATTAGAGCTAAACAAACTGCTTTTCCCTCATATTCCCTCAAAACTTCCCATTCTAAGAATGAGAGTGTGAATTGTAAAACAGATTTTCTTGTTATTTTGGGGGCTCCCATCCTCTGGAATATCCTTCACCTTCTCCCCAGAAGCCACTGCCCAGAGTGAAAGACTGGCTGATTTGCACCCTCCTGATACAGAACAGGCCAAAACTAAATTTTCAACAAACCCTCTTTGCCCCATCAGGCAGGACATATGATTGCTAAAGCTTTCTTGAAGCCCCCTCATAAACAAAACTCCACAACATGCCCCAGGTAACCTGTTTGAATATTTCACTGCTGTTTTTCAAGTGGTTTTGTGGCCCATTGCTCCTACCCACACTGCCCATAGACAAAAACTGCCCAATTGTTCATCTTGTACCTGAACACTCTTGTCACATAACATGATGGTCTTTTCATCTTTAATTTAAACATTCCCATTTTGTTCAATCTTTCCTGTAGTAATTTTTTGTAAACCTCTCTGGAGTCTCTCCAATAGTTTCAGAAGGTTCTTGAAGGGCTGCCAAAAACCACAGAAATACTCAGCTGAGGTCTTGTCAGTGCAGAGCAGAGCAGAAAGATCATTTGTCTGTATAATATCTGCACTTTTCACAGGAGGGTGACATTGATGACTCATGTTCTTGTGATCCTCTCTAACCTGTAGGTCTTTTTCCAAAGGACTGACATCAGTATAGTTCAATTTTTAGACTTGATTTTTTTCCCCAGTGTAATATGTCTGACTGCAAAGCAATATATCCTTTGTAGTGAATTATATCTCTTTCACACTGATTTCCAAGATGATGTTAAACTCTATGTACGTATTCCTGGTAGTCCTCCTACCCTTGGTGTGATCTCCAGATTTAATAATAACATTCTATATCAGCCAGATATTAATATACTTATTATGTTGAGCGGCACTAGGATAAATCTTGAAGAAACCAGGTTTGTATGTCCTTTGACATGCCAGTGAAAACATCTGAAAGATGAAAAAGCATGTTAAGAGAACAAGGCTACTTTTACTGTGATAGAATAAATCTGATGTGTTAAGCCCTTTTCTTCAGGCCCCCAGATAGCTATTACTAGGAATCTGGTGTCACTAGGCAATTGATTAAACTACCTCAGGTAAGTGACAATTTTAATAACATTTAGAATATAACCTTAAAATATTTAAAAACTGGGGCTTTGCTATCTATGTTAAAATATTTAAAATATTTAATTGGAAAAACCACAGAAAAATATCTCTTTAAAATTTGCTTTATGCAAGGGGAAATAAATTTAATTTCCCTTTTTCTCAAGAACAAAAAAAAAAAAAGAAAATAGATATTCATAGAATCATAGAAAGGTTTAGGTTGGAAGGGATCTTAAAGATCATTTAGGTCCATGCAAGCTTAAAAGTTAGTAATTTTGAAAACCATTATTTAGTCTGAAATTTTCCTCATTAACCAGAATTGCAGTGTCATGGAAGTGTAAAAAAAATAAAAAAATTTCTTAGATAAACTTAAAAAATGGAATTCTATTTTCATAAGGAGCACCTAAATATGTTTTATCTGTGCATATATTTATAGAATCATAAAATCAGGTTTCTTTGAATGTTACCTGTGTCAACATGCTACTCAAGGCATAATAACCAAACCAGGTTGCTCAGGGCATTGTCAGATCAAGTTCTGAATGTTTCGAAGGACAGAGATCCCACAACCTGTAAGGAAATCTGTTGCAGGGTCTGACCACCCACACTATAAGCACTTTTTTCTTACATTGAATCACAGCTCTCTGTATTGCAGGTTGTGTTTATTGACTCCTGTAGTTTTGCTTGTGTATCTCCAGGAAGCATCTTGCTCTGTCCTTCCTGTAGCAATCCACTGGGTTATGAAAGACAGCAATTGGATTTCACCCTTTTCTCCTTGAGACTTCCAGCTTCTTGTTTTGCATCATGCAGCTTCTCCCCTTCAGGATGTTGCATGATGCCACTTCCATCATTTCAGCTTGCTCTTTCAAAGGACTGACTGCTTTGTTCTTGATGCCAGGCAAGTAAAAGAGAGTTAGCAAAGCTGTTCTTCTGTGGAATCACAGTCACAAATCAGGAAATTTTTCAGAGGACATGCTTGAATAAACCATTAATTAAGATTCCAAGCCAGTTTTTCTAGTTTTCTTGCAACTGGTAGCTTATACTGGCAACTGTGTGTGACTTTGCAACTCATTAACAAAACCAGTGTCTCAAAGCCTGCCACCACGTGCCTCTTTTGTAGATTTGGGAAAGCCAATGCCTTCAGTGTGCTGAGGGCTAAATCAGTTCCTAGCTCAGTAAAATGTACATAAGGGACTGATGACCTAATAAGGTTGTGGGTTATTTTTCATTTTGGTTTTGTTTTGGGTTGGGGGTTTTGATGTTTTTCCTTGTTTTGTTGTTGTTTGTTTGTTTGATTGATTGTTTTGTTGGGGTTTTGTTGTTGTTTTGGGGGTTTTTGCTTGTTCTTGTATTTTTTTTCCTTTTAAATCAAACTGCATTTCACAGAAATTACTGTATTTCAGCAATGTATAGGACCACTGACACCTGTTTGAAAAGATCTCAAGATTACATCTGGAGAAGATTTTCGAAGTTGTTGAGGGGAATTTAAAGATAAACATTTAATTTTTCAAGGTTTCATGTGGCACCACTTAAATTTATTTAGTACTGATTAACAAGCAGAAGTGCATATTTCAGATATAAACTATAAATAAAAAGATAAAATAATTATTTATAGCCAAAACAATTTCTTTTTTTATTTTACTCTTTTAAAAAATACACTATTCATTGAGGGTTTTCAGTGTTGACAAGTAGTGGTGAGAAAACCAGTTTCAGACCTCTACACCTAGAAGATATGTTATTTTTCTTAAACAAGAACCATTTTATATTAGCTATATGTACAGTTGATGAAAGAAAATCTGTTTAATGGCTGCTATTTGGCATTCCATCTTGAAAAAGAATGAATTATCTGAAATACTACTCTAGTACTGCCAGCTATCGCATTCACTTTTGCTGAAAGTTTTTTTCTCTAACTACAGTAGAGAAGCTATGTTACTTATAAGCCCATATCACTGTGGTGGTCCACCCCTTGCCCCCCTCCTGAGGCCTGCTCTGTGATCTCAGAAGCTCCTGGTAAGCCCTGACTGAACTAGCTGGGTGGAGAAGTTTCCCTTGACCATTAAAGGCGAGCTCCGGTCATACCAAGAGCTCTTAGATGGTAGAGGTGAGAACAACCAGAAACATCATATATGCCTGTGCTGGTTTGAAAGCAAAACCAGTGAGACTCCCAGTCAGAGATACAATTTAATAGGAGAAGAGAGGGGAAAAAAAAAAAGTAAAATAAAATAAATGGAAGAATACAACCTGACACCCTGTTGGTCAGGGTGTTTGAAGCAGTCCAAAAGTAAGTCCTCCTGGAGTGGCAGATGTGGTTCTGTTGGAGCAGAGATGATCCTGAGAGAGAAAGGTCCAGTGATGGTGTGAAGGGTCCAATCTTCCTCCAGGAATCCAGTAGAACCAGATGAGATGTTCTTGTCAAAGCAGTGATTCCATCTGGTAGCTCTTGTCTCCTCTGGGAGTCCAGTGGATAAAAAGCTGCTCGTGAGGTCTCAAACCCTGGATTATATCCAGGTGGGAATGCTTGGCTCCTCCCCCTGGGCAGAGCATCTCACAATGGTATGATTCCATCCTATGAGTCATGCAGTGGGTCCTTGATGGCCCATTAAACAGAGATAACTTCTTCCGGGGAGGCATTGTTGGGCTCGTTAACAGAAGATAAGGAAAACACTGCCCCACCTTGGCTCCAACGGCTCATGGGGATAGAATACATACCTTGGGCACAATTTTACATTGTAACCTAGGACAATGCTCAAACCAGATGGGAAAGAAAGGATAAGCAATGATCCTTTTCAGTCTTAGGGAGTCATGTACCTGAGTCCCAGGCCGCGTGGGGCAGTGCCATTGTGCGTGGCAGCCTTAGCGGAACGTACCATTGTACATAGTGGAACGTACCATTGTATGTAGTGGAACGTACCATTGTACATAGTGGAACATACCATTGTATGTAGTGGAACGTACCATTGTCACTGCCCTTTGCAAAAATACCTCAGGAGTTATGGGCTGGGGCTATGGCCAGCGTGGAAACTTACTGATGAACAAACTCTGCTATCTTGGGACCCTGTAGACAGCACTCCTAAGTGAGGCCCTCTGAGCTCTTCTGGACCCCAGCAGGCTGCAGCAGCACCTCTCAGAGTTCACAGACCCTCAGTACCCGAGGAACCCAAGGAACCGTTCTGGAAGCTAAGGCTCAGATGGATACCCCCACACACTCATCTCCACTCTCCTCAGCGTGCAAACCTTACCTGGTGGGAAATGCAGTGGGATATGATAGGAGTATTTCAGCAAACCTGAGGGGAATTTTTGATAGGTACCTTTACAATCATAGAAATAGGTACACATATTGTTTTTCCCGTGGGCATGTGAATTGATTGTGATAAAAACGTTGCTGTCTCAAATCTATAGTTAAGTCAATGTCATAATTGTAGTGAACTCTACTGAATCATTTTCCAAATGTTTAAGTATTTAGTGATTAAGTGCTGCTAAACACTTTTGCATTCTTGTCTTTGCATCCATATTTTTTGCACCCTTCCCCTCTTTTGCATTCTCAGCTTCAGTGTAAATCTTTTCAATTTCTTTCTCTTTTGATCTTCCTGTGTGCCTCAATCTGTGTAGTAAGTAACACAGTGAACCTTTCCATTGAACTCTGTAAAACTATACTTTCACAAATTCATATTAAACCTTGCTTTTGTCAACACTTTTGACAGTGTTTCTTTAAGTGGCCAAACACTCATCTGCAACAACCATAACAATCAAAGCATTGCTCCAGCTTAGCAATGGGAAAAGGTTAATATGCAACAGGAGGTCTTTAGAAAGTTTTCCTATAAACTTTAAAATATTTAAATTTTAATGTTTAAAATATATTGTATCATTCTACATAACAGAACTCAGGCACTCTACTACAATATATATTACTAAAAGCTATCATTTTGTGGAAATAGTTGGTTGACAACAGTTAAAACAATGTGACTTACTACCATTTATGAAAAAAAAAAAGCTTTAAGTCTGTCTGTGTATAAATGCAATCAAAACCTTCCATGCTTCATCACATTTGTATTTATGGCCTAATCTTGCACTAGATTAAAAATGCAAATGTATCCCAATGAAACTATTTTGCAAGGCAGGTCATCTCCTGAATTTGACACAGACCATATTACAACACTTAAAATTTTTTTTATTCTATTAAAAATAAGTAGCTGCTGGAGTAAAAAAAGCTATTCTGAGAAAATAAACAAAGTCGTAATATTTAATAAGTGTATGCCATTGTTTGAGGCTTTTACTTTTATAATTTCCATTTCTGTAGAGGGAAAATGCAATAAATTTTAATTTAAATTTAAAATATGAAAGCTTGACAGACTACCATATTTTTTAACAAATATAAGGAGCTTATTGCTGTGAAAAAAATCAAGATTTTTGCTTTTATTTTAATTTATTGTGATATGTAATTTCAGGTTTGATAGTCTTAACTGATGTTCTTCCATTTTATATTTCACTTGAATTCAAAATAGCATAGTATGTCATCCAAACAAAATCACAGTAATGTAATCTTGTCCCCTAAAATGAATTTTTATATTTGGTCTACAGATTGTTCTCCCTGGTCCATAATTAATTGTATAACATAGATTCATGAGTGATTCAGTGCATATATGTAATTTATGATCTTTTCTATTTTGTTTTATAGTTACATTGCTAATACAATTTTTCCATGCTTACAACTTAGGAAAACTGAAAAGTTCACTTCTAGTATTACCATTAGGAATATTTAAAAAAAAGCCAAAAACACAAACAAACAAACAAAACCCAAAAAAAACCAAAACAAAACAAAACACAGACAAACAAACAAACAAACAAAAAACAACACACAAAAAACCCCAAAAAACAAAAACAAAACAAAACAAAACAAAAACCACAAAAAAACAAACACACCACCAAAACCAAAACTGTCATGAATCTAAAATATTTACTTTCCTTACTCTTGTTCCTAACTCATGGAATAAATATCCTTGTGAAGGGAACTGAGAAAACAGCATGTCTTTGTATGTTCCAGGGGTTTTAACCTGAAAGCAAACCCAGGGATACTAGAAGTGATCGGACTTTAGACAGGAGATGTTTTGTGTTTCTTCTACTTTCTCTCCCTTTTGAAGCAAATGCCACTTTGGAGGTCTTAAACTCTTGAAGTAAGATATCCAGATAAGAAAGTGAAGAAGAAGAAGAAGATTAAATATCAAAATATTATGAAACCTTTTTTCCTTTTTCATAGTTATTGTTGTCTGTAATAATACTTACATTCTTTGTTTAGTTTGTCTTGTTTGATATGTTGAAAAACAACTTTTTTAAAATATAAGAGCAGAGAAAAAAAAAGTGATACAACCATAGAATTCAAAATCTTTGCACAAGGTTAAGTCAAATGAACAGATGAATTAAGTAAAATACTTGAATTTGGTTTAGTCAACTGTTAACAATACAAAGAAGACTGAAAGATCAATTTGCAACATACCAAATATTATACTTAATATAAGAGTATTCTTATATATAATTCTTAATAAAAGAGGTCTCACCATAACAAGAATAAAACCCACCCTCTTCCCTCAACCAAGATAGAGAAACTACCATTATGTTTTAGTTTTTTAAACAATTAATATAAACTTTTATTTTGTTGGGGGTTCTGAGAATCAGTTGAGCTTAGGCATTACACTAGATATTGTTGTAAGTTCTGCTAAAGTTGATTACATCACTGTGGCTTTCATACTGGTGTGCATCTGCTGCTGCTTCTCATGTACTTCAAGGAAGATAGTTTCCATTAAATTTTCACAAGTGAACAAACCTTTCCATTGTCAAACCAGAGCAAAAATCTGTCAAGTACTGCTACATTTGATTGAATTAGAATGTTCTAAGTAAGCCTTCTCTGGGGCTGGTGGCAGACTGATGGAATAAGAAAAATCAAGTAGACAACTGACAGACAAGTCATAGTAAAAGCTGGAGTTAAAATAACATAAACTCCTACCATATATACCTTTCAACTGTCCCCAGAAGATGGATGCATACCAGCAGATCAGGAGAGACTAGGAATAATCATGTTGCTCATGTTATTTATCACTTATTGATAAAATTGAAAACCAGTCACATTTCTTGTTATGAATACTCATCAAGGCTGTTAATAATTTTCTCATTGTGGTACCAAATTTTCTTATTGTGGTAAGGTTGGCTAACTTAAATACCCACCCAGCTGCTCTCTTACTCTGTCTTCTCAGCAGGATGGAGAAAGAGAAACGGGATAAAAACAAGAATGAGAAATCTAGTAGGTTGAGAAAAAGACAGGGATATAGCAACACCATCAAGGTCAAAGCAGATTTTTCTGTGATTCAGCTAGTAAAAAACAGAGATAAAAATTAAAGCATCAGTTTTCCTTCCCCCTAGCCAGACTCCACCTCACAGACCCAGAGGTGAGGGGAGGCTGGCAGAGGGAAAGGGCTCCTCTGTGTCCTGCAGTGGGTCTGGTTTAAAACCATTTGGAACAAACTAGGTCCAGCATGAGGCTGGAAGAACCAATCCCTGGTTTCTTCTCACAGAGGACATGCCTGCAGTGCTGCCAGCACACCAACACCTACACCAAATGCACTTACTGATTTTGACTTTTAACAATATTGTATTTTATACTATTTTGAATTTTTCCATATTTTATGGTATAGTTAGTACTATGCCATCAACACAAAAATAATAGTGACAATGACTATAGTTTATTCCTAGAGAGAGAATAATTTTATGAGTTTGAAGAAAAACATATCTAGTCATGTCAGTGTAATTATTCACATAATATACAAATATTTGCACATGTCAGAATAAATCCCTTTTCAATAATGTCAGTAATGTAGATTACAACACCTGAAGACTAAATCCAGAACTGTGTTAGTAAAATCCAGATAAATCTGTATTACTATTGGGAAAATCTCAGCTTTGTGAATATGCGTGCATTTACACACAAACAAAATCAATGACTGAGGTAAAAAGTGTTTTCTTTTAGGTATTTCACAAAGTAGTGTTTTGGAGTTTTAACAGTATTTTGGTTTAAGCTTTGGAAGAAAGCTTAAGGATGAGTCTATGTTTTTTCACACCAGTTCACCTGCCATCCCAAGTCACTGTCTAAAAGCTTGGGACTAAAACGGTCTATTGAGTAATTTTCTCTGGTTCTCTGGCCCTGTTTCAGTTCCTACACTCAGTGGATTTCATTTGATTTTAGGGTTGACTGCCAGTGCTCTATCATTTTAGCTGTTGAAGGCAATAAGTCAAGAAAAATGTTGAAAAGGTAATTTCCATAGTTTTACTGCATGAAAACAGTCTCAAACAGTGTATTTGCTTGCTAGTAACTGTTTTCCTCTGACTGTGAGATAGATAATGAGATCAGATAGTAATTGATAGGTTAGTTTGTCTTCAAAATTTCTTGAAAGTTCCTAACTTTCTATTTGATATAATTTTCTGAAAAGCTGGAAAAAGCCCCTTTTGCAATATCTGTAATCAGAATGCTTGGACATCCAATGCTTGGATGCTGTAGTGGTGGAGAAAATTATCTTTGAGACAAAAACTGCACAGCATTTAAAGTAGTACACAACAGAAAGGTAAAATTAAAATGATAATTTTGGGGTTTAGATGTGGTGGTTTTTTGGTCAGAAGACACTGGCATTATAGAAGATGCTAAATTTAATTGCTGCATGAACATACTTTCCTGGCATTCCTGGAAGCTCATTGGGTGTTTAACAGAAGACATAGGGTCTTTAAGACTGTGACAATTGACATTGCCAGAAATAAGCCATCCAATTCTGGAGAAGTAATTCCAGAGTCAACCATGCTCATTGACTCTTGGTTCTGTAATTCAAAAGAGACAACAGATAGAACTTAGTGTCTGCAGCTTTTCCTCCTAGATAATTATCTTAAGGCTGTAATTGTCCACCTATATGAAACTTGAACTAGAATTTTCACAGGATCACAGAATATTCTGAGTTGGAAGGGCCCCATAAGGATCATCAAGTCCAACTTAGTCCAATTCTTAGGAGAATGGCCCATATGGGAATCAAACCCACAACCCTGGCAATATTAGCACCATGTTCTAACCAACTGAGCTAATCCCATCTTTCTCTGGCAGTTTTCTGTCTAGCTTTCTTACTGATTGATCAATTAAATATAATGACATATGAGCCAAGCTGATCAGATATAGATTTTCCTTGTGTTCTACAGCCAAAGAAAAAGAATACCTGGGAAATGTTCTAAGTCAGTTCAAAAGTTTTATAAACTGCTGGTGAAAAATTGTTCTTTTGATGAAACCTAAGAACTGCCTTTTAGACAACACCAAAATCATCATGATCTTTTCAAAAACTGATCTTAATAAAAAGTTTATATAGGCTTACAAATGCATATTGCTTTCTACAGATGGGATTAATTTCCTACATTGGGGATATGATTAGAGCTGTTATCAAAATTGTCTCTTAGTAAGACTATGATGTTCAAATATGTCTTAATCTTTTATTTTTATGGAGTATGTATGAAAGGCTGGGATTTTGGAATATACCCAAATAGATAGAAATATAGATAGATTAATACATCCAGATAAATACAAGATCCAGATAGATAAAAGTCTTGTCTACTGAAAAAATAATAGTACTCTGGATCAGAGGAAATGAAAGGTTTTCTATTTTTCCTAATTACTCATATTTCTTTGTGAAGAACCATTATAAGAAGTTTTCCTTTTAGATATTTAAGGCAAACACTTGATACATGGTAGGATTTTTATTTTTGGGTTTAATTTACTGCATATCAGATTCACAATTGAAGTCTTGTTAGTTCTCCCAAGTCACCCAAGATGGGAGGCAGTTTTCTCATAACCAGCCCATAAATTTTTATGCATTAAAATCTTTGGATCATTTCTTTGTTCTTTTGTTTTCTGAAAATGTTTAGCAAAGCATGGAGGAGGCAGTGAAAATGAAGCAATTATGCACAAAAGAAAAAAAAAATATGTTTTCATACTTCAGAAGATATTTGGAATTATGTCTGTGAAAAATGTTTCAGTTTACATTACCAGAGATTGATGACTAAGCTAAAGACACTTGTCCTTCTCTAGCAGTCTGTGTCTATTCTCATCTTTAGGAACCTTTTCTAGGAAACGCCACTCATCATTCTCTTTCACTGTTCAGACAAATCCTGTTCTTCTGGAAATGCAGAAATATCATGAATTTGCCCTGTCCAAATTTGCTGAGCCAAATGCAAAGGGGACACAGCTGTGATGAGTCATGGTGAAAAGAGCAACATAAGCAAGAACTGAAATTAACTGAATCTTTATACTGATCTTGGGTCAGCAGCTAACGTGTAAACAAGGTCTGAAATTGCTGAAAAGGTCTGTCACAGTGTTCTGGACTGATCTGATTGGCAGCCTTTGCAAACAGCCAGATATAAAAATGTCACCAGCATGGACTCAGGCAGAGTATTATGAGGAATATCCTTAAATGGATGTCCCACACCATGTAAGGAGACACAAAGGTGTGAGGTAGAATGACTGTGCATCAGTGTTGATCCACTGACATTTCATGTAAGATGTATTGTGTTCTCTGAGGTGATTGGAATCTAATAAGCACTATTCCTGCATAAAAAGCATGAGGGAAGATCCAGGGAACTACAGACCTGTTAGTCTAACCTCAGTTCCTGGAAAAATAGTATAGTATAACCTGGTATATATTATAGTATATAATAGTATAACCTGGAAAATGTTATATTGGGACTTATCAAAAGGCATTTAGAGAGAAATGCAATCATCCGGTAGAGTCAGGCTAGTGGGTTCCAAAGAGAAGGTTCTATTTAGCTAATTTGATATCCTTCTATAAGTTTGCCCACCTACTGGATGAAGGGAAGGCAGTGGATATAGTTTTCTGCTTTTTAGTAAGGCTTTTGATATTTTTCTCTCACAGCATCCTTCTGGACAAGCTGTCCAACTGTAGGACGCATGAGCTCACAGCTGGGACAACTGGCTGAAGGTTGGTGCTCAAAGAGTTTTAGGGATTGGGGCCACATCTGGCTGGTGTCTGGCCATCACTGGTGTCATCACCTATTCTCAGGTTCAGTTCTAGGGCTGTTTCTGTTCTATAAATTTATCAGTGCTCTGGAGGCAGCAGGTGAATGCACCATTGGCAAGTTTGTTATCGGTACCAAACTGGGACGTGCCATTGAATCCCTGGAAGGACAAGATACCCTGCAGAGGTGTCTAGATAGATTGGGCAATGATTAATGGGATGGAGTTTAAGAAGCTAAAATGCCAGATTCTGCGACTAGGACAGGATAACTCTGGACACAACTGTAGATAGATAGAGAGTGGATGGAGAGTAGCCTTGCAGAAAAGGATCTGGGGGTGCTGGTTGGCAGCAGGCTCAGCAGGAGCCAGCAGGATACACTGGCAGCCAAGATGGCAAACCCTGGAAGCATAAAACACAGCACCACCAGCTGCTCAAAATGGTGATTATCCCACTGTATTCAGTATTGCTGTCACCTCACCCAGAATACTCCGGGCAGTTCTGGGCCCCACAAATTAATAAGGATATGAAAGTCATTGAATGCACCCAGAGGAGGGCAAAAAAACTGGTGACAGGGCTGGAAGACATGTCCTGAGAAGAGTGGCTGAGGACTTTGGGCTAGTCTAGCTTGAACAGGAGGCTGAGGGGTGACCTCGTTGCCCTCTACAACCTCTGGAGAAGGTAAAGAGGATGTGAAGGTGTTGGTCCCTTGGATCCAGTGATAGAATATGTGGAAAAGTTCAGAGTTGCGAAGCATTTCTTATCAAGAGGGGGATCTAACACCAGAACAGGCTTCTGAGTTGATGGTCAGTACCCTGAGCCTGTCAGTGTTTATGGAGGAATTTACACAATACCCTGAATTGGTCAGCCAGCTGGACTAATAATACTGTGGTAGGTACCTTTCAACTGAAATGTTCTATTCTATTCTATTCTATTCTCTTCTATTCTATTCTATTCTATTCTATTCTATTCTATTCTATTCTATTCTATTCTATTCTATTCTCTATCCTCCTCATCTGATCTGGCCTCCAGGGTCAGTTGCAATATCTTACTGTAGGTGTCAACAAAGTAGGTCTCAGCAAATGGCAGTCATATGAGGGTGAGGGTGACTGAGTCTAGAGAAAAAAAAGTGAAAATTTTTGTATTTCAACTCAAGCCTTTTGCCCCTTGTTCTGTCAATATGAGAACATTAACTGTGTGTACACATCTCAGTACTGGACACTCAGAATTAAAAATGCCATTAGTAACTTGAAATCTGGAGACCAAATTTATGCAATTCCCTTCAATAATCTGCCCTGTCTCTGGAATTGTTCAAGACCAGGTTGGATGGGGCTTTGAGCAACCTGGTCTTAGTGGAAGTTGATGGGCAGTGAGGCAAACATGACCCCATGATGAGCCCTAAGAGCATTTGCCCCAGGGGGAGATACTGTCAGAGCAGGGTGGGGTTAGGCTGGAGAATGGATGCCTTCCAGTGCACCACACAGACTCACAGCACCTACAAGAGGTCACCAAGGAGACTGAGGTGCTTGAGCCACAGTGGGGCAGGGAAGAAAAATGAAAGACAATGGTGAAAGAAAGGTTGAGGCTAACTTTTGAAAGAGTCTGTTTCCACAAAGATGCAATGTAGGAGATTTTCCTGAAAGGCTGTGCCATCTCTGTCCTTGGTGGGATTCAATGCCTGGCTACATCAAGCTGTGAGGATACCAGAGTTGGTCCTGTTTTGGACAGGGGATTGCACTGAAGACCTCCTGAAGTCCCTCACAGCCTGAATTATCTTGTGATATAATTCTAGGTACAGCAATATATACAAAAAAGTGGGCTATATTTTACTTAGCTTGGAGGTTTATAAGGTTTATATACCTCATATTGCACTTACACCTTTGTCAAATTTCATAATATAGGACAAGTCATTTCCATTCAATGAAAAAGAATATCAGAAATAAATATTTTGGCTGCCAGATGGCATAATCTTTTTTGCATTACTATTGTTACTCACTATACTTACTTGCTTGTCATTCAAATTTTTGTAATGAAAAACATTTGTTGAAATCTTCTCTGCAGCATTTATTATATTCACTAAGCTTCAGAAAATAAAACTCCCTTAACATCAACAGCAACAAAATCTAAAACACAGTGACTTTCAGGTTGATTTGGAGACATTGCAGCTATTTTGAAGACAACAGATTTGTTTGCATTATGTCATTTTCCACCCAGCAAAGTGTGTGCTTTCATTACAAATATATTCATTGGGATTTGCTGAAAATATACCCAACCTAAGTCAAAATTAGATCCAAATGAGATCTCTTGAGTGTAGTGAGAATTGAAATGAAGGCCCCCAGCAAAAAGGAAGATGTATAACAATATCCTGACAATAATATTCACCCTAGAAAGTGCTAAGAATTTAGGTTTATTATGCCTCACTGTGTTATAGCAGAGGACAGAGAATATATCAGAAACGAAGGCAAAACTGGAACAGAGACAAAAAAGCTACCGAAAAGAGAAAACATATGTTCTAACGAACCATTCACTGTGCAATATTAGCTATTAGGTAAGAATGTTAAATGACAAAGTCCTTGGAGTGTATTTCAAAGAAATTCAAGAATACAGATAAACCAAAATTCTGCTCTGCAGATCAATGTTAATTTTTTTTCTGTCAGACAGATTTGTACTTTTATGGACTGTTGCCCTAAAATTTCTCTCTTTCACTACAGCCTCAATACATACATTGCATAACTGAAAATCGAATGCAGAAAGTCTTACAACTCCCCAAGTTAAAGTTATAGTTAATTATTATGAATGTCTACACTACAGTCATTAATTAAGATTGGCACCAAGAAGCTTTTGCACTGCCAAATAAACAAACAAACAAACTGTAATGAACTGAAGTATTTATACATGAAAGTTTCTTGCATTCATTACAGTTAATTAGATGTATAAATTAATACAGGACCATTGGACTGGTAACATGATTTCTTGGAATCCATTAGAAAACACGCTAATAGTTCTACTCCACAACACTTGGATTAAGTACTTCTATAATAACACCAAACAACAAACCACAAATAAAAACTCTCTCCAAAACTGGAATATAGTAATGTATTTTGACTGCAGCAACTCAGAAATGAAGACTGTTGTTGAAAACAGGGTGCAAAAAAAGAGGAAGGACTGAATGATTTTGGTGATCAGATGGCTGGAGCACCTCTCCTATGAAGACAGACTGAAGAAGCTGGGATTGTTTAACCCGGAGAAAAGAAGATCCTAGAGAATCTTCCAGTACCTAAAAGAAGTCTGCAAGCGAGCTGAAGTGAGACTTTTTACAATGACAGGTAGTGATAGGACAGGGGGTAATGGTTTTAACCTGAAAGAGAGGAAGTTGAAGAGGAAATTCTTTCCTGAGGGTGATGAGACCCTGGAACAGGTTTCCTAGAGAAGTTGTGGATACCCTGTTCCTGGGAATGTTCAAAGCTATGTTGGATGGGGCACTGAGCAACCTGCTCCAGTAGAATGTGTCCCAGTCCATAGTAGGGAGCTTGGAACAAAATGACCTTTACAGTTTCTTCCAATACAAACCATTCCTGAGCAGACAAACATACAAGCTGAAAATCAGTAACACAAAATGAAAAATGGCAAGCAAAATTTCCTTTCTTCTTGGCAGAAATTGAATGAAAAACTAAACAGTTGTAGTGGTTGATCAACAGAGGACTATGTATTCCCATGACAATACAAGTCAAAAAAAGGCAGTGCTGAAGAGCTGACAGAGAGAGACATCCAGTAAGAAAAGGGAAGCATACACACTACTGACAAGATATCAGAAATTGAACTGAATACAGTTCAATTCATATTCAAGAAAACAAATAGATGGGAATGTGAGAATACAAAAGGAAGGATTACTTCAATGATAAAGGGAATGAAAACGAATTTAAAACATGAAATTAAAAGTACATTGTTTCTTCAGCCTATAAATAAAAAAGCCAAAAGGGATATGAGTAATGTTTGTAATTTCCCAATGACAGAAGGATTAGAGAAGGAAAAAAAAAATCCTAGATCAAAACAATTTAAGATATGGGGAAGGCTGGAACAAAAGCTAGTACATACAACATATGAATATGGATATGGATAAATGAAAAGTAGTTATTTGAATAAACCCCCTAGCTCAAAGTGGTTATCAAAATGTTTTCCCATGGAATAGGTATAGCTCCTTATCAGGTCATGGAAAGAAAGAAAAATACATTGCAAGTATCTGAAAAATGAAGCTTCTTGCACCAGTAGGTTGAGATCTTTTCAGTTCCAGAAATTAACAGAATGTTAGTATTTCAATACATAGTTACAATTCCATGGAAACAAGAAGTTAATTTCTCTGAAAATTTTGCTCCAAATTTAAAAAGAAAAACAAAATAAAGGGTGAAGAAATTTGCCCTTTAGTTCATGCCCCAAAGTATACAAGATAGAGGGGAAAAAGGACAAAAAAAAAAAAAAAGAAAAAGAAAAAAAAGGTCAAAAACAGAGTGCAAGGTGGGTTTTCATTACAGTTCAGAGTAACATCTGGAGTACTGGTGAGAATGAGAATGATAGGATATAGAAGTTGGAAAACTCCCATAATTTTCATATCTGTTTTTCAATCCTCAACTTTAAATTGCTTCCTCTGCTGCTTTAGAGTCCAGACTCCCATTCTGGATTCAGTTTTAAAATCCACATTGATTTCAAGTCCTAGTGGTGACTATAACTTCTTAACACAATATTCTTGGATTTTTTTTTCTACCAGTAATCAAGGATTAATATGATGTATTTCTCCTGACAGGTAAATATGTACAAACTGAGAATCAGTTAATTGAAATATTATTATCAAGTGCTCATTTATTATCAATTTCTTTTCCATTATTTATTTCGTTTCTATTTAAGTCATGGAAACTTGAATACTGGTTTTGACGAGAGAAAAATTATTTCAAGAAAGATTTATTTCTAAAATCTTATCTGTAAACCACAGCAATGTTAAAACAACTTCTAAGATAGATATGAACCTGTCATAACTAAGTTCAAAATTCTAAGCAGCAATAAGCAATGAGTCACTGGTTTCTACAGTTGAAGGAAACTCATGAGAACTCATTAGTTTTCCTGCTTTTGAAGCCAACTCTGGTACTCCGTTTCAAAACCAGAGCAGCAGAACAGCTGCTCAATTACATGAACTGCTTCAAAATTCAATTGGTGCAAGAAATCCAAAATAAGTGTTTCTGAAATAGTCTTCTGATATTAAATGCTAATCATATAAGAAGTGGGGAAATAAGTACTGATGGCTCAGTAATGTTCCGGAGAAAAGAGAAGATTTTGAATGTGTTACAATTTCACTGATTACCTCCTCAGCAGGTTTGTGTTATGACACATATATAACTTACATGTTCGCCACTAAGGTGATACTATAGCATAACCTGCATAGATATTTCAACAAAGGTATTGTAACATTGTGGGACCAGATTCATGTCTGCCTCAGGCATTTTAAAATTTGTTTTAATATAAATGTAGTGCATTGTTGTTGGAAAAAAAAGGCTCCAGGCTCCAACTGTCCATAAATTGGTTTACTGGATAAAAATACCGTGATCAACTTCCCAGATGAATAGAGATCCTGAAAGAATCAAATGAAAGTTAATTATGTAAGAGATTCAATTTAGCTGGAAGTCACAGAAAAATACCTTTGACCAGTTTTCTTAATTCCTGAAAGCTGGTGATAATAATACAATATGTATGACATTTTCTCAACTCAATGGAGTACTTTGTAAATTTTAGATCATTAGTTTTGCAATCTAATTAATTAAAAATGCCCTATATATATATATTTATATATATATATATCCATAAAAATTTGTTTTAGCCTAGAATCTGGGACTATATCTATTTTTTAAAACTTAATTTCTGACAGCTATAACACTAGTATATTTTTGATACTAATTTGACTAATTCCCTCATTGCTATGTCTAAGTGTCTAAGGTATTTTTCCTTTCTCTTCTTGTCACATCTGTTTGATTTCTGTTGTCTCCCCTACAGCAGAAATGGTCTAGACAATGAAGTGCAGACAGAATATATCCCTGACCTTGAATAATGCTGTGAAGTACATAAAAGCTTTTTTTGTAGTGTACCGTCAGGGATCTTAACACTATTTGAGTTGGGGAAATGATCATAACTTTTATTAAAAAAAATAAAAATCCAAGGAACAAAGCACCAAACAACATAGAAATGCTACTATTTGACTAATTTGCAGATGTCTATCAATCACAACTCATTGACAAATAATTTTATGGAGTTTTTTTTGCAGGTGTATATACTAGTATTTTTAAATTATTCAGTAATCCTTTGGATGATTCTAAAAAAGTTCACTTCTGTTTTTGGCATAAATCTGTAATAACATCTACAGATCAAAATGAAAGGTAAATATTTTTGCATTTGGTACTCACACCATGACAAATCTAAACTTGTGGTAATATATCTTATTTTTTTTAATGAACTTCTATTATGCACTGCATTTTCAAAAGTGTGAACACCAAATTGCATATGTTTATTTTTCTAATTTGCTGTATATTATGTTTTTTGTGACATTTTTTCATTCTCCTTTTTTATGATTTCTGTATTTCAGATGAACCAAGGGCAGGTGTGGACTTGTCACAAGGTTAGGTCATTAAAATCTTTTAAAGTAGCTAGATACAGAGCATTGTCATGTTATGCTCTGTATCTTGCTATACATATTAACCATGAATACATATCTACATAATAAAGAACATCAAGGATGTATTATTGCAAAACACTGCCTCTAAGAGAAAAATTCAGTACTATTTTCATGTATATATTGCACAGCATACTGTGAGTATAGTCCTTTCATATGCAGTGGTGTCGTTTTTTTCAAATCAAACGTAGATCCTGCTCCACACAAAAAAAACCCCTTGGAGCATTCTGTCAGATATTACACTAAGTGACTTGCCATGTTAACTGCTGAAGTTTAGAATTGTTCCACTTTTGTAAGTGAAATAATTGCATGGAAAACATGGAAGCAAAGGATAGTCAGTCATCCATCAACCTCCACAAAACCTTGAACTTCTCTTCCTTGTTACCTTATGCAATCTGTAGCAACAGCTGTCTTCATGAGTGATGGATGGATAGCTTTTATAATGTCCTCTGTTTTAACCTGAAAGAAATTATTTTGTCACAAGTCAACATATATATATGGGAGAAAAATAATATAATTCAAATTCTGTCCTGATTTCATACTCAGGAATGTATAACAAGGATTCAAACTGTATCTTAAATCACCTACCAGCAAGGACAAAATCATGTTTACTTTGTCTTATCCATTCTAAACAGGAAAACAGAGAGAAATATAAAAATATTATAGGTTTAGTTGTGGGGGTTTTAACCCATTCATTTTTTTTCAGACTAATTGGAGTGATTGCCCTTGCATCACTTTGGTACTGAATTGTCTCAGCTTGCTTTTGTTTCTGACTCTCTGAAACATTCACAAGGACAAAAGCAGACCAGCTCTGAGATGTGCAGAAGTTATTGTCAATTCATCTTCTCAGCTGAGAAGAAAACCTCATGCAACTACAGCAAAATTCCATGTAAACCTAATAGTCTTCAAAAATGTGGATGGGTATAGTACCCCTTTGGTTAAGGGATGGTAATTTCTGGTTTCAGAAAGTGCACTGAGCTCTTCATTTTACCTTAATTACTGATTTCAGTTTTTCACAAAGCACTTCATCAGTTTTGTTGTACAATTAAACAGAGCTGAGTGGGAGTGGTAATTTGTCTTTTCAGACTTTATTCAGGAGAATTTTCAAAATTTATTTGGGACATGAGAGATTGATAATCTGGTAAAAATAAACTATGCATCCATTATCTCCATTTAGTTTTCATACAGGGGAGGAATACTATCCTTTGGAAGAGGAACAGCTGACCACATGTTGTAAATAAATTATGTTTTCTTCCTTCCAATATAGACCAATTCACACCTACCAGGTCACTGCTTGATCACTCCATGCTATTTCATAAGCTAAAGTTTCATTACATTTCATTATATGCCATGTAACCAGCAGATGTACCATAAATCTAGCCTTTTCCTTCACTCTCTTCCCTCTACCCCAACATTTTCAGTTTTAGAAACAGTAGCAAAGGTGAGTCCTTCCCTGACAGATTCAATGAGCAAATTTCTTTTATCCACTCAGCCTGTTTCAGACTTCCATTCTATGATTTCAAGCTAGAAGTGATTATGTTCACTTTGAATCTAAAAGCACTGTAGATCAGTAACTCAGAAATGAACTTCTGTACTGGATTAATCTTATCTGAAGACACTTGGAGAGTGACTTAAAGGAGACATACTGGGATAGCTTCCAGTCACTATAGAAAAACCATGGGGAGGAAAAGATTAAAAAAGAAGGTGAGAGACAGATACAGAGGGAAAGTGGAATTTAGTCTCTATTTAAGAATATATTTGATGGTCCCTTGTCCATCAAAGTATTCAAAAACAAGTTCACCTGTCCAGCTTAATTTACCCAATATTTTCCTTGTGTATTTCAAAAGAATAATCTGATTCAGTACACAATTCTGGTATTCTAATGGGGTAAAATATGTTTTTGTACTTCATGTGAAAAACACTTAATCCTCAAAAACTGCTTTTAAGAACTGTTTTAAGGCTGAAAATATTTCAGGAAACCCAAAGTTTTCATTCTGGTTGATTAGTTAGCCTTTAGGTGTTCCAGGCAATTTTGCTGGCTAGCTTTTCTGTGTTTGTATGTTTTTACTTACAGAATTTTCTTAATAGATTGTAAACTTCAAGGCTAATCCAAGATCAAATTTTTTGAAGCCTATGCAATAAGCATATATGACAACAAATTA
This sequence comes from Phylloscopus collybita, assembly GCA_027886175.1. NCBI lineage: Eukaryota > Metazoa > Chordata > Aves > Passeriformes > Phylloscopidae > Phylloscopus > Phylloscopus collybita. The sequence continues at coordinate 41,426,865 of JAJNNQ010000006.1, read as the reverse complement.
ATATGAGCTTTCAGTGTAATAAATATTATCTTGGGTAGAATTTAATGAGAAATTATGGAAAGCAAAGTATTGGTCGCAGTTGGAAAGCCTTTTGTTATTGGCTTCAGATGCACGGAGACACGTGGAAAGACTACTAAGTAAAGTACACAACTTGTCAGGTTTTCCAATCTGGATACATTTAAATGTGTCATGTATCTTTATGCTACACTTTATACGAATAAACTACAAGATTTGCTGACACAACTGAGAGATACATTTAAGAGCCCTTAGTGACACAAAATACTAATGTACTTATGTACAGTTATAAAATAAGTACTTGAAAATGCAAGTGTCATTTGAAAGTGGGTAAGCTTTAAATGTCTGCTTTGCATGGGGCCGTAAATTAAGAGGCTACTTTTAGTCTGTCTTCATTATAGAGATGGAAATCTTTCCATTGTAGCCATTCTGAATTGTCTTGGAGAGGGATTTCCTTCTAGCATTGAACAAAGGAGTAATAAAAACCTGGCTCTTTATTAAGGAGTGGAAATCAGGTGCTTAAAATTAGATCCTGTGAATAATTTAAATCGCTGTGCATGTCAGAAATACCTTTTTAGTACCTGAACATTAGCCTTTCAGCCTCTTGAAAGGATATTATTAAAACAGCCCTCAGACACCACTGAATATCTGAATCAATAAATAAAATTATTCAAACATTTTATTTTAAAAGAGTTGCATTTGTTTATTTTTCCAATATAACCCTTTCTTTTCTTTTCTTTTCTTTTCTTTTCTTTTCTTTTTTCTTTTCTTTTCTTTTCTTTTCTTTTCTTTTCTTTTCTTTTCTTTTCTTTTCTTTTCTTTTCTTTTCTTTTCTTTTCTTCTCTTCTCTTCTCTTCTCTTCTCTTCTCTTCTCTTCTCTTCTCTTCTCTTCTTTTCTTTTCTTTTCTTTTCTTTTCTTTTCTTTTCTTTTCTTTTCTTTTCTTTTCTTTTCTTTTCTTTTCTTTTCTTTTCTTTTCTTTTCTTTTCTTTTCTTTTCTTTTTCTTTCTTTTCTTTTCTTTTCTTTTCCTTTTTTTTTCCTTCCTGGCAACACTAGAGCAGTTGGAGTCTTTCTTCTAATCTAATTTCCTCACAGCTCTCAAAAAACTGATTTTTTCCTTTTTAGGGGTCAGAATATCCACTTGTCATGCTGCCCTCTTATGCTGAGAATGGCTCTTTGATAGAACAGTATTTTAAGAAAAGAAATATGTCTTTTAGATAAATCTGTATTCTGTACTGTAAACTAGTCTGGGCTATGCCACATAAAATTTTCTTTCAAAGACTTCAATTGGACTTCTTAAGAAAAAACAACACCTGCCTTGTATGAGACCTGCACTGTATGAGCTGCAGTGTCTGCTTTACAAATCCCAAGGTTACAAGTTCTTTTAAGTCATGTGAAGAAACAAAGGTTATTAGGTACATACAGCTGACCAAGTGCAGGCTTATCAAGCCATCCATGGTTATGTCAAGCTGAGTCTTGAAAATCTCCAGTATGAGGAGTCCAGATCTGCTCTAAAAATCTGATCCAGTGTTTGCTACTCTCCTATTGAATATCTTTTTATTCCTAGCCTGAACTTCCTGAGTGACATATGTGGCTATTACACTTCCTTTCACTGTTTCCCATAAACAAAATGAGTTATCTTTATGCCTTCATAACCCCAACCAACCTCAGGCATACTCTTTCTTACACTTTAGGGTTCCTAACTAATCCAGCTCTCTCAAATACTCTTATTAGGTTGTGTGTCCCATGCTCTTCACAATCATGGCAAGCCTCTGGTGGATCCTTTCCATTGTCTCAGAGCTCATCTTGGGAAATTCAGTCTCACTTTTGACTTCTGGCAGAAAGGAAATATTTGTAGGAAAAATGTCCTTTTATTCCTTGTCAATGTTTTGGAACTTATTTCTAATGACTTGTTTTTCAGGCTGTAAATTTAGTTGGTTGGTTGTGGGCTTTTTATGTTTTACAAGTCCAGACAGCTGAAAGAATGACTAACTCATAGTTACATCCATCAGGCATACTCGTTGTTGTATATTGATTTTCAGTTGCACTATTCAGCTTTGTTTCCATCTATTCAACCTGTGTGACAGGTCACAAACTCAGAGGCAAAAACACTTTTGAATTCATCAGGAAAGAAACTTAGTGAAATCATATAAGATCAATAGCTACTGTAAGCTCTGACACAGCTAACAAATCACAGAATCATGGACTAGCTGAAACTGCAAGTCCTTGCTGCATGTCACACAGGCCAGGCCCTCTACTCAAACAAAATTCAGCCTCAGGGCTGTGTCTGGTTGGGTTTTGAATATCTCCATGAATAGAGACCTCAAACCCTCCTTGGACACACCATTCCAGTGTTTGAATATCCTGCCAAATGTTACTGCAGTTCTGAAAAAAATAATTTCTGGCACATGTTTTAAAAAAGAGGGTGTGCAGTTCAAGATCAGTACTGTGTCATATATAGGGTAAGATAGTTTGGTATGAGTCAGTTTTTCTTCATCCTTTTCTTAGCTGTCCATCTCCTGGGAACAGACCTGCACTTTGGTTACCTATACTAGGCTGTAACATGATATTCAAATTACTTTTTGTTTATGTGGCTTTATATCAAATAGAGACTTTGCAGAATCACAACAGGGAGAGATGGTGCTAGAAACACCAGTAGCATATATATTGGGATATAATTGCCAAGAGCAGGGCATGATTTGCTTATAATGGATTGTAGCCCTTTACTTTCTCTCCAAACATAACAATTTCATAACACAAAAGCTAATAAAAAAAATTGGAACTAAATCCTCTCACCTCCAAAGTCTAAATTCTTTGACTATGAAACTTATCATGCCATTTAGATATCTAAAATCTTAGTTCCTGATTTTTTGGGGATACTTACATACAGATGCAAACTGGTAAAGAAGACTGAAGTTAACTAGCAAAGTAAAGCGGCTAAATGCTAGATTAAAAGAAATATGAAAATTATTGTATCTAGATATCCAGAGGGAGGAAGAGGAAAAAAAATAGTAATAATAAGCTATTAGAATCTAATATTACAGTAAACAGTAGATAGGAATCTACCTATTTCAGAGGTATAGTATAGTTGCCACTTAGAGATTAAAAATGTGCATGTATAATTTTTATAGACAAGACAGAAAAAAAGAGAAATCTTGGTATCTTGTGTGTATATACATATAGTACAATAAATATAATTATAATTATAATCATAAATAGAAATAGAAATAGCATTTATATGTAGATTTAGAAACTTCATTTTATGCTAATAAAACCTAGTATCCTCCATAGGAATAATTTCTTAACTCTTTGGAAACAATTCTGACACTCATTCCATTTCAGTATTCTTTATTCACATCAGCAGTCTCTTTGACATTACAGGAATTGCATTACAGTTAAAAGATCAGACCATGGTCTTACAGTTCATTCTACCTAAGGGATTTATTATTTGGATTTACTGATACATCGATTTCTCAGCTGTAAGGTCTGGAAGTGAATAAATATAAATTTCTCAACTGACTTTATGAAGTCAAGTGCTTTCATCCTTGACTTTGTAGAAAACAGAGCAAAGAAAATCATGCAAATTTGTGATTCTCTAAAATGCTTCAGCACCTTCTAAAGAAAATTTGAAAGATAAGCAGCTACAGTCTCAAAGTACAAGAGCATAAAGTGAGGGTGCTGTAGGACTCAGTAATGTTGAAGTGATGCATCAGAACAGAGGTTTCCAGATCAGCTCTGGGCTTGTTGCTTTTCCTCATCCCCTGTGCTTTAGTGCAACACCTTGGTTGATTGAGTTTCCTTTCAGAATTAGATAGCAAAGAACAGCATATTTTTATAATTGCAAATGACTGGAACAAGTTATTTTATATTAATTGCAGCAAGCAATCACACTGCTTTTGGTGTGAAAGTACATATAAGTTGGGTTCACTTGATATTTCATAAAATTGTTTAAAGATCAGATTTCGCTCTGCTAATTCTGTTGCCTATGGCTGCTCAGTTCGCAGTGGCCTTGACACTGTTAGAGCAGAGTAGGAGTTGCTTTGAATTACACTCTGTCTGTGGAAAGATGAAGGCACAGCCCAAGATTGACATGAAACAAGGAGAGCAGTCTCTTTTTTTGCCTATTATCCTGGCAACAAGGAAAATGTGAGAAGTAATACCTTCTTTTAAAGTGTTTGAGTGATTGTCTTAATGTGAGGCAAACTGCCTCCCGCAAGATGAAATACCAAAACATTATTATATTATTGGGCTGAATCTTCCTGGAGAATTCTGTGTTAAAATATTTGTCTCAGACAGTTTAAGTTCTATTTAGACATGCTGCAAGTGACAGTGACATGCTGCAAAGGAAATCAATGGGTACTTTATTTGTGTTTGAGGTTCAGAACACAGACAGATAGAGTTGTTTGTCAGGATCAAGCTTATCTCCCACAGTCTCCCGCTGGTACTTCAGAACAGCACAGGTCACCCCTACTCCTTGTGTCACCTCTGTCAGCCCCTTGGCAGTCTCAGAGACTCTAAGTGATGAGAAATACTTCTTGGTCATGATGGTTGGATGACTCCCAAGTCCTGGGTGTAAGAGTGGGATACATACAGCCCATTGTCCAGGTTCCTTTTTTCAACAGGACAGATTTTTTCTGAAGCTCCCCTCATGGACAGACAGGAATCTCCCTGACACTGTATTCTGTACGCTATGTACTCATGGCATCCGTGAAGCTCATTTTTTCTCTAGCATGTAAATAATCAGCATGGGAGAAAAATGAACCCAAAGCTTGTTCACACTTCCAACTCTGCATTTTTCTGCACTGAGGATGGAGGATGAAGCCAGACTGCCTGAGAGGATCAGTCTGTCACTGGTTTTTTTTAGCAAGAGGTTAGAAGACCTAAAAGCAGGTCCTCTGTGTCCTGGATTTTCAGGGCTGTGGTGTAAATTAAGGACATACAAAAATCACACCCATAGGATGTTGAAACCCTGAAAGCTAACAGCTTTTCGAGTAGAGCCAACCCAGGGCCAGAACAATAAACAGGGTATTGACTCAATATTAGAAATCTGTTATAAGTAATAGCTTTGTTCATGTATGTAATTTGATATAAAATACTTTTAACCTTTTCTATTGAATGATTTCTTAGAGAAGCCAAACTTTATATGACTTGTTACTCCAACTCAAGGCTCAATAAAATAGATGCTCCTCATGGAATATAGTTTAAAAAGAACGTAGTTCTCTTTGACAGTGGAATTGCTTTTAAACAATGTAACATATTCTAATACAAGTGCCATTTTCTAACATTTAAAGAAGTAAGGGTTTCAAAATTCAGAGTTGAGCCACATAACTCTACTCCAGGTTTCCAGTTCCATACTTTATCCAAGCTCTGCTATAGGAACTATTAGAATACTGAAAGGACTCATTTTCATTTTTTATCTCAAGTCACTTATCACATGCAGTAGATCTCCATGAGAACGTGAGTCATGTGCTGAAGGTTGGAAATCCTTTGTCTTCCTACCATCTACCTTTATCCTGCCACTGATATACTCCTTTCATTTCCTTTCATCCAAGGACTTAAAGTGGCCAGTGGGAGTGATGTTAGAAGATGGGAAAATCATTGCTCTATAACTAAGGGGGAAAATTATCATATTTAAAAGGCTGTAAAATCATATTAAATTAAAGCCGATCAAAAGAAATATTAAAAAAATTGTAATATGCCATTCACTGTTCCATCATGTCCAATGTATCTCATGATATCGTGTCAGTGATTACTCACTGATGGCAAAGCCTCACAACTACTGTTTTAGAAAGATGTAAGTCTTCCTGGTGATGCAAAAGACAAGCTTAAAGACAAACTATGGGAAAAATATTACTTTGCACAGAGAAAGATTTCTTCTCTGACCACAGAAGGTGATCATCATGTATAACAAAGCATGAGACTAAGTCCTCGTTGCTTGTTATTACAAATGTTATCCAGGGCGACAAAATTATATAGATCTTTTTAAAATTAAGCTATCCAGGGAGTGAAATGCTTGTTAACAAAAGTGATGAATCCCCTTTCCTGTCACATGAAACAAGATAACAATTTCTTTAGTTTTAGTTTACTGCCTTCTTCCACCATAGTTCCTGTGCAAGTAAAAATATGGGTTAAATCCATGTGATTTGATGCCATAAACCTTGATATGGAGGGTCACCCTTTTATCCTTTCTAATCTTCCACTACTACACCATCAAATAAAGCTCTGTATTTTGAAGTCTTTGACTGAAGAAGTATTGTTACTATATAGACAGGCATACAACACATCAATTTAGATAAAATGAACAGATGCATTTGAATAAAACAGAATGCAATTAAGAGCATAAGTTACAAGTTACTATTGTACTCTGTATGGGGATCAAGCAGCATTTTGCAATCTAGCTACCCCTTAATGCTCACTAAATGCTTTTGCTGTTCTACTTCTAAGCACTTCTACTGTTTAAAAAGCACTTATGGTAGTCTAATAGAATTTAATTTCATTTGCATCTGTTTTGAGCGGATGATGTGAATGACAAATGTTGGCTTTTACTGATTTATTTTATAAGAACATTATGGCTCTTAGAAGGAAATCAGCATATAATCAGGAAATCTGTGATATAAACATGAATAAACCCCAAACATGTTGGGTTTACAGAGAAGATTATGCAAGCATTTTGGTGGTCATCAGTGATTTTTTTGAAGTTAAGACCCATGACTTCCATTAAGCTTCAGCGTTTACAAATAAGTTAGGCCACCAGTCTGTAACTTCATGATATTTTTAATCTTTTTTTTAAATAGCAAATTAATTTCATAGCTCACTGATTATTGTTTTGAAGATCTGTCAGATACTCTGCTTGCTCATTGCTTGAGAGTACCTATTTGCATTGAGGAAGTCAGGGAACCAAAATATTCACAAAACATGTTTTTCCAAGATTAGATTGGGATAATCATTTACAGTAGTTATGTTACTCTAGATCACTTCAGTCCAAGTGGTACAATCAGCTTTGCCCACCATAAATATTCACTATAATTTTTCTTATATTTTCTCAGTTCTTTTATCTATTTCATATCTTTTGCACCCTACAAAGCAAGCTGTAATGTAATTACTGCAACTTTAACTAGTTGCAGGACAGAGAGTCAAAGAAGTAGTCTAGTATGACCTTTCCCAAAATCCCCAATGTTTTTATGCCCTGTATTTGTTTTAAAAGGCAAAATAGGATTTATTACAATTTACTTGGGGTTTCTCAGAGCTGCCCTTTTACATGGAAATAAGGGTTATGGCTACAACAGTTATAGCAGTTTAATTATTAATTACTGTGCTAGCAAGTGTACAATACCTAATATTGCCACCATTGGAGACAATATCACAGATGGCATAAAAGAATAGAAGTGTATTACAAGTAAGAAAGGAAGGAAGAGAGGGAGAGAAGGAGGGAGGGAAAGAGAAAATTGCCCATGTATTCTTTTAAGGTCTTTAACTTTTCCTGTTTTTCAGGGAAATACAAGCTAGCAGCATTTTGGTGAGATAATAAAACTAAGAAATTACTCTAATGCATCTTTATACATATACATATACATATACATATACATATACATATACATATACATATACATATACATGTACATATACATATACAGGTTATAGTTAACCAGGCTTTTGAAATTCTATTTTCATTAAGAAGTGTACACATGCTCAGGTACCCAACCACCCTCAGATATGTAAAGCAGAAGCTCAGTTTTTAAAGGAGCATTTATTACTTTCTGAGGTTCTGGTATTTCAATCATTATCCATGACAAATGCTTTGAGCTTGCATGGAAAATAAATCTATTCCTCTTTTGCTGAACTGCTAGATTACAAGTCTCCTGTGTACTTTTAAATGAACTGATGAGTGAAAAATTAAAGAAAACAGAATTTAACTACTAACATGTTCTTTGCTCAGGGAGCAGCAGCAGAATGTGAAGATGGCAAAAGACTCTACAAAAGCTTTTGCAGGTATATTGTACCTTTGTTTGTTAGGCAGTGCATCGATGACACACAAGCCTTATGGCTGTTGTTCTTTGCCCATCATCAGTTGCTTTAATGTCTGAGAGTAAAATGAAAATTCCACTGAGGAATTGACAGAGGTGCTTGTATGGATACTTAACCCATACTGCCACTAAACAACTCTTTGGAAGCTCAGTCTAATAGGTGAAGTGCAGCACTGTCAGCTTAGTGTTTCCAGGTCAAATGCTGTTGAAAGCACTTGGTGTTTTTCATTTGATAAAACAATAATTCAGAGATGACTGAACATGTCTATCTGACAAGGGCAGGTCAAATATTCTGCTTATCTCTGAGATAATCCTTCTGACTGAAGAGTACAATAACTACACCAAATAATATTTTCTCTTTTCCTAGTATGATCTGGAAAGCAGGGATCATTATTTAATCTTAGTCCTTGAACTTGGTCTTCAGCATTATTCTAGCAGCAGCTATTCTTCTGGTTTTGTTTTTTTTTATGAGATATTTTTATTTTACGAAATTCAATGGCTGTGAATTTCTGACTTTGACCTTCCGAATGTGTTCCTCTAAAAAAAGTTATTCAAGGCATCCTTAAGATGGGCTTATTCATAGTACTGATTTCCTTATAGCTGTTCATTTGATACTTTTATTAAACCTGAGAGTGCACTGTTGAATTCTGGATTGGCTCACCAAAGTACATACACACAGTACATCCAAAGAACATGTTCCTTACAAATCTTAAATTTGTGTCAGGAATACTCTTCTGACAGAAATTTGCTTTCTTCTAGCCAGTGGTTTTTTAAGAACAAATGACAGGAGTGTCTATAATCAGTCTGGGCTACAGACGGTAGAGAGGAGAGAGCTAAGAGTGTCTGAACCTCCCTCTGTGCAGCAGAAACAAGATCCATAGAACTGAAGAGATGAGGGATGCTTTTTTAAGCTTCTCTCATAAATATTTAGAACTTTATTCTAAAATTGATGTAGTGTTCATAATGTCACAAATATTCTTCCATCCTCCCATTTCTAATCAGGAAACTGATTCAATGTAATGAAGGAGTGGAAGCCTTTTTTTCTCCAGTTAAGATATAATCTGGTTTTACTGTGTGCCTTATTCCCAAGGGTATTAAACTGAGAAAAAGAGACCCAGAGAAACATGAAAGGGTTTCTAATATGCAATGACAATTAAATTACAGTAATGCTTCTTGTTCCATACTAAATGCTTCTAAGCTTTATGGAACTGCCATCCTTGAGGACTGCTTCCAGAAGAATGGCCAAAGATTCAAGAACATTATCATGAACCAGCTACAGTGAGGGAAAACATAAACATTTTAATGTAGTTTATTGCTAAAAGAAATGAAAAGAAATATATCCACACTTCTTTCTAACCTCATATTTAATTACACATGCAAATAAATTTAAAAATTAAAACAGAAAAGATAGATAAACAATACGTTTGATTAAAAAAATCTCCTCTCAATTCCAGTGAGAAAGAAAAAATGGAAAAGTTTAATGGTGGGAGTGTCTTCGAATTAAAACAAAAACCTCTGCAGAAGAAATAATTCAAAGTAGATAAAAAATGTGGTTTTCTGTGTATGCAGATTGACCCATACTTTCATGGGAAAATGAGTAGACAAAAATACTGCCTCAGACACAAAACCTTTGCTAAATGAATACCTTGGCCTGACCTTCTTGACTTGTATTCCTCCTTGTCTTAGTCTTCTCTTTAGCATTCTACCAGTTTCATTAATGTCTCTCTCTGGCACTGAGTCTTTCACAATGTTTGTGTTGTGAGCCAACTTGCCACTGGACTACAAAGAGAGACTTCTGGAGATGGAGCATGAAAGTAGCAGACAGGAGAAGAGGCTGCATTTTGTCCTTTATTTCTTTTCTTGCTGTTTTCAATTTCTCCTTTGCTCTCTTTAAGCATAACTATTTCAAGCCTTTTTCCTTCCTTTGTTGTGTGAAAATTTATCTTCTGACATCAACATAAAACATTTATGAAATATTCTCACAGATACACAAAAATCAACAGTTGCCATTTTTAAAGTGAGTAAATGACCTGAAGTACTGAAGTTATTTATTTGTGCAAGTATGAGATGCATTTCACATGTCAGGATGCACTGAATTTTAGCAAATGTTGACTATTTAATGCAGAGCATGATTCATATTTTAAATATATCACACAGCAGCCAGAAGAATCTAGGTACTCCAACCTACTCACACTTGTTCTACTTAAGTCTACGGATGTCTGAGGAGAGAGTGAATGGCTCTGGAGACAGAATTATCCTTTCTACTTATGAACTGGGCTTCCTATCCATCTGCTATTAAAGCTGTTGTGCACCCTGGAAAGGAACTGATTTAATTGACATGTTGCTCCCCAGGACTCATAGCTCAGCACAGACTCACTAAAATCACATTTGACATTACATAAAGAAGCTACCAGTGGAAAGTCTAACCATGTCTTATTTTATTCATGATTCATTGATGTGAAAATAAACACAATTCAGTTAATTGTGCTGACCTAGAAATGTAGTTGGTCTATTAAATAGCAAATGATCTTACTTGAAAATAAACCGAAATATCATGTAATAGAAACAAATACTTGTAGGCTGGCTTTTCCAAATGAACAGTAAATGTCATGAGGAGAGTAAATGTTTCTACTGTCAGCATGTTAGTCTGTCTGATCTCTGAATTTGCATGACATTTGCAATATCATATTGCAATATTGCAATCATATTTGCAATATCATTGATCTAGTGTCATTCTATTCCACAATAGATTAAATATATTTGTAAAAAGAGCTACTTGCTTTAAAAAAGGGACTAATGGACCCATTTATAGAAACAAACTTCAATGTCTAAGAAACATTGGACAAGACAAAATAAGATAGATGATCTTTTAATATATATGTGGTTTATTCCATTTAAAGAAAAAAAGTATTTATCTTTTGCTAGTTAACAAATAGATCAGCAGTTTCAGACAATGACTGAATAGACTTGTCTGCATCCAGATGCATTCCATGTTCAGAGAGATGAATGTTACATGGTGGAGTAAACAATGACACCCAGTGGTCATAGTGACTTAAGGCCTGTCTGTGTTCTGGGTTTCCTCAGCCCATTCTTATTTTTTCTTGGTTTTAGATGGGGCTTTAGGTGTTTTTCCTTTTTTTTCCCCACACCATAATTAGTAATGTTACTAATGACACCATAGTTGTGTTTTTTGAAGCTGAATGATGTAATAGATTTGACACACAAAGCTCCGTCCCTCTAGAGAGAAAAGTAATAACATTTTCATCAATTTCAAGAGTCATAAATGTAAATCTATATAAACTGTGTTTCTTGAAGAAATTGGCTGCAAAAAAACTTTGCAGCACAAGATGTGCTAGATTGGTATGACAAGGACTAATGGTGGATATTGGTTCTGTTTTCCAGGAAATGAAATGTTTTGGATTGTTGTACGTCATTATGTCAACTTCAGGGGGGAAATACCCCCAACAACCCAAAACCCAAAAAAACCCCACAATCCTTCCCCTCAATCACTCCACCCTCAAAAAAACACCCAACAACCCAAACCACACAAGAACAAAATGAAGCCTACATTAAGGACAAAAAGGATTTAAATGAGTTATGGTTTATCAGGAGATATGGGATATCTGACTCCAGCTGAGAGCAAAGCAAAAGCCAAGAGCAGCTGACTAATAAAATTGGCTATAAGATGCAGATCTGGAATGCATTATCTGGTTCTAACTTGCATACCATGAAACCACATATTTATTACTTTTGACTTCTGACAAGCATCAGTCACTGTGTGATCTCCTGAAACAAAGTTAGAATTCAATTTCCGTCATGAGCTGAACCAATATCTGGTCTTCTTACAGGCCTGCTCATTGATCAAGAAATAATGAAGCAATTTTTTATATTAATTTTGTCCAATAAAATACTTATTTTCTGAATGATAAAATTTTAAACAGGGCTCTCCAAGACAGCAAAACAGTAAGATGCAAATGAAAATTATTTTCTACCTCAGTATTCATAAAAGCAATGCTCCTAGTGCTAAATGCAAGCCAATATGGTGTTGAACAGATCATATGAAGAAGGCCAGTAAGAACTAAACAATGTCATGTGGACTTGTTGGTGCAAGGTCCAGCCAGGATAGTAATGTGCCAAGGAACAGCACAACTTCAGGACTTCATGCCTGAGGAACACAGAGAGGATTGCAGTTGCTAATACATATGGGAAGATAAAGATGTCCTCCTACAGGTGGTAGATAGGAGAACCTACAGAAAGCAGACTGTCTAATTCCTAAGAGAGAATGAAGAAGTGCTGACAGGCAGAGTCTGCTACAGACCCTGCCAAGTCTTAGTGCCAACGGCAGAGTGATGCTCTGTCCTGTCACTGTTCTGTCACCAATCCTCAGTGCACAATGTAGGTGTCATCCTAAATACAATAAAAGCAAAATAAAAAATGACTTGATGAAGAGGTGAGTGGGTATGGAGGAACCAATTGTAGCTTGTGGGTGGTTGAAGTGATATAATAATGAATAAATTAATATTAGACAGTAAAACTCTTGAATATTTTATTATAATATTTTTCTTCTCAACTAATTACTTATTTCTCAAAGTCTGTTTTCAGCCTGATTCTCTCTTACCAAGTTAACCTAGGTAACTCCAATACCATTCTCTGCTTTGTCAATTTTTAACCATTTAATGCAATTTCTCTTCACTGCCAAATTTCCACCAAAACAGGGCATCTAGAATGTTCTCCATCATGCCAAGCTATCAATCTGAAGACCTATGATAAACTAGAATGATTTATTAAAAACTCCATTAGAATCAAAATGATTGTTAATTATTCAAATTGGTGAAAGAGAAGAAATACTAAAGTTTCCAGGTCATGCTGAGAATCTGTTCTAGTGAGATGATTTCTGTGTATTTATGGATGTCTGTAAAATCATTACTAATGATGGTTGCTGAAAAAGCTTTGGTGTGATTTCCATTAAGAAATCACAGAACCATTAAAACTGTGAAGGGGCCTCAGAAGCTCTCTAATCAAACCTCCTGCCTAAAGCAGGGCCAGTTCTGGTGTCAGTCCAGACTGCTCCTGCCTTGGACAAGTTGGAGCTTGAAACTCCTCAGTACAGATGTGGCACAGACTCTCAGGGTGATCTGCCATGCTGTCCTTGTGGGAAGTAGCTTGTCTTTCTATCCTGGTTGGAACCCTTATCAGTTTATTCCTGGATCCCAAAAAGTACCCTTGGACAAAATACCCCAGGAAAACCACGCTGCAACACAAACCAGTGACAATTTTGTGAATGGTTCCAATTAGGTATTTCCCTTTTGCTTGTTTTCATTAATGTGATTGCCTGTTCCTTCTGAGAGAAGGTCTCCATGGCCTCAGTCTGCCTCAGAATAAAAATGAATAAGATGATTCTCTGGATTCATACACCATTCTCTTTGTTTGTTCTCCTTTCTTTACAGCCTCCTCCTACAGATTAGATGTGAAGCACTCATGACAGTAAAGACCAGGGAATTTTAGTTCTTCAGATTCATTAAACTATCTCCTGCAGGATACATTGGACAAGCTTTTCATTTAAAAAGCAAGTGAAATCAAACTGTCAGTTCTGTTCAATAAGAATCAAATTAAGAACACCAAGAATGAAAACAAAAAATGTAATTGAACAGCAACAGCAGCTGTATCTTCATGGGGGGTTGGTGAGACAACATACCCAGCTTTCCTGAAAGAAAAAAAGAAAGGAAAAAAAAGATGACACCCCCCAGCCCCAACACTAGAAATGAGTAGTCTATCAAAGAGCCCTTATTTCCCTCCCATAAGGGATTTGTGAAACATACTGAAACCTACTGCTGCTACAGCTGTTGCCTACACTTTTTACCTTTTCTCAGGGAGCACTGCTGAGACCTTGTCTCTCCACATGGCCCTTCCAGTCGTGCCATACATTAAATTAATTATAGTACCATGCTAATGTATCCTGCAGAAATGCTCTGCAACTGGGCAGGAGGACTTTCACTCTGGAAGAGGAATCCTCATCTCTCAGAGTTACAGCACTTTTTAGCAGACTATTATTTACTTTTTAAGAATAGCCTACAATTATAATAAAGTATTAAAATTACAATAAAATATATTGATTTCATAGGAACCCATATGCATGTATTATTGAATATGTATTATTATTGATATAAATTATTATCAATTTAAATTGTCTATTTAAATATAAATAAATGGATATTAGTAAATAATAATTATTATTCCTTTTAATGAACAGTCTCATAATTTTATTTTATTCATCAAGGAGGAGAAAAATGCAATCATCATCATTAAGTTTTCTCTCTGTTTTTTTCTTAGGGTTCCCTTTTCTTATTGTCCAAAACTTCTCTAAAATCTCTTATAGACACTGCTGTTGTCAGCATAAGGTAAAAATGTGAGGTTGAAAAGAAGAAAAAACAATTTTTAAATTAGAGAATGTGAGGGAAAGCAACAGAAAGGCAAAAATCTTTCAAGCAGGCTGCACAGGCTTCTGCACAAAGCCTCATGTACAGTACTTAGGGAGTTTATTCAATGCACTAACGAGGCATGAGAGCAGCACATGCAGAACTGTGTGTTTATCACTGCTCCCTGCTGGATCCTCCAGCCAAACCAAATTTATAAAGTACACATTTTTGGCTTTATCAGTGAGACATATGATAACATTTATTTTCTTATTAGTCAAAATTTGGAGTCTGTGAAGACATGGGATAACCAAGGAATAGCAATTTTCTTTGTTATTTGCAAGGGAATGTCACATCTTTTGATATGAAAAGATTCCTTCTTAAAAATATATATCTTGATGTTATCAAACTTCAGAACATGCAAGAATAGCTAGGGTGTGAATTCTAAAGCTATCTGAAGTATTTTTATTTATTTTTTTGTTTTTATGTTTACTGTGGTGGTCACCATTTTCATTGTTACAAGTAGTGTATACCAGCTGAAATATTTGCACTTCCATAACCTGGCCACAACAGCAGCTTTAAGATTGTAGACTTTGCCCAATGAACATACTTCAAGAAGACTTATGATGTGTCACCACCTGTTCTGCTTTTAAATGAGAAAATTCTAAGATTTTTTTTTCTCCTATTACTTAGTCTGCTTTCTTTCTTCATGTTTTGCATTACAAAAGGTCTAAAAGATAGTTTGTAGCAGCTGGGCCTGAAATTAATACCATATTGAATTCCAGCATCATTTTACTGCTATTTCTTTAACTATGATTCCAAAAGATATATTAAATAAATTTCTTAAATATGTTAACTAATTTAATTTTCAGAAAGTTTTGGATATCCAGAAAAAAAATTTTAAGGCTTTAAAACTCTTGTAGAAAATAAACTCTTCCAAAGGAGACTGGGATCTGCTATCTCATAAAATGAATCATGCAAATAAGGGACCATATTGGAAAATGTGGGCTGTAATCATTCTCAATCAGTAAAATGTAGATAATGATTCTTGTCATGCTCCAAGGATGATGTGAAAATTAATCTGCTAACAAGGACAAGATAATGATTTTGTCAGTTAAGCATTATGAAGCATTGACATTATTTTGCCTGTAAATCTTTCCAGTAATATCCTTATTCATTATTCTGAGATGGAAGACCAAAGTTTTTGAGATAATAAATTTAGAAGAAACTCTCTAGAGCTTCATAGGACTTTTTTCAGCAGAGGGCTCTGCCCTCTAGGTTCAAAGAAACTGTATTTGAAATTCTAAAATATTTTTTTCAAAAGTTATGTCAAGAAAACATTAGTCCTAGTGAAATCAGCAGGTATATTTGCCCCATCAGCTGTAAATGTAGAAGATGAAAAATGAGGGTTTTTTTGGATAGCTCATTATAATTTTCCAGGCTGAAATATTTTGATATATGAAATCTGTAAGTTTGAAGCAACCTCAGAGACAGTGACAGACCACAGGTCTCCTGTACTTCAACCACAGGAGTAAAAACTGGGACAGGGATTCTTACTCAAACTCTGATGCATCCATGTTAAGTCCAGGATCAAATTTGGTGCTGTGAATACTAAACTGGAGAAAGACATATCTTCCTTCCCCACAGACAGGATTATACACGAAGGAACTCAGGTAACCTGCAGGTACCCCACTGCCACCAGGCAATTGTCAAAGTACTTACCTCTCAAGGTTTTGTTGTCCCTAGTCACATCAAGAAGACTGACCTGTAAAAAAAACCTTCTCTACAAGAGTTGAATCACAGCCCCTCTAGCTCTGAGGATCCTGCTCTATCGGGCAACTCTTGCCTTCTTACATGTAGTGATGCTGAAACCTTTGAAGCATAACTCTTAATTGCAGATCCTGATGTCACTGTCTGAATGGGACTTTAGTCAATCACTGATCCTCACCATTTGCTTCTAGGTATTTTTAAACTACTCCCTGCACAACAATCTGGCTCCCATGCATTCCAGTTTTGGTCATTATTCTCTCCATTCATTGTAGCCTGTTTATCCATTTCAAGTTAGGCAGCAAGTCATTTAAAAGTTAATCAGTGCAGTGCTCAGCATTTCAATAGCTGTCTCCTTTTATGTGTCTAGACATTAGTTGAGGAAACCAAATCAAAGAAATGAGCTATAGTTGTTGTCTGAAACCTCATCCCTTCTGCATTTCAGAAATGGTTTGTCAGGAATCCTGTGTTCCAGACCTTAAGTTTATTCTGAGTAAAATGCAAAGCCAAAAGAGATAATTTTCCATGCTGTTCACACCAATGCCAGTCTCAATAGAAGAGTTGAATTTGCAAAATTTCCATCAGAGGAACTGATTGTATCCTTTTTTTTTTTCCCATTTAGGTATAAAATTTTATGAGAACTTCTGTATGTAGGCCCTTTCCATTAGATGACTTAGTAAACTGGAATTGTAAACATTTTCCTAATCTTAATCAATATGTAGATGTCAGTACCATATGACTTGTTTTTAAATGAAAACAAATGTTTCCATGCCTAAGAGAGAGTGTTAAAGAGCAAATAGGTTCTAGAATTTTATACTCTCATACACATGAAATGTATTTTTAAAAAGGAATATAAAACACAGTGATTTGTTTGCTGTGTTCAGTATAAGTAAATAAATCCAGCTAGCATTGTTGGGTATGGCATAAGACACTAAGAGAAATTAGTTACCATTTGTTTTTTGCCTAAAGTAGAAAAGTGGTATTCATGATGTACTTCACCTCTGTATTTCCTAAGCATTTATTAATTATTGCTTGTTCTGTCATGTGTGTTTGTTTCTGTAGCTCATGCATAATTGGTGTGATTGCTGCATAACATGTTCATTTATAATTGTTTCCAGGAAAATTAAGCCCTGGATTTCATTTTCTAAATGAATGTTTTATTAACCAAGGTAATGATATCAGAAAGTATTAAATTCTCTGAAGAAGTAAATGAGTAAATGTGTCATTTCTTTAAGCTCTCTTTCTCTCATTCTCTTCTTTTTTTCTTTTTTTTTTCTTTTTTTTTTTTTTTTTTAATCAACATGAATTATAGCTGCAGCAGGGTGGAAAAATGCAGTCTGGTGTGCAAAAGCTCTTTATAGATGAGAAAAACAATAGAAAAAAGGTGCCCAACCCCTCAGAAAATGAGAAAATAGTATGCACAAAATCAATTGAGGCATAAAACAAGAGAAAAGCATTTTAAATGGTAGTCTTATAGAAGCTCAAAAAATCTTTCTTTTTTTAATGAGCTACTCCTACTAACAGAAAAATAATGAAAATATGATATTAAGTACTTCCTTTTCAGTTCCTTTGTTCAGGGAACATTACCAAGTCAGTGTTATTCTACTGTTACAGATTCATTGACTTAATCAAGAGATCAAAACAGCAAAATCCAACATTTTTACTTGAATGGGCAATCCAGGCCATGTCTGGTTTTTTGGCTACACCTCAGTCTGGGAAGCAATGCTGCTTCATAGCATGTCTGTTGGTTTTAAATTATAGCCTCAGCTTCTTCAGTTCTCAGACATCCAGTTTTCCTTCCATGTATCCCATCACTTAAAAAGAAATACAAGTGGGTAATGTAGAAAATAACTGTTTACAGTTACTGTGACACCATTTTTATTAAAGATTTATTATTAAAACATTTTATTTTAAATTCATTTTGCCATCATCTAGATGTGATTTTCCTATTATAGGAAAAAAAAAGAGTAAAAGAATGTGACATTTGTCTATGCTTTCATTTTACTAACTCTGAAGTGGGTAGTGTCTGAAAATTTTCTGTGGGAACTTCTTCATTTTGGAAAGCTTGTTTTCATGGAATAAAAGTAGTTCATTTGGAATATATTAGCTAGAATACTTCCTTGATTGGAACACTGAAGCACAGTAATTTGTTACAGCGTACTCCACAGCAAAATTGCTGACAATACTTTCAAAAATTTGCATGGGGTTTTCTTGACCATCAAACTTGATCCTTTGTAAAATCTGAATTTTTTTTTATATTAAATACAAATTTTTATTAAAAAATTAACATTAAGGAAGGAAGAAAAAAGGTAAGTAAAATGCTCAGCCTTTCAGAATGGACATTCTGCCACAAATCTCTGGGAAATTTTCAAAAGATTGTTTTTATTACTCTGTAACACAAGAAGTACATTACAAGTATTTCTGCACTGCCAGTGAGAGTCTCAATTCTTCTAAATTTTTTTGAATTTCCACATAGGTTTAAATTTGAGTAACGTTTCAGGTTCAAACTTTAGTTTTATACTTATTTTACTACTTTGTTCTACTTTCTCTAAATTATTTCTAATTCACTTTTCTTTACTGAGAGAAATTGTCTCAATATGCTATCCTTGGGAGAGAAGCATTCAAACAAAAAGCCATGCCAAGGCAAATTAAAATGCTGAAATGTAAAATTTATTTTGTAACACCTCCACAAGCTTTGCCTTAGCTGTATGTTTAGTGGAAAAAGGGCGAGACCACCAAACAAGGACATTTAATCTTGATTTATCTAAAGGGACATAAAAAAGAGAGGACAGCAGTTCTGGCTACCTTTCCAAAGTCTCTCAAGAAAGACCTGGAAGGACCACCTGCAAAGATGACATGAGAATGAAAGTTTTCTGGTCAATTTAGTAATTGGCTCCTCTATATTAAATTGCCAATTTCATTTAGGGGGACAAGTACTGGCTTTTAAGGTGGTGGATTTGGCACATAAACTATATCTACTAGGAAATGAGTAGAGCACAAGGAATCATTTTTTCAAAGTATGATACAGGAATTGCAAATAGCCAAGCCTACACTGTTCCTAACTTAAAGTGGGTAACAGTGAGAAGAAACACAAAGAAGCTCTTCACTCAGCTGAGTAGTTTGCTTTGTTGTCTTTGGGGCATGGGTACAGAGGAGGAATCAGAGCAGCAAGATTTAGGAACAATATGCCACTATCTCATGAAGGTAGCTCTACAATTGCCACTCAAGCTTGTCATGTAAAATAATCACTCAATTTCATGTTTAAAAATAAATATAAAAACAAATTTAAAAGTTTAACAATTTATGACTAGATTTCCTTTGGATTTTGGAAAAATGCCATGGGCAAGTCAGGATATTTTCCAGAGACACCCAAAAAGTAGCAATTTTCATTATATACCTCCAGAATAAAATTTAAGTATTACTGAGGCCAGTTGAAATTCTGGCATTTGCTTATTTAGGATCAGATCTCATCCACAGGAAAAAGGTATTTCTTACTAGTCTCCCTAGTTTTGTTTACAGTCTCTCTAGTTTTGTTTCTTATTTAAGTCTCTGTGCTTGTATTGCTATGGAAAAATGTAAACTTAGACCATGAAATCACTTCCTGTTAACACCAGATAGAAGGTTCTCACCTTCACCAGATAAAGGGACTCTGGGATTTGCAGGTACAACAGCTTAAATTTTAAACCAAACATCAGAAAGGGAGTAAGAGGGTCTCCTAATTGTTGGGAATCATTTCACATCTTGTTTATATAGACTTACTTATACAAAAATATTAACTAAAACTTTGTCAACTTCTGGATGAGCTCAGAAGGCAAAGAGCAATAATTGAATTTACAACTCTTTCCTAAATCCCTTTTTGACAAATTTAGTACAAGCTGGTGCCTAACTCAATTTGTGAAAATGCCATTTAGCCACGAGAAAACTGATAATTTTTTGGAAAATTCTATTGAATTGATTACACACAGCATCTAATTTCTGCCTGGTAGGGAATTCTAGTCACCTAAAATATGTTCCAAGAAGACAAAAAGTTTTTACTTTCTGGATTTAAAAATAATAAAACCACTTTTTGGTACAGACAGGTATTCAACAGTCAGCTTTATGGCCATAATGGCTTCATGGCCAGGACAGTGAAGACTGCATTGATATTACTATACTCTTAAAACCTGCAAACCAATGTTAAACACAGAAAAAAAGAACAAGGAATAAACTAGCTAAGTCCTCTGTATTTTCCCATTGAACCTCTTGAAATCAGTCTTTTTTTCCTCAAGAAACTAGATGTTAGAACAGGAATGCAAAACTCAGAAGCTGTGAATTGGGGTAAAAGTAAACACTATAAGCTCCTGTGCTAGGTTATGGGTTACTCATACTTTCTCAACTTTTTTTAGTAAAACACTAACAAAGTTCAGAGTGATCACTTCCAGTGGAGGATTTATAATTTAAATGGAGATAACTTTTTAGATGAGTGATGGCTAAGCTTGACTATTTTTTTCTCTACAGGAAACTCTGTTTTGGCTTCAGGATTGTTCATGAGTGATTTACAATGTGTTTCAAAAGGCACTCTTCAAAATGCAGAAGTAAAGAAATTACACAGAAAGCTCTGTCTTCAGATCTGCTGAGCCAAGACTGTTCCTAGGGAAGTGGCTTTCTGGCCACTGCACTGCTCCCTGGACCAGCCTCAAAGGCTCCCAGTCTTTCATCACTTCCAACTTTAATATTCCCATATTTTTCTTTCTTCTATCATGTCTGGAGGTAGCTAAAGAAGAGTAAAATTATTCCATTCTTTGTATCCCTTTTTGAGCTATATCCTAAGTAGACAGTGAGAGGAGCAAAAGCATATAAAAGAGCAGTTTTGGCAGTTCTGGAAGATCTCTTACAGGCACTCTGGAGACAGGAGGACACAGCTTTGAAACCTAAGCTAGAAAAGAAGAATTTTCCACAAATTATTTCCATTTTGAAAAAATTCAGATGTTCTGTCTGTTCTTTCTGACAATGACTGCATGTTTCAGAACCTTGAACTATGGTACGTCCTGAGCAAAGAATCACCTTTGAAAGTGACAACTTGAATTCTAAAGAATTGAGCAATTGGATATTTTTTAGCAAACACCGTATTCTTCTAGACTTGTGTATATTTCCTCAATTAGAGTGCACGGGTTGAAGTGAGGAGGAAAAGTAGTAAGAGTCACCATATTTCTGACTGTGTTAAAGTTTTCTCTATAATATCAGCTTCTCAGGGAACATTAAGTAGCATTTTTGTCCAAGCAGAATATATTTACTCAATCATTTCTCTGTAGTTGCAGCAACAGTTTGGAGATGGGTGTTACCCTGGTAGCTGAAACACAGAGCATTAACAACAGAAATTATTTTTGCAGGATACTTCAGAGAGTTAAAAATCTGATGAACCCCAGGACTTGGAATGAGTCTAAAACATTGAAAAATTATTAGAAAGATTAATGCATTATTTTAGCTGCATCTAAAATATCTGCAGAGTTCAGTGAGACTTGGAAACAATGCTCTAACTTGGGACTACACTTTAGTGAAATTTCTGAGATAAAACATTCACTTTTACCTATTTCTGGTAACATTCACTTCAAATACAATTAAAAATAAAAAGAAATATGAGAGAGGTGAACAAGAAGGAAAATAACATCTCCCATTAAAGAAAAGAAAAAGTCAGGAGCTAATTAAAAAAAAAAAACTTCAAAGTCCTACTGGAGTATAAATTATTTTTAAAGTTGTTAGGACTACAAAATGAAGGTAAAGACTTGTTCATTGTCATTAATGCACCTGAAAAAGATCTATTGACAAAACATTTCTACTTGGAAAATGGTTAATCCAATGATTCTGAAAGAGTTGTATGAGAGGGTTAGACTTATCCCATTTCATAATATAAGAAAGACAAATATTAAAAAAAAATTCAAAGCTGTCAGAAAATTTTTAGAATGAGGAATACAGGAAGACACCTCCCAATATGCAAAATTTTTAAAGTGAAAAATATAAGACAACTAAATTAAAAAATTAATCTATAAAATGTTAATTTTTTTCTATAGATGTTTATCTATTTATTATATAAGATTTTTTTCTGATTAATTATATTTGGTTTATGAGATACAAATGTTTTAATTAACAGAAATTAAATTTAATAATGGAAGTACACATTTTATATGTATTTACCAAATAGCTTTGATGAAACTTTGTGATGCCAAAAATTACATTTACTTTTATTCAGCTTTCAAGTTTGGGCTTAGAAAAGTGGGGCTAAAGTCTTTGGAAATGGCTTAAAAAGTAGGGCAGAGGGATTTGAGAAGTGGTAAAAGGAAGACTAGTTTTAGAGATTATCTAACTTAAAGCAAGAACTGTTGAAAGAAGACAAAGAATCAGTTCCTCATGTGTAGATAACATTTGGTTGATAAGCCTCCAATTAGCCTTAATCCACTTCTTCATTTAAAATGAAAGGATGTTTTTAAACATTCAACATGTTTGTTCTGGAAGGCAATTAAATATATTAGTCACTAAGGAATGTGAGTTTTATTTCAATGTGAACCTGACAATATAATTCTTTAATTTCTGGAACATAGGTGTATAAAAAAGTCAGCAAAATACACTGTAAATGACAGTTTGAGACAGATTTGTAATTTATGTGTAAGGCATTCGATAGCTGTTAGCTCTAACTGTTTTGGTCTTTTTGATTTCAAAAAAAAGCCTAAAAGAAGTTTCCAGCAGCATGGCTGGTTTATGTCAAATAAATCCCCATGACTTTTTCTATAAGTTTAGACTTGTAATTGTACAGCACTGTGAATTTTGATGCAAGTTACTGTTTCTTTTTAAACTGATGTCGACAAGATGCATGTCAGTGACCAGCTGGTCTTTCCAGTACAAAAATAACAAGGTTACAAGGTTTGACCATGTTAACTACTTTTTGTCATTGGCCTAGATGTCTTGTGCAAAAGAGAGATTCTAGTTCTCCCATCTCTCTTTTTAACTACCATGACAAGAATAGATTTTTGATATTCTGCTCCTGTTGCAGAGAAAGGATTTGTTACAGGATGTCTTGTTAAATCGTCCAATCCCGAGTGTTCATCATATGAATGGGTGTAAACAATCAGCCAAGACTGTGATTTGTCTGATCTATACTGTGCATGTTGATGAGTCAAGGAATTTAGGTGACACTTGTGATTCATGTTATCCTTCTCAGGGTAAGAAATTACATAAGTGTCTCAAAGTTTCCTACTCCAAAGTTTCTTCTCTCTTTTCTTACTTCATCAGATGAAAATGCACAGATTTCTGCTAACTTCAGTGTAAGTTTTTCCCTCCTTGTGACCTAGTGCTGGAATTAAATTGGATTTTTTAGGTGTCTGTAAGCTTCAATAGGTTTTTTTTTCTGAAGCTAAGAAACAGTGAAACAGAGAGCCATGAAGAATACATTTAGTACTTGTATCTTGGGAGTACTATTGACAGCATAATTCACAGTTCAAATTGCTACTGGTGATTTTCTTATAATGCTTCTTCCATTTTCCATTCCAGGGCCCAGACACATTGCTTGCCACTCTCATTTTGGCCTCCAGTACAGTGTATTGCAGAAGCAGCTCTTGAAATTTTTTATCCTCTTGGAAATATTTCTTGAGGAGATTAAAAAGGTAACTGCAAATTGCAGGGCCTCTTCAGAACTGCAAGCAAAGAATTAAAGGTAGACTAAGAGAAAGATTTCAGTTTTGAAATTGTGTTTTAGGCCATTATTTACACTATTTAAAAAAGACAGAAAATTTATTGAAGGCAATGGGAGGAAAAAAATCACCACCATAAACTTTGGATAAGAAAAATTATCTGTTTTTAACCAATATTAGAAATATTCTATTTATATGATTATTTAAGAGTTCTAGTTAACTCTTACTGTTCTTCAGTGGATATATGACCAGCACAGTTATTTATAGTCTTGTTACCCAGCATACAGTCAATAAAATCAGTATCTGGCTGAATATTTCAGAAACTTACTCAGTGGTGTTTTCCCTCCTTCCTGGCTGTAAAATTATCCTTCTGGACTGATATGACCGAGTGACACATTTCTCCCAGCTATCTTTAATAAAATGGGGTTTGGATGCTTGGTGGCCCCAGGCTGGCTCTTTTCCTCTTGTTTCCTTGCTGTCACTTGGACAGCTAAAATTAATGTAGTGCCTGCTCCTCTTCTCTTGGATCCCTATGTGGCTCTGAAGTGTCACAAGTGGAGCAAGAACACAAACACAATATTAAGAATTATCTCACTGAAGACACTGCTATGTCTTTGAAGGGATAATTAATTTTCAACAAAGATAACAAAGATTTGTACTGGCAGAAATAAAATTACTTTTAGCCCAGAACTACTCTCTATCTCAAACTGTTTAATCAATCTCAGGCAAAAATATTGCCCATAAAATATGCAAATTATAAAAATAGATACCAGGATGTACTGAAAAGAAGGAAATTGATATTTCTTGCATACAGTAGTAGAAAAGAAGCAGATAATTATTTATCAAGTGAAATCCTTTGTAAAAATTATGGGGTATGTTCTGCATTTCAAAATTTCAGTTCTTATTCTCAAGTAAAAAAAAAAAGAAAAGTGAATCATCAGTGAGAAAAAAAAAACCAGAAAAAATTGTTTATCTCATTTACAACCTTCACTTGCTAGATTTTGAGTTATTATTTATTAATCAAAAAAAGTATGCACAGATTTAGGTCACAAATAAGTGTGTCAAGTCACAGTATATTCCACCAGAAAACATTTTTAATATGTAGCTAACACCATAGAAGTTATCTTGTATTCTATATCAGATTGCTCAAAGCCCCTTTCAACCTGGCCTTAAACATTTCCAGGAATGGGGCACTCACAGGCAACCTGCTTCAGTGTCTCACCACCCTCACAGTAAAGCATTTATTTCTAATAACCAAGCTAAATCTGTCCTCTTTCAGTTTGAAGTCATCCCCCTTGTCCTGTCACCACATACCTTTCCAAAGAATATCTTCCCACCTTTTCTGTAGGAAAATATCTTCAGGTACTGAAAGGCTGAAATTATATCACCCTGAAGCCTCTCTTCCAGGATGAATAACCCCAATTCTCATAGCATTTCAAAGACAGACTTTTAAATGTCCTGACAGAAGTTTACTGCAGAGAAGGTGAAGACAGGACCTAGTCAAGGTTAATATGTTCCTCTTATGTTCCTTCTCATTTCTTTGAGAACCAGTCACTTGTAATTTTTAATGTGCAGGTAAGCCTTGCTTTTACAACAGAAAATTTTAGTATGTTAGACAAGTGGAGCTGCTCCAGCACAGTGAACACAGCCAGATTCTGCGTAAATGTTAAGGCAAGTATTGTCAAAACTATGGACATGTTGAAAAAAAAAGATAGCGGAAATAAAAAAATGTGTTAGAATTTGTAGGTGCAGTTTGAGCATCTGTTTTACAGTCTTTTTGAAGTAAATAAAGTAAAATCATTTGAAGACCCAGGTGGTAGACCCTGAATTTGAATTAATAGTCTGTAAAACCACTGGGAAGAGCAAGGGTGTTTGCAGCATCCTACTCTCCCAAGTTACTATCTTATTGCAAACTTGGACTCACCTAACACAGGTGAATTAACTTCCAAAATGTTACAAAATTAGGATATAGATTGGATAAAACAAAAGTGTGAATGTGAAAAAGGAGGCCCCTGGCAAGAAGTTCTTCTGGTTCCCTTAGTCTGGTTATCATGAAAAAAACCTGGCTGACAGACTTCCTCCTTTTGAAAAGTTACACTGAGTGCAGAGGTGTCAACACTAAAAAGGGGAATGAATATAGCCTGAAAGTACATGCATACTGGATGCATAATCCACAAAATAGTAAGACTATATGGGTGTTCATTCCCATGTCAACACTTGATAATTTTTACAAATTGCATATGCTGGTATGGTGAGATTGAATTGTATCAGAAGAAAATTAAAAAATTAAATCTGTTGATTTATTTTCTAAGATCATTGTCTAAGATCTTTGAGACAATTACAGAAATTCAAATTATTCCTAAGCAAAGACAGACAAGCAACCAGCTTTTTATAAGAGATATAATTTAGCTAGAAATAAGTATTGACAATTAATCCAACAAACAAAGCTGAAGCAAACTTTTATGGTTTTGATGAAATATGCTTATCAACAATATTATTACTCACTTACACTACATATTCTAGTCCCTAAAATATTGCCTAAACAGAAATTTATGTGAAAAAATTGGTGCATTCATGTGCTGTAAGTGGTAAGGTATACATTACTTCATGTTAGCTCAGTTCATACACATCTGTAAGAAAATTGTTTTATTCACCTCTAAACACTAGAAAAAAACTTTTGATTTGATTCATGTAACAGGGAAGTCCTAGGAACTTATTAAACATAGTTTTTCATGCCATACATATATACCCAGTTTGAAAAACTGCATCATAAAAACATGACTCCAGGTTTTCATAACCCTGAAATAACTTGGGGTACTGTGCTGGTTTTAACAACCACTGGGAACTAAACTCCAAATAGGTACTCTCTTTCACCCTGCCTCTTCTGATAATGGAGGAACAATAAGGAGAGTTTATAAACTGGAATAATAATTTACTAAAATCACAACAACCACAGCACTATTAACAGATAAAAGTCTATCTGTTGTAATAAATTTTATGACATAAAATTAATTACATCATTTTGCAGACATTAAGTCTTTATCACTTCAAAAAAATGATTGTAAGAAAAAAGAAAGAAATCTCTAACAAGGCCATTAAATAGAAAGACACAATTTCTCTCTCAGAAAAAAATCATGACTGTCAAGTTGCTGTAGACTGAAATTATTAGACCTGAGAAATAATTCCTATTTTCTTTTTGAACATACTCATTCTTCCCCAGGCATTTGATGGGAGGCATCACCAGGGACTAAACTAGATGGATATTTAATCTGACGTGGTAATTATTGTTTTAACATGTCACATCTTTTATCAGCAAGACAGGTGAAGAAGAAGAGGGGTCCAGATGATTCCCAGTGGAAAGATAAACAATTCCTGCTTCTACATCCTGCTCCATCGTATAAGAGTAAGAACACTGATCAGTTTGACCAGAGACAAAAAGAAGAAAGATTCTGAATCATCCAAGCAGCTGAAGAGCCAAGTACGTGGGTGAGCTCTGAAAATTGGAGTTGTTCATAGAAAGATGTCATTACAACATGCAGAGTGTCCATTGCTGAAGCACCCCTGCTGGTTTGGGGTAGGAAATTGGTTTTCCACTCTCCCACTGCAGGGATGTGTCATTGTTTTGCATCAATATTCTTGTGTTTGAACTATCTAGGTTGGGGGCTGATGAAAAACAAAGGATTGCTAATCGGTGTTCTTAAAATGCAATGAAATAAATAATGACAAATTGGACAGAAACAGTTGGAGGTTCTTTGTATTGTTCTTGGCTAAGAATTTGGTTATGAAAGGAAAGCCAAGCTAAGAAAGGAAAATAAAATATTTTTCCAACAATGTTAAAATGTTTAAGACTATCTAGAGACTAAATACTAGACATAGATACAGAAATAACTGAATACTGATGAAGTCCATGTGGAATATTCAGAAGCTTAGAGTTAGAACAAGCATCTTCTATTAAAATTTACAATATGTATATAAATCTCATTTCCCCATTTGATTTACATTTAAGGATAGTTTAGAAAAAGCATTCAGAAATGTGGAGAATTATAATGCTACACAGATTCTATAATGTCTTCATGCTCAGCAGGAGACAAGGAATTTGCAGAATTACCAATGCAAGATAATTGGGAGGTAATAAATCCTAAAACTTTAGGAAAATGGGCATCTGCAAAAGTATCTTAAATAATTTTTCCAAATCCATATAAACCCGGTTTACAAGGGCATTGCTTTCTCATGCATAATAAAAAGACTAACTAGGGGATTACTTTACTTGAAGGATATTGCTAGATTACTATTATGTTATTATTACTATTACTATCTATTGATACCAATGCAAGCTGTATGCATTATGTCAAGAATAAAATTAAGAACGTCATTATTTCCTGAGTTCATTATTATTATTATTATTACTAATATGTCAAAAGCAAAAAGTATACCGATATTTCTCTAGAGAGCAAATTCTATTTGATTGAGATCAAAATAAAGCTTTTAGAAAACTGAGACTTTTAAAAAGTTAGATCAAAAAATGTGAGGAATTTGATTTTTTTCTGTAATCGGTTACATTTTACTGGTTTTGGTTGTGCTCAATTGAGAGAATTCTGCTAACTCTTCACCATGTCTAATGACTACATACTTTTTCTGCTTCATATGTTGTTTTTTCTTTCCAGCTTAGGAGTTGCTTTATCAATTTTGTGCATTCAAAACACAATTCTGATTAAAGCCTTGAAAAATTACATAAAATTGTCTACCACCAGATGAATGCAGTGTTTCTTTATAATGTGTTTCTTTAGTGGTGTCTTCCTCATTACCTTACTAATTTTCTCTAAAGAGTCAAATAACATACAAAGATCTGTTTCTAACTTGGCAATTTTTAATGCCATTTCACCTTCTAATTCTGCTCTGCATGAAGTAAAGGCTAAAATAAATACCTTCCAACAGACAGTGCAATTCCACTTGCATATCTGTGCATACCAAATCTCCAACTCCATTCCTCTAACAACTTACTGGCTTACTGATGAAGTTGCATTTCCCCAACACTGTCGAACAGTGCAGTCAACAAGAATAAACACTGTGTGGCTGGATGGTGGAAATGCTGCAACCTTCCTCGAAGCACCTCCTTCAGAAGCCGCTCGGAGTAAGGCCACGAGAACAGTCACCTCCAGTCCATCACCCACACGCCACAGAGAGCTCAGCGGAGGAAAGGCAGGGAGGGCCTTCTGTAGGAGGAATTCCAGTTTGTTACGTTCACCACGCCAAAGGGAATCAGGGATATAAGACCAGACCATGTGCTGCGCACAGGGTTAAGTATGGGGTCAGGAACCAATGGTCTGAAGGCACAGAGTGGTACAAAGGGGTGGGAAGGGTCAACTGGCCAATAGGGGAAGCAATCTAAGGTAGATTGGCAGTAGTGCTGCAGAGCACCATGGGGGAAGTCGTTTCTTTCAGCCTAGGCAGGGAAAACTACAGTAGATCTTTCCAGGGCAAAGGCTGGAGGTTCCCCTGAGGGGTTTAAGGGTTCCCACCAAAAATGTATTTCCCTACCCTTTTGTTTAACACTGACCTCTGTCTTTCCTTCAATTAAAAGTGCTCTCCACTTCCATGTAAGTTACATGCCGTATGATGACACCCAGGAGGCAAAAGGAAAATGGCAAACTCTACAAAACCAATATAAAAATTTAACACATTTTTGAAGGGATAATAATTAGTAGAATCTGAAGTCTATCTGACATTTGAGCCTAAAACATGAGTCAACAACAGAATAATGGCAAAACAGCTACAATCTAGCACCAAAGAAACTCATTTTGCAGAGTTGCTTTTGTTTCAATTTTGAACCCTGTGACAAGACATCACTTCCTTTAATTCACAGCTCCCACAAAGAAATTATGCCAGAGTGGTCAATTCACAAAAGATTTTATGTATAAGATTTTATTCTCACAAATGACCTATAATTCCAGGTAGTCTTCTGGTTATTAGCTCTTTAAAATGTTACTGATCAGCCCACTTAAGAAATTGAACGTCCTTGAGATAGGCTTAAAAATGCTTAAAAATGTTTAAATCTATAGTTGCTAGAAAACCCCAACTTAAAAATAAAATTTAAAAAAAAATGGGAGAGGGATGATAATCACGTACAGCCAAGGATGTTTTCCAAAACAAATAAAGAAGGAAGTTTGAAATAATAAGACTTATTTTAGAAGTTCTGTGTGGTGAAATATCTCATCTGCAGTGAACACTGAGGAAAATATAGCATATAAAAGAGGAAATTAAACTACTATAAAAATTGCAGAGAAGTAATTTTCTCAGTGGTCTTCCATTAAGATTATTTATTTCATATAGTAAATTGGCTGTATTTTTTCTACAGATTTTAGAATTACTTGTTCAGGTTAAAAAAAAATCTCATTCTTTTAATCAGAAAGATAAAATTGAGAACACACTTGTCTGTAAATATAAGGAGAAAACTACTTCAGGGTATCTGCTAAGTCTTTTGTCTGTTTAAGTTAAGTCTTGCCTGCTATTTGTATTTAACACATTTATCTACAGCCTAACACAAAATGTATATTTCTATAGCAGTTTCTTTCCATCTAAACAGATATGAGATAATTTATTACTTGTATAGTATAAGGACATCCACTAGATCAGATTTTCAGAGGGTTATGCCACACTATTTCACTGGTTGACTTGCTCAGGCTATATGTTCCAGGCACTTCAGTTTTATTCCATTTTTATTCTTTCTAGAAAAGAAATTGACAGTCATAGTAGATTTTTCAAATAGAGAACAATTTAATCATTAATTTAATAATAATAAATAATTTATTATTTTCCCAATTTTAATAATTTTGTCCAGCTCTGAGGTCCTCAGAACAAGAAAGACAATGACCGGTAGGAGCCAGTCCAGAGGGCCATGAAGATGATTAAAGGGATGGAACACGTCTCCTGTGAAGACAGGCTGAGAGAGCTGGTGTTGTTCAGCCTGGAGAAGACACTGGGGAGATCTTGTTGAGGCTCTTCAGTACCTGAAGGGGGCCTACAAGAGTGTCAGAGAGGGAGTTTTTACAAGGTCATGTAGGGATAGAAAAAGGAGGAATAGCTTTAAACTGAAATAAGAGAGGTTTAGATTTGGTATTAGAAAAAAGTCTTCCTAATTCAGAGAGACTCTTTACTATGAGGGTGGTAAGGCACTGGAAGAGTTTACCCAGAGAAGTTGTGGGTGCCTCATTCCTGTAAGTACTCAAGGCCAGCTTGGCTGGAGCCCTGAGCAATCTGATCTTGTGAAAGGTGTCCCTGCCCTTTCAGGGGTGTTGGAAATAGATGATCTTTAAGACAAATCCCTTCAAACCCAGACAATTCTATGATTCAAGTAAAATTGGGAACAAAAAAATAAGGTTAAAATGACATCTTGTTGAGAATTTTAAATTCATATCTAAAATTCACAAGTTGCAACCCTCCATCTAAGTTTTGTGACTTAGGGACTAAAACAAGTTACTGAGTTTTATGAAGAATCAGTAACACTAAAAATATCTGCTTTCACTTCTGAATGATGATAGGATACAGATAAAACCTTAAAGTAAACTCAGAAGATGAAGAATCACTGACAATAATAACTTACAGTCCTGTGCACTATTCTCTCACATCAAGGAGATGGAGGATTTCTTTGTGTTAGGGTGCAATAGTTAAAATGGAAGTACTAAAGACAAAATCAAGGTAAAATAGCAACATAGAACTGCCTAAAATACCAAGTAACTAATAACAGGGCAGGAGGGGTTCCTAATCATTGCTGCTAAGTGCCAAGTATAGGTTATTTGTTCCTAAAATAAGGTTAATGTGGTTTGTGATTTGTTCATAAGTCACTTCATAGTAGCAAGTTCTCTCTTCTGCCACAAGGTCCATCATACACAGCTAGACTAGATGGAGTTGACCTCTATGGGAGCATTTCAGTGTGAGACAGAATTTACACAGCATTTAAACTCACTGGCTCCAAAATGCTAAACTCAGCATATTCCTAATTAATGCAATAATTCACATTATTCATTTCCACTTAGATTTTTTTCTCTCTGCCACATAGCTGAGAAAACAGGCAGTTGGGTTCTTTCATCCTTGTTTTGTATACTTGTGAGAAACAAAGCAGACTTCACAAGTGTTTAATAGTTTCAATTTGATTCATAAATACATCTCTGTCACATGTTGGTAGAGTTTAATTAAGGTCAGTGGTGGTGTTTTGACATAAATATTAATGAATAAAATATTGAATAAAGCCTTCTAAGCATTGTTTTATAAAATCACTCAAGTGATTTACACGACTAACAGTTCTATTTTTTTTTAATATTAATCTCTGAATACTTTCTCTTTTTCTTTTAAAGTTGAATGAGAGAGAAAACTTTTAAAGAGAATAAATCAAAGTTCCCAAAGCTGGTCTTCTGCCCTGAACGATTCCTTTGTGTAGGTTTTAAGTCACCACTGGCCATAGATTAAATTCCTTGTCTTTGAAAACAGTCTTTCCAAATGCACCACCCTAGTATTGCTGCTATTAAAATCAATGGAATTTTTTCACCAATGTTGAATATTTCTGGAAACCATACTTTTTGTATCAAAGCTATTTCTTTTGCATGCATTCACAGGATCTCTTGAAATTACATCATATCCTCTTCACTTTCCTAATGTCTCTGCTTTTGCAGCTATATACTGCAAGATTTTCAACCACAGAAGCATAGAAGTATAGAATCATCAAGATCACCAAGTCCAACCTTTGGCTGACCACCACCACCACCTCAACCTCAGCAGTAACTGCCACATACAGTTGTTTCTTGAACATTTCCAGGGATGATGACTACACCACTTCCCTGGGCAGTCCATTCCACTTTCAGTAATTGCGTGGAATGGCACCAGACCAAAACTAATCCACCATGTGAAAGTGCAAATATCTCCTACAGATCAGTACAACCCTTTTTACGTAAGGCACTGCTGACTCTGAGTGTAAAAGATTTATAGTTTTACATAAAGCTACTTGCAAACACTGAGGCCATCAACCATGTTGACTATCTCACTTTAAGTTTTATACACAAGAATCAATTTCAAGACTGTTAGTGAATTTTTGTGAATCTGATTTATTGCTATTTATTATTACTAAAATCACCATTATTTTTGACTTTTCATAACACCATCAGTAAAATGCAACATGTAAGAATGTTCCACCATATTCCATAAATTTCCAAAACCGTGTTTACATGTCTCTTAGGAAAATTCTTTCTCATGCATAGTGTCATTGTCAAACAAACTCAATCTTCCTGAGGAAGAGGACTCAGAGCATGAAGCAGTATGTGTATGCACTTCAGTAGTCCCTAAAGTAAAAGCTTAGGATGAGAGGAAATCTAAAGACTGAGATAGATAAGACACTGTATGGATCTCCCCGTAGATCTTAACTACTGTTCAATAAAGAGAATTCAAAGTTCCATAAGAATTTAATAATTACCTGATTTATCTGACGTTCCATCAAAAGATATGAATCAACTAATCCTGACAATGATAAATACGTGAAAAACATTTACAGGTCAGTGCTATATCAAACCATGCAGTCTCTATTGGAAATAGAAACCAGTTCTGCAGACATGAATTAGACTATGATTTTAGTTGGTCTCACGTCAATCCAGTTACTTCTGTTGAAATCCCAAAGCTGTCTGAAAATATCCACAAAGTCTTCAGCTAGGACAAAATGTGACATGATGAAAATGACTGAACTACAATCAGCTTAAGCCCAAAAGCTGCTCTGCTGCAAATTGCCCCTTATTTTATTACAGAAAAACTAAATTGCACCCTAACATTCTGTATAATGGAAAATATGAATGAAAATATAGAAAATCAGTGTGATATTATTTCTGTTGTTATACTCTAAGATCATACACTGAAGATAGTTTCCCTGCATACTGTGAGATGAAACAAGAAGGCTCCAGCACCAGTAGCTCTAGCTCAAATTCCACATCTGGAATTGCTTAGTAATGTATATGTAAAAATTATTTTGATAGACAACACAATATAATCCCACTCAGACAGCATTATGCTCCTAAGTAATGTTACTGGCTCAACTCAATAATTCTAAAACTATTGCTAGATATAGATTTTCTACTGCTTTTTTTTGCTCTGTCTCATAGTTAAGTTAAGCTTTTAGTTAACGACTGGAGGCATTGATTCCATAGAAGGACAGCTGTAATGTGAAAAGTACATTTTTTTGCAGATTAATTCCTCCTGCTGGTTTATGAATAGCTGATGTCTCAGTATAACAGAGAAATCCAAGCTGTAGCAATTAGACATGACAAAACATTTTCCACATACTGTTTTGTCTAATGAACTGTCAGAAAGTACAGTTTCCCTGAGTTTTAATTACTTCACCACCCACAGTTAGAACAAGTTCACCTACCTTTTCTGTCTGAGACTTAATTCTTCTTCTCAGATGTGTCCTTATTAAAAGTGAGGGGTCCCAGTCTGTACTTTTGCTAAACAGTGAAATGCAACAGACAGGAACATTATGGTAAGAAGTATCTTTCAGAGCAGCCATTATTTTTCATTTGAAAGAACATTCATCTGCCTACCTATGCATCAAACTAATCAATGCAAGTTCAATCATCAAATTAAGCTTAGACTTTACTTGACAAAGGCTGAGCATTCCACTTATATCTTGAAAAATCTAGTATTAGAAAATTGTCTTGATTTTCTCCATATCTATCATTCCAAGGAAATTATTCTTAAGCATTTGCTGTATTTCATGAAGCTTTTTTCCAGCTACTAAAAAATAGGTATTTTGTTGTGACTATAGCTCAACATACACTAGGGATGAAATCTGGCAAGTGTGGGAAATAAAATTCTTTTGTTAAAATGTTATCCCACAAATCTGAAATAAAAAGTTCTTTGCATTATACTTTGCCAAGACATTTTCCTTATTATCTCTTTTTCTGTTTGTTGTTTTATTAATAGGATTCTCATCAAGACAAAAACCATGGGATTTTGTATTCATTTTGCCACCTCTAAAAGCCTTGCTTGATATGAAGGATGTTTTTATAGTAATGTTATAACACATACAAGAAGAACATAACAATGTTGAAACAGGGCATCTGCATACATAAACTGTCTAATTTTTTGTAACTACAGTGCTCCAAAAGACATGAGACCAAAAAAAAAAAAAAAAAAAAGCTCCTTAATAAAACTTTAATAAAACCTTCATTCAGGAAAAAGGAATTCTTTGGAAGTCTCCCTCACCATATGCTTTAATTTTAAGACTAAGGCTTATCCTGCATCATTTTTTGTGTTTAAAGATTATTGCTAATAACATAGGAGAATAAGAGCATTTGAAAAACCGTGCTTAAAGATGCATAGTTTCACATCTTCTGTGAAATGACCATTTTATGTATAGAACATAATATTTGAATAGGAGATCATATCCAATACAAATTGCCAGAGGTGTTCAGATGTTATGTTCAGGACTCAGTTTTGTATTTCTGCAGATATGGACCTTCCAACAAAGCAAACACTAACCCGTCTCATCTTGAAAAAGGAGATGTTCCCTGCACTGCTTTCCTTTCATTTGGGACCAGTGTGATTATCTACTGAGGCGGGAAATCTAATTTAAGTATTGCTTCTAAAGGGGCACTAGTTCTATGACATCAGGTTTTATGAAGCCAGAGAAGTTTAAAGTAATAATATAAAAAACTTACTGTTTGTTATTTCTGTTTGAAAAAATATCCATTAAATTCTCAGTTAAATAAAAGTCAGAAGGTTTGAGTGCCAAAATATCTCTCTTGCTCAAGACAGACTAATAAAAGGCAAATGGGATTAAAAGATGAAAATGATGTGCACCACTGAGTGATCTTGGGCCTTTATTACGTATTATATACTGAAAGATGGAAACATTTGTTATAAGTTGTTAGCTATAAACTACACAGACAGTCTTGATCAGCAGAATTCTTTATAGCTGAAGAAGAAAATTAATTCTGCAAACTATGTGGCAAACTGGGTTGTCAGCCACAGTAAATCTAGGATAATCCCTGCAATGAAAACTCTTGAAATTACATTACATTTTCAGTACTTCTCTATAATAGTACAAGTTCTATGCTGATGTTCCATTGTGAATACAAATTAAATGTTTTTTCCGTGATTTCAGCAGTGTGTGAAGCAAACAAAATAAACAAACTTTAAAAAACCCCAGATCTTCCAAAGTACATTTGAATCGGGGATTTTATTTGACATAGACTAAAATTTAAGAACATTGACAGTGGAATCTTAATATTAGTTGGGAATATCCAAGTTTCTTTTGTTCTGACTACATGAATGAACCACTTTCCTGACAACGAGACTCTGAGACTAGTCCTGTGATGTTTTGTTTCTGACTTAGGGAACCAGGAGTATTGCTCAAAATTATGTGTGATCCCTGGTGGCTGAAATAAAAACCTCATTCAGTTTAAACTGACCGAGAATGGACAGTTTTCCATTTATTTCTTCCAAACACATCTAAATTATGTTATTTGAAATTATGTTTTAATATAAGGCAAAGGAAAGATGCTGATAAAATTTAAAATATTCTTACAAAATTACAATATTCTTGTTTTAATCATGGTTCATTAAAAGACTGCATGAAATGATAAATATATAGCTGAAAAATAGATTTTTGCAATCTTTGTATGAAAAGTCAAGGTTATATTTAAGTGGAAAACAACATAGACATTGAGTTGGAATTTTAAGTGTTTAATGTTATAGCCAAGAATAAATATATATTTAGGATCCTTCATAGTATCTAGATTTTAATCTTATGTAGTGTTTTTCATGCAGAAATGTCTCAGAGAAATTCTGTACTAATACCAAGAAGTAGATAGAATTCCCATGGTCCTGTAGTAATGAAAGAAATCCACTGTTTTCCTGGTCTTTCTCTATGCGATCATTTCTTAACTGGGCGGGATGTCATGCTGCTCTTTATTTTTACACTTAAGATCATGGACACATGCTTCTGAGCTGAAATAGGACTCCTGGGCAGGGTAATGAGGAAGTCCCTGCTGAAGCCAGTGAGGGCCATTAGGACCTTCTTACTGCAGTGAGAAGCAGCCCATTCTTACAGTTGCCAGACCCTGCACCTCACACCTTTTAACTCAGGCATTGCTCCAGTTAAAGGGAAGGTGCAACAGGTGTAAGCTAAAGAGCACAGGAGCTATCACCACCATCTATTATTTCTCCTACAGACCAGAGTTCCGCTGTTCTTGACACTGCAGATGAGAGCTCTTCCAAACATGGGGCATGGCTCCACTTCATAAGGCAGCGAAGGAAACAAGGGCATAAAGGGGAAGAAAGATGGGTGAAATGTACATTTCTGTGCAATGAGCACTCTCACATCATCTCCTATTTAAAGAGTTATTGGGAATTGCCTGGCTTTGGTTTTTTGCTTTTTTTTTGCTCCCTCCCCTGACTGAGGTTCCATAAAGCCAACAGTGGGGGCTCTGAACAGTTGAAGGGAATCCAATTAACTCATTTTTCTCATTTAATTTGACAATATAAGTGGTTTCACTCTTTATAATGTATGCATTTACAAATATATGTGTTTAACTTTCCGTCCCAGTGATGTTTTTGAAAAACTGTACTGGATTGTTTCTTTTGGAGTTTGCTTTTATGATGTATGTATGTTTGTTTGTTTGTTTGTTTGTTTGGGTTCCCCCCCCCCCCCCCACCCCCGAGTTATTTGCCTTTCTAATTTCTGGGATGGAAATATTTTGGATTGTACAGCACATTAGTGTTGAATAGTCTCTCTGTCCTTGAGTGTTAAAATCCAGTAAGTTTCTGATTACAAGATATTCTCAGTTAGTCAGGGATTAGGGGAGAGCAATGATAATCAGTTGCCATTACAAAGCAGATGCTGCCTTCTGACCTCTCGTTATAAGAATATAACCACATCACCTGCCCGATTTTTATGACTGATCTTTTTCATGACTATACATGGCTCAATTAATTGGACATTATAATTTCAGAAAATTTCTATATGTCTTACAGGGTTTTTATGACAAGCTCTTGGTTTAATTAAATTAAGATGGCTGTGTTTGTCATGTTTTATTTACTTTGCAATGCTTAATTTGATTAAGAGAAATATAGAGAAATAACATTTGCAAGAAGTATCTGTGTGAAAGATAATTCTCCATATCCTATTATTGTGTAGATATGATTTTTGAGGGGTAGCCTACTATTAATTCCCATCTTTCAATATGGGACAGATTGAGATTCATCTGTGTTCAAAAATATTTAGTCTATTTAAGCATTGGCAGACATCCATTCTGAGATTAATTCCTGGTGACATGGTATTGCTTTTTAGAACACACAGGATCAGTTCTGAAATGAACAGGGAACAATGAAATGATTAAATTGCTAAGTTTTGCATGTTACTAAACATGGTTATGGGACCCATGCTTGGGAAAAAGACAGATTTTTTTTTTTTTAACCAAAGAAGTGCCAGCATCATTCCTTTATATGCAAAAGGAGGGGGTAGAAAAAGCTTGGAGTAGTCTAGGGACCAGTTACAGGTGCAGTCTGCTACATTCACACACAGCTGTAAATTTCTTTGGTTGCTTCGTATGCGGGTATGAAGTTTGATTTTATAAAGATATCACACTGATCATCCTTTGGCCTTAATCTGGGCATTTCCAGAGCTGGCAGAATGACCTAATGTAATTCTAGGTAAGTACAAATTCATCTCAGTGGAGCTGTAGCAATAGTATGCACCACAGATAAAGAATATGAGAATATATGAGATATATTGCTAAATGGAATTTTATGTGACTTTTACAGTTCTTAAGTACTATTGAATGAAAAAAAAATGCTCATATGAATGTTCAAGGAAAATTAATAACAAAGCCTGGAAGCATTATGCAGTGAACTGAGAGTTGCTAGGCAAAACAAAGTTGTCAAATACAATTTTTTCTAAAAGAAAAAGTACCTATTGTTGGTTAAAAATATTAGTTAAAGTACTGGTAATAAAATTGCTAATTAATTGCACAGAATGAAACTTCAGATCTTTAAAATGACGGCATAACTTATCTTGAAATGATGAAATAAATATCTAAATAAATAAATTATCTATTAAGTTGCCAAGTCTTAGGTAAAATTTACTTGCACTGAGAAATAATTTATCATCAGCTAATCTTTGTACCAAAGGACACTTCTGTGTTCAAAACTGAACTAATTACTGAAGTCACTGACAGCAGGAACTTGTATTTCTTCACATTTCTTCATCTGTGAGTGTGGGCATTTATTTCACTTCTCCATGGTCTGGCACTCAAACCAAAAATTTAAGCTGCAAACTTTTTTGCACTCCTTTAAGTGCATTGTTTACACCAGACAGAAGGTTCTGCTATAGATCTGTCTCTCTCTCTCTCTCTCTCTCTCTCTCTCTCACACACACACACACACACAAAAACAAAACAAAACAAAACAAACAAACAAAAAAAAACCCAAAAAAAACCCAAAAAAAAACCCAAAAAAAAACCACCAAAAACAAACCCACAAAAAAACTTGCTCCTTCCCACCTCATTTTTTTCTGTTGAGACATATATGGTTGTATGTTGTGGCTGATGTATTTTGCAACTGACATTCATATAGATTTACTAGGCACAAGGGACTAGGTCATTGGTAAACCCTGTCTTATTTATGCATGAATTTATTGATCATAGAGGTCATTCAGCATATAAATATAGAATTGCTGCAGCATTGATTTCTCTAAAATGCACGTAAACCTCCCCCTTTGTGCTTAAGTAGCCATCTGAGGCCACACAGGAACAGACATGGTGTGGTTAAGTCTCTCATTTTTCCAGCCTTGAAGAGTCAGTCTGTGCTCCATGGCTGATGCCTTTGTCTCACCGTGATGGATTAAACAGACACACGATGCTGGGAGCCTGTGGAGGGTGCTTTAGTAGGCTAAACCCCTCACATTCTCACCCATGCCATAGGTAGCTTGACAGAAGGCTAGAAGCACAAAGATTTAGGTGCACCTTCAGGATGTGAACATATTATCCGTCTCAGGAGAGAAATGCAGTAAGAATATAATACTTCCTAGAACAGCACCAGGTCAGCCAGCTTGGCCCTGAGTGTTATGCTGAAATCTTAACCGCAGTGAGTGCAGAAGGAATGCTTTCAAAAATAAACCAATAATATACACTGGGTTCAGTAGAGGAGCTGATCCTGGTTTCCTCATCTTGAGAGATCTTTTTCCTTTGCATGTAATTGTATACAGCAAATTGTCCTGCCAACTTGCAGCTTCCCTCCCTTTCTCTAATACTGATCTCCAGTACTAGAAAAGGATAAATATTGTTTTTCAAGAGGGTGGCTTGCCTCTTTCATACAGTCTATCACTGTCCTTTCCAACATCTTTCATCATATGATCTAACAACTGCCTGAAAATAGACCTGTCTGCTCCCGTGTCTCAGACAGCACATCAAGACAGACAGAGACTTCTAAGAGAAGAAAAGAAAAAACACTGAAGAAAAGGAATGCTACAGATCTAGATGAATCCATTCAGTCAGCCCATTAAATTCTTGTCAAATCTCTTCAGGGAAGAGATTAACCTCTTCAGAACTCACAGCTGAAGAGTCAGAATTACTATCACTTTCTTTAGAGAATCAAGCAAAGGGATTAGAGAGGACTGTACATGTTGCCCTCCCAGATCCAGTTAATGATCCATCTACTGTACTTCCCAGATATTTAGAGGTAAACCCCCTGTAATGCTGGTAATTTTAAAGTGGAATGTTTGTAAGAATTTTGGTCCCTTAAAATTAATTCCTTTCCAGAAAAAGAATTTTCCCAAAGAGATCTGAGGGAAGCGAAATTATCAACACTCTTTTCCAGGAG
Source organism: Phylloscopus collybita (assembly GCA_027886175.1). Lineage (NCBI taxonomy): Eukaryota > Metazoa > Chordata > Aves > Passeriformes > Phylloscopidae > Phylloscopus > Phylloscopus collybita. The sequence continues at coordinate 41,386,132 of JAJNNQ010000006.1, read as the reverse complement.
ATCTGTACAAGCCTCATACAGAAATAACAAGGTGCAGTTAGGTGGTAAAGAAATATTACTTGAAATGATGAGAGAAGATTTGGACTTTTAAAGCTTTCTTCTTGAACAAGAAATTTAGGGTAGCCAACTGTTGTTATATAATTTTTTATGCCTGGTTTTAATTTCCCTGGGATTTAATTGTTATAGTCAGACCTACTGAACATTGCAAATCATTCTGTTTTATCCAGAAAAATTATATTACACCCAAAGGAATTCAAAGTAATTTTATTTTTTGATGGACTCAGCTTCACATCACCAGCAGAGATGAGATCAGTATTGGATCAAAGTTCTAAGAGGCAGGCAGTGGGCATGTGAGGTATAGTAAAATGTACCCAGATGTCTTCACCAAGACTTATGTTATGAACAAAGCCTCCATAACCCTAAATCCAGTGATCAGTAATCATTTAACACTAGTCAGCCATCTGAAAATTAAAATTCTGTGTACCAGTCAATGCATGGGACTATGATGTCTCATCTTAGACAACAGCTAATATTTCATTTTGCAGAAGGAAAGAAAACCCTCAAATTTTCAACAGATATATGCAGACTTCTCTGGAGCTAAAGGTGGAGAAACAAATTATTATTATTAAGTGTTAGAGAATTATTTATCTTTGATTGCTTACTTTAAATGAAGTCGAGTCCTGACACGTTGAGTCCTATATGAGTGATCACAAAGGGAGGGGATGAAACTCAACAGATTTTAAAAGCAAAGCAAGTATTCCAACAACCCTTTCTTTACTCCCTCCCCTTTTTGCCATAGAAATAGCCATTCAAACACAACCACATAAAACAAACAAAAAAAAATGCTTTTAAATAAATTCCTTTCAAATTATATGAAATCTGATTCTAAATTCCCTAATGGCAAGTGCCATCACTCTTGATGTTTGGTGTTTAGCTACATTGCTACTCCTATGTTGCTAAGACGTGTCATCTCATTTCCAAGTTTAATGCTTTGTAACTTTGATTTCCAGCAACAGTATTTTGTCATATCTTTATTATCTTGAAAAGTCCTCCAACAGCAAACAGGTCACCTTTCATTCTCCTTTCTTATGAATGGAAAACCTACGCTAATCTGAATTTAAGTAATGTTGTGAGCATCCTTTGAATATTCATTGTATTTTAATGTTCTTCAATACTGAGCAATAGACATTACAAAAATATTTTCTCAAAATTCTTCATTTTACTTACTTTAAAAAAATATAAATTTTTTTCAATTAATCTTTGTTTCATACTTTTTCTTAAATTCAGAAAATACTACAAAATAAATCCCTCAATAACATGTTTTGTTGTTGTGTGAAACAATCATTTTTTTGTTACTGTTATTTCTCTATTGTGCACAATGATGAATTTTCAGCCATTAATAGTCCTTTTACAACTCCCTACATATAGACTTTTTGTTACTTTATTCTAAAAATTATAATATATGATCCAACTATAGGAAATGTATGTACATACATGGAAATATAGACAGCAATATAGGAATGCTATACTGTACATTTCCTCATGTATATTTTAAAATATAATTTTAGGATACAGAGATTAAAGAAATAGAATGTGCTTTTATTATTATGAAGATTCTCACTGGAACAAATACATTTGTTTCAAAGACTACAAGATGATATGATTTCACAATCTGTCCTGATCGGAGAACAGCAAGAGATTACTTTTAAATCCACTGCCTCCTTCATTCTTGCAGGATTAGCTAAGAGACAACGTAAATGCAGCCTTTCTTTCTGAAATCTTTGGGACTTTTTGAAAGTTGCTTTGTCCAGCCAAAACATCTTCCATAATAGCAAATTTATGGCTATTTTCACATATATACAGGTAAAAATAACAGAACTAATAATGAAGAGTGGTATTTATCTTCTCTAACTTAGTATTCTAAAAGTTAGCCAACTTATCTAAAATGACTGGGTAGGGTATACCATCCAAAAGACAGGCCTGCAGCCAATTTATTAATTCACACCACTACCTTCTTATTACCATTACCTCCCAGAATCTTCACTTCTCAAGGTGCCCAAAGGAGCTGAGCAGTTTCCTAGTCCTGAGGCAGCTGCACAGTTTCAGTGTGCACATCCCCACACCACTCTACAAGGATGGAAGGGTAAGTGACACAGGGGTGTCACCAGGTGCATTCTGCAGACAGCTGTTCCTGCTGCAAGGGTCACCAGTTTCCAGCTGTTCCCCAGCTGTTGGACACACTCAGTCACCAATTTGTTGATAACCCTCCTTTTCACAGTCAAGATGAACCAAATTGGACTTTTGGGATGAGCTATTTAAAACGTCTAATCCTTTTTGAGTGAAACACATTAGGGATCCCCAGGGTTGGTGAAAACTAGCTGGTTTAATTTAGATGGTTTAAAAAAGTAAATCCTGGGTAACTTAGAACATTTTGACCATAAAGGCATGCAAGCCAGCACAGTTAAGTGATCATTCACTGTTATACACCCATTTTAGTTGCAAATTAGACAGCATAAAGACTGAGGTCTGTACTGAAGTGACATTGGTAATGCACTTCACACCTGGGAACTCCTCATCTCTCTGGTCTTACAGAGGTCAAACATTTATTGGAACACTCAGGCACAGAGCTGACACTCACAGAAGTTCAGGGTTTATTTGCTTTAACCATGTTGAAATGTGCCTCCTTGCTGTAAATCTGTGTCCTTTATAAATCTCATGAGAATAAAGGAAGTCTGATGTCATGTGACTTTGTAGCTCTCATCTGGATTGTCTGGTGTCCCCTATGTTTCAGGTGCCAATCAAGGTGTTCCCAACCCCTCCCTCACACATGGACCCTCAGGTGTCAGATTAGACACTCTCGTCCACATATGGCACCAGCAAGGTCTTCCTTTACCACTTCAGAATCCTTTTATTATATTCACATTCATATCTTTGGCATATTGAAGATCATCACATCCTCTTTCTGATTTGATCAGAAAGCTTTGGGATGTTCTAGGTGTGGATACACTTACATATATAAATACAAAAAAAAAGACGTTCCATTGTTTAATAAAATTCCTGATGCGTCACCACAAAATACAATTCACTACGAGCAAGAATTTAAGATGTTTACATGAAAGTGCTAAAAAAAGTACATGCTGAAAGCACAATATAAGTCTCTGTAATAAATTATAGTTTACTGAAAAAAAAAAAACAAACCTCCAAAAACATTCATTTTTAATCCAGGCAGGGTGCTTTTCAAATTTTTTTTTTTTTATTTTATCTTTGTGTGTGTAGTACTTCTTGTAAATAATTAGTATATGGTTTGCATTTAAATATTATGTAGACATCAACAATCTTATCAGAGATATCTCTGGAAGAATATTGTAAATTATGAAAGGAATTTAACCACTTTTTAGTTTTAAATTAATACTCATTTGAACTATAGTATTTTAATGGTGTTAAACAAAAGCCTTTTGTTTCATAGATACACCTATGTTGCACAGGATCTTTTGCTGTACCACTCCCCAGTTTCATGCTTTAGGTGTATCACTGCTATATATTCTTATGTTACACCAGAAACTTTGAACTTAGGAAAAACAAAATGAAACAAAACAACACAACTGCAAAAAATAGTCTGACCAGAGGAAAATCCCAGAAGGAAATTAAAAATTAGTTGCAAGACAACTTAGTATAAAGGAGGCTAGCTGTCGGCCAAGTGCACACAAGCTTGTCTGCACCTCTCAGCTTCTGAGCTAGAGGTGTTTTCCTGGTGCTAATCTGTCTCTCAGCATAAATGTGGGCCTTGAAAATATGCCTGATAACACTGGTAAAGATGAGGATATCTACAAACTCCTCTGCTCAGGAAGAGTTTCCTCCTACACAGGAAGCAAAGCTGCATAAGGAAGCCATGCACCAGGGCCAAGCCTGGATGTCTTCTCATGCCCCCTTCCTTCCACTCCAGTAGCTTCTAAACGCTTCCACAGCAACTCCTGCTTTAGGTTTCTTTCCAACAGGATAGTTCAAACCTGGGGGGAGGCATACACACCTTTCCTCACTGATCTTACGTTATGTACCCAGATTATTCTCAGCTGGACCTTTGCGTTTCCTCATAGTACAATGAACAGAGATTTCTCCTTCTTCCGGGAAGAGGAAAACTTCTGTTCTCTTCTATTTTCTGTACGAGGGAAACTCTTGTCTACAGTGCCTCTGAGCAAAAGTTTCAGGCCCATGTAGGATTGTAGATCTCTAATGATCCTTTTCAGGGAGCAAACATATTTAGCTCTTCAGTATTCTTTTCTTCACTGGAACCAGAGAGAAAGGAGCTTGTATCAAACTGGAATAAATGCAATTCCATTTGTGCTCTGATTCTATTCACTCAGAAAATTCCTATCTGTGCAATCTGTTGTTTAAATTAAGTTTTCTAAAATTCTAAAGTTATGGGGTTGTTTGGGGATTTGAGGGTTTGTTTCTTTGGGTTTGTTTTTGTTTTTGTTTTTAATATTTAGATGGGGTTCTAAATCTTGATGCTTGATCTAGCCTATAATCATTTATTGTAATCAAGCTGTCAAGTGCTTTCCTATGAGCTGTGGTAATTTGGGAAATCTTTCTATGCACCATTTGTGGTCTCCAGCTGATATCATGCTATTAAATTGACATATTATAAAATTACAGTGTTTGGATGTGACTTTTGAGGCGGGGCTACATACATACTTTTCCATTCCACATCAGGGCAGCCCACACAGGTTTTTGTGCCTTGGCACTGAGCTGTAGGGTCCTGACTACACAGAAGGGTGTCATATGTGAGCTAAGCACTTGGGGAGAACGCATTTCAGAGTGCACAGCTAGAAGCAGTGTGCTCAGGCTCCAGAGATTTACAGCATATGCAGTCCTATAAAATGTAATGCTAAAAGAACCATCTGGAGAGCATCCAGTCAGGGAGGCAGCTCTCACGGAGATCTCTGCCTGGCATAAGCCAGAATCAAACTGTGTATACTGTCAACAAAATTTGTGGATGTTTTTTTCTCTCTCTTTTTTTTTTTTTTTTTTTTTTTTTTTTTTTTTTTTTTTTTTTGCAGTTGGTTTTGTGCTTTGTTTTCTTTGGGTTGTTTTTTTTTCTAATTCTATCATGCATTATTAACACAATGCCTAAATAATTATTTTTATTATATTTAAGACATTGAAAAAAGAAAAGGCCTTTCAGCAAAGAGAGGACAAAGAGTAACTTGGCAGAGACAGAAACAGCAGGGCAGGACATGAGCTATTTAAGCTAAACTGTAACAAGGGTACAACTGAGAGGCATCTGGGTGGGGCAGATATGATAGGGAGAAAATGTATGCCAAAGACGTATTTCAGATGATGATGAAGAATATTAAAAGGGACAATATGAGCTACAAAAGGAGCTATGGCCCTTCAATGACCCTGGTTCCTAATCATGTTTCTACATAAGCCAACTGGGAACTATTTAGTTATACTTCTGCATAGTTAATTGTGCTTTTGACCCCTTTGAAGAAATAAAGCAGAGTAATGTAGTGATAAAATGGCGGATTCTTTTATAGGGATTTACCAAGTAATCACTTCACTAGTACCAGTTCTTCCTGTGTGGTATAGCACATACACTTCCCATTGCCTGGAGCAACTAGTTGGCTGGGAAAGACAAAACAGAATTACTTCTCCTAAATGAGCTATGCCCCTTTACATTTTGGAATAAATGCAAACTTCCAGTTGTTCTAAAAAGTGGCTGAAAAATATGGAAGAACTCAAAAATCTTTCTTTTTTTCCATTTTTCCCTGCAGCCGAAATATCTAAATCACACGTGTTTCCACCAGATCTACAAAACTCATTGGAGATTAGTAAGAAAAAATTATCACAAGCATGCCTGGCCCTTCTCCACAGTGTACAGATAGAATGAGGAGAGGGAGAGAGGCTCTGTTTTCACCCATCCATGCAGTGCTTGAATAAAATTGTGAAGGACAAACTGTCCTGTTGAGACACTAGAGAAAAGAGGACACCTAACTAGTGTAGCTAAATCATGTGTCCTTAAGAAAAGGTATCTCCCTATGCAGTTTAACAGAGCCTTAAAATACTCCACCTAGAACACAGGGCTGTTCCAAAACCTTCTAACACATAAACTGGCAGAATTTGGTCCACTGCCAGGAGCAAAAGTATATTCAAACTAAACTATGCCAAAAAGATATTTCTGGGGACAGTTTTCGTTCACATAATACTTGTGAACTGCAGTATAATGTTACTTAAAGCTTCACAGGTTGAATGTTTTACCAGCAGAAAACTAGAGAACTCTGCAATATCTTTTTGGTCGTTAAATCCTTTAACTCCCCTGTATCACCATATTTACAGAGCACAATACTCATTTCTAAGCATTATTTGCTTATTTAAGACCAGCTGCTTCCTAACCCAGAATGCCATTTAAACAAGTAATCCTAGCTCTCTGACAGCCTTACTATTTGCCCTTTCAGTAAACTTTTTTTTTCCCTTCTGGTATGTGAGCACTTGCATTCTCATCTGCAGTTCAGCTCCCAGATTCTCAGAAGGCTACTGCTTTGCTGTGAGGGTGTGATTGTAAAAAAACCCTAGTTTTTATTAGCAGTAAACCTATTCACACCCCCAATCAACCCTGAAATTGATATTCTTCATCTGATCTGCATAGGTCATCTGGCAGGTCAGTGCCTCTGTTACATTACACCAGTGTTTTTGCACTAAGCCAGTTAACAAGGTTAACTAGAAACGTGACAGACAGAAGAGAGAAGCTGGACACATGGCACAGATTATTTGGCTTAGAAACTAGCAGAGCTTTCTCTGTGGCAAGAATATATGAATAAATGATTTGCGACTCAATCAAAATAATTTTCGTTGGTTTTTTTTTCTGAATGTCAAAACTCTTGTGAGACCAAATCATGTTATTCTCTACCTGTTCAACTACAGCAGACTCGTCTTGAAATAAACTGTTTGCCTTAAAGCAAAGCAAAGCAAAGCAAAGCAAAAAAAAAAAAAAAAAAAAAAAAAAAAAAAAAAAAAAAAAAAAAGAAAGCTATTTCTCTTGCTGGCAAGACTTAAGAGAAGAGTTTTATAAATTTAACTGCCAATATACCATCTGCCTCTGCTGCTCCTTTGAGCCTAGCTCTTCTAATTGTGTCTTTAACAGATGACAAAACCCCTACATTCCTCTTGGGCACTGTAAAATAATAACAATTAAAACATGAATAATAATAATGAAGCACACACAGTGCAGAAAGCCTGCAGCCTGAATAGGCTGCTTATTCTGCAGGAAGTCTGTGCACATTTTGTCTTGAGAGATGATATTAACAGGTGCTCCAGCCTGGAACTGAGGCCACCAACCTCGGAGAGCAATTTTGCACAGTAAGCGACCCACTGCAGCAAACTCTGTGTTCTGCATCACTTTATGTTTTTTAGTTTCTTCTGACCAGAAGCAATTTTAGTAGGTTTGCCACCAACCAGTGGGCTGAGCAAGCTGTGTTTTAGGCATGAAACTCGTTAGCTACCCCTTTTTCCATCTGCTGTGGTTGGCACCTCAAGCCAAAGTGAAAAATCAGTTTGTTGCAGTTTTTGATGTGTTCCAAATAATTTTCTACAGCTCTGATAGTTTAAAGCAAAATGTTACTTCACACACTTGGCAACAGAAGTATCAGACTTATGTAACAGATCTGGGAAAAATCTGCTGGGAAAAAATTGCAGTCACTTCTCCCAGCTGCAATATGTGCTGAGGGAGCTTGGGTTATGAACTCAAATGTTCTCCAGGTGATCTTTGAGTCTTTAAAACAATTGGTACATCATGTAAATAACAAGCATTAGGCTTCTTTAACATATACCACCAGGCTGTTCCAACTCCGACTGAGGGCTGGTGCTCAGTCACAGCCCTGCTCCTCCTCTCCATCCAACATGTCCAGTTTGGGCAGTGAGTGCAGCCAAGGGTTTCACTTTCTCCAGTGTTCAGCCCTGTGGCAGCAGACCTGGGTGGTTAAACTCCACTTTTGTCCTAACATTAGGGCAGAGGGCACTCTCAGGGAACTTTTCTGAAGACTTCTCTGAACTTCTAGAGGCTTTTAAAAATATATCTTTTTAGTTTGACCCTTTCAGGATGTTCAGGAAAAACTCTCTTTGGGGAAAAAGTTAAAATTTTAGTGGAAACTGCTGAAATTGTGAGTAAGGTTATTTGTAACTTGTGATTATCTCCAAGCAATAATTTATGTGTTCATAAATTTAGTCCCCCATTAATGTTTTCCACTCTGTCCACAGATGCTCCGTGAAGATTTTAGCTGTTTTTCCTTTCATGGTGGAACAGCAGCTGTGTCTTTAAAGGCCTTTTGACATTTTAATATGGAGCAGTGCTTTCAGCAAAATTATCTTCCCACATAAGAAATTTTCTTCTCTCTTTTCTGTGAAGTTTGAAAAATGATTCTGAAATTCTTATTTTCTGCAAAACCAAAAAAACTAATTTTTCTATCTTTCCTGATCCCTGGTTCCAGTTTAGTCCTGGAGTAAGGTTTCCAGATTAAAAAAAAAAAAAAACAAAACCAAAAAAACCCCAACCAAACCAAAAAAACCAACCAAACAAAAAAACTAAACCAAAAAAAACAAGCATATGTATAGATGTCCATGAAGTTAGAAATAATTATTTAAAAATCCTATACTGATGGAGGAAATACGATCGACTGTAACTTCAGAAGTGCCTCCAGGTTATTGACACCCAGAATTTCCATAGCTGGTATAAAAACAATGAATATTCAGGACTCATGGTCAAATACCCTTTCCTCATGTTTTTCTCCTTTTTTATGCTAACTATAATCTAATAGCAGAGTAAAGCTTAGATAGATGATGATATCTGCTTTTAAAGCCTACTTAGCAACTTTTGTCTAGTGCCTGAAGCTAATGGCTTATAACTGAGTTCAAAACACTGGAAAACACATTTTGTGTAAGAAGAATTCTTACAATCAAATATGTTGCAACAAAATGCAACTGACAAATTTGATTTTACTTGTTATCTTAAGTTTTTTGATAGATTATAATCAGGGAAGTAGATTAAGCCCCGTGATTTTTATTGTAGGTTTCTGCTTCCATAATCAAGTGAAACTTGTAGTATGAATAAAGATAAATATAGAAACATATGATTTGCTTATAGCCTGCTTGACAATGCAAATTTCTGCTACCACAGTCATAAAGCACTGAGAGCCATATACTAAAAAGCATTTCATTTAGTTTTAGGATTTGCCATGGATTTCTAATCTTCCATAGTTCTTACCTTAATTATTTCCCCTAGCTATATAAAAATCAATTGGAAAGTAACTTTGCATTTAGCAGAAACATTGAATATTTTTTTTAAATGATCATGACATAATAACTCTTTATCTAACCAATTTTTCTGAAGCTTTACTTGCATGGTGATCTTGGGATGAGCTGTAAGAAGGTTTCTGCCAAATGTTGTAATAGAGCATTTGTCTTCAAGATAACTTTTTATTTACAGTTTTTAATGTCTCTCTTTTATTTGGGAAAGTATATGCCTGCTTGCAGCCAATTATCAACAAAATATTTCACAAAAGGCTATATAGAAATATTTGTATAAATTCTTTGGAGATCATGAGAACATTATTAGTACATAACTGTATTAAAGTGCCAGGCAGCTCACTTTGGTGGAGTTACAATAAATCACCGTGTGTCTGATCAACACTTACCTGGCTCTCTCCAGGTCAGTGAAGAGAGATTCACTTCGCTCAGCTGAATGGTTTAGCTGCTGATATTTTCCATCTCACCTAGGCATAAGAAGTGGCTCCTGCATGGCAGTGTAAAAACTGTCTGGTAAAAAATAAGAGCAAAAATGGCTTATTTTAGAAGTAACCAATGCCTGGTCCAGGCAAGTAATAAGAATTTATGATAACAGGCCAGGCATCCAATAACCACTGAGGACAAGCATTTTGTCATGTTCTCCAAGCCTACATTTTGACTGGAGAAAACAAGTCTTTCTGAAGAGAAGGAACCAGAAAAACAAACGAAAATATAGATCCTCATTAATTACTGAGGAGTGCAAAGAAAGCATGGTAAGAATATTGTTGAGAAGTCATTGTAATGGGAAAGATAAGACGCTTTCTCTGGTTTTGGGAGTGAAAGACAGTTGGGAAGGAGCAAATGAGAATATTATATTTTTTAAAAAGTGCCAGAAATTGGCTCTGTAATACCTTGGTCATACAAACAGGTTAGCTAAACTAGAGGACCATCTTTGGCAGAATGTCCTCTAAGGGTTTGTAAGAGCAGAGCTCTTGCTAGCACCTATCAAATGTGTCTTGTTCTACCCAGGCAGTGCAAAGGTCAGAGAGAACCATTGTAAGGCTAAATCAATTTTGGCCACTTAAAGACTAGTTTAGAGAAAGTTATGGTGTTAAATGCTATATTGAAAAAAAAATTTGGTTAATTTGTGTAATATTTTCAATTTTTTTTATTGTGTTAGACCTACCAGATCTGTGATCTAACCTATATGCTGTAATAATGAAAATACCCCTGCCAAACACTGTACAGTAGTGCATTTTTTTTTTTTTTTTTGGAGTCATTTACTTCAGTTTACATTCTCCCTGAAATTCATGTGATGTCTCAAGCTGGTAAGAAACTATCTGAACTTTCATTTTCATTCTTTTTCCAACTGTTTCATTAACCAAAGCAGAATAAATACACATATGGATTGCAGAAGTCCTCTAGGCTATTGGCCTATTGTTTTCATAATCTTATTTTTAAAGGTCAAAACATCCTGCAATGTAACAGAGGTGAACATGGGGGAAATGAAAGATTCTTAATATACCTAAAAGGCTGGAAGTATTGTACATTTTTCATCTGGGGAGAACAAATTTTGAAAGTTAGTGTCATGAAAAGATTTTACACTGAGCCTTTAAGGCCAGGCACGAAATGTACTACACCCTCTGCCTCATTTCATTAGTTTTTCCCCATTACAAGCTGGCTGCAAAACGACCCTTGTCCTTTTTAGTAATGCTGGAGAAATTTCCCTCTGTCTGGAGCCTGCCACACTGGCAACATCCTCCGTCGGGATGTGACCTGCAGAGGAGCAGTGCTGTGCAGCACAACTTTGGTAGCTGCCCGTGGCAGGCCATACCTCAATGGCCTGTTGTCTCCACAGCTGACTTTTATGAGAAGAGGAAAAGGCTCAGCAGGAGAAAACAGACAAATGAAAGGTCAAATATTTACAGCAGAGCTGTAAGACAAGAGGTCTGAAATCCCGAGGCAAGTGGTGGCAGGGAAAACAAAACATGGGGTAAAGTACAAAGACACAATAATTCACTCTAGATTGCCATCCAACACATTATCAAATATCATGATTTATAACGCTTATAATTCATAGGCAATACAAATTACACTTTCAATCACTTTAGGCTTTTGCACACAGTTAGAGAAATAGGCATTAAAACTTGTGGGAATCTAGATTCCAAGCTATTATACAGGCTCTTGCCAAGTACTTGGTATAGGATTTAAAAAAACAATCAGAGACTGATAAGTTCTTTCTTTCAAATGAAAAAGTGTGTTAATTAAGATTTGTAATTCTGTAAATATTTCTATGTAAGAGATGAAATTATTATTTAGTTTTAGTTCACAGAAATTTTCAGGCATGAAAATTTCATATGATGCATGAAAGCTGTAGTCATCTTTTTTTGTTGTAACTGCTGTGATACAAAATTTCTATTACATTGTTAAAGGATATTAAAGAGAATAAAGCTACAAATTTTCTCTCCCAGAAGAGAAAACAAAAAAACCCCACCACCTCATAATTTCATATTTGAAAAACAAAAGTACTCTGCTGGTTTCCAAACCAAAGAAACAAAATTAAATTTATGTACAATAAATCAAAGATTGGACTGGTAAAAAAAAATTTAGAAGTACTAAAACTGCTATATCCCTGAAAATATAAATATATATATATATATATATAAACCTATCAAAATAACTCTAATCTTTACAGTAATTATTACATTTTATGTCCTATAATCTATACCTAAACTTAGCAATCAAACTTGATGGTCATTTTTTCAAAGGAAAATGTAGGAAGAGGTACTTCTTGACTGAGAAAGCTTGTCACTAAATAGGAATCAGCTAGATGAGGATTCCACACAAATCCAGCCCAATGGGCACCAACTTCAGAATAACTTTGATTTTAATATTTAGCTTGTCTGGAGAGATTGCTGGAATTCAGATCCATGATTTTACAGTTTTGCCTTTAAAAACCAAAACCCAAGCTATCACTGGAAAGCAAAAATAAGAAAACACCTCTTTTTATTTACATATTTGCTCCTAAAAAACTTACGCTCTCCATCAGGATGGAAAGATTTTGAATGGAAGGGGTGCCAGAGCTGGTGGGGCCGTCTATCAGTCTACGTGTAAATCTTCCTCAGAGAAGCACTACCCAAGAAATTCTCTCCTCTCCTCTTCTCTGGAAATCAGAAGTATTAAGGTGATTTGGGTCATGTCTATGAACAGCAAAGGTAAAGTTTCCTTACCTCTGCAGGCTTATTGTATCTGCACGGTGTGATTTTGATTCATCTGTATTCTGTGCTCATTCTTGAAGTTGAAAGAAAAACCGAAGTGTAATCATTAGCAGTTCTGCTTCATTAGCAGCACTTGAGACATTTAAACTGACCTCTTAGACAAAAATGGCTCCTTATAAGGGCCAATGAAAGGCTTCTTTTTGACAGTTCAGTCAGGGATTGAAACAGTTCCGCCAGGGATTCAGTTTTCAGATAACTCTGATATTCTAAATATTAAAAACAAAACAAACAAACAAACAAACAAAAAACCAACCCAACCCAACCCATACAAATGTAGTCTGATAATGTACTTCTATAAGGCATGACATTTTCTCTAAAAGCCATACTTTGGGAACAACTTCATATGCTCCAAGCAATTATGCAGTTGATTTAATTAAGTTAGACTCCACCCAGCTCCCAGCTCCCTTTTGGGGAAAGATATTTTAAAGGCATTTATATGGATTACAAATTAATTTGTTAGCTTAATTTTATTATGTAGCGCTGATTTTTAATAACATTTTTCAAATAGATTGTTTACCAAAATGGAGTGGAAGATTATTGGAGAACCAAGACACTGCAAAATGGAACCCAAATATAGATTATGTTATTATGTTATTATGTTATTATGTTAGAAAATAATTATGAGTATCATTTGTAAGTTTTCATAGTGCTTGGCTGAACTATCCGATACATACTGACAGCCCACTGATTCAGAGTAAAAAATGTAAAGTTTGTTTTTCAAAGAGATAAGTGTTGAAACACACGTATACACAACTCCTCCCAGCTAAAACCAACACAGCAGTTTGCCTCCTCCCGATTCCATCATCAACCTCTGCTTCTTACTGACTGAAATGATTGCTTTGCAGAACTCATTATTTTGTAAGTCAGCTTTAAAGAAAATAATACATTCCATCTTTGCACTTATGTCTGTACTAGCAAAGTAATTAAAGCAAGAACTCAGATTTGAGTCGTCTGACTTGACCATCTATTGATAGAAGAGACTTGTCAGACTTTTAAATCAAACAAATATTACACTCCCAAAGAATTTATGTGCCAGGTTCAGGGATAAGCACATGCAAGGGATCATTCCAAATAATTATTTTGCCTGCCACTACTCTCTTTTGGAGGCTAACAAAGTTTAATTGTATGGGTACAGACCATTGCACGCCAGCTGGCCTTGCTGCCAGAGACTAGGTTTCAGCCTGTTTAGTTTATTGGTTAGACGAGCACACTTGTGAAACTACATTGGTGAAAAGATTAATACTGTCATGTGAGTTAAAACTTTCCTGGCTGAAGATAAAAAAGGACACATAAGAATGCCTTTATTCAAAACCCACTTTCTTTTCAGTGGGTTGGTGACAGACTAAGTCTTCTCAAATCCTTACAGTCTTGCTGAAATTAAGGTATCTCTACTGCTTGCCTTAAGAGAAAAAGGTCTTTTAAATAAGCAAGGAAATTTGAAAAGCTGTAAAAAAAGAGATGTCCTTACCGTTCAAAGCTGTAACATTATAACAAACTCTTAATTTTTAACCCTGATGGGTGAATTAACAGAAGTCTTCCCAAAGTAAAAAAGTTCCTCTCACTTCTTTTCTTTACAGTGTGTCCTGGTTGCAGGGTGTGCTGGAGCTTACTTAACACTGTGGGTCATGCAAGCTCATTTTGAAATTATAAGACAGAATCACAGTATCAGGTTGGAAAAGACCTTTGAGATCACAGAGTCCAAACTATGACCGAACACCACCATGTGTCAGCTAGACCACAGCACCAAGTGTCACATCCACCACCTCCCTCAGCAGCCCATTCAAATGCTTAATCACCTTCTCCGTGAAGAATTTCTTCCTAATGTCCAACCAAAACCTCCCCTGGTGCAGTTTAAGATTCTGTACTCTTGTTCTGTTGCTGGTTGCCTGGGAGAGGAGATCAACACCCACCTGGCTACAAACTCCTTTCAGGTATTTGTGGAGAGCGATTAATAAAGAGAAAGCTAAAAAAAAATGGAATTATAAATTATCTGTCAAAAAAAAAAAAAATTACCAGCATCTTCATCTCACATGACATAGTCTAACTTTACACTTGTAAGTTTACTTCCTTGCCCCTTCTTGTACACACATTTGAGAGAAAAAATCCAAATAAAAATATCCTAACACTTATTAAATGTATGTTACCCATATGAAGCTTACAGATTGTGTGGATGACAGTACAATTTCGCTCTGGAAAGTAAGTAATTTATTACCATAAAAATGTACATGAGAGAGTGTAGTTTTCACTCAGCATTTAGGTTGTAACATACTCCAAGCAACAATTTTGCTATTTGTTTTAAACTTGGTAATTTTTACAATTTTAATTTCAAAGGAGAGTAATTTCTAACACAGGTAATATAAAGAGACAGAAGTGAAAATTGTTAGCTCTGTAAACAAACTAAATGAGCCACAATTAGGTTTAAATTCCTCTCACACCCAAGGGATTTTGAAATAACATGTGCCAGACCTAAAGTGAGTAAGTAAAAATAAATAATTTAATAAGCCTTGGTTAACTTCCTCACAACATTTAACATTGAAAAGAATAATATGTCATGCTTAAACTGGCTGATTAATGGTTGATGCTTAACATTTTAAACCTGATTGAGTCACCTACCCATGTTAAACAGCATTTGTTGTGCTTTATTCCTCTGCTGGGCTCAGGAAAACTGTAATTTAACAAGTCTCTTAGCCACAACACAGCTTAGAAGAGTTTATTAAGATTGGATTAAATATTTTCCTTCATATGTATACACGTACCTCTATGATACCATAAAGGACAAAGAAAACATACTTAGTGAAGAACTCCTGGAAGGTGTTCAGTGGTTTGATGCAGCCACAAGCAAGTTTCAGGAGAGTGACAATCAAGAAAACAGTGAATTCAAGCAAGACATCTTTCCATAACATATCCATGTTATGTCTTAATCATATCAAGTTTTATTTATAGTGTTTGATGACCATTTGGGGGGCAGGAGAAGGAGTGTCTATAAGGTGGAGAGTTACACAGTGCAATGTATTTGATGTCTTAAGGGTTCCTGGCTCCACTGTAATTAAGCCCAGGTTCTAGCATCCAGTCCCATCTTTAGAACAGTGAGGACACAGTTACAATTTGTAAGTACAATTTGTACAGTTTAGGAGTTGGTTTGAGCTTGAGCTCTGAGGGGAAATGTGTAGAAAATGAGCAATGTGCCAAACAGACTTATTGCTGCTTATGGCTCTTGATCTGTATTTTATACTATATATATTAACACCTTACTCTCTGGAGTGTGAGTGAGTATACTCCTGCTATCAGATCAGTCAAGAAATGTGTGTGGCTATATTGATTGCAAGATAATCAGTATAAGAGACAATCATTTTGAAGAACTGAAATGCAGGATATGGTCAGATGTTGCAGTGAAACCAGATTTACAGCATAATTGCTGAGGTCAGCCGGGAAGGTAGCCAAGTGGGTCGAATTTGTCAAAGAATATGTGTGATAACAACTTTGAATAGACAGATTTTCTTGCATTACCATGCCTATAGCATATTCTAGGGTATGCATCTTTTTTCTGTCTCTTGCTTATTCCTCTTCCATTTTCTAGTTCCAGAAACTGCAAGCAGATGGTGGCCCATGCTTGGTTTCTCTTTGCCAGAACCACTTCACCACATTCTCTGAGCCAGAACCTCTACTCAGAAGAACCTTTTAGTCCTGGTACTCAATCAAACACTCATAATGACTTTTCAAAGAGACTTAGTAACTCCTTTTATTTTTATTCCAGGCTCTCTGTGTCTTAACAATCCTGACAGAAAGAGCTTTATTGACTCCCACCAAATGGCAAGCAGAATTACATCTCAGATGTGAACTGATCCTGTAGACCAGTATTAGCTATTTCACACTTCTTTTACAACAATTAAAATGATTGAACACTGGGTGAAGCTAAATTGAATCTGATGAGTTTCTAGTCTATCCTGAATTATTTGCTTTCCTTTCTACGATTAATAATAAAGGAGGTATAGTCTAAAATTATCTCAGGTATCCCCACCCTTTTAACACAGTAGTGATTACTCAGTAAATTACTTTTAAATCCAACTATGTGTAGAATGATAACAGAAAAATAAATGAGAACTGGAAACATAATATTTCTGAATTGTCTAACAGAAACAGGCTAACAGCCTCTTGATTTCTTTAAAATCTTGTTTGAAGTTTCCTTTTGTGCAAAATCTTCTGTGAGAAGCAGTTAAAGGAAACTTTGAACAACTTCAACATGAAAATAACCTTTATTGTAATTTCATAATTTACCAAATTGTCAGTGAAAAAGTCTACTAATCTAGGAAGCAGTAGCTATAGATTTGTACTCTTTATGTTTGACTGTCAGAGTTGCACATGAAGTATAATTTATACATGTTTTTAAAAAAATTCTGAGAAGAGCCAGAGGTTATCTGGCAAAGCTTCTGATGAGCTTGTTTTATGTTAAGAGCTGCCAGAGGAGCAACCATTAATGAAATGATTGATTTCCTTAGAACTTCCAAAACAATGTTTTATTTTGAAATGTTCCTATAATTTTCTTCTTTTCTTTGGTATAAATAATCATATTTCACATCAAAATTAACCTGTAGTGCACATCATTTTGATTAAATCACTTATATTTTGATCTCTTCCTTACCTACTTCACTCTTACTAATCTTTTTTTAGACCTGGTTTCCTCAGTCCCTTTTTTACAGAAAGGTCCATTAGCAATGTAATACAGAGACTGATGGTGAAAGCTGTGAGTGAGGCTTTAAAGTCTAAACACCTCATCACTTCAATAATGTGGTTAGCCTTTGAAGCTTTATTAGGCCTGAGACAGTGTCTGATCACTTTCACAGTTTTCCTACTTGGCAGCCATTGACTGTTAACACATAATTGAAACAGTTATTTAAGAAACTTGTACTTTATTGCTTTAAACGGTTTTCAACACACCAGGAGTTAGAGTATGATTATAGATTAAAGGAGCTCAACTGTTTTTGACTGAAGATTTTTTTTCTCCATTTGATGAATTATTCCTAAATAATAAGTTAGAGCAACAACATTTAATTTTTTTGAGTATGTAAATGACAAACAAGAAAAATTATTTGAATGACAAAATATTGAAAGGATGAAAATGATGAAATGTTACTCTATCAGAGAGTAACAAACAAATATTTAAAATGGAATATCTCAGCCATGTAATGGCCTCCTATTAGCAATATACTAGAGTGGCTGACAGAGACATCAAATATTTATTAAAACCATCTTTTAAAGATTCTTAGGTAAGTTTACTGTCCTGAACATTGAAAAGATTGTCATTTATATGAGAAAAATATGTTCAATAATAAAGAAAATCCAAGAAGAAAAGAAAATTAAATGATAACCATAAAAATATGCAGGATCTGAAATTTTTCAACCTCTTTCAGCCTTTTTTTTACAGCCTAAAAGTAAAACCAGAAAATCTGCATTGGTGTCATTCACTATAATTGCAGTGAAGCTGGTGGATTTACACCCACTGGCCTTAGGCTTTGGATCTCTACTGTACAGCTCTCATTCCATTTGTCTTCATCCTCACACCAATCCTCCCAACTCTTCCTCTTACACATTCTTGCTTACAATGAAAAGTGGTAGAAAATTTATACTGTACATGACCAGATTCTGTAGACACTAGCACCTAAATAATTTTTTGCTGCTCAGAGAAACTGAATACAGGATCAGGACAGAACAATCTAGAAAAACATTTTCAAGCATTTGTGTTTTCCATTCCCTTTATTTTCCAGAAAAGACTGGATCTTATTTTTCTGTGGACACTGACTACCTTAAAGGACACCTACTGCCTATCTTTAATACAATGAACATTCAAAATCAGAAGCTGGATGAAAGATTCCATATACAACATTGCAGTGGTCGGAAACCAAAAAACACCTTAATAATAGGAAAAAATATACAAGGTGGTTTTTCTACAATTAATATTTCACACAGTAAGTTTGTGGTTTTTTTCAGATTCAGATCTTCTGAGTTCTTTTTGCTAATGGCAATTAAAACACTATAAAACTATCTATAGTCTCAAATAGAAGGTGTTCTTCATTTTTGGACTTTCTCTCTGAAAAATAGAGAGAATAGGTTTCAAAAAACCACACATATTTTCCTACACTGATAAGCCAGTGGTAACAGATGTTGCAATATTGCAGGATATAGCAGTGAAGAATTTAATTCTCATCTTTAATTCTCTTGCCTAATCAAACACACAGAAATTTTGTCTTGTAAACATATATCTAACATTGTCTGCTGAAGCAAGAGAATGTGGAAAAATCTAACTGCTGGTAATAGCATTGGATTGCATGCAACAGCACTTGGGCTATAAAAGGCAACTTGAATTTATATATTCCGTAATAACCGGGGTAAAGAAACAGCACCGTTAACATGCAAACTTCTTCTACAAATGGAAGTGAAGAAACTGTAAAGCTCACATCTACATATCATGGTCGATAACTCCAAACAAGTAATTTTTGCCTTACTGTAGTTTCATTATAAGGATATTTTAGTCTATAATTAATGCTGCAGGAGTTAAAATAAGCAATGAAATGCAGATGATTAACAAAACCTACAACAATTTGCAGATAGTATAAATGCTTAATGAAAAGCAGCTCTTAAAATGGCTTCACTATAGACAGTAGAAATTGTATTTCTCTCAGAATTTGTGTAAAAAATGTTTTGTTATTTCTTTAAAACTCTTAAACATCCCCAAGACAGTAATATCTCCCACAGAAGTTAATTGAAAGTGTAGTATGGCTCATTCCCCTTGTTATAATATTCACTAAGATGGTTGAAAAACTGGAGAAGAGGCAAATTATTTTCTTCTTTTCATCTTTTGATAATATGCTGATGAGTCTTCTTTCTTCCAAACTGAAAACTATTTTTTTTCCTTTCTTGGGAGATAAACGGGGATATTTAATGTTGCTTAAGATAACAACAGATTTCTAGGATATGGATTGCCTTAAGTTAATCCTATATCATCAATTTACTAGACATGATAAAATTAATCCTATCACTGTCACATAATTCTATTTATGTGACAGGTAAGTCAATCTTCAGTGCTGAACACATTGTACTGCTCAGCAGTACTCAGAAAGACCTTCTAGGCCAAGTGTTGTGTGAGGATAACAGCCTATCAAGTTCCCATGGATACTCATAATGCATGAAGACCCAAAGGTCGATGGGTCATGAGAAAAAAGTTACCAACCTGAGGAGTACGGCTGCTAAATCCGTGAAAAGTTCCCAAGAACAGCCGTGGTGCATGAGTGGCTGGAGGTCATGAGGGCATGAGAATTTGGGGGGTTCCTGCACAGTGAAGTCCACTCTTAGAGCCCACCAACTTCACTCTAACTAGGCCTCACCTATTACCCATTCACGTACTACAACTGCATTACCTCTTCAGCAACATCAGGATGTCAACAAAGTCTCAACCAACCACTGTGGCCTAGAAATGCCACCTCTTGAAAAATAAGGTATCTACTACATGGTTATGGAAATGTTCTTCTCTTAAACAGACAACATAATTTCCACAATGTATATAAAACATTTTTCAGAGCAAATGCATGTAAAACAAGGAGCCATAAGCTCTGAGGAAAACTGAATAACTCAAATGTTATCTTTGCAAGAAAAGATAAACATCCAAAACCAAAATGTTCTCATAAAGCACATACCTTTTAGTCTCCCCATAATAATTTGCTTCATCATTTGCTCATATAGCAAGTCTGTCTGAAGCACCTAAAATACATAACCAAGAGTTATAGACTAATTTGCCAAACTCAGAGAAGAACTTGATTCAGAGAGAAGTCAGTCCTCCTTGTCACCTTGCTGGATGGACACACTGTTCTGGACTGGTTGTGGTCATCACACTACTCCCAGCTCTGCTTCCTCACTGGGTACTGTGGGATGGGGCTTTCATAATGGAGGGCCCAGACTTCCTGTTTCCACCGTCAGCTCCTGGTTACTTCACTTGGCTGCACCCTAACCATAAAACCTGTTAGGAAAAGAAACTGGGGGAGCATACCTTTTGACAACAGGAATTGACTATTTCGGGGCTGTTTCAGGTAACAGATGAGAGTAAAGAGTCACCTCGATCTCAGTGGGGTCCTCTGATGGCAGCCAGATTACTTCCTTCTTTCTCAAGGACAAAAGTTATTGTACAGATATTTTGCCTTGAGAATCCAAGGCAGAACTTTGGAAAAAGACTTCAGGTGGATGTAGGTTTTCTCAACATCATTCATGCTAAATATCAGCTGCCAGATGCATCTTTTATCAGTGTTCTTAATGTTGAGCTGAAATAGTGGTAAGGATATGTCCACAAGTCTAAAGTGACAAGTGGCAGCCAATTGAAAGGCCAGTTTTACTTGAATACATAAATCTTAAGTCCTCAATATATTTCAATATATTTCACTTGGTTCAATAGCAAAGCCTGTAAAGGTCTAAATGTCCATAAGAACTTAAGATCTCTGGAACTGTATGGCATTTTTTATTTTGTGAAAATAATCTCTGTCATGTTTTGTAAGTTTTAAGAATGTTTTTTTGGAAATGTGATCATAATTTAGTTCTTCTAGAGTAGGCTCTTTAGGCCAATAAGGGACTACTTATTCCAGGAACAAGAGAAATCTCTTTTTTATCTTATGAAATATCTAGCTATATTTTTAAGAGGGAGGACTACATGTCTCATATCAAAGTACAAAATCTCCTTGCAATACACACTTTAACTTTCTGGTGACAAGTTACTCTTTCTTTTCCTGGTGGAATGGAAGAATCACTACTACCTTGAAAAGTGATCCACCAAACAACCTCTCATATTTCCTGGAAGAACTTTGTAGGTGCTTGGAACTGTACCTGACCTTCTGAAGCATTTCTACTGTTCTGCACCCTGATAGTAGGTGATTTCAGGAGGGAACACTCCATCTGGGAGAAGAGATCCTGCTTTATGTACACTAAGGAATGGATTAAATGAAAACTGAAAAGAAGAGCAGAGAAATTAATGCAGATGCTTTTAAAAAATATATAATAAAAAACAGATACTCTATTTATTGTCTCCTTGAATGAGAGAGAATTTGATGGACTGCAGGATTTAGCTGCCTAGAGATGAATAGTCAGAGCTGTGTAGTCTGGCATTACCTTCTGTGCTGGTCTAAGATACCAGGGGCTGGATTGCCAGGAATGTCTCTCTCATCAGCACCAAACTACACAGTAATATCTTTCACCAAGAGTGGTAACAACTATGTGCCCGAGAATCTTTTGAATGATTCATTTCCTTGATTTCACACCTGGCTTAGAGACTAGGATAAAGAAATAATTTCTCTATTTTTTCACGATCTGACATGTCCTAACTCTGTCAAGCCCTTGGTGCTCTCACCTTTCCTCATGCCAGGTCACAGAATCACAGAATTGGTAAAGTTGGAAGGGACTACAGTGGATAATCTCCCTGCTCAAGCAGGGTCATCCCTGAATATTGAACAGAACTGAATCCAGACAGTTGTTTTTCAGTGAGGGACACACCACAATCTCTTTGCATAGCCTATTCCAGTGTTCAGTCCTTTGAACTTTATCACATCCTGAAGACCTCTTTTATTGATAGTTTACAAAAACAATATGAAATCTTTCAGAAGAAAGTTTGTGGGTATAAAATGCTCTTTTTACTTATGTTCTTTCTCTTCAGCTAAGTTACTAGGCTATTTTATAATACCAAGTGGAGATAGAGATATTGTTTTGGCTTCCACCACCACCTGGTGCAATGCAGTGTAACAAGGAAGTAATAAACTCAGTGTGCTGAGTCTGGCTGAAGACACAAAGTATTCCTTTTCCAGCATCAAGTTGGTCTTGAAGTCTCATAGAAGATGAAGAAAAAACCCAGGAGTTGCTAAGTCCCTACCTTGGGAATGAAAGCTACCCTTCATAGCACACAGAAAACTAGCAGAAGTAAGGATCTGATCAGGTTGTGATGACCACCAAGACAGAATAGTTACTTCAACGTGTTCTCAGTAACAAACACTACAGAAAATCAGTTTTCACCACTGTGGCAAATTCTTGGGCCCTTGGCAATAGCAATGGCATGGGAATTGTTAAATAAGGTGTTTAAGAATTGCAGTAAGATTCATATTTCAGTCTCATCTGAGAACAATTTTTGAAAGCGAGAGATCTTTCCGTGTGATGGTATTAAAGAATCTGTCCTTGCGTCCTAGCAGTATTAAGATGAGGGAATTTTAGTTATTTAAACTAAACCAGCTTAATCTGGTTAACTCCAGGTGTATGAATTTGGTCAGCTTTTCCCAAAGTTGCTGTCTGACACTGTTTTTCTATGTATATGTTATACTAGAGCAATATCTAGGAGTAACAAACACTTGTCACTAGAAAATTAAATCCACAGCTGTCTTTGTGTGTTTACCCCCTGTGATTGGCAAGGAATGCACATATCTGGCTGCACATCAAGTGATCAAATATTTTATAGCTAACCAAGGACATGATGATTTTATGACATGAGCTTTCAGATTCCTTTTGCATTCAGTAATAAAGGAATGACATTTTTACCATCCAAGCCAATTGTCTTTCCTGATCTGCGTACCTCTGAAATACACATTATTCTAGCAAAATAAATTTGAATATTGAAGAATTTGTTATGTAACTTGCAAGTAAACACTGTTGATAGCAAGAAGAACATATAAAAAAGTGGACAATAAAAGTGAAAACAGAATTTTTTTCTTTGTCAGCCTTTTGTTATGGGAAGAGAAAATAGTAGCTGAAACCCTTCAAAATTGTTCAAAACAGAAAAAAGCAGAAGTATATGTTCAGTCTTTGAGTCCATAAAAGTCTATGGTTCTCGATCTTGCAATTTTTCTATGAAGAAAAAACTACTTATCTTATTCACATAACCCTTGCAAATGTTTTCCAATTGTGGTAAATGTGGAAAATGTATTTTAAGTCAAAATTTCAAGTATGAATTCTTGGGATTCAGTCTGAATGCCAGGGTCCTGACCTTTAACACTTCCTAGACCAGAAGGGAAACTATAACAAATATGTGTCAAGAGGTGATGACTTTCCTCTCTGTCATCTTAAAGAACTTAGCAGTATTTGTGCCCTCCCAAGCACAAGCATTATTGCATCAATAATAAGTGATGTCCAGATGAAACAAGCAAATCTTTAACTAACTAAGAATTAATCTGTTTTATTTTGTTCACTATTTGACGAACTTTTATTTGGTGAATGCTATTGAGATCCTTCATTTTTCTCATTTTGGAACTGATACCTCCAAAATAATCATAGAAACCTATTTTGATCATCATAGCATTTACAACTATGAGAATTACAACTATGAGAATTACCAGTTGCTCTGTTAAGAAGAAAGAAAATACATCTGCTTTCATTATAGAGTGCTATTAATGTAATACAGACGACTAAGTAAACTACTTACACATAGAATACAGCCTTGCCTGAACAAACTGGTGAGGAAATCCACAACTGACTAAAAAATGTGGAAGCTAGGTCAGTTAAGAAATTTGCATAAATTAAATGCACATCTGAAATAGATCATGTCATCTTATTAGAGTGGATAAAGTATTTTCCTTTTTGAGGTGATTATATGAAACCAGAGTGGTTTGCCAATGCTTAAGAGCAATTCAACTCCAATGCTGGTTTTTCTTCTTCCTAGAATAAAGAGATAAGAAATGGATAAAAAAGGAGATCACTGTTTTCTTTTTTATAATGTGACAGAAAGTGCAACAAAAGTACTGAAAACTTATGCAGGAAGAAATACAGCAAGTGGATGCTTATGGTCTTGAACTCAATTTTGACAAAGCAAGAGATAAGGATCTGCTGCAGGAACACAATGCTTATTGTAATGCAAGGAATCTATCAGAAAATGCAGGATATCAGGAACATGGTGTCAAATCTTTAAGACTACAAAGAAGCAGCCAACAGATCCGTAGCATTCATAAGCCCTTTGCTGATAAATCCTGGAAATAAAATGATGTCTTCTCAGCTAAGCCTCTCATTGACGAATATTTTACCAAAAAAAGTCTTCTATTTTCCCTGGGTATAATGAAATCCAAAGAAATTTGCAGAGATTACTGACTACATTTTGAAAAAATAACTGTTTGCTATCATAAATCACATTGCAACTAAACCTTGTAATTCATTACAACATGACTGCTAGTGGGAGAAGGGAAAAAACACAAAAATATCTCTAGGAGTGATACTGTCCATCGTGCAGTTACAAAATCAGCCATTCTACTGTACTTGAGAGTTTGGCTAGTCTTTTTCTTATGAGTGATTTGTAATTCCATCTAATCATCTTTTTCCTCCTAGTGACAGCTCTTAAGTCTGGTCACCTTCCTTTTTTGCTAACAGATACAGGTTTTTTTGCCTGCCTCCTAGGAGACTGATTTTTCATAACTGAGAGGAAGAGTAAGTTGAGGTATTGCTGACAAAGGATTGAAATCGTATTCTGTTGTACACAGAAATACATGTATTTTATACATTTTATCTTAGGAGTGATTCCATAATTCCCAATGTTTATGTTTATAAGTGTCCACCTATCATTTGTGAAGCAGAAGTTACATATCAGCTTGCTTTCACTCATCATAGATTATAAAACTATAAAAATCTACTACAGACAAGACTTCATGAAAGATAATGAATTCTATGAGGAATGACAAGACAGCCAACATGACTCTCATATATGTGCATAACACAATAGATAAGATTTTATATCAGAATTGATGGCCAGCTCAGATGCCATGCCTCATTTAACAAATTAACTGCCATTTCCTTTAACAAATAAAAGTACAAGAACAAAAAAAAAAAGGAGACTCATAATATTTATCGATTAATTTGACTCATTAAACTAGTGAAGAAGTTTAAAGGTTATTAATGCATCATTTTCAAACTCTCTTTCTGTACTACATAAAAATTACTGGCATTTTATGTCCCATTTTAATACCATCATCCCAATGTTCTTCATCACTATCAGTAAGTGCAAAAACACTGAAAAATATCCTTCCAAACATAACTTAACACTTCGTTCAAAACCATTAGGAAAAGAAGTTCATTAATATCTTCAAAAAAACTTGACACTTTTTGAAAGAAAAGACAAAAATAAGTCCAAATCTGTCAGTCGAATGTCATAAAATGTTATCGGACAATTTGGTTGGAAGCTTTCATTCCTCCTTTCTTTGTATTGCAATGCCCCCTGCAGGTTTAACAGATCCTCTGTTTCTCCATAGCGTTTTCTTCAGCTCTTTGAGGAAGCATCTCACCTGACAAACCCATGATTTCCAAAACCCTTGTTAATTGCAAAATATTGTTTGAATCACAGGAAAAAAAAAATCAAAACAAACCCAAAACAACAAAATCAACTCATAATGTAGAAAACAGGAGAATAAAGGAAAAAACCACTGACTATGTGATAACCATTATCCTGCAGAAGATACTTAGACAAATAGCCGATGCTCATCCCTCTTTGACAGGCTTCAGACAGGAGTACGGAGCAGACAGTCAGAAAGACTGAGGAGACATGAATCTCTGACACCCAGGTGCGGGCCTGGTGCCCCTCAGCAGCAGCTGTGCTGGTATGATTAGAGTGACTGCTGCTCTGTCCCAAGTGCACTGTTAAAACTAGCTAATTTGAAGGATTTGGGGTAATTGTTCACAGACTAGGAGCTTGACTAAAGAAGCATGTCATAAAAAGAGAAAGCGAGGAGATTTCACAATTATTGGCAGGTATTATTTGGTTGTATTAGTTAAGTGTTATGTTTCCTAACTGTTAAATTCTGCAAGTATGTTAAATAGAAGCTCCATGAAGTAATTACGACATTCGACAACAGATAGGGGCACAGCTGGAATAGTTTCAATATGGTAAATCATATGTGTAGATTTGTTTCTTACAAACACCTCAAGAACTGTTTCATTTCATAAGCTGAAAGAGGAAAGACACTTAAGTAGGTTTCTTAAAAAAAAAAGGCAAAAAAAATGCAGCATGTCTGAGTGAAACTAAAGGCATCTATCCATTCTTTCTGACTGAAAATGCTACAGATTAATCAAACACTTAAGAAAATGTTTCACTCCAGCTTTATAAATACAGAATATTGAGACTGAGCAGCTACAAGATAATAACTGGCATAAGAAGAAGTCTTGCTCTAGTATGATAAAAGAGCATTGGCCTTTTGGAGTTTGTTAATTTCTTAAAAATTAGAAATCTGGTACCATGTTAACTTTTCCTTGGCTTAATTTATAATTATACACATTTCTTTATTCAAAATAGAAAGGCAGAGAAAGCTGAAACTTCAAAACAAGTTAATTCATGGAAGAAGAATGTTCTTTTATCCTTTTCATAGAATTCTGATTTAAACTCTCATACCTTCATCATCCCTATATTCCCCAGCAGAGAGCTTACCACTTGTTTCAGGATATACTAAGTCAGGCAGAAAACTGAATAGTATTTTCTCAAAATACCAGCCTATAAATCTTGATTCCCTGGTAGACAGAATTATCAAAATAAGCACTTAGTTCACCTTTACCTTTCAGGAAAATTCAGTCAAATTTGTCAGAAAATATTGCTACAGCAGTCTTGATTAGCAAAGATATTTCAGAATGGCAGATTCAGATTCAATTTGCCATTTTTTGAGACATTAGGTAGTTTAAAGTAAACATGACTAAAATTGTGATATTTCACAATTCTTTTACCTCACTAAATTTCTTTGAGTCTGGTAATAGTTATTATCTTGGAATCATGGTTGGGAAGTGGAGGACATACACAAATCATTCAGCACATGAACTTCAAGCAAGTTACTTTGAAGGACAGAAATGTCACATCTACTTTGCCTCCTTTTTAACCTCTTTTTGTATAACTATATTGATTTTATGCACATGTGTCTACTACTAGAACTTGAAGTAATTCAACCAGATAATTACTATAAATGTGCAGCCATTCTATGAGACTGGAGGTAGATTCTTAAGAAAGGAAAGGTCATGCAAACTCATCATATTTATGGCTTCACTCTATCATAGAGTACAAATCAAATTTGACCTTTATGTACTACAGTAATGTAAAATAAGTCTCAATTAACAAGTTTTTGCCTTATGCAAATGTTATTCAATAGCCTTTAATGATGCTGCCAATTATCAATACAGAGATGTCCTTTACACATTTTACAGTGATGGAGATGATATTAGCTAGTAAGGTTAAAATATAAAAGCATAAAATATGAAGTGAAATACAGAGCTGAAGCAGCAGTGGAGCCACAGTAGAGACAAATTTGATACTTTAAAAAATTAACTAATAACATACATACCAAAACAGATCAAAATATGTATTGGTAATGAGATAATTTTGTCTTCTCTTGCCTCTTACCAACAGAAATTCTTATCCAGTTGCTCAAAGCTCCTTTTTATTGCCCTGCCCAGTAATTTTTCTTGTCTTGCACTGAACTTGCCACAATTTCCTGTGAACAGGTTATTTTTAGATAAAAAAGAATATTTTGTCATAGTAAATCAACAAATACCTTTCTTCTCACAGTCTCGTGCTGCCTCAGGCAGAAAAGAAGATGTTTCAGTCAAATTTCAATGACAGTGTAATTAATAGTATCTGCAGGTAGTAAAAAGAGATTATGTACACTTGAGGTGTGTTACATGGTGAAAGAGTGGACATGTCCCATCAGTTGCTAAATACCATTTGTGAGCCCTTGGAGGATGTGTGGACTCATCACATACTGCCAAATGGAAATACAAAGCTGAAGAGCAGCTTCCCTTACATGGAGGTGAAATAATAAGTCATAGCAAAATTAAAAACCTCCCCACAAAAAGCCAAAGCAATCATTTATGTCCTCACTACGAAGTCTGCCTTTACCTCAATTACTTTTTAAAAAATTTTTTCAAAGATCAAATTTCCATCTAAGTAAAGGAATCAAAGTCTTATCTGTCCTTTTTACCTTTTTATGCATAGAAATAGAAAACAAAGATGAAAATGCTTTAATATGGCTTGAGAGCTCTATTTTAATATCCAAACTTTTTTCGTGTCTACAAACTCAGCTATGACCTTTTTGGTTCTGAATCAGTAGGTACAAAGAATTAATGGGGCCTAACTAATTCACTCTATACTCACACCATTAGTTTATTTAGATTAATTTCTTTGCTGTACTCATGTTCTTATAAGCTTAACAATGACTAAAAAATTGATACAAGGCATATTACAAAAAATAAACTGAGAGATGATTTGCTTAATGAGTCACCAAAAGACAAATGTTGTTACAAAAAGCACTAAAAACATCTCATGCTAAATGTAGTGGATGCACAGGAAATCCTTATATATAGATATGATGTAAGCACATATTACAGTTATTATCATTGCTACTATACATGCTTTCAATATTTTTTACATCTAAAATATAAAGAAGGCAAAACAAAGGTGAGTTAACAGCTCAAAAGCTGTTTCTAAGAACATTAAAAAAAACTGCATGAAAAATATTAATTCCTGGTAACTGAATATACAACACATTATGCAATACAGGAAAGTTATTATTAGTAATAGAGATTTTGAAATCTTTACCAAGCCATATAAAAACTATTTTTGCAAAGTTAGTACAGGACTGTGGGAAAGGAAAGGTCATTTCATACAGAGTCGGGCAAAAATGTAGTAAGTTATCAATCTCCTAAAGCTGAAAGATGCAAAGTCTCCTACAGACTGTGAAAGATGCAAAAAATCCTTAACTGCTTGCGTATCAAAGTTAAACTTAGAAACTAAGGGTAGCCTACAGATCAATACTGATGATTAAGGGCTTTCACTGTTTACAAACACACCTCTTCTCATTCCTGTGCAGACCCTCGGTAGCTCGTATTTAACAGAAGAAACAACAAACCAACATCTCCAAAAGGATTTTCAAAGGAACAAAATCACAGAATCATAGACTGGTTTGGGTTGAAAAAGACCTTAATTACCATCTAGTTCTAACCTCCCCGCCCTAGGCAGGAACAGCTTCCACTAGACTGGGTTGCTCAGGGCCCCATCCAAACTGGCCCTGGACACTTCAGGGTGGAGCCTCCACATTTTTTGGGCAACTTCTTCATGGGCATGGCAGCTGTGAACCTGAACACAGGCATCCCCAAAGGCTGTGACAAGAGAAAGAAGATGAAATGCAAAAGCAGATGCTTTAAATGAAGTATTAGGAAATGAAATGAGACAAATTGTGAGCAGATGGAATGATTTAAAAGCACTGAGCCTTTCCCCTTCTATAGTGTCCATTTTCTGACTGAGTCTTCTATTTAATGGATGGTTTCAGGTTTTGCTCTCTGGCTTCCAGACAGTAATTCATCTCACCTCAGAATTTCAAGTGATGGCAGACTCAGCATTTGGCAGCCAAGAGAGTGTACACCGATGCCAGGACAGAGGCTCCTTTTGCAAAACTTCAATCATTTACCTCTGAGGTGGTCTTCTCAGACCTTCCTCAATGTCAATAAAGAAAATAAACAGTTTTAGAGAATGATGCATCTAACGTATTTCAAAACTGTACTCTATGCCGAAATTAATCCCTTTCCAAAAGTGTCTTTTTCTCTTTGCTGACCATTGAAGCAGCTTAGAATGACTAGCTCAAATACCCATGTCTAGACTGCATCCCACGCCTGCATTCCTTTGACAAATCCCACCCAAGATGTCAAAAAGTCAGAGGAAAAATATCAAACTGTCTGGTTATGCAAGAAGAAACAAGGAAAAAGAAATGCTGGGCCCTTTAAAGAACTATATGAACATTTATGGAAAATAATATCAAATAACACACATGCCTTTGGGATGCAAAAAGCGTCATTATTTGGGGGTTCCTTAAGAACCAAGAGCAATTCTAGATTGCCTGAAAAAAATATTCATTGTCAATTAAATATGTGGCTTCAGCTACAATAATATCAAGCAAAAACAGAGGGGGGGGAAGAGAACAAAAGTGCAAACTCACTACCTCTGCTGTGATTGTTCCCAATTTCATTAAATATTTCCATGCTGCGTTCAATAGGTCATAAGGCTACTAAATTTCTAAAGACTATTTTCAACATATGACAAAAATCTGCTTTATATTTGCAGATTCATAATGATTCCTTGGAGTTTTTAATTGATTATTTTTCCCAAATGGATCCCTTGGAAATACTGAAACTTTGGGGGGTTTTGTGGTTTTGTTTGGTTTTAGAAAATATTTTCATTTTGAATTTCTGCTTGACTCCTTGGCCGGATCAAGAGTCACTAGTCTCCCTTCAAAGCCATTTTCTTTTTTTTTTTTTTTTTCCAATCTGGGAGTACATATTTACTTTTGAACTGACTTTTTGGGAGCACAATTCCCACATATGCTTTATCTGTCAACTTTTGTTTCCTGTAACTTTAACAACTTTTGTGTCCTGTAATCATTCTTCTTTGTGTCCCTTTTTGGACACCTTAGACAAATATAAAGTGATTCTGTGAGCAGGACATACTTAGAAGTATAAAAATTATTTATTGAGTATGACACTCAAATGATCACTACTAGGTTAGGCATTAAACATAAACATAAACAGAGTCTCTGCTAGCCAGCTACACAAAAGTCATAAAGGAGAAACATCTCCACATCTCCCTGGAGTACAGCCACAGTCATGCCTCGCTCCAACACTGATTTTTCTTGATGATTTTATACTTGCCCATGTCTGTGCTTTCCCTTGCCTTACCCTGTCTGCAATTTCAGCTTTCTCATCTCACATGAATTTCCTCTGCAGACCTTCTGACAGCTTTTGTTTTCTTATTCTCCCTTGCAACTTAGCATTTTCCTCAAAATTCTCAGCCACGGTGAAGTATCTTCAGCAATGGACCTGGTATCCTCAGGCACAGGCACTTGCATGGACTTCTAGACAGAGGCAGTAACACTCTATTTTAGCACTCAGATGAAGGTAACAAGGGTGATAAGGAATTAGTTTTCAGTGGTCACCAGTCAAACCCATACCTCTGAGTATCAGTTGTTCAGCACTATTCTTATGCTTATCCTATTTAAAAAAAAAAGCTCATCTTTTCTTTGTGATGCACAACTATACACTTCTGCCATAAATCTTAATATAATGCCATAAATCATTACATTTCCTTGAACACTTCAATCCATCAATCAGCACTTGGATAAAGGCCAATTTGAATTAACATTGCAAAAATCTGCATTAAATCCTTTAATGACACCTATCCATGACTTGCATCCTCTCCATTAAAATTTATTCTGCAGAGGTTATTGAAGATACATATTTTTACATGTCTGCTTCTGAATTACACACACAGCACCTTTGTCAGTAATAAAAGAAGACCTTTAAGTTAAGTTTGATCCTCAATAGTTTTCTTTATATGTCTCCTCATTTTCCGTGTGGGCCTCAAATTTCTGAAGTAAGAATTCAGTCTTACTGACAGAGACATGGTACAGTAGTCACACCACTAGCCAGCTTAATTGTGCTGGCCAGATATATAACTAAGTTAAAGTGCTGTTACTGAAATCTGCTTTCACTCCTGTAGCTTAATCTGTTTTGGAAAATGATTTTACACACATTTTTAAATGTCTTGCTCCTTAAATATACGGCTGCTCCAAAATACCTGTTCTGACAAACACCATGTTGTAAAGCCATTTAAGCACTTACGTAACTTGTACAATTTCTTCGGTGCACTTTATTCTTAAGAAAATGTCAGAGAATTCCAAAGAACAGCTACTGAAGGAGCAAAGAATGAAAGATGTATGTAATGCTATAAAAAGGTTGAATATGGATAAATTTATCTAAATTATGCAGATGAAATAAGCTTTGATGCTTGAAGGATAAGGGTCTGATCATGTCTAGCTATGGGAAAGAGAATGGATTGAGTTGGGTTAGGGAGCCAAAGAATTACAGAATCAGTGAGGCTGAAAAAGACCTCTGAGATCATCGAGTCCAACCTCTAACTGAACACCACCATGTATCAACTAGACCACGGCACTGAGTGCCACATCCAGAATTTCCTTAAACACCCTCAGGAATGCTGACTCTACCACTTCCCTGGGCCACCTTTTCCAATGCTTAACAACCCCTTCCATGAAGAAATTCTTCCTGATGTCCAACCTGAATCTTCCCTGGCACAGCTTGAGGCCATTTCCTCTTATCCTGTCACTAGCTGTCTGGGAGAAGAGGCTGACCCCCACCTGGCTAAAACTTCCTTTCAGGCAATTGTAGAGAGTGATAAGGTCTCCCCTGATCCCCCTCTTCTCCAGGTTAAACAACCTCAGCTCTCTCAGCAACTCCTCATAGGACACACTCCAGATCCTTCACCAGCTTCATTGCCCTTCTCTGGACATTCTCCAGCATCTCAATGACCTTAAGAAGTCTTAAGGCCAAAGAAGACATGAATGTTTCTCTTTTATGACCATAAACTAAAACACAAGAAGTTCCAGCTCAACTTGAGAAAGAATTTCTTTACATTGAGCGTGACAGAGCAGTGGAACAGGCTGCCCAGGATGGCTCTGGAGTCTCCCTCTCTGAAAAACCCACCTGGATTTGTTCCTGTGTCACCTGTTTCAGGTGAATCTGCCTTGGCAATAGGGTTGGCTTAGATGATCTCCACAGGTTCCTTCCAACCCCAACAATTCTGTGACTTTGAGTGCCAGCTGCTATACGTGACACACCATCTCATTTGCTGTCCTTCACAATGACTTGCTGTGTATACTTGTATCTTACCTGGATTTAAGGTTTAATTGTCCCCAACTCAGAAAGCTTCATCTACACCACACATTTTCCAATTCATTAATAGATTAGACTCAGCACAGAAGGACCAAGAGGCTAACTAATGTACTTGAGTCCACATCTAAAATAAGAAGGGTCCTCCTGACGTGTTTGTGACTTGCCACAAACGTCAACCAAGTATTAATTTAGATGCCAGTATGGTCTTAATGATAGTACTGACCACTAAAATTTAGAACTCCGGCTACAATTAAGGCAAGATTTTTATTTTTTTTTTTCACCACTAGGCCTCATCTGGCATTCTCATCTAAAATCTCATCCTATCAAACATGGGGAAAGAGTGCAGGATGATGAAATCAGCACAAGATGGTGTCATTGCTGTAAAACAGTCCCAAGGGCTCTGTTTTGTGACTATTGTTCTTTAGTAGTTGAAAGGCTGGCTAAACACTGAAGGGACTCTGTAGACAACAAAAGGTGCCAAAGTTCCACCAACAGAGCTGCACCTCCTTCTATCTCAAATCTATCTCAGCATCTCCCAGATACTGGAAAGAAGCAACGATAATGGATGCTGCAGGTGAAGGAGACAAATCTGTGTGAAATCTAACACAGTGTTTTTTCACAAATTTAGTTTGAACCCAGTCAGACTCCAGGGAGAGTTCACACATCTACACTTCTGCTCCACAGGCATCTTTGCCCTCCCTCAGCATGACTTCTTCCTCCACTGGTGGCTGCAGGATCCACCTGCATCTCGAATCTGGGTGCGTGTTTGCTCTGGCTCAGGCCTGACAGAAGGGTGAGTGGACTCTTCGTAATCTCTAAAATCTTTATTACCCTGAAGCCACCTTGTCGGCAACCGGACGCTGTGGCACGGCGCGCCGCTCGGAACAAGGGCGGTGCCGAGGGTGCGGACACCTCCCATTCCACAGCAGCGACAAACGCCCGGAGGGGCCGGGCCGGGGCCGGCCGGGCGGCGGAGGCGGGGCGGGGCGATGCCGCCTCACCGGCCGCGGGCCTCGGCCCCGCCGCTCCTGCCGGGCCCGCGCTGCGCAGGCGCGCAGGCGTTGGCCGGGCCGGGGCCGGGCCGGAGCCGCCGCGACCTCCCGGTGCCGACGGCGATCGGAGGCTGCCGGCGCTGCCGCGGGGGCCGCTGCCGGGCAGGGGGGGGCCGAGGCGGGCACAGTGCCGCCGCTGCTTCTCCGAGGCCGCGTCAGCCCCCCGGGAGGCCTGCGGGGAGGCAGCGGGCGATCGGGACGGGGTTGAGGTGACTGACCTCTGAAGGGCCGTGTCCCACGTAGGAATCGCCCGCTTGCTGTAAGTGTCCAAGCTTAGAAGGAGCAGTGGCTGCGCCTTGGCGTTGTCACTTCATGTTATGTGTTTGCTAGCGTTAAAAACTTGTCTCACCGTTTCGGCTGTTTTGCTTGTATGTTTTGGTTGTTTGCTGAACAATAATGGAGGTAGGAAAAAATCCAATTGCACCAGAGGCCTGATCTCATGGCACACAAGATGAAACAGAAAACCTTTAACTCACTGTACTTGATTGGAATTAAGTTGGAAGTTGGCGGTGTTCCGCCGAGACCTCGCCGGCACAGGGTCACAGTGGGGCTGTTTGCAGTGGTCGTCAGGCAGGAACCTGCTTTTTGTCTGAACCAGCACAATTCCATACATTCTTCTTTATGGTCAAGGTGTAAATAAGGCTTACACTGGGTGTGTGAGTAACCCCACTGCTGTATTGGTAACAGAGAAGATAACGAGGCATGCTTTGGAGCAGTCAGCATGCTGGAGTGTCTCTTACTGTGGTTTTGACATCGGCACTTTGTTTTAGTGAACGGGTTGTTTGAAGTTGCTGGATCACTGCATCCACTGTTTTCAGCTGAGGTAGAAGGATCAGAGTATTCACGTTATTAATCTTAAGGGACAGTTTGTTCGTTTGGGGTTCTCCGTTATTAACAATTTTGGTTCTTCCTGTCTGGGAAATGAACAATTGACTTTATAGGCAGTGGTGAACAACATGGTACCAGATAGGGGCTGGTTGAGAGGGAGAGGAGCTACTGAACAAAGCTGTTTCATTGTCAAGTGAATCAGCTGTTAATGCCTCTGGTTTTGGGTTGGATGAGTGTGAGGATGCCCTTGTTACAATATCAGGGCCTTGATGTGAATCTTTAACTACTTTTTCTCTTTTTTTGTAATGTCTTTTAAACAGGTTACACTTAAAAGAAAGTTTCTGCCGTGTGCTTTTATGGTGTCCAGGCTTACTTATTGATGCTTCCTTTGTAACTTCATGGTAAAACAGCTTCTGCAAGTATTACTTTGATTACCACATCATCTGGATCCAGAGATCACTTTTGCTAAAATGTGGACTGCCAAAAAGCTTTGTAGTGCTCAAATAGTGTTGCTCCAGGTGAAAGAAGGCCAACTGTGTAGTTGCATGTTTCCCAAAACTCAGCAGTTCTGGATTGGAATTCCAAACTATTGCACTGTAAAAGTGCCACATAACAGAGTTAAATTCCAGGTAAGTATTGCTGTGATTATCTAAAGATACAAATGATGTGCATAAATACAGTGATAATTTATTTTAGACTCTACAGAGCTAAGCTTTTGATTTTGCAGCATTAATTATGAATTGAGGATGCCTTCAGTTTATCAAGGTAAGGGGCAGGCAGCAATAAGTGCTGGAATACCTGTGTTTCAGAGTGAATTCTTGCATCTGATAGTTCTAAGCTGGGGAGAAACACTAATTTTCTTCAAACTATACTTCAGACAGTAGTACAAGATAACTGACAGGCTGATTAGTTAGAATGACAGTCGATAAGTGAAGAATAAGACCAGAATTCTCTGAAAAATTATTTACAGATGCAATGTGTTGCAACAGAGGGTAGGGAGGAAATGGATTGGTAAGGGAGGATAAAAATAGAAGAGTTTGATTACAAAAAAATCTGTAGATATAAATAAAAACAGTGGCAAAGGACACAAAATAAAGCTCTTTTTGGACACTGACATATCCAAATGGCAGTGTTTTTCAATATCTACCTAAATTCATCTTTAAAATATAAATTGCTGCAGGCATAAGTTGTGGAACATTGATGTTTGAACTTTTCTCATGGTGGCTAAGCAATTGCAGAGTTCATCTAGATGGCTTAACAATTATTGTCAAATAACATCATATTGCTGTTTTTCTTTTTAATAGTAATATGTCTGACTCTCTGTAGGTTTCCAAGGTAAATGATAAACAATCGGTAGTTGATAGAAAAATGGCTGCTAACACAGAGGGAACCAAAGTTGATGTTGGAAAAAGTCACAGTGGAGTATGTGATGGGAGACAACATTCATTACAAGGTATTATTGGACCTTTTGCCATCCTCTTCTGGAGAAGTCAGTCTTCCCTGACCTCTGTTGACATCTTAAGGATCAAGGTCTAGAATATTAATTTGAAAGTTTTGTATCATGTGATGTGTTTCTTTTTTTTAATTTTGAGAGGATTATATGTAACCCTTATAGTCTGCAAAGACTCTTGAATTTCTTAAAGTTCTTAATGGCCAGTTAGATTGTTTACTTTTTTTTTTTTTCTTCAACATTGTCAAATTCTTACATTCACTGAAGGCTGTGAATGGTTATGCTAGTGCATTTTTTTCCCCTGTTAGAAATGTGAAAACCACAAACATTTCTGTGTCAGTGGTGATTCAGATAAATTAGTTACCCTTATGACCTTTTCTTTAGCAGTGCTGCCGAGCTAAACAGGTTTATTCTGTGACTTTGCCTGTTTTGTCAGTCTTTGCTAATGACTTATCCTCAGATGTGCTGTTATGCATCATACATTTTAGCTCTGGGCTTCAGGGTGCTTGGTCATTTGCATTCTATGTATATTTAGATTTTGTTTGTAAAGGTGTTTGTACTCAGTTGCTTTGGGCATTTTCAGCTTTTGTTTACAAGGGGGATGACAGGGAGGTGGTTATGACAGGTTAAGACACTGGGATGGTACAATGTTTCTGTAATTACGCTGCTCAGGAAACAGCCCTGTGAGAAACTGTTGTGCTATTTCATGTGCATGATAACCAGGAAGACAGTACCTGTCCTCAGAAAGCTGTGTGGTACTGTATCATAATTTTTCTGTACAGCCTTATCTCCTTACACACATTTTCTTGAAGGTTTGCATTATAAAATGGATGAGATACGGCCAAATAAACGGAAGTGCCCCCACCCCCCAGTAAATTTTTAATCAGCAGTGGGGTTTCTTTTCCTGCAGGTGTGGTAATCTTTTAAAGGGAACTCTTAGGTTAATGTTTATTCCTGAGTGCTCCTGCATTATCTGCAAAATAATGAAACTGAACAGCCCCAGTGTTCTTGTACATATTTTTTCTTACACTTCTGTTTTTTTCTTTTGTAGACAACAGAAGCATTTCTATCCCCTTGGCCAGTTGAAATCTTTATATTTTGAATTTTTCCAATCATGTAAGATGACAACATTTTTTGAAAAGCAGTGGCAGAAGTGTTTGCTCTGTCCTGTTTATATCATCTGTCCAGCTGAAATGTACTTGTGCATCTTCAAGGTTCATTGAAACATTTTCTTAAGAGATGTCAATATGACAACTTTGTGTTTATAGGTATCAATATCCTTAATAGTCACAATTTATGTCAAACTTCTAAGAATATTTGTTTTGAAGTCTTGTGAAACAGGTGTTTAATACTATTCCTAAGATAGCAAGATTTCTGCTCTCTGCTCTGGCAGCTGAAGGAAGTGGTTTGTGTGCACATGTGACTCTGCCCTCCCTATTTCTGTTACTCCATAAGAAATTGTCAGGGAGTAGTCATAATGTATCCTTAATGGACTTTCTCTCATTTTCCTCTTTGGAGTTTTTATAATCATACTATACTTTTTTGATCAAAAAGGCAGTGATCTACCAGATCATCAAAGCGAAAGACATATCATACTTTGTCTGAAATACACCATTATAACTTGCAAATTGAGAGATACCATGATGTATTTGCAAGAATTCTTTTAAAAGTGCCCTTCTTATTTTATAAGACATTCATCTAAGTGCTTTTTTACAGATTTGTTGAAGAGGCCTCAGTGCCACTCACTTTCCTGTAGGTGGATGCATAGTACTGATTGAAGATATTAATGTTCTGTTTCTCTGTAATGCTGAGTATTTGCAATACTTTTCTGATTTCAATACTATGAACAAATGAAAGAAGACCTGACTGTTTCACCCAGCAACAGACACATGCTAGGTATCACTTAGGAGCTAAACATTACAAGAGTTTCAAGTTAACAACCAGTTAAAGTCTTGAGTGACCAAATCTGGTAGCTGACCCTGTTTTAAGCATAAGAAGGTTGGGCAAGAAGCCGCTTGAATGATTCTATGATTCAGTGATTTTTCTTTCTCATTATTTACCCACTTAGAGGGTTGATAGATGTATGTGCATGCCCTATTTCTCAGTCTTGCAGTTGGATGTAACCAGTGGATCTGACATTTGAACATGAATGTCATCTGCCAATTAACATTTGTACTGAGGACTATTAAAATTTTTTGTGTATATGACAAATACTTAATGTATACCTGGGAATTGGTCCTAATTAATAGAAGTGTAGTGTGTGGGTAACACAGCTATGCTATTGCTACCCTTAATTTGAAGCTCTCTTTGGGAATCTGTAAAACTGTTCTATTGCATGCTGTACAATTCCAGTGGGTCAAGAATTTCTGTTCACTAAAAGTAAAAATTACCTTATTTTTACATCGTAGTAGTTTAATCTTTTTGGATTTGAAATTTGTCTACTCTTCACAGAGTGTGGGACTAGCAGCATTCTTGAACAGTAGTCCTTGACTTGAAATCTTAGTGCTGTTATTTCTTCTTGTGTGTTCTTCTCTCACTGAATCATTTTGTCAGTCAAGTAACTGATGTGAATATTCATTCAGTAATCTCTCTGTCTATTGGGAAGGGAAATGAGGGAGGCAGAAAAGTGTGGGATTTATGTAGTTGCTATTATCAGTGCAAGAGCCAACCTCTAGTACTTTCTATGAGTACAAATGTGTTAGATTTGTTACAGGTGTTCCTACTTAAAAGTGGATATGGAAGCCTTTCCAGCATAGTCGATAAACAGCGTGTTTTAGCAGACTTCACTGGTGCACCAAATATTCCCTGGCACTTTGAGATAGATGCTCTCTCTCTCAGTAAAATAGCACACCTGGTCAGATCGTTAGGTCTGCTTTTAGTCATGCTATGGGTAAAGCAGTTGAGTTTAGCATGTCTTCTTATCTACTGGTTTTGAAAGCTGTTTCTTATCCTCATCTTTCCTGCCTTTCCCATTTCAGAGATGAAGAGGTATCTTTAACAAAAATGTGGTGCTGTATATGCTTGCCTGTCTTCATCAGGACTGATATAACAGCTTCTGCTTTTTATTCCCATTCATATTGAGATGTACCCAAGTACAGTAGGGGGTTATTTTTAATTCAATACTAAGATAATGTGTACAATATCTCTTACAGCTGTAAATAGGAATACCTTGCTTTCATGATGCAGATATTTGCAGAAACATAAGAGCTGATAAATTGTACAGCACTCTGTTTTGTTTATTTAATTAATTGTCCCTAATAATCTGAACTTATGCTTCCCATTTTTTGGGGTATTTTTTGTTAATTTTAAATTTCAACCCTAGACACCTTTGGAGTGTGTGTGTGTGTGTTTTCCTACATTTAGTGCTTTGTATTTTACTTTTGGGGTTTTTTATTCCTTCTTTTTTTAATAGTAGCAACAATATGTTTTGTGTTTTTCTTTTTTAAACTAGTAATTACTTTAAAATTTTGTCTATTAATAATTCTAGCAAGCAAATGAATTTCAAAGATGACTAGAAAAAATTCCTCTCTTAGAGAATTACAACAGATTCCAGACTCTCCTTGTGTACTGATCATAGATTCACAGAATGCCCAGGTGCTGTGAGGCACCTTAAAGAGCATCTCGTTCCAACTCCCCTGCCATGGGCAGGGACACTTCGCACTAGGCTGGGTTTCTCAGAGCTCCATCCAACCTGCCCATGAACACTGCCAGAGATGGGGTATCCACAGCATGTCTGGGCAGCCTATGCCAGTGCCTCACCACCCTCACAGTAAAGAATTTTTTTCCTAATATCCAATGTTAACTTTCTCTCAGTTTGAATCCATTTTCCCAGTCCTGTCACTGCGTGATGAAACAGTAACCAGCAGTTTTATAATTAATGTGATTTTTTGATAAAGGTGGCTTACAATGTTTGTTCTTCAAAGTTATTCTTTCATCACTTTTATGTAGCTACTCTTTGACAAATCAGATGAAAATACGTAGTTATGTTTTATATAAAGGTATATATTTCTGATTGATTTAAAATGGATTTGTACTAAGATTTATTTTAGAGTTGTTTTCAGTTTTGGAGAAACTAAACTAAATGCTGATTTTTTTATGTATTCAGTAATCAAAAGCTTTTACTGTTCTCAAATAACTTGTGTTTTTTATATATTTAGAGTGTGTTATGCAAAAAGAATGAGTGTATATTGCAAGACAATTTTTTTCTGACTATGACACACTATTTCCACAGCCCAAATGAAACACATCAACCTGTCCTTTGCAGCTTGTGGCTTTCTGGGCATTTACCACTTGGGGGCAGCAGCTGCTTTTCACAGGCATGGTAAGAAGTTACTGAGAGATGTGAAAGCTTTTGCGGGAGCTTCTGCGGGATCTCTGGCTGCCGCTGTCTTGTTAGCAGTGCCAGAAAATATAGAGGTAAATTAATAAACTCGTAGGTATAGGCCATGATAGTTTTCAAAGGACATTTTTTTATATAATCATCTTCCATTAAGTTAATTAAAGTGTTTTGTGTCTTGTTTATTTCTTCTTGTTACTTGCTAGTAACAGGACTCTTTTATCTTGTTTTCATTAACCACATCTGTAACTCATGAGCAAAAATGTTAATGGTAAAAATATTTCATATGAACCTTATATTTTAAGCTGTGTAAAATCTTATGTGTATGAACCTTTATATTTGTAGGCAACAGGTATTCTTCAATAGACCAAAATGTATATTTACTTAATGATGGTACATTACAAAGTGAATCATTGTTCTGTTGGCTAGAGATAGGCTTTGTTAAGCAAGTGCATAGCACCACCCTTTTAACCTTTTGTGAAAGGAGATGAAAATGGTAGATGGAATGTGTCTTCATAAACTCTCCCACCTGCTCAGATCTTTTTCTTGCTCCCTGTGCTCTATTGAACAGCATTAAGGGCTTTTGCATCTCCTTTAGACTCAGTGCAGCCCATGCCTTAAGAGCACCCAGTAGGATTAACCCTCACAGCAGTCTGTTCTGATGTATCTGGGTTGTTTTATCTCCAGAGATGCCACTCCTTTCTCACATTAGATATGGTGTTATGCAGAGACACCAAGGTTATATTCAGTGATTACAATATTAAAGATTCCATGGAGATCATTACAGGGGTTTTGGTGTCTATTTACTTGGTTTTCCTCGTAGGTTAAGGCTGCTTTGCCCTCCTGAACTGTCAGTAGTGTCTTCACCTTAATAAATGTAGAGGAACAGGCATTGTCAAAATGTTAGTATTTCTTAGTATTTTTAATTATTGTGGGGAAAACTAGCTGTTAGATTTTTGGTCTAAGTTACACTTACATTTCATTCCAAGCAACCATTTGATAACTTTCTCTAGGCCTCACTTATTTCACTTCATTTGATTCAAATAATAGTCCCAGCCAAACCCCCATTTTGCCACTGATCTTTCTGTTTGTTTGTTGCTTGTTTTAGCTGGGATATGAACTCAGCTTGCAGCATTAACTATACTTCTGTTGCTTTCAGCAGTAGGTTTTTCCTTGGTTTCTTTCTCCACCCCACTCCCCTGCAAACATTCTTTATATGACTTGGTATTAGGCAAGTTCCACTCTGTGTAACTGTTGTGGAGAGAACCTCATTGTATTCTGTGCAGGCATTACTCCCCTTCTGTCACCTCTGACTGGTAGTTCAGTATCAAGTTTGCCTGGTATAATGTGTACCTCTGACTTTAATTTCCTCTGTGGTGAGCATGGCAGCCCTTTGTTAGCCCAAGGAAATTTTTCTGCTTATTGCAGACCCTGGGTATGAGCCCTTGTTCTCAGCCTGGTCCAACTCACAAAGATCTTTCTAAGTAAAAAATATTAGAACAGTTTTTAGTTTTTGTTTGTGGAAACTAAGTCTATATTACATTGAGTCTGTTGTATTTTTGCTTGAAAATTTGTCATATTATTGCAAACTAAAAAAAAAGCTTCATGAACTCTCTAGTCCTTTTACTTTTTGTGTACTTTTTAGTTATTCTTTTATATATTTAAATGGAAAACTGAGAGCTCTTTTGTCAGCGGGAAAAATTCTAATTCTCATGGAATTTAAGTAAAGGCAGTGTTCTGTACTAAATAGAATTAACTTTTCATATCAGGATAATTATATTATTATCTTTTCCACATTTCTAGCTTGAAGTATTTTATATCCACAAATGTAGCTCTTAATCAGTTAATTTTTTTTTTTTTTTTCCCCCATCTCTCCAGAGATGGCAATGTTAGATAAGCTATAATTAGGACTTTCTGCATCTCCTAGTCTCAAAGCTGCAATGCAACCTATCCTTATCTTGGAGAGAATGTAACATTGAAGATTTGTTGTTTTGACTGTTGTTGTTCTAGGACAGTTTCCAAATGTTTTTCTGTCATGTATTGGATTTTTGTAAAGGCATAGGACTTGAGAATTCTAAGTGGGCTTATTAAGTTATGGCTAAATAACTATTTATTTTAAAGTTACCTTGGTCATATTTGTTATCAAGTTTGCTTAACTCAATGCAAGCAGTTACAATTTCTAAACATTACCCCAGTCATTATTTATAATGTAGATGTGTTGTTTAAAGCTTCTAGCACTCAGATTCTAAAACAATTCATAGCTGTAAGAAGTTGTCTCTTTTGAGAGCAGAAATTGAGAGTCTAGGTACAGTCCATTCTTAGCACTTGTAATATGGAAAGTAGTTTTCTGTCATTTCCCTATCTTTCTGTCATTTCTCTTAGCTCCCCATAGCTTTATTTAAGCATCTTAGATAGGTAGTAGTTCTGAGGTACTTCCATGCAGGGCTTTGTGGATTTCTTCTGCATTTATAGAGACAAGTGTGTGAATGTGCTTTACATATTTTAATTGGCTTCAAGCTGGCAATGGCAAGTATCTCATGGGGTAAAGGTGCACATTTAACCAGTGTGAGGCTAAGTAGCACAAATAATTGTTTCTTTAGGAAATATGAACTCTTAGTGAACTTTTTGATACTTGTATTAAAAGGTAATATAAAGAAAGTGGATGCAAGAACTACATTTCGGTCTTTTGCTTTGATCTCATGTTAATCCTCACCCTACCTCCTTACTTGTTTTCCTTTCAATAGATTCTGTATCCTCCTCCTCTATGGGATACATTCATGTCTCCTTTTTTTTTCCTTTTCTTTCTTTAGTCACTCAATCATTCATTTTGTTACTAGCAATATACTTGTTCTTTATGCACCTGATAATCCAGGAATCCCGAACTATCTTTTATTCATGTGGTTATATAGGTGAATGTGGGTGAATTTATGAAGTATCAGTTTCAGAAGGTTGTACAAGATTGGATTTAGTTTTTGTCCGAAGTCCCTAAAATCATTAGAAAAGCCTGCATGAAGGGATAAAAAAAGCATTACAAATATTGAATAATGAGTCTTAAGCACTCAGGGTCATAATTCATTATTTCAGCATGTTATGGCTGAAAAATAAATTATGCCAATTCCTTTACTGTCCCTTTGGAGTTCTTATGACTCACACTTCAAGCTATTTTTCTGCAGTCACTAATGCTGGGCATTTCAGCTTGCATAAAAGGTTCTCTGTGCAGGAATATCTTTTGCCTGATTTTCTGCAATTTATTTTTTTTTCCTATGTCATCAATCATAGTTTTCCATTCATTAAATACTTCCATAATATTTTATGAATTAAATATGTGTATTTGCTAGTAGCTTGTTTTTTTGCATTAGTGAGAAGAAATTGTTGTAATTTTTATTTTTTTATTGGTTATAAGCATCTTAAGGTACTTGTGTCTGGTTTAAGGTCTAAAGTAAACCTTAAAATAAAAGGTGGTTTTAGA
The DNA here is from genome assembly GCA_027886175.1 of Phylloscopus collybita. Lineage (NCBI taxonomy): Eukaryota > Metazoa > Chordata > Aves > Passeriformes > Phylloscopidae > Phylloscopus > Phylloscopus collybita. The sequence goes on along the minus strand of JAJNNQ010000006.1, from coordinate 41,341,740 downwards.
TTTTGAACTAAATGATTGTTCTTGTATCTAGGGAACTGATTATTTAGCAGTGGTAATATATAGAAAAATAGCCTTTAACTTTCCTTGGTTGTTGAAGTGGTATCCTCAGAGTTTATAATTTTTTTTTTCATTAGGGATTTTTTTTCCTTACAAATCAATCCTTAGAAAAGGATCAAAATTTTGTTATAAATTTCTTGTTACTAACCAAGCACATATGGGAAAATCTTTCAGTTTGATCTGATAACTCTTTTATTCAAGCTTTAGCCTCCAGTATATTTTAGGTACTACAGATGAACATGCTTCCCATCACTTAAATATCCTTAATAGTTAATGCTTTTCATTTCCAGAAATGTAAGCACTTTGCCTATGGATTTGCAGAGGAAGTCAGAAGATTGAACTTTGGTGCTATAACGCCTGGTTATGATTTTATGAAAACACTTAGGTACCTATCTTAATGCTTCTGTAAGATAATTTTTGGGTTAGAAAGCTCTCCAAATGCAAATGGAGAGGGTGTGTATTTCTTTTGTGCAGTGGGGTGCTCACCCCTAATATATTTGCAAGGTTTTTAGATAATAGTGGTGACTAATGCTGAGCATATTCTTTCCTCTAGGGAGGGCATAGAGTCTATTCTTCCTTCTGATGTTCATGAGATAGCTGAGAACCGGCTCTATGTGTCAGTCACTAACTCAAAGAGTGGGGAAAATCACTTGGTTTCAAATTTTGCCTCCAGGGAGGACCTCATCAAGGTAATCATGTTGAATATCCATGTTAACAGTTATAGATACGAACGGTGGAGATTCTTCAGGGCTTGGGAGTATATTATCAATTGTACGGTAAAATCACTGGTTTATTCAGGTAACCACTTCTACTCCCAGTGGTGCTATAACTGCAATATAAACAATGTTTAAAGCAGAATTTCATCCTACAGCTTCACAAATTTTACTGAAATTTATTTGGTGTTTGTGTAGGTTTCCTTCATCGGTTTTTTTCAAGTTTTTTTATTCAAGTTTTACATTGTAGACTAAGTGTTTCTAAAAGTAACAGGTTTGTTTCAGTATGTGAAAACATAGTGTAGTGTCTCAAAAGGTGAAAATATTTTTATCTTTTATTTCACTCATATCATTATATTTCATCACAAAACAAAGTAAAGGAAATGTAAAAATATGTAAAAATTCCTGCAGGTGCTTGTGGATAATAGTTATAATGTAATGCTAAGTACTGTATATAAGCTGTATTTTAATTGTAGCTGGACAGTATATCTTTCACTACCCTTCTCTTCGTCTGAATGCCACGTTTTAAATTTGGATCAGGACTGTATGCATAAGCTGATTCGAGATGGTAGGAGCAATTCAGATGCATTGTGAAGCAGATGTTCTTTATAGAAATTGCTTATATCTTAGTGGAAGACGTAAGTTATAGCAGAATAAAGGAGCAAATAGAATAGGAAGGAATTCCTTCTTTCTCTATCCTTGTAGATGCTTAGAGCAAATAAGAGTTTCTTTATAGTTATCACTTTAAAAAATGACACTTGTTAACAAAACCTCAAAGTGTGTATTGGGAGTTTGCCTTTTAAGTGTATTTTAAAAAATTTTGACCCTATTATAGTCTACATGGACAGTCCTCAAACTTTACAGGACTTCATCATGCAAATATAATTATGTGAAAAGTTCATCTCAAGTTATGCAGTTATTTCTAGCTATAGTATGCAATGGTAGCAAGCATGGAGATTTTTATTCTTTGTGTTTTTGCAGTGAAGTCTTCTAACCTGAAGTGGTATCCTCAGGCTACAATTAGAAGCATCAGGGTGACCTTGGAAATATGTATATTTTACTAGTATTTCAATAGTTTTTTTCACTGATTTAGCCATTTCTGTTCTATTCTTTTGTTCTCTATGGTAGCAGTAGGTTGGGTTGGAATAATAGTAATAAAATTATATATAACTGCTCATTGGAATACATTGGTATTGTCTGATCTTCCAGTCCTGCTCCTATTATCTGTTTTTGTGCAGGTCTTCAGCTCTGCCTGTATCATGAGTACAGCTGTCTGAATGCTGGTGGCTGCCACAGGAGCAGGAAGGGTAGAGCTTGTTAAAGTTATTTTATTGTATCATGCCTAGGCATGACCTACATCCGAGGCATGGATAAAGATACTGCTGGGCAGATTATTTTATAAACAGCAAAATGTCTGTATCCCCTGCCAGAAATCTTTCAATTTCATATGGATTTGGTTTCAATGCTTAACAAACAAGCCTTATGGTTCCAGAGTTTTTCATAGTGGCTGAGTGTGTGTTGCTACATTGCTAAGCTTTTATCTTTCTTACTATTCCCTGTAGACTTGGAAAGGCAGGTAATAATCTCCCACTTTAGAAATAATCTTCCTATATGTGAAGACAATCATCTTGTATCAGCATTCCTAGACTTACAGTCCTTAAACTGGAGATGAGGGGGAAGAGAGGCACAATCTGTGTGTTTGTGAGGGAGCAAGGCACAGAGCACTGGTAATATTTAGTTTGGGAAAGTAAGGCAGTGCCTAGAAGTTCACACTGGTCTGTTAGTGGTAGGAAATACTGAAAGTGTTCTTCTGACTTGTCCTGCCTCTCCTCACTCAGGAGATCTAAGTGGCTTTATAAGAAGAACAATTGCTTTCTTCAGTCCTCTTGAAAAGAGCTCAAACTTTGCAGGAGTCATCTGTTTTTGACCCCATTTACTAAACCTTTTTTTCCTCATTTCTCTTAGTTTAGAAGGGCCAAAGTCAATGAGATGGAGTTGAGGAAGAGAGGAGAAAAGATGCTGGACTGGGGAAGAGGCTGACGTTGGGAATGGGAATCTTGTCTTGGGCTTTTGTGAGTGAAAGGCCTGCTTGGTAGAGAAATAGCTGCAGTTTCACATTAGAAAACTGAGAGAGCCTTTTTATCTGAGCTCAGACAATATCTCAGCTCTATACCACTAGGAAGAGAAATAGGCAGGAAAGCAGTTCTCAAAGTGGAATTGAAGACTTCATATACATATACAGTCTTAATTAAAACTTGTTAGAGGAGCAGATGGGCTTAATACTGAAATAGCTTAAATTTTATAAAAGTAAATGTAATTCCAGCCAAAACAGCTCAGGCATTTTCTTTCATAATCTCTCTATGGATTGGGTTTTTTTCTGCACCTGTTCATCTTTCACACAGTGTATGCACCAGTTTGTGACCTGCTTCTGTTCCCCAGATTGGTCCTCCATGCCACCCCACAAGCATGTGCATATTCACCCTATTTAACTGTATGAAAAATTCTGACATACTGCACTTTGTCCATGCATTTACCTCTTCTCCTGGAAATGCTGTATACTGATTGCTTATATATATATATGTGTGTGTATATATATATATATATATATGGGTGGATGCACACTGTCTCATATGTATTGCTATGAATGGATAGAAAGGTATATATGTGTGCACAGCTGTACATGACAGAAGAGGTGTCCTGGTCTGAAAAAAAATTAAAATAAAAATCGAGAACAGCTATAGGCAACAATGAAGCCTTACAGTAGGGGAAATAGTTGTTAATACTTGAATGTATAAACACAAACAATGGTAAAAGTATACATATGTGAATTTCCAGGCTGTTCATGGTATTTTTGAAACTTTGAAAATCTGATTTATTAGAAAAGTAAACACTATATTCATATGCTAACAGAATGACTTGGTCAACTTCTTCTCTGACAATATACTGCTTTTTCATCCTATGCACATTTAATTTCTTGAAAACCATAGATTTACTTCACATTGTGCAAAACTAAGTTCATACTCTTTAAATCACATTAATCATTAATTTTTGATATTTTGTTTTGAGAGTTGTCACTGTCAAGTTATAAAAACCCAAACCCTACTGAATAATTTAAATCACATTTTGATATACCACAACAAGAAACATTTTGAGATGAGAGTGGATTTATGTAAAACTAATTTATTGACTGGTAAATATCTGTGAAAATATGTATTGGTTCTAAATTACTTGGTTGTCGTTTTTGATTTTTTTTTTCTCTACTTTTTCTGCTTTCTTCTCTCTAGGTCCTGCTAGCAAGTAGTTTTATACCTGTGTATGCAGGAATTAAGCCAGTGGAGTTTAAAGGACAGGTAATTGTTCATTAGCTACAAACTTTCTTTTTATATGTTCTTCATTTCTGGTGTAACTATTTCATTTTAAGGGAAAGCAACTTCAATACTATATTTTGTATTTCTTATAAGAAAACCTTTTTACAGTTGTCCTTACTCATCTAGGGCCTACAAATTTTTTGTCTTTCTCACGTAAATATATTAACACTTTAGGAATCATTTCAAAAGCATGAAAATGGCTATTTCTTCCTTATGAGAAATACATGATACTTCAGTTTCCCATTCATACAAATGATGCCTCTAGAACCTTTATAAAACTCACAGCCCTCTTGCCAAAAAGCCCCACAAAACGATATGTATTTGCTGCTAGCTAGTCATTATATCAGAAAGCTCGTCAGCTTTAGAATTATAGGCACAGCAGTATCTGCTGAAATATTGGAAGGTTTTAAATCAGTATTGTTTGACTGCTTGAGTTAAATGGAGACTTCTTGCAGCTTCCCAGGGTCTGGAATTTTTTTTGATTGAGTCTATATGTTGCATGTGCAATTTTAAATGGAATATATGGCTATTTTAGGTTTGTTCTGCCATTAGTTAAATAGAAGAAAATGTCATTATTAAATTTCTTGTGGTATTCTTTCAATTAAGAAATTGAAAAGTTGGCTCAGAGCTTTGTCCAAGAGTTACTTAAAACTCATTTTACTGGATGAGCAGTTCTATTATGATTTGCATGGATACTGTAATATTTAATGAAGCCCTTTTAGATTTTTTTTTTTTAGTCTTGCAGTATTTTACTGCAGCCTTTTTTTCTAGGGGACAGTTTTCATTCCTGAGTATTTTTTGCATTCAAAAGTTAAATCAATGAAAGCTTCATGGAAACTGGTTCTTCTGTTATTTGAAAGCTTTTTGTCATTCCCAAAGCTTCTTGCTGCTCTCCTTTAGTGAAATTCAGAAAAGGCAGTTTCTGGGAAAAGGTTGCTTTCATTTATTGTTACTTGTTGGAATAATTAGTTCTGCATGTCTGCCCTGACTTTTCTCAGACTCTATAAAACAGTGCATTTGTGGACTGGGGAGTTTTTTTGGGGTGTTTTTTGAGAAAGCTGTTGCCTGTAAATGCTTCTGACTTGCATTCTTCAGTCCCAGATGTTTAGATCTGGGTGAGAGCTCTGACTTGCAGTAGCATTTCTCTGGTTTGGAATAGTGGGTAATAAGGATGTGTGGCTGTGTAGCAGCGGCCCCGAAGCGCACACTGTAGCGTTGGATATGTGGCAGGTACTGTCATGGCCCAGATATGTGAGCACCAACCCAGTAAGGTGGATTGGATATGGGTTTGGCTCTGCAAGGTCACCTATCATAGAGCATCATATTCCAAGTTTCCTGAAAGCTTCATGTAACAGACCAGGTTTGGTCTGTCTGCATTTACCCTGGTCCTTAGGCCATGGCAACATGGAATCAAGATTACTTCCTGTTAGCTGCTTGAGTCTACTGGTGTTATCTGTACTTTAGAACAGTTGATTTGTGGTTTCTCTGGGCCAAGTGTGTCACCTGGACCCACATCACCAGGTCACTGAGGACTGTTTCTAAAATGTATATCATTGTGTTACTTGTGCTGTTACCAGCTACCATTGTGCAGGTAAGGAATGGAGTATGGTGCACTTCTGCTGAATTAGTCAAACATGTTGCTAACCTGCCCATATGCCTACAGAGACTGAACTGTGGGTTAAACATTGCACTTTGGGAAGCATTTGGCTTCACAGGGGATTAGCTAATTTACCTGTAAATATGCATGTCTGCAGGCTAGACTCTTGGGATGAATAAGCTAAATTTCATGTTAGTACGGACAGAGCATTAGTCTGCTCATAGTATGTTTTCTGATTAATGAGCTGGAAAATAATCTGATAAAGAGGAAGTCTAAGATGACACATGAGAATTTATAATCTGTTAATGGCTTTAAGCTGATGGGACTAGTTTATTGCCAGGTTTAGGGATTTCGGGTATCCTGCAACTAAGCTTCCAGTAACACTAGTGCTCCATGTGAAATTATCTTTCTCTGACTTGGTTTGGTGTCTTTGAGTCTCTGACAAGGTTAATTTTCAAGACAGATAAAGATCTGCAGATGATGGAGTTGGCTGTGTCAGCTGATGAGTCTGTAGTTGGTGTGACTGTGGTTCTCATGGAATAGCTTTATAAAAACCATCTGCTGGTAAATGGGTAGGTTCTGTTAGGTCAAGCCTTAATGTCATTGTCTGGTTTGGTTTTCATTGCAAGGTATTTCAAAACTTTCTCTGTTTTAGCATTGTTCTAGAGTATTAGTGAAATTCGTTCAGAAGCTACCAGGAATTTGTCTCATAAGCTAAGAAGCATTTTTCAAGAATTGATTGGTGCAATTAAGAGAAGCTGATGCTTCACTTGTCTTTTTTGCAGAAAATAAATCTTTTATAAATGTTTTACAACTAGGAAACATGAGCTAAAATATTTTTGAGTGAAAAGCAGTTTCTCTCAAAAGTGCTCAAAAGAAAGTAACAGAATCTACAGAAGATAGTACTAAATTAACAGCATTTCCCATGCCTTAGTAAATGTTTTGATTTTCAGGTAAGTATTGAAGTTACATAAGGGAGAAAGGGGAAAAAGAAGTAATCATAATTTTTTAAAAATGTGAGAACTTTTAAGTTTTAAAAGTACTAAGTTATACCTGTGAAAAACATCAATAATATCATTTGTTATGGTGTGTTTGACATGGCTTACACACGGATTCCACTGTACTTTTCACTGTAGGAAAGCAACAAAAAGACACTTAGTACTCCAAGGAACATTGCTCATAAATCAGTAATAAATTACTATTCATAGACAGACACAAAAAAATCTTGGTGCTAGAAATGTTCTGGTATGTTGCAGCTTTACTCACAGTAAAGCTGTTGTGGGAGTTTGATAAATCTGAAAGATAGCTGTAAATGATTCTGGAATTTTATTCTTTTTTTGCTCTTTTTCTAAGGTGAAACGATCTCACTCCTCATTGAGAAATATGGTGTTCGTGCAGAGTGAAGGAATTCAGTGGTGTATTGTGGGTACTGACATCAGCTAATGTCAAGGGTCAGGTGCTATAGCATAATAATGAAATAATGGGATGAAAATGGCCATAAAAACTGCTAAATGTTAATATTTCTAGCTTAGATTTTGGGATCAGGAGCATAAAGCTGATCTGAGAGAGTGAAGAAAAGAGTGGTGTGGGAGGACTGTGTGTGCGGACAAACACACGCTGAACAGATAGATACCACCAGTACCCCTGTGCTATGTATCCATGTGTTAAAGGGTAACTCAGCCTATCACCAGATACAGGAGTTCACACAGGAAGTCAAATGTAGCAATGGGAGAAGTCTGTATAAAATTAAAATAAGATTTGCTTTTAGTGAGAGTAAAGAATGCAGCTGAGAGGGATCTATATAAGTGATGGACCTCTGAGAGTCTCAGGGGCTTCTGAAGAGCAAATACTGAAACTGGAGTCAGTGCTTCCTGTATAGTAGTACCTACACTCAGAGCTAGTGTCTTGCCAACAGCCAATAATTTACTTTTTGTGAGAGTTTTTTTTTGTTTTGGACTTCTTGGTTTCATTGTTGTTGACTTTTGTTTTTTAAACTTTTATGACTAAGTTCCTGTGATGCTTTCAGGAGTTGTGATGCAAAACTGGCATTATTTTGCCATTTATGATGGTCACATACATCATATCATGATGATCACTTATATCAGGAAAGCAGTCTTCTGCTTGATTGGTGTTGAGGAGTACTAGTACCATTTGCTATTTCCTTTTAGTGATCTGTGTTAATGTAACTTTAGGATGATATCCTGGAGTTGAAACTCTTATACTGAGGTGAATCTTATTATTCCTTACAGCATTTCAGCTTGCCTGGCTTTGCATGTCTGCAGTAGTCTACATCTCACATAGATAATGTTTGTTTCCTTTATAATTAGTGAAGACAAAAGCACTTTTTCAGCACAATTGAAGTGAGATACAAACACCTACTTTAGGATAAGGTGAATCACGTGCTAGAAGTGTTTTCTCTCCCTTGATGATAAAGTAAGTGTAGAATTGCTAATTGACTTTAGGTGTGTAAAGTTCACTGAGATGCATCTGCTCAACAGACCTCATGTATGATGTCAGTGAATCCGTCTAACCAGCAGATTGCTGTTGAATTTTGGGCTATGCGTGTAAGCACAGAAATAAATAGGAAGGTATAAATAAATGTATTTATTTATATGTAACAAGATATGTCACAGCTGTCCTTTTTATATTGAATAGAATTTGCCCCTATATCTCATTCTTCACTATACTCAACCCCTGTATCAGACTTAGGTCTGCTCCTTCTTGTGTCGTTGCTCAGCTCCTTCCCATCTTTATCCTTTCAGCTACTGCTGTCTTGTGTATTGTGTATAAGAAGAAATACTCACTGGAAGAAAAACTACAGAAGAGGAGAGGAGTCATGTGTGTTTTAGTTTCTGCAGTCAGAGTACCTGCACATACAGATTGTACAGCTCCTATTGTCATCAAAATAATGTTATAGAGGAGTTTACATTATATGATATTGTTTATGTGCAATACTAATAATCTTGTCTTTTTGTGTATGTGTTGAGAAAAAAATCCATATGGGGCATTTCATTTTTAATTAACTGAAAAATCTTACAAGTAGCTTGATAAATACCTTACATGCAAATTTGTACATTATGCGAAACGCTTATTGATTCAAATCTCTGTGTGTAGATTGTCAGTTCCTCGATACGTGACACATGCTGAAGCTTATTTGTTGTATTCTTAGAGGGAAACGGATAAGTTTTCTTGAGAGTGGAGGAGGCAGGGTCAGCAAGGGTAAAGTGTTGCATTGTGATCCTACTGTACTGGTCTTACTTTGAAAATATTTCTGTTTTCCCATAGAAGTGGGTTGATGGTGGCCTTACCAATGGCCTTCCTATCTTGCCTGTTGGAAGAACTGTGACGATTTCTCCTTTCAGCGGTCGATTAGATATCTGCCCACAAGATAAAGGGCGTGTGGACCTCTATATTAAATTGGCAAAACAAGATATGATGGTAAGTTGCTTGTTTCTTAACTTGAAAACACTAAAAAGCACTTCTGCACTTACGTTCATATTTAAGTGCCTATTTCATGCTTATATATAAGCTTATGTAAAATTTTGGTATTTTGCAAATGGAGGTTAAACCTTTTCTTAAACACAAAGAAAGGAGAATGTAGAATAAAGAAGAAGGTTTGAAAAACATTTATCTAGTACAAAATGGAGCAAATTATTACAGGCTGTTCAGTGTCAATAATACAAGGTTTGCTTTACATATCATCTGTCTTTACTTTTTTCTACAAACATTTTGCTTAGTCAAAGTGGAATACCTCAGAAGAGGACAGCTGCAGAACATTTCTTCTTAGTTACTGAAATCAGTTGCTCTAACTGAATTTAAAATGGAAGTTTAAGTTGTACATTTTGAAGTGGTACATATCATGACTTGTCACTGCATTGCACAAGAGAGTTTGTTAACATTTGTGACTACAATGCTTTTCCAGAAGTTTTCTTAGAAGTTGCAGAAACATTTCTGTATATTGAAGTACGAAACTGATTTTTCTTGTCTCTTTTTCATTGTTGACATCTGTCTTTGCAACCTTTGTCTCACAAACTTCAGCCACAGTTTTGCTTTCTTCAACATGCTGAAAGAAATATTGAATAGTGATAGACCTAGTGGCCAACAATATTCGATTAGAAAGAAAGATTGACAATAATAATTACTTTTTAGAACTTCCTGTCTAGGCAGTTTTTCATGTTTTCCTAATTTTACTAAAATTAGTGTTATGTAATGTCTTTCTCAATTGGACCGATTTTTGAATCTTTGTAATGTTTCACATAGAGGTATTAAGCATGATAGTACTTGGTAAAGATCATAAAGTACAAGATTATTGATTTCATATATCTTGGAAATACATGCAATTATTGCATATTTCTTGGTTCTGTTTTGTATTTAGAGGATGAAACATGAGCTGGTGATTAGTTTAGTTTAGACACAAAATTAATTACACAGTTACATTGCTTCTGGGGTCATGTGCAGACCTGTGCAGAATCCCAGGCAACATCTTAAACTATTAGGATTGAAGCACCTCTGCTTTTAGGGCAGTAAAAATGATCACTAAGAATAATTTCATTTCAGCAATATTGTAATCTCCATAAATTGAAGAGTTGTACGTCTTCATTTATCTATATTGGAATGTGAATAGTTTTTTGTCTCTCTATCTTCTAGCGTCAGAATTTGAATAATTGCTTACTTCAAATAATGAAGATGATTTTGATATTGTTTTGCAAAATCATTTATGATAATGTGGCTAAGTATTAATTATATAAAGAAATGGTTCTGAACATTATTAAATACAATAATATTTTTAGCCTGCTGTAAACAATTTAATAAAGTCTGTATTCAAGAATAAAGCTCCAAAATCTTTTTACATGATCAGAGTGACCACTTAAGATGCTGAGTAGTTCTTAATGTGTTGGTAGTACAAGTTACATTTATACTCATATGTTAAACATTGCCTGGGAATGTTCCCAAAAATGTGGTTGTTTGCACTAGTAAGTTGTCAAAATATTTCCTTGCACAAGTTTAACATGTGCCAGCTACCACGCTGCGAGACAGTTTCAGGAGTGTTTCCAAAGCTAAAGTGTTTCAGAAACTTTGGACAGTTTTACAGACAGACAGCCTGTCTTGGATGCTGTGAATTTAACTCTGTGTGTGGGCTGTTTGCGCCAGTTTGTCCTGGCACTCAGCAGTGACCCTGGATGTGGTTAATTCCTGGTGTAGACACAGCCATGCTGGGTTTTTTCATTTTACATATGCTCCATGAAACAGATGACAGAACAGTCACATCTAGATGAGTTGCTTTAATAAATTAATTTACGGCTTCTTGCTCTGTTGCAGCTGTCTCTGGCCAACCTAGTAAGACTTAATCAAGCTTTGTTCCCACCAGACCAGGAGAAAATGGAATTGTTGTACCAAAATGGCTTTGACGATGCTGTACGCTTTTTATTGAAAGAAAACTGGTTTGAGTAGATGGCTCCTAGAAAATTAGCAAAACATGATGGCTGTCAAAACACAGCTACAGGCATCCTAGACAATCTCAGGGATTGCTGCCCCAGTTCCTGTTCATAAAAATAAAAATCCCAATGGACTTGCATCTGCTGTTGCTGAGGAAGTATCAGTTGCACTCCATAGAGCTGTATAAATGTGTCAGAACAGGACCTGGACATGCCTGGTGGATGTCTTGTTTTGAGGAGGTTCCACTTAGATTCGTTTTGCTTCAGCTGGGGACTTGAGCATGGGATTTGTAAAAAACTTGTGTTGTCATATTTACAGAAATTTGGAAAAGTCTTTTTCATTGTTATTTGAGAGGAGAATTGATGTTATATCATGAAAAATTACAATCTGTATTCTTCACTTAACAGAATTTTGTGTATTAGTTCTGCATATGAATTGGATGCTTGCAGTGTTACTGATTTAAAATATAACTTGCACTGTTCTAAAGGACTTGAAAATTAAGTACTAGCCACAAGAAAATAAAACACTTGCACTCTTATGTATTTTTCACATTAGAAGTTCTTTTATTGTGAAAATTAAATGTTTTCTTTTAAAATTTTAAATACTACTGAATTTTTAGCTGAAATGTGATATAGAAATAACTTGTAAAGAAGGGTGTAAAAATTTGTTTTATTTATTATGTTTTCTTCCTCTGCCAAAATTGAATAAATATATTTTCTTGAAGCTTTTGTCAAGAGTTTATTTACAAGGGTCTTGGAATGCTGTAATGATCTGATTATTTACTATCAGTCTACTGGAGAGGAGTTGATGAGAGTCAGTGGGTAATGAAGTCAGATTCACATATCTTGTTACTTTACCATTCAAGTTGCATTGACTACCTTAAGTTCAGGATTTCCAGTCTCAATGCCCAAATGCTAAAATCTGCAACTCCTTATGTAAATCAGAGTGTTTGGTTTTTAAGTGTGGGGCTTAGGTTGATTTATTAATAAGTATAAAAAGAAAAAAAGATCAAAATCAGAGGTTGAATCATGCATATATGAAGTCTTAGAATTTCTAAAAACAACAGAAAAACCTGAGGCTAAGAAAAAAAACCCTTTTATAGCTGTTTGAAAGCCTCTTCAGCAAGTAACCACCAGATTTAATTTCTATTAATATGTAGATTGCATCACATTAGCAATCATGTGCAGGGATTTAATTATTACTGTTATTGATAATGAAAGAAATTTAAAAAATGATGTGAAGCACCTTACATTCATTTTAGAACAGCATTTGTTTCTAAATGTATGAGGTTCTGTATACAGAGATGGTGATATACAGGATAGCTTGTATGACTTTCAGATCTTAGTATAGCATTTTTGTATGTAAAATTGAAGGAAGTTACCTTTGTAACCTGTATGTTGCCCACTTGCATTCTTATTTGTACAGAGGATAGCTTCCAGCATGATTTGCAGTAGTAGATAATGTTTTTAAAAAAATTCCTTTCGTGCTGATCTGCTGAGGTCAAAGTCTCTGATTCAGTGGTAATAACTGTCCTGGAATTCTGGTGAAATCTTGAAACAGCTCTTTTTCACTCAGAGAAACTGAGAAATTTGACAAGAACAGAGCCTCTTAGATTTTATTTTCTGTTTACAATAGTTGCCTTCTTCAGGGAGTGAATATGATTATTTTTGAATGGAGGAAGTTCAGGGGTTTTTTACCATTTCATGAATTCTTTGGTTGATATGGATCTTTCCTAGCTAATTATTGTGAATAATAGCTGGAATTTTCTGTTAGAATGTCATAAATCAGATGTGCTGAAAAAGGATCCTTGCCACCTTATTTTTCTCACAAAATCCTAAGATATTAGAGAGTTCTCTTTACCAGGTCTTAAATGAAAATCAGTTAGTGATCTCTTTGTTAATATAAAAAAAAAAAAACCAACTGGATTTTTAATTTCAAGAATACTTTAGATTCTGTTGCTTCTCTTCTTTTAGATGTGTCTTAGATGTAGTCATTTGAGTGGCTGAAGGCAAAACCTACACTCAACAGAATTTTGTCTTCAGATGGACTTGCTACGGAAATAGGCTGCATAACTATTTTAAAAAAATGTTACTAATACCTTAAAAAGGAGATGAAATTTGCAAAAATTTATACCTACTTTGTACCATGACACTGTTGGTAAGTGTTGCAATGAAGATGATTGCAAACAGTACTTGTAATTTAAATAGAAGTTTCCATTTCTGCTGAAACCTTAGTAGTTCTGCTGGCTGTGTTGTCTGGGAAACCATTGTTTTGGTTTCTTTGGTTTTTTGATTCAGATTTTGTGATGTCTTTTGAAAATCCTTAGTTCAAACACTCAAATCTAGAAGATGAGGCAGGCTAAAGTTATATTTTCTCATGAGAATGAAAATATTTTTTTATTACAAAGCACATGTTCATATCTGTGCTGATATTCTTCAGATTATGCTAAGGATATGCTAAGGTACTTTTTTGTGTTTATATATTCTGAAGTATGTTTGAACAGGACATACGAATCCTAAGAAACTATTTTATTCTTGCATTTCATAATTCTCCATATATCAGAAATGCAATGATTCTATATTTTCTAAGACCTCTGTTTTCCTAAAGGACTCTGGACTCTGAACTCTGACCTTGAAAACTTTGGTCACCTTTGTTGATGTGTAGAGATTGGAAATGAAGACCACTATAAAGATGCAACTGTTACTTTGTTAGTTAATAAAAATAGTAATTGGCTGGGACTACTAGGCTAAGCAGTAATACTCATCATCCAGATGTAGGTACATCCGTAGATATCTGATGCCTGGACAGGTATTTTCTTTCTTCAAGAGCTCTTCTGCATATGCATATCAATATCCATTGTTTCTCCTATCTCACTCTTCTTATGAGCATTAATTTAATTTTTTTTTCCATTTTATTTCATTTCTCTAGGGAAACTATGGCATGTATGCTATTATTATATATTTTTCTGGGGTCCAATGAAGTGTTTTCTGTTCAATTTTCCACAGAATGCATCTTGAAATCTGTAATTACTGTTAAAGTCTAGCTGAGGGTGTGTTGAATAATTGCTAATACCAGATGAAGTAATTGGAAGTTACTGCTTCAATTACTATTTTCCTTTAGCTTGTCTGCACGTTTCCTATCAGCGAATATATTTAAGTGATTTGAAGGTAAACTTAAGTCCTGCTAAAATTATCAGGATTTCTGTCTCCAGTCCCTGGAGGGCTGAGGTTCCATCGTTCAGATACTGGGTCATGAACTTGAGGTTGTTTTTTTAAGTCATTTGTAACTGAAGATATAGTCATGGTCCAGAGGGATCTGTGCAGGCTGCAGAATTGGTCTGAGAGTATCTCTCAGGTTTGTCAAAGAAATGGGGACATTCCTGCATCTGCTGTGCACAGATGTACCCCTGAGGGGGTACTGAGGGACAACAAAAAGACCATGAGCCAGCAATATGCTTTCATGGCGAAGGCATCCAACAGCATCCTGCCCTGCCTTAGGCAGAGCATTGCCAGCAGTTCAAGGATGAGGGTCCTTCCGGTGTACTGAGAAGATTCTGGACCAGAGCTGGAATGCATTCTCCAGTTCTGGGTTCCCCAGGATAGGAGTATTATGGACTTTCTGTCTCGGGGTCTCTGCTTGCCCGAGAATGATGGATGGGCACTGCCCCTGGTCCTTTGGGAAGCCCCGAGCTGCCCACAGAAAAGACGAGGAGTCTTCAGATGTTCTTTTTCTGGGTTTTCCTCCTTGTTTATTTTATCTTATCTCTACAATTCTCTCTGAGCTCTGCCAAGGTCTGGACAGCACGGGCAACAGGCGACGACTGTCCGCCTGCCCACAGGTCGTCATCTTATATACAGATAATTACGTGCACATTATTTACAATTGTGACCCAATGCATGCACTTGACACTAAGCAGGTGTTTTCTACTCTGATCCAATCCCTCTAAATCTACTTCATGTCATCACCACTGTGCAAGATGGAGACAAAGAAGAAGGAGAAGACTCTAGGGTAACACCCAGAATCCTCCATCTTGTCTCTGGTCCTTCTTATCTTGAAACCCCTAATGTGCAAATATTATTACTTTCTACTACTTTCAAGGCCTTGCAATTCTTCCCATAGTGTTGGTAATCTTTCCCATGGACTATAATCGAGACCCCTGCCTGTCTGGGGTCCATGCCAGGGTCTGTAACCCCCCTGCACATATCTCCGACCCCCCTGTACAGGTTTTAAACCCCCCTGTACAGGTTTCTGCTTGTCCAGGGTTTCCAGAGGAATACCCTGGACTCCTACATTCTGGAGTGAGTCATCTGGAAGCCCATGAAGATGATTAAGGACTAGAGAGTCTGGGAGAACTGTGATTGTGTATCCTGGAGAAGGATCAGGGGAATCTTACCAATTTGTGTAAATACCTGTGGACAACAGAACCAGGTTCTGTTCAGTGGTGCCCAGGGACAGGATCAGAGGCAATAGGCACAATATGAAACACAAGAGGGTTCATCAGAATATCAGGAAGGTCTCATTTCTTGGAGATAACTCAAAACCCATCTGGACAAGGTCTTGGCCAACCTTTTCTATCTTGAGTAGGGGTGTTGGAATATATGATCTTCAGAGGTTCCCTCTAATCAGTGGTTCTATCATTGACTTACTACAGTCCATTTATATTTCATATAAATATTAATATTCTTAACACTACAATATGCTTAAAAAAAAAGCATAAATAACTTTTAAAAAGGCTATTTCACACATCTAATATTAAGAATTTGTGTCCTAAACTCATTCTGAATTCAGTCCTGATGTTTCATTCTGTGGTAGGCTTCCATAACAATCCATGATGTTGATGACTGGAACATAACAAATAACATCTTTGCTGTTGGTGTTAGATGATAGATCATACGATAAATTATGTTTTTTCAGGGCCCCAGAACTTGCTGAAATTTTAACCTTTCAGAGTGGAAATTTATGTCCGACTTCTTTTGAAGCAACTTTCACCTGTTTCTGAGAACCATGTGAAAAACTGCAGAAGTCACACTGACCTTCATTTGAAGGGCCTTCCTTTGATCAGAAGTGTAGGCAGTATTACCAAGTGGAAAGAAAATTACCCAATTTAGGTATATGAGTTATCTGAATTAGATGCTTTTTAAATGCACCTTCTAGTTGTGTGTTCCAGATTAGGCAGAAATTTCTTGTCAGTTTTTGACAAAATGTCAGCTGAAGGGCTTTGCTGAAGGCATTAACCTCTGTGCTTTGTACACTTGGAGGTGACTTTGGCTCAGTGGCTGCTGCCTTCAGTTTTTTTCTTCAAAAAACTGCATCTGTGGCTCAGACGTGCTTCACACCTCACATCTAAATTAATGGAATAGCTATAATCTGCCCTTAAGCCTCTATGTTAAATATATAAACATTCAGTGTACTTAACCCCTTAATATTTAACCCAATTTATAATTTTACCTTTAAAATCAAACTTTAGGCATGTATTATATGCAATAAGGATTTCATTTTTAAAGAGTTTCAAAATAGGAAACCTGAAGTGCTCCTGAAGAGATAAGTTTTGCTGGAAAAGAAATGAACTACTTATTTACATCCACAATTAGAATTCAGTTTACTGATTGGAAACCTGAATATGTATGACTGCAAATGGAGTCAGTTCCCAGTTTAGATAGAGAGAGAGGGAAAACCATTATTTACTTCTCAATGCCCAACTAATAACAATAATAATTTTTAAAAAGATACTGCATGACTGTCCTTCCCTATCTAAGATTGCAGTCGACCTTTCCCTCTGAAAGTCACATCTCACTTTGTCTAAGTGTGGTAGCCAGCACTTTCACCAAAGGGAAGCAAATGCTCAGATAAATTTCTTGAATTTATTTGGCATCTTTACTGTTACAGAAAGGAAGAATTTCAGAAAAAAAAAAAGGCTAGTGATGAAGTTGAATCCAGTGAGCAGCATATATCAGTTCTTACAGCACAATTAAAGTATAAGACTGTAACCTCTCATTTTATTCTATGAACCATTTCCTTTCACATATTTATAATTGTAAGCAACTTTGAAACACAGTATTCAGCTTGCAGTATTAGACAGTGAAAAAAAAAACCTAAATTTCTTCAGGTCACACATACTTAACAATGCCAAGACTGCATTTCCTCAAGTACTATGCAAATTATATCTCTTTGTATGGATCTTACTTGTTATTTCCTTAGATTCCACAAGTATTCTAAGCACTTTAAAACAAGTTTAAAATACACATTTTTAATCCAAATAATTTCTGTTACAGTCCCAGATATGGCACATAAGCATTACAGCAGTAAACCATGCAGCCTATGTACCTGTCAAGTTGTATTATTTTGGTAATTAATATTTCTTTGAAAAACAGATAAGCTATGACTTTTAAAATTACATTAGGTGTAATTAGGTATTTCTAAGTGTGGGGGATATGAAAGGAGTTAGAAATAATGTCAGACAATGCCCTGGGAGTGTGTGAGGAATTCCTCTCTGACAATCTGTTATTACACTGGGCAGATGCTGTTTTATAGAACTGTATTTTTAAAGCCAAGAAGCTGCCTTAACTTGGGTAAAAACAAAATTGTAACTGTGTGCTTTTGTTTGAAGTAGAAAAAACCCAATATACATGGTCAGATATGTTGACATTGAAAAGAGGTTTGGATACCTTTAGCTTTCACAGTATTTTGATGTTACATACATTAATACTCATTTCATTTGTAGCTGTGTGGAGTAAAAAGTTCTTAAACTTGAAATAAATACATGAACAAAAAGCAGGGAGAGATTTTCGTGTATGTTTATTTTCTACCTTGATAAAAGTAGCATCATAGATGCTTGTATCTTGGTTACAACTGCACACACTTTCTTTTTCCTATCATCTCCCTTCCAGTGCCACATAGAGTTCTTATTACTGACATATCTTCATATTCTTGACTAAACCCATTATTAACTGGTCTTGATGGCTGGTCGTAAATCCATTCACTTTGCATGGTAGTGCTGCTATCTGTATTTCTCAACTTATTCTTGCACTTTGTATGGCACTGGTGAATCTGTTGCAATAGGCAAAACAACATATATTGTTAGGCAGTAAAAATATTTCCATCAGATACCTCACCTGTTTAGAGAACGGATGGCTAACTTCACTGGGATATCAGTGTTTATTCTGAATCGGTTTAAAAGTTGCTATGCATAGTGCAGTCAAAATGAAATGTGAGAATTAATTTTAGCTACACCTTCATGAATTTTCACAGCCTATTAATAGCTATTATTTTTAGTAGAAAAATGTTAGTAATATGTAAGCTAAGTTACTAATGCCTATGTAGTCATTGTTTTATGGCTTATTTGGTTCTAATTTAATAAAAATGTGGAATATAGCCACATATGGGCCATTATGATTCAGCAGAATGATTATGGTGCATTTTGGCTTAAAGTTATTTAGAATTAATATCTTACAGTGTTAGATTGATTAATTTCAGTTAATTAGCATCTTATATGACAATTTTTAGGCCTTTTACAGGTAGCAGAGTAAGGATGACTCGTTGTATGCAAGAAATGAGCTGTGTCTGACTCTGTACCTGTGGTTTCAAGTAATGCTTCTCTATTTTCCAATATTACCCTTCAAGATGTTTGTGTGCTGTTACTTTTGATAAAAATAGGGCATGGGAGTGCTGGGAGAGATATTTCCATTCATTCTTGATTCTTAGGTAGTATAGACAGGGGGTTTTGGAGATAGATGTCTTCTTTTGGGGAGGATCCCCAAGCGAGCACTTGTAATGGTGCAGTTGGGACAGTGGCAGGCACAGGTACTGTTGGGACAGTGCCTTGCTGTATCCTACTCTAGACTTGGAAGCCCTGAGAGTGTCTGGCAGAAGTAAGAAGCAAGGGAACAGCTGAGTGGGATCTAGTCTCAGAAGAGGCAGGTCAGGCTTGTTTTTGAGGTGTATACAGAAGCTACCTTTAACCAGCCATGACACACTGGATTTAAGCAGTGGACTGTAAGGGCCAAAGGCCCTTAGAGTCATCCAGTCCCACTTTCTTCAGTTAAAAGTCTGATTTTAACACAATGTGCATTTTCATGACAGGAAACATTTGTCATTTAGTAAAGAAATAACCTTTAAAAGTCTTTAACTTTATAAATTTCACTGTTGATCTTTGTGGTAGGTTCAGCAGGCAAGTATCTGCAGTGTGGCTTGTTTGCTCACTTCTCCATCCCCAGACTGGGACTGAAGAGAGAATATGAAGGACAAAATCCAATATTCTCATGCGCTAATATAAAGACAATCTAACAGGTTAGTTAGAGAAGAGAAGAAGAAGTTAGAGAGAAGAAAAGAAAAAGTCAAAAACCTAACAAACAAAATAACAAAAACCCCCACAAGTGATGTGGAAGGAATCACTCACCACCTCCATCCAGGAAAGCAATGCCCAGCCAGTCTCTCAGCAATAGGTGACTCAAAAGCAACGCCCCTTCCCCAGCTTTTATTGCTGAGCATCTGTTGCCCACTCCCAGCCTCCTCTTTGGAGCAGCAGAGTGAGAAACAGAGAAAGCCTTGATGCCATTCAAGCACTGCTCAGGCAAATCACTGCTGTGATATCAACAATGTTTTAATCACAAATCTAAACCAGCACCATTTGGATGGACTGCTATGAAGAAAGCAAAATCCATCCCAGTTTACTGCTGCTGCTTGCTACTTGTGCTCACAGTGATTAATTCTGGGAGAGACTTGGTTGGCTCACCTTGTACATTCAGATGTAATACATCCTTTGTCAAGCTTGTACTGCTGTTGTATTTTAGCAAGGTTTGACCCTTTATCACATCTGTCTCTGGCATGAATTCACTGTGCCACTCAATACTCATATCTTCTCTCATACTGCCTGAGTTCTGTGAACACTTCTTGTTTTGTTGTGGCTTTGAGGTAACAGTACTTAACAACTGGTTGTTAAAGAAAACAAAACCCAAACCTTGACCTAGAAAGGGAATCAGATAAATATCTTTTTAATTCTTGTAGCTTATGTCACTGGTGCTGTCTTATGTGATAATGAAGTTCTTGGCTGTCTGGTAGTATCAGCAGAGAGAGAATGGGTTGCCATATTACTAGATTCAGTAACACTGAAGTAGTAGTACCTTTAAGGAGCACAAGCTGAGAAAGACACAACAATGAAGAAAAGGAAGGAACAGTGAAGGCTTTCTGAAAGATCCATCTCTCAAGAGTTAGAAGAGCTACTGGTTTAAACCATGTTGGTTCCTCCAGAGGTGAGTTTTGTCCCCCTAAGCCTGTGTAAGTTTGGTACCTATTCCCTCTTGATGCAATTTAGCAAATATTTTTTAAGGGACTCTACCACAATAACTTTGAGGAGAGATCGTGGTGAAGCAGAAGGAGTTTTTGAGGTCTCATATAAATTATAATTTGGAATTATATTTCCAGGTACAGACCTTGTAAACATAACTAGAGCATATTGTACTGTTGAGGGTTAGGCAAAAATGTAGTGTCATCCATGCTTTCAGGGACTTGTGGTGCTCATTTGCCTTAAACTACGTCAGAGCTCAGCTGGCTTCCGCATGGGTTCGTTTGTTTCCAAATGGTTTCATTTACATGAATATTATTACCAAGTAGGATCAAAGTAGAGCTATTCATGAACTGTCTTTTTAGGACTTGGTTCCATTAAAAGGACTTGATTTAAATGACTATGAAGTTTTTTTTCCTGAAGTGGGGAACAGAACCACAAACTAGAAAAGGATTTTTAAAATACAGTGGGAAGCATATGAACTCACCCTAGGTGTAGACATTTTTGTATATACAAACGTTTTCTTGTTCTCTTGCAAAAGTCTTCCCAAGTATTCCAGCGGTCAGAGTGTTGCACTGCTAGCCAGGTAAATGTCCAGCAGTGGCCCAATCTAGCTAGTGGGCAGGGTTGGGCAAAAAGCCCAGGCATGACTGGTTGGTTGGACAGAACGTGAGTAAGACAAAATATGAGCAGACAGTGATGTGTGTCCAGAGGAGCTCATAAAATTAGGAGCTGGTGTTCAGAAGCATGAAACAAGCAGGATGTGTTTCAAACTACTATTCACCTTAGGCATTTGTTTTCTCTTTTGTTTCCAGCTAAAAGTAACAATATTAGCCAGCAACATAGAAAATAGCTTTCTTGTTTTCAGCAAGCTCGGAAAAAACCTCCTTGTAATTTGTTTGTATGTCATGGCTTCCTTTTTTTTTTTTTTAATGGCCATGCCCTCAAAACAGGGTGGGGTCTATACCTCTAAGTCTTTAGTTAACAGAAAATAGAGGGACTTTTTACCTTATCACAGGTGAATATCTAGGCTAACTTGCTTATTGTTTCTTTCCATCAGAGGACATTATCTATCTTTAGGTTTGTATTATTTGTTTTTGAATTTATTACTTACACCAAAAGCTATGATAACTGTGGTGACCAAGATGGTATATCCAAGAAGAAGGAACCAACCCCACCAGATCTTATCTGATGTTGTACAGTCTTTGCATGTCAAATCTGGAACAAAGAAAAGGAAAATTAAGTACTTGAAATAGAAAAAAAAAATGGTTTTTTATAAGATTTAATTTGAAGAATTAGTGAGCATTACCCAAAAGGACCAAATTGTCTTATTCTTTTACTGATTTTTCAGGAGTAAAGCTTCTCTCTTTTTACTCCAGACATGAGATTTTTGAACCTGTTGCAAATTACTTACACAGTGGAAAGTAAATAAGATTTTCTGTTTGGTAGAAGTGGGATATCTGAAAACATCTATCGTGTAGAAAAGGCAATGTAAAATGACAATTATCTCACCAAGTCTCGGACAACTTTTTCTTTCTTTTTTTTGGACTAAAACTAACATACGGTGTAATTGTCAAGAGAATTTCCATGATCACTGTGTTTTTTAGGAACTCTGAAGAATTGTTGGACAATTGTTAAATACAATGTGAAATCTGGAATGAGAAAACTTCTTTGTGGCATTTTAGCACTTGCTAACCTGATTTTTGTGAAAAATCACATGAAGAAAATTTGGCTCATGTGAAATAGTGTATATCAGTCCCTGAGGCAATATGCTCAGCAGAATTATGGAAATTCAATTCATAATTAGAAGACAGGGAAAAGTTATAAATTATTGAAAAATATTTTACCATCAAATAAAAAGGAAACTCTGCTTCCACACATCCCTGCTTTTGTCTACACTCTCTAAAAACACTCACTGCTGTGCAAATTTACTTTACATCTTTTGACAAACTGGAAGGAAAGCTCAAACTGCATTTTTCAAGAGACCATTTGTTTATAAAGACTGAAGAAAATGATAAAAACTGTTATCAGGGGCTTGGTTAGGGAGCTTATAAGTTTGGCATAAAGACTCAGCAAATGTTTGCAGAGGAGATTAAGAAAAAATATTAAAATAAATACATAAATACAGATGCTATATATTTTGATGTATAAATATTTAGAATTTAATAAAATATATAGGCAGTGTTCTGCAGCACAATGAACTGAACTGAACTGGTGTAGATCCACAGAAACTCACTGTCCCTGAGAAGTCTGTCCAGCTGTATAAATAGTTAGCACCAAACAGAAGTTGGACCTACCCTCCCCTACTCATGTGACTGTACATTGCTCCTTTACCCTTCTTTTGGCAGACACAAGCAGTGGGAGAGAAGGTAGTAAAACTGAAAGAAAATTTATTTCACCTTGCACACATCAAATCTGTTTTCTATCACTCCTTTTTTTGTCACTCCCAAACACTCCTTACCATGCACGGTCAGTTTGGTGCCATTTCCACATTTACCCTCTATTTTCTCTGTTAGCATCACATCACAGAAATAGGAGTTACTGGCCTTCTGGTCAACGTTGCTCAGTTTTAAGATGGAGTATCCCCTGAGGATGTTTCTTATAATCTGCACCTGTGGCCCGCCTGTGCTGGGGCTCGGCTGGAGACTCTGCTGGTTGTGGCAGTCAGAACCCTTCCTCCAGTACAGCACTGGCTCGTTCTCCTCACTGGGGTACTCAAACACACACAGCATCCACACCGTGGAGTTGAGGAGCACGCTGGCATCTTCAGGGTACTGCGTGACTAAAAGCTGTGGCCTGCTGCTGGCTGTGGGGTGTAAATAAAGCACATGCAATAAACAGGAATCTCTTGTCAGAAGGGTGGTTTTGGCCAGCAGAGCACATAGGTGTGGCCAGTACACACGTGTACAGAGCCACAGCTACAGGCATCTAGAGTGGAAGGTGCACTCCAGTGAAGCAAACAGGTTTTGCTACAGTCTTATGAGAAGCCATAAAACCAAGTTTCCATTGTAAATGTCCTTGTATTTGTAAAATTACTTTCAAATGAAACAGGTTTTTCTGATAAGGGCTGTATATGCATTTTTTATGGAGTATAAGAAATTGGAAAGTCATTACTAAGAGCAGATAAAAATTTGTTTAAATATATAAGAACAAAATAGTAAGACTTTTACAATGTCTGGTTACTCCTGTTTTTGTATGGTCATTATTTTTAGACTTTTTGTCGTTTCATAATATCATAGAATGGTTTGAGTTGGAAGAGACTTTAAAATTCATCTTGTTCCAACCTCCTGCCATGGGCAGGGACACATTCTGTTGCCTTAATGGCTGAGACAGAGGCCAGACAGAGTTATAAAAATAAGGTGAACATTTATTAAAGGCCTTCAAGGCCACACCCTGGCAGCAGTGGCTCTGCCCAGATGGCTCCAAGGTGGAAGCAAAAGGAGGGAGAGTCACGAGATTGACCCCCTTTTACAAATTTCAGTCCATTTGCATACCCCCTGTCCATTGTGCAATCAACAACTCCAAATCATGGTGTTACATCCTTCCTGCGTGCCTCCTCTCTTCTGCATTGTTTATCTTTGGGGCCGAGCTCAGAGAGTGTCCTTGAAGAAGTGAGTCCCTGCTAGAACCAAAACTGCCCTGCCCCCCCCATTGCCCTGTGATCAAATCCCAGCACCACTTAATACAAAAGCAAAAACTACCCACCAGAACAAGACAGAAAAACCCAAAATCTAAGGCATCAATTCCACTAGATCAGATTGCTCAAAGCCCCATCCAAACTGGCCTTGAATGCTTCCAGGGATGGGGCAGCCACAGCTTCTCTGGACAACCTGTTCCAGTGCTCCACCACCATCATAGTAAAATATTAGTTTTCAATATCCAGTCTAAACTTTATCTCTTTCAGTTTAAAACTGTCACCCCTTGTTCTATCATTACATGCCCTTTAAAAGGCATGCAATTTGAACATAATTACTAAGAAATGAGTTTTGAGAAATTGCAGATTCCTGAAACCTAATATGAAACACCTTTTAAAATAGTAATAATCCAGAAAAGTTTCTGGGTCTCACTTTTAATTTGGACAAAAAATAAATATCTTAAAGCACCAGTATAGCACACCATTAGCAATATTTCACTACCCATAGAAAACCAGTCTCACCTCAGTTGAATGAAAAGAGGCAGATACTTCATGAAGGGAAAAAGATGGCTCATATCTGAAATATCTTTTGCATCTTTATCAGACTATTAAAAAATATTTTTTTAAATTCTTTGGTGTAAGTGGCTACATACACTTTTAAAAATTCTCCAAAACACAGTTTTATAAAAATCCTGAAATAATATATTGTCCAGTTCAACTAATTATAAAAATATCAACATGGATATGAACCCATGTTTTCTACTTGTCCATTCAGATATAATTTTAATTTTGTGTCAGATGCACTTTTAATTTCTGTCCACTCTTTTAAGTATTTTTATACTTTTTTTCCCTTATTTTTACTTTCCTCCATAAAACAGCAGCTTGAAGAGTTGAAGGAGTAAAACTGAGCAAATGATATTTTCATCCTTTACTATTAAATTAGCATTCTCTTCCTCAATCAGTTAGAATTTGGTGAATTCTGGGCCAAAATAAGTAAACAAAGATAAAAAATCCCTACTTATCAGCAAAGTGAGTGAAGTAAGTTGCCATCATTAATATATCAAGTTGCATCATTTTCTTGGTGTTGCTAATGCAGAAATTTTAAAACCTCAGCTGAGACTACTGATAATGCAGCTTTCAGCAGGTAGCTGAAAAGCAAATTCAAACTCTGCTAAAAACATGTTTTTAACCTTGTTTTTAAGGGGAGGTTCTTGTGGTTTCACTCACTATAACTATTTCCTTTTGTACCATCAGGTATCTTGGACATTTTAACATAATAGCTCCTAATATAGTTTCAGATTTACCTCTACTGGAATGATTTTTCCATTCTGAGAATTTTCTTCAGATGACTAAGAGTAGGACTGATTTTGTATAGCAGATTTTCTTGAAGCTGCTGAAAAAAGAAATAAATAAAGTTAAAACTGTCTAAGGTTGGGAGCAGTGCCTGTGATGTACTACAGCAAAGTTTGCAATAGACACCTAATTCTGATGGTTTTCCTTAAAGTCCCACTTACACCTTAAATATCACATGATGACTTTGCTTTATCTAGTATTGATCCAATTAGAGAAGTCAAATGTACTACGTGAATGATTCAAAGGAAATATTATTTCTCTTTCCTGAAATGATGCTGAATGTCTAATTATCATCCTGCAGTCCAGGACATGTGAACATTAGCTGCCAAAAAATATAAGATGACAAAGAGGGCAATGTATTTAACCTTCTATTATATACCTTGTGGATTTACAGGAGCCCACTAGGTTAGTTAATATCCTTGTAGCATCTTCTCTAAATTATTACATTTCATCCAAAAAAGTTACTCCTCAGCTTAGTTAAAACTTGTTACCCAGCCTCACTGCCTACAGATTTAAATGTTTGGGTTTGACTAAGAGATAACTTCCATGGGAATATCCAGTATTGATCTGAAGGCTTTGGGAGATAGAGTCAACACACTGAATGGTCAGCTGCTGCAATGACTAATCACTGCCACCATGAATGGCTGTGCCTTAATTTGTATTCTGAGCTCTGCCTTCAGCTTCTCCTCACTGAAACAGCTTTGCATCTCCTCTATAGCCCTTTAGTACCCACACTCTTTTTTTTTTTTTTCAAGGCAATACTTATACATTATATAGGATAATTTTCTGATATTATTAAAAAAATTCCAAAATTTCTTGCAACTGTTGTGATTTGAAGCTGGACACATTAAAAACCTCTTTAGTCAGGGTTAAAAATCTAATTTTATTCTTTTGTCACCCCATCTTTATAGATACAAGAATATTCCTCCACGGAATCCTACTGGATCCTGTCAACTGCTTTTCTATTTGAAATTAATCTTTTCAGAGTCACTGCTTTCTTATATGATACAGGAATATCACACATTCCTTAAATAAAATTAAGGCTACAATCAAACCCTCCAGCTTTCCAGTAGATGCTATTAAGGATGTCTCCTCAGTGGTAACTTTCAGAGGTGTTTTGTTAAACTGATCTTCAGTCACTGATTGTGTACTCTACTACTAACTTGCAGTTACATCTTAAAGAATTTCATTCTTTTAATTTAGATTCATTCAAAGGTACATCCCAGGGAAAAAAAATCTAATTGTGTTACCTCATTTTGTTGTCAGCAGATAAACACATGTATTTAATTATTTTTACCAATATTTGAATATAAGAATATCTAATTGGATATGCTTCTTATTCATCATATCTGAAAATAACAAGGTTATATAGAGAAACAAAAAGAAAGTGCAAACCAGCAGATTTCCTGTTATTGTAAGTTACTGTAGATAGTAACTCCTCAGATGACATACCTTTTATCTATAACATTTTGAAAAGCAGTGATAAAGGCCCTTTAAGATACTGACTTGAATAGAAAAGAAGAAAGAAGTGATCAAAGACAATCATAAATAAATTAATGAAGCTAGTCTGGGATTCACATGTGTATTTAAGCAGCTATTCAGTATCAGAACAAACAGGCTGGGTTTTGTTTTGTTTTGTTTTTCCTGAAAATTAATCTAATTAATGATACAGCAATGAACTTATTTTATACTCTAATTCACTGTTTATGTTAGTATCTTCATTCAATGAATTTGGTCCTGGTAAAGTTTAACATGGTCTTAATAATATGTAATTGCAATGGTGCTGAACTATACTCCTGAGTAGAATTGCAGGCTAAAAATAAACATTGGTTTATTGGTGGAATATTCAGAAAACAGGCTTACCTACAGCTGTGACTAACTAAACCATAAAAAATTTCTATTCTAATTTCTTGAAGTTTCTGTGTTAGTGGTATACTAGGCAAAAAGCAGGTATTACCTTTCTAAAATAATAGAGAAAATTACTAATGAGCTGAAATGCTGCCATAGCCTTGAGGTTTGGGTCACCAAGATCTGCATTCATACTTATAGACAAACCTGTGCTTAAGTCTTATTCTGTTCATTAAAGATGTTTGAGAAGAAGCTGTGCCCTATAGGAGTGATAAGCATGTGGCTTAAGAACTTTCAGAAAGAGAAATCAGATGACTTTTGTACTTAGCTGTGCAAGTGAAATTTGTGGCTGAGAAAACATGATGATAGTTTTGAAATAATGAAAAGTTAAAATAAGATAAAATATAAAAATGCTCTTTTTTATGACATAGAATAGAAATTCTTAAAGTGCCCTTGAATAAAAAGCTGCTTTTACCCTCTAGCACGGAAGTGATATAATTCTTTAAATATTTTATATTTTCCTTTACATTAAATGACAGACAAGATTTTAAGATTTGAAAGTTCCAACAAGTTAGGAAACAGACAATGGCATTATAAATCTTAAACATAAGTGCATAACTTTCAGATACCTAAGGATCAGGGGATCAGTGTGTAGATCTATTTCAGGACCATCTCATGATGATGAAAATAAGAATTGGGTCTATGATGATATTAAAGACATACTAACATATAAATACAATCCATTGAGATTTTCTGTCATGTCAGTCCTGTGTGGTTTCTTATTCCAGCTTCAACTGTAATTCCAGGGAATTTAGAAATTTGAGTCTGATTACCTGAAAAGTATATTTTTAATTTTCTGCTGAAGGAGGGATTAGATGTAGGCTCATTAAAAATGTCAGTACATGTTAAAAAGGCATTAATTCCACCTGCATATTGTCCTTTCACACAACTGGAGAAAAACATGGATGTGTGCAGTGAATAGACTGTAGCTCCTCCATTGTCAACACTTTTCCACTATGCTAAGACTTATGTGGTAGTTGAGAATGTAACTGAGTGGCTGCCTCAATGCTCTGTGTTTGCAGTCTGGAGGAGTGGCATGGTTATGTAGTGGCTAAATGGAAAACAAGTACATAATTTGTTTTGACAGCAGTATCACCAAGATGCGAAAATAAACGTTGTGCTAATTTCCAACTGAAGCAGTGAAAAAGGATAACAAGACATGAAGGATGAGTCAGTCTCAGACAGTAATATCCTTTACTTATCCTCATTTGGAGGTATTTGTCTGTGAGAAGTAATCAAGCATTTTATGAAGTCCTTAATACTGGAGGTGAATGTGGCTTTATGAAATAAAACAGTGCTTTATAGTTTGACAACTACCTCAAAACAGCTACTTTACAATATAGAACAACTTAAAATAGGCATCTCCTTAGCATGTGTTAAACAAGTAGCATAACCTGCATTCAGTTTATTGCTTATTCATTATAGAGTCCAAAAAAGCAGGCAAACACAATAAAATCTTCCTAATGGTGAAAAACAGCATACCTCTGGAATATCTGCTTTGGTGAGGCTGGAGACATTTGAGAAAGAAGAGGCAAGAATGACACAGATGTTGTGGATCCAGCACTGTCTGATGATGGAAGATGTGATTAATTTCTGCTGTGTATGGCCTCAGAATTTCTTTGTGTTTTCTACTCAAGTGTACAAGGTGAGAGAGAGTTGCAGCAATAGCACAGACTGAGAGAACCTGCCTAACTCCAAAGCTGCTTTATGACCAGTGACTGTTCTTGAAAACTTCAGAGCAAACCTGGAGGTTCCTCAGTTAAAGACTGGGATATAAGCTCCTGCTGGGTGTCCCCATAACAACGTATTTTCTGTCCTAGTGAGAAGCTGATGTCACTAAACAGTCTTTTTCAATGAAAAACAGAAAAAATACAGGAGTATAAATGAAATTCAGAAAATACTCTAATGGTACCTTACATTCCCAACTGGGAGAGAAAATGGATGAAAACACAGATGAAATATGGAAGAACATGTAGTCTTATTTGACCAAATTTACAAGCTTATGTAATTATTTAGCAGTTTCTAATTTTTATAGCCAAGAGAGGGTATGCCATCAGCACCAGACTATTTACCATGTGTATACATCTCTTTACTAACCACTGTGAATTAAAAATGCCATTAGTCTTTTGAAATCTGCAAACCAAATTTATGCAGTGATCCCTTCAGTAAGTTGCTCCATCCCTGGAAATATTTAAGGCTGGATTGGATAGACCTCTGAGCATCTGGGTCTAATGAAATGTGTCCCTGTCTATGGCAGGGGGGATGGAACTAGATGATCTTTAAGGTCCCTTCCAGCCCAGCTCACTTTGTGAGGAGCAGATATGGATAGAGGTGCCAAGAGTACATCTCAGTAGCAGATCTGCAGCTTGGAAATTAGAGTAATTTGCTTCTGAAATCAGCTACCCAAGGAGTGTTATATGTT
Organism: Phylloscopus collybita; assembly: GCA_027886175.1. Lineage (NCBI taxonomy): Eukaryota > Metazoa > Chordata > Aves > Passeriformes > Phylloscopidae > Phylloscopus > Phylloscopus collybita. The sequence goes on along the minus strand of JAJNNQ010000006.1, from coordinate 41,311,972 downwards.
ACTACTAAATTAAAAAAATTAGTTACTGTTTAAACAAAGATCATCAGAAGAAGATACCTTGCTTGAATTTTAAAAAATAAATGTTATGCAAGAAAACTGACTGTTAATGAAGATTACTGTGTGGGAATCTTAGCTGCTGGTTTAATCAGAGTAGTTGGAGATAAGGAATACGATACTTTCCACACAGAGCAATGTAGAACCTATCAGCAGTTCATGTCTCTCTGTGGACACATCTACATGTTTTTCCATCTATATGAAGCATGCTTCCACATTCTGCAGGCTTCTTCCATATTCTCTGAGTAGGCATGGAATAAGCTTAGACTAAAACACCTTCATTTAGCTGTCTGCATGTGTAAGGGGTATTTGAGCAGCCACCACAGTCAATGGAGATGCTGCCATTGTACATAGGGGAGTCTATGAGACACTTCAGCTAACTAGCTCATAGGAGTCCACAATATATTGAAATGACAGTGTTCCTGGGGGTTCTTTTCTTGAATCCAGCACAGAGAGATCCAAAACAGTTGTTAAATTTAACAAACTACTCAAGCCAGCTAGTGGCACTAAATTCTATCAGGCTGCATGATTTCTACCAAAACTGACATAGTGGTTCAACACTCTGATCCTGGAGACACCTGAAAGTGATAATTCCATAGTTTCACTAATCATATATCATCCTCTAAGATTGTATGTAGAGACCCAATCCTTGACATGTGTTCAGAGGATTCTCAATGTGTGTGGTCAGCTCTGAACTGAGAGAAATTCTGAATTGAGAGAACTCAAAAAATCTGTAATGAACCTGTATTTTCCTGATGTTTTAGAGCACTTCCTTAAGAAAGGGGGACTACAGTCTTGCCTCAGCCTACCAAGGTGAAATTTTGCATTTCACAAAGCATCAGAACACAGTACATATCAAGCTATTATAGAATCAAAACATCCTTCCCTTGTTGTTTTTGCTCCATCTTTGTTCCCTGGGGTCTCATCTGCATTTAAAGTGGAAATGTAATTTGCCCTTTTAAATTGCAGAACATTTACTGCAGTGCTGATACACCAGAGAAGGCAATCAGTTTACCAAATAGCCAGAAACAAAATTATTTTGGTTTTTGTACATCAATATCAAACTTTTAAAATCCACATAAAAATCTCAAGGCAGGTAGTGCAAAGCACAAAATTGTCATGTTATATATTCCCACTGAGAAATCAATTCAATAAAGAATCCATAGATTTTTATATTGGCTTTGGTTTCTAAGCTTGCTTGAGATGCACTGCATTTAGAATACTCTGTGATAAGATAGTCTCAAAACTCTAACCACAGGAGTCCCAGAAAACCAATGAGAATACCTCTTGAGATAAGAGTTATCATGTTCAGATGGAAGGATGTTGTCACACAGAAAACAAGAAGAAAAATACCTTCTTGCACATCCCGTTCGCAGAATGATGACATAATTGTCCTGTAAACTGATGTTACTGGAAACCACACACTCCCAGAGAAATCCTCACCTTGCACTATGTTTTAAAGAATCAACCCTATCAATTGCATTGTGAAGTTAAGTGGACTGACCTTCATCTGCCCAGCTGTTACCATGTCCTTTGTTAAGTGTGTGACAGTCCTTGTAACAGTCTCTCAGTCTCATGAATGCTGCCATCACAGTGAAAACTCTGGAGCAGATGCTCTTATCCTTCACAGTCCTGCTGGCCAAAGAAAAGATTAAGCCAGTCAATTGATAAGTCAAACCTTACATGAGAGACAAAAGAACTTTTTATCAGAACTATCCTTTGACACTTTGAGACAGAAAAGATGAAGCCTTCTCAGAAGTAAGTCTGTTCACTGCCAAGTCAACAGGTGCTTTCCCATATCAAAAGTAAGCAACACACTTACCAAGCCCAATGTACATATTCTTTATCTGTTGGCAGGAAGAATAAAAGTACTATGAGATCTTTCTGTTTATTGGTTTCACCTTGAGATATATTCACTCTTTTTGGAATAGTTCCTTTGACAGAATCTGATAATTATCCCCTTTCAAGAAGGCATTAATTTCATTACCTAGAATTCCCTAAAAGTTTTAATATTTTTTTTTAATTGCCATTAGCTTCAAAAACGACTTGACGTGCAGGATATAAGTCTGAAAAATGACTCTCTTCCTTGAGGTATTGATAGTTTCTCTAGTGCTTATGTCAGTGTTGATAGATGAGTATAGAACAAGATGACCACTCTTAGAAAGCTCTGTGTTGGTGCCCTTCAAAGCCCACTCACATTATACCAGTATTTAGATATTCTACCACTTGTATATCAAGCCATGGATTTCTATCTCTACAAAAAGTATATTTCATGCATGGAAATAAAGAAATCAAAGAGGGGAGACAGAGAAAGGAAATGTTAAGGTTTAAAAAAGAGGAAGAGATCATCCTAAAAATAATGTAAAAACCCAAACACATTTACATATCTTTAGATGAGTGATCCCCAGTCTACAGCTCCCAGACAGAATGTTTCTTGTAAAAGTTGTTAATGTTCTTTACAGATGCACAAATTAAATCCCCTGATGAGGATTGCTTTACTGCATGAGAATAAAGGCTCTGATTCCCATCAATAGTTTTTATATTGGCAATGTGGCAATATACAGAGGCTTATAAAATCATAGAGTGGTTAGGGTTGGAAGGGACCATAGAGGTCATCTAGTTCCTATCCCCAGCCTACCTTTGTCTCTCACTTTAATAAATTTATCTAGGTCACAGTTCTAGCCACCTTTTACCTTCATCTAGCAATTAATGATCATCTAAGAGTAAGAACCTTAAAGATAGTGTGGCTGTTTCAGCAGCCCAACATATTTGTTCTCAGACAGCAGCAATCACAGGTGTTAACAATGAGGCAACTAAATAACTGTTTTCCATCCCTGTGGAGAAGCCAGTAGCAATCAGAGAAACAGATGGAAAGCAAGAGTGGTAATTCAGATTCTTATACACACATGAGATTGAACTGCAAAATAGTTGATTGTTACGTTACACAGCAATTGTTTTATGTGTTACACTGTCAAACTGAAACAGTGAAAATGCTATGTGTGTTAAACCACTGATAGTGACTGGAGAGATACAACTTCCTATTTTTAATTTGCTCTTAGTGTAGATGTTGTTGTTGTTGTTTGATTGTTTTGTTAGTTTGTTTTTAAGATTAGAAAAAACCCACAGGAAAAGGAATGCTTTCTACTGATAGTCGAGTGGGGTTTCCATTCACCAGAAATTTGAATATCCAAAACACTGTTATGTGATATTGGCTAGTTTTAGAGTAGGCAGATAGTTTCAGAATCAGAATTGATACATGTTTTGAACTTTTGAGGGCAGTCACAGTGGGTGAATCTGGAAGGAAGATGTTATGATGAAGTTTTACATGTCTGTTGTGATAACTTTCTGTTCTGTGAGGAGCACACATATATCTTCCACAAGTAGAAAATCACTGTCAGCCTCTGTTTTTTCCTTTGTGCTTCAGAAGATAAGGCAAAGATTCTTCTTATGTTTTCAAATCCTGCTTTCATAAAGTTTGAGTATTATTGAAGTTCTCTTCAATAACATTTCATAATAGACTTACCTATTCAATAGAAAGTAAGGTAATCGTGTGAAGGATGATTGAGGAGGTTGGGAAAGATGAATGTAGACAACCTATTATTCCTGGTTCCCTCATCTTTCACCTCTGTTTCAATTCCATTTTTCACTTTTTATATGATCATTATGTCCTGTTTGATCAACTGATTGTGGGAAAAAGAATGTAATTGCACATAGTGCTCTTATTCTGGTCTCTTACATCATTAGCTTTTTAATTGTACTTGTTTTTGAAAACATAAACAAACCTAGTATAAATACATGCAACTTCAGTTCACGTTTTCAGCCAGTTCTGTCACCTATACTAGATTATTTAGATTATGATAAACACATTGTATTGTTTGTTTTTTATTTACCATGTATATTGAACTAGATCTAGAGACTTATACTTTTTTTAAACATCTAATTTTATTCTTGTTCATTTAATCAGATTACTATTGTAGAAATATGGATAATTAGCTGTGGAGGGTATATAGAAACATTTTATCATATGCAAATAACTAAGGCACAAAATTAGTACATAATCTTTACTGAACCGTTTAAACTTCTGAGTCTCAATTTACCTTTTGTAAAGTTGGAGGAGTCATATTTTTTTTCCATTTTCATTCTGTAGATTTCTAGGAGTGTCAGATCATCAACTGCATCCTCTCATTTACTTGTACAATGTCAGAGATAAACATTTTCATGTTCTTTATGTGTTGTCATTTAGTTTCACAGAGACATCTGAAGATTATAGGTAGCCACTACTTGAACCAAGTTGTAAAGATGTTCAGGTAGAAGTAGGCTAAGTCTGGCTTTTCACAAAAGCCAGTGCTCCAGCAGCCCTAACACTGTCACTGAGCCTTTCAGGTATGTAAAATTTCTCAGGGAATTTTTTGGTCGGTTTTATGTAGGTTTGTTGTTTTGGTTTGGTTGTGTTTTTTTCTTTCGTTTTGTTGTTGGGTTTTTTGTTTGGTTGGTTTGGGTTTTTTTAGTTATTATATTGTTTTCATTGGTTTTATTTTTGTGTTGGTTTTATTTTTGTGGGCTGGGAGGAGACTGTTAAATTAGCAATTATAATATAATATATTTTATATGTGGGAAGTTTAAGTCTGTTAATATTACAGTTAAATTGTAATGTTTAAGCTCCCAAAAGAATATTGCTGAGTGCTGCAGGGACTCTATTTAAGAAATGCTCATTTGCTTATAGCAGTAAAGAGGAAAAAGTAAAAAAGTAGATGTCCATGTTGTAAGACAGAGCACTGAACATAAGGGGAAAGGCTGGTACTTTTAGGAGGTTACAGTACAGAAGTTACAGGAAATTCTTAAAAGTCATTATTTCATAGTCATAGTACTTTTAATTTGTTTCTGTAATGATAAATGAAGCAGTTTAATTTTTGTATTTGAAACTTGAATTAAATATTCTTCTCACAGGAGGAATGTGAGGAATTTTAGGAACTTTTACTTTATATAGCCAGTCAGGTTAGGAGCCAAGTTTTCTGCAGCAGGTGTAGTAGCTGAAGGATTTGTTCATTCACCTTCTGCCTCTGTTTGCTGAACCGTAAGTGTTGTTTAAATGGCAGCAATTGGCCCTCATGATGCATCAGCAACTTCACTCTCAGGTGACATCCCTAAAGGATGGCAGCTGGTATCTAACCCAGCTGTCAGATCCTAATAAGTTGAGGTCAGATCAGCATCTGTCAGCATTACTACGAGCTTGTTGACATAAAACAAAGCTCATTTAAGTTCTGTTGTTAGTTCAGTGTGGAAGGGTCTTTTAATAAAAATATAAGATGATAAATAAAAAGTGATTCACCAAACTGTTTTTCTGTTTGGTTTATGCATTTAGAAGTCAATTTGCAGATACTGTTCATAAAAATTTTCTTTAAGTATATGTCAAAAAGCCTTTATCAGCAGAATGATAATCACTACAGTGATTATCATCAGTCTCAGGATGAAACTATTAATTTCTAGTCAAATAGTATAAGCCCCAGCATCATTTGATGGGAAGCTGTTAAAGTGTCAAGGAAGCACTATGATTTTCATATTAAAAAAATCGTTTAGAGGCATAGTGAATAGAGATGGATTTAGTGACTTCTGAATGACAAAATCTTGAACATTTTTCCTGCCACATGATTGTTTTCCTCAATGTTAAAAAGTGTTTGTTGCCCGAGATTCTTTAATTTTAGAGTTCATCATGGATGCATGTACACTGAAAAAGTAGAAGCTTAATTAAAGTGGGAAAAATTATTTTTATGTGATAAATTTCTACTTTTTTTTTTCTGATCTTGTCTTTAGAAAGTCTATTTGTCTACAGAGGTAAAGGTAAAAGAAGTAGAAGATGGGAGAGGGAGAGTTGGCACAGGAAGAGGGACAGGGGACAGAGGCAGAGGTAGAGAAAAGAGAGAAAGGGGAAAAAAATTTAGAAATTAAGAAGTAGAAGGAAAGTGAAGTGAGGGGATTCACTTCAAATGTGTTATGCATGATGGAGGGTGATGGGAAATTTTGAAATTACCAGAGCCCACTGCTGAAGAAAGAAGTAGCAAACTGAGTTTTATATATGTGTCATGTTTCTGTACAATGTAATAAGGGTAAATTTAGTGGGTTTTTATGTTTTCCATCTTTCTCTGCAGTAGTAAAACTAGAAAAGCATTAACAAATTTTTCAAATACAGTTAAGCATTTAGTCTTATTTTTCATTAGAGATCTGGCTTTTAGGATTTGGCTTTCAGAGAAAGGCAGGGTCAATTGGTCAGAATTTGGCATGTGTTAAGACAAGCTTCTCCTTTTCAGTGCAAGGAGTTTTTTGAGGGTGAGATGCCAGAGCTACTCAGAAGGTGGCAAAAAATATCCAGAAAGCTGCCTTTTGAAGAAATGTGCACTTCTTATAATTGCAGTTCACCCCTTTACCCTCTGCCCATCACCATTTTTGGCATAATGTTATTGTCATTAGTTATAAATAACATCAAGGTTATTTGTTAATTTGATATTAATAGTTCTTTTCTTCTTCATCATCACCACAACTACCCTAGAATTTTCTAATGAGTCCTTTACTGCCTTATTTAGTTGACAGCTGCCTCCAGTTTTGGTTTTTTTTTGTTTGTTTATTACTGATAGCAGTAGCGATATGAGAGGTACAGTTACCAGTGGCAACAAATGTAAACAGAAAGCAAATAGACCTGTCTGGCATACCTCAAAAATAACACACAGCTAACCAAAGAAACCACAACATTCAAGGGGTTTTAAATGAGGCAGCCTTCCTTGATCATTTCACTAAGCTAATTGTATTTATGGTTGGCAGTACAGGCTCTTTTAAAAAGCCAGGGAGAAGAATTGCTCTTTCCCTGAGTGGCAGGATTGGTTTTGTGGCTACTTCATCATAACAAGTAACATCACAAAGGCTTTCATCGTGTCATGTGGCAGAATACTATTTTAAGGGGAATCATTATATGTCTTAACATCTATATAATATCTGCTCTGCTTTATCTATTAGCTCTTTTATCAGTGAAGATGTTCAGTTATCAGTTATAAACTCTAATATTTTGTGGTGCATACCATAGCATATTTATCTCCTATTTCTCCTTTTTAGCAAGAACAGGTGCCCTCTAAGACCCACACATCCTTGTACCTCTGCTCCATCTTTTGCATAATAGAGCTTTCCTCTGAGGTTGTTGTTTGCTCTGCAAGGCGCTTCAGAGTAAGATTCTGATTGTGGAGAAACTACAGAAATTACAGAGAAATATTACTGCTTTACTTAAATATCAGGGTGTATCAGTGCTTGTGGTTTTTTGTGTCTTCACAGAGATCTAACCCAGGAATCAACAACTTTCCTGCTCGTGCTGGACCTTACCTTACGGTCAGGTTCAGTGCAGTAATATTGACTTGTTTCAGAAACATCAACAAAAGTGAATGGGCACTCCCAGGTACAAAAAAACCTGGCTGGGTTACTGTTACCCACCTCTAGGTCTGGAGGATCTCTTACCTCAGTATTTCATTTTGAGGGATGATTTCACTGTTTTGTCACCTCCCACTTTGTGTGTAGCTGAAAGCCAGCCTTGGTCCTGCAGATGACCTAAGTTTAGGACTGAGAATAAAATAGGCTAATGCCAGGAAAAGAGCTGCTCCCCAGGAAGCTCTGGATGAGTACCCCGAGGCGTGCAGGTTGCTTACAATGCCAGAGCAGGTAAGCAGCAGGGCCTCACTGAAAAAAACCCAAGAGCAAAGGGTTATAAGCACTTAAAACTGGAAACTAAGTCTTGCTGCAAGATTACCAGAAGTTTTAAATAGAGGGAGGAAAACTGACACCTCTAATTGCCTTATGAATTATGTCACCTCTAATGTTCAGATCTAGACCTAATAAGTTTGATATTTTAACATAGCTTGGCATTTTAACTTTCCCTACAGCACTAACAAGGGAGTGTTCAGACTAAAGTCATTCTTGAAAATTATGAGGTAGGTACTTTTGTAACTCTTTTCTGGCTGCATTACACTATGGTGTTTGAACTTACTTTCTATGGTAAGGATGATATATTATTAGATCTAGAGACTTTCAAGGGACTTTCTGGCCTGAAAAAAGATGGAAACATTTGGAATTTTTCAGAAATTAGATATTCCAAAACATTTTCATTTTGGCACATATATTATCTGTGTCTATTTATATATATAGTCCTGTATTTAATGCATATATTTACATTTATGGTTTAAATGTTTGTGTTTCATACTGTTGCAGGAAAACATTTATGAAGATTCAATGCTACCTTTTTTCTGGCTTTATTTTGCTTGAATTGGATGTACAGTTCTTCCTTTATCCACACCAAGCATAACTATCCAAATGAATGTAAAGTACAGAATGGTGTGTGGAGAAATTAAAAGGTGAACTGTAAGTCCAAACTGAATGCCTAAAATACCTTGATGTAGATGGAACATTTCTATAAATTTTAGAGGTAGAATTAATTACAATTTTTCTGCTTGACATTTTCTCAGTTTTATTCATGCATTTTCACTTTGAGTAAGCTGCATTAGTCTTCTTATAAATGTGCTGGTTCTGAAATGCAGTGTTAGGAGAATCCAGGGCTTTCCCTTAATTAATTACTTACTAACTAACTAACTAACCAACCAACTAACTTTTAAATCTATTTACCTAGTTACTTATTTTAGTTTAAAACTTCATGCCTTTAAATGATGGGCTTTTTATTGCACCAAAAGTACCAAAACCCCCAGTTGACAACTGGCTGAAAGTATAGGTGCAAGAGTCAAACTTCCTTTTCCAGTGGTTTGGAGTTTAGGTAATACAGTGAATATATATATTTATTTTGCTATGCCATTCACAAAAAAATGCCTTCGCTATTAAGTACTATGATTTTCAGCACACGTTTTTCTGTTGTTTCTTTATTTTAATTTATCATAATATATAGTGACATAATTAGTTTTATAAAATACTGTATACATAAGATAAATACAAGACTTTCGACAGGTATTTTTCTATAAAAAAGCTTGTTAATTTTTCTGGCTGTACCAGTACAGCTTTGGCATGTATTATACCTGCACACAAGGGAAATGTTATTTTTGTCTTTGCTGCTTCAGTTAAGCAAATGCAAAACTGTTACATGTGCATCAATTTTGTTCCTCAATTAAATGTCTTTATCAATATTTTCCCCACATCTTCATTCCCTCTACCAAGTGCTGATGTACTTTTTATGTATGTATAGGACTGAGCATCTGTTTCTATGGAAAAGTTCCATTAGACCATAATAACCTCCAGCTAATTGCACAGCAAATATTTATTTCTCACACATCAAATTAATGAAACAAGTTCAGTAAAAGATCACATCAGCTTGGCAAGAAACACCTATCAAGTTATATAAGCCTCTAAAGGCATTCTTGGCAGAAATCCTGTATCCTGAAGAATTAGGTATCCTTGGGAATACTGGCATCATTTAATTACTGGATGATAATGTCATTACAGGTTTGTTAATTGTTGTTTTGTTTTTCACCTAGAAGAACTATAAGAAAAAATTGGTTTTCTTTTTTTAGTAATGTGCCTTGTCATGGCTACAACAGTATAATTGAAAAATCACCATTTCAAGCTTCTAACTGATTTATTAAAAATATGAATATCGACCTAATACCGATATCCAACTGTGATGGACAAAAAAAACTCTCTAACAGTTTAAAGTTAGAAAGTGTATGTTTATTGCAGCGCTGGGCAGCATCTGGGATAGCTCCCCGAAAACATATCGCGCCTTACAGAAAATCACAGTCATTGTATTTACGAAACTGTTGAATATCCAAAATACAAATGCATATTCATAACCTTGGTACATCCCATTCCCTGCTTTGTATGGCAATTAGCAAAAAAGCAATTAAGCATGCGTAGTTTGTCCTTTGAAATGGGTCGGTGGTCTCATTCAAGAGGAGTGGGTTTAAAATGAGGAAGTAAAATGACTCTTCATCGCCTTGAACTTTCTACCTTTTCAATGCAAATGGTGACAAATGGGTGTTGGTAGGATTCCCATTTCCTTAGGTACAGTGATTTCAATAAGTTTCAGGATTGGGGAGTCTCTGCAATTGTCCTGTGTCCCTAAACCTATTTATCAGGTTCCCTATTTATTGTTGCAAGCACAGCTAAGCAAACAAAGTTGACAAGCAATCAGTTATTTGGGAAAATGTTAACTCAAGCCCAGTCTTCCTTAGCTAACTACAAAGATTTTAATTAACTTCAACAACCATAAGGCTTATTTCTAACTAAAATCTTAATTTCCTTAAAATCCTATATTCTTTAAAGTCTATGTCTCATAACCCCCCCATTTAATCATAATATTCAATAAGATTAATATTACATTAGTATTCAGTATTCCTGGAGCACTTACTCCTCTTCATACAAAAACTTGAAAGGAATTTTAAAAATCAGTTTTCAAATCCCCCACTTCGATTACTCTACAATAATGACAGTCTCTTTCCTGTCTAAGAGCAACGTGGATGTTTTTCATGTGTCTGCAACAATGACAGTTTCACATCCCACACATCTCTTTATTCCCTTCCCACCAGTGCTAATACTCCCTGTGCTGCACTGTGTGAGGAGGCAATGACATTATATGCAACTTCTTGTAACAACAAAGGAACAATGATGCATGAAGTCACAAAATCTTTTTAAGCAGAGGAAGCAGGAAGCCTAAATTGTTCTCTGACTGTATAAGTTCATTTTGATGCTTGTCCTGGGTTATGGAAAACAAAAATGTGTATTCTATTTTCATCTCCTGAAAGCACTGTTCTTCTTTACTCTGGGAAGAGTAGGGCGGGTGCCTTTTGTCAATGGACCAACTGTAGGGCATTGTTTCTTATCTGTTTCACCACTGGTCTTCCCTCCAGGGGGATAGTTGTCTGCTAATGGGCCATTAACTCCTCCTCAAACTAACACATCCCCGAACTATACCCTCCACAAAGCAGTACATCCACATTCCATCATCCTATTGTGAGATGCTCCACCCAGTGGGGGGAGCCAACCATTTCTACCTGGATAAAACTGAGACACAGAAACAAGAAGGCATCCAGCTTCACCCGATTCCTGGAGGAAGACTGGACCCCATTCTCACCACCACTGGACCCTTGTTCTACAGGATCATCTCTGCTCCACCAGAACCACCTCTGCCACTCCAGGAGGACTCACTTCTGGACTGCTTCCAACACCCTGGCCAACAGGGTGTCAGGTTGTAGCTCTGACTCTGTCAGGGCTCTCCAAATTGTTGTTTCTTTGCTGGTGTGGTTGGGTGGTTTTGTCTTTCTGCTACATTTGTATTGTTAGTATTCCTAGTAAAGAACTGTTATTCCTATTCCCAAATCTTTGCCTGAAAGCCCTTAATTGCAAAATTATAAATTGGCAGGGGTTTACATACCCCATTCTAAGGGAAACTCCAGCTTTCCCTGGCAGGTACCTGTCTTTCCAAACCAAGACAATGCTCTAAAATTTATACCATTTTCTTAACATTAATTTCTGAGAACCTCATAAATATTTATTTTTGCTTGCACAAGCTTTGATTTTTATACAGTCTACTTCTTCTGAAGCTGACCCAAAAGTAGGTGACTGGAGTTTGTATGACATATAACAACTCTAAGTCTGTTCATGGAGATTCAACTTAAATAACTAAGAATTAATTAACATTTTAATTGATAGAATTTAATACCAATTACCTGGACAGACTAGCCCTGTTTATTGAAACAGGAAGAAAAACAATGACATATTGTTGCGCTTATTATTATTATTATTATTATTTATGCCTTTATCCAAGGGTAATTTGCTTGTTATTTATTATGTGATGTACACATAGAACTCTGTCCATGAAGGTTGAAAATTTATTCTAAGTTCTTTCTGCCTGTTCATAAAATTGTAATCACTTTCACTAGGAGATATTAGGATATTTGTAGTGGTGTGTTTAATTCTATTTGTTCATGTTGTTCATTGGTTTGTTCCATGTACCCCTGTTCAAACCCCAGTTGGTTTTTACCCTGGTTGTTTACCCAATTTCAGTTACCTGTCAATCCTGTACTCCCTACCCCTGAGGACCTGTTCATCTCCTCGAGGCCTCTCCCTGGTTCTAGAAAGTTCCTAGGAGGGCGTCGAGTGATAGGCCAGGATCCGAGGAAGTCCGTCCTCCCCCACGGAGATTGGCTCCTGGAGGAGTCAATCATCCTGGCGGCCACTCCCTCGACTTCCCTCATTGGTTCTTTCCCTGTCACCTCCCCTCACTCCTCCCCCGGGTAAAAGGAGCTGTCACAGGGCAGTCTGTGCTCTGCTGGGGCAGGCTCCCTGGAGTGAGGTTGTTTACCTTGGACCTCAATAAACTCCTGTGGCGACCCCTCAGCAGAGTCCTCCTTCTTTCCTCACCATCGTCACCATCTACACCAAGCGGCTGGGCTGGAAAGAGCCCACCGGATTGGCTCGGTTGGTCAGCCGGCTGGGCCGTACCGTTTGCCTGAAGCCGTCACCAGGGCTAGCCGGAAGCAGGCAAGGCTCAGACCACGAGGCAAACTAGGCACGGCCTCAGATATGAGGAGAGAAACCCTTGGAAATGCAAAATTCTTTAAATCTTTAAATAAAATCTGCATTTTGTCTGAAATGTGAAAAAGAAATGTCTTCAGAAAATAGGTGAGTTATAATTTTCAAGTCTTGTAATGTGGAAGGATTTGCATAAGTTAGGACTTCATATCTCTTGTACATGGGTTAGATAGTTTATTTAGAAATGAGAATTAGCCACAAAGAATTTCTAAATAAAATCTTTAAAATCTTATTTCTTACTGTTCTATCAAATTTTCAGGAAGAAATATTCCTCATTTCATCCCCAAACATTTTTGTACTAAAAAATTCAATTAAAAGAATGGATTTTAAAAAACCTTCCTATATTTTTAAGTATATATATATATATACTTATTGTATATAATATTTTTTTTGCTATTTAAGTACTGTCACACTGCAGAGATGTAATGTGAAGCAGTCAATTTTAAAGGTGCTGATTCCAGTGGGAATTATCCTTGAATATGTTATCATTCATCAAATTGCTATATGTTTTGGTAATGATTCATTTTGGGGGCACACACCAAGCAGACTGAAACCAAATAAAATTTTCTATATCTCAAAAACACCCACCAAAAACCTAACAACAAAAACCAGTCAACAATATTACAAGTCCATGTTATCTTTCCTAATTTTACCTTGAAATAAATGATTGAAATACACAGTCCAAAATATAATACCCTGTAACATATAGAACAATTTGCACATCAAAAAGATTTTCTGTGATATATGTATTACTGCAGAATGAGATAAGGAAGTGTGGTATGAAATTTTCACCTGGTTTCCTTACGGGATGCCTTGCTTTGCTTTTACGAAGGATTAAAGTGACTATCCCAAACTTTTATGGAGTTAAATCTTAATATTACATAATTGAATATTCTATAGGTAAGGAACAAAGATGTAGCATTTGAAGTTTGGTAACAATCAGTAAGTGCAAAGAGGAAGTAGATATCATGCCTCAGTGAAGAAAAAGATATTCTTGAAAACCTCCCCCCTTCTCTGTCTCCCTCCTATTCACTCCCATGTATTACCCATGCTAGCTGATGTTACAGGGAAATATTCATGAGAGATGATGTCCTGGTCTAAGTCAGATCTGTGAAAACAAAAAACAAACAAGCTAACAAACAAACAAAAAACCCAGCACATGAAATAAAAGCAATCTGTCAAGTCAACTTAAAGTGAATCAGAATATCTGCATTGTGAGAATCTTGCCACTGGCATAACACAAACCCATAGACTGCTCATTAGTAGCAATAGAGAACCACTGTTTTTCTCCTTTGTGTGTTTTAGAAACTATTGTACTGTAATCTTGAAAGCAGAAAATTCTCAACTGGCTAAAACCTGTGTCATATCAAACATTGCAATAGAACTGTGCATTTGCTAGAGTTTATGAATAAAGAAGATCAGAGGCTGCAGAGGGAGGAAGAGTTAGGGAAAAGAGGAGAGAGAAAAAAGAAAAAATGAGCAGCTTTCCAGTGGGAAGAGGATGGAGCGGTTTTGTAAAGAAAATTATCTCACAGTCACCAGTTCAGATTACAACTTGCTCAGCTTGCACACACTGCTTCTGCCCTGGCTGCAAATGCTGAGATTTTTGGGTGGCACTAAAACCCCTGTCCTGGACTCCAGGCTGTGATGAATACTAATGAATGGAAAGAGAGTAGAAAGCAAGTGGGCTTTGGAGTAACTTCAGTGAGAACTCCCTCCAGAGTTTTTCTCTTGGGCTGATTATCCTCCTAGACAAGACTACTGAGTAGTCTTTTTGAATCACTGGAATAGATCTTTCCTTACTTCTGCTGGGTGGAAGAACAGAAAATTTACCTGATAACATCAGTCCTTGCTGTCTTACCAACATGTACCAAGTGTATCAACAGAGATCTCCCAAATGATTTTGAAAAGTCCATCCTCTTTTCATAGCTTTTGGTTTGAAGTGGTCCTTATCCAGTGCCAGTTAGCAAAGTTAAATCCTTCACTAACCAAACTCTAACACCATGGAAGAACAAGAACAAGGAAACATTTGCCAAGTTGTTTTTTTTTAAAACTAGATCCAAATTGACACAATTCTTAAATCCCCAGGCAACCCCATTTTAGTCCCTAAAAGACATTTTTCCCATGTTTTTCAGTTTGCCTTACAAAATATGTTTCAATTTTAAGACTCCAATTCAGTAGGTAAGGGAATATAGAAATTTTCTCTTCATTGTTTTGTCTCAGTCATTCTCAGTCACACAATGTCCTAAATTCAAATGCAGATCCCCTACAATTACAGTTTCCTCCTTACCTGTTTCATAAAAGAAATACAACCATGCAGCACGCTTGTTGAACAGATTTCTATTTTTCAAATGACATGAAGAAAAACACAGTTATTATTCTTATTTCTTAGACATGTACAAAACCTGAACTGAAAAACCCTCCTACTCAGAGGCAGAAGATAATTTATTTTATGTTATTAGGTATGTACTGAATGCATTTTTTTTCATTTCAAAGAACTTTGCATGGTATGAAAAAACACTTTTGTCAGAAAACTTTAAGAAAACTGAGGGATTTTTCCCTGACTTAGTCAGTAGTAGTATTTCTTCTGCTTTCAACAAGACTAGGACTTAAGCCTTAATTTCCAGTATGTTTTTATATGTGTAAGTTTGTAGTATTTAGGAAATGGTAATGCCCTTTATGAAATCAATCTAACAAAATCCTTAATTCAGTGAAACTTAAGTCTTCTGAAGCTTTGTATTCTCTCTCTTTTTGTGTATTGTTTTATTGTTTTGGGGTTTTTTTAACTTTAAAATATTAGCACTTTAGTTCCTCTATGTGTTGGATAAGTAACTGCTGAGAATGAGCAGTTATATCTTATAGGCCTCTTAAATTCACAAACTGAAGTAAAATCAGCAAATTTCAGATCTTTATCATGCATTTAAGTTTTCTTTCGTTATTTTTAAATATTTTGAAGTTAAAAGCTGCATTCTGAATTTGAGAGCTGGAATAGAAAATATAAAGAGTAGAATAGAAAATAAAAGGAGTACAATAGAGAAGTAGCACAGGATTAAAAGCAACAACAACAACAACTGAAGTGCTCCCCTTCCCTCAGCCCCCCGAGATCAGTTGCTAGCTCAGATTTAGGGAGGTTAGGGTGAGGGGAAACCTCATGATAGGGACATAAAACCAAAGGAGGCTCTTACCCTGAAATGTTTTCCAAGGCTTTATTCCAAGAAGGGGATCCCAGGGCGAAAAAGAGACCAACCCCGGAGGGAAAGGGGGTTTTATGCATTTCAGGGTAGGGGGTGGGGTTACCTATGGCCAAAGGCCATAGGTCAGAGTCAAGGGACAGGTAGGGTTTCACAGGGAGGGGATACCAAAGGGAATACAACATCTCACACTTTTTTTTTAACAAAGTTAAAGGAAAAACAATAGGTTACATGGAGTGTGGGTTTTCTCTTTCCCACCACTTACACCTGGTGGGGAAATCAGTTTGCTTTAGATTTGCCAACTCTGTGTGGTTGACTTCTGAGGTAGAAGGTATGAGACCATTGATAGCTTTGAAAACTAAACGACGTAGGATCCCGAATGCTAAGGTTACAAGGAAAAGGATAACAAGGAATAACAAAATTGTTTTGACTATAGAAATCCACCACCCTGTGACTCCCCAGCCTTTGAACAGTTCATTGAACCAGTCCTCAGATTCTTGCTTCACTTGTCCGATCAGGTTGTTCATGCTCCGAAGGGCAGCGTGGACGTTTGGTGCTTTCGACGTCAGGTTCATGCAGCAGAGTCCTTCAAATTCCTGGCATTCATGCCCATGAAGTAACAGGAGAAAGTCGATCGCTGCACGGTTCTGCAGCGTGGCCTGTCTAGTAATTCCCTCCTCTTCTAGGAGGGCACTGATGGCAGTTGAGGTCAGATTTGCCTGTTTGACCACCCAGCACTCCAGATGGCCCAATTCACCTTGAGCTTTGGCTGCTGCGACCCACGGAAGAAACAGGGACACAGCAACTCTTTTTGACTTTGCCCAATGAAAAATGTCTGAATTACAATTTGAATCCAAATTGTCAGCACTTCTTTTATGAATTTTGTTTGTCGAATTGTTTTTGTGAGTCCATTCACCAGTTTTTAAGGTGAGTAATTCCCCAATATCATCCCAAAAAGCCACGGAATGAACATTCTGGAGGTTAAAATTTGGAAACTCAGCAAACAACCAATGGATAAAAGTCTTTAATAAACTATTAGGGATTTTAAGATCTTTCAAAACAGGTGTAAGCTGTTTTAAAAGGCTCCTTTGGTTAGTGGAAAAGTTAGAACCCATATTTGTGATGTTAAAGCGTTAAGAAAAAACACACACACACACACACACACACACGGCTCTGTCCCAGTCCCTCTCTCACTTCCGAGAACTCCGGGACGTGGGGGGGTGTACTCCAAGGCGGGGATTCGGCACCCTGCCGAGCTTCCCCGGCTCCGGGGGCCGTGAGGGGGTCACCCCGTTGTCCGGGGTTCTCCTCAAAGCCCGCAACACCCCGAGACGCCGTGGATCTCTGGGACAGCCTGCGCCTGACTTCCCAGAGATGAATCACAAACACAACTTCTGAGATGTTGACTGGGTCCTAAAAGGGCTTCACTGCGTGGCTGGGGGCACAATGCCCACCCGCAGCAAAAGATCTTTCTTTTTCCCAGCCGCACCGAGACTGCCCTCCCCTCTTTTTTTGCCTGAGGGGAGGACAGTCTCGTGCTTTTGGGGTGCCCTGCTCTTTTCCTACAGAAGTCCCCTTATCCAAACCGACCCATATTAGCAAATATAGGCTCCCGGTTTATCCTCAACACCTCCAGCCACGCAAAAAGCGACTGAACAGTGTCCAGGTAGTTGAACAGTCCAAAAAGCTTTTGAGATCTCAGAAATGAGACTCCAGCTCCTGCACGTGTTTCCGATAGACCACGATTGGACGCCAGCTGAAGTGTTCCCCTTCCCTCAGCCCCCCGAGATCAGTTGCTAGCTCAGATTTAGGGAGGTTAGGGTGAGAGGAAACCTCATGATAGGGACATAAAACCAAAGGAGGCTCTTACCCTGAAATGTGTTCCAAGGCTTTATTCCAAGAAGGGGATCCCAGGGCGAAAAAGAGACCAACCCCGGAGGGAAAGGGGGTTTTATGCATTTCAGGGTAGGGGGCGGGGTTACCTATGGCCAAAGGCCATAGGTCAGAGTCAAGGGACAGGTAGGGTTTCACAGGGGAGGGGATACCAAAGGGAATACAACAAACAACAACAAAACCAACCAAACCACCAAACAAAAACAACAATACAAAACAATTTGAAGACATAGAAATATTTTAGGAAACATAAATTTTACTCCAAATTTGGATACAATTTATAGATATAACAGGAAATAGTTATTTGTCTTTTCTCAAAGTTATCAAAGGTCTACATTAATTTTTACCTATTAAGAGAAACTCGGATAAGTAATTTTCTCTTCTCTGTCCATTACCTCCATTTTGAATAAGATGACATGCCTTGGGACTGAAACTATATGGAATTTCTCTGTATTACCTTGTATATTCTAATTTATTTAGAAAATAAAAATAAAAAATATTAAATAATAATAAGTAAAAATATTACTTATAAATTAAATAATATATTTAGTTTATATTAAATAAAGATACAAAATTAATAATATAATAATTTTTGTAGTTTTTCTATTAATATTTCCTTTGTGTTTATTGAAAATTACTTTATTCTGTGTATGGGTGTGTGTGTGTGTGTATGTGTGTGTGTTTGTGCTTATCTGACGAGATCATGACGCTGAAAAACAGAGGAGAAAACTAATAGTGACTTAAAAGGAGATCTGCCTCCCAAGGGAAGCTCTGGGAAGAGTTGTGTAAGCTGTGACTTACACACTGAACTGAATTCTGTCTTAACTGAAAATACTACTAGGAATTATCAGCTTTTAAAACAAATGTGTTAATTAATTTGTTTCTTCACCAGTTGTAGTGAACACACCCTGGGCCCAAGGATGATAAAGACACCATGTGGTTTGCAGGGGGTTTGCAGGAACAGGAGCTCTGAAATGGCACATCAAAAGATAAACTTCACACCAGCTGTGTTACCTTTTACTGCCACACCCACAGCTCTTCCTGTTCACATTCTCACACTTGCATGTAGGGAAATCAGTAAATATCAATTATTTTCTACATATTCAGAATATCAGTATATATATGTGAGAAGCAATTCTCACAGACCTTAATATGGAAATGAGACCAGAAGTGTTGGTTCCCTTTTAGCACAGCTATGGGACAGATTTTTTTAAAGTGAACGATCCCCTTTGGATTTTTTTTTTTGCTCAGTATAAAAACAGGAGTACCAGGGTTTAAAACAAAATACACTGCAGAGAGTTTTTTTATAGTTTGGGGGTTTGGTTTTTTGTATTTGTTTAAATTAAGATTTGACAAGCCATGCAACTCATGGACTTGTGAATTTCAAGGTATTTGCTTATCTTTCCCTCTTGACGGGATCTATTTATAGTGGTACCTACATTTCCATGGTGTAGAGAGAAGAAGGATACCTGTATTTTATTAACCCTGTGAAATATGGGTAAGGCATGGACCAGAAAAATAACTTTAAATCCTGTTTTAACTTCAGCTAGTACAAAATCTTTTAAATTTAGAAAAAATTTAAATAATAGCATGTAAAATACATCATAGCTACTGTTACAGTAGCAGACTATTTGGGTTTTGTTGTTCAAATTTTGCAGTGAGCTGAGATCAAATCTTTTAATATGATGCAGAAAGATGTTCTGAATTAGATTAGAACCCAGTCAGATGTGATCTCCTCTAAGGAGAGTTATGCCATAGACTTACCTGTATTGGTAGGTATTGGAATATGAGAAGCAACATTATTATTTCTGATTATAGAAGTTGGAGAAATATAAACAGTTGTAATAAGTCTCCCTATGATAATTTTAAAATGGAGACTACTTTTGTGCAGGAAATGAAAAAATGCTGGAAGAATTATGCCAGTTTGGGCCTAAAACTGGAAAAGGCAAAAAAAATTAACAGGTAAATAAAATGTTCCTTTACACATTATTTGTTTATCAAGAGAAAGGCGGGTGATGAAGCAGGTTTTCAAAACTTTCTTTGTTCCTGTGGAGGTCACAAAATCCATCCCAGTGTATCTGTTATGTGAAAAGATCAAACCTTCCCTTTGGTACAAATATTCTTAGTACAATAGGCTGTTATTTTTGAAATTTCCAATTTTACATTTTCAGGAACTCTCAGGTTTCAGCCTTATTTTCCAGGAACCTACTTAATGGAGGTTTCATACAAAAAAGTGGAACAGACCATAGTTATTAAATATATTTCCTGTATCAACATTAAAGAGATGCTCTGCTAATTGTGTAACATCTGACGAAAGACTTTTTCTACTTGGCCACTTCTCTTCCCTGAATATAGTGCCATTCTTTCTTTTTTTTTAATCTTTTTCAAACATATTCTTACCCTTGATTTCACTATTGCACAATTTATATATATATATGCAATTTGTCTGCAATATAACTGGAAGACTGATTTTCTCTTGCATTTTTACATGCAGGATTGACTGTATCAAATATACACAAATTATATTAATCACATTCCATTTTGAACTACATTCTGGAATTTATATACAGAAACAACTAAATGAAAAGAAAAAATCTTAGAGAATGGATCCAATATACCTTTTTATTTTAGAGGGGGGATAGGTAATTCAGTATGAGTCTGTTCAAGTATAAAACATTAATCCCATTAAGTACAAGAAAGTGATATTCTATATGTTCTGAAGAAGCTTATTCTTTTAAATGCTATGTAATATTCCGGGCAGAAAATCCATCAAATAACCTATTCTGTTTGGTTAATACATTAAATATATCACAGCTGTTATTTTGAGTTTCATTTTTGAAAAAAAATTATTTCCAACAAGAGCTGTGGTGGGTAAAAATTATGCTGGAAGGGTGGCATGAAGGTCTTGGTGCACTGAAGGACCATTGCCAGAACATTGTGTTGCTTTTCGATTTGTCCACCCCTGCCAGGGATGGATTTACAAGTATTTATGCTCAGGGCACAGAAGAAACACAGAAAGTGAAAAAACAAAGAAGGTATTGAGGTATTGACAGGGGGAAGTGAGGTTCTTTTTTGTTTTTCCACTGAATCTCAGTGAGTAAAATGAGAAAATCTGATGTAATGTGAGGCAGAAATCTGATAAACGGTTGTAGTCTTCTTCCAGCAGATCAATCTCTTTCAATTTCACTTCCCTTTCCATCAGAGATATAAAAGCTAAAAAGCATTACTGTGAAACACAAATCCAAGATTAAAGAGTCAGTTAGGAAAGTGTACTTCTTTTCCAGAGGAAAGGGAACAATGGGAGTGACGAGGCACTGGGATAGATATCTGCCTTTGGATGGGTAATTTGACTTAAAAAATTTGTAGAAAAGCTCATTGCATACCTCCTGTGAAAACAAGTGAGGAGATATTTCTTTCCAAAGAGAAGATGAATAGCATTCTGATAATAGTAAATATATAATTAGTTAATTAGTAGAAAACACCAAAGATAAGAACTTTATGGTTCATCTCATCTAGTAGTCCTAAGAAAATTTAGTTGTTAATACAGTGATAGTTTTTGTTTCTATTGTGCTCTTAATGAACCTGAATACTTATGACAATACTGCAATTGTCTTCAAATTTAAGATTTCATTCTCTTCAAGAAGATAAAACATGCTTATAAAATTATGAGAAATATAAATATTAATAATAGTCTTATAATATTACATTAGAAATTCATCCAAATTCTTGAAGCTGTATTTATTAATTGCCGACTGTACACTCAGTTACTACTGCAAATTATTGAAGCATTACTTCAGTTTTTTTGTAGTTTATTAAAAAATAACATTTAGTGTTTAATAAAAATTTAAAAACATAAATAAATTTGGCTTTATACACTTCTCAATAGCAGATAAAAGCAAGGAAACATATTTTCATTCAGAAATGACCAGCACGTCTTTATCCTCTTTATCCCCTGCAGAGCAGAAAATAGACAGTAAAAAGCCATTCTTGTGCTGAATCAGGAGAGTAAAACATATCTCACTAAAATTTTTCTGCTTATTTTCATGTTCTTGCCTGTCTTGGCTTCACCCAAAGGTGCTAGATGACTTGGATTTGCTAGTTTAGTTAGGATCTAATGAAAAATGTTATTTTTTTGACAATAACAAATTTTAGGTTTTGGTACATATATGCTGCAATAACTTAAGTTCAACTCTTTTTTAAAACCATGCCCTTTTTTACACCCTCATTGAAATAAGAATACAGAGTAATTCCTCAGACATTAAAAAAGTCCCAAACCTAAAATGAGCTTCCTAAATTATAATGTAGAAATTAGAATAAATGTGGTATATGTAATAGTTTCCAGCTATCAATCATCTACCATCAGAGTACTCTGATAGTCTGACATGCATAGATACTCTACAGAATGTGTTCACACACTCATCAGCATTGACACCACCTACCTGCTAAAATAAGAACTTAAAAATCACTCTGAAGAGTTAATGGCCATGCTCAGTTTTTGCCATTTTAGCACATACATTTACCATTTTCATAGTGTCTAACTATGACATTTATGTTTTAAATGGTACTCACTGAAAGATTTCAAAATATATTCCACATAACTGTATCCATTTTATCATTGTCTTATAATTTGCTGCCTACAATCCATCAGTCCTTCCCAGTGCCATATATTATTTCTACAGAATCCATCTTCATATTAAGATTTTTACACAAAAGCATGTTCAACAATCATCTCATTTGATATATACAGCTGCATGCAAAATTATGGGTATCAATTTAGTAAAAAGAATACAGTTTCTGTGTGCAATTTGCAAATTACTATAATTCATAATTTCTCACATTGTCATCTTTACAATGTTTTGATTTGCTGGGGCTCTTTTACACTCACTGTTCTGCTTCTTGTCAGCATAAATTATGTTTGTGTTTGTAAACATATATTCCTAAATTATTATGACTACTCTGTGCTGGCCTATTGAAATGTAGTTTAGTCATGAGCACATGCCCAAACATAGGACTCAATTCCATTTTATACATAGAAAAAAAAATTCTGATGATATATAATTAAAAACAACCTTTACTCTTTGTCTTTAATTATTTGCAGAAATACTTTACCAGAAAACCTAAGAAGTCTTGAGCATCCACTAGATTCCACCAGACCAGGTTACTCAGAGCCCCATCCAGGCTTGTCTTGGAGATGTTCGGGGATGAGGAGTCCACACCCTCTGTGGACAAGCTGTTCCAGTGCCTCACCACCCTCACAGTAAAGAACTTACTCCTCATATCTAGTCAAAACCTGCTCTCCCTCAGCTTAAGGCTATTCCCCCTTGTCTTTTTTTTTTTTTTTTTTTTTTTAATATGTGAGGCCCCAGTGCATCCTGTTCATTCAGAGGTTTTTTGATTTTTAGCAGTGAAGAAAAAATGTAGATAAAACAAAACTCAGTTAAATGAGCTTTGTGGTGTACATATTTACTTTTGGTGCTCATTTTAATGTGGCCTTTTTCATCCCTTAAATTTTCTGTCATGGCATTTGTAAATCTCATACCACAAAATGTACCTTTAAGACCAGCACTGTAAAACCTGAGGATCTTAAAACAGGTGCTCCACAATCACAGTGGAAGGAAAGCCTAAATATTGCTTTTTAAGGACTACACCCATCTGGTCATTAAATGTGTGTCTTGAACAAGCTTCTGAACTGCATGTTGCTGAATATTAGCAACATGTAAATGAAATTAGCCACTTTGGGATGACCATGGTTTTGAGGTGAGAGGTTCCAGCCTTCTCTTTCTGAAATACACCAAAATTAAGATACCCTTGTTTCCTGGAGGAATTGTGTCAGTATAGCAGAGAGGATGTAAGTAAGAACAGATGATGTGACAATGCAGGAAAGAGGAAGAGGATGAGCAGAGTTTTGGAGGTCTCAGCATAACCATGGCCACATGATTCCTTATATATAGACACTCATGTATTTTTCTTGGTTTTCTTTTGCCCTCACCTGCCACATTTGTCTCTGTTTCTGATTTGTCATGTGTTGTTCTTGAGTTTACACAGTTTTAGCTGAGTATTAGTTCACTTTTTGCAGGAGTGGTGGGAAATGCAGTATGGCTATATGTTTGGTTTGTCATAGTCATATGAGTTTATTTACAGTTATATGGTTCATTTTCTTTTACCTGTGTATTATTTTGTGGTGTATATCTCTTGCCTTACTCTGTCAGCTCTTACATGGTAGTTTGGTGGTGTTTTTTTTGTTGTTGTTGTTTTTTTTTTTTTTTTTTTTTTTGGTGGGGGGTGTTT
Organism: Phylloscopus collybita; assembly: GCA_027886175.1. Taxonomy (NCBI): domain Eukaryota; kingdom Metazoa; phylum Chordata; class Aves; order Passeriformes; family Phylloscopidae; genus Phylloscopus; species Phylloscopus collybita. Next base: position 41,287,982 of record JAJNNQ010000006.1, on the reverse strand, counting down.
GTTTGTTTTTCTTTTTTTTTTTTTTTTCCTTGGTGTGAATAAAGGGGATTATTCAAAGTCTTATTCCCACACAAGCTATGGTTGTGGGGGCAGATGGCCGTGTCTTGGAAGAAGAATGGCATAGAAAAATAAGGATCATTCATGCCAGGGTGCAAAACGTAAGAAGAAATCTACTGGCCTACTCTTAGAGGTTTGTCTGCTAGGTTTAATAGAAGCTTCTTTTGGAATGCATTGTCTGCTAGGTTTAATAGAAGCTTCTTTTGGAATGCATCTACCCCTTGTTCTCTGCAGATAGCTTTCTGAGAGTGGGAGGAAATGTACTGAATTAAAATGGAAGGGAACAGTTGATGAAAAAAGTGTGTGACAACCAATGTCTTTTTTCTTGAGGGTTTTGGGGTTTGGAGAAAAGAAAAATATCTTTCCTTCCCATCCCACCCTCAGCTTTGGTTGGGAAAAGTATTGATCAAAAGAATTGAATTTTTTTTTTTTACTTAATTTCCAGCCTCCTCACCTGTATACATTCTAAGAAAATAACATTTCCAAGGGGAATGACAGAGAACATTGCAATAAACAGAAATAATGTCTTTTGTGCTGTGTGAATAGCAAGCTTATGTACTGCTGTCTTTGAAATCTGTCTTGAATAGCTAATGGCTGGAATAACCAATTTTCTAGGCATGGAGAAATAAACCTTGTTTATGAGACAGAGTTGATACTGCAGCTGATGGAGTGGCTGTAAGCTGGAGTTCTGTGTGCATTTTGAACCAGGCTGTGTTGTTTTCATTGCCCAATGGATCAAAAAATACAGGAAGGCATGGTTCTAACTCCAAACCAGGTGAAATTAATAATTTTCATTTGTACACAGGCTATGCAAAATGCTAGAGTTAGGCTACCCCTTGGAGTATCCAAGTACTCATCCATCTGGATGAGCAGTTTATTTTGATGCTGTGAAAGCTCAGGGCCCAGCCAAAGGTGTTTGTGGCTCTTGGTTGTGCAGAAACTGTGGCATTTATGACAGTTGTGATGGCTACATTGTGCTATTCTCATTAAAGATTTCATGCACAATTCACAGATGGTGTCTCTTGGGGTACGGAGGTCTCAGCCCACCCATGTTTGAAGACCTTTGAACTATGGAAAACATTGTGAGTTTATCCGCTGTGAGGGTTTATAACATCTATAAATCTGCAGAATAAGGCACCCCTAAGAGATATTAGCTTTTATTATCACTTGATACATTTTTTACCTTACATGGCAAAACTGGTTTTATGAGAAGCAGATGAATTGTAAGCATGGCATGCGCTAGAAAGCTTTTGGCACAGAGGGTTATCAGGAGCCTTCTAAGTGTGCTTAACATGTATTTGTCCCAGAACTGGCAATTAACATGCAATAAACATACTCACTAATTGGTGGTTCTCTCCCTTGTATGGTCAAGTTTCTCACTACACACAGAAGCTCCCCTCTTTGTTCCAATATTATACAATTAGTCCATTTTTACTTAGGATGTGCTTTGTTCTTTGTTCATATTCTTCTTGCAGACAAATATATTCTCCATATTCTTCAGAGATTTCTCTGTCACATCTGCTACTTACAGTGTTTATTTCATTAAATGAAACCTGGTGATTTGTAATGTGGGACAGTGGATACCATTGAAAAAAAACAAAACAAAACCAAAATGGTAAAACTGACTGTTTATGTCCGTATTGTTCAAGGCTGCAATATGCTTTCCATTGTTACTTTTAAAGACATTTAGAAGTTTAATGCTGAAAATTTTGAGCTGACCCTCCCTGACAAACTGTCATGGTTCAAAGGCACAAACACTCACAGCCTGACCAGCATCACAGAACAATCTCTCCGATGCCACTCTTGCAGCACTCATCACTGTCCTGGTCTTGGCTATTGCTGAACTTCTACAATTGCTTTGTCTTGTTTCATTATGGACAACTCAAGTGCCAAAGTCAATGCAGCATGCAATGTTTTTTAGTCACTTAGTCAAAACTGTCCACCTTGTTGTGACTGCTCAGAGGTGGAGTTCCTAAAAGTAAACTGCCATGTAGGGAGAGCACTATAACAACTTACAAGGTCACTATAGCAACTTACAAGCTTTACAGAGTGCTAAAAATATTTTATCTGTCTGCAATCCACTTTTCATACACCTATGCCTCATTTTCATAGTAATGGGAAAACATGGTGTGGATCTTTTCATACAGTCTCTTGAAGTAGAAAAAGTACATTTCAGATGATATTCCCTAAACAGAGGGAACAAAAAGAGCATAAGAGCTGTGAGCAATCTCAGCAGAACAGCTCAGAGGCTGCAACTGCTGAGGCTGAATTGCCTGATAAACACTGACTGATGTGTGTTTGGCAATCTTAGCTGAGATCACCTGATTGTTTTTTTCTTCCTCATTGTCACTAATATGCACTTTCAATCCTAAACCGACAGTGGAGCATTAAGCAGAATGTAATTTAAAATGTATTGCAATTCAAAGTATCAAGTTGACTAGTATCACATTTTTAAAAATGGATAATTTTCTAAAAATCTGTGTCACAAAGCACACTTCTGCACTGGTTGTAGAGGGTATGTTTCCAGTTCATAAAAAATTTGATTTACTCGTTAAAGTTATCCTTTATTTTTGTCAAGAAATCTCCTATACATGCATTTTAATATTGTTCCTCTTAAAATTTGTTTCTGAATACACTGAGAAATCTATAGACATGAATGTGAAGTAAGAAAATGTACTTGGCTAAGACTTACTCTTAGCATATAATAACTATGGATACTTTTTATTTGAGTTAAGCAGCCATATTTCCTGCCTTTTTTTTGTAAGTGTATAAAAAGGTTTGTTGTAATTAAGACACAGCAATATTGGATTTCTCACAAACTCCTTTTAAATTATAGTATACTGCCTTTTTGTCTTCTGTTGTATTGCCTGGTATTGCTATCATGTTATCTTAAATTTTAGTCTATTTTCTGTCAGATAGAAATGAGCATATGTTTCTGTTTCATTGTATGTGTTGTCAGTCCTCTCATATGATTGTATGGGTAACAGATTTGTCAGCTTTAATCACATTGGAAATTTTCTTACACACTCTGCACTGCAACAATAACAAATGCAAAAATTGAAGAGAATCAATATTTCATGCAAAATCATGTGCAAAACAACCCTTTCTGAATCAGTTTTCATCTGTGCACAGTTTGCAGTACTTTCTGTATTTATACTTACGTACAATGATTGTTTTTTTTTTATCATAAGATCATGAAAACTTCCCTGGGAGTAATGACAGTATCTTTGCATTGGCATGAAATAAAGAAAAGCAGAAGTTTCAGGCTCAGGGAGGGGCTGCTGGAACACAAAATAATTACACAGAAAGAGTAATTTTTTTTCTCTCTCATACAAATTTACAATCCAATGCTTCTTGACAGGGAAGTGTATGGAATTCTATAATAGGGAGAATCTCTGGAAAATTAATTGGCACCCATTACCTATACCTAGGGAACTGAACCCTGACCTCAGTCTCCCATTTATCTGTCAGTTATATCTTTCCCTTACTCACGCTTAAAGAAGGAACTTGCAGGCCATTCTTGTTTCTCCAGAACCTCTTCTACCAACACTCATCCATTCATAAGTATGCTGGCAATTCAAATCCACGTCAACCAATCTGCTTCTTGCCTCCACCTCAAGTTTGGTTTGCTTTTTTGCCTAGTGCATTGAGTTTGAGTACTAGGAACAACAAGTAGGCTATTTTCACAACTGTGTTTAAAGATCCCAAATCCTTACAGTGCATTTTCTCCTGCAGACTGCAGCCTACTCAGAATTGGTTTTCCTAAAGACTGGTTATCAATTCTCATAAACTAAACCAGCCTTGAGATTGCTTCCAACTCATGGAAGTGGAAAGAGACTGGAAAATATTCATATTTCACATACTTTGGCTTTGTAGAGCATTGCTTTGACTGAAAGGTACAGATTCAGATATTAAGATGCACCAAAGAACAAAGAAAATCTGCTAAACTTACCCCTTCTATTGAAAGCTTTTCCTTAGGAAAAAATGTCATAGTTTCTTGACATGCAGAAATACTTTGGGTTGGAAATCCAAATACTGAAATGCATATTTACATACTGTTATTGCAAAATGCACACAGATTGCTCGTGACACTTGAGGATGCTATTTCATCATCAGATGATAATCTGATTACCTCATTAAGAGAGTATTTGAAGTGTTAGACTAGAATATTTTCTCTTTTTAAACCATATGCTATGCAGCTAGTAGTTAAATATGTTACAAAGAAGAAAAGACAAGCTAATGTAAACAGACAGTAATAGCTTGTCTTGGGTTTATAGTTGTTGAACTGGAAAGCATTGTTTCTCAGAGAAACCAGGGAACAACGTGACTCCATGAACCACTGGGCACAAAAGAGCATGCTTGAAAAAGAACTGTTTCAAAGTAATACAATATGTAACAGAATATATACATTCAAATGGAGAGGAACTTCATCTCTTACAGTGGAAAGGGAATAATTTAATTTATGTGTCTACAAATGTATTCTTTCATCTGTGCATCAGAAGGTAAACTCTGTCTTAGTGAAGAATTTGTACTTCTGTATTTCTACATAATAAAAATTGGAAAGATAAATTCTATTGTATAAATATATTTTTTTTTTATTAAGGCCAGCAATACCTGATCTCACACATTGTGCCAGGAAAATTACTTTTTTTACAGTATACTATGCTTAAACCCACCTGGGCTGCTTTCCAGAAGTGCCAGCAGTGTTGGAATTGTACTAGAACGAACAGCTTGAAACTGAACTTAGGTTTGAACTCCAGCATACAGAAATTGCTTTGAAAAAAAGATAACTATAGGTTACTACTGGGAAGAGCAAAACAAAACTTTGTATTATTTTCTTTTTCTTGTGTTACTGCTTTGCAGCTTCAACAAAGGTCAAGTTTAATTTTCTTTCCTTTGTGAAGTGTGACTTTGGACTTTTCCAAAGTTATAACTTCTTCACAGCAGTACAAGTAGAAGAACAAACCACAGACCTGAGTTTTAGTCAGTGGAAGAAAATTGAGTTTAAAAAGGCATGTGTTGCATACAACCCATCTGCAGTGTTTGGATTAAAACCAACTCACTGCAGCTAATAAAACATCAACATTCAAATGCATTATCATGAGTGCAGTATCTGACTCTGTATATCTTCAGATTACCTTGGTGCTTGCTTTGGTGATCAGGTACTTAAAGAACAATTCAACTCCAAGGTCATTAATTATTCTTCAGATATTATTAATGGTTTGTCTTTAATATATGGACTTATTCCTGTAAGTCCTTGGCCAAGATTTAAGATTTATTACAATGATAAAATCTTCAGATCTCAGAATAATTTTTAACTGAATGTGTTCAGAATGAGGATAACCACATATAATCTTGAGTGATACATATATTAATTGTAGTAAGGACCCTATGTAATATAATTCTATTTGAATTTCATTTTCACTTATTTTCTTGGATTTATACAAGTGTAAATGCATCAGAATTAAACTCTGAAGTTGACCATGTCCTCTACTTCAGTAAAATCAGGTGTGAAAGCAGGTCAATCCTTTCAAAATTACACTCCTTGATGTATTGCAAAATTCCACTACCTCAGCACTCCTGTGTTCCAAAATGATCCCTGCAGACCTCCTTCTCATGGGGCAGGTATCTCATGGGGTTTGTGGAAGAAAAGGATGAAATGAAAAATTTAATTATTCTAGTCAGCATAGATAGTGATCATGACGCTGGTACCTCTGTACTCATAACAATGGCTAAAAAAATCCACTTCAGAAGTAGATTCATCTTCATGTGCAAACTAATTCAGTATCTCTGAAAACAGACACATACAAACTGCCACAGTGTGATGATCTAAGAAGTCTGTCAAAGTATCATAGAGAAAATAATCATGACAATATTTTATTCTCTTTCTTTCTCTAGCAGAGGCAAAGGGAAAATGTTGCTATCCCAGAGTATTTCTTACAAAGTAGCCAAGGAAAAATTATAATAACCACATTTATGTATTCTAGCACTCAGATTTCTTCCTCTTGGTTCAAGTGAAACCTTCATTGAAGGTTTCTGCCCAAGGCTGGCTGGAGGGCATAAGCATTTAAGCTCAAGCACACTTGTTTCAAAATTACTGCTGGGAGAGGAGATCACTTCTGAGCTCTGAATGATACAAGGTTCTTGTGCACAGGCTTGTATCTCAAGGTCATTGGTCTCCATTTAAACACTTGAATTGAATGATCTTGAACAAAAGATTTGTTTCTCTCTTTTCTGCTTGGTGAATGCCAGTGGCATTCTGGCTGAGGGAAAAAAATCAGAGTGATTTTACAACTGGAAGAGTATTTGAATCAAAACTGACACACTGGCACGTCATTTCAAAACAAAGGAGAGTTTTTAACATCTTAAATGGCTCATAAAAGTTTCTAGTTGTTCATGTTGTCTGTCAAAAGTGATGGACAAATAATCTTAATTTCAATTTGATTTGTTTTAGTTCTTACATCACTTGTGGTCATTAAATAGATGTTTTGTCTATGTTTCATTCAAGACAATGAAATTGCACATTTTATTGAGGGGATTAGAACTTGGCAGAAAACTGGAGCCTAGTATCCATTTCTTGGTAATATTAATAGTTTGATAAATTATCAGTGCTGTATTTTTTCCCAAGTCATGCTTACCCCTTGTTTGTCTTGCATTCATGTTTTTTTTCGTTTCTTCTCTCAGTATGCCACAGCTGCAAAGATATTGTGCTTTTTAAAATTGTGCTTAGCTTCCCTAACAGACACATGCAGATGCCAAGAACATTAGACAAAATGACTGCATCTGTTAACGTTTTTGTGTACAGACAAAAGTACATATCTATCAATTACTGTCTTTTTTTCTGGGTAATACCAAATTGCAATATGTTCAATGCTTCATTTGCCTTGCTACTATTTGCTTTATATGCAAATAACAACACTTTTAAATTAAAAAAAAATGAAAGCAAAAGGAATAGAGATAGGCAGACACAAGAAGTGAAACAAAGTTTCTCAACCACTACTGTCTCATCTAAATTTAATAGAAGAATTGTATACAATAGAATGGAGCTGCTTAATTTTTGAAGTTAAAGATGATTGCTGCGATGTGTATCTGGTTCTGGCCCAGCTTGGTGTTCAGCTTGGGCTCCTGGCTGCTCTGACACGCTACAGCAATACTCGTCTGTGGGGTCTTGGCTCACAGGCAGTTGGCTCACACTGTCATGGCTGTGGTAAAAAGAGGGGACTCTCTAGAGGCTTTCAGGAAACAGAGGCTTTATTTGGGGGGGAGGGGTAAGGGGATCCCCCAGCCTCAGGTGGGTGCCTCAGAGAGACCCCGAGCCTGGGGCTGCAGGGCATTTTTGTACAACGCAGTCTGGGAGGTGGGTACAAATTATACAAACCAATAAACAATCCAAACACTACATGCCAACTAAGTTACCTAAATTCTAACAAATCCAACACAGGTTTGGGAGTGGTCTCAAGGGAGTCTTGCCAACTAGTGGCCAAAGCTCTTGGACCTTAAAGATAAGAATTCCATGATGGACAAAGGGAAAAGTTATGCATAACACAGGAATGAAACAAGAAAAGAACCAAGAGAGAAGAGTCTCCAGGCAGAGACTCTAGTTGTCCTAGAAACCCTTATCAAACTATGATAAGAATACATTCTAGAACAAGAGGCCCTTTCAAGGTGTTTAAGCTACACTAAACTTACAATATAAAAAAAACTATACCATATTCATAACTAAAGCTTATAAAACATTTCTTGCAAACCCACAGATGATTGGTCTTTGTCATTGACAACAATGGAATAAAGATGTTACCTGAATTGGAAGAATTACTTTTGGTTAAAGGTAATTTTTAGATTTACATGCTCCCTGTTAAAAGAAAAAAATCCATTTGAAAAGAAAATAATTTACCATCAAGATGAAAATTTATCTCTGTGTTGACTTATGTACTCAATATTTTTAATTTGGCCTTCTAAACATGTGAAAAAATTTGGATAGTGAAGCATGAACACTTTCATAAATTTTACATAAGAGAGATACTATAGAGCCATAGAGTAGTTACACTAGATACTATAGAACCATAGGACTTGGGTTGGAAGGGACCTTAAAGATCATCTAGTTCTAACCTGCCTGCCATGGGCAGAGACACCTTCTTCTAAACCAGGTTGCTCAATGCCCTATCCAACCTGGCCTTGAATATTTCATGTATAAATATTCAAATTTAGAAATGCATAAGTAACAAATTTTAGATATTACTTTTCTTGCAAAGAAGGTTATTTAAAGGCAAATATTTCACACACAGCACTATTCCAGCTGGTAGTGGGGTCCGCAGCTTGGGACCCAGAGAGCCACAATCACCCCCAAAAGGAGTCTCATTAAAGACAGCTTCTTGGGGGGTCAGGGCACGCCTCATCTGGCAGAGAGGCATCTCAGCAGGAGGGCAGAGCAGTGATTTTTCAGCTCAGTGATTTCAGCTCATGATCTCAGCTCCTGCCCTTGTGAGCTTGCTCCTCTTTTAGCCGGCCGTGATGAGAGAGAGAGGGTCTCGTATGGAATTTCCGCAGGTGGTATCTTTATTGCAAGAGTACCAGTGAAAAGGGTCCAGGGACAAGGTACCCCCTGCCAACCAGGGAAAACCCAGGGGTTTTATGGGACACCAGGGTGGGAGGGAAAGGGTACAAAACCAATTGTTTGTAACAGATCTACATAAGATCCTGAGGGGACTTGTGGGTCTTCGGAAAGGTCGCCGTGACTAGAGAGTTTGTTTTTTGTCTTAGGGGCTCTGGGTGAAGTTGCCAAATTCTTTCTTAACTCCTCAGCATGGCTCCCTCCAGGGCAGAGCAACTGGGGCTCCATCCACCCCCACACAGCAGGGCTTTATAGTGCTGGAATAGTCTCATTATCACCAGAACCTGTGTACTAAACTCCTTTTTATGAAACTTCCCCAAAAACAGTGCCACTAAGTGTAAGTTTACTTTGATTGTACAGTCTGTATCTTTGCATAAAGTTTTCACAATATTAGTCATTATTCTGCTGGCATAGTCTAGTATTAGTTATGTTCCGCATGACAGACTGACACATGATTTCTAAAATCTCATTGTATTTAAAATGAATGTACAATTTAGTGCTCATGATAATTTTCAGGGTAAAGTATTGATAAAGTCATCTGTCTTTATCTGAACAGCTCTTTTTATTCTGCATTCCCTGTGAAAAATTATTTATCTCTATAAGGATTACCGTATTCTACTACTTTCGGTAATCATTGACATAATATTTTCTTAGATGCTTTTTAGACTTTGTTGCTTTGAAGGTTTGTTAGACTTGTGCAGTTTTGTTGTTTTTTTTTTTTTTTTCCAGCATGATACACCTTTCCTTCTATGGCTACAAAGCCTGGATGGAGGGAGGGCACACTCAGACAAATTCCAAACTTCCAGATGAGAAGGAGCCTTGGCAGGCAGAGTGTGCTTAAAAATATTCCATTGCCAGGCAAACATCTTAGGAAAACAGGAAACTTAAATGGTCTTAGAATAGTCAATAATAATAATAATAAATAATTTGTAATCAATTAATCATTATCATAGATAGAGTTATTGTTGTAGCTGAATGTTTAAATAACAGAGTAGTTGCTTACTGAATCATACTGAAGATATAATAATTGTTTTGGAAATTAATTTGTTTTATTTAGGTATTAAATAGAATCATTGCTCAATTTCAAGGAACATGTATTTATTAAAACAAAACCAAAAAAGGAAATTACTTTTTTTTTCCCTGTAAATAATGGACAATAGGGCATGGGGAGAAAAAGGGAAAAGCAGTCTTCAGTATATTCAAAAGGCAGTTATTAATTAACTACATATTCTGATGTGATTTCTACTGATGGTCATCATTCATAAGTCATGAATAATGATGGTTATGTTCTTTCAAAATGTTGATTCAGATCAGAGTTAGGGATGTATGGATGTCTTTTCAAACTATAGGGCATTTTCACTTCAGTCTTAAGTACAAATATTTATAATTGATTACTGTAATTTTGAGCTAGCACAGAATTCCTGTATAATTTAGCCTACACAGGTAATTTAAATGCATTTAACTAATTTATATCAATATTCCAAATGTATGGGAAAAATAAAATGTATAGGAAAAAATAAAGAATGTGATTCAAAGTTGGGGAATATAATAATTTTCAAATTCTGCAGTCAATCAAAAAGACATAATGCTCTATCTAGATACATAATTAGTTCTATATTCTCCACATTTCCACCAGACTTGTCAAATATAAAACAGAAAATTCAAAAGTACTGATGGTCTTTGAAGAATTTGACTCAGATCATAGCTGAGGGTTCCAATATCTAAAGGTATCTCTGCTATCAACAAGGTAAGTATACAGAATGAGAACATGTTGTAAAATTTTATTTAATTTCATGATTTCTACTGCTGCAAAATGAAATATGCAAGACCCAATATAGCAACATAAGCTAAATAGGTACTGTCTGCAAACCTCAAACTTGGGAAATGTAAAGAAATTTAAAAGAAGAAGAAATATCAAAATAATCTTTAAAAGCAATTAATTACACTCTGGAAAAGGAAGTATTCAGAAAAAGGTTACATGGTTCATATAAGGCTTCATAAAGCTTTAGACTCTTCTAGAGCTCAGGAAATAGAACTACTCAAGATAACCACAATGAGATATGATTTATTTCTTGAAATTCTTCTATTCTGTTTCAATTGTTTTTGCACCCCTCAAAGCTAACAGTCAATTTTCTCTTGGTTTTCGCACAAGGAGCTTACATGAACATGCTTCCTAGTGGAAAATATCATTGCAGCCTTCACAAAAATAGGGAAAACAAACTCTAATGAAGAAAGAGGAGTCTAAGAATTTGCCTGTAGGTGTAGAAGAAAGGATTACAGGTAACCTAGCTCCTGATGAGTCACAGTTGTACTAATTACCAAAGAAGAGGAACAGCCTTGCACTTAATGGTTTGCAGCTGTGACTAATAAAGATAAGTGTGATACAAAACTTAGTCTTAAAATATTAACTTCTGCAAATGGGCTGAATACCATGATCCAAATCTGGTCGATAAGATGAAATTTTCATCTTCTCTTGTTAGAGAAGATGAAAAAAATACTCAATGGTGTGTATGTAAAAACAATTTATTGTACATTTTTTGAGAAAGAGGAAATCAGTTGCTTTCCAGAATATGGGATTATATAATGTAGCTGGATTGACATGAAATCAAATGATACTGACCTGATATAAGCTAATTCTAATATTCTATTTGCTGATATTGTTAATGTTGTGGACCTTTCTGGCAGTAACACTCAAGGAATGGCTTTTCCATTGATCTCCAGTGGAGCTATTTGCTGAATGATATTCATCTGCTTCTTTTATTCTCTTGAAATCTGAATCTCTACTAGGTAGTCCTGATTGAAGATTGATTTTTGTACTACTAAGAAAGCCAGGGATGTAGAAGAGGCCAAGCTGGAATGAAGCCCTAGGAGACCCATCCAGCTTGTGAAACTTGTTCTTAAACACTGAAGTGCCTTTTTCCAGCAAAAGATTCCTGTTTACCTTGGATTTTTTTTTTCTCTCTGTAAACTGATCTCTTCTATCTTTTAGGGAAAAAAAATATATAGCATTTTGTAGGTGAAACTGTTATTGAAATGAAAAAATACTGTAGAGCAAAAATGCAATCATCTGGAAGGTAGTTCTTTATCAGAAGCTGAAGATGGATCAGAGTAATGGAACTTCCTTGAGATCTGAATATTTTCTGAACTGATAAATTGTACCAAGAAGGATTTATTTCACAATTTTATGGCTATACATCATTAATTTAAAAATGCTGATTTTAGAAGAAATGCTTGGCATTTCCCTAAATCATGAACATTGAGTTTTAAAACAAAGTATGTGCAGGTACCTAATTCTTGAAGTCTAACAGCCTCAAGATTAGAAGAATGGTACTCCCTGCCAGATACAGGCCTTGCTTTTTTGTAGTTCAATTTTTTAGTAGAATCTTGTCAGTGCTTAAGTGGAATATGTGCAGGAGGCAATCTCATTAATTTCTAGTGTAGCAATACTACAGTGGTAAGAAATGTATACACAAGCCTCTTATGTGTATGAGGTTATCATTAATCTTTGCACAATTAATTTAGGCAAAAAAAAAAAAAAACGCTTTCACATTATGTATCACTCCAGTTTAAAATGAAAAATGTTCCAAGGTGAAAAAAAGTGTAAATTATGAAAAATTGTGGAAATATGTATGATTTTTATAAATAAGTAACCCTGAAATATTTCCTTTGTATTTTTTCTCAATATCATGTGATCTGGCCATACAAGTTTTCTTACTATCATTCATTTTTATAGCCAAAATATTCCTACGTATTACGAAATACTATTAGATATTACAAAAGTGTACCAGGAGGAAAAAAATAAATTATAATTTACATGAAATCCTGTGTGTCTAAAAGTACAGAGATATTTCATTAAAATTTTAAGGAGTTTTCAATTAGAATGTTCTAGAGTACTTTGTGAAACAAGATTGGTAATACAGGAACATAAATGTCTTAACATTTATATCAATAAAAAAGTCTTGTAGAAATGGAACTTAAGTAATTTATTTTAGTTTGGTTTTATGGTGTTTAATATTACCCTCTACTTTTATAAGTATCTGATAGAAGCTTCATTATCAGAACATCTGAAAATATTTTTATCTTCATGAGAATGTGAAATATTAATCTATTTTAATATATGGGCAGAAGAGGAACTAATGGTTTCACTCAATAGTAATCTTAGAATTGAAACCTTTGAACTGGTAAAAATTACTGTAAATCCAATTAAATCAGTGTAACATTTTCTCAGAAATGCGAGTTGCTGCAAGTGTTAGTTATATGCTGCTCTTTAGCTAGTGCTCTTAATGCTCCTGTTTACATTCCCTGCTTGAAAATGATGGAATTACTAGCCTTGGAAACCATTTCCATGCAAATGAGAGGCATGAAGGTGGTAATTCTTCTTTATGAAGAATCTGATGAGATATGGGCTGAAGGAGCAGACAGTGGGGTGGACTGAAACCTGGGTGGATGGGCACAGAGCAGGGTGACTGGCAGTGCAAAATGTTGTTGGTACCTGAACTGGCATTATACACCAGGGGTCAATACTAGGTCCAATTATCTAAATGATGAGGCAGAGTTGTGCCCTCAGCAAATCTGCAGATGACACTAAATTAAGAAGAGTGTCAGATGTGCCATGTTGCTGTACAGCTGTTCAGAAGAACCTCAACGTGCTGGGAAAAGGGGCTGGTAGGAACTTTATGGTATTCAACAAGGAGTGCAATGTCCTACGTTGGAAAGGAAAAACTTCAGGTGCAAGAACAGGGAAAGTAACCAGATGGATAGCATCTTGGCAGAAAAAAAAAATCTGAGGGTCATCGTGGGCACCACTTGAATGTTAGGCCAGTGGTATCCTGGGCTGCATTAGGAGATATGTTACCATCAGAGCAAGGGAGGTGGTTCTTCTCTTCCACCCAGCAGTGGTGAGGCCTGTACTAAGTAATTGTGTCAAGCTCTCAGCTCCACAGCACAAGAGGCATACGGAGCTCCTGGAGGAACTCCAGCAAAGGGTCAATAAAGGGATGAAGGGACAAGAACACTTGTCTGAGAAGAGGTCTGTGACTGCTTAGCTTGGAGAAAAGAAAGCTCACAGGAATGTGTGTACATGTACCTGAAGGGGGGTTGAAAGTACACAGAGCCAGGTTCTCAGTGATGCCCAAAGACAGGCAATAGGCTCTGGGTGGCCTTGCAGGCTGTCTAGACTAAATGAGCTATGGGAGTCCCTTCCAACCTCAAACATTCTCTGATTCTGTGAAGGAATCTAGGCTATTTTAGGAGGCTGACAGATGATATGAAACCTACTGGGGGCATGTGCTCTTCTGGAATGGAAAACAGGATACCACAGAACACTTGAATTTTTTCTTCAGTTTATTTAACTGAAAAGATTATAAAATATGTCACAGAAAAGTCATCAAAAAGATTTAATCCACCCGCTAAATAACAATAAAACTGGCCAACATAGTCTTATTTTTTCTCCTTAGTAATTAATATTTATTAATTATGTGAAAAATTGTACTGTTATTACTGACCCATAATTTTCAGTAAGCATGAAAGAATATATTGATAGTTCAGATCAAAAATATAATGGACAATATTTATTTCCAAATGCCGTACTGCATTACAGACTGTGAAACAAGCAAAAAAATCAACTACAGTGTGTTTAGCAAAATATAGTTTAGTGTTAAGTAGTACTTTCCTTAACAGAATTACAAGGTGGACTGGGTATAATATTGAAATATAATAAAATATGTGGTAGCCAGAAACATCAAACTGATTCAAACCCATAATTTTTAAAGTCATTTATCAGGCTTTTATCTAGACTAGGACAAATAATATGTTGTCCAACATTTGAACCAAGCAACATAATTTGGATATCCAATCTACTTGTAACATAGATTTAAAAATGACAGATTCCTAACTCGTCTGAACAATTGAAAATAAAGGGGTTAAAAAAGCTTCTTCGTTTTAATAAAAAGAAACTATCATGTTAGTTGATTGCTGTCCTTGTTAAAGAAAATGAAGACAGAATTTGATGAAGAGGAGAAACCAAGTGTGACTGTGTGCATCACAGTGTAACTATATATGGAGATCACAAAATATGAAAATCATTATAGCTTTGAAATTTGTCTTTACATGCAAGCGCTTCGGATACCATCAGTTAGCTTCTGTCATTTGTTGGAAGTGATTTATCTCTCAATAGGCATAAAGCTAGTATTTTTCTTTGCAAAATGAAGGCTAAAATGATTAATGAAAAATCTTGGTACAGTCATTCCACTGTGTGGGGTTGATCCATTGCATACATGAGATAACAGATTTCATAGAATCATAGAATAGTTTGAGTTGTAAGGGACCTTTAAAGGTCATCTAGTCTTACCCACAGTTTGTGTCTCTTTAATTATTATCTATGCAAAGGGAAATCATAATCATAAAAATAATGTGTACAGAAATTTATAATTGTTACATTCTATTACTTTCAATAAATAATTGCTTCCCATAACTTTAATAATTTAATAATTTCTTTTTTTGTCAAAAATCTGACACTTTTGCCTAGGAATGTGGAAGCTGTGTCTCCCTGTTAGTAATGGATTGAAGAGTGATACTTGGTGAAATAAGAAGTCCACAGGGATTTTCATCTGAAGTGCAAATCATTTTACGTAGGCTTAGAACGGTGTGGTGAGTGTATTCATGCCCTGCTTCCTTGGGGCCTTCTATGATCTCAGGAATTCCCATCAGGCCTTGGCATTTAGATAATGATTTGGGCAGTAAAGTGACCCTTGACCATACCAGGAATTCTTTCACTCTTTCTGCCCCTAGTGGGGCAGTGGAGGCAGTACTGCCTATAGCAGTGGCTTTTGTTGCCTGACCAAGGTGGGGAACAGGTAGTAAGTAATCTGTCATTGCCATCCACCTTTGAACATCACTTACCTTAATTGTACTCCCAGTGGAATGGTGCCATTGCTACTGGATTTCTTAAAACTTGTACCAATTACCAACATCGATTGCAGTCAGGACAGAAGCTGACTGATGGATGGTGCTGTGCAGGTCTGGAGTTGGACTTTATGGTGCTTGTGGGTCCCTTCCCACTCAGCTTATTCTGTGACTAAAATCAATCACTTTGCAACCCCATAAATGCCCCAGGCCCCATAAAAGAGCCTCAAGTGAGGCCCTTTGAGCTCTCCTGGACCACAGCAAGCTGTGCCAGTGTCTCCCTCAGAGTGGGACACTTGTCAGAGCTCTGGAACTGCCAGGTTACAGTACTCACAGGACCACCACTGAAAGCCAAAAATGGGGGCTGGCTGATACCCCACTCCTCAAAAATCAACACTCACTTGTTGAGAAATGAGAAATGTCTAGAAATTTGAAATGGGTATTTCACAGAACTCAAGGGGTATTTTTAAACAGGTGCCTTTGTATTATCTATATATGGATATATATATAGCTTTGTGTTTATGTGTGTGGATGTGTGAATTGATTGAAATACCCTATATCTAGTATAGTATAAATATTGCCATCTTGGATCTATAACTGTAGTGAAACCCATTGACTCACTCTGTAAATGTTAAGTTGGTCAATGATTAAGAGCTGTTAAATCCTTTGGATATAAACTACTGAAAAAGTCTGAGACTAAGTTTAGATTTGGCCATATCTAAGCTCCATCAGAAGTTTAGAAAACAAAGGTTTCTGCTCTGAAACTTGTGACTCCAATAGGAGGCTCTCCCTCACTCTTGTATCTCTGGTCACTCTAAAGCATTCTAGCTTGATTCCAACTCAATTTGCCTTTGTATGTTTCATCTATGTAGTGAATAATAGAGTGAACTTTGATATTGAACTTTATTAAATCACACCTTCAGGAATTTATATGAAAACTGGTTTTGTTAACACATTTGACAGTGATTCTTTTAGTGTCCTAAACCATTTGTTCCTGACAAAGGGTTAGAAGCTTGAGATACAAGAAATGCCTAATTTATGTTCTGGCTTATGTCTATCTGAATGACAGTAAGAGCAACAACTTTAAAAAAAATAAAAAGTTAATGGTGATTATAAAGTTTCTTCATATCTGTTGTGACTAGATGATACAACTACACTCTCAAAGGAAACAAAATTAATCAAAATTACTGTAAATGTAGCTATGTGACATAGCTATGGATATTGTACTTAAATACAAATTAATCTTTATAGATATTAAAACATCTACACTAAACAATCAAACATTATCTTTGCATATATAAAATATATTCATGCTATGAATAATGAGGAGTAGAGTACAGGCAAAAAATATCCATAATGCAACATCTTTTTTTTTTTTTAATATAATCTTCTTCATTACTTGAGTGTGGCTTAAAAACTAAAACTGTCAGCAGAATATAGCCCAGGTTTACTTCTTTGTTTGTTTATAATATTTCAATCAAGAAGTGTATATCCTCCCTCATTATGGCATTCTGAAAAAACCTTAAGTTGAGTAATAGAGGTCATCTTGAAAGAAATGACAAGTATATGTGTTAGAAAGAGAGGGAGAGAATCATGTGGAAGGTATGTACAATGTTTGCCATAGAAATTATCCATGTCTTGTTTTCATAGCAGAGCAGGTGTAGATGAAATGAGGACAGAACAAGGTAATAAAAGCAATTTGAATGAAACAATGCATGAATGCTTATGCAGTGAGATTGTATCACACTGTCACTGACCAAGCTGCTCTCTGCAATTACTCTTTCTTTAGAAAGAGGGTAAGACAGACTTTGAAGACTTCCATTTGCACATGGAGAAGCTCCACAATGATCTTTACATAGAAATATGGGGGGAGGGGGAAGGGAAGGGGTGCTATATGCTTTGCAGCATTCTTTTGTCCTTATTACAAGTCAGAGAATTAAACACAGAATTAATTATTTGCCTAATTGTCCCAGTGCTGGGACATCTTTTCTATGTATGTATATACAGACATTAGGAATTTTGGATTGAAGACTGTTTATCTGTCTGAATATTGGACTATAAGTGGATTTTAATGTAGAACAGAGCTCTTATTTGATGGGAAAGTTCCTTGCAAGTAGCCTTAAGGTGCACATCAGGGCATCACCTGGCACTGATGATCAGATGTGTCTCAGCTTTTAGCTATCTCTGAATCAGTGAGGTTCACCCAACAACCAGTGTGAGCTTCATTACCATTAAAAACTCAGTGTGGATAATCAGACCTAGAATCCTAAGGTACTGCAGCAAATATAATTTTTTTTTTTCTGAAACAAGAGTTGAACATTATGAGAAAGTGCTTGTACAGCAAGTTTCATGACACAGGAGGAAGAAACTTAGAGGAAATAGAACTAATCAGCTAGAAGACTTAAACTTATCTGATTCTTGAAGGCTCCGGAGGACAGAAGAAAATAAACCTTTGTGCTAATCTTTGATTGTGGGAAAAGAATTTCTCTTGCTCATAGCAGCTCTGTTTAATATTATAAAAATAAATAAATAAATAAATAAAAATGAACAAACAAAACACTACCTAAAATTCAGAACTTCTCTTTTTTTTTTTATTTTCTCTTTCTAAGACAATGTTTACCATGACTGTTTTTGCTCCTGAGGTTTCTGAACAAGAATGATTTCCATTACATTCCTTAAAAAATTGCTAGAGATTACAGTGGAAGCAGATTTCACACCTCAGACTCCTTCCTCCCAATCCCCTGTGCAACTCCTCAGCTGGATGCAGATGCCAACCCTGCATGGTCAACTCTTAAGTGCCTGAAAAATCACGAGCACAAACCCAGAAGTACCTTTGGTTGGAAGGACTGTGGCACCCTTCATTTTCTCCTCTTCTCTTGATAAGCATACTTAACACTGTCTTTAGAAGAGAGTTTAGCAGACCACAGTGTCTACGTGTCTACAATCCCCTTTGTCTGGACTACCAGTTGGAGGATAGAAGAGGTTGGAGCTTTGGCTCTCAGAAATAGCCAGACTTAGAATCATAACTGGCATACTTTCTGTAGATTTTTCTTTTTTTTTTTTTTTTTTTTTTTTTTTTTTTTTTTTTTTTTTTTTTTTTTTTTTTTCATGCTTTTAAAGAGTCCTTCTTTTCTGTGCTACCTGAAATCATCTGAATAAAATGCACAAAGGGTACCAGGAGCAGAATGTAGGGTTCACTTTAAGCATTAAACTGGCACTTCCTGTCTTCCCTTGCAGAATGAGAGGGTCATATGCACCCACAGCTTGGTGGATAAAATCTTTTCTGGGAGTTGGAAGAAGTCAGTTCAAAACCCACCACTGTGAGGAGTGAAAGATTACAAATATCACTCTTTTAAAGTAATTTCTCTGTGTTTTTATACATTAGCATACAGCAAACTACCCTGATAGTACTAAAAGGAAAGGGAAAAGTGGCCTGCTTTTCATTTCTAAAAGGACTAATTCAAGTCCCACAGACAGGATTCTGGGCTGAAGATCAATCACATCAATTTCCAGTTTTGCACTCTCTGCTTCTTACTGCTTTTTTTCTTTTTTTTTTTTTTTTTTTTAATTTTTAAAACTGTTATTAACCCTCCATTTATTTTCAGCACTGTAAGACTTTAGTGGCAGTGTTAATATACTACATTTAACACCTCACTTTGAAAATCAACTAAGGTTTTCAGTGATACTAAAATTAGATGAAGAATATCACAAAAAACACGCAGAATTTGTTCAGGTTGGAGACAATATAAAGAATCTGAGATTAGATTTCAATCCAATTTTATTTTCATTCTGGACACATAATTGGAAACAAACTTATTCTTTAATATAGTAACTGTTACTAATCTCAAATAAACCATAAATAGTGATAGAACACTGCAGTTGCATAAGGTTTATAAGAAAACAGTGATAGAGGATTATGTTGCTGTATACTTTGAAAAAACAGATGCCATTCTGCTGTTTCAAAGCACAGGATTATTAAAAAAAACAACCCAACTCTACATCCCAGAAAAAAATAATTAAAAAAAAAAAAACTTGGAAGCCAAAACATCCCAAAAAACTAATGGAGAAAACTGAAAGCATATTATCTATGAAAAAGCAAATTGCTACAGCTGAAATATATAGTTGAAATAATGCAAGAAAAATGTAGACACCAGGAGAGACATGAAGATAGTGAAATTAGTTGGAAAGGCTTACTTTTTCTATGTGTGTGATTTGTGAAAGAATAGCCCTAATGATTTTGATCAGTCAAGGCTGAAGTTTCTGGGAGAGACATCATAAGAATTTTGATAACCTAATATTCTTATTTCTTCACTGGCAGGAATCAGTGTACATGTCACTTTTTTGCCCCATCATTTCCTTGAGTTCATAGCATGACTCATATACCCATTAGCACAGCAACTGCATTTTTGAGGAGAAGAAAAAAAGTAAAATGTTTCTGAATACATTTAATTCTGTCAGTAGCTGATACAATTCTTCACTATTTCTCATGTCATGTTTGTTTTATATTACAGTGTGCTTTGCTTTCATTTTATACTCCTGAGAGCCTTTGACAGCTAATCACAGGTATGGCAAGACTGAGGAAAACATTCCCAGTTTTACTGTTCAGACTGATGGCATTGCAGATATTGACAACTTACATCATCACTAATTAGAGCTTTCCAGCAGTTTCCTCTACTAAATGGCAAAATTTTAAAGCTTCTATGAAATACACTCAGATGGAGAGCGGACTATGAAACATGGATTTATTGGATGAGAGCAATGACTAAAGTAAGATTTTGCTACACACCCATACACACAGAGGAGTTGGAACAGGCTGTAGTGATCAAAGATGAGCACACACAACATTATGTTCTATTCAGTGGGAAAACTGGTTTATCTGAGGGCACACCAATGACCACTGTAACATACGGTTCTTTAGAACACTGTCAGCGGCCAAGGCTGGAAGCAGAGCTTGGTGGGATCATAATGTGGTTCCAGAGCTGCAAGAAGACTGCAAAGGGGATTAAGACAACCAGAAGTTGGTAAACATTTTCGTGTGAAACAAAGCTTCTAAAATCGAGGACTGTTTTACATAGAAAATTGGTATATATTTAAATGCATAGTTGCTTTGAGAAGAATGATAAATACAACTTAAATTTATTTCTTATGCATTCAGAGTGAGTCAGCTGCACCAGTTAGATAGAAAAAAACCACTTGGGCATAACATTTCATACTGAGGCATTGAAGGGCATGTCTTTTGCTCAAGAAAGGGGCAGACTGAGTGCAGGTCTGTGTCTGTCTGTGAGAGACTGCTGATCTAACCTGAGATGGTATTTTCTATTTTGCTGCTTTATAGGAATGTCCTTAACAATAACTTTCTATTATCTTGAGGTTGTAGTTCAGTATTATGTTTGCACAGTATGGGGAGCCAGCTGTGATTTCTTCAGGGCTTCTGTATTTGTTCATCACAAATTGATCTGGAGGGAAGCTCAGGAAGTGTCATTTACCAAGGCATATTCTGAACTTGACCCTCAGGAGTTTTGTCCTGCCACCTTTTCTTTCTTTTTGTGCCTGAATGACCAGGAGTTCCTTCTGCACTTGAAGGGACAAACAATGTGGCAGGGACAGAGGTGGGACAAAAGAGTGCTTCTGTTCTGGAGATGGGCTGTAAGACAGGAAGCACAGAGATATGTGTCAGAGAGGACAGATGAAGAGGAAAGGAGGAAAGTTGGAAAGAACTGCTAAAACTAGAATCTGCATATTTTCTACACCTACTCTTCTGCCTGGATTCCTTCTGCCTGCTGAAGAAAAATGTTCTTTGTCTTACACAGTGCAGTTTCATTCTGTATATTGAACCATACTGAACTGAGAAAAACCAGAAGAGGTCAGTGAGATCATCCCCAAGTCTCAAACTAGAAATTAATATGCCTAAACTTTATATTGTTGTAATGGCCTGACCTTGGCTAGCTGCCAGGTGCCCACCACCTGGCAGCTCACTTCTTCTCAGCAGGGCAGGGAGAGAAAATATACTGAAAAAAGATTGTAAGTCAAGCTAACAGGGAGATCATTCATCAATTACTATCACAGGAAAAACACTAGACTTGGGGAAGACTAATTTATTTTATTGGCAATTAAAATAGAATAAAGTAGTAAGAAGCAAAAACAGTTGCCTCCCACCTTCCTGGGCTTAGCTTCCTTCATTCTCAACTCTTCTACCTCTTACCCTCAAATCAGTGCATAGGGAATGTGGAAATGAGGATTGTGGTCAGCTCATAACACTTTGCCACTGCATCTCCTTCTGTCTCACACTCTTCCCTTGCTCTAGCATGGGGGTCCTGCCATGGGGTAGTCTATTCTTTGGGAATAGACTGCTGCAACATGTGAGCTGCCCCTTGGGCAGCAGGTCCTGCCAGGAACCTGCTCCAGTGTGGGCTCATTTCCATGGACTGCATCTTCCTTCATGGCACATCCAGCTGCTCAGGCATGTGGTTCTCTGTCGGCTACAGTGTGGATGTTTGCTCTGTCATGGTCCTCCATAAACTGCAGGTGAATGACTTTTTTCACAGAGATATGTTGCAGGGGAATCTCTGCTCTGGCACCTAAAGCACCTACTCACACTCCTTCACAGACCTGGGTTTCTGCAGGGTTATTTTTTTCCTTTTTTTTCCTTTTCTCTCCCTCACAGCTGCTATGTGGTGTTTTTACCCTTTTTGAACCATGTTACTCTAGAGCTGGCACCAACATTACTGATGGGCTCAGTTTTGGCTAGGGGTGGATCCATTTTGGAATGATTGCATCCAACACAGGGGAATCTCCTTGTCTCTTCTTCCAGGGGCCACCCCTGCAGCTCCCCCACTACCAAAACCTTGCCATGTAAACCCAATAAAATTTATCATTAGTGCACTGCCTAAGCTGAGTTCTCTTTCACTTCCAAGGGAAATGCAAATGACTTGTGTAATAAACTGAAACAAAAAGAATTAAAGCAAGGCTTCCTGTCCAATGAAAGAAAGGTTGTTTTCAGAAATTAATTGTCTGTACCACTTCCAAACATAACTCCTGCAAGCATCATCTAGGGTAGTTTATTTATGTAATTTCTCTCAAGTAGTTTTACATGTCTTTAGTGCCAAAGTTTTAACATTTCCTTTCACGGCCACTCTACAGAAAATGTCACTGTCAGAAAGCTTTTCAAGATAAAAATTCTTTATAAGCCAGCAACAAATAAACCATAATAAAATGACTGCATATCTAATTATATGCCACTCGACTCACATATGATACATTTGTAATAAAGTTTTTTTTATTTTCAGATTTTTAATTTACAAGCTTGTCACCTGCAGTTTAGGCATTTTGTTCAGATAGAGTGAAAAAATGCTTAAGGTTCCTCTAATTGCCAATTCTTGTTTATCAGTTCTAATTATGGATAATTCTTGTATTACAAATCACACACACACAGAGCAGCCTGTGGTACAGACTCTAAGGCAAGTAGTGGGTGTAGAGCACTATGGAAGATAATGTATGGTGAATTTTAGTATCAAATGCTGAAAATGTCTTTCTTTAACAGAGATTTCCAATTGTACATTCACGGAATGTCACTAAGGTAAATGGTAATGGGATGGTGTTACATTCTTTTTAATCATATGGAATTCAAGGAAAGCTGATCATTAGAAAGCTGTTAAGTCATTTTATAGCTGGAGGTTCACTACTCACAACTCTTGCTGAGTAAATAAAAGTCCAGACTTTTAGAAAACTGCAGGTGTGCAAAGTTTTTGTGGAAGTCTGGATAAAATCCCTTTACTGAAAAGTTTTATAAGATAGTGGTAGTCAGTTTTCAGGATTCAGTTTATATATAATTTTTGTGACAGTCCAGGTCACTTATTTCATATTTGGTCTTCATAGATGTAAAACGGTGTTCCTGCTCATGCTTGGTGCTTGGTGGGCTCTGTTGATGTGCTCTGTCATCCTCCTTGACCGGGCTGACCCAACAGCAGCTGGAGGTGGGAATGTTGCAGGGGGCATAGGAAGAGGAAGCAGAGAGGGAGACTGACCAGAAGTGGTTTCCTATTGCTATTAAGGTTAAGGGGAAGGGTCTTTACTGCTGTTTCTTCATAGAAAATCCCTAAAGAATGACTAGAGAATATGAGCAGAGCAGGATCATTGTAATGACAAGGATTTGAATGGAGACACTATGACAGTGACAGTGGAGCAAGAGGGGTAATTTAGCGGCTAGCTTGTGATAGTGTTAGGAAGACCATTGGACCCTGGCTGGTATCTTGGGGAAGGTAATTCAAAAAGCACTCGCTAATTTAGGTTTCTCTGAACTGCCATTTATTTTGCCTGACTCCTCAAGTCACTTCATATACTACTGGAAAAATTGTTAATCATGGATGCCCCAATGTTCTAATTTCTTAATCCAACTCTTTGTTTGAATAGATGAACTCATGCAAAATGTTCTGCCCAGCTTTAACTCTTGTTGGCATTGTTATATTTTGCTTTCTTCTGCTGAGACTGACAAAAATCATATTTTGGGGGTTTTTTTTCTGACATGGATAAATTTTCCTCAGGTATGCCTCTCTATTCTCACTCCAAGAGAATAAAAATGAAGGGCTGTGTGATGGCAACTCTGACTGGCCACAAATATCATGAAGTGGACCAAAAGGGAATTTTCCAAAAGGAAAATAAGATACTTTATAGCTGGTCCTGGAAATATCAAGTTCTGTACTCAGCTGTTTCACCTTCATTTTACAGGCCATATTCTTCCGTAGCCTTTTCACTTTAAAGCTCTCTGTTTAAATTGTCTGTACTTGAATGATTGCCTCTTGGAACATAATACTGTTGTTAAGTCTTAAAAAAAAAGAATTGCAATTTTGGTTGGTTGGAAAGGGTAGTGCAACTATGTGTTGAAGTGCATCTCCTTGAGGGCCATTTCTGGAAGTCCTTCCTGAGCAGAACTTTGCTCATAAGCCCTGTAATTCCAGTCTATGGAAATTGTGTTTCATAATTCCTAACAGGATTTTTCAGAGAATGTATTCGTATTGATTAAAAACTTGGACAGATCCAAGATATTAAATGGGAAGGTTACATTTTCAGATTAAAGTATTTGATTGTAAAAATATGTTAAATATGAAATGGAGTCCTTACTGCCATATCCCAGAAACCCTCCCCTGGAGTGTGAAGGGATGATAAACCATAATTCATGATTTTCTCTCAGAAACTGAAAACATTAAATGCTCAGGGAAAAAAAAACAACCTAATACTAAAACCTGATCAGAATTCAATAAGGTGATTACTAAAGAGGATGATTTTTGTTTTCTAACTGTAGAATTTTTAAAACAAAAAAATGGGTGTTTTCTTGAAAGAGACAATTATTATATTAATTAATTACTTTAAACTTAGTAATTATCTAAAACTTCATCTTGTATATTTCTATTTTTGTTTGCTTATCAGAGAATCACAGAATCACAGATCACAATCAGCTGACTCGGAAAGATCCCAAAAGGATCATTGAGTCCAACTTCTGGCCCTGCACAGGACCAGGCCCAAAAGTCTCACCATGTGACTAAGAATATTGTCCAAACACTTCTTGAACTTTGCCAAGCTTGCTACTGTGACCACTTCCCTGGGGAGCCTGTTCCAGTGTCCAACCATCCTCTGGGTGAAGAACCTTTTTGTAACGTCCAACCTAAACCTCCCCTGACACAACTCCAGGCCATTCCCTTGGGTCCTGTCACTGATTGCCAGAGAGAAGAGAAGAGATCACTGTCTGCCCCCTGCTTGCCCTCACAAGGAAGCTGTAACTGCAGTGAGGTCTGCCCTCTGTCTCCTCTTTTATAGGCTGACAGACCAAGTGACCTCAGCAGTATCTTTGTTGCCCTTCTTTAGACACTCTAACGTTAATATGTGTTTTCCATTGCAGCATCCAAAACTGCCCCCTGCCCTGGAGGTGAGGCCACCCCAGCTCAGAGCAGAGGGGACAATCCCCTCCCTTGCCCAGCTGGCCATGCTGGGCCTGATGCCCCCAGGACAGGGTCAGCTCTCTTGGCTGCCAGGGCACTGCTGACTCGTTCAGCTTGCCATCGACCAGGTACCTTTCTGTGGCATCTCTTCAGCAAACAAATATGTTGGCCAGAAAGTCCAGATTTCAAGAATTTCAGTATCAATGTAAACCCCAGGGTTTCAGCTGTAATCATGATTCCATGTTTTTAAAATCTCTTAAGTCACATAGTAGGTTGAATCTTACTGAACGTCAAATAAACAAGATTTGTAAAAACCTCTGATAAGTGATCATATAAAAATGTTGACAGGTAAAACAATGAAACTCATTTTGTATTACAATATCTAAATCCTATAAGCACTAAATTTAAGATAGTTTGGTGTTTGTGACTGTTCAATCTCTAATCTCTTCCTTTCTAATCTGAAATGAATTTTCATTCATTTTTGGTAAAACTGTGGTTACAGAAGAGAAAGTAGTTTCTGGACATAGCTGTAATAAATGGAGCACTGCAAAAGTTTAATCTGTACTTCAATACAACCTGTAACTCTGTAAATAAAGTTCTTGAAGCTTTAAAAATATAGATAACTTCCAGGAATTTGTGAAGAGGATAGATACCTGTAACCTCTCCAGTATTTGCAGAAGGAAAATCTGCATAGAGGTGTATTTTTTCCTAAGATTATATTAATAACTGTTGTTTCAGGAGCTGAAGCATAGTCAAATGCAGTTGTTTTTCTTTTGTTTTCTTTTTTTTTCTTTTTTCCCAGATGTTATATCTAAATTAAATACCTGTATTCTTTTCTGCTTGTTCCTATTAGATTAATAGGCCTTATGGTCTCTGAAGATAATATTCCTGCCATGCATGGCTCTGCAAACACATTAAGGCAACTGATTGATTATTAAAAAATTATAGCCATAAGTTCTGTGACATTAGCCTGAGCACAAGTGAATTGTCACAAGCAGCATCCTTTCTTTATTTCATCCAGATATTTCAGCAACAGCAACCTAGAAAACAGCTTTTCTACTGTTGGCTGGCATGTCTGAATACCACCACCAGTGGGCAATAATGGGCCTTTTATTCTCATTTTGGAAGCTAACTGTGTCCATGAGAGAAAGAAAAGAAGCAATAATCTAGATCATATCTGAGAGCTAGTCCTGATCTAGTAATTCCTGACTAAAATTGGTCTGTTTATTTTCTTTGTGCTGCCTTCATAGAGCACAACCTTTCCTCTGTCCAGCATTAGATGGCTATATAATGTTAAATACAATCAATTCTTTATAAACTCCTCTTTCCTCTCTTCCTCTTCTTCCCATCTGAACTTAATTGAGCATTTTCATTGCTACTGCAGAAGCATTTTGAAGTGCTGAATGTGTGACAAAGCTTGTAGCCAATGCAGTGAGCTAAGTACTTCAGAAAAGTAATAGCAGTTAGGGAGGGCAAGAGAAGAGACAGAAGGAGAGGGAAAAGTTTCATAGAGAAGTTGTGTTGGGGACATGTAACTCTTGGGCAGCCTTCAGTCTCCTCCATGAATTTGCTGAATGCCAGGGCCTATAGCTATAGATGTCACTCAATCTTTCAACCACGCTGCTTAGGGGACCACATGTGCTGCTTCATGAACTGCCTTACCAGCTTTGAGGGTTTACTTCTTTCCTTGGACCCCAGCTAAAGGCTTTCATCCCATCTAAAGTGTATGTAAATGTTTATGGTGAAGTCATAGTCTCTTGCTTCTCTTTATTGAGCTCTACTCACAGAACAGCTTAAATTAAGCCTCTTCTTATAATAGCAGTAGAAATACACCAACAGGCACAAAGCCCAATGAGCTCTGTGCAAACAAGGTAAGAAATGTTTTTAACTTCCAGAACAGGTAGTAACAATGATAAAGCTGTCATATGAGTATGCCACCACCAGCAGTTAATTGTCATGTGTTTAGATATTTTAGTTACTCTTCCACAGGCATGCTTTTTAAATTTTTTTTTTTTTTTTTTTTTTTTTTTTTTTTTACATCTCATAATATTTCCATGGGGACCTTATGGTAGTAGCATCCTGTGTGGGATTGAAGTTTGAGAGAATTAAGAATCACACAATAATAAGAATTAGCATTAAAAGGTTGTTTTGTTGGTACTTTTCCCCCTGCCTAATAAGACAAGATCTAATAGGCTCTTCAATGGAATGTAGATCTCAGAATAATTACTTTGGGTCTCTAACATTATAGGATCCTGATTTTGTTAAGTACCTTTCCCTTTATTCTCACATCACCCTGACCACCTTTCTTCTGTCAATACTCAGTACTAATGCTGGAAGGCAAAAAAGAATGTCCTCAGGGGAAACAACAACCATGATGGGGTTAAATTTATGGCTTCAGCAGCTGGCTGCAAGTCAAGGTCCTCTTTTAGGTTCTGGGAGAGTGTCCTATCCTGCCCACATAAGGTTCAGAGCCAACTGGGCAAGAGCCAAGTCAGCAATACTGGATTTTTCACTCTTGTTTGAAGCTCAGAGGCACTAAAATGTATCCTTGAGAGGAATGGGGGAAATAAATTTTCCAGGAAACCACTAAAATAGGACTTAATTAAGAGAGCCGTGTCACCGTCCACTGGTCTTAAAAGGTACCTAATGAAAGTAAATATTGGTGTGGTCAGAGGATGCATTTCAGCTTCTGTCACACTTGGGACTGAACATCTAAACCTGGAACTGGGAGAATGAAACAGGGTGCATTTGACCCTAAAAGGGAATCCAGGTAGGATCTCTGCTAATGTATAGCTTATATCTTTAGTAGTGCAAATAAAGCAACAAAAGAGAGGAATACAATATGAAATATGAAAAGGAATTTTCTCTGTGTTCCATTTAAAATGTGGTCAACATTTTGAGAAAGATAAACAGAACAAAAAACACACACAAAGGAAATTCCCAAAAAACAAACCACACAAACAACCAAAAAGCCATAAAAACAACAACAAAAAAATCCCAAAACAACAACAACAACAAAGAGAGAAAGAGAGAAAAAAATGCTGTGTGTTCTGGTTTCTAATTTTTTTTTTCAAACTAGTAAACACCACCAATTCACTGAATTAGCTGAGACACCTTTCCTCAGTGGTTATCTTAGCACATGGTCAGATGCATAATGCTTTAATTTATCAATGGACAATTCTTTTTTTAAAACAATATGTTTATAGTTTCCTGTTTACTGGTAAAGTTCTCTTTCAATAAAAATCTTTGCAGGAGGAAAATACAGAAAGAGTTGTCTTGTATTAAGTCAGCTCATCAGTCCCAGTGTCCATCTGAACAGAAGGTGGGAAAACACTGAAAAAAATTATTCCAAAATATTAATTCAAAGTCTCTGAGATGTTTCTTTTGTTTAAGAAAACCGGTGTGAATATTTGTGATGTGAATAACCTACATACAAGTATTCACTCAGACATGCATTCACACAGGGAGATGCTGCAAAGCCATTTTGAAATCTCTGTACAGGATTAGTAAGTGTCTGATGGGGAAATGAAACACATGATTTAGGAGATTAATTACACAATGTGAATATCAGTCACAAGCTCCTAATATTCAAACAATAACCTCAGCTCATCCACCATCTAAGATATCCTTTCACTTAGCATTTGCCAAATAATAAGCAAATTGTCACTGAATGAAAAAAACAAGGAAAAAAGATAATAAATATTCTCTCTTGCGGAATACAGTTTCCTTAGAGTCAGTGTGAGTCAGTGGAAGCTGCTGAGGATGGGCAGGCTTGGGCACACACGCTGTGCTGGGTGTGTTTTCTGCTGATCAGCATCCGTCCTGCCTGAATGACAGGGGCAGGGGCACTGTAAAGATCTTTGATCTTTCTGGGACCACAGCTGTAGCATCAGTAACAAGGGCAAGATGCTGGTGATTGACTGCAAACAAGAATATAAATAAAAATACAGATAATTCAAAGTGCAGTCTAGCTGGTTAAGTTACCCTCTCCTTTTTGTCAGTGGGGAAATGTAAGGATATGTTAATTTGTATGTACAGCAGTAAGATCAACTAACTATTCAACCTCAAACTGTATTCAATACCTACAAATACAAAATGCGATAAAATAGCATTTTGTGTATATTTGAGGGTAATGGGAACTAACCAGAAGCTTGCTTTTTGGCTGACAAAGTAAGGAGACTTGTATGTCAAGTAGCAAGATAAAGAATGAGGTGCAGTGAAGGAGGCCAGCTCCTTACTCTTTGTGGTGGTGAAGCTCTGTCTGAGATTCAGCAAGAGCACAGATGATGAAACAAAGTACCCACTGCAAAAGGTTCTTGACTGAGGGAGCTGTGTAGCTAGTAGAGGATTCCAGCTCATGTAATTACTCATCAACAAATTTGTGTAATAGGACTGTAAACCTCCTTACCAGACCTCTGTACTTCACTATGAAGTATGCAGGAAGACATACATACAGGATTTCAGTTTAAGCAGAAAAAAAATTTAGATATAGATCACTGGTTTTTTTAATAAGATAACCAGAATCCTTAAATTACGAATTTGAGAATGTAATATGCAGAGAAGATATCATCACACTTACAATACCTGGAAACTATAGAGATAGATGAAATTTTTCAGAGGTCTGGTGATTGTCACAACTGGAATTGTCTCCACTAGATCATGTTGTTTATGATTTTTTCACTGTTGTTGTTTGTGTTTGTTTGTTTGTTTGTTTGTTTGTTTTCTTAGCGGACTAGCCTTTTATATCAATTTTCCCAGGAAAAGAAATTGAGTGCCAAAAGTTTCACAATTAAAAAATTGGATATTCTGACATTGTTGCGTCTCAGCCCCAGGGCGCTGGGTGCTGCGACTGTGCGTGTTCGGTTTTGGCCCAGCTCGATATTCAGGCTGGGCCCCCGGCTGCTTTCTGGATACGCTTCAGTAAAGTTCGTTGGTGGGGTTTTTGGTTTGCAGGCAGTCTAGCTCACGCTGACATGGCGGTGGTAAAAGAGGGGACTTTTAGAGGCTTTGAAAAAGAGGCTTTATTTGGTGGGGGAGTCAGGGGTTCCCCCAGCCTCAGGTCAGTGCCTCTCAAAAGACCCCGGACCTGGGCTGCAGGGCATTTTTGTACAAAAAATCTCATGGGTGGGTACAATGTGTTTAAACTAATAAAACAATTAAAACGATACATGCCAGCTAGATGACATAAACACTAACAAATCCTGAATAGGTCGGGGAGTGGTCTCTCAGGGTTTTGCCAACCACGGGCCGAAGCTCTTGGACCTTGAAGATAAAAGTTTTATGATGGACAAAGGGAGAAGATCATACATGAAACAGGGATGTAACAGAAAGGGAACCAATAGGGAAGAGACTCTGTACAGAGACTCTGGTTGTCTTAGCAACTTTATCATTTACCTTGAAACAAAGGGGCCTTTTTAGGGTATCTACTATACTAAAACTTACAATATAAAAAAAAACTATACTACATTCAAAACTAAAACTTACAAAACATTTTTTTTTACACAGCCACATGACATGAAATGTAAATTAGAAAAACAGCTTATTACAAAGTAAGGAAATGCTTTGTAGGCACTTGGGGATTGGAAACAAGACATGACGTGGATTCTCACTGTGAAATGGTGTACAACTTACCTTTGAAGCTCAAGTCAGAATGACCTGGGATGGAATTCGGCGCCCAGACTCAAACATAAGGACACGGTATATGTCCTGTCATGAAAATTCTTTTTCTCAGAAGAATGATTTACCTAGCCTTGTATTCTAAGTAAGCAGGAGCTGTATTGGGTTAGTCCAGGCTGAACTGGTATCTCCTTGTCTTTGGTGACTGACTCGGGACTGAAGGGGAGTTGCCTTCATAGGACTGGGAATTATAGTTCAGAAACTTGCTTGAAGACCATCATATGCAAATTTGCTTTGAATGTCAAGAATAAAGCTATTATTTTCTTTAAGAATACAATTGTGAATGTAATATTTTGTGCCTTTCAAACCCACTGACCAGAGCCAATCCTTCATCCTGTCCCCAGTTCTATGTGAGAGAATTCAACCACGCTTCTCCTGCCTCAGTGGAGTACCCCTGGCATAAGATTTATAGATGTAAGGAGGGATAAATGCTCTCCATGGCTGCTGTTACAGCTGAGCTCCAGTGCTGCTGGGAGTATTAAGCTCACAGGGTTGAGAATCATTCTGTAGCCTATTGGTCATATTATCTAGTCTGAAGTTGGAGAACCCAGATACAAGGAAAAATAGAAGTTTTATTAATGTATTTTATTTTGTATATAATATACATATTAATGTATATTATTTTGTATTTTATTTAGAAACTAGATGAAAATTATAAATAATTCTTAAGGCCCTTTTCTTACTTAGAAACAGAAATAAGCATTCTAAAGTAACAGTTCTCTCCTCTGCATTGCAGAAAAAAGATGCAGTGTGCAAGTACACCCTGCTGACCTGTGCAATCTGCCTGCCCACAGGAAGATTGCTACCACTGTGACAGTCACAATGTACATGACAGGAGTGTTTCCCCATGAACAAAACCCTGCTCCCTTTCATAAAAAATTCCAGCACCAAACTACAAGTATCAGCACTCCTGAGTTCAGAAGCCCTACAGGTTGCAATCACTCCTTCAGTTGATGATGCCAGAGTTTAAGCAACATCAAAAAGCAAGGTCACAACATGAAGCTGCTGAATCTTGCACTTAGACTTTTTTGTGGGGCTAAACAGTAGCATACCAAATATGTATATATGGTTAAGATAGAAGAATATTAATTTTAACAATCTTTATAAGCCATCTTGGAAGGATCTAAAGTAAACGAAGGTCCAAAAGCCTATTCTAAATGACTTCCTACAGCCCAGCATGAGAACAATAAAGTACCATACCCACTTTTGTTCTTGCACGGCCACATATTTCATCTAAAGTGCTGAGCACACTTTGTACCTTCATTTCTATGTTTGTACATGACACTCACTGTGGAAATACGAGAATATATTTGCTCAGCTCAGACGAAGCTTCCATTGCTATACTCTTCCAAAGTGGTAGACCTCAACCAGTTTTACTTCAGATCAAATTTACAATGGATTAACTCTTTGCCAGAGTATGTGGCTCCAGTGTGGCACTTTGTAGTTTAGGATGCATGAAGAGCACTGATAAATGAAGACTCTCTTCATTTATATCAGTTTTATATATTGCCCGCTACAACTTTTCTTCCATCTCTAAAATACCATTACCACTTTTTTCCCACAGAAATATTTTCTGTTTTATTAATTCTCTGTGGATAAAGAATGATAGTTCATTTTTAAACCTTGCTGTTGCTATATTTCAGCTCCAAATATGCAAATATGCTATGCAAACTCAGTCCTCCTGGTCTTGCTAAGAAAAGAAGAAATGATTTTTTCTTTTTGTCCATGTGATTTGACCTCTCCTGAACTGATTCATTACAGCATATTAATCCTTTGACTTTAAGAATAACATAGTTTTTTATAAGATTTCTATAATGCTCCACCAAAAGCATTTTGTGGTTTGTCTTTGTCCATGGGAAAGAAAAAAGTGGCTGAGTTTCACCTGTCCAGCTGTAATGTCTGAAGGCTATTGAGTGAGATGGACATACAGCACCACAAATCACTGCCAGACTGCTGAAATTTGAATGCAGGAAATCTATAGGAGGATAAAACAATTTGGGGGGATGAACAAGAAATCTAAGGATGACAGAAGTAAAAGTCAAACTGCTTGGAGAGAAATGTTATTCAGGGCATGACCTCTGCTTGACTTTGGTGATACAAAAGTGGTGACATTTAGGAGGCATTTTGGTTCTTACTGGCTACAGTTTCAGAAACATTATAGAAAGTGCAGTGGTATGGCTGTGGTCATGTTTTGGGTGTGTCAGGAGAAAATAATAATGCAGAAAATAACAATGCAGGAAGTATGTAACCTGGGTAACTGGATCTTCTCTGCCATCCTCTCTATCATACTATGATAGTCATACCTCTTAAACTAACCTGCAAGTATAATAATTATGTAATTAAGCAGTAAGTAAACAACTCTTGTTTATGTAGTCATATAAAACCATACTGAGGAAAAACGTTTAACAATCTGCATAAAATGTGGGGACATGCACAATACTCCTCATAGGAAGCAAATCAGTGGGGGTGGAATTCACACTATGGTGCCCTTTGTTTTCTTAAAGATGACTTATATGTAAGGTTTTCTCTCTGTTTATATGGTTGCTGTTTTGTTGGGAACAACATCAAAAGAGGTCTATTTTAAGACTACAGCATGCTTTTCTCTGTCTAAT
This sequence comes from Phylloscopus collybita, assembly GCA_027886175.1. Taxonomy (NCBI): domain Eukaryota; kingdom Metazoa; phylum Chordata; class Aves; order Passeriformes; family Phylloscopidae; genus Phylloscopus; species Phylloscopus collybita. The sequence continues at coordinate 41,254,191 of JAJNNQ010000006.1, read as the reverse complement.
ACAAGAAAAATAATGTGTACTAGGACTATATATTGCTGCAATGCACACTGGAAAAACCATGCAACAATTCTGAATGCAGCAGCTCCATAGTAGTGTGACCCCACTGAGATCAGTGCAGTGGTGAATTAGTGTGGCAGTGTGCTCTGCTCTTTTCTGCTTAAGCTAGAGCAGCCAGTGATGGACAGGATGGCTGCAACTGGCTTAAGTTGAACTTGGGGAAAGACAACAGCTAAGAGCTTTCAATACTGCTCAACAGATGAGGGCTTGTTGAGCATGTGCCATCCAAAACATGGTTTGTATGCAAATATAACTATAAATCAATCATCTTGCCACAAAAGTAGTGGACAGCCCAGGGTTCATTATCTCCCCTGTATGGCCACTGTCAGCAGCCTGGGATCTTCCCTTGAGCAGGGGCACCTCTCAGGGTTACTTTTTGAGGCTGAGAGATTCCTTACCACAACAGAGTCTTGGTAAACAATCACCAGCATGCTAAACTTTGACATCTTATTTAAGCGTTATAGAGGGCTTACTGTACACACATAGTCTTTTAAACATAAAAAATTGACCAAGTCTGGGAATAAGCCTGGGTCTAGCTGCACCTAAATTCCCCTCCCAGAAGGAGTTTAGAGTCCAAGGGAGTCCTTTCTGAATCCCGTGGCTCAATGGGAGAGTGTCCCTAACAGTCATGTCTGACCCTCCCCTCTATGCATGAAGTAATCAGTGCACCATGCCATCAAATATTCTTAAACCACTGTGGCTTTTGCTATCAAATCACTGTTAATATCAATAAATACATTGGTGCTTCTCTTTATCAGGTGAAGTGCATCACTCCATCCTCAACAATTAAGCAACAGTAGTAAACTACAATAACACTAAATTGGTTTTGGCTCTGGAATACAAAAGTGCCTTATAAGCTGTAAGTCAAGAGACGTACTCTGCTAACAAAAATGTTAGGATGGACTCAGGGGCTGAGATATTATGGCTGATTTATAATAGAAGACTTCCACACACAAAGCTGTATTCAATCCTTCTCTCCCTGGAATTCATAGAAAGTAAGTTAAAAGCATGATCTGACACACAGCTGGAACCAAGCAGCAAGCCATAATATTCCTATACTTCTGAGGACTGCAATCTGACTGTTAGTACCTTGCTGGGCATGGGTACAACAGAGGCATGCAGTTAATCTCATGTGTGAAATATATCAGTTAATTTTTTCTTAACACAAAGAGACAAAAAGACATAGCTTGACTTTTTTTTTTTTTTCTTACCACCAGTGATGGCAATAAGTTATGGTTTCCAAAGAAAAGCAAGGGTCAGTGACTGTATAGCTGCTCTACTAATTTGGCAGTAAAAAGTATGACAGAGGAATTTTATTTATATGCCTGGAGTGTATTGTTGCCAATAATCTGCCTAGTGTGCTTGCACCTTGGGCATTTTCCACATTATTAGAAAAGTGCTTTTCTGCCAGCCCTCCTTACAGTCACTTCATCACCATGCTCAGCCATTTTCTAATGCTGTTTGATTTCATCTGTGTGAATTTAAGCTCTGTTGTCACACTTAGCTTTGCAAATCTTTTTTTGATGGCAAGAAAATTCTGCAGCATTAAACTATTTATAGTAAAAGAGGGTTTTAGCTCCTGTAATTTCTTGTGAACAGATCTTTTTATCTTTAACACAAACCAATCCCTCATGCTAACACTCACAATTTATCTTATCAAACTAAAGATATCCAGCAAGGTTTTTGTGTCAGAAGCACCAAAAGTACATACTTTTATATAGTAATGCTTTCACAAACCAAATCTTTACCTTGTTTTTGAAGAGTATTCTCATTCTTTTTTCACTTTTTAAAGAATGGAAATGTTTTAAAATATTCTTTGTACATTTTTTGCTGGGAGATATGACAGCGCACTTGGACATTTCCAGTTTCTTTCTTTAGCTTTATAACTTGGTGGAGTCTAGAAACTCCTATTTTCTATTCTTACTAAAGTGTTCTTATGACCAAAATGTCACTTAAATATTCCTTCTGAATGTGAAGAACTGTGTAACTTGCATCCTTCATGTCCAAATCTTCCCATACCATTTTGCTAATGCAACAATGTCCTCTTCTGAGCAAAAGTCTAATTAAAGTTGTTTCTGTTTTTGGGTTAAAGCCTCCTACAACAGCTGTAGAAGAGACAGTATTAAAAAAAATCAAATTAAACCCAAATATTATGATACGTTTTTACAATTTTCTATATCTCTGTCATTAAATTTTCATGGAGTGCTTTTTTTATTTTTAGCCCTCTGCATGTAACAGAAATATGATTGAAAATCTGACTCACTAAACATAGCTTTATGTCATAGTTGGGAAGATTTTGAAAGACGGAGAAATTGTTCTTGGTTATAGGAACTGGGCAAAAAAAGCATCTATTGCAACTTTGAAAATCTCTCCACCAAGTTTCATCTTTGCTCGCACTAATAAGTGTCATGGTTTTACAGTTCTTTAGAAAGTAAGGGTGAGCTAGGACAGTGAATGGATCTTTGCAACAAGTCGATCTTCTACAGACTTAAATATGTCTCTTGGTTGTGCTGTTTGTTCCCATTTACTGATATATTTAATAACAACTGGGTGGAGTCAGTTCTACTCAGGTCTGCTGAAGGCTCAGAGAAATGATTGCTGCTGGTGGTGGTTGTTTTGGCTTGTTAAACGTATGGAGGAAAAGACATTTTATTGTTGTGTGGCCTCAGTGAATCCAGATGAGAGGGCAATTCACATCTCTAGGGAGTACCTAGACTTTTCTCTTTTTATTCCCTGGATCTGAGAAGGGATGGCATGAAGCCTCAGCACTGGATGTACCCTGAGCCAGACCATGCCTGCAGGGAGATGCTGTGACCCCCATGCTCTCCAGGGCCTACAGAGCAGAAACATGTCCCACACCTCCACAATGACATTGTGCGTCAAACTGGACACTGAACTTGGTGGAACCCCCATGAGCAGTATATGCCAAGTATCTCTGCCTAGTAGCATTAATCAGGATCTGTACTGCACCAAGATTTTGAGCCTGAAAAACAGACCTGGCTCAAGGAAGCTTAAGGCAGTTGTTGCTGGGGTTCAGCTACACAAGGTGCTGCTGTTGGTCTTGTAACAAAGTCCTAAGGAATGGTTTTTTTTGCCAAGATCTGCTCTGCTCCCATGGCTGCTTTCTCCTCCCTCTGGTATTTATGTACTGGTGTTATTTGCACAACCTTTGCTTTCTGCTTCTGAGTTCATTTAAGTGCATGAGAATTCTAATATCTCAAATTTGCCACAAGTCTTATCCTTCTATCCATAAGTTCATTTGGATACCTTGGGTACTCATTTGAGACACTTGTGATATGCTCATCTCAATTTCTTCTTATATTTTTGGGTATGTAAACTATTGTAATTTGAATTTAGGGGCTTGTGACAAATAAAAAATTGAATTTTTTAATGCATCTGGCTTTTTATTACATATTAATACTGAAATCTCCAACCATTTGTGTAGTTTACCTCGTGAGAATAGGTGGCAACTTCAGGAATGACTATACCTAATTACATTGAGTCAGGATTTTAAGCAACTAAATACACGACACTCTATGTTCCTAAAATTGTATTTATTTCTCCAGTACTTGTAAATTATAATTTTGATTAAAGACTTGGTTTCTCCAATAGTCTGAAAATCTAAATAATCACCAACCTATATAAATAGAATAGAAATTGAGATTTAAGGGAAGGGGTTGGACTCAATGATCTTGAAGGTCTCTTCCAACCTTGTGATTCTGTGAGTCTGTCATTCTGTAAATAAAGACTATATATATGTTAACATAATGACTGTGGAATGATATGCTTTTCTAGCTCCACAAAGTGTACAAAGTTCTGTTTCCTCACAGGGTATGGTGTGTCTAAACATATGTTAAGGGATGGCAAGCCAATGTCATAAAATACTGTGAGTGACATGACTGCGGACTGTACTGCTGCACGTGAGAACAGGTTCACAGATTACAGAGATAAAGGAGAACAAGCTGACATTTATCTGGTTTTGAGAAAAGCTCATCACAGAAGATTGAAAAGGAGTGCTAGTACGCAGCCAGATAAAAAGTAGAGTCACAACTGATATAGTGGGGTTGGTTAATTAAAAAAAACAAAAAAAACCAAAAAACCAAAAAAACACCAAAACAACAACAACAACAAAACCCAAAACTGAATAGGAATAAAAGGGCATTAGGAAGACTAAAATGTTCCAATAATCCTGTAGGGGAACAAATTTCCCAAGGACAGATAATATTTTTATGTTATACATAGTTAAAGAAGGTGCTTAAATGGACCTCTCAGATAATGAGTCCTTTCTTGTATATTTGTTTGTTTATGGCCTTCTTTATCCCTTTATTTCTCTACTGAATATAAAATTAAATAAGAAAGTAGGCGAATAGCTGGAAATATATGTTTCAGTGGAAGTGTAATTTTACTGCTTGATCTTTAAAAACATGTCACTAGCTGATTCTGTTTAGAAAAAGGTATCAAGATCTGTGCATCTGTTTTTGATGGGATGATACTAATTTACTCACTAAATACTGGGAACAAATACTGTGAATTCAGACTCAGACTTCTTTGTTGCCTTAGAAAAAAGGTCTATATAGTGTTTTCATGGGAAGCTCACACACACTCTTCACATCAATGATTTTGGGATATAGAAGAGTTGAGTTGTGAAAACAGAAAATCTATTCAAGTTTTCTCCTGAAGTGAGAAATTGTATGGTATTAAAATGGGCTGAGCCAAACTTTGGTTCTGCTAAAGTCAAGCAAGAATTAAGGCTTTGCCTTCAATAGTACCAGAGTTTAGCCTTGTGTGTTCATAGATCAGAAATTCTTTAAACAAACAGTGCATCATATTTACACAGTTTGCTAATCCACTTCTCTGAACCAAAACACAATTCCACTTTCCCTTTATGTTTACTCCTTTCTCAAGCAAGAGCAGCATTACAGAAGTCAGCAAACAATGTCATTCTGTTCACAGTAAACATGTTCTATTTTCAGAGAGAATGACTACAAAAACATCAGCCTTGCTCTTTATCTCTTACCATGCCAGAACAAAGTTTGAGAGCATCTGAATAAGCAAAAGCTTACATCCATTTTATTTTTTTCCTATTCACAAAGTTGTACCGGATACAAAATGAGATTGTTCCATTTAATATTTTTTTATCTTTTTAGGTTATAGAAAATTGACATGTATTTCTTCTTTTTATGTAAAATAGTCTGTATCATAAAACTAGAGTAATTCAATTTTTTCCCACATTTTTGGCTACACTATAAATCTACTAATTTTTTTCCTGAGATAGGATAAACTAGAGCTATAATAAACCCCTTATTAGCTGGGAAAATTTAGGATTTTGGGAAAAAAAAGGAATTTTCTTCCAGAGAAGTAATAAAAACTATGAATATTTCGTGAAGCTCTTTACCTTTTTTTTAATAGTTCTGCCTTGTTTAATCACAAAAAGAAGATTCTCACAGCAGTCCTTTAGTACTCACCTTCTTCTCTGCAGTCTCTCACTGCCATTAATATGATATATCAAATGTAGTAAATTAAGAATATTTCTTGTTGCTGACTTGTTTTTTCTTCTAGTGAACCTTTATCAACTTACTGGTATTAGTTAATTGGACTTTGTACATATCACAAGTCAAGCCTGTGATTAAGTGATTTTAAGATACTGAACACAATAAAATTAACTGCACTGGTTTTATTTGATTGAGCAGAGCAAGTATTTGGGTATTAACAAGTAGTTCCTTTTTCTAAAGGCCTTCTTTGGTTTTTGATAATCATATCCAGAAGACACTTGCTTAATTCCCTGTATAGAATTAAGGCAAAATTTTTACTGTCATTTTTCTCTACTTTTTTAGATCCACGTTTTTTCTAGAAACATACAATTATACATTTAATTTTATATTTTCTTTTTTTCCCAGCAGTATCTAGGCTATCCAGTTATCTGCACTCATTTACAACTTGATCTTGGTTTCTTGGAAATCTTAATTTAAATAAGAATTAAACATAAGATTCTACTTGTAAGGTTATTCCATTTCTAGGTTATGCTATATTTAAAACTAGCAAGAGAAATATACAAAAGATTTTTATTTAATCATTAACCTGGAAGACCTTTCTGAAGAAGTTGTGAATTTTCTACCTTACCCATTTTCACTTTTTCCTACAGTCCTACATAACCACTGTAGAAACCTGGGCAGCAAGGAGTGAATGCATTGCTATGCCTCAAACACTGATGGCCTTTCAAGTGGACAACTTGGAACACGATGTGCCTGAAAAGAGGGGCTGTAAGAAAGTAGGGGAGCACCTTTCCAGAGACAGGTTTCCTTGTCTGGGTTCGTGGTGACAGCACAACATGCAGTGCAAGCACAGAAAGAGGGGCAAGGAGTTGGCAAGACCAAAAGAGGAGGATTGAGGCCTCAGAGCCTGAGACCAATCAAAAGATTGAGACCTCAAAGGCCCCAGACCCCTTTGCAGAAAAGCCCAGAAGACCAGACTGTGCAAGCTAACTTGTTTACATGAAGAGAGAGAAGCCCACTCCCAGGGCTGGGAAAGCTTACCTACAAGAAGGTGTCCACACAAAGCCCAGGTGGCACCCCCAGGACCCTGGGCACTCTGTCATCTAGATGGACCCCAGGCTGCGGACTCATGATGCCCTTTCCTCTACTATCTGATCTCCCTTTCAGTTTTCTCTTTCTTCCCTCTTTCTTTTTATTCTTTTATTGCTATGATAATTATTACAAGATAGTGGCAAAATATATACCAAATTCCATACTGAGTGTGTAGTTTGCTAACAGGACTTTGTGAGCATTTTTTTTGACCCTTTTGGCTTTCGATGTTCTTTTTCAACCACAGCCACCTAGAAATCTTGGATCCTCCTTTCCTTGTAGGAGTGGGACATGACAATCACGTTTGTCACTGATTTTACATAATGTAGGAATAACCTTACAGTCTTTCATTAGAAATAGTATTCCTGTAGAAACAACTTTGATAGGATGCATATTAATGAAGAGAGCAGTGATTGACATTGATGCAGGAGAGAACAGCAGAATGAGAGAAGCAGACTTGCAGTTATTAGTAATTGAAGTTCAATGATAATTAAAATATTAGCAGAATTCCCAATGAATAGAGAATATCTCTGCAATGTGTGTGACTGAAATACTTATTATGATTTAAAAGACGAAGTACTGAGCATCTGTGATCCCAAAACATGTATTCTTCTTCCCTTTGTGATCTATTTTTTTGGAGCCCTTCTCTGTAGAATCTCATTTAAATTAGAGGACAGACTTGAGCTGTTGTGTGTCTGAGGCTCTCAGTGGTATATGAGTATCAGTCACAACACTGACTCCACTGGGACTTGCACATATTATGGATTTTGCCCTTTGACTATTATTTGTTAAAAAGCCTTTTGAAACCTATCATCCTCTCCATTTATAGCTTGCCCTTTCAGAGGCTTTTGTTCTGCTTCACCTTGGTTCAAACTCTATACTTCTCAGTAAAACAAAATTTCCAGCCTAGATCATATAAAATGCTTATTTAATTCTATATCCTTTCCTCATTAAGCAAGTTACTATTTTGACATTGTATAAAAACAAAGCATTACTTTTTCTTAAGGGAAATTATTAAAAAAAATTACTTCAAGTACTCATAGAATGACAGAATCATGAAATGGTTTGTGTTAGAAGGGACATTTAAGATCCTCTAGTTCCAGCACCCCTGCCATGGGCAAGGACATCTTCCACTAGATCAGGTTGCTCAGTGCTCTGAGCATGGTGTCCAACATGGTGTCACTAAACCCTTTGTTCTCCATTCAAGTTACCCTCTGAACTTATAGGAGATGAATCAGCGAGTAGTTTTGGTCCTCACTAAAATGACTTTTAGGTGCAGTTGGCCTTTCTTTACTGAGTGAAAGAAATTAATCCATGCCTGTAGTTTAAGCCATTATAAATGCTCCTTCTGTGCGTTTTTGTTTGTTTGTTTGTTTTTACCAAATGACTTTAATGAAATCAAAATTAGTCAATGCACTTTTGCTGGCAAATAACTGAAAGAACCCTTATTATATATTCTCACTGTTATGAGTCATATGTGAGAGATTCAGTCTCCAGTTAAAAACCACAGATAGTATCAACAAATAATGAAATTATCCTTTATTTTCATATTGGCATTTTTTCTTAGTGGGTAAAATTTTTATGGGTAAATTTGCGATAAATGGATAATTTTTTTCTTTCAGTGGGTAAAACCTGTCTATTGTAACAAAAAACTGCCTTCATTCAGCACTGATCATGTGAAGGGAGGAATTTTGAACAAGGCTGCAACACTGTTCCTGTACTGTTACTCCTCATTGTGCATTACTTGAATTGGCATAAATGCAGCTCAGTGCAATAGCCCTACAGTCACCCTGCAGGGCTATTTGTTTTTTGGTACCAGGTCAATCAAGCAACTTTTCCAGTATACAGAGAGCTATCCCAATGTACTTGAACAGAAAAGCCAGAGAAGGCTCCTTTAGTTTGGAGAAAAATCAGTACAGATAGTTTGAATCATCTAAGAAAATCACGTTCAGGAAACATACTGCTGTGCTCGGGAATTTTTGTTTTAGGTAGTATTAGCCAAATATATTTCTAGGCATGCTTGCATTTTTTACCTGGTTACTGTCAAATCCCAATGACAAATTGCATGACACAATCAGAAGCAATGTAGTTAAAATTTTAATAAGATTTTGAGGTCTAGCTGTAGTGCTGTGTAAGGTGAATTAACTAAAATTAATAATTTAAAGAGGTGTTTTGTTTCAGATGCACAAAGATTTCTGTCCTGTGCCCCTTCATTCCATGTCAATGCACAGTTATGAACTTCTTTTACAGCCTTCACAGTGAGTCCATTCACAGTCCTCTGGCTTCCAAGATAACCAGCATTGTGTCCCACAGTGCAGTACAAGAGAGATGGTAGAGTTGAAAGCAAAAGTAGGAGGCAGTTCATGCATTTATGTATTTGGATGGGAGGTAGAGCAAAATTTTAGAATTATATATCCTTAAAATGCTTAACCTGAGGTGAAATAAAGAACTTTTGCTGTTTCCAAAACTGGCACAGATAAGCCTTCTCCTGCAGGATTGCTGAGGCTTACTACTGCTAGACTAAAGACATCCTTTCAGTCAGGTTTAGCAAGCTGTTAGTAACCTGAAAACTTCACAACTGTCATTTTGTATAAACCATCTCCTTCTACAAAAATAAATGTAAATGTTATCATATGAGTGCTGGAAAATATTCAAAACCCAATCTGCTTACCTATGTCAAGATCTATATTCCAGAACAAAAAGAGGCTGTGCAGAACTGAGATATAGTTGATGAATTTCTTATTGAAATAGACTGTCAGGCTTTTAATAGTAACAAATAAATGGAATTTTTATAAAAACAGTTATATTCCTTAAATGATAAAATCCTGGTCTAGAGTTCTGGGAACATAAAATTCAGCAGACCAGCAATTTCAATGTTCAAACAAATAAAATAGTTTTGGTGAGATATGTTTAACTGACACCAAGAAGCTTATTTACTTCTCTGTTTGGGCTTCAATTACTTCATATGAAAGGGAAGAGAAATGGGATTTTATGCAGCACGTAATAACTGTCATACAGGAAACAGGCTGATTTTAATGTCATTTTAATATTGCAGGTAGCCCAATTCCAGTTGAAACTGGAATTTGCAACTATTGAACTCAGTTTTAGTAACTGTCTCATGGGTTATTTTTTGTAGATTGTAAAGCAGCATGTCTGTTTTGCAAAGAGGTTGAAGCCTAGACAACAACTGTATTGAGGGGTAAAAAATTGCTAATCCCTGGGGTGGTAAATGAGCTGGTTTGGAGTTTTTTCCTCCCTGGCTAGATTAATTCAAATCTTTGCACAGATTAGGTATTCCTGTGCTGTATTTCACTTTCATGAACAGATGGCAAGAGTAAAGTAGAATACTTTAATTGCCCTCTCTGATGATCTGCTTCTTTGCCCAGGCAGTAAATTTCCTAACTCTACAAGCAATGTTGGTCCTGCCTCTCAAAGGTGTTGAGAGCCTGGGTATCGCAAATGTTCTCAGCATCTGTGCTGAGGTCACAGTTGTTCTTATATTTCTTTGGGGTGAAGGAAAAAATTTAGACCCTCCAAAGGGCAATTCAAGTCTATGATGAGCTTAATTATCCTCTCACTGAGCTTATGTTTGTCTCTGGATTGCACAATAAGATCATGCTTAGACCCCTTATCAAGGTAACTCCTTAGAGACTTGTCCAGTTCACAGGACCCAGGCTTTCAAGGGATGCCTTGTAGACACGAGATTTAGCTGGGCATCCAGATGTATTTTCAAGAATGATGAAAAACTGCCTCACAGGCAGTGTCTGTCTGTATGTCCTTTATGCCTAGTTATCATTTAAAATTCTACCTACTTGCTATCAAATATTAATTTACTTACGGTTGTTTCTGGGTAGAGGTGATTTATCTCTACAGCGCTGCAAGAACATCTTCACGGGTACATTGGATTAATTACCTTCTTGATTATAGTATGTATTTATAGATGGAAAGGCAGAGGATTTCAGAAAGGTCTAGTGATAAGGAAGTCATTGATTCTATTTCAGTTGTTCATCAGAGGGCTCAAAAGTAATTTGTTTAAAACAAAGCTCATCACATCTCTGCACATTCTAGTCCCTAGGAAGTTTCTCTTTGTCAGATCCAGGTTGTACAAAGAAACTCTCTGTTGAAGGGATTGGATTGCATCTGTCTCCATCTAATCTGTGAAATTTAAAGTGCACCTTTCTCCTCTCAAGAGAGGGGAATTTCACTTAGTCTGGTCACCTCCTTTCAGGAGGATCCATCTGCACCTATTGTAAGTCTTGAAGGAAGGCAGCAAACAAAATGAGAAAGAACATATAAATATTGTATTAACCACCACATGGGGCTATGAAATCTTATTTTAAATAGCATTATTACATTTTCTCTAAAAGGAGGATGGAAGGGGTAAGAACAATACAATGTTTAATGATATAAAACTAAACTAGAGTGAGAAAACAACATATTCTGCAGAACCTATTGGCAGAAACACTTTTATGGATGGGAAAGAATTTAAGCATGACAAACTTGGAGAAAATTAATGAATTTAATTTAAAATATCTTTGTGGAAAATTATTTATTTCAAATGATGTATTAGAATAATTTTAATATGATCCATTAATGTTTTAATTATGTTTATATATATCAAATTACAGTTTTAAATCTTATTAAAGCTATATATTTTATTTTTAAATTTGAAATTAATATTTTTCACCATGAGGACTGTTGAGCAGCAGAATAGATACTCCAGGAGTTTGTGTAGGCTCCTCCTGTGGATGTTTTCAAGACTGGAGTGGAGAAAGACCTCAACAGCTGCTTCTGACCCTAGAGCTGGCTTTGCTTTGATTAGAGGCTTGAACAAGAGACCTTATGAGCTTTCTCCCAGACTAAATTATCCTGGATGGATACAGAATTTTTGGGGAGGATGGACTGAGACTGAAAGGAAGAGTCACCCTTTAAAAGAGAGAGAAGTGTGGTTGTATTGAGCTTTGTCTTGGCACAGGTGATGAGTCAGCTGAGCCTTTGAGTCAGGATTACTCAGGCAGAATAAGATCAGTGATATTGTGGGTGTGTGCTGTAGATAATGTGGTAAGAAAGAAAAGGCTCCTCCTGAATAACCTTTTCCCTGAAGAATAGGCAATAAAACAAGATCCCAAGCCACAATTTTAGAAAAAAGAGATTTTTGTGCTGTTCCTATACTTTCTTGGAGAGATCCCATGAAAGATGGCCCTGGAGAGAAGAGTCCAAAAGAGCTGATAGTCAACATCACCTGGTCCAAGTTCAAGAATGGTCAGTACTGATGAGCAGGAAGCCAAGTAAACTTGTCATGAGACTTGCATCTTCATAGATGAAGAAAGAATTCATGACAAAATTTAGACATAAAAATGAAGTGTAAAAGAGGTGGAAACAGGGACAGCTGACCTGGAGGGAGTAGAAAAGCATTGACTGAGGCCAAGATACTGAATGCCTTCCTTGACTTAGTCTTTACTTGTAGGATTGGTTTTCATGAATATGAGGTCTCTGAGACAAGGGAGAAAGTCAGAATCAAGGAAGACACCCTCATGGAGAAGTATCTGACTAGGGAACATTTAAACACACTGGACAGACATAAGTCTAAGTGATCTGACAGGATGCACCCACAAGTGCTGAGACAAGTGGCACTGAGACACCATTGTCATCTATGAGAAGTCACTGTGACTTGGAGAGACTGCTGAGGACTAGAAGAAAGAAAATGTTGCCCCTATATCAAGAAGGCAAAGTGTCACCCTGTTCTTCTGAAGTGTTTCTAAAGTTCTTCTAAAGCCTTCTGATGTTTACTTTTTGTGATGGAATTTCTTACACACTTCTCATGTAAATAATGATTGTTTTGCATTCCTTTCTGGAGGAAGAGAGAACTGATGGACTGTTGGTTTGACCAGTGTGGTTGGAGAGAACTTTTTTCTTCGTCCAATCCATGACCACTGTTGGAATTCTATAAATGTCGAGATCTGTAAACAAACTGCCCCTTTTTTGCCTTGGACATCTCAGTGTGTGAGTGTCGTTCATTCGTGTTGTATTGTGACAGCAAAGAATGCAGATTCAGGGAAACACAGACCTGGCAACCTCACCTCATCCTTGTGAATGCGGTGGAGCAAAACTCCCCATAAAAAATTTAAAAACTCACGAAGGAAAAAAAGGTTACTGGGGAGCCATAAAAGGGGTTATCTTGCCTAATCAGCCTGATAGTTTTCTGTGATGAGACTGTCTTGGTGCATGAGAAGGAAACAGTGACTATTGTGTATCTTGACAGCAAGGGTTTCAACACCGTCTTCAGTAACATCGTCATAGGCAAACTGAAAAAGTACAGGTTAGAAAAAGAGATGATGAATGGATTAAAAACTGTCTGAATTGCTGGCATCAAAGCTTTGTAATCAGCAGCAGTCAGACCAGTTTCCTCTCTCACAAGGATTAGCTTCAAGGCTGCCTGGGGCCTCAGTGAACAACAAGGTTATACAAAAAAATGAAAGAAACAAAGGCATTCTGACAAGGAGGAAGCAAGATCTTCCTTTTTTCCTATGAAATGCAAACCTAGTACTGAATAATATTTAAGTAGCTTGAAAAGTCATGATCCCGATTTCTAACTAATTTGTTTATATCATAGTGACAGCATGATAAACACATACACAGGGGTGCATTTTTAAAAATAGATTAATCCAACCAAATCAGAAAAACCTTTCTTGAGGAAATGTAGAGGATTTAAAAGGAACTTAGAAAATCCTATAAACATATTATTCTGCTTTTAAATGACCTATAGGGTTTAACAAAGAATTTATGTAATTGGAAACAAAACCTGATTTACTTTTACAGTAAATATTGATGTTTACACATGTAACACTTTCTTAAAGAAAGAAAATACAACCAATTAAACAATTCAACAAACATATTTCAGTTCTGAAAATGACCAAAGAAGATAAAATTTCTTTCTTTTATATCATCAAATCATCATAGTTCAATTCAGGAAACTTTTCCAATTCTTACCTTCTACAATTTTTATATTTCATGAATAATATTACTGCAGATAAATAGCCCAAATAATTAACCAGAAAACCTACACAATAGCACTAACAGTCTCGTGTAAGCCCTTCAGAAATTAATGACATGTTTCAAAAGGAAAAAAAATCTGAATAAAAAAATAACTACATAATAAAAGCTCTGTTAATGTAGATAAAATCAATCTATAGTTACCATGAGTATTAGCAGAACTCCCACTTGGCATGTTAACTTTCTGTACAGTGGTTTCACCCTTAATTAAAGTAGGTATTGCAAAAGACTTGCCCCTTTTCTCATTTATTCCTTTTATTTTATTCCATGTACTTTTTGCTGAAATATAGTGTTTATACAGCTACAGAAGTTTTTCCATCAATATTTCTTAGATCTTCTAATAACCCCTTGAGCCTGAATATGTTTTTCTTTTACAATCTACAAAACCCTGAAATTTTAACACATTTTGCCTTATTCAAAGTGTTTTTCCTTTCCTCAAATGCTTCATAAAAATTTCCTACCAAGGCTCTGGAGGGTTGTTATTTTTCTTAAATGTTACAGGAAATGTAGTTGATATATATGCCACAGAGTCCCCTTACAATCAGTAATAGGAAACACAAAATCCCCAAAAGAAAGAGTGGAGAAAATAGCAATCTTGATTTAGAAAATGGAAAAAGATAAAAACCTACTATCAGACTGAACCTTCCCGCTGAAACCTTTTTATTTGTTTGGGTTTTATATCCATTTATATTTATCAGAGGGTACTATCAAAGAAGAGAGATAGTTTTTCGTCCAAAAAGCTGTTCCAATGTTGATCTTAAACATGTATGATTCTGTTAGATTTACAAAGAGTGGTGCTTAACCATCAAATTGCTTCCCATCTCACTGGTCTTATAAGCACTTGTGTTACACTTCTATCATTTTCTTTCATATCTCTTCCTCAATAAACTGTTTACAAGTAGTTTAAATTCTGATATCTATGCTGTGGTTTTCTAGACTGTTAGTCATTAGGAAAAAAAAAGTCACAAGTATCACAAAACTTATGAACATATGCCAGACATTTTAAGTAAATCAGACAAGTGAAAATGACAGTTTATTTCCCCTGAATACTTACGTAAGGTTTCTAATTTGATTAAGTCAGGTGTAAAATTAGAGGAGATAAATTCCAAGTTCCGAGAACTGCTGCAGAAGTTTTATGCTTTCTCTCCTTTCCAAACCTGCTTTCTCTATTCAGAGATTTTTTTACCCTGAATATTCCCCCCATCTACTGAATTTTCCTTGATTATGATAATTTATAATTATCTCTCAAGAAAGAATCAATTTTTAAACCCAAAAGGCAGGTGCCGTCTGCCAGGCACCAATTAGATATTTGGTATCTCATTCAGTAATTGGAAGATTTGTAACATTCCACAAAGCCAGATTATTGTCTATTCAGTGTCTTATTTTAAAAAGTTTTAAATAGAGTTGTCAGTGATTGAACAGAAATTATAGGATTTAATTTCAATCAGCTATTGATGTTTACATCAGATCTTATTACCCAAAATGATCTTTAGAACCAATGAAAAAATTGCTGTGTAATTAATTTGATCTGATTTTGATGTGTCCCATAGTATGAGTCATGTTCTAACTATCTTTTTTCTCTTTTTTTACTATAAAATGATCTCCTGTGAGCAGTTCAGACACAGATATCTCCACTGCATAACACCCTGTGGTGTGTTTTCATACAGAGCAAAATCTTACTGCTATTGCCTTCCACTGCTGGACCCCTTTGTGGTGACTGTGGTTGTCTGCCTCTTGCCTTCACTTGTAAGCTCTTCAGAGGAATGTAACACAGAGCACAATGGATGACAGGTTATATTGGGTGCCAATATACTGCATTATATGATAAATACCAACCATAGCAAAACAATATAATAAAAGTATTATAGGTAGAACAGAAAAGGATCAGACATTTGGACTATTTTTTTGAAAACTGAAACACTTATTCAAGTATGAAATCCACTTATTACAAAAAAAAGAAGTGATTACTACCAAAAGTAATCAACTCATGCATTAATGTCATCATATACACTTAAGTTACAATCCATCATATTCTGATTAGTGGTTTTCCTAAATGCTAATAAATTGCAACTACAGAATTCTTAATCTAACAGCATGGAGTCCTGCAGTTTCTGAAGGGTGATTTACATTTGCTGTAGTGAAAGGATTATAACATCTCTCTAATTCTCAGGTAGCTATATTTTCATGCAATTGACTTCAGTGTCTTTCTCCACTCCTGGAGTTACCAAGTAAATCTCTTTACAAAGAGGATAAACTGATGCATCCAATCATTAATAACAAATGCATGCACTTTTATTAACATAAAACCTGGTCATTTTATGGAAAAAGAAAAGCCAGAGTGACTTTTTCATTATGATTTTAGTCTGTTAATTGTCTAAATTTTACACTGAAAAAGGAAGATGTGAAAGTGGTGAAAATAAAGCTCAACAAAAACAAATTAATCCTGTTGCTTTAGAGGTCCAGCCTAATGCTTTTAAAAAAAGTAAATTACATAGCTGTAGGTTCCAGTTCTTTTCACCTACAGGCTGACAAAGAGGAAGAAAAGATGCAGGACAGAATGGCAGATTTTGAAAATCTAAAAACATTTCCAGAGCTAGCATGGAAGGTACAGCTTGCAGGACAAAATTATCCAGGTGAATATATAATATATTTCATTGCTGATTGTAACTATATGGTCGAAGGGGTAAAGGCCTTATGTTTAATAAACCCATCAAAAAGACTAAGAAACCTAGGGCCAATGAGAAAGGAAAAAAAATTGTTATCTGACACCGAATGCCACATCTTAGATCTGATGGCAGTGAGAAAAAAGAGAACACCTGCCCAAAAAAGGCAGTTATTTAGCTGCTTGACAACAAATGATAACCAGGAAGTATTTAATTAATGTTGAATATAATATCATATATTTATTCAAAACATTCAACATCCTTCAGTTTAACCTTGTTAAATCCAATTAGGTAACATAAACTTATGTTTTCTTTGTTTTCATAAAATATTCACTTTGCATTGTTTATTTGATTGCATTATTTGGCTTGGTCTATGATAGACTACCAAGTCCAGTCATTTAACATAAATATTTAAAAGCATTTTTTTGTTATAGGCACAGAGATACACTGACAGGAAAATCTCACAAGTTTTATACAAGACTTTTTGTTTATCTGTTAGTAGCTATAGACTCAATGCTGATAAAATCACACATATTAACTACGGTCTGAGGTTGATAATAGATAATGTAGACAAAAATCAATGTTAATAGCCAAATGATGTAGTATTTATTCCCTTACTCAGATATGTGCAATAAAAACTTTTCTATCTGGTGTAAACACACTGAATCTTCTGTAAGTTATAATCCTATTTTTCAATATCCTTTTCCAAAAAGGGCTCCAAAACAGAAGAGACCATAGTATCCAGATTTTAAATTCCATAATGCCATTCAAAGTAATTGAACTGTTCTTCCAAGAAATTCCCCCTTAGTGCACTCCAGAATTCTCATTTCTCACTGTTGAAGCACCTCATACGTATCTTGTATTCTATTAATCATTGATTAAGAATCTTAAACCTTTTATCATGTAACAGTGCTTTTTCAAGTAAGAAGCTTTGAACATGATGTTTGCTTTAAACATCTAAATCACACTATAGAAATTTCTGATTACTATGATCCATCTGGTCACGTGTCCCTGTTGATCACAAACTGGATGTAGACATCCACCCACACCAGCAGAAAAATGCCTACACTGTGGATGTCTAAATTTGTCAGACTAATCTCTCCCTCGATGTCTTGGCCTTGTGTCAATATTAATGAATATTTTGAAGAAGAGTCTTTTATTGGTTTTTGCCATTTGATCGATATTGAAATCTTCTGCAAGCCTATGATGACAAAATTCCTGATATGTTTTGGGAATTCTTACCACATCTGCCTGCTTCCTCCATTTGGCAGGCCACTGAGGAGCTCAGGCTCCCAGGACATGTCTTTGAAAGATATCAGAGGGGGAGGATTTTAGGAGTCTTGAAATTTCCAATTGATTCAGAAGCAATGATGTTGCTATCCTAAACATGTGAAAAATTATACACTGATTATGATGGGTACATTTTCAAGAATTTATTTAGTTTCGTCTTTAGCAAATCTAAACATACATTGGTCATCCTCTGCTTTTTCAGTAAAAGGAGAAGAGCAGATCCTTTTTATTACAGCAGGTAATTAACACAGCTGTTACTTATCAGGGGCAAGGTCACCTGTATTCCCTTCTCCTACAAGCTTCAATTGGATCAGGTTTACTCAGAGCTCTGTCCAACCTGACTGAATGATTCCAGGAATGGGACACCCCACCTTCTCTGTGGGCAGTGGGCAAGATAAAACCTGAGCCAGTGTTTCATGACTCTTGTAGAAAAATATTTCTTCATTATATCTAGTCTAAATCTAACCTCTTTCAGTTTAAAACCATTACCCTTTTTTTCTTATCACAACAGACCTTAATTAGATGTTTGTTTCTATCTTTTTTATAAGTCCCCTGTAAGTACTGAAATGCTGCAATTTTTTGTCCCAGATCTCTTCCACAGCTGAACAACCCCCACCTCTCAGCCTTTCCCCACAGGCGAGCTGCTCTATCCCTCTGATCATTTTTGTGGACCCATTCAAACAGGTCTATGCTTTCCTTGTGTAAGGACCCTAAGCTGAATGCAAAACTCCAGAGGGGATCTCACCAGAGCATATTAGAGGGGTGTTTGTACTGATGTATTTTGAGGTAACACCTTGGGTTATCATTGCAGTCTAAGAATCCCAAATTTAAATTTTTATAGAGCATCCCTGAGATCTAATCAGGGAACATCCACAGAGGGTCACTGAAGGCCATATTTTATCACTGAACAAGTTAACCTCAAGCTCATATTTAGGCATTTAGTCTACTTTTTATTTGTTTTGTGACTGGGCAATGAAATATGCTGCCAAAAGAGCTTTGTGTGTGTGTGTTTGTCTTTTAAAATCCCACTTTGCTTGATGAACTGGAAGAAGAAAAGCAATCACTTCCTGGATTAAAAGAAGGAGAAAGCATGTGTAGTGTGAACAGATTCATCAGACCACTACTTAAATACTGTTTTATTACTAATAAAAAGTCCAATTGCACTGGTGTTAGCAAAAGCAGGGATGAAGAGACTTGCAAAGGAGTAAAATGAAGGACAAGCTTTATTTTCTAAGATATTTATATTAAATAATAGAAATTTTAAAAGGATAGGGCAAATGAATCAGAGATGGGACTTATATCCAATCCTTGCAGTTATGGAAACACTGAAAGATCTGAAATCAAGAATTAGTGCTTTTTGTATCACTCATGGTGTGTCCAGATGCAGCAGCCATTTTGTGGTGTCTAGGAAAATGCTGCCAGTGACTGTAGGGAAGGTATAGTATTTCCTCAAATTCTACATCAGGAGCAAATATTGGGAATTGCTTGAGCATATTGCTTGTGCACTGACCTCTGTCCCTCCAGGTACATGCAGTGATCCATTGCCTTCTCCAAGTGTCACACAGACCATTACAGTACTGAGCTGGCACTGTGACACCCAATAACAAGTCTGCTGAGCTGATGTCATAAACCTGATTCCAGTACCTTAGAGCTGCAGAAGTCGTGCTATCTGAAGTAGAAATCTTGGGCTTAGTACCACCATCCTGTGATAATCAGTAAAATTTTAAATTGCACATTCTGAAAAAAAAGTTTTACCCACCCTTCCATCTTCTCATCATGGTGTAAATATCACCTGAAGAGCCTGCCTGAGAGATTTCAGAGAGCAGTTTCAAGGACTCTTTTATTTTATTGGGTGAAAATTACTCTCTGTATAACGGCTCAGGCAAAAGCAATAAAGCTCTCTCTGGATACTTACCTGGCCTTCAGCTTTTCTAAAAGTATATGCTGAAAATCAAATTAGCTGAGAAACTTTATAGAAGTTGACTGCTGCCATTGCTGTATCTGTATGGAGAATGCCAGTGTTGCTAGACATTTCTAAAAAGCTTTATACTCCTGAATGCATAATAGTGTAATCTCAGCACTACTTAAATCAGTAAAATCTGTTAAAACCCAGGAAGACAGACACTTGAGAAACTAGAGCATTTTAGTCCTTGTCACTTCTAGATGCACACGATTGAGATTGATATTCCTATTTGATGCAGCTGAAGCAGCTCAAACAATGATCAGATTTGTTTAGACAACTGGTTCATATGGTGTAATCCCTTTTATGGGTCCATGAAGTCAACTATCCACAGAAATGCCAAAGGACAGCTAAAGGCCTGATCCCCTTGTCTACCTACTTGCCTAAATTCTGTAATTCTCTGTAGCTGTACATTCTTACCACAGCATTGTAATGATCAAGTGACAGAAAAAAGAAGAGAGAAAGAGGAATGTGCCAGCTCCAGCAGATAGGTCTGTGTAGGCCAGGATGGAACCATGCAAAGATGCTGGCAGCAGCTTAGCTGCATCAGCCTGTCAGCTGGGTTTGTCCTACTGGGCTCAGCACTGCACCAGGGTCCTGTGCTGCTTCTGACTCTCTGCCAGGTTTAGTCAGCAGTAGCTCAGATCTCTGC
Organism: Phylloscopus collybita; assembly: GCA_027886175.1. Lineage (NCBI taxonomy): Eukaryota > Metazoa > Chordata > Aves > Passeriformes > Phylloscopidae > Phylloscopus > Phylloscopus collybita. The sequence continues at coordinate 41,233,935 of JAJNNQ010000006.1, read as the reverse complement.
TGTGATACCATAATGTACTAAAATTGTCAAAATTCATGGTCCTCTCTGTTTTGAAAAGACTTCCTAAGGGTAAAATTTGGGAAAAACAGTCAGTGCCTAGCAGTTTTCCTTGTTCATTGGATGTGTTTCACTACCTGCAGGACTCTAGGATTTTTAACCAGCAGAAGATAAGTCAGCAGTGCCCGACAGATGCCACGAGTACATAAGGTGAGCACCTGCCAGCAGTTTTTTTTAAAGGAACTCGAGTGTTTAGGTCTGACAGAGTACCAGGAAAGAACAATTATATTTAAAACTCCCAAAACACAAGTCACTTCACATCTAACACTTCTGCAGAGCACCTTGAGATTCTCAAGAGTGCCTTGAGTGAAGAAGGTGACATCCTGTGGTCTGAGCCATGAAGATGCACAAAATCTACTGTGACTTCAGTTAGAAGGAACTTCACTTATTACCTTCTCTTTGACAGTAATGTGATGTATGCACACCTAGAATAAAAAAAAAAAAAAATTATTATTAATAATAATAATAAATAATAAAGAGAGAGAGCAAAATTAGGTATGGCAAGTACTGCAGTTTCTCAGTATGATCAGATTTCTGGGATATCTGATGGGAAGCAAACCAGAAAATCACGCTGAAAATTATGGAAGTTCCAGGAACATCTCCAGTCTGGGAAAAGGACTCATTATAAATACTACCAGGCATGTACACTGAAACTTAAAGGTCTGCTAACAAGATAAATCACTAGAACCCAGCATTAGGCAAAACTAGGATATGCTGATTGACACAGTTAGAGGGAAAGAACAGGAAAGCAGATGAGGAAGGTGTGCTTCCTTTTCTTGGCAGTGAGGTCTCTCATTTATGCTAGCAGGAGACACTAACAACACCACGAACAAAGCAGAAGTTTGAATTGTACATTGTAAAAATTATATTGCTTCATTTTCTGGTAACAGATCCCTTCAGTTTTGTTGTATTCCTCTGGTGAATGGTTTTTTCCCCAGAACCCCCTAAAGCCTGGGACCATTTCGTTTGACCCTTCCTTCCCTTATCTTGAACCTATTGGCTCAGGGCCAGCTATCTATCCTGAGCCAGAGACTAGATAAACCCATGCTTCTTCCTTGTTTGCTCTCTTCCCTGGAACCCTTCGAGAATAAAGCTTTAGACTGATCTTGGGGTAAGAGCCTCTTTTGGAGTCTTTTACCCTGTTCCCTGAGATATTCCTCCAAAGCCCCTCAAGGAACGTGAGCTGGCCATAGAAAGCCCAGGAGGGAGGGCAGGGGAGTATTTTACAGTTTCCTTAGAAATAGATTTCTTATGTGTGTTGAATGTTGTGTATAATAGGTCATTCAACAGAAACCTGGCAAATGAATCCATGATCACAATGTTAGGTAACAATATTTAAGGAATATATATATATATATATAGGAAGATAGATAGATAGATAGATAGATAGATAGATAGATAGATAGATAGGTAGATAGACATAGCTATAAAATGTATAACATTTATATTACTCTGCTTACATTCTGAGAACAAATATGGCTAATATCACTTGTAATTTAACAGTGTTGCTAGAAACCCTGTGTTCAAAAGGCTGTGTTTATTATCCACATCTGCTTTTAGTTTCTTCAGGCTACAGTAATAGTAAGATATCTGTCATCTACCTCTTAGAAACAATCTGATGATTAATCATCTTATGCCAAATGTCAAAGAGCAGACTGCAATCAGCTTCTGAAATTTATATTTAGGTATTTTCTAGTTTTCAGTTCCTGATAACAACCAGCCAGTCTGTTAATTTTTAATTTTTTTTCTTAAAATACTTTTGAAAAATCCTACTAGGCTGCAAATGCTGTGGGTGAATGCTTAAATGGATTTAAATTTATTATTAATAGTTTTGTTTTTAGGGAACGAGAGTAAATATCCAAATTAGTTCTGATTGTACAGAAATACAAATTTTTAGTGTGACAACAAGAGAGAAAAATCAGAGGAATGCATCTATTTTTTACTAATTGTTAATATGACCCCATTGAAATGAATGAAGACCTATGTTCAGCCTGGACTATTAGATGTACCATCAATCCAGATGACATCACTTCTCTTTGTTGTAAAATCAGAGTATGTCTGAAGTTATAGCTGTAAAAGAAGGTCAAGTCACATTTTATTCAAAGAGTATATTTCCTAAAGTAAATTAAAACACTAAAATATGAGTATGCCACTTTTTTTTTTTTTCACACATATTTCCACCTTACCCTCATTTATTTTTTGACATCTTAGACCAACACTCCCAGGAAGAAGTAACACTAAAAAACCATCATAATCAGTTGTCATCATACCAGTCACTCAACATAGATGACCCAGAACTTAGGCAAGAAATGTGAAATACCTTGCTATGAGAGATTAATATCTGTGAATAATATTACAGAAAGTACTTCTATGTCCTCTGCTATGGATTTTATTTTGATTAAGGTAATGGGATTTTGCAAATGTGAAAGTTTCAGTCAATTATACCATGTACAAATAGTGTACTGAGAGCCCAGACAGGGCTGTATGCCTTTCCATCCTAAAGACCTTCTAAGCTTCTGACTCTTTTATCACCCTGCATTACTGTGCAGAGTAGTAATGCACTGTGGTATTTGGATCTATCACATATTTTTATACAGTTTTATATGTTGTATAGAAAGTTCTATTAGAACATTGAACTAAAATAGATACTGATAACTACCTTGCATCTATGATAATGAAATCTTTGCAGATATTAATAGCTAATTTTTAAAATTGTTTTGAACTTTTTTTTTCACCTTATTCATAATTTTTTTATATAAATAACTGCAGGGGCAGCTTTCTGACATCATCCTGCATATCCACCAGTGAAAATTTCTGCTACACTATTAGCAGTAAAATGCAATCAGAACAACGCATTTTTGGTGGCAGTTAATAAAAGAGGAAAGATAACCTTATTGTGAATAATGGGACAACCTTATTTGTTAAATAATCATTCCCTCTGAGCAGTACTTGTGTTGGTGCTTCTTATAGGAAGATTTCCTGAACTGATAAAAATATTTTAACACACAACCATTATAGATTGCTTATCACTGATGATGAACCAGGTAAGCTTGTTCTTGGTGAAGATGAAAGCACAGCTGAAAATCAGTTATTCATTTATTTGTTTAGATCCATTCCTTTCCAGCAAATAGTTCAGTAATAGGAACTGACTGGCTTTTATCTGTGCTAAGGGAGTCTGCAAGGCCAAGGGATAGAGGCTATGCCTGTAGATAATGAAGGGTCAGGCACTATAGTGACTAGATGAACATCAAGAAATAAAATAGCACTAACTGCTTGAGAAACACTCAGGTGTGGAGAAAAAAGAATGCAAGGAAATAATGAGGCCATACTGTTGACACAAAAGGCAGCTGTGACAGAACAGAGCTTCTATATCTTGCTACGCTTCTGAAGACAAGCTGTAGGCTGCATCTTCTAATCCCTTGTAGACTACATATACTAATCCTTTAATAGCAATAGTGAAATGATTGATTAAACTTTTGTTAATTAATTTTTGTGGGGTTGTTTCATAAATGCAGTGTTAAATGCTGCTAACTAGATTGAAAAATCTGCCCAAGGGAGTGCTGCTTCTAGAAAATACTAATATGTTTGAAATGTTTTACAAGACATGTATGACACCTTAAGTATTCTGAGAAGAGGCTTAATCATTTACTGCTTTGAGTTCAGTGATGCCAAGGGTAACTTTCTGACATCTTTTCACCATGCTATCTTAGGAAGGAGGTAAAACTGGTTACTTAAGTTTCACTTTCCTTCTGCCTCCTCTGCCTAAATGAGGCAGCTTGTTAGCACACTCTGTAAACGAGATTATTAAAACTGTCATTATTTTTAAAGCTTTCAGGGTGGGCTCACGAACACTTGTAAATGAAGACAGAAAAGACCATGGTAATGCAGAATGGTAAGAAGTAATGATAATGCAGAAGTGGCAGAAACTGGTGTTTTTTAGGAAGAAAAAAGTATATAGCTGTGACTCAATTAATGCCTCAACTTCTCAGGAGTGCTTCTCTCCTGCAGTGCACTCCACATCACCAGTGCACAAGGTGATGTTTGTTTGAAAGTGAGTGGAGGGATGCTCGCTGAAGTGCATCTGCCAGAGTAACTTTCAACTTTCTCATAACTACTTTTAGTATCAGAGTACTACCAAAGGAAATAATCGTTTTAATTGGTGTCCAATCCCTACTGATGGTCACCTGTGCAAGTGCTAGGGGCTCCAGCTTGTCAGTTTTCTTCCACAGCTTTCTATCAGGACCTTGGAAGGCAGTGGAGTGCTGGGTAGGAAACCTATCCTTGCATTGTATGGCTACAGCAGGTACTTCAGCACACAACCACGTGTCTTGGGACCTTGCAGAGCAGTCAGGGGGATATTTAACAAATTCAGAAACCTAGAGAATAGACACTGCTAAAAAGTGGACAACTGAATTTTAATATTAGCCTTGAGAGTTTCTGCATTGTTTAATTCTAGTTTGTGGTATATTTTTCCTTGTAGACACTCTTTTATTTTCTCATACATAAAATTAAAAGAATGATTCAAACCTCCTTTTTAAAATACTTCAGATATCTACTGCAGAAAAGTGCAAATAAAAATAAATGTAGTAGTGATACATGAAAAATACTTTTGCATTAAAGTTCTTTTGATTAAATATGTATTAATGATTGTAATGAAAATATATGAAGATTTGCACACTCCAGCGTATATATTACAAGCAGCAGCTTTTTGTCTGTTGTGCATTGATTTACAGCATCTGAAATGACCACAATGAAATAGTTAGGATGTATCTTGTGGAAAAGATACAATGGGCAGGCCAATAGAATTGGAAAATTAAGAAAAATATTCTATTTGCATCAATGCAAAGTAATTTTTTCAATGGTTTTTGTCTAGGAATACTTGTCCAGACTTCATCCATGTTGCCTGAAAAAGGGCTACATAGTATACAAATACATTTTTTCCTCTTGACATTGCATCAATATAGGATTGCTTCAAGCAAGTTCACCCTTAAGTAGTAGTCTTTGCTTTCAGCTCTACACACTCCAGTCAATATAACCAAACAGAAGTTGTATTTACCCATAAGGAAAATATCATGTGTGAAACAAAGAAGGAAGAAACACGACGATATGCAGAAAATAAATGTATATGAATTCTCTCATCTTTGACAAAAATCTCTCATTTATCAAGATTTTGCAGCATATTCACCACAAAAGGAAACTCTCCAGCTCCATAATCTTTCCCCTCATTCCCTAGACCTTTAAAAATGCTGAATCAACGACAACAGAACAAGGACTGGTTTCCCAGAGATGGTGTTGTCACCATCGTCCAGCTCGAGTCCGGCAGCCTGGCTGGTTCAGAAGGTGTGTATAGTCTGCATCTGTGGTGAGCCATGATACTTCTTAACAACTTCTGATGTTTGCTACAATGAAGTATGTCTGAAAATTCTCACAGGAAAGACATTAGCCATGCACTTTTAGGAAATGGACCAGGCCTCGTGCCCTCCTGATATATAGTTTTACGTGTTAAAATAAAATACTGGATTTCTCTTTTTCCAACAAAGTCACTACTTACTACATGACATTTCTTCTTCTTCAGATGTGTAGTTCCTGATTTCACCACTTCTGTCTGAAATGGATGACTTTAATAACAGTCCCAGTTTGATTCTGATACTATTTTTACTCCTTCAAGATGGAGATTTCTGCACTCCCTGATGTACTCTTTATGTCAGAAGTGGAAGCAATGAGTAATAACTTATTTCAGGCAGGAAGGAACCTCAGGACATCTATGGACCAACTCCTTACCCAAAGCAGGGCCAGTTGTGGGATCAGACCAGGCTGCTCATGGCTTCTTCCAGGGCTTGAAATCCTTCCAAGAACAGAGATGTCACAACATCTTGGAGCAACCTCAGTGATGTCTCCTCATAAGCTATGTGGGTCTGTTAGATGCCCCCAAATCTGTCTCATTGCTAGGCTGAACGAGCCCAGCTCCCTCAGCCTCTCCTCAGGGAGTGAATGCTCCAGACCACTCCAAAAAGGGCCTCCTCAAGCTCCCCCCATTTCTCCAGGTGTTTGCTGTGTTGGGGCCCAAGACTGGACACCAGCTCTGGTTGTGCTCTGAGGAGTGTCGCAATAGGACACAAAGAAACAACACTCACACACTGGGATGTCCAAGGAAAAAAAGGGGCAGTTTATTTACAGATTTCAAGATTTATAGAATTTCAGCAGTGACCATAGATTGGAGGAAGAAAATCTTCCTCTTCAACCACACTGCTCAACTCAATAGTTCATCAACAGTCTTCTCTTTATGAGAAGAATGTGAACATGAGTATACAGTTACCATAACAAGAAAGTTATGTAAAATCATGTCTGACTCCATTGCAAAAGGTAAACACAGAAGGCTGAAATAGAACTTTGGAAAAACTTCTTAAAGAGACAGTGGGAACAGCAAAAATCCAGACAACAGAGAACCATGTGCAGGGGGACCATCCCTTCCCTCAGCCTGTGGCCCATGTCCCTGTCCATGCAGCCAGGACTCTGCTGGCTGCCTTTGCCCCAGGACATGCCATATGCTCCTGTCCAGCTCGCTGCCCATTACCACCTCAAGGCCCCTCTTTCCTCAGGCTGTCCCATTGCAGGGACCCTGCCCTGTGCAGGGGCACTGCTTGGCACTTGCACTTGCTGACTTCCATGGGGCTCCTATCAGCCCATTCCTGCAGGTCCCACTGGCCTTGCCACAAGGTGTGCTGAGCTGCATAGCAGCAGATTGTTATTGTGACAAAGCCTGTGGAAACATAATTGTACATGTAAGTGTTCCCAGACTGACCTTACAAATTAATTTCAAAGGCAAAACCTTATGAATAAACATTAGGAGTAGCTACTAGGCAGTCAAGTTCTTTGCCATAATAGTCTTATTGTAAGGGGCACAGAGGAATTCAGAGAATAGCTGTGTATAGGCTCAAAAATCTTAAAATAATTGCAAGGTTAGAGACTAGCATACTCCCCCATCACTTCCACAGATCTGATTAAAGAGTCTCTTAAAGAGAAAAAAAAAAAAAAAAAAGGAAAGAGAAAAATTATGATTAATGTTGTATTTTATTTATTTTAAAGAAAATTACTTTGGTTTCCCACAGGAAGATGATAATTAGGGAAACAAATGAAAAAAATAACTGAAGATAGGCAGCATTTTTTGCATGTCTAAAGAAGAGCATCAGAGACTTTAATCTTTTTTTGCCTCATGTGACATGTGCTTTGAAGGAGAAAGACTCCTAAGTGATTGCACCTGGCAAATGAGCTGTGGTCTTTCACCCTTAAAGACACCCCTAAAATATAGGTGTTTGATATATTCCAATATAACCTTGATAACTACAGATCTCTGAGCAGTAGAAGGAATAAATTTATCCAGGAAGGCTGCCCTTGTTTGAAGCCTTTGTCAAAATTGAAGCTGTTATTCAGCACAGCTGTTAATGAACACAGAATGCCCACACAGATCTAGAAGAACAATTTGGGAGCAAAAAGGAAAAATTCTGGAACTCTATGAGCAAACGTGAAAATGAAGGTGAAAAAAGAGTGAGATAAAAAATTGGTTTTATTTATGACCTTTTATTAGAAGTATTTAATTTCAGTTTTGACCTTTAAAATTTTATCATATATTTTGTTATATTTAAGTAACCTTAAATAATGCACTAAGTAATTTACTGAATGTTTTTACAACAAATTCATTTTCTGTGATTTAACTGTTGGGGAAAATACACAAGAATTTCTATAGAGGGTTAGATAAAATTACCTGACTTATTTAATACATATATTTAAAAAAATGTCAATACAATATTTGAAGATCAGCTCTGATGTGTACAGTCATTTTCATTTCAAAAATATTCAGATATATGAAGATCAGATGATAATCCATATGTTACAGAAAATTTACACTGAAATAACCTACAGGGAAGGATTATGGCAGTTTTATAGGAGGTTATATCTTTAGTCATTTTAAATAGTTTTACATGCCTTGACTTATAGCTATGAATTATAGTAGCTTTGTGGGCTAAGAAAAGCACTAGACATATCATGCAATTGATTTTTATGTTCAAACATCTATTATGTCAGATTTGATGGACAGAGTGCAGAGTAGCCTAGAATGGAAGTGTTTCTATGGGTGTCCTTAAACCTAGAGAAAAATCGTAATTTAAACATACATTCAAATAATAGGGTATCTAGAGAAGCCAATAGCTTGCCTCAATAACACCAGTTGAATTCACAAACAAAGAAAAAAAATGGTACAAATTGATATATTTGTATTCTGCTTTGCTATTTTGCCATTTGAAAGCAGAGGAAGAGAACAGAAGAAGTGAAAGGCTGTTATTACATCAATGATGTATTATATGCTACTTTACATTATCAGGAGATAATGCAATAGCATTTTTTGTGGATCACTACAAGTCATAATTCCTGGCACCTATAAGCATGTCCACAAAAAAAGGTTACAGTTATGGGCTGTCACAACCCACTGAATAAAATGAAATGCAACACTATGCTGCCATAACTACTTGAGCTGTAAAGGGGAGTAACAATTTATTGAGCAGATTAAGAATTTGAAAAGAGTCCACTGCTACAAAAGCTGTTTTAATACCAGATATATTCTTACATAAGGCAGAGGGTGTAAAACTATTTGAAGTAGAGGACTATGCTAGAAGAAAAGTCATGTGTGGCTACAGGGCAGATGGAATCACACCACCACTGTGCTGCAAGAAGACAGCATATGATGCAAATAAAATTTTGGCCATGCAAATTTTATGGAGACTTTACAAGCCACCTCCGACCATGCAAAACTGCTGAAATTGCTAAATGCTAAGATTTATGCTCTAAGTTTTTTGCTGTGTTGGCACAGCCTAGGTGATAGGCAGGGAGGCAAGGACATTATCAGACCAGCTGTCAGTATGTAAATAATCTTCATGGATGTGCTATATTGCTTACTGATGGGTAAAATTATATTATACTCGTCTTCACAAAATGTTTTCTTCCTAAATTACTACTCACCACATGTTGATGTTTAGAGAATATTAATGCTTTGGGTTGAGTTATACTCAGCTGATACTGGCTAACACATTCACATTCTTTTTTAAATGCCTTTACATTTCTCCGTAGGGCTAGGTATAGCTGAAACAATAATTGCCTCTAACTTTAGGGTAAGTGTACATCCTGGTAAAACAGAAACACCCTTCTGAGACTTACACTGCAGTAATTACACAGTCAAAGGCAGATTCTTGCCTTGTTTTTGTAGGAGTGATGTGGGAGGGTATTAATCATGTGTTCACCTGTAATCATGTTATCACAGAGCCAGAGTGGCTGAAAGGCTTATTTCTTTGAGCTTTTCCTTTCTACTTCTTCTGGACATTCATTGCAGAAATTATATTAGTTCATAACTTGGCATATCAAGTCAGCCATCAATTTTCATTTGCATTATTATTTTCAGCCTTTAACTACTCTAGTTGAGGGCAGAACATGCTGCCTGACAAAGGAATAGAACAGCTAGAGCTAAAAAGCTTTGCAGACACTGCAGCTAAATCCAACAGAGCCCATGAGGCACAGCCCTTGGGAGGATGGAGACATGGAAGAAAAGGACAGCAGTGAGCCAGATGGGAACCTCTAGATTCAGTCTTAAAAACACTCTGGTGGCACGGCAGTGACATCTTTCAGGTCAAATATAGGCTGAAAGGAGTTTGGCACCACAAGCAAGGGAAATTTTTCTCTTGTCCAGAGAGCAGAGAGTTTGGCTGTTATTCAGCAGTTTCTCCTTTGGAAGAAACTTTTACAGTATTCCAAATTTTGATTCAAGTGCTTAGGTCAAATAAAAATAACATCTTAGAATGTAGTCTAGCATATTAGGTTCATATCCTGTATAGAAAGCCAATTCAAATGAGATTTCATTGAATACAATGTTTGTTATCTACTTTATATCATACTGGACAAGACAGCAGATCTAGAAAGGATAGTGCTACCATACATATAAGCACAAAAGATGAAATAATCCATTTCTCAGGAAGATATAGCAGTACAAATCATTTAAATGTGTATGTTACACAGGGACAAAAACCCACAGAACTCAGATTTAATACCTTGGCTAAGAAGACTTTTGTCTCTGACATAAGTTACTGACCTGATGTAAGTCATGTCTTCAGACTTGAGAACAGTTGCACAACTTTCATAATCAAATTGGGCCCAGGTAGTAGTCTTATTATGTCTTATTTTTAATACAGAGCTAACTAGGTCACACAGGGCCATGAGAATGATGAGGGGTCTGGAGGGGAAGCTGTATGAGGAGCGGCTGAGGACACTTGTTCTGTTCAGCATGGAGAAGAGGAAACTGAGGGGAGACCTCATTGTGGTCTTCAAGGTCCTCATGAGGGGAAGCAGAGGGGCAGGTACTGATCTCTTCATTCTCGTGACCAGTAACAATACTTGAGTGGATGGCATGAAGCTGAGCAGAGCGAGGTTTAGGTTGGATATCAGGAAAAGGTTATTTACCCAAAGAACATTAAGGCACTGAAACAGATTCTCCAGGGAAGTGCTTGCATCACCAAGCCTGACAGTCCAAGAAGGGTATGGACAACACTCTCAAGCCTATGATGTGATTCTTGGGGTGTCCTGGACAAGGCAGGAGATCAAATTGATCATCCTGAAAAGTCCCTTCCAACTAAGCATATTCTATGATTCTATGATAACTCTTGAGATTATGAGTGTGGAAAGAGTGTGTTTTTTTCTACTTCATGTTTCTCATCAATGCTAGCTGCTCCTGTTTTACTGTCTTTTGTTAATTTAATTTAATTATCCATACACTAATATTTTTTAAAATATTGCATGTGGGACACAGTATTTGCCATTCATCATCAGCAGACATCTTATTCCAAATGTAGCTGTATTAGTTTTCAATGCTGACTATTGTTTGGGTTTTTTAATTTATGCATCCCTCTGTGGAAAAAAGTTGGGAATAATCTGTCTATCTCTGTGTAGCTATAGTCCATCCATAGATTCATTTTTGTCATCTCAGTATTGTATTATCAGATTGTCCTAAATCAATAGTCACCCTAGTCAGTCTCATTGATAACTGTGGAATGTGTTAAGTTCTTATAGCAAACAACCAAGTAAGGTAATACTTAAAGGCAGCACATTTTAATACTGAAAATATGGAGAAAAAAAAAATAAAAACAGGGCTTTGTTGAATTGGTTTGTTTTCAACTTTTGTAGAGTACCCAGTTCTGCTGACACCAGTAGCTCTTCTCTGTAGCTTTTAAGCAGAACTGGAGCATAAATCATATGAGCAACAACAAAATGTTATGCTTTTAATCATCAGATAAAAATGTGACAGAAAATGCAAGCATTTACATGCAAATAGCTTTGAAGCTATACTGACTATAAAGGTGTAATGGACTGCTTTTTTTAAGGTCATATTCCTTAGAGACATTATACTTGCTCATAGGCTCTATAAGCTGCTTATGTCCCTGCATGACTTCCTGACAGCTTTCTTGCCTTTGCCTTCATGATTTCTTCACTTTTCTCACATTTTCCCAATCTTTCATTTGTCTGTGCGTGTCAGTGTCTAAGAACACAAATGAGCTGTGGCCTCAAAGCCTCAGGGTTCTATACACGTCACTTGAAATAAATGGCTTACCTTGATGCAAGGTTTAGGTTACTGAATAAGCCTGCAGATTATTTTCTTCACTACTATTTTTTTACCTTTTTCTTTTCTGTCTTAACTTTTTTTTAATAATTCTATCTTTTCACTATTAATTTTATTCGAGTTCCTCAGCTTGGAAAAATTTTGAGTACTGCCGCAGACTATCATTGTAAGAATCCAGAAGGCAGAATATTTTCAGGTCTAAGTACATTCAGTACTTTTTTCTTAATACTACTGCTGGTAAGCCATTGATAAATTGGAATAAGTATGCTAATTAATGTACTGGCTCCACTCTTGTTTAAAATCTTTGTTAATGATGTGAATGATGTGGCGGAGTGTACCCTCAACAAGGATGTAAATGACATTAAACAGGGAGGAGTGGCTGATGTCAGGGTCAGTGGGTTGTGCTGCCATCCAGAAGGACCTCAACTGCTGGAAAAATAGACTCAGGAATCTCATGAGGTTCAACAAGGGGAAGTGAAAAATTCTGCACTGAGGGAGGAACAGCTCCAGGTAGCAATGTACCTGCTATATTGCTACCCCAGCTACTGGGGGCTGTACAGCTGGGAAGCAGGTTGGCAGAAAAAGTCCTGGGGATCCCAGTGGACATCAGGTTGGATATGAGCCAGAAATGTGCTCTTCTTGAAAAGGAAATGAAACATATTCTGATATGGATTGGGCAAACCACTGCCAGAAAGACACACACAAAAAAAAAGATTTATGCTCTGTCTCTGTATGTTAAAAATCAGCAATACATATGAGTCTCTGGGCCTTGCTCTTCTAGAAATTGGGGTTATTCAAGTGTTTTGCTAAAACCTTTCAAGGTTGTAGAAAAACAGAAGTTAGCCACCTGGTCTAATTCAGCCCCTGGAGTAATCTTCCTTCTTTGTTAAGTATGCACCAAGGATCCTAATTTCTTCAAAGCAAAGTTAGTAATCATGACTCTCCCTGTAAGGGATAATTAGACTTTACAGTAATCAACTGTGTCTTTGGACTTCAAAGGTCAAGAATTACTGCAACACATCCCTGACAAATGTTCACTTTAAGAAGAAAATAATTAGTAGACAACCTGAAATAGGGATCACCTAGGCAGTTATTTCAAACACTTGGGATAAATTAGAAGAAAAATAATAGTTTTGATAAGTCAGGACTGTATTAGATGTAGTTTCAGTTTATTTCCTTCACTGAGACATGCAATTTATGATACCACCCTTGGAATTCTTTACTGACTAACAGGATGGGGATGTCCTTTTTAAATTAATAATCAGGTATCAGAACCCTTTCTAAAACATTCAGAAAATTCTGAGTAATCCGAGATGTTGCAAACAGAATTCTAAATTTTTCCATTCCTATCTAGGTTTTTGTTTTCATTGTTACAAGTTGATTCTCTAATTGGCCTCTATTTTCCCCCGTCTCTCACAGAATTTTAGAGGGACACATACAAACATTTGCTACATTCCTGACTCCTGAAATGTTGTTTCACCTGTGTTTGTATTTGTATTCACTCTCCAAAAGAACACAAGGAGAAAGGAGGTCTGGAATAACAAATGATTACCTTAAAGTACTACCTTTTTCGTAATATAAATGGATGGGTGAACTGGCAATCTAGGAAGTTGATCATGAACATGTTTCTCAAAAATCATATCTGACACAGCCCTTGATTTGACATTGCTCTAATAGTCACCTTAATAACCTAAAATTCTACTTTATATATTAGGATATTTATTTGAGATCCAATGTTACGACAGAGTAAATAAGACTTGCAGGATTGTGGCAGCTTTTCTTTCAAGAATTTGAATCATAGCATGGCTATTAAAAAATGTATTAATTTCTCTAAATAATGCTGAAAGACCCTGCCTCTGTGCAAATTCAAGTTCTCTTTGTGAGAATACATTTTTCTTGTTAAAAATTATTGGATCTCAGCAGCATTTTAAATGTTTCCATCTACTATTAATAGCTCTAATTACTTTCTATGGTGTTTGTGATTAACTGATTTAATCCATTACGCAATTTTGAATGAAATATATATTTTTAGTAAAGAGATTTCCAAGCCTCAATAAAATTTAGAATACTGGGCTATTTATAACATCTCAAAGTGACTTTTTTTTTGTCCTAAATTTAAGAACATTGCTAAAATTAAAAGAAAATGCAGAAATATATTTAGTAGTTTTCAACATTTTTACAGAAGAAAAGTACACAGTACTACAGGAGCTATTGCTGTAGGCTCTGCAACTGTAGGAGGACTGATGTCTATTGAAAGATCAATACAGTGGCCCTCCATTTCTCATTTTGACAGGAACCATTGTCACCTGGCATTAAAATTATGCTTTAAAAATGCCCAATATGGTTTGCTCCTCTCTTTGAGGAGCAGGTTTTACCAGCTTAACCGAGACTGAGTATTATCCAAAAGTGACTTACTCCAGCAGCAAGACACAAATGCTTTCACATGTTTAGCTTCAAAACAATGGAGGAGTAATAATTTCTGGTTTAGTCCTTAAAAATATATTTTTTTCTCTTATGCATCATTTCCACTAGATCACTTTAGAAGGAAAACACGGGAAATAAGCACATTCAAGCATTCTGAAATCTCTGTATATTGAAATCCTTGTGCTGAAGAGATTCTTATGGAGCATTTCAAAAGTGAAAGGTTGGTATAAAATGATCACCTTTCTATTTACTGATTTGCATGAACAGAATCTTTGATAGATTTCCAGAGAGCTTTATGGCATCCAACTTTTTTACAAATAGTCTAAGCTGTAGTTGTGTAATACTCCAATTAATGGCAAGTACCAAAGCAGGTCTCCATAATTTCATCAGACTTTTATGTTAGAACAAGTAGAATGAGATCAAGATATTCTTCACGGAATTCTTCCTGCTCCACATTTTGATACCTTCATTTGACCAGCTGACACAGAAGGAATTGGATGAGGGTATCTTTGGAGCTTTCGGTAAGCAAAATCTGGAGGCTGAAAAACATCTGAAAAAGGCTGATGAATTCTTATAGTGTTATAGTGTTTTGAAAGTGCAGCTATTTCTGACAATTGATGACAGATTTATCCTTGAAATCTACACGCTTCAATTATGAAAATATTGAGCGGATTGCATAAGCCATGAACAAATAACACTCCAAAAGAAGAATCAGATTTAACTTTAAAAGTTCATATAATTTCAGCTTTGGGATTAAGTTCAAAGACCCAACAAACTAAGGACTTTGTAAAGCATGTACATGTGACACATTCAAATAATAATGTTCTTTTATAAGAAAGCAGGAGATATTATTAAATATATATATATAACTACTTATTACTTTTAAAAGAAATCTTGTCCAACAGTGTGGTTGCAAGTGGGTTTAATGGTAAATATGCTCTCCTTAAGTAGAATGATTCTCTCTAGTACCATGGAATCATGGTACTAGAAAGATATCCTTTTTATTTAATGAACAAATCTAATGATCTCTCCTTACAAAATCTTAGCTGTGCAACCTCTTTCAATCTTTCTCTTTCCCAAGCTCCTTACCTTACAATTACATATCTGATTTCCCAGTCTCATCAATACAAGAACCTTTTAGATTCTTGAAGAAAATGAAACATCTGAAACAGCTCCTAAATGATAAAAAAAGTTCTTACAGAGCTCAGAAGAACAGATTAGATTAGAATCATTCATTCACATTAATAATTGATAATAATATTTGGATTTTTAAGTGTATCATTGACTTAGAAACTTTGTGAATAATTGTCTTCCACAGGAATCTCAGACCACTCCTCATTTGTCTGTTTTGTGTAAAAGAAGCCTGAGGAAATGCATCATTACACTGGTTGGGACCTGTCAAACAATGCTGATTCAGTTTGTCGGATTTGCCTCTCAAGTATGAGTTACAGAAAAAGGTATTAGCTAGAAAAATTATACTGTAAGAATACAAAATTCAGACTTCAACTTCTATTTCTGCAGGATGACTTATTTCATTTATTCCCATTATTGCTGTAATCAATTCATTAGCTTCTTTAGACTCCAAATGTAATAGAAGATCCCCTCATGATAAATGTGAACTCTGTATTTTTGCCTAAAATAAATATAATTATACATATGTCTAAATTATTATCATTCATTTTCTAAAACCTTATAAATACAGTGTTGATTTTCTTAAGATGAATTCTTTTTCTTTTTACTGTGTAATTAAAAAGTCAGCTGCTGCCCTGGGAAAAATAATCTGGGTTTAAAGGTCAGAAAATTTAAAATCCCATTCCTAAATTAAGAGCAGCGATTCGATCTGGAAGATCATTCCTCTGTGGAAGGCATTCAAGCAGGCTGATTGCAGAGCAGGTTGAATGTGAGCCTGTCCAGCCAGGCTCCATGAAGGTCAGCAGTGGAGAAGAGCTCATAGAGGTGGTGGTGGTGCCACCTTGGTGAG
The DNA here is from genome assembly GCA_027886175.1 of Phylloscopus collybita. NCBI lineage: Eukaryota > Metazoa > Chordata > Aves > Passeriformes > Phylloscopidae > Phylloscopus > Phylloscopus collybita. The sequence continues at coordinate 41,217,820 of JAJNNQ010000006.1, read as the reverse complement.
TAGGAACATCTGCTGCCCTGGTTCCCTCTGAGAAGCCCACACCAGCCGGGACTAACCACTAGCATAGAGCAGTACTGTGGAATAAGTAATAGTCATGGCACTGGAGAATTCCAGAGAGCTTTCATTTAGAAGAGCCCTTGTGCGATCCCACAAGCATCTAGCTTGTGTGTTTTACTGGGTAACAAAAACTGAGACACAGTAAATGAGGAGAATAAAGAGGCTTAGAAAACTTATGTTTAACCTAAACATGCCTTCACAACTCAGAAAGGGAGCTTCAGCTCTCCCTGCAGCTGGGTTCGAGGTCAGTAGTTCTCATGCATCTGAGCACAGGAGACTGGCTAATCTGGGGAAGAGGACATACCCAGTAACTGACATTCCAGCTCTACCAAAACGCAGAAAAAGAGTAAACAAACTTGCCAGAGAGTGGGAATGTATTTTCAGGCACTAAGGTGGGAGGAAGAGAATGAAAGGAGGATGTCTGATATCCAGTGTCTGATCCTATGTTTCTTGTGCATTTTGGATACAGAAGGTAAAAATGCATAAGCAAAATTAAAAATGGAAACCAGAGTGCCCTGAGTTTTACAGGGAAGCAGGTACAAGGAGTACATTATGTTTTTCATTCCCACTGCACCAGAGAATTGCCCTGTACTGATTCATACTTGCTTTCATAAGACTACTCCAACCCATGGAATAACCACCCTGCACCTCTCCTCAGAGCAAGGTAGAGTGAGGGGTCTATGGCTTCAAGTTTTCTTCAAGTCCATGTCATGTTCTACTGTCTCAACACAGCACATCTACCCTGAGGCTGTTTGGCCTGAACTTGAGTGTAGCAGGCTTAATTCTGAGCCAGCATTTCTGAGCCATCATTTCAAAGAAAAAAACCCCACTGTTACAGTAACCACATCATTCTTGGAATTAGCACTATGAGGAACACTAGCCCTAGAACTTCAGTGTTCAAGGGAAGCTGTCATCCTGCCAAGCAAAAATATGTGCCTAGATCCCTGTGGGCTCTTTCAGAGCCCTGGATTATAAAAATAAGTACCTATCAAATATCACATGACTAGAGACATAAGTGTTAAATAAACTGGCAACCTACCACACTACGATGAAAATATTCTTATGAGCCTTATTCCCCAAGGATTAAATAGAATTTTAACCCATAGAATCATAGAATCAGCCTGAAGCTGTGTCAGGGGAGCATTAGAGTGGATACTACAAGATCTGCACGCAGAGAGAGATTGGGCACTGGAACAGGGTCCCCAAGGATGTGGTTATAGCATGAAGACTAACAAGAGTTTGGACAATGCTCTCAGGCACATGGTGGGATTTCTAGGGTTGTCCTGGGCAGGGCCAGCAGTTGGGCTCCATGATCCTTGTGAGTCCCTTACAACTTGAGAGATTTTACACGTCCTACATTCTACACACATACCAGAGTGATACAAATGCTAGAGGATGAAACAGTGACAACTCCTATAGAGACTGCTCAGTACTGCAAACTTTTGGCTGCTATTTCACACATAATACATGTAATCTTATCTCTCTTAATGGAAAATTAATGTGTTATGAGTGCTGTGACACAGATCTTGTAGAAAAGCTGTTGATTACTGGGCTCCCAGAACAACTTTGGCATTTCTAGAAAAAACAAGCATGCAAATAGACAAAAAAACAAAATTAATAAAAACAACCCCCAAAATTTTCTCTTACCTATTTTGGTTTTTTTTTTTTATTACTTTTATTGTAGCTATTGCTCTAAAACTTCATGCAAAAGCTCAAATTATAATTTTGAAAAAAGTAAACAGCATTAAAACAGGATGAGATTTCAGGCAGGAAAATGGTTATAACAGTGAGGTTGCCCCCATCTGACTCATTTGTTAAGTATAAAAACCATAAAGATGTTGGGGTGACCTATAGGTAGCAAGAGTAAGAACCACTGTATTACTGTGGACTATTGTCTCAGGAAATCCTTTGTCTCTCATTTTACATAATTTTTAGACATTCCCTCTCTATTTTTTTTTTTTTTTTATTAAGTGCTTTAGTTCTGGCAGAGAAAAACACATTAACTTATGTCTTACCAACCATATTAAAATCACAAATCATGTTTCGGGACCAGATGTAGAGGCAGATTGAACATAGTGGGGATTCATGTATTTCAGAAATCTACTCAAAGGGTTTTTGGAAGCTGGATACTTCTATCTAATATTGCCACTTTTATTACTATCACATCAATATTTTTCCCAAGGGATGTAGAAGATTTTTCACTATATTTTAGGAATATATTTCTGCATTTCCAAAACCTTCTGTAGAATGCTCCAGCTTAAGCAAGACCTGCTTCCATTCACAGCCAGAGGAGTTTGTGTCATCCAAATGTTCACATTCCATCTAGATAAAGTTGTGAATGTTCCCTCCAGAAAGTTCCAAGCCCCAGGTGCCTAGCAAGAGTGAGTGACCTACTGAGGAGGGAGCAAGTGAAAGGATTCATTTGTTTCTGATTCAGTCATACTGCTTGTGACATTAACAAAACTGCAGATTTTGGCCTCAGGACAATGGCTAATATCTGACATTATTTACTTACTGGTAGTTTAAGAGCCATTAGTTCAGATTGCTTTCCCCCTCACTCTGACTCCTCCAGAGCCAAGGATGAGCATGAATTGTGACATATGTCCTGAATCCACTTCTAGTGGTTGAGTAAAATATTTATGATGTCCTTGCTTATTGTTCCTCTATTAAGTGGTCATGTTTGTGAATAAACCTCACAAGAGTAATAAAAGTGAAAAATACTCTGGTACATTGTTACTATATCTATATCTATATCTATATCTATATCTATATCTATAGATATATAACATGTCCACATACTTAGGCATCTCTCTGTATACACATATATCATGTATTAATGGTCAATAAAACCTCCCTCTGCATTTTATTGTGGTATAATCATTTTGGGCAGTTAAAACCTCTTATGTTACATAAGAGTTGTCATGTTTCTCCATTTATGTGATAGGATATTTATGAAGGACATATACTATTGGAAAAGATAATGTCAATTTAGGCTTGCATTCCACCTCTAAAGATCTCAGTGTGACATGAATCTATTTTTGCCCCATTTTCCTGTCCTTTGCTCTCAACAGAAAGACTACATGTGAAAAAGGCATAATCTCAAAGGCCTCTGAAGGCCTGAGATAGCACAACTTAAGGGTCTCTCTGCATGTGGAATCAAAGCAGGTGCTAGAAAGCTCCAGGCTGTGGGAGAAGTGAAAAATATCACCTCTGCCCTTCACTCAGCACAAAGCCTAACTGGGGTCCTTTGCTGTCCTGTAGTCCAGTTTGGAGCCTGATAAAAGGAGAACTGATGCCCGTCTTGTGATTTCTATGATGGTTTCCTGATGTGGTCTATTCTCTGCTCTATAGATTTGATGGAACACTTGACTGAAAGTGCTAGTGTGGACTTCAGAAAACTCCTGTGAATACCTTTGTTTGTCTAGGCAAGATCACAACAGGTACTGGTGTCAGTTTAAATCCCCATTAATTCCTTAGAGAAAGAGAAAAGAAATAAAAAATATGATAAAAGAATTAGTCTTGCATAGTTCCTTGATATAATGTCTTTAATTTGTATAACTGCATTTAAAGTAGGGGTAGCTACCATTTTTTCACTCCATTCAGGAGAACTGTAGAAATACTAAATGGTGTGTCTAATATTACCTTCTGTATGAAAAGTGGCTGGAAAGGAGCCACTTTTTTTTTTTTTTTTTTTTTTTTTTTTTTTTTTTTGCAATCTCATTGCAACCTTTGGTATATACCCTGATCCAAAGTTACAGTATTTCCAAAAAAATTGTAAAAAAGCATTAACAGAATAAGGTCCACTTTAAATACGTAAAAATAGGTTCAATTTAATTATTTGACAGTTATAATTATCTTAGAAATGTATTTTTTCATTACCTTTGGCCGAAAGAGGGGGAGAGACAAAAGTGAAATGACCTACGTGTGCTCGGGAGGTAGAGTTTACCGTGACAGAGGCAATTGTCACTTGATGGTGCTGTGGTTCCATGGCTTGTCTTTTCCCAGCTTTTCCATATTACCACATCTGAGATGCAGAGTATAAATCTTCTCCAGCAAATACAGATCTCAAAAGTTCAAATAAAGACCATAATATCGAAAGTGCTTCCAGCGTGGAGCCAGCCGACCGCAAGGCGCTCAGGCCCGAGGAACACCGCGCTTGTCTGTCAGTGCATAGTGGGTGCTCGATGGACTGCTTACAGAGGGGGTGCAGCTGGGCTCCAAGTGCTAAGGGGAAAGTAGAAATACAGGAAGATGGTAAAACAGGTTATCTGAAACCAGGGTCAGAAAATTCAGAGTGCCACCAATATAGCTTTTCCCTTTGTTTTGACATCGCCTTTGGATGCAAGTGGTAAACCCTTCAAGTTGGAGTTGAGAGGTAACAGTGAATGGACAGGAATGCACACTTTTTAGAATGCACATAGCTGTTTAACATTTACACCTACAGAGAGAACATTAGCATAATTTGAACAACTCAAACAATTAAATTTTAGAGGGTTTTGGAAAAAAATAGACGTTTCCAGGGAAGATAGTTACCTAAAAGTATGTTTAGATATTAATGCACTGGATTTCACTAATCCCTCCCCCAAAACAAAGCCCTAAACTCATAATCTTTTACCAAATTTAATTTTCTGTTTTCTTGGTTATTTTTATTTGGGGATGGAAAAGAGAAGGCAGCTGGGCAAAATAAATATAGAATGCCTAATTAGTAATGTTGCCCATCACTTCCATTTTAAGACCCTGATTTTGTTTGTTTATAAGTTTGCCAAACTTCAGCCATCTGGACTGAAATTTCCCAGCCTGTAGGCTGACTAAAAGAAATAGGAAAGAAAAAAAAAAAATAATAAAGCTATCCAAGCATTTTTAGGGATTGGAATACAGGAACATACTTTTTTTCACCACTGTAAAAGGAAAAAAAAAAAGATAATTTTCTCTGATAATTCTGGTTCTTTTTCTCCTGTAATAAAAGGTCTTGAAAAGCAGCAGAGAAAGGGCCATGTAGCAAATGTGACTTTTTTTCTATGCTTCAAAAACTCTGCACAAGTAGGTCAAATTTAAAACTTTTTTTTTCACAATACTTCAATGCACACATGCCCTTGGATGACATGTTTGCTTTAAAATTCTCCAATCTTCAATGATTTTGGCCCTATAAGTCATGCTTGATTCTGGCAACAGAGGGTCCTTGAATCTATAGGTGACTTCCTGTGGGCCCCACAAAGTACCTGTGCTGATTGTGCACACCACATTTTTCAACATCCTAATTTTACCTGGTGTGTGGTTTGAGGTTTTTTGTGTGTGGGGGGGGGGGGTTTTGTTGTTGTTGTTTGTTTTTGTTTTTGTTTTTGTTTTTGTTTTGCTTCTTTTGCTTGTTTGTTTGGTTTTTCCCAGTGAAAACAAATATAAGTAGAATGGAAAAAAAATTTGAGTAGAAACTTAAACAAAAATATCCTAAAAAGCTAGGCTAGGAGTGACTAAACCAAGAACTGAGGAAGGAAGAACCTGGATAAAAGATTTGAGAAGAAAGGAAGTGTGGGGGTAAAGTTTTTAAAATGCTACAATGAGCTATGAACACCAGCATGTAGTTCCCATCAGAACCTGAATTATTACCTAAAGTTTTTCTTTCGCATCATGTATCTGCTCTCAGCATGTGTTCATGAAATGCTAAGGCCAAGTGTTTTTTCTTTAATCCTAGTCTGCACAGATAAGCGCAACATAAACCTGTTATTTTAGTCATTCAAGTGCTAAAGATGTGTTTAGTGAATGTTGCATCACAAACTACTTGATATCCAGAGTGTGGTTTTATGTCTGCTTAGACCATGGAAATTTTACAGGGTAAATCCTGTAATTCTTGGTGTTGCAGACAAGTGTTAAAAAGATTTCAGTGTTGCCTGGGTAATTAATGACTATATTAAAATGTCCATGCACAGGAAGAGGTATACACTAACATGCATAATCCTGACCTTCCATGGGGTTTTTCTGAGCACTTAACTTTGCAACTCAAAGGATATACTTTTAATGAGTAGTTTTAAGTAACTTGGAAATATATGCAATATCAAGAGTGCTAAACTCCTTTGAGAAGAATATTGAAGATTAGGCTTATCAGAGACATGCAGTTTTCTGTGTGTTTCCCATGGAACACAGAGATGTAATCCTGATATTTTTCAAGTATGCTCATCTTTCACAGACACACACACACACATACACAATATCCTGTTTTGATAAGATATTGAATAGCATGGCAGCTTTGAACAAGGCTTTACACTTCAGAATTTTTTCCATGGGCTATAAGGAACTACTGTCTAAAAGGTTTTTCTTAATAGGAAGAGAGAGTCTGAGGATGTGTATAATGAACTAGATCTTGTTCAATTTTTGCTTTTGTGATAATCTGTGAAGCTGTGCAGATATTTTAAGTACTTATTGATAAAAATTTGTGTATGTAAAAATGTCTTCAGCTTCCAATATATTAAGTATTTGTTAGTGATAAAATGAAGTCTTGACTCTAATACAGACTCCTTACTACAAAAAAAGGGACCGGATTTTCCACTGTATCCCTTCCTGGTTTTTGGCAGATTGTTCACTTCCCTGATGTACAACATTATCAGCTACTTGAAGATTTTCATAGTATAAGAACACACATTTTATGCCTTAAGCATACATTGAATATCTTACACAAGAGATTAAACATTCAGCTTTTCACATAAAAATAACTGTCATGTGATTTCTGGCAAGGTTTTAGTAAAAATCAAAATAATGTTGAAGGATGAACTGCAAAGAGCAGATATGTTCAGAGTACTTGCTGTGAGAAATGCAAAGCTGATAGCAAATGCTTCTAAGAGTGATCAAACAGCAGACTCATGAGGACAAGAATACAACCACAGTTATGGTGAATATAATGAATAAAAAGGCATGAAACACCCTTGATGTATAATGAAGAATATAAACACACACACACACAAAAAGTAAGAGGGAAAAAGGAAGAAAAATGCTTATAGTGTGAATTTGCAAGCAGCAGCATACCAAAATTAAGGTTATAAAAAACCTGCTGGAAGTTGGCAGTTCAGAAGGGAAGAGATATTAACCTCAGGGTGATTTCCATCTGTTACTCCTAACAAATTTGAACTAGCTGAAGTCAGGTAACCTAATGTAAGTATAAGTATAATAGATAAAATTATAATTTTAACTCCTTTACATCTGTAGAAAGTATTATTAAAGTAGGCATTATTTTAACCAGGAGGGAAAAAAAAAAAAGGCTTTTCATTTGTGCTCTTTCTTTTATCTTTCATACCAATGGTTTTGTATTTCAGATATGTCTAGTCTTTAAGGAATTGATGCTCTAATGAATTTAAATTACTGTTGCAATGAATGATAATTAAAAATCGGTGTAAAACAATCAGCCATCTCTCTATTCTGATCTTGGGTGTAGCTCCTAGTTGCTGCTATAAAACAGATTAGTGTAATGACATATCTTAAAATGAAGAAAGATACTTCTGGATTCAAGCAAAATTAAATTTTTTATTTACTTCAAATTTGTTTTGTTTTTCAGTAAGCAGGAATAGAGACTAGTGTCTCTCAGAAAATGTGTAGCAGCAATCGTATACTGTTGTGCCAATGTGTAAAGGTCATGATGCATCTGTGCTGAGTGAGAAACTGCATCCAGATTTCCAAACTTAGCTCTTCCATCCCCATACTCCCAGTACTCTGCATTAAAGAGTAGGAGTACAATTTATTTCTAACCATTTTTTTTACATCAGCAGAGCCAAAACCAGCCATTTCAGTTCTGTATTTATGTCTTGGAAATGAGTACAAAGCAGCTCAGAAAAGAGAGTATTTTCAATTGACTTTAAAAATTATATTTAATATAACAATAATTCAAAATGTTGTATTTGTCAGGATCATTCATTTATACAGATTAGTGTGTATTTGTATAGCCTTTGTTACAAAGCCTGTGAGAATTGCCTAATGAATCTAAATTGTAAACATTTTTCTCTCCACTAGGAAGGGATACAGGTGGATATGTGCTGTCAGAAGCACTAACCAATCCATTTGTCATTTAGGTGTATCTGCTTTGGATACCTCTGTTACTGAGGCCAGAAGAGAGAAATGACACCTGGACATGCTCAGCACGAGGTGTTGATGGCCACCTACTGCAGCATTTGCTCTGTGCTTTATAGCACCAAGCTCAGAATAATCTTCTAAAGGCCTAAGTGCACACATTCACATGCTGAGCACAACATAAAAACACTTAAGCAGTCAGATGTTTATTGTTCATTGCCCCACAAAAGACAGAGATAAGTGACTGTTTCACCTAATGCTGTATTTAGAAGAAGCTTGACAGAAATTACAGCGAAGTGTGACTGTGGTACCCTAGGTAATCCTTGTTATCTGACTGCTAGATCTGGCAGGGCTAAAATTATCAAAAAGCAGCAAACTGTCAGCATAATTTGTATAAATTTCTGCATCTTCAGAGATTTGACATATACTGGTTGATGATTTATGCCTACCTATCACAACAAGCCATAGCACAAGTTTTATTGGACTCAAAGGCTATACCCTTCCCTGTGCATCCCATAATAAGCTCTAATCCCGTTTAGTCAGCAGCCACTTAGCTACACAGGAAGCATATCTCTGTATATTAAAGATCTACTGTGAAGCTTACTGAATACTACAGACAGGTAAAGGAAGGACAGAAATAGAAGGACAATTTCTTTCTTCTTGAAAAGAGTTTGACGTTCTGTCTTGCACAACTGCCTGCACAGCTTAGAAAACAGCAAATGGGTTCTAGGATTCAGACTTAATGTAATAGAAGGGACATAGTCCAGTCCTGGCTTGTATGTTTTATCACATGGAACAATTCTTTCCCTGTGGGAAACCCTGGAAATTTATCACTTCTATCTCACATTCCTGATGCAATTGCCTCTGTAATGAGAAGGTCCGATCATCCTTCTTCATTCACAAATTATGTCCAAATGCTAGAATTTACTTAAAATTTCTGTGCATTTTATGCAGCTTCGTAAGAACATGAACTTGTATTAAAAAACCCAACAACTTGCACAGATGATTAAGGAAAAAGTTGAGATTTAAAACAGGGAGACAGACATTAATCAAAATAGATATTGAGTTTTTATTAAGGGAGTCAGAGAAGTGACACTTGCAGCCTTCTACTCTTCCTGCTATGTTCTGCCTTCTGGCAATACTTCAGTGAATATATACCAAATATATTTGGTACATTTTCTTCATGTACCATGTTGTTTTAATGCTCTTCCTATTAAAATGATTTCCATTACAAAGTGGATATTATCATTATGTCAACTCTAATGACATAAAACATGATATAAAAATATTATAATGTAAGTGGTATCAGAGGTTTTGTATTCAGAATAGATTACTAATTAATGCTGTGTCAGCATGCTCAGTCGAGTGAAATGGAGGAGCAATAAATAGCAATAGCTCCAGTGGCCTATATTCACATCTCATCCTGGATTCACTCCAAAGGCTTGTCATTCATCTTGCTATCAGTGATTGTTTGGGTTGGAGTACTGGAAGTAGCCAGATATAATGGGAAATACCATTTTCTCATTGCAAAACTCACTGTAGAAAGAGATGCATCTTTTTTCATGCCAAGCTAGTGAACCAGGAAAGGTGAGAGAAAACTATGATCTCAAATGATTGACTTGGGTCCTTCAAGAAATGGATGATTTTATGAGAGCATTTCTTAAAAGAAAATAGATCAAACATATTGGTGGTGACTATATATGCATGAAAATTACTTAGAATCAGCCAGACCAACTAGTAATAGTTACTTTTCTGCTTTGGTGTACCAACCTCTCCTAAACCACAAAAAGTTGTCTAGTTTTAAACATAGAAACATAGAATAGCTTGGGTTGGAAAGGGCCTTGAAAGGGCCTTAAAAGGTCACGTTGTCCAATCCCCCCTTGTAATAAGAAGGGACATGTTCAACTCAATCAGGTTGTTTAATCCTCCCATTCAACCTGACTTTGAATGTTTCCAGGGGTGGGGCAACCTATTCCAGTGTTTCATCACCTTCATCATAAAAAAATTTCTTCCCTACTTCCAGTCTAAATATACAGTCTTTCAGTATAAAACCATTTCTCCCTGACCTATCACAACAGGTCCTGGTAAAAATCTGTCCCCAGGTTTCAATAGCCTCCTTTAGGTATTCAGAGGCCCCAGTAAGGTCTCTCTATAATTTTCTGTTTTCCATGCTGAACAGCTCATATCAAGTATCAAGGAGAGTGGCTTGGTGACTACATCAGCTAACTCCTTCGGGACTTTAGGATACATCTTATTGGGTCCCATAGACTTATGAATATCCAGGTTCCTCAGGTGGTCATGAACTCAGCCTTCTCTTATACAGGGAGTAACTCTGCTCCCCTATCCCCTATCTTGCAGTTCAACCACTCGAGAAATGTAAAAAAAAAATGCTGTCATTGAAGACTTAGGCAAAAATTTTGAGTACCTCAGCCTTCTCCTCATCCATCATTCCCAGTTTGCTAGTCATGCTAACTGCTGGAGTGATGTGGGGTAAAATGCACATTTTCTTTGAACCAGCCACTTCCCACTAAGTCCCAACCCAAATGAGAAAAATTGAATCTTCCTTATTCTTATTAGCAAAATGTCAAACATCATCCTGTTACTACAGTACCAAAATATGTCAATATAGCAACAGATTAATGCTCTCAGGCTTCCATTCTGTTCTCCCTTCATAAAACAGGCTTTATTTTCAGTAGAATATAGATTTATTTCAGTTTGACTATTTTCCCTCTTTATAGCAAAAGGGAATTGTAATAAATGTTTCCTTTAAAGTATTCTACTTCAAAATACAGTTTCTGTATTGTATTTGATAACTAACTGGGATTTAAAAAACCCCAAAAACCAAAAAAAAAAACCAAAACCCAAAAAAACCAACAAACCATTAAGCAGCCATATCAAACAGAAATTGGAAGCTGCTGTGAAATTGTATCTAATGGAACAACTCTCCATGCATGATAGTCACAGAACTATTAGATTGGCAGATTTTCTCTTTTGTCTCCTTAAAGGGTTGTGAGCACAGCAAGCAGTCTCTGTTTGCTCTGAGGCATAAATCACTGTGAAAACAACATCTTACTCTGATAAACTGGTTTAGCCACAGAGCTTCCTTTGGTGCCTCACATAGCTTTTAATTGTATTCTAGTTTCTCTTTAGATAAAAGATTTTCAGGTAATGAGATAAGATATATTTGTTATTAATCTAGTGCAGTGGTGATCTGTGATAACTAAGTTATTCCTGGAGAAAGGAGGGAGAAAAGCTAGAGATATACAGGACCCCACAATAATGGACTATGTTTGTAATATTTAATCTATTGTCTATTGCATAAATGTGTGAATATACAATGTTTATATAAATCTAAAACAAGGTATAGATAGAGAACTATTTATCGAATTCTTTATAGCAGATATTACTTTAAAAGTGTGGCCTATGGAAGAGTATGTATGTTATATTCTGTGCCTTCCACAGTAAAGGTTGCATGACATTACCCTATCAGTTTTTGCTCTTGTATAATGTTAAAAAAAAAAAAAAAAAAAAAAAAAAAAAAAAAAAAAAAAAAAAAAAAAAAGATGGATCTGGACAATATCTAATCTCAAGTTGCAAAATTTTTTGGTGAGGTTTTTTTCCTGTTTTTTATACAATCAATGGTAATTTTTTTTCTTATTACTGTATAATAAATTCTTAGAGGAAAAATTGCATGTGCTCAGCAAACCTGTATGATACTGATCAACAAAGAAACTGTGCAACATATAGTTTACTTTTAGAAAGCTGTAGATTACTGTGAATAGATATTATGAAGCTACTTCCAGATTTGTTTCTTCCTGTGTTGTCATGTATGCTGCCCTCTGCAATGCTGCACACATCCTCAGGTGTATGCAACATTTATAATCCTGGATAAAAAATGAGAGTTGCAGACATATTACACTGGATGGACAATAAATCAGTTAAATCTCTGCTCCTTTTTTAAGCCTGAATGTGATGAGGTTCAAATTTGGAGATTAACACCCCCTTCCTGATGATAACAATTCCATCTCTAGCTGATTGTTTTCTGAAGTGACATACATGCCTGTCCCCATTTTCCCTCTGTTTAGAGTCATATATTATTTTGTATTTCAGACAAAGCAGATAAGAACCCAATTCTTTATGATCTGATAGGTTACAAGTTCTAAATATTTAGGAATGAAAGAAATACAATAGTTGTCTACTTTGATTCAGTTATGGGAGATATCATAATAGTTGATTACTGGAATAGGTCTCCTGGTGCTGAGGAAAAATTTACTCTTGATGAAACTTAAATCATTGAAACTTTTTCCTTCTTAAACAAAAATTAAATTTATGAGTCTCCAAAAAAATTATTATTTTTTGCTCTTCTTAATTCTTGCTTTACTAGATAGGGACTTACATAACCCAATTATTGTTGTCATTCTGGAAGACTGATTGTCTAATTTTTCTCTGGACGTCTTAATTGTTATCCCTTGAGTTATCTTGGATGTGACACAGCTTTCTCCTAATGGTCCTCATGATTAATACATTTGCTGATAAAAGAATGCTGTAAATGTCCTAAAAAAAATGTGCTGTCCATCCAGTTCAGCATCATTTCTGCAGAAAAGCTGTTTGTATTGATCAAAACTAAAGTGAATCATAGATAGTGAATTTGAGGTGAAGACCTCTTTGCAGTTCTCAGTAAATATTAGATTAGGATTTCAGATATAAGATTTTGTTTGTTTTCAGTGTTTCTTCTTTTGTGGCTAATTTATAAATTAAGCACACAAGAAAAAGTGTACAAATAAAGGCTTGACTTTTTTTTTTTTTTTTTTTTTTTTTTTTTAATTTTATACATTTATAACTAATATGAAACTACACATCCTGTTTTGGCTGGCTCCAGCTATTCCATGGCAGAAGTGTATCAGCTCCAGGCCATCACTTGTTTGATTGCCCCTGAGAGTGAATGCTTGAGGATGACCATTGCCTCAGATTTGCCAGCTGATATAATAATTTGATCACTCCCTAGTCTACTATAAGGAAAATAAGCCAAGTTAGATTTAACATTTGACTGAAAGTTTATGAAGCAGATCAAGTAGCAGATTGGGAAGACATGGCATGAGACATGGAAAGATGATGGAAACCCAGACTAATACCTCCTCAAGGGCACACCATAACCTGAGGAACTCATTTGTTTGTGTGGTTAGATGCAACAAGGTTTTTGTTATCTTCCTTGACAGGAAACCTTTATTTGGAAACTATGTAAAAGGAGACCTCCGGGCTCTCCCTCTACTCTTGTTGCTGATTTCTGCGTTTGCATTGCAGGGTTTGAAATGGTGCATTTCAGTACTCTGTATTCACCTACTACATCCCACAACAGAAGGAAAGTTCTTGTTTTCCAGGTCCATGAGGGAACAGTAGCATTGCCATTTTTTCAGTAATTTTTACATGCCTGGCAAAATGGGGCAAATATATCAGTAGTCTTGAGCAGTAGGACCCAAATCTTTTTTCAGTTGGGTAACCATATCCATTTAATCACAGTTCTCTCTTTCAGCTGCTCAGCTGGTAACAGACCTTTAATAGCAATTTACATTTAATCTCATCACTGATCGATCCCATTCACCCAGTTAACACCTCTGTCACAGAACAATGAAGGTATTCTCTAAAATATTGTTCTTGGCTAAATAGGATCAATTAAATATAAGTGTCTGTTACTTTTCTGTGTTTCAATGTGTCTGATCAGCTGCTAGCTCTTGAGCTGCCTTGAATTTTATAGTGTGCCATCACATACATTTTTCCTTTTATCTGAAAGTGAATAATTTGGAAATCAAATGAAGAAATTTTTTTTATTAATATTACTAATAATTACTGTTATATGGCCTTTGCCAATAATGGCACCATTTTGTAATCTGGGGATTCATGATGGTGTTATTCAAATAGACTTTGACTTTAAACCATTAGAGGTTTGACAGAAGTCTCCTGTTCTTCTTATCTGTCAGAAACAAGTCAACCTGAACAACAGCCACTTTGCCTCCTAGTTGAGAGTTACATATATATAGGCTTGCATCCTGGAAAAATCAATGCAAAATGATTCATCTGATTCTAGGGAGTGTTAAGAAATTTAAATGACAAAGTGTTAGCTACTGCTCTTAAGGCACAGTTCAGAGCCAGAAATATTTATTTCTGTGTATGACAACATAGTGTTTTAAGAAGCCTTGGACTATTGCTCTAATCTCTAGTCCATGTGAGAGTGAGCTGATCTCAGTCTTCAGTTCTGGAGTTAGTATTTTAAAGTCAGAAGAAACCAAATTGTTACCATGACCATGCCTGGTTGCCAGTATGGAAAACAGCACATCAGGTGAAGTGTCATCCCTTCACATTTCAGTGCACATGGACAGACAGGAGCTGTAGAATGAACTATGCAGAGGCCAAGCAACAGGTTTCAAAGGAACTTTCATCTGAAGAGAAACATTTTTATGGAAAGATGTCTTCAGAATAGTGATCACATCTGGCTTTTCAGATCTTGATTTAGCATGTAAGAAGGGTTAAGTTTGCCTAAGCCTTAGACTTTGATTTTTACGTCCCTGCAACCTCCCAGCAAAAGCTCACAACTACTTCTTAAGTGCCTCTTAATAGTATCAAATATTCAGGCATATGAACCTTCATCAGTGAAAAGAGCCAGGGTTATTTTCAATGCTGTTTGAGTGGTTTCTTTTGAAAATGACTGCACCCAGACAGCTAATGTGATCCAGAGTCTAGAGGGTTGTTGCCTGTTCTCATCCACACTGCTTCTGTAGAAGCACAGGGATCTCATAGTTGTGAGAAGATCACTGCCAGGCAGTGCTTTGAACAAAGCAAGATTAGAGACACAGCTGACTTTTATATTCAGTAGCCCAGTATTCAGATGTAGGACACTGAAATCCGGTTCTGTTCACTGCCAATGTGGGAAACCAATTAGTGAGCCAATGATGAAGGATAAACTCTGGCTCATGTCTCTTCAAACATGGCTGAACCAGTGTCTCTTCTCTTTCACACTCTGCACACTGCACATAAAGTGTTTCTAATGTTTGCCATTATCAATGTCATTCATCTCACATTTATTGTAAAGAAAGTTTCAGAACAAAGAAAGACCTTCTGTGTCTTTTTGAGCTCTGTTTTTGTTTACCCAACCATTTGTATCTGAGACAGGATAGTTCAACAATAACACTGACAGATCTGAATATAGCTGAACATTGAATTGAACATACACTCTCGTTCCTTCGCTTTTAATCGTTTTGATTCTCCAGTTGGGCTTCCTGGTATGGCCACAACAAATACTTTTTGTAAAGCTTGTGATCCATGAAACCTGGGGTTTGGTGGCTTTCTACAGGGAATACCTATGATGTAAAAACACAGATGAGACACTCCTTAACAGGCGTCTTCAATAATACCTGAGACAATTTTGTAATTTTGTCCTTTTTTGAATGCCAACACTTCCTAGTAACACCCAATTATTTTGAAAATGCTTTATGTAGGGAAAGACATTACTTCTAGGCCTTTTGATCCTGCTTATAGTATTTTGTTCAGGAGACTATTTTGTTAAAACAGGAAGTTACCAAAATCTCAACTAGATGCTGCATTTTAGAGAAACTATTGTTATATGGGAGTGTGGAAGATTATTCCAAAGGCTGACACTTAGTGTAACCAAAACCCTGTGTTGCTTTTAGGGCTTTTTGGCCTTTTGTTTCGCAGTGAATTTTTTTGGTTGGTTTGGTTTCTTCCCTATTGGACCACTAGGAGTTGTTTTTACTCATTCTAAGCCATTTATTTGCTACTGAAAATACGAATAGACACATTATGGTGTTAAAAACACACGTTTAAGTCTTTCTTATTCATGAATGTAGCTAAAAACACATAGATGAGGCTCAATTGCTAAAACATACGTTACCTTAATTGCCTGAGCAATGCTGGACACATTTGGGACACTGAGAAGACCTTCCAGCTTGACAGCCCAATAAACATATGAAATAGTAATCCATTAGTATTGTACATAAACTCACAAATATGTGCATTTGTTATTGCTAGCTATAATATTGCTAAGTACTTATTCTACCTTAATCCTCTGTTTTGTTTTGTGTCTAAAATATATTAGCCTAGTAATAATGACAATAAGCATTCTTTTATCTAATTTGTTATCTTATTGTTCTATTTCACAATCCTTTAATTTCAGAAAGTCAGAATAAGGACACAAATCAGGACTAACTATGACCAATTTTCTATTTTGATGTGACAGTTCTCTTAAGAATGTTATATTGTTTTACAGTACTAAAACAATACAGAAATGAAAAGCTGAAGGAAATCAGTAGTAAACACTTAGTATTTTAGAATAATATACATTAGATACTGTGAGATCTCCTGGATTGGAAGATGCAGGTATTTCATTTGTATTCTGCTTAGTGTATGGCACACTGGGTCAAATGACCTAATCTGAGGTCTGTAAACAGTGTTTGGAAACAGATAATTCTACTAGACAACCATAACATAGAAAATTAACTAGACATCTTCACAGCCGGTAAAAGATATGCAATACAGAAAATGTACAAGCCAGGAAACTTATTCTTCCAGGAAGTTTTTTTTTCCACATACTTTTGGTGGAAGATAAATTCATGGGCCCTGATGGAATGCATCCACGAGCACTGAGGGAGATAGCAGAAATCATTTTAAGGCCATTGCCCGTAATCCTTGATCCATCAGGGAGACTTGTAGAAGCACCAGAAGACTTGAGAAAAGCTAATGTCACTGTCTTCAAGAAGGGCAAGAAGGAGGACCCAGGGAGCTATAGGCTGGTCACCCTGACTTTGATCTCTACAAAGGTGTTGTAGCAGCTAATCCTGAAAATAATTTCCAGGCTCATTAAAGACAAGTAAACCATGAGGAGCACTCAGCATCGCTTCACTTGTGGAAAGTCTTGTTTTACCAGCTTGGTAAACATCTTTGATGAAGTGACTGGCCTGGTAGACTTGGGGAGAGCAGAGGCTGAACTACAGTAGTGCCTGTGACACTCTCTCCTATAACAGTTCCATAAAGGAGCTGTTGATGGATGAGCAAACAGTGAAATAGATTGAAAATTGGCTGAATTTGTTGATGTCAGATGGTGGCAATGAGCAGCACAAGTCTGGTTGGATGCCAGTGACCAGCAGTGTATCTTAGGGGTCAATACTGCATCATATCCTGTTTAGCATCTTCATAACAATGAGTGATGGATCAATGTACCCTCAGAAGATTTGCAGATGACACCAAACTGGGAGCAGTGGCTGATATCATGGCCAGAGGGCCATGCTGCCTTCCAGAGGGACCTTAATGGTCAGAGAGAGAGGCATCAGGAAACTTAGGAAATTCTGAGTCTGAAGAGGAACAATCCCAGGCACCAATACATGCTGGGGGTACCCCAGCTGCAAAGCAGTTCAGCAGAAAATGACCTAGGGGTCCTGGTGGACACTAGGTTGGACATGAATCAGTAATGGACTCTTGATGCAAAGAAGGCAAATGGGCCATAAGGATCATTCAGGTATCAGAGTACCTCACATGTGAGGAAAGGTTGAAAGAGCTGGGGCTCTTCAGCCTGGAGACAAGAAGGATGAAGGAAGATCTTAACTGTATTAATAAATACTTAAAGGGAGGGTGCAAAGGAGATGGAGCCAGGCACTGGCAATGGACACAAACTTAACCACAGAAGGTTTCTTCTGAACATCAGGAAATTTTTTTTACTCTGAGGATGACCTAGAATTGGCACAGTCTACTCAGAGAGGTGGTTGCCTCCCTCCTCAGAAATATTCAAAAGCTGTGCAGACATGGCTATGGACAATGTGCTTCAAGTGGCCCTGTTTGAGCAGCAGGATTGGACCAGATTACCTCCAAAAGGCTCTCCCAGCCTCAACCATTTTGAGTCTGTGATTTATTATTATTATTATTACTATTATTATTATTATTACTCTAGTCACTGATATGTTTCCATAGAAAAAATGTCCATCCTCATTATCAGTTGTGTATAATAGGCCTTACAGCACAAATAACTTTCACTGACTGACAGCCCCAAGCCCCAGTCCTCCCCACAAGTATATACAAGCTCCTACCATCTTAAGTAAACTGAGTAAAAAGGATTATGTGTTTCAGACAGAAAAGAAAAATATCCAAAAGTGAATTAAAATTCAATAACAAAATTTGATCAGGTAATTTTGTTTTAAATCCTCCCATCTGTGCAACCAATAATCACAACTGGTATAATTATCCAATTGTTGTTCAGTAGATAGCAATCTTATTACTGTAAACAAAATACTGTGTTAACATTAATAGCTTTTTAATGATGTCTTTTGTGCAAAGGCTACAAAGCACCTAAAATTATCAACTAAAATTAACAACTTGGAAAATAATGTTCTGTATACCTTAGTTTTACCCACTCTTTCCATCTGGCTGGTAGAGAAATGCAGAGCACATCTATGGACTTCCAGTCCTCCTCATAACATTCCAAAAACCTCTGTCTATTTGCAGATTATCCCCCTCATATGAACTAGAAACATGACATCACACAACTCTATAAATATGTCTAGTTTATATCTTCTGTATAATTATAATTTCAGTCATATTTTTCTGACATTTACTGTTCAAATATCAATAAATCTTTTACATTATTGTCTCTTTGTAGCATCTATATCTAACCCTTTTCGTATTTTTGGTTTGATTTGGTTTTTAGGGTTTTTTGGACTCATAACAAAACTAGTTTATCTGTTAGCATGGGCACTGGATGTTCTTCTTGGACAAAAAACTCCAAACAATAAAAAAATTTTATAAACCATTACCATAGCTTTCTGTCCTGTGAGTATTTTCTGTACATTATTCTCATTGCACTCTATCCTTGTATTTTATTTCTCTCTCTCACTTCCCTTAAGCTCTTTCAAATTACCAATAACAATGACACTCTAAACAGGAAAAAATACAGGTAAATAGGTCTAATCTTCTGCTGGCTGTTCATCCGCATTGTGCTAACAACTGCTAATGCTAGAACGCTGCTTCTGCAAAGTACTTATTCAAGTTGGTAATTTAAAGGCACTTTGCTAGTTTATAGACCATGAATGTTTTGTACTTAAATAAAAATCTGGTTCACTAATCATGTTAGTGATGGTATTTTCTTCTAGAACAGAACACATATCCCCAGCTCATACTAGCTGAAGACTAGATGTGACAGAACTCTAGAGAAATCCACAGAAGGTGAACGCAAGTAACTGCTTCACACGTCAACAATGCCTCTTTCATCTTGTAATTTGCAAATTTTCTGGGGATAACAGTTATTTTTAGGTATGTTTGACTGACATAAATTTTAAAACTAGAAATATCTTTACAGCTGCTTGAAGTACTATCCTAGGAAAGGGATCTTTTTCCTTCTGATTACAGCATTACCACAGTTAGTCATTTAACCCCTCGTGTCCAGATACATGTTTAGCAAATTACTGGTTTTTCTTTAACTCTGTATTAAAGTCATGTTTTCTTAAACCACTTAATTGTGTATTTTGACACAATTGCTCAGGTTTGAACTTCCCTCTCTCCATTTGTCCCAAAATACTTTAAATACTTTAAATACTTGTTTCACTTATACCCTGTCACATGAAAAGGGGAGATTACCTCAAGCGTAGGGAGATTTATTCAACCCTTAGTATTTGATTTGTCTGTCAGTGCCCCAAGAGAGCAGAGTGTTTCCAGAAGGGTATAAGGAGAAGGAAATAGACCTCCAGGAGCTCTAGGAGCCCTGTCCCACCTGAATTTGCACAGCTCCTTTCCAAGGTCCCATGGCAGAGAGCTGCATAGTCAGTGAATTGTGATTTACTTCAGTGCCTCTGTTTTTCTGAGACTTGGGTCTTGCTGGGGGAGTAACCAGCAACTCTTTTCCCTTCATGCACCTTACGGGGATTATCATTACTCTTATTTTGCCTACACTATCAGAAAACCCTGTGCCTGACCAGCCTCTCAGCACCCCATGGTGGAAACCATTCACTGAGCAATCCTGCTCATTCAGCGGGTGGCTCGATTGACTTACTCAGGGACACACCAACAGCATAAGGGAGACCCTTCAGCAGGTCTTCCAATTTGATGGTCCCTTAGTGGGTCTTTCACTTTACTCAAGTATGTTACCCACTTCCAGCCACTGCCAGCACCCATGAAGGACTCACATGCAGAATTTGAGGAATAACACTCTTTATTAATAGAAAATTGTGACAGGTTAAAGTTTGAGGATTGCTGGTGAAAAGATCTTACTGCAAAAAAATTCAAAGTAATACATATACAAGCTGTATTCCCCACTAAAATATTCAGAACACAAAGAGTATGGTTTTTACCCAATAGGTGTTTCTACGGGTGAGATGACAGGTTCAGCCCATCGACTGATCCCAGCAGTTATGATGGAGTCTTCTCTAATCTTTCCCTATTATCAACTTATTTTTATATTATTTTTTCTGTTTAGGTGGAGCTTGAGTGACTCTAGTCATCCATATCTTTTTTACTGATTAGTGCAAAATTCTCCCACTTTTATCTTAAAGATACAGTCAATAAAGTACAGAGCACATGCCCAGGGAGGAGTGGTCATATCCCAGGACAGGGGTAACTTTGGGATGGAGGTGTGCCTTGATATTACAGTTAGGTTACAATGAACCAAGCTCATTGGAGGAGAGCAATTTTACCACAGCTTCTGGCTCACCAGCAGGCCATCTCCCCTGCCTGCCCTGGCTGACAGGTGCTGGGACACTTCTCAGCTGCAAAGGAGCATCAAGTTCCCCTCCCTGCAAGGATTTCAACAGAGCTGGGCCACGATGTCTCCACTCTGTTCCCCTCTCTGTTCTGTCCTCCTCAGCAGGAGGCATGGATGCAGATCGTGGATGTGAGGAATCATTATGGAATAGCTGTTGAGCATGCCAACTGCTACAGGGAGCAGTAACTCTATTTTACCCTGTAATTTACAGTTACAACTCCTGTTAGACTGCAAATACAACTTCTCAGTTTCCTCTAATTTGACCCTCAGCCATCTTTTCATATAAACCTTAACCTGAAGTTCATGAAAGCATTGCACAGAAGGACGTATCTTCAGAGGAGTCCTTCGCTGAGCTGTAGGAGTGTCTATTTAGGAAATTAGGAGTGTCATGTAGGTAGGAGTGAATTTTCTGTCTGTGAAATAGTTCATCCAAAGGTCTATTTCAAATTAGAGCAGTTTGGCCTCAGGGCGTAAAAATCAAAACCAAACACAGAGTTAGCACTGTGATTATATTAGTTACCAAGAGTGGGTGAAGGAATGAATACTGCTTTTTCGATAAAGGTATTAGTTGTTTGAAATTTAACATTCCCAAAAGACCTACTTTAGTGTTGATAATTTCCCTGAACTTCTTTAGTAAATTTGGACAACTGAGCTCCTCTAAAGGCTGGGATGAGAAATCAGTGTATATATACACACATGTATTCCTCCAGGAGGTGCTCAGAGAAGTGATAGAGGTTTGTTTCCCTAGTTTTGTGACAGTAACTCTCTTAACCTCATTCTATTGTTGACCATTGCAATTTTAAGACTTCTAGTGAGTCTGAAAAGGTAATTTTGGCTGTGTTTTGACTTTTTCTTTAATGCTAAAATAAAATAGTACAAATCAAACATAGCAAATAACATTTAATTCTTACTGATATGATTAAAAAAATTAATTGTGGATTAAAAGAAATGTCATCTATACATACTCATGGAGTATTTAAATTCCTTTAGTTGCTGTATATCACTGAAAAAATATCTTCTGGACATTTTCAAACAGTTTTAATTTTTTCAATCAGTTTTACTGTTTTTCACGTATATGTAGATTTAAGGAATTCCATCAAAAACAAGTACTGACATTGCCTTTGAAATGTACTTCAGTGTAATTCTACAGTCCACATTTAAGGCATGGGAAATAAGATGAATAAGAGAATATACTTGTTTAGTATATTCATGGTTGGATTGTACCAGTAATCTTGACATTGCATTGTGTAAAAGGAAAGAGAAATTTTTGGGTGAGATAGGTAACAACTATAGTTATCACTGGTATGTGCTAAATATGAACTTTTGATTATGACTATGAATTTGAACATTGACTATGGAGAAAATTATAATACTTTTTCTAATTCTGAATTCTAATGGAGAATAATAATTAAACAAATAGACAAAACTTCACCCAATGCCTGGTTTGAAGTCAGTTTTATTTAAGAGGATTTAAAAGAAAAGTGCCAAATCTGGAGCTTTCTGGTTCAACTGCAGTAATATAGTTGTGTCTTTGAAACATACATCACCACTAGAAGGTACTGCCGCAAAGAAAATTTTTAAAAATCCCATTTTTTGAAGTAACAGTAATAAAAGGTAACCAAGATTCCTGGAGTGACAGCCACTGCATTTCTGTTTGTGAAATTTAACAACACAAGATGAGCAGAACACAACGTGACATTACTTCTCAACTACAAATAGTGTACATTCTCTAATTTTACTTCTATGGAACATATTCTCACAGCTGAATATGTTCCTCTTGTATTTAGTCAGGCAAAGCTGTGCTGTGTTGATTCCAGAGTGATATAAAACATTACATTAGACACTGGCATGATCACAGTAGCTTTTGTTGGGATTGGTTGTCTTTTCAGTGCAAACAGTACTCCTGAGCCTGTGACTGTTCTATTCAATCAAATTAATATTACAGTAAACAACAGATTTTTCCTTTGATTATATATATATTTTAGTTTAGTCAATTCTGATGAAAAGAGCTAGGCTTTGTTGGGTTGTGATGTGGTCAGCAAAGCTGGGTTTCTCCACACAACATTCTGATTAAAGGAATTAGCATTATTCAAGATCAATGTAGTACCTAATCAATAGATGACAAAGTGATAACTGGTGGATAACAAAATGTAATCACTAATAGGAAATCACAGAATGAACATAGATCCTCAATCCAATGCAACTCAATGTCTCCATCAGAGACGTGAAGAAAATACAAGCAATTTTCCATCTCAGTTTATAGACTACCAAGAACTGGTGAAGTGATAGATAAAAGTAGGGGGCATTTTTGAATTGAGGGAAACCATTTTTAAGAGGGTCAGAGTCAGAGAGGAATAATGGGCTCTGTCTGCTACCATTTTTCCTAGAGTCAGTTGAAAAGACATAAATATGGAGAGACAAAAGATTGTTGAACATCCGGGAAAGAGGCAATGACCTTGATGAAGATTTAGTGTTTGACCATGCTGCAAAACCACCTGACCATGAATTTCCAAAACCATTAAAAAATTCAAGGGCTAAAATTGGAGGTAGACAAATTTAAAAGGGAAGAAGGACATATTCTAGCAGTGATTAACCTTTTGAGAAACTTCCCTGGAGAAATGATGGAGGCACCTTCATAAAAGTTTTTGAGCTAAGACTCTCTATGTAAAATCTGTACTTATTCATCCAAAAATTATTAGATTCAATGAAGGTATTGCAAGGTGAATTTTTATAGTCAATATTATATAGCAGCTTTAAATAAAAATGCATTAAGGCTCATTTTAACCTTAAGATTGGTGGAAGGAGGAAAAAAAAAGGACTTACACTGGATTTATAATTTTTGTTGAAACTAGTTTTCAAATGAAAAGCTTAAGACCATGCAGGGTTCCTCCCTCTCCCCCAAAATACTGGCTCTGTTTTACATGCTACTTGGGAAAATTGTCAAAAAATCAAAATACAAGTGGATGTTATTTTATGGAGTCACTGTGTTTTTCATGTTACTCCTCTAAGAAAACATCTTGTTTTCACTATCATGAAACTCTAAGTGACTGTGCTCAAAAATTCTCTAAATGAAGGCACTGGAGTACAGAGTGTATAGAATGAATACGCAGTGAAAATACCAGGTCAGAGAAACTGATACAAGATTGAGGATAATACACAGAAAAGAATGAACCTATAATCAAGGGCAATAATGAGAGTAGACTTCAGTATCAGTGCCTCCTCTTATCTTGTCTTTTCCCCCATCCTCAGTGAGTCAAGATGCAACACAGCAAGACCCTCTTGCCCACATTATAGGAAGCCTTATTGTACAAATAGATGGCTTTTCAAAGTGTATGTATGTTTGTAAACATAGGTCAATGTATGGGCCAGACAAATAAGACATATTTCTATTAAAACAGAAAGCAATAGAGAGGCAGCAACAAAGTCCTGTTCCCACTTTTCTAGATTTCCCCATTCTTTTTGATGTGACATATTGCCTCAGTTTAGAAACAACCCATTACTTTACATCACTGCACATCACTTCATTTTTCTACTTTTTCTCCTTCAACATGACTTTCAGATTTACAGAGAATCCACTTTAGAACCCTGCTTTAATTAGGTATTGGTTAATTAATCCCTAAAGCTCCTATGTAACTAATCCCTCATTAAAAAATCCCTATGAAAAATACGCACACTTTTGTTATGTATATTTTATGCTAGCTTCTCTTCTTTTCCTTGCCACATCTCATTCCAGTAGCAAAAAAAAAAAAAAAAAAAAAAAAAAAGACCAAGATATCCTGAGTTCAAAAAGCTAAATGAATGAATTTTAAAAAAATAGTTCAGAATACCATCAGTGAAACTTTGGCCATACTGGCTTAAAACCAGTATGCATTTATTATAGATGTACTGGGGCCAGACATTCAAAACAGAACCTCCAAAATAATTCTAGTGTTATCAAATTTCTCACAAACTTTTTACATTAATCTGAGATATGACTTCTGAGTTATATTTATATGATAAGATCATCAGATTCATAGTAGGGAAGCCAGCTTCAGCATTTGGTATGTATCTCATGTCCTAACTCTCTAGTACTCTGTAAAGTAGCTTGATTTATTTATTAATAAGCAGGTGAAAAACAACGACAGAACAGATGACACTTTTAAGACATGTACAGTATGTGCATCACCAGGAGAGTTGTGTATGGAATGTTCTCATATACAATAATGAGACTTGCTCTTAATCAAGTAATTACATTGGTGTGTGGAGGTTGCCTGGAATACAAATGCAGCATGCATTTGAGGTCTGTCTTGGCATAAAATCTCTGGTACCTAAGTGGATATGTTTATTGCTGCAGTGCAAAAGCAAACTCTATGTGCTCCATGGTTGTGTCAGAGCAACACCTTTAAGAGATCATCTTTCTAAATAAGTACAATATAAAAACATGCCAAGCACATTCTATACTAGACAAATACATTTTATTTCTACTAAATTTTTGTATCTACATAAAAAATGACTTACATGGCTAAAACTAAAAACAAAAAAAGACAAACTTAAACATGACAGCATGGTTTACAACTTTGCTAGTGAATGACCATGCATAAGTCAGAAGCAAAATAAAAGGCAATAAATAAATAAGATGCAAAAACTTCACAGCAGATTACAATTTTAGTGGCCTTTTAATTTTAGGCAATATAACTGTAAGTAGAAGATGAGGTAAGGACACAAGTAGGCAATAGAAAATTTCTAGAATGGGTGGCTAAAATTATTTAGCATCTAAATCATTATTTCATGTGCATGTGTGATTACCCACATGAAACATACAGAATATTTGCATTATTATATATTGATTCTGAAATACGTAGGACTATCAATATTACATGCACAGCAAGGGAGGAAAAGAAGTTTCCTGTAGGATGATGTTAGTCAAAATCAGAGCAACCAGCAATATAATATAAATCCAAATATTCAGAAATTATGATTGACCATATAATTAGTTTAAAACCCATTGCATTTTTTAATAAAATGATCACCCTAAATCTGTAAAAAAAAAAAAAAAAGCTTAAAAAATAGTAAAAAAAGGGGTGGAAAATGAGTTGTCAGAAAGATCTGTAGAGAAATGTTGACAGAAAGAAGGACTGCAGGAGTCTCAGTAGGGTTTTTCCAGTAAGTAATAAACCTTAGGGAAGAGTGAATAGATGTGTACACTCTAGATTTTTGCTCTTTGCATGCATGCCTTGAGAGTTTAAACTCCTTTGTTTTACATAAACTGTTATTTCCTTTAGGAGACTGCACTGTCAAGAGACCCATTGCTCTTTCCCAGAGGGAAAAAAAATCACAGAACTGGAGCTATGACAGATCACAGAGCTCTGGCTGCAGGCCTGATCACCAGAATCACTCTGGCAGCTGATAGTCATGAAACCTGTCTAGAAGCCTGAAGGACTAGAGCTTAACCTTCCCTCAGAGGTGGTGACTTAGAGCCTGAGATCATGAGAGCATCACATTGGCAGCTCCTAAAGAAACCTATTTAATAGATCTTTCCCAGACAGCTTGCATATGTACGTCAAAAATAATATGAGGAATGATACCTTCAGCTGTCCTCAGAATAGGCCAATGTCTTTTCCAAAGATCTCATCTTCATGATTTTTTTTGTTTTGTTTTCATTAAAGAGCTGCAAGCAGAATGTTAATATGCTAACTAGGACTATTTGGTAATTTGAAAAAGTAACTTGAGTATCATTCTTTGATTAAGGACAATAGATTCTTTAGATAATTGCCTATGTAAGGTACATCTGTATTTTGCAAGCACTATTGATGCTGTGCAGTTATTGCACTCCTTTGCTTTGATTTAGTGCTCATCTTGAAACCAGCCAAGTCTATTTCAAGAGACAGTATCTTGTGAACAGTGATCAAAGTGTAAATTTATGCAAATTCAATGCTTCACCTTAATTACCTTGATGGTGCTTGTCAGCAGCCTTTTCCATGCTTTCACTGATTAGCAAGCTATCACAAATAATTATTATTTCATCTGCAATTACAATGATGCAGTTCACTGGCTTATTGCCCAGCCACAGTATTGCATCCCGCCCCTCGGCCTGCTCTGCTGGAGTTGTGCCACAATGCACGTCTCAGGAATTAGCATCCCTACTTTATTCAGTCAATCACCTATACTCCTGAACTTTATGATCCCATAAGGCAGGTTCTCTATAACACTTTACAAGTAGGATTACTACATAAAATTGCTAAATATAGCCTGGAAAAAATGTGAGGGCAAGGAAAGGCTGTTTTCTCTTTTCATTTTGTACTATCTTCACTTTCTCTTTAAAATGCCCTTTCATTTATCCCCTCCCCCACCCCTTTTTTTTTTTTTTTTTTTGTCAGCTACTAAGAAAAGAAGAACTTTATCCCAGCCAAAACCAAGGCAGAATTTTACTTCTGCAGATCAACTGATGCTGCTGCTGACAACTGAAATAAGAAATTTAAAGGTTAACAAATTGTTTCCAGGCAGCCCAAGGTTACCACTGTAAAATGGACACTACAGGATGGAAATGTATTTGGTTCCTTCACGTTGGAAGCCTTG
This sequence comes from Phylloscopus collybita, assembly GCA_027886175.1. NCBI lineage: Eukaryota > Metazoa > Chordata > Aves > Passeriformes > Phylloscopidae > Phylloscopus > Phylloscopus collybita. The sequence continues at coordinate 41,190,408 of JAJNNQ010000006.1, read as the reverse complement.
AGTTAATCTGAATATGAGGTGCAAGCAAAGAACAACTCAGGAAGTAAACAAGTACCTGTTCCTTTTTCCAGCTGAGTAATGGAGCAGAAAAACTAACAAGCCCAAGCCCTGTCCCCATTTCAAACAAACAGTTTATTTTTCATTACCCTGGATATGCTTGCATGTATTAAAAAGGGCTTGAAGAATGGGGGGAAGTGAATGGCTGGCTAGTTTTCTTTATGAATGCTTGTCTTAAATCACTAGCTATTGCTTACAAGCAAAAAGAATGCAAATATAAAAGTAAAAAAAGCAATTAAGCAGCAACATATGGTCAAATATGTAATCTCTAAAAGCAGGAATATAAAAGAAAAAGAGACAAAAAATATTGGAAGTGAAGCCTGAAGCAATGTTTCCTTACTTTAACTGAAAACTCTTTATTGACTCTTCAAGGTCAAAAGAAAAACACCTGAAAAATAAATAAACGCTCTAGCTGCAAACTCAAACTAACAAAAGAAATAGAGGATGACACAGAGAAGCCAGAGTTAATGGAAGTCACTAGTTCTAAAATCATAAATGGCAAGTAGCTGTAAAATATAAACCCTTGTATTCCATAAATGGAAAGATACATTTTTTAAGTAGTCCTCAGAAGATGACACAAGAGCTCGAGCAATATCTTAGAATTACTAATCTTATAATTATTAGACCAAAGGAAAGTACTTTAATTAAACCTGTCATAAATTAAAGAGGAAGAATTCCAATTTTTACCAGAAATACCTGCAAGGTCTTAAAGCACATTGCTTACCACCACACATTTTGAAACTACAATATAATGTCCCAGAAAAACAAATTCAGATCAGTAGATAGAAGAGCCAGTATCAATTTAATATGGAAAATTTACACACAACACCACAGATGGTAAACCCATGCTAATCTGTCTATTTGGGCTAGTCAGGTAGGAACAGGTATTTCTAAGGGACATAGAAAAGAAAACAGCATCCTGGCTGGATCCAAGACAGAACCAGAAAAACAAGTCTGTTGAAGATTCATAATTCTACTTCATATTTTGCAAAAAAAACAGATACTAAACCCCAAAGTTAAGAGGTCAGTACATCCGATGACAATTTCTCTTTTGAAAATATGAAGACAAGCAGGTGTTGCAAATCAGCTGTTCCAGTATAACATAAAGCAAAATAATATTACTCTCTGGTAACATCTGTGCTCAGCTGAGTCTAATGAACTCAAGGGAGCTATGCAGTGAAGCATAAGAATCTATAGATGAATGAGTTAAATAACTTCCTACAATCCAACAACTATTTACCAGACCTGTGGTGGGTATGATGGGAACATCTAGCTCACATATGGACATCTAGACTTGAACAGACAGGTGTAGTGCCAGTCAAGTACAGTCTGGCAGATGCAGCACAGGACCTATAGGAGACTTAGGCTTTCTGTTCTGGTATCTATAAGGCAGGTGGAATATCCTACATGATCTTACTAAAACACTGGCTATTTTGGCTTAATACCTATTGGATTAGGTCAAAACCTGCATTAAATCAAATTCTACTGGGTATTGGATGCTCCCACAGTCAAATTTGGTGAATCATCCAAAGCAGAGGAAGATTCTCAAATATTAATAAAAATTCTCATTAGGAAAAAATATACACAGTCATTTGTAAGTAGCCATTGTCTAAGAAGGAGAACTCAGAAAAGAATATAACAAATGGAATCATCATACACTAACATGTAAAAAACCTTTTTTGTAGCAGAGTAATGTTCTTCCAAATTATTTGCTTGTAGGAGGCCATTAACCATTACATACATATATTACTACAAAAGAGAAAGATAGCAAAACAATGTAACAAACTGTTGCCATTTTATGAATTGAAACCAGTTCATAAGCAAAAATTACAATCTCAAAATTGTTTTATTGCCTCATCATTGGGAAGCCATGTTCAATAATTATTTGAGAACATTCCCCCGTATGTTAGAAAATCCCTGCAATCATGACAGAAAGAATAAACGGGTATTTGTGGAATTGCACAAGGAAAAAAATGATCTGGAAATACATTTCTTTGCCTACTTCTGGGAAAAGTGGTCAGAATTTCTCTTTCACTGATGGGGATAAAAATCCTTCCTAACATTAAAGTGATCCTGAATTAATCAGCTGAAATAGAATGCACTGGTACACAAGATATATTTTGCATAATGAAAAATGCAGCAAGGCATGTTTGAAATAATTTACTAAAAGATCAGTAATTTTACCCAATGCCCTAAAGCTGAGGAAGTTTGAGATAGAAAAGAACTATATAATCTAATAAAGTTCATTCCAAAGTTTTCTCAATTGTGCATTAACTGGGGCTTTGGTCAGCCTACCTTTAAGCGCATAAATGAGGCTATTTTCTGGGTTGGAAAATATTCCACACCTTACCAGAACATAGATAGGAAGCTGTTCCAGCTATTTGTGCTTCAGTCATGTCATCTCACTTCTTCACTGCTATGTCCCCTTGACAGCCATGAGGGTAAACATGAGGGTGCTGAGTATTACTATGGTGCAGTAAGCATGGGTAGCATACATTCCTGAAGTTATTTCCATCACCCTTTGCAAAGGGAAATGCTTACAGCTCAAGCTTTGCTTGTGGGTAATCCTACACACCAAAGAATGAGATGCACACTAATAAACTGCTTTGCCCCACTAGGTTTGATTTGTAAACCACTTCTACTGACTGATGTTCTTTGCAATCTGTAGCACTGTACCTGTGGAGAAGAATTTTTATTAGCAAGAAAATGCAGATGAGTACTTAGTGCAGAGTGTATTGATGATATAACAATTTGTACATAATAAAGGTGAGTGAGCATTTGCTAATAGAATTATTTATTTTACTGACTAAATCTATTTCATATAAATCTGTTTACTAAATCTGCTTTAGACTGTCATTTGTTCATTGTCCAAGAGCAGAAACCCTATCATCAAAAACCTAGGAGTTCATGTATCCTCTCTGTTTATACTAATAGGATTTTATCTGTGGTTCACCGGCAGCTTGACATTGTACTATACAAATCCATTTTGCATTCTGCTGGCTTCACCTTTACCTGAAAGCTATAGTAAAAATACATTATGCGGAATTTTCTGTTGCATTTGTCTTTGACCTGCTGTCTTTATCTTCCTTGAGTATCTGAAAAACTTTTCTTACTAATTGCTTTCCATTTCCTTTTTTATTTTGAAATAATCTCTGACATAAAAGATTTTAAATTGGGCAAACATAAATATCCTCTACCTGGAAACCTGGAGACAAAATTAAGAAGTATCCTTCCATCATGGCTCTAAAGTTCTGTTGACCATTTGTTTGTTTTGTCAGCCAGCCTTCAGATTTCTCAGTCAGAGGCATTCAGTGATTTTATTGACTCATTCCTCTACCTCATTGGCTAGTTTTAACAGCCATTATTAATACAGTATTTGACCTATGTAGCTCATAAAACCATTAATATATTCCCTGTACGCCCTGCACAGGCTGCAAGGTTATGTCTCTTCTACCACACAAGCTTGGAGCTGGCTGCAGCACATTGCTATGTGCTGAAGCCCAATCTACTGACCACCTGCATTGCATTTCTACCTCCAAACCTGGACCAAGGGTGTAGGAGAAGAACAGGTTGCCTGGTGGCGAATTAGCCAGGGGATGGGTTAGAGCTAAGATTCCTGCACAGTCAGTGATGTGCTGGCAGAGCCTGATGGAGCATTCCTTCAAAACCAAGCCTGAGTTTGATACTGCCAGTATACAAAAGGCAGTGCAGACAAAGCCTCAGTCAGCCCTTTTTCATCATTCCTCAGTTTAAAGCGATGTCTTCAGCGCCAGATGTTACAACAGTGGATTCAGAGCAGTTTCAAAGGGCTCTAATTCTGCCCAGTCTATTGGAAGATGAGGTTATCTGGGAAGACCCCACATCATCCCCTGAAAATCTGTTTCAATAGAAGCACAGACAAAATTTATTCCTACAGCTCTGGCAAAAGGTCGATAAAAACCTCAACCCAACTTCAGAATCATAACATGGATATTCAGAGATAGCCATCTGTCACAAACAGCTACTGCAGCAACAGAAACAATATTGAACCTGAATTTCTGTTAGCATTTCCTTCTGCTACACTATCACAAGCACAGGTGCCTTGTGATGCTGGCCATATTCTTTCAGAAAACCAAAACATTTGAAGTCACCCTTAACAAAAGCCTTAGATGCAGACAGCTGCTTTCTAATGAATATTAAATTTCAACTGAGATTATTTCCATTAAATTTTATCAAAACCAAACGTGTTCTTCTAGTAATGAGACATTTAAGACCCTCAAGTATCTCTTTCTAGAGGGTTTATAGAAAGTAAATGGTATCCAGGAAAAGAACTGCCATTGAAACCGTTTGCTAGATTCCTTGTAAAAGCTCAACGAACCAAAATGCAGCTCAGGATGATTTTTCTGTGCAATTCCCAGCAGCATACCCTGACTGTTCTGCAGATGTGTCTTTGCCATAGACAGCAACAGTGAAGTGTGGTGAGTCTCCTTACAGGAAAATCAGAAAAGATGATGGATAGAAAGGAACTGAATCAGGCTGAAGTGCTTGACAACAGCAGGTGCTATGTTATGGGGGCAGAAGGGTAACAAAGGAGTTCAGTCTGCAGAGAAATGTTGATTTATACTTAGGCTCAATCAGACTCTGGACAGGTTGTGGACCTGTTCATATATGATCTTTCTGATAAAATTGTGCTAAGATGACTCTCTCAGAAGCAAAAGAAGTAATTTCCTGTAATAGTCTATTACTATTACTGCAAATGGCTTCTTGTCTTATAAAATCTTTCTAAATATCTCCACTTGTGCTATGTTACACAATAGGGTCTCAATCTCATTAAATTTTGCAATATGAATGCAAATACCTGTAGTAGCATATGGACAGAGAAAATACTTTTTTTTTCCAATATAATCTTCTTAGTTAACAAGTATACTAACTTATTCCTGTGTGTACCTAGTAGTAAAATTTTACTCATCTTTCAAAAACTTGGAGTACATAGAACATCCATCTGATAAGAAAAGTCAGTCCCAGTAGAATGTTCCAAAACCAATCCTAAGCAAGCACCTTTATCATTCATCAAATTGAAAATATTTCACTGAGACTATTCAAATTCAATAAATTTTAAAGAGCTGTTGACATAGTTTTGACATAGGTCTTTGAGAAACAAAGTCCTTGTCTCCCTTCCTCTATAATGAAAAACCTTGACAGTGTAGGTTGGAGAACCCTGCTTTGAAGAAAGCGAAGAAAAATCACAATTCAAAACCCTGGACCATGTGAGAATGCTGTCCTTCATTTTCATTCTATTCTTAAATTACTTGGCCATTTGTTTTTTTTTTTTAACAAAAGCCGTAAAGTTTGGATAAGAAAAAAAATAGAATTTTCAGGCAGCATGAAACAATGTACACTGCTATTTCCAGACTGCTTTATCTTTCCAGTTTCTTTGAACTGCAGAAGACAGTACTTTCTGAGGCCAGATATCCCATAGATAAACAGATAAATCAGTGTAAGTGGTTTATTAATTTAATTTTATAGTTCCTAAACCCACCTGTCATCCTGACAGCTAAATGCTGACTATGGAAAATTAAAACACAAAATTAGAACCAAGCAAAAACAGTTAATCAAATGCTAAACAAAATAAATGGATCTTGCATCCTGCCCTGAATTCATTGAAATTAATAATTGATTAGATTCTACTCCATTGCTACCTGCTTACTAGTTAATAACACAATCTAGTAATCTTAAGTTTTCATGTTTCCATTCCTAGCTGTGAGGTACAATAGGCAACAGAAAGCAATTTAGACAGTACCATTATTTATCTTCAGACTAATTTATTAGAGATACTTTTAAACAGGTTCACTTATTTTCCTTTATCCAGTCTTCCCAAGATAATGAGTTTATGTGATTGGAAGAGGTTGGCTTTTTAGGAGAAATGGGAGGAAGTTGAATCATCTTTGGGTAAGCCAACTGTTGAATCTGATAGTATCCAAATCCACTCAACTGAAGCTTCACATTGTGAATTACACTGAGAAACAACTAAGGAAAACACCTCTCTGCTTGCTTTGTGGGAGACTTTATAGTTGAAACTCTCACGGTGTTGAACAGCTAAGTGAACTCATACAGAGAGATCTTACAGATATCCCAGCTATAGGAAAGCTTTAATTGAAGTTCATGATCCTATTAAAAAATCTGTAGGAATTTCAGTTTAATTCTTTTTCACACTCATGACAGCACTTTCCTATTAGAAAAGACGCTTGTAGCCCGGCGAGAGAAATGGCCTGAAGATCAGGATCCTCTAGAACACGTGGTTTATTGGTCGTGGAAATGCAGCCTGACTAGGGAAGAGGGTCCAGGGATCCAGTGCAGAGTCCAAGGGAAGGCACGCAAAAGAGGGGGAACTCTCTGTTACATTCTATTTTAACCCCTTCTATCGTGAATATGCTAATGAACATTAACCAATCACCTATAGATACAAAACCTACAGAATCTACATACAGCCTATGGGAGCTACAACATTATAATACTACTCTACATACCAAAACTTGTGAAACCCACCTTATCTCTGATACCTGAGAAGGCGCAGCCTTTCATTCATCCTTTTGTCTTGTCAGGGGTGTCACTGACCCACCCAGCCAAGGCCTTTCAGCTGCTTAATCACCTTCTTCCTGTCCATGCTTAAAGCTCAAACTTTGCTTTTAATTCTATCTCTCTTGTGGGTTTCATAGTTTTAGAATCTTTTACTATTAAATTATCTCTACAAGGCCTAGCTACTTCATCCTCCCCAACATCTCCCCCGTTCTGTTGAATCACTAAGATACTGGAAACTGTCTTATTCATTACTCTTTTCACACAATGAAGTATACAGGGAACTGCTAATAAAATAACAACTATAACTATTAGAATAATTAAACCTATTTTACAAAGTTCCTTTAGCCAAGGTGCAAAGCTCAAATTGTCAAAGAAATTGTCTAGCCATGATGGGCTATCTTTAGTGATTTGGTTGGCTAGATCTCTTAAGTCTTGTAACTGTTTTTGGATGGAAATAGAATGATCAGGTAGGTTAATGCAACATAACCCTTTAAAATCTTCACATCTATGCCCATGGACTAACAAAAGGTAGTCAAGTAGGACCTGAGGGATAGTAATAATATGGCCAGTATTTGTCTAAGGGCACACCAACTAGGCAGGTTGAAAAGGGTCTTTCAGGGTTGCTGTTAGATAAGCAGATTGTGTCAGCAGGCTTGGCTAAAGCAACCCAGACATTTGTCTTTGGTTGACTTACAGGTAAAGCATTACTATAAAAACAAAAATAAAAGGGTAAAAACAACATGCATTCAGGTAAATAATAACAGTTCATTTGCTTCTTGAGCTTCTTTTGGTAGACAATCTTCTCCTGATGATTTCTGCGCAGTTCAGATCTGGGTGCTTGCCTCTTGGCTTTCACTTGCAGGGTTGCTGGCATTATTTCAATGTGTGGTGTCTCATTTTGAACTGTGGGAGCTGTTCTGAGAGCTGGAGGGACTGTAGGGCTGCTGGGGAAGGTGTTTTGTGTCGGGAATAGTGGGTTAGTGTTTATAGGGGCAGGGTAATTATCAGTTTGCCCTTTACTTGTTAATGAAGATATATTATTCCCCTGTCCCCCTCTGTGTATAGCATTAATGGTCATGGAGTTTTGTGTGATAGTCTGGTTTTGTGTTGGGAGAGTAGGACTTCGGGGTGCAGCTGGGCAAGCTGGGGAATACGGCGGCAAGTTGATGGCAGTTGGCTGGAGTGAAGGCAGCGGTGGTTGCTCTGGAGGGGCTGCGACAGGCTGTAGGATGGATGCAGTTTCAGACAGGCGCTGTAAGGCTGTCCTGGTAGACGGAGGAGCAGCAGGTGGGGGCTGAACGGTGGCAGCTGGGAGAAGCGACGGTGACGCAGAGATGCTTGGAGGAGGTGGGCACAGCGACGAAGGCAGATCAGGTGTAGTAGTCAGGTGTGCAGGTGGCAGCGGTGCTGCTCGAGGTGCTGGAGCTTGGTGCCCTTCCCTATCTCCCCCCGCTGCAGTATAGCAGAGCAGGGAGGAGGCAGGGAGGGGCTGTGGTACTGTTGCAGGAGGCTGTGCTGTTGTCGTCTGATGCGGTGGGCATTGATGCAGCTGGAACGGCACTTGTGGCACACTGTGATGTGTGGGTTGTGTCACCATGGTGGTCGGCTGGACAGGGGGTGCAGGCGATTTGACTTCCACCGGTGGCTGGACGAGATGTGGGGGAAGCGGCAACGGCAGTTGTCGTGATGTTGAGATTTGCTCAGATGGCGGCAGCTGTGGCAGCGTTGCAGTAGGCGAGTGGGCAGTGGGGAGATGCTGAAAGGGCGCCATGGCAGGTGGTGGGCTGGCTGGTGGCTGTGCAGTGGTGACGGAATAGCTGGAGGCAGGTACTGGGGCTGAGCAGGTTGCTTGCATGGCATAAGAATGGTGCATTGCTGGGATGGAATCAGGTGCGGGTTGGAGGGGTGGTGCAGGGGTCCAGACGGGCGCAGCAGGGGCAGCAGGCACAGTACTCCGGGGAAGGCAGGGCTGGTGTATTGTCAGGTTCGGTAGTGTTGGTGGGCATGGGTAGTGAGGCCGGGCTGGTGCCTTCCCCGGCACCGAGGGAGGCGTGGCTGCTGAACTCGGCGCGTTTTTCAAGACGCAGGTTGTCTCAGGGAAAAATAAAGGTGATGCAGGGGCAGCAGCAGCAGCTGCACCAGGCACAGAAGCCCAGGCAGCTGCTGCAGGGGAAGGGAGCCATCTTTTGTCTGGTGCTACATTGGTGTCGCAGGGGGTCTGGACGGGACTGAATGTGGCTTCGGGGTGGATTGGGTTGGATAGTACAGGTATGGGGGGGGTAGTGGGGTTTGTAAAAGGGATAGGGTATTGGGAGGTGTGGGGCTGTGCCTTAGCAGGCGCTGGATGGGGGTGCAGGCTGACGTAGGTGGTGGGGGACGCAGCACCTGGCAGGCAGGACAGGGTCGGAGCTGCTAGGGCAGTGTGCAGAGAGGGTCGGGTTGCGGTTGCTAGGGGCGGGGTAAGGGGCGGGGTGGGACGGGAGAGCGGGGCGGGGGTTGCTAGGGGCGGGGTAGTGGGCGGGGCGGGACGGGAGAGCGGGGCGGGGGTTGCTAGGGGCGGGGTAAGGGGCGGGGCGGGACGGGAGAGCGGGGCGGGGGTTGCTAGGGGCGGGGTAAGGGGCGGGGCTGGCATAGGGGCTGTAGGAGCAGTGGTGGAGGGGCATGGAAACCGTACCGGGGAAGTTGTGGGCATAGGAGGGGCAATGGGCAGTCGTGGGGCGACAGGCACAGGGCATGTAGGGACGGGGGGCACGGTGAGGGGTGGGGGGGCGGCGGGAGGGGTTGCAGCTGGGGACAGGCTGGATGTATTTGCACATGAATGAAAGCCAGGATGGGCGATTAGGAGAGTCGGAGCAGAGCAGGGGGAGGGGGGGTGCGCAGGCATGGGTGCCTGTGTTGGGGGGGGCATAGGAGCAGGGAAGGGAGGCGCCGGTACCGCGGGGGGAGGAGATGGCGGCGCGAGAGCGGGGGTCGGGAGGGGGGGTGAAACGGAGAGGGAATGCGACGCGCGGGACAGGGCTGGGGGGGAAGCGGCGTTCGCAGAGACAGCATGGACCGGCACAAGGGGAGCAGGGACAGGGGTCCCTGGAGGGGGGGAAGTCATTGCGGGGAGAGGAGAAGGGGGCACAGCGAGGGAAAGTGCCGCGGCAGCCGGGGTCGGGCGGGGGGCTGCAGGGATCGGGGCGGAGGGAGCGTGCACGTGGAGCGGAGGGACGGCAGGGCTCGGGGCTGCGGGGGGGGCTGCGGCCACGTGGCAGGGGGGCTGGGAGGGCACCGCAGCTGCCACGTGCTCTGGAGAGTGGCGGGGGGGAGGGGACGGGGCAGCAAGCCCTGGGGAAACAGAGGGAATGGACTCCGTGCACTGCGAAAGTACAGAAAAGAGCTGGACTAAAGCTCTACACGCAGGCAGATGTTCTGCAACAGCGATATTTCGATAGGAAATCTCATTAAAAAGCTTATTTCCCACTGATTCCCAAAAGTGACTCGTAAAAACAGTTGATCGATCAGCATTAGGAAAATTATTCAGAGTCCACGTTAAAAGACCCTTCAACTCATGCTTGGGCAGAGAGATTGAATGAGCTTTTAACAAATGCTTTAGCTGCTTGTAAAAATCTATATCTGAGGCAGAAAAACCGTGACCCATTTTTACAAAAGGTTTATACTTACCAGAAGTCAGTCGAGGAGGGAGGGAGAGAGAGAGAGACGTCCCAAAACAACTCCAACAAACGGTGCTGGCCAGGCACCACGTGTCCTCTCAGGGACACCAACAGATCCCTCGTCGTCGGGGATCCTTACAGGAGTTTTTCCACAAGCTCCCGAAGCAGCTGCTACTTTGTAACAGCCTTGCGGGGCTCACCAACTGCTGTAGGTGCCTGAAAGCTTCGGCTGAATGTTGCTTTCAGCAATGACTCACCGGCTTCTGGCACCACCGCAGTCTGCGAATATTTTAAGAGCTCCAGGCAGAGCTTTTCCTTAGCTTGCCTGTGCTCGCCCGTTTCAGGGAAACCCACAGCCTTGCTTAAGGGTCCCTGGGGCTAAAAATATTTAAGCGCTTCAAGTCCTGGTGCTCTCAGCACTGGACATGCGCTCGGGACAGTCTCTCGAGGTAAGGAAACAGTTTTCAGATTACCATAGACTAGGATGAGTCAGGCTGCTCCGGCGGTTTCCACGTTGGGCGCCAGATATTAGAAAAGACGCTTGTAGCCCGGCGAGAGAAATGGCCTGAAGATCAGGATCCTCTAGAACACGTGGTTTATTGGTCGTGGAAATGCAGCCTGACTAGGGAAGAGGGTCCAGGGATCCAGTGCAGAGTCCAAGGGAAGGCACGCAAAAGAGGGGGAACTCTCTGTTACATTCTATTTTAACCCCTTCTATCGTGAATATGCTAATGAACATTAACCAATCACCTATAGATACAAAACCTACAGAATCTACATACAGCCTATGGGAGCTACAACATTATAATACTACTCTACATACCAAAACTTGTGAAACCCACCTTATCTCTGATACCTGAGAAGGCGCAGCCTTTCATTCATCCTTTTGTCTTGTCAGGGGTGTCACTGACCCACCCAGCCAAGGCCTTTCAGCTGCTTAATCACCTTCTTCCTGTCCATGCTTAAAGCTCAAACTTTGCTTTTAATTCTATCTCTCTTGTGGGTTTCATAGTTTTAGAATCTTTTACTATTAAATTATCTCTACAAGGCCTAGCTACTTCATCCTCCCCAACACTTTCCATTAGTCTTTTGGCATTTCACAGACTCAGAGAACGTTGCAGGAGGTCAGGAAGTCCAATCTTTCAATCTGGGTCCAAAGCTGTTGTCTCTGTGTAGTCTGTGGAGAAAGCAGGGTTTAGATGCACTGAACTTGTAGGAGTCTTGTATGCCAGTCATTTGAAAAGGGCCATGGAGACAGCAGAGTTCTGCTTTTCTTCATTTAAGAGTGACTCTATGGTGAAGAGCATGCTGATGAAGCTTGATAAATGTAATATAGGGAGAAATTGAACTGGAATTGAAAATCACTTGAAGTTTATTGTGAAAACTGTTTCATGTATGAAAAGCAGAAACAAGGAAGCTCTTGTTTATCAGGCTACAATCTGTAAGTGGCAGTTCCTATGGGGGTCTGAAAGTCCCTTCACCAAAGTGTATTTGTGTGCTTATTAATTATGTGCTGAGGCAACCTGCATCAAATATAAATTCATGGCATGATACCTCATTAAAATGCCATTAAAATATAAGGTGTCTGTAGTACATTTTTGTCAACATAATAAAAAGTCTGTATCATAGAGTTTAGCAGTTTTGAAGTGTTAGGGAACAGCATGTTATAAACTAGGAAACTCAGGGACTGTAATAAAAAGTATTTTAACATGAGTAACTTTCAATGACTGGGACAAGATTATAACATTTTATTAGACAAAAAGAAAGTAATACATAAAAATCTATAGATAAGGTAGATGTTAAATCTTTATCTTTATGACTTTTAAAGTGGAACTGTTTAAAGATCAGCATAAATGTAGAAAATCTCCAATACTTTGATCATATCTACCACTAAAATGATCTTTTGTACTGAGATGTCACTGACAACTATGTCTTCTTTTTCCTTAAAAAATAAAATAACGCTTTTATTTTTTCTATTTATTCCATAGGTTTAGTATAACTTTAGCCTTTAGACATTTTATCTTTGGATGTTACCATGCAATCATTAAAGGATTTGGTGGATAAATTAAATAAAATTAATTGAGTGTATTTAAACATGAACAAATCTCAAGATTTCAGGCTAAAGACTATATTGCACTCATAGAGTATAAAACATGCCCAGAAGACCCTGTTTTATTCATTGTAGTTGAACAAGTGAGAAGAAGAGAAAAATTTAAAGGTAGTGATGTTCAACAGCTGGTCTATAATTTGAACTATGATCCTCTAATACCATTGTTGAATTTATGGCTATTAGAGCTTTTTTTAACCAGGTAGGAGCTCAGTCTTGAAAAAACCCATTTATTTAGCACACCACTTTTGCAGTTCGGTTGGTTTCTGTGTTTTTCTTTATTCACTATGTTCACAGCAGCACATTCCTCACGTGTGCTGCTGTGTAGTAGAACTGCTCTGTGCAAACATGCCATTAAGCAGTGGCCATAAAGGAAAGTGTGTTTTGCAAGTCCAGACATTGCTAATACTTGCAAAATCTTTGTTCTTTTTTTGGTACAACAGCTCACACTCCTCTCATGAATGTAATCTAATGCTGTCTTTGATTGGAATTCCACTCATTCTCCCCTCCACTTTTCTCTTAGATAATCCTGTAAGGTGCAAGCAGGAAGGGGAGCTTGAAATATTTTATAGTAATTTGGGGTTGTTGTAGACTGTAATGCTTTCTAAATACTTACTATCTTAAAATCCCTACAATTTTCACCCTTAAAGTAAACATAAAAGAGGCCTGAAAATCACAGTCACTCAATTTTTTCTGTGGATATTTAAGAGAAAGAGGGAAGAAGTTATTAATGCTAGATTTTTCACTTATTGCCTAAGTACTCTTAACAATGACATATATTGTTTGGATGGAAATTCATGGCTTGTTATTCAAGAGCTAAAGCTGAATTGCCTGAAAGGATTTCTATGCAGCCATAGCTCTTATACATTGAAATTACATGTCCAGATCCTGCTGCTTGCACGTGGCATGGAGAAATTTGAATTGGTGCATTACCATGAACAGAGCAGAGATGTAGCTCCAAGACACCTTGGAAAGTGGACTTGGCGCACAGATGAAATAGGTAGAAAACAAGTGATCAAGTATGCAAGCTGTTCTGCACAAATCCTGGTTGTTCTGTACATCAGAAAGCAAAACTGATGATTAAGATGAGATTTTCCACAACTGTGGTGTAGACAGATGAATAAGTGTCTCACAGCCAGCCTTAAAGACCACAGGAGCACAATAGCCAATTGCTGCCTGCTGGCATTGGGTGTTTCTCATTATAACAGCTGCTTCTTTCACTATATTATTCAGCATTTCTGTTGTAATGTATTGGATTTACATGGCAAGCTTGGTTCTTTTTTGGGGGAGGCAATGCAAGGGAAGGCTATGGGGTGGCTTCTGTGTGAAGCTGACAGAAGCTTCCACATGTCCAACAGGGCCAAAGCCAGCTGGCTCCAACACAGATCCACCTCTGGCCACTGCAGAGCTCTGTGAAGATTTGAAACTTTGTGTAAGTGCTAGTGTTGTGTGCTTAGAGAAACCAGTGGTTAGGAGAAAGTGCTCTGGCCTTCATTGATTTCCATTTTTATTTACTATTTTATCATCTTTTTATTAGAAAACGGTTTCACTGTTGACCTTTCATATCTGCTACCCTGAGGATAGCAAGATGAAAAACATTAAATGTTATCCTTTTCCTTTAATACCAGAAATTGGATATTTTGTTTGTAAGAGGGAAACAATCTCAGTCCTGGGTAGTTAATTTCACAGTGTAACAGAAAATATGTTTTGATATGGAATAGAAAGCACATCTACTTTTATTATTTTCCCATAAAATAACATCTAATTTGATCATGTATGAGGTTCTGAATATGTGGGAGACTTAATCTACACTTTAGGGTACCTAAACTGGTATTTCTAGTGCTTAGAAAGATTAAAAAAAACCAAAACCAAAACAAAACCAAAAAAACCCTCACTATATTTAACTATGTGGTTGTTGTAAATTATTTGCATTCACATCCTGAAGTGATTTACAATATAAGGTTGATATAATTCACTTTTTCCAGTAGCACTGGGTTTTAGTTATGTGCTCTTTTCTAATGACCAAACTATGAATGGTAAAACCCAGTGCACTTATTTACCAATGTGAATTACTTTCTTCTAAGTGGTGTCAGCTCTAAGAAGACATGAAAGCCAATTTAACATATAGATAATAGCATATACATGTATTGGGCTTGTGTGGCACTGGTAAAACAGATTCAATTTAAAGAAATTATTTAAATTCATTATCAATAAAATCAGAATAGAACACTGAGAAATAAAATCAAACTTTTAAAGAACCCTTTCCCCCTTCCTTCCTTTCTTCCTGTGCATAACTTTAGTCCCAGTTTTCTTTACCTTCTCCCCTCATAGGCTCAAGGGGTTGGGAAAGGAGGGCTGCTGTCTGTTCATCACACCTTTCTATTGCTCATTCTGCCTCAGTGGGAGGACTTCTCACAGCCTTACCCTCCTCCAGCACAGGGTTCCTCCCACAGGAGACAGTTCCATGAACTCCAGCATGGGTCCTTCACACAGACTGCAGTTCTTCACAAGCTGCCCCAACATGGGGCCATTCCATAGGGTACAGTCCTCATAGGGTACAGTCCTTCAGGAACAAACTGTTCCAGCATGGGCCTCCCACAGGGTCACAAGTCCTGTCAGCAAACCTGCTCCTCCTCTCTCCATGGGGCTGCAGGTCCTGCCAGGAGCCTGTTCCAGTATGGTCTTCTCATGGTGACAACCTACTTCCGGCATCCACTTGCTCAAACCTCCATCTGCAGGTGGATCTCTGCCCTGCCATGGACCTCCATGGCCTGCAGGGCCACAGCTGCCTCACTAAAGTCTTCTCCATGGACTGCAGGAGACTCTCTGCACTTGCACCTGGAGCACCTTCTCCTCCTCCTCTACTGACCTTGGTCTGCTGGGCTGTTTCTCTCACAAATTCTCACTCTTCTCTGGTTGCAATTGCTTCCCCACTCTAACTACTTTTCCCTTCTTAAATCTTTTATCCCAAAGGCCACAATGTTCCCTGGAAAGAAAATACCATCTGCTTCACAGTCAGGTCCTCAGATGACTCTAGCAAATCTATCACTGCAAAAAAAGGCAGGGTTGGTTTTGTTGTTTGTTTTTGGTTTTTTTTTTTTCCAAAAAAATCAATCCTTGTAGGCTATGTCAGTTTGATCTGAAAGCAATGTTTGCTTTCTGCCTCACATCTGGGGAACGGATAAACAATTTGCAACAGCTAACTGGAAGTGGGATAGTGTTTGATAATATTTAATTATTTCTTATCTAATTTTTCAGTGAAAGACAAGAATAAATCTTCCAAGCTGGGAAAAAATGTCTTTTCACTAGCTGCCTCTTTTAAGAAGTAGTGACACTGTGAAATGTAATTAATCTAAATGGTGGTCAGAGACATGGCTGTCTCACAAAGGGTGTGACTACTTCTGTCATCTTTGTCTGGAAATGTTTTCGTGTTTTAAATCAAAGATTGCATAACTGCTTCAGGAGTAGTAGTCAGATTTCTAAAAGTAGATATCAGCTTTCCACTACTGAGCTCAATTATTAAATAAGAGATATTACTTTCAGAAGGTTGCTTCCTGCTGCATATTGAAATACATTGATCTCAGTCTGCTTTCTAGTGGCTTAATTTTCCACATCAGAAAATGAGTCAAAAAATAAAAGAAAATACTTTAGTAGTTTGCATTTGTTAAAAATTTGGTTAGCTTTCTCACTACAAAAAGAAAATAAGACAGAATGGGACTACAGAACAATTTGCTTTCATCCATCCATCAGAAGGTCTCATCATCAGGGCAAATCAAAGCAGTAGGTCACATGCAAGAATTTACTTTCCTTGTATTACTTCCCAGATTAAAATAAAAATGTCCACATGTTCCAATCCGTCTGCTTTAACAGATAGTGAAACCCACTTTAAAAACATACAGTGAAAAGAAGAATTTATGAGCAATTTAGAACTCCATAAAATTGGCACAGTGAGACGTCTCAGAAAATTACCAAGGACAGTGGCAACACTAATTTATCTGTATTATTATCAGAATTGTATGAGTTATTTATAGATTTTAGCTTCTGGTATGAGTTAAAACTGTTGCTTAAAGAATTTCTGAATGAGACAATTGAGCAGTTGCATGTATTTGTTAACAAGGAGGTTTACACTGCTGTAGTAAAACTTTAAATAACTAAGATATACATTATTTTGGCATGCCAAGCATGTAAAAGAAGCAGAGAGGAGGGAAAACAGTTTCACATGAGTCTTAAAGGACAGTTAATGAACTGTCAGAATTTCAATGATGTTGTCTGTATGGATGCTATGTCAAACAAAACCCAAACCCATTTATTGACTTCCGTGAAAGCATTCAAAAAAATCTGTTACACAGACAAGAGTCACAAATGAAGAGAATGAGCCCTCATTTACACATACAGTATGCACATGTCCTCATCAGAATTTCAGCCCTTGCATTAGTGCTCTGTGTTGACTCAGTATAAAGGTATTGCAGTGACTGAACCAGTATTTTCTTTTCTCAAAAAAATGTGAGAGAAGTGTTGCTCATCGTTCCAAATACCAGATTACAAGTTTAATGAATTATTGATTTCCTTTCACTGGATCTGGGAAACCTTGATAATAATGCTGATATATACAAGGAACACATGGAATCTGGAGGGATGCTTCATGCATGTTTAATTTTAACCAGTCTGATGGGGTGCCTTGTGACTGTTTCCTATTACTGTTCATAAAAATCAACATTTCCTTGGCAATGAGATACCATTGAAATGTATTCTAATAGCTATAATGACAGTGTATAGGCAGTTTTACTGCAAAGAGATGGCCAACTTCTTAGCACCCCAAAGGTTATCTTAACAGAGAAATGTGATATAAAGTTAACTTTTAGGTCTTATCAGGCTAAACCTTCACAGACACTTAGACACTGAAAACTAAAAATCCTATTGGAAATGACAGGCCCTGAATCTCTTTGGTCTTACAGCACTCTGTGGCAGACTGACCCTATAAATCTGAAAGAGATGTGAAGCCAAATGGATGCTCCAAATCCTAAATCAATCCACATTGGAAAGTATTCTTTAAAGTAATCTCATCAAGTTACTTTAATATTGTAATATTATCAGTCATTTACTACTTTATCTACAGTTACGTAAATCTTAATATGATCAGCTATTTTATCTTATTAATTTTTTATGAGATGTTTGTGAATTTTTATGAAACCAAGAAACATTTCTCAATAAAAATCAGATACTGCAGGAAGGGAGAAGACAGGTAGTATGTTAATTCAGTAGATTGTTTAAACACCTAACCATGTCTAAACTGAGAAATACTGATCATATTTCAGTAATAACATATTGAGGAACCCTTCTGCAATCCTGGATGAACTTGAAACTGTTTTAACCTGAATTATTGTAAATACTTGAGATAATCAAATAAATAATATGATGAAGCAGCCCACAAGTATTACTGGGGTTAGAAGGCAGTAAGGAGTAGAGACGCCCAGGAATAACTCTGAAGGTTTGTTTCCATTGTAACATTCCTCATATTTAAGATTATGCAGACATTTTTGAGAATACATGCACTGCCTTTTATTTCTCCTTATAAGCAAATCTGTCAGGTTATGCTGAAAAAAAAAATGGTACCCATAGTTTGATACTACGGGGTCCCTAAATTCATAAAAGAATGATCAATAACATTTTCTGAGAAAAAAAATTACTTTGATGAAAAAGGGAAGCTATATGGGTCATGCTCTTGACAGTTTTTCTCTCCTTGTTTGCTTGTTTGTTGTTTAAAAATATTCATAAAGTTAATGAACAAATGGATGCAGTTAAGTAAATCAGAGGCAGAACACTAAATATTAGCAATGAAATTATATCTTCCCTGATGCTTCACCAGTGGACAAGAAGAAAAACTTGCAGAAGTACCAAAGGAATTTTCATCTCTGTTTAAGTAGCATTATCCTGAACAATGCCAGACTTGAACTAAAATTGATGAGGAGGAGTTTTAGGAAGCTAGAGGGAAATGCTTAAGACACATAAATTATGGAAATAAGATCTTTGACACCCATTTTCGTAGATTATCTCAATGACAAACTAAAGCCTATACATTAGCAGAGCTTCACAATATTTTTCTCTTAAAGAACCCATTAATATCCCTCTATTTACCCCTTCTTTAGATCTAGAGAACAAAATGGTCACCCAAGACGGATTTCTCCAAAGACAGCTGGGCTTTTTCCCCTGTTTTGTCCTGATGTGTACAGATGAGTAACAAAGGTCCTGAGGTCTGCTGGCAGGTGATAAAGAGCATATTTCATTTATTGGGTAGGATACACTTTGTTAGAGATGCCAGCTTCTTGAGGCTGACAGCCAAAAGTATTTGAAGTGAATGGAACTGTTCTTAGAGGCTTTTTCCAAGCGAGGCAGAGCTGGTGAAAGTGGAGTTTTAACCTGTGGTGCAATGTAATAACAGACAGGTAGCCACTGGCAGCAAAACAGATTATGAGTTACCACAGCTTCTGAATGCTGTTACACTGTCAAATGATTACAATTTGAGCTTTGGATTTGAGTGTCTGGCTGTCCAAAAAAAAAAAAAAAATCTCTATTTCTTCCACTTTGCTCTAGAATAACTTTCTTCTATGAATCCTGTTGAAGAGTTTGATATTGTGTTTAATGACAAGATCAGAGTGGATGACAAAAAGAATAGTTATTTTTTGTGAGGGATTGCAAGGAACTATTTGTCCAAAGGTAACTATGCCTGTATGGCTACAGGATGCTCTGTTTTTTCTGTTTTTACACTCTGATATTTTTAATTTGCTAAAAAATTAGACTGCAATTATATATAGATATACATAGATATATCTGATATTATGGGAGAAATTCAGCCATGGGAATAAACAGGAATTTATGGATTTTATGATAATTATTTTGTTTTGCAGGAGAATAATCTCAGCCATAATGTTTTCTTTTGCTAAGTACATTAATGTATATTAGATGTGGAGAGTGTCTAGTACTTGAGAAGGCAAAAGTATCTAATAATAGAATAAAGAGATGGAAACCAACTGCCAAAAAAAAAAGGTGAAATCACTGGCAGCTGTGATGGATAACCTAGTAACAAAGATGAAGAAGTCTTAGCAGGAGTGCATGTATAGAGAATAAAACATAGGGTAAAAGGGGAAGTGACAAAAGGAAGAAAATGGATCTGTAGAAGAAAAAAGACATTGTTAAATGAGTAGATGAAAAGAAAGTATCATTTTATTTGCCAATTAAAAAAAAAAATTATCTCAGGAAATGACCAAGATTATTTTAATATTAGTTTTTCCTGGAAAAAAAATATGAAGATAGCAATTAGGGAATTTAACTTAACAACTGAAAAAATCCATTAATGAGAAATAAAATTAGTTTAGTTGACAAATCACAGACTTTTTCTGACAGGCACAATGTTCTTTTGAGAGTCCTAAAAGGACAGATGTGCACCAATTATATTCAATTTAGTAAGATAGTGCATCTATTTTCTACGTGACTCACAGAAAACCCTGGATTTTATTCTTTTTCTTGACGAGGAAAAAAAAAATCAAAACCACAGCATGTTGCAACTATTAAAAAGTTGTACTTCACAAACCCTCAATGTTCTTCCTACCTAGTGCTGCAGAAAAAAGTTATTTTCTCCATTTTCTAGAGAAATCCAAACAAGGTGAATTGACCAAGACCACTCGAAAATTCAGTGGTTTAGGAAGGCATTGAAATCAAGACTCATGAACCTTAGGTCACTGACTATACTGGTGTATGTAATTTTCACCAGTAGATAAAATATTAATGTCTTTGTTTGGAAAGACAGGTATCCACCAGGGAAAGCTGGAGTTTCCCTTGGAATGGAGAATGTAAACCCCTCACCCCCTCCAAATTATTATAATTTTGCAATTAGGGGCTTTCAGGCAAAGATTTGGGAATAGGAGTAACAGTTTTTGTAGTGGTGTAATTTTATCTGTTTTCTACTGTTCTGTGTTTGTTAAATGGTTTGTTCCTTGTAGCCCTGTTTTACTCCCAGTTGGTTTACCCTGCAGTTGTTTACCCCGTTTCAGTTACCTGTCAGTCATTTGTTCCCCTTACCCCCGAGACATTTCAATGCCCGCCCAACCACTCCCTGCTTCTGGGAAGATCCAAGGAGAGCTTCAAGTGGCCAGGATCTTGGAAATCCCCTTCTCTCCCCAGATTGGTTTTTTGTATTGTCCCTCACCCCTGGAGCCACTCCATGACCTTCTCCTATTGGTTCTGTCCCTAACCCTTCCCCTTGTTCCTTCCCCAAATAAAAGTTACAGTCACAGAGGAGTCTGTGCCCTGCTGAGGCAGACACTCTGAGGCTAAACTGTCTCCCCTGTGGCTGCAATAAACCCTCAGTGCTAAACCTCTGCAGAGTCCTCCTCTCATCTATCCTCACCATCCTCACACTCCTACTGCTGTTCAAAGGCCTCACAGGTGCAGCCTGGTTCTCCAGCTAACCGGGCTGTGCCTTGCTTGTCGGCAGCGGCAGGGCAAGCCCAGGCAAGGTGGGAGAAGACTCCCAAGCTGCTGCAGCAACAAGTTCTTTACTAGGAATGTTTTTTAAAAAATACAAATGTAGTAGTACAAAAAACAAGCAAGCAAACAAAATCCTAGAAACCCTAACAGGGTCAGATACAACCTGACATCCTGTTGGTCAGAGTGTTGGAAGCAGTCCAAAGTAAGTCCTCGTGGAGTGGCAGATATGGTTCTGGTGGAGCAGAGATGATCCTGAGAGGAAGAAAAGGGTCCAGTGATGGCAAGAAGGGTGCAGTCTTCTTCTAGGAATCCAGTGGAACCAGATACATTGTCTTCCTACGTCTCAGTTTTTATCCAGGTAGGAATGGTTGGCTCCCCCCACTGGGTGGAGCATCTCACAATGGGATGGTGGAATGTGTCATGTCCTTGGTGAGCCTTAATGGCCCATCAGCAGAAAATATCCCCCTGGAGGGAGGACAGGTGGTGAAAGAGATAAGAAACACTGCCCCACCTGATTTTAACAGCTGGCCCATTATCAGAAGGCATCCACCCCCCTCCCCCCAGAGTTACAAGAGATAAAGAAAAACATCTCCCCAGCCGCTTTCAACAGATGAAATAGAATACACATTTTTGGTTCCAAAACCCAAGACAATTAACAACAAAAATTTATGAGAAGATAAATGTGACCTTTGTATGCATATTTGCAGTAACTGAGTCCTTGGGTTGTTCCTCAAAATGCTTGCTTAGTCCAGACAGGTGTTAAAACCATGCAGTTACTATAGCACCTGGTTTAGTGTAGCTCTAAATTCTGCTGACAAGACAATGTGTTTACTCAGGCTTGGCTATGCAGCAAGGCATCCACAGCACTTCTACTTAGATTTAAGTAGGATGGGCTCTTTCTCACCTGTAAAAGCATGTCTAAACATACATAAAGATAAATGATTGCAAGAAAAGAATTGTCTCCTTGCAGTACAAGACTTATTTTTTTTTTCCATGGGATATTTGCCATAGTTTGCCAAGATCTCATAATCTGCCTTTCCTCTTACTCCCTAGTATCCTTACATTTCATATCAGACTTCTTTCCTTTTCCATCTCTGCACTGTATTTTTGCCTGGTGAGACCAAGCTCTGCCACGGTGCCCATTGTTTGGACAAGAGCGTGAAAGCTTTTGGCAAATAAGATTAGAGATGCTCTGTGGGAGAAAAGTATGTGCTAGAATATCCTGTATTATTTAGATCTCCCATTTTTAGATATATGTTCAGTCCCATCAGTTCTGTAACAGAAGAGTGTACAGATATTCAAAAATTATAAGTATCAAAGGGAGTCTATGACTTTTCTTGTAGTATGCACAGTAAGGAAATGAAAACAAGAGAGACAATAAGAAAATTTTCTTAAGAGAAAATTGTTATTAATTAACAGTATACTCAAGTTTATAATTTTGCCTAATGAACAGCAGAGCTAATAGCATAAATAGAAAAATCAAAAGACATATTCATTATAATGACTTTGTAATAATGGCATTATCAAAATATAGGATCAATTTTTTTTTTCCTCTTCAAGGACTTAACAAAGGCACTCAATCTAGATTCCAAGTTCTCCAGTATGACTAAATAAAATAGTCTATAGAAACCTGTGAAAGGTGACTCATATCTCTCAAGTTCTTTGCCTAAAAATGGATATTGTTTTGATCAAATCTATGTTTTTCCAGCTTGCTTTTTAGGTATATTAAGAAATGTTGTTTACACATGCAAAGCATATCAGAGTAGAGATTTCAGTCATCATCCCGTTAAAATCTGTCAACATATCATGATGTCTTAAGATAACAGAATAGAGGTTTCCTTTACAGTACCTTCTTTTATGTCGTTGCCTTCTAGTTTTTATTTTCTTTCTCCTTCACTGGATGTGCAGAGTAGATCTCCTGTGTCAAAAAGTCAGTATTTGTGATAAATAAAGCTGTTGATTGCAGGATTCTTTCTTGTTGCTGAATTTAGGAACAGCATACCGAGTGACTAATGTGATTGCAAGCAGAGAGAAAAGGTCTCATTAGTCAAAGCAAACAAATGATTCTACGGAAAATTCCTATGTCAAGTCAGTTTATCTGCCTCTTCACAGATGATCGCTATTATTTGTTTCTTATTTTCTGAATGCTCAGCTTGATGACCTGGTATCTAATTGATGGAGCTGCTACTCAGTAACAGTAATAAACAGCAATGAGTAAGAGCTAAGTTTTGGACATAAGAAGTTCCATTCGGTGATAAGCGTTCTGCAAATAACAGATACTAGAAATGTCAAATTAGGGACCTGATCTTGCACAACATTTTCACATTTATCTTACCTGTTCTTCTCTTCCAGTCCAAAATGGAACTGCTTTTTGACAGAAGAGTTAGGGTTATACATTAAAAAAGGCTTATGTTCCCAAATCCAGTAGCAATGAATGCTGAAGAAAGCTTTGATTTAGGAACCATAATATAAGGGATAGAAACATATGCTGATTATAAAAGGTGGAAAAGAAAGATATTTCACTCTAAATACAGCATATGATCTTGCTTTTACAACTTTTTTCACAGTGCACAACCATCCTTACAAAGACATTGCCTAGCTTTGATTTTCTTAGCTCAGTGGTTCTAAAATATAGGCATGAAAGACTGATTTCAGTACACAACTCGTTTTGGAGTTCTAGAGGCAATTTTCTAAAACTTACTTTACATTAAATACTTATTAAATTTCTACTTCTTTTTTTTTTTTTTTTTTTTTTTTTTTTTTTTTTTTTATTTTGTGTTAGGAGCCAGCATACCTTACTGGTTTGTGTTTATGAATGTTCCTTGAAAACCAAGTCTTATCCTTAAGAGCCTAACATGAATTTTGCATTTAAACTTCAAGACCCAATACATGCCAACTTGACTACATACACTTGACTACTGTACATTGTTGTGGTTTAAGCCCAGCTGGAAATTAGGCACCACACAGCCACTTGCTCATCCTGCCTCTCTCCCATCCAACACGGTGATATGGGGAGGAGAATCAATGTTAAACTTGTAGTTTGAGATAAGAGCAGTTCAATAAGCTAAAATAAAGTAAAAATAGAGTAATAATGCTAAATAATAATAATAATAATTTTATTAATTATAATAATGCTATTAATGATGATAATAATAAGGGGGAAAACAAATATACAAAAATGAATTATGTACAATACAGTTATCATTTGCTGATAGACCTGCTGATGACAGACCTGCCTTCCCAAACCCAGATCAGCCTCCATTCTGAGTAACTCCCCCAGTTTATATACTGAGCATGACATTCCATGGTGTGGAATATCCCTTTGGTTAGTTTGGGTCACCTGTCCCAGCTATGGTCCCTCACAGTTTCTTTTGCTATCTTCTCACTGACAGAGCGTAAGACAAAGTCCTTAACTTATTATAAACAAAACTTAACAAAAGACCAGAACATCAGTGTGCTATCAACACCTCTCATTCTGAATACCAATTTCAGCATTATAATAGCTACTGAGAAATGAACTTTACCCTAGATGAAACCAGGACATACATAAAGATGGAAACGACAAAATGCAGATATACATACAGGCATTTAAAAAATGTACAGAGACAGTTAATTTTAAACATGCATTTGAATGATGATGCTGAAACATTTCTTTCAAAATGTCACATCTATGGTTGCATCTCAATTTTGTGATAACTTTCAGCAAATATTTGAATCCAAATTGTGTTTTGAACTCATATATTAGAAGTATAAGGATTATTAATCTTGATGACATGGATTTCCCTCTCCATACCCATGTTCCAAATTCACTCAAAGTCTTAATCAGAAACAGAGGTTAAGAATAAGGAATTGGCTGGATGGCCACATCAGAGAGTTTCAATCAATGGCTCAGTGTCCAAACAGATATCAGCAAGAAGTGGTGTTCCTCAGGGAGTGCTATTGGGGTTGATGTGGATCAGTACCTTTATTAATGACATGAGAGTGGGATTGAGTCCACCCTTAGCAAGTTAGCAAATGGCTGCATATGCAGCTGATACACTTGAAGGATGAGATGCCACCCAGAGACACCTTGAAAGGCTTGAGGAACAGGTCCATGTGAACCTCAAGAACTTCAACAAGACCAAGTTCAAAGATCTATACCTCAATGGAGCAATCCCCAATATTAATACAAGCTGGGAGGTAAATGAATTGTGAGCAGTCCTACAGACAAGAACTGGGAGATATTGGTGGATGAAAACTGGGGCATGAGACAGCAATATGTGCTTACAGCCCAGAAAGTCAGCTGTAGCCTGGGCTGCATCAAAAGCAGCATGGCCAGCAGGGTGTGGGAGTGGATTCTGCACTTTTACTTTGCTCTAGTGAGATTTCCCCCGAGTTCTGCATTCAGCTCTAAGTCCTCAGCATAGGAAAGATGAGGTCTTGTTAAAGTAGGTCCAGAGGAGGGCCATGAAGAAAGGCTGAAAGAGGTGGGGTTTTTAGTCTGGAAAAAAGGAAGCTCGGTTAGATCTAATTGGCATGTTTCATTTCTAAAAGACAGCTTTTAAGAGGGATGGAGATAGTCTTTTTATCAGGATCTCTATTACAGGACAAGGGGCAAGGATTTTAATCTGAAAAAGGATAAGTTTAGATGGGATGGAAGAAAAGGATTTTTTATGGTAAAGGTGGTAAGATACTGGGCAATTTCACTGAGAGAAGCTGCAGCTGCTTCCTCCATAGAAGTGTTTTAAGGGCAGGTTGGATGTGGCCTTCAAACAATCTTATCTAGTGAAAAATGTCCCTGCTCATGTCAGGGAAGTTGAAATAGATGATCTTTGAAGGTCTTTTCCAATACAAACCACTCTATGATTCTATTATTCTTATTTTATGAAATTGATTTAGTATGACATTTTAAATAGTAGGACACCTAGGACACCATAAAGGACACCGAGTTTAAGACTGGTGCCAATTACTGTGATGTTGAAACATAGAGTAGCAACTACATTGTGAAGTGTCTTAGCAAAACATATAAAATATACATCATTAGGTATCTTCTGGTAGAACAAGGGAATAAAGAAATAAAAGAGGGAGGAAGACATTTAACCATAACCATTGGTACTATTTATTAAAAGAATCTCCCTAATAAGTGCTTTTTTGAGTCTCAGGTTTACTTATGCAAAGTTGACATAACAGGTTTATAATTATGAGAATTATCCTCCCTGATGTTGTTTCCCATTAGGTATTTTAGGTTCTGAAAATTATGCATATGTCTATTTTCACTTAAGGGCTGTCATCAGCACATTTTCACAGAGCTGGTCAGCGGCGGTTACCTACATCCATTAAGCATTCTTCATTCTGGGTCTGCTGCCAACAAAGATCATTAACTGAACAATGTATTTAATCTCATAAACAATTTTCATGCTCACAGTTTGCTAATATTAACTTGCTAAGAATTGTAAAATTGCTATACTTTCTCCTGGGTTAAGCAAGTCCTGCTCTATTATCTCTAACTCTGAAAGAATGTACAAATGAACGATAAAAGTCTGGGACTATGAACCAGAACCTTTGAACTTCCCTTGACAGATAAATGCCCTAATTGTTGGTCTAGTCAGTCTTGCACGTGCTCTTGAGCTCCAGCAGGTTCAATATTTTGTGCTTTCTTGGAGAGTGGAATGCCTTCAAAGGAAGGATGTAGAATTAATAGCATCCTTTCACTCTATTTAGAGTCCAGCTTGTGATTTTCAGTACTATCCAGAGAAAGGAAAGCTAAGATCTAGTAAAAGAAGGAGTTGTGCATGTTTTTCCCTGTATTCAAATCTAGTGCTTTATACTTAGAGGTGTAGAAGATTCCCAGGCTTCATCTGTCTCCATTTTCCAAAGAAAACTTCTGGGAAATTCCAGGCTATAATCCCTGAGTGTAAAGGATGCTTTCCGTGGATCAGTAACATGCTGAAGTGCAAGGAAGGGCTGTTTATTTGGCAGTATTTCCATTTTGTTGCCTTAACAGGCTCGAGTTTACTGAGTTGGGACCAATTTTCATGACAGCAACTGGAGATGTCTAGGCCTCAAAACTAGAGAGTGGGCCTGAAAGTTAGACAGCACTGAGCACTGACAGATTTTTATTACTTTTTAACTTGGGGTTGGATTTGTCCTCACTGGAAGAAATTCACTTAAATGTGATTATATGAGTTTGCCAGGTTTGTGTGTCAGTTGTGATTTTCAAAGTTGTCAGAACTGGTTTGGTGATTAGTCAAAAGCAAGCAGTTTGGGGGTCTAAGTTGCTTCAAAAAAATCTCATCTTACCTCAGTATAGCTTAGTCTGTGGAAATTTTGGTCATAGTCCTGTCAAAAAGGATGTGTGCTGTTGACTTAATTTAAGCCAGTTCTTCCAGCTAGGCAATTTTTCCTTTTAGATAATCAACCATGACAATGAGCAGGGGAGAGCTTTGGGATAGTCTTCTAATTATATTTCAAACGTTTATTGAACAATAAGCATGGTTCTGGCTGATATTTTAAAGAATAATATAATGAGACTTGGAAACTGCAAAAAATATCATCTGCATTAATACCACAAACAAATTCCAATTTTGTCTTATGAAGGAAAAGTTGGGGATACAGTATCATAAAATCATCCCAGACATACACAAAGGTGGTGCATATGATGCAAAGAGGTATTTAAGGATACATGCACAGAGTGGAAGCTATTTAGACTTAAAAAACATTGAGAAGATGTAAGAGTCAAGATATTTTTGATAAATGATGGTTTTAAGTGTTTTGTGTAGATGGTCGTGTAGCCTTCTGACCCTAAAACTAGGATTAAAATAAGATACAATTTACCAGCCTAATAGACAGCTAGAGATGTAAGTAGTTCTAAAGACCAGTTTTTATTTTCACTTGTTTCCAATGCAGTCGAAATTTGCAGTTCAAACCAAAAATTTACATGACTGTTTACTGAGCCTTCCAATTAAAATTTCTCAACAAAAACTACCAGAAAATTAATTATGAAGACATTTATAATCACGTAAGTTCTACTAACCAAACTAGCTCTTTCCAGTCTCAAGAACTTTATCCAGTCTCAGAAACTTTACCTCATTCTCAATATATTTTCCCAGACTGTCAAGTACTATTTAACTAAACAGCCCTTTGACCAGGTGAAGCAATGCACTGTGCCACTCAATTTTTTTTTTTCTGTAATGTATTCCTAACTCTTTTCATGGTTAATTTAAGGTTTTCAGTGGTTCACTCATGTAATGACTACAACAAAAGAAAATACTTAGACTTTCAGTGAGAATCATCCTGAAAGAAATGTTTGTGTTAGTCCAGTTACATCCTGGTCAATATAAAAGGCTAAATTCAACAGGACAAATTTATATTTGAGAGCTTATTATGACCAGATTTTGACTTCCTTATGCCTTTCCATCCCACTCCCTTATTCCAAGAACAAAAAACAGAACTTGTCTAACAAGGTTTTTCCTTTCCTGAACAAGGCCACACAACCTACACTTGAAAAATTAATCCATGTGGATTAATTAACTAACATGCTTGCAGTGAGCAGTGAAGTATGAAACATGCACATCTAAGGGAGTTACTCTGGAGCTGTAGCTGTGTTGCAGCAGCTCTCTTGTTGGAGGATAGAAATGAGCCAAGACACATACTTCTTGTCTATCACAGCATGAAAAGGGACTTGGTTTATTCCTCTTTACAGCTCAGCCATCCTGACTCCAACTATTCACAGATTCTGGCTGCAACAAGTTCCTGCTGTAGGTTTCCCTTGCAGCCTCTGACTGCTGATTATCTCCTGCTAAACTGTGACTGCAGGGATCAGTTTGCAGACACTGACGGCAGGCTTTTACCCAGCTAGACTGTGACTGCAGGTTCCAGCAACAGGCTCTAACTGCAGACCTAGACCAACCTCACAGCAGAGGTTCTTTCTCCCTAGGAGCCTTCTTCATGATCCTCACATTCATGATGTTCCATGATGATTCCTCTTACCAGCTAACCTACTTTTATCCCTTTTATCACACTTATCTTTATTGGATATAGCTGTGACTCATCGGGGCAAGGCTGTATTGGGTAATTAACACAGCTGTTACTTATCAGGGGCAAGGTCACCTGTATTTCCTTCTCCTACATATGTGGAGATCCTTTGTACTTGGAGTCATATGGACACCTTGATGAGGAGAAGCCTTGTTCTCACTCTTCCCTCTGCAGAGTATAGACATATCAGATGCACCATTTTCAGGGCCTTTTACTACAATAGAACAAACTTCTGTTCTATTGTATATAGTGTATACGTGCCTTGACGTTACACACTTTTGTCCTTTCTTTATCAACTGATTTTAGATGTAGTCTTAGGGGTATTTTTTACCTTTTTAATTTAATCAAAAGCATAAAAAATGTTTTTTGTTCTGCAGGTAATGAAACTATTGCAGTAATTGAATAAGTTCTTTGACCCCGTTTTCTTCCATCTTTTAGCAAGTTCTCCAGGTAGCTGGTCGAGCTGGCAAGTAACATAAAATTGGCTTATAAATGTATGTGTATACTTATGTAATAAAAAGTAATGTACCTATTAAATATTCTTAAACATTTTTTTATCTTCTGAAATGTCATACTATTTTATCTTCTATAAAACTGTTGGTTCTATTTTGAATAATTTTTGAATAGTTTCTTATTAAAATCATCATTTAAAATTTTCCTTATTTCATGCTTTAAAAACAAATGCAAAATTTAATGGTTTTGTCTCTTTAGTAAGTATTATGAGGTATACATCTAGGTAGAATGTGGTGCCCCAGGAGGACTTGCCTCTTGAGGATTTGTTGATGTAAGAGAAATGCTTTTATTATATGGTGAGAAGAGCTTCTTTCCTATGGATCCTTGCAGCAACATGTCAATATCTTTTAGGTTCTGTTACTCCATTGGTTCATTAAGTTGATGTAAGCTTATGTCACCCTGGTTCCACCCCTGTTTTCCACGTATGTTCCCCAGAATGTTCTCCCTTCTTTTGGTCCTCACTGCTTTCTGTACCCCTGCCTATCCACCCTGGTATTTCTCATTGGTTGTTTCCCTTTGCCCCGCCTATGTACCACCCCTATGACCTCAGAACATTGGAGCCGATGCTCTGCTCCGCCCCCACTTCCCCTGTACTTAAACCTGTATCCTCCATTGTTCTTGGGTCTTTCTGTCCCTGGAACCCTTCAGTGCAGCTTCAATAAACTCCACTGGAACCCTACACAGAAGCCCCTTCCTGCCTTTCCTTTGCTGAACTCTGCCTGTTGTGTGTGACTGTGTGGACAGTGTGCTTGCTTGTGTGCCTGCCTGAGCAGCTTCGTGGGAGGAGACGCCTCTGGAGGAGGTTTTGGCATTTAGCATCTGCGCACGCTGCCATAACAGTAGAAAATATATTCATATAAAAATCAAGGAGCAGGTTCCTTCTCTGGTTTTGTCAGATATTTACATTGTTTACTTTGCCAGGATTTGTTTAGTCTCAGGTTAGGGTTTGCTCTTTTTTAGGGCAAAAATTGAAATATCGACATAGTGGAATGCAAGCAAGTTGCTACTTTTTCTTAATTTATGGGTAACTATTAATTATAATGCTTATTTAATTTTTTCCCAATTATTACTAACACTTCTCCTTGATAATAGTAAGTGTTTCCAAACTCTATAAAAAATGAATCAATAAAACACATTTGTGTTTTCAACTGGAGGGTAATGAGTAAATAGCATCAAAGAGTATCTTGTGTAGGCTGATAGCTGCAATCTACTACGAGAACAAAACTTCCAGGCTTTCTCTGCTCTCTTCATCAACAATTCCAGAGACAATCCAAAAAGACACAGTGTTGTTTTTGACTAGAGAAGAAAGGTGAGGGAAGCAATGGATAATAAAAGGGTCTGGTTTATATATTTTGATTTTTATTGTGATTAACAGGCAACAATGTCAATAAAAAATAAGAGCCCTATCATGATAAGATGGAAAATTTCTAATTACAATTTCGTGGAGAAATCTAATCCATCAACAATGTCTAAATGCACATGGGATCAGTGGTCATGTACCTTCAGGTAATAGTCTGTGGCACTAAGGTTCAGTGGTGAGCATTTAAAAAGCAATCAAGAATCTTGTTAATGTGTGTTTCATTAGATCAAAACCAGGATATTAGATGAGGCAATGGACTGTATTTTGTATTCAGAAGAATTCCACTTGGTCAGGTACAAAAATAAAAATCTCTTTGTGTCTTTGCTGGGCTACCTAGCATGGTCAGCATGCAGGAGTAGAACAAGGAATGGCTAAAGAAGCAGCACAACTAAAGCATGTGTAAGAAACTATGGGCAGAAGCATAGTTTACCATAATACCATAACAGCACTTTGGCTCAAACTGGGCTTTGATACCCAGCAAGAACTGACAATATTATACTTTGAGTGAAATTTTATAAATTTATAATTGCATGAGGAATTAGATAGTATTATCCTGTTTATATTTTTAGTTTTTCTCCTATTGATGAATACGTTGGCTTTTAAGCTAATTAAATAATTTCTGAAAAAGGTAAAAAGCTATTCAGTGAATGATGGAAAATTCAGCTAATTGTTTTGGATTTTTGATATCAGATATGAGCAAGTCTGTTGGTAGTGACACCTTCAAATAAGAAACTCGCTTCTGTTGCTGCTTGTCATTACCTTGGAAGAATTTGCATATCTTGGTAAAGTCTTTCTGGGGCCTATACCCAATTGTTATAACACTAAATAATATTATTCCAATCTCTTTTGTAAATTGCCCCTGACAAATACCTTAACATTTGGCAGTACTCTGTCTTCTAAAAGCAGATGTCAGTTACAAAATTCATATCCTCAGATAACTAATTGAAGTACCTATGCTTGAAACCCAGCCAAAGCTGGTTTCATCTTGTATCCAAAGGAGATATCTGGGCATCTCACAGACAACTGCATTTCACTGACATGTGGTGATCACTGTCTGTCCAACAACCCTAAAAATAAACCATAAAGGTGGCCTTCTAAGAGGTGTATGAGTGCAACAGCAGGTTGCTGTGGTTCCTATCAAACCATGAATAGAAATCTGCCAGTATTAAGAAATACCTAAACAATTGGTCGAATCCATGAAAGTAAATGATTATTGGTCAAGTACTAGGAGGAAAACCCCTATATATTATTCCTCTGTTCTTATGCCTTTCTCTAGTCATGAGGTTATGACCATTGTCAAAACTGTCATACTGGGCTGAGGGAACTGTTGATGCTACACATACATGTGCACATTCTTGAATCTCAGGAAGGATAAAGGCTTGGAACATTTGGTGTCTTTTGAAAAGGATCTGCACTGAAGGCTTTTAGACAGAGTACCACCACATCTGATGGTATCAGGTACAGATTCCTGTGTGAGAAGTTTCGCTTCCAGGATCAAAGTCTAGTTTTACAATTATGCTGATGAAGGTATGATTTATACTCCCCATGCTTCAAATTACCTTCCTTTACTGCTTTTACTTCCTTCAAGGCACTCAGAACTTAAATAGATCTTGTCAGCCTACCATCTGCTTCCAGTGGCAGCCAAGGGGCAGAAACATTTATAACAACAGCAGTGAGGCTCAGAAGTGACATATCTTCCAAAAGTACTCACCACTAATTATGAAAAGAGGCCTAAATGACAAAAAGAATTTTTTTCTGAGAAAGAGTAGCTACTCTCCTCCTCTGAGTTCATTTAGACAAGAATAGAAAATGTTTAAAGTACTTTTGTGCAGTGAACAAATGGGTTAGTGAAAGAATTTTGGGAAGCTTTGAGGTCACTTAGTGCATATTTTTATTTTTGTCTATATGTGTAAAAGGTTGATGTAAAATGCTAGATAGCATTTTACATCAATGTGAAGTTCACTTTAGGAGAAACAAAAAAGCCTCTGGCCAAGGCAAGTTTCGCTTGAAATGCAAGAGAGCACTATGACAGAAAATATATCTTGGAAGTGGAGTTTTAATTCTTCAGCAGGGTCTGAAATTCTAGAAAATAAACATGTCTTTGGCATAGACATTTAAAATCACCTAAATTCAGAAGAGAATTTACAAAGAAAGCAAGCAATTTAGAAAGCAAGATATTCTAGAGTACTGTGTCAAAGGCTTTACAGAAGTCTAGATAAATTATGTCTGTAGACCTTCCCTTGTCCTCTGATGCAGTCACCCCATCACAGAAGGCCACTAGATTGGTCAGACAGGACTTGTCCATGGTGTCATGGTGCTGGCTGTCTCATATCACCTCCCAGTTCTCCATGTACCATAAGAGAGCTTATAGGAAGAGCAGCTGAGGTCGCTTCAACTTTCAGTCTGGAGGAGACAGAAGGGAGACCTCACTGCAGTTACAGCTTCCTTGTGAGAGCAAGCAGACAGTGATCTCTTCTCTGTGGCAATCAGTGACAGTTGACTCAAGGGATTGGCCTGGAGTTGTGTCAGGGGATGTTTAGGTTGGACATTACAAAAAGGTTCTTCACCCAGAGGATGGTTGTGCACTGGAACAGGCTCCCCAGGGAAGTGGTCACAGCACCAGCCTGACAGAGTTCAAGAAGCATTTGGACAATGCTCTTGGGCACATGGTGTAATTCTTGGGGATGGTCTTGTGCAGGGACAGGAGTTGAACTCCATGAACCTTGAGGGTTTCTTTCAATTCAGCTTATTCTGTGATTATACAGAAATGAATTTCTGATATTTTTTCAGAATGAAATCATAAATTTATGGGTATTTTAATTAGAAGTTAAATAAATGGAAAGTGTTATCATGAAATGGTTAACAAGGAAATGACTGAGTGATAGGTAGGTAAGCATATTCATCCATAAATACATTCATAGATGGGTTTCTCAGGCACAAGGTATTATTCAATGTGATCATATCTGCTATTTAAAAAGATAGAAAATAAAGACAGATATAAGCAAAACATATTGCTTACTCTTTGATATTTCACATTAGGTCCCTGGATTCTGTGAGGTTTTTAGAAGAAAAATACACTCTTGGTTTTTAGACTGTATATTTTTCTGGCATTGAGGAATGTAATTCATTACTCAGAAAATGGCAACAAAATTCCACATTATTATCTCACCACTATTTTATTCAATTATCAGGTTACATTTGTTTTGCTAAAACAAGAGTTGATGGGAGCAACAATTAAGTTAAAGAAACAAATATTCAGTTACCTGGTAAAAAACCCCCCAATCTCTGCTCATTATATTCAACTATAAATATCTAAACCACTATAGCACTACTAAAATATAATGCTTCCTTTTATCCTTAGAATTTAAGGCATTTAAAATTGACTGCAATTCTAGCACAACAACACATAGCATTGAAGATCTGCCTCAAGGTCACAAGACTCTTGAAAAAGTTAAATTGTACAAACTGTAGATCTTTCATAGGGCTTGAAGGCACTCAAATTATGAGATAAAACAAGTTTCCTAGGAAATCATGTCGTTTAAATGGAAGGTCTCCCTCTGTTGTCATAGTAAAGTACAGGGGATTGTGAAGAGATGCTTGGCATAGTAACTAGGCACAGCAGGACAAAAAAAAAAGTACAGCTTTTCATTCAGTTTTCAAACTCAAAAGCAAGTGCTTATTTCAAGTAAAATTCAAAGTATATGCCATTACTACAGTAGGAACAGACTTCAGCAATCGTTTGTCTGTGTGTCTAAACAGTTAAGATATGATCATACATACTCTATGTGTGAGGAAGAGACCTCAACAAACAAGATCATCAGTTCAATCACAACACCCAGTTCTAACAACTCTGTGGTCTGTGCTATGAATTGGTAAATGGCTGCTGCCACACAATATTACTTTTTGAACTGCAATTCTGTGTCCCCTACAGGTCAAAGAACATTTTTTAACAAAGCAGGGAAAAATATTTTATTTTTACCTGCAGAGCCAAACGGACAATTGGAGCCAAAAGCTTTAATGTAAATTTGCCATTTGCCCTTCTTCCAATTTCAGCCACTTGTAGAATACATATGAAAGAATTTTTTCACTAGTCCTGAAATGAGTGAAAGCCAGAGACTAGATCCATAACAGGTTCAAAAGCTAAATATCAAAACAAAGAGAAATATTGGATTTATGGAGTTTACCATGTACAAAATTACTCTGCAAACCATCATGATTTAACAAAAGAGAGTTCCTCAAGCTTCTCAATGGATATGAGCCTGGATAACCACAAACATGACAACCTGCTGCCAGTCTATGCTATAAGAAGCTCAGTGGACAGATTTCTGATGGCTGTACAGGAATTAATTGCAATTAGTTGAAGAAAGCTGTTTTGAAGGGTCCTCTCTATTTGCTTATATATATGCTAGAGACCAGAGGCACAGTCCACACCCCAGTGCAGGTTAACCAAGACCATCACTCAGCTGTGACAGTATTTCAAAATCAATACAGAAATGGACCAGCCAAGGCACAGAATATGTTCCACCACACGCACTAAGTTAATAGGCAAAGCTTTATATTGCTCATGTGCTACTTCAGTTGGCCTACGACATTGATGTAGTTGAACACTGAACATTGATGTGGTGGATAGATAGCTTTACCCCCTTGCCTAACAACTTCTATTTCTGTCATATTCTGTATTGCACAGATGGGCTTATGTGGATAAGAAAAACCATGTCATTTCATGTAAATTATTTGGTGTGTTATTTGAAGAAGACACTTTCATTTTAAGCCTTCGATTTTGCAGAAGGCTGAGCAAAGATGCTAGTTTATCTCAACAGCATCTCCAGTATAGTTTAGGTTCACTGGTACAATCTGAAAGGCTTTTTTATAAGATTTGGTTGTTTTTCTCTGCTACTGTTTCTAACTCACATAACATAAAATGGCAGTCTAACAGTTTAAAGACAGAGCAAATCTCTTGAGATCAAGAAGAATGACTTAGATCCTGATGAGTCACCCTGCTGGGAAAGCCCATAAATAAGAGCTAAGGCTCATCAACCCAGTGTTTATGGCTGAGCTGACTTAGGGCCATATCTCCTGCCAAAAACCACATGACACAGGAAGGGCTTATTCCTATTTTTATTTTCCTAGGGCTATTAAGGCACTTGACTTGTTATGCTTGCTCAGATATCCAGTTTATTTAGAATGCTTCAAATCACAATTTTATTTTTTTTTTAAATACTCTCCTAGGATAGAGGTTTTCAGTCATGTCCTTCCTTGCTGGTCTTGACATGAAGTGTGATGCAACATAAAACTTAGACAAATTGTTTCAGCTAATAGATTAAAACTATGTTGCTTCGTACAAGGCCAGAAGCAGCTTTGGACTACTGACTACTTGTGTAGAGACTGGAGTGTCTTGGTATCATTCAGGATCCCAACATGGTGGTGCAGCTCTGCTAAGAATGGAACCCAAAAATCAGTGGCAAATAATGATAAGTAGTAGCAGCAGAGGCAATGTTACAGACACATAGAGAGGGTGGGGAGGCAACAGAAATAGTACAGAAACTTGCAGAAGAGCTGAAGAAATGGAGAAGAGATCCACAAAGATTTTATGCAAGCCAGATGATGGGAGAAAGGTAAAAAAAATATGTCAGCAGCAGACTGGGGGACTTTGACAAAGCAAACAGAGCAGACTCACAAGTCTTGAAAGTTGCCCCCAGGTATGTCTGTGTGAACAGTCCCTGGAAGAATTTCCTCCCCAAGCCCAGGAAACTGGGTCCATTCTGCTTTCTGGAAGACACTGTCCACTAATGGTCTCCTAAACCGTTTACAGTCATGGTTCATAGCGGGAATGGACCACAGTCCTGTCATAGCTTGGTTATGGCTACCCACTTTTGGGGAATACAGGATCTTACTAGCACATATTTGGACTATTTCATGGGTCATTGGATCAGCTGTCAACAGTCTGAACGACTTGCAATTTCTTAGACTATCTCTAGCTCACAGCTGTGAAAGACTTGCATCACTTCACTATATTGGGATTTTTTCCCTTTCATAACCATCTCAGATAAAGAAAAAGCTCTCTCTATTTTGATATTGTTCCTGTAATAGGATACAACCAAACAGAACAGTAGCACAACAAACTTATTTTGTATTTAAGTGATGTAGACAACCATACAGTTCGCAATGATTCTTCATAAGCAATCTTTAATAATCGTATTTGGAGACAACTTTCTGGACTAAGAAATCTTTTTTTCCCCTCTTCCTCTCTGATGCTCTGTTCATATCAGAGATGAGAACCAAACTGTAGATCTGTCCCATGTAGTTACACTTACAGTGAGTTCTCTTTCCCCAGAATGCAAATTATTCTTTCAAACTATGAAATCTAGCTTCTAACCCAAAGTAATCAATGCTTTTCAAGTTAGAGTCTGAACAGGATGCCAGGAGGATATTTCGTATGAGTGGGCAAAATGCAGATGTGATCATAAAGTAAATGCAAACATTATTTCTTCAATCTAGTTTTCTTTGGTTTCTCTGTAAGCAGGGATGCTTCTATTTCATTTGTGGTAGTTTTCACTGCTCACAGTATATATTGATTCTGGATAGTCAGTCTGTCACTTCTGATAATTTTCTGTCATTTAGAGATGCCAAAAGATCTCTGAGTGTCTGAAGAGATGCTAAAATCAAGAACCCTGATTCTTAAGTACCAGATGTTTTCTCTTCATTGGGAAAACTTTTGTCTCAGCAAAAAGAATCATGACTTAGTGCCTCGTTATGTTCTAGTCATTGCTTCATTGACTTCCATGAATGTATATATTTCCTTTCTTTTTTCCATTATCTGTCTTTCATACAGTTTAAAAGGATAAAATTTGGGTGGTTCATCCAAGGAAGAGTAAGTGTGCATACACAGAAACATACATACCTATATTAAATTCCACATTAAATAGATGTAATATTTGATTGTGTTCCAGTACTAGAGACCTTGTGTCCTAGATATGTTAGTAATTCTTTTTGAAATTGTTTTCTTTTTTCATATTATTTTTCCTTTGTTACTGATTTCTTTACATTTACATTGTTAAATTTCTTTATAGTCTCAGAAAAAGGATATTTAAAGAGAGGAATACTACACAAATTTCAATAAAATGCTTCTTGCCGGATAGCCATTCATTTGATAAATCTATTCTATTTGCCTTCCTTTTAAGCTGGCTAATTTTTGTATTTGTTTAAAAATATAATATTCTAATCTAGAATTATCCTTTATTTTACGTACAAAGCAGCAAATAATAAAGCTAATTGATTGCTATTTATGAGACAGACCTTTATACTCCTGGCCTCACATGGCTTTGGCTGACAAGATCTGTTATGTCTTATGTGAGATATAAAACTCCCAAATTTTGTATTGTCATTACCTAAGAGAAAAGAAAGTTTGCCATTAAAGCTGTCCAAGAAAAAGTACCTTAAAAAAGTTTTGCATAATAGTTATTTTGTACACCCTAGCACTGAAACTTCTCCTTATTCTCTCTGTTGAAACTTTTTTTGTCAGTCATTCAAGTTCCAGAGTTCATTTTATTCTCTTCATTATATTCATCAGTCTGAAGTGTGAATTCTGGTGTTGACCTACTTTAATACATTGATGTATACTAGTGCTAAAGAAAAGAGACAAGTATTTGCAGGATTTTTTTAACTGTCATTCTCAAGATGACTAATAGTATGAAATGATGCTTGGCTACTGTCAAAAAGCTAAAAAACAATCTGGTGGTCTCTGCATTCCACTTTTCCTTTCTTAGAAGATTCCTACAATAAGTGGTAAGTCCACTTTGAAAACAGACCTGTACCAGTCACTAGCAGGTGTGGGTCTCCTTTACAGCAAACTAACTAGGCATGTGAGGTTAGGATGCAGTTATCTGATGAAATCTACAGTCAGCTTTACTGTGGAATGAATAAACCTCTGGAGGCCACAGATGCCACTAAGTTCAACAGAATAAATTTAAGGTCTAGATACCCTTGAATAAATGTTACACCTATACTGGAGACACTTTAAGGTGAGGTGATGCCATTCAATGTGATAGACAAAATTTCAATACCAAAAGATTTCACAACTTTGTAGATGTGCTACTTCAATGGGTCAACAGCTTCTACCTTTATTCATTAGTAGCATGCATTTAACTATTTATTCTGACATTTTCTGTGTAATATGATGCCATAAGATTTAGTGAAATAAACTATTTATCATTTTGTTTTGCACCAGATAAAGATGTATTATTTGTCAGGCATGCAATTTTAAAGGATTCAAACTACTTATATGCTATTTGTTCTTTTTTTTTTTTTTAATTTTTTGAAGGTAACAACCTATTTACCAGTGAAGGGACGAAATTAACCCTTTTGCATGATACTGTCAGAAAACATATCTTCATGAACTTGTTCAATCAAAAAAGTTAATGGGACAAAGAGAAACTGTTTCAATCCACGAGAAGGAGAATTCTCATTAAATCTTATTTGCTGGCATTCATTCATAATTTTTTATGTTAATAGGACTAATAATTACATTACCCTTTACAGAATTTACAGTAGTACAAAAATCCCCAAAAAATGCATTATTCCAATTCTGCATATTCTGCATATTATCAGGGTACTGATGAAGTCTATGGGTAAAAGTTGACCTGATTTATTCATTAATATATACACATTAATATATATAATTTAATTATAAATTAAAATAATTACTGATTTTAGGAGAGGGGCTTTTCACAAAGGCAGGTAGTGATAGAGCAAGGCAGAATGGTCTTAAACTGCAGGAGGGCAGGCTTAGATTAGATATTAGGAAGAAATTTTTTACTTAGAGAATGAGGCACTGGAAAAAGTGGCTCAGAGAGGTTATGGATACCCCATCCCTGGAGGTGTTCAAGGCCAGGCAAGATGTAGCTCTGAGCAACCCAGTCTTAGCAGAAGGTTCCCTCCCCACAGTTGAAGCCAAAGGATCTTTAAGGTCCCTCCCAGCCCTAATAATTCTATAATTCGATGACTCCCAGAATAAAAAATTCAATCTATGCATTTAAAAGAAATTACACATGCACATGAATATGTGCCAATATAATTCTCAAGAGAACATACGGTAAAGTAAAATGCATACTTCTTTTCTTTGTATTGCTTGAATACGAATGCATATTAGGCTGATGACAAATTTTAATTATTTTTAACTTATACAAAGTCAACAACATAAATAACCACTGTCTAACTACTTTGGTATGTATATTAG
The DNA here is from genome assembly GCA_027886175.1 of Phylloscopus collybita. NCBI lineage: Eukaryota > Metazoa > Chordata > Aves > Passeriformes > Phylloscopidae > Phylloscopus > Phylloscopus collybita. Next base: position 41,150,425 of record JAJNNQ010000006.1, on the reverse strand, counting down.
GCTAGGCATTACCCTATATTCCTATCCATCCCACAATCTAAAATACATAAATGCAACTCATGACTGTGGTTTATGGTCTAGGGGGTGGACAATTTTGCTGCAAAGTTTTTCATGAAATGAACCAAGATGCCTATGTAATGTATTACATTTGTGCTGTTATAACCTTGACATAAATGCATATTGTTAATTTTATAGCAAAGAATGTCAAATGACAGCTCATCCTTTTTATTCGTTTTCACATATCCTCCTGCATTGACCTTGCTTTGAAAGAAGAAACTTTTAAGGAAAATAATAATTAGCTGTCAGAGGTTTTTGTCAAAGACTGTGCTCCCTAACATCTATTCAATCACAGTTGACTTTCAAGAAACAGATTTCTGTTAATATCTTCTGATTAATTTTTTTTTTAATTTTCAGTTTAATACAAAATTTTATTGTCAGAGTATGTTAAAGCAATGGAAATGTGTTGCTTCCTAATTCTAAGAAACTTTTTACAGACTTTCTGCATTAAATCTATTTCACTGACATATAACTTTAAATTTCATTATACAGAGCCTTGTGTTTTTTCATGGAATTCCTTCAGTGAAAGAATGCTGTTTCCACCTCTGTGATCCTTTGGTTAGCGTCACACCTTAATCTCAATAAAACAGGATCTACATCACTTCCAATCCACTGAGACCACCACTCCTCCACAGACAGAAAAGTCAGAACACATGGAAATTTAACCTATGGCTCTTTTTGTTTTCTCCAGACTATAAAATTTTCTTGGGGAAACAGAAACAGATCTTACTGACAGAAGGGTCATCAGCCTTCTGTGTGGACAGTGGCAGAGATGGCAGGTTTTGGAGCTTGTACACCACTACAGAGTGGGAACCTCTCTGCCTTCTGAGCTGCAAGGAGGGTCATCTTCTTGTATTCTCTCTCTTTCTACAGCAGCTTCACACATACAATGGTGTAAAATGAAAGAGAGAGCTGCCCATCTTACAGATGTGGTACAAATTAAGTTCACCCCAGTGAAGTAGAGAAAAAACAAAATGATCTCTAAAACACTTTAATCAATTTAATCCCACCTTTTAGCCTGCTTTACCATGTTTCTGGTGTTTAACAATTTCCTGCAAATTTCTGTTCATGAGATTTTGATTACAAGTTGTGATGTCTGTATTTTTGTTTGTAAATATTTCTGTAGATTGCCAGATCTTCTAGGTTTTCATTTAGGTGATTTTTAAAGTGTACTCTCTATTCACACCATGATAGAGAAATGACTAAATATATTCTGCTGTAATACCATCACTCTCTGAATTTGTAATTGCAATAAACTGAAAACAACTTTGATGTGATAGCTTCATGTTCCTGATGTCTGTTCCTATGTTCTGATCAGAACAATAAAGAAATCCAAGCAGGGATATGGACTTTGGTCAGGAAAACATTTTTTTTTTTAATGCTCTTTCAGATCATGATGTAAATTTTGCCAAAAAGCAGACTTAACACATTTAGTTGTAATGCTTGGGGTTTTTTCTGAGTGCAGGCAGAAAGATAAAAACTTTGTCAATCATATGTCATAAGGATCTTCGGTGCCTTTGGTTAATATCCCAGTGATGACAAAAAGAAAATGAAAACATGTTTTTTTTTATTTGATATATTTCCACAAGCTTTTTTTTTTTTTTTTTTTTTTTTTTTTTTTTTTTTTTTTTTTTTTTTTTTAAGGAATTCTCCGCCCTGTTATGATTGATAGTAAATCTGTGGATCTAGCAGGCACTAGGGTTTCATCTGCAGTTTAATTTAACTCTCATCAATTTTCTTAATGTCACTAAGAAAACCCCGAGTAATTAGTTAAAGTACCATAACTAGGTTGAGACTAGTTAAAGAAGAATGGACCTTGTTAATCTGCTGAAAAGAGAGTTTTATCACTTGTCATGACAGTGATAAAACCAGAGGGGATGACAGTGATTTGCCGCAACTACGCCTGTTAGTGGAACTGTACTGGCTTCCAAATGAGGGATTATTAGGATCAGACTGGATGATTTCTCAAGATAATTGGCACAAGTAGTCAGTGCACATCAGCCAGTAAACCAAGTTTATATAAAGGGTGTGGAACACCCATGCCAAAGGCCTTTTTCCCATCAAAATTTACAAGAAGGAGAACCTAACTCCTGATAGAGCAATACCCAAGTGGTCACATATTGCCTGGAAAACTTCATATCAGAAAAGCAAACTGGAATGAGTGGAATGTATGTCCTCCACACTTATGTAGCTCCAAAAACCAGCTTAATCTTGATTAAATTCTTCATTATTCATTCTCATTACTTGTTCTCATCACTCATTCTTACAGGCAACTCCTTATAGGATAACTCTAGATTTGCAAGCCAGTCAAGTTGCTGCACTGGGAACAGTGTTCAGCACCTATGGTATCTCTCTGTACACTTTTGTGGAATCATTTTTAAGTGTCTGTCCTTTTTATTTTTTGCATCACAGAAGTTCAAGGTTTTCAAGTCAGGACTTGAGAGAACTTGCTCATAAGTACTTTTATTTTAAAACTTGTGCATGATGGCAATGTAATTCACAGATCTCTCCCGGCTTTATTTCTGTAGCAACAAGTATTTGTATAAGGAAACAATTTTCACCTCTCTAAGGCTGGGTTAGCTGTAACATGGTGGGAGGTGCTACTGTTTTTAACAGTCCATACTGACTGTGTTATTCTGGTCCTTATTTTTCTAGTCTCTATGTACCCACAAGATAAATGCTTGATGCATTTAGTAACAGTAGGACTTCAACTGACAGGGCTGGGCAATCACTAACCACATGAAGTATCTTTTTTACCTGTGATGTTGCAGAAAATTACAAAAATGTTCAGAAGTAAGGATAAATACATGCACCTTCAGATTCTGTGTTTTTGCTTGATAAAAAAATATTTCTTTTGATTGAAAGATAGTTTTTGAAATATATGTTATTATTAGTTACTCCTCACCATATTTATCTGCTATAATCTTGAACTCTAGAAGAAGGTAGCTATTTTTCTTTTCTCTATTCCCAGAGAACTTCACCAGGCCCAACCTCCAGCACTATTTCCTGAATAGAGAGATGTCATCTCACACTTTTCCCTCAAAGCAGGTTGAAATACCTCCTGGAAAACTTTCCTCAGGAAGGATGGCATATGTCTGATTTCCCTTTTTATATGCTGTTCTCACAGACAGTCTACCAACAGTAGCAAACACACATTTGTGGTAGCTTGCATTCTCCATCCTGCAGAGTGCAGCAGCAGTCACCAGGGAATGGCAGGAGCAGAAGTAATAGATTATATTTAAGGCTGAGCCTGAGACTTGTATCCATGTCTGCCATTACTCACAGAGGTGGATTTTATGATGTTGCCATTTCATAATTTTCTGGTTTGAGAACTCGATACTGTAGATGTTGTTTCCACTTTTAGTAGCCCCTGGAGTGTCCCAGATATTACTTTATGTTATTGATAGCAGATGTGGCCATAGTCTCTGTGGTATATGAACATTTCTGGTGAAACTGCTATCATTTACTGTTAAATCTAATTTGAGAAAAGAAATCAACTGTTACACACTGTGTATGTATTAGAAAAATAAAGGAACCAAACACTAATAACTCAAAATAATGGAAGTAGTGGGTTTCCTTCTGTGGATTCCCAGACAGCTCAATTGCAAGCCCTCTAAATTGTGCCTGAGCTCTCTAGACACCAGGGGTGTTCAAAAGGTCCCAGTGTGAATTTTTCTGCTGTGAAACACAATGAAGTAATGTTGTAAAAAACAATGAAACCAATCTATTTTAAAAATTTTAACACAGTAATAAAACCATATTTTATTTCCTTTATGGTTGAAGCATGGCTGTCACTGCCATATAGAGACTCATTTGAAGAGTCCACAACCAGTCTTATGCTCTACTGGAGAAGTTTCTGCACTAAATCAAATGAATTATCAGCAATAGGTGAATGCAAACTTTTTGACTTTGAATTCCTACCTTCCCTACCTTGTAGTCCTTCAAAGCCTATTAAAAGACTTAACAAGCATGTGAATCCAATCCACTTACTTCTATTTTCCCTTTCCAATAATCTTGAGAAAAAGCAGCAGAATTATTAATTATTGCCTTTTCCCAAGAGAAGACAGTCTTCCTGATGATGAAAATTAGATATGAACTAGTCCAAATCTAGGTGTCCCCCAACACCACTAGAGTTTCATCTGTGATTAGACCTGAAATTAGACCAAGCCTTTAATGAAGGTCTGAAATATTCAAATAACATTTTATTTTTATGTATGCAAATTTGCCTTATGGGTTCCAGATGGAACTGGAAATGATGAAGCACCAACAGGGTTTGCTGCAGTATTTCAGAACCAAAAGCAGAACAGCTCTAAATTTCCCAAGAAAATATTTTCTTGTAAGATCTCCAGATGCCTTCTAAAACTCAAACTATTCAAAGGGTTCAACCCAACTCTGTCTAATCATCAAAATTTTCAATACTTAGATGAATGGAACTAAAAAAGGACATTTAGAATTTTACCTATTTTAATGAAAGCCCATGTCAAATGTGCTTTCAGGGGCAAGTAGGATGAAAAGAGAAAAAAATGGAAGACTTGGAGAAATGTGTGTTGGGGGAGCAGTGAGTATAATAAATGTTAGCTTTAGTGATAAAGCTCTGGTAGGTTTAGGGAGGAAAATTGTTTTTTGTGTTGTGGTGGTTTAAATCCATATCAAAATTACCATGATTTTTGTGACCTTTTTTAGGTGCTGGATCATGTTATTAGGGAACAGAAAGAAATAAAAAGACATATAGAGAAGTACTGCTGTCTGCCTTGTAATCAATCAGCTATTACTGAACAAAAATATTTAAGGTTCAAAACCAAAGCAATGCAATCATTTTGAAGAACCAGACTATCGACTGTCTCTTTAAATTCTCATCCTAAGTGCTAGCTGTTGCTAAAGGAACTTTAGCCTGAAAATCCCATTAAAGAGGTACCTTATTTCATGGTCTGAGAATGAAGGACTTTTTCAAATATGTGAATAACTTTAGTCAAGGAACTGGAAAAAAACCCCAAAATATTAAATATATTAGCAGGGCTTTGTTGCTTTTGTAGGGTACATCAAACCTACTAATCCAAAAGTGAGGAGGTATGTGGGAATATAAATAAACCAGAGTTAATTTGGTGCATGCAACCTTGTTAACCATTTAAAAAATGTGATAAAGCATTGCACCCTGGGAGTGAATCAAGAAATGAATGTAAAAATTTTAAAAAATAGGAATGTCACATTCCCAAGAAAATTTTAATAAGACATGGCTGTGTAATTTGCTCTTTATAACTCTTAATTCTCTTCCTGCTTTGTCTGGAAACTGGACTGCCTCCCATTTGCTCTTTGAAACTTAGAATAATTAAAAATCCATTATACTTCCCACTCTCCAGTGACAGTACATAAATTAAGCTTCAGCAGTGTTGAAACACACACAAGAATTGGTATGACCCTTTCAAAGTGTCACTTATCTGCAATGCAAATTTCTTCTGGGTGATCACAAATTCAGCAAATATTTTTTTTCATTTAGAACTCAATCTTTTGCAGCTAAGTAGTGTTCATTTGTTGATTCACAGTTCAGAAGTTACTGAGGTGTTTATTTTTGTAAATCAAATGCACACTTCTCTAGTTATTTTTATATTCCAGAACTCCCAGTAGTCAGCCTCAAGGATGCCTCAGTGCCTCTCAGCACAGTGAGCTGAAAAATAGGCAGCCAGGCTTTTACTTAAAAAAGTGTCCACTTTTAGTAATTCAACAAGAAATAACAAGCAGCAAGTTCTGCTAAAGTGTATGTAGTATTTACCTTCTGTCCTCTGTCATGTTTACATATTTTTAGTTTAGATAAAAATTAACCTAGCCCAGTGCTCCCCAGATGCCTTTGGCTCAAACCTCATACCCACAAAAAGGAAAAAGTAGTTGTAGAGTTAGCCTGGGTCAGATGTATGTGTGTAAAGTTTTGCAAGCATTTGACTATTTATCTTGATTAGTGCTTTTCATTTTAAATTTTATTCTGTGAAAAAAATGTGTTCTTCTAAGATTTTCTGAAGATGCTTGAATGGGCTTTCCACAACTTATTCTCAAACCTTGTCACAAGGTGTGTGTTTAATGCAGAAAATGGTAATGGAAATATTGGCTAGAAGCAGCCTCTAGCCTCTTCCTCATACAGCAGAACCTTTTGTTCAAGGCATAAAAGAAAAATGTTGAAAATTTGCTAATTCTTTGCATAATTTGTGTGTTTGCATTGAACTTCTGGGAAAAAGAAGAAATTGAAAAAAAAATGGGTATAAACTCCATGAATTTCTGCATTAACAGAAAAAAAAAAAAAAAGAAAAACGCTGGATGCTTAACTTCATGACTGGCAACTGTAACTATTTTAAAATTTACTTTGTGTTTTTGCAAAAATGTGAGCAAATTTATCTCAGCACGAAAGGGAAACTTAAAAGCAAGTCTTTTTTTTTTTCCTTATTTCTTTCAGTCATTGGCTTGAATGTCCCCCAAAGAGTTTTTTGACTGAAGTCTTCAAATTACTTCCTGATGGCTTGAACTCCTTGTGCTACTGCTGCACAGTAAGATGAGTAGAGACAAAGGGCAAATCCAAGGGTGTAGACATTCCTTTTAGAGGCACTCACATGACTACTGCATCTCTGAAAACATCAATGTTTGGAAAGTTTACTCCATGTTTATTTTAACAGCTAGAAGTCCATCTATTTAGTTTAGTTCAGTTTTAAATTAAATTCTATGTTCTTTAAAAGCAGATCATTATTTCATTTATTACATGAATCAGGATAATTTTCATTCACTTTTTGCCATTTTCATACATCTACTCTCCATCCTCATCATAGTTAATGTCCTGATATATTTTTAAAATAATCCTTGGGCATCTTATTTATGGCCATTTATCTTTTACTCCTCTTCAGTGTTTGTTTGTTTTGGTTTTGATTTTTGGTGGTGTTTGTTTGTTTGTTTTCACGATTGAACCGACTGAGAAACCAGATTAATCTTGCATGTTTGAGGAGCTATTGTGGTGCTGTTGGCTGTTGGATTCTGGATAACATAGGTAAGATTGGTTTTAATTCAGAAATTTGTAAGTTTTAAGTAGTAACATTGTTCTTTGTGTTCTCTTCTATGTAGAACTTGCCAGAGTAAATGTAAAGCTCTAGGTCTTAATTTACTTGAGATCCCTCTCTAGCTGAGTGAAGTAGGACATTGCATGTTGTGATTAATCTTATTGATTAGCTTAAATAGGCCAGAAGAACAGAAGTCTAGAAATGTCTCATTTTCTCCATTGAGTGTAGAAGGAGCCAATGAGAATCAGCACAACTTTAAATATTTTATTTTATGGACATCTAAACGTAGGTTAGAAGAATCTTGTCAGAGATGAGTAAGGTAAAAATTACTTGGAAGCAATGAAGTCTGTGTGGGTGTTTTGTTTCATTTTTTAAATTCTCTTTGGAATTAGAGGGAAATTATTTGAGTTAAGAATATTTAGTCAAGCGCCAGAAAGGATTACTTAGGCAGGTTATAAAATCCCAGTTACTGGAGGATTTCATGACAGGGTAGACAAATATTTATTCAGAATAAATTGAGGGACAGAGAAAGCAAAAACCTCTTATAATTCAGATAAGATATATAAGGGAAAGATGAGAAAAATATGTGGGCATGTGTGGGCACTCTTGCACTGTCATAAGGGGCAAGATGCACATATTTCTGCTATTCTTGCCTTGTAACATGAGAGTAAAGAGACTGGGAAAATGCCTATAATTTCTTTGCACATTGGATACAATGAAATATTTTCTTATATATGTTCCTCATAACACCACATTATTTTCTACATTCCTGAGTAGGTCTTCCTTTCTAATACACTTAAAGTTCCTCAGGGAGCCAATATGTTGAACAAATAAAAACACCTTGAAAATGGAGACAACATGAATCTTATAATCTACTCACTGTCCTACACTTCTGGGATGAAGAAAATACTGAATTTTATCCCTGAAGAAACTAGGACATCCTGAAACTTGTTTCTATCATGATCTCAAAGCTGCAGCATGGGTGTGAGGAAAGGAGGAAATTATTTGGGATTTAGGTAAGTATCAGAAACAGAGAGGCTGTGAGCCAGTCCTGATGGGGTGTCCAATGACAAACTGGACTATACTGTACTTTCTGCCTAATCACTCAGCCAAAATACTTATAAGCACCTATAGCACAGAAAATCTACAGAAAATAATGGAAACAGAGGGAGGGATAGTTTGTAAAGAGGTTGTAAATTGGTTTCTGTTTGCCAGTTTAAGGTCTTCACTTCGGGATTACACAGAGCAAATGATTTTTCTCAGCCCTAGCTTAGTAATTTTTGAAGTGGTGACAGGGTGGCAGGAAGGGGATAAAGCAAACTTTGTGAGATAATAAGTGATACAAGGACTTTGGGAAAAAAGGACATAAAAGAAATTTTAAATGTGAACATTCCAGTGAGTACCAGAAAAAGACATAAAAGATACTACCCCCCAGTCTTTCCAGCTGAAGGTTTGAAGAGAGAGAAAAATATTTTCATAGCACTATTTCTTGGTTGTGTCTGTGAGTTTATAGGAACTTGTCACACTACCCAATATATAATGCCAAGATTCACAGATATTTCATGTGCTTTATAAAGTAGTTGTCTTCTGTAGAGAATAATCCAATTTTTCAGTTTCAGAGCTACTTTGTTAAAATTTGCTGCCAGTTGAAACCAGGTATCTCCTGAGAAATTATTTTAAGCAAACAATGGCAACGGACAAAATACCAACAAAAATAGAATCAGTAAAGGCAGACTCTGCATGCTCTGCAAAATATATGTCCTTTTAGGTAATAAAAGAACTCCAGCCAAGAATTCCTCTGGCTCCAATTCCTTTATAAGTTTCCTTTTGCCTTTGTATGCTTTTTTTTCCCTTCCCCTGTGATTGTTCCCTACGTGTAGCTGTTGAAGGTATTTTAAGTACAGACAGAGATTGCCTGTAGCACTGACTAAATGTGACTGTCACACAGGAAGGTTGTAAATGCACACAAATAATAAAGCAAAGTCTAGGGCTTTGGCTACCACCACCTGCTCATAATAAGCTCTCATGGCCTCTGGCAAAGCAAGAAACTGCAGATGAAACAATACTGTCAATTACATAAGGGGGTTGTTTTTCCGGGGTTGGTACTATGCAAAAGGTGTGTCGCAGGAGTCATTGTGGGGGTGGGTGGAGAAAAAACATCATGGGAATTCTGGTCACTGTGAAATCTTGTTGATTAAATTCAAAGAAGGCTGTGAAGAATGCTCAAAAAAAAGCGCAAGCACTTGCTCCATTTAAAACTGAATGGTGGAGTTTCCTGATCCAGGGCTGGAAGGAAGAACACTTTCAGCAGTGTGGATGGAGACAGAATAACTTTGCTCTTTCATCTGTGGGTACAGCTCAGACCTCCTGGTATAAGGATGTGCTGTTTGCTCATGAACAAAGGAAGGGCCAGGGGAATATGAAAACATTTAAGAACAAAAAAAAGAGAACACATGTAAATTGCTATTATCATTGGTCAGTCCTTACAAGTCTCCCTTCTTCTACCATGATGTTTGCCCTGCCCAAGTGGACACTATCTCATCCCCGAGACATTTCAGCAGCTCTGCCTTTTTTATGTCATACCAGTGCAGATGTTTTTCATTTGCCACAGCTGTCTGGTCCAGAGTTTGCATCTAACTCTCTCTTCCTAAGGAAACACATAATTTAATGTTTGAAGAGCTTGATATTTCTTTTATCAATCAGATTTCTTAATCTGAGGACACTCACTCTGTTAAACAAACCTATATAGTAGCACTGTGATCAAATAGCAGAAAACTGGTCAGCAGTCTAGTGTGAAGAATCAAACCCACAATTCTGCATCACAAAAGATTGCCATCTTCCAACATGCCTTTTCTAACTAGAGAACTAAGCTTTTTTGTATGGGTATGTGCATACACAACAGTCATTAGAAGTACTCTATTCAGAACACATTATGTGTCTTCTGATGGCACATTTGAACATTTTCCTCCATAAAGTGTCATAGGAGGCTTGTGTAGAGCTTTTCTAGTCCTTAGACAATCTACAACCACTTCTTCATTAGACTGTTCTCCTTCTACTTGAGAGTCACATTTTTAAAGTATTTTTCAGGTATTAGCAGTTTGATTTAGCATAATCATTAAGTGAGGGCAAAAGGACATTATTATCGTTCTTCAAAGACTACCCTTATCAGAAATGTCTAGATGAGGACAGCAGTAGCATCTGGAACATGTTTATAAGCCCTATTTTGGCTCTTCAGACTTGACTTGTCATAAGTTGAAATACCTGACACTGATACCAAAAAACTGTGTGTGTCTCATTGAGCTTCCTACCTGGCAGGGCTTTCCCCAGAAGAAGTGTAGCTATGTCAAAAACTGCCAGGGTGGGCTTGATCTCCCCAGCCATCTGAGGGCTGCCTCAGCTGAACAGCAAACAGCTCCAGATCTGTGTCTTCCAAGGGGCACCACGTGTCTGTGACCAAACTCAAGTGGGAAACAACTTGTTTGAGGGTGTCTGAAACCCTGGTCTCATAACAACAGAGGCATGTCCTGCCAGATGCCTTGCAGAGACCTGCTGGGCTCCTGAATGGTGGGGAAAAAGAAGAAAAAGGTAAATAAAATTCCCCAAAGCTATAAATTCATGGCACAAAAAGGAGCTGTCAGTCATAGCTGATTGAGCACCTCTTCAGAGAACAAACTCTCTCACTTTCCTGACATGGTTTGATGAACAGTGAAATAGTTAACAGTCTTGACATTTATAGATTCTCTAGAAGAAGTACACTTGCCAGACCATACTGCTTCATGGTGGACCAGGTCACGCTTTTGCTGTCAGCTTCTGCTTACAAGTCTGTAAAGAGTTGGCATGGGAAGATTTTAAGAAATTAAAGAGAAGAATTAATGATAGTTTTAAGTGCCTCTGGCAGAAATATTTTATACATGTAAATGTATATGCAGTGATTTTTTTGTTACAAAAGGAGAGGTAAGGCTTTTTTCTTTTTTGTTTTTATGTCTTTGCCAGAGATGAATTCTCTTCAATCAGAACTCTTCTGTAATCACATGAAAATATGAGACACTAAGAATCAAAAAAAATCAAATTCCCATGTTTAAATATCTGCTTAAATATCTGCTGGGGAAAGAGCAAAACAAACAGCAAAACGAAATTGAAATAATTGGTACCTAAACTGAAAAAGTGTGTATATGCATGTGACCAAGAGAGACAGAAATCTTTGATGAACACACAGCTGTTCACTCCTAGCCCGACAGTTAATTCTGCCCTTAAATCTCTGAATCAATATTGTTCTTTTCAGAGTGAACCCAGTAACTCTGTTCCTCCCTTAACTCTGTTTCTCAGGTAGCTTCTGGGATTCCTTAGCATCTTTCCTAAGGCTGGAATGCTGCTCTGTGTCTCAGTTCTCACTCTGCTTTTGTAGCCTCTCCATTTGAGCTGGGTTGTTAAGGATCTCCCCTATTGCTGTCAGACAGACAGATGATAGAGGAACAAGTGTCATAATCCTAGTTTCTGTTGTATTGTTCCCTTGTTCCTGTCAATGGAAGAAGGGAAGTGAGCTCACGCACTCTGTAATATCTCAGATTGGTTTTTCTTCCCCAGGGGTGTATTTAAAAAATAAAGAAAAATATTTTTTTCAAACCAGAGAGAAAGCAGCTTCTTCCGATGACACAACTTGTATGCATAATCTCCAAAAAGAAGGATTATATTGTGAGGATTGAATTCCTTTGTCTGTGCTTCTTAAGCACTGAAAATGATCAGCACATTCCTGTGTAGGTACAGACAGTTCTCCATTAATTTAAACCTCTGTTTTCAGAGCTCTAATATCAGAGCTTTTGTAAAACATGCTAATTTTCAAGTATGGTCATTCAGGAAGCTATTGTTGGCTTGCTGGTTTTTTTTTTTTTTTTTTTTTTTTGTTTTTTTTTTTTTTTTTTTTTGTTTTTTTTTTTTTTAATAATATGGGATAATAATTTAATCCTTTTAACTGCAGGTTTTGTGGTGATACTTACCTTTAATATCTGGAAAACGGATACCTGATAATGCTGTTCTGCATTGCTATTTGTGAAAGACAAAGTGGGTCAATCACTGCAGTGAAAATAGTGTTCACCTGACCAGACACTCTGATTAAACCTGATGATTAAGCAGATGTATATTCTCTATTGTCTCCTAAAACCTGCATGAGATCTCTATGTCTTCTTTTTCAAACAGAATTTTAGAGTAAAACCAATATAATTTAAAAACAGAAGAAATAATTCATAGTCTTAGTTTATATTGTGCCCACTACAAACAAGCTGATATTCTAGTTATCTCATTTCATGTGTGTTCAGTACAAAATGGAAAGTTTCTGTTTAAATGAGTGCGTAACCATATTGCAATCAAACGTACAAATAAACTTTTAAAAGTTGCAAAATCCTCTTTTAACTGATAATTTTTGTAATTGTTCACTGAAATCTGTGGAAGTTTAGTCCCTAGTTAAAAAGCCCCTTGTCCTTGATCATTCAGTATACCCAGTGACACAGCACTGCAGAGGGGTAAACCAGATTACAGTAGGTTTGGATGCTTTTAAACTGTATTGTAACATCTGTCTATTAATTGTTATGTTATCACAGACTGATGTGGAGAGCCTCAGCTCATAAATGAAAATGTCCAGCGGTTGTTCAGATTTATTTTGGAAAACACACAAGAATTTTCATCTGAGCACTAAAAGTAAAATATGAACTGCATTTTGAAGCTTGTGTCTTGAAAGCACACTGTGTATTAATATTTAATTTCTAATATAACAGTTCTACAATCTGTATTTATATAAAGCAGTAAGAGGTTACAGTACAATAAAGAACTATGATATGTTTTTAATAAAATCTATTTTTACACATGAAGTTGTGGGCACACTTAAGGGATCACGATGCACATAGATTTTTATGCCTTCAAAAGATGGACAGTGTTTTGTTTAAAAGGACATATACATGGAGCATTGACTGAATTCCTGAAAATGTGTTCATACATTTCTGAGCTTGTATTTCACCACAATAATTTGTGCCAAAAACTAAACAGAAAAATACAGGTTTTATTATCAGGGAAGAAAAAGTCAGTAAACAGAATAAAGCACCCTTTATTCAATGGTTCAATGGGCAAACAAAATGGTTTCTGATATTAATTTAATTATTGCACAATTGAATGTTTCAATTGCCCTGAGCAGAATTTTTCTCTTGCATTCAATATTCCCCATATTTACTAATGAAATAGAGGGTATACCAATTACAGGAGCTAAATTATTTATCAAAATCCATTTATTCCATAAATATTTGTTCAGCTTTATTATTTATAATGTTAATTTCCTTAACCAAGTTAACTCTATGATATCAAAGCATTTATAGGATCAGGAGTGAATTTTTTGTTTGAATATAACTTCTTAAGAGTCCCACAGACTTTAGTTTCAAATCACATAATGCATTTTTTGCAGCTAAGATCCTAGTTTGCATGATTTTTGCAAGTTATGTATTGCAACCACTGAAAAAATTACAATAATTATAACAACTGAGAAATTAATCTAAAATTTAATTTTTAATTTTGCGAAACTCACAGTTCTTGACATGTCCTATAGATTCCCTCTCAACAGTAACAAATTTGCCAAAACTATGTGGGAGAGTACAAAAGGACATATCAGTATATATTTTATTTTCTGAAACAGCTGATCTGTGAGTTGGCATTCAGATTACTGACACCTACAGTTAGGTGTCTGCATGGGGATATTTCCTTTTTTTTTTTTTTTTGTTGGTTATTTGCTTTGTTTTGGTTTTTTGGTTTTTTTTGTAGTCTAAAATATGACTATATATAGAAATAAACATGTTTGGAGGGAAAGGATAGGTTTAGATAATTGTTTCCTCTTTAAAAAACTGTCAGAAGAAATCTCTATAGGTAATTTACAAGTAGCAGTGAGAGCTGATGAGCTGAGCTCTTTTCTGCATCTGCATTCATGAACATCTAAAAATGCTGAATTTTTTTTCCCACTGTGTCAGCCAAAGAAAATGTCATGATAAGTTAAAGTGACTGAACTATGACTGACATGTGAGAAGATTCCAGGTCTAGCTAAAATCTGACCTGTCTCTTCCATCCATAGCAAAAGTAAGAGGCTGGATGATGAAATTTTACTCTTTCTTCTTCACCCGCAGTGGAGATGAGATCATCTGTAGTGGATGATTCACCTCCCAGCTTCAAAAAATTCTGAATCTTAAGAGCTTCTTTTTATATCTGAGTGATCTGATCAGGAAATCACCTATCTGGAGGCCATCCTGACACCATTCTGTAGTGAACTCCACTCTGGGTGGGCACAAAGAAGAGGACACTGGCTGACCTTCTTCTTTGTCAGCTGAAATTTGGGGACATTGATCTTGCTGAACTACAGAGAGCATCTTGCCCTTCTGGGTCATTGTCATTATCATGAATCTCAAACATGATGTAGGCCGGGGTTGGAACACACGCCAAGGGTCAGTCTAATCCCCTGAAACTGGAAAAAAATCCTAGACTGTAGTTAATATGACATTTTCTTAAAAAATAAGAGTAATTTCCCAAGCTATAGTATTCTCTGTGCGTTTCTAAGCTATGTGTCATTATATATCTACAAAGAATTCCTTGAAAATTAACTCTACAATAAGAGTGTATGAAATTTCAATGTATCATTTTTATTGGTAGGCTATGGTTTGCTGGATTTTTATTGGCTTTGCTAGCAGGGATTTTAGAAATGATTCAGAGATTACAAAGCAACACAAAGGCTAGCTTTGAAAGATGGGATATACTCCTCACTATGATTTGTATGAACTAATCTCTAATGGCTCTTTGGGAAAAAACATCAACTGAAGCTTATATTCCATTGCATATATTAGCAATGACTACTTATTAATCTTATAACCTTTTCTAATTAACAGAGTAAATTCTAAAATGAATACAAATTGAATGTATCCAAGGGTAAAATATATTCAGCTATGGAATGTGCCTTTATGTTTGCTGAAATATCTGTGAAGTAAGTGGTGTGTCACAGAAATAATCTGTTCCATTTCTTTTTCATTCACTTTTAGTCAAGAAGAAAAGAAGTGCCAGCAGCTGGCACTTTGCAAGTAGCAGTCTTATATATCATCATAGGCACGGACAGGAAAATTGCATTGTTGCTGCTGCTGTCGCTATTGCAGCTGTTGCTATTTACTTTGTGCTACGGTTCTTTCTTCCAACTAAGTGACCAATGAAAAGCAGAGGAGAAGTCTGAAGGGCAATTTCAAATCTAATGTTTTAAAGTCGAAAGGTGCAATGCACAAATTGATCCGTGGGATGAATGATGCTTATGGAAAACATGCTACATATGAGTTGACACCGTACAGAAATTCTGCTGTGCGTGTTTCAGCCAACAATTTATTCTGTAAAACCCAGCACAGACAGAAGTGCATGCAGGAACCATTGTCGTAAAAAGAGGCCTGTAGAGATTAGGACATGGTAAAATGGAGAAAAAATACCTATAGTTATGTCCTAGCAAGAATCAAACTGGTATAGTTACACGAAAAAGAAGCAAAAACAATGAAGAGATTGATTCTAGTTGTAGCAGAAGTTCAACAGTTTTGGTATTCAAGGAAGGGAAATACTTTATGTGCAGTCCTTTAGAAGCATCTGACTCTCTATCATTCTACTTTCCTTAGGAAATAAAAAGCTGCATTAAACATCCAGCTTTAATTAGGCTTTTTTATCCAGGAACCAAACAGAAGTCCTTAAGTACAGGTGATACCTTACTTCAGCTGGATCCTATTTCAGCACTCTCAGCTCTGGAATAGAAGTATATATATTTTTCATTTGTGGGAAAATATCTCAAATTCGAGGACTCATCTGCAGAACCAGAATTATTATTTTACTGCAATAATTACTTGGAGAAAACAAGAAACATGAAACATATAAGAATAAAAATCAGAACTATTTTTTGTTTATACTTTCAATAACAAAAACTCCAAAATATCCATTTAAGACAATTGTATCAACAATTGTATCAATTCCATGATAAATGAAACAAGATAGGCAGCAAGAGGCATAAATCTGGGATTAATAATTATGGGTATATATTTGTCTTTTAAATGTACATTACTGTGTATAAGAATATATGTGTAAGGCATACAGGCTTCTTTCAGTGATACCCAGTGACAGAGCAGCAGGCATGAAGTGAAACACAGGGGCTCCCCCTGAGCATCAGGTTTTTTTCCTGTAAGTGTGTCTAAGCATTGGCATAGATTTCCCAAGGAGACTGTGGACTCTCCATCCTTGGAGATATTCAAATACCATAGTACCTGGTTCTTAGGAACTGGCTCTAGGTGGCTTGGCTTGAGGATGGGGTTGGACCAGAGGAGCTCAGGAGGTCCCTTCTCATCTCAACTGTTCTGTGATTCTGTGATCGCATCATTAAATTATATATGATAAAAAAAAAAATCTGTGACTTAATGAAGCTGTCTGTTTAATTAAGAAAAGTAACTTCTAAAGTAATGCCATAAAGCAAAATAATGACTCCTTTACAGTTGAGTAAGTTTAGCCCAGAGACATTTTATAGGTGTTAATCTGTGTGGCTGAACAGAGTTATTAAATATGTTGAGTCTCTCTCCCTCACATCCCCAAAGCCATTTAGATGCTAAAGTTCCATGGACTGAAATTGATGAAATTATGATTAAATTGAAATTAACTGACTTCTAAGTGCCTAAAACTCTCCAAGGTATTTGGTCTTCTCTCTTCAACAGAAAAACATGTCAAACAGGAGACTTCCCGCACTACATAGTTTCCTTGGTACAGCACTTCTTGAGCTGTATGACTGACATTGTGCTCTGCAAAATTACCAAAATTAAAACTGATTTTAATAGAGTTTTCTCTTACTACCACTCCAAAATATATACAAATATTACCAAAAGAATAACTCAAAATTGAAGTGCTGCAGTCGATGTATATACAGTTTTACGTTCATATTTTCCTTCAAATAAGGTGGTAACTCCATTATAACTTTCTATGAGTGCTGAAAACACAAAAACAAAGTTGCTAGAGCAGAAAACATATTATATTAGGACAGAAACCAAGAAAGATTAGTGAGAGGTGAGAGCTAAAACAACAAACTCTTGATTTTTCACTGCATCTGTCTCCAAAAAGCCACAGGATTCTGGGACTCTTTTGGTGTCTTGTAAAGATTATATGGTATGGGTTAGTGTTACCATGATTAGATGAGCAATTTCCATGCAGACCAATATTCATAACTATTGAAAAATGCATTAAAAATATTTAATTAGTGCTTTTAAAGTAATCTCCACACATTTGCAGTTGATATTCATTCATCAGAAGCTTTCCTTGAGTTTTTATTGCAAGTTAGCATATTGCATCTTATCACCTAGTTTGGGAATCCTGGATATATCTGACATAATTAGAGGAATTTTCTCACATCAGGGTTATTTGAGTTATGTATATCTATTATAGAATTCAGTATTAATTTGCTGTGTGAAGCAAGCAAGGAGACAGAGGTTTGGATGACATGGAAAAACTATCAGACATCTCGTAATCTGAGGTTTGTAATTTGCAATTCTAGCACAAGTCAAAAAATCACATTCATTACAGATGAGTGCTCCCTTGAAAAAAAAACCCCCAGCAACAATGAAAAAGAAACAACCCCCCCCCAAAACACAAACCCCCAAGAAAACCCACACAGGGTAGAATGTCTTCGGGAGGGAAATTGAAACATGTTAAATTTTGTTTTGAGCAGTACTAACACCAGATTTTTGTTTCTTTTTTAGTAACACAGTGATTGGCAGACATGAAGCCACCATAGTATGAATGCAACCATTCACTGCAGCCATCACTAACTTCTGATGTCAGCCCACTTCCTTCTCAGCTAAAACTATGTCAGCCAACATCACATGGAACTATTTTTTTTTCCTACTCATTCCAACAAATTTTCACTATTAGAAAAATCCATTTTCTTATTTGGACTTCCTCAGAAGGGTTTCTTGTAAAAGGGCCAACAGACTTTGTAGTGAGAAGGAAGCATGGCAATGCAGGGAAATCATGTCTCTGCAGTGAATTCTGGTTTGCTCCAGAGGCCACAGGATCCACTGGAAATCTGAGCTGTAACATCACAGGCAACTCCTACTGCTCAGCAAAGGGACAACACAGGTGTTTAAATTGGACAAAAGCCAATGCCATATCCAAGCATTGTGTTTCAGCACACTCTCTCATCTGCAGTCTGCCATCCATTTCTAGGCTACCATTCAAGAGTCTGGATTTTAAATCTCTTCTCATTTTGCTCTGATTTTATATGAAAACTAGCTCCTTGTGCATACACACATCACAGTAGCTGTTGTGCACTCAGTTGTCTAGTTAGGGCTCTTCCAGTGACAAACCATGCAACTGAATTGTAAAGCTCCCTGTCTCCATGTGCTTGAAAGTTTCTTAATATTCTGTGTATGTTTAATCCTCTTTACTTGCTGCTTCCTCAATTCGTCATACAAGTGCTTGCTTCCTAATGAGATCAAACTTAAGATAAAATTTGCATTCCATGGGCAATGGTCTCCTCTCAGACACCTGGGAAATGATTCTTCTCTGTCTGGCATCTTTTATAAGAAAATCCAGTTTCCCTCTGTTAGGGTTAGCACCAGTGCAATTATGACTGTCACAACACAGTCATCCCAGTGTAACAGGCTGACTGCACACCACTGAAATAAGAAACAATTAGTAATAAAGTTCCCATTCACACAGATTCCATTCCACCTTGTCTTTCTGAGGAAAGGGGAGTTAAACACAAGCCTGAACTGCTGTACAGGGCTCCTGATCTCACAGTGCCTGGGTTGCCTCCCTTATTGTCTGAATTAATTTTCTTCTTTTGGGATGAAACAAACTAAAACTGTCATTTTAAACTCTAACGTTTCAGAAAGCATTTTGGGTTGTCTTCCTTAGCAAATAGTTTTTCTTTATTCCCTCCTGGTTATATTTAAGCCAATTCCTACTCTCCCTGTCCTCATTTTCATGGTTTCCTTCATACTTTGATTAACTTGATTGATATCCCTTCAAACATAGTATCAAAGCAATACAAACATCCCCTGGAATATATGCCAGGTCAGTTTAGTGCTCCCTTGACTAACATAACATGGTACTTAAAAGTTGCCAGTTCTCGGGGTGTGACTACAAGAAATAATGCCATTTGGCTATCTCCTGCTGACCTGCTTGCTCCTTGTGATGGGAAAACGCCAACCTCCTCTACTTCAAAACTCTGCCAGTGAGAAATATTTTGGTCTCTCTCCAGTCTGTAGGCGATACACAGTCAATGAAAGGTCTCTTGCAAAGTATTCCTCCTCCACTGTGGAGGTGGCAGACAGGCATGGACATGGGAGAGGGTCAGAGGTATCAGCTGATACCTTTTACAAACAGTTGGTAGGGCAAGCCAGAAAAATCCCATCACCTTAAAGCTACCTTCTCCTTTCCCTTCCTCCCTCCCATCTCTTTGCTCTGTCACATGGAATCTCTCTTCAAACATGTGAGGGATGGCTGAAATAGAGACCACTGAAACTTTGGGAAGAGCCAAGAGACTCCTGGAGCTGCCTATTTTGGTATAAGGGGGTGTCAGAGAGAGAGCAAAGCCCCCAGCCCCTGCCACTAAAAACTGCTCTGCTGGGGAAAGTCTACAAGTGGCCTGCTCCTGGGGAGTAAAAAAAGAAGCACAGGGGAAGGGTGTGATGGTTTGAAAGACTTGAAATCACAAGGCTGAAGATTGACTTTTGGGCTGAAAAAGCAGCCTTGCCTCCAGGTACTGATTACCAAAGTGACAGAGCTGGCAATTCCAGTTGTCCCACATAGAACAGGGCTGACAGGTTATTCTATTTAAAAAAACAAACCAAGACAAACAAACTAATTTAAAAAACCCACCCAAAACACAAACAAACAAACAAACAAACAAAGAAGAAAACAACAAAAAACCCAAGCCCAAATCTACAACTTTATCTTATTTATCTGTTTTGTAAAGGCTTTATGGCTGTGTTGAAAAAGGATCTCCCCTTTTGGGGAAATCCTGGCACTGGGGATGACACTTCCAGAATTCCTACTGCTGCTTTTTTAAGGGGATGCTGTGCATCATGTTAAAATTAAAGAAAAAAAAAAAAAAAAGACAAAACAAAACAGTGGCACGTCATGATGACTTGATTGATGGCAAATAAGCTTCTAGTGAGGAGGCAGGAGAATGAAAGCTCTTGCAACACAACACGGAAGATTAATGCTAAGTATATTAGTATTGATGTGGGCAGTAGATTACACTTAATAAACTGTTTTAAACAGTATCAACAGCCAAAAAATTGTGGATGCAAGGAAGTCACACAGACACATAAACAATGGAATTTCAGATGTTCTTTAAAAGATCACATGTATCATAGTTAAGCAGAATAGTTAGAGTTTAATTTGGAGATTCATCTTCATTGTTGAAGTGTTATTTGGTATTATCTCATTATTTCAGTACTATCTTGCTTTTCAAGGCAAGGATAAAACCACCAGAAACACAGGGAAACTTTCTACCAGAGCCCCTTCTTTCTCTTTATTAGGAATCAGTACTGTATCTGATGAACTCCTCCAGCATGAAGAATACAGTTGCTCCCTATCTTGGACCTTTTATGTGAGAGGCCGTTGCACATCCTATAAATTCAAAGATATGAATGTGGTAAAAGTACTACATATGATAGAGACTAATTTCTCAGCCATATGGTTTTTCTCTGTGTCTGTAATCTGGTTCAAGAATCTGTGTTATCTAACACTGAGCTGAATGGGAGCTATCTGTGCTCTGGCAGTAACAGAGCACCCTACTGAAACATTGACTGGAACAATAATGTGTTTGGAACACTGAAATAATGCATGCTCCAAAGCCTTTTATAAAAGAACAGACTTCACAGTGGCAGAGGGCAGGGAATACTCACAGAGCATTAATAAATATCACAAAAAAGGTCACCTTTTAGACAAAACTTTGTATTCCTCAGAAAAGAAAAATCTAACCTGGCTAAAAAACATCTTTAAAGCTATGTTGAACTACAGCAGAATGTTATATTTTATAGCAACACATAAGGTACCTAACTCTCAGAGTTAAGTCACAGATAGCTGGGAGTACTTGGTAATTGAAAAATGACCCCCTTCAAGTTATCAGTTGATATATGGATTCATATCCCTGATTGTAGGCATCAGACATACATTCTTCCTTTTATCTTGCAATAATGCTTTCAGGGCATACACAAGACCGTTAACCCACAGAAAACAGATGAATGACAACACTGGCTTAGCAGTAAAATTGTTCTTATATTTTCCACTAATGAAAGACAGTGCATTTTTGTCAAAATTTAAAAGTTTTCATTAAAATAT
The DNA here is from genome assembly GCA_027886175.1 of Phylloscopus collybita. NCBI lineage: Eukaryota > Metazoa > Chordata > Aves > Passeriformes > Phylloscopidae > Phylloscopus > Phylloscopus collybita. The sequence continues at coordinate 41,128,964 of JAJNNQ010000006.1, read as the reverse complement.
GTTCATATTTTTCTCAAAAAAAGGAGAAAAAAGTCTAAATTTTCATAATTTAAAAAAAAAATTCTAAATAAAAAGAAGAACACAAAAGGAATAAAGAAAAAGGAATAGATCAAGAAAAAAATTTTATGAAAACATTTAATATTTGAAATAAAATCCAGTTAAATTTATTTCATCTGGTTTTCCTCTCTATGCAGCCAAAAGTTTCATAATAAAGACAAAATGCCCAATTTCAGATGAATATTCTGCTTCGCTTCCAACAGTTCTTTGATAATATTGTGATTGCTGGGAACTGTTTGCCACCATGACTGCATATTGCACAGTTTGAGTCTAAACTAATGTGGTAAACATTTGAAAAATAATTCAAAATGTATATTCTATTGCTAGCAATCATGGCTTTTCAAGTACTACATGACATCACAAAGCTTTTCATCACCTCCTGCAGCTCCAGCCTTTATTAGAAAAATGTTTTTCTGTTACTTTAAATTACCATGCTTTTCCTGAAGAAAAGCTGCTTCTGTTAGGAATACATTTATGCTCCCAGATTCCTAACACATGACATGTATTGTTATTTGATGTTGTATTTTGTTTATGATATTCCAAAAGGTACTTCACATGGTGTGACAATGGTATGCCCTTTACAATTCTTATATCTTACAGAAAGAGAGGGGCAATATTTTCTTAGGGGATCATAATTATTGGTGAAAACTAATTAGAATCACTTTTATCCATTGAAGATGTGGCAAAATGAAGAACATATTGCCAATGTCACCTGTTCTGGCACATTTCAGGAAGCAATTTAACAGCTACTGTGGAAAATATTATCATAAAGGTTAACAGGGTGGAGACCATAACAATTATTTTAATGGAGTTTTAGAAATTCCAGTTACATCCTTTTCTATTTTTTTTCCAAAGGGTATTCTGAAGGTTTATAAAGGAAACTTACTGATGTGCATGCTTGTGCATGAAGAGATTTTATGCATCAGTATTCTAGACCTGAAAGCACAATCAAGAAGACCTTGTTGCAAATATGTTAGTTGTTGGTGTGCCTTTAGGGCAAAATAGTTATATTATTTAATCTGGGAGCCATGGCAACATAGAGGTGCAAGATCAAGTACAGATTGAGTTCAAAGGATCAGGCTGTCAAGCAACATCTTAAATGAACTCAGGTCTGGCATGGATCTCCAGATACATCTATGCAAGTTAAATCAAGGCTTTTTAACTGTCAGTGTTATTAATCTTACTCATACAAGGACACTGAGAAAAAAGCTGAGGACAGACAATGTAGTTAAAAATGTAGCAACACACAATGGCTTCACTACCTGCTTTCAGAGGTTTCCTAAAAATTAGTTTAAATAAATTAGATAATTCTTTTTGCATGGAAGGCTCTAGAATCTTTCCTCCAAACTGTTTAGCGTTTAATGACTACTGCTGACTGCAAAAAATCATGAACCATTTATATTTTCATCATTTACCCTTGAGGGATAAGGAGCCTATGTAGCCAGGGAAACCATGCAGTCCAAGTCTATTTACAAAGCTGACATTCAGAGGACCGATCAAAATATTCAGTTTTCTTTATAGGGCTGAGATATTACTCTCTTCTCTACTTTGATGAAAGAAGTACCTTTGTTGATACTACTGCTTTGTTTCTCTGGTGCACTTCTATTTTGTTCTGGTGTTTCGATCATACCTTCAGCTCTTTCTTTCCCTCACCATCAACACCTCAGCTGGCAGGTCTTCCACTCCCTCGGCTTGTGGGCTACCTCTCTAGCCGTGCCTATACAATCCCTTCCTCTGCACAGGTGTCCTTTGCTGCCTCCACCTCAGCTTTCCCTCCAGTGCCAGGGTAGTGAAAGACTTAAAAGTCATCAATACCACTACACAGCTGTGAGTGTAGCAGGACTTCCCCTGATTAAAGCATTGCTGAATAAAAGGGTGAGGTGAAGCAAGGAGAGTAGAGGAGATGTACATGAAATCAAATTATTTAAGGGTGTTTTTTAGAGGTATCCACCAGTTAAGGGAACTTAGATGCAGATTCACTTATTTGCATTGGTGTATCTTCTGAAGTAGTGATTAAACCTTTTTCCTAAACCTCATTCCCTCACTTCATTGAATTTTCACCCTGAATATCTTGTGTTAATCACTTCTTAAAGTTAGCAACAGTGTTCATCTCTACTTTAGAAAATGCTGCTTCTCTTTGATGATGAAAATGAGCAAAATTGAAATGGAATAAAGAGTACATAAACTTGGCAGACAGAAATAGAAAAAAATACAGAAAACATTTCTGTGAAACTGAAATTTAACCTTCTGCTGAAATCAGGTTACTGTCTTCTTAACTCTTTGAGGCACATTTATTCTAATTAATTTCAATTATGCAAAACTAAATGTAAATTAGTATTGAAACATGCATAAAGAAACCATCTCCTCTGTGACTACTAGGTTTGATTTTCATCTAAGGTGATTAGTAAAAGTTGTAGACAGTCCACTAAAAATTACATATTATCTCTTCTAAATAGTTACATTGGGTAGGCTTCATAATATGATACTTCTTGAGTAGATTAATATGCTTTGAATTTTCTAATTAATGTTGACAAGTGCCTGCCACTTTTGTTAAGGCAATTAATAATGCATAAGATTGGAGAGTCTTCTGCTTCAACTCTGAACTTCTCTTTTTTTCACTATTTTATGTTCCAGAAATATTGACATACTAAAATCTTTAGAAATCTTTCTTTCCTGGTTTGTTGTTGTTGTTGTTGTTGTTGAGGCTTCATTGCTAACTTCTCTATTGTGTTTCTCTATGAATTATGAATTGCTAGAAACAGAAACAAGCAATCAGGATCACAGCCCACTTAGACAGTTATCTGTCCAGAGGAAAACATCACCCTTTGGATATCTTGTTTCTTGGATATACTGTATCTTGCTGCATTGTCTGAGGAAGCCAGTGCCAATAATTCATTAAAAAGTGCAAGGAAATGTATGCTTATGGTATTCATATAGAAAGGTAAGAGAAGTGTGAGAGTCTGAGCCTGAAATTTTGCTAATGTCAAATTGTGTTTTGAATATGGCTGTACTTATGATTTTGGTGCAGCTAATGTAGATAGAATGAGACTTTTTTAATGAGCTTACCCAGCTGCTGGTTTGCAGTTTAACCTTGTAAGCACAAAACTGAACAAGGATTAATTTATGATTCTAAGTGATGTTATTCCTTTGGAAGCTACATTTTAAGAAGCTTTAGAGTTTTATATAATAGTAGTAGCAGCAATTTGGCATTATATTTGACATGTTATTTGACAGTACTTAGGATCATGATATTACATTGTAATGGAAGTAGGTAAAGAGCAGAGTTACAGTGAGGAAGAGAAATGAGAATGCACAATTATTGTCTTAGTGATTCATACCAAAACAAACTTACATGTCCCTAAGCACAAATGTGATTTAAACAGAAACAGAAACGTGTATATATTACATTTTTATTCTGGGATCATAGCACCTACTCCAACAAATCTGAATTAGTTTCTATTAATGTCTTTCATTTAAAAAATAAAAATCCCCCCAAAAAACAACCCCACCTGACAGTTTGCTCTTTTTTTGGCAGACGTGCTGAGAGTGGACTCAGGCCTGGACTCAAGTCCATGATGCCAGTAAAGGTGTCAAACAGAGCTGGTCTGAACACCAGGCACTGAGGAACACCACTCATTACTGGTCTCCACTTGGATTGAGCCATTGACCACAACCCTTTGAGGGCAGCCATCCAGCCAATCCCTTGTCTGCCAAGTGATCCATCTATCAAAGCCACATCTCTCCAGCATGGAGACCAGGATGTTGTGGGGGACAGCCCCAAATGTTTTGCACAAGTCCAGGTAGATGACATCAGTCACTGCTCCCTCAACCACCAATGATGTAACCCTGTCCCAGGCTGCCACCAAACCTGTCAGGCAGGATTTGCCCCTGGTCAAGATGTCAGCTGTCACCAATCACCTTCTTCATTTCCATGTGCCTTAGCATAGCTTCCAGGAGGATCTGCTTCATGAATTTGTTAGGCACAAAGGTGAGACTGGATGACCTCTAGTTCCTTGTGTCTTCCTTTTTGCCCTTTTTAAAAATGGGGATTATGTTCCCCCTTTTCCAATCAGTGGAAACTTCACCAGACTGCCACAACTTCTCAAACACACTTCCAAGTATACATCAATATGCAATATACATCCAAGTATAAGCAGAGCTGGTGTACATTTTTTTATATAACTTTCTGTGGTTACTTGAAAAATAAATATATTTTATACTTGAATCCATTTTTCCTGGTTGTTAGTTTATTTGATGTCCTTTCAACAGCATTTTATATCTGTGGAGTCATAAGCCAATGTAACAGTAGCTAATGCTGTGCTTAACTCATTTCTATCTCCATGTGTAAAATGCTTATTTAACCTCTCATTTAAATATTTTTGTCTTGTTTTAACAATGGAATCCAACATGTTTAGTGCTGCTTTTTGTGACCCATGTAAAAAGGTACATTTTATAGCTAGATAATAGTTGACCATCAATGCCTTTGGATTTATCCTCTCAGAAAGCTTTTCATTGTTCTGATAGTTTTTTTATTGCTTTTTATCCAGTACATTCTACATCACGATCTTTATGGTAAACAGTATCCTAGTAACAGAAGTAATTGGCTATAGAGCTCAGAAAAAATATTAACTTGCATTGCATTTTCAAACAAAAGCAAGGCTGGAGGCAAGCTTACAAATATCTGATGGTCACAGCCTAAAATTATAGAATGGGAAAGGTTGTAAACACCTGGCAATTAAAACATGCAAAATGTTTTTGGTTTAGAGTCAATTAAAGATATTGATGGTAAAATCAAAATATTATACATTACTTAATCTTCTCTTCAATGGTCTCAATCAGCAAAATTCCTGAAGGAAATTGCAAACCTTGTTTAAACGCCCTGCTGAACTAGGATCTTTCTGCTGGTATTCTTACAAGGTATGTGTTTAGTCATGTGATCATACAGAATACAAGGAAATAAAATCCATTAAGGTGCTGCAACTAGTTTTATACCTAATATAATGCAACGTAAACATTTTTAGCTTAAGAAACAAACTGTAAAAAATGCCTAGCAGATGGAGCCCTAAAATATTTTTTCATGCATAATTCAGTGCAGTTTATATGTTTGCTTGGCTGCAAAGTATTTCTGAAGATACAAGAAGATGGAAAATGTGTCATATGCATATAACAATGTAAATGTTTTAACACTTAAACATCCACCATAGTAGAGGTTGAAAGCTGTATTTTAAATGTCATGACATTTTTTCCAGAAGTTCAGAGTATCCTTCAAGTCCTTTCAAAATAATCATAATTGATGTTAAAAAAAAATGTAAATTGGAAAAGCTCTTAAGTTACTGTTAGCAAAACTCTACTCTAATTGAAATATTTCACCACAGTAAAATAATTAAAGTGGCATAAAAATGACTAATATGGTCTTAAAAACAAATTGCCTGACCTCTATAATGATGACATTTCTTTTAAATACTTCCAATAATATATTTCTTCTCTTGCTTGCAAAGCATCAGAGACAAAAAGAACTGAAGATCCATGCAAATAAACCCCAAGGAAACAAACAAGTAAACAAAGACATTTATCCTTTTTAAAAAGTGCTTTCAGTGAAAAATAGGCATTTGGTTGTAAAATTCTGACTATGATGATCCATTTTAAATTTCATACATGCCTCCCTACTTAAAAAATATTTCAAATATTCCAGGAGAAAGAAGTAGGATTCTACTCTCTAAAAACAGGTGTCATGGGATTTTATTAAATGATTAAACTGTTTAATGTTTAAAGTTTAAATGTTTAAGCTGTTTAAACTCTATCCCATGTAATTCTTTTCTTTTATCTAAGAAGAAAGAAAAAAAAAGAAAAAAAAATAGAAGAAGAAAAAAGAGAAAACATTATTAGAAATGACAAATAGAATATTCACAAATCCACACAAGCTAGGATTGACACATCTTGTTTCTGTCTGTCCTGGGTAGAAATGGAGATACACTCAGGTAGAGATATCTTCATTACTTAACTTAAATAAATCTCAGACCTAGAACTATATTTCTACCTACAGTGGTTTCTAAATTCTTCTGCAGGCAGGGAATACATCCTCCCTATGTCATCTAAGTACTTTGATCCTACTTTCAGAGCACTACTGGCAGTGTGAGAATGAGGTCCTTTCTGCACAAGCACAGTATGTCTAAGCCTGGGATCAAAGAAGACAGATAATGCTTTCAAGCCTTCCCTCCTCGACATTTTCCTATATGGGACATGCAGCTAAAACAAAGCATTCCTAAGCATCTGGCTGGGTGTGAAAAGAGGGTGGGCAAAGAGAAGTACACTGTACTTTCTGCCTTTTTTGTACGAGCTTTGCCTCTCTGAAGCAAAGACTTCTACCCTCACCAGGTCAGGTAGTAAGTAATGGAGACAGAAAGTGACTTCATAGCCATAAGGTATATCCCTCTCTGCTCCAGAGGCAATATGTGTACTTCATGTGATTAAAAACACTTAATCAGTCTTGAAGTTTCATAGTAAAGCTGTCATCACAGCCCAGGTGAGTGTCCTTACCGCTAGGGAATTTTACCCTCTTCTTAGTTCTCTGGATTTAAAATTTTTACCATGCAGTGGCACAGTTTCAGTCAGAAGATGAAGATCTCCTTTTTTTTTTTTTTCATTCCCAGCCTGTAAACTTTCCTACATCTTGATTTCCACATTCCCCAAAATGGGTCTGGAGAGCAATAGGAAAAACACAGGAGATAGCTGAAACTAAGCAGGTTTAATATGTAAAGATGGAGACTCTCTACATAGCCCAGTACTGAGTGCTTAAAAACTGAGTGTTGGTAGCATTCATTTAGTATACATTTCTGCAGTTGTTGGAGCTCTAGCATTCATTATCGTTGTTAATCCAGAAAGGGTAGGGTGCTTAGCTGCTGGGGTTCATCTTTTGTGGCTGAATTTTCTTGAAAGATATTCAAAGAGGGTTGTGATTTGATAGCACAACCTTAGCATCAGAGGATTTCCACTGATTTTTTGTAAATATCATAGAGGAGAAGGATGGGGTATGAGGCAGCTTTTTTTGCAGAATAATATACTTTTAAAAAGCTTGGTCTGTGATGACACATCACTGAATGATGCCATTTCTCATGAGTGTCAGACAGAGAAGTGTTAGGATCTAAAACTCCTATTCTAACAACCTCCCTGAAGTTGAAACAGTCATCAGGACAGTGAATGGCATTAATCAGTTACTTCCCAATGCATTGCTTATGACAATGCAAGGTTGACACTTACAAACCAATCAGCACATTTTCCTAAATCTGAGTATTTAGTCTACTTGGCTGGAGGAGTCATAAAATAAAAGATAACAATAAGCGAAAAAAGGAAAATAATATTTCACACATAGTACAAACTTCAAATTATCACTAACAGCACAGTAGATCTATTCTTAAATTTTGAGGATTTTTTCTTCATTACTTTGTTTTTCATTTGTTAGCAAGGAAGACCATATTAAACCAAAGTTATTCTCCTGCAGCCCAGCTCGAGTCCATAAGGCTTTTGAGATACTTTGTATCTAATCTTTTGTAATAAACATTGCTACCCAAAGCAACTTCATATAAAATTCTCTTAAAATAAGTGTCACAATGAAGAGCTCTGCCTTATAATTTAAACTATTTCACAGTACTTTTCACATAGATTAGGTATGGTAGAATATTATCTGCATAAAAAAGCTTTATTATTAGATGATAGATATTATTGGATGTTAAAACATTGAAATTAAAAGTGTTGGAGGGTTTTTATAATGGAGCTGACCTCCACATGCCCAATTTGTTATCTTCCAATATAGCTTTATTTTCCAAGGAAAGTACCTGCAACACCATTTTCTAATAGATAAGACTAATCTACATAGGAAACCTACCATGATTTATATTAAAGGAATGTTTTTTTAGGCATTCCGGAGATGCTGCATAAGCATCACAAAACCAATAATTCATATCTTCCAAGTTCAGAAATGCTTCATAACCTTGACAGTGCAATTAGAGATAATCAAGCCAGTCTTTATCTCAGTAACCAGTATACCACAAACTCCAGTGGGAGTCTGGAATTCAGCATCTTCCATATGTATAAGAACCCTTCAGTTGCTGTGCCTTGTGTTGGCACAATCTCATTGCTCTCAGTACCAAACTCACAAGTTAAATTTATTGTGGGGAGGTCTTAAGAAAAATTTGACATATCCTTTTTTTGATGTACATGTGAAGTTTTAGGCAGATTCTTATTAGTTTTGCTGTAAATAAAAGCTAGGAAGAGGAGCATGGAAAAGCCATATGATCTGCCAGGGTGTTTCCAGGACTCTGAATTATTCGCAGTTTTAGCAGCCTGTAAACTGGGAATCCCTAGAGCCTGGCTCAGGTCTTCTGGTCCTCCAGCAAAAAAAGTGTGAAACTTTTGCTGCCTTAGAGTGTCAGACTAAGATCTGTCACCTCATGTATGATGATTCAGGAGCAGTCTGCTTGGTATAATTATTCAGAGGCAAGGGGTCCTGCATCCTGTGGGTTCCAAACTAATTTCCACCTGACATCCTGACATGGAAGGAACCTATTGCAAAACACATGACAATCCAACTGGCCACATAGGGGACCTCATCCCTCCTGGTCACCTGCAGTCCCTGACAAACCCAGAGGAACCAGCAATTTCCAGCAATTTCACAGAATCATAGAATATTCTTAGCTGGAAGGGACCCAGAAGGATTATCAAATCCAACTCATCAGTGAATGGCCCCTCTGGGGATTAAACCTCAAATCCTGGTGTCATTAGTACTGCTCTCTAACCAACAACAACTGAGATAATCTCAGGCTCAATTTCCAGATCTCTATCTTCAGATTGGAGACAACCCCCAGACACTGTTTGTTTCCTGATGGTTGCCAGTGCAGAGCTTTGCCTAAGCCTTTCCTCCTGCCCATGTGCCTGGTGACACAGCTTGTAATGTATTTGGGATGCCTCTTGCTTCTTACTGTATATTTTGGATGCTGCACAGGCAATGCCAGAAGAAAGGGAAAAGATTAAAAGATCTCTTAAGTACACAACTATTTATATTCTAATGTAAGTAAAAACTATTGTAGTAATGTATATTAAAAATGTATATCAAAAACATACTTTAATAGAAAACATGATTTTTGTAGCTATGGTTGCACTCTTTTGTCGCTGTGGGACACAATAAATGGAGGCAGGGAGCGATTCAGAAGGCTGCAGTGGACCCCTCAGCGAGGAGGAGCCACTGGTTTATTTTCTGGGCTTCTTTTATACATTTTACAGATGTGCCCACCTTAGAGGTGGGACCCTTAGGAACTATTGGTCAGTTCTAGAGACTACTACGCGAAATCCCTCCTCTGGGAAAGTATGTGCAAAACAAGGTAGTTTACACTATGTGACCTTGTTTACCAGAAAGAGTGCCTGGGAACAGAATTTCCTAAAACCAAAACATGGCAGGCATGAAGCATAGCAACACTCTTTTTTTTTCTTATTCCAGTTTTTCCTGTATCAAGTGAATTTTTTTACATTGTCCACATATCTGAACACCCAAATCTCACATTACTAAGATGTGAAATAAACAATTGCTGGCAAGTGATGATTCTCACTGAGCTGTGAAGTATATGGACCGGATTCTCTTAGTTCTCTGCAAAATTTCAGTTGGATTTAAGTGATCTGACACCTCTCTTCAAAGCTCCTATTTCCTTTTTATTTTTCTCTTCTGATTTTTCTGACCATAATTGGAAGCAAGTCAGGACATATCTATTTTTAAAAGCTGAGAACCTGTGACATCCAGTTCCTGAGGGAAAAAACATTATTTATTATTCCACACAGTTTCCTGACTGATAAAAAAGAGAATAAATATAATTATAAAAATGTGATTTATAACTTTCTCTGAATCCCAAGTGTGTATCTTTCTTAGCCAGCTATTATTCTCTTTCCTCCAGATCACAATCCCACATGCTCTAAACTACACACAGAACCCACCTGCAAAGCTTAAGTTGAGGGTATCACATACCCCCTCATAAAGCGGGATCACCTACATCCCAGTTTTCCAGCTTTTAAATTGTATCATCTATAGAGAAGGTACTAGAAAGTTCATCTTTACCAGCTTGCCACTTGCAGCATTTTCTGGTCTTTCAGTATTCCCAGTAGTTGGAGAAATACTGTTTTCCTTTCCTGAGTGCAGCAGAGGAACTGAGAAATGAGTTAAATGACTTGCTCTGGGCTGTACAGGGACTCTGTCACAAATTAGGATATGATACTGTTAAATAATACTGTAGAGGAATACACTACCCTCTGAAGCTGAACTCCCAGTTTAAACTGACATACCCTACAAACAGGCACCGTGTTACAAGAGCAGTGCTCATTAAATGATAGATTGAAAGTCAGTTTCCAAGTATCAGAGCAGCACATTCTCCTTGAGCCTTCCTTGTTAGTTGTGAATCACGTATTTCCCATCAATAACCTATTGTTAAAAACAAAACTTTTCCTTGTTAGATCAGGCAGTAACATTACACAAGTGTTATATTGTCCTTTACACTTTATTTTGCAGATAAACAGGACTACCTTAATTATCCTGATGTGACATGTCATCTTCAGAACAAAAGGTGTAGTACTGAAAGGTATAATACATTTGCAATACAGGAAAGGTTTATTTTAGGTATTAAATGAAATGGTATTAACACAGAGTATGAAAAATACTGCCCCGTTCTTCAGAGTCTTTCTTGAAAGAACAATTGTAAGAATGGGTTTCAGATTTTACTGTTTATGTCAAAGTATTAAATGTTGTACTAAATTACATTTTGGACAATATGAAGTTTCTGCCACAAAGAAGAAATATTTTATATTATTTGGGGCATCTCAGGTATGTTTTAATTATGTATATTTCATGGTGCAAGGTTAATTCTTGTTGGGCCTTAAATAAGCAGGAGGTTATCAGAGTCAGGGAGCCCTAGCAATCAAATTTTATGACAAAGATTACTTTTAATTTTCTGATTGATTAGGGAAAAATAGCCATTACAATCAATATGACAAGAAAACAGGACTGAGTGGTAAAGAAATAGATGGAAAAGTATTTCAGGGGTGTGGATGATTTAAAAAAGGAGATTAGAAAGATGGCATCAATAGCCAAGGAAGGTATGAAAGAAATGTCATATTCAGTCAAGAAGAAATCAGAGCAGTAGAAAAGACATCATTTTTGATACTTGATCAAGCAGCACAGAACAACTGTTGTGCCTAGCAGAACAAAGAAATCTTGCACCTGCAGAAAGAAAGAAAAATAAATAATAGCAACACAGCATTATCCTGATAAAAAAAGTCGACGTGGGTGTCCTTGAGAATATAAATTGAGATCTCTGTAAAGGTCACAGACCAGAAACTGTGGAAACAAAGTAAATCTAATGACACCAAACCCCTTGTCTGAGTTAGCACTGTATACTGAACACACAACATTTTTTTCCTATTTTCTTGAGGAACACTTGTTTGCAAAGCTTTTGTGTACTCTCTGGCAGAGCTGTGGGGGTTGCAAAGAGCATCCCTCCACTCTGTGGTGTTCTGGCACTCTGGCAACAGCCTGGGCTGCCCTTTGGCTGCAAGAAGAGACATGCTGGCACCAGTGCTGTGCCCCAAGGGGTTCTAGGGCTACACAGTGAGGACCAAAAATTTGAGATGTATGGATCCTGCCATAAAGTTGAAAGGCAGCCACTCTCATGGAAGAATATTTGTATTCAAATGAGAGGCATATTTCTTCCTAAGGTTATGTAGTACATTCAGTGATAAATACTGGTCATGGGGCTTTGCCTCCTACAGAGAGTTTGCTGAGGACATAATTAAGATCATGAACACAAGGTGAAACATCAAAAATAGGACTTCAAGGAAAACGTACATTTCCCAGGGCAGACTTCTGGGTATTGTGGAGAAAGAAATTTTGAATGAAACTGTAATGGAAAAATCAAATAAAGCCTAGGTTTACAGACAGAGAAATACACCATTTATCACAATATATATTTAAAGGAAAGGCATCAATAGCTCACAAGAACTGGGTCACAATCTTAATGCTAGCTGACTGAAGCTACTGCATTACTATCATCATAGATCATTTTTGCCCCAAACAGGTTTTAATACATTGTAATGTGGGAATTAACTGCTGCTTTCTGATAAGGAGTGAGTCACCTTCTATTATCAGGCATCAAATCATTTTAGTATTTTTCTGATCTTCTTTTCGTCTGCAATATGCCAAAGAAAATAGTTTGTCTGCCTGTAGAGTGGAAAGAAAATGTGCCTGAATAAGATGGAGATAAAAATGGCTACAAAAATTAGCCCTCGAGGACAGTAGATTTCCCAAGACCTTGCTAAGAACTCAGAGACAGCTATATTTGGCGTTAAGTACTCAAGCCCAAGCTTATTTTCAGAAAATGATACATCCTATTCAGAGAGCTTGAAAGATGGTAAAGATATTTAAAGGAAAATCAAATTTTATTTATTTGTGATTACTTTCATCAATGGAAGAATAGGTATGATAAATAAGTGAAAGATAAATTTGTAGTATCATGTGAATTTGGATCTCAAATATCAAGTATGGACCAAATCTTTTATTTTATCAATTGTAATATGATCATATGTCAGGGATTGAAGGATTTATGGGTTATGAATTCAGCTTGTGTGTATACATATGTGTATATATATATATATATATATATATATATATAGAGAGAGAGAGAGAGAGAGATGGAGACTTATATGGACACACTCAAGCATGCAGCTGGTGTGTGCACCCAAACACCACTTGAAGTGGTGTCCCTTTGAAACAAAGTTTGCTGCCATGCAATAGGGCAGTGGGGATGCTGGGGAGCATCATTTTAATATGGACACGAGCACGAGGTCTTCCAATACCATAGCTCTGTGCATTTTTATGGCACATTCAAAGTTAGACTGTTGGCAATCTGTCAGTTTTTTCATATTTGTCATGGCTGTTGATAGAGATCCGTTGCAAGTCTGCTCTTAACCTATCTATCAGTTACCAAATGACTGTGACAGGAGGACCTCTCCACTATTATCTCTCTGTTTTCAATTACTCAGTGCTATGTCCTACTAATGGATAACATTTAGTAAAAAGGACAGGAAAGTGTGCATTTATTAGTTGTGATTGACAGAACTGAGAGGTAAATTCTTTGCTGTGTAAGAAAAAAGCTCAGACAGAAGGTCTAAAAATTATCTCTGATAGAAAATGCCTACAAGTCTACCCATGTGTAGATGAGGACGGCAACATGTCCTTTATGCTGTGTGATAAAGACAGAGGAGAGAAGGTGTGTCTTCCCTTCCCTCTCTTGGCACATTTTCTTCTACTGCAATAAGTATTTGAAGGCTGGTCCTCCTCCAACACAACAAAACCTTCAGCAGGCTTGTACCACAGGTTCAAGTCAGACACCCACACTCTGCTGGTCCAGTTTCTGAAAGGGAATTGCAGCTTGTTTATCCCAAATGCACCTGAAGTGGACTCCCTCCCGACTCATAGTCACAATAGCAAGACTGAAAGAGAGATGAGCAGCAGAGCTGGAGCCATGGCTTCCAGAGAAGGTTGTCCCATGACAGCTGGTTAGGAACAGCATGCAGGGTTCTGGTGTGGTTGTCTACTGCTTGGTGTATGACCCTGAGGACTTTGTAGAAACGGCTCTCAGTTTCTGGAGTCAGTGGGACTTTCTCCTCAGGGTCTCTGGACAGATCGAAGAGCAGAGGAGGATCATGTCGTGTAATGAATCCTCCATGGCAGAAGCAAACGTGAGAATCATAGCAACCATTGGAGTCCTCAGGACTGAAGTTTGGAGTGAAGAAGAAGACTTTCCAGACAGATTCACCTGCAATTTACAGCCAAAAAACAGCTGGTGATAAAGTGATAAAATGACAAAATGAAATTCCCTGGTCTTAGCAAATTCCACCAACATGGGAAGTCAGTCTTTTGGTAAAAAGACAGTACAGACACTGTTACAGAAACTGCAGCACACTAAAAAGAGTAAAACAGGATTGAGCAAAGCAAAAAAAAAAAGCAAAACATGGTGATTTTCATGCTACACATATTTATGAAACAACTATAATAATTTCATTCCCTTGGAAGAATTCTGATTAATTAAATCATAGAATAATTTAAATAATGTTGTGTTTTACATAAACTGTGCTAAGACGATTTGCAGACATATATACTAAGTCTTCTTCAAGGCTTATTAAAATGTATTTTTGCCCCTTGACCATATTTACCCACTGCTGGGCCCTGTCTGCTTCTCATTTTACTAATCAAAACAATTTCATTGTTACCTTTTCTTCCTCTCTTTGTTATATTAACCCATTGTCCTCTGTCCCCTGCTCTCGTTGCAAACATCTGTATACTCATTTTATTAAATGGCAGGACATTAAAAGGCATGAAATAATGGATGCTAAATCCATTTATGCTTTTTATATTATATATCTATAATATTCTATAATATATATAATATACATTATATCTCTATTATATTCCATGTTAGATATCTATATTATGCTTCTATACAATTTTTGCAAATATAAATAACAGTTACAGTAGGTGACATTCTGCTTTGCAAAATGAGAACCAAAGTTCTTCATATATAAACTGGTCATTCTTAGCCTAATTTTCTGTGTACAGAATACTGAACTGCCCATCCTCATGCAACTTCAGTTGGTATTTTCACCGTTTGAAAATCCCAGTTATTTCCTGCAATAAGAATAAGCAAATGTCAGTTGGTTCTTTCAAGAAGCACTCTCAAACAGGTCAGAGGAGGATCAGAAAACACTTAACAAGAAAGCTGTGAACAAAACGTTGTTACTATTTCCCTCAAGTATCACAAAACAGATAGGAAAGGCAGAAACAGGCAGAACAGAACTTCCAGGGAAGCACACCATCCTCCTACAGCCAAGGAAGTATACAGCTCTTCAGAAATGGAACAAAGAATAGTTAATTAGAGTAAGAAGATTTTTTTTTATTCTTAGTAAAAGCAGGTTACTAAACAAATGAGATCTATAACGCCAGATTACCCACCCACTTAAGACTATAAAAACACTAAAAAAAACGTAGTCATCAGCAATTTACATTTCTCAGCACCTTATTTTGAATTTATTTTTTTTAATCACCTCATGTTTTTAAATACTGAGCAAAAAATCTCTTTTTGGTATTTTGTTGAATTTTGTTAAGGTCACAGAAAGCTTGTTAACCTAGTAACAGACTTTCAAAGATTTATATGTGCTACAGCAGTTAATATTTATTAATCAATTAATGAGTATAACAGAATGGAAGGTACTAGGAAATGTGGGACGGGTAGAGCAGAGATAAACTGGTTACATGCTGTATCTACATCACACTCAGCTTTTAAAGAATAAAAACAGGTTTAAAGAGAAATGTTTCAGCAGACGAAAGAGTCACAGGTCCAGTTCTAGACTGGATTTAAAGGACAGTAGGTGACCTTAAGATTCTTTAAAGCTTCTTCTATTCCACAGCATTTTTCACATTAGAAGTGATTTTACCTTTAGGAACCAATTCAATGACAGAGCCTGGGGACTACCAGTTCACTTCGTCTCCACTTAAATCGGGGTCGGATGGGTGATGGCTCTTACACACATTAGACTGGGGGAACCTTCTAAATGCCTCTTGGAAGTCAGCAAAGGGGAAGGACTTTTAAAGGCTGACTGACTTGCTGGCACAGACAATAGGACATGGCAGATTTTAAAAGGCTCTGGCTGTGACAGCTGCAATGGCACAGTCTTACTGGGAAAAAAATGAATGGAAATTTAAAGGAAGGCAAAGCAAGATAAGGCCAGGTAACATAAGATGGCATTCCTTCATCTACCTCCAGTAACATTTTGAAAGGCTGGTCTGGCACTTAAATCTCTTGTTTTCTTAAAATGAAAATAAACAAAATCAAATAATGCCATTTAAATTTCTTTGAACTTAAGCACAGAACATTTCCAAGAAATATGCCTCTTTTTTATTGAGATTTAGAATTTACATTCTGAGAAGGCATGTAATTCTGTACTAAGCATTGGTTCAGACTCCTTAGACATTTTTAATTGGCAAGATGGATGGTGAGAAACATAAAATCCAAAGGGCTTGATTAATCAGTGCACTGTGTGACATTGTAGACCATGCAACACTTGCCACACCTGAGAATTTGATTCACAACACTTTAACAATTTGACAGAAGATCAGCAGAAAAAAATTATATGGCTTCTAAAATGTCAGTTAAAAGAAATTCCAATAAGACCATGCACATGAGAACTTTGTGGTCAAGCTGTCTTACCGCACATCAGTCTTTCATGGTACATTTGTACTGAATGACACCAAAAAGAAAATTTTCAGCCACTTTTTTGGTGTTGGGCATTGTAGCACCAGGTCTGCTCAAGGGCTCACAGATAGCAATACAAATTCCAAGTTGGGAATTCCAAGCTAATGGAAGTTGTTACAAGCAGCCCATATAGGTAAGAAATGGAGAAAATAAAGAAATAAGGAAGTTGCACCATGATTTTTTTTCCCACACGAAATGAAGACTTGTTTAGGTTTTGTTATATGCAGAGCATACAGCACGTTGCAAAATCACGCGTGGGTTTGGGACCAGGCATGCATGACATCATCTCATGTCTGAGTGAGATTGCTAGTGTTTTGAAGAGCTGATGGTACTTTATCAGATAAGCAGCTATAGAATGTCATGATTATGCAGTGCAAAACACTGAGCTCTGGGAGTGCAAAGGCTGTTACTGTGCAATGTTTATTTGTTGCACTGCCGCAGTGTTTCTGGAACGGCATGTTGTGCTGGAGAAGCAGCAGCAGACTTTAAACACGTATTTCCTAAGCATTATAAAAACTACAGCCTATCTGTCAGTGGCTGTGGCTGTGGAGCAGTGCAATACACCAGGAGACATAAAGAACTGTCAGACTTCTAATTGATAAAGCTGATGAACTGTATCAGGCGTGATATTAAAAAGAGAGAGCTCTCTGCCAATCTCTCAGCTGATATAAAATCTCATTTTGTCAGAAGGCTAACTACAAGGATCAAATTAATCTCACAGTAATTAACGGTACCTGTGTTCTCCAAAGCATCTGGACAGTAAACCCTGGTTATATAAAAAGATAACTGTATGTCTCTTCCCCAGTGAAGTTAGTAGTAAAACTGTCAGGGTTTCCCCAAAGTCAAGTATATCAAGCCCCTTCTGAAACAGCAGGCAGGCTCTAAGCCTGCAGCACCCTTAGAGGTCCTGTTCCAGTGCTTCACAAATAATTTCAGTCCCATTTTCCTGCAATTATCCAGTTCTCTGAGATGTCCAGTAAGTTCACTCTCAGAATACCTCTTTCCTTTATATGTTAAGAAAAACAGAAACCAAAGAAAATGTACTTCTAAATAGTTTCAAACTAAGATAGGTTGCCACTAGTCCAAGCAAATCTGCTATGAACATAATTGCTCAGTGTTCAATCTCCTTAGAAGACTCCTTTTATTATCCTTAACCCAGCTATTTATCCTCTCATACAGACAATAGTAGCTCAACAGACCAGTAGAGGCCATGAAATTATATAAAAGTCTCTCAGTAAGCTATATTAATATATTCAAGATGAAGTGACACACTGGATAGGGAAGCCATTTCTGTTATAAAAGCACCCTTCTTAATCATTGATGGCTAACTGGTGTTTTCTGATAAGCAGCTCTTGACGTGAATAGAAGCTATTGTTGCATTATTGCCTGATTCATTTTCACTGAATTTAATCTATGACAGTAGCTTTATAGGTTTGCAGCTACTGTCATTTCCCTTGTTCATATTATTGTGTTGCTTCTTTCTGTAGAACAAGTTAAACAGGGCTGTTCTCCACTGTACACTGGGGAGCTAGTCCCTGCTTGAATTCAGATGCCTCTGAGGAGAGCCATTTGGGTGTAGCAGACCAACATACATTGAGACAGACTTTTCTGTGTCTCAAGTGTGCTCTGCAGCCATTGTCAACTCCAACACTCTAACTCATGCTTTTCAACATTTCTATACAGTAGCAGATGAAAACTGTAACTCACTTGAAAATTACTTTCTACAGATAACTCTTGTTACTAGATTAAATCTTTTCTTCGTGCTTCCTCTAAGTTCATTCAGAATTTTTAGGTTCTCTGCTAATCTTATTCATAGCAGATATCACATATATTCAGCTCTATGATAATTTAACAATGTAGAAAAGGCTTCAGTTGTGAAATTCTTACAGAACTATACAGGAAAGAAAATACTATTTGGTTAATGTAATGAAACTATACATATTATTTTTATGACTATGCGCATTGCTCAAACAGCTTATAAAAATATTTCATTTGAATTTAAAAATTCGTAACTTTATTGTTCTTACAATGAAAATGTTTCTTTTTTTTTAATAAGATATTCATTTTAAGTGTCTGGATGTCTTATGGTGTTATATTGTTACATCAGTCAAAAGACAGCACATCATGTCTCAGTGTAGGTGGAGAACAACTGAGTGATATTCAAAGACACAATGTTGGTTTACAACTATCAGTTGTTGCTAAAAGAGGCTTGCATAAAGAACTGTGCAGAACTTACAGTATTTGAATGAAAACCATGAAAAAAAACCAGCAGTAGCAGTGATTTTAAAATATTTAGAATAAAATCTACATTGTTAAGTATCCACTAAACCAGAAACAATTGCACATTCCTGAATATCTAATAATCATACTGAACAACTGCTGCAGGAAAAATACAAGACACATTGAAATCATGCCCAGACTGCTGAAGACAGAAATCTCATGACTGAGTTCATTATCTAGAGTAAGAGCTATGGTATGAGAAACTTCCATTGAATTCTGCTCAAAAGTCAAGATTATCTGTTGAGTTGTAGTACGTGAAAAAGAATTCTTTTCCTGAATTCTTCACCATCACCTTCAAAAAGGATTAATTGATCATTTGCAGTGTTTCCTTGTTGAATAAAGTCCTAAAAGGGAAGAATCTGTGGGTATAGAAATTATGCTGCTAAAGTAGGATGTGCTATAATGTAATGTTATACCTCCTATTTGGATGGCTTAGGTGATAGCAATATGGAAGAATACATATTGCTCAGGAAGAAAAATTCCATCTGCAGTAATTTCATGGAAACAATCCAAACACCTGCTACAGATTTCTTTGAAGAATATTTACTTGCTGAATGGTCCATGTAATTTTGAGTTCATCTAAGCAGCAGCTGATGGCACGCTAAAGACAGAAGATAATGTTGGCACACACACACACAAAAACAAGCCTAAACCAAACCAAGCCAAACCAGAAAAAAACGTCAACACAAAAACATACACACAAAAACCCCAATCCAAAAAAAAAAAAAACCAACACCACAAAAAAACCCCCCAAAACACAACCCCCCCCCAAAAAAAAACCCCAAAACCAAACCCAAAATAACCAAAACAAAACACCTGGTCATTTTCAATCTATATTAAAAGTCCCTGAAAACAGAAAAGCCTTATGTTTTTGCTTATGAAAAAATAGTCTTGATTTTCATGTAGTGGTTTTCCACAGGAGTCAGTAAGAGATTAGGAACACCCTTTCAGTTAATCAATTAATCACTTAAGAACACCCTTGGGAACAAAGCAGAAACACTTTGCCAAAGATGGCAAAACCCAAAGGCAAACCTATTCAGAACTGTGTTTTGTATTTTGATTTTTTTCCTGTCATTCAGGAATGCGTTTTACTAACAGAAAATAAATTGAGAACAATCATTTTTCTCTTTCATAAAGTGGATGCAAATTTTCTTAGCAAAAAGAACAGAGCAGTAAAATTCAGAGAGCAATTTTTCTGATACTAATCAAACATATGGGACAAACCTGCAATGGAAGTCCTAAGCAATTTCTGCAAGTATTTTAAGACAAGTTGGTGTCATGGCCAGGATTTTTTTCATAAATTATTTCTTCAGAAAGTAATTATTTTCAAAATTTGGATGTCAAAATAAATAAGCTGTTGACAAATAGAATGCTAGTGAAGTACTCAAAATAATTAATACGAAAATTACTACTATGCCTAATTTTAAGTTATCAGACATACATCTAAAGTCAAAGAAATAACAGTTCAAAATTACTTTAAAAATGAAAAATAGAAATTTTGTAACTGCAGTTGCCTGAAATTTTGTGCTGTGTCAAAGAATACTGCATAATTTTTTTTTATTTTTAAAAGCTGAAGAAAAAGGTGAATTACTCTTCCCTACAAGTGTCTTACCTAGTTAAATAATTTTATTTTTTCTTTATTTTTATAAAGTTACTAGGTCACTTAGACAACCTTTTGGTAAAAAAAAAAAAATAATTGAAAATTTATTCAATTAAGCATAAATGAAAACAGAGCAAAGAACTTTAAAAAATTTTCTTCAACTCAATTAAAAAATTGAGTTGAAGAAAATGAACATTTAAAAGTAATTTGGTGCAAAAAATATGAGTATCAGGCAGTCCTAAATATTAAAAAAGTCAGAATGACTGAAATTTGGTTTTATTGTAAATATGTATGTGCAGTTTAGCATCTGAAATATAAGACAGTAGTTTTTATCCCAGTATTAGAAAATACATATATTTTCCATAATCTGAAACTAGTAAAAGATAACAAATTATGTTAAACCCTAAATATACAATTTTCCTGATACTGAGCAAACATCGCAAAAATCCTTCAAAATCATGAATGAAAAACCTTAGCATGAACAGGGCACAGCACAGGATGTTCTCTTACAGATGATCAGCAGGGACTCTGGTGCAAATTACAAATTTGTTCCTAAGAACATTTCTAGAAGCGTATTTTCCCTTTCACATGGACTTGTTCAGGGTAGTGGTATTTCAGAGAAATCCACCAGTTCTCCACTTTGGACCTTTATGCAAAAGCCAAACTTGATTTCACAGTTCTCCAGGCAGCAAAAAATGTCTGAATTTGAAAAGAAGAATTTTAGTAAAGTAATGGGAATATTTTCTTGTTTGGGTTGGATACAAAGTGGATGTAGAAATCTCCAACTGTTCTCTAGATGACAGTAAGTGATGGGAAAAGGAAAGAATCCTGACTCTCTCTCATAATTTTCAGCTTAAAAATGCATTTGTACAGTGCAGTGAAAAACAGGCTTTACCCTTCAGAAGTGCAATTATCACTTGGAATCTCCTTCCTCTGAGAAACAAGAACAGAGAAAGATGTCCTGTGGATGCAGATGAGATGAATATGTTTTAACTGTTCCTTATACAGAACTTAGATGGAAAAACCAACATCATTTTCAATAAAGGTTACTTAGGTCTGTCATTCAATTAATACAAAATAATTTTGGAATTTTCAGGGTTTGTTTGTTGGGTCTTTTGGGGGTTTTACCAAGGCTTTTGGGTGTTTGATTTTGTTTTGAGGGGGTAGGTTGTTTGTTTGGAGATTTTTGTTTGTCTGGGGTTTTTGTTTGTGTTTTTGTTGTTTTTTGGTTTTTTTTTTTAGTAAGGACTTGTTCATTGAATTGGTATATAGGAAGTCTGGCTTGTGCCCTCTATGCTGCAGCCATATTCCTGCCCCTTAGCTTGCAATCTAAACCAGGATAAAGGGGAGTGAAAATAAGACAAGAAGCAGAAAGGGAGAAAAAAAGATCTCTAATTCAGCCTAAATAATTATGATAGTAAGTTTGATTTATGCATTTGCTATGATTAGGAGTATAGTAAGTATTTTTTTAAAGGACAGTACTTAATTTCTTTTCATTCCCTTTATTTGTCTCTCTCTCTCTTTCTCCCAGAATAAGTAGGGGAATGCTGGTAGGGAATGGAGCACTGCAAATCCCAGGGTATAAATAGCTCTGCCTGAGCCTAACAATAACTCTCCTGCCACTGACACAGAGAAGAGCAAAGGCAAGAAAATACTGTAACAGTATTTGTCATGCTTGTCAGGGGGAACACTTTCCTACCTAAAATACTGTGAGCAGAAATGTGTATCAGATGATTAGGCCAATTTTCTTGAGCTTGATACAAACCGTTTCATGGTGTCTGCTCATGCTAGAAATGCTCTTCTCTCTTTTGACAGTCATGTTATTTCACACTTATCAAATAATGTGTCCATAACTGTGTCACCCAAATTCAACTGCAGCTGCTCTGATATGAGGCTCAAGATAGCAAATTAAAATTTTTAATGAGATAGTTTAGGTAAATGACAGTTTATGATGCTTGTTTTGCCTCCTCCAGTGCTGTGGTTGAAACACTGAACACGAAGAATGGATTTGGGAGACTATTTGAGATTTTCGGAAGCTTTCCTTGATTGTGGTACCTCCATGACATGGGGAAGATCAGGTAGAGAGAGGGGAAACAAAAAACCAACGGGGACAAACACAGACTGAAGATGATGCTCATAAAGCAAATTAGAAAGCAGGGAAACAAAATATCTTCAATAATCAAGTAGATGGAAAGTAGCAATGAACTACAGCAAAAAACAGCAATAAGTGATTCAGATGTTTCAGAACTAAAATATATTTCTTTTTAATACAATCAAAAAGAAAATAAGGACTAAAGAAAGAAACCATGAAGATCTTTAAAAAAATTATCGTCACCAACAACAAAGAACCCAACCCCAAACCCACTTCTAAGATAGGAAGCTTCTCTAGAGAAAACAGTGGAAGTGAACAAAATTGTGAGACTGAAAAACAAAAAGTAAATGACAGAAAAACCTTCATGAGGGTCACAGTTCATTACAGCTTCTGCAGTTGCAGAAGGGAAAGACTCACACAAGGGTTTGATCAATTAAGAGGATCAAAAGGGGATTCACTATCAGTGAGACTCAAAGCTTAGAAATAAGCAGAGAAAGGGGAATAAATAGGAAAAGGATGAAAGCACTGTAAAGGACACAGTTCAGAGGGGAGAAAGGGGCTGCTCTCTGTCCAACAGAAATGTACTGTAAGTAAGTTGAAGACTCATGAGTTATTAGTGAAGGAAAAGTGAATTTTCTCCCATGACCTACATATTATGAATCAAATCCTTGATGCTATTTAAGTCCTTCAGTGGAGAACAAACACTAATCCATATCACACTGACATTTCAATGTTTTTCATGAATGGCAGCACCCAAATCCAGAAGAGTGGTCTACAGCATTTGTCTTCTACTCTTGAGAAAACCTCAAGAAAAAACTTTGCTGTAAAGAATAACATGCAAAAGTCTAATATCATTAAAATGTATATGTATGTATCTATGGAAACTTGTTACCTTTTGCTACGAGTTTTTGTGCAATTTCTTTGGTAGATTACTTTGTCACTCTGTGTTGCTATTTAGAGAAGTCTGGTGACAAGGAGTGAGGTTTAAATGAGACTTAGTGAAGTTTTTTAAAGTGATTTTGTGAAGGGACACCTATGCTTCCTCAATAAGAGCTGCTCCATCACCAACACCCACCACCTGCAAGGAAAAGTATAAAGATTCTCAGAGAGCTGATAGCTAACAGACAATGTAAATGACAATTTTAGTCTTGTGTTAAAAGGAAAATTGAACAAGCAAAGTGAGTGGCACTTTCTTAATTAGATTTTAAAGATATTTATGACAGTGCCACTCAAGTCAGAATTTGCATTTCAATATCTTTCTGACCATTCTTGTCAGTTCTTTCATGACATTAATGCATAGCAAAATGCTGCTTTGTGTTCCAAAACCAATTCACTCTTCACATTTTATTGCACATTCTAATGGCTATCTTATTTATCTATATCTATAGACAGGCCCCTTTTTGAATCTCTGCTGATTTAAAAGAAAAAAATATACTAAGTAAGTTCCCTTGGTCCAATATTCCCAGTCAACTTCAAAAGACTCCTCTAGTGTTCTTCCTGTCACTTAGCACAATAATACTATTTTTCAGACAGTGAAAAAGGTAGCAAGGCATATCCAGTTCTAAATTCCTGTTACTAAAATACGTTTTATTGCTCATCACTTTGCTGCTACTTAGCATTCAATCTGACAGTCTGGTCACCTCACCTAATTTGGATCACAAAATCACCTCACCTAATTTGGATCGCAAACGATGTGCGGGTCTTTATGTAAGCTCTGGGTCTTTATCTTACCAGCCTATATTCATCTGCTTCTTAACTTTGTCAGAGGAGTTAAGTTGAGAAGAGTTATGTTTGTTTCTCTATTGATGAGAGTGGCTAGCTCAGGTTAGCTCAGCTGTAGGCATCTACACCGTAGACATGTACATTGTCGTCACCATCCTCCGAGTTTGCTAAAAAACCAAGGTGTTATGAGCCTTGAGGGCACCAAAAAGCCTCACTGGCCCTGCCCAGTGCTGGGGAGGACCCTCATCGGTGAACCCTGCCCGTGGACCAGGATTCCCATTTCAGCTCAGCCCAAGGCCATCAGTTCCTGCCTGAGTGGTGCAGCAGTGGCCACTTCCTGGCTCTGGACGTCTCTAGGCTACAGCCTTCCTTCCAGCTCTCTCTGTGCTCATTTCCTCCTGTTCCTGACTGAACTCCCTGGGTGGACCCTGAACTTGACTCACCACTGCCAGGACTGGGGCCATTGTGGAGTCTATTACCAGCAGCCAGCTCTGCTCATTTTGCTCCTGTGCTGGAAGACATTTCTCAGTAAAGTCACTGTCAGGGTGGGAGTCACTCACAGCTCTGTTGGGCTCACCCTCAGGATGAAGTGTCACCCCACTTAGAAAGCTGAACTTTTCTCTCCCGTATTCTCTAGTCTACCCAATTTTGTTTTTAAACATCTATCTGCAAGGTGCTGTTGCTTATGAAAGTCCCACAGTGTTCATCCATAGAAATTAGAAATTTCTTCCTCCCAAGTACATGTAAACATGTAAACACATATTTCACTGACATGGCCAGAAAATAGAGAGATTTGGCTTCCTTGTTCATATATGTTACTTCTGCATATTCTTTAAAAATTACTTATGCTTTATGATCATTCAATGACCTTTGAAATACAGTCACTAACTATGGTACATCTACATCAATGCTGCTTATGAGATGCTGTTTCTTGCTCATATAAATGTACAGTTTCTTCTGTTCCAGTCACAGAAAATAAGAGCAAAATCTCATTTCAGGTTATTTCAAGAGAATTTTCTTTTTGTCATCTAATTCATCCCCCTGCCACTACACAATTGTTCTCCACAATGTATTTTCTAAGAGCTCTCTTGATGTATGGTGTCTTCTATTGTAACTTTTGTGCTACGATCATTCATTCCCTTTATTGCAAAAGACAGAGACATTTTATTGGCATGCTCCTTTCACTTGGTGTTTTATCTACTAACTTTTTCAAATACAAATCCTTCACAAACTTTTTCTGGACTTTAAATAAGGATTTTGGTGTAGATGACTCTCTCACAGTTCATTTGGTTTGCCCCATCCCTCAAATACCTGTTGCATTGTCTATTCTAAATTCTATTTATACACCTTTTGTAAAACTGTGGTGCATTGAAGTGAATCTTAAAATCCCTGTGAATTTACTGATGATTTAATCTTGTTTGCCTTCAGTTCAACAAAGTATTCCTACATTGGCTTAAAAAAATAACCCCATGCTTAAATTTAGCAAAGTACAATGTATTCTATGAATGAAGCTGCTGTGTGTTTAACTAATTGTTTAACCATGAATCTGCATATGCTGCTCAATTTCCATCAAATCTCCTACTTCAAACTATTTGACAAAAAATAATGAGCAAATTATTTTTTGGCCATCTGTGCTATTGTATAATAAAACAGTTAATAAAATCTGTTTTATTTCTTTGCAACATATATATTAATGGATATACTGTGAGGAATTTATTTAATGTTGTCTCAAGACCTATAGGAAGAAGCAACCTGAATCAAGTTTTACCAAATCTAACTGTCCTATTCACTGTACAACTCCACCTTGTAGAAAAATCTGTTCAGCACTCACATCTTGCCTCCCTGAAGATTAACCTCAAGTCTGCTTAGCAGCATACTCTCCCTCCAAACACCCATTCCTCAGTTACTCAGCATCTCAGTGGTAACATCTTGTTGCCTTTTCCTCTTATGGCATACATATGTATATGTATACATGGCATATTACTTCATATATCCAGGTAAATCCAGGTGGTTTTGAGCAATGTGATGTGTGGACCTGGGTGCAGCATTTGAACAAAGCCCTTCCCAGCTCTTGGGCTTTCTGGAGAGATTCATCAGCATAGGATAGTCTGACACAATGCCCACAGTGCTCAGCTGAGATTTAATCACCTGTGGAGTGAGCTCACCTCAAATGAGAAAAATGCAGCAATGGACCTCAGGAACTCCAGCCACTGTGCTTCATTCTCTGCGCTATAGTTTCCTGCAGATTTTTGTGCTAGAAAACACAAGTGCTAGAACTTCAGGCAGTGTTTGATACCTCTCCTAAAAATGACTTAAAACTTCTATCCAATAATTTTCATGGGTCACGAAGAGGGAGGCAAAAGGAATACTGGTGGGGTTTTTTTCCCACCAGTTTCTGGAGTATAGCAGGTAGATAACTGCTGTGAATGAGGTGGTAGAAACTATGTTTGTTGCCTTTGGCTTGATCTTTTATTTTTTACTAACCATATAATTCAACGTAATAATTCTAACAACTCTCAAAGTATCTTTGAAGAAGGCACTTATCTCATAAACTTAATCCAACACCTATTATTACTCGTTGTGGCACTACGAGGTCCAAGATACGTTAAGCAAGACAAAGAAAAGTCAAACAAAGAAAGCTTTATCCTTGAGCATGAAATTCTACATCATTTTATTGGTCTAAGAGCATATTGTCATACATAATGGTTTTCTCTAAGGGCTCTAACCCCTTATTTTAAGAAGTGATATAAATAAAGAGAATATAAAACTGTTTGCAGTCTGAAGTCATTCAGTTACACATTGTACTTTCTCAGAACAACTGAAAGTGCTTCTGGCACTACATGACAGATATAAATTTTATATATGCCCTCCCTCCTCACTGCAGTTAAGAGTGATGACATGATATTGTGAAATAGAAACATCTGCATACTGGTAGTTGTTTTTGGACTGTTGAATCTTACACTAAATTTTTAATTCATAGTTCTGCAAACTCAGCCTTCATCTCTCAATTTTACTTGGTTTCTTTGTCAAAATACTCCTTATAAAATCTGTGACAATAGTAATGGCAACACGAAAGACTTGGAAATGTTTTTCTGTTTTATTCACTACCATGGCCCCTTCTAAGCATTTTTATGTTATTCTTCACATGGCGAATAACCTTACACATATTCCTTATCCATTGCAATGGAAAAGAAAATGGATTACATGAATGATTTTCAGTTGTAAACCAGGTTTCATTCAGCATTCATCAGTGGTTTGCAGCAATCCTTCCTTCATAGGGCACGCTGACAGATATCTACTCCAATTTCATCTTGTGATTAATTAAAACACACTTTCTGTAACATTCCCAAAGAAGTCTCTAACTAGCTGCCATTTACCCTGAATATTTCCAAGATTAAACTCTCTCTTTAACTTTTTACTGATACCCAGAGGGAATTCCTAACAGAGGTCTTGGCACTTAGACTCTGTAGACATAAAATGGAACCTGAAACTCAGTTAGGATTAGACAACAGGAAATCTTCTAACCAAACTGCATTCCAGTGATAGGCCAGGCAGATGGACCTGCTAAGCAATTTACCTGTCATGCAGACCTTCACCCTCACTTTGAAAGCTTTGACTGTCCTGCTGAGTCTCATAGATCTGTCTAGTTTTAACTTCAAAACTTTGGACCACTACTCACCTATCAAACATAAAAAGACCAAAAGGTTAAGCATAAAAAAAGGTTATCTGCTTCCACAACTAGCTCTGCAGGAGCAGATCAAAATTTACAGGAGGAGTAAGATGCCCATATTAAACAGATATCCTGATGTGCAAGAATGTAGATAGTTTAAGCCTCCCTAAAGCTTCTCCCCTGCATGTCTGGAACACAATGTGTCTTCACACAGCTTTTGCAAGTATGTAGCAACTGGAATGCAAAAATCTAACAATTCAGCGTGGAAAAAAAATACCTGAGGTCAATTTGGTCCGCAAAGGGACCAAATTGCCTGAAATTTGTTGGAAAAGACCAAATATAATTATCATAGGAACTGTTCTTGTGTGTCCAGGCAGAGACTGCATTGACAGGCTCAGCCATGCTCTAAGGTTCTCATGTTAATGGGGTAGAAACCTGTTTCTGACTCCTCCACGCCATGGCAATAACAGAGATTTATCAAGCTTAACATGCAGACATTGTCCTTGTAATCATTTGCCAACATCTTAGTTTGAAAAATGCCCACTAATGGAATAATACTTTAAAATATTCAAATAATTTATACATAATTTTCTTAAGAGATATAACTTTTTCACATTTAAGTTGTGTTAAATAGAGTAATGTAGATTTTTTTTTCATATTTTCTATCTTCCAAATATAAACACTTTCCATGGATTAAATGCTTTGACAGATATGTACTAAAAAATATTTTCTGACGCAAAAGCGGCACATTTACTTTTTTTAGTTCCACCTGCTGGTTGCTAAATATTCAAATGTAATTCTCAGAATTTAGTTCAGGGTTATTGTTTTGGTTTGGCTTGGTTTGGTTAATTTTTTTTTCAAAAATCAGTATGCCATCACCATTAAAAAGCACTGGTAGATAATAAAAACTTCCTATCTGGAGACCTCAAATATTTTGGCAATATGAAAGGTGGGGGGGCGGGGGGGGGGGAAGTGAAGCCTTTTATAATTATCAGGAGGTACAGGCTTTGTATAATCTATTTAGTATCATGTTCCCAAATCTAGTTAAAGCACTTCTCAGCACCTTTTTCTTGATTATTACAGCCTCTCTGTAAATACCAGCATGGTTTTCTAAGCCAGCCTTCTGTTACCACAACACAGTCCTGGTATTTGGAGCTACTCAACATTCTTGAAACCACCAGAACTTCTAAATGACCCAACAGCTCCACTAGTGCACAGCTGAATGAACTGAAGCATATGAGAAAACAAGGTGTATTCTTGAATGATTTTTTGCAATTCCCAGTTGCTTTTCTACCCCCAGACTGATTATGTTTCCATTGACCGTGAAACTGAACTGAAACATTTATGTTTAGTCTTAGTCTTGTGCTAAGATAAGCTTATTAGTGCACTTGGCAAGATTCTCAGGATAAACCTCAAAACTGTCAACGTATGATATCCAATAGATTGTACCTGTTAAAAAACCTGATAATTTTTGTCAATTTTGAAAAATTCAAATATAATCCAAATATTTCAAATATCATAAATAATTTTTCATAATGGATTAAATTTTATTATAATCCCTATCTAAAGTCATATAATGTATTTTCTGCCACTAAAGAATGCATCAGATTACTAATCTTTTCCTTAGTCAAAACATAAAATTAGAGACTGAAAATCAAAATAATGTATGAAGTTCTAAAGTTTTCCTTCAAAGTTTAAAAGTGACCAATGCAAACAGGACTCCAAAAATTTTTTTACATGTTTTCTGTATTTGTTTTGAAAAAAGTCAGCTATATAAAACCTCAGTTTCAGCATGATATAATAGCTGCCTTTTTTCCTGTCCCTTATTTCCTTGATTCTACCTTTGATCTTCTTATTCTGATCAGCTCTGTTAGGATAAAAGCTTCCATGTGTAATTAAGGTTTCTTTAGTGAATTTCCAGCTTTGAGGCAAAACTTCCCTCACAGCATAATTCAAATTGCCTTCACTTCTGTGAAATGTATTTCTCCTCATACTTGCACATAAGCTCATGCCTTCACAGCATACATACAAATAGTCCCTCACTGATGAAACTGAACTCCTCTGGAAAAAATAATAAATTTTATTTAATCTCTGGCTATTTTGTAAGGTGCTTTTTGAAAACTGACTTGAATGTTCAAGAGCTCCAGTTGTTTCTGAATCATAAAGGTATGTGGTCTTACAGCCTTTGGCTACAGCTGAAAATTGGTTTTAGTAACAATTACATGGTTTTTCAGAGTCAAAAAATTTCTTTTTTGTAGTAAAAATACTACAAGCAATTCACCATTCAGTATTATAGAGCTATCAGTATCATCCTCTATAGGTGCAAGTCAGAATATTAAACTTTTGTATAATATTTTTGAATTGAAATTACATTTGAGTCAGATAATAGGAAATTATGTTTGAAATCAGACAATAAGACTATGGTATCATATAGAGCACCTGATGCAGAAATATATATTAAAAAAGAATTGGTTTTGCTTCTAATTTAGATATGCTGCATAAAACAGAGAGGGATATCCTATAGCCCAGCAAATTCCATTTTTATATCAGTGCCTTAAAGCTCACAGGCTACCTATAGTAGCCAGGAATTTAATTTCTCTGTAAAACAACTTAATCATGTCTGAGACAAAAAGGTAACAGCTGATAAAAAGCAAACAGCAACATTGTTGCAACAAATTCCCATTTGCTAGATAGGGATAATTTGAGAGATTAAGTAGAGAAAGTGCATGAAAGCACCTCCATGACCAGCTGTGGGATAAAGTGGACTTAGACCCTGATGGAACTAAAGGATTTGCAGTTCTAAGACACAGTGGTCATGAAGAACTAATGAGCCCTAATTTTAATGTTTCCCAGGGCATACTAGAATTAGAGAAAAGTGCATTCAAAAGAAATTCCAGAGTTTTGAGACACCATTTTCGGAGAATAAGTAATTCTTCACTCAGGTAGATTTATTTACTCACACTTTCTTGTCTAATATTTCAGCCTTATAATTTCATAGTGCTCAAGTCAAAATCTTAATTAAACTATTTATACTTTGCTATTACCTCTCTCTAATTAACTTTGTGCTTATGTATCATGGTACTGTTTTAACAGCTTCAACAAGTGATTAATTAACAATGATGGCTTTTGGAGGATAATAAAGTATTTGGAGCTTGGCACTGGTTAGAGATTGGAGGGGAACCTCCTTAAAAAAAAAAAAACAAAACCATGAAACAACCCCAACAAAACAAACAAACAAACAACCACCACAAAACCCCCCATGTGAATCAACCAAAACCTTCCAAAATTTCAATTCTGTAAAGACCTAGAGTAGAAAATTCCAACTGGAATTATCAACAACACAGTAATCAAGACATTGGTTTTGAGTACAAGCTATAAGGCTTTGTAGCTACGTAGTTTTGCTGTCAAGGATATGAACTAATGTTAAGGTAAAATAAGCTTTCAGGACTGAGATTCAGTCTCTATTTGCCACCAAAAGGATCATACTGAAAGACTTACAGACTGAAAAACTGCCTGTAAAAATCTTATGGCAGTGAAGAGAGCCCAGATAATATATGTTAATCTTGGAGATTCTGTGGAGTCTTGAAGACTACTCTTCTCACTGAGCAAGTGAGATGATTGAGGATCTTGCTTCCATGATATAATACCATTTGAAAATTAATGTTCAACAGACAGGTAACAGGTTTTACATGAAAAATTAGCATACACCTAGTAATGACAAAATTATCTTAAGGATGACTAATATTTCCTAATACTAAAACCCTTTCTTTATTGCATTAGTGCTAATTCTAAGTGCCAAATTATC
The DNA here is from genome assembly GCA_027886175.1 of Phylloscopus collybita. NCBI lineage: Eukaryota > Metazoa > Chordata > Aves > Passeriformes > Phylloscopidae > Phylloscopus > Phylloscopus collybita. Next base: position 41,097,398 of record JAJNNQ010000006.1, on the reverse strand, counting down.
ATTATCTTTATTGAGGTTTTATGGTCTTGTTGACTTTTAATGTTGTGAGTGAACCATGATTTCTAACTTCCCCCTCGTACTGTGAATGCTAGAAGCCTATTTTGTTTTAAAATGTCAATCTTGAAGAGGATTGAGTAATTGAGTCTGAGAAACGTTCACCTTAGAGTCCCACAACCATGAGACCATAAAATTCTCCTGAATACGAGTGAACTGCATCTGAAGAATTATTTTCAATAAATTTTGGGGTAAAACTTTGAATAAATGTGGAAAATGTCACAATTCTATACTATTTCACCTAATTTGCTTTTCTACTAAGAAGGTCATTGAAAGAGCTGTGATAAAAAACTACAAGTAAAATGTAGTCTCTTTCAGTTTTGAAAAGCTTTCATACAAATCCACTACAAAATTTCTGTACTTAGAATGACACAAGTAAAAAATTATAGAAATCTGTTTGGTGTTTCACTGTGAGGTTTTTCCCCCTTACTTTTAGTTTTAGGAAACTATAGATGCCTTAAGAAATGATACTTGAAAAATTCAATGTTTTACATACCCTCCGATATTTTGTGACCACATAAAATGGTGTGAAAGCAACAGAAAGACCACTCTTTGTACTGAGATGTGAGCTTTTCTCAGATTGAGAATGGTTTCACTGATTATTGAGTAATTCTGCTCGTGTTTTCCGTCCAAAGTACTGATCAGAACTTAAATTTAGAAGCAACTACATGGTACAGAGTGCACATCAGCCACAGATGCACACTGGCCTCCACCATAGTATTGCCCAAGGGCACCTGGCCTGCAACCATTCACTGTTTTCTTCTACGTTTATTTCTTCTGCCTTTCCTGGCAGGGTCTTTTTATGCCACACTGAGAAGTCATCTCGCTATTGACAGTCAGGTCTCCAGGGAATTCCTCTAATAAACAGATAGTTTGCTTTATTTTCTAGGAGTAATAATATGATGTTAGAGGCTGTGGCACACAGAAGACTCCATGTGGGTTGTGCATGCATTAACCACTTCCCTTGAAGAACATTGCCTAAGACAACATATGCCATTTGAATATGATTTTAAAATTAGGATGAATCAGTGCTATGTTCTGAATGTAAAATGCAAAATGCTGCAGGCTCAAATCCAACATTGAACTAAAGATATTTTTGGAAGTGTAATGCTCCAGATATTGTTAAAGACTCACTTTTAATGTTACTTGGAATGCTGAAATTAATTTTTGAAAGTTGCAGTGCATTTTTACCTAGTCTTTTATATGGTTGTTGTTTTGCCTACTGCTAAGTTTATAAGTAAATTAAAATACATCAGACGGTTGCTCTAACTCATATACCTTTTTCTATTTAAGTGTTAGCTGTGGAGTATACAGAAAAAATGTGTTAAAAATTTTTTTGTACACGTCACAAGTGCATGACAAAATATCTGACAGCAAACCATTAAAGCTGAAGTTTAAATAGCATTGAATTATCTACTTGAAATGCCTTTGCCATTATATGATCACTGAAACCTGTCAACTTCTCCGTGTTCACTGAAAATATTACTAATTTAGGTCAGGATATTTTGAATTCAATAGACCAGTATGTTATGGTTTCTATTTTTATATGCAGAAAAAGCACTCTGATATGATCACTGAAAGTCTGTGTGTATAATGCCACTGTCAAGGGACATTTACCATGGTCTTTCACTGGGGGAATAGCCCTCTAAGGCAAAAAATGTTCCCGCATCAATTTTACTACAACTAAAGAAAAAGTCTATTCTTTCTAGCTAGAAATCTAGAATTTTTGACAATAGGAAAGTTTTACTCCTTCAGATGTTTATTCTTTCTGTTTTATCCTTTCTCATCTGTTATTTTCTGAGAAAAGATACAAGGTTGTTGAGATAAGATTTGACAAAAAAAGATGTTTCTTTGTAAGGAAACAAAATGTTTCCTTGACAGCAGTGAAAGTCACATGGTAGTATCTCTCCTTTGAAGATGCTGTGCAAAAGAAGAAATTTCTGGATCAAGCTTCTATTAAATTTACCTTCCTTTGTACTGTTAAGCAATGAAAGCAACTATAACTGTTGGCATTCTCAGGATCAATGTGAGTCTTTACTAATCTGTAACAACATCTTCTAAGTCCTTTGTTCCCCACAGAGAAGGCAAATAGACCATAAATTGAAAAAGCTCCTCAGGGAAGCAAGAAAAAGAATAGGAAAAGTTAGGCAAGGGGATGGGTTCTGCCAATGGGTCTTCTGTGTATGACAAGCACATCCCACATTGTAGAAATGAAGCTGCTGTAGCATTTGTTCACCCTATGGTAAAGAACACACTGAAAAATTTCCTCTGTAATTACTAAGAAAGTAATAATAAAAGAAAAGCTTATGAGGCTTTAGCGAATGAATGATTTGAAATTTCTTGTTTATATTCAAAAAGTGGCAGCAATACTAAGAGAGATCTTTAAAATTCTAAGAACATAGGAAAAACTTTAATACTTTCTATTTCAGAGCAAACAGAACTGTTCATTTACTTTGTGGATGTCTGGATAATTATGTTTCTTAGATGCACTAAGAGGACCAAACAAAGAAGGACAGGCATTTACAAACATGTCTTTGGCACCACATGACACTCCAAAATCCCCCTTATATACACATTAATGAATTTCTGTTTGCTAGAGACAACCACTAGATTCACCTACCATTACACTGGGAACTGGACTGTAGAAAAAACATTTCAAGCTGGTTCTAGAGGTGCTATAGAAGTTTTCCAGTTTCTGTTACTCGCCTTAACTCCAGCTCCTGTGTTTTTCCTCTGAGTACAATATTGTCCTCACAAGAGTGTTATAAGCATATGAATTCATTTTACAGTTTTTAACTACTAACACTGAATGTGATATTACAAAAAATTAGGCTAAGAACGGCACCATAAATAATACAAGCCCCCTTATTTGTAAGGTAACCCCCACTACACTTTAAGGGTAACACTGGGCTTTTGAGAGGTAAGGAGAAGTGGAAGGTATTCCTCATATTTAATTTCTCCAGAAAGAGGTCTTATTTTAACTCGATTTCACTAGAAAGGTTGCACGTGTCCAAACTAGAAGTTGTTACAAAATTACACTTTTGAGCAGATTTTTCATGCTTTGTCCTCTCTTTATTATGACTCCAATGTCTTTAGTCAAACTAAATCTGAAGGAACCTCTTAAAAAAACCTGAAAACACTATTCTATAAATTTATCCCATATATTCAGTCTGAAAACTGCAAACCAAAATATTTCTCTCTCATTTACTTTTTGTTTGTTTTTAGCCTTCAATTTTTACAGCTGAAAATGTAGAAAAAGGCTAAATTCATGACTAGGAAGGGCCTATAACCCCTAGTCATAGAACAAAATATGTCTCATGAAATATTATTGGATGCTGGAGAACATTTCAATAGCCAGGAATCATAAGAGCTATGAATTCTGTAATATTACAGAAAGAATCCCTCATTGGTAAATTTGACTGAAATAATTTCAGTATCTGAGGTAGATCACAACATTCAAGAAAGTCAATATAAACACTAATGAAATGTATCTTGTTTGTTAAGTGAGCAAAGTGAGAAATTTCAACATAAAGTTTTTCATTGAATTTCTACTGTCTTTAAAAGTCATTATATTTGCACAATAAGCTAATTTGGCACTGAAGCCTAGTCTGCTTCAATTGAATTTGCCATAGAAAATCTCCTTTTCTTTTGTTTACTAAATGACATTTTCAACTGAATAACTAAATCCATTTTGAAACAGAAAAGGTGAAGTGCTGCTAGTAAAGTCATTGTAGCATTTATCAGAAACATTAGTATATTTTTATCAGTAGTACCAAAGTACTGTGAAGATCATTATTTCATTATAATGCAGACTGTATTGCATTATATTGCTCAATGTTTATTACACAGCATTACAATATATTTCCTCTTTATCAAATCAAAATTTGCACAATCAGTGAAACCTGAAAGATGCAGTTTCATTCAACTATAGATTTGCTCTGTGTCTGATTAATCCTCCCTTTATAATTAAGTTACACTTAATAATTAACTATAATTAGTTAAGTAATACTCTGTAGACAGTGCTCTTGGTAGTTTTTTAGTACCCAGTTCTGCTAAATTATAAACTTAGCAAATACAAAAGTACTGGTCAACTTGCTCAAGCAGAAGAACATGTGATCAGGCCAAAGTATCATCTGACATACATCACAGGGAGCAATACAACACTTTGGGTGGCTCAGCTCAAGAAAGTAAAGGCAGATCCTACATCTGCTTTATTTTCAATATAAATGCTTAATGATTAAAAAATTAATCAATGATTTTTAAAAAATAAACCTAGGTATTGCACCCTACTAGGAAGAAAGAAAATATGGGGGTTTTTTTCTGAAGTGTTGCTTTCATATATTGGTAATTCTATATCAGGCAGCTGTGCAGAAAAAGTATTGATAATAGGCAATTACTGTACTTTTTCACATGTCTTCCTCTCTGTATTTTTAACACATAAATTAAATTATATATATTTATAAGGTTTCAAAATAACAGGAAATCATCATTCAAGGACTAGGACTATACATCTTGGCTGTTTTCAAGACAATTATAGTAAGTTTGACTCAGTGATCCTTGTGGGTTCCTTTCAACTCAGCTTGTTCTGCATCTCTTTGATTCTGTGAAATAGCATGCACAAGTCTGTGAGAGCAAAAGAAAATTGGCTGATATTTCATTCATTTTTTTAAATCCAGAATGTGAAGAATTACGTGCATTATTTTCTAGCATGAGGTAAAATGAGAGTTAAAGCAACATGAAGAAAAAATGGTGTTAGCATAGTTCTGTGGCTGAGAAAGATGAAGAAAAGAGAAAAAAACCAAGAGATTATTTTTTTCACGACTCTCTAGAAATCGCAGGGTTTAAATTCTGAAGACTTGTTTGAGAAGATCATTGCATAGCACACATCCTCTAAAAGCTCCTTCAAAGGACTGATGAAGGGGAAAGTACATTGTGAATGCAATAACTGACCTAACTAATATAACTTAATGAAGATGTGTATTGATTTGGTTATGAGGAATTCTTAACCTCTAAATATATAAATGCAAAATGGTAATTGTTCACTCTGAAGTTTCTGACCTTCCCTGAATGATGTGAGAAACATGCCTGCTTAAGTCACACCTTGCAAGCAAGATGTGCAACTACCAAAAATTTAATGTACACTACATCTGCCTGTTTCATATATATATATTTAAGAATCAAAAATTAAAAAAAAAAAAAATAAAGGTGGGTCTGGACTGAACCACATTGGAAATCTAATAATGGCAAAGATGAAGTTACTAAGGGAACTGTGGGGTGATGGAGTTAAAAAGGGACCAAATAGTTAAGCAGAATTTAACTTTCCTCTCAATTCTTGGTATATGCATTTTTCCTGGGGATCAAAGCTAATCCTACACTTTGAGTGTCTAGAAAACATAGTGGAATATGCAAGTTGTCACTGACATGCAAAATGAGACTTCCCAGAAAATAAATATAGTAAGAAATCTCATGATATATGTGTTAATAAGTGCAAATACACAATATATGTACCATTACCTTGAACTTTAATCAATAAATACATACATCACATTTTCCTTAAGAGTTGTAAGCTTTCTCTTCTAAGCTGTTGTTGCTTTGTTCTACAGAAATTGCATCTTTGAAATTAATAGGAATTGTATGTTTAATGAAGGAATGAGCACTCCTAGGTGGACAATTGGGTTAGGGCCCGTTACCAGAGAAGAGCAGAAGATGCTGAAGATGGTGTGAAGCTCTCACAGAGGATTGGTACATAAGACAATGGAGAGGAATACCTGGCTATTGTCTACTCTCACTACAATGTAAGCTGACAAGGCAGAATATCAAAAATCCTTTGTGCTTGTTTTGTCTGGAATAGAGCCGATTTTCTTCACAGTAGCTACTATGGGGCTGTGTTTTGCATCTGTGCTGAAAACAGTGTTGATAACAGAGATGTTTTATTTATTACTGAGCAGAGAAAGCTCTTCTGCCTCTCTCCCCACCACACCAGAGAGCAGGCTGGCGGTGCACAAGGAGCACTTGGTGGGAGCACTGCTGGAACAGCAGACCCCAGCTGACCCAGGGCATATCCTAGACCAAATGACATCATGGCCAGCATAGAGAGCTGTGGAAATAAGAAGGAAGGGGTGATACTCAGTGATGACATTTGTTTTTCCAAGTCACCACTATGTGTGATGGAGGCCAGCTTTCCTGGAGATGGCCTGTTAATGGGAAACAATGAATGAATTCCCTGTTTTGCTTTGCTGACATATGTGGCTTTTGCTTTATCTATTAAACTGTCTGCCTCAAGTGAGTCTCCCCACTTCTACCCTTCCAGTTCTCTTCCCCATCCCAGAAAGAGCCTCAGAGTGGCTCTGTTAGGCTTAGTTGCTTTCTGGAATTAAATCACAACAACCTTCTCTACAAAAGTCAGCCCAGTGTTATGAAAATGTTATTGCCAGGTTCTGAGTGGGCTTCATCATTTGAACATCTTTGAGAAAGGAAGAATCACATTCTACATTGCTGCTGCTCATCAAGTAAATACAGTAGACTAGTCTCCCATTGTTGCTCACATTCATGTCCCATCACATTCCCCTCCAGTGAATAATAAAGATGACCCTTTCCTCAGACAAGGGTTATATCATCTTGCAAAAGTGTATGTTTGAGAAAAACAGCTTATCTGCCCACTTCTCTCATTATGATGCAGAATAACTTCATCCAACACCAGATACAAAATGGTTTTAGATCTGATTGCTTGGTTCTTCCTTATCATTATTTATCAAATGCACGACATAAAGGTACAGTAATGGTAAATAAATATTATATGTAATATTTTTCCTTTTCCTAGTTTAAAATCCAAGACAGGTAGAGAGTCAGTCTACAGATGACCAAGAAGACAGAGTTTCCAAATACTTTAAGTTTGTATACTAACTATTAAACAAGTCCTTCCCCAAAAAAATAAAAAAATTCTAAGCCAAAGTTTGTTTAGGATCATTATTTTGTAACTGTAACACAAGTAATCACTTCCAATGTCAACTGAGATGGGACAAATCTGTGTTTAACTTCATTCAGCACAAAGGTTTTCATAGAAAGGGAAATATGCTTTGGTTAAGTTTGAACTTGATACCAGAAACAGTGAGCTGTTAGTTAAAAAAGAGCATATCAGTGATACATGCTTTTTTCTTTGGCCTACAAAGCAGAATTATGTAATTCATAAAAAGCATGAAAAGGGACTCCATAATACTATATTCATTTATTGGATAATCATGACTTTGACTCAGTGATTCTTCATGTTTTGCTATCTGAATAATAAAAATGGATAGGCTGGCATTATACTTGTGTGCTGTTATTCAGCAATGTAAGAGTCATTGTCCTAAAAATGCACAGCTAATAGGACTTGACTGCTTCATTCTGTTGCAGAGCCTCTCTCTCATGAAGGTTTAAAAAAGAGCATTTTCAGATACCATAGATCTCAGTATTGCATTCGTATTTAACATTAATACATAACAAGCAAATAATGTCAAACAGTGAAATGGTGAATAGGAACGTATTCACAGCAAAGACAAAAATGAAAGAGAAGGAAAAAGGCTAGATATTTTAAACAACTTTTTTTGTTACTATAGCCCTAGGCTTCCTCCTGATTCTTTTCAAGCTGCAATAAAAATTATATTAAATATTTAAAATGTGAACAGGCAAGTTTACTTACTGTTTCCTGGATGCCAGCGCACTGCATTTAAATATGCATTGCAGTAGTGGAAGAGAAATTCATGCTTAGATCGAGTAACTTTTCCTTGAAGTAGAGGTAGCAGATCATGTCCATCAATAATCCTGAGATAGAAAGCATTTCAAAATCAGAAAAGTAACTCAAACCTCACTTTCCTGAGAAGATATTATAACTCTGCTCATTGGCTGCTTAAAAAAACCCAAATCTGAATGGTCACCTCCAACTGGTCAATTTGGAGAAAAACCTTCGGGTGCTCTTCTCTCTGATTTTTACATTACCTAAGGAAAAAAATTTACATTTTGCCATTATGAATAGATCCCTCAACTCCTTCTTTTTTTCACTTCTGAGAAAGTGAACAGACATAAGAGAATAAATTGCTACAACACAGTCCTTCACATATACCTGTTCCAAGTTTTCAGGAGTAGCCTGGCTGAAGTAACCCTAAAACTAGAGAAAATATGTTGTTCTGTGCTAGCATCCCCAGAAGCAGTGGTAATATCTCGGTCCAGCATATTATGTATGCCAGAATTTAAGATAGAAGTGGTAATTTCAAATTTGAAAGTTAACTCTTTAAATATGCATTTATCAACTACAAACACCCACATACACAATATATATAAATTCTCTAAATACTGCTGGAAAATTTGATCATGCTTTGAAGAAATCATAAAACATAAAAATTGAATTACAAAACAAGCAAGACCTTTAACTGTTTCCCTAAATTAAACCTTTGAATTGCTGACATCAGCTGGCAGGGGAGAAATTACAGTCTGCATTTTTGACCTGGTATGAATTTCAAATTTTTTCAAGTAAGCTTTATAGGATATACAGATAAGTTTTATGCTGATATACAAATCAGAAAGTACTTCTTTCTGAAGCATTTTGAGCAACGTCTCATAAAAATTTTTGAAACTTATAAGAAGTTTTAAAAGGTCCATGTTGATTTTCAGTACCTTTACATACATGATCATTTCATTACCATTACACAGGTACTGTACACAGGTACTAAGTTTACTTTTTTAAGTCGCATGTTATGATTAAATTCTTGTCAGCAACCGTATGCAACAAAGCCATTGAGAGTAGCATTTTTCTCAAAGGATGGGCAGGAAAACTTCCTGGATTTCTGAAAGCTATCTTGTCTGATAAATGCCATCTGGGTGAATCCCTGTCTGTGGAGGTCTATTCCCACTTTCTGTTTTTCATGTTTTGTAGCCCCAGTAATAGGCTCTTGTCTTGCAAGCTTGCTCATTAACAGATGCATGTCTATTGAACACCTTCTGTTGTAGAGCCTATGGATGGGGAAAAAGGCATCTCCAGAAAAATGTCTCCAGTACTCTAGCATTGCTATAGCTGTTGGATTCAGAGGAATATACAAGACTTTTCTTTCCAATTACTAATTTCTCTTCTTTAACTAGGAGCATCCTCTTCCATTCCTTTTTAACCTGCTCCCTCACAGTGACAGAATATTAATTATATTATTTTCTTATTTCTCAGGAAGAATTAGTGGAGCTGTAACAACCCAGCTGATGAACAAAAATACTTCAAGCTAGTCCATGATCTAAGATGAAGCAGTATTTATGGTATCAGTCTAACACAGAAGAATCACGGTGGAGCAACCTACAAGTGGAAGTTACACAAGTATATCTGAATTTCTATAAAGGAGATCAAAGAAAACATCAGTAATTAGTATTCATTCAAGCAATATGAAAACAAAAGGCATAAGATCTGCCATGTAAAGAACAATCAGAACTTCTGAGGTTCAACAGAATTACTGCCTGTAGAGCATCTCTCAGGATCAACCTGACTAATTTTTCATGTTTTAGACTTGTCCTGCCCTGCCATTTCCTTCGAACACTCAATGAACAATCATTAGCAGAGTGACTCTGCTCACCACTGGGTTTTCCCATGAGATTCTTGATGCTTTATGCTCAAAAGTGGTTTGTGAGTAATAACTGTGTTCAAAGCATATGCGTATCAACGGGTTTCTCCACTTAATTTGGGTAGCAACAACATTTAGATAGAGGCAACTTGCCACTTAGACTGTGTATCTCTCAAAGGAGATAAAGCCTGGAATGTAGCAGTGTCAGGAAAGAATCTTATGAATTGTGGAAGTCCAGTGGCTTTTCTTATCAGGCTGCAAAACTCTGTATGGGATTATTTTGACTAACTAGGTTCAGAGAATAAAAAAAACCAAAAAAACCCAAACCAAAACAAAAAACACACACACACAAAAAAAACAAAACCAAAAACAAACAACAAAACAAAACAAAAAAAACCAAAACCAAACAAACAAAAAACCAAACAAAAACACAAACAAACAAAACCCCCCAAAGCTGTGAGAAAAGTCTAGCTGGCATTTTGATGTACTTTGTGATATTAAGCAGGTCAAGGCTAAGCCCATGAAGCTTAAAGTAATTTACACTTAAAGTTTCTTTTTCCACCAAATTCACTCAGGCAGAACAAAATCTCTTTAGACATTCATTTTTGCTTTTAGTAAGTAATTCCAAGTTTGATTTGACAGTATGTTGCTCTGATGATATTCTGATATCTCTTTGGTGCTTGGTGCTTGTTCTGTGAGTTAAGCTGTATTTACATACAACATTTCTGTAAAATCTATCAGTATATCAATATGAAAAGACAGAACATAATATTGCAAGTACAAAGCCTAGCTTTTACATTCTCACCTCTATCTTAATAGATATCACTAGAATGTATAAAACACTCATGACACTTTCTCTAAAACAGAGACGACTACAGAGCATACCTGTCAGAGGGTAACTGTGCATCTGCAAGTTTAACTATAGTAGGAAATATATCCATGTTGCTCGTTGGCTCATCAATGTAGGCACCAGCCTGTACCACTCCAGGCCAACGGAGAAGACCTGGCACACGAATACCTCCTTCCCAGTTTGTTGATTTTCCACCTGAAAAAATGATTTTTGTTTGCTGAGAAATCAATTTCTTCTAAGACAATGTCACTCCATAAGATTAAATTTCCAAATATTAAACATTCTGTCTAGCTAGAATCTTTCCATTAGACATATTTATCCTCTTCTTAATTTTCTAGATATTCTACCTTCTTTAGTACTTTCTCACTATAAATTTACTAATACGTATTAGACAGAGCTTATAAAATGCATTTAAATTACACACAAAAAAAGTAGTTGTAGGAGATTAAAAAGCACTTCACTAGAATCTTCACATAGGAATTGGTCTAGATAGTGTGCCCCATAGATATGTGAACCTATAACCAAAAAACCAGAATCCAAAAAAATGAGTTACACCTAGATGTCTCAGGTATGAACCCAGAGGAGATACATGATATTTTATTAAAAATGGTGCTTAATGGCTTTATACAGAATAAAGTACTACTTTAAATATGTTACTGAATTTTCCAATTCAATGCAATAGAAAGTAAGTCACTTCAGTTATGATAACTTTCAGGCTGCTGTGAAGAACTTTTTGCATTCTAAACCAACACAGTTGCATCAAATGCATTATCCACTGACGGTGACTTTCAGTCATTTACTGTTTCTACAAGATCCATCACTGCCCAGTCCTCCCAACACCTTTTGCAGAAGGGCAATGGGTTTATTCTATGACAACATGTTCATCATTACTAAATAAATAATTGACATGATTCTGTATGAAGAGGCATCACAAATGCTATTACCAATGTCCTGCACAGTTGTGACTGTGCAGAGCACTTCAGGGTGACCTTTGAAATTTATGTACAACTTGAAAAAGAAACCTCTATTAAACAGATGGGTTTTGGATGGGTTAAACATGTTCAGGGCCATTTGGAAATAAACTGAGATTATTTTATACAATTAAAATGTCTGGAAAACCAGAAATATATGGTTTGGACTTCTGCCATTAAATGAATCAAATAGCAATTCACCGTTCAATCAAAACTACTATAGAACTATTTTTTCTTCCTCTATCTCCCTTTTTCAAGTAAAAAAAAATTTGCAACAAAATATTTTAACAGTTCTGTTTCATCAGCATCTTAAACACCCCAAACACCTCATAGAAGTCAATATCTTTGGTATTGACCCTAAGCCTTGTTAAACATGCTGTCTATTTTACTGACTTCTCAATGATCTTTTCCATTTCAACAAAGGAGGTTTTCTACAGGATTTTCACTGTAAAAGTAAGTAGTAACTTCAAGACAGAAAACCCTTATTAGTATAAATTTACCTTTTTGTTTTCTTGTGATGGAAAGACCATTAGCTCATGATTCTCTATCAGATTTTTGCTTAATTTTCTTTTTCATGGGCTTTATCAGAATTCATAATATTGAATGGTCAGGGAACACATCTAATCTGACATCAGAAAAGTTAGACTTTCTAATATTCAGCCTTATGTCAAGTGACGATATTCACTTAAGTTTTGTTGTTGTTGGTGGTGGTGGTGGTGGTTTTGGTTTTGTTTTTTTTTGAAAGCAGTGTCAAGATCAGATCTCAACAGGATCATCTGTCTTCTGGAACACTCTTAAAAGTTTACTGTTATTGCTGAGTTAAATGTAATTCCATTCTCATGATGAAGTGCTATTCTAAAACTCAAGAACGAGATGCATGTCCTCTTTTTGTTTACATTCTAGTAAAATATTATTTTCAAAATGCAACTCTAAAGAAAATGTAGATATAAGTTCATAAAATGTCATTTGGTGAGATGCAGAACACCTGTCACCAGAAGAAAGTGTTCACCCAAAAGTAAGCTGATCAGTTGTTAATGCTGCTGGGTCAAGATCAGTGTAGAAGTCAATAGGCTGTGTCCATCTTCTGTAGAAAAGATGACACTACCTCTGTACAACAGTCATTAAGTTTTCCAAAGTTTGTTGGGAATTAGGTGTTATACAGCAAGAAAGATTAATAGCCTGACTGAGCTATGGTGCATAGAAAATCCTATTGAGAGGGGGTAGTAAAATCCAAATAAAAATTCAAGCGTAAGGCCATAAAATTACAGATATCTTCAAATTAACATACTTTTAGTGAAGAGCTACACCAGGGAGATGATTTAGTTCATGAGCCAAATCCTAATTCTGTGTGCACATGACAGCAGCTTTATGGCTGAATGCTGTCAACAGACAGACAACACTAAGAGTTGATCTATACCTTAGGTAGCTTTAGGTATGATGTTCCTTTTATTTCTGTATGCCTGTCTGAACCTGGTAAGAGTGCTAGCTAGACTGGATGTTTAAATAAAGTCTTGTTATACTGTTGTCTCCTGTGTTATCTGAAGACAGATTTCAAAGTAAGTGGTAAATCTGATTCTCACACATGTTGGAGTTCTTAAACCTAGATAATGGGTCACTTTCACAGCTCTTAGGTTCACAGTAAAATTTTCTTGAATCAGCAGAAAAGGACAGAAAAATTGCACATTACCGAAGCACAAAGGAACACTCCACAAACTCTGATGCCCTGCTGTAAGGTAGGAGAAGCAAAATGGATTCCACAGCAGGGCTTTCTCCTCACTTACGTCTATGAAGAAGTGACTGCTGTTTTCCTTTCAAAAGGCTAATTGGAGCATATTTTTTTACATCTCTGGAGACTGGGAACAGCAGGGAAACAGGGCAGGAATTACAGGTCATTGCAGAAGACTGTCTTCTATTATCTCTGCTTACGTGGTGTTCATTTTTATTAGAATTGTACTTAGTGACTGCAGGTGCTGTATGCCTTTACTTGATTACAAATCCCTGGACACTTATAATTTTTAAAACTCTAGCTGTTAAACTTTGTACAAGGTATCTGCATTCTTTTTTCCTTAAAGAAAAAATAAATCAAGGCTGCTTGAAACTTGTAGCAAGTATCTAAATGGCTAATAAAATAAAATAATATCCACAAAATATCATTATTTTGAAACAAAATATCAAAATATTTAAGGACCTGGATCATTCGTTTTGTATTTTGCTCAGACTTGACAACATAGAAACATAGAAAAGTCTGCAACCTAGCTGCCTGTATGCCTTGCAAACATTAGGCAACCTACCTTTGTGTTATTTTTGTTCTCTTAAATTTTTCTAAAAGTGTTTTTAAAACAGCACAAAACACACCAGGCTATATTTTCCTGCTTAGCTATCTATTCTTTCTGAGTAGTTCCACCTTTCAGTGTTATATTGAACAATAGCCTACATTCACCTTTCCTGAAAAATCTGCAGGAGCAGGCGAAATACAGACATAACTCTCTGCAGCCATCCAAAACATGATGTCAAATTTCCATTTTAACCTCATTTCAAATCTAAGCTAAAAGAGTATATATCTTTTTTCCCCCCTCTGGTTTAAATTGACTGCTATTACTTAACTCTGGCAACAGAGCTTTTACAAAGGATGATATATAAAAAGGAACTCTGCAGTAAATCACTATTAACATTAGGAAGATGAATGATGAAAACTATTTTAAATAACTTCCTTAAATCACCTGGATTATAACCATACTACCCTTTCCTTCATATATTCTTCTAAAAACCAAGCTTCTAAACCAAATTTACTCATTTGAATGGTAGAGAAACACAAAGATATTAATCATTCTACCCATCTATACTGGACTTTATGCCACAAATATCAACAATCAAGAGTGGTTACTATTGCTTACAGTATAAAATGGTTGAACAACAATTTGTTTTCAATGACAAGTTTACTCTTTATTTTACTGATTTTTAACTTGCTTCATGTATTGTTTTTGCTAATTTTTAATCTGAGCACAGGTAAATGGAATAGACATTTCGACAGTTTTCATTTAACATTTCTTCCAATGAACGAAGTGATCTCTGAAGATAATTTTTGTTTCAGTCAAAATTACAAGACGGGTAGATTATTCAAAATCTGGATCACTTCAGAGAGAATATAAAAATACAGTACATTTGAAAAAAAGGTCAACTACTGCTTTCTTTCAAGTCAAAAGTAAACTCCAACAAATATCACTAGATATGCCACAGCATGATTCCTGGGGTCAAAGTAATGGTCAGCTTGACTTCTTTGTGGCTTTCAGGAAGGAAAAGGTTTACTAACAGCTTCAAGAAACCCTGCTGAACTAAGTTATCACTGCAGTATAAAACTTGTTTTACAGTAATAAATTAAAAAAAAAAAGGTTATTGTTTTGGTCTTACAGACCTGTAGTAGATTTTTAAAAAATCAGGGTCTAAATCCTTAGGAAACATTATTTTTTTTTAATTGATATTAACAAAAAACTTATGATAATACCTATTTCTAAGGCACAAAGCAGTTTAAATGAATGCTTTTCACATAGTTTGGCTTTATCAGTGTTTGGTTCCAGTTCCGTTAGCAGCAGAACTCCTGACCCCCTCTAGCAGCATGACAGTAGCCAAGTGTCTGTATTGTGCTAAGTCCTTTAAAAGGACAAAGAAAGACTCTTTCTAATGGAGGTCTGAGGTACAGGCAAAATGTACATATCCAAAAGACAGTAAGGTGTAAGGAGATTGAACAGAAAATCCTGTATGTGATAAAGTGGGACACAATGTCAACAACTGTCCTACATTTGTAATAGTGAAATATTATAGTGAGAAAAAGTGTAGAGAAAAGTTCATCTTGCCTCATTGTTTATTGCTATAAATTATGTATATATATGTATATATATATATAAAATAGCACACAGTGGCTAATTCAAGAAATTACTGACTGAGAAACTAAATAGAAATTACCACAAAACATTTAGATTCAAAATCTCAGGGTACCAAAGAAGAATATAATGCTTTCCTTTAAATCAGTCATCTTCTACATCTTGTTAATATAGAGGAAATTCTATTCATTTATTTATTTTACTTATCTTATTTGAAAGTAGAAATCCAAAATATTTGGAAAAACTAAGCTTATATCTGCTCCTAAAGGAAAGCTATGGTGACTGGGTCACACGGACATGCTTCAGTGAGGCAGCTAGTGAAAAACACCTAAGAAGTCAGTGCAGGTATCCTAGAAACCATATACACAAGCAATACCTGAACGTTCTATATTTTCAACAGACAAATATTACAGAACTGAAAAATAATAAAAAAGGAAAAATTACATAGAAAATTTTAAGAAGGTACTTCAGTTACATCTATTACTTTCCTTATTTCATTATAAAATTTTTAATATTAATGTATCAATTAAATTGTTAATATTTTTAATTTAATTAAAATATTAATAGTATCTCGTACAAATCCAAGGAATACTTTATGAGTTCAGGTAAGAAGACCTTCACTTGTTGAGAAGAAATTCTTAATAAAATAGCCACTATTTTTTGTTTTTGAAGCTGTATCTAGATTTAAACCTTTGAAAGATCTTTGACAAAGACCTTCAGAAAAAGTCATTGCAACATTAATCATGGGTTAGGAGACAAAGGATTGTCATGAATCAAAATCTAACTAACAGGAAACAAAAAGAGAAAACATGCAGCCTGTGACCCTTAGCAAAAAATACCCAAAACCTTGGTAAGGTACCTTGATGCTACACTGTGTTAAGCCCCTTACTATTTTATTATATTTACTTCAGTTTTGAAAGAGAAATAATTCACATAGGAAAATAACAAGAAATTAGGGACAAGTAAAAACTCAGTTAAAAATCATAAGAGAGATGAAAGAGAATTATCTTCTGAATTATTCCTCTGCAAGGAGGCACTGTAAAAGTACACAAACCAAACCTTAGCTAGGGAAGATTTAAAACTTTTCCCTCCTTTATGCTATATCAGTGAGGAAATGTTATTAAACTTCAAGAGGTTCCATGAAATTTTCAACTGTCCCATTTCAAAACAGTAAATGGAAGCACTGTGTTCTCACAGAAAAGTAATAGAGGCTATGATCAGACTTTAGAAAGACTCAAAGTGAAAATTCATCTTTATATGATAAAAATTTTTATGATTAATGTTAAGAATCTTTGTTGACTCTAAATTGTCAGGATTCACATCTTAAACCAAGGTCATACTGTCTAGGATTAGGATTTTCTTAGGGATTTTATTTACTACACAGATCCTGATAACCAACCGTCAGAAAAAGGCCACTGGAAAGAAATCTTGATCCATCACTTCAGTATTACTATACAACGTCTTCTGAAAAAAAATACTGCAGAAATAAACCAGACTGTGTACGACAGCAATTGGTGAAACACTATGTTTGCTCTGGTATCTAATTTCAAGGGCTATCCAAATTTATGGTGAACTGTTCTGTAGTTAGAATCCAGAGTAATAAAACCTTCAAACAGCAATTTCCCCTTTTTGCATTGAGTTTTGCAGCACTAGCTTAACTCTCCATACCCCTCTTAAATTTTATTATTGGTGCTTATTTGGCTAGGTATCAAGAGAAATTAGTGAGTTAGAATTGTGGAGATCAGTTGAGAGCTTTTGATTTTAGGGCAGAACCAATTATTGCTGAGCATACTGCTCCAGCTCTGACAAGAGGGTTAAGTGGCTTGATTCATTTTTGCATTCATAAAGCACTCAGATACAAAAAGATAAGTAGTGGAGATTGACTAGCAGAGACAGGGAGGGAGATAGGATGTGTATGTCTCACAGGTTTTTATACTACACACCACAGGAAGCAAATTCCTGGTGTGTGCACACATAAGCACAAGCACCGTAAAGATTGCCCTTTTGCTCTTTTAAGCACATTGCTCTATCAGTGTCTTAGGGATTCACAGATCTGGTTCTCATTAACTCTGCCAGAGATGTACAGACACTTTTCATTACACATGACTTTTAATATGAATAAATTCCTGTGTATGAAAATTGCTAGTTATGCAATTGATCATTTTTACTTAAATCCTTTTGAAAATTATGCATAATATACCTGTTAAATTAAGGAATGATTTTGAGATGGAGGGAGTGGAATATAAAGCAGAATTAATTGTATTTTAAAATGTTAAAAGTATATTCAACAAATTGCATGGGTCGTTTAATTTTTTTTATTTTATTATGAATGTCTCTCATCAAATAATTTTGTTTCTTACATTGTGATTATTTTCTATCCCATTTGTCAGCACAGCACAGATGTTAACTGCAAACCACACAATTTTTCCTTTTTTTTAAAGAAGCCCCACTACTATCAAACTAAACATATCAATCAGATTTTTTCTTAGTCCAGGTAAGATCTATTTCAATTTTTTCTCTGCACTGTAAGTATGAATACAAAATTTTGCAAGGCTTAAGAGAAAAGACTCCATTTAATCAAAGTTCCTCAAGAAGACATATTCCCAAGTGTATTTTTTCCTTCCTTATCATTTATCCTGTACCTTATGTCTGGCACTCTAGAAGGCAAATATTTTTTAGAGCTTCTAAAACACCTCAGGCTGTGCCTACGGCTGCAGATATGTAACCATATGGTTCTTTAATTACTTAAATCACTATGCAAGGCCTATGTGCTAATGTTCAAGATACATTTCACTCTGGTGTTAGCCCAAGGGGACCCATCTGATAGACCTCATAACTTTGGCATCACTTGTTTTTCTTGTGTAGCATTTCCTTTGAAGCTCTCTTAAAATATAAGGGTCATTTCTCAGACAGGCACCTACTGACTAAAAACTGTAGGGTCCTCTTGCTTGAAAAACTCTCTGTATGGTTATTGTTCACTCTATATGCCTGATTTTTTTTTCTGTTTTGAAGTTTTGCAGGTGACATAAATCTGGCAAGAGTGGAAGGTTGTGTTACCATCCAAAGGAACTTTGATAGACTTGGGGAAATGGGCCAAAAGGAACCCCATTAAGCTTAGCAAAGGAAATATCAAATCTTGTATCTACACAGCAGTAACCTCTAGCAAAGCAAAGGCTGGGGAGTAACTGGCTGGAAAGCAGCTCTGCAGAGAGGAACTGGAGGGTTCTAATGAACAACCAGCTGAACATGAGCCAGCAATGTGCCCTTCTGGCAAGGAAGGACAACATCACTCTGAGCTGCATGAAGAAGAATGCTTCTGGCAAGTCCTGCTCTCTGCCCAGCACTGGTGAGACATACCTGGAGCATTGGGTCCAAGTAGAGAACTCCCCAGTACAAGCTATATGAGCATACTGGAATGAGTTCAAAGGAAGGTGATGAATGGTTAAGCCGCTGGAGCATTCAATATATGAGGACAGCCTGAGAGAGATGCTCATCCTGGAGAAGAAAATGCTTAGCAGATCTTATGTATCTGTAGGGATTACATGAATTTACCTGAGTAAAGAGGAGAGCCAGACTCTTTTCAGTGGGGAGCCACTGACAGGCAAGAGGCAATGTGCAAAAACTAAACCACAGAAAACTCCATTTAAACATATGATTTTTTTTTTATGGTGAGAGTGATCAAACACTAGAGAAAGTTGCCCAAGGAGGCTATGAAGTTTCCATCACTGGAGATTTTCATAACTTGGCTGGATACAATCCTGATCAGCATGCTACAGCTGACCCTGCTCTGCAGACCTTGGGAGATGCCTTCCAGGTTCAACTACTAAGTTTTTGCAGTTCTATGGTACTATATATATTAAAAAAAATCCCAAAACCAAAAAAACCCACAACAACAACAAAAACCTAAGGAAAATTTACTTTGTTATCTTTACAGCTAAAAGTTTCAAGTTGGGTGAATGACTTTCCAAAAATTGCTGGATTTATTTGACCTTGACTTCTGAAATATAAGTGGAAAACAAATTACACAGACTCTACCTAGTGAAGAATGAAAAGAAAGTAATCTCTCATAAAGAGACAGAAAGACTCATTGAATTTCATTAAAAAGAATAAAAACAAACATTCTTACTTGATTTTGATTAGATCAAAGATTTTGACCTTGGCCACACAGTACCTTACAGTTTTGGTACAAACTCTAGTAAATGCATTCTGGCATTTTCCAAGAACAATCAGAGAATATTCACCTTTATATATGCCATTGTATCCTCCATGGACTTCTCCAGCACTGGTGATTTCTTCAACATGAGCCCCTTGGTCAGATGTAAAGTATACAAGAGTTTTCTCACTCAGATTATGCTTATCTAGCACATCCAGAATTTGCCCTAGGCAAAAAAAAAAAAAAAAAAAAAAAAAAAAAAAAAAAAAGGACAACTTTAAGAATCATAGAATCAGCTAGGTTGGAAAAGACCTTTGAGATCATCAAGTCCAACAGTCCAACACCTCCTCATCAACTAAACCATGGCACTGAGTGCAACATCCAGTCTTTTTTTAAACACATCCAAGGATGGTATCTCCACCATCTCCCTGGCCAAACAATTTCGGTGTCCAATCAGTCTTTCAGTGATGAATTTTTTTTTTTTTTATGTCTAAACTAAACTTGCCCTGGTGCAGCTTGAGACTGTGTCCTCTCATTCTGTCAGTTGCTGCCTGGAGAAAGAGACCAACCCCCACCTGACTACAGCCACCTTTCAGGAAGCTGTAGAGAGTGATAAGGTCACCTCTGAGTCTCCTTTTCTCCAGGCTAAACAACCCCAGCTCCCTCAGTTGCTCCTCAAAGGCTTTGGGTTTGTGTTCCAAGCCCCTTACCAGCTTTGTTGCCTCCTCTGGACACTGGAGATTTTAAATGACCTTTTCATTAGCCTTGGCGCTCATAAATATTTTTGTCCTTATGCCTTTTTTGAGATCACTTTTCACATAAACTCTCTTATACACAGCAATTGGCACATGCAGCACACAGTAGGGCACAACCACAAAGGGCTTGTAGGACTCAGGACTGTGACTCAGTTGCTGCAGGGTTTCTTGAAAGTACAATATGAGAGGATTTGTGCACATCAGAGAAAAGGGCTAATCCACAGAGAGCAAGTGACTTTTGGAAGCAGCTGCTCTCAATCAAGGAAACCCCTTAGCAAGAAGATTCAAGCCACTGAGGATATTCAATAACACTGAGGAAAGAGTCTCGGCATGCAGAGTAGATCTCACAATTTGGGGGTAAAGCCTTGCTGCCTAGAAACCTACAGAGGCAGCAACGCAAAAATCTCAGCGTGTTAGAGTAAGACAAAAACAAAAAAAGTAAGAGAATGTATGTAGCACCTCTGAAATATGTGTTTCATTATCAAACCTAATAATTAGTCCTTAATATCTCATCATATAGAGTAACATCAGCATCAACTAAACTCAAATTGTGCAAAATAATAAACACACCCAGGTGCTCACATTTAAAAGAAGTATACAAAGGGATGTTTTTTTACCCCTTAGGCACCATGGACTCATTTTCACAAAAGGCTCCTCAAACTACTTTGGCCTTGTGGAGGGTCTTGCAGTTATATAAATTACTATTTAGACTGAATTCTTTATAGCATGTTTCTGTATGAATGGGAGTGAAGCTGCTCTTTGTAACTTGCTCCAGTGAATTTTATACTGATTAGGAAGCTAAAATTATTGGTCCTGGAAAATGACCAAAGCTTAGGAATATAACTCTTCACATGAGCCTCACAATGAACCTGTCCTTTAGGGATCTCAGAACATATAAAGATAATTCTGTCTTCACAACCATTTCATCTTTATTCTTTTACTTAAGCATCCAAGAATGGTCCAATTTGAATGTTAATTTTGATTTGCTAACCTGTCCACTAACAATTAATTCACGATTTTGTCAAAGATAAGAACTTTGAAATACAGAGCCTTCTACATGGTTTTCAGATCACTTTTTCTGTTGCTGTGCTCTTCTTCTGGATAAGGAGTAATTATGTTTCTTTATTGCTACTATTTCTAGCCTCCTAATGTTATAGCATTCTAAAACTGTCTTTTTTAAAAGGTTGGCTCTCTTAATTTTTCAGATGACTGGGTCATGATTAAAGGAACATCAGCCACTAAATTTAAGTAGATACCTGTTGGTCTTGTTTGTAAAGTAGGAGCAAAGAAGAAATGTAAGAGTAGGAGAATTTGTTTATGTAAATTTTGAAGCCTCGTGGGAGTTGAAATTTCCCAACAGAGCTGAGAAAATCTGTTACAAAGGCTGACATTTTAAAGTTGGTGGGTTGAGGGAAAATCATGCAGATCCATCTGACAAGCCATGCGCTTGCTGCATAAGGTGGACTTAGTGCCAGAAAAGAAAGAAGCAATTTCCCATTGGCTTCTGAAATTGTCTGGAGAATGTACTTGCTAAGTGATTTCAATCTCTTGGAAATGTGTCAATGATGATAAAAAAGTAGAGTATAAAGATAAATTAGGAAACTATGTGTAGGTATTCAACCGCATGACCTCCAGAATTCCCTCTCATCCTATATCAAACTATGATTTTATGATGACAATGACAATAATAATAAATAGTATTGTGCAAAGAAATATATGTACAGTGATGTGCACAAGAGTATTTTTTTTTTTACATACGTCATGTTGCATGATGAAATTGGACTTTCAAATTAATCCTGTATATAAAACAAAATGAAAATAAAATGAGAATGGCACTCAGTATATAACACTGAATGGTCT
This sequence comes from Phylloscopus collybita, assembly GCA_027886175.1. Classification (NCBI taxonomy): domain Eukaryota; kingdom Metazoa; phylum Chordata; class Aves; order Passeriformes; family Phylloscopidae; genus Phylloscopus; species Phylloscopus collybita. The sequence continues at coordinate 41,075,302 of JAJNNQ010000006.1, read as the reverse complement.
CTGGTGATCAAAGGCATTGGCAATCATTCAATAATGGCCACTTTGATTTCCCAATTAATTTGAGAAGATATGAGAAGCAAATAAAATTGTCTCACTATCATAGATAATCAAACTTAAAATTAAAAATTAATATTAAAATTTAATGTAAGACATTATAATGACTGTTTAACAAGGTTGAGTAACTTGACTTGCTCTGAAAAAAATTACAAAATTCTGACACTCAAATGCTTCCCATTTTAGAAAAAAACCCAGCCATATAAAATGCATAGAAATTCTCATCCAAAACTTGTTGAACTCAATGGTAAAACTACCATTTCCTTCAAATGGGTTTTTAAAAACAGAGATTTAAAATGCCTACATTAGGTTTAATTAATGAATGCTAGAATGAAAATTTATCTTAGCAGCAACATTTTTCAGTACAGATGGACTAATAATGGTAATTCAAAAAAAGTATTGTTAAGAGTATGGCAGTCACAACACACTCACAAGCAAAGATTCCATTTCTATTTTGATATTGAACACTAGCACCTACTAGAATGAAAACTGTAAATAAACAGCAAAGTATATGCTACCAGGAGATAAGCCACATTTAAGTGCATTTGAATGATGTGACTCCTGTTAGCATAAGAAAAACATTCACTTACCAATATTTCTAAATGGTAACTAGTGCAGAAAACTGCAAAGAATGCATTGTGGTTGTCTGTGGTAGTTATCTTTCATATTCAATATTATAGGAATTTTGGAAGCAAATACTATCATAAACACTTCTTTTACTGTTTTCTTATATATATATGTGTAATTTTATCTGCCTCACTCTCACTACTTCTGTATATTTCAGAGACTTTATAATTAAGTTAAAATTGATGTATAAATATTCCCAGGCAATGGCAGTTATTTTAGATACCTTGGAAGAGGCAAGAAGACCTTTTCTACCTGTTGACTAAAAAAAGAGAAGATAGGCAAATAGCTGAAAACTAAATACTTTTATATTAGACATCAAGGACAGTAAGATGAATTGTACCCAAAATTCTAGACAAGCAACTCCATGAGCAACACACTTTAATGAGTGTGGTGAACAGATAAATGATGTCTGCATAAGAAATGACGGTAAAATTGTATTGCGTCACCCATAAAATATGATTGGAAATACGTCAGAAGTCATGTACTTTTGAGATAGAAGAATGGGGCTTCAGCTGGTTTAGTGTCCCCTGTGAGTTCTATTGCAGGCTTCAGAAAGCAATACAAATTTCAACAGAATTTTTGGATGTCAAGGGTTTATACAGAATATGACACTGTAGGATGAATGGGTCAAAACATTGGGAAAACCATGGCTTTGTTCAAGCAACTATAGCTTAGTATCCCTAGAGTATGAAATTATCAATAAAAAAGGAAAGAGTTTAAATTAAACTACCAAAGCCACATTCTGAAAAATTAAGTGCTGTACTGATCTATGTGGATGGTACCAGTTAATTTTTTTCTGCTTTGAACAGAACATGTTTGAAAAGAAAACATTTCTGAGTATCAAAATCAATCTAGCTGACGGAGCTCCATAATTTCTGCAGCTATTTAGCAACTAGAATTTCAGATCAAGCTACTCCTACCCCTGTAATTATAGGAATGTATTCTGCAATGTAGGTGACTAACATTGTAGGAGAAAAAGGTGTTAGATCATTGGGCATTTTTCTTTCATTTACATATTTTTAAGATACAAAACAGATTGAGGAGTGCATTAAGATGTTACTTGTTTTAATTAGTGCATCAGTGTTCCAAAATTTAAATGAAACTTCTTGTGAAATATACTGAGTGCTCTCTATATTCTGCTCTCCATTCTTGCTTCAAGCTGTGTAAAATTATAAAGAATTGTTTCATTCTGAACGTGAAAATGCCCATTTCAATGGAGTGATAGCCACGTGAAAGTGAGAAGAGCAATTGACTCTGTTCTTTGGAAGGAAACAGTGTCATGCTGCTATTCAACTTCTCCAGCACAGCCTGAATTGTAGCTCAACCAGCCTTGCTAATGATGATTGCAATTACTGAGTTTTGACTCATGTAAAGCTCCTACTGTACACATCTACATGAAGAGAGAGGGCTTATAAAAAATGACTATTCAATTGTAAACAAGGTACAAACACTGAAAAACAATAATGTTTTTACAAACGTGTGATTTGGAAAAGTGTTCAAAGGTTTAGTCAAGCAAGCACATGAAAAAATGCATTTTATTCAAAAATCAGTTTAACTGTCATTTCAAGTCAATAGGAAAGAAATGCTATTTGTATTAATTCAAAAATAATTTAGCATATTGCTGAAATTGGGAATAAAAATCTAGAGGAAACAGAATACCTCTGTATAATCTAGGCTTTAGATAAAAATAATCTCCCTACTTGTGAGGAAAGCTTTAAAGCAGTTTGCCAGATTCAAAGATAAAACATGTTTCAGAATGACAATTAAGGATCTTTCTCAGGAAAAGACAATTGAAAGTAAAGGAAATTCCTGTTAATGTAACACTCTTTTTGCAACTCCAGTGAACTTCCACATGCCTCTCTTATATCCAGAAACTTACAGCAAGCTTGAGAAAATTATTGAACAAAGATTCCAGTAGATCAGCCTGGGAAAATAAGCCATCACTAATTAAGCCGTCACTGCCTAGAAGAGGTAGTTTGATTATTTTTGGGGTTTTATTGTTTTTATTTGCTGTTCAGAATTTGCTACTGCTGCTCATGTTTGGTTTTGAATAGCATCATTAACCAGAATCACAAATTGTAGTCAGCTCCAGGCATTCACCTCTGTGAGTGGCAAGCCTTTGAATAGACGCATAAATCCTACAAATTAATGCTACATGCATAAGTATTTGGAAACCCATATTTCTATCAGAAGATATATTGATACCTTTCAACTATATACCCATAGGTTTACTACTTAGTAAATCTCTTGGGAGCTCCTTTCTGCTACAGCAGTTTAAGGTCTTTCCATAGTTAATCATCTCTTCAGGGCCCAAAGGCTAAGATTTTCACCTTATGAAAACTTAATGTTGCAGCTTCTGCATACCATCATTCACAAGCTAACAATCATTTTAATCTCTATGTTGATTTTCTGTGATGAAGAAAAGATACTTCACTCTAATGCACTGATCTGATTACAAAAGCCACTGACTAAAACCTTTGTATTAAAACAAGCTTATAACTAAGATCAAGACATCCCTATCTTAATTTTAGCTTTTGGATATTTCAGGTTATAAATATGCAAATATTCCTGTGCTATGCTCAGAGCCATCCAGTTTCCCTTTGATAAATATGTAAATCAGTTTGTCTCTGCAGTGGGGAAGTAATTATCACTTTCAGACCTAGTCATTGAGTGCAACACTTGAGGTAAAAATGGAAAATAATAAAACCATTGACAGCAACACAAGAAGTGGCTGCACATATGGTGAACAGTACATAAACTCTGCACGCAACTTGTTTAACATTCAGAGCTACAACACAACCACTGTAGAGTGGAAATGCTGGGACAAAGCATTAGGATATGCTATGGTACATTATCTAGCCAGTCAACAGAACACATCCACCAAAGAAGACAAGTGATTCTCATAAGAAGCACATTAGCATATGAACCTCAGAAGTGAGAGTGAATACTAGGTAGTACAACTCATTTGACTAGAACAGAAAATAGATGCATAACTAATTACAAAAGGTATAAGGTTCCTCCTGCAGAAAGAAAGTAGTGTATTCAGTACAAAGCCTTGAATCAGTACTACTGCACTACTATTCCTAAAGTTACACCATGGAAACAATCCATACAATGAAGTCTTCTCCAAAAGTACAAAACGGGAGTCTCAAACGTACTAAGCTCCTGCTACGGTACATTTGTGAGATCATCAATGTCAACAGAAAATTCTGCCAAAAAGTAGCATCTGGTTCTGAAAAAGCACATCTATATTAGTGTTTTAATTTGTAACAGGAGTGCACATTTACAGTAAATCCAATCATGGACAATTAACATGTTTCCATAGCAAAGCCCTCTTGGATTTTCTGACCTGAATTTCTTTCAAAGTCTAAATTCAAGAATGACTCCTGGGAATGCAACTAAGGCACTCACTACTGATGGGCATTTAGTCAGGAACCACAGTAGAGCTAGTCTGAAGTGGGTTTCTCTTGTCTCTTCTGATGTGCTGACAGTCTTTTTCCAGCTCAGAAGACAGTTCACACCTGCTACTGTTAGCAGCTTTAAACATGGTAGGATTGATGAATCCTCCACTGAAAGTCTAGTGCAGGCACAACCCAGCTCCAGTTGTGCACGCTGTAGATACCTTGAGGGTGGGATTCACATACAGTGTAGACAAAGCAAAATGTATAAATTTGCATATGCAGCTCACCTATCAGAATAATTTGGCCCCAAAAAGTCTCAATTCTTTTCAATGTGAAGTAAGGTAAGGCAATTGCCCCAGATGTAACATCTACCACTAGAAATCAGATAAGAAGTTCTTAGGTCCTGATAGCCTGTAGAACATCAAACACTTTTCTGCTAGATCCCCTAGACTCAAAGTGGGACAAGTAAATCTGTTGAAGTGCTCAGAAAACAGCAGTCTTTTAAACAGAAAACAAGGCAACTTTAGTGTGGAGTCAGCTAAGCTATCAGTGTGAACTTGCTTTTCGTTTGGATTTGGATTGCCATGTAGCTGTAAACTTGCAACTCACTTGTGACTGTTTATACAGTTTTATAAGTATAATGTGTCTTTCAGACCCTCAGGATAAATTTTTCAGCATAGTGAACAGCAGATTAAGTACACACACTGCTTAGCAGCTTTGAATAAATCAACCAAATTTTGACTTATGCATAAGGTTTTTCCTAAAGATGAGTACCACATTTCTTCTTTTTCTTATTCATATAGGTTCAAATTATTTTTTAAATATGAAAGTTGGAGTGATACTTTAGATACGTATAAATACATGTGCATAATAAAGCACAGAGTTAAGATGTCTGAAGACCTGCAAATATAGCAACAATAGAGATGGAAAGAGGATGGAAAAGTTTCCCATACTGCAGCACTAATGATGGATTATTACAGGTCAAAAAGTATAACTAATCAGTGGCTATTTCCTTATTAGTATTTAAATTAGCTAATAAATGCATTGCTTTAAATTTACTTTTAGACCTTACATCTGTTGAATATAAATCTATGTATTTCTAATGTAAATCTTGATTTTTAGCTGCTTAAAATGCTGAAATATGAGAGATGGTCATGCAATTTTAGGAGGGTCCATTGCATTTGCATTTTGCATGACAGCTGTGATAACTTTTTGGGTAAATTTGCATCTTCATTCTGCACATATCTAAGATTCCATTTCACACATACAACTAAGATGAATAATGAAAAAGACATTGTCTCATTTCCCACCTTGAGGTCTCCCATGTTTTCTTCCAAATTATGAAAGGGATTTCTTTAGGTGTGACCTTGGCAAACTGTAGTGACAACTGAGTGATACTGTTCAATTTTGAATTAGACTGTCAGGTGAATTTAAGGCTTCAGGTATTTGATCATTCCAATATATGCCGATTGTGATTCATTGCAGAAACGGGGAGTGATAAAAAAAAAACCAACAAACCCCTTTCCTATGTCTTCAAAGCTTTAAACATTTAAACAAAGCTTACAATATTAACGTCAGACTAAGTTCTAAACTGAATATGTATATGGTCCTAGAACCAAATGCATAATGACAACATTTTGCTAGATTAATGTATGAAGAATTATGAAGAATTTAAAGCAGGAAAAAAATTAACTCCCCATTTTAATCCTCTGCACTTTTCTAAAAACTTCAAAGTATTTGACAGTTGTTTATTTCATTTTTATAACTTTTATTAAGTAAAATTCAGACTGTGAAAAATTGGCTGACATTAGAGCATAAGCATTTATTGTCTTTCAGCAGCCAAATTTTTTAATCTTTGCTGAATTTGGAAGCAGGTTTTAAACACTTGCTATAAATTACACGCCATATAGTTAAGAGGAGTTTTATCAAGATTGAATTATATTCATCATGAAATCTCAATAAATTTAATTTCCTGTTTTTCTGATTTTAATTGTGCAAATCTAATCTAACATGAAAGTAAGCGTGCATTAACTCACCCCCAACACCTTTTTTTCTCCTTGACATGAAGATCATCATGCACACTTGTTAATTCACCTACTTCTCTAACTTTTGTGTCCAAGTGCTACTAGACACTCAAAGCCTACTGTGAAACCACCATCTCCAAAATATGTTACTTCATAATGAATCTCTGTATAGATACTGTTACTACCAATAAGAAAGCAAACCTGACTATGAAAATTGTCTCAAGAGACTTTTCCACTAATGATGTAGACTCTAATCTGTCTTCTCTAGATGACATTCAGAATTTAGAAAAAAAAAAATACAAATACATTGAGAGCCACAAATTATGATTTGGTGCTTTTTTCCCCTGGTATGTCTGTTAAACATGACAAATATATGCTGACTTAAATTCCAGAGGATCCTTTCTGAAGAGAGGCAAATAATTTTTCAGGTCATCTTCATTGATGATAAATTACTAGTTCACAAAGATTACTCACTATCTCACGAAATGGCACCTTGATTCCTTAATTCATTTAAGTGTTCTTGAAAAAAATATTCACAGCCTATTCAAAAAGAGGTTTTTTTGAAGTCTCAGAGTAGTATTCAGTAGCACAGCAGATACCTACCTATAAGGAAAAAAAGAAAATCTGCCTTTTTCTGGTCTGAGGCCTGGGAAGAGAAATATGCCATTCTTGTTTCAAATTGGTTTGGAAATACTTGAGAACTCTGCTTATTCCAAGATGTGTTTGATGCCCCTAAGATGTGATTGAGTTATGAGATTAGAAAGGACCCTGAGATCATTAGGCTCATGTTTTTGCCTTTTCTCTATTTTTTGCTCATATAATAATAAAACAATAAAATGAGTTTGTTACTTGTGAAATTGCTAATTAATCTCAGTTTACAAAGGTTTAACACCATGAATTCTATGTGTCATTTTGTTTGTAATGAGAAGTTACAAAAATGGACAAATATATTTTTCCTGTGTGAAGGCAAGGCAGAATTCTGAAAGGGCTCTGCCTTGCATATAAGGATCACAATGAGATGTGGTTTTTTGGGATAAATCTGAAGACTGAATGTGACATGGGGAAGGATCATTCACAAAAACACCAGAGATCAGCTGAAATATTTACATAGATACATGGAACAAATTAGTCTAACTGTAATTAGACACTATTCGGGGAAGAGAGGAATTATTGCCAAGGTAAACTCTCCAAAGAACAGATGGCAAATAACCACTTGAAGGCCCCAAGCAGCACATCTCTTACTTATGGGAATAGCACTATTCCTATGGATACACAGGCAGGTAGAGAGTAAAGTTCCTCCCTATTAATGTAAGTTTTTATGAACTAATAATTTCTGAACTTATAAAATCAAATTTAAGTATTTGTATATAAAAACATGTCTTTGAACAGGAAATGTTTGGAATCTTCACATTTCACTGGTGTTTCAGTATCACATGCAGAGAGAAGTACAATCCAGCACGTAGATTTCTGCTCTAGAAGGCACTGGAAAAGTATGGCTGGCTATACACAGGAAATGGCTCCATGGTTATCAAGATTCAACAAATAAATATAGTAACATGTTTAGGATAGAGTATTTGCATACATTTCCTGATAATATATTTAATATACCAGTTCCTCCTATTTAAAACAATTATTTTTCTACTATTTTACCATGAATGCCTAATGTTAATATATAACAAGGGAAGTAATTAAATGTCTCATCAAAAAATTAGTTTACATTCTAAGAGGTAAATGTGATATTATTGTCTAGTATTTTTTGCCAAGAAAGCCCTCGAAGCTTTCTTTAACTAGGCCATCTATTTTTTACGAGCAACACCTGGGGGTTATTGCACAAGAAGACTGGCAAACTGTAGCAGAATCACACAAAAGTTGGACTAAAAAATTTGAAATATGGAACTTGACTACTTCAGCTCTAAATACACAAGAATATTTAGGATATGTCCTGTAGAGAGGTTTTAGGCTTCTTTTTAAGGACAACTGCCAATTTTGTGCCTTATTAAAAAAATGCTGGTAAAAAAGCCACCACAGCAGCACATTGCTTATAACACCCCGCTAAGATGTTCAAACCTTGTTCTGTAGGCTATGGTGGTTACATTATGTCTCACACTGTCCTGATGTTGGTTTGGAAGGGGCCTTCAAAGATCATCTAGTCCAACCTCCCTGTCTTAGGAAGGGACATCTGTCACTAGATCGGGTTATTCAAAATCTGGCTTTGAACACTTCCTATGATGTGGCATCACAACTTTTCTAGGCAACTGGTTCCAGTGTCTTACCACACTCATTGTCCAATATTTCTTCCTAATGTCCAATCTAAATCTACCCTTTTGCTGTTTAAAACTTTTGTCCCTTGTCCTATCACTACAAGTACCGGTATCAAGTCTTTCTCCAGTCTTTCTTACAACTTATTTTCCTTTATATCTTCTCCCTAGAGCCTTCTCTTCCCCAGGCTCTTTCTCAGCCCAGCTCTCTCAGTCTGTCTTCATAGAAGAGGTGCTCCAGCCCTGTGCTCATCTTCAGCAACCTCCCCTAGGCCAGCCCTGAGAAGCCCACATCTTTCCTGTGCTGAGGACCCCAGAGCTGAATACAGCACTCCAGGTGGGATCCACCAGGATCTACCAAGTGCAGAGTAGTGGGGCAGATTCACCACCCTCACCCTGCTGGCCATGCTGCTTTAGATACAGCCCAGGACACGGCTGGCTTTCTGGGCTGCAAATTCACACTGTTGGCTCATGTCCAATTTTTCATCTGCCAAATGGAAAGGATAAATTATATGTGTTTGAATTATAAACAAATAAATTTAAAAAGTATTCATTTATTACTTCCTTAATGTATGCTCTGTGATTTTGTGATGTCAAAATCAACTTCTGGATTAGAAGCACTTTGCCACCTTTACACAGCTATATTCTATACACTGAAATACTATACATTGGCTATATTTTTCACATTAGCCCAACTAGTATCTTCCTTGACTTTACTAGAAATAATGAGGCATTCTGAACTAATAACTTCTTTCAAACATCTGGCATTCAGTTATCTTTGGATTCACAGGAAGACAAAGTTTATGCTACTTTTCTGGGCTAGGCCATTCTTTTCTTTAAGATTAAAATACATTTGTATTTTTTCTTGTTTCCTGCTTTGTTTTTAAATGCTATTCTAAATAAGAAATGAAAGTAAGCTTGATTTCTAACCCATAACTATCTCAACCACTGTGATACAAGAGCCTAAAGAGCCAAAATCCTTTACCCTCACAACAGTGAAATGGCAACAGTACTATAAAACCATGTAAACTGAAGTACCTAAGTTAATCACACTTAATTATAGGCAAAGTAAGTGTTGCATTATAGACAAGTCCATCCAGTAGTTTTCTAAATGGGCATTTGCTGAAAAAGGAAGATTCTTCTCTTCTTCTCCTCTTTCTTCTTCCTTCTATTTTCTTTGGAAGCTGGCTAGAAAAAAGGAGGTAAGGGAGAGAGGGATGCTCTGCCTCCCCTCTTGTGGAATCATAAGGCTGCAAGATCCACTAAAGCTGTGGAATATAACTTCATGCTGGTCTAAGGCAAGAATTTGATTATCATGGAGTCTTTTTTCTCTCATCCCAAGTAAGCAACCCAGCCCTTAGGGGTCAGGTGTTCCTTTGGATATTGAGCATACTACTGTAATACAAAATCAGTTCAATGCTCTCAGGGTTACTGAAATGTGCTCTTCATAAGGAAATGTTATAAAGAAAGTTTCATGGGTAGGAAGACAGAATGATTTAAAAATAGAAGTGTGTATACAAAGTCAAAAGAAAGCAAAAACAAAAAGAAAGCATTTGAACTAGTAAAAAATAACTTCAGTACACTGTGAAACACACAATTCCTGCCCCACAAACATCAATATTAAAAAAGAATGACAGGAAAGAAAAATAAAGATTTAGTTTCAGTTTTTCTTAAACAACATCCTAAATTGAAAAAGAAATGCTTTTTTTTACAGTCAAGTGGTGAGGAAAAAAGCTGCAGAGCAAAATTACCACTTTACCTGCCTTTCACTAATTACTGCATCAATAGTCTACTGCTTCCCCTAGCCCTAAAAATCATTATTTATCTCATTATTTTATTTCTTTATTATACAGAAAGCAATAAAAAGCTTTCTTTAATGTAATATAAATAACTGTTTTTTAGAAAAGTAATGATCTTTAGTAGTATTACAACCCTACCTATTATATTGCGTGGTTGTTTTAGCAGTCAAATGTACCATTGAAAAATTACCAGCCAGAGTCAATAAAAAGGCAGTTCTACAAACCTCATCAATAAGAGCTTACTACCACCTGTAATTTGAGCCTTGTGATTCAGCAGTATGAAATTCTGCATGGAAATTCAATAATAGGAACTAGTCTGTTGATGAACAATACAGAATTGATATTGTCATAAGCTTTATTTTATGATTACTGCTTTCACTCAGAATTAGCTCACCTTTTTTTTTTAAGCACACAGTCTCAAAACAATATACATTTCAAAAGATGCATGAAAAAGTTGCATGTCTCTCACAAAAAACATAATGGATCATTTTAAAACAATCTCTAATATTCACAGTATCATCACTGAAACTGAAAGGCACATGATCTGTTTTAGGGTTTTATTCTACAGCTAATTGATATGCTGCCAGCTATGAAAAAATGGTAAAAGCCTAGAAGACATTCCCTGAGTCATCACAGAAAATGTTCATATCATTATAGTTCATATATTGGAAAAAATATTTAATGTCCTTAAAAAATACCACTTAATCACCGGGACCAGAAGAAAACCGAGTTCCTGAGTCCAGGTGCACGTTCTAAACATTTCCAGAGTCCAGCATGGATCAAAACTGTGAAAACAAATTACTTATCTTTCCCCCTTCCTAAATCCCATGCCAGCTGAATTAAAGTCCTAATGCCTTAATATAGATCCACATCTGGATTAGTGGATGACTAGCAACAAAGTTATATCTCAGTAGGTAAAACTGAACATCATCTCTGTGTCTCCGTTTTTCTTCTGGGAAACAGATTAATGAGATTCCCCTATCTTACAAAGGCTTTGTGAAAATGCTTATTTGCAAATCTGTTATATGCTGTAGCAAAGTACTGACACAGAAAAGATGAGAGATGTCAAAGAATCTGTCTTCAAAACAGAACTTCAATAGCAAGTGTTAAATAAAACATGAGAATTCATATTTAACAATGAGGAATACACCTACTGTTGAGAAGCTGCTCATTAAGAAGGCACTCTGTGATGAGGAGATAGGATTCCAATGGGAAAAGAAATGGCATGTAAGTATATGTTAAAAAACTGTACCATAAGACACAAGTATAGGAAGAATGATTTTTTCCTGTCTTTGAGTACTTGACTTCATGGTCTTACAATGTTCACTTGTGTCTTCTGCATGTTTGTACATATTTATGGGCTGTATCAGCCATGTTAAGGTACTGAGTAATCCACTACGAAACTACCTGCAGGTACAAGAAAGAGGCATGGGTGAGAATGTTTAAACACTCAAATTAAAAATCCTTGACATTTTCAATTTTTCTGTTCCTTAGTTTCATGTTTGCGCTTCTTTCATAGGCGTGCAACTACTACCAGCAACATCCTTCTCCTACGAGCACAGTCACATTCTTTATAAAGCCATGAATACAAGCTCTATTAATACCTACACACAAAAATGCTTTCAGCATCCAACTATTAAAGAAAAAGGATGGCAAAAGTCATGTTCCTATTTTGGGGCTGAAGGTTAAAGTTGACAATAGTAACACTTCCGCCAAAGCGAGTAATGTCTATCATCCTGATCCCTTGCTCTGGATGATGAACTTACTAAATTCCTGTGGAGTTTTTCTAGCACAGTGCAAATGTAATTTTTCTTAAAGGCATCACAGTATCTGTGCTAAAAAGGTTGTTATGCAAAGGCAGTAGATGAGCAAAACCTTTAGCAGCTTCCTTGACTACCTTCCTCCTTGACTGGATTTATCCTCATTGCTTGGAGTCATCAGGATTCGCTCTTATTTCTAGTTTATCTAAAACAGCCTTTGAGCTTTCTCTTACTAATGGAAATTAGCTTGTCTAAGAGTAATGCTAATTTTTTTTCACTAATTACAGTATTTTGATCTAACACATTGTTAGATGTCATGTCACTGGTTTTGTATTAGATCAAGTTTTAAGAGCTTCATAATTAATTGAAAGCCTTTACATTTTTGAATATTACATGATTATATTTTTGTAAAGAAAAATGCACAGTTCCCTATCACACGTTGTGCTGACAATTTAACTTCTGCAATATCAGATGCAAATGAACTTAAGCAGCTGGCAGCAAATTTTGAACCACACAGCACTATCACCACAAACTAGATTACACTGAATTTTTCCATCATGGAGTACTAAGACATTATTTGAACATGACTGATTAAAAAGTGCCACAGAAATGGCCACTTAAATGTGCCTTGTGATCTTGTAAATAATGTTTTGAGAAGGAGCTTTGCTGCATACAAAGAGGTAATATAGAAAAAGGAAACTGTACTTAAGGAGGATTAGGTAGATCGGGAAGCTTATCATGGTGGAAACGGGAGTCTTTCATCACCTAGTCACCTCTTAAATTTGGTCCCATTCAGTTATGACTGAAAGTCATTGCTGCTTAGTGACATATGAAATGGGTTTGGGTTTTAGAAAAGATTGTAACTGGAAAGCATCCATATCATAAAAGGCAGAACCACAAAAGTTTTTAATCCGCACTCACATTGACCATTTTTCCAGATGTGACCTAAAGAGTGAATGTGCTTCAAGAGCTTAACTCCTGTCTTAGCTGAAGAAATGGTCTCTTAATGCTACGATAAGAAGAGAATGGCAAGACTGGGTGGGAAAATTCTATCCTAGTCACAGAGTACCTGTATTGGCTGAATACATTCTTCCTCAGAGGTGCTGGCTGAACATCTTTTATTATAAGCAAACCAGCCTAATATTAAATCTTACAGATTTGAGATGTACATGAGTATACATTCAGAAAAGCAAGGTCAAGGAATCAGCATCAGGCATCCATCTCCAGATTTTAAATTCTATTTTTAAGTTTTCAGACTCAGCCAACATTATGTCAGACTCATAGTGGCTAGATAAGATCAGTGCTTATCTGCTGCTTCTGATCCTGTGGCATTACTCTGCTTTATCTTTTAAATCGATATTGCACTGTTACAAATGACTACCTGAGGTGAAAAGCCATGATAAATTAGGTTTACCTTGGCATGCAGGGTTTTTTCTTGGAAAAAAAAAATAAAATCATGATACAAAGACATGAGAATTCAAAATAACAACCACTAACAATTAAACGTAAAAGAAGAAATATTGACTTCTGATGAAATTTAATACTACTATGCTGTTTACCAGAAGGAAGATAGTTACTGTTCAGTATTGGAATGAACATTAAAAAAACCCACAAAACCCCCACAAAACCCCCAACACCCAACCTCTAGGAATTTAAGTTCAGGCCAGAATAGCTTGAAATAAATATTAAAATTAAATTTTAATTACTATGTAATTAAAAATAATAATTCAACTTTAAGAGCTTAAAGGATTGTAAGTTTAAAAGAAATACTTTAAAATGGGAAAAAAATTACTCCTTTCTCGCTTTGCTTTGTGAATGTGTTAAACTATGTTACTTTCATCAGAGCAAGAATTCCTATGAGTCTTTTGGGCATAACTCAGTTTTCTGTCTTCTACATATATTATATCCTAAATATAACATCTCCTAAATAAAGTAACTTTTTTGTTTCTGAAAGCATTATTTTCAACTATTAATGAAGTGGTGGTACATCTATTACTAAAACACAGAAAGATGCCACAGGGGTCATTAAAAATACTTTCTATTGAATTGGAATGGTTTTCACTTAGACACTTCATTTACATCATTCCAGAGTAGAATAAAGATTAAAAGTAGAGGACGTGATCAAGTTCACATACTTAGCATATTAACTATTCAAACATGTACAAATTCATCACATAAAAGGTATGTAAGGATCTAGTTTTCATCATCACAATTGTGTGATATAGAGATTAGGAGCCACAGTTTAATCCTGCATGTATTACTGATACATCTCTCTTACAACACTAGGAAATCTCATTAGGAATAAATATATTAGATGTTTTTCCCAGAAGTCTGGAACTGGCTTGGTGGAGCTTCTGCCCTTCTCTTCCTCTTTAAAAAAGTGCTGTGTGCAAATACGTATTTATAGACAACTCTTAATAATGATAACAGTGGAATCAAAGAAAAACAGTTGAAAGTGGTCTGACTTTCTATTAGATTTACATGTGCCTTGCTGCATTTCAGTATAGGCTACATGTCACCCCAGAGAGTTGTGCTGTAGAGTTTTGCAAATGCTTCAACAAGTCATAAATGTTCCTCATGTAAGGTTCTATTTCTTCAGATGTCTAAAGTTTAATTACACAGTTACTTCTGATTAAAAAAAAAAATAAAATAAAATTATGGGTTATTATTTCCTTGTAAGGAAAATCTACTTAAGATGTCATTAGCATCCTCAAAATTTGTCAACCAGTACAGTTACAGAGAATCACAAAATGGTTCGGGTTGGAAGGGACCTTCAAAGATCATCTAGTCCAATCTCCCTTCCACATTGCTCAGAGCCCTGTACAGCCTGACCCTGAACACTGCTGGTGATGGGACACCCACACACTGGGCAACCTGGTCCAGTGTCTCACTGCCCTCACCACAAACAATTACTTTCTAATTACTTTCTCAGCTCTTCCAGCCCTTTTTCAGAAAAGAATGTTTCCAGACCTCTGACTGTTTCTGTGGCTCTCCTCTGGACCTGAATGCATTACTCCACGTGGGGTCACAATAGAGAGGAGCAGAGAAGGAAAGTATCATGCCAGTATCTTGCTCCTGTTTGCTTTAGAGCTCCTTTGTTCCTCTACACTGACTTTTAAAGGCTGCATTTGATTTTGTTTCAAATATGATTTGACTTTAGTGAACAGATTTTTTTTTTTTTATTTTCTCCAGCATCTCACAGAATCAGAGAATGATAGAGGTTGGTAGGGACCTCCGGAAGCTACTTTGCCCAAGCTTGCTGCTTAAACAGGGCCACTTGGAGCACTGGACCATCTCCAGAATCCACCACCTCTATGGCAACCTGTGTTAGTGTGATCATTCTCAGAGTTGAAAAGTTTTCCTTGATGTTCAGAGGAAACCTCACATGTTTCAATTGGTGCCCACTTCTTGCCACTGGGCACTAACAAGAAGAGCCTGGGCCCATTCTCTTTGCACTCTTCCTTCAGGTATTTATATAGGTCAACAAGATGCTCTGTTCTCCAGGCTGAAGAAGGTTTCAGTCTCAGGTCTCCCAGGTTTTTCTCTTAAAAAATGCTCTAGTCTCTCTTATAATCCTTTGCTGGACACTGTTCAGTAGCTCTCCATCCCTCTGGTACCAGAACATCTCAAACTTTACTCTTCCTATAAAATCCTATAAAATCTTTTAAGATATTTCAAATAAATTTTACATGTAAGGTGCTTTGGGATGCCTCCCCTCCCCTCCCCTCCCCTCCCCTCCCCTCCCCTCCCCTCCCCTCTCCTCTCCTCTCCTCTCCTCTCCTCTCCTCTCCTCTCCTCTCCTCTCCTCTCCTCTCCTCTCCTCTCCTCTCCTCTCCTCTCCTCTCCTCTCCTCTCCTCTCCTCTCCTCTTCTCCCCTCTCCTCTCCCCTCTCCCCTCTCCCCTCTCCCCTCTCCCCTCTCCCCTCTCCCCTCCCCTTTCCCTAATATTTTCTTGTAATATTAACTTGATCCTAAGATAGATCAAAAGATCACGGGAGAGAGTCATTTTTTTTAGCTTTCAGGGCATTCATACAATAAAGACATCCAGACAAGGTCTCCACTTGACAGTTACCTAGCCTGTGCCAGACTACAATTTCTGAGACTTTTTTTACATCTAAGCCTTCCAATTGGGATTATCCTACAAAGGAAAAAAAACTGATATGTAGTTCTGCTACTGCTAATAGAATAATAACCAGCCATTTGCAAAAGTGGTGTTGGTTTAGTGTGTCTTCACACAGCTTGCATGCAATTCTACAGGGGGCTCCAAAACTCTTTACAGTGATCTGTTTTGGATTAAATTAGTGTAATGCAATTTACATCAAAAACAATTTCTGAACATATCAATTTTTCTTCCTATACACAATCAGGAAAGAAGGAATGAAAGAAGGGAATAGAGGAAGGAACAAAAGGATGATAGTGCATTCATTGGCTCATTCATCATTTATTTTTCCATTTTTAGACTATAAGATTATTTCATCTGCTCTCATATGAATTATAATTAATAGCATTAATAAGGTGCTTAGCCTACATTGAAAGAAAATTAATTTTATTAGCCAGAGAATAATTCTCTAAGGCATGTCACATGCAGTGACATTATAACTGTGAATGCTTTCAACACTGAATTCTGTTATACACACATCAGAATGAAAAAGCAATAGAAACACATAGTCCCAAAGCTTATCAAGAGGCTTTGTATTTTGAATTTTTGACATGGACTGCAATCATACTTTTCAGTATTGGTTTAACAAGTCACAAACATTAAATATTCAAAGAAGTATTTTATTAATGTGTCTTTTGGGCTTTTCTCCTCCTAGTATGACGATTGCCTTACATTTGAGTAATTGTCCCATTTGGTATTGATTCTCAATAGATAAACAAATGAAAAGGGAACTGTTTTGTATTTAGAATTCTGAGTCTTGAGTGGACTTTTCCATCTTACAAGAAAAGCTTTTGCTTTCTCTCTTGAAAATGGCACCTAAAATCTTTCTGATTCTATCTGATCTCTCAAATGAGGAATAATGTTTCTGTTGCATTTCATTGTTCAATCTTTACGTCTTTTTAGTCATTGGTACCTGGTAGCACTTCTACTTGCAACTTCTACTCTTTTCTACCCCCTTTTTTTTAAGTCATCCACAAGGGTCTTCCAGAACATGTCTCAGTCAGCAGAAAATATTGAATTTCTTTTAGAACACAGTTAAAGTTGGTGTATTTTTCCTACCAAAGGTCAAAGATTTCTGACATTGTTCTACAATGTAGTTTTCAATATGTTCATGTTTTCTTCATATGCTGTATTGTCTTTACTTAGAAAGTCTTGCAGGATATTGTTCTATCTGGGGTATTTTGTTCTTATTGCTTTTGCAAGTTACATTAATCTATACATAAATACTAATTTCTGTCAAGTGAATGATAAAATCTCAATTTCTGAAAAGATCACAGTATTCACTTTTTCATCTTCTCTAGACAATGCTTTTAAACTTTTCTACTGTAGTATCTTCAGAGGCATTTCCAAGAACACAGTCACTGACATCAGCAGTACAGTGAATCCATCTACTTTCTCTGACACAGCTGATGCATTAAGACTGGACTTTTCAGTGAAGGTTAATGGAAGTAAGTACTCCCTTCAACTGAAAAAAAGAAAAGCTATATTATTCCTCCAGATTCATTTGGAAATGACAGCCATAACTTTCTTTTTCATCAGGCTAATAATGGAGGAAAAAGTCACAGAGGAACTAAACACATTTTCTACATCCTGGAGCAAATATGTCATCTCTCATCAGCAAGATCCCACAAGACATAAGAAAAACTGAGTAACCAGATTCCAAATGAGAAAAAATTTGTTACTTTTATACTAGTAAATGACAGTTGTGTATCTTTTTCCTGGTTAAGCTAGCTCTACTGTCCCTGATGCTCCTGTAATGAACAGGAAAGGACAATACCTGAGGAATCTTGTGTATCTCTAAATTTGTTCTAATTTCCTATATTATCACCATTAAATTGGTATCTCTGATTTATCTCAAGCTTTTTAAATAGCATGCTTCTGTCCTAACAATTGGTTTATTTGACACATCTCCTAAGAGCCTGTGGTCATTCTGGAAAAGAGCAGTGGTTTTCAATCTGTTACCACCTCTGCATCACTAAATAGCCTGAAACAGCAGCATGTCAGCTACCCTGCTTTTCAACTTGCTGTTTAAACCCTAGAGACACTCTCTGGGGCAGCAAGGAAACAGCAAAATGTAATGGCAGCAGCAAATAACCAATTAGGTTGGAATAAGCTAAATAATGCACAACAGAGAAAGAAACAGGAAATCAAACACAGTAAAACCAGCTAATGCCTAGTAGATTGCTCCAACAGTTTGTGGATGCAAACAGAAATTATAACACATGCATTCTTTCATCTGATGCAAGTGCTCAATTGACCAAATGCTGGTGGCCACTGATAGACATGGTAAAGATTCAGGGTTGATAGAACTGGAATAAAACAAAACCTCTCTTTATGAAACCTGATTTACAAAAGAGTTCTGTTATCTCCTACACTGAAAACCCTTCCTAAGCACATCACAGTTTTCCACAATGGTTTTCCTCATTCCTGTAAATACTGCATCATAAATCACTTAGTATGCTGTGCTGCCTTTTGCCCAGTGTTTCTGCAACTAGACTTCTTAATGCAAAATATGCAAAAAATACGTTTAACTGCGCATGCTGGCATAATTTATGTATGCAGCAAAGCTAAATATCTGTTTATAGCTACTTAGTCAGAAAGCCAATTTGCATTGACTTGTATGAGAGGAGAACCAACTTGGGGTACACGTGAAGGAGGACCATAAATTCATGATTAGCACTTACAATACTGCTATTCTACCATATGATCATTTACAAATATGAACTGTTACTTGTTTTCACAGGAGATTATCTCTGGAATCAGAGAACACTTTGATACATCTAGAGATACAGGAAGCCTGTTGAAAGATTTAAGGACCAGTTCCTCTCCAGCCTCAGAGAGAATGGAAAGCCCTGAAAGGCAAATTCATTGTTTTTGACTAATCTTCATAAACAGAAGTGGACTTCATCCTAGTGACTTCAGTAACTCAGAGAACTCAATGAAATAATTAGTGAATTAATTTTGCCAACAGTGTAAATTACATAATTAATTTGAAAATATTTTTAACCTGATATCATATGGTCACTTTTTAAGTTAATATATTGTTTTATAAGGATAATCTGAGTAGGCCAGATGCACTCAGAAGCTCAGAGAGTTGGATTTAACTACTCAGCTTCAAAAGTCCACAGTTAGATGTCCATACCTCTGCCAAGTCCATGCTGTACAGAACACCTTCACAGTCAAAGAAGGGAATGGGCTGTTGTAGGATACATTTGGCAATAAAGAAGATATTGCAAAAGCTCAAATTATTGTGCTTTCTAAATTACTATTTCTTTCCCCTAAGTATAAAGGACATGTATAACAGATATACTGTGGACACAAATTGCTGGTCTCAATTTGGTGAACATGAACACAAGTCATCATGAATTCCTTCCACTGCTGTCAGAAGCACATGTAACATACCCACACTCCAGTCCATTTCCTCCACTGCATCACCATATAAACCATGCTTGCTCTTTCCTTTGAAATTTTCGGAAGCATATAGAGCAGTATGGACATGAAGATAAGAGAGGACAAGAAGAAATGGTGTATCAGTGTTCCTAGAAAATAAAACAAACCAAAACCACAAACTCTTAGTATTTTTATAATAAGATTTTTACAAATAAATCTTTCTTCAATAGAGAAGAGAGAAAAAAAAGGCTCCCTGTCCCCCTGCAAGCAAAACAACACCAAAACAAAACAAAAAAAGGTGAAAAGGAATACTGCAATTGATTACAGGGTAATTCTGAATAAACACACACTCAGTACTCTTTTACTGAATTGAAAGCAAAAATAAATTACAAAATCTATCTAAACACTATTTGCTATATATATTGAAAAAGGACTTGTTTAAAGGCAGGAATCTAGCAGTTTCTGAATACAAACACCTCTCCTCATTTTACAAGTATATTTTTGAAAACCTGAATACAATTGCTATTCCAAAACCTACCCTCACCACTACATATCTATGTGAAACACAGTTTCCTTCCTCACAAAGTCATGTGGAAGCTGATCAACTAAACTCTTATGGGGACCTGGGTCTTCATTCTGGACTAAGGTATATGACCAAATCTCTTTTCTTTTAAAGCTCTCTATGTTTATGCATGTGACTCTAGACAACCTCAAAGTCATACTAACACAAAAATTCTTCTTATCAAAGTAATGAACAGTCTCCATTGTCTTCTGTCTATTTCCTAAACAGATACAAAAGAAAGAGTGCAATAAATAGATTCTCTGTAAATTTTGCTGTTCATGTGATCTGTCAACACCATATTTATGATCAATTCCAGCAGGCTGTGATAGCACAGCTCAAACAAGTACTTCTCCTTATGCATTATTTATACTACTTTACTTAAAACTGTGCTGTACTAGCCAAATTTACTGCTGTATGCTCTAACAGCATTTGCAGTACATTATGCATATTGTAAATCTCAGCTGAACCACAAAAGCAGTACCCACAAAACTTGTCTGGATCGCACCTTAAAGCACACGGCTAATTGCAGACTACTTTTAGTTTTATTTATCATATTTTTCCCTCACCAAGCTGTGGTGGATAATACCTGTGATTCACATCAACGTCAAAGGGAGACCACGTATTTCCTGAAGCACTTGGTTCATCCAGCCTTTGAAGAGGGGAGGCCCAATATAGACATGCTTATAAAAAACATTTCTTTAAAATTAACAAAAAAATCCTAAAATTTAGAACTCAAAACCAAAGTCTTTTAGTAGAAGAGATTAATGTGATATCCATACTTTCCTCTTAAAGAAAAAATAATTAAGTTTAATCTAATATATTTATGATCCATTTTTCCTTTCTTCTTGGCTGGATCTGTTTTTTCACGAGTTACATGGTTAGATCTTTTTTTCTACTGGCATATACAACAGTAGATAAACACAAAATAGGAAATTGTAATCCATATTACAGACCTGACATATGTGTTTTTGATAGGGATTTTTTCTTCATGAAAAAATCTTTTTTTAGGAAACCCAGAAGAAATATAACACTCTTCATGTGGAAAATGGATTAAAAAATATTTTAATTCTCTTACAAATATTTGCGCATCAGTACTGTATTACTTTATTAATATAAAGTACTGATCCAAAAATTTAAGACAATGTTTTTCATAAAAGATACACTATCCATGAAGTTGTTTGTTGCTATTTGAAAGGTCATATGAGTGAGAACTTTTCAAAATTGTAGCAACAAATAACAGGAGATCCCTGAGTCAATTTAAAAGGCTGAAAACATCACCAATTGATGTAAAAAAAAAAAAAAGATGTATACTTAAAAGTTACATATTTAATATATACATAAATGTAATACTGACCTTTCACTAGAGAACTTTACTGCAAGGCAGATGATTTTTGTTTTACAACTTGCATTTTTTAGTGCCTGGGATTATTGTTGACTTTTTCCTTAAACACAGTTCACTGAATTGAGATTAATATACAAATTCTAGGGTAAAAAACCACAAAAAAATTTTTTTTAGTTTTAATACTGCAGGCTAAATTTAGTTTTCATGCAAACTACCTTGTTCTAATGCCATAGAGACACTGCATTCTCATAACTGCCTATTTGCTTTGCTAAAAGCTTCCATTACAAATGTTATTTTCAAGACTTAATAATTCAAGTTTGGTTTGCTTGTTGTTTGCTAAATTCACAGAAAGATCCAACTTTCATGAAGAGTCATCAAATCAATGACTGATATGGAAGGGCACTACATCATTCCCTTTTTTTCCTACTAAAATTGAGAGCTTTTGATTGACAGCTTGCTGTCAGGTGAAGTGTCTCACCAATTAATATCCTATAAAAGATCAGAGGCAGCTATTTGTCTCCTACCAAAACACTTTGAGGAGAATCATAACTGAATACCTTTACTCTGACCTTGAAAATGGAATGACAATAACAGCTAGTAGGCAGGAGAGAAACTTGACAATAACAGCTTAACTCCTGAACCACTTCAAAAAACAGCTCCTTTCAAAAATGTATTCCCACTGTCTTTTACACAGCCCAAACACAGAGAATCTCCGTTTCAAAAGATTTGAGATTTTTTATCCTCAAGAGTCACGCAGTTTTTTCAATTTATAGAGCAGCTAGAGAGATTACATACATCGAACATAAGATATTCTTCAGAGTGTTTTTAATGGATCTTGAAAACATCTTAAAGCATCACATTGCTGGTGACTCCTCTGCATTGCAAAGTGCTGGGTTCTTCTTTTTTTTTTTTTTTTTGGTGAGATGTCTTTATGCTACTCAAGGATTCAGCTCAGGCTTGAGCTGTAAAACACAGGTTTAAAGTGGGTGAGAGAGCAATTAAAACTAATCTCACTTTGTGCTTCAAACACAAGTCTTTTTTTTCCCTGCTCTAAATGCTTGCTGTTTTGAAAACTCCTTGGGCAATTGTTTGCTTTTCTGTGCACTTGAGTGGCGCTGCTGACACATTGCAGGGGAGGAACACTACCCAGAGGCCCCTGGACAAGCTCCAGAGTTTGGCCCATGAGAATTTAATGAAATTCAACAAGGCCAAGCGCAAAGGCCAGAACCTGAGTCACGTCAATCCCAAGCACAAATGTAGGCTGGATGAAGAATGGATTGAGAGCAGATCTGAAAAGAGTTTGGGGCAGTTGGTTGACATGAAGCTCTACATCAGCTGACAAAATACGCACTTGCAGCCCATAAAGCCAAGTGTATCCTGGGCTTCACCAAAACCAGCATGACCAGCAGCTAATCCTTGAACACTTCCAGGGATGGGGCATCTATAACTGCCCTACCTGTTCCAGTGCTTCACCACCCTTCAAGTAATGAATTTCTTCATAACACCTAATCTAAACCTACCCCCCTTTCATTTTAAAACTATCACTTGTCACTACCTGTCCTTATAAAAATTCCCTCTGCCTCCTTTTATAAGCCCCCTCAAGCACTGGAAGGCTGCAGTGAGGTCTCTCTTGAGCCTTCTCTTCTCCACGCTGAACAACTTCAGCTTCTTCAGCCTGTCCACATGGCAAAGGAGTTTCATCCCATTGATCATCATCTTGATCCTCCTCTGGACCCACTGTAAGTGGTTCACATCTTTCTTGTGCTGAGCACCTCACACGTAGACGCAGTACTCTAGGTGAACAACAGTGTGTCAACACAAGCAGATAGAAATGTAACATTTCCTTTCCCATAATTTTCCTTTTACTAAAAAAGTTCATCTTACTCACTATTCCCCCAATAGATAAATTCATTACTGCTTACTCCCCATGGATGGCTCCTCTACATCCAGATTAGACCACTGGAAAGACAGTGATAGGACTGGATGAATGCATGTCATTAAACCGTCTTGTTCCTGCAGTCGGAAAATCCAAATTTTGGCTTAGTTATATCAAAGCAGGACTGCTCTATATGCTGGACTTTGTTTTGTCTGGACTGCTAACAGTGCTAAAATTCTTGTTAGTCTGAATTAATCCATGAATGTTTCTGTCCTGCTTTTTTCAAATACACACCTTCAAACACAGATGTCATATTTTCAAATTTTTTTCAAAATCAGAAAGAGAACTCCAGACCACAAGGGGATAACTTATCACAACCAGAAAAGGCGTTGAAAATTTAACAGAGAGAGGGGGAAAAATGTAAATATATAGAAAATCTGACTCTTTCTAGTAGATATTAAAAGTAGGATTTGTTACTACTATATCTGTATTTTTTAAATAATTCTTCCATGCCAATAGACAAGACATTTCTACTTTTCCATTTTCATGCCTTCATTGTGTCCTTTAAATACTTAAGGTAAACAATTCACATGTTTTTATTAGCTTTCTATGTAACCTTTTTTCTCTCCCTCCTAAAGAACACTTTTGTAAGCATGGAGGAAAAAAACCCCAAAATCTATCATCTAGTAAAAATTAAACTCATTACTAAACCCTCTCATCCACAATGCTCTGGAGTCCAGTATACAGATCTGTTTTAGAAGTGTTCCATTGACCATTCAGTCTGCCATTCACTGCAGAACTAGTGAGGTCCCTAATCATTCCTAAATGATCTAAGGATTTAGTAAAGTCGTATATGAACCTACCACACCTTCTTCCTGTTACCTTCATGTTCAAAAGGCATAATCAGAGGTCTGAGAGAAAAGGCATGAAGATCGAGTGGAGTTGTTATAAGTTACTACATCTTATAATATACATGCACATATACATTATACGTATACAGAGATACACAAACTCTTCTCTATAATTTTTATTTTTCTGTAAACTATAAGGAATATTCTTATAGGATTCATAAAAACACTTGATTTGAGAACTGTAACTTCAGTACAACATGGCAACTGCTAGATCTTAAGACCTAGTGATATATGAAAAACTCTAAATCACAGTCTTCTAGAGTAGATAACAAAAAATTTCAATAGGTGTTGCAACCATGTTTCAAGGACTAAAATAGATTAGATAAAGAGAAAATTTACAATTTGTTAACTGTTATTGTAAAATTTTGAAAATTATGCTTATGCAATCTAGGACTTGTAAAGCTAGGCAAGAAAGATCTTCAAATTTACCTTCAACACAGCTTTAAATATAATCATACTTGTATTTAAATACTGTTTTCCAGAAACTAGATGTTAAAAAAATATTGTTATTACTTGTGATCAGGTATAGAAATTTCTCAGAGAGGCATTCTGTATCACAGAGTGGTATTTTTGTGTTGCTAATTTCTGATATGCTAGAAACCAGACTCTGGCATTTTGCAAAATTGGATTTTCTGTGCAGCTGGTCATTGAAGGGTGTGCTGAAGATGTATGAGAGACAACCACGCTGAATTTAACATGAAATAATTTGACTTTCAAATATACTGTAATACCAAGGGAACATTCTGATACGTTTACGACATGTAAACACACTTCCTCTCAGGAAAAAGCAATTAGAATTAACATACACAGAGCTGACCTGCCCACTTACAATTAGGGTAAGCAACTAAACTACTACCTGTTTTCACACACCAGATCTGACACTTGTAATTGCATACATTCTTCTCCAGTGCCATTTTTGGGCATTGAATTTTGTATTTGCTCTCTTTCAGTCTATTAAGCAACAAACAGGATATGCATCCACTGGACTAAGGAAGATAAACTACAATACCTCCTCTCCGAAAACCAGACCAAAGTAAGTACAACAGCACATACCGATACACTATGAAGACATTACAAGACTATAAAAATACAAATTCTAACGATTATATAGAATCACAGGCTGAAGTCAGCATCCAGCACTCTGAGGTATTGGTTCTGAAAACCTCCTCTCCTTATTTTGCTGGGAATCAAAAACTCTATCCTTTTATGATCTCTGTGCCCAAACAGCCTCCAGCCACCACAGCACCCACCAGTCTTTCTCTGTTCACAGAGAGCAGGTCCAGCATGGCCCCTCCCCAGGTTGGTTCACTCAGCAGCTATGTCAGGAAGTTTTCTTCCATACACTCCAAAAAACCATACACACAGTTTCCTGTCTACTGTACTGCATTTCCAGCTCCAGTAAGCTGAAGTCCCCCTCACGAACAAAGGCCAGGAATTGTGAGACTTCTCTCAGCTGCTTATAGAATATTTTTGTCTTCTTCACCCTGTCTGGGTGGTCCATAACATACTCCCAGTATGGTGTCTACCTTGTTGGCCTATCCACTGTTTCTTACCCATAAACACTCAAACTTATCACTGCTTATCATTAAGCTCTGGATAACCAAAACGTTCCTTAACATAAAGGTCTAGCCCACTGCGTCTCCTTCTTTGCCTATTCCTTCTGAAGAATTTGATGTTTTACAGGGTAAGAAGTCACAAAGCTGAAAATGACTGAGAAACAGCTAGAAAAGAGAACGTCTGGAAGTCCATCACGTGAACTCCTAAGAACCTATAGATGTAATATAGGCAATAGGTATAATAAACTTACATAGATAAAACATGGGAAAATTAATATATCTTCATATACATTGTATACATTTTATGCTATATACATATACAATGTATATGTATATAGCATTAAAAAAGCTTTGCAGGAAATAACAGCGCTGTTGAAGACTGGAGCTTCATCATATATTTATTTTAAAGATATTTAACCAACTAAAAGACATGTGATATCTGATGATTTTTAGTTTGATGATGAAATGTGTATTCAGAACCAGGTAAGGTGAAAGCTTGAATTCTTTAACTTCAGGATTGTTTGCACTCTGGTACAATTGTGCACAAGGATTAACAGTGTACATAGTTGAGCTTGCTACTTAATGTTTCAGCTAAAGAAAAGGAGACTGTGTGACAAACTCAGTGTTCAAAGGGGTGGCTAAAGGCCTGAAAGAACTGGAATGACAAGAATGCTGTCAAGCACCATGACTTCCAAAAACTTTCACTTCTGCAACCTGGTTGCCTCTTGGTGGCCATTCACCTACAAATGGCCAAAGCCAGTAGATTAGTCATAAAAGCAATGGTCTACTGATGCTCTGGAGTTGATAGGTATGAATTCTATCATGTTAGAACTAGAGCGACAAAGCAAATATTGATTTTTGTTGCTTACACTATTACATGGGACAGATCAGTTCAATGAATATCAGTCTAATTACTCATATCCCCAGGAGCAAGGTTTATGGTCATATACTTTGCATATGAATTCAATAAAGGGCACAGTTAAGATTGCTCAAATGCCCTAATTGCTTCTCAATACTTTAACATATTTGGATATTCTCTAATATAACATTGACTATGAAGAGTTTGGGTTATAATTCTCACTGTAATTGCAGCACTCCTCTAACAAAGTTTGTTGTGAATTATGAATATGTGCTATTAACCTTGACTTCAATTTACCATCACTGTTGTCTGAAAACTACACTGACATTTGGGGCCAAGTGTCTAAATGATGTAAAGCCGCTTACCTCCAGCTGGGTCAACAAAGCTATGATGATTTAGATGATAACACTATTTTGCCAGCTCTAAATGCTGGGGTCAAACAACACTAATCTGCACAGTAACACACGTGCACATTACACATACTAATACAATTATAACAGTTACCAGTTTTCTACCATGGATTTCCATCTTGAACTCACCTATTATGAGGCAAACATTTTATTGTCACGGCATTGAAATCAGTGAAACATTCATAGATACCCAAAACAGTATCACTACAGGCATTTTATATACTTGTAAATAATGGAAGAATATACCATGTACTTGAGAGTCTTCTGAAATCACCAAACGCTTGGTCACTAAGCAAGTAATCTCTCAACAATTTTCAAATGTGTTTGTTTGTGTGTTTGTAATAATGAAGTACTTCACTGTTAAATTAGTTACAATATATCTGAGAAGGCATCTTTATATCTATTCCAACTGCCAAGAGGAAATAAAGATGGCTTAGTTAATTTATAAATACTTATGAGGATGTTGATTGTTGGGAAGACTTACGCATTTAAGGAAATTTGTTATAAAAAACATTTTTTCAGTATAATGTGTAGAAATGACCACATCAAATATTCATAAGGATAGAAAATTTTAAAAATTGCAATTTGAGATCGAGATTTTACATAAACATTTTTTCTTGCTAACAGCTAGAAGCAGCTGCTTTGTGCAGTCATTAAGCCTAGAAAATTTAGCCACAGATTCTTGGTACATGTTTTCATCCAGCAATGACACCATATGCATGTATTCACAGAAACTAATGCTACATACTTTAGAGAATAGTAATTCAGGGATCTAGAAAAGAAATTCAGGATAACAGTAATTCTGTATCTTAGAAAATGATTTTACTTCCTGTAATATTCTTAAAAATGCTGCAGCTTGTGTCAAAAGTGGTAGAGAAAAATGCATACACTTTTTTTTCCCCACAAGTTAAATTGATTAAATATTTTTTCTCCAAATATATTGATTTCTATTTTAGAATGTACAAAGGTATACTTTTTTTACTTAATCCCATTAAGAGCCCTTTGGTGACAATTAGGGCAAAGTAACGGACACAGCAAAAATGAACCATGACTTAGGATGGTTTTGTAAATCCAATGTTTAGGTGGCCCAATGTGATGGCTATTAAAAACACTGTTTCCAAAAGACCCATTTGTTTCACAGAATCACAGAATACAGAATGGGTAAAGTTGGAAGGAACAACAGTGGGATCATCTGGTCCAACCTCCCTGTTCAAGAGGGTCATCTCAGAGCACATGGCACAAGATTATATCCAGGTAGTTCTTAACTAACTCCAATGAGGGAGACTCCAAAACCTCTCTGGGCAACTGTTCCAGGGCATTGCCACCTCCACAGTAAAGAAGTTCCTCCTCATATTCCTGTACATCTTCCTGTGCATCATTTTCTGTCCATTGCCTCCTGTCCTATTGCTTGGCATTACCGAGCAGAGCTTGGCTCTGTCCTCTTGACACCTCCCTGCAGATACCTGTGTACAGTGATGAGGTTCTCTCTCAAATGTCTCTTCTTGAGGCTGAACAGGCCCAACTCTCTCAAGGCTTTTTGTCGTAAGAGAGATGCTCTAGTCCCCTAATCAACTTTATTTCCCTCTGCTGGACCTGCTCAAGGAGCTCCATTTCTCTCTTGTCCTGAGGAGCCCAAAACTGGATAGAACACTCCAGATGTGGCCTCACCAGGGCTGAGCAGAGGGGCAGGATCACTTCCCTGCTGACGATGCTCTTCCTAATGCCCCCTGGGATCCCACTGGCCTCCTTGGCCACCAGGGCACACTGCTGGCTCATGGACAGATGGTTGTGCACCAGCACTCCCAGATCTCCACAGAACTGCTTTTCAGTGTCATTCCCAGCCTGTCCTGGCGCTTGGGATTATTCTGTCCCAGCTGCAGAAACTAGCACTCTAATTTCTTAAAATCAAATCCTTTCAAAATTACTGTCATAAAAGCAGAGTCATCTAAAATGACAGTATCTTAAAAAATTGCCACATGAATACCAATATCCTAAAATATTTGCCATATGATGCATCAACTCAATGATGAAGATCATTTCCCCATTCCAGAAAAGTAATGGATTATGACTCTGCATTGTGCTTTCACAGAATTAAATCATATCACAAAAGATTTTTCATATTTCAAGTTACACAGAATTCTTAAGAATTAAAGTCCTAAAAAAGTTTGAAGTTTAAAAAAAATTCTGAAGCTCGTAAATGTAAACATTTCTCTTTCTATAGAGAAATTAATTACATACCTGATAGGAGGAAACCAAAGTCATCCCTACCAAAAAGATTAACTTCAGTCATCTTTTAAAGGAAAAAAATTACACTCCCATATATAATGACATATTCCTTGTGCCCACCAGCTCTATTTTTTTTTCAAATGTTCTGAAGCATTGTCAATATGAAATGCCAACATTAAATTACAACACAGTTAGAAACCTACCTTCCAATAAACTGCATGGCTTCTTTTGTCAGCCTCTGAGTAAGGTTCTCATAGGACAGTGGCTGCTGGATAATCTGATGGTCCCTCATTAAAAAGCAGTTTAGGTGTCGAAAATGATAGAAGAAAAAAATCAAAACCACAAATGAAATTGTGATTATTAATAAGAAGTAACCCAGTGCTTGGAAGGGTACTTTGAGAAGGCCAATGTACTGTACTATTGCCAAAGACACAAGGGCAATTCCAGCAATCTGGATTGGGATGACAAGGCTTTTCTGAACCCCTTTTAAAAATACACTGCCTTGGCCAGGTTTGCAGTCTCTCAAATTGGTCACCGGAAGGCCATAAAAATAATCAAATCCATGACTGAGGGGGTGGTGACAGAAGTCATTACTGCTTTCACAGTTCATCCCAAGATGCCACTTTCCTAAAAAGAGAGGACAGGGAGCATTTTTATAGTTAAGTTCATCAAACTTACTTTTAATGTGCATTATTTCAAACATGAAACCATCACTATCTAAATGATATTCCCCTGCTCCCAGCATTTATTGTGTGGATCCCTATTTTCTATTTAAACTTTCTTTGTGCCTTCATCAAAGGTTTGGGGTTTTTTTTATGTCTGCCTCTTCATCTCAGTTAGAAACAGCCTGGTATGGCTGCTGCTGAAGAACATCAAATTCTGAGTGGGCTAGCAGGTCACTGAGGAGCAATAGAGCCCTAATATGTCTGTAAGCTATTGTTAACTTTGGAAATTAAGCGAGTGTAGTTGTAATAAGAAAATACTGTTTTGTTGCAGGTACTGATTGAAGAGGAAGAACAAATATGGAATTACAAAGTATCTTTTCTGAATTTTTTCTGGCAAATAATTGGACTAGTTAAAAAAAAAGACAAAAGAAGAAGAAAAAAACAGTAACAAATAGAAAATAAATCAAGAATAAGGAAATTATTAAAGTATTTATTATTTAAATTATTACAAAATCTCTGAAATTGCCAATATCCCTCAAAATGCACATATATATATTGAGACTGATTATTTTACATTTATATATTTCATCTATATAAATAAAAAACCAACAGTAACAAGTAAATTGCTGTAAAATACTATCTCTCACAGCATTTTGCCCCACTATGAAATCACTTTAATTCTGCAAAAATGTTGGATACTGTCTGACAAAAGAAACCACCAAGCCTGATTTGCATTATACTAATATGATCTATATTCATGCTGATTATGGTAAGTATCTAGATAATTCATTCTATGACTCAGGTACAACCTCTTACCATATGCTTATGCATTGCTTAGCACAACAGACCTAATTGGTAGCTGTTCTTTGAATCAAAATGCATAATTATAAAAAAAATTCAAATTCAGTTAAACTTATTGAGATACATTACGGATAGAGTCATGCTCTTAGCTCTCAGCAAGAAAATGTGCTGAATATTTAAAAAATCGTGCTGGCCTTGACAAAACAGATGACAGTATATACTGCTGGGGCAAAATTATTTTTCTGAATCAAACACCTAAACATGACCAGCATAATTCAGAGGTTGTGATTGTAAAAGAAATAAACAAGAAAATCTGCAAATTCAGTAGGTCTTCATCCCCATAACTTAACCCAAAGAAATTTGAAATATTTCTTTTAGAGCCTTCAGAATACACAGGCAGTAAATGCAAAACAGAAAAAAAAAATACAGAATTTTCCCCTTTTCTAAACCATCCCAGCTTTTACATGTCTAAGAGAGTCCTGATGCAAACATTCCTGAACATCTCCTCCTGGGTCTCCAGAGCAGCATATTCATCCTGAACTTTTTCCTTCAGCTGTGAAAAATGCAGGTACTGCAGTACCAAAGAGGGTGAACATGGGGATCAGGTCTACTTTTTTTTTTTTTTTTTTTTTTTTTTTTTTTTTTTTTTTTTTTAATTTAGGAAAATATCTGGGTGTTTTTATCTCTCTTCCACAAATAACAGAACTGAGGTATAGGATAAGAATGTCACATGCCCAAATTCATCTGTTAGCAAAGATTCAAGAAATCTTGAATCTGAGTGCTTAGTTGAATCCAGTTGTCATCATACATCTCTTGATGGTCTTAAGTTAAAAATAACTTCTGTATATCATCAAAGCAGGTATAAAACATTTTCAGATCTGCTTATGTGCCAATGAAATGAAGGCATCTACACCTTTCCCATTCCATCAGAACTTTTCCCTGTCAGATGGCCCCTCACCTGAGGTGGTATTCTGCTTTTTGTGAAGAGAATGGTTCTGGTCACTCCTTTTGACACGGTCCAGGGAAAATTATTGTGGTCAATTAAAAACAAGCAGTACACACCATTGTACCGAAATATCAGAAATTATAATGGTACTATAAAGGGCTAGGTAAGACTGGAACTATAATTTTCCCTAAACTCAAAGATGCAGATTTTAGAAAAGAAATGCTTCGATTTTTCTCTTACGTTTGGATGAGTGCCTTAATGGAATAATCATAAAGCCAGATGTGTAACAAAGTGAGCATGAAACAACTGTCATCAAGTTAGATAAGTGATTTAAAGGTAGAGGCTTATAGTCATGTACATAAATGATCTTCAGGCTTTAATTTTAAATTTTTTACTATTATATGTTAATCTCAAAGCACCTACAATTCAGTAAGAAAATGTGAAAAATATTAACTCAAACAAATTAAGCATACCTTCAAGGTGACTTATAATGATATGTAGTGGTTTTTTTTAACTGGATCTCAACTACAAGCCAGGATAGAAAAACCTTGCAATAACAAATTAGGACAGAGGGAAATACAGGTCCTATTTTTATCGAAAGGGCTTTAGCAAGCACAACAAATTGTTCAATGTCAAGACAAACTTGGACCTCAGAAAAAGATTTGTTGAGAAGCAACTTAAGCCAAACAAAGCAGAGATCAGGTTATCAGGAAAGGCAACAGAAGCCCCAGTTCAAATTATATCGGCAGCTGTGACGGAATGACATAATTGCCATTCTCAAACGGTTAGGGAGGTACAAGGTTTTGATAGATCCTGCACTACTCTGAAAAAGCAAGTGATAACTGGATCCACAATACATGTTTTGTTTCCCTCCTTGTGACAATAACCCCTGCCTTGAGCTAGTGCTTGAACAGATTACTGTAATGTGCTTTAGATTCTGGGGCCCTTCTGAATCTGAGAGCAATGCAAAATGCTCTCATCTCTTTGCCAAGTGATGCTTCATAGAATGGACACTTCACACAAGCATCATAAGCATTTCAGCAGATTCTACCAAGCTTTTGAGTGAAATTTATGCTGTTAATTGTAAATTATGAGTATCATAATAATTTGAGATTAAGGCTTTTCTCCCTCTCCGTCAGCCACAATTAGAATTTCTCCAGAGCGAAAGCAATGCAATGAAAGGCAACTGGAAGTGAGAGACAAGTCCTATTCAGCCAAGAAACTTCACTTGAAACTCCATTTCTCAGAATGCAGAATCCTGAGGACATTACAGAGATCCATGTTTTACTGTATTTTTCCCTCATATAGTGGAGAAGGGAACAATACGAAGACTGATTTTTATATAATGATATATTTCTTTTGGAATGATTTTATGCTTTTCAGATAAATGGCAAGATACAAGATGTGGGGCAAAATACACACAGAAATATTTTCTTAAGGAAATATACTTCTTTGAAGTATATAGCAAAAATTATAAATGTGTATGTGCATATATTATTAGCATGGACAGATTTTAAGCTGTTTTATGAATAACTGTTGTATTAACTCCACTCCATAGACTCAGTCAATCTTGAATTGGACACCTTACTACTGTGAAGTGCCCAAACATTACAATACTTCATTCTGAAAGAAACAAGTACCAGTTATCAATTAGTATTTTGGCATTGGAGATAAGATACATAGGTGGATTTTAAACTTCTCTGGATGCTGGACAACACACTGGATAGCAATAGTGAGGAAAAATTAGCTTTTATTCAATTGTAATTGAGTATAGCAGTAGTTAAAATACTATCTATCAAATTTAAGGAGAATTTTTGCATTATGAATAGCTATTTTCAGCGAAACATCAGCATTTCTTCCCAATAGTAAAATATTACGCATTCTATGCATCTGTTTTGTTGCAGATCTGATTGTGTGCTTTCCTGACAGATCTATTGGTTGTCACCTTCTTTATGTCACAGGGGAAAACAACAAGGTAGGAAAGTGTATACATAAAGTAGATTTATAGCTAAAATATATTTTGGGACATATCAACAAAAGGAAACATATATTCAGAGGAGAAAAAATTTTAAAAAAGAAGCAAAAATGCACCAAGGGAAGAAAAATAATGCCTTACAGAGGAGATTGGCAAAAAAATAGAAATGACACTACAGGCTTGAGGAACAGAAAGGCTTCAAATTCCCCTTATGCCAATCCATCACTGGTGTACGATTTGACAATTAATTGTTTGGGAACTGCTGAGTTAGACAGAACCAAGCAAAGACTCCCTGAACTAGACCAACATGATGCAATAAGATTACCAGCAAAAGCAGAAAATGGACTGGTTGTGAATCAGACTGCCTATCTAGCCTTCATAATCTACATAATTTTTCTTTCTGTCATTTACATATGCTTTATCCCTAATTTTAAAGCACTTCTTGATTTTCGGAAACCTTCATTATACTCTAAGGATATGATAATATTACATTTTATATTCTCATAGCTATCATTCAGGCCACTTGGAAGAATTGTTCATTAAGCATCATGGAGATAACTTCTGGAGATCTAAGTGGCAAGCTGTCATGTTGCAGCAAAAGTAGTTAAAAAAAGAACATTAACTAGGTCAGCCCCAGAAAATGAGTTGTATTACTATGCTTGTTAGAAACAGAAAAAAATTCAGTCTTTAATTGAATATGGAGAAATAGGAATTAAGTCCACAAGGAACATGACAAATTATGAACAGTTATTTTGTACTATGGTTCCAATTCACCTACACTACATAAACTTCTGATAAGAATTTCTGGTTTTCTATTTTCATTCTTCCAGGACATCATGGTATTTTATGCTTTATAAGACTGGGGTATAACTAAGTAGGATTTTTAGTTAGAACACTGACATTGGTTCATCTACACAATACAGACATTTTTGAACAGTGGCATGAATTGTTAGCCTCGCTAAATAAACTGGTTTTTTAAACAAAAATTACTCTCAAAATTGCAAGTTTCTGTTTCATTTAAAAAACAAATTGCGTACATCCTTCATCTAAATTAATTTAGTAATATTCCAGTGTGATGTTCTCTGCACAACTATTTCCTGGCAATTCCAGTACAGAAACACATTATGTAATACATGTTGAACTTCACAAGAATCTTCTAAAATATAAGCAATGTAAAATAAGTCAGTGGCCAAATTAAGAAAAAAATAGTCTTTAATGTTATACTTTTATGAAATTAACTCCAATTCTATTTAATTTTAACCTAGTATGATTCCTTTTGCCCATCACTGGATATTTACTCTGTGATCAGTTGTCTGAACTATCTTTATAATGAGAGAGAAATGCATTTCTATATTAAATATCTACCAAATAATATGAAATATTTCCTAGAAAGGCCCATTTCTGTCTGATGAGTAAGATGGTAGCCCAGGTACAACATTATTTACTTTATGGGAATTTGAACACTGGTGAAATGAAAACAACCACAGTGCTGACATGTACCCTGTGATCAATCCCTCATTGTCTCTCTGATGCAATCAAACTCATATTTATACTGAAAACTTTTCAGGAACTTGACTAATTTTAAGTTTGTTCATCATGTTACTTCAGTACCTTGCAAAATGAGACCATAACAACACAAGTAAATCAGACATACTTACCTGACCAGTGTTTCACATAGGCATGGGAATGTGCTCAGCTTTGTTTCAGAAAAATAAATTACTTATGCAGTGAGGGAGAAAAGCTTAATGCAGGCCCTTAAAAGCCAATACGGGAAGCTAATGTTCTTCTCATTGAAATGAAAGAAAACCGTGCTGAGCGTGTCTGCAATTTTACCTATTAGAGCTGTTGCATAACCTTTCTGCTTCAGGAGTTTGGAAAAAGTTATTTCTTCAGAAGAAAGTCCCCCAGAAGAGGCAGAAAATAAGAAGACACCAACTCGTGAGAAGGCAGCCATTCCTAAATACAATAAAAATGAATGAGACCAGGATAGTACAAAGAAAGAACTTCCATTCATTAGCTCTGCATGCACTTTTTTGCCTTAGGTGGTCTCACTTAAATGACATATTACAATCAGACACCAAGTGTTGCAAGATACAATCATCCATTTAGCCGAGTGAGGTCTTTTCTTTATTGACAGCAGAAACAGAGACATGGAGAAAAAAAATTCTGAGCTTATAACCATGGGGCCAGCCATTACATAAACAGCTGCAGCCCCTTCTTTAGATTTTCTGAGGTATAGCAAAATTTTAAGAAGTTGAGCTTGCATAATTTATTTTTCTTTTACATAGGGAGGGAAGGAAGATGAGAACTGAGATCATTCCCAAGTTCTACTTTGAGAATTTCCCCAGTCCTCATATGTGGTTTTCTATAAGCCTTTAAGGTTTTTTGAGAGAAGACATATTGAAATAGGGCAGTTTTACTGCTGGGCACGTAAATATCATGAGGTCAGAAAGAGCAAGAGAGAATCTGATCCTGTAAATAGTGGCTTGAGCTGTCAGCATTGATGGGGTGCTGCAGTGGCATGAAGACACATCATCCAATGCACGCAGAGTGAGTGCACTAAAGGAGCATCGGGTACTGGCTAACAAGACAACATCTAAATGAGGCACAGTCATTTCTATGTACTAAGAGTCTGAGAAACACAAATGAGCTGCTTATAAACTGCTCTCAGGATGAAGAACTTGAGAGCTCAGGTTCATGAAAATTAGATTACTAGGATTCCAGATGAGAGCTGGCACTGAAAATAGACAGTAAGAACAGAGCATATCTATGCAAATCTGTGCAGATGTATCTTCAGGAAGTTTAAATTATGCAACTGGATGATTGCAGCGCCCACGTTACATGACTGATGTAGACAACCAGAATCCTCCCTCAGGTATCCCTTGTGGTTACATGAGAAAAACTTGTTAGACTGGTTTATTAAATAGAGCTCAACCTACCCTTCAAATGCTGACTTCAGTTTTTTTACCCGATAAAGCTTCTGATAGCTTTAGTCATATATTTATTTTATTTATTTATACTTATTTTTTACATATTTCAAGCTCTTGTAACTGAAATCAGTGTAATTCTGATAAGTTATCAGAATGAAAATTACCTTTCTCTGAGGCTGTGTCTCATCCCATACTGCATTTTGGAATTTTTTTCTTCAGCTCTATTAGCAGGAGTTTTATATTTCTAACATTTTTTCCACATCATGATTCTAGTGTCTTCTATAATAAGCGTTTATTAGTTCTTCACTGATATTTGGAAGCAATCCATATTTAGAAATTTTGTAACTTAAGTAAGGCAAAGTTCAATTTTTGTACCTACATGGAAATGATTAAGTATGTCTGAGAGCTGATCAGTGAAGAAAAAAATTAGTTCAAGTGCTAATTTTTCAGAAATAAGAACAAGGAACATAATGGAAAGTGACCTGTGACTTTACCTACAGTAAATATTAATAGCAATATATCTGTAACAGGTATATAAAATTTTACTTTGCAGATGAATGTAATGGAAAATTTAGCAAGTTATATTAGCTGGCACTTTTGCAGAAGCTTGTTACTTGATTTGAGTGAGCGAGAACATATCAAGTAGGCTCCAGAGTCTTGCTTTGCTTTCATTCCCAGAAGCAAGGACAGGATGTTTTATCACTAATGAACAAGTGATCTGATTAATGTATAATGATCCTTGCTAAAAATGATGTTAAGGGAATGTTAAAGTTGCATGGCTAAGCACTGAGAGGCTCAGACCCAGCACACTAAAATAAACAGTTCGTTGACTCAAATAGGCTTCGGATCAGGTACTTTAAAAGTAAGAGAAATTAAATGCAGGTATTCACAGGATACTTAACACTATGCATAGGAACAAAAATAACACTTCAAATAGATAAGAGATTTTTTTTTGCTCTCTTTTTCCCAGTTTTGAGGGCAAACTGAGTACCTTAATGAACTGTCCTGTCCCTATCCACCCTCTGCAAAAAAAAAGAACGTCAAAACATAAGCCCAACAATTTGTTTAGCAGAAATAGAAATGTCTGAGAAGAAGTATTTACATTGGTCTCTTCCAATGAGTTCTTCTGGATGCATCTCTGTGGTGTTCAATACTTGGGCTGCCCACGAACACAGTGAGAGCAGCCTGAATGCAACTGTGGAGGCAGGCAAAGAGCCTGGGGTCATTGAATAGTGGAGGAATTTCACAGAATCACAGAGAATCACAAGATAAGCTTAGTTGGAAGGGACCTAGCGATCATTGATTTCAACATCCAGCCCTCCACAGGACATCCCCATGAGTCATGTCATGTGCCTCAGAGTGTTGTCCAAACACTTCTTGAACTTTGTCAGGTTTGGTGCAAACAGCACTTAGAGGTGAGGCCACCCTAGCACAGAGCAGTTCGGGACAATCCCCTCCCATGTCTGGCTGGTGATGTTGTGCTTGATGCAGTCAAGCCAACAGGGTTGGCATTAAATAACCACAGTTAGATTGCTTTGTCAGTATTTAAACAAACAAACAAAAATACTCTCTAAAAAATCTTGATCTTTGTGTCAGCTCTTCTGAAATGTGAAATTTCCCCATACATACGAAATATTTCAAATGTAGACCAACTCTGTTGAGCTTGATCAGTCACTGAAAGGACTGATCATTTACCATTCTTAACCTGGTAATGGTAAGCAAATCAAGAAAGACCAGACAAAAACCCTGCATACAGTTTACCACAAATAAAATATTATATTATATTATATTATATTATATTATATTATATTATATTATATTATATTATATTATATTATATATAAATAAAGGGATGTGATTTTACCTGATCTTATAGGATATCTCCCTGTCAGAAAAGCTGCCCTGCTTGGAGTACAAAGTGGAGATGCTGCTATATGCTGAGTAAGTGTCACTCCTTCCTCTGCTAGCCTGTCAATATTAGGGGTTCTGGAAAAACACAAGCAGGTGAAAAAAAGTACACAAAGATGATTATTTGGATACAGGCATGGTGAGCACAAGACATCTGAGGCAAGAACTATCAGGAAGATCCAGTTTAAATTTACTGTATGTAAATTATCAATGGCATGGTGGGGTTGCAATTCCAAATACTACCATGTCAAACATTTTTTCATTAGGTGTCAACACTGAACAGAAATACTGTAACATTGCAGCAAGAATCTTTTTCCCCACTTTCTTCTATTCTTCATGGCCAGTGTTAAACTGCAACATCTGGACATACAGTACTGCAACCCTTTTTAATGTGCTCCTTGACCAAAACTGTAATTTTACAACCTTTTTGCTTCAGTAATGAGGGCAAGAGAGACTAGAGAAAGGTTGTGCTTCCTTACTCCCAACTTGGTGTCTCTTCTGTCTCCCCCCAGCAAAAGCTTTTTTGGGGTAGGGATAATGTTGTGTGGTGCTATAAGCTGTTAGGAGAGATTCAAATGATTATGACTCTGTGTTATGCTCTATACTAACAATATCTACATGTCTGACATGATTATGTCTGCTATATTAGACGCAGGGCACAACCTAGCTTCCATATCTGTATGGGAAACTTGTCTGTGATCTGGCTCATCATGCAGATTAAAACTGGTTCGTGCAGGAAGAAATCCTGTATCCTTGGTTCTATAGATAAAAATTACTAATGCAGACTAGCCAGCAGCTGCAGCATGCTCTAATAGATCTCTGACCCTGGAGATTAATGACCATGACCTCAAGGCACACTAGTGCTCCCAGCATCTAAGTCGGAATAGTCAGAAACATTAATTTTCCAATGGAATTATTTTCTATCTGTAAGTCACCTACTGATAACAATCAGGAAGATGAAAATGCATCATATTCCAAAAATCTAATTCCAAATTCTCCCAGCAGAGAATATAAATCTTGGGGCCTTTCTGGTGCCTGTGAGGGGAGTGATCCAAGCATCAGTGTTGTATATATTTTTCCCTGTTCAAAACCAGAAGCTGTAACTTGATTTTTATTTTTTTTTTTGAGTTATGAGATTTTACTTCTAAGTAACATCAGCAGGAACAAGAGCATTTAACATTTGACAGAACAGTGCTTTTAGTCTGATTGTATTATCTAACTTTGCCAAAGAGTTTGCACCACTGAAACACAATGGCTAGATATCACTTGCTCTGTTTACACAACCATCACATCTAAGCTGGTAGCAAGAAACATCCCAGGGCACACTGATGCATTATTCAAGTATATTAACATTTTTTTAAATTATTATATTTACTACTGTATGAGGATAAATTATTTCCAAGTAGTTAACAACAAGCTTGTCCCAAATCATGAGTGCTTCAAAATATGTTTCATATGTTTAATTCACAGTACTTGTGTATTCTAGAAGAAAATTGTTCATTATACTTTAGTTCTCTAGAGCTACCCTTGTTTGGTTGGTTGCTCAATCCTCTGTTTGTAATGCAACTTTTCAGCAGGATAAATGCATTACCTAAGTCTTTGGTCAAAAAAATAAAATAAGGATTGAATATTCAAACCTCTGGAAAAGTTATTAACTTTGGTTACTCATAAAAAAAACCTAATCAAACCTCTGAATGTTCTGGCTTTTTTTTTTTTTATTTTAAAAATCCATTGAAAACTAAATATAAAGCTATGACTCCACCAAATTATCATCCTACCTTAGGGTTCTGTTCCCGTAACATCCCAGATCTCCAATACCAAGATCATCAGCCATCAGTAAAATCATATTGGGCTTTGAAACACTGTGTGTTTTGACACTGCTTATGGCACACTGGCAAATTACTAGAAGTAAAAGCAGCCTCATCTTATTTCTGGTGTGTAAGAACAGCTGGAAAATATAATAAATAGATTGTTAATCTAATTTATTCTTACTATTACACTTTCCGTAGTAAAAGAAAAAAGGAAGATTAAATTCTTTTAGTTGGCTTTTTTTTTCTTACAAGTTTTTAAAAACATTTTCTCTAGCATACCTCTTAAAAATGAAAATACATATTTTAGTATATGGCTAATTTTTCCTTCCACTCCTTTACACAGATGAAGTGTTTAAATAAAGACAAGTAAAGAACTAGGTACAACCTCAGTGGCAATTTTGCATATATACATGCATATATACATGCACTATATAGCAATAAATCATAAGGGCTAACAATACTTTGGTGGGTTTTTTGGGGGGGGCAGTTTTTTGGGGTTTTTTTGGGGGGAGGGGTTGGTGCTTTGTTAGTTTGGTTTGGGTTTGTTTTTTTTTTTTTGGTGTGTGTGTTGTTTCGGGGGGTTTTTTGTGTGTTTTGGTTTTTTTTGGTTTTTTTGTGGTGGTGGCTTCATTGTCTTTTTTTTTTTTTCCCTAGCTACAAATATTATTTGAGGAATGCAGAAACTGAAATCATTTAGGACCAAACAAAAAAAAAAAGTTAATCAATTCCAATGAAGTAAATTACTGAATTTCTCTTGGAGGGGAAAAATGGAGGGAAAAAACAGCTGAATTTCTGGAAAGGAAAAAATATGATGGAAAAGAGGGTGAAGAGATAAACTATGAAATTATTGTAAGGAGTGTTTAAGAAAAGGCCCTTCACAAACATTATAAATATCAGGGTCTATAGCAAAATCAATTAAAAATATTTGATACCATATCACAACGTTCTATAAACAATGCTCATGCCATATCCAACCTAAAACAGGAAGAAGGATGCATTGTACACAATACAGCATACCATTATACACTTCTATGGAAAAGCAGAGTATTTGCAGATGTACATGATATGAATGCTATTTTACCTTAATCAAAACTCATCATATCTCTGTATTAAACTGCACTGACCATGCCCTGGCTGAAACTGAGTGCCTTCAGGCTGTAGTGGATTGTGCCAGGCATACACATCAAAAAGAACAGAGACTCTCCTCTGTCTCTTAGTAAGACTCCCACCTTTTCTGGATGCAGGCAGCCTTTTTCAAATGCAGAAGAGGTATGAGTCACACCTGCACTCTGCATTATTCTTGGAAAAGAAGTGGAAGAAACCAGGACTAAGGTAGAAATTTGTAAGTGAAAGAGTGGAAAAAGGAGGTAGAGACAATAATTTCCAGAGAGAATGGGGATAGCTGGTCAAGAAAGAAAAATCTTGTAAATCAATGAGAGAGAAGATAAGGAAGTCAAAACTGAAAGACCTAGTACAAAGAGACTAGACATCAAGGAAGACAGATTCACAAAGAAATGAGGTGGGTAAAATTGTTTTAGAGGAGACAAAATAGGCAGAACTAGAAGAGTTTACTCCGACTTTATTAGCAGGAATAGAAGTTTAGAACAAGCTGAAATGAGAATTACAGGCAGAAATGAGGAGAAATGGTAGAGGAATAAAGAAACTGGAAGGGATGACAGTGAACAGGAAAACAAAAGTGAGGAACAGAGGTGAGAGAGAACTGGGAATGTCTGGGAAGAAAGAGCTGAGGAGTTATGTTTATAGTTAATGAAGAGAACTGATAGGAAAGAACCTGGGATTTGGGATAACGTAAGTGAGAACAGATCAAAATAATAGGGAACAACCAAAACAGACTGGGACTTCTGATTCCCAGATTCATTATTACTGTTCTGTCAGAAAGGATAGGTCCAAAGAGAGCTTTAACTCTTTTAGTGCTAGTTCACATGTAGATAAAACACTAATAAGTATATTACCTATTCTTTACTGCTTAAGGTACATTTTA
This sequence comes from Phylloscopus collybita, assembly GCA_027886175.1. NCBI lineage: Eukaryota > Metazoa > Chordata > Aves > Passeriformes > Phylloscopidae > Phylloscopus > Phylloscopus collybita. Next base: position 41,033,051 of record JAJNNQ010000006.1, on the reverse strand, counting down.
TAAACACTTCAGTGACAATAGATCTGGCTTAGACTTCAGCCAGAAGCTTCTAAAGATCCCAGCCTTATCACTGCAGTATATTGTTATCCTGTTTATCCCATGGGAAGCAATCTTCTTCTTCATTTCAGACATGGAAAATAATTACAGAAACTGTAATTCTAAAGAGTAAATGTATTTCTGCATAGGATGCATCTAACTCATCCTTCATCAAATAACCATACTAATGAAGCTGTATAGCCTCTACCATGGTGAAGATTTACCTTTCTTCCCTGAAAGAATAAACAAATGTGATTTGCTTCCCATGCATTCCAAGAGAACAATTAACACCCAAATTGACCCAAGAGGACAGGAACAAACTGCTGCAAGATCTTATGTTTCTACTCTTATGTTCAGACTGCAAAGGTCTCAAAGGCCAATGGCAATAAGCATGTTGAAAAAGGGGACATTTCATGTTGGTGACATTATGTAGAGAGTTGCATAGATGCTTGCAAGACCTGCAGAAGATAGCCTCATTTGATACTTCCATTTCTCATTTTGTAAATCAGCTAGAAGTAGAGAGTTATTGAAGGTTGTCTCTGATACAACACTTCTGGATACTTCTCTACTCTGAAGGAGTATCTGTAGATACTCTCACACATTGAGCTATTTGCCTTCACCTGATATCATTTCCCTGAAGTGAAATCAACAAGGAAACAGGGAAAAAAATAATCCAAACAACTATGATTTCTCTGGCGTACTTTCTGCAACAGATTTTCATGCATCTTGAAAGGATGTGCATAGAAAGCAAGAAAAATCAGATGGATGAAATTGAGTGGAACAGACAACAGCGAAGAAATTCAAAGGAGCTAAAAGGGATGGACGTGAGAAGAATGAAGCTCTGAGAAGGCTGAGGGCTGTCTGTATTACACCAGGGTCTCTCCTAGTGAAAACACAGGCATGTGTAGACCTAACACAAAAACAACACAAAATCAGATGAAGCTTTCAGCTAACGAACACTTCTTCTTTGTCCAGAGCCAATTCGAATGCTCAAAAAAAGATTAAAACCAAAAACAACTGGCAAAAAAATTCTTTCACTACCACACCCTTTTAGCTTTTGGCAGTCAGCATTAAAGGCATTTTGGAAAGAACATTGTAATGAATATCGCTCCATGGATCTTTTAACCTTCATGGATTTGTTACAGTCTATTTTTAATTAATTAACTTTTGGTTTAGTTTGGTTTTTTGCATTGAAACAAATTGATTTTAAATTTTTTACTTCCAGAACACTCTTTAAATGTTCCTTCAATAGGCATCAGCTTTGAAGCCTTGTGTTTCACATTCAACTGGTAACATTTTTCTTTCTTTTTTGTATGTGGGCCACATAAGTGCAAGTGTCAAACTCTGCTTCACTTTCCCCATGATATAATGTAACTAAAAGTAGCTTCTTCCTTTCCAAGGTGGCTGATAAATTGAATAGATTCAAGAGGTGCTTAATCTACAACAAAAGCCACATAAGAATTTGTATTTCACTTATCCTATTTCAACCCACAATACTTTAATCACTGTATAGGAACCTATAGACATGCATACATACACACACAGATGTGTCAATATGCACATATACACATGTATGTGGGGGCATATACACAGGTCCCACTTTTTCTACACATCTCCAAATTATATTTTTGGGATTCTAATACATATTTGCTATTAGAAATTTAAAGAACCCAAAGTATAAATATGTAAGAACAAATGAATGAATGAAAAGCCCCAAATAGATAAAATCCATTATTTCACCAAACATTTCTTTAAAGTTTTAATTTTCTGCATTAAAAATGCTGGTCAAAGAGTTATGGGTGGGTTTTTTTGCTTGTTAGTTTTTTGGTTGGTTTTTTTTTTGGTTTTTTTGGGGGGGTTTTTTGGGGGGGTTTTTTTGTTTTGTTTTGTTGTTGTTGGTTTTTTTTTGGGGGGGGGGTTTGTTTGTTTTGTTTTGTGTGTTTGTTTTTGTTTTGTTTTGTTTTAATCAGGACAACTGACTCAAGATATGGCTGTCATAGAACTATAGAATATCCTAACTTGGGGACCTACAAGGATCGTCAAAATCCAACTCCTGGCCCCACACAGCACATCCCCAAGAATCACACCATGTGCCCAAGAGTATTATCCAAACACTTCCTGAACTCTATCAGGCTTGGTACTATGACCACTTCCTTGGGGAACCTGTTCCAGTGCCTAACCACCCTCTTTGTGAAGAACCTTTTCTACTATCCAACATAAACCTCCCCTGACACAGCTTCAGGCCATTCTCTCAAGTTCTGTCACTGATCACCAGAGAGACGAGATCAGTGCCTGCTCCTCCTCTTCCCCCCATGAGGAAGTTGTAACCACAATGAGGTTTCCCCTCAGTCTCCCCTTCTCCAGGATGAACAAACAAGTGATCTCAGCTGCTCCTCATACAGCTTCCCCTCAAGCCTCTTCACCATCTTTGTTGCCCTCCTTTGGACTCTAATAGTTTAATTTCTTCCTTATACTGTGACACCCCAAACTGCCCCCAGTCCCGGAGCTGAGGCTGCCCCAGCTCAGAGCAGAGGGGACAATCCCCTCCCTTGCCTGGCTGGCCATGCTGGGCCTGATGTCCCCCGGACAAGGTTGGCCCTCCTGGCTGCCAGGGCACTGCTGGCTCATGTCCAACTTGCCATCAACCAGGACCCTCAGGTCCCTTTCCTGGCACTGGTTTCCAGTCACTCCTTCCCCAGACTGTTTGTATGTCCAGGGCTGCACCATCCCAGGTGCAGAATCTGGCACCTGCCCTTGTTAAAGTTCATATGGTTGGTGATAGGCCTGTCCTCTAATTTTTTGAGGTCTCTGCAGGGCTTCTCTGCCTTCAAGGGAGTGAACAGCTCCTCCCAATTTAGCATCACTGGCAATCTTATATAGTATACTTTCCAGTCCTGCATTGTTTATGAAGATGTTGAAGAGTACTGGGCCTGAGATGGAGCCCCGTGGAACCCCACTAGTGACAGGTCACTAGTCTGATGTCACCCCATTCCCAGTAACACTTTGCACCTGATAGCTGTGTGCTGGATAATCATCTGACTACTACAGACACATACATCTTTACAAGAACAATTAAATGAGTCTTTCAAACATCTCTTCTTAACTGAAACATCTCAGCATTTTTATTAACTTTGATTAAGCAATTTATCTGTAAACTACTCTTTTAATGTAACAGAACCCTTTGAGAAAATGCTTAATATACTTTATCCTTGAAGGTACAGTAATTTCTGATGAAATAAGCAACATTTAAAGACATTGACCTCATTAAAAATGCTGTGTTATCCTTAAGCAGTATGCAAAAAAAAAATTACCTTGCTTAACTGAATGCTCAAACTCCAAAAATTTCTCTAGTTATAAAAAATCAATGTAAACAAACTTGAGAAAACCCTGCAGATTCTGCAGAGAAAATTCTTCAGGTTAGTGAGAAACAAAAAAAAAGCTTTTAAATTTTAAGAAATAGCAAAGTAATATTATGTATAATTGATTATTTTCTGGTATCAGTTTAAGATCTTCTAAACTCTCTCAATTATTTCCTCTCTTCCAAGTTGGTAATATCTACTGAATCTTTGATGTAATATAACTGCTTTTCTGAAACTTTTCATTATATTTCAGTACGTACCTTAACTATATACATATATGAAAATCTGTATTTAATTTACTAAAAGTTGTCTCATGCAAGAAAGAAATTTCACTTAATATAAACTGGGAAAAACATTAAAACAAATAGTCATGTTTCTTAAGTGCAAATAATTATTGAACCTGAATTAAATAGAGATGAAGCCACAGAGCCCCTATCAGATCTAACTTTAGGTATTTTTTAAAAATGATTCAAGAATTTTCTACTTTTGTCTCAACTAAATTGCAGAACTTAAAAGCAGTATTAATAAATAATAAACATTCTTTCTGGTAGCAAATTATAACTTGACTGGAGTAAAATATAATCATTTGTGATATAATGTCATTATTTGTAATAAAAATCCTATATGGTTAGTTACACATATTCGAGCACATACATTTTTACCCTGCTACTGTTTCACAATATTCTCCATTAGCCAAATGCTCATTAAAAAGTTGATTGTGGTTATGGACTCTGGTAAGTAATGTAAGAAAGATCCTCGAGATAAAACAGGTAGTAGTCTTATTTGCCAGTTATGTACCATCTTCAGAACAAGAAGTCTTCTAAAATTAAAAACCAAACAAACAAAAACCAATCATGAGTAACTACTAGTGACTATGTCATGTCACTTCCTGGAGACTACAAGTAAGTATCCAAAACAATTAAAACAAATCTTTCTTACATACTTTGAGGGCTTAGCTAAACTTAGCCATGATATTTAGCTTACTTAATAGTTTTGAAAGATGTTGAGTCAGGGCTTTTTAATATACACAGATGTTGAGTGAAATGACTGTTTTTGATAATGCCTTCTTCAAGAGAGTCAAATGGACATGTGTGCCTAAAGTTTTGCACTTTAGAATTATGCAAGCAGATAAGGACTCTAAAGCTCTGCAAGACTGTGACTCTTACACATAAAATCAATTGTCTGGTTACATCCATTTGAAATGGACAACATAGAAACCACAGCCTCATGTCACTGACTGGTTACAATCTCTTCACCTTTGCCTAACTGCACCCAAATCAGTCTCCTTTGAGTTCCCATTCATATTCATTGCAGTGTTAAAAAAAAAAAATAAATAGAAGTTCTAATTACAGGTAATATTGGGCTAAAACACTCAACTTCACCAACACACTACCTTCATAGGGATAGTGCACAGCTCTGAAGGTTGGTATTAAGTCCTGCTGTACGTCACTGAAGACCAGTGGCACAACCACTTAACACTGAATTTTATTATCCTTCAATTTGAAGGCAGTTTCTAAACCCTTTTCACCTGAAATGGTAGCCTTTGAATGTCTATCAGAGGAAAACATGAAAACAAAGAGAAAAAAAAAAAAACAAGCCCAGACAACTTAACCCCAACCAAAACTCACCTCTCTTGCCTGAATTACTTTATGGAATCCTCTGGAGTCTGTCAAGATCAAAGCTTTGGATTTTATAACACCATATTTCCCTACCTACAATCACTTTTCTAGACAGAGTGGTTTACCAGAGAAAATTGCAGGGAAATGGCCAATTAATTTTTCTTTGCTACATAAGACTAGCAAGTAACACATCAACAAAATGACCCAATATGTCATGCTATTTCCAAAGTGAAGCTTCATTTAAAGAAAAAGGGCATCTGAATTAGTCTGTTCTCAAAGAGTTGCTACTTTTATATAAGTTCTATTGTTATTTATACTTTCATTATGATAAGACTTAAGGACTCTCAATTTTGCTGATTGTGCCAGACAGAAAAATTAAGGCTAAATTCAACCAACAGTGGTTTTACCCATGTAGAATGAAAGTACCTATATGGCCCACAGCAAATAGGCACTCAGGGTGCAAACCAATCCCTGTGAATTTATTCATCTTTAAGTTTGGCATTTAGTCTGACCTAATACCTAAGCTTTTTTTTTAATTTAGGAAGATACATGTACCTTAAGAGTTTCTTCTTAAGACTGGTGTAAAAATTTTGGAAGGGATGCTCATGACCTTTTTCCACAGACTAGAAAGCCTTAACACCTAGTTTAGACTAGATTTATACAAAAGTAATAGATCCCACCCTGATGATGGGTTACCTGTATGCTCTCAGCATGAAATATGAAAAAAAACACCCCTTTTTTAATAAACAAAGTTTTTCAATTAGTATGATGTGTTCTACCAACCTTACTGGTGTAGCAATTTCTTATTCTGTGAGTAGCAATTCCTACTGGAAGTCTAAGAACTGGGGACAATTCCTCATGAGTATTAGTAGCGAAATTTTCCTCCAAGGGATTCATTTAGGTATTTTTCCTTTCCAGATTGTACAGGAATATGATGAATATTCCATCTTAAAATATTTTATTCTTTCATTACTCTAAAACAAAAGAGACAAGAGTGATTGATCAATCGATTGAGCAATTTTTTTTTTTATAGGAATATTGGTAATTCTCTAACTGAAGTCAGCTATAGCCAACATGTTTAGGTTACAGTCACAAATTTGATTGGAAAAATAAATTTTGTTTTGACATAGTTTTAGAGGAACAGAATTTATTCAAGCAGGATGATACATCAAGGAGCTCTTTTCAGAGGTGACCAGCCAACAGGCTGTGAGCTCAGCCCGTCTATTCTCTGCCTACTTTCCTACAAGCAACACACATAAGGCAGCCAAAACAGCCTGTGACTCATAGTGATCTAACCGTGATCCTGTCACTTTCCTTCATGAGGTCCTTGTCACAGAAGAAAAAAACACTTCAGTTCCTGATACACAGTAAGAAAAAGTCTGTTACTGTCCATGGGCACTACTCAGCAAGTCACATGGACAGTGAACATTATGGTCATGACACCACTCACACATACAGTATCTTACATGTTCCCTCACACCATAGGAAATTCATTCATTCTAATCATGGAACAGTGATGCACATTTTTGTCCTGTCACACAAGAGGTAGAAGAAGAGGTAGGTTGTTTTGACAGTGGAGGAACACTCCAGGGGATATTTTTGTGAGGACAGATAAAGAGTTGCTCTGTGCTGAACACAGTCAGTTCCAGCCAGCTCTGCAAGGGACCCACTGCGGATCACAGGTGAGCCCTTAGGGAAACATATTTAAGAAAGGGCAAAAATACTGGAGGGTTGGAGGAGAGGGGGAGAGGAACAGGGAGAGAAGGCTGTGTGAGGAGCAGTGGGAGAGGAGGAAGAAGACGAAAGAACAAAAAGGCCAGAGCAATAGGAACTATCCCACACTGGATCAGGAAAGTGGCCAAAGGTACTGTGGTGCATGGAGCAACAAGGAGTAGCATAGGAAACAGCCAAGCAATGACTACAGCCTTGTGTGCCACCCAGTGCCTCCCTGAAGGGACTGTGCACAACCTGCAGCAGTAACACAGCAGGAGATGTCTGGAGTGAAGGTGTGGAGAATAGGAAAGTAAAAGAGAGGAGTCTGAACCTGGGAGAGTGGGAGCAAAACTGTTTTTCCTGTAAGATTAAATGTTTGTCCTCTTTTTTTTTTTGTTTTGTTTCCTAATACTCCAACCAGTTAAATATTTATGCTACCTATCAATACATTATCTTGTATTCCCCAAGTGGTTTCGCCTATGACAGGGTCTTTATTTTTCCACCAGTTTTCTCACTCATATTCCTGCTAATTTTTCCCATATCCCAGGAGAAGGAAGGAAGGGAGTGAGCAGCTGAGTTCTTGGCTGTTAGCCAGGGCCAACCCACTACATTCAAAATGAAAAGAAATAAATGGATCCAATCACAAAACACTTTCATTGATTACCAGGAGCCAAAAATTTCTTTGCTGTTTTGAAACAATTTAGATTTAAAAGTGAACCTTTTACTGGGGAGAGAAATGGCAAAGCTTATAAAGCAAAAAATAACTTGAGACCAACTGACTTTATCGTGTTGCTGCTATAAGCAGGAGGCTCACAGGACATAAACAAACAGCTTTGCCTTCCTCTTAATTTGCATGGGTAAGAGAAGTTAAAAATAGTAGTGGCTTATTAAAGACCAAGTTCCTTCCCTACAGTTTCTAAAACCAGAAAAGCTGGTTTGTGTTACTTTTGTCCTACAACTAATATTCATGGAATGTTGCCCTCATTCTGCAAATGGTTATGAATTAAATGGTTTGGAATTTTTTTGACAAAAGTCTTTCTAGGAGGAAAAAAAAAAGTGGGTTTAAACCAAAATATTTTTTTTTCTTTTTTAAATGAGGCAATTTAAAAATGAATTTGTTCTCCCTTACTTTTAAACATGAAAAACAGCCTGTTTAGCACTTTCAAGGTGAAAACAAACCACTTTGTTTATTCTTTTGGGCTGGGAGATATTTTTACTGCATTATTTTGACTTGAGTTAAAAGATTAACTCTCAAATTACCCAATTTTTAGCACCTAATGCAAAATCAAAACAAAGATATTAGTTTTTGAATTATCCATTCTCCATTTCTATTTTTCCCCCAACATAATGAAAAAGAGCTTCAGAAAAGGAGGGAGCGGAGTAAGATGACACCTAATTTTCTAACCACTTTTCATGAAGAGAGACTCCACTAGCATTATTCAGTAAACAATACAAGTACAACACAGTTTAAAAAATAAAATACAATCATTGCAAAACAAAATTGAAAACAATATGTAAGGATAATGAAATTAGGAGGTCTTACAAACCAGGAAAATGTTTACCCTAGAAAGAATATTTATACAATTAGGAAAAGAAGGATGATGAGCTGCGTAGTGGCTATAAAGCTGTCTGATTGCAAACTACATAGATAAGAGTCTGCTAAAAAATGTGGCAGACAAAAGGCAAAGACATTTACAAAACAAGATATGTACACAATAACCAAATTGGTATTCTAATTGTAAAGATTTGGTTGTTAACTAATTTCAATAATCCTACAAAAGAATAACTGACTTTCCCATCAATAAAAAAGTGACTATACTCAGCTTGGCAAAATATTTGAGGAACAGACTTTAATCATCATAGGATTAAGTAAAAATTAAAATTAATGTCTTAAAATGAAGAATACCTGAAACAGCAGGTTCTTAATTCTAAGACTAAAAATATGTAAGACTATAATTATAATTATATTATATAAGACTACAATACAAGAAGAGAATAGGTGGATCCTTAGAGACAGAGAGAAAACAAAAATACCTGGATAAACAGTGTAGAAATGCAAACACTGTATCACAGCAATACAGGAAAAACAGCAATTTAAGCTAGAACTATCCGGGTTCTGCCCTGTGTAAGTAGAAACTCTTTCTCCTTCCCTTCCTTCCTCCCCCTTTTTTTCCTCTAGTTCTTTACTCCTTGCTTACACATGAACTCTCTGAAACTTGTAAATTCTTGCTGTTAAAACAGAACAGCATTTTTTTTGCACATAGGAGCTGAGGCAAAATCCCAACACGACAAAATAAAAATTACCAGTAGCTCAAAACTATAGCAATTTATTTCATTTTCACCTTATTTTGCAAGACATTTTAAGATGATAAATAAACTAAAAGGTATTCAGAAAAGACATTTTTCTATTTTCTTTCGGCACACCTTTGCTTGTGGTACACCAGCATTAGCTTTTCCATTAACATTTGAAAGTTTCTCAGTAATAGCTCCAGGGGTCTCATTATCTTCTGGCTTGGTCTGGAGCATGCTGCCAGTATTTTTGAAGCAAATAATGTGCTTTTCCAATTGTATAAGAATGCTTTTAAATAAGTTTTTAAGAAAAGATGTTTTCCTTTGCTTTGTGCCTTTAGGTACAATACAACCTTATATTTTTAAAGGATGGACTCTGTTCATTAATGAGAAAGAACATATCAATTCCTCTGTCCAAGTGCCTTTTTTCAGGACAATACCTCACTGCTTTTATTAGACAAATGCTATACTAGAGAACATACCCAGTTGTCTATTATAATATAGGACTTGGAGATGTGATGCTAAGAGTTACTATTGTAAGTGACTAATAGATGTCAATAGCTTCTAATTTTCTTCATCATAATAGTCAGTTCTGACAGCAGTGCAGAATATAAACAATAACAGGGAAAAACAAATCTGTTTGAGCTCTGTACCCCAAGGTTTCCTGATGACTATGGCTAGTCAACTGATTCTTTAGCATGGTAGACAAAATGAAGAGGCCATTTTTACACCAAATTTGAAACACTTGTCCAGGATGCAAAAAAATGCCCAGTCAGTGTCATTGCCCACCTGAAGCTGTTCAAACTTGTGTGCTCAAAGCCTAGAGTGCCATAGCCACAATTCTTGTTAAGCACTTTTTAAAAAGCCATCTTAATTGTCCTGTAGTCCTCCTCTCAACTAAACTTCTCACCCAAACTACTTTTCATTCCTCCTCATCCCCAAACTTCCACTCATACAATCAAGAAGCCACCCCACAAACTCTTCTGCAATCCTAATCTTCCTAAACCATGCCGTACCTATTTCAAACCCCTCCTTACTCAAGAATCCTGTATTAGTGTGCCATCGATGTAAACTGAGGCTAAATACCTTCTGGATGCAGTGGCTCGACTCCTCCAATTCTGCTTGCCCAGGTGCTTCTATTGTCACTGCCTCTCTGGCACCAGTCACTGCTCTCAATGCTGCTGTGCCTCGCTGCCTGCCTCCTCCATGACTTCCCTCAACACAGGCTCTTCCACGGGCCAGCAGTACACAGTGCTCCCTACTGGCAACTGGGGCTTTCCCTGTGTTAGAGCAGCCTCAGCACTTGGACTGATGGGCCTTTAACACAAGTCTTACTAAAATCCACCTACAGAGCATCCTAAGGGCAAAAGCAAAATACATGTTTGTGAGAAAACAGGATGCATGGAATACACATTATTAATGAGTCATTACAAAGCTACATAGCAAGCAATATGAATGGTCAGATTCTGTTCCAACACTTGTTTTGGTAATATAGGCCTCTCTTTCATATTCCTTCTTCTTGTCTCAGTATGGTTGCTCAAATGCAATGTTTTTGTTTAAGCCTGGCAGATATAACCTATCCAGAAGCGATGACTTTTTCCTTACCTTCTCCCTTTCTCTATTACTCTTCGCCATTCTCCTCTCTCTCAGAGAGTCCGCTTACAGATACTCTCCCCTCAGTAGCTGTGTTTACTCCCAGTTTGCAAGCTGAATGCGTATGAGGTTACAAAGGAAAATATTACATTTATTTAATATCCCTTTAAAAGTTACAGTCAAGTCTTGCAGGCTTCCGCCTTTGAACTGAATGGACTTTTTCAGATTACATACACTGCACACGAACTAGTCACTTCAAAACTTCAAGCTTATTTCAGAACCTACCCCCCTCCAAAACTATTTAACAATTCATTTCCATTTGATCCTTGAAACAGACTCCATAATCAAAATTACATACACTTGTAACATTACTTTTTAAATAACTAGAGCTTAAGTGCTACGAAAAAACCTGCTGTGGCACAGCTGGAAAATCTTCTAGTTCATAAAGACCTTACTTTCTATTTTCTTCAAAATGCTTTCACTATTGAAGTAATGCTTATACTCTTTTTGACTTGAGCAAGGCAGGGAATGTTTTACTCCATTGCAATACCTGATAACAAAGTGCATTCTGTTACAAAATAATTTGCCACTATATTTGATAGCATCTTATAGACATGAGTGTATGGTTTCAGCAATCTCCTTTTCATTGTAAAAAATACATTGTATTAAGTTAACACAGAAAAGACAACACTAAGTTTGTTATTATTTCTCATAATTACTAATTTCCTGCCATGAAGAATTTCTTTGAGCTGTGAAAGAATATGAACTCCAACTACATATTACCCCAATGTTTACAATTAAACTGTATATAAATGACAGACTTTGGGGCAGAAAGAGTGTTTTACCTTGCAGCACGGAATTGTTTCAGTTTTTGCCTCTCCTACGCAAACAAGATGGCTGTGTACTTATCTGCATACAGGTACAAAGTCCAGCCATGTGAAGTGACACAGAAGGGTGGAGGGGAAGAAGGACAACACTGAAAAAGGTAATTTATACAAGACTGACAGGATTTCTTGATAAGACACTGCATCACCAGTACAAAACAATCTCAGCATGTTCTCACAGTGGATATACAGATATGCCTAACCAAGATGCTTGTTTTAGATTGTTTCTGGAGACCTGTTAGACTGTTTTGTGAATTTGCACTGCATTTTTGGAAAGCAAGGGCTGTGCCAGAATCTCAAGTACGTTTCTGCCTTCTGTACACATGGGAAACATTCCTACAGAATATCTACACAGCAACTTTGGACAAACTGCACTGAAACACCTTTTAAAGTATAAATTCAGATCAGTGTTTTTCAAACTTTTCCATTGAAGGCACAGAATTATAGCCCATCCTGGTTTCTTTAATATGCATTGCCTTAGAAACTATATGTGCTTCCAGAAAATGACTGCTTCCAGAAAGCCCAAGGACCCTAACATGAAAAATCATTCATCGAACTTCAAAAAGTCCTAGCTAGTTGACATATTACCTCCTTCTCAGCTATTGTCCTCCTCACCCCAATTTATGTATTTGTCACAAGGAAATTTGATCAGAAAGAGAAAGATGGATGTCCAAAGATGTGTGACAACCACCACTGATGAAACTTAATGGAATCCAAACCTTACAACCTAAGTATGAAACTTTACTTTTCTTCCAGGCAAAACCTAAGAGCTCACAATGACTGTGAGAAACTAAATTGAACCAAGATTTTTAAACAGCTGCCTAAATGTAAAGTTTAAATTACATTTTTCTGTGGTTCAGGAAATCAGTACAGCTTGTCCTGAGCTTTCTTCTGCATTTTTCCTCTATTTTAAAATAATATTCTACTTTAAAAACTTTGAAGGAATTTTAAATTACTCATTTTCCTCTATCTCAAATACTGATAGGAAATTCTAGCCCTACCTTAAGCATTTGAAAAACTGCACTATTGTCATGCATTTATTCAAAGCTTTAACAAGTGAATATAAAAAGAATTTTTTTAAAAAATCCTTTCAATCTCTCTAAAATAAAAGCCAATTACTTCTTAATCCTTTTGATTAATGATCTTTTTAGATTAATAATATTTTAAAAGTTTCTAAAAAACCTTCTGAATATGGACAAAAGAAGCAGTACTAGAGATAACAACAAATGAGAAGCAATATCCACTGTCAAAACATCATTTCTGGCATACATACACTGCAACTCTTAAATGCATAACGATAACAACTTACTTACAGTGAATTTTATTAAAACAAAGTATTATTAAGCTACATTAATTCAAAACCTTGTGATTATGTAAATTAGAAGAAAGTAATGATAAAACAAGGATTTGTATGACAAAATATAGATAAAATGAATGAAAAGCAGACTTGTCTGTGCTAATTAGCATGACAATTCAAGGCATTTGATATGGAAAACCAAAATGCATTGTATAATGATCTATTCATTCTAACTATAACAGTATGCAAAAAATTACAATAAGTTAATGAGTGAAAAAATAAACATCCTCTCATATCCAAATCTGAGTACTGAATGAAGACTGAATAGAGGGGATTTGTTTGTTTGGATTTCTCTTCCATCTTTGATTAAGCATCACTAAAGGGTATTAAAGTGACAATTACTCGCTGACTTCAATGCTTGAGCAGGAGTGAAAACTGAAATGCCAACAGGGAGGCTGCATTTAGCCATGGCCAACAGAGTACTACATTACCCAGTAATGTATTCTCCAACGATCTATGTTGCTTAATGGATTATACTACCCATTTTGGCCAACGGGTGCTTTTGTGGTTTGGGTTTCTTTTTCCACACAGATATGAACACAGAGTCAGATATGAACACAGAGTCCATTTTTTTATTTTCTTTCATAATACGTTAGAAACATTTTTTTAACGTACTTTGGACTTCTAGTCACAAATGGGAGTCCATATCTACCGATTTATTTATGGATGTTCATATGTATAAAAGAGCTAAATTCATTGAACTGGTAAAGGACATTATGTTTTAATTAGTGTTTGGGATGAAAAGGAGGAAGAAGGATGTATGACAATTTACTGGAATTTAGTGGTAAGGCAGAGCTGTAGCAAGGCAGACCCTTTGTTTCAGTTCATCAAAACATCTCTGCCGAAGTTTTAGAAGTTTAAGGATCCAACTAGACCACACCATTAAATGTTTGTCTACCATGTACTGTACAGTGTCTTGATAAAAACAAAACATGATACACTGATATCTTAGCCTGCCTGGATGTTGGTGCACATGGAAATGCTCCTGCTTCCACATAAATCTGCTAATAAAAACTTGCATTTTACTTAGATTCAAATGAAACATACCAGCAGCAGAGCTAAAATGAAACAAAGGGTATTTGTTATCTTCTCTTATCATAGTGAAACTCATGGAATATAGGTAATTTCAAAGGATATTTTTGAAAGACACCCAGAATTTAAAGATAACAATTTTGCTATTCTAGGGACTTAGTACAAATTGCTTTATTGGATTCTAGAGAATATTAACAAATCTTCAGTGAAAAAAGATGCTTAAACTTCATTCTTCAGCTTAGTCTAAAAAATCAGTCGCAAGTTTCTCTCTGAAAATTCTGTAATCATGTAGGTATCTTGATAGAAAAGCATTACATGAACTTGTGAAATCTGCAGATTGCAGAGGACTTTATACAGTTCTAAGGAAGTCTCAAAGGCTACACAGAATGTATGACACTGTCTAAAGGTTTTGGAATAAATACATAGACCTCTATAACACTGTCTAAAGGTTTTGGACTAAAGGTTTTCTTTAATGGTTGTGATAACTTTTGTTAAGATTTACATATGGGAGTTTAGCTGGAAGAATGTGTTGGCTATGCCATGCAAAAATAAGGATTCAGGTTTTGTAGTTGCTATAACCATAGTTTCTGACTACCAAATAATACCGGTCTAAGCTACCGCAAGTCATAAACAAACAGGATTTTTAAAAAAAGATGGGCTTGAACAGGTAGGAAAAATATCTTTCCTTTGCTCTACAAGATAATTTATTTTATTTCCTGGATGTGATGAAGTCAGAAAAAGCATATGGATACACAGGTCCCCACACTTTGTCAGGTCCTTCAAGAATCAACAGTCATCCAAATACTGAAAAATTGAAATTAGGCAAGGTTTTACTTTATTTCCACCACCTTCAGAAAGTATCAGTGAAAACATCACCCTAGTTAAAGCTAATAGAAACTTGGTGACAAGAACGCCACATCCTGAGTGAATCTCCATGCCCTCCTGAAGCCTGAAGGCTTTCCTTCATGCTCTGCAACTCCAGATTACAGCCTAACCATTCTCCATTTCATGATCACAACCGAAGCTTAGTTTTGGCATGGCACATTAGGATACACAGCTATTTTAATATTAAAAGTCTTATTGCATTAGTCTAATTTTTCCAGATGAGAGCATAATTATTGGCATAAAAAGGAGAAGCCAGTGAAAAACAGATTATGGAGCCAGCTGTCAAACATAGTCATTAATATACTTGGTCCCTTCTACTTGTAGCAGTCACTGGTCTAAATTACACATACAACATTTCTGAAACAGGGATACAACAATTCATTCTGTAGCACAGATTCTTGCAGATATCTGCCTCATTAGGCTTGCAAGATAGTAGTTTTTCATACTTAAAAATGAATAAAGATTTTGAACTGTATGAAGAAGTAATAAACTTTTAATGGGCTAGAGATATTGTCATCTGATCTCTTTCACTGAAGTATGAGACTGACTCCTCTTAATTAGTGAAACTACATATAGAAGTGAACCATAAATATAATTTTAAATTGGACAAATAGCAACAAAATTTTTGAGCTTTTGCCTTGGTACAACATGGAGAACAACCTGACTAATCAGCAGGAAAAAACAAACTACAGCAAAGATAGTAGAGTTCAGCTCTTATGTTAAATCAAACATGTTGATCTACCGGGGACTAAAAAGACAGTCTAATAGCAAAAAATTACCTTTTATTTGTCATTTATAAACCCCACATCTCCAATAAATGTACCTGCATGCTGGACTTCTCTAAGGATACAGAAAACCTAAAATGCTAAGAGCAATCAAAATACTAAAAGCTTCAGAAGGCATAACTTATGACAATTGGCTAAAGAAATGAAATTTGTAAAATAAAATTTTAAAAAAAGACAGAGTAGAGGAAAAACACAGGATATCCTAGCAGAGCAACAGATTCACTGAGATTCAGAAAATTTTAGGCATAATGTCTGGACAGATATTTTAAGTCTATACAATTCTATTGCAAAGAATTCATCTAGATCTTGAATGTGTCTTGTGGTCTTACTTATATAAAGTACATGAAATGGAGATCTAGGACTTTCAAGCAGTGTCAGTGTAAGCAATCATTCACCTAACAGAACTCAAAGTGAAATGTTTGAGATTACCTGATTAAGTGGAGCTAGCTGTCAGGACCTGATTGGCTTGACAGCACTTCAACTTCATTGCATTCTAGATATCCCTAATATCTAACTGTATCAGTATTTGCAACTGGTTCTCCTTGTTTTGTAATAGTTTTATGAAAATAAGTGCCTGTTACTGGTCTTCTACAGAGAACATTTCAATTGAAAGTTTAAAATAAGACATAAAGCTACATCATTTCCTCCTCTGCTTTGTTACAATACACTAAACCTAATTCCTTAAGGTAGGTAAACATAAGCTGAACTTAAACTAAGTGGACAGCCTAGTAATGGGACTATTTCCTCATCCAAAAATTAATCAGTGCCTTACATGGCAGTGGTCACAAAGCCTATTTGCCATCGCCTGTGCACAAGAGCATGTTCTGAGGTATACTACCAGTACATTTGTGTGTCTGTGTATGGGAGAAGGAGAACAGGGCAGTAGCTTCTGGGGCAAGAGAATTCAAAAAATTGAATTATGACTTGGTTGGGAGGCATACGAACTCCATCAGCCAAGGAAAAGTCCCAACTCCATAGTAAGGAACAGCCTGGAAGTCTAATACAACTCTGCTGCAATGGGGACTCAAAAGCTGGCTAACTCTGCTTGGCATTGCCCCTTCTCCTCCACCGTTTCTGCTTCCCCATCAGAGATGCTACTCCATTATGTATCAGCACAGGACTATTGCTTTTCTGCCCAGATAGTTCTAGAAGCTGAGACCACCAGAATCACTGCAAAGAAAGCAAGCTCAAAGTACTGTATGATAGCAGGCCTCCAGCTGCCTCCCTGCACTCCCCAGGCTGTCAGCATG
Source organism: Phylloscopus collybita (assembly GCA_027886175.1). Lineage (NCBI taxonomy): Eukaryota > Metazoa > Chordata > Aves > Passeriformes > Phylloscopidae > Phylloscopus > Phylloscopus collybita. Next base: position 41,016,249 of record JAJNNQ010000006.1, on the reverse strand, counting down.
TTCCCCGATCATGAAGACATTCTGGGCTGTGTCAGCCAGTTCATTTATTTCTACTCAACTCTTCTAGATAGATACAAACTTTTAAGGGCACACAGCCACAGAATAGGCAGAATGTCTGAGCTCTGGAGATTCAACTCCCCAGCTTGTTGTATCCCAAGTAGGGAACATAAATGTATGTATATAAAAACTGAACATGGAGCAGCATTACAGATCAGTGGCTTAGAAACCTTGTGACCCTGAGAATCACAATTCCTTCTCTCTCTTCTCCATCTGAAGATCTAATTACCACAGCCTTTGAAAAGGTTGAGCTTAGGAACCCAAGACTGAAAAGGACCACTGGAAGGGTGACTGCATTCAGTTTCACCTTTACTGCCAGCAACCAAGTGATAGATGACTTGCTCAGAAATGTTCACAGAATGTGCATTTCACATGACAGTACAAATACATTTTTTTCCTATAACCTGTAACAATCAAACTGTAGTAAAATGAACAAAATAACAATTAAATCCAAATGCAGACAAGAAATAAAACTAAGTTAGTAACAAATATTTTAGGTTCCTGTAACAATGAGAAATTAGGTAAATAAATGGAAGTTACACAGCAAACTCATATCACAGGAAAAATAAAGCAGGATACAACACATCATATGGGGATGCAACCCCTTCTGTCCTACTCTTTCTGATAGTTTAAGGCTAAGCAGGACCCAGCCATTAGGCACTTCACATTTTCACTACAATAAGGCTGCTAATCACCTGAACAGTTTGCCTGTGTGCAGCCAATATTTTATTAGAAGACCAAAAAGTATGTCAACAAGCTAAGTCACAACCCATAGAGTAAATGCTGACCTTAACATAAGCAAAAAGACCCCTAAACTATGATATTAAGGCTTCCTTTCCCAGCTTCAGAAACTTTGTTCTGTAGTACAACCCCACCAATAAGTAAATATAGCAACCGACATCTAAAAATATCAAAGCATTACTCCCTTGTTCCCTCTTGTGTGCTTGGTTAGTTTTTCCAGAATTTCACCTCTCATTGCTGCTTGAGAATATTTTTATAGTGCCTCATCTAAATTTATTGAGATAAACACATGTGAGAAACACATCACTCTCCTGCAGCTTAACATATCATCTTCCTTGCCTTTGTAACTAACACACTTTTAACTGGTGGTCAATACCAAAATCTAGAAAACAGATGGCTCTCCTATCCCTGCTTGCTTGGCTGAGAGAAGACACATGTGATTGATTAAAAGAGCATATACACCCTTTTAACTTATGTAATTGATAAAACATGACCTAGATCAGGAGTTGCATGGTTCTATTTAATTGCTTTAAGACATATTCCATAAGGACATCTTCCATTCTGAACCGATAAAAACATGAACTGAAACAATACAATTCACCTAATTCATAATCTTAAGGTGAAAAGCTCATGTCTGGTGACATCCAGAACTGAGAGGGGTTTCATTTTCTAAAGGCTTATAGGCTTAACTATAGCAACTGTTGAGAATCTTAGCTGATACCTGAATTTACATTTAATTCTAAGTCATTCCAAGTAATTTGTTACTAATAGTGGGTTTAACAGCTGTTTATGTAAATCATTATGAAAGCCTTTAAATTACTGGATTTATTCAAGTCTTTCGATTCTTTTTTAATATTCAAACCAAAACGGATTATAATCTGTTTATCCTCTTTGTCAAGGTGCCTGCAGAAAAAGAAAAATAAAGTCAGTCATTTCTGTGTGAAACACATAGTGCACAATGATCCTATAAAAGGCATAAAAAATAGGTAAGTGAATCCCTGCTTCTAGTACAATATGAAATAGTGAAATAGGAAACTGCAATTAATGAATCAGATGTATTACCTATGAAAACACTTAAGTATATTCCGAAGCTTTCACTCTCCAGGAAAGAACTCAGTCACACAAATTTCAGTGATGTACAGAAATACAGAATGTTTCAGCCTCAAAGTAAACTCCAACAAGTATAGTTGTTAAAAAAAGTATGTAAAACTTTGTGTTGCCTACTTAATAACCCCATGGCACTTGAGTATTTTCACTTTATCTCACATTCAAGAAGAGTAAACCCAACGAGATTTTAACATATTCTTAAGAAACCAGAGGAAATAGATTTGTTTGGCATTAAGTAGGACTACCAATAGGCAGTTAATTTACAGTTGTTTAAAAAACTGGACATCCATATATATATATATGTACGTATAACACCATATATCTGCTTTGGTGTATGCCCAGATAGCATTTAATTAATTTTAAAAATGTATGCGAAATTAATTGTGTTCTTCAGACTTTCCAGGATTCAAGTCTAGTTACAGAATTACACCTTAGTAATTACATCCAAGTTCATTTTTCTCAATAGGTAAACATCAGGTTTGTAGGAATGTAATTAATTACTGGTGTTCATAGTTACTGCATCTCAGCTACAATATGCTTCCCACAACTCTAAAGTTACTGAAGTCCTCATAACTCAAAGCCAGCTTCAAATAAGTAATAAAAATAGTAGCAAACAAAAAAAATCAATTGCACAACTCTCAATATCAAATTTTCACTCCCTTTCAAGAAAAAAAAAACCACAATCCAACAACAAACCAAATACTGGTGAGTCATTAGATACACGTATGCAAGAAGTTCAAACAAAACTTAGATTGGCATCTTCTCTTACTTAAGTATCTATCTATCTGTTAACTATGCTACACCATGAATTAAAAGTTGCTTGGACTTTTACTTCATTTCATTCTGTTAGTAAAAAGACTTAGTCATGCAGAATAAACCTAAACAGTTGTCTATCTTGGGAAGATTTTCCTGTGTTTGAACATAGCTTTGAAGAATCAAGTAAGCTAACATCACACTGATTATCACTGATGAGCCAGAGCAAAGCAAAGAAAATTGAGGTCATCAGCCTGTCAGCAATGTGAGTCTTGAAATGTGTACCATTGGATTTGTAAGCCAGACCATTTAATCCTAAAAATGTTCAGCTTCTGTATTACACTTTTATTTTGTGGGCTACCTTCATACAGATTGCCTATAACTTATTCCACTTTAAATACTCAAAAGTTTTGTGAGACCCTTGTTTTCTCAGATGAACTGGGAATTTACACATAAAAATAGTGATTTTTCTCCCCTTTTTAGGAGGCTAGAAGCAATGGAAGTTGTGACCAAATACTTTTTTCTAATTAGAACAATAAATCAAGGTAACAAGAAAAAGCTACATCCATTGACTAACAAATAAAGGTTTTACTCTGGCACCATAGATACAATTAAAACACAGCTTTTTAGAATATCTGCTAATTAGAAAGTTGATAAATCTACCTTATGTACTCCTGTTATACAACATGATTACCCATCCTCTTTAAATATTTGTCACAAGTGTATACTCTTACAGCAGAATCATATTCTTTCCTAGGACAGCACAACACTATCATTATAAGTATTGAAATTACTATTTTTAAAATTCCTTTTAAGAGGTTAACACTTTTTTTGACATACTATATTTAGGATTTTACCTCTATTGATTCTAGTTATGCTCCCACCTAAGTGTGCTACAAAAGAAACTATAAACATTTGCTGGAAACAAAACTGGAATAGACTTGTTGCACAGTGTTTATTGCAGAAACAAAACAGCCGTGGGCATTTTTAATACTTATATATTGTAAGGTTACAAAAAAAAATCTGAAGGTTCAGGAGCCATTTTCTTAAATCTACACAGGAACCAATTTCATGACTACACATGGAATTTTTAAGAGGTATTGAAGGTACTGCACACAACCCTTTTCCTAGCCTACACAGACAGGGCCTAAGCAGCACTATCATTAAAGAATGAGACGAGATAGAAAGAGAAAACCAACCCAAAACTCAAAAAACTTTGTTTGAAAGTCAAGTTTTATTATTCAGAAGGTACAAGTAAAGGCCAAGGATGTTTTATTTGTCTTCTTATTTCCCAAACAGGAGAGAGTGTGAGGAGAATTCTGTGTCTACATTTCACACAAATGTAGGGTGAGTGTACTTGCAAAGGACAGGTTTTGGGGGTAGGTAAGATGCTTATTAAGGGTACATTAAAATTCAAATATAGCTATGTGACACCTACAGTTAAGGCTTTAAAAGCCCCCACTAGCTTGCTAAAATGGTGAAGCATTGCCAATTCAAATGAAGGCACTGTTAGGAAAAAAGAATTGCTGCAAGGCCTACCTACAAATGAGACAGGACTTCCCCTACGTGAAGCTGCAGCTAACCCACTGCCCTCACATAGAACAGCACAGCAGTACCCATCTTCAACTCAGTTTGTCACCTTGGGAGCCTGATACAGCTCTTTTCATGTCTGCCTCTGCAACTGGTGCTTCAATGATCTTGATGCCCACTGGAGAGCTACCTGCATGAAAAAATACAAAAGAGAAAACTGATGAGGTAAGTGCCCTCCTTCCCTCCCAGCCGCCCAGTAAAAATCGGATGTTGTGTCCATGCAGGAAGATTCTGCTTCAACTTAAGAACAGTCCTGTTTCTTGAACTTCAGAACTTCTTGAATGCTTCAGAAAAAAACCACACAACACCCAAACCAGCCTTCAATTAACCATTCTTGCACTCAGCAACCTGTAAGAGATCTCCTCCTTCCTCACAAGATTTTTTGGGAGATTTTTTTCTCCCTATTACTTCACTCTTCCCTCACAGTTTTACACAGACTTACACCTTTTTGCTTCAACAACAGTCTGGTGGTAATATTACCCCTGTAAATCTCTACACAGGCACACAGAAGAGACACTGTCTAAAGCGTCAACTTGGGAGCAGCTCTTCTGTCTTTTCCGCCAGCAGCATCAAAAGGGATTGAGGAAACACAAAATAGGTCTGGTTGGAAGGGACCATCGTGGGCCAACCTCCCTGGTTAAGCAGGGTCACCCCAGAGGACACTGCACAGAATTGCATCCAGATGGTTCTTCACTATGTCCAGAGAGGGAGATTCCACAACCTCTCTGGGCAAGAAAAGCTGTTGTGCAAGAGAAGAGGGCCCAAGAGAAATGGACTTTGCTTAAAAAGTAGTACAAGGCAGACCAAAGGTGCCGGTGGCCCGCCCCGCCCCGGGGTGCTGTCAAAACCGCCGCCCGTCCCCACGCGGGCTGCATCTGCCTCGGCTCCCGCTGCGCTCCGGCTGCTCTACCTCGCCATGGCCGCTTCCTCCTCCTCCTCCTCGGCGGCCGCGCTGCGCCCGGTCACTCACCTGATCTTTGACATGGACGGGCTGCTGCTGGGTGCGTAGCCTGAGCCCCTCTCCCCTCCACGGCCGGGCCCCCGCTCCGCCCCGCGCCGGTGGGCTCCACAGCACGGCCAGGCCCGGCCCGCTGCCCGGACAGCGGGGGCCGTAGCTGGCGGCGGGCAGCCTCCTTCCCTTCCTTTCCCTCTCCGCCTCCCGCGGCTTGAGCGGCCCAGGCTGTGGCTGCTCATTCACGGCCTCCTCACTCCGGGCGAGCAGCCAGAACGCCCCGGGCGGCGCTGCTAAAACCAGAGTGAAGGGATTAAAGCAACAGGAAACGAATTAATTCCTTCTCCTCCTTCCGCTACTTGCTGCCTTTCCGGGGCAGATTTCGCCTTAAAGTAACAGACCCGGGGCTGAGCGTGAACGGAGCACTTGCTCTGGCTGGCGGAGGGCTGGGCGAGGTTGGGCAGAGTGGTGCTGAAAGCCAGGCAAAGCGGGTTTGTGTGTGTGTAATCCTATAATCCAGAACCAGTATTTTAATTTCATTCTTAGAAGTTTCAGGTAGGCGGTTTTTTAGTTACTACTGCTCTTTGTCAGAAAGCTGGAAAGCTGCTTCACACAGACAGTATTCACCTTAACAGGACAGTATTGGTAATGATACATGTATGTGATTTCTTCTAATTAAAAAAAAAAATTACATGTAAATTGTGTATTGTATTTCAGAAATCTTTCAGCTGCAAGAAATTAGACTGAAAATACTCAAGTATCTTCTAGTACAGAGGAGTAAAAGTGACACTACCTTTGTAATTTTCATAATGTGCACTTCGTTTCAGAGGACTTAAGTATGTTTCAGCCTCTGAATACTATGAAACCTTGAACATTTTTGGTGAACCTGTCTGTTTCATGATGAGCAGTGACCCTTGGGCGGCAAAAAGGCAGTCAGGCTTTCCCAAGATTCCTAAATGTTTCAAGAAATTTGGAATAATTTGGGGGAAAGTATGCTAAAAGGCACAAATTAGATTCATTCTGCCCAACCTATCTACTGTAAATCTTCTGAATGAGACAAATGATCATATTGATATTAAGAACCCCATAACTTTCCACTGGGCATCAAGATCATTGAAGCACCAGTTGCAGAGGCAGACATGAAAAGAGCTGTATTGACATAAGAACCCCACAATTTTCTCAGGAAATTTTTTATGTGTCACATAGTGTTCATTGGAGGTGATAAAATGAATAACATGCATATTTCAAGAAGCTACAGAAATAGGCCCAAAATTGCTTCCTTTCAAAGAACAGAAATAAAAGTTTTGGTATTGGGTATCTATTATTACTAACTTTCTAAAGTGCCCCCACAATTGTTGCAATTTTTTAGAATCTGAAGTGTCAGGTTTTGCAAAACTTTTTCCCAAAGTAGTGTCTGCAAATGTACATGACTATTTTTAGATGTTTTCACCTAAACCCAATGATTTTCTAGAACAAATATAAATTGATCTATAAATTATGAGAAAAATTGAGCATTAAATTCATCTGATGTAACATGCCATGAACTTGCTTTCTGTAATTGACATACTTGCTTCTGAGTAAGGGTATCATCTGATAGAAAGATTTCCAAAATCTTTGTGAGTATAAAATCCATCAATGAAGTCTGAGGGGTTTACAAGCTTCTTGACTTTGGAAACAATCTAAGTATTACCCTATAGAAACTGCATCCTGTACTTTACTCGCGAATGGGTGAAAGTGTTGCTGAGTTTGATCAACTGATATTTTATTTCCCCCCTCCCTCTCTAACATAATTGAGACTGATTAAGTTGTCCTTGAATCCCACCTTGATATATCAGCTTACTTTTAATACTGAAGTTACTGCCTCTGAACTGCCTGTGGAAATACTTCAACCCTTTCATTGAGTCCTTCTGTATCGTTTCAAAGGTTATCTAACACCGTTTTTTCCTAATTGCATTTCTAATCAATGCAATCTATATCCTTCTTTTTTTTATTATTACCTAATCTTTTCCTTTGAGCTCTTGGATGAAATCTTAGGGGTCTTGCCTGTTCCAGTTGTCAGAGATTTAGCACTGTAAAGCAATGCACTCACTTAGTAAGTGAAGTATGTGACACCACCTCTAGATATCTCATTTTTAATAATTAAAATTAATTTTTTGTAAAGTTTTTTTAAAGTTTTTTATAGGAAACTCCCACTGTAAGAGACTTAGTGCTCATGTACAGCATTTGCATCCTGTTTTGTTATACATAGAATACTAGAATATCTCAGGTTAAAGGGACACATAATGTGAATGACTGAGGCACAGACACAGACCAGCAGGGAATCTGAATCATTTGCTCAAAGAAACGAGCTGGTTTTATAGACTTTTCCAGGCACAGTATTTCCTTACATGGTAATTCTCACTACTTGACATATCCCAAGTTGCCACATCAGCAACACGCTTTCTAAATGCCCTTCTATGGGGTGATCATGTGCTGTTCACTCCTCTGTCAGCTTCTGGCAGGCTCCTCTCCCAAGGGCTCTGCATGTGACACCTCCTGCCAAGGTCAGGTCAGCCCTGTGCCACCATGTGCTCCTTTGTGCCACCGTGTGCTTCTGCAGGCACGTGCCACAGCCGGCAGCTCAGCTCCATCCCATCTCTTCCCAAACCATAAAGATTATTGAGTCCAGCTCCTTACAGGACTTCTGAAAACTAAAACAGAGGACTAAGAGCCTTGTCCAAATGCTCCTTGAACTCTGACAGCCTTAGTGCCATGATGACTGCTTTGGGGGAGCCTTTTCCAGTGACTGATCACCCTCTCATGCAGCTTCATTAATTAGCATAGTTGATTAGTGGTGCACTGTGTAGTAGAAACCAGAGGAAAAGGAATCACTACATCTTAATTTTTGTTATACTGCTGTACTTTCTCAAAAAAACCCCCAAAATAAACAACAACAAAAAAATGCAACAAAAACCCCCGGCACTTCAATTAAAGCATTACATTTCTTACGTTAAATTTCTACTTGATTCTCTACAACAAATAATAACATTAAATGCTCAGAATAGTAGATTGCTTTTTCTTAAAATGTGGTAATCTGTTCCTACAGAAGAGTACTGCTCTAACAGCTAGTATGTGCTATAGTCAAAATTAACTACTTATGTGTACACTTATCCAACACATAGTACAGGGTTAAGAGATAATAATACCACCACCACCACCCCCCACAGCAGAAACTAGATGTATTTGATACCTAAATAAGTCCTGTTGTTACAGTTGTACAGTTTGGATCCTGGCATTTTAGCGTATTGTAAAAACATACAACATCAATGCTAAAGATAGAGAAGGAAAAACTATTTAACTTGTACAAAATACACACCTAGAGTAACGCCCCCCAGGATCTATCTTATAAACCTACTGCATAGGTTTCTTTTTAAGCTATGAGTAATGGTTCTGTTATATAATTGTAGCCAACAGCTACCGTGCTACCAAAACACCAATAGAATTGGACTGAATGTTGCCTTTGTTGATCTGTGCTTAAACTTACAGGGGGCTGAAAACGTTTAAAATTCTCTGCAAGCTGCATGTATAATATTAACCTTTCCCAACTGACAAATAAACTTAGGAAAAAGATAAGATGTTTCTTGGCATTGTGCTTAAAGCTGAACTAGAGCTATGTTAACAAGCAAAGAACATGACACTTTAGTCTAGGAAGTTTAGCCATGTATTTATTTTTGTTTAAATTTCTGCTAGGAGTAGGGATTGTTTTACGTAAATTATTTTCCTTGCCAGTGCCCCTTAGTGTTGGAAAACAGTATCTTTACATGAGATAAGTCAGTGTGTTCCAGTATGAGAGATGGTTCCTAAAGCAGCTTAGATATCCAAGATACTTTCACCGTAACTCAAAGTCATGTTGCACTGTACAGGCACAGATTTGCCAGCTTGTGACCTTTTCTAGAGGCATGAAAAGTAGTTAAGGCAGCTGGGATCAGAAGTTGTGGCTTTTATAGCTGCTGTCTCCTTTGTGTGAAGACCACTGTGTTTTGTGCCACTTCTATGACACTCCTGCATGGTTGGCCAGACAGGTCATCTCTGGTCTATAATATAGAAGAAATTAGCTTGCGACTTAAGCATTAGTTAAATTTGTTGCAGTGCTGTGAGATTCACAAGAATTCCAGCATGTTTTCTTTCTCCGCAGTGTTACTTACTCATTGTCACAAGGTCAGAAGTCAAAAATGTACTCTTACATTCATTTTATTGCACAAGTTGCCTAGGAGATGGCTGTTACAAGAAAACTGATGAGAATTCCACACTGGAGTTTGCTTATGTGCATGCTTTTATTTAAAACAACTTCCTATTTCTTCTGCATCCAAGCAAATAACACAAATTCAATTAAACATCAGCCCTCTCTAGATTGGTCTATGTTATGCCTTAAGTGCAGGAATTAATCTTCTTAGGCTATAACCTGGCAATCTTTGTAAGCCCATTTTCTGCTTCTGCATAGTGGAAACTTACTTTCTTGTCATTTTCACTTTCCATCTGATTTTGGGAACAAAGAGGGAAGGGAAAATACTCTCTTGCCCCTGTGTTCAGTATTTGTAATTCATTGCAAAACTAAAGAGATTAAGGATATTAGATTAAAATACCCTATAGATGCTTCATGAGCAAATCTTGGACCTAAGTAAAAAAGCTCCTCATTGGCAATTAACTAACCATAAATACAGTAAATAAGATTTGCCATATGCTTGAAAGCTAACATTTTAATTTAACAGCAAGAAAAATTTTGGCAAGAACATAACAAACATACTAACCCAGAGTCTGACTTCTGTTATTCCCTTGATTGATTTGCAAATTGTCCATCCACATGGTTGCTTGTTGTTGTTTGTGGTTAGAACAATCCAGAATCAGAGCTAAGTTCAGCATTCAACAGGGTGGGGGGTTTTGTGGCTTTTGATTTCTGTAGTAGCTACCACATTTCAAAATGCCATGGGCAGCACTAACAATGATACTTTTTTCTTCTTGAGAAATTAACTGAGGAATGCTCCCAAGCCGAAAGATCCATGATTTGATTTTAATATTGCACAGAAATTAAACACAAATGCAGTGTATTTTTGGTTTTTATTTATTAGTTGTTCCAGATGTAAAACATTTGGTTATAAAGTAAAAAAAAATTAAAAAAAAGAAACTGCATGCCAAACAAGTTAATCTAAAAAGTTTTCTAATTTCCCATTTAATAATGTGACTTTTGTTTTCTGACTGTTACACACTTGTAATTGTATAGAGAGCCTGCAGTAAGTGGAGAGGTATGTTTTGAAAATGCTGGGAGTGTAAAGGTTCTGTTTAGTGCTTTTAGAGGTGCATATAGCAGTTTGACCATTTATAAAAATTAGTCTCTTCCTATGCCTAAAAGCAGACTTTCAAGTCTGTTTGTAGATGATAAGGATTTGTTGCATACATAAACTGTTTTGTGTATAAAGTTCCAATTATTTTGCTTTGAATATAAATAATAATGTGTCATAAATGGAACAGAATTTCACAAAGAAAAGGTGCATAGAATTTTCCATTATAATAACACAATTTCTAGCTGCTGTATTCTAGTTTTCTTCTTACTTAGGAAGAAAAGTAGCATTAACAACCCTGGATTTATTATTCTACATACTGGCAGCAGTTGCACTCTGTACCATCTTGGACCCAGCTCGGCAGCTCTTGTTCTGAGTAGCTGTAATTCATTCATGTAGCCTTGTTGTGAGATGGCTAATTGAGCTCTTGAGAGTGGAATTTTTCAGAACATCTTAATTTGTGCAGGGCGGTTTCTGGTCTCTGAATTCTGCTGGTATATTTTCTCTGAGGCACAATCCTGCTCTTGAATACTGGTATTTATACTTCTAATGGAGAAGGAGCGGGGTGATTGTGGTTGTTACTATTTTTAACATTTTTCTTTTATATTTGCAACAGACCTTAATGGAGATGATAATTTTCAAACTATGATGATTGCTCTTTTTAAGACCAGGAACTATGTTAACTAAAAATACAAAATAAATTAAGCCAAATATCTTTTCCTTTCAAACTTTATTGCATTCATTATGGACATCTTTGGCAAGAAGTAGATACTGCTAGTGATTATTAGATACTGCTACTCCTATTATGTGTTTACGTACATCTTTGTATTGATACTAATTTCCTCCACAAGACTACCGAGAATTATATAACCAAGATAATTTTTGTGACTTACAATGGTTCTCTCAGAGGCTCCTGACCTTGACTTATCCCTTTCCACCCTCCTTTGATAATAGTAATGAAAAAAACCATTGTTCTGACCTAAGGTTTGTTGAGGTAGTGTTAACCTTCATCAACATTTTTTTTGGTACTTAGAGGAAAAGCTATCCTGTATTTTTTTATCTCTGTTTTTTGCTTCCTTTGCTTTAATAACTGGTGAAGAATGTATCTTTTGTGGCTCTTTTTTTTTTTTGATGACTGAAAACTTTTTTCAACTTTTTTTTTTTTGGCAATATTTTGTTTCTTGAAGGTTACATACCTTTTGGACAGTATCAATTGTTGCTGTCTCCATGTATGTTTTCTGTTCTTGTGCAGCTTTTAGTAATTTTTTAATTCCTCTTATAATGAATACTATATTCAGTAGTTTCGCAGTATATCTGATGCTGCATTTTGGAAAAACTTTTGTCTAAGTGTACATTGCTCTTTCTCAAGTACTTTTCCAAGATATTTTTATATATAATAGCTGGTTTCTTTTTAAAATGTATTCTTACTTTTCTTCCTCCTTCCCTTTAGTGAGATATGACATATTGTTGTAAAAGTCGTCAAATACGTACTGATAGACTGTGTCTCACGAAACAAGTTTATTTCTAGTTCATAAAATATTTCCTTTGGGCACTGTGGTAAGAGATAGGATATAATTGAGTTAATATGGCATACACCTGCAGAAGCACATGGTGGCACAGAGAGGCTTGTCTCCACCTGACCTTGGTGGGAGGAGGTGTCACACACAGAGCCCTTGGGAGAGGAGCCTGCCAGAAGCTGGCAGAGGACTGAACAGCGCGTGATCACCCCATAGAAGGACATTTAGCAAGTGTGTTGCTGACATGGCAACGTGGGATGGGTCACCTAGTGAGAATTAGCATGTAAGGAAATACTGTGCCTGGAAATGTGTATAGAAATTTCTCTCTTTCTTTGTTATAAAACAAAGAAAGCTCATTTCTTTGAATAAATGATTCAGATTCCCTGCCAGTCTGAGTCTGTGCTTCAGTCATTACTTATGGGTTAGCACTCCAAAGATTGCTTTTTTCTCTGCTGTTCATTTTTGAACTGCCTTTGCCTGCGTGTGGTTCTTTTGGATAAGTTTTACGTACAGTTTGTCTCAGGGTAATGTGAGGCATTTGAGGGGAAAGCCCACTTTATTATTTGTCACTCCAGTCTTTCTGTTTAACATCTATATGAATTCATTTATGACCTTTGTAATTATATAATATGGACAGTGTTACAGTGTCTCATTCTTCCAGCTCATTAATGTGTGCTCACTGACCTGCTGTAATAGGCCCCGTGTCACCTTTGCTCTCCAGAGGATGGGCTCGTGCTAGGCCTTTGCAGCAGCCCTGTGCTTGCACGTGCTGCACTCGTGCACACTGGGTTTGCTGCCAAGCTGCCCAGCCCTGGGCATGGATTGTCTGCTGTGCATAAATATGAGGTCGCTCAGGTTCTCTTTTCACAGTGTCACCATATACAGAAAATAGCCTGTTTATGTCAGGACATCTTTTGGAATGTTGTGTCTTCAAAATTATGTTCTGCCTTTATTGCCTCATTCGTGTGTAATTTAAACTGACACCATGTACGTATTCAAACTAATAGAGTATACCTTTATTTGATTACTGACTAGTAATAAGTGTGATTATATTTTTTAGATTGGGATGTGTTATGAGTTTGACACTGGTGCTGGTCATTTGGGAACATTTCTAAGCAGGAGGAAAAAATTGTACTAGTACTAGAGAAATGAAGTGAAAGATAGTGTGTGTTTAATGAAAAAAAAATCAGGATTATAGTGTAACAGTTTGAAGTACAAGAAATTAATGGTTTAAGGTGGAGCACAAATATACTGAGACATATTTCATTTGAATAAATTCTTCTACGGTAAAGATATTTTTCTTTGTTTTGTGATTTATGTATGGAAACCTCCTTTGACCTGTCTCTCAGGGTAAAAGAGTATACTCATGCATGCCTGTCAAGTGACACGACCTTAGATAAAGTCAGCATTCTGCTACAAGATCATTATTACAAAAAATTACACTCTGTGAAATGGTGGATCTTTTCATGGTAGGGCTGATTCTTCTCTATAGCATTATATTATTACTGGACTAACAAAATGTTCTTTGCTTTATGGCTCAGGGGAGATGGAGCCATAAAGAACTTATCACAATGTAATAAATTTCTAGTCTTTAAAAATTAAAAACTGTGTTTCATGGGGAACATGTCTCAGGAAAATGAAAGTATTTGGGCCACTAAGGTATTGTAGTATATCTAATTGCTATTCTGCTGCCTAATAACTTGCACTGTTATTATTGTTGTAGATCATATTTTTATTATATTTATCCTTCTACCATTTTTAATTTGAATGTTTTCATTTTTTATGAATGAAAGCATCTAGGAGTAAATAGCAAGAAGTAGTGTTGCTGTTCTGGTTTTGTGTGTTCTAAAATGACAAATGTTTTATTGTCAGTTGATTTTGTATAGTTTGCTGTTTATCATGGCTTTGCTTTTTCAGAAAGGAAATAACTATTCCCCTTCATTCTTTTGCAACTTGTTATAGAGAGCAGGTAATTAGTATGTGGATTTAACAGTAACAAGATAAAATTCTAGGTTCTTAGGTTAAAAAAAAATTGCATCTTTATACCTCTTTTCATAAAGTACCAGTTGTAGTATTTTTTAATAATTAAAAAAAATAAGATTTCTATCTGAGAGATTAAAAAAAAGTTTCAGTTTTACTTGCTAATTGTAGTCAAAGTTTTAAAGAACTTTTGAATGTATGATTTGGCTGCCTATTACATGAGTTTTCATACCTTTAGAAACATCTGTATCTTTCAATAACCTCACATTGCACCCCTGCAAAGTTTCTGGGTAGCTGTGACTTGTCACACACAGCTCCCCTGCCCAGGCTGGACCCTGACTTGCCCTCAAAGGAGAACTTTCTGCAGTCTGCTGTGGCACTACTGCTCTCCAGACCGTTCCTCTCCTAGGGAGACCAGGATGGTGGAGAAGGGTGACAGTCTGCAAATATATTGGCATAAGACTTGAAATAACATATGGCATGAGTGTTTCTAGGTCTTAAGGTGCACAAATAGCCTGTTATTTCCAAAACCTCTACATTGGACCCCAAGGAGTAACTGCATTTATTAATGGCAGCATTTACAGTGTCTAAGAGTTTATACTTACACGTGCATGCAAATATACTTTATACAGCAGTTTTCATATGGCATCTTGGTCTCCCAGGGAATGTCTTAGCTTTGCTTGTTCCTTGGGAGGTGTCATAGCATTAGAATTTTTTTTTTTTAATATTTATTGTTAAGTTTTTTTCTAATATTGTGCTAAATTCGGCAGTTATCAGACATGGATATCATACCTGGGATATGCTATGTTAGTGTTGCTTTTGTCTCAAATACTTTTTATAAATAGAAGGTCTTTGAAATGTTCATTATAGTGTTAGGCTTTCTGTATTGTTAATTAATTTTTTGTTCTAGGTATCTGTTTCTTCTACACACTCTAGAACTTTTTAAATAATATTCCTTATGTTTGGAAATTTTCCATTGCTCCACAAAACCCTACAACTCCTGTTGAAGCTTTAGAGATACAGGGGGCATCTTTTCATGTGTGTGCATATATACAAAGGAGAGGATTCTTTCAATTTAAATAACTATTAAGATAATGAGCAGCTCTTCAGTAACTCTGAAGTTGTCAAAGAAAAATGCCTTAAAACATGTCAAAGATTCTTGAAAAAGTCTCTTAGCATAGTGGAGGGCTAACAGTAAAACTGGCTTGTAGGGCTTACATTTGTTGAACTAGGCTATGTTTTTCCCTAATCAAAACTCCTCTGTAGCAGGTACCTGTCTGCAATATACTGGTTAAAGTGCACTTGACAGAAATCCTCATTTTTCCCCTGCCTCTCCCATAGGCAATAATACAAGATGTTAAATTGTGTGTTAGCATGGATTTTCTCTCCTCATTCCCCTGGTTAATTGAGAAATGGCTCTATGTTCTAACTTAGAAGTTTCTGTTAAGAGGGGGGAAAAGAAAAAACAATATTCTTAAATTTATCAGAAAACTCCGGAAGTTATTGTCTTAACCCATTCAATTTTCTAACACTGTAGATCGACGTGGAATAGAATAATGTTTTCTTTTTCTTCCTTCTGTTATAATTGCAGTTTTCAGGGACTAATGTAAGTATTCCTGTTTGACCCAGATGTTTCTGTATTTGTATGTAATAATAAGATAAATAAGAAGGCATAGTACCTAATTTCCTCTGGGTACTTTTCAGTATTTTAGTTTACCTTTCTCTTCATACTGTCTTACATACTGAAATTGTGAGCTTCAGCTCTCTGCTTTACATTCTAATTGTATGTACTACTACATTGATAGTCTAACATTCCTAAGTATAGCTCAGGAGACTTAAAATATGAAAAATACTTTCAGTATCCATTCATTCTTTCAGGATTGGGTCTTACATGTGTTTTTCTTGTCTCATCCTGTTCCTTTAAAGTGTTCTTGTGTTGTGAATTAAAAACAGGCTTGCTTAAAAAAAAAAACAAACCCCAAACCTCTGTAAATTTAGGTTCAACTGAGATTTGATCTGATTTTCCTGTGGTAGCAGATTTGATAGTGCATATCTTTTTCTGAACACCATGTTCTTTATGCCATTCTTTTTCTTAGAGGTGAGCATCATAAAAATACATAATTCAGAAAGATTGTAATTATGACTGGTTACAAGGTGCCCAATGCCTAGGTAGTATCAGATATCAAAGGTGTAATATGAAGTACCTTACAGATTCCGCACTTTGCATGGGTAGAAGTAAAGGAATTGGATACAATATCCTATAGTCGTGTTTAAATAACACAACTAGCTACTCTCTTCCATAAAGCTATAAAAAAGTGGTATTGATAATGTAGGCCCAGAAGTGTAAATCATATATTCAACTAAATAATTCACAATTATCTATGATTACAGCTATGGTATAACTGTACTTAATCACAGTCTAATTCTGGAAAATATCTTGCCCATTTTAATTGTCTATAATGGAACCCTGGAAACAATTGCAGACTACCAAGGAAATTCTTTTTTCATAGAATGATGATAATGCAATTTAATAGCTTTAGCACTGACAGTGTAGATGCTTCCTATTTCCAGTTCAAGTGCTACTTAAGCTCCTCTGTGAGTCCAGTGTAGGGAGTTAAATTCTCGAGAGACATGCTAGATTTTCTATAATTAATAATTAGGGTAGAGAGTACTGTCAAGAAGAAATCCCTCTCCTGAAGAAAATGGGGGGGGGGGGTTTTGTGGGGTTTTTTTGTCTAATTTTACTTGTTAGTTGCAAAATGTTAAAGTTGCATGGAATACAGAAATGATGAGAGGCTGACAGCCCTGTAGCAATACCACCCTGATCTGTGTCAACCTAACACAAGAAGAAAATCTCCAGTCTCTTTGTTTATGACAAGGTCAATGACTAAAGCAACCCTTTGGATTAAAGAGTGTAGACAGTAGCCACAGTCAATAGTGCGTAGTTCTCTTTTCTCTGATTGCAATGTTCTATACAATTGGATTATTTTATTAATAGTTAGATTTCCCCTTCAGAAAATATAAGAAAAAAAGTATTTCTGCTTGTTTATGGATTACCAGGTTTGCATTTTTGTGCAAAGTTTTTAATCTCTTTGAAAACTACTATAGAGGTTGTTAGAAAGATGTGGCCTTGTAGAAAAGAGAGGTCTTTGGTTGACCAGCTGTTTTATTATTGAACTTGTACACCTCATAGCTATCTTTCCTTACATTCAGGAAACATGTAAGCTACCCTGTTTAACTGGTTATACAGCTCTAACTATATGCCTAGGAGGTGTTCTAACAGTTTAAAAACATAATGGATCAAAAAGTATAGGACTTTTTATCTAAAAGTCATTACGTTCAGTGGCTTAGCTGATTTATTCAGCAAATAAATCAGACGCTTTTCCTTTTGCTGATTCTGGAAGAAAGGCTACTGGATTTTTTTTCCTTCTTTAGTTTTTAGATAGAGTGAAGAAAGTTTAGGCTGTTTTTGTAAATAAAGTAAAAAAATCTCTTCTATCTGCTTATTGAGCATATAATTTCCCACCCTGTCTTTTGCAAGCACTGATACAGTAAAACTAAGCACACTCCAGTGCAGTAACTCCTGTGTCAGGCTTATTAAATTTCAGCCACTGGAGATTGAAGCTGTTTGTGCCTCAAGATGTAAACTTTGACCTCAGCTTGCAAAACTGAGGCAGAAGGGAAGAAAGATGGGGGGAAAATGGAATGACTTCTAGTTCAGTTCTCAGTATCTCTTTTTATTTTTATCACATTACTCATATGGAAGAATGAAATGATGGACTGAAATTTCTTGCACTCTTTGAGTCCCTGAACACATATTTTTTATTTCATTTAGTAGGATACACAGCAGTGTTTCTTGTAACTCTAAGCTGTCACACTCAAAACAGAGTCATAACATAGTATTTCCATTATGCCCTGAACCACTCTCTAGCAAAAGAAGATTCAGCCTCTCCCCTTTGAGATAGCTAAAAATATAACCCTAATAGCTACTGTCAGAGAGTCTCCTTCCAGCTTTCTATTTTTCCTGCAGTCCTCATGTGAATTGGGTTCACTGACATGTTAGTGAGATTCTTTCTCTGAACCTTTTCGTAATTACAGTATTCTTTCAGGATTGTAGTGTGAATAAGTTTTATGTCTTCTTATAAAACATCTCTGATGCTGTTTTATTATTTTTCCCCTGTTTTAAACAAGAGATAGTAGTACTTAGGTTAAATGGATTTTGATGTTTGAAGACCTTATGCTACTTTAAAGTTGTCATAATGTGCTAAAATAATACAAGGTCAGTTTGACTGAAGCATGGGAGTTAAGATTTCTTGATCATCTCCTCTTGCTGAGAAAATGACACTTTCTTTTAAAGCTTAGAAAAACTTTAAAAGCTAAAATATTTTACTTGAAAGTGGGTGCTGTATCCAGTACTTCAGCCTTTAGGGACCTGATCTGTGCCAAACTTTTAAGTGTTATCTGTGTCACTTCTATTACAATAAAATAATTGTGTGCAGTTGTTAGGATCTGATTATTGAGAGATGCCTCTATCCAAATTAAGGTGCAAGCAGGATCATATGCCAAAATCAATAGCATAGATTTTATTTAACACTAAAATGTGAAGTAGGAAGATAAAAATGAGAGGAGAGAGAGACAGACAGACTGACAGATTAAGCAAAGTATAGTCACCACCTGTGGATCCAGCAGCATCCCATTGGTCCTTCTTCCCCCTGGGCTTCTTGATGGTGAGTGTCCTCAAGCTGTTGAAAATTTTTCACTATTTATACATTTTAGCAAATGGAATTGATGTTTGTTGGCTACATAGTTCTCTTACTCTATTGGTTAAATGATTTCCTCACTTCTAATGCTAATTAATCCTATGCACATTCTTTCTGGGTTTTGAGTCAGTGGATTTCTTGAGTCAGTGGGTTCTGATCTCCCCCTGCCGGATTTAGTCTGAGCTGATTTTAGCAGTGTTGCTCAGTTGGTTTTCCTTGTCCATTTTTAGTGATACATTCTTCTCCTCCAGTTGTTTTTACCTCCCTCTAGTCTGAGATAACACTCAGACAATAGTACCACCTATATCTTTTCTCAAGTTCCCGTCAGGTGGCTTAATTTACAGTCCAGGTTCCAGGAATCAATGCATATTTGGGGGAGATGCCTTCAGTGGTTGCAGGTGAGCGATTGCTTCTTTACAGTTTGCCACAAGGGGCAAAGTCTTTCAGTGGTAACAGTGTTTGAGGCAGGCAACCATAATTTTTAAATTCTTACAGCAGCACAGAAATTGATGAAGTTTTTTGCAGATGAGTGTCCCTGGAGTGGTTTCTAACTGAGGTGATTTGAAATCCTTTCAAAGGTATTTTGCATCAGATATTTAATTTTGAAGTGTTTCTTCCGTGTCATACAGGAAGTGTAGTTGATGGCTTGTATTTGCTATTGTTTTCAGGACTCCTAATCAATCTGCATCGGCCATATTAAGTAGAGATTTTATATGATGAGAGGTAGAAATTTTCAGCAATAATTTTTATGACAGAAGGCTAACTTAAAATATTCTGGTAAGATTTTCCAGTTAATGGAAGTTAGCTCAATCTATTTTTCATTATATAACTAAACTAGTCGTAGTTTTAACTATAGAACTATAGTTAGAATTAATACTGATAACTTACTACTATAAATTCTATACTAGTATTACTAGGTGGACTAAAACATGTATGCAGAGAGGCTAAAGCTTTTCAGCAAAATTTCACATACATATTGGGAGGAAAACTATGCAGCTCTTCAGCAGCAGGACTGAGAATTAGTGTGTAAATGCTCATGAAGAGAATGAATGCTGTTAAAAATCTGTTTTTGTGTACTAAACTCTCTAAGTGGCAGTTTATTGGGGTATATTGTGACAAAGACCTAGTAGTACTGATACAGAATGAATGATTCCACTTGACTGCCCTAATTTCCTGTGAATAGACATTCCTTTTGCCATATGAGGTGTTCTCAGGGCGCAGCATCTGTCAGCCTGTGGTTCAGGTTCTGGAGTACAAATGGTATTTTAGCTCAGAAACACAAAAACATTGTGTGTTGAATGGGGCTGTGGGCAACCTGATCTAGTGAAAGGTGTCCCTATCCCTGGCAGGGGGATTGGAATAGGTTGCATTTGAAAGGTCCCTTTCAACCCAAACCGTTCTATGGTTTATGTACCTATCTCTCACTGCTTTCAAAGGGACTTAATTAAAAGTTTCTATGGCTGAGTATAAATTTTATTTCATCCTGACAATCATAAGGAAGCTGATTATATTCTAAAGCAAATTGCAGTCTTCCAGTATTTCTGTGCTTGTACCAGTGGTGTCGGGAAACAAAAAGACAGTTTGTAAACACAGTTCTCACTTTGGGTGGTCCTTCTCTGGACTGCAGGCTGTATTTGATCTAAGACTCAGTTAGGACTTGCCTCTGGCTGAGTCTTGAGGCAAGACAGCTCTTGCTGTCATGTGAGGCCTTTCAGTACTGAGAATTGCCCTCTCTTCTGATCCTCAGTCCCACATGGGAGTGAGGGCTGTTGTCACAAATGTTCAGGGAAGCCTCTGGCTCACCTGTGTTGAAGTCCTCTGTTGTGTTGGAAATTCCTTTTAGTGGTATCTATATAACGGGTTTGAATTTTCTTCTACAGTTTTCAAACAAACAGTCATTGCAGCTCATAAAACATAATTTTCAGTTTGTTGTATCATATTTGCCTCATAAATCTCAAAGATCTGATTCTTTTTTGTGTGTTTTAGATTATAGTTAGTAAGGAGTTATTGTTGTACAACTATTAAAGAATTATTGTGCCCAGGTCTTCTGCAGTATTTCTGTCACTTTGCTCTTGTATGTAGATAGTCAGCCATGATGAAATGATGAAAAAGCAAGTGATTTGATGGTGTTTGGTTTTCTGCTCTTGGTCTTATCACCACAGAGAAATCAGTCCATCAACAGATTTACCACAAAAATTTTAGGCACTCTTGAGTGGACAGAAGAGATTTTCTTTATTAGTCCATAGTTCTATACATCTTCTCTGTAATAGTATGTTTGACATGTTGTCACCATTAAATTTAGAACATTGTCCAAGGCCACAGTAAAAAAATAATGGTTTTGTTTTCTAGTGAAGTCATTCTGTCTTTTAAAATGTTTCCACTGTTAAAGAAACAGACGTTTTGACAGTATTACACAAGGTGATTTAGAAACATTTAACAGCAAAAGTCAAACATCTTAATTTGCAGCTTGATCAAAACTTTATATATATATATATATATGTACAATCTCTCTGAGAATATATGTATATATTCTTAGAAAGGCGACAGCTTTCTGAGAATAAGGAAATTGGTATTAGGAGAGACCTGTGGAATTTTCCCTGTGGTCTCATTTTGTTGTGTTTCTTTTTGAGGAAGGAATAACGTTTCCTGACTTTTTTGCCTTTCATACCTATTTTTTTCTCTTGTTGCTCTTTTAGGTTGTGGGTTAAACAGAACAGCTCTGGGATATCTGTTAAGGAAGGTTATGTTTCTTATAGATAGCTCTTCCCAGAAAAAGTATGTATTTGTATTTGGCTTTTTGTGGCAGGGTTTTGGTAGCAGAGGAGTTGAGTGGAAGGGTGGGCTGCAGGGGTGGTTTCTGTGAGAAGATGCCAGAAGCTTCCCCCATGTCCAGTGGAGCCAATGTCAGCCAGATCCAAGATGAAGCTGCTTCTGGCCAAGGCTGAGCTCATCAGTGACAGTGGAAGCATCGCTGGGATAACAGATTTAAGAAAGTGAAGAATACCTGCTGAACAACAGCAACCAGGATAGAGGAGCTAGAATATGTGAGAGAAACAGGCCTGCAGACATTGAGGTTGGTGAAGAAGGAGCGGGAGGATGTGCTCAAGGTGCTGGAGGAGTCCTGCTCCTGCAAAGGAAGGAGCAGCAGAGATGTGATGAGCTGACCACAACCCTTCTTCTCTGTTTACCTGTGCTGCTGCAGCAGAGGAGGTAGAGAAGTTAGGAATTAAGCTAAGCCTAGGAAGAAGGGACAGGTGTAGAGGAAGGTTTTTTAAAATTTGGTGTTATTTCTCATTCCCCTGCTCTAACTTCCCCAAGCTGTGTCTGTTTTGTCTGTGATGGTAACTGATGGGTGATCTCTCCCTGCCCTCGTCTTGACCCGTGAATCTTCTGTTATAGTTTCATTCCCTTGTCCAGCCGAGGAGGAGAATGACAGAGCAGCTTGGGGCTTGGGTGGGTACCTGGCCCTATCAGGGCCAACCCATCAGACTCTTAATTGAGAAGATACAAGTACCTACTCTTCTGCTGACTTTGAAAACACAGTGACCTTCTGGTTTCATCTACCGTGTGTGGGAGTGGTTTTATACGAGTGCCTTGGAACATCTCATTTCAAAACAACTTTTTAAACCTTTTTTTGCATTCCTTGGGCCAGTGAACTGCTGCTCTGAGTTATCAGCAACATCTGAAGAAGAGGAGGTACACCCTTGGTGAAATTCATCCTGAAAATATGCTATAAGCTGATAGGATGTTCAGAGCTGGTAATTGCTCCTCTGGTTGAGAACATTGCTTGTATGAATTTCCATGGTATAGTAGCTCATAGACTAATGACAGCATAACTGTTGCCTGACTTGAGTCTCCCCATACACATTCAAGAAGCTGTGTCTTTGTAAACTGTAGATTTCCACCCAACAAGCAGGGTTTTGCAGGCACCATATCAATTGCTGTTTGCATAGTTCACTCTTTAATGGTAAAGAGCCTAAGAAAGCAGCATATCAGGCAGTTTCTATGAATCAATAGCTTTTCTATTTTTAAACTAATGAGATGCTGTCACATAGATGATTATAAGATTAATAAATACAGTTTTAGAATGTTTTGTATTGTTACCTATATTGCCTTTATATTCCAAAGTTCGATGCCCTCATGCTCTGGAATTGAAATACAGGCTTCTCTTTACGTTTTCATGTGCTGTTTTGCATTGGTGCCAGAGTATTTGTTTACAGCTCCTTATTGGAAGAGTTTGCATGCTTTATTCGTGAACTGTTTCTTTCACTTCACTGTGGCATTAAAAAAGAAGATGTATATATGAATACAAGATAGCATTAAGCTATGTCTGCTGTATTAATGTAAACTAAAAGCCTTTTCAATTTGTTCAGAAGATTCTTCCTTCCCCCATAGAACTACCATGTTTCTCTGCATATAAAATGAGAAATTGGCTTCCTCTGTAGCTGCCATTGAAGAATTCTCCCAGTAATATAAGCTCAGAGGGGCAAATACATGATACTTGTTTGGGAACAGTTTCATGCAGCTGCTGGTGTTTGAAAATCAAATTTACTTCCTTTTTAAACCTGTTAGCAATAACTTGAATTCATGGTAGGACCTCTCAGAGAAGGGCAAACAGATTGACAGCACTGAATTAGCCAGTAGCAGCATGTTTCTCTGGACTTAGTAAAGTAATCACAATGTAACATATTCATCTACCTTGGAATGTACTTATATTAATATTCAAGTACAAGGGAAAATAAGAAGTAGGTTTGCAAAAATTAAAGCTTCAGAATAGACTTATACCTGCTCTTTACTAAAATGAATAATGGATCTTTTCAGTGAGTTATTCTAAGTGCTAATCAAAAATGTAATGATTTACAAATCATTATTAAATTTGAAGCAGTAATTTTCATTTTCAACTATTATAATATTTTTTCTTTATCTTTGTGAGTTATGATTTATCATATAAAATGGTTTACTAAATAACTTGCCTGTATAAGTAGCTTATGATTTTGAAGTAGCCACTATTTGGTGCTTGATATTTATTTTAATAAGTACTTCACCTTCCTTTAACTTCCAGGGAACAATAAGATGAATTTTAGTGGTGCTGGTTATGAGAGTAGATCAGTGGAAAGGTATAAGACGTGAATATGGCAGCAGCATTTTCCTTGGTTTAGTGGTCCAGACTGCCTTTAGGTTCAGTTTGGCTGGTTGGGTACATCAGCCTTGACGTTTAGGCACGGCTTGAATATTTCACTTGAGCATGCGTAAAACCAGTGCTTATTTTCTCCTGTGGCAGTGAAGTGGGTGTGTCTAAGAGGATAAATCTAGATTTCATTTTTCTTCCTAAAGTTCATGAATGGGGGAATACTACAGCAAAGAACAGAACATTCCTTTTCCTCGCGTATTTTCAGTGCTAAGCATTTTGAACCACATTCCTTTAATAATGAGCCTTTAAGTCAAGAGGCTCCAGGTTGATTTGTATTCATTGGCTAGTATTCATCCTGAGTTTTATTCTTTAAAAGACACTTTTGCCTGTAAAGCACAGTTCTATACATTATATAAAAATAAATGCCTGTGTACTATATATATATATATATGTATAAGCATATGAATGGTTTATCTGTATAAAAGTATATATATGTACATAGCATAATAGCATAAAAAATATCAGAGTATGTTAGAAAAACAGCCTTAGGCCGTTAGGATGGATTGAAAGACTGAGTTTTGTTTTCTGAGCTAATGCTCTAACAGGCTATTAAACAAAAGCTAATTTCTGTTGCCTGCCTTCTTCATCCCTACTTTTACTGGGCTGCTGTAAATGATTTCAAGGTCAGCTGTTAAACTGCTGGGTTTTTTTCCTTTTAACCATCATGGGTAACCATAGTAATGCATTTTTAAACTAGCTTTCATAATAATGAAAGTGTGAATGGAAGAATGTTGAGATGGTAATGCAAAACTGACCTTTTGACACAAATTGCAAGATAGTTGTCTTCTACGGATTGTTTATTTAAAAAACAAAATCTTTAATTTCTGTTCGCGTAGCTAACTCAGGAGGTTTCAGCTCTAATACTTAAGTGATTGTGGTGGTTTAACTTTTGCAATTTCAGACCTGTTTCAGTGACAGTTGTATACTTGCTACTGTTTTGCATTGGTCATATTGGTTTTATCTGTCCTGTTTGACTGCTGTTACTGTTAGAAGAAAGTCTGAGATTCTCTCTGAAAGAAATAAGGGAGAAAAAAAGAGTGGGGAACGAATTATGCACAAACGTTTATTCAGTGACATAGACTATTGCTCCCTCAGCTACCATTTTTGTGGTTTTGTGTTTCGTGGGGATTTTGGGTCTTTTTTGAGGTGGAGCTGTAATTTATAAATTGTGGATAGTAATACCTTAATTTTTTCTTTGTGTTGAGAGGATGCTCCTTCTTCCATTCTGAGTTTGCTGTTCAGAGGCCATTGGTTTTCCATTCTCTTCCTGCTTATCAGAACCACCAGTTGAGTCTCACAAGTTGTGGCTTTTATCTTGCCAGTGGTGCTTCCTAAAATTTATGGTAGTCCATAAACCATTTGGAAATGGGTTGAATGGCTCACTGTTTGATATTCACATCCTCAGTTGTTGAAATCCACATATTTCGAGAATTGGTTCATTTGAGTAACTGAATGAACTAAGAGCAGGTACTGTCTGTGGGGAGGGAGGTTGTAGAATGGCAAGATGGATGAGAGATCTCTTTAGAGTACAGAGACATATCTGAAAGACATCCATTCCCTGGCTTTCATGCAGTGCTACAGCATTTGTTTTACTCCTGAGTCTCACAGACTTGACACAACTGGTCAGTGAGCTGCTCAGCCATGTCTTATGTGTGCTTGGGAGAGGGAGAGGAAGAACTCTTGAGTACATGATTTTGCTGATATTGAAATAGGTGGGCATAAGGATCAGTGACTGAGCATGTGATGCTCTGGATTAGGTGAAGCTAGTATTTCTGATGGGAAATCTGTCACTATCTTGGCTTTGCCTCTCCTGTGTTCAAATCCCATGTTTTTTACACTGTTCAGTTGATACAATGGGAGAATAAACATGCAAAGGCCTGTGCTATACCTTAATCCAGAAGTGAGAGAAAATGTGAATGTCATTACTATGACTCTAAGTGT
The DNA here is from genome assembly GCA_027886175.1 of Phylloscopus collybita. Classification (NCBI taxonomy): domain Eukaryota; kingdom Metazoa; phylum Chordata; class Aves; order Passeriformes; family Phylloscopidae; genus Phylloscopus; species Phylloscopus collybita. The sequence continues at coordinate 40,990,345 of JAJNNQ010000006.1, read as the reverse complement.
AGAGGAAATTGCTAATCTTGATTGATCTTGTCCTAGTTGTCCCCATTACAGCTCTTGGATAGATTTTTTTGCAAGTTAACAGTTTGTACTATACTAAATGCCACCAAATGGGTTGCAAAAAGCAAAGGAAAAATTCACACTTCTGTATTTATATACCGGTTTATAATTAATTATATTTATCTCTGGTACCCCCACTGAGCATTTCAGTAATTTGTATGATTTTTTACACTGTTGCATACTCCAAAGAGATTATGTGAATAATGTTAAAGACTGATGGGAAAGCAAAATCTTAGTCACCTATGTGCTCATTCAGTATTGATGGTGACAAAATCTAATGAGCCATTCTCAATCCTGGGCCAAAATACTGGCAAAAATGACTGACTTTATTGAAATTTGGCTAAATTGAATACTGAAAATTAATTCTTTTCTACATGTGAATAGAAATCTGCCTCACAGGTATAGACACAAGAAACCTGTTGCTTAATTTAAAATTCTTCTCTTTGATCACTTTTCTATCCCTTACCAAAAAAAAATTAACTAACTAACAAACATAATCATTCAGTTTAGTTGTCCAGGGTCTGATTTTGAATTACTGAAATATATTGAATGCACACAATTAAAACTTTGTTTGAGATGGTTTAGGCTCCTATCAGAAGGATAAATCATAGGTGTATTTCCTCTGGGAAGCTTAATGCAAAATTGAGATGGGTTATTCAAACAGAGAACTCAAAACTAGTGATTAAGATGAGCTATGACTAAAAGGAGGTTTCATGCCTACTAATCTCCTTGATAAACTAGAGATTATTTTAGAATAACAATAACATAATATTCAATTAGAAGGTATATAGCCTTCTAAAAAAGTTCTGTATTCATGAAATCATAAATTTCTGTCTTAAACCATCTTTATGTGTAAGTGATAAAGATGAGGCTTACATACTGATTTGATGTTTGTTGTACCCCCAGTCTTGGTAGATCTGCACATGTAATTGTGACTGCAGTGATTTGAGCAGATCATGCACTCCATTTATTCACTGTGGTGTGTTGCCAAATGACCTGCAGGTCTTTCTGAATACATGTCAGCGTATTTTTGTGCCAGATCACAAGCTGAGTATTCCAGTGCCTCTGCCATTTTGGTCACTTTATTTGTATTTATTGTGGATGGCTTTTACACACTCTAAACATTACCAGTGGAGCTGACTGTGCTTTTATATTGAAGAAGGGTCACTACAAAAATGACTAGAAGTTGATATGTGACTAGGGAATGAATATCACTCATTCCCCAGTGAAATGTAGCAAGCAGAGGGACAGTATGTTGGCTTATAATGTCCATGTAAAAGATACTTCAAGAGATGAGAGCTAGAAATAAAAAGAGTGTTTTGAAAACTTACTCATTTACTCGGAATTGCAGGAGCTAAGAGTTCTTGCTTTTTCTTCCCATTATTAGAACAGGCCACTGCCACATATGTTGTGTTGTGTTCTCAGTTTGAATTCCTGATGGAGGCTAGCAGCTGGGGCTGGATTTACTTGCTGAAATCTGTGTGTGAGTATGAAACATTTGGGGTGCTGTAGGGCATCTGGCTGCTCATGCCATGAAGAAATTACCTTTTTAACATTAGATGTGTGTGGATGTCTTGGACATACCAAAATAAATACCAGTAGGTGCCTGTAATTAGGCACTTGAGTTGAATTTCTAATTCTTTTTGCTTGTTTCATTTCATCAATGGGTTTATTCATGTCTGGGACCTAGATATATATTTTTTTTGAATAGTAGATTTATAGGAGTATGAAATTATACTTCACTGGTATATTTAAACTCTGATCAATCCTTTGAACTGTGTATGGTTTATTTCTTGTTACAATCATGAAAAAGGTAGCCTGCCTTTTTTGGTTTGGTTTTTTTGGGGGTTTGTTTGTTTTGGTTTTTGGTTTTGGTTTTGGTTTTGTTTTTTTGAGATTGCTCCTTTCCAATAGGAATAAGAAATCTTGAAGTTGTATCATTATTTAGTATTTATTTACTGCTCTTTAATTATTAGGGGAACATATAGATCTTCCTTTGTCTTCAATCAAAAGAAACATGTCCTTATCTGTTATACATGTATGTAGTAAATGCAGCTTTTCAGCAGTGACCTCTCAATTCCAGTTGGATTTTAGGGCATGTGTGCCTAATTTTTTTCCTCAGATTTCAGATTTTATTCATGTGCTGTACTGAAACACATCTATTTGAGCAAGTAGAATGTCCATATCCATGCTTTTGTCATCTACTTATGAAAATTAAAATCATGTTGATTTTCAAGCAATACAAACAAAGAGAATTTTACAAAAGGTTGTGAATCTTGAAACTATGTTAATTTTCATTGCAATTGTGTTGATGTCCAGAGTCCAAGTGCTATGACTTAAGGCAGAGTGAAAATGATCTCTTTGAAAGAACAGTTGAAGGTTTTATAAGCCAGTATTTTAACTATAATTAATTAGAGGAGGAAAGAAAGGAGGGTTTTCTGGCATCTTGCTTGTTGGAGCATATACATTGCTTTTTGGGACTTGGATATATTTAAATTAAAGGTAGGATTCAAATGTCTTGACTAATTTGGGGGTATTCTTGTTTATTTGGTTGTGTTTTGTTTTCTTTCTCAGTATCTAGAAAGCTACATTCTATTACAGTATGAACAAATTACCTGTTATAATAGGATTGACTCAAACTTGTTCATGAGTGCTCTCCATTGACAAACTGCAACATGGCATGAAAGACTGCTTTTAGGTCTGCAGTCTGGACATCATTAGGCTTTTTTTAAGGAAAATAAATAAAATTTCATTCACAAGTCACCTATGTAATATGTAAAATGCAGGAGGCTATTAAAAGTAGTATAATTACCTATAAAGTTGAACCTTTCACTTCAAATAGATTAACATGTAATTATTGTAGAGACCCATAGGAAAATTTTTATGTTCTAGAATTTTTTGTTTCCTTGCTTTGTTTTAATTCTGCTTAGCTTGATATGTACTATTTAATAGGATGAGGATTGATTCTCAGTTTCAAATTTAAACTTAAGGATAAGAATTTTATGTCCTTCACCTGGTGAGTCTGAGATATGGAAGAAAAACTAATTTTTTTTTTTTAAAGGAAAATGAGAACTGTGAATATTAAAAATTGTATTCTTAATTTACCTTCCTAGTTTGCAGAGTACCATCTGACATTTTCAAGCAAAATGGAGAAATTTTTGTTACTGTTCTTTGTTCTTTCTCCTTTCTTGTATTAGCCAGCTGAACACTTTTCAGAGCTCATTTGCCTGTGTTTCTGTTGTGATACCTTTCCTGTGTATTTGACCGGTCTCCAAGATCACTTGTAATTTTTTTCCCCTTAAGTGTAGTTTAAGGAGAATTTACAAAGAGTAGTACAGGTGGTTGGGTTTTTGCCTCTATTTTTAAGTAAGAGGTTTTTGCGAACCCTTTGCTGTTCTGTTAAACCTTCCAGACAAGTATGTTGGGGCTTCATCTGGTCTTTTGGCCCAACATCCGCTCTAGTTACTAAAAGGAGGCATGGACTAGAGCGCTCTGGCAGGTGGCAGAGAGTGCATTCTGCACTGCTGTATGTTCACACGATGGTGAAATGGCCCCTGTGTTTCTCCTTTGCTTTCCATTTGGAATTGTCTGCTGATCTCAGGATGACAGATTACTGTGGTGAAGTAGGGAGCATTTGTCGGACTGCAGGGAAGGTCTTGGCATGTGTTGTAGTCATGGGCTCTGTGCTTCTTTCTTCAGACTGTTTTCTTCATAAGTACCTTTGTTAAAGCTTAAAGTTTAATCACTCCTACATAATTCTTATGTATTCAGAAAGTGACACAATATCCACATGAACAATTTCACTTTTTTATTATGTCCGTTAAAAATATTTTTACATGGCAAAGGACATGTTGATAAGTGAAGTCCCTAGTTTCTCTAAATAAATCTCATAAGAGCATCTTATTTCTTTCCTCGCTTTTGCCTTTCATTTCTAAAGTGATGATAATAAACATATCTATAGAGCTACAGAAGGCAGAGACATGCATGAGAGGGAAATTATGCATGGTTAACAGCAGTAGCTGATTTTTCAGAGAAGGCTATTTAAAAAGATAAACAGATTGGTAGAAAAGCCAGTGTTTGAGATCTTTGCTGAAATGAAGACAAGAGCTGGAAGTACATTTGTCCCTATATTAGTGTTAAATTAAATGTTAATGACCTTCTTTTTCAAAACTTTGTAGGGGGAGGAGGGGAGGAAAGGACGAATTGTTTGTTTGTATTAAAAAAAAACAGCTTTAAACATAAAACCACCTTTGACATATAAGCTGATAGCATCACTGCCAAAATTCAGTCTGAAGTTTACTCTTGTCTGAAATCCCCTGGAAGTATGAGTGTGTTTTGCTTGTGAATGCAGTGGAGTAATCTCTTGTGAATACAGTGGTGCCAACAGCATTGGTAATAATGACCATAATGTCATTGAAGGCACTTAGAAGCTTGCTCTCAAAGACACCCTTAAATGATGAAATATTTTTTTCTTTTTTCAATTTACATGGAATATGTAATGGCATCCCCCCAGTACCAGATTTCCTTCCTTCCTTTCTTTTCTTTTATATGAAAAGCATAAATACAGTATTTTAATTAAGACACTGCTTGCTAACCTGGATAGTAAAGCAAGGTGATGAAAGAGCAGGTCCAGATAGTTATTTATTGAGACCCTAAATTACCTTTTCTTAATGCAGAAATGCCAGCATGGAAGATCTGGGTACCTCCGAGGTGATGGCAGAAGCCTTGGTTCCCTCTTGCAAATAAAGGGAGGCCTTTTTTCCACTTTGCTACATGTTCTCTGGCTCCTGGAAGTTCTTACTTCTGACCATTTCTGTGGTCTCTTAGCAAGACCAGCTGCCTACTTGTTTGTACATAGGCTAATTTTTTTTTTTTTTTTTTTTTTTACAGATACTGAACGCCTCTATTCATTAGTGTATGAAGAGGTCTGTGGGCGTTATGGAAAGACCTATGACTGGGATTTGAAATCCGTGGTTCTAGGAAGACAAGCCCCAGAAGCAGCAGAGCTTATTCAAAAGGCTCTAGATCTTCCAATAACCAAAGAAGAGTTTCTAAATGAATGTAAAAAGGAGCAGGAAAAGGTATTCCATACTGCTGGGTTGATGCCAGGTATGTTTCTTTGCAGTTTTTATAAACTCTTTATGGAATTATTTAAATGCTAATCAAGGTAGAAGTTTGTAATCTGCCTTCCACAAAGCAGTTGCTCTTACAGATTATGTTTCATTGCTTTTGTTTTAGAAGATTTACCTAAATCTACCTGTTTAAAAGGATATTTTGCCTATTAAAGTTGACAATTTTTTTCCTGCTTACTTGGAGAAAACATTTTTTCATGCTTTAAAGAACAAAAAAGACTAGACACATGTGCATGAATTCTGTTTGGTAAACTAGACATTCTTTATAATTGTTGTTGGCAGCTGTGTTTTAGCTGGCTATGAGCATAGTCTGACTTTGCTAAGCACAGATGCATTTGCCTGCACATCTAAATGTAGGCTCATGGGTTCTTTTTGTTGGGATTAATCTTGCCTAAGCCAAAAATTGTAATTCAAGTAGAGTGTCTCTGAGTGTGTCAGTAGAGAAGGAGGGTTTCTCAGGTTGTCCTAAAACAGGTGAGTTTCCTTACGTTCTGAAGATATGTATCTTTCACCAGTGATTGTGCAGGATGCTCAAGTGAGTATCTTCAACTTATCTTGAGGTAACTCAAGATAAGCAAGAGGATGAGTGTTACTCGTAGTGTGAATGCATTCTTTTATATTCAATTACATTTAGATTTGAAATGCTTAGAGAGAAATCTTCAGCCATACAACACTGTCAGTACCTAAAGCTAGGATTGCTGCTAACTTTATGTACAATGTTAAACTTTCTGGAGCAAATGTCAGTTATTTATGATGGGAAAAAAAAATCAGGAGAGAACTATAAAAAAGTATTAGAAGTGAAATAACTGTATGTCACCATACAAGTTTAACAGTTATCATTTTTTCTCTTTGAACATGTGCTCATTTGTTCTGACAATTTCTACAGCGCATTAATATTTTAATTTTTTAGATTTTTTTGTACCTTGTTTCATAATGCATTAAGATGAAAGTTAAAAATATGTGATATGTTAGGAATAAATAACAAGTAGCAAAAATAAAAAGTGTGATTTTTTCGGCAGCTTAAAAAAATTTAGTATATTTTGCGTCCAACCTAGTTCTCTTAGTTACCTCACTAATGACTTTTATATGCAAGATTTTTAAAACTGCATCTCTCCCACTTATCAATCCTAGATAAGCCTAGTTAAAGCCTAAACTTTTAACTAAAGCCTAGTTAAACTTTTCAAAAAAAAACAAGAAAGTTGTATTGATGTGTTTTTCATTTTTCACCTCAAGCTTCTGGGACTGACTTTTCAAACATATCTTTTGCAAGCCAAACAAAAAAAAAAAAAAAAACAAAAACAAACTTATCTGGGTTTAGAAAATGCCAGATGAACAGACTGGGTAAAATGTTAGGTGGCACAGAGAAGAGTTGCTGTAAAGAAATAACACGAGTAATTGATGTGGTTAGGTGGATATTCCATGCCTGCTGAAAACTGTGATAGTATGGCTGAGCTGGCTTGAACAGAGTTAGAAAGGTGATGGAACAGATTAGCCAAAAGAAATATGAAGTTTTCTACTGTTCCTGCCTTCAAAAAGTGAATTTTGGCCTCTCTGAAGCTGGACTATTTTGGATTAAACTGATGTCTTGAGTTTTAGCTTTCATGTTTTCCAGATTCTGTACTTTACATTATTATATAACTCTGAACTTCATATAAAGTATTAGCAAGTTCTCTTCACAATCCTTTTCCAGCCTGGGAACCAAGGACACTGTTGCAGCTTCAGGCCCAAAAAGTATAAACAACAATGAATTGAGGAGGGCAAATTGGGAGGATGTGACTTTATAACCTAAGGATGGGACTTTATAACCTGAAGCTGCAATTGGACAATTAACCCAAAGATAAAAATGGAGCAAACCTTATTAAAGTGTGAAAATGTGTGACCCATCCATCTTGGATGTAGCCTGGGCCAGGCTCTCGTACTGCCCAAGGTGTGTCCTTTGAAGGCCTTTTTAATAAATACCTACTTTATGCTTTTAACACTCTCTAGCCTCTGTTCTAGGTAGCCTCTCAAGGCATCAAAATAAACAAAATTTGTACTAGGAAAAGCAAGTAAACATTTTCATCATCACCAAAATTGTTCAACTGATTATCTTTTCAGTTCAACTAAATGCACATGATAACTTTTTTCAGTGTATATTCTAGAGTAGAATTGATGTGAACTAGGATACAAGTTGAATTGCCACGAATTTTGGGAAACCAGGTTGATGACAGCTAATAAGCTAGAGGAAAATGTCTCCAGCTACTTACTATTCAGTTTTAGAACTGTTCTCCAGTTAACTAGATTTTTAAATCAGATTGTGTCTTTTGGTGTCTTCTGAGGATGTTTATTAATGGATTGTGGATTTATTCTACAGTCACTTAATGTTCTTGAATTAACAATGGGCTTCTTGCATGTGTTTTGCAAGATGTAATATTGTGGTAATGTTTTGAGCTTACATTGTTCTCTGAATAAACTAATCTTTCAGATGATTACAGATAAATACAGGAAAGTGAAAGTTAATTATCATATTAACAATGTAAGAGGACTCTATAGCACTGTGTCTTTGGTCATCTTTTGACAGTTAATAGACAGGTGAGGTTCTATTTTTCAATCAATTTCTAAAGGTTGTCCAAAATATTGGATTGAAATTTGATTTGGTGGAAAGCACAGCTAAATAGTGACCAATGATGTTTGAAAAAGTGACACAAAGTGCCACTTGTTTCTGGATGAGCTCTGCACGTGATCTTGCCAAAGATGATACCTCTGTAAACTCCCAAATCAAGTAAATGACAGGTATGTCAGTGATGGTTAAGGATAGTGTGGAAGTTGAATGAGTATTTAATTTAATAATCTGACAAGGTAGAAACCTTTCCTGTTTCCGGCTGAGATAGAATTTATTTACTTCTTAGTAGCAGGTGCAGTGCTGTGTTTTGGATTCAGTTTAAGAATAAAGTTGATAACACACTGACGTTTAAGTATGCTTACCTCAAATCAAGAATTTTTCATTTGCTCATGCTCTGCCAGTGAATAGGTGCACAATAAGCCAGAAGGGAGCATGGCCAGGACAGCTTATCTGAACTGGCCAAAGGGATATTCCATACCATAGCACATCATGCCCAGTATATAAACTGGGTTTGTTACCCAGGAGAGGGACCAGTTGTGGCTGGAGAATGGTCTGGGCATCAGTCAACAGGTGGTGAGCAGTTGTATGTGCATCACTCTTCTTCGATTTTATCTGTTTCTCTTCCTCTCCCTTCTGTTTTACAACTGGTAGTATTAATATTATCATTATTACTTTGTTTTGATTATTAATCTGTTCTTATCTCAACCTACAAGTTTGTTGTTTTGTGGGTTTTTTCCTCATTATTTCCTGACTCACGAGACAGGACACACTCACTGAGTGAGAAGCTGTATGGTACTTAGGGTCCAGCTGGGGTTAAACCATGGCACAGGCTATATGACAGGCATACCACTTAGTGTACAACACCTCTGAGACATAAGTGACTGAAGACAGAATTTTGGCTATATCAGTATGGCCAGACTGACTGACAAGCTTCAATAAGTCAGGCTGTGGTCAAAATACAAATTTCATCTAAGAAGAGGCTCCATCCATTTCTAAGATGGAATTTTCTGGTAACTATTTGAAAATCTTTCAGTTAGGTTTATTTTTAGTTCTGAAAGAATCTTAAGAAATGGTAATTTTGATTTAGTGGAGAAAGAAATTAATCCAACATGACACTTACAAAATGACAGGCCTGCCACTGTGCTGCTTTTCTAAATATTTCTGTCAGAGTACAGACATTGTTATCTACAAGAGTAATGCAGTAGGCTTTCTGTTTCTGCAAATGCATTTTGAGCATTTCTATATTGCAGGGAAGTGCATAGTCAGAAGATAAGGGAATGACAAGCAGAACAGAAGAAAACCATGCATATGTATACTTACCTATATGTGTATAGGTGTTCTTTTGCATAAACCTAGAATATATACAGAGTGAGAAAAACTGAACTCCAATTTATACAACTGCCAACAGTTGCTATAATCATGTCAAAATTATGAAACTACTGATATTTTTCACTGCAGTCTCTGGGTTTTGGCTCATCATCATTATCACAAAGCACAGATCTTTAAAGATTGTGTGGCAGTGTATTCCTTTCAGACATTTTCCATTCCTGGGTTGTTTTCATGGTAGCTGGGATTGAGTTCTTGTGTCTCCTCTTCAGCCAGTGCAGAATGTGATGTGCAAACTGTTTTCCAATTCAAGTACAGTTGACTATTCTTTGCAGCCATGAGGACATAATTTCATACCTCAATTTTAGTACCAAATGAAGCCAGTCAGAAAGCACAAAAAGAGAAGAAAGGATCAGTTCAAATTTCAATGACAACTCACTCCGAATTTCTTTTTTCTTGAACAGTTCCATTCAACCAGCAGTCTAGTTTGCATAACTGTTGCTTCCTTGATTCATGTTGTGCCCTTGACAGTTAAACAGACTTCCTACCATGGTATTTTCTCTTCCTGCTGTTTTTGTTTTAATGGTAAGAAGCTCTAGTGAGTCCGTGCTGGGCTCACTGAGTCTGTAGCCTAGAGGTCAGCCAATTAGCCGCAAACTCGGAATAATGCTTCCTGTTTGGCTGATATCAAACATTTGGTCTTTCCATCAAGTCCTAAAGGACTGCATCCCAAACATAGACTGCTTTTTCAGGAAATCAGCAACACAGTTGATGCAGGTTTTGATTGTAAAATTTAGTACTTATATTATTCCTTCTATGGTCATGTATGTGTCAGTATGTCCAGATTAAGATGAGAGTAATGGTTTGATGAATAGGAGGTCTCTCTGACCAGAAGGATCTCTGATACTTTTTAGGAAGCAATAAGATGAGTAGACAAAATTCCTTATTAATAGTCATGGCCTTCCAAAGGCATGGAGGTGGGGCGGGTAGGTTGGTAGTTTCCACCTCCACTTTTGTAGCTTAATGAAAGGATGATATACCATTGCAAAAAGCATTTTTAAACAATATGTCATAACAAGAAGCAGGTTGATCTGAGAGTTGTGTTTCCATAGTTTCATGAGATTCAGAAATAGAATAGAATAGAACTATTTCAGTTGAAAGCGACCTACAAATGTCATGTAGTCCGACTGCCTGTTCAGGGCTGACCAAGTTAAAGCATTCATGGCAATTAAACCAAGCAGTGGATAACCCCACCTCTGTCACACTGTCAGCTTCACAGCAGCAATCCTGACTTCACCTGAGGATTGAGAGCAAGTCTATAAAATTATTAACACCAGTGATGGGCTTGCCATTGTTGTAGCGCACCAGACTACATAAAAAATACTTTAAAATAATTTTGTTACTTATGTTAACAAACATCATCTTTTTCTAAGTGAGGTTGTTTTGTTTTTCTGAGTGCTTTTGGTGTTCAGAGGCTGCTGAGGTTTCTTGCCATAGATTTGTTTTTGTGAATTTAGGGATTATCATGGAATTGGTTAGAAATCTAATGAACCTGACAAAGCTCTTCTGAGTGCTAGTGTTAACTTTTCTTTGATTAAAGAGATTGATGAAATCTTGAAAAGCTCTACCACGTTCATGTGATGTCATATCACATTCAGTGTGGGAACTGAAAATGATTTTGGAAAAAAGGAGTAGTCTTTTTAATACAGAAGCTATGTTTATCCTTAACATTTCAGTTTGTGTACAAGTGGACATAAATCATCAAGACATGCATAATGTATGCACAGTTAATTTAAACACTGTATGGACCACTTTGGTTTCCTTTAGTCTTTTTCTTAGCAGTAAATCTTCCGAATATACACCAAACACTCTCGGACAGCTTGTTTTGTGTAACATTACAGCAAATGAGGTGATCTTGAATATGGGTGTCTAAAGAGCCTTGATTTCAGCACAGAGGTCAGGTGTCCTCTGTTCTTGTGCTGCTTAGTGTGAGTAGAAAAGTAACTGTATCTACACAGTGGTGGTGAATGATGTATGATAGATGTATGTGTGGGAGTACTGAATGTCTGTGGAGAAAAGTGCAAAGTTGTATTTGACCATTGCCATTTAACACTCTTGTTGGCAACATGGACAGTGGGATTGATTGCACCCTTAGCAGATTTGCTGATGATACTGGGCTGTGTGGCCCAATGAGCATGCTGGAGGGAAGAGGTGTAATTCAGAGGGACTTGGACAGGCTTGAGAGGTGTGTCGAGGAAAACCTCATGAAGGTCAACAAGGCCAAGTGAAAAGTCCTACACCTGTATTGAGTAATCCCAAGCACCTATACAGGCAGGGCAAAAGATGGATTGAGAGCAGCCCTAACAAGAGAAGCCCTAACAAGAGAAGCTTGGGTTGTTGGTTGACAAGAAGCTGAACACAACCTGGCAATGTGTGCTTGCATTCCAGAAAGCCAACTGTGAACTGGGCTGCGTTCAAAAAAGCATGGTCAGCAGGTCAAGGGAGGCAATTCTGCCCTTCTACTCTGTTCTTTCTGAGACCCCACCTGGAGTGCTGCATTCAGCTGTGGGTGCCTTGTATAAGAAGGGTGTGTACCTGTTGGAACAGGTTCAGAGGAGGACCATGAAGATGATCAGAGGGGTGAAGCATCTCTCCTTGGAAGCTGACTGAGAGAACAGGGGTTAGTCAGCCTGGAAAAGAAAAGACTCAGGGGAGACCTGGTAGCACCTTTCAGTATCTCATTAGAAATCTGGAAAAGGACTTTTTACAAGGCATGTAGTGACAGGACAAGGGGGAATGGCTTCAAACTGGAAGGGAGTAGGTTTAGGTTAGATATTAAGAAGAAATTCTTTTCTGTGAGAGGTGAGGCACTGGAAAAGGTTGCCCAGAGAAGCTATGGATGTCCCATCCCTGGAAGTGTTCAAGGACAGGCTGGATGGGCCTTTGAGCAGCTTGAAGAGAGCCCTGCCAATGGCAGGTTAGAGGGGGTTAGAGCTAGATTGTCTTCAAGGTACTTTCCAACGCAAAACCTCCTATGAATTCATGCACAAACTACATGAAGAAAGAATACGGTGACCGGTATAGTCCTTCCAACACATATTTCAGTGCACAGGTCTGAAAATCTGTTGATTAATACAGTAACTCTTTCAAAGAGTCTGTAGCCCATATTATTTCTTCTTCAGAATATGCTGCATCTCAGCTAGAAGACTTAGCAAGTGTAGTCATATTAGCATGGGCTACATGGTGTAGACAAGCTCCAAAAGTATATTAGGTAAAAAGAAACAAACCATGCACGTATATCAGCAAAGGAAAAGGGAAACAGGATAAAAGAGGTAGCAGATTAATAGATTAGTCAAACATGATATGAAAATAAAAATAAAAACAGTAGTGTTTCTGATGAGAGTAAGTAGTTCAGATTAAAAAATAAGTAAGTTATGCCACCCCCAACTACCCCTCCCAAGAAAGCATAAGTATGTATAGATAAAATAAAATATACATAAGGAAAGATCTGGTTGCCCATGAAATATAGTTTTTGTTCTCTGTTAAAAAGAATTTTGTAACGTATTTCCATACTCTTATTTTTTCAAACTACTACGTTTCTTATCAAAAAGTTTGGAAGAAAATCTTTCCTTTGGCTTATAATTAAATTGACAATAAAATAAATATGACTATATAGTACTCATAGTATGAAGGAAACTGGTCTTTATAGCTTACTTAAATAAAGAGAATGAGTATCTTTTCAACAACAAAAATTAACTGGTAACCAAATTACTATGATTATAACAGAGACAAACATAGCACAGGATTGTAACTGGATCACTTACCAAAAAACCAGCAGCTACTTGGGGAGAGGGATAAGATGAAATCTGTAAAATTTCCTAAATACCTCACTTCCTAAATACTCACTATTTTTGTAGTCCCCAAAACTATGTCAAAGGATACCCAGCAGCAGTGGGTAGCATAATATTATAATATACTTATTATTATAATGTTATATCTATTTATAGTATATTGTAATTACTTTCATTAATTATATAATATTATATTACATAATATTACTATAGCAATATATTATAGTATCAATTATATATTAAAATATTAATTCTATTATAATATTATATAATATATTTAGTACTATATTTTATAATATTTTAATTATTATGATAATAATTATTATTATTTACTGTCTTGAACTAAAGTAAGCCTATATTATATTTTTTCTTAAATTACTAGATGTCTGACGCTGTAATTACTTTAATGAGGACAGTGATAATTTGGAGAAATATGAGATATTGCTGTATATGATGGTTTTCTTTTCTAGCCTGCTTAAAATATTTTTCTGTTGGTTAACTCTTTAGCTAAATTAGTTGTAAACTATAAAGGAATATTGTGTATGATGGTTGTGGCAGATCTGAAAGCCCTGTGAGTTGTTTGGATTTTGTTTAGGGATGGGAAAACATGGATATGTCTGCTATATGTCTTTCTTAGCAGAGAGTGTTAGCTTTCAGATAGATTAAGAGCAAAAATACACACACACATTTGCTATTTCTCTATTGCCTATTGATTTCTTGGTTTTCTTTCTGGGATTGCATTGTGGATAAAATACTATTAATCTGAAATAAGAAGTAATGTAGGTGCCACTCAGGGAAGAGCTAAACAGTGGCAACAGGGGTATACACTGTAGTGTTTGTGAAAGGATATGACACTGTTTATTTGAGGCCTTCTCAGCCATGTAGGAGATCCTGTAATGTAATTTTGAAACTTAGTTTTCATAGAATCTGCTTTATAAATTCTCAGTTAAATTTATTATGGTCCTATTTGCAGTGTATACTTTTTCTTGAGAGACATTTTTGTGAAGTCCTTTTTTAAGGCCTTTTCCTTACATAGCGTATGTTCATCTTTTTAGGATTGAGACATTAGAGAAGACGGGGGGCTGTCTGTGTAGGCTTGAGCTTTTATGTGACCTTGCTCCTGCACTCTGTGCTGACAGTAACAAACCAGTTGTTTTCCTGAAGCTGGAGGACTGTAGGACTTTGGCAATATGTGTAGGACCATCAAATAGTGGATTTTCAGGCTAAGGTACTGTCAGAGCTTGCTGTGTGATTGTCTGTATGATGGTTTTAAGCCTTCAAATGAATCAACTGCAAGCAGAAATATAAACACCAGCGTGGTTGAGTGAGGGTTTGTAGTGATGCAGAGTCCTCAGGCAGGTGCAAAGTAGAGCCACTTTATTGCAAAAACCAGGCCTTTTTTAAGCAGTTAGCCCATTATCAGCTACATACTTTTAAACTATAACAAACATGATTCAACCAACCATTATACACCACTATGTGAATGCACAATGGTTACATAACTTGTTTTTCTACCCCTAATTCAGCTGACTCTCTTTCCCACAGTTCTTTTCTATTTAGCCAAAGTAACAGGCCTGAGACATGATCTTACAAACCCTTTGTAAGGTTTTACTTATATGCAACACACCAGACATTCAGTTGAGGAACAGAGGAAACTGAAATGAGTGTTCAGTCCTGAAGCAGTGTCTGTAATTCTCTTCCTTATCTCACGTGTTTTCCCAGTTTAACATGGAGATCACTTTCTTGTTTATCTTGAAGAACATTCTTATATACTACTGTAACATGTTCATAGACAAAAGTTTGGTTGGAGACTAACATTTGAAAAAAATAGAAGAGATTTACAGTCTTCCCTTCTTTATCTGAGAGCATTTCGAAATAAATAGATGTGGATCTGGACATACAGAAGCAATACAAGCTAAGAACAGTGTTTTGTTCAGGGATAGATAAATACAAGAAAAGGGATGGTACAAAAATTCGAGATTATATAAAATAAAATGTAACAAAAATGTATGTGCTGTTCACTGTTCAAACTATTGTGCATGACAGAGATCATGTTTATATAAAGCTAAAAGGAAAATAAAAACTCCCTTTGCATCAATTTGAGTTAGTTTTCAAGAGTTTCATCTTGTTAATTTTCACTTCATGATCAATAATGTTGTTTGATTATAAAATGTGATAGCTTAAAAGGAATAATGTAGAAAGCGGTGTTGTAATAGCATGTAAATAAATAAATAGGAATTCTCATTAGAACATTTTAGTGAACCATTATTTGGTTTCCTGAACTCTTGGTGTACATGTTTGTGTTAGTCAATTAGAAGAAAAATGTGACAGTTAGCCCAAGGGTTTTGTTGTTCAGTATAAGTCTTGTTTTTAGTTTCTCAGTTGATCCAATATATTAGTCACCATGATATCAGCTGAATCTAAAGAGAACAACACCACATCTGGAGTCTAATAAAGGGACAAAAGTTCGTTTTTCAAAAAAATAAAATATATATGCTTTTCCACAATTTTTAGATCAAAAGAACCTATCTCTTTCTTTTAAATGTGTCTGTGGTCTCAGAAGAAATAGGTCCTTTCTGTTGGTTTGTTTTCTTTTTTTTTTCTCAAAGTTGATAACTTCATTGACATTTGTGATTAATTGGGTTTTAAAGATGCTGACATTTAAAGTTGATCCTCCTTTGCAGCTTCTGTAATGAAGCTCTGCTTACAATTTTTTTCACCTATTTTTCTGTGTAATGGTCACTGGTGCTTAACTGTTGTAGTTAGTATATATTAAGCTTCTGTGTTGATCTAAAACTTCTTATTTAAAGAGATAGCATAAAGATACAGTACTTACCTCTGACAATCTGAAAACAAGAGTACATTTGGGAATAAATCATAGCAATGTAGGATATTTATTCCTAATGTTTTTATAACTATTTGAAGAATTTATTCTGTTCTGCTTAAGATATTTATTGCCTGTGTTCCACATTTGGAGTGTATTCTTATGCTGTAAAGACATATCCTTATTTCTTTTGATCTTTCTGTAATTTTTATTCCTGCTTTATATGACTTAGTTTTCTGTAAGAGAGGTGGAAAGTAGTCCCAAGAAGTCTAGCAGAGGGGTCCCTCTGGGATGGATGGGCCTTGATCCCTTTCGTGGTAGCCACAAGAAAGTTAGAAGTTAGGGAGATCATGGGAATTTTCAGTAAACTTCTTCAAAGCCATTGAGTTTTGAATAGGTTGGTTTTAATTGTCATTTCATTGAAAAATCTTTGTAGCTATAGAAAATATAATGACACAGTACTTGCCAGTGGAAGTTTCTTACAGATCTTTAAAGCAGTTCCTCAATTCCCCTTCTGTTGATGTTTTCTTTAAAAAAACAAGCATTAGAAAGATACTAAGGAAGATATAACCTTCTAAATTAAGAATTATATGCTGAATTAGCACAATAATTGTGTCAGTAATTCGATGTGGTGGCAAAGTGTCTAGAGCTAAACTGGTGGTAATTGATGCAAACAAAAATGGATTTTCCTGATCTATAGCTTTTACAAAGAGGAAAGCAAACCTGGAATGAAAATATTTTTCAGCTGCTGCTTTTTTGAGCTTGTCAGGTTATGCTAGGTGTTCATCCAAGTGCAGTTTAATTCTTTTTCTGGGCAGCTGATTTGCCCCCTGCATTTTTTTTCTACCTTGCTCTATTTACATGTATGCAAATAATTTTTAAGTGGCATATTCTCTGAATAATGTAAATATTTTCTCTCTGGAGACAAAAATTTTAGTTTCCTTGTTGTGAGGGAAGCCAAGAAGGGAAATCAAACACACATGCATACACATTTACACACTGAAATAATGACATGTGCTCAAGGAGTACAAGAGAGAACCCTGAAGAAATAACCTTTCTGCAACAGTGCTTTTGTGTGGCAGGCTACCTCCAATACAAACACAGAATAAACATACCCAGTGTGAGAGATGAACTGAAGCTGTGATGCACTGGGACTGAAGAAAATTAGCTATTTGAAAAGAGCACAACTTTAGAGAAAACTAACCATATCACAGCAAGGGTGCAGGAGATAGGAAGAGTCTTCTGCTTTGTGTGTAATCTTTGGACATAAGTAACAATACACATATGTATGCTAGCCTTGCTAAACATTGCAGTTTATTAAATTCCTTAGAACTAAAGCATTTTATTTTAGGGAAGAGACACTTACACTACTGCTTTACATTAAGAAGTCATTGTGCTTCCATTAATTTAATATAAACTTACCTTACATGATTCAGGATGAAGGTATAAACTATCTGGACTAAAAAGCTGGATTGTATTTAACATCATATTACAGGACATAGTCGCATCATTTGGGAAAACGTTCACTTGCTTACTATAACCTCTTAAGGGAGCATCAGAAGGCTTTTAAATGTCTGATGTATTGACCTTAGAGGAGCAGTAGTGCTTGCTGTATCTGTCCATCTCAAATCTAACATTAGAGACGTGCATATATTTAAAGTCTAAAGACCGTCTTTTAATACAAGCATGGAGGTGAAAATGTCAGTTAGTTGTTTGATTAGATTCTGGAGAATAAAATTATGAGAAATCTGCAGAGATTCATACCTACAAGTCCTATTTCCAGATATGTACATAAGTTACTGCACCTATTTATTAATCTACACACTTTATTATCAATAGTACTTATAACTTCTCAAAGCTGGGCATATACTTGGGAATAATGTATGGCAAATAACGTTTATGAAATTGAATGGTTGGATCATAAGGGAAATACAAATCAGAGGTGGTGAAGTGGCAAAGGAGGAGTAGGAATGGTTTAAGGGAGTGGAGACCAGATATAACGATGACAGTGAATCAGGAGGAAGAGGATAAGATTATTTTTGTATAACCAGGCATGAAAAAATAGGATAAGAATTAATGCAGTTGGAAGATGAAAAAAAAATTGTGCTCAAGTTGTTTCAAAGAACCAAAAGTCATCTAGAGTCTACTTGAACCCAAATTACCTGAAACTAATATTCTGTGTCCAGTACAGTTGGGATTACTGCCAAAAAGCACAGCTGAAATTATTTTACAGGTATGAAGGATTTTCTCTTGTGAATTGATGAAGACCAGACATCTACACTTGTTCTTCATTAGAAAATGCTAATTGTTTTGTCTGGGAAAGGTATCCAGCATTTAGAATCCTTCAGTAAAGGACCATTGAAACCCCTTCAGAGAAAACTCAAAACTTGAACCAAGTAACAAAGTATGTTTCCCTGTTACAGACTGGTTGTGTTTTCACTGTTCACTGCATTAACCTTCCCTAGAAGACTGGATCAGATTCAAGTTTCTACCCATTAGGCTTGAGGTGTTCATTACTCTGGGTTCACAGCATCAATAGATAAAGCTCTGGTATTAACTGTGACTGACAGCTGCTCTCTTCTGCCCAGTGATACTTGCTTTGGTAATTGCAAAACAGAGAAACTGAGCTCTCTTACAGGCTGGTTTGAGCCCCACTGGATACCTACTTCAGAAATTAAAACTCTGCAAACTCTGCAGTCCAGTGAGAAGGGTATACTTCTTTGATTTTTTTTTTTCCAGGAACATAACTGTATATGAAAGAAAATGTTCTCCCAAACTCTTAGCGTTTCAACTAATAAACTTACATAATGTGGAGACATTTCTTAATGAGTTTCTAGTGGGTCTCATTATGTAGTGATGTTAATCACATTTTTGACATATCTTGAGAAAAGCATTGTCTGCTAACAGAAAAAGTAGGTATATAACTTACAGAACGTTCCATGGTTTTTGAGTGTAGAAGGAACATTTCAGATATAGCAAGAATTTTCTTTTACATTGACTGTTTGAAATAGGTTTATTACATTCAGTAAGAGAGTATTGTTGAAGTATTGCTAAATGCTTTGTAATTGGGTATAAACATTAATACATATACCAGCTTACATGCATATATATATATATATATATATATAAATGCTAAAATGTATTTATTTATCTTGCAGGGGTCAGTAAGCTGATCCATCATTTACATAAACACAAGATACCCATAGCTGTTGCCACCAGCTCGAGTGAAGATTCATTTCAGAGAAAAATAACCAGACACAAAGATCTTTTTGCTCTTTTTCATCATATTGTGTTGGGAGATGACCCTGAGTTGAAGCGTGGCAAGCCACATCCTGATCCATTTTTACTTTGTGCAAAGAGATTCCACCCTCCTGCATCACCGGAGAAGGTAAGAGGAGAGGACACAAATTAAATTTAGGAATTTTCTGTTTGGCCTATATTTGGTTTTTGTTTTTAAAGTGATAAAGATTAATACGAACATTATAAAAATCAGCAATTCCTGTTTTCAAAGATGTTTGTGCTGTCAAGGAAGGAGATTTCCCTCCACTACATCTAGAGTTTCTTATGCAGATTGCCCTGATTTGCTACATGAAAGCTTGCAGTGAAAGGAAAGTGTAATGATTTTCTTCTGTATACATAAATGTGCAAGCTTAACTTCACTATTCAGGGTTTGGAAACAGTTATTTAAACATAGGTCAGTTTATTTTTCATACATTCATGGATGATTTGCCTCTTAAGTGGCAAAACATAAAATATAGCTCTTTGTGAAGGAAACATGTATTTTTCTGAAGCTACAACTTTCCATTACCAGTCTAAATCTCTGAGATTATAGTTCTTGTTTGCAATTTAAAACTATCAGTTTGAGCAATCTTTCTGAAATAGTAAATGTGTTTAGTTTTCCTGTCTTATATATAACTTTACGAAGCATTCTGAAATAGGAATCTGTAGGAAGAATATTTCACATAAACTGAAAAATAGTTAAAATAATGTCTTCATTTTTATTTTAAATTAAATTGCCTTTATCCTTAGAATATTTTACTCACTTCTTCTCTGTCCCAAGTGGAACATAAGTACTGAAGTTTTGGAGTTAGTTTTATTACTGCAGAAAAATACATTGCATACTTATTTTAAGGAAAAAAAATTAGGTAGATTAGACTGTGATTACTGTTCTCTCAGTAGAATTCTTGGGGGAAAAAGGCTACAAAAATACATATGGAATCATTAGCTAAGATTCCTCACCTTTCATACTTCAAATTCTCACCCAGTGTCTAAATGGTATTTTCATTGCCTGGGAATACAAAATAAATTTTGATGCAGTGTGGTTTACTGTTGAGCAGAGTTAACCAAACTGGGTTTGGGTTTTGGTTTGGTTTGATTTTTTTTCTGTTGCAATTTCTCTTGATGTTCTGTATCTGTGAATCTACTTCATTTGTAAGCTTGCATGCTCAGAAATGATATACCAAATGTACATAACCAAGGAAATTGAATGTCAGCTGTGTTAATGGCAAATAAAACTATAATTTCATGGGAGGATCAGAAGGACACTTTCCCAAAACTCTTAGTTTATGTGGTTCTATTTCAACAAACCCACAATGTAGTAATACTTAAAAAGAACAAAAACATTAAAAAACAGCCCAAAAGGAAGCAACAAAACCAGTGAACCAGTGACACTGTGTAGATACTTGTATCCTTTAGTTATGTTAGCATTGAAAAAATATATGAATAGTAGCATCTGTATTACACTTAATATTTTTAAACTTTAAAGGTATGTTAGACAATCAAAGTCACAGATTGTTAATAGTAGTTTTATATTTTTAATTTTGTTAACTTTTCTTTGAAGAAGGGCATAGATATTTGAATCCATATTTTTTCCTTTATAAGAGGTTTACAGCATCAAATTCTCTTAGTACAGATAATGCAGCTGAATTTTTTTTGTTTGTTTGTTTCATGTACAAAAGTCACAAATGTTAAAATGTGGGAAATTCACACATGCACAGAATTTCTGAGAGGAGGGGAATGAAAACAATACATGAGAAACTATCCAGAACATTTTGTGACCAGTTGAAGTGTAATGGTGTCATCTGCAGTGTTTTGTCCCAAGCAGTGAACTCGTAGAGCTACAGGTTTGGATTTCATGCCAGCAATCATTAACATGCAAGGTTGCAGCCAAGTATCAGGAGGTAATGTCCCCATAAACAAATAATTGGACTCAAGCAAAACAGATTTTTAAAGTATCATAGGTAGTGCTTAGGCCCATATATCTGTGCTATATATTATTTGAATATTTTCTGTTGGATTGGTTTTATTGTGATCCCAGGCCAAGATAAGGTTCTTTGGAGCTTTATGTGTTCTTAAACATTGGAGGTTGCTTGATGAGTGCCTGCAGAGAACTTTCACTGGAGCTGCCCCCTAGAGCAACCTAGTACATACCAAAACTACCTAGAGAAACAAACCAGCAGGGACAAAGTGAGAACTTTCAAGTTTGTTTCAAAACTTTGTTGCTGCTATTAACAAAAAATACAATATAAGCATAGAAAACCAAATCCAGAATTTGCTGTAGTGTCAAATCAGCCAGTGGCTATTGCTGTGTAGGCATACTTCTGGCAGTAGACCAATATTTAAGTGGTATATAAAGTGGATATGATATCTGCTTTGCTGTCATTGAAGGATGTCATAAATATCCATCTTGAAATTTCTTAGATGTTGACCTTTTGATTTGCAGTCTTTGGTTAACTAGGAACTTAATAAGCATAATGACAAAATGATAGCACAAGAATTTCAATAACGATACACCCTGGAAATTCAGCCTAGGTCTCCTATCTTGTGCTACATGAAGCATCATATGAAGTTCTAACACTAGTAACAATGCATATAAGTAATTAAGTAAATTAGTCAGGTAATCAAAATATGATCTGGAAACTAAATAGTAAAAAATTTGTATTTTAATAAAATTTATTTTTTAAAATATGTTACAAATTCTGCTCTCAAATGCACAGATGCAGCTTGTATGAAAACCATCTGGAGCTGTACATGTGTAGAAACAATGTTTTCTTGAATATTATAGAAATTTCTGGCCACAATGTTCAAAACACTGTGTTCTTTTTCATACATTTTATTTATATGATTGAAAACCACTTTTCATAGCATTATTTCTGTTTAGATTCTGGTCAGGTATAACAGATATAGCTAGACTATATCTGCATAGATGATTCTTAACAGCTAGACCAGCCTAGCTCAAAATAAATGAGTCCCTAGACATGACAAGGATAGGTCAGATTCAAACCCAGACAGAGGACCTCAGGCAACTGCTGTGAAGCACAGATACACCTATATCATTGGCCAGTGAGCTGGGCAGAGTTAAGACCCTTGGCCAATGATGTCTGTAAGCATGAGAAATTTAAAAACCCTATAAAAGGGGCTGCCAGACAATAAACGAGGCTTTTGCCACACGATCGTCAAGCGCATGTATGTTGCATCCCTGTCTTTGACTCTGTTGTGACAGTCAGGGAATACTTAAACAAACTGGACATTAATAAATCCAAGGACCCTAATGGGATGCACTCTCAAGTGCTGAGAGATCTGGAAGATGTCATTGAAAACCACTTTCCATAATCTTTGATCTGTCATGGCCCTTGGGAGAAGTGCTTGAAGGCTGGAGACAATAAATGGCACTCCTGTGTTGAAGCCAGGCAAGAAGGATGACCCAGGGAGCTACAGGCTCCTCAGCCTCATCTCGATCCCTGGAAAAAGACGATGGAACAACTTACCATGAAAATCACTTTCAGGCACAGTAGGGACAAACAAACCATCAGGAGTAGTCAGTATGGCTACACCAAGGGAAAGTCATGTTTGACAAACCTGATTAACTTCTTTTATAAAGTGGCTGTCCTGGTGGACATGGTGAGAGCAGTGGCTGTTGTCTACCTGAACTACAGTAGTGCCTGTGACACTCTCACCCATATGATGTGGATGAGCAGAACAGTGATGTGGTTTGAAAACTGGCTGAGTGGCCAGGCCCAGAGGGTTGTGATCACTGCCACAGGTCTAGTTGGGTGCCAGTGCTTAGGGGTGAATACTGGGTTTTACATCTGTTTTTACCTGGTCTTAGAGGTTTTACCCTGTTTAAGATCTTCTTTAAGTAGAAGTAGGTGAATTAGGAGAATGCTGAATAGGATCTTATTAATGCATATGAATACCTGAAGAGAGATTGTAATGAAGAAAGAGACAGTGGTGCCCAGTGATGGAACCAGAGGCAATGGACACAGACATACACAGAATTCGGTCTGAGCACAAGGAAGCAATGTGGTTTTTTTTACTGTGAGGATGGCCAAGCACAAAGGTTGCCCAGGAAGTTGTGGAGATTTTCAAAATTTGTCTGGACACGGTCCTGTGCAACTGAGGAGGTTGATCCCTTCCAATCTCACTCATCCTGTGATTGAGTGATTAACTTCACAGATTTGATCTGGGGGGAGAAAAAAAAAAAGAAAAAAATACTTTTGCTGAAAAATATTTTCTGTTCCACTTTAATTTATAGAGTTCACATTATTTTAAACCATGCTTTTGGAATTTGAAATACTAGAATATTTATTTTGGATTTAAAAGAGTTTATAGTAACCAGGCCATTTATGTATAATTTTATAATTTATACATATATATGTTTATACTATATATATAACTATAACTTTTCAATGCTATCTTGAAGAAACTTTGTTTCATAATAACAAAAATGGTATGCAAATAAATTTATTTTAAATATGGCTCTGAATCAGAGGATTTCTGTCATCCACATGCCAGCATTTATACATATTTCCAATATACTTCTGTCATCAAAACTGCAGAGATTAATTAACTTCCTGCTTAAGGGTGTTGAAATCTAAGGCTTTTCTTTCCATTATTTTGGTTGATTTGCCTATAGCTTTTCTGTAAAATAAAGGACATCAGTAGCAGTTTAAAAGCAAATAAATCCATTTATATCCACTTTTTAAACAGAGGGATAGATTGTAATAATACAAATGGTCATAATTCTCCTATGAAGAATCAATCTGTTCTATTTAAAAAGTTCCAAGTGATATAAATCATTGCCTTAATTTAAAACACTATTTCTTTGCAGTTTCTTCCATTTCTAATTAATTAATTGATCCCATAGTTACAAATAATCTCTGTACCAAATCTAGAGAGAGCTCATTAAAATTTTTTCAGACTGATTAAATGGCATTAGGATTTATGAGTCTCAGTGGGCATTTTGTCATAGAACGGAGAAGTTCAAAGAGAATTTTTCTCCATCTTTTTTGCTCTAGAAGATATAAGAAAAGAACAGTAGATTCAGAATATTATGACATTCAAATATTTTGTAATTTTATTCTATATTGCACAAAATAAAACAGGATAAAGAAGGCTGATGTAGCACTTAATGTGGCCATTGTTACTGTGAACTTTTTTTAAAAAGGATGCTAAAACCATTTTTTTGTATTATCCCCTTCATTTTTTAACTTTTTCTAATTTTTTCCTCCACTCAACTCCTCCATTTTTAGTGTGTGCATGTAATGTATATATTTTACTCACTATGGTTTTCAGAATAATCAAGTATCTAATTAGTGATGTTGCTGTTATTCCTTTTGTATACCTGGAGGTTTAATGTATTAGGAGTACTTTATTTAAAGTACAGAAATTAGACATGAACAGCCATTCTAGGTGGTGCACTGAGCTGTAAATTGGAATCCCTGCTGTTCAAATGAAATGTTTTAGTCACCATGAATCTGTCCCTTTTCCATTTTATGAATTAATTAGCTTATACTCCTTCCTGAATGTTTACCATTCACAGGTTTGGGGTTTTTTTTGGGGTGGTTGTTTTTTTGTTTGTTGGTTTTTTTTTTGGGGGGGGGGGGGTTGGTGGTTTTTTTTCTTGTTTTGTTTGTCTGTTTTTGTTATTTTTTATTATAGAAATAATGGCATTAAATGTAAAAACACGGACATTTTTCAGCTTATCTCAAATATACATCAATGGCTGTTTCTTCAAGCTTGGCTCTAGTCTTTCTTTGCATAGCCTAGACCACCATTTTTTTTCTCATCTGAAACAGCTTTCTAAATAGCTGTTCATGGTATAAATTATTCTGATTTACTCAAGCCCCACTGTCCCATTTCCTTGGACTCACAGTGCTTGCCAGCTGTTTTAGCATATTGTTAGATATTTGTTTTTTCCAGTGGATATAACCTGTGATGGTAATGGTTAAAGTATAAAGTTTAAAGTGCTAGGCTACATTCAGGAAGAGAGATGGCAAAGAGTTTGTAGATAATCACTGTTGTTCTCAAACAGCGTGGTCTGACAGAGGCAGATGCAACACATGCCAGTGGCTGCTTATTATGAAGAGGGATCAATGTTGCTCTGCAACTCTTTCTGGCTGAAGGTGCATTTTGAGGTAGAAAGCAGAATTTGGTCTTTCTTTTCAGAAGCCACTGGACTTTCTTGTTTGTACTGATGTATTACAGTTCATTAATTAATTAGGCGTTTGATGGATTAGTCAGTAAATAACTTCTTGCCTTGTCTGATTTGTTGATGCCAACTCCAGTGTAGCCGTGTGTTTAGTAGATGTGGTCTGGGATGTTTGAGTGTTTCTTGGGTATGTTTTCTTGTTGTCCTTCATCTGCAGGGTTGTACTCTGTCAGTGTTCCTGTTAGCCTTGCACCCTGTGCTACACAGTGACCAGCTTCCAAACACAGCAGATTCTCCCATGTCAGAGGTGTGCCGTGGTGGGGATGGTACACCCTGGGAGATGGTAACTGATTCAGTGCCACAAGAAGTTGAAAGCACTGATCCTGAGCACACACGCTTTGCTTAAGTGTTTTGCAGCAAAGGCAGAGTTCACTCCCTTAATAAATTTAGATTACATAGGTTTCACTCTTATTGTACATAGAGTGAGTAAAAGGGGAACAAACTATGTCCCAGCATTTGTGTGTACCCAGATTAGTTCTGTCATGTAAAGCATGCCCTGAAGTGTTGAAAGTGGATAGCAGGTGAAATCTGAAAGGGTGTATCTATGGATTTGCAACAGAATGTTTCAACTTGTCTGCCATCTAACCAAGATGAGGTGCCAAGTCCAAGGAACCTCCCTTTTTCTGATTTTGTAGCTTTTTGGAGAATTTTTTTTTCTTTTAGGTATGCATCCAAAATTGCCCAGTCTAAACAGCTTGTGTCTTTTTATCAGGAGCTAAGAATATCTAGCAGTTAGTCTTTTGTAAAGCATAATTGGAAAAGTAGTTCCAGCACATTTCTACACTGCCAAGAAAAATTCTCCATAGAGGATACAACAACAATCTGGAACTTCTGCTTTCCTTTTAAAGCAGATCAGAAGAGAGTTTTCTCCTTATCTTGTCCACTGTGTGGACTACTTCATGAAAAAAATGGAGGAAAATAACTTTTTGCACACTTTTGAACCTGAGAAATTCAGTCTCCCAACCTTTGGGCTTCCTTGGGAATTGTCCTAGTTGCCACATGATGCATCAGCTCTTTGCTCAGAAAGGTTCTTGGCTAGAACTTTTTCCTGAATTCCTGAAGACTTGACTTTTCTTGTTTTGCAATGTGACTGAAGTCAGTTCTAGATGCCAAGTTGTTTTTTGATTATTTAGTGTATGTTGCTGGACTAGTTCTTGAATTCCTGCTATTATGGGGCACTGCAAAATAATAAACAACATAACTTTTTTAATGGGTTCCTCTCCCTGCTGGAGAAGCTATTGATATCAGACAAACACAGAGAAATTTAAAGGAATAAATTATTAATAAATCGTAATTTTAAATTGTGTACTAAGCAATTTAAAGTAATTAGGTATTGAACAATATAGTTTTATATCTATTTCTAGAAGCTTTATAGCTTGGGATGCAAAGATCCAGAACTCCAGTGGAATGTACTTCTATTGTGATACCCTGTTGAACAGCTTGTTGTCTGAATCCTGCACCTTCCTCAGCTGCTACATATTCTTAGCATGTAGCTCTTACTTGTGCCTCCCAGGCTGGATGATGAAGTCTGTTGTTAGGAAGTTTGCCTTCCAGCTGGAGAGAAAAGAACACAAGGTATTTCACCATGTCACACAGTCTAAGACTTCTGAAGATCTACTGTCACAACCCATGGGTAGAGGGTGTGATGTTGGTTATAGGTTCTTGACAGGTGGAACAAAGGCACTGGACCACATGTCAGGGAACTCTTATGTTTTTTTATACAGTCATCTTAACTGTGGCAACCAACCCAATGTTTACACTCAAAAGGTATTGGCTAACACGATCTTAAATTCTTACAATGCATTTCCACAAAAAGCATCAGCTAACAAGCTCTTAGTTTTGTACAGCTCCCCCAAAATCCTCTTCAGAAGATGCTGGCTCACAAACACATCACCACACCACTGCACAATGGTAATGAGTTGGGGTGGGAGAACTGAGCACAAGTCTTAAAGGGGAGCAGGAAGTTGGCTCAGGACAGCACTGCTCCACTTCCATGTGACCCTCTCCTCTGATCACCCTTCCTGTAGCAAAACCCTGAATATTTGAGACAAATCATGCTTAGATCTGGTCCTCTGCGCTACTATACACAGGCATCTTTTCTCTAATTTCATAATAGGCCGCTATTATATACTTAAAAGATAATTAAAGGGAGGAGACTGGTTGGTTGGTTGGTTGGTTGGTTGGTTGGTTGGTTGGTTGGTTGGTGTGTTGTTTTCAGGGTTTTTTTCAATTATCATGAGCTCAGTTCCTATGGTTGATCTGCTTCCTTCCTTTTCTTTTGAAGCACGTGTGCTTGTGTGTTCACATGTGTGCTCACCCACTCTCCCAACCTATCCCTCCCCATGCTGGCAGTCTTTGTTATATATTTGTGGAAGAAAAATGAGATGTTGTATGGCTTGCAAGTAATTTAACTTTTAAGTGTTCCAGACATTGCCCTTGTTACTGCAGTGCATGTTTATTTATGGATGTATTTGTCTTATAGAGATGAAAAAAGTCATTGAAATTCCATGCAAAAAGTAACCTGGTCAAGGTTTGCTTTTACTGAAGGTATCTTAATGACTGGAAGAGAAAAGAAGGATTATAATTAGTTCTTAGTCTTTGGGGTACTCTACTTGGGGGGGTGGAGAGGTAGGAATACTTTTTTTCCCTTGCATTTGTCTTGATAATGTATCAAGTAGCTGCTAAGGGACTTGATGAAATGTGATGCAGAATAATAAATTATACTCTGCAGCCTTCTTTGCTTCTACGTGAGGTGAGTGTGTAAGCACAAAGAGACTGGTGCACCTCGAAATTCAAAAAGCATTATATTCAGATTAGCAGGTCACTGGAGATACGTTGCTAATTGTTTTAGGGAACTCATTATGGGTATTATCACATATTAATTATGCATGGTAAGTAGGAAAAAAGAGGGGGAAAATCCTAGTTTTATGATAACTTGCTCACTGAGTTATCTTTTCTTACTTTCAAGACCCTGAGCGTTTTTTAGAGATGCCAAACAGCAGTCATTGAATAATTAGATTTTAATTAACAAGAATTTTCACAAAAAAAAGTGTTTTTAATGTCTTTTGAATTATAGCAAGCATGAATAATTCCTCTTTCAATAAGATCTAGCGCACTGATCCTCTCTGTATCTGGAGTTACCTTTGTAATCACCCAGAGCTTGTTGTAACAAGCAGTGGTTTCAGGACAAAGAATGAAGACTGAAAGAAGGAATTGCATTGTTGGCAACATTGTTTGGTTGCCTCTTTTTAAATTACTGTCAGGGAGGAACCTCTGGAAACCTTTGAAAGACTACAGTCTGCCATATGTTGTTTTAATGCACTTAGGCTAGGGAATGATGAGTTTATTTTTTGCTCTTTGTTTAAATTACTTGTTCTTTGTGGAGACGTGGTTGTAGCCAGTTTTCAGAGAGTTAGTATTACATGATAGGGTTCTTATTCTGTTGTGTGATAAAGAATTTGTAAGAGTCTTTTTGGCATGATTGCAGAAAACCTACATATAGAACCATCAATTAGCACCGGTAAATTATTTATAGTCTAAACAGGGCAAAGCTTTTTGCTCAGACTCATTGCTGCATCACAAAATAAGTGCACTTAGAAGGTGATTACAAAGTTTACTCCATAAAGCAGTACTGGAGATTTTTTTTCATTATTATTGTGATAGGTGTTATAAAGATAAAAGACATTGTAGTATACAAAAGAACTGAAGACATCAAGACTTGTCTGCTAAAAAAGGATGCTTAACATTTCCATTTCAGCATCTTTTTATCTTAGAATAATAGCATCATTCAAAGCTAAGAAAGAAATGGTTCAAGTTAATCTTCAGTAAGACTAAAGTGACTCTGATTTAAAGTAGAATACAATTCCGAGAGGTGGTGGAAATGCTGCCCTCCTATTCCTTTTTTTAAAAAAAGGACTTTTCATTTTTGTCTAAATGATACTAAAGATAGGAATTGCTGTTCATGCTCAGATTCAGTGTCCAGCTTATTTGGTACCATCTCTGATGTCAGCTAATAATCACAGCTTAATAATCACCTTTTAGCTAGAGGGGGTTAATTTATCCACCTAAATTCTTTTGCTCCCATAACAAGTTGTTTTTAACAAAAAACAGACAAAAAATAGGCTATAGTAACCCTTCCACAGGATCTGTGTTTTTTCTTGAAACTGATGTGTTCCTGGGCCAGTGAATTCTGTATATGTTGCATATGTTCCAGTGTCAGCTTTTTATATGTTATGAATGGGAAAGATAAGAAGCAATTGATCTGGCACTCAGTATTGTAAATGCTGCTTGTCACATCCCTTTTTATTTTTTGCTCCATATATTAAGCTCTTTAGAGTCTGTTCAAAACCTCACCATCTAAAAGGGTTGTATTTGGGATTTTTTTTGTGGGAGTGGGGGCAGTGATATGGTTGTTTGTTGGGGGTTTTCTCTCTTCATAAGCATTCTGATTGCATTTCTTCAGACTCTTCCTATCAAAAACATTTTAACATAGAATGGTGTCTGTGGGATATGGTACATGGAGCATTTCAGATGAGCCCATTTTATATATGTCTGTGAATATAAACAATATCACCCAAGCTCTAAGTTTTTACTGAACTGGTCTCCCAAGTTCTGAGTTTTCACTGAGCTGTTTACAGTGATGTCCAGTATTTAAACCAAATGTTAGAAAATGTATATTCATTTATTTTCTTCCAGCTAATGTGTACTGCCACATTTCTTGACCATTTCATTTCATTTGACACTTGACTGACCAGTAGACTACTTTGTTGCTCCAAAGTTCTTACAGATGTTATCCCAGATGACCTATAAAACTTTGTGTTATTAGCAGATTTTACCAAGTATAGAGATTAGGACTGCTAGTCAATACTTCCCTGAGTAGCAGCAGATTTTAAAATGCAACTGTAGTATTTTCTAAGACAGTGGCATGGTAATAGAAATGGCTTTTGATGTTAGTAACTCCTTCACTTCATAAGTTAGTTGCTTCAAAGCCTCAAGGTTTTGCTGACTAGCAAAAACTAGTTGATGAGATTTCAACCATTGCTAAAAATATCTCCTGTTACAGAACATGTTTTCCTCCATTAGGAAATTGTCTTTTTTCTCCTGAACAGACACCTGGTCATGGTGATCTATTCAGTTTGTTTCCAGAATATATTATTGCATCCTGTAGCTCAGACTGGAGACATAAGAGATTGCCTATTGTCCTGAACTTCAGAACTGTTAGAGACTCAAAATGTTACTGATTCAAAAAAGTACCATGGGCAAAAATCGTAATAGTATGTAACTTACTGCTTTTCATTTTCAATAATGCAGTTTTTCCAAGCAAATTAAAAAAGAACCTTTCATTTTAGAAAAAATTATATATATCTGAGGTAGAATGCTTTTGCAGTCTTTAGATTAGCTACGATATATCATTTGAAGACTGATATCAGTTGTGAGTTTTTAAATTTCCAGGCCAATACTTTTCATTGAGAAGATTTTTTTTGAATATCAGCAAAAAATGTTTGCAGTTTTTTTAAGATGTTCCTCAGAAGATAATATTTTTGCAATTATAGTAAGAACCGGTACAATGGTCATATGATAATTCCATGAAGAGTAATACTGTGTAGAGTAGGTGTTTGCAGTTTGGAAAGGTGGAATTCCTGTAGCCAGGTGTTCTAGAAGTCAGGAATAATGCAACAACTCTATGATGCTATGACCTCTGGGAATGCCTCCCTGGTTTCCTGAGGTTTGTGTACTGCTCAGTGTGGTCATCATATTTACATTTAAGTACACATTAAACCATGAGGGGATGAAAAGCATCATATTCATGTATACTGGATCACAGGCATGGAGCATGCTCTTTACAATTGCTGTAGCAGTATGAAATAAATGTAAACATCTAAGACTATAAGAAATACAGATGTGGCTTGTAGAACCTAGCCACTATACACACACACTGATTGGCATTTATTTAATGAGCATTGTGGCTTTTTTAGTGAACAAGATTTCAATTTCTTATTTTAGATGGCAAGCAAGTATTGTCCCTCAATTCTCCTCCGAGCTAGAGTTAACAGAGGTCATTCCTGATAGAAATAAGAAGCAAATCAGACAGCTCTGCTTTCAGCTGTGTTCTGTGCTGCCCTGGCCCAACAAGGAGCAAAAGCGATTTAAGCAAGACAAATTTTAGTTAATAGCCCAGCATTAAGAAAGGGAGGAAGAAGAGCATGTACCAATGATTCCTGAAAGAGTGTATTTTTAACTATACTGCTGGAGAAGGATGAAGAATATAGGCAGGAAGATTGTACAAGGCACAGAGGTCAGCATGATATAAGACATACAGCTGAAAGTGGGAGAAAGAGATAAAGAAAGCAATTAAGTGAAAGGATAGAAGATGTCTAGGGAGTAGAAGGAAATAAAAGCAAGACATAAGTAATTGTGGGTAAGATAATATAGGGCCTTGAAGGTGAAAGTGAAAACTTGAATTTGTAACTGCTCTAAGTAATCTATATACCTTCCTTATAAATAATAAAGAGTTAATAGTGTGCAGTAGCCCATTTGTCCTTACAGCTTTCTCTCTCCACTTTAGGGAGTGTAGATGAAGAGTGAGGAGATAGTCTATAAGTTAATGATGTATATACTGAAATAGTAAAAGCATTTACTTTTTTGAGGCTAAGCATTCTGTCTCAGGAGGATTGGTAGATGATGTGACAGACCTAACATTACAACAAAAACTCTTCAAACATTTAGAGTCTAATTTTAAAATCTCATGAAGATAGTGGAAAGAGGAGTCAGCTGCAAATGTGCACTTTGGCATGTCTCTCAAAGTAAAGAAGTTTTCTTTAGAAACGCTGATGTCATAGTTTCATCTTCTATTCTAGTATTTCATTAACTAGTAATTCTAAAATTTAGTATTGTCCCTTTCTCCAGTCTATTGATTTTTTTTCCCTTATCTTCTTAGCAATCAGTTGAAAAGCAAGTATGCTTGAAAGATGATTGTTGACTTTGAGTAGGCTGGTAGAAGACTGTTTTAGCGATACATTCATACTTAGAGCTCCTCCTTACACCTGGTATTAGTAAGTAACAGCCTTAGTTTTCTTTAAGATGATTAATATTTAGTGCAGTAACTTCCTTGTTTCTCTGATTTTGTTTAAGTAATACAGGCTGATGAATGGTGAATGGAATGTTCTGTAAGTCAAATATTTAGAAAAGGCCTTCAGTGTAGTTTTTCTCAGAAATTTTGAAATGTGTCTATTATTTGCTAGAACAATTCAGTCTCACCAGCTTTCACACCATTTTTAAAAATCTGTCAATTGAGTCCTTAGATTCTCTGTCTAAGTTGAATATGTGATCTGGTTTTGTGTAAAGTGATTACTAGTAAGAGCTTCAGGCTCAATGTCAGTCCAAGGGTGAAGAAATCCATCACAGAATGCTGTATTTTAATAAAAGGATTTCAGTTACTTGGCAGTATAAAGACATAATAATGCTTGTGACATGCTGTGGTGTATTGCTTTAGGATCAAACTGAACATTGGAATAATAGCAGCATCGAGAAGAAAGGAAAAATAGGATGTCTGATTTGAGCATTGCTTTTTCTTCTATTGATTTCTATATTTAGCATAGTGTATGGCATGTCAGGACCTGGTTATAAAGACCTGTAAAAGAAAGCACTTGGATTCCTGGCCTTGCATGTTGGGAATCATAAACTTGCATAGAATTGGATGGATCCTAAGGAAGATCTGCTACCAGATGCAGAGGTTGGGGTTTGTGTTAAAAGCTTGTTTGCAGACCCCCAAAAGAGCTGAGAGAGGTGACAGCAGGTGGGAGATCCCAAATCACACTTTCTCAACAGTTCCCACGTCTGTCACAGAAGTCATCCTCCCATCAGGTGCCCATCTCCATCTGGTCAGGGCAGCACAGTGTCCCAACAGTAGACAGAAGCTCAGATTAAGGACTTAAAGGACAGCCTGTTGGGGTCCTCCCAGGGATGTTCCAGAAGCACTACCAAGGTAAATCAGTGCTGGATCAATCCTTTTGGACTGAGGAGAGATGCTGTCCAGGGTGTGGCACTTAATATGTGATGCAGAGGAGGAGAATTTGGGGTTTGATCAGGACTTATTACAGGGAAATAGAGGGATAAGAGGATAAAAAAAATATTGGATGTGTAAACAGGTGACACATTTGTCTGGCCATGCACAGCTCCTTACCAGTGCAGTCCGTCCTGTGTTAATAAATGTCATTTCTAACTCTTCCTAGCTGAAGGGCATTTGGTCTGTGGTCTTTTTGTGTGTGGCTAGCAACCAGACCCAGGCAGAGGCCCATGTGTTCATGGTGTCAGCAGCTGGAGTGAGCATGAATCCGGGTGCTGGCAACTGGGCAAAATGAGGTGCCAGCCCACAGCCTGGGACTGCAGGTCACAGGAGCCCAGCCCAGGCATCTGCAGAGCCAGTGGCCAGGCTGAGTGCACATGTGTGAGCACTAGAGAAGAGGTAGCTGAATGACCCTCTGGGTCCTTGGGAGTGCTGAGTATAACTGGATTGATCTGTGTATCTAGCCTTATATATGTGTGTGTGTGTGTGTGTGTGTATGGCTGCCTTCCCTTTGTTAGGCTATTTAGATGAGGCTCTATCCCCAAACAGCAATAACCCATTCCCTAGCATCACATGTTTCTCTATAAAGGGAGACTGGATAACCTGGTCGTGTTCCAGGTAGGTATCATGCTCCTTCTGTTTCAGTCTCCGAATAAACTGCCTCCTTTCTAAACATATCTCAGAGCCATTTGAGCTGAGCTGTGTAGCACAAAATATGCCAAGTAAATGTGGAGCTGTGCCCCTATTCTGTTTCCCTTTCCCCTCTCCATACTGCCCAAAGGTGGGGGATGTTTTCTCAGTTAAGGTAGTCACCGTAAAAGTCTGTTTCAATTTCTAATTTTATCCTTTTTATATATTTGAGCAAATAAGTTTGTAAACACTTCTTTCTTTTTCACTTAGAATTTCTTTTACTACTCTGCCTTTCTTCTTGCTTCAAAAGGAAGAAGAGGAATAGATTGTTTAAGCAGAATCTGGATTTTCTGTTTACAGAGCAATAAATGTTCTGAAATGAACTGCAGTTGTATATGCTGTAAAATTGCTTTTGTTTGACAGTTTAATAAATCTTAGTCAAAGGTCTGAATGACTAGAGATATTAAAAGCTTGTGTTGCCTGACAAACCCAAACAAGCCAACCATCTTTCTGCATTTCTTTATAAATACAGCAAAACACTCAGTATTATTTCAATTGACCATGGCTCTCATTTTATTTGCAAAGCCTTTGTCTATGGGTCTTCCACACAGTTTGCGTGGCTTTTTTGGGTGGGGTTTGTTTGTTGGTTTGTTTGTTTGATGTGGAAAATGTAAACCAAAATCACCTTAACTGGAAATGTTTAAAATGCTGTACTTCTTCAACAAGTACCCATGTTCATGGTGTAGACACCTTCCATTAACTTTTGCAGCCATGAATAACCCTAGGAATTTTAGAGAATTTAAATCAATGTTTTCAAACCTACACCTACACATCTTATGGGGTTACTGTTACATCACTTTCATGCACAGACATATGAGACAAGCCTACCCTATATTTACCCTGCAATAAGGATCCTTCCAGCAGCTGGATTTAGGTGCTCAGTTGTCCCTGGATCGCAGTCTTGCACTTCTGTCATGCCACAAGTCTCTCCTGTGCACACATAGACAGATCTCTTGGACAGCCCCAGATGGCACAGTCATTTTGCCAGCAGCTGGTCAAGGCTGCCCTGTGCCTACCCTGTCGCTCCAAGAGCCAGAAGTGACTGTGCTCTTGCCCATGGGGTCATGCCTGGCTTCCAGGACACTTCAGCTACTTACCAGCTACTCCAGCATGCTAGCCCTCACACCCTCACTTGCACACCCATCATCACTGCACTGCTGCACTGTGGGCATGTGGGACTCCTGGTCCCATGGCAGGACTGACACTGAGACCTTCATGCACGTGTGTGCACAACAGTAAGCCCTTGCCCACAACAACCATTAGAAATTGAATTTAATTGGAGGAGACAGGACAGACTACACACAGTGATGCAGGTATGGCCAAGAACAGATGGCCCCTATTGACACCCTACCAGGCCCCTCTGTCTCACATTCCCGACAGGGTGCTCAGACCCATGGAGCTTCTCCTGTTGGCATGTCTGTGGGTCTGGCCTTGTGGCACCAGGAGTGGCTGGACCAGGGCCTCACAGGGCTGCTGGGGCTCATCCTGCAGGAATGAGCTTCTGGTAGGCTGATGGGGTATGTGACTACTGGGAGCAGCTGGCCCAGGGTGTTTTAGGCTCCCTGCCCACCTGCCCTTGTTGTTTCTGCCATTATTCTTCCCCTGTACACTTCTATCACATGAACTAATGTGTGTGTGCATATGTGTATGTATTTCTGCATATGAAAATGTACAGATCCCTCTCTGTAGAAACTTGGCAATTTTAAGTGCTTATATTCTAAACATGCTCTTTGAAATTAGTAGTAGTATGATGTCTCATAACCACAGGAAGGAAAGATTATTAATTAAGATCAGCCTACCTGAGTTGTGTTTGTTTTCTTCAGGGAAGGTAGTAAGGAAGGCAACCAAAGCAGAGAGAAAAACTTTTTTAGTTTATAGGGAAAGTAGAAAAACATGAAGAGAACTTAGCTGGAAGCCTATGGCAAAGCGCAAGCACAAGAATATCGGATTGAGAAAAACATTTTGGTGTCATGGGCAACATTTTCACTTTTCATCAAGGTGTAAGATACTGGGTATACATGTGAACTAGCTCAAAAGGACAACTGTCACTTGATTTTGTAAGATTTTCTTCTTGTTACTTTTGGTAACAAAATTCAAATGTGACCTCGTTGAGCATATAACAGTGTTTCTAGACAGTAATTGTTTTTTTCCAGTTTTAAGCCATCATCTTGCTATCCAGTAGAACTACATGTTAAATTCCTACTTTTGCTATCATTGAGAAGACTGTTCTCTATGACTTTAAAAGTATTAAAGTGTTTTTTTCTGCAGATGCAGGGTCAATGGAGAAAAAAGAATTTTTAGTGTCTTTTCTCGCACTGTTCTGCTTGCTAAGACTAGAATGTACAAAACTTTGAAGAATAAAACAGGTGTTTTTAGCCATGCCTTCAAGATCTGCAGACCCAGAACATAAATCTCAGTCTTTATGTGTGGATGAGATATTTCAGTCCTCAGTCTTTAGATATATTTGCTATCTGATTTATCAGTTTTCTCTTATGATGAATCTTACCTATAGCTCACTAGAAGCAGCTGGAATCAATTAGCAAAGACTTGAAATATAGTAGAAATAGAATATAATAGACCACTACAACTTCTTTTTCTTTTTCTTTTTCTTTTTTTTTTTTTTTCTTTTTTTCTTTGTTTTTGTTTTTGTTTTTAAGAAGAAGAAAAAAACTCACCTGAGCCATTTCCTGTGTGGTGAATCACAAAGTTTGACATTCTCTTTTGCTTGTTCATCTGACAGGCAGCCTATCCTCTTTTATTTTTTGTAGTCACAGCATATTTTACCTGGTAGCCAGAACATATAATTCAGTGGACTGTGTGGCAGAGATACTTTTTCACCTTGACACACCTGCTGCAGTTTAGTTTCCCTAGGGAATCTTTATATAATGTCTGGGTGCTGAAGCTTCCAAGTTACCAGTAAAATGCTGCTTGTAGAACTCAGCTGCTTGTCAATTTATCCAGATTCTTGGCAATATCTTGGCATCTATTCCTGAACTGATTGTGTTACTGTATTAGAGGTACTTTCTTTCAGGTCATGTGTTGTGATGGTTGGAGCAATATAAAATCATTCTTTCCAGTATGCCATGGTAGTCTAACTAATATATAAATACACATAATTTGTTTTTAAATAGAAGAAAAGCAGAATGGACTGTGTTTAAGCAGACACAACTTGGATTTTTTTCCAAAGAAGTGTATGTTATAAGTACATTAATTCTCATTTAGGTGCTTCTCTGTAATTTGACTGCAGACATTTGCAGAGAAGACAATTTGTCTTTGACTTAATGAAATGTGTTTATATCAATATTGGGGTGACTAAGACACTTTCGAATGGTGTGTTTTATATTTTCATCATAGGCTTTCTAATGGTCACTTAGCAATACATTTTGTCTGTATTTTTTGAACATTTGTCATTCAGACTTTTAAATTTAGAAGTTCCATTACAGTGTCGTCTGTCTCTGCACCAAAGAATCTAGCTGCACACTTTTTAACAGGAAAGAAAACCCAGTTGATTTCCTGTAGTCACACAAAAAGGTAATTACAACGTCTGGTGGACAGTGAGTTGACCATGAGCCAGCAATGTGCCATTGCAACAAAGTTGGCTGATGAGGAGTCTTGCCAGTAGATGGAGGGAATTGATCCTGCCCCTCTACTCAGCACTGGTGAGGCCATACCTGGAAAATACCGGGTGCAATTCTGCACTTCCCAGTACAAGAGACATACTGAGCTGCTGGAGGGAGTCCAGCAGAGGGACACCAAGATAATTAAGGGACTTCAGCATATCACATTTGAGGAAAGGGAAAGTGAGCTTGGAGAAGAGAAGGCTCAGGTAAACCTGAAGGGAGAATACAAAGAGCCAGGCACTTTTTAGTGGTGCCCAGTGACAGAATCAGAGGCAATGGACCCAAACTGAAAGAGAGGATGTTCCCTCTGAGCATCAGGAAACACTTTTTCATCATGAGGAGACTGAGCACTGTTGCAGATTACCCAGAGAGGTGGTGGAGTCTCACTCCTTGGAGATACTCGAACACTGTCTGGATCTTGTCCTGGACTGTGGGTATCCCTGCTTGAGCAGGAGGTTGGCCTACGTGACCTTCAGAGGTTGCTTCCAATCTCAGTCACGGAATCACAGAATCACAGAATATTCTGAGTTGGAAGGGATCCACAAGGAGCACGAGTCCACCTCTTCAGTGAATGGCCCATACAAGGGTCAAACCCACAACCTTGGCATTATTAACACCGTACTGTAACCAGCCATCCTGGATTCTGAGTCCATACAATACTTATATATAATTTGCTTATTTTCTGTGTATATATGTCTATTATGTAGGGTCCATTACATAACAATAAGTAGTTAATAATTGCATAACAGAATAATATGGTAGCAAGCTTTAGAATAACAATTCAAACAGTCCCAGAGACATGTACACAATTTAAATGGGAAACTAGCCTCACTCCTTTTCTAAAGACTCTAACTGTTGAAGGTGAGCAAATGCAGCATAATTCAGCAGATTCACTAAGTGATTCTTACTTTTAATACAAAATCATTATTGTGTTGGATGAACAAGTAGTTTTCACTTAAACATATGGCCTGATGAAATATTTTGAGAACTTTGCCCATGAAAGGTTGTTTTACAGGCAAATATGTGGTAGTTTCCCTTTTGAATTAGTCTGCCATCTGTCAACTTTATATACCCTGTTGAATCTGAACATTATTTGTGGTGTAAATATACAGAATGGGATGGGTTTTTAGATGAAAATGATATTAAGAAAAGCTAATGAGAACCTAGATACTGATAAACTTGTTTCTTTGAAAAACTGAGTTCCCAAAAGAAGTTCTGGCAGAAGTTGTGTGACAAGCATAGTAACTTGTTGCTGATACCATGGCTGGTATTCCCAAGGTAATGTTCATGTTAAGCCAGTGTCATGGCTGTATTAGTTACTGATCTAGTATCTATCTTAAACTGAATAAGCCTTATGCCACCGAGAGACATATTGTCTGTATGGAGACCATATACATCATGTATTTATCCACATGCATTCATACAGGGAGTAAAATAAATAGAACAAAAATGTTCTATTTTTGTTCATTATTTGCTCTTATGCATTGATTTATATGCATAAGAGCAAATGGAAAATGATCTGTTACTCTTCCTGTAAGCATGCCTGAGTAAAAATAAGAACTAAGAGCCTTTGGTTGAAGTGGCTGTTAGCATTCTCTTATCTGGTAGAACTGGTCTAAGAAAAGCAGGTACAGCTTGAAAATTGTGCTACATCAATGCATTTTAAAAAGTGTTTCTATGTGGTATGTAAAATAGCTGGATCATATTAGGGGAATTCAACAAAAGGATCTTGAAATATTTTAAGACTTAAATAACTTTCTCCATGTGAATTACTTTAAAGAGTATAATAATTTCCTATTTACAGAAATATTTGGGCTTGGAGTTTACAGTATAAAGAAATTTTCTAGAGGAGCAGTCTGTTTTAACGGTTGATTCACACAAAACTGCTTGATATTCACTGGCTTTCCTTCTCTGCATTTTTCATAACTTGAAATACCTAGGTAACTATTGCTTCCCTAAAATAAACAAAGGAAGCTGATAAAAACAAGCTAGAGATTAATGTGAAAACCATAACTTCTCTACTGGAATCTTAAAAAAATAATTATTACCTTTTTTAAATTTTCCTCTTAATATATAGTGCATTCTTATTAAAAATTTTGGTTTTACCAATAATAATTATATTTATCTAGTAGAACTTGAGTGCACTTACAATTAATCCCTTATTCAGGGTTAGGAGAGTGGCTCTATTGAATAAATTATTTCTCATAATAAATAGTTCAAAAAGAGTATATCATACATAGTGTATGTAGAAATATCAGTTTTGTAATTAATTCTTTTACTTTTGGTGGTAGATTTCACATTCTTTAGAAATATTGTATTTAGGACACAGAAATAATTTCTGTTAAAGAGTTCTGTTAAAAGTTAAAGAGACTTATGTAAAAAATTTTGAGTTCTGAGTTCCATTTGCTTGGAGAGTCAAAGCAGCTTTGCAGACTAAGTGGCCGAGAAATCATCTTTTGAAATCACAGGGACAGTTACTTAAATAGATCTGGTTATTGATGTAATGAGGCTTTTCATTTCAGATATGGTATTTTTAGAATGCTGTTGCAAAAATAAATTATGGAATTATTCCTAACCATAACCCAATGCCCACAGGTGGTGTTGAAAGAGTGTGTTCATAAGTACTTGCACAGCCGTTTTTTGGATTAACATCTCTGGCTTTAGGCATGCCAGGTATAAGATGGTAGGTTCAAGGGATGAACCTGTATGATTCAGATACTGCCCAACAGGAATATTTATATCCTTCGTAACTTTCGGAGTTAATATATTTTTTCCAACTTAATTTTGTACATTCTTTTCCACTATCCTCTTAAAATCTATATTGAGAAGAGAGAATTGCCATTTTTAATGTTGGGTTGGGGTTTTTTTCTGTAGTTGAAATACATAGAAAATAATTATTAGAATTTTTTTTACTGCTTTGTTTGTTTTATTTAAAGGTGATAGTTTTGGCTTTGTGCTTGGAGTTTTATGCTAATAATGTTAAGTATTTTCTTCAATAACTTTCAGCTTTGGATTTTGAAAGAAAGGTTCTTCTCTTCCTGACCAGGAAGAGTTAAAGTGTAATGCAGCTATATCTCACCAAGTCACTCCAGACTGGTGACACTCTTGTGTACAGTTCAGTGAGAAGCTTGTACTGAAAAGAAAAAAAATGCATCTGTGGGTTTGTCCACATTCCTTTGGCAAAAAGTTCATTGTTTTTATTCAGGAAATAAAAGTGCCCGGTGCCTACTTCCAGTTTCAGTTTGAGACTTAGAATTTGGGTACATCAAAACAGTTCCTCCTTTTTGTCTGCCTGGTTTGTATCTCTGATGTGTTTGTTTATGAGATAGGCCCAGCCTCTTCTCCAAGGTGTAGAGTGATCATGTAGTAGGCAACAGGCAGCAGGTGAAACACAAGAAACTCCTAGATTCTTGGAAGACCATTTTCGGTTTCACCATATGGGAGCAGGTGTCCAGGAGGTGTGTGAAATCTGCATACTCGAAAATGCTCAAAGTTCACCTGGCCAAGGGCCTGACCAGCCTGCTTTGGCTGGACATGTGGTCAATAGTGTGTTTCCAAATGGTCTTCAGGGACCCCCTCAGTGTATTTCGTCCCACAGTTCTGAGCTCTGTGTGCAAGGTGCATTGCTTGAATATGTTGTGTATTACACGTCAAGGAAGTTGGTGGGTTTGATAGAGATAGTTCTCTGTGGAAGCACAAATTAACCACTTCATTGTACAGGATTACTTTTTCGGCTACTTGTAGAGATAAGTGACATAAAACTCCAGCATGTTATGCAATATGAGTAGCCTCAGGAGAGCACTTGCTTGAGTATTTGCCTTCTGCTCTCCATAAAAGAACAATACCCTTCTATGGCTAATCCAAGCTGCAGTTGATTGAGTTAGATTTCTGCTGCTGGGATAATTGGTCACTGTTTCAGGAATGCCTGAGAATTTCTTGAGGCCTGTAACACAAGTTACCATACAAAGTTCCCAGTGTGCTGTCCTCTAAACACACAGTGCTCTGTGAAAAGAGTGCTCCAGCCGTCCGGAATGATCAGAGTAACCCCGCATGTAAATGTGACCTTCTCCTTGCCTCACAGAGCCGCTGTGTCTGGGGCTGACTGTCACTCACAGAAACACTTCCTTTCATTTGATTAAGTCTTGGAAACAAGCAAGAAATATGAAATTTTTCCTCCTTTTTCTCTAAGGATCCAAACTGTTTTATTCCTTCTGGCCTTCCTTGAGATAACATTCTGGTTGGTGAGAAAGGAACTGCTAGTGTGGTCTGAAATGTAAAGTTGCATTTAGGTAAGATCTAGAAACCCAGAGTGTTCTAATTATGTGCAGATGTGACACTTATTTTCTTTTTTCTTTCTTGAAATTATGCTAATGATTTTTTGTTTTGTTAGTTTTATGGTAAATAATTTGATTTTTATATTGGTCTGCAATATACTCCTAGTAGTGAGTTAATAAAAATCTGAATTAAAAAGCATATGTGCATGTAATTTCCAAACAGTTCTTAATATGAATCATTGACTCATAAAGAATGGTGGCTGTAGTTAGTATGCTGAATATTCTGGTGCTTAATTAATTTGATTTTAAGTTTTCAGTTTATTCATTTGTTATAGCATTTAAAAACATCTTGGCTTACTCCTCATTTTCCTTAATGAAACTAAGTTGTGGGGCTGTAAGCTGCATTACTTTCTTAACAGCATATTTAATATGATTTTGTTATCCCTGGCTGGTCAAATTGGCACACCCTTAAAATAAAATGAAATGTGATTCATTATTGTATTCACTATTGGAATTTTTCCCAACTATTTCTGGAAGGAGTGTAAATCCAAAGATTAGGGGAGAAACATTAATCACATTATTTCATTATTGTTTTTTCTTAATTCATCAGAGAATTAGCACAGTAGGAGACCAAAACTGCAAATATTGCATCTGCTTAAAATGGATTCATTCAATAATATTTAAGTAACTCTGATGGTAAATGGGTCAATTTTCCCCTTGTTCCCAGGTATTTGGAAAATCAAAACATAGGAAAAAAAATAGCCTAGCATCTGTGTTATGATGTTAAAAATGTTGTTTCCTCTCTCTTTTTGTGAATTTCTACCACCTCCTGTAAATGACAAACAGCACATTTTAAGCATATCAACATTTTGTATGTGAAATGGTGGATCTGTGTTGAATTCTTAATTATATTACAGTTCTTGAAAATTTCTAGGTCACTCACATGACTAACACAGTTGATTAGTATTGGAATTATTTTGAAAATTTTAAAAAAAATTGAGCAAGGAAAAAATTACAAAAGTTGTTGAACAAACTACAAAGCATGATTGCAGTAGTAATATCTTTCAGACTGATAATTTACTTCTTAGATGCTACTTAGTTTAAAATTTTAACCATATAGTATGGGCTAGTTTTTCACAAAAATAAAGTAAAAATAATCCTGGCAATGAACAGTCAGTAAGTTATCTGTAGAAATGAAAGGCCTGAGCACCTTCTGGTTTACAGAAATCAAGTGTCATTCTGATACCCATGTGACCTGGCTATACTTGGTGAATTTCTTCCTGCAGCCTGTCTTGGGGCTTTTTCTACAGATATGATGATATTTCAACTAGTCTTTAAACACTTAAAGAAGACTGTATTGTGCATATATACATAAATTAATGTATAAGGGTACCAAATATTACTGCAGTGCAAATTTTACAATTCACCCAGCATGCTTTTTGACCAGTTGATTAGATTATGAAAGGGAAAAAATCAATTAAAAATAAAGAAGTTACGGAGTATAAGATGCAATTCATAGGAAGCCCAAAACATGATGTGTCACATTATGATACCAAATGTTTCTGTGCCATTTGAGGACAGATGATGAAAACTTCCTTTTCATTCTTTCTTTACAGAACAATAGATGGTAGTGTTAAACTTGCAGATGAATTCTGTGCATATAAATCATGGCATCTTTAGTCTCATCCTTCAGTCTCTTTTAGAGCTCATATAGTAGTGTCATATGTGGTCAAGGATACTTGTTTGATCAGTACTCCTTATGCATATATATTACATTCACAGGTCTTCCAAAATCTTAATTTTAAAACTGATTTTAATCTTTTCTCCTTCCAGCCTTCTTGGTTATCACTAACCGCAATAACACTTATGGATATCTCTGTTAGTCACATAATTATTCCATCCAGACTTTTGCAGTATATAGGATAGGTAGGGCCTGCTGTACATACCAAAAGCCTAACTAACACTCCTTTCTTATATTCTTACATTTAATGTAGGAGGATGAGGTAATGAGATGCTGCTGTAATATTATTTCTTCGTCTGGTTAAGTGATTAATTTTTATTTTTGT
This sequence comes from Phylloscopus collybita, assembly GCA_027886175.1. NCBI lineage: Eukaryota > Metazoa > Chordata > Aves > Passeriformes > Phylloscopidae > Phylloscopus > Phylloscopus collybita. Next base: position 40,946,348 of record JAJNNQ010000006.1, on the reverse strand, counting down.
AGATTCATAGAGTAAAATATAAATTAATATACTTTCCTATACTTTTTTAAGCATTTAGTTCATTCCAAAGTGAGAACTGTCCTATATTAGTATGACCTTTTGAGAGATCTCATAGGAGTAGTATTGATCAGTGACACAAGTTTTAGAAATAATGCACAGAAGCAGCCAGAAACTCAGCTGAAGTCTGTATAAATCTCATCTGTCTCTCAGTTGGAGTGATGCTGATGTTGCAATACTTATGCAAAATGGGAAAGAACTTGGCTACTTTCATATCTCTAAATTTAGTGTGTGGGTGGTCCAGGACAGTGAAGAGTTTATAACATCTCTGTGCATTAATAAATCCATTTTGTGTGTGAACCTCTGTAAACCTTTCGTCATCCGTTAAAAATGTGACTGCACTGTTGACAATAAGTTTCAGAAGAAAGACTAAAGGAAGACCTAGTACACTTATTTTTTGTAACGCACAAGACACTGTAATTATGGGTCATTTGCCTGGTTTCTTTGGTAATTAAGGATTTTAATTGTGTCTAGTTCCAGGGAGTTAGTTAAGCTTTCCATTATGCATATTGCCTTCCATAATCATCGGCTTCTCTCGTACAGTAAGCTTAGTGACGTCATGGAAGTCAATTAGGTCTTTCAAGGCAGAGCAGTGAAGTACATTCTTTTGTATGAACTGGATCAGAAAAGGTTTCTGAAAGGCCTTGATAATGCTCTTCTGTGCAACATTTAAGCTTATTCTTCAAAAAGCAAAGCTTGTCAGAGTTTCATTTATTGTTCTTAGAGTGCTTAAGGTCATGAACTAAGCTATTATTAAGAACAAAACCTATAGGCAGAGCCATGCTTCCATTCTAATAGCAATTGTACCAAGTTTTCCAGGATCAGCTGATTAGATATTTGTAGTTAGTAATAGTGATAATGATCAACATTTGAAAGTATCATTGTTCAAACTGGAATGCAGTGACTGTATGAAGGAAATGAGCACAAAAGAGATTGGTGTGATTTCTTTGGCTCACTAAAAATCAATTAATTAAGTTTTACTTTGTTACATGCAAAGTAGAAAGCACCTCTTACTTTTCTCTTGACAGACTCCAAGTTGTTACTGATACGTTGACAGGCAAGAATCAATATTTTAAAAAGAAAGGAAATCAGGAGAGGGTTCTTCCATTTTTCCCCTTCCACAGTCTCTGATAGTTGGATATATAGGGCAGACAATTAATACATCTTTCAAAACTTTTTTATTTGAATGTAATAAGACTTTTGCAAGTTGCAACTTGGTTCCCCTAGAGCACAGCCGAAACAAACATTGTGCATCCTTTATGTTCTGCAGTGAAATAGTTACGTGTTTGAGAACCTAAAAGATGCCGTATGACGTTGTATGTTCATAGAATCATAGAATATTCTGCATTGGAAAGGACTCACATGGAACATCAAAGTCCACCTCCTGGCTCTGCACAGGACAGCCTCAGGAATCACACCATGTGCCTGAGAGCATTGATTAGTAGATGTGAGGAAAATTGCCCTAACCATCCCAACACGTTTCCAATTACTAAAATTACTTGTAGCAGTGATTTTGACATTAGTAGTAGTAGTAGTAGCAGTGCTAATAATATTGATAATAAATGCAGTATGAATAGGAGAAGTGTTAGAAATCATGTGTCAGTATAGATCAGAATTCTTCAGGTCCTTGATTGCTTTGGGTTATCCATGACCAAAAATTCAAACTGAATTTGCATGTCATGGACAGGAAGAGGTGGGAAGAGATGCTTCATTGTATAAATTCTGGAATGAGCTCCAGAAACATTATCTTTCATTACATAACATTTCAGGTTATATTATTTTTTATATCTTTATCTTATTTGTTTATTATTCAATATTCTGACATTAAATTACAAAATCCACATAAATAATGCATGATTGTTTTTAACAGCTTTGCTTCCAAACTACAATCTGGAATGATTCTGACTATTGTAAGGCGTAGAAGTTCTACCTGACTAAACTCTCTCTTCTCTGAATGTAATCTTCCAATATAATTGCTTGTTTTCTTTCTTGTCATTGCTTTGGAAGAATTAAGCAGAGTGTGACTTCGACAACATCCTTCTGACAAGTAGTGTCTGTCTCCACTCATCCAAAGTCCTACTGTTAACCTAGGTAGTTTGTTGTTCCCCATACCTTGTATATGTAGGAAATGACATACCTCTGAGTGAAAGCGTTGCTTTTGCCATTTTGCAGATTGTAACGTTGGTTTGGAAAAGTTAAATTGCCTGCTTATAAAGGTATTTAGGCACTTGCTTAATTTTACTTGAAGCTTGTGATTAAACGCATCCCTATAAAAGCACTTAGGAACATCTGGATAACCAGTTTCTGGGACTTAAGTGAGTGTATTGATGTTTTTTGAATTGAAATTAATTAAAGGTTAATTACCATGCAGATGTTCAAACTGAGAGGTTTGCTCTTGTTCTAAATAGGGGTGTCTAAGCCAAGAACAAAAGTTTGTTTTCCTACTAAGTTTCATTCAGGATCATTCTCTCTTTTAAAACAAGCTATTGGAAGTTCATAGTAACATTATAATTATTTTTTCCCTCCCTTGTTTCTCAGTGTATTGTGTTTGAAGATTCACCACAGGGAGTCAAAGGAGCCGTGGATGCAGGAATGCAAGCGGTTATGATTCCAGATGAAAATTTAAAACCAGATCTTAGAAAGCAGGCAACACTGGTGCTGAAGTCCATGGAAGATTTCCAACCAGAATTGTTTGGTTTACCAGCATATGATTGATGCCTAATGCCTATGAATATGTTCTTGACTGGAGATAAATTAAAAGTGAAATGAAATTTTATTTTTATTTTGCAATTGCTTTTCATCTTTTACGCTCTTCCTCAAAACTCAAGCACAAAAATCCTGTTAACACTCAATCTTTTACACATTACCTTTGATAAATTTGATAAATTGTCTGGAATGTTTACGATTTGCCCTTTTGAAAAACGCTAAATTAAAACAGCATCTTTCTGTTAAGTGAATCCAGCCTTGTTCTGTTCACATCATAATGCTTTCTGGAAATATTATGGAACTATTTAGACAATTTATTGTAACTGCATTGGAAGCTTCTTTTTCTGTTTCCACTTGAATTACTTACTGTTTACATCTTAATTAGAAATCTGTTCTGGATTGCCTTTTATCCCATTAAAATGTTTTTTGACACCATTATTGCTATCAGTATATTTATTCTTTTCCTCATTCCATTGATGCCTTGGAGTGGCTACCTAGTACAGAGGCTAGACAAAGTTAAGAGAATAAAGTAGGTGTTTAATAAAGGCCTTCAAACCTTGGGCAGTCAAAAGACTCCCAGAGGTTACACCCAAGATAGACAATGGCCATGAGTTTTTCAGACAGATATAAGTTTGGTCTATTTGCATATCAGGGGTTAACTGTTGACGCGGTGCCGGATGCGCCCACGAGCTCCTGACAACGCTCCAACAGTGGCTGCTCCCAGACACGATGCGATCTGAGCAGCAGTAGAGCAGGGCTTGCTCTCCATGGCACAGTGCTGTGCTAAAGCATCAAAGGCAGAGACCAGGACAAGGGAGAGACCTTCTGTTTAGATTCCAAGGTGGTTTATTACCAAGGAGGGTCCAGGGGCAAAAGACCCTGAGCCCTGTTGTGCAGGGGCTTTTATACAGGGGAGGATCTAGGGGAGGGTACAAATTTTCAACCAATAAGGAGAGGACAGGGGAGGAGTACAAGGTGGGGTTTACAATACATAAACCAATGAGGATGCACAGGGGAAAGGAACAGTTCACACTGACCAATGGGGCTTGGAGTAACAGGGGATTTCCAAGGGGATTTCCAAGGCAGGGGGCTGGCACAAGGTGGGATTGACAACTCAGCAGGAGGAGGGACGTGGAACATTCTGTAAAAAGGGTCATGGTCTAAGGCAAGATGGACAACTAGGTGGGAGGATACAACTTGGGATTCCAGGGGGAATGGAACAAACCATTATACATAAAACACATGCAACAAAATGTCGAATTACAGCTTCAGGTAATGAAGTCATATTCCCCCAGCTTACTCTCCCCAACAAAATTCACTTTTGTCTATACTTTTCATGGCCTGTGGCTGGAGGGTGTCCTTGGCTTCCAGGCCCAGAGGAATTGTTTTGTCTGACCACACTGTAAAGACAGCAGTTCACACTTTATATGAAGTTTAGAGCACAGGATTTGAAAAATATAAAGGCTAAAATCTTAAGGCATCACCATACTTGCCCATCTATTCCACTTGAATTGTGTTGTCTTTGTTCTTTTTTTCCCCACTTCTTTGCAACAGGGATTCTGTTGTACTTTCTGTGGGTTTTTTTGCTTTCTTCTTAGAGATTGAATTAGATGACTTCCAGACATCCCTTAAAACCTCCATTATTCTGTAATTCCATCGTTACCTTTTCTGATATTTTGATCACCTGCTAGGAGCTATACAAGGTTATATGATCTTAGAATTTAGCCAAAATGCTTTGCATCTTTTTTCCTTCATTTCCTTATATCCTTCTTATAGTCCATGTGTCATGTATCCTTCGCTTTCATTCTTGTGAAATAAGTGTGTTTTGGCTCTGTGCTTCAATTCTGATAAAGTTATGGCCCTAACTCCTTGATCCAAATAGCTTTCTATAGCTTAATTTCCATTTTTATCTTGTCCTTGAGCCCTTGTTTTTTGCCAATTTTCCAACAGAGAGTTTTGCTATGTATTTTTAAAGTGCAGAAACTGCAGACTTGGTTAAGATAAATACTTAAAATTTATTTTTTCTGGCTACCATAATTCCCATTAAATATTTATGTTTTCAGCTGTCTTTCTCACTTCTTCCTCTTTCTGGTATCTTGTCAGTACAAGGGTAAGGGCCTCTTTATAAAATGCTAGATACATAGACAGGTTTTGGTGGAGTCCACAATTACATGTATGACATGATGGAAGCAATGTCTTTTACCTTTTCTAAAGAAAGCTATAGTATTTATGTAGCTTTATGACATTTTTATAAAATTAATTATTGTTTATTAATTAATTATTTATTCAGAACTTAAATCCCTACATTTCTAATGAGTATCCGTGAGATACTTCACAGTCTTGGTAAAATATCAAACTCCGTAAAGACAAGAGGCCTGAAATAATTTAAAACAGATAATTTCCATTTTGAGAAGGCTGCTCTGACCTTGGTTTTTTTAATATTATATGTTTATATATGACCTTTCTCCAAAAAAAAAAATAAAAAAAAATTCTAGGCATTCCTGGTGTTTAACTGTTGTAGATTTAATGGTGTTTTGTCAGGAAGAAAAATTAAATCATTATAGACCCTTCAGTATTCATGGTGAATTTCCTTAGATTTTCTTTCTTCTGTATTTATAAAATGCTTAAATTTTTACATCTTTTATGTAGACTGTTATTATTTTCTTTTATAGTTGTCTCTTTATATCTCAAGAAATTAAGGACATTTTATTCTATACCATTGGTCAGATATGACCTAGATTAGATCAGAATCTTCTTATACATATAGTATAATGCTTTGCAGTTAAATGCTTTCCATTCTAAGGATCTGGAGGCATTTTTTCAACAAGAGTAATTATTGATTCAGTGTAAGTATTCTCCGTATAATGTTGTTTCTTCTGGACATGAATATTGCTGTAATAACTGTTTGTGTAGTGGCAACAACCTGTCCCATCCAACCTGAACTCCATTTCTGGTCTTCTCAGACAAGATAACAGAACTATTGCTGTATACTTCCTACTTTGACTTATGTTACATAGCACAAAGTTTAACTGTAGAGCAATAATTCTGAGCTTTCAAGTGTAAAACATGTGCCTGTTGGGATCTCCTTCGTTCATAATTACTGAATTTCAACAAGGAAGTTACTATGTAGAAGAAGCTTTAATAAGCTGTAATTAGTAACTTTTTCAAAGTTTTGCATATATTTAACTGGTGAGTTTTGCAAAAAAATAGAAGTGAGACGTCTCTTTGTGAGACGCTACTTTGATGGAATTGTCATGGAAGTAATGAATTTTTTTTAAAGATGTAGATACAATAAATATATCACTGATAAAATCAGAATTACTTCATCATGACCACCATGGTAAGATCAGCATAGTTCTAATGTAATAGCCTTATCTTTATGAAAATTTATAATCAGGAAAATACCACTCCTTAACTCATCAGCAAATCCTATCACATACAATTATTTTTCCCTTTATTTAGTATCCCCACCTGGCAGTTTAATTATGGCCCCAAACTTAAGTCTGTGAACCTGAGCCATATGCCATAACCTTCCAGTCATTCTGGTAAAATTTCTTCCATGTACTTTTCAGCTTGTTGTTCACCAACTTCCTGGTGAACTGTGCTGAACTATTTAACTGTCACCAAAGTAATTTTGACTGTTGTTAGCTTTTCTCAACTGAATGAGAAATCAAAAGAGCACACAAAATTAAACCTTCTACAGTAGCCTAAAAATGCTGTCATCTCTTATATTTGAGGGAGATTTTCATGTCACCAGTAGATAACTGTAGCCTGTCTGATCAACCATGTACCAAGTATCAACATATGTTTGTATATATTTCTTTACCCAGTTTTTTGGTTGGATTTGTGGCTCTGTAGCTCGATCATCTCAACAACATCTGTTCAGAAAAGAAAAAAGAAAAAAAAGGATTAAAAATTTGGATCCCCTCCCTTCCTTCCATCTGCTGCTTTCCAGATGAAGTCCTGTTCTGACTGAACTGAAAAAAATCCATACCAGATCCTGGCTACGGATCATGAGAACATGTGAGCAATCAGGACATTTGAATGCTCCATCTGTGTTTTTTTGAAAAGGACTGTTAAAAACTAATCCAAAAAGTCTATCTTATAACTCAGCAAGCAGACTTCAATCCCAGTAAATAGTTAACACATGCTTAATTGTTTTTATTAAGCAAAGAATATGCCGCAGCTTAATTTTAAGGATACATTTAATTTTATTTGGTTTAATACAGAACACGTGTTTCAGGCATATCCTGAGAAGGATTCCAGCCTCCAGAAAACAAAGGCAAAAATTCATGACCAAGTTTTTACCATTGGAAAATAGGATCAGTGCAGCAAAATTGAGCTAAAATCAGTCAGGAAATAAATTTAAAAAGAAAAAAAAGTTTGTGATGTACAAACTATTGTACTGGAACTTAAACTCCTTTCTACCTCACAAGTGAATTAGGATTTACATTTTACTGGAACTTCAATGGGATTAATTTTAGTAGAATTTCAAGGTTGCAAAGATCTACGTAAATGGGGTTTCATTGAATATATTCAAATAAAAATTCATTGCCTTGGAACAGGATTAATTTTAAAATGCAGTCTGACTTCTGTGAAGCTTGGCATTTGCCTTCTACAAATAAAGATCAAAAAAAGCTCAGATACTCATTCCTCATTTGGATTAGATGTCTTTCTAAAGAATGCTATACTTAAACCAAAGAAACCTCTGCCCAGAATCATTCATGTTGCATATATTTTAAAAAAATCTTCAGTAAAGTCCAAATTAGGAAAAAATTGCAAGAAAATTCATAATAAGAAAAATGCAATTATTTTCTATTACCTTAAAATTCATATGTATCTTTTCCAAATAGAAAATAAAGTTTAAATTTGCTACTTTCTTGCTAGCTCTAGATACTGGTTATCCATACAGAAATCTGTTGGGTTTGGTTTTTTTTTTTTAATCTAGAAAAAATTTAGACACAAAAAACCACTAGCTAGGCAGCAAATTCCACAATTCCACAGGCCATATCAAAAATCTGTTACTACTTTTTTAATATTAGAATAATGTTAATAAAAATATAGCAACCTCTTTTTTTCTAATTAATTTGTTTCCATGCATTTGTTCCTAATTTAAGCAGTTTGTGTCTTTTCTGAATTTACTGTGTTTTGGCACTGAGAAATAGGACTGCTTTTTTGATCAAACTAATGGAAATAAATGGAAATAGTGGAATAGAGGAAAAGGAGTTCTCTCAGAAGGCTTCACTGTCCCAAGGGAAAAATGACTCTCATCAACACTTTATGTTAACCTTCCCTTTGGCCAACAAGCCTAAGTTGTGGGTCTAATTACCTTATTGTGATGAAAGACAGAAGAAGAGCAACGACTCAAACTAAAGCCTGTCCTGGTTTAAAAAGACAGGTGTCTGCAAGGGATGGCAGGAGCCTCCCTTGGAATGGAGAACGTAACCCCGCTCCCTCTGAATTATTATAATTTGGAAATTAAGGGTCTCTGAGGCAAAGATATGAGGATAGGAATAACAGTTCTTTACTAGTATGTAAAACAAGGCAAACAAACAACAATATGGCATTAACAACAAAAAGGAACCAGGAACTTTGTGATGGCTACCTCGGCCGAGACAGGAAGGGATGGAGGAGAGGCCTTGCTTCACAGAACCCTGGGGCAGTCTGATCCTGGTGCCCTTGCAGGACTCTGAGGAGCACCAAGCTGGAACAGCAGGGATGAGCAGAAATCCCAGGCTGGTGGATGAGATGTACCAGAAGCTCCGCAATGGGAGCTGGAACAGCCGGATGACCCGGCAGGGCAGGGGGTGCAGGGCCGCAGCATAGCAAAGACCCAGGGCAGTGCCAGAGAAGCAGTGGGCCAGGACAGCAGCGGCCCAGCTCCAGCAGGGCAGGAGAAGGTAAGCTCAGGATTCCTGGACATAAGAGCAGAGGGTGGTAGGTCCCTAGGACTGGACTCCAGTAGTGACAGTGAATTCTCCCCGCAGTAAGCAACAGCTTGACCATTCTCCTTCCAATGCCAAGAGTGAGAGAGCGCAGCTGCCCCCAGCCTTTCCCTCCCTGCAAAACTCGAGGTATCTTCCCTCTCCAGAGAAACTCCCAGACAAAAGTGTAGCCAGATGCTACAATCCTCTCCCCACCTTAGCAACTTCTTTTGCTTTTTTCTCTAGCACCCAGTAGTTAATTTCCTAGCAACTTCTGGGAAAAAAAATCTATAAGTGAAAAAAAAGAAAGACGCCTAATCCCCAACAAGCCCCTTCCAAGAGCCAAGGAGGCCAATTCCAGCAGGAAGCTCACTGCATGTGCCAGTGACTGTGTTTACACCAGGTAGCTCAGTGTAAAAAAAATAAAATATATATATACTAGAGGGCAGGGGCCAGCATAAGAAAGTCTGTTGGTCTCTTCTGCTCTTCAGCCTTTTGATTTATGGGCTCTAAGCCATCATATTCAAAATGTCAGGTGCTGGCTCACTCTGGTGATTAAAACTAGCTTCAGCAGCGAGAGAGAACCTTCCAGCTCTCACTTATCTCATTGCTGCTCTTTACCCAGAAAATCTGCTATTTGAAACTGGAACATGAAATAAAGCATTAACAGAATCATTGTTAATATTCAAAGTTCCTGTGGTTTAAAAAGTAGCAGAGAGAGCATTATTTAGTGGAGAAGAACAGAATGGTAGAAGAAAGGAGCTGGAGACCAGCACTTGACCCATGGTATAAACCATCTAGGAGCTAGTGCTCCAATGAAACGAAAGAGAAGAAAACAGTGAAGTCTACCACTTGTCCTTAGCAAAACTAAAAAAGCAGTAATTATGATGGGAAAATTTTTTGCGTTAACAGAAACAAAACTCAACTCAAAAACATATGCAAAGGCACTCTGTTATGACAAACAGGTTTCTACAGATAAGAGTCAACCCCTATGGCAACTAGAGCAGTTTGCCTATAGAAGGGGATATTGATTTTAGCTGCACTTCATCCATGCTATCATGGTTGCTTGAGTAAAGTGTATTATGGAGGTGTTACTGACTATCCTTTGACAGAAACAACTTTTCCTCATTTAGAGAACTTTGGAAGTTGGATAACCAAGGTTAATTAGGTTTCTTGTAAATTTGACAAAGCAGTTTCAGCTTTTTTTTCATCTAGTAATTTAATTGATTACTTCTACCTACATACCTAGAATGTGGGCAATGTGTCTAATAATAATAGTATCCAATCCAAATCACTGTATGGCTGCAGGTAAAACTGCTATCTTACACTCCAATGTGATAAAATGAAAAACATTAGGAATTTCAAACTAGAGGTTCTTTGTCCAGATAGCCCTCTTACTTTTTGTGAAAAGGAAGTGTTTAGCAGGAGATCACACAGATCTACAACTGATAGAAAAATACACTTGCCACCAGCTCCTCACAAAATGATGCAGCTGGTTTGGGGAAGAGTGTAAATATGGTATTTCTACAAAATAGTTTTATTCCCAATGACTTTTTCCAAAGGCAGTGTAGTAGAAACATGTGGGGGAAAGAGGAAGACACACACAGATCAATCATTCTGAGCCTTCTCCGATTCTCTGCCTAAGACCATGAAAATGAGACGAGTCATTCTAGCTGTTAACCAAACAAATTCAGAAATGCACAAGTTTTATCTGTTTTCAATTTTTTCTAATGCACATGAACTTTAGAGGTAAACAAAAATATGTGAAATGCAGTTAGGCTTAACTTTCAGAAAAATCTCTGTCCACTTTGCCAGAAATGCAGAAAAGTGACTTTGTGACATACCAGAACAGCTGCTGTTCTCAGTGGTTATCTCAGCTGCTGGTTCTCATGTTCCTGAGTTAATCAGCTGAGACATGGTCAAGCACTGGACCATGGTAGCTGCAATGAAAAAGAGAAGGTAAGTGCTCCACTAGGGAATGTTTTTCCTTTTCAGAAGATGATGAAAGACATTTAATAGTGCTGCACCTTGGGAAGTATCTTTTTGCTGTAGCAGAATGTAATTTCAGCAAACAGTAGTTTTGTCACCAAAATATTTCATGTATTTAACTTGCTGCAGAATATCTGCAGAGACATGGATACCATAAGGTGCTTTTAAATAGGGGGAGAAGAGTTTTCATTACAGTACCAAAAATGGGGAGGAACAGGGAACATGAGGGAAAACAAGTGTTAATGCTTGCTAAAATAGCATCTTGATTTAAAATTGTGAAGACTATGCAAAATTTATTGAATCTTTTTATTACTGTGTCCTCATTCTTGGATATGATCCAGAACTGCTACATTTTACCTGAAAAATTGGAAAGCTGATTAAGTCAAAATAGATTTCCTGGAGGCCTATGACTGCAGCCTTGTAAACTGATCCATTATAACCCTCAACATTGTTCTTATTTCAGATGTCTGCGTATGAAAAATCACAAGACCCACAGCATTCAGATTTTTAGACCAAACATTTTAGGTAACTGATTTTATGTTTTTCAGTGCAATATGAGACAGGAAAACATGGTAGGTTTTTCCCCTCCTTAAAGCAAATCTTACTGTAAGGAGATTTATTAATCATGCAATTTCATCTTATCATATTTCCTTAAACCTATGTTATCTAACTCATAGCAATGATTTTATCAATGTTATGGAGCACAGATGTGACTGAAATTCATGTTTGAAATTTTTTTTTTTTTTTATCTGGAGTGTCTTAAGCACTTTCCATATGACCTAAACACATTCCATGTGCCCTAAACACATTCCATTCATCAAATAATTGTTATTTTTCTTGGTTGAAGTAACTTGGTTTGTGAAATTGTCTAAAGGGGTCCTTTAAGTTCTGACTTTCGAGTAAAGACTCAACTGTACCAGGAACAAGTTGCAAACCTCTTCTGGTACAAAGGACTTTTTGACTCTATGTGAAAGTTGCTGGTGTACAGCTGTCATCTGTGCTCTTCTCGAAGCCAATTCAGTATCTGATAGGAAATTAATACCCCTTATAACCTCAGCAGAAAGTGGTCTATTCTTAGTGAAATTCACACCTGTGTGAAATTTTGCTGAGAGGATGAGGATGAGGAAGGAAGGAAAGCAGGCAGGAAGGCAGGAAGGCAGGAAGGCAGGAAGGAAGGAAGGAAGGAAGGATCATAAGGCCAGACTGTTCACTACATTGATGGAAGACATTTCTGATTTTAAGATCTGTTTGACTTTTTTTCCAAGCTTTAAAATAACTTGATATTTCTCAATGATAGTTACTTTTACTATTTACTGCATTTTGGCCACAATAACCCCCTGCAATGCTATAGGCTGGGGATGGTGTGGCTGGACAGTGCCCAGGCAGAAAGGGACCTCAGAGTTCTGGTGACAGCAGCTGAACATGAGCCAGCAGTGTGCCCTGGTGGCCAAGAAGGCCAAGGGCATCCTGGCCTGGATCAGGAATGGTGTGGCCAGCAGGAGCAGGGAGGTCATTCTGCCCCTGTACCCAGCACTGGTGAGGCCACACCTTGAGTGCTGTGTCCAGTTTTGGGCCCCTCAGTTCAGGAAGGACGTTGAGATGCTTGGGCATGTCCAGAGGAGGCAACGAGGCTGGTGAGGGGCTTGGAACACAAACCCTGTGAGGAATGACTGAGGGAGCTGGGGTTGTTTAGCCTGGAGAAAAGGAGACTCAGAGGTGACCTTATCACTCTCTACAGCTTCCTGAAAGGTGGCTGTAATCAGGTGGGGGTTGGTCTCTTTCTCCAGACAGCAACTGACAGAATGAGAGGACACAGTCTCCAGCTGTGCCAAGGGAAATAGAGGTCGGATATTAGGAAAAGGTTTTTTACAGAAAGAGTGATCAAATACTGGAGCTGTCTGCCCAGGGGGGTGATGGAGTCACCATCCCTGGATGTGTTTTAAAAAAGACTGAACATGAGCACCCCATGGAGACATCTACATTTCCTTTTCCATTGATAGTGTAGGTGACACTTCTAGGTGTAGACTACATAGACTGGTGTTTAGCAAATAACAGCGCCCAACATAAAGTATCCTTTGATGAGCAAGCTAACTGCATTAACATTTACCTCAGTCATGCACTAAGATTTACAGCTACCTCTACCTCTAATCTTCTGTGGTTTTATCAGTACCCAGTATAACTAATCTGTAAATAATCTGTAATTCTATTGTATCTGCTTCTAATTGATACATTGAGCATGCCAAAAATCAAATTGCATATTTAGAACAACCTATATGGGAGGGATGCATACTGAGTATCTGAGATGTGTTCTTACAAGGTGATTGAGACCATCCTTTGAGAGCTCCCAAAGGAGAGAGCTTCTAGTCTGCCTGTTATTTTTACAAAATACCCTGCAGTCTTAATTCAGTAATTTACAAACCTTTCCACTTGCACTTTTCCTTTCCTTAAACCTGATTGTTATTAAAATGTCTTTTTATAGGAGTTTTAGTTTTGTTGTTGTTGTTTTTGTTGGGAGTTTGGTTTTGTTGGTCTTTGTTTTTTGTTGCTGTTGTTTGGTTCATTTTTGGTGTTTGGTTGTAAGAGTTAACTACCAAACAAAATAGTCACTTCAGAGACATGCAAGTGGTCATGGTTTAGGAATGGTATTCTCCAATTTAGTGCTTACACTAAACACATGCTACCACTTGCTCCACCCAATTTTTCCCTCCCTTTCTCCTTCAGGGAGTGGGAGAGGAGAACTAGAGACACAAAAAGTGAAGATCATGTGTTGAAACAAGAACAATTTCCTGCCAATAGCAATGAGACAAGAAAGCAAACAGTAACAGCAACAATATTAATAACAAATTGTATAAGAAAAGGAATTATTCACACAGAAAAAATCCCTGTTAATAGACAAGATTGGATGTCTCCCTTTGCCACATTTTCTCAACCGGAAGAAACGCCTTCTCCTGGAAGAGAGAATTCCTTCCTCGTGTGCCCAGCAATAATATGAGATGGATCTCAGCCATGCCTCCTCCTGGCTACTGCAAAAAAACCCCCTTGTTTGGAACCAGGGCAGAATAAAATTATTTTCTCAGATGTGCTGTTTGTAAGATAAGACTTGATAAAAGCAAATTAGCGTTGGAGACTAGAAAAACATCTGGTTTTTTTTAGGAGGGTTGTCTTTTGCTGGAAGACTTCTGTTAGTTCTGTGCACTGAATTTGTTCTATAGCTAAATATCCAATCTACTTTGTGCCATCAAGCTAGGTAAAGTTCATCAGCAATTAATTGATGTGAACAATTCTATAGATTAAAAAATGCTGCAGACTATAATGATTTATAACAAATTATGACAGCATCTTCCTACCTGTTTTGATGGCAGTGATAAGACTAAAAGTGTCCCATACACATTTTTTGTTTGACTAGGATGGCTAGAATGAAGGAAAAATATCTCTCATGAGAAGCATAGGTAATTGCAGCTCATAAAATCCTCTGTTAAATGGGTTATACATCACACAAGTATAGGCAGGCAATCTCCTTTTAGTCCATCTCTCTCTCGCCTGTTACCTTCTTCTTCCCATCCCCCTGCCAGATATTTGGGCTTAGTGTGTGCTTCAAGTTAAATGCAAGGAATAATATATAAAAATTCCTAACAATACATCAACATGTTTGGCAAGATTGAACACTATTCTTCATATGAGTTCATCTTTGAAGATAAGAAGTCATCAACACATATGTGACTGTAATACTGGTGATGAAATACCATCTTCCCTGCGGGGTTTCACAGATGAGGTGTCATTCTTGGTACGGTATTTTTAAGTTCTGTTAGGTTTACATAAAAAGAAATAAGATAAATTGTCTGTCAAATATATGGCTATACATGACATTAAAATGAATTAATGTCATTTGCCTTGATAACCAAAAAATTTCAACTGTTCTTGCCAAATCAATATTATTTTAATAGCTGAGGTTTGTACTCATAGAAAAAGCAAAAATTTGTTGGTTTTATCTGTTTTTGCTCAGTAACTTTTCTCCTTAAAAGTAAAATATCTGAAGAAATGTCTGATAAAATTTTAAATAATCAATTCAAAACCAAAAAGTCCTAGAATTCCGAGTTCCCATGGTTGTTTGCACTTATTAATAACACAGAATCCTCATCTTTGATAACAGACTCTGACCTAAAAGATACCCAGGGAAAACACAAGCTACTTCAAATATGAGGAGGGAAAATGTGCATTCTACTAATTAAATGAAAAACAACCTGAGATCTATTTGTCAAAATGTAAAATTTATCACCTCATAAGGATTTTTATGGGGAAACACCATCTAGATCTTTGTTTTACATTGAATCTTATCCTTGTATCTCTCGGTTTACAGCCCAGCATGCCGGCACAGTTATTGCTAGTGCTTTGAAAAAAAATCCCTTTTGATATTGAAGACTAAAGCTAATTCACTGGGATTCCTGAAATGCAAACCCAACCTGTTGCATGGACCACGTTTACCATGTACGTTCAGGATAAATAACTAAACTATTGTAAGCTAGGAGAGTTTCCATGACATAAAGTAGCTGACATTAATCATGTTATCCCAAGGGAAAGATAGGAAAAAGGTATCAATGACCATGAGCAGAATGTGCATATGGTCAGTGATCATGTGATTCCTGCAGAGTGTCCAGATGACAATTCAGACCTCACTGAATCCCCTTTGGTGTCAGGAGACACCTTCAGTGCCCAGAGCACCTTGCTCCAGGAATGCAGAGCTGTTTGTGTATTCAAAATGCTTGGAGTAAGAATCACCACCATTGCAAAGCCTTACCTTTTCTAAAGTCCAATAATTCTTCAATTATTGTTCACTGATGATCAGATGATGTTCCCCACCCCCACCCCATACTTGCAGTGGTTTTTTGGAAATGCATGCAAACTAGTTGAATTATTCAACTCCTTTAGTTGTCTGATTGCACAGCTGATTACAGACATAAACAATCAGCAGACGTGAGCTTTGCAGATGGAATTAATCACAAAACACAAACAAAAAAGTATAATTGTGATAAGTTTAAAACGTACAAGCCAGAGTGCAAACAGCATTTGAAATATTGGAAAAGTATCAGTGATGTATTTCAGATTTTTAAAGGAAATTTGCTTTAATATTATGATACTATATTTTAAGTAAAGGGTTTGTAATTATTTTAAAAGACCCCTGGTGTCAGGAATGTTATAACTCCACAACTTAATGACTGTTGAAAAGAAGATGTCAGATCTACGAAAATGCATTATTTTGCCTATACAATTTTACAATTATGGCTGTACATTTTACAAATAAAAATTTCTGTTTAAGATCTAAAATTAAAAGAAAATAAAGTGAAACAAACCTGTAATAGCAAACAAAAAAAAAATGGGTCCTAAATAGAATACATGTTGTCCTAGTTGTCCATTTTATCTACAAAGAGAAGAGACCGCTCTTTTATTCCTTTTTCTCTTTTTCCCTCATTCTCTTTTATCCATTCAAATATGGAACTTAATAACTCAGGATTACTAAGCATACTCCCTCTGATCAGCACAGTAAGAAGTTAGCATCTCAGAATTATAAACAAGTATTACAGACTGAGAAAAAAATCACTTTTCCTACATTAAGCCAGGGTAAGTGGAAGCATGGCTACATCAGGTCTAAGGTGTATGGAGTAAAGAGATCCACCAAGTAGATTTTGTTTGGATTGTTGATTCTGCTTATTTTTCATTTTTATTCTAGTGTAAATGTGACCAATCACCATGTAAATGTAAAGACATAGTAAAGTGTAAAATGTAATTGCAACCCTTCTGCTGCGTAGTGAAATTAATATCTCTGTGCCTTTTCCTGCTATGTGCTTTCTGTGGGTTAATGTGACTGTAGAGCATCAGGAGGCCTCCTGGGAATTCTCCCATCAACACCCATCATGGCAAAGCTGTCCTAAGTTAGGGACACAGTGCATCCAGAGTAGCAAATAAGCAAGTAAAATATATAGTTAGTTTTTCTGTTTGCGGCATGGCTTCTTTGTGTATATATAAAATAAAATATAATGAATCCACAATGACTATCAGTGGACAAAGTGAAAGGTTTCCTTCGGTGTCTCTGTTCTCCTTTAGGGAACATCCAGATAATATAGTCCCTTCATAGTTCATGATAAAAAATTTCCATTACAAAAGTTACTCTGAATGATGTTAAACTGTCCCTCTCCCTCTCACTTGGATGTACCATCAGCATGTCTATGTAATTTGCATCAAAGAATTATAGCAGAAGTGTCAGAGGAGTTCCCTACACTGTCAAGGTTGATTTTCAAAAGTATTGAAATGTGGAGGATGTTCAGGAAACATCTGGAACAAAAATTAATGTTGTGCCAATATATAAAAAAGATGAAATAGAATAACCTATTTAGTATAAGCTTGTCATAATAAAATCAGACTTAGAAAAAAAAATTAAATTCCTAGCATTGGGCTGGGGATAAAATTAGAGGAAACTGAGAAGTTGTATTTGCAGTCTAACAGGAATTGTAACTGTAAATTATAGGGTAAATAGAGTTGCTGCTCCCTGGATGGAATGCAGTTGGCATGCTCAACAGCTATTCCATGATGATTCCTCACATCCATGATCTGCATCCATGCCTCCTGCTGAGGAGGACAGAACAGAGAGGTGAGCAGTGTGGAGACATCATGGCCCAGCTCTTGTTGCAGGGAGGGTAATTTGATGCTCCTTTGCAGCTGAGAAGTGTCCCAGCACCTGTCAGCCAGGGCAGACAGGGGAGATGGCCTGCAGGTAAGCCAGCAGCTCTGGTAAAATTGCTCTCCTCCAATGAGGTTGGTTCATTGTAACCTAACTGTAATATCAAGGCACACCTCCATCCCAAAGTTACCCCTGTCCTGGGATATGACCACCTCTCCCTGGGCTCTGTACTTTATTGACTGTACCTTCAACAGAAAAGTGGGAGTATTTTGCACCAATCAGCAACAAAAGTTACTAGAGTCACTCAAGCACCACCTAAACATAAAGAGTCCTTTCACACAGAATGAACTATCCTGGTAAGCCACAGTTTTGAAAACACTTGGGATCATATGGGGGGGGTCCACAGGAAATGAGTTTTTGGTGCAGAAGCAAACATATTGGTTTGGAATTGGCAAATCTTTCAGACAGGAGGCATGCCCCTTTTCCAACCAGCAGCGAGTGTGCCTGCAGACCTCACATGCACACCACATTGTTCAGGACATTATTGTTCAGTTAACTGCCAGTTGCACAGGTAACGCAGACAGGCACATAGAGCCCTCACACAAACACAGGCAGTGCCAAGGGACTCATCCTGCCTGTCCCACTCTGCCTGAGCAGGGTGAGGGTTGGCTACTGAGAATATAGTAATACATGTCAGCATTGAGGCTCGTTCCCACAGCTGGGCTTAGGCAGCCAGGCTGGCCACAAGGGCTTTATCATACACCCAGACAATATCCTCAGTCTGGACATGCTAATTTTAGATATATTAACTTTTGAGCCAGATCTAGGAACACGCCATTGTAGCAGTCTACAACTTCCTCAAGAGGGGAAGCAGAGGAGCAGCACTGATCTCTTCTCTCTGGTGACCTGTGAAAGGACCATGTCCCCATTTCCAGCAGATGTATCCTTGGTCCCCAGGCTGGAAGGCACTTGCCATCTTAGCTCTCCCAAGGTACAGAAAGGCACCTGTACTTGAGGCTCTCCCTTGTGCACCAGTCTTGTGCACCTCTTTAGAGGGATGTCAAGTAGAAGCAGAGAGTAGCTTCTAGGTTTGGTTCTGGTGCCACCCTTGTGATAAAGGAAAGTTCCAGAAGCTCTTCAGTTGAGCAGGGGTTTTGTAATCTAGAAGGATTACATTTCAAGCTAGATAGATTCAAGTGAGAAAGTGTTCATGTTTGGAACAGAATGTTGTTGCTAGGACAACTTGTCAATTGATGTAGTGAATTCATTATTTCTCAAAATGTTGAAATTAAAACTAGAAAGTTTTTGGGGTTGGTTTTTGTTTTGGTGTTGTTTTTTTTTGTTGATTTTTTTTTTTTTTTTTTTTGTATGGTGGTTGTTGTTAATGCTTAATTCATGTAAGACCTAATTCAGGGAAATATTTAATTGTCTGGCAAAAAGTAGCTCAGATGTGAAGACCATAGTTATTTTACATTGTCTTATACTTCGTGAAGACAAGCGTTAGGAGCTGGTAGGTCCTCTCTGAAAAATGCTTCCAATCATGCCATTGAAACATTGAGTTGCAATATCCTTTTACATCGTGTCCAGGTCTGCTAAGTGAAGGGTTTTCTTCTAACAAAAAACAGCTAGACATAACATTTCATGCATTTTTAGTACCAGATGTATAAATCTCAAAAGCAATTCATCATTTTTTAGAAACCATAAGATAGCTATCAGGACAACCATCATTCTTTAAGGACTTTAGGGACATATGGCTGTATTGTAAAATTTTCACTATAAAATACAACCTCACTTTTCCAAATTTGATTCAGCTTTAAATCTCCTAAGGTAGAAAGGTATAATATGTCAAACTTACTCTCTTGGGAAATGCCTTGAAAATGGATTTTTGTAGTTTTGGGTTTTGTGGAGTTTCTTTGTCTAAATAGGATTTTTCAGACACACCCCTTCTCACAAGAATGCTGAGAACTGTGGTAGCAATGTAACCATCAACTTTGCCTTCCTAAGAAAAACAAACCATTATTTTCTCAGTTCAGAGAAAGAAATAAAAAGGTAAATGAAAGTGTTGCCCCCGTAGTAATCTCATGCATGCACTAACATAAAAGCACTATGAAAATATTAATCCTTTTGCTGTTGCTTTTAATAGGGTACTAACAAAATCTGAAAGGTGTGACCAGAGGGAGGGAAGGCAAAGACTCCAGGGATAATTTTCTTATTTTGCTTAAAAGCAAAAATCTCCTAGACCCTTTATTTATTTCTATTACAGTAGATATAATTTAAAAATGCATTAGAAGGTCATACAATAGTTGTTAAGAAGAGGAAAATACTTTGTATAGCTCATCCATAATGATATTTAAAATCTTGATGAATGTGGACTCCTGTTTCTCAAAATTATCAAATTCACAGTATTGTATTCAAATTAGTCAGGTTAATATTAAATAAAAATTCATAAATAAAATAAATTAATTCAAAGTACAACATAAATACTATCTATGTACTCAGGGGAAAAAGGGAGGGTTTATGAACTTCAGAAAAAGGGGCAGGCAACTTGAAAGGATTACAAGGATATCGAGAGGTTATGCAGGGACAAAATTAAAAGGGCCCAAGCTTAACTAAAACTTAATCTCTCTATTGGCATAAAAGGCAATAAAAACCATTTCTATAAATGTATCAGAAAAAAAAAAAAAAAGAAAAAAAGGAAGGCTAAGGAAAATCTCCCTCTTTTATTGAACATGGGGGAAAACATAGTGACAAAAAGTGAGGAAAAGGCTTGAGTTAATTTCTGCCTTCTTTACCTCAATCTTTAATAGTAAGACCAACTGCCCCTGAACTGGAATGAGATGGATGGGGACCAGCATGAAATCCCCATAATCCAAGAAGTCTACAGGATGGGATGGGATCCATTCACCCTGAGGTACTGAGGAAGCTGGTGTAAGTGCCACTGAGCCATTTTTCATTATTTACCAGGAGTCCTGTTTGACCAGGGACATCCCTGTTGACTGGATATTAAAGACTGTGACACCAACCTCCAATAAGGATTGAAAGGAGGATCCTGGGACCTAAAGGCCTGATCTTGGTGCCAGGAAAGGTCATGGAGGAGATCATCTTGAGTGTCATCACATAGCATGTACAGGACAACCATGGGATCAAGCCCAGTCCGCATGGGTTTAAGACAGGCAGGTCCTACTTGTCCAACCTGATCTCCTTCTACAACGGGGTAACATGCTTAACAGATGAGGGGAAGGCTGTAAATGCCATCTACACAGACTCACTAAAGCATTTGATGCTGTTTCTCACAGCACTCCGCTGGAGAAGCTGGCAGCCCATGGCTTAGATAGGCATACTCTTTGCTGGGTAAAAAACTGGCTGGATGCTCTGGCCCAGAGAATGGTGGTGAATGTTCCCCAGGGCTCAGTGTTGGGACCAGTCCTGTCTAACATCTTCATGAATGATCTGGACGAGAGGTTCAAGCTAGAACGCTCAGTCAGTTTGAAGATGACACCAAGTTGATCAGGATGTTTGTAGATCTGGTGGAGGGAAGGAAAGCTCTATAGAGGGATCTGGACTGGATGAGTCAATGGGCTGAGGCTATTGCATGAGATTGAACAAGGCCAAGAACCAGGTCCTTCCACTGAGTCATAACAACCCTATGCAACTCTACAGACTGGGGAAGAGTGGCTGGAAAGATGCTCAGTGGAAAAGGACCTGGGGGTGCTGTTTGGCAGTGGCTGAACATGACCCAGCATGTGCCCAGGTGGACAAGAAGGCCAAAGGCAACCTGGTCTGTGTCAGAAATAGTGTGGTTGGCCAGACCAGGGCAATGATCATCCCCTTGTACTCAGAACTGCTGAGGCCGCACCTTGAGTGCTGTGCTCACTTTTGGGCCCCTCACTACAAGAAAGACATTGAGGCTCTGGACCATGTGCAGAAAAGCGCAGTGGAGGTGGGGAAGGGTCTGGAGTACAAATCTTACAAGAAACAGCTGAGGGAGCTGAGATTTTTTTAGCTTAGAAGAAAAGAAGGCTCAGGGGATACCTTATTGTTTCCTGCAAGTATGTAAAAGTAGGATATATCGAAGTGGGATCAATCTCTTGTCCCAGGTAATAAGTGATAACACAAGAGAAACAACCTCAATTAGAGCCAGAGGAGCTCTAGATTGTATACTGGGAAAAATTTCTTCACTGAAAGTGTTGTCAAGCCAAGGGTTGTCACAGGCTGCCAAGAGCAGTGGTGGAATCGCTGCCCCTGGAGGTACTTCAAAGACACGTGGGACTTTGGGACATGACTTCATGGTGGACTTGGCATTTCTGGGTTTACTCAATGATTCCAAGAGTCTTTTCCAACCTCAGTGATTCTATGTATATATGCATGCATTATATACATGCATGTTTTCATAATAAACCTATTTTTGCATTTATATATATATATATATATGTTTGTTAGAGAGGGAAAAAGCAATTATTTGATACTTTTGAATGTTTCCTTCCAGATGGTCTTGAGTGCTAAAGACATAGACTTGAAAGAATGGAACAAACACAGGGAGAAAAACAGATTGTCTAGATGAATATCTCTAGACTGCTAGACCAAAACGACCTTTTGATATAAAAGTAGCCTCTCTCTCTCCACCTCCCCCAGACTGAAAGATTTTAAGAGAATAACCTCTAGTAACCTCTTTGTGCTATAGTGACATTTCTCTTTTATTCCATCATGCATATATTATGTTTTTCAGTATGTACCTGCCTCATGTATTTTAATCTAATAGTGTAGCACAGATTTCCATAGAAAATGTCATCTTCCTCCAAAGGGTTATGGACTCAAAAACATTCAGCTCAGGGATCTTTCTCCACATTTTGATGAAATAGAAAGTATTGCTTTTACTCTCACCAGTAGAAACATAAAATATAACTTTCCCTAGTGGATCTTCTAAGATCTACGTTTTCTCAGGTGTTTGAATTTGCAGCTTGAATATTCATAGATCCAAACCAGTTGCAGGATCCTCATTGCTGGCAGCTCCCTGAGCTGAGAGATGGAGATCTGAATCTGTGCATTGGGAATCATGAGACTTAGTTTGCACAGGTGTGAGGACCCAGACTGTACTTTTGCTCTGTAGGAACCTTACCACCTCACTGCTCTGAAATTATTTTATTCACTGTGTTGTACAAAAAAAGAAAAAAAAATACACAGACTACTGTCAAATATCTCTCTTTAGAGGCTTTTAATACTCGTCATCGCAGTGTTTACTTGGCATCAAATCTCTGTACATTTGTCTCTTGTTTGTTGTTTCTTTGCCTATAGGAATTGTTTTGCTTATTCTTTTGGAGCGTTCTAGAGGCACCACCACTAGATTTGCCCTTCCTGGTGAGAGATACCCCAGATCTACCCAAATCTTCAGTTTAATTTTTACTAGCCAGACAATGCTTCAGTGACTAAAATAATTGTATCTGCTCCTGTTATCACATTTCCTAAGTAAACACACTCTCATTTAATGAAATACTGTTCAATTTTCAAAAGTGAAGAAAGAGAAAAAAGATCAGTGTTATTGCTGATTTATGTAACTGAAATAATACAGATTCACAATCAAATATACTTTATTTTAATTATATGAACTTGATTTTGTAGTGTCATGCCCATGAAGAATTTAATTCTTCAGTGTTTCCTTAGAAAAGAGGCTATATTGCCAAATTTGGTTGAAGATGTAGATACTGAAAAACAGGATAAAGCAACCCTCTATAAAAATTTTAATAATTCAAAAACAAGATAACCAGGGCTTGACATTTTTGTTGGATTAAAATTTACTTTTAGAATTTATAGCAAAAAAAAGGTATGAACATTTTAAAAAGTTATTTGACTGGAAAGCTAAAATAAATTGGTTTTTGGTATGCCTAAGTTTAGAAAAATTAAATCTAAAAGTAATTATAATAGTATGTTGCAATTGGAAAAGATCTGGGAAAATATGTTTTTCAGTGCAGAAAAGGATACCTTCTGTTGGTCATTTTTGCTAACAGAATATCTTGTTAGTAAAACAGATGTGTTTCTGTGCTTCTGTAAACACACTAGTTACCTTCAGTGATAGTCTGTAGTTTTCATGGTCCTTTCTTCCTTCATTACATGTCTGGACCTAAAGTCAGGCATTTGATAAAGGTACAGATCTATAGACTTGCCCATAATACTGTGTGTCCTTACCTTGGTGCATTTTATGCATTTGTGAAGAGAGTAGTTAATGATTCAGCTTGAGAAGACAAGAAT
Source organism: Phylloscopus collybita (assembly GCA_027886175.1). Classification (NCBI taxonomy): domain Eukaryota; kingdom Metazoa; phylum Chordata; class Aves; order Passeriformes; family Phylloscopidae; genus Phylloscopus; species Phylloscopus collybita. The sequence goes on along the minus strand of JAJNNQ010000006.1, from coordinate 40,922,756 downwards.
CCTTCTCAATACATAGCTAATTCTTTTGACCTGAAAATAAGTGTAACTGATTAATTTAATATCATGCCCGCTAAAGGCTTTGTACCTGCAAATTTCCAGGCACTACTTAAGGGGTTTTTTTGGATGAGAAGTTTAAAATTCACTTACTCTGAGTTTAGAACTTGCCATTCCTAATGGAGGTGTTTTAAAACTAAGCTTTTGGAAGTATCACTTTCCATAAAGACAGATGTTCTTCCTGTTGCTTCTCAGAGAAATCAAATCATCTCTATCCTGCTCCTTGCTTTGCAGGAACAATTATTTGAGAAGGCATTGTAGGTCTAAATGATCATACATCTTCTGATGTAGTCCTTTTAACTCAACTGCTCTGTCTTGGCCTACATTAGCTGTGTGTGACATCTGCAACCTATTCATCAAGTGATTAGCAGTAGCGTTAAAACTAAGCTGACAAAAATTCCCATATGTACTATATTTTTAAGCAATTAGAAGAATTGAAGGAAATGAGCCAACACACTTTTGAAGTCAGCCACATTCTCTTTGTATATCTTAGTCTCAGGGCTGATTTTACTCTGCAAAATGTGTGCAAACCCCACGTTCCATTGCTTGGAATGAGACAAAACACTCTGAGGTGTTGATACAATCCGAGAATGCCATACAGGCTGTACAAACTTCTAATTTAAACAGTGCACACTGAGGGAGTCAGGGTGCACTTATAAATTAGGCTTATAAAGTATTCATCAGATTCCTTTTATGCATTGAACTGCTGCATATGCATTATACATTTGCTTTGCCTTCTACATCTCTCTCTTGATCCTTCTGTATGCAATTGATGCAAACTTAGTCTCAAGTTCAGTTAAAATCACTGGACAAATCTACAAATACAAATCTACAAATAAGAAGTCTACAAGCTCTATTTCCCTACATGCCTGTTATTTCAGTGTATGTGTGTGACTCTAGGGTTCAAAAGTATAATTGCTTACAAACTTCATACATCCACTATGGAATTGTTGTCATTTACACAGGCTGAACATAATATTCTCAAGAGTCTACTTCACTAAGATCTGTGCAGACAAAGTAAAAGGACTAAAAGATTACAAATTATTCAGATTTAAAATAATTATAATTTTGGACTTTTGACCATAAAGTTAAAAATGTAAAATACAAACAGAAGTGCATGTACTGTTTCTGACATGTTTTTTTCATTTCCCTCCTCCTGTCTTCCCCTTCTTTCCAGTTCTTCCCTGGAAAGTGATTGGAAGATTTTATAACAAAGGAAAACCATCCTGAAGATTGTTCCTTCCTTGTGTTTCAGAGACCTTCTTTTTTGACAGAGAATTTAAGGAATCAAGGTAATTGCTTCTACTCAAGAGATTCTAATCCAATTTAAGAAGGAAAAACTGAGTGAAGTGTGGGAGTTGAAAGTGGAACAAAAAAGGTTGTCTTACATATTGTGGCCATGACTGAAATTTTAAAAAAGAGTAAGTTATGCTTACAGTGGTTATGCTGACATAATTATACAAAGAAACCTACTTTCTAATTCTTCTCAATAGCTCCAGTTTTACTCTGAGGTTTTATGCATAAATACATCTCTTAAAAAAAAGGAAACATGGCTGATTAAAATAGCTATACTTACGTATAAAATAGATCCAATATATTCCAGTAAATTTTCTTTTGGAATTGCTACTTCCCTGTATCTGTGATGCATGTATGCATCACATGTGAGCGTGTGTCAAGGAAGCAAAAGGATCACTATCCTAATTGCAAGAGGTAATGTAATTTCCATAACTGATGGCCATCATGAACACATCTCAGCTTAAAGGAAATACAGAGATGTAACTGAATGAAATATTACTTGCCTACAAAGAAAATGCACAATGGTACCAAAAACTTCATTGTTACAACAAAAATCATGAAAGATAAGTATTCAATGGAGACATAGAACACACTGTGTACAAAATAATGTATGGCCATGCACTGAATATTGACATAAAAATATGAGAAACAGGGGAAAACTATGTAAAAATAAATATGTGTTTTGCTAAACAATAAGGAACCAAACAGTTTTGCATTAGTCTGCAGGTCAAAAGTGTGAATCTAGTAGAGATTGGGATTTAAAAGAAAACAAACTAAAACCAAACCCACCTGTAAACAAGTCAAAAGTAGCTGTTGTTCACTGCACACCTCTGATAAGAGCTCTATTATATGAAATAAATTACGTGCTACCAAAAGACTCTCTTCCTTCTCTGAAGACATAAGGGACCTTTCAGTTCCGCGAGTGCGCTTTATGGGTGAGAGAAGGAGGTAGGGCATGACTCATTCTACAGACAAAACCTATTCCCAGAATAAATGTTCAGACCCTAAAAATAACAAGACAAACAAAATGTGCAAAAGAGAAAAAAGAGAAAACATCTTACATAAATAAAGGAGTGGAAGAAGAGGTAGTCACCTGAGATATCAGTTAAGTATAAAATAATGCATTGGTATGCAAGCAAGGAAAAGCAATCATTCAGAGCTTAATGTCTTATACCATTAATATCATGCATGCATAAGCTGTCTCTTACAATATTGCTTCTAAAAATATCACATTTTTGTCTTCCACAATTTGTAAAAAGAAATGCATTTCACAACCATTAGCCACATCTCATTTCTGTGATAGATTCTCAGCTGATGTCAACCACTGTGACTTCATCCATAGTGGAGCTTTATTATATTAATTAAAGATTTTAATATTATCCTTGGATAGTCTATGGACTATCCAAGGATAATATTGATATATGGAATATGGAATTTTGTGCAAGTAAGAAAGTTATGGAAGAAAAAATGTTCTTAGTATTTAAATGCAAATAACATTCAAAACCAAATTAGCCCCCACAATTAGAATATTTAAAAAAAATTACTGTTGTATCACTACCCATGGAAAAGGTCCTCCCTCATTTCATTCTCTGGTATAAACCCCTTCAGGCAATGTATTGCAATATCTATTTTTCATCTAACAGCAGTCCTCAGTTCCTAGACTGCCCAGAACACCATTAGTGGGAAGAAAAATTCATCTATCACAGACATAATACACTCTGTATTTATCATAAATACTTGATTCATTTAAAAGACCCCAGATCCTCTAAGGACTAGCAAATCCAAAAGCTGTTCCTAAATGATAAAGTAAATGGTTGAGTTTCTAAGATGCCTGACTACTAGGTAATAAAGAACATAAAAGTTACAAAAATATAGTCAGACACTAGTTTGTTATATGGGACGTGTACTTGCCTACTCAACATCAGGGCCAGCACACATCCCAAATTTTGCCAAGTGTAATGCATTAGAAGTCAGTGAAAATTGGCACAATGCTGCCAAATCAGCACATACCAAGTCTGGTTGGTTACTGTTAGAGGGTTTTGTTCCAGGACTAATGTCTTGAAGTCACTGAAAAAGAATTCTTTTTTTTTTTTTTTAGATTAATATTATTCAGCATCTTTATCTGTTGCTTGTTCTTCAGCAGTGCTTCAAGACATTTGAAAATGGCTATGACAGTAAGAAAGAATGGAAAATGCAGATAGGTAGAGACAATATACTCACAGATCAAAGCTTATACTTTTTTTTTTTTCCTGTGTTGGTAGTGATTCTGATCTCTAGTTTTTGGAGGAGCTAGCATTTAGCAGCCTATTGGAAGATGGCCAAACAATATTTCAGTTTGATTTATTGTTTTAGATGCAATGTCTTGGAATAGAAATCTGATTTGGCTCTCATTAAGAAGGCAGTACTGACTGAAAATGTTAATTAGGCTCCTAGTGGCCCCTTAGCAGTCTTCTGTTTCAAAGAGCAGTTCTTTCTGTGCCACAAGGAGCTGCACCAGCTCACAGTGGTACCTTTCCTTGGAGATTTCCAGCAGCAAAATTGTATTAGAAGATGGCAAAAAAATGTGTTACTCTCCTAATATTAATTTTTCCATGTAAGTAGTTGTTTCATTTGCCACTGGAATGTTATATAACTGTATTTTGATGGTGGTGTGTCTTATGTCATTATTGAGTAGAAAGAAATCAACTTTATGAAGAATTCAGAGGGGCTATGGCAGACTTAAAGGACTTTTTCAAGTGTAAAATGGAACTCCTTGGAACAGATTCAAATGTGCACATAATTATTGCACATAATATACGTAATGAACAATCTCCTTATCCCAACACATAATTTCCTTTTCTCCTGAAAAACAAATGAGCATCTCCCTATGCTTGCATCCGTTTACAGTGAATTTTACAAACAAAGTTATGTTCACGTTATGGTGACTAAAATGTGCCTTTTTGGGATGTAATTCATGCATGGAGCTGGCCTGGGTTGTTTGTAACATGCTGTGAATATGGAAACATGACTGATTTGACAGATTTCAGAATGCACTAAGGGATTTGGGATACAAATTCAATATCACCTTTGTAAAAAAATGCCATGAAGACAAACAATAAACACTCATTAGGTAACATAAAGGACAGTTCTGAGATTCAGTTATTGGTATAGAATTCCCAAAAAAATGGACCCAGCTTCAGGTTCTGCTGTGAACCTCCTTTTTTCTGGTCTAAGTTCTTAAAATTTGTGACCGCTGAATTCTGTGACACCAGAAATATGTGTTGATCGAGGGACAAGGAGGTATCCCTGTTTCTTCAACAGTAAATATGGAAATCTGATCCAAAAGTAGGATATGATCAACCCCAGATCACCAAAGATCGGAAAAGTTGAAGGAAAATTAGATTTTTGGCTCATTTCCTTAGTGACTATAACTGTACTCATGTGATAAAACCTGACCAAATCCTGTTCTGTGGCACTGGCTCAGCAGAGTTTGTGTGACTAAACCCTCGCATTTCCTTGGGTTTTACTGTTTGCATACTGGGAAGCACCTCTGGCTTGTGCTATCTTTTGAACAGCAGCCAGGCAGAGGTTTTTTGGCACAAGCTGCAGCCATGCCTGAAAGCAGGCTGACCTCTACATGAGATGCTCTCATGCCTGTACTTCAGACCGTGCTTCTGCCAGATTTAATTTCCTAGGATAGATGTAACTAACAGTGAACTGCAGTGACAGTAAGGTTTACCAGTAAGATGAGGGACTGTGCTTCTCAAGAAAGAACAAAATGTAAGAACAGCAGGAAGGGGGTTTTTTTTAGATCTTTATGTCTCAGCTCTTCACATTAGAGCAGATGTTGACATGCTGGGCAGATGGCAGCTCAGTACTGCCTACACCAGCTCCACCTGTTGCATCCTCTCAATGGACCCTGCCTTTGGGCCAGGGAACAAACTAGTTGACATCCAGATATCTTTATTAACATGTTTTCTATAAATCTAAATAAACTATTGATTCTGCCTAGAGCAGCTTGAGTGGATCTTGAGATACGTCTTAGTTCTCTGCATCATTGCATATGGTGTAACAGGACATAGAAACCCAGTTGCAACAAGGATCTTTGTTCTTGCTCTTTTGAGCATCCACACATTCAGTTTTCCATTGCCACTGTTTTTTAGTCCAGCATATTGAATCCACCACACGCCCAGATTAAAAGGAGATGACATGGCTGAGCTGAGTGAAAACTTGCTTTTCAGGTTCAACTGTTCAGGAACTGTCTTTCTCATCAAAACCCCTTTCCTCCCTCACATTCCCTGAGGAAGTTTGGATGAAAAGTTATTGAAAAATGATCAGTATGCTGCCACTTTCTCATCTTGGCTTTTCTGACTGAAACAACCAATTTTGATTGCAAACAGAATTGTAATGCCAGAGCTGGCAATGCCTGTGTCGCCAGCTTAATAAACAGAGCAAAGAAACCCTGGCACGATGCACAGCACAGAACTGCAGCAAAGGCATTGCTAGCTACTGTCTCCAGTGAGAGAGAATACACTGAAGATTTCCAGGTCTGTGGATTTTTCCACTGGCTTTATTCCAGATGATGGAATACCAAGGATGATGCATGCAAAATCTCAATGGCTTTGTGATAAAAATGTTGTGGATTTTTATGATATTACTTTCCAATGGATATACTCTCTCTGACAGCTTCTTGTAGGTGGTGTTTGTTTCAAATGGTGTTTGTTGAGAATGCCTTGCATTTATTTTAAGCTGATATTTTTTAAAATTGTCCACATAGGATAAGTGCTGTAGTCCAAGAAATTCAATGTGGAAACAATGAAAGTAAAATCAAGCTCAGATTATAAAAATATCCATCTTTAATACTCCAGACAGTAAGACTGATGGTCACATGAAGTCCTAAATACGTCTCTTGAGTCTTCTTAAAATAGTGTCCATAACCTCATACCATTTATATATATGTACTTTTAAATAAAAAACCTGAAGATTCCAGAGGAAAAAATATATGCATTTTATTATTTCATTGCTTTGAAATAATAATAATTTGGTACCTTTAAGTACCAAAAGAGAAAAAAAACCAAACAAACACCCAAACCAACAAACAGCAAACCAACAACACCTCCACAAGGGAGTTAAATTGTACAGTTCTTTGAATATATGAGCAATGAAAAAGTCTTCAGTGTTTCACCTGATTTACGACTGACACATTTTAATGTCCACTTTCAGGCAAGAAAATGGCTTGGAGCTTTGCCATACCACCAGCATCTAAAAGATACAAGTGAGACCTCTATATATGATGCAAACAAAGAAGATTATGTTCTCTAAATATATCCATTTACTTGTTTCTTTTGCTGCCTTCCAAGCTCTAAATTTCACTGTTACCAAAGTGACTGAAATATTGAAAATAAGTATTGTCACGTGCATGCAAAATATAACTTCGTTACAGTAGTAGGAGGACTCCGAGCAGTATACCAGTATATTTTATGGGCAGAAAACTGAAACTTACAAACCTAAGATTTTAGAAGTGAATAATTAATTTTTGAATATGCCAGAATAAAATATATTCACAAATTATTCACAATTGCAAATACTTACATGGAAAAAACCCTTGCAAATTGATTTTTTGTTGTTGCTTTTATTGAGATTTTACTTCTGCATTCAAATATGATTTGCTACCTGAAATAAGAAAACTATCCCTACTGGAATTTCTTTTTTTCTTTAATTAGTCAAGTCAAAATGTGTAAGGCTTGTGCAATAAAGTAAACTTAAAAACTGAGTATTGAATTCTAAATCCATTGTAATTTTTTCCCATGCAATCTCATATTTTTTTAAAGTGGAGATGATTTTTTGATTGTCCTGAGAAAAACAGATAGTTAACAGTGGAAAAAAAAAATCATAGTTATTTCCATACCCTGCAGTCTTATACCCTTCATCCAAAATTCAGTTATTTGAAATACATAAGGATATTGATCAACACCATTTATTAATGACATCTGCTTTTCGTCATTTGTTTGCATAATATCATAGATATGTATTGTGGCTTTACAAAGAGCTTTCTGTTCTGGCTTTTGCTTTGGTTTTCAAAATATTTATGTTAGAAATCCTTTAAATGACAGATTTTAAAATACTTATGGAAAAAAAATGTATCCAAGCAATTGGCATCAAATTTACCCTTTTGCTAACAAAGACATGAAGAAGGCTGTAAACGACTCTTAAAAAAATAGTTTCTTTGCTAGGGAAGAAGCTTTCTGACAAATCAGTAAAGAAGGAATGTGCATAAGTAATGCATACAGTATTAGTCCCTTGAATTAGTTTGCAGTGTTCAAGCATAGCCTTAAATCTGTGGGTAAATCAACATCAAATTATTACTCTATTTGTTTAAGTCCACATCTATGTTTTTAAATCACATGAGATAATATGATTTTCCACATGGCTGCAGTCTTCTCTTAATCAACTCTGAATTTTGCTAGGATATTCTGTCTTTTCTCATGTGCCTAAAAACTTTGGATGCCAGATGTGAATTGCATTTTTAAGCAGTATCCCATAACATAAAGATTTCAAACCTCAAAGAGGTGATGGGAGAAAAGTCACTTCCTACTGGACTAAGCTTTCATGTTAATGAAAAATTTAACAGCACTTTCCACACGTGGCTTTGAGGGACGTAAGCCATGCTTATTTTTATTTAATGAAAATGCCTGTTCTGGAGCAAATTATTTTTGAATAGTCACAGACCAGATGGGATCCATCCCAGGCTGATGAGAGATCTGGCAGATGAGCTTGTGAAGCTGCTCTCCATCGTTTACCAACAGTCCTGGCTCACTGGTGAGGTTCCAGATGACTGGGAGCTGGCCAATGTGACCCCCATTTACAAAAAGGGTGGGAAGGAGGATCCTGGAAGTTTTAGGCCAGTTAGCCTGACCTCAGTACCTGGTAAGGTAATGGAACAGTTTATACTGAGTATCATCATGCAGCATTTACAGCATGGCCAGGGCATCAGACCCAGCTAGCACAGGTTTAGGAGTGATAGGCCATGTTTGACCAACCTGGTCTCCTTTCATGACCAGGTGACCCACCTGGTGGATGCAGGGAAGGCTGTGGATGTTGTCTATTTGGACTCCAGCAAGGCCTTTGACACTGTCTCCCACAGCACACTCCTGGAAAAGCTGGCAGCCCACGGTTTGGACAGGAGCACTCTGTGCTGGGTTAGGAACTGGCTGGATGGCTGGGCCCAGAGAGTGATGATGAATGGTGCTGCATCCAGCTGGCAGCCAGGCACCAGTGGTGTTCCTCAGGAGTCTGTGCTGGGGCCAGCTCTGTTCAATATTTTTATTGATGACATGGATGAGGGCATTGAGTCCTTCATTGGTAAATTTGCAGACGAGCTGTGAGCATGTGTAGATCTGTTGGAAGGTAGGAGGGCTCTGCAGAGAGACCTGGGATGGTTGGATGGATGGGCAGAGTCCAATGAGATGAGGTTTAATAAGTCCAAGTTCTGATTATAAGATCTGCTTGGCTCTTCTCTTTCCAAGCTTTAAAAAAAAACCTGAATATTTGTCAATGTTACTTACTTCTACTATTTACTGCATTTTGGCCACAATAACCCCCTGCAATGCTATAAGCTGGGGACAGTGTGGCTGGACAGGGCCCAGGCAGAAAGGGACCTCAGGATTCTGGTGACAGCAGCTGAACATGAGCCAGCAGTGTGCCCTTGTTTAGCCTGGAGAAAAGGAGACTCAGAGGTGACCTTATCACTCTCTACAGCTTCCTGAAAGGTGGCTGTAATCAGGTAGGGGTTGGTCTCTTTCTCCAGGCAGCAACTGACAGAAGGAGATGACATAGCCTCAAGCTGCACCAAGGGAAATTAAGGATATTAGGATAAAGTACCTTACAGAAAGAGTGATCAAATACTGGAGTTGTCTGCCCAGGGAGATGGTGGAGTCACCATCCTTTGATGTGTTTAAAAAAAGACTGCTTGTGGCACTTAGTGCCATGGTTTAGTTGAGGTGTTAGGGTTGGGTTGGACTTGATGACCTTGAAGGTCTCTTCCATCCTAGTGATTCTGTGCTTCTGTGATTCTGTGATTCTTTGATTCTGTAATATCTTGACTTTGGTGGGGTTTTTTGGTGGGTTTTTTTTGGGTGTTTTTTTTTAAAGTTTTTAAATACATCTTTCACTTTATATCCATGTGAGAAAAAATAATTCTTACTTCCCTTCCTTCTGCCAGAAGATACTTCAATTTTCCTTGCTTGTCAATTACTAGTGGAATGAAAAATAACAGACAAAATAAATTTTTTTCCATGCAAATGAACAGATGTTGCTCTTCAAAGTATTGCAAAGTTTTGCATTTCTCATTGAAAAAGAAAATCGTTGGGAAAATTGATTAAAACAAAAAGGAAATGTTGCCACAGACTTCTAAAACAGAACAAACCAGTGGAAAATCACATTAAAAATCCAGTAAGAGAATGCCTAGGGGAAGAGACAGATTCCAAGAAATGTTTGAGAAATCGGTCTTCGCCCTGCAGGGCATCTGAGGAAGGCACAGTTCTCAACTTGAATGATTTACAAGTTCACTATGGGGAACAAACAGGGTTATAATTAAAGATGACTTAGTTATAATACTTAATTGAGGTGCAGACAGTTACTATTTTATCTGAATACAGGCAACAAGATTAATCAGAATGAATGAAGATTCATCATTTAAAAGATACTTCCCCTTTCACTATGACAATTTGAAAAAGAAAAAAAACAACAAAACATTGCTGTCAGCTCTTTTCTTAAGATTTGCTTATTTTGTTTTTCTTTTTTTACCTCTTACTTTCAAGTACTTTGAAACAGGATTATCCCTTCTTGTTCCTTTGCACTCCTGGGATATTTCCTAAAGATTTTTTTCCTACTCTCATGCTAATTAATACATGGCAGAGCACTATCTTGTGCAGTGTACATTAGTGCTACTAACATTTTGCTTCTTCTCTCAGTAATTAGCATGAGATGATGAAAGGAGACATTTTTCACTAATGAATGTCATACAGCAGTTTGAACATGTAAGTCCCTATAGAAGGTTGAAGTTTAAAATTTCCAGTTCTTTCCCTCAAGGTCTAAGTCCATGTTTGGTTGGCTTCATCTTTTTTCCTGTCACTAAGACTTTTGACTTACATATTGAATTTCAATGATGTTAAATGATAAACTTAAAAGATTGAGAATACAGGAACATTACAGTTTGTATTACTACGAAAAGCTTGAAAGAAAAAACAACAGTGGGACTGATTATTGTAATGCTAACTTACATAAGCTTCATATTTAGCAATATTACCTGAGTATTATTTCTTTCATTACTTTGACCAGACTTCTGAATACTCATTCCTGAAGGAACTTCGCTAGAAATACGAGTCTAGCATAGTCAGTAGGGCATTCCCGAGACCTATTTTCTACTTAGATTTTGCAAATTTTTAATTGTTTTCACTGAATTTGTGAATATTTCTTTCAGTTTTTGCCTTCTCACAGTCATTCCAGCTATCTTCTCATTCATCAGCCTATTTTTATGCAATTAATATTACCAACATGAGCTGTAGTACAGGCCCTCGGGAATAAGTTAGCCTTATATACAGCAGAGGAGTAGACAGCAAACTTTTTTATTACTCTCATATTACAAATATGTTGGAATCTGGCTAAAACAACACTGTGATTTCAATAGGAAATATAAGTATTATAAGGTATCTGATCCTTTTTCCCCCTCTGATTAATAGAAAATTTAAAAATAGGCAGCACCAGTATTTTCTTGGACAAAGCAGTAATAGCCCTTCTTAGTAAGATCAGCTAAGTTATTATATGACTAAGCTGATATAGACAGCTTTATTGGTCAATTCCTATTCAACTAAAGATTTACAGGTGGATATGACATGCTCTTTTCCTATAATTGCAGTGATCCTCTCTAATGCTTTATCTCAGGGTATCTTTCTAAGTCATTGTCTCCAGCCCAGCCCCTTCACTGTGGGTTGTTTTATTTTTCAGAAGCTGGATCATTTTGTTCCTTTCATTATGGAAGACTCATAGTTTCTTTGCCTGCATTTTCTTCCTTCAAGAACTTTACCATGACCCATGGTTTAAGTAAGAGTTACATGTAGTTTTAAAGCTTTCTTATTTCCATCTTGAATATATCCTTCAGATTTTGTCGATAACCAGCTCGCAACATGATGTTCTGTCTATCTGATTCCTCCTCAGGTATTGTTTCAAAGGTTGCATCATTTGTGCTGTAGTTTTTATGGGGTTTCAAAGTATTTTTCTAAAGATTTTTTCACAGAGTTCTACATCACATTTTTTCTCAATTCCTCATTAATGAGTTTAATATACTATTAATGTATTTTTTGCTCCATTTCTACCATTTAACATCTGTATGATTTATTTTCATAATTTTGTTTAGAATCTTTCTATGCATTAGTGACTGCATATATCTGATCTAGCAGAAACCTGGTTTAGCATATTGGTTTCATTATTACTGTGTCAAGAGAAGCTAAGCAAGATAGTGGGAATTTTCTAGTAAGAATTTTCTGTAAGACCAGATTGTTTGATAAACTGGATGTGATGTTTTGAACATGAAAAATTATCATGGGCTTGTGTAATGTTAGGCAGAAATGTTAGGGAGAAAAATAAACTTTATCTTTTAAGTACTAAATTTTATAAGCAGAAAAATCATGGAAATGGAGGGGCGGGGGTGTGTGCGGACAGCCACAACTAAAGCAACAACCTCACCTTAAAAGATGATTTACCTTCTTGTTTTGAGGCAATTCAAATATAGCCAGCCTGTCCATGTCAGAAACTTGTGTGACTTCTTTTAAATCTTGAAATTATACTGTTTCTATAGCCTATTAAACAACCTGTTCTGGCTAGTCGTACATTAAGAAGCCTGTTTTCCTCATCTATCCAAAATATCTTTGCTGTAAATTAAGCTGAATACTTAATGTACTGCACTCATGGGACATGATGAACAATTGATCATGCTCATTAATAGCAACTTCTTATACTGGAAAATTCAGTCACAATCTTTTTTAGTCAGAGGCAAATGCCTTTAACCTATCTTGACATTCAAATTTCCAACGTGTTTTTGGTGTTATTTTGATGATGCCATTTTCATTCTAAACTTTTCATAAATGCCCTGTGAAATTAATGTATTATACAGATCAAAGGCTTTCTATTGCTACTAGTGCTCATTACCTACCTCTTAGTGCAATCCTGCTCCCCTTTGCTTGCCTACCTAGCAAGTACTGTCTGTTGGGTGATGTCATTGGTATCATGACAACTGACGATGATGACGAGTTGCAAAGGACCATTCTGAACTCTGAGGCTGTCTTCCAAAGAGCTTGAGTTCCCTTTCTGACCAATGTGATTTTAACATTTCTTCATAAATTTCTCCGTTATCGAGGTATTTTAATGAAAATACTGAGCACTACCAAACTTACACATACACACACACAAAAAAAGCATATCTATAGTCCTGCAATAGCTAGATCCTGCTCTGCCACTTCACTACCAATATTTATCACTTTTAGTAGATGCTGTACTTAGTCTTAGCCAATTTAATCTATTTTCCCCCTTGTTGTTGCTGCTACTACTACTAGTAAATGTATCTTGAAGATTTACTGCTTCTTTCCTTCCCCTTATCATAGCATTGAGTTGTTACACATCTCTCAGAAAATAACCCTTTAGTAGGAAATCAATGACCATCATCCTCAAGGCACCTTCTGCAGGCATCTGTGGTGTTACCAGGTCTGCAGAAATTCTCAGAGAAAAGCTGTAACATTTATTTCTTGCTTTAAGGGGTTTTTTTTAGTCCACATTTCATCATACAATATCCTCACTGCTATGTTAGACAAAACTCAGTTGTCCTGGTCTTGGCTGAGATAGTTAATTTCTTCCCAGTAACTGTGTTTTGGATTCAGAATGAGAAAAATGTTGGTAACACATTGATCTTTTGGGTTTTGCTAATTTTTGTTTATCCTAAGTCAAGGACATTTTTATGTGTGTGTCTCATGCTGTTCCAAGGAAAAAGTACACAAAAGAGACTGAGAGGAAGCACATCTGGGACAGGTAATCTGAACTGGCCAAAGGGATACTCCATGTTATAGAATGTTATATCCATTAGAAAAACTGGAGGGAGTTACCCAGAAGGGAGGACTGCTCTGGGTTTGGAAAGAGGGGCTTGGCATTGGTCAGTGGGTAATGAGTGATTTTATGGCACATCACTTGTTTGTTTGTGTCTATTATTATTATTACTATTATTATTATTAGCACTATTATTATTATTAACAATTATTATTGTTGTTTCACTTTGTTTTTAATTATTAAGCTGTTCTTTCCTGAACCTATAAGTTTCACTTTTGATCTGTCTCCATTCCACTGGGATGGGGGGAAGAGAGGAGGGTTGAGTGAGAGGCCACATTTCCCTAATTTCCAGCTGGACTTAAATCACACCATCATTAAAAAAATCAGTCTGTATTTGTTTGCATTATTCTGTAGTACTTAAAATGGAGGAAATCTTTCAACCTTTTGAGCAGTAACAAGCACAGGTAGTACCAAACATGCTTGGAAATCATTAAACTTATTACTTAATTAGGTTTTTAGTAACTTGTACAGTGAGTATAATAAAAAGAAAATTTTGAGGGAAGTGATATTTTAGACTGCATACTGAAATGAAGTGTTGAACAGAGACATGTCATTTCCATGTTCCATTTTGACCTTTCTGAGTAGGACTATCCATGTACCTCTACAACTAGCTCAATAACTTCCCTGTATCCTGCTGGTATGAAAGCAGAAGCTGAATACCACTTAGGTTCCTTAGGACCTTACCAGGTGTTAACCAGTGAAAGAAAACCAAACCTACACATACCGAGGAATTCCATAATGATTTCTACCAGACTTCTGGAAGATACATGCAAAATTTATGAGTGGACATCGCCTGTAGGAACATGATAGGTAAATAAAAGGACTTCTGTGGTAACTTTTCAGATAACTATCTTTCTTATACTACAAGTACTTATTTAAGTTCTCACTCCATTAAGCAGCTAGGGTAAGGTCAGATCACCAGGTATGCCAACACCCTTCTGATTAGTTTTGGGCTGGTTTATAAAAAGTTTGTCTAATCATCATGTTCTTGGATGAAATGCTGATATTTTTTTTTGTGGAAATCTCCAGCCTAGGCAGTATCATTTATCACAGTTTCTGACACAGCGAACAAAACTATGAAAGCAGAACAGAGGCTGGCTTTCAAGGTATAGTACATAAAACATGTTTTAATATCAAATCATGGCTAGAAGTAACATTTAAAGATGTCCCTTTTGTCAGTCAGCTCCAGACAACTTTCAAATACGTTCTAAAATGTATTTTTTACCTTGTTCTGGATAAACATTTTATGGCTACATTTAAATTAGTCACCTGGGTCAAACCCTTTTATATAATAAATAAGATGTAGTTGCTAACTTTGCCTGTAAGAATTGATTTACATCTTGTCTTGGGGATACACTGATTTAGATGTTACTTAGAAAACCTAAAGAAAGGTAGAAAGTAAAACAAAGTAGACCATAAAAATGTATAAAACAAATATCTAGAGATCCATTCACTGGGACTGAAAAAAGTAATGCAAAATGTGATCACATTAGAGAAAGTATCTTTTGCAGACGCTGTATGGGACCATAAATAACTATACAAAAATGCAAAATAATACTGAATCATCATACCCACAGTTAACAAAACAATATGGAAAAAAGGTTCAGATATGATGGACTCTGATAAATAATTCAAGTCATATTCAAATATAATTTTTTGTCACAATTTATGAAGACTGTTGACTGCTCTGGTGCCTTGCTGAACTCAGCACATAGCTGACGAGGAGTTAATTGAAACTAAATCCAAGGAAAAAAGAGGTTATGCCTGCAGGCAGAAGAAACCCCCTAGGGAGCTTTCCATCATATTTGCTTCTTCATTTGAAGACATGTCGCACAAATCAAAGCAGCCTTTGGTTTCTAGACTCCCCTCTGAACTTGGACTTATAAATAGCACAAACACCAGGGCTAAGACACAATTTCTCACTTTTTGTTTGGTGATGAAATGACCTTAATCATGTATACCTTCCTTATCTCATGAATTAATTATCATGATGAAGTTTACTGAAGCCTGAACACAATAAATACCTACACCCACGGTTGTGCTCTTGGCAACAGCTCCTTATAGGAAGAACACTGAGTCACATTTAATGTTTCATCTAGTGTTTTCCAGTTGTTGACTGAGCAGGGTCATAGTTACTCTGACCTTCAGAATTTAACTACCTAACTTCATGAGAAAGCGGGTAAGTCACCACATTTTTGGGGATTAAAATAAAATAATGGAATTCATTGATTGGAGACACAGAAAAATACCATAATATTAATCACTTTCTAATCCAAATGGGAAACACAGTATTTTGAAGTTGCTTATTAAAAAAAAAAAAAGTTGAAACTATATAAATATTTAAGTAAAATTGACCTAAAAAGACCAGATTTTATGAATGTTAATTTAAAATAGGAAAAGAATGGATTTTTTCCCCTTCTGAATAATGAGAATGAAGACGACTGGTAGTGAGGGTTAGGTTTGTGTAAAGAATATTCAGGAAGACCTAAAAAGAATGAAAGAAACTAAGAAGTTCTGCTTCATTCCAAACTTTGTTTCTTGATCATTAAATCATTTGAAATCTAATGGTCTATGACATTTCCCCCATTCCCCCCTACCCCCCCCAACCCACCCACCAGGCATACCTAGCAAAAGCAAAAGTTTGGGTCTACATGATTAAGTTTTAATGCTATAGACTCCATTCCACATCAGAAATATGGAGCTGATCTCTCCTTCCACTTCCAACTTAGTGGTTATCCTACTAGAATGGGATGCTGGAGCCCCCTTACAAAGATTACCTTTGTCTCATCTCTGAAGCCTTTTCCTTCCTTACAGCAGCTACCAATTTCTTCCTTATAGCAGCTACCGACTGGGCTGTAAGAGACGCTGGGTTGTTTGCGTGACTTATGCTGAAACTAATTTACTTCATATAAAATTATTTACAGACTAATACTAAAATAAGTTATTGAGACAAAGAAAAAAATTGGTCAAAGGACCTATTTTGAATTAAATAAATGGAGAAGATGAGAATCTATTGCTTAATTAGGTGTTCTAGGGGTACTTCTGCTCATCAAAGTAATTCCAGTTCTACATGAATAAAATCGAAGGTTTTGCAGCTACAGCAATTAACTACTTCAATATTTCATTTTTTATTCTTTTATCTGTTAGTACCCAAGAGCTATTGCTTGAATTCCTCATAACCTGCAGGGTGTTGGTGTTTTTTTCTTGAATTCCTCATAACCAGCAGGGTGTTGTTCTTTGTTTTGTGTCTTTCTAACCAGTGTTCCAGTATAAGCTCAGTCAACCTCTAATTTACTCATGACTGTACTCAAGGGGCTTCAGAGTCTCAATTGTAGTGGTTCTGGAGAGAGATCTCCAAAACTTCTGAGGTGATGACTTCCAAAATGCTAAATGAACCACATTTTTCTACTGTGGAAGGGGTAAGTTAGCACTCCTAGTATTATGATGTCAAGACAGCATGATTCATAAATGGCATGGGCTCAGGACTTGACAGGATACTGTTTGGTGGTGATAGAAAATTGGGGGGAGCTGTTGACTACCTTGAAGGCATGGAGGCCCTGCAGAGAAACCTCAACAAATGAGAGAGATGGGCCATCACCACCTGTATGAAGTTTGACAAAGACAAGTGCTGGATTCTGTACCAGGGATAGGGCAACCCTGGGTGGACAGACAGGGGAATGAGGGGCTGGAAAGCAGTGCTGCAGAAAGGGACTTGGGGTCCTAGTCAACAGAAAAATATGAATTAGCTGTACCCTGGCAGCCAGGAGGGCCAGCTATGTCCCAGGGGCCATCAGGCACAGCATGGCCATCCAGACAAGGGAGAGGATTGTCCCCTCTGCTCTGCACTGGGGCGGCCTCACCTCCAGGGCTGAGGGAAGTTTGGGGTGCCACAATCAAAAGAAGACATTAAACTATAGGAGAGTGTCCAAAGGAGGGCAACAAAGTGGTGAAGAGTCCAGAGGTGACGCCATATGAGGAGAGGCTGAGGTCACTTGGTCTGTTCAGCCTGGAGAAGACTGAGGGGAAACCTCATTGCAGTTACAGCTTCATCATGAGGGGAAGAGGAGGGGCAGACACTGATCTCTTCTCTCTGATGGTAAGGGAACGACATTAGGTTGTGTCAAAAAAACATTTAGGTTGAACATTAGGAAAAGATTCTTCACAAAGAGGGTGTCTGGACACTGGAACAGGCTCCCCAAGGAACTGGTCACAGCACCAAGCCTGACAGTTCAGGAGGCATTTGGACAATGCTCTTGGCCACATGGTGTGATTCTTTGGGATGGTCCTGTTCAGGGTCAGGAGTTGGACTTTGATGACCCTTGTGGGTCCCTTCCAACTCAGAATATTCTCTGGTTCTGTGATTCTGTGATTTGGCTTCCCTGGTTTTCCAGCCATTTTTGTCCTCTGAAAAAAAAATGAAAATCATAGTGAATAAATTATCAGTTTTTCTTAAAAAGATGGTTATGTGTCTTGATTTAGAAGCTCCAGAAATCTTAAATAGCTATAGGTAAATTTCAATTTTATTTATTTCCTGTCTGCATCCAAAGCAGAGTTATTAAGGAAGGAATATCTCACAAGACCATTCACAGACTTTCTCTTATATCACATGAGGCCATAAAAAAACAAGAGGAGAGCTTGTGATCCAATTTTCACAAGCAGCTGTTCAGAAACTTGAGGAAGTTAATGGACGAGGCAAGAAATGCCAAATTCCCAAGTTGGAAAAAAGCTTAATTAAAAGGTGACAAAAGGAAAAAGTTTAAACTTTATGCTCCCTGAAATCTGTAGAAGTCTTTAATATACTTGTAAGTGAAGCCCTACTCTTGCTCCTAGAAGGGAGCTGTGGGAAGCATGCCCAGGACATGAAGGCCTGAGTGCTCGCTTCAGCCATAGTAAATTAATGTTCCTGACAGCAATGTGGCAATTGTTCCCTCTTGTTAGCCTTTTAAACCATCCTTTGGACAGAAAAAAAACCAAACTAAAAGTCTGGTTCATTGCTAGAGACCAAAATTCCAGCTATTTTGGAAGGAGAATGCGCTGATACAGCAATGACGCTGAACGCCATCAGCCTCAGGAAGAACTTTTGTTAATGCAATTTGTGTATAGGAGCTGTTGTAAAGGCTACAGCTCACCTTTAACCTCTCTCTCTACCTATTGAAAGATGTGGTGTTCAGGTCACCTCTTTCCATCTTAGTCTTGCTGAATCAGTGATTCACAAACTGAACACATCCTCCAGGGTAAAAAATGCATGAGCTTGTTCTTTAATCCATGTCCTTAGGGTAAATGCTTATTTTAAGTCTCTCCACTGCCTATTAACATTAGCAAAAATTGCTATATCTTCCCCATTAAAAAAAAAGAAAAAAAGGAAAAATTGGGCTAGAATGTAATGAAGATTTTTTTATCCTGACACAGCAAAGTGTCCTTTTTGCTATTTTGCTTTAAAGAGTGTAATCTCTTGATATGCAATGGAAAGCACACAGATAATTAGTGCACCTTTAATAATGCTTTAATTTATTGAGAAGGTAAAGTCTCAGTGGATGCTCTGGGAAGACCCACAAAACACTTTGAGTTTTAAAGTTTTGTGGCAGATTTGTGTTGGAATATCTTACATTGATTTCATGGTGTCTAGAATAATGACCATTCTGTGGGTTTATTTTTTAAAATTTGCAATCTATTTTTTTAATTACTTAGTTTTAATTTCTTTAATATCCTACAGGAGTGCATGGTACTAGGAAGCATGCCAAATAACTTTCAAGTCAATTTTATACATTCTGCCTAAGAACTTACAGTTTTCTGACATTACCAGTCAATTTAGTGAGTCTGTGTCTCTGTTCAGCAAATCATTCTTTTGAGTCATCATATGGAGTGTATAACTGCAGTGAACAAGCATTAAAGAATTCTGTGCTGTGCTTGAAGGTGATTGTGTGTCTTTAGAGACTTATATGTCCCCAGGTCTTGTTGTTTTCAGGAGAGGCTGCTGCTGTTTCAAAGTCACTGATTTGTACTTTCTGCCTGACTTCATTCATATAGAGACACTCACACAATAAAA
This sequence comes from Phylloscopus collybita, assembly GCA_027886175.1. Classification (NCBI taxonomy): domain Eukaryota; kingdom Metazoa; phylum Chordata; class Aves; order Passeriformes; family Phylloscopidae; genus Phylloscopus; species Phylloscopus collybita. The sequence continues at coordinate 40,903,228 of JAJNNQ010000006.1, read as the reverse complement.
CTTTTTCTGAGGATAAAACAAAAACAGGGAAACAAAGCTTATGTACAAATACTTTAAAATCCAAGTAGCTCACAAAACTCATTACATTTCAACACAAAGAAAGTCATCATGCTAAGTCAACTAAAGTCTAAGATTTATGATACCATTTTCTGCCACCTACAGGTAAACAGCACTGACCTACTTTTGAACTTAGACTTTGTTGTGTTTGTATTTCTTCATGTTAAAAATCATGACTGACTTACAGGCAGAATCTTTTGCTGTCAGAATTTAATAGCTTAGAGCGCTATTAAGCACAGCACCAATAACAATAACCAAACTTTATCTTTGCCGCTCCTCCACCCTCTCTTCTGATATTTTCTGTCTCTTAAACTTATTATCATCCAATTTTAAAGCAAGGTATTTTTCTTTTTTTTTTTTTTTTTTTTGGTCAATGTATCAAATAATTTAAAAAGAGAATTTAATTGATCATATTATACATTGAAAATGGGACACAAACCCATGAAACAATGATGCTTAATCAGATGAGATACAATTATCAGATATCTAGTAAATTGGGAGTATTCTACTCTGTAATTTAGCCAGTTCCTAGATGAAAAAATAAACCCCTAGATTTTGAAAAAAGTTTTAAATATCCTCAATTCATGGAGGACATCTGGTAAGTTAAAACTATTTTAAGACTTGCTTGCAGAACAGCATTTTCTTCTGATTCGAACCTTTTCTGGAAACTTATGCAACCCATGACTTTGTTAGTGTACAGCATTCCTTAAAATGTTTTGTTCTTGATATGATGCATCTATTAATTGACCACCAGTTCCGGAGTTTCATTAAGGACTTTTATGTAAAAATGTAAGGTTTAAATTAAAAGAAAAATTCCTGTCATGTCTGTATTCTTGTCTATGTTGAAACTAATAGCCAAAGTACAGTAGAAAAGATGTATTATTATAATTTTTTTTACAAAGGACAAACATTTTGTTTAAACAACAGATCTCCTAAAACAGCAGGCCTGTCAGAAATTACATTTCATTACTTTCTCTATTGCCTGTAAAATGCCAGGAGAGTTTCAAACAAACACCAGTAAGTGACAGTAAGGGCCACTGTGTTCTGTTCACCTAACTGGAGTTCCACAACATCCTGCAGTACATTTTTAGCATCAAAATATACACATTTTATATTTGAGTAGAGATGAACCAGAAGACCTGTGGACCTACCTTCACTGTAATAAGTGGAATGACAGAATTTTAAAACGGTTAACATAAGTAGCTGTGTTAGTTTTGTTTGGGATTAAGTTAATTTTATTTATAGTAGCTAGTATGGGGCTCTGTTTTTGATTTTTATGGAAACTGTGTTGATAACAAAGGGATGCTTTTGGTATTGCTGAGAAGCACTTACAAAGCATCAAAGCCTTTTCTACCTTTCACCTCACCCCACCAGGGAGGGCTGGCGGTGCACAAGGAGCTAGGAGGGGACACAGCCAGGACAGCCTGCCCCAAAAGGGATGTTCCATACCATATGGCATCATGCTCATCATATACATCTATGTGAAGAAAAATTAAGTGGGAGAGAACACACTTGGAGTGATGGCATTGTCTTCCTAATTCACCATTATGTGTGACAGAGACTGACTTTCCTGCAGGTGGCTGAACACCTTTCTGCCAATGGGAAGTGGTGGATGAATTCCTTGTTTTTCTATGCTGGCTTGTGTGGCTTTTGCTTGACCTATTAAACTGTCTTTACCTCAACCCCTCCCCATCCATGAGTTTTCTCACTTTTTTGATTCTCTCCCCCATTTCAATCGTGTTGGAGGGAAAAAGTGACCTCATGGGGCTTACTTTCTGGCTGGGTTTAAGCCATAACAGCAGCTGCTCCATTTGTCAGTCAGAATGAAATTTATTATCAATAGAGGTCACAAAACATAATTCTGAACCAAATTTTAGAGTATGTTGTAACAAAGATCTCAAGCTTCAGTAGCTTCAATGGGCATGATAATTTCCTGTGCTCCCAAGTGAAGTTCAGAAATCGAGTGAAACATGTACCTGAAGAAAAAAAATCTAGGGGAAATAATATTGTAGTTCCAGGTCTTTGAAGGCATTTTGGCTTTGCCATGATCTAGATGTCTCATTGCCACAAGGTATGTATATTAGCCAAGATTTTTCAGAAGGCAGTTACTATACACAAGCCAGTGCTGAGTTGAAGAGAAAGAAGAGTTCCATCATTTGACTAGCTCTGGTTAGGCAGGAATCTTTCCTTGTTTTCACAATTGCAGTGGAAAATTTTTATGTTTTAGATATATAACTTTTCCGGGTAACAGTCAGATATCTGACAGTGCTTTAGGAAGATTCTGTCTTCAGATTGTGTATTCAATACTTGCCATTGATTCAGGCTGCTGGCAAAAATGGTTTGGAGGATTGTGTAAGCTTCAGGTTGAGCTAAGGTCTGAACCACTTACTGACATAAGACAGCACTGGCTTTGCATATGTCAGGCAGCAGAAATGTGACTTCAAGCAGAAATAGATGGCATTGATTATAGGAATTGTAGCAAAACTTGATCTTTAGGTATATGTATGCCTGAAAATGTCTGAGATTTTAGTCCACAGGGATTTTTTTTCCTAATTGATACTTTTTGGCACTTCTTGTGACTTGAGTGAGGCTACTGCAGAGTGTGTGAGGTTGTTGTCTTAGTTAAGACAACAATGGGACAACCAAATGTTCTAGAGGAACAGGTTGCTTGTTTAACTGCTAGTTCTGCTGCTTTTATTGTAACAGATGCACCTCTCATGAAATATAAACTCAACAAACCGAAAGAGTCAAACCAATTTAATATGCCAAAAGAATCCTTCTAATGCCACACATAAAAGTGAAAAAAGAGTAACCAAGGCAGGAGAGGAGAGGAGAGGAGAGGAGAGGAGAGGAGAGGAGAGGAGAGGAGAGGAGAGGAGAGGAGAGGAGAGGAGAGGAGAGGAGAGGAGAGGAGAGGAGAGTATTATGTTGTGTGGAGTAACTATTATCGACTATCAATACTTGAGAGAAAAACAAAATGTTTTCAGAGCTGACTGCAAAGCTTCAGGGACACCTATCCAAAGACAAGGAACTTCACTGTTGTTCTTGATGTTAGGAGTGTTCACAAGTCCTGAAAGCCCAGGGCATGGTGAGCTGGTCACACATCCCCCAAATGCTACTCAAGGTAAGTATTTGCACAGGTTTTGAGTCTAAGTGCTATTCTCAGTAGAAAATGGAAGAAAATAAAAAGTTGTGGGTTGTCAGTTTACCTTTGAAACACATGGTTTCACACTTAGATAACTAAGAAGTGAAGGAATATAACAGACATTGCTATATAGCCTGAAAAGAAGCCTACAACCTCCTGCCTTTAAGAAATACGTCACAAATACGCAAACAATTTCCCTGGGATACTAAGCCTGGATGCTGTCAGTTCAAGAGTAAGGAGTTTTCTGGGTTTTTTTCTCCAAACAAGGATTTGCTGACATACAGGTGAATTTTTTCCCTAATGAAAAATTCATTCCAGTCTGCTTCCAGCTATTGTCTTTGACCAGACCCAAGTTCAGTTTCTTTTGCTCTTCCTGAGGAACTTTGATTGTTCAGCAAACAGGTGGATCTATAATTCTAACAGAAATTTAATCCAAGATTACTAAGTGTCACAATATAATGCTAATGTGCCTAGTGAATTACACAATTCTTAATTTAGCTCATAGGATACCTGTGTAAGAGTGCAGCAAGGTACTGCTGGTCTCTGAGGGACAGGGGCAAAGGGTGACCATATCACAGGCTGTGCCTTCTCCAAGGGTAGCAGGCCCATAGGGTGGGCAACACCAGGTATCAGCCACAGGATCATTGACAACCTCAGGCACAGCAAATAAGCCAGGGCAAGAGGCCAGCCAGGGACACCATAAAGGGACAAATGGAGGTGGGCTCCTCAGAGTCCACCCACAAGATGAATTATGTGCAGAGAAAAATCAAGGTTGTTCTGAGCGGCATGGCCAGAGAGAATTCTGGAGAATAACACCCCAGCTGGGGCAGGGACTGCTGACCCCTGTGTGGGCTGAAAGGGGGCTCCTGGGCCCTTGGGTGGGGTGGGGAGCAGGTAGAGCTGGAAAGGCAGAACAAGGCCAGGTAGTACCCTCACAGACCTGGTGATGTGTCTGTATGGATGTGTACAAGGTCCATAAATGTATGGGGGTACATGCCCTACAAACACAGAAGGAGGCAGACACCTAGGTGTAAGGCTCAGATAAATCCACTAGAGAGTAATTTGTCTGAGGCTAGCTACTAGGAAATATTATGGACCACTTCAACCACAACTGAACTGATTAATCCAACAAATTGACACCTAATTTTGAGACAGAGGTCTTTCTGCTTGCACAGCAGTATTCCCATTTTGGACACTGGATAGTCTTGACAGACATTTCTCCTAATTAAAATTTTGTTTTTCTATATTCTATTAATTTTAATCTTTATTTCAGCGGTATGAAACATAGTTTTATGCATGAGTTGATTCTGTATGTCTCTTTGAGGTGTATTGTGGTGTGGCAAAATCTCTCTTGTTAAACTTCTCTGCAGTAAGAAGGATGTTAATGAGGATCTGGAGCCCTGGCGATTGTGCTAATCATCTGTCCACAGAGCCATTGTTATTTTCTGGCAAACCCAGTATTTTAGCATGCATAAAGCAGACCAGAGAAAGAATAAATATAAGTTGCTGCCTGTGCTACCTACAAGGAAGAAGAATGTAAGAAACTAAAGTACAAATTCATATTCCAGATCAAAGAAAGGAATTTCATCTGATCTTCCATATTTCTTATACAAACCCTAATTATTTATTGAGAAGTAGTTTATTAACATTATTTATGCAGATTCAGAAGCTCTGAGCATGTCTACTGAACCAGAGCATGTGGGTAAGTGAAATAATTTTCCAAATAAGTCAAAAACTTTGTTGTAAACTAAGCAAAAAATGTGTTCAACTGTTCCCTGCACAAAGAGAAATTTGGGATTGCAGTGGGTAAATAAGTTGGATTTTTCAATTGCTAGTGGCACCTAACAAGACAAATACACATCCAAGTCTGCTTTGCAAATTTTGCCCTTTGTACTGTTCTAGTCCTTCAGCATTGCCAGTGAAACAGTAGCTACTGTCACTAATCCAATTTATAATCAATCCAGTGATGTGGATTTGCTTGAATGAATAAGAAGGTTAGTTTTAATCTAAAGTGAGACTAAAAATAGCAGTGTAAGGTTGCTGCTAAATTGCCTCTACAACTCCAATTAAATAAATTCAATTTAAAACCCCACAACTTTTTAAAAAAAGACATTTGGAACCAGTTGGAGTGCACAGATGTTGAAGTCATACAATGCTGATCAGCTAGAACTTAGGCACTAAGGTTTAAAAGTGTAAAACTCTTTCACTCTGAGTGATTATTGAACAGTGCATCTGGCTCCTGAAAGAAAAGTTAAGCTTTATATAGTATAAATGACATAATGGATTGCTATTAATTAGCTGTGTTATTACAGCAGAGGCTCTAGTTATAGACTGCAGTTCCTCTGTGCAATCTTCCAGACACACTAAAAGTACAGAAAAAATGCTACCATCTCTTCCCAAATTAATGACTCTGCATATACTGTAACAACAGCAACTTCCTTACCTGGTCTGTAATTAGGAACTGATTCTATTTGACACATGGTTAAAAGAAAAACTGATTCGACTTTTCTTTAGGTTTTCATGGTCAATTACTGCAGCTCTTCACCTCTAAAATCAATCTGAAATGCACCATCAGGCACAGGACACAGAAAGATGAATTCTTTTTTATTCATAATTGTTAAACTTCTGCCATTAGTCTTTCTGTTCCTTATGTATAGATATTGTCTCTTTTTTATTCCTGAGAAGAGAGTTATTTTGTGGGTTATTCTTTACTGAAATTAATTTCTTAATTGCATAAATGGTAAAACACTGTGTATGTGAGTGAAGTCCTATAAAATGGAGCACTTTTAGAGTTATTAGTGTCACAAAAATAAACAGAACAGCAGGTAATCCTTATTTTCTGCTCTGTCCTAGCCTATTAATTATTCTTGTACTTATAAAAAAAAATCACTTATATGCTATTAGAATTATGTTATTTGCTGATTAAGCCAGAGTGAAATCATTGTTTCTAACAGCATATAATGGCTCTTTCTTCTAAAAATACATTTTAAATTTTTTTCAATCCTCATATTCCAAAGGCTATGAGCTGTGTATTTCTTGTGCCTTTTAGGTATGTTCTACATCTATTTCTGTTTGTTACAGTTCCAAGGATTTTTGACCTCCAATTAAGAAAACAAAATACCAAAAATCCCAGTCTTTTAATGCATTTTGCCACTTCAGCCACTGAGCTAATTAGAAACATTTGCAGAATACAGAATAGAATGCATAAGGGGGTTTAAGTCATAACTTTATGATTCTTTTAATCACAGAGAGGAAAAATCTGCTTTTTCATTTGGCAAATGGAAAAAGAAAAAAGCAATCTTTTGAACAGTAAAATGTAAGGAAGGAAGTTATAATATGATATAAAAGCAGCTCACTCCTTTCTGGGAAGTTTTAACTGAAAAAGTGAAAAAAAACCCTAATTGAAATCTATTTTCCATTATTCAGGAAGGAGGTGTCACATTTTGTATTGGGCATTGGCATCCAGGAGTTGGTATAGAGGGGGGAACTGCAGTGCTGCTCTCTGTGAAGAAAGGCCAGGGGCTGCCCCATGCTGGACACTCCCAGAAGTTCCAACAATGGTGCTGGTAAAGCCTTCAGGAAACATAATGAAGGGAGGGCAAAATGTTTCATGGCAGAGTCTGTAAGAGAAGAGAGTGAGAAAAAAAATGAAAGCATGAGAAATCATCCCACAGACACCAAGGTCAGTAAAGAAGGAGGGAAGGAAGTGTTTCAGGTGCAAGGGCTGAGGTATTCCTGCAGCCCATGGAGTGGCTGAAGGGGAGCAGGCTGTCCCCCTGCAGCCCAGAGAGGATGATGGTGAAGCAGATATCCCCACTGCAGCCTGTGGAGGACCCCATGCTGTGGCAGATGGATATTCCCTGAAGGAAGCTCCAGCTCAGTGGAGAGATCTCACTGGAGCAGGCTCCTGGCTGGAGCTACAGCCCCTGGAAAGGAGCTCACGCAGGAGCAGGGAGTGTGAGGAAGGACTGAGAAACTGTGATGAGCTGACCATAACTCCCACTCCCCTTGTGCTCCTCAGGATGGGACACGGTCAGAGAGTTACGGATGAAGAAGTGAAGTAAAGCCTGACAATAAAGGGTATCTCCCCATCCATATGTATTTTACTTTTAAAGAAATTAAATTAATTTTCTCAAGTCAAGTCCATTTTATCTGTGACATTAATTGCTACAGGACCTCTCTGACTTTGCCTCAAAACCATGAGCTTTTTCATCCTCTTTTCTCCCTCTGTCCTGTTGAAGAGGAGTGAAATTGTGGCTGCACGGATGGCCATTGACCAAGGTCAACCCAATACAGTAACAAAACAGTTTTTCAAAACTATATTTTGAAATTCTTGAAATAAAAATACCTTCTTTTACTTGAAAGCATAGCTTTATTCAAAAAGTAGTTCTATTATTAATATTATTACAGGACACAATATTTTATATGAATTTTTATATCTAAAATCTCAACCTGTTAAAATGTTTAAGTGTACAAGTGCTTTTTCTACCACAGTGATCCCTCTGGCAGCTCTCACAGTTTTCAGCAAAACTGACTTCTCTGTGCACAGCAACATGGGGGTAAATGCTTTTCATTGTAGGGCAGGAGCATTTGCTGAAGTCTACCTGTACCACTGGTCCATAGAAATTTAGGTTAATCCGTGGTGCCTAAAAAAAATTAAGATCCACAAGATGTAAACAGTCCTGGAAAGTGGGAATAAATGAGGTCCAAGCACTCATACAGCATAAGCAGGGACTAATTTTGGAGGTGCTGGAGCACACTTCAGATACTTACCTGCACCACTTGGAATCCAAGAGACAATCTCAGCATTATTTGATTTTACAGTGCTCTCAGAAAGTTCTTCTACAAATTTATTAGTGCATTTATTTATTTTCTCAAATGTTTTCTACTTAAAGTGCTTTCAGAGTTGTCTTCCAATAATATTAGATACTCACCTTTGTCAATATAGCCTCTCTTCTTTTACAAGAAAATCTATACAAAAGATTTTTGTCCCAAATGTGAAGCATAAGCAAAATTGTATTAATCAATGTTTCCACCAGTGTAGAGTGGAAGCTGTTTGTCATTATAATTCATGAGGGGACATATTGTTTGCCACTATTGAATGTCAGTCAATATTTTCCATGAGAAGTCAATGAGTTTTTAACACTGTAAAACCAGTGATGGTTTCGGCTGAGACTTAAGAACTGCACTGAATGAAGGGCAAAACTAATATCATGCAGTTCAGTTTGATTTGTTTTTCACTTACCTGTTTAAAAAAAAAAAAAAAAAAAAAAAAAAAAAAAAAAAAGAGAGAGAGAGAGAGAGAACATTTTATTATCTGGTCAAAGGGGGGTTGCATAACACCCCATATAGGTGTCAGATGCTGTGTTTAAAAATACAGGTTTGGCTACCTGGAATCTATTTGTTAAATTGTGTTGTTAAGCTTGAGACAAGGCTGTAATTCCCTTGTCAGACCTGTGCAGCAAAAAGGCTGAAGGAACTTGGTCTGTCCCTGCCAGGCTGGCCCTAGTGCAGGATCACCATGAGCTCTGCAAAAAGCTGCTCCCTGGGATGCTGCTGGAGGTGGTGAGACTCCTGCAGGTTCCTGCAGTTGCTTTGGTAAGGAGGCAATATCAGATTTACCTCTGCTGAAGCAGGAATAACTGGAAACTAAACTTTGATTTTGGTTACAATATCTCTGCACTTTGTTACAAAGTGAAAATTGGACCCTAACAATTTAAAGAGTCAAATACTGACCTTGAAGTTAAAATCCTATCCAGATGAAAGTCATGTACACTTCTGCAGATGTTATGTTGTTCAGTCTCCTTTGACTGCAAAGTGACAAGACAGAAATCTATTGATTTAGGGAATGAAGGCTAAGTTAAGGCTATTTTCACAGCCAAAGCATGTGAAAATTTATTTTTACATGAAAGCTCCCATTCTGAAAAAAAAGCAAAATCTGTAGAAGTTTATGGAATTCATCACTGTTGCCTTCAGTATTCAATGCTTTAAAATATAGGAGTTTTATACACTAATTCAATGGGTTCTGTGAAGGATGATTCAGAGTAATCAATTTAAAAATGTGATCTAATTTATGGAAAGAACTTTTGAAATTGTCTCCAAATCCACTGAGGGAGGAAAAAAAAGGAACCAGTAATAACCTTTTTCAACAGGGTTGAAAAACAGTTAATGTGTCTTAAAACCCTCTTTAAGTAAGAGAAGAAACAGCAATACAGGAATTTTCTGTACTGCATTTCCATGTGCTTCTTATTCATAGTCTAATAAACAGTTGTGGTCCTATTACTGGTCTCTTGCAGGGCTAGCTTTTTCTCCTCTAGACATAGTTCATCAGAGTAATCTTTTCATACAGTTGCATTTGCTGAACCAGAAGGAATAAAAAATATGGAATTCAAAAGTAGCAATCTGGAAAACTGAAAACATTTCATTTGGTTTTATTAAAAGGTTCTGCTTATGTATATTGAAAATAAGTTTGCTTTAGTAAGGCTGAAATGTTTTGATTTTATTGACAAAATGATTGCATACATTAATATAGAAGTCCAAATTATCTATTTCTTTGACCTTATGAAATGGATTATTTATATAGTTCTTAGATATAAGTGTCAATGAAATAGTCTTGTAGAATGAATTGACTTTGCTGAAATGGCATTTTCTGATGGAAAATATTACAGCAAAAAAAAAAGTCATCTCTTTTTTTCTGACACATGCCATTTGTAAAACTGTGTCATGTGAATTCAGTGCACTGGTATCTCAGTGACAGTTCTGCGCATTCTTAGTGACTGCACACCTGAACTGGCTAAACTTTACAATGCAATGTAGATGTGATAAAAGCTGTTTGCACAAACCCCCCACATTTTCCCTATTACATCATGGATTTTTTCAAAATCTTGTACTGCTGCACTAAATTTATAGGCTATGCTTAGTGTAATATAACTGTTAATGTTAGTGAAGCCTTAGTTAAGTGTAAAAGTGTACCTCAGTACTCTTCAAGAAGTGACCACTGAGGATTTTTACTTCATATATTATTAGGCTTTAGACATTTTTTCTTCACTTTACCTGGAACTAGATTTTCTGGCTTCTATATTGTTACTTTGAATAATGGTGTGCCTTTTGTAACTTTTGTTAAAAATGTAATTTTAAATTAGATTACTGCTATTAAAGTGTTACAGACTAATTGAGAAAGGTTATAGTTAAGAGAACTCATGATTTTTTTACTATGCAGTCAATGAAATTTAAAAATAGTAGTAAAATGTTATTTCTACACGATATTTAGACTAAATACTATAGAATGTAAGTGTTCTAAAAATTGTGGTGTGAAATCATAGAATCATAGAATATCTTGAGTTGGAAGGCAACTGAGTTGAAGTCTCACTGAGTCCAACACCCAATGCTTTCTCTCTACTATCCTTTTTATGAAACAAATCCAGATTTTGAATTTCAGCTTTAATTTCTATTTTGATTTGAGATCCAGTAACTGTTAAACTTTCTGTATCTCATTTAATCTTTTGAGTATATATATAAAATAAATATTATATTTATATATAATATATACATATAATAGCTTATTAGTATATATGTAAATGAAAATTATTCTTCTCTGACTAAAGAATGCCTATTAGCCAAGGAGAAAGAATTGTTGTCTTGAAAAATCTATATAACCTTAGTTAGAAATATGGTAATAATGCTTTCCAAATAATTTATTCAAAGAATTAATTAATTTTTATTTAAGAAAAAATTATCATGTTGTATTATGTATGTATTCCAAGTTCATCTACAATGCTGTAAGTCATCAAACCCAATTTGACCTATCTAGTAATCAGCTGCACAGGATTGATTCATCCTGTGTACTCATCCAGCATTTTGCTCTATACAAGCATTCTTCTATATGGAGAATCACTTAGTGGGAAGAGAGCAGGTTACCTGGTAAAACTTTTGATGCCATGGGGGACCCACTTTGGAGCAGGCTGTGTCTGAAGACCCTTATGGAAAAGCCATGCTGCAACTTTTTAGGGAGGACTGTTGCCCATGGGAGAGACCCCACACTGGAGCAGGGGAAGAACTCCTCTCCCTGAACACCAGCAGAAACAAATTATGATGAACTGACTGTAACCTCCATACCTTGTATCCCTGCGCTGGTGGAGAGACAAGGTAGACCTGAGAGAGAGGGAGGGGCGGGGGGTAGGGTGTTTTTAAGGCCTTATTGCCTTATTTTACTTCTCATTATCCAGCTCTGATTTTGTTGGTAATAAATACAGTATCTCTAATTTAAATCTGATTTGCCTATGATGGTATTTGGTGAGTGATCACACCAAAATGCCCTTGTCTCAACTAATGAACCCTTCATTATATTTTCTCTCCCCTGTCCAGCTGGGGAGGGGAGAGATAGAGAAGCTTTGGTGGGTGTCTGTCATCCAGCCAGGGTCAGCCCACACAGGTGAACAAATCTGTAGTGACATGGCAGGTCCAAGGCTAAAGTATATCAAGTTGGTAAGTCACAGCAGGTTTGTCAAGGTCTCCATCCCAGCAGGTTGATCCCGGGTTACCAGACGGGTACTGAGAAAATGCCACCAGTCTTGGCTTTTTCTCCCTAAGGCAGCCCTCCAGCTCTCTCTCAACAGCATTGTATACTCAAGTAACCCATAAAACCTCACGTCCCACATTTCCAGAAAAAAATACTAATTTTGTCAAATAGAGCACAAAGGACCCAGGGGAGATTCAAGACAGAGTGCTTTTCAGGACACACATAGGCAATTTGCCTTACACAAGACCAACTTTAACAAGCATGGATGGGAATTAGTTCTTGCTACTTGATTTCAGGGTCATGGATTGGTCATCTTCTATTTAGCAGAATTGACTAAGTTTAGTTCTTTGTTTGTGTGACACTTGAGCTGTCATGAAACAAGGGAAAGCTTAGATATATTCTGCCTGTATTCCTTCAAAAGGTTCTCATAATTGATGCTGTTTTCCTGAAATATTTTAAAGTAAAAAAATCTGATTAATCAGAAAATTCAGACCAGTTGAAAATTTTTATGCAGAACTTCATTGAAATCTCAAATGAGTCATTTAGCTGTCATTACATTGGCACAGTATAGCTTCTCAAAGCATGCATTTCTAAAATTGATCTGACCCTGTACCAGGCTCCTTTTAATTCCATCTCCTGACAAGAGCACAACTAAGGTATTCTCCATGGACTTTGCACATCCAAATACTTTATTGGTAATGGTTTGACAGCATAATTCTATTCTTTTTGCCACCTTATATCAGAAAAAAACCTGTGGATCATAAAGTAAAAACAAATTAATTACTTGGTGTGTATTTCAAAGGACTAGCCATTTCAGTTACATTATTGCTACTGGTCTGGAATGGAACAATTTTTAGTGCTATATACCCTTAAAACAAAGGGAAAGTTTAGTTCTCCTGGCCAGAGAAATCTATTGCATTCCAAAATAGATTGTCTTGAAGTTGATGGAATAAGGTGTTCCCTCTCCTTCTTCCCTAATTCTTCAAGCAGCTAATGACATTACAGGTGTGTAAAATTGCAGTTCCCTCTTATTTCTGACTATGGGAACACAAAGTGTCTTTGATTCTCAGTTTGCAGTCTGTAAGAATATGGTTGAATGTAATTTAAGTTGCAATCATTAAGTGTTTTTTGTTTCCCAAACACACTAAAAAAAATAAAAATTGAAGAGATGTTCTTTTCTGAATGTCTGATAACTTTTGATAAAAAAAAAATTGTCATCTGAGAAAGGCATCCTCTTCAGGTACTCATATTTATTTATTTTTAGAAGCATATGACAGTTACATAAACTGGGCGGAAATTCCTTTCTTAGACTTCTGTCTCCAGCACTGGCAAATACTAAATACTGGAAGAATAGTGGGTGATAGTAGTGAATGATAAAAGATACAGGCAATAAGATGATAACATTTTACTGAAATATTCTCCCAGACTTCCACAATTTATAACAGAGGTGAGAGTGAGTGTTTGAAGTGAAAGTTGGTTTTGTGCTTAATGGTCCTGATATACTTTTTGCTGTGATGATGTCCAGTCATAAAGATTGGCTTCTTCAGCATCCTGTAGTAAAAAAACCCAACAAACTTAGCTATTAATTATACAAAGAAATAATATCTTAGGTTTTTTTAACCTGAAATAAAATGGCGTAATTTGATATTTAAGGATTTTTGATTAGAAAAGACAGAGAACAATTGATCCTTATTGATCTATGTTTTCTCCATGCTAGTCACCAGGCTATACTCTAAGTGCTTATTATTTGTTTATTTCTATTCTCATTGAGACTACCAGCAAAGGATTTGATGGAATTAGAGCTAGGTCAAATTCAGTTTGACCTAGCTGAAATCTCAGTTTTACTGCTTGTTCTTTTATCTTCCCACTCTTAAAGGATGTATAGCTTCAAACTTCTTTTTTATTCTGACATCTTGCACAATATCTTCACCTCTATTGTTTCTTCTTTAATATTGCAAATTACGTTATGCTGCATGCTGTAAACAAACTTATAAACAAGTTTGGGTGATACAGCCAGGGACCTCTTCTTCCATTTCCTGGGAGAAGGTTGTACTGAAAACACAATGACCATGACAATCAAAGCTCTGCAGTCACTCCTTCTTGTAAAGAAATCCTTATGTTTCTTAGGTAACTTGAGAGATATATGAAAGAAACACAAAGTTTATTTTTGTATTTGCAGTGGCCAGTGATTTTCAAGATGAAAGACGTTCATTTCTGTTTAGTAGTGACTAACTTTGACTCTGCAAAGACAATGGTAGAATAAACTTTAAATTCCTGCTCATTTTTCATAATATTTATTTTAAAGATGGCAGGACAGTCTCTTATTCTGTATATCAGACTTTGACAGAAAAATAAGTTATTTATTCAAAACAAAATCAAGAACAAAAATATTAATGAAATCCCTTATATAATGACCATTGAAGCAATTAATTTTCCCCTTAGATCATTCAATTTACTGCATTGTAAATTGGTTTACCTCCAGTTAAAAGTTTTTCCAATCACAGAAATTTCAGTCTAACACTTCATTGTTAGTTTAATCATTCATCAGTTAAATATTATAAGCTACCTCCCTCTTTTATGAATATCAAATACCACTTAGTCAGTGACTGATACTGCTTAAGATTAGCATGTTTTTTCCTCTTGCAACTCCTCTAGAGTGACACTTTTCTTGTTATCACTATTAACTTTAAAGTCTTCAATAACCAGTTGTCTTTTTTAACTAAACTTGATTCAACTGTGACTCTGCTGCTAACTTTTTAATCTAGTTAAAAAAAAAAAAAAAAAAAAAAAAAGAAGGAATTTTCTTTCCTGAGAGTACATAAAATAAAGAATTATATTTTTTCTTTTAACATGTATCCACAATATATGTGAGGGACATAAAAATCATGGCATAGAAAGAAAAGAAATAGCAGTATGAACCAGTCCAACAATATGGCTAAGGATGCTGTAAGGATGGACTATTCTTAGGTGCCTGTTGAAATATTTGTTTTTGTATTTCCCTTGTTTGTTGATAAACGAGTTAAGTATACATGCAGCTATGGTAAGTGTATGCACCACCATATTAACTACTTATGCAGGCAGAGCAGACAAGACTAGTGCATTTAACTGCTAAGGTGGGAAAAGGGAAAAATATTTCCTATTGGATAGGTTTTAGTACATTAAAAGGGGCTCCTTGAAGTGCAGATAGCAGACAGCTGTCAGGGTGAACCATTTACAAACGCTGACTTGTGCTTCAGCAGTGATGAGCAGCTCCTGCTCTCACTATTGCATCGTAATTAGCACTCCCAGAAATAGTTCACCAGAGATTTGAAGACTGCCAAGTTCTATATGTCTTGCCCTGGCCTAGTTTAGTTTAGATTTTCCAGCCAGTGATGGGGAATGGTTAATGCAGAAAATTCTGCTCATTAGGAATATTAGAAATGTTAAAGGACTTTGCAAGTACCCACTGTGTCTATGAAGTAATTCATTCAGGAGACAGTTTTAAAGAATGAACAATTAATTATGTTAAAAGCAAAAGAGGACTGAAGTGACAAAATTGTTCACCTATAAGTCCTTTCATTGGGTCTTGATTTTTTTGGTTGTTTTAGGGTGGGAGGTTTAGGTTACATATAAAGTCCTGGTCTTTCAAAGTGATGAATATGATGAATATGGGACATCTTTTCTCAAACATGGACTGCTATTGGATTATGTTCAAAAATTTGCATGACCCAAGTGATCTGTATACTTACGTTAAAAAAAAAAAGAAAAAAAAAAAAAAAGAAGTGTGATTGCAGTAAAAAAATGTCAACTAAAATCAAACAATAAGCTTATGGGATCTGCTAGGGACAGAATTAAAAATTAAGGAAGCCTACACTTGTTCCTTTCTTGGGCATGTGCGTCTTCAGAGGGATGGAAATTTTCCTGGAGGTCACAGTATTCCTTAAAAAAATACTGAAAAAAATGTTTTCATCTATTCAGTTGGGAAGGTTGCTAGCAAATGTAAGAAAATTATCTGTTTTCTTCTTTGGATCATATAGAAAGTAGCCCTGAAATGCTCTGCTAATTTCAGTTGATTCATCCTGCGTACTGGACATATCCAAAACAGCCACACCTGCAGGGGCTGCTGGCTCCCTGGGGTTCCTGTGGGTCAGGGCAGAGCATGGGGACACCGAGGCAGCCCCAGGCATCAGGCAGCACCCTGGGCAAAGGGACGGGCTGAGGTTGGGCTGTGTCCTGTGAGTGTGCCTGGCTCAGCAGGACCATGTCTGGACAGGGCAGGGCAGGGCTGTTCGGAGCCCCTGAGTGGTCAGGGACAGTCGGGGCTGCCTTCGGGGACACAGCATGAAACCCTGCAACATAAGTACAGGTTGAACCTTGTTGAAAGAAGCAAACATTTAGCATTGTAATGCAGAATCTGTTAGAGAGGGAAGCTGTGGTTTGATAGAAGTCCATTTTGTGTCAGGGCTATGTGCCATAGAAGTACACAAGAACTTTGCAGTCCAACTCTTTACAGAGACAGTTTCTATTTGCTATAATGTGTGTTTTAGGTCTGTTCACAATCACTAATAAACCAAAAATGTTATATGCCAGGAACATAATCATGCATTTTTGCTGGGTATAAACTTGCAACTAACTTTTCATTAGGTCTTTATTACTGTTATTCTCAAAACAAAGAGTTGTGAACTCTTAAGTTGTATAATCTTTCCCTCCCCCTGCACTGCCATTTTAAACAGTGATAAGTGTTAATTGGGATGACTTTCTTATCAGTTCTCAGGGAAACATATTCATGCTTGTCCTACTTAGGAGCAGATTAAAGCTGTAATAAGGGAAAGTGGATGGGGGATTTCCTCATCAGCCCTGAAGGGCAGACAACCCCAGCTCAGGCACTGCCCTGAGGTGAGGCTGGTGTTTGACTGTAATGGTCCAGATCATCATTCTCTGGGTAATTGTAGTGGTTTCATGTTTGCAGAATTGTTTGCCACATTTGGTGTAGTGGTTTAATAATTTTCTGCTGTGAGAAAGAATTAGGAGAAAAAAGACAAAACAGGCTTTCAAAGATAGTTTATTCACACACACTAAAAGAATGGAAAAGAAAAAAAAAAGAAACTTCAAAACCCTTCTCTTCCCCCCACAAACTGTTCACTTTCCCACAAACAACATAGAGTCAAAAACTGTGATTTTCAGTCAGTTTCACTTTTTGAAAGACTATTTAGTCTTTCATCAATTCTTCAGGAGATGAGTGTCTCTTAGTTTATCACGGAATTTCCCCCCACTGTCAGCCTACAACAGTTCTCTTGTGGGTCTCAACTCTCACAAAAACAGCTGCTTGGGGAGACACTGCTTCTGTGAAGTCTCCTCCCATTAGCAATTTCCCAAGCAGCTTACGGGTCATGGGAACTCAGGCATCTGGGGTGTCACCTTTTAAGAATGTACAACTCAAAGGCAAAGGATTTTTCATCTCTAAGAACAGAGATGTCTTCTCATGTCTTCACTGGCGCAGAGGGCTTCTCATCTCTATGTTCAAACATCTCATAAGATCAATAACGCTTAGTCCATCACAAACACCTTTGCTCAAAAATCCACACACAAATTAAAACAATCACCTCCCCAAATGCGTATCTTTCCATGCCTTAAAGAAATATTTTAGTCCAGTCTCCATGACCTCAAGAGAAGTCCAGCCAAAGTAGGCCACTCCTCCTCCTCCGTCCCCACACTCTCTTTATTCTGTCCACTGACTATCATGCTATGTCTTCTCTATGTTCACGCTGTCACTTTATTCAATCTTTCAGGGAAAGGTTTAAGCTTTGAAAGGCTCATTTGCCAGGAAAGGGTTAAATTTGTCCAGGCCTGCGGTGCTCATGTGATCTCTGCTGGGCAGCAGCCTCTCCGGCCCCTGCACCTCACAGCAGCCGGGCTTCCCGCAACTCCATTCCCGGGAGTCACCGGAGGAGAGAGGGGGCCCTGCCCCCTGCCCACTCCTCGGGGACACTCGGGGCGGGCTCGGCCCAGCTGGGGCCATAGCTGTCATCAGGGGCATGGCGGAGTTCCAGCTCCGGGGCTCTGGGTTAGCCTTTAAAACTAGCTGGTGTTAACCTGCAGCCTCCCCCTCCCCGGCCAGCAGCCGATGGAGCTC
Organism: Phylloscopus collybita; assembly: GCA_027886175.1. Classification (NCBI taxonomy): domain Eukaryota; kingdom Metazoa; phylum Chordata; class Aves; order Passeriformes; family Phylloscopidae; genus Phylloscopus; species Phylloscopus collybita. The sequence goes on along the minus strand of JAJNNQ010000006.1, from coordinate 40,885,396 downwards.
GGCCAGGCCTGGAGCCAACTCCCCCGCCTAACAGGGGAGCGGCGGGGCCCGGCCGAGCCGACTGCCCCCAGGAGGGGAACACGGCAGGGGCCTGGCCGGCCGGGGCCGCCCCTCCTTGGAGCCGCTGCTGGGGCCGGTTGTTAACCTGTCCTGCTGGCTGAAAGGAAAAGGGCCTGGCTTGGACACAGGCAGCTTCATATGGGTATTATTAAAAGCATTCAGCTTTCTCAGTGGTCAAACCATATGCTAGTAGCTAAGAATTGGCTTCTGATAGGTCCCTGTCCTTTCCAAAATATTTCCAAGGTCCTGACAGGGCAATAGTCCATACTCCCCTTTAACTAAAAACTAAACTGTGTTAACCCATAACAGTAATCTGGGTGGATGAACCAAGCTGGTTGGCATTTTGCATGAGGAGCTCTGTATCGTGCTCCTTTGTGTGAAGCGTATTTTTCACAGTGTGAAAGCTAAGTACTGTGTGTTTATATATTATTTTGAAAGTTAGTTTATATAAATGTTTGTAGCTGTTTATAGGTATTTGCAGAAAAAAGGCATTGGAGTTTAAGGCTGAGTATCACTGTGTGATTAGAAAGAGGGTACAGACTATGTAAGACCAATAAATCTCTGTTTTCAGACTCACATTGCAAATTGGTATTAGTCTAGACCTGCACAACTTACAAAGATGGAAGAAAACTCAGAACTATTTACATATAAATAATTTGAAAGAAACTCTTCATAAATCCCAGTTCTATAAACATAACTTTAGGAGGGACAGACCAATGAAAGGGGCATTTATTAATATTAAATAAGGGAAACTCTTAAGACTCCCTGATGGTATCCAAACATAATCTATGTTGCAAAGAGGATGATAGTTTAGCATACAACAAAAACACAGATTAATGCCAGTCTTTGCCAATCAATGCTTAAAGATGCAATGCTCCAACAAACACAATTTTAGAAGGACAGATCCCTTCATTTAGATTTTTGCATGTTTCCTCTCTCCTGCTCCTTTTGTACTGTATCAGACAGTAGAATAAACAAGCAAACCTTCAAAGTTTGTCTATAAAACTCAGCCTTTTTTTCATGAGCTACAATAAAAAGGGTGAAGTCAGAAGTGATATATCTGCTTTCTATTTGTCTTTTGCCAAGTTCATGGAACTGACTTATCAGCCATTAGGAACCAAGATAACAGGTTTACTCAATGGCTGCTATTCAGACAGTGATTGACAAAAGTGATCCATCTCCACACTGCACCTCTTTACTAGAGGGCTTTTGATACTTATCTAAAAAAAAAAAAAAAAAAAAAAAAAAAAAAAAAAAAAAAAAAAAAAAGAAGAAGAATCTTAGTTCAGTTCCCAGCTGATTCTTTGAAAAAAAATGCTTTAGTATAAGAGAAGAGTAGGAAGCATTTCTCTTTCTCTTTTGCCCTTTTTATTTGCAGCAGCACTAAATGATGGGAAGAGATCAGAATCTACTTCTTTGAATCTTTTTTCTCCCTTTCTTTTATTCCGCTTGAATATACTATATGCAGGATGGTATTTTCTAATAAGACTTCTGAAACAGAGATGTTGAGGCCTAAAAAGCAAAACTAAAAAAAAAATATAAAAATAAAAAATTAATTCACATGCATTTTCATCACATCTCATTCTAGGTTAGTTTGTGGTTTAAGAGAGTTCTGATGGGTCTTCCATGGAGTCCTGACTTAGCCAAGCCCCTACAGCTTCACAGAGCCACTCTTCTTGCATTTCCATATTGACCCAGGTGTAGGTAAGTGTGATTCCCAGTGGGAGAATTGTAATGGAATTTCTAACCAAGTCAGATGGCAGTGATTATTTCTGACTTCTCCCAACATCATTGCAGCCTTATGTCTTCCTAGTTAGTGGAATCTTGTGCAGGTGAAATGGATGCTGTGCATTCAATATCTGCCTGAATTTGAGCTTTTTGACCAAAGGACCCATCCTACTTATATTTCTGGAAAGTAGGATACAGTGCTATTTAAGTGACAGAGCTGTAGAAGATATTTAATAAAACAATTAAATGATATAAATGTTCTTAATTCTGAAACCTCATCTAACTAAGAAACAGAAGAGTGAAAGAGTCATGTATCAATATCTGCTTTATTGATTTTAATTTTTCCTTCCTCACCCTTTCTCACTACTTGCAATTTCAGTAACAAAATGGAGAAAAAGCGAGAATGAGGACTGAGTATCTGTATTGAAAATCAAATTTTTAGATGACATAATACAGACTTCTGCACAATGTTAAAGAACAGTTGCATAATTTTGTTGTTGTTGGCTTCCCTAAGTTATTTAAATATGAAAGAACTGATCAAAGTAATACCTAAGAAAATAAAGGGTAGTTAAAATATAATTACTGATATCCCTGTTCTTGTGGTTGTACACCATTCAAAATATTTTAGTCATAAAGCAACTGGGTTTCTTTGCATCGAGTTTTCTCAGTATGTACTGTTCTCCTATATTATGTGAAGGGGAAACTCCAGCAGTCAGGATAACACTTTTCTACACTGAAAATATGAATAAATATTGCACTGAATATGCACAACATTGCATCAAATGAGTATGTGGTATGTTTTCTGTCTAGCTACAACTTTCTTGTTCTGGGTTTGCTTTATATTTTCCTCTGGATTACAAATTGTCCATTTAAAATCACTACTAAAAATACAGCTGAAATAGCACTGACTATTTATTTACTTATTTATTTATTCTGGTGCCATCTGTATCTGCATGATGATTCATGAGAAATAGTGAAGGGAAAGAAAATAATAATTTCAAGGAATGGAGAGATGGTACATGGAAAGGTTGAGTGCTATAGTGGTATCATACAAATCGTGTGATTTGGACTTGACCTCCTTGTGGATAATTAGAAAGTTCTCACTGGATGTTACATAGAGGTAAAAACATAAAAAAAGGGACCTTGTTACCCTTATAAAATCATGGCTCAGGCCTGCTACTTTGGCTAAACAGAAAAGAGCTGTGGGAAAGTGACTCAGCTGGAGGTAGAAAAACAAGTTAAATAACCATTACGTGTTCACATTGTGGTTTATGGTGGTTGGCTGAATTATATTTGTTATACTTAGATGGAATGTAACTGGTAATGGGCTAACTGCTTAAAAAGGTCTGCCTTTTGCAATAAAGGGGCTCTCATTTACACCTGCCTGGGGACTCTGAGTCACTTTGCTTTGTACATCTGGAATGTTAACAAACCAGCATTCTTCATCATCACTTTGCCATAAATTAGTCCTGCTTCATCAAGATATTATGGGAGGATTGTTTTGGTGTCCTTTAAGACTTCTGAGTTTCTAGCAAATATTTATCTTAAATTTTGACTGGTGAATACTGCAATTGTTTCAAGTCTCACCAAAACTCTAATCACTGAAATGCACTGGTTTTGCTTTTCTTGATGAAAATATTTTGACATTTGTGGCTGTAAGTCTGTTCCTGGATGGAAAGGCCACTACAAAATCAACAAAATAATTCTTGCCTTGTCGGTTCATTTGTTCATATAGCAGCCTTTGCTGGTGATCAAAATGTTAACAGATATTGTCAGAGGAAACAGTTAGAGTTTTTCAGTTTTTTTTCATCTGAAATATCTCCACTCATGGTGAATCCTCACATAATAGATCTGGTAGTTTCATGAATACATTAAGAAAGCTGTAATGACTGCTTCAGTTATAAGTGCTGGTGCAGCAGGCAGAACATGTCACAGGAATGAGATCTTGAGGAACTGTTATCTCACTACAACTATAAGGAATTGACAAATAACCCAGAAACCTTAATGTGAAGCCTGCTCTTTTTTAATTCTATACACTTAGGAAGTGTTACAGGCAGTTGTAAAGTATAGACATGCAAAGACATTCTTACTAATGCTGATTAATTTATCTGAAGGAAACCCTTTTACCTGTTACTTATTAGGTGCTATAAGTTGATAAAATACATGGAAAATAACCTTCCATTAACTGACTTGTAATGAGGTCATTTTTTTCTTTTCAATAGGAATCAGATTAAATGTCTATGCTGAGCTATTTCTAATTTTTTTAAAAAAAATCTGTTTATCATCTATTTATTTATATGTCTAAGAGAAATCTTTTAGAACTCTGTAAGATGTTCTTACAAGTACTATGGATATAGAAATTTGCAAAGATACATGGGTTTGTGTTTTGTATGGTCATCTCTTTCAAATTTGTTTGTAGCACAGCCTTTTGAACTCAGTATTGGATCCTTGCACACAGTGATAACCTGATATGCTTCTGTGCTAAAATAAGTTGTTTGTTTGTTCCAGAAAGATTTGAGAGATAGTATTCATGCTCTCAACTTTCCTTCATCTCTCTCATTTCACATTTCTGCTAGATATAATTTTAATTTGTTGTGCTGCTGAAATACTCTTTGGAGGGAAAAGCAAGCAGTTATTGCCTATACCTTTAATGAGAAACTTCTTGTATAACATGAAGACTAATTTGGATGAACACTGTAGGTATACACAGAGAAAAAGTAATATCTTTTGCAAAGAACTACCATAAAAAGTCTTTGGGGAAGATACAATCTGCCTTGTACAGAAATAAAGCCAATTTTATTTCCCACTCTCCCTTAAATGTAAGCTGCTTAGTGGGGTATCTAAAAAAAAAAAAAAAAAAAAAAAAAAAAAAAAAAAAAAAAAAAAAAAAAAAGAAAAAGAAGATAAAATCTAGAGATTAAGAAGTCATATGACACATAAATCAAAAGAACAGAGGAGGTTGAGAATAAATTTGTAAAGAAGTAATTTTTAGCATTCACTATAACTGGTCTGCTACAGTACTTAACCGATATCTGTTTTTTTTAGTTATCACTGTCTTTCTGGAACATGGAGGATAATTGTACTTAGGAATTTAAAAGTAAAATGTGGTATTTGCATAAAGAATTCATTTTTAACTCAATTTCCCCTTTACATTTTTTAGCCTCATCTTTTTGAAAAAAGGCACCTGAAACACAAAGTGAGTTTTTGTAAGGGCATATTTTATATTGCTACAAATCACATGACCTTCTGACTTTTGAAAGATAGGTTCCTACCCTTTACAAGATTTCTGTCCTCTGTATCACTGTGACAGCAACCTCAATCTGATAATGTAGCTGACTACTATTTGATGATGTAGCTGACTAGAGAAGCTGGCACAGTATCTTTGAGGATTCCAAATGAAGGTAAAAAATGTTACCTCAAAACATTTTTTACTATTTCTAAAGAGAATAAGGGAAGAAAACATAAAAAACTTCAGCCTTTAAATAATACAAACTGCTGAAGTATGCACATCACACATTTAATCAACAATAGAGGCCTTTTTGGTGAGAGCAATTTATCATCACATAGACAGGGATTAAGACAGGCGATGGGTCACAGGAGTCTGAAGAGGTAACTGCTCACGTGAAACATTAAGGTTGTTATACCTGAGAGATTTAATAAGGGATTTAGTAGGGCATATCCACTCCTGGATTATGCCTCCCTTCCAAACTTTTGCATAAAGCAGCACTTACAATTGTGTGCCTGAGAAATGCTCTTGTCTCTACTTTCTTGCAAAGTTAGATAGCTTTCTGGGCTAATGCAATTTTCTCCCCAAGCACTGTTCTGCTTTCTGTTGTGCACTTTTCAATTTAGCCTTTGAAAAATAGTCCCTCCATGGAAATATCACAACAACAGTGATCAAATAAAATTTTAATTTCCATGTAAATAGTTGCCTTGCCACTTCCCTCAGTTATTATTTAGTCTCAATTCAATAATTTTTTTTAAATGCATCACTAACATCTCTTTCCAATGGTGCTTTGATTATGAATTGATTTTTGTTGTGCTTTTTCTTACATTAGAAGGTTATCTATTCTTTTCTGTACACTTATTTAGTTTTATCCACCTGTGGTTCCTACTCCTACTTTAGGAATGTAGGGAGATCCTCAGCAGAACTGATATGGAATAGCTTTGCTATCTGAGAAAAAGCAGGGAAGTTAGCACAGAAAATGGCAAAACTTCACCTCATTTCAACCCTGGACACAAGAATTGGGTTAACACTTAACAAATCATGTCTCAAATGTAAAAACAAAAAATTCAAAGCACTGACAGAAACTTCTGTGAGCATTAACATAACAGCAAGGAATATAACTAAATATACATTTAACCTAAATTTTCCATATTTCAAATAATTTTCTTGACATTCACTGATTTCTTGTTTGCATACTCCCCATACTATCAATTCATTTAAGTTTATGCCTTCTACTTTGCTGCATGTTCAAAAGCTTTCAGCTCTTTTGCTGAGCACTGCTGCAGTCACTGAGGCCTTTTTCTTCAGATGATTTTAAAGGTGAATGGTGGGATTCATTTTGCCTCATTTGGCAGCCCCAGACTCAGATGGATCAGTCTTGGTTGGTTCTTCAGACTCTTTTTATCAACAGTTCAAAATAACCAACTACCTAGACGGCATTACATTATATTGATACACATTACATTAATTTTATTTTAAGAAAGGGCATGTAGTTCTATTGTCTACTGTTATCTAATTTTCACCACAAATTATCAAGGAAATCAACACATTTTATACCCTTAGATCTGTCTTTAAGATGCTTGAGTGTCATAATTTTCACCTGTAATTTTGATTTTTTTTGGCATTTAATTTTCTTTATAATTTTAAAATTTATCTTGCAGGTAAAATGAAGAGGAGGGGTGAGGTATCGGTGCTGCAAACATTCTCCTTCCTATGGCTGGAAGTTCCTAGGAAGGTGCATATGAAGTGAATCAGACTGCAATCCACCCTCCATTTTTTGGCACCTTTCTTTCTTTTTATTTTTCTCATCCTGCCATCATATCCTTTTATCTTGACTCCAGAATTTGCATTGTCCCAGAAAAGCACAGCTGGCAGTCTTTAAATCAAAATTCAGCCTTTAACATAGCTTTGTTTCAATCCTTGAATATGCATAAAACTAAGAAAATATGCTTTTCAATGAGAACAATGAGCAACAATGCTCAAAATGGAGTGACTGTGTACATATTGCATATATATCTATATCTCCAGCAGTTTGAAGTTTGTGGGGGGTTTTCAGCTCTAACTTTCAAAAGGGCTTGTCGTGTAGATCCTTGGTCATCACTTTTGCAAACGCTTCATTCTTTTTTCATGAAGCTTGCTCCCAAACTAATTCATCGGTGCTTCTGGAACAAACCTGTGTGGGTCTCTGGTCCACTCAATCTACACAGCCAGAAAGCTTCACACACATGAGGAACAGAACATTTTGGAAATTGCCTATTCTCCTTTTCCCAGTGGAGTCAGTCTTTTACACATTTAGCTGCCACATTCAGAAGTCAAATGCCTTTATTATGATTGCTCATTGCCAACAGTGTGCTCTGCACTACACAATGTATAACACTGCAGGTAGGATCTTCTCTAGGGACAAAGAATGTTGTTTTCTAGCTAATGGCAGGCAGTGAGACGGTAGCAATTTTTGAAGGCAAAATGCTTTCTTGGGCTTTACTACTACAACAAGAAAAAGATCAGAGTCTCTTAAACCAGACAGTCCAATTCTCACAGCTCCCTATTAGAGCAGAGTTTTAATTTGTTTTGGATGTTCTGATCTTGTGGACACAACTCTAGACAGTTTCTCAAAATAAGTCAATACTGACATTACACTTTGCCATTGTTTGCTTGTTTACAGAGGAAGCCACTGTCTTTCTGTATATTTGGAGATGGGAAGTGCTGTCGCAGTGTAGTGACATGTCCTTTATCATTCCATATGTCAGTCAGAAACAGCACCTACACCTTTAAACAGTACACAGTCTGTATCCAGCAGCTACATCCTTTCAAATGATGGTGCTTTGGAAGCAATGCAAATGGAGGCAAGTTTTAGTGTGGTGGAGTGCCATACTAAAAGGGAAATGTACACATATTTATGCAACTGTATCAGGTCACTGAATTCAAGGAGTCTACTGATCTGTGCTTAAAAGGCAACAGTTGGACTGTCAATCATCAACCCCTGCAGATGACATTTGGAATAATTTGCAAGAATCTTGAGAACCACAGTCTACTTTTCCTTTTGGATCTTCAATTACTACAGATTGACAGACAGAGCACCTGTAAAACACCTTCAGTTGTTCTTTATAGGTAAAGCAGTGAACTTTCACACACTTCCATTGCATTAATTCTCTGTGCCATGAAGTGGATCTTCTTCATTTACTTGGAAGATACATGACAGCTCTCTGGAATGAAGGTTGAATTTGGTAAATAGCTGCTGTAAAGTCAGATCATAGTAAACACACACCTCCTGGCAGACAAAAATAAGAAAATAAAAAGGTGTAATTTTCCAACACTATAAATGAGGGAGAAACTTAGGAACACCTATTATTCCATTTAGTGAGGGATGGAAGTATTTTTCAACAGTGTTACATTATTTTAAAAGGGGTTATGGCTTCACAGCAGTGAATTGCTACTTACAAGAGCAACTCTAGTCAGTCTGGAGGGAAGAAATACTCAGAAACTGTCAATACTAACACAGTGTGTATGGACCACACTCTTCCCTGGAACAGCTAGTAATGATGTCAGAGAATAGTCAGTTATGCCTTTACCCTTATCTGTTGCAATATAATCATATTACTTTGAAAAGTCCTGTTGCTCTTTTTTGAATCTAATTTTAGAGATGTCACTGTCACTGACAGCCTTACTAGGCTAAGTCAGATTTGTGCTTTGTTTGTAGAGTACCCTTTTATTAGTGGTGGAAGATTAAAAATTAGTATTAGTGTTAGTATTAGTACTAGTATTAGTATTAGTATTAGTATTAGTATTAGTAAAAACCCCAAAAACATAACCACCCAAACCAAACAAAAACATGGAGGAGGAAGATTAGGCTGCAAAAGGTTTATATCACCACTGACAAATTTAGAGTGAGGTTTCACAGCTACTAATACTGAATGATGCTAAATCATCTGATTTGGCTTGCTGCTCACAAAGTATATGGAATTACTACAGCATCCCATTATACTCCATTTCCTATTTCTTTCTTTCTCTTCTGAAATGACACCTCTCTAGAGAACCACTCCTTTATGGTGGAAACTCTTTAACTAGTAACAATTCCAAGTGAGTTGTCAACAATATTGATTTATATTAGAAGAGTATGTGTGTTTTCTCTCTGCATTTCTGCCTATAAATTTATTCTTCACATTTGCAGAATTTCAGCTATGGAAAAGAGCCATTCAGTACTACTGCAATATTTCCAAACCACACCTCTGCCAAGATATGATTAGTCTCAATAATGCAGTTTTCATTACATTGTCCAGCATTTTAATCCATAAATAACACTTAGTATATAATACAGTGATACTTAATAGAATATCTGTGTTTAAGGCAGGTAAACCTTGTAAAAGTAAGAAACTAAATTCTGAGGGAATTGATATTTCTTAGCATGAAAGTTGCCATGTAACAAGGTCTCCCATGTCATTGTGGCTAGGGAGACGGCAGGAATATCTTTTTCTGATGAGGCCCTATGAATATTTTTTTAGCCTTTAATAGATTTAATTTCCTGATAACTTCCCAAAAATACTGTTGAACTGAGAGCATAAGAGAGCTTTCTGTGTTATTTTCACTATAGTGTTTAGTGTTTATGAATGTTTGTGCATGTGTTTGAAGTGCTTATGTGAAGTTTGATGAATGATTTTTTAAAGTATTTTTTAGATTAGGTAGCCAAAGAGGGTAGTCTGGTTTTGCACTTTCTCCCCAAATTTCTGCCTAGTTTCTAAGGCAAAAGATATGATTTCTAATTTATGCAATTAAACAGAGACTGCTCCAAGATGTAGAAATATAAGATTTTTTTTCTCTCATTCATTACAGATGAACTTTTATTCAATATAATTTTAAACACCTCTGTTGTTTCATTACTCTCATTAATGTTATTTCAATACTGTTCTTTTAGGTTTTTTCCTCTTCTAAGATAGTTTCTGTAATTTGTCTTGAAAGCTCTAGTCACATAGCCAAATTATTTGCATTTTTTACCCAGTGAATTGCTTTAGGCAATTGCTTTAGGAGTTCACACTTCGTGCAATCTTCAGACCTTCTCTTTCTGTATGAAAAGGAGGGAGAAGAAATTCACTGTCAAAATTATTCCACTGCAGAAACTTACACAATTGTGAGTTTTATGGAGAATGTAACCTACACTAGAGCTGATTGCACAGCTGCCACATGTTTGTGCTAATGTGGGTTCCAGTTTTCCTTCAGACCCAAGCCCCAGTCGCCCATATTCTGATACGTCAGCTGATGTTCAGATTCTACTCTTGAGTGAGCCAGCTGTCTTCCCTGGCAGGAAAATGAGGGATTGCATTCAAATCTTTTCCCTGCAGACTGTGTAGTGACCAGAACAATGCTGATTAAAGCCCTTCACTGTGCCCCTCTCATATCTTCTCATATCTTTCAGACTGAACTATATTGTCCTTGCTACCTTGACCTTATTTTTTGCTGCAGATGTTCTTACAAGGTGGGCTGCAAGACAGTCCTTTCATTTCTGGGTAAGTTTTCCGTGTGCCTCTTATGTAAAGAGTGTGATTTGTATCACAGTGAAAAAAAGAGTCCTCATTCATATTTCGTATGTGCCCACAGATGAATTCACAACATCTGGTGAGAATTCTGTGGTAGAAAAAGGAGTCAAACTCCTAGGATTTCCAGTACCTTAGTCATCAGGGAAGCTACACAGATTTTGTTTGCCTGTTTGGTTTTTTGTTTATTTATTTATTTTTCCTTCATTTTGTTTTTAAAATAAACTCAAGTATTTGTTCTCTGTCAGATTCTATTTTATCAGTAAGGAATTGCAAAAAATACATAGCAAGGAATCTATAACTGAGGCATATCACAAGTCAGGCAGCTTTAACTAAGTTTTGGTGCAAGTCCTAGCAGAAGTCTCAGTGAATGGGAATCGCAGAATCCAAAGAATGAAAAGACCCTTACTCACAGCTAGGTCTGAAGACCCAGTTGAAAAAAATTTCAGGAGTCTAAGGCTTTCAAATTAATTCCTTAAGAAATCCTTTAGGACCATGCTAATTCCTCCTGTAGTCTACATAAATATACTACTATGTATAATCCTGACATTTGTGGAAGAATAGACAGCTGTATGCACTTTGAGTAGAAGCAATGTTTTATGAGGGACTGACTGGTTGGTAGGACCTGGCCTTTAGAACATAACAAACATTAGGAGACATTAAGGCATTCATATGTCCTCAGCATAAAGTATGTCTTCATCATTCACAGGTTATTATGGAAAGCTACTTCTAGTACAAGTGAAGGAGGCTACTCTGATTTTTAAGGCTGTGCACAGGCCAAATAAATTACTTTTTGAGTTTTTTAATTACCTGATTATGATTTGTTGTTGTGTGGTTTGGAGAAAATTTCTTAACACCTTTTTTTGCCTCAGTTAACCAAGTTGTAAAGACATTACTCTGGCATTTTTTCTTTCCTATGAAACTAGCCATTGCATTAAATATTATTGAGTATGGAACCACTTATTATTACATTAAAGAGTATTGTTGGATTTGAATAAACATTTTAACTCCTATCAAAATCCACAAGATCTTTTTGTATTAATTTAATATCAAGGATGTAGAATTTTGTTGTTCCTGAATCATCTTACATTTGCTGAAAATACAGCATATGTGATATATGAAGACTGATGAATAGTCTTCAGCTGCCCTAAGCTCAAGAAATGTGTAAATGACGTTTTATGTTATACTTCTTGTACTTCCAGTCTGTACAAGAGCCTTTGTTTTTGGCTAAGAAAAAATGGAAGATTAAAGGAACATCCTTCCCTAAATTTTATTTCAAGATTTTGAAAAATCTTTTCCTAAATTTTAGAATAGAGCTTCTACACAGCTTTTTTGAGTATCTTCTATCCAGAGATCCAGAAGTAGAGTTCAGAGGATTCCAAGCATGAGGCTGAAAATCACCATGTCCTGGTTTGTCTTTGTAGCCCTATTAGAACTGCCTAAATCTACCCAGAGCAGGACTAAGCTTTTTATAGAAAGTTTTGACAGGTCACCATAATTTCTCTAAAATGGAACACCATTTATTATCTATCATTAGAGTGAATAAAAGGTTTTACTCAGGAACTCATGTTATTATTTGTCTGCTATAGAGCAGGACAATTTAAAACCATGATGAATTATCTGTTTTGAAATATTCTTTTTCTTCAATGACATTTCACTTTAATCCATTTATATCTGTAAGAAAGTTGATGCAAGGACTATACTGATGAATGCGAATGCCTCACTGTTATATGGCATGACAAGAACTCTTCTGCAGTGAATCTTCCTCTTTGGGAAATCTTTATCTGATTTGATTAAACAAAGTTCAAAAGAATATTTTTAATTTTTTTAAATAATACTAACACTTTCTTGGGGTAAATGCAAATAAAATCCAAAAACATCTATAAACCACACTTTATGTGTCACGTAGCTAAAAGAGCAGTGTAAGGAAATAATATTAACAAAGTTAGAGCTTTTTATGTACCATAAAATTATCCTCTATTAAACAGTTTCTTGGTTCAGGATTGTTTTTGTTTGTCTTCTGTTCATTTGTTTGGTTGAGATTGTTTTTTTGTTTTACAAGTACAAAAACGGATTTGCAAATAGTACATCTCAAGTTGTCCTTGAAAGCAACATACATTAAGTGTAACAATGTCATTCAAAAGATTCTGTCATTATTTTGTGTACCTGAGGAGATATTTAGAATTAGCCTTTTACTTTAAGTTCCCTCTTTCTCTTACTGAAGTATTTGCACCAAGTACCTCATTAGGTAAATATTTTCTTCTCTACCTTTTTTCTTCTCAATGTCTTTGCTTATAACATTTTTCAAAGTGACTATAAAAGCATACCCTAGGCAATGTATCAACAAGCAATTAGCTGATAGAAAAATTATCCTTAAAGTAAATTCTCATAAAAACATAGTGTGTTGACTGTAACACTTCCAGTAAATGACCAAGATTTATGAGAAATAAATTAAGGTGTTTTTAGAAAACCCAGTGTTATAAAGAAATACACTTTGCAGGTGAATTTTGTATTAGAGATACTGTTTTGCTTTTACTTCATGTCAAAATAGTAGCAATATAAAATATTCATAATTGCTTATTTTTATAAAGTACTAATAATGCTATGAGAAAATGAAAGAGTAGTTTCTTTCTTCAATCTCAGTTGAAAGATTTCTGGGAAGGAGTGAAACTGAACTGAAAAACAAGCCTAACATAATTTTCATTTAAGGTGCCTAATTAACTTAGTTCAACGTGAAGCTGACCTTATTTTGAGAAGTTGGGACTAAATAACATCCCAAGATAATTCCAACCTGAATTATGCTACAATCCTACAATTTAGATATGATTTTCCACAGACTAGAAACAGAGTTAAGACCAATTCTTTTATCTGCTGGACCACTTCTGAATTAAAATTAATATTCTAGAAATATACTATAAGGCTGTCATCAAGAGATATTAATTAGGATTACTGGTGTATAAAAATGCAATGCTGATTTCGCACCTCTTTCCAGCCCCTTTAAAAGGCCCAATTAAAATCTTCATGAATATCTGTGCTCTATGGATTTGGGGATCTCTAAGACCAGAAATTCACTGTAAGCGTAATGAGGAAAAGGGTTTGTTTCCTTCTACTTGGTACTGATTAAATTGATTTTGGAGTACAATCTCCCGGTTTGGATGTCCAGTGGACTCCTAGGGACTTTGCACTGGGAAGTGTAAATAGGTCAAAATAGTCACCTCTGGTAAATCCTCCTCTCACACTGCATAGATTTATGATCACAGCTATACTTATCAGTAAAGAGGGATAATATGGTTTCTGACACACAAAACCCAAATAATGTAAGCACCGCCTATGCCCAAACATCTCCTGAGAGGCTTCTAGATCATCCAGGTCAAATATGTCCTGGAAATTGTGTCAAAATACCAACAGTATAGGTGCCTATCCACTAAAGGCCTAGGTATTAATATCTTTAGACTAAGAGTAAATGTACATCATGAAGAGTATTAAAACATTTTCTTTATAAATTTCTAAAAACAAAAGAAAAATCTGGAGAGATAAAGATTAACGGTTATAAAAACAATAGGTGCTTAAAACTAAGTCTTTAGGAGAGCCGTGAGAAAGTACTAATGTCAAAATGGGAAATTTTATTTATTGGGAAAAAATAAATTGAGATAATGACTCATTGTGTGTAACAATTGTTAAAATGTGATTAAAGTATAAAAATACAACATAGCTGCAAGGAAGGAAAAAGAGCACTATTCGTACAATAATGAAGGAAACAGGAGGTGGAACAGCTGGGTGAAGATAAAATTTTTGAATATCTGTGATCAGTTACCTCCATTCTTAATCATAACATTTGGGTTTAGAGACAAATGTCTCCAAAGCCCTGCGGTGTTCATGTGTGAAAAGCTTTCAACTGAAATTGTTACATTTGTCAGAGAACTAGATGTGGCAGCTTCAGTTTCATAAATAGGAATAGGTGTGTTTATTTTGTGAGACCAAGGTCGAAGGTTAGGAACTCCAAGGCAACTGATAATCACTAGAACTAGGTGTTAAAACTATCTCTGTTCATTTCAACTCAGTGAACTTCAATTTTGGTCTACTTCTTAGACAAAAGACAGATCTCCCTAGCAGATTTCTTCCCCAGATTTCCCTAGGGGAAAAAAATAGAAGTAAGGATTTGGAGGTGTCTTCACCAGTGTGAGAACTAGATTAAAGGATGGGTCATGGCTGAGTGCTTCTTAACATCCTTGCATCAAATGGGGGTGATTTGAGAAGAAAGATGTGAGATCTGTTTCAGGACTGTACAAGAAAAAAACCCAACAACAAAGAAACAAACAAAAAAGCCAACAAAACAACACTAGCCTCTGGAAAACACTCAGTATACTGCTTTACTGTCCTTTCATTCCAATCACTGTACGTATTTCTGTGAATTCCATGATGTTCTTAGAGCTTCCAAACTTTCTGTCTACTTCAGTTGTTACTTTACCTTGAGTTCCAGTTTTAAAACTCAGCCTGTGTTATCTCCGTACAAAAAGCTTCCCCTGTTTTTACATCAGTCACCTCATTCCTTCTTTTTTTCCAGTTTTCTTATGCTTGATTGGCAAAGATTTTTTACTTGATTGTTGCTAGAAAAAGGTCAGGAAAACTCATCTGACAGAATAACATTACTTAGCACTGAAGACACTAGGTATATGTTAAAGGTTTGATGTTGCTTGATTTAAAGATTTCTCTACCTAACTGAATAAAACTACTGAAGTACTGAGACTCAGATCAGATCTTCACTAATCTTACATCTAAGTAGTCTAAATTATGTTGAACGTCTGAATATGAATAAAATAATTAATAAGTACTATATCACAGAAAATCAAGAATATGTCAATAATTGGATTTAACTCCTTAACAGTTATAAAGAAAAAGATATTATTTCAATTACTTCATATGAGAAAACTTGGTTTTGTCATTTTAACTACTATCATCAAAGAATAAAAGATGTTTTACCTGGAAAATTAACATGCATATTTTTAAAACTAATTTATAACTTCAATAACTCTTTAGCTAGTTGCGTATTATAACAAAAGTACTATAAAAATTGAAAATATTTTGAATTGAGTGCTGGAATTCTAAAATATTATTTGAGTTAAGTTCTGTCTTTTTCACTGAAAATATTGACAGGTACACTTTTAATTTTCTCTTGTCTTATTCCCAATATGTATAAAATACATCTAATTAATGAATGTTAATCTAAAATTAAATCTTAAAGTTAGATAGTAACAGGAGAGTGAAATCATAGATTCAATAAAAATTATATTTTCTTTAAGTTTAGCATGTACCCAAGATAAATTTTGAGAATTGCCAAGAAAATACAAACTGAGCCATTTCCAAAGTCAAATGCAGAAGAAAATGGAAAAAAACTAGAAGTGGGAAGAAGTACTCTGGAAAAAAATTCAAAATAAAAGCATGTGAGTTCCAACCCATTAGATTTTTCTTCATAAAGATTTTTTTAAAATCTACCATTTGTTGATACTTGACATTAGGGGCACGATTTTAGGTGGACTTAAGAGTAAAAAATGGCAGAGGTGAGTGATAGAATAGCTGTGTATTTCAGCAATTGTTCTTCCTTTTAAACACTCTATTTTTTTAATTTTTAAACTCATAATTTGCCTGATTGCTTATACATGTAAGAGTAGAATAGCTGCAGACTAATACTACTCCACACAGTAGTAGAGAGAATTTTTTTTTAAATTGTCTTTTCTACTTCCTCTCCAGTTGAAAGACAACACCAAGAAATTTGAAATAAAATTGCTGAACTGCCATTTTAAAGTAGTAATTGAATAGCAAATAACATATCCTTGAAAATATGACCAAAAGAAACTTTTTTTTCCAAAATATCTTGTCTTTGAATAACCTCTATGTAATATATCATTATTTACTACTGGTCACAAGGCTTGTTCTTCTAGAATTACTACAGCAGTAATGTCAAAAATCAGAGCCTGGCACCTCACCTGTGTCAATCAGATACCAAAATGGGCTTTGATGATTTTAGTCAGTCCTAGTGAATATGCTCCTCTTTAAAATCTTTGTTGCCTTTCAACTGTATAGTTTAAAATTGAGCTAATTCACAGATATATTCTGGAGAAGTTCAAGCATCACCAACTTAAAAACATCAGCTGCCAGCTGTTCACTGAATGTGTGAATATCATCTTTTTCTTGGAGCTCATGATAGTGGTCCTGTGATGAAATCTGAAGTGTGTTCTGTATATAAATAGGACCTAGGGTGGGATGTGAGGCATGGGATATCAAGCCATATTGGAAAAGATGTTTTCATAAAGTAAGAGGAGAAAGAGTTTTCAACTTAAAATTGTTAAAGCTGAGAATGAGAAGTTAAAGAGCCTCAATCTGACTTTTAATATAGCAGCCTTCCATGAAAAAAAACTCTCTTACACATTAGGTAAAATCTGAAAGTCAAGTCTTTTTTTTTTTTTTTTTTTTTTTTTTTTTTTTTTTTTTTTTTTTTTTTTTTTTTTTCTCTCCCCAGAGCAACACGGTATTCCAATTGGGTAAACAGTAACAAATTTTAGTTAAAAATACTTATTTCCACGTGTATATTTTTTCTTGAGGTAACTTTCTTCAATAAATCAATTCAGATTAGCTTTTAAAATGCTCATATTAAGAATATCTTAAGTGCCAAATTATATTTATGAGGTTTCCTATTGACTCAGGCTGTGAATGGCAACTTGCATGTGTAAGAGCAACGCAATTCATCACCCATTAAAAGCCTGATGATCAATACCTTCATGTTATCACAGTTAACTAGCCCAAAGGCTCACCAAATCTGTAAGAACCCTCTGACTATTTTCCAAAAGTCTATTTTAGCTAGGAGGAGTGCAACAGAATAAACACAAGCAGGACTGTCATTCTTGGAGGAGGAACACATTACACCCTTTTGAAAATTCAGTGTATTGCAACAATGAAAGCAATGGGTACCTTGTAGTGTAATAGTCTTTCTTGAGATCCTTAATTAGTTTAATAGTAATTTTTTTAGCTCATAAATATTTGTTACAGTGCTCAAAAATTATATGTATATTGAAAGGTTAAGATTTTAAGGAATTTTATAGAGGATGTATACAATTTTTGGCATTTAGATTCTGTCAGAACAAAGACATCTTTTATATCTTGAATTGAAAAATATGTTTCTGAAATATCACCAGAAAAAAGAGAAGTTCTTACTTCAGTCAGCTTTTCAAGAACTGAGGCAGCTCAGAAAAGGAAGGATATCAGAAGAAACACACAGGAGAAATTTGGCACTGTGTCCAGCTTTGCTAGTTAGACTCTAATTTCCTTGGACCTCTCATTTTTTAAGTGAGATGCTCAATTATTCAGGTGAGCAATACATATGTCCTGTCTGTAGTTCCCTAGCAGGTATGTATATCTGCTAGTTAATATTATGGCTATAAATATTACCATAGTAATGAAAGGCTGCCATGAAAACAAGATCTTAATGAAGTTGTTGATTTCGAGGGAGTATAGAGAATATTCAGTGAGGCATCAAAAAGTCAGGAATCTGTCTCTGGGGCTGCCTTCTGGAGCATAGCATTTCAGATCCTGTCCTATACAAAGTGACAGCTGCTTGCCACCAACGTAAAAAGCCTGCAGTTCTATGGTTCCTGCTTCTCAACACTTCTCCTTGTCAAGAAAACTTTTTGTTGTGAATTGGAGTCTACAGAATAAGAAAAAAAGCCATTTTGTGATTATAATAAAAGTCTTCCAGTGTGACCTCTGGCTGATTATTTGACCTGTCATCAGTGCTTTTCTAGGTGGCAGGTCAGAGTGGCTGATGACATAGGGCTTGGAAACTTATTTTCATGTCATTGCTCTTGTTCTTGAAACAAAGATGAGTTCAGTTTTGGTAAATCATTTCACTTAGAGCCTTCAAGTCTGCAAAGCACTTATGCAAATGTTTAATTTTATACATGTGAATAGTACTATTAGCTGGTGGGACTACTCTCATACGTAAAGCTAAGGACATGCTTAAGTGCTTCACTAATAACAGTGAAGGAGGGGGAAAGAACACCCATGACCTCCATTTATGTTATTGCTTCATTAATTTTTTTATTTACAGTCTCTTTTATGGCATTCATCATCACAATATTGCAGCATGTCAAGAATATTAATGTTGCCATTCATTTGCCTTTGCTTGACAACTGTTATGCTTCACAAAAAATAGAGGAAAAGAAGATCCTGTGGAACACTGGATGGCTTATGCAGATAATCATGACAATTTCTTAGTTTAATTAGAAAAAAAACAACTAAAATTTCACACAAATCCATTAGACCATTAAAGTGATAACCACTTCAACTTTAGTATGCTGTAAGTTTATCAACAATCCTATTTTTTGTTGGGTTTTTGTTTGTTTGTTTGTTTGTTTTTTTAAAAACAAACCCCAAAACACTCCCATATGATGGAAATTCTTTCTGGAAGCATCTCTAGTTTATCAAAGTGAATCAAAGGAAGCTATAATGTTTTTTAAATGTTTGCTTAAAATCTACTAATTATTGTGTAATTTCTTCCTTTGCTATTCCACAGACAGTATGTTATAGGTCACACCCTGGAGACTCTCTAGTATTAAGTGTATGACCCATGCATCTAATTCAAGACACTTGTGTTGTTTAAAATGTTAGCAAGATAATATAGTACTTCTTCATATAAAATCAAACCCATGCCACAGTAGAATACATTTTGAAATCTGATCTTTTGTGCTCCCCGTTTTTCTTCCATTTGCTTCTTTAGCTAATACTGGGAAATGCAAATTTTAGTGGCTGACAGTTCTACTGGTTGATGAATGTGAGAACTAGAGGGTTGAATAAAAAGTAATGCCTAGTCTCTCAGGTGGAACTGCTGATTCTCTTGGGTGCTCTTCCTGAGTCTGTCCCCAATTCATTACTGACAGAAAAGATTACTTGGATCAGCTTTTTAAAAATGTTATGAACTATAATAAACAAAAATGAAGTATGACATAATTAATCACTTAGGCAGGATGATTACAATTTTCATCAAGCTAATTGAAAACTAAGTTTTACCATTATCAATTTAATATTGTATAGCAGAAATGTTTGTGATAAACTTGGATTTATTATCTATGTTCCCTTGCAAGGATGAGGCTGAAGCCCTTGTCATTTTCTGCTGAAGGCAACACCACTCAGCTGGGCAGCTTCAAAAATGGATCCTATATTTAGGTTTGTGGACCACCTGGTGTTGACAGACCTGTGTTGCATCTGCAGACTGGTCAGTGTTGTACTGACACCTTGCTGGATCTTCAGGAATGTAGAGGAGCAGTTGGTAGTTAGCTCTGGTAATTGTCACCCCCTCACATCCTGTCAGTGTTTTCTGAGCTGGACAGCACAGGCAGAACGAGCATTATATCCTGTCCTGGTTCTGGCCAGACAGGTTTAGTTTCTGCAGCAGCAAGGAGAGGGCGTGGCTAGGCTATTCCATACCACCTCATATCATTGCTGGGATGGGAGGAAGGGAGTCTCTTCCAGGGAAAAGGGGTTCCTTCTGTTTGAGTAAGTGTAGCAGAGGGAGTGGTGGGATAATGCCACTTCCAAGCTAGAGGGAGAGGTCGGGATGGCATGGCTGCAAACAGGTCAGGCTCTGTGGTGGGCATTTGGCAAGTCAGTCACTCGCCTCTCTCTTGTACAGTTTTTATTAATATCGTTGCTGTTACTGTTCATTTTCTTATCTCATTGCTGTTTCCAATAAATTGTTCTTATCTCAACCTGTGATCTTCAGCTTTTGTGGTGCCAATTCTTGTGTCCAGCCCTCTTCAGGGGGAGTGAGCAAGTGACTTATGGTTTGGAGAGTCTCAGTGGGAGCACTAAATTGGGGTGTCCCATTCCTAAACCATAACATACACCTTCATGCATCTGTGAGTACATGAAGCTCAAGTTTCCCAGCTCTTCCACTGAGCTAAATTTGAGTTTTAGATTCCACTACAGGAAAGCATCTTGAAGTCGCAATACTAAACTTCAGTGATCATTTGTGGATAAGTGCTAAGTGGTTGGGAATTTCACCCTTGCATAATCACAAGCTGGTTTTGTTACAGAAGGCTTAATAATTTTACTGACTAGTGACTATATTTAATCATAAGGGATTATTTTTTTTATCTAATATATATCAGTTCACCTAGAAGTAAAAAATTCAAAATGTGTTCTATTATATTGTATAATCTACTATATATATTTTAATATAATTTTATGTATTTTAACAATGTTGGCTTCAAAGAGCTTTTCTTGTATCTAATGTTAATATATATATACTTTCTCAAATGGTTGCTAAGCAAAAAGAGTGGGTTTTTGTAATGTAGTCTACTTGTGAGGTTGTGCGGCACCAGATTTCCAGGGTGATTCTGGTGCGACTCTGGTGTGATTCTGGATGATTCTGGTGAAGATTCTAGTAAATAGAACATTTTTCATGTTACCCTATTAGAAAGTGTTATGGATTAATGCCAAAGGTAAGTCTTAGCACAATTTGTGCAGTACAGCATGCTACGGCAAATTAAGAGTTGGAATACATCAAGGGTAATATTCTAATACTTTTTATTCCTTAATTGAAAGACAAGAAACTAGAAGCTTTACATAATCAAGGTTAAAGGTTTCTGTAAAAGCTTAAAATTATGTTTTCTTTTTAAACATTTAAACCTGCAATTAGAGGTGCACCCAAGCCATCCAAGTATGATCTCAAAACCCAAAGAAAATCTGGCCATGTTCTTAGATTAGAGATTTTTATAAAATAATTGTTTGTCTCAGAATGTTTTTGTATGAAGAAAGGTTAGGAAAAAACCTTAGAATTTGTACCAGTTCACTTTCTAGTCACCTCTGAGGCTGAATGTTTAAGTTCAATGTCTTGATATAGATCTATTTTCAGGTTCAATATCATCCAGACAGTGGACACATAATGTCTTTCAGTGGATTCAATCTATTAATGACTAAATAGGCATAAAAAAATGTATATGTATACTATTTCTTTTCTAAGCAATTATGAGTGTATATACATTATACAAGCACAAATACTTTGGCACAAGATCTTCCATTACCAACATCTTCTGTTAATACTGTGATTACCTCTCTGAAAGTGACATCAGAGTTCTGTCACGGAACTTTGGGACTCTACAGAAGTAACCTTATAATTTACCTTATAATTTAAGTTTTTGTCATTGTTGGGATTTACTAGACTGAACTTATTCCCTTGTTCAGACTGTACCATCCTCAGCTTTTAATGTATGATGATAATAAAAGGTGATCAGGAGTAGTCAGCATTGATTCACCAGGGGTAAATCATGCTTGACCAACCTCATTGCCTTCTATGCTGTAAAAACCACCTGGATGCATGAGGGGAGAGCAGTGGATATTTTTTACCTCCTCTTCAGCCAGGCATTTGACACTGTCTCTCCAATAGCCTCATAGGCAAACTCAGGAAGTGTGGACTGGATGAGTAGACAGTGACATGGGGTGAGAGAAGTGGCTAATCAGCAGATCCCGGTGTCATAATCAGTGACACAGGGTCTGGTTGGAGAGCTGCCACTTGTGGTGTCCCCCAAAGCTGTGAGGAGTGGCCGATACCCCAAAGTGCTGTGCAGCCCTTCAGAGGGGCCCCCACAGGGTGGAGAGACGGGCAGAGGAGAACTGTGCCAAAATTCAGCAAAGTCAAAGGCAGGGTCCTGCACTTGGGGAGGAGCAATCCCCTGTACAAGTACAGACTGGGAGTGACCTGCTGGAAAGCAGCTCTGTGGAGAAAGACCTGGGGGTGCTGGTGGACATATATATGTGTGTATATATATGTGTGTGTGTATGTATACATATATTTATATATATGTGTGTGTATGTATATATATTTAGCACTATTAGACTTTTTTAGCAGTCCTGTGTTGGTGTTCAGCTGCAGTGAATCCTATGATAACCAATATTATTTATAACCTCTCAAAATCATTTTCAGAAATGGTGTACAATGTGTAAAGAACAAGATATACATTTATACAGTAAATATAGATTCAGATGAATGCCACGTCGTTTTATTAAAAGTAAAATTACTGCAATAACAGAAACCTTATTAATGGTTTTCTCAGAACACTCAGTTTCATAAGTCATTATAATGCATGTTTTATCTATTTCAGGAGGAAGCTACTTCCAAAAAATGCCAATATTGTGACTTTCTTGAATGTTTTGCACAATAATACTAATTCCTAATGATAATTTTTATCTTCACAGATAGTGGTACATACTAGGAGTTCAGAATGAGTAGATAACATGGTTCTTTATTTGTATACTTAGTGAAGAAAAAAAGTGCCTGTAATACTTTATCACAGTTATTCCAAACCACTAAAGGTTATCCATTCTCAAATTAAATTTATTCAAAATTTGAGCTCCTATGCTGAAATAGATCTTGACTTCATTTTCTTTCATTGTTTTTTCCCCTGCATAGACATTTATCATACACAACACTGAAAAAATGCTGCATTTCCTAAAATGAGAAATTAGTGTTGCTGAAATATTTTTTTTTTCTGTTTTCCCCCCCCAAACCCACTTTCTCTATGGTACTCATAATCTACATTTCTGTTTGAGGTAATTACTATGTTGCATGGAGGAATTAAATGGCACCAAATAAAGAACCTAAAAGACAAAAAGAATTACTGGGCAGTTTTGCAGTGCTGTACAGTTAGAAATGATATGAATTGAAACTTCATAGTGAAACTTCTATATCATTTATTTAAGTTTTATAAATCTGTGAAGAACTGAAAGCAGTAAATTCATTGTTGCAAGAACGTAAGGTTATGCAATGTTGAGCATAGACAGTGATAGTTTAAGAATAGTTCTAAGCAAAGAAACACTTGTAGGAACATTTTATCAACTAAAAAGGTGAAAAAAATTTTAAAAATGTAAGTACAATGGCTGTAGTGATATTGAATTAACACACTTTCTTTCAAGGCTGTAAATCTCAATACTTTCCTGTGTTATGACCTTCCTAGTACAATCTTCTCTTTAATAGCATATCTAACTTATTCTCAAATAAAATGCCTTACATATATGTAAGATAATAAGCCTTGGATGATAAATATCATTGTCAATGAAATGTATGACCTTAAATAAGAATGTCAAGTATATTTGGCAAAATTGTTTCTTGACAACATTGTGCCACTCACAAAAATGTTTTTCATGTTTACTTCAAGAGAGGCATATGGAGCTTCTCTTCCATCTTGTGATTTTGTTCAGCATCCATGCCAAGTTCACAGAGTTTTTATTTTTCCAGTATCTGTTATTGGGAGCTTGTGGAGGATCTACATTCTTTTTTGTCCACTGTCATTGATTTCAAAGACTGACTTTCAAACTAATATTTCAAAACAATGGAGACAACGGAGCATATTTTGAAGGCTGTTGTTTTCTTGGTGTCCATGCTGATCTACAGTAAAAGAAGAAAACCTGTCATGAATTGTAAGCTCATATTTGTAAGCTCTGAGAATACCCTTAATACTGGTAATAAAAAGAAGGAATATTCATCAGAGGCTATTTGCCTTTTGTGTAGTTTTAACACTCTCCTTTACTAAAACAATACAAACCAGTTTTAAGCATTCTATTATCTCTGATATATGCTTTGAAAGATGTTTAATGACAATTTAAATGACATTAAAATAAAAAAGGCTGATAAAGTCTAGATTTCCATCTTTTATTCCAGTAGTGTGCTGTTAATCTGCTGTTGCTCTTCCTATTTTTCCTCTTTTCCTTGTGACAGAGACATTTTTTTCTGAATTTCAACAACAAAGAAGATATGCAGCATTGCATGTTCAATAACATTGTATACTGACATACGTTTTAAATTTAAGAGCATTAATTTGCATCCAGTGACTGCTAACACAGGATGTTTAAGTAGTGAAAAAGCGTGTTTTTCTTTCTGTACACTTTTCTTTTTGTAGGGATTTTTTTTTTTGTAGTTTATGTGTAAGACCACATCTTTTCATCAGAATAAGTTGCTTTAACCAGAACATGCTACTTTTTTTCCAGGCACATTAGCAAAGATAGTCTAAATTTATAACTACAGGGTTAGTGAGTGGTCACAAAGTTTACAGTTTTAGTAGTTAGTCAGCAAGACAATCTGTCAAGCACAAGTTACATACTTTGCATAGAAAAACAAAGTACTGCTATGACACTACAGAAAGGTTACCCTTAAGATATCATGCAGACATCTTAATTTATGGTAGCACATCAATTAAAGAAGAAATGGGAAGTGACACATGCTTGAGACCTGAATTCTAAAAGTGTGATGGCATATTGCCTGCTATGGTGACCAAAGTTTGTAACTCCAAAACATGCCACAGTCCTTGAACTGAATTAAGTCTAACAGTGTGGGAACACCATTTGCTGTAGGCAAAGGTTGCCTGTATTCAGAAGAGACAAGATGCTGTGATCTGTGGCTCAGAATTTTGATATCTTTAGATGGAAAAATAGATGAGAGTGAGGTCAGGAGCTTTTAATGTATGAAATTAGAACATAAACCAAGGTATGCTGCACTAAAGCTTGGCAGTTTCAAAACAAGATCCTTCTCTTCCCCCCCTTTAACAATGAAGTTAATCAGAGAACAAGTTAGCAAGATCATTCTCTGTGACTGGTAATTTTGGTATGGTGTACCTTCAAATAAGAATCACCATTTTGGTGTGTGTGCTGAGACAAACATAAGCATCACAATAGTATGCATATAATTTATAATTTCTTATCAAGGTGCTCTTTCCAAGAATATGAAGTGGTACAGTAACATGACAGACTATTACAAATAGGGCTGAGAAATGCAATGGATGTGACCTATGGGTAAATACAGAAAGGATCTCAAAATTTCACAGCAATGCCAACATCTCAAATATAGTCATATGGCTATAAATGATTTTTTTTCATCTTAAACCCACATCTAAAACAATCAAAAAACCCCACATCGTACTTGAATATTCAACAGCATATAATGAATTACTGAGACATGACCTTTAATTTGTTAAGGACATAGTTTTGCCTGGCATTGCTTTATGAGATAGGTTTTCTTCCAGTATGAAGAGCTATAGATTATGAGAACCTACTTTTGAAGAGTTCTATCTAGAATCTTCCTTCTTAAAATTATGGGTGCAGCTAAAGAAGCATTTTTTTAAAAATCAATCAAATCAGGTTTCAGCAGAGCTGCACATACATAATTTTTTCACTGAAATCAGGATAAAGGGTAAAAGCCTCTGTTCAAAATAGAGACATGTTGTCTGTCATTATATTTTTGCAATATTAACAATAGCAATTACACTAAACTCCTTAAACAAAGGAAAATTACTAGGTTGGGGGGGTTGGGTGTTTTCATTTTTTGGTTTTTTTTCTGGATATAAGCCTCAGACTTATGGAATCTCATGTCAAAATATTGGTCTAAGCTAGTTCAGAACTGAAAACTTATCAGATATCAATGGTGTAGCAATAATTTGATTTCTGCTTCTCAAATATAATACAAACTTACAAACTAAAAAAAAAAAACCAAACAAACAACCTACTGATATTGCCTGTTTTCTTTTAGTGCTGGTACCCTAGAGGAAAACAGAAAGATAGAGAGACATAACATGAAATGTCCCTGTGAACATTTCTAACAGTATAGTGCTAACCAATGAACAATATTTTATTGTTTCTGAAAAGCTGACATTTGCCAACTGCTCTTTTTGAACTAATTACTGTGATACAGATTGTTAGACTCAATTCAGAGGTCCAGGTGTAGAACAATCTGTATTCAGATGTAGTGGTGGTAAAGGCAAAAAAAAAGTTAGAAAAGCTATCTAATCATTCAGCAAAATTATTGGTTTCCCTGTCTTTGCCTAGGCAAATGTGGTCATTATTGCTAATTTTCAAGTATTTTTTGTCTTCTAACTCCATAGAGACTTTTGGGTTTTTCAGAGCTCTAGTAGTTACTAGAAAGATTGTGAAGTGACAAATCAGGACTGACGTGATATTTTTACCACCAAGAAGCAAAAAAGAGGAGCAGTATTGAAAGAAAAGCTGCCTGAGACTAAAGGCCGCAGGCAGGAGCAAGATGAAATAGAGTAGCCTTAGGTAAATCCACCCTAAAACTACAAGGAGTTTTAGCATTACACTGGCACACTGCTGTCCCAGAGGGAATAGTGGGCTTTGAAAGCAGAACTAGAAGACCCAGTCTGACAGTTTAAATGCAATTGAAGTTAGGGCCTGAGTCACTGGTTCATAGCTGTATGAAGATGCTCTAAGCTTACATTTCTGTTCATGGTCCAACATTATCACTGTACATAGATACTGTCCTCTTACTGATTTTAACTTGAAATTGAAGTAAGGGTCCAACAGACAAAGAGATGGAGTTAATTAATAGTCAAATATATTTTTCTTCTTGAGCAGGTATTTGGGTTGAGCTGTGAAAGAACAACTACTAGAAGGAGTTACATTATATCTTAGAACTAAACACACAATGATTCTGTTCTGAAGCAGCCACAAAAGCAGATAACCTTTCAGAGACCATTAATCAATTTACAGTTTATATTTCAAAATGTTTGAAAGCATAATAAATACTGAACAAAGAAAATGAATCTGTTTCTGCTGCTTCCTATCTTGCCACTTTGGAGATGTTGAATAACTTTTCCTGTCCAGAGTCAGACACAAAAGTGTCATGTATTACATCTGCTGCTTCCTTAAAATTACTTTCTCCCTTGAGTGTATCTAATTCCACAAGCAATGTTAATGCCAGTTTAAATTTGAGAATGTACAAGTTGTGACTTGAAAAAATTCAAGAGGGAGGTGACTTAATTTTATCTTCTTGGAAATTAGAAGAAAATATCGGGTTGTTTGTTTTTGGTTTTGTTGTTTTGTTTTTCTTTTTTTTTTTTTTTCTTCCTTTTTACTTTTTCTTTTCTTTTTTTTTTTCTTTTGTATTTTTATTTTTTTCGTTGGAAGACAGACTGCCTATTCTGCAAGAAATGGAGATCTGCTCCAGTCCTTCAACTTTCAAAGTTCTGTTTTTCATCAGGGAAGTTATAAGTACTGTAACTGCAACTTCTTAGCATTGTGACATACAGAGTGAACTTTATGATATGGGACAGGTCAAGGTGTTACATTCGTCTGCATTAAATCCTCTAAATTCAGCTGCACTGGTGACTAATGTCCACTGTGAATGCAGAACTGCTTGTTCTGAAATTACTGGAAACTGTGCTTTAAGAAATTTAGTATCTGAAATAAGACTGGCGATTTATTATATCCTCTGTGAATCCTAGATATTCTCAGAAAGAAAAATGAGTATAGGAAGGTAAATGTGTTACAAACTTGTGGCAAACATGAGAAAATCGAGAAAAATACCACGTAGTCCCAACAGCACCAATAGCTAGAAGGTGCTATGAAGACTATACAGCACATTGCAGATCAAAGGCTTTGTTGGCTGTGTGATTTATCAGTGAATGGCAAAAGAAGCAGACATTGTATCATATTTTCTCAAAGCTATGTCAGCTTCTCCATCCTTGAGTATACAAAGCTTAACATAGCCCACAAACATCCACTGTCACTGCAATTAAGAGTTCTAAGGATGGAAAGACTAACCTAGAAAAAAAAAAAAAAGGAATTGCTAAATAATAATGAATAGAGAAAAGCTCAGACTTTCATATATAGGATTCTTACCTTAGCAAAACTCAAGGTTAGTCTTAATTGAGGCACAAGAGTCTTTAGTAGTACCGGACAAGTGCAACAATAATATCTTTTAGCTGACAAAAGGGAAGGAATTGGAAGTTACAGTCTTGTGCATAAATGAGGAAAAAGAAATCACAGTAATGTGGCAAAAAATATTTTGTGTTTATCTGTTTTATACTTCAGATTTTTGCCTAGAGCCATGTCAATATATTTGGAGAAAAGCTGAAATTGAATGACATTGTTGTAGTACTCTGAAATATTTCGGCATTTATTTGGTTTTTGTCTGTTTGTATGTTCACTCTGAGTTAGGAAACTAAAATCTTACCTTCTCTTCCTCACTTCTAAATTTTTTTTCTAGAAACGTGTTTTTATATCATCCTCTTATAAAAAAAATACAAGGAGTCTCCAGATTAATAATTAAAATTTACCCATATTTATGAGATAAGTGAATAGATTTTGCATTTTGCTTAATTTCCCAGTTTTTGATTGGCCTTATTTCTTTGCTTGTGAATTACCACTCTTTCTTTACATGGACACTTGATTGTAAAATTATAAAAAAGAAAAAAGAGTTAGACAATCCAAACTTCAAACAATCATTGGGCCTGACAGAGAAAAATATTTAAACCTTCAGCCTGAGCTCTATTTTTAAGTGCTCTGCCGATATGGAGTCATTATAAATTAAATACTTTTCCTTTTTTCTTTTTTTTTTTCAGACAAGTGTGTAGATTTTAACCAAATTACTTTGGCCACAAATAAAAATCACTCAGCTTCATGATCATAAATAATGCATTTTTATACAGAGTGCAAACTCAGTAGCATTTATAATCTGCCCACAGTCTTCCTAATAAATTAGGTCAAATTAATAGTTGATGTTATGCATACTGACATGAGTGAAATTACATTAAAGATTAATTTGGCCCACTGCTTAAAATTCAGTTTTGAACCTCTAGGGTTAGACAATTTGCATTATGAAGAACTGATTCTGTATTAAGGTTACTTTTGAGTATGTATGTTCTGAAGTCTGATTTAAAGCTCAGACATAAATAAATGCACTGATCAATTTTGAAGTGGAGAAATTATAGTAATATTGATAATAAACACTGTGAAACAATGTCCCATTTTCAAACTGGCTGTCACTGCTTCTGTAAAGGCACAACTCATTGCACACACAGTTTGAGATAGAGCCCCCAAACAGAACTCTAAGGCATTTGTGTATGAGGGGAGAATACTGTTATGACCCACCCCTGAAGGCAGGATAACTGAGGTTCTTTTTAATGATAGAACCTTTTGACTGGATGAGAGTGAAATGACCCTAAATGGCTGATATTTATAAATATATATATGGTGTGTTTATTTCAGAACAATTTGGTTGCAATGGAAAGGAGATATGCCCTGGTTTATTTATAGAAATATAGCAATGTGAAAATGTAAACATAACACTTCAGAAAATTTAAAAAGAAGGAAAGTATAAGGAAAAATAAGAGTAGAAAGATATCACCACCTGTGAATCCAGTGAGGAGATCTGAAATCGACGTGTCTGTTTGTCAAACTGATAGTTCCTGTCTTGGTCCTTTGGGGGTGGGGGAAGCCCACAAAATAAAAAGTCCAATGGGTATATTAATATACCTAATCAGGTATATTAATAAGCAGGTGAGTTGGGAATGATCAGGTGGGAGAGTTGTACACTGTTGCAACACTGTGAACCATGTGCTCTGGTGGAAGGCCCCAAAAATGTCTGGGGGTACTCTGATGGTTTATGACACCTTCTAAGACATGACAACTGTCTCTCATGCCAGCATAGATGAGCTAAGTAAGCCTCATCAGAAGGGATGAACACCTTCAGAACGACACCTGAGTGTCCCAAAAATTCCCCTGAGCCAGTTGTGTAAGGGTGTTGTGTATGGAAGAACATTGACATGGTAAAAAAACATATCCCACCTAGCAGGATCTGCTTTCTTATCAGCTACTTTTCTAACCTGGCTCAACAGTTTCCTGTTGCTAAACAGGTTCATTTGGCATGGTCATCCTCTGGTTCACACCCTCTGCACCTGGGCTGTTCTCATGCAGATCAGAGCTTTCACTACCACACACCCTCCTCTCTTCCTCCCCTTCAGCTGGGGGGTGCAAATCTCAGCAAAACACTCTGATGTTTTGCCAATGGCCAATTGTTTGAGCCATTAACTTAACATTTCAGTCTCACACAGGCAGTGAATATTATCTACCTTGATGTTAGCATGATGCTAGCATGAAAGCATCTTTGTATCTAAACCATGTTGTTAGGGTCTAGCTAGGTGGATTATTAGAACTAACCTTCTACACTGGCTGGACAGGGGACTGACTAACTTGGGAGAAGGCTTACTGAAAAGTGCCTGGGTATCCTAATGGACAGCAAATTGAACATAAGTGAGCACTGCATCCTCCCAAGAATGACATCTAACAACTCACTGTGTTAGAAATATTGCTGGTATATGAAGGAAGTCATTACTCTCCTCTAATAAACAGAGAGAAAATGCAGAATAATTCACCCAGTTTTGCCCATCCCAATACAGGAAAGACATCTAAAAACTGAAGTGAGCTCAGAGGATGGCCATCAAGGGCTAGAGCACTTGCCTCATGAAGAAAGGCTGAGAAGCTGAGAGAGTCTGGCTTGTTCAGCCTGGAAGTTATTTGGCTGACTAGATGTGGAGTACATGAATCAGAACACCATATGAAGGCAGGTCGAGACATCTGCATGGCTAATATGACACAGGATTTATGAAACCAAAAACCTATGCCCATCTGGAGCAGCAGGTAGAGGCCAGGCAGGATCAGATGAGTAAGATGGATCTAGAAGCTTATGTTTGAGCAACTGTTTGCTAAAAGAGTGACTAATAAGTGGTAATAGGACCCCTAGTGACTAACTGTTGGTACTAAGTGAACATAAAAGTAGCAAGGATATGATAGGGTCAATTGGTAAGTTAGTTGACACAGTGGCACACCTAAATGGTATTTCTTGCATTTTAATATGTGATGCTCAATGCTGGTCAAAATGTGTAACTGCAGAAATCTAGTAAAAACTAGTAAAAACTAGAAAAGGAAACAAAAAGCACTGTGAGCATGTGCAATTTACTGATTCAATGTACTGTTAATAGTAAAATATTATCAATAAAATGAAAGAACTGAAAAAGAACAAGAACCAAGGATAGGCTTAGCCCAAAGAGCTTTCATTTCACCAAGCTATATATACCTGAAAAAGAAATGTAATGAGAAGGTTTCTCAGCTTTAACTTATATTGTTAACTAAAAAAAAAAATAATTGTCCTTTGTTACCACCCCCCCCTCCCCATAGTTCATTGCAAAGCCAGGTTTCAGATATAACCTTTCATTATACAACTGATTTTCATTCATACAACAGATTTCCTACTGTGACTTTTTCTTCAATGTGCTGTAAGTATCTTTGAGGAACACTGGACATATGTAGAGAATACAAGGCAATGATGGCTAACAAATGTGAAACAAATAATAAACTAATAATTCATAAATCACATTACCTATGAACTAGATTTTTCCCGCTCTTTCATGTCTTTGGAAAATTTGGATATAAAATTTAATAAACACAATTTTACTCTGAAAACAAGGACATTGGTTTTTTGTCAGAGAAAATAGTATAATGTTACATTAAATATCAAAAGTTAAAGCATCCATACTAAAGTTCCAGATGCATTTTTGCTTACATGTCAATACTGCCTACAATCCCAAATAAAGGCAAAGGTGGTGTTCCTATATACATTGAAAAAATACTTTGCAAGACACACTAATTCTTCCAGTTTAAGGAAAAAGAAATGAGAGACTGAAGTATGGGGTTGTTTCTCTTTTGTCTGAACAAGTAGTGATGCAGAAGTTAGATGGTTTCTTTAAGAGTTCTGAATAGTTTTATATAGAGTGTCTCACCTGTCCAAAATATTTTTCACCTTTATTGGTTGAACTTTCTAGCTGATTTAAGATTTCTGATATCATTAAAATTCTTTTGCTTCTTGCTTGCTCTCAGGTTTATCAGCCATCAGCTCTGGTATAATAGATCTCATTAGAAAAGTTGTCATTCAAGGAATGTATTTATCTCAGTGATTTCACTGTAGTAGTTAAGTCTAATTCTTGGGAAAAAAATGTCATCTCCCCAAAAATGTCACTAATTCCTTTACAAAAGTGTGTTATTATTTTATCATAATGTTGTCAAAATATTT
The DNA here is from genome assembly GCA_027886175.1 of Phylloscopus collybita. Lineage (NCBI taxonomy): Eukaryota > Metazoa > Chordata > Aves > Passeriformes > Phylloscopidae > Phylloscopus > Phylloscopus collybita. The sequence continues at coordinate 40,852,953 of JAJNNQ010000006.1, read as the reverse complement.
AGATACTAGGAAATGGTGCTGTGAATTTTAGTTAATGTAAAACAATACTGTAAGTGATAATAGAAATTCATGCAGCAGTTCCTGTAAGATGTTAAATTTTGAGTGCTACTTATATTGGAAAGCAGAACTGGAATTCTAAACACATATTATTGAGCTTCAATAAATTTTTGATAAATATTTAAAGATAAAAATAATTCCAGAAAAATAGAAATACAATCATCACAATACCTATGGTATTTAAAAATTTATTTTGATTCAGTTTAGCTAAGTGTTTGTTTCTTTAAATAAAATGGAAAAATTTGTGAAGAAAAATGAGAATGATATCTAGTGGAATGAGAAAATAGTCAATATGGAAAAAAAAATTATTGAAGTGATGTAGTGTAAGCCCATATTTGAGCTAAACAACTTTCCTTCATCAAATAACTTTTAAAAAATCAGGATTTGCAGAACACTATTAATTTTTTCCCCTACACAGGCCTTGTACTACATCTGTAAAAATTTTCAAATTAAATTCAAATTAGGTTTGCTATTGGGCATTGTGTTTATTTAATGGGAGGAATTTGAGAAAAGGACACATGAACTGTGTACTTGGAGGGGAAAAAATGTTAGTTTTCCACAGAGGGACAAAGAGATGCACATTCATATGGGTACACACATATTAAACAATTTTTCTGTTCATTGACAGGCAAAACATTGGAAATCTCCTGCCTGGGAGTGAGGAGACTAAAGCCAAAGATGAGGAAAGACAAAAAGCACATCTAAGAGCAGCAGTGTATCTCTGAAAGAGATCAGATGCAGTTCTGTAAGATGTCTGAGTTAGCCTAACAGCCTTCTTTTATGTACAGCAAGAAACTGAATCAGCTCAGTTGTACTGATTGTTCATAAACTCACAGCTTCCATGGTCCTGTCATCTGACTTCTGACCGTGCAGTGCTACCCTGAACTATCTCAGTAAAAAGAAGGAGGATAAAGAAAGTATGATAAAAAACTGGGTCAGCTTCCCAAACAAGCCTGTTTCAGTCACAGGAGTGACAACAGGAGTAGAAGTATGAGGTTTTAGAAAAAGTTTTAGTTATATTTTGGATCAAACATAGACCCAGATTCAATCATCTCAATTAATGTGTCTGCAGTATAGATTTCTACACCTTCTAGTGTCTTCACCTCTCATCAAAGTCGATGGATGTCTCTGATGGTACTTAGTGCCAAGCTATCCCACCTTCACCTCATAACAGCTTTCAGAAGTATACAGGTTTCCCACATATTTCATATCTGCTAGTACTGTGTCTCGTATACCTAAATACATGCTGAGTGGTACTACATAGCTGTGTTAAGCCCTCTAACCTCAGCTTGTAGTCAAGTTATAACTGGTACCTAGAAAATCATTTGTCAGGTAAAATACAGAATTTACCTCTGGATGACAAGATAACTTCCCATATTCTTCTAATAGATCTCTGCTGGCTTAGCCATAATGACTGCATAAAGACACATTTTGCTATTATATGCATTTGCATTGTGTTGATCTTCAGCTGTCTTGATTAGGAGCAATTCTCACTCATGATTTAATATATCTCTGTGGTCTGGAGGGATTTGTCAAATTACACACCAACTGAAAAATTAACTGAAAGAAAATGTAGATCTTTTACAGAAAAATCTTTTTTCTTTCTTTCTTTCTTATAGCAGTTGGAAAGCTATCCATCTCAAGCAGACTTGCATCAGTGAAATAACTTCATGTACTGCTACTGTTTCCTCTTAATAAACCACAAGATCCAAAAGGTAGCTTATTATGGAAATCAAACCCAATTAATTCTTTATGACTTCTCAGGTAGTACTGCTTTTTGGTAAAGTATATAAAAGATGGTTTTCCTTGGTCTTTTCCACCTAACCCTGCCATTTTTCTTACCACAGAAGTCTATTGGTCTTTATCCAAGAGAGGATAGAGTACAACTAAAGTTCATGCACTGCTACTCAGAGTGAGGCAATGTTAACACTTTCAGACCACCACTGGAAAGCTATACTTGATTAACACTCAGTGTTATTGCAAGATTTTGCAATAAGCACTTTGAATATGAAGCTAAAGTCATGAAATTGTGATATGGCAGTAAAGGACAAAATGGGACTGGATGTTGGCGTCACCTGGATCAGAGCCAAACTAATCTAATTTTATTACAAAAGCTCGAGACTTCAACCTGCTCACTGGGCCTCTAGCTTATTTAAATACTTTTGTCTATATAATTAGATGTGAATTACAGTTTTAGATTAAATCTAAATATATTAAAGTGTTTTCTTAAACAAGTTTATATGAAATTGTGTAGGTGGAAGAATACTAGTGACTTCTGAGTGCATCTTTTAACCTGATAGTGTATATTGTAAACCAAAGATTTAGCAATAGTCTGTGGAATTAATTTTAGTAGAGTCTGTCCTGGAATGAACCAAGGAAGGTTTTCATGGTACAGCTAAATTCACAGCAATTGTGCATGTCAGAAATTGTGCACGTGTTTACTGTATCTTAGATTAAAAGTATCCTTAATATCTACATGAATTATTCAAAAATTAATTTGTGTCTATCTATGAGAAAACATATATCACAGGACACAGAAATAAAATAGAGAAGTCATTGAACTGTGCCCAGGCACCTTCCAGGTAGGTGCTTAGTAGAACAGGAGTGTTAAAAAAACCTCCTGTATTTTGTGTTCAAGCTCATTATGTTGGAGCCAGTTAAAAAGTCCTTCTTCCCCCCCTTGAAATCTGCTAATCATTCCTACCATGTTTCCATTGTCGTTACTGAAAACAATTCTCATGTATATCTGGTATGGTCAGTTTTTTGAATTTCAGTTTTCCGAGATACATTTAACACATAAACTTGACTGTGTACACTAGTATTTTACCCCATATCTGCTCTGAAAAAACGTTCTATTTTTAGGATAAAATGTCTTTCTAACTTACTAATTTGCCATAAAGAGAATCAGAATTCATTGACTATCTTTTTGCTACTCTTAAGCTAAAGGCTTTCCAGAGATGTGATGCAAATAAGTAATTTTGTAAGTCAGAAGTCACATTGCTTCTGGTGGAGCCCCATGTTTAGTTCTCTGGGCCACAGACCATAATATACCTTTTAGTGATTTAAGAGGCCCAGCAGAAACTGAGTGCAATCTGAATGTGTAAGAACTTAATTTGTTCAGTAGTACCTGAATTTATCTTCCCAATTTTGCTAAAGGATGACTTTATTCAAAGAAACTATCTACAGACATAAATGTCTGTGAGGCAGAGACTCTGGGGCATTTGTAATGGAGGAACATTAAAACTGTATGAAACTATAAGGCTAATATCAACAAACAAGTCAGACACATAAGTAAAATGTTAATTTTCTTTTCTACTTTTATACTGTTTGTATGTATTAAAGCTTTCTCATCAGTGAAAAAAACCCCAAACTTTTCTGCAGTCAAATTTTTTTTCCTGAAGTAGCACCTGTAATATTTACAGCACAAACATTTCTGTAAACTCTGGTAATGAGATTCTAAAACAGGAGAGATGTAGGATAAAGTATAATTGCTTTTTTTGGCTCCAGAGATTCTTGGATAAATTTTAACATCTGGAACCATACTATATCCTGGAAGACCTACAAGTTTTCATGGGGGAAGAACTTCTATGATTCTGTAAGCCCAGTTCCCGCTTCTGACATCTGGTTTATTTTTGGTGACTTTTTGTTAAAATGAGATACTTTTTGGCTAGTTTGTTTTTCCTGTGCTACCCTAAAAATAGCTCTGCTCCAAGGAAGATATGCTTTTCCTGCTTTCTCTAAATAGAAAATACACAATATGACTTGCTGGAAAGACTAATGATTAGGAATTAATTTTTCATAGTGCCTAATAACCTGTCCTGTGAATCTACCCTGCTGAGAGTGGTCTATCACTTTCATCTAAGTGGTCTCTTTTATTAGGTGCTTATTCTTCTAGTAACTATTATAGATATATTGCCTAGTTAAGCTTACCTTGAAATATAATTCTTATTGGCACCTTGAAAGCTGTTATTTATCTTTTTTATCTTTTTAAGACTCAGTCATCTGTGTCCAAGAGGTCATCAACTATTAGATCTTCCCTTCATATTAAAGGATATTTTACTAATATGTTAATATATGAAATGTGTTATCTCTCTACAGGTAAGAGATTAATTTATTTCTGTTTGGTTTTATTGTAATTTGTCTATAAAATTACATGTCTGTCATGCTCTGGTACGTAATATATTATATTGGTATAAACCTCTAACTAAACTAAACTCAATCAGATACAAAAATTAACTTGTGATAGAAATGGATTTTCTCTGACTGGTACAGAACCAAATTAGGAATCAGGTTTACTTTGCTGCAGAGAAAAATAACTTCTTTAGTACTAGTATTTGGCATCTTTGCTGATGGCAGGAGGATTGAAAATAAATTATGTTTAAGCTCCCTTCTAGTCATTATATGATTCTATGATTTCTGAATAAGAAAAATCACTATTTGTAGTCATATACGTTTTGGCTTCTATGACTTGCTAAAGTAAATGTCATTGATTTTCCCCCCCTCTGTTTTGCTCTTCTCTCCCACTCCTCTTCCCTGACCCCTTGTGCCAGTAAAAGGACTCCTTGGTGACTGCTATGAGCTAATGCTTTGGAAAATGTAATACTAATGGACATATCTCAAGATCACAGATATTGTCTGGCGAAGAAAGTTATTTTGCTATGAAAGTAACTTTTTTTGAAGAGCAATGAAAAAGAAAGTAAAATATGTCTGGTTCCTGTCTTTCGTATGCATCCTCCTCCCCCAGGTTCAAATGCTGTTCATTCCTGGATGGAGAGAGGATGTGGAGGCTGGTGTAATTTAAATATTTTATTCATTACACTTACTACGTGATTTGTGGGTAGGAAGTGGGTAGGGACTCTAAAGCTCCTTGGATAGTCCTACAGTAACTATGAATCTATTTCTTCAGGCTTTGAACCTATTTAACTCCTTGCAATGAATTATAGGACAAAAAGTCCTGCAGAAGTACCTGCACGTTGGCATCCTGCACAGTGAAGAATTAAATGCACTACTACAGTCTAAAAAGAGACAGTAGAGACCTACGTTAATATATGCAGAGATATAATTGAACATTTCTTTCTGAATGTGAGTGAATAAGTAATGCCATGGGAATGATGAGGACATGGATCTATATCTAGATTTCTTATAGTAACAAAGATAAAAAATTATATTGAAGGCTGCAGAATTACTTCAAATGTATAGCAGGGAAGTTTTAAAAGACTCTCTCAGAGTAATTCTGATAACATGAGCATTTAATGGTGTTTTTTATCAAATACAAAGGAAGCAGCATTAAAACCAGATCTCAAAGGTATTCCGATTACTCTGTAACAAAAAAAAAAAAAAAAAAAAAAAAAAAAAAAAAAAATCAAAAAAAATCAGCGTCTTAGTTCACAGGGCATGAGAAACAATTTCTGATGGGAAAAAAAATATCCTGAGCAATTTCAGTCTCACTCACAGCTAACTAAAGGCAATTGAGAGAACTGGTGGGTACTACCCATTTTATCAGGTCATCAGTGAAGATTCAGGTCGACATGATGTTATTTGCAGTTCTTAGTGAAAACAGATTACAGTGATAAAATACCAATTTCTGATGTCATATTTTGAGATAACATGGGCTTTTATGTGATATAATGTTTTGAGCTGTTTTCTAGTTAAATAGTAGACCTAAAATCTTTATGTTTTCTGCTTAGCTATTAAAATTTCTGCCTCTAAAATTAACTAATTAGGTGTCCATATTTCTAAACAAATAATGTTATAAATTTGATCAGAGCAAAACTGTAAGTATAAAATCCAAAATGCTAATTTCTTAGCACTTACATAGTATTTTTCCTATGATGCTTGAAAGAATAATTCAGTTTTGCTCCCAACTAGGGTTTTTAAAAATAAACAAGTCTATCCCCTTTCAGTATAATAAATCTCACCAGGCAGGTATATCCTCAAAACAGATATTTCAAATATTAATTTTTCAATCTCTTACAAAAGTATGAATTTTTGTTTTGTTTGTTAATATGTCTCACAGGATTACTTATCATTAAAGATTTTGTGTTGTTGAAAAATATCCATTAAAAAAAGTGGACTAGCTAAGTAATACTGTAGTTATTGAAAATGTACTGCTAGAAGTTTACTTCCTTTCATTTGTATTTAGCCCTTGAGGCAGACAAACATATTCATGACATTTTTCCTCTGATTAACCACTAGAATTCATATATTTTGAATGCAGTCATTATATATTAACTACCCATTTTATTTCCTTATATCAGACAATTTCAGTACTGGAGAATGTCACATACACACATCTGTAGCAGATCAGAGGAATCACTGACTGGCTCAAAACAACGGGGTGGGAATGTATGTGTGGGGGCAGAGCAGTGGAGGTGGGGCAGTGCACAGCCCCACACCCTGCCCCAAAACCTTAGTCAGCCCCTGTCCAGTCCCTAAATGGCTGCCAGCCACACAGCCTGCCCAAAACCCCCAGATGGATCAGCTGACTGCTGGGTAAGGTCTCAATCACTTCAAGTAGCCTTGTAGTTCTTCTTGGGGGAGGGAAGGATTTTTCTTGACTTCATGTTTGGGGCTATTTAGTTGTAAGCAAGACGCATTGCAAAGAAATGAAGAAACTTTGGAGAATCTGTGTGGTGTCAGTCCTGTTATATATAGGCTTATCTGAAAATTTAATTCATGACTTTAAATGTTTTTTCTTATTCTGTATGGAATTCTACTCATAATCCATTTGTAGCTGTTTGCTTTTCACCAGCATTATCTTCCAATTTAATTAGTTCTTTTTCACATCTTCCAAAGCCCCAAATATTTAGCTTAACAAAATTAAATGACTCCTTATATAAATAAGTCAAGTCCTTTAACCTCTTTTCATAAGCTTGGCTTTTCATTATTGTAATTATTTTGACATTTCTCTGAACCTGTTTCAATTTAAGTTCATTAATGTAGGTAACCAAGACTGTAAATTACAGTCTATATGAGGTCTAAACTTTACTTTTCAGAGTATTATGAATATAGAAGTGGTTTGGTTCCTTTTTTCCAATCTGTGCTTTCTGTTGCTTCCTAGAAGTGTGAGGCTTTTTCAAATGATTTGTTATACTTGTAGGTCAAACCCACCTCATAGGATTTGAGACAGGAAAAGAAGTGGTGCTCTTAAATTGAAGCAAAGGAGACCAAAGTTCACCTAAAGAAAAACAATCTAATGCAACATCAGAATAAATGGTTTTAGGACACTGTCAAAGAGAGAAATTTAAAGGACAGTTTTGACAAATATCTGTCAGGAAAGCTTTATTTTTAATTCATGTGCCTCTTAGTGTGAGAACAGACCACAGGACCTTTTAAAGACCCTCTCATTGTTATGGCTCCATAGCAAAGTATATTTCTACACCATTGTAGTAGCAGTTTATGAACCACATGGTTTATTACTTACAGCAGAATACAGTATACTTAAATAAAATTCTATTTCAAAACACTGTTCTAAATCCTTGAGAACTAAGGTGAAAATATTTTAATTTATTCTGAAATAAATTTATTTCTCATGTACACAGTGAGAGATCAACAATTATATATGCATAGAATACAGTATCATAGAAAATCCTGAGGTGGAAGGGACCTGCATTGATCACTGAATCATTGGATCCTGGCCCTGCATATGATAGCCCCAAAAATCACACCATGTACCTGAGAGCACTGTCCAAGTGCTTCCTGAGCTCTGTCAGGCTAGGTGTCGTAACCACTTCCCTGGGGAACTTGTTCCAATGCCCAATCACCCTTTGAGAGACAAACCTCTTCCTAATATCTCTCCTGACACAGCCTCATGACATTTCCTTGGATCCTGTCATTTGTCACCAGAGAGATCAGTGTCTGCGCCTCTGCTTCCCCTTGTGAGGAATGACCACAATGAGGTCTCCTCTTCTGGCTGGACAAGCCAAGGGACCTCAGTCACTTCTCATAAGCCTTGCCCTCATTGCTGGACCATTAATAATCCAGTTTAGAAAGGTCTGGAGGCAGCAATGTTTGTGCTCTGCTGTGATCTCCTTGGGCTGCCTTTTCCAGCCTGACTGTCCCTGGAGCTTTAGGTTTTCTGGCCCTCTGGCTCTCTGAACTCTTAACTCTAACCATGAAGGAAGCTTGGCACTGAGGCTGAGGTCTCCATCACTTCTGGTGGCCCAAAATATAAATGTGACAGAGAGCTATTTTGAGGCCCTTCTGTGATCCTCTTTGCATGCCTTTTCCAACCCCAGTGTCTCTGGAGGGATAGACTCTGTTGTTCTTTGCTCCCTAACCTTAACTATAGGCACAGCTGGGCACTGAGACTGACATCACAATCCCCATGGGTGGCCAAGATTATAAAGGGTAGAAGGAGCAATTTTGGCCCTGTTGTGATTCCCTTTGACTTTTCCAGCCTCATTGACCCTGGAGCTTTAGGCTCCCTGGCTCTCTGAACTCTAACCATAACCATGAAGGCAGCTTGGTGCTTCAGCTGGGGATCTCATCGCTGTGGGTGGCCCAGATTATGAAAGGGTGGAGGCAGCAATGTCAGTGCCTTGACATGATCCCCTTGGAATATCTTTTCCAGCCCTGGTGTCCCTGTAGCTGTAGGCTTTGTAGGCAGACACTTGGTGACCGTACTTATCCATCCATCCATCCATCCATCCACCCATCCATCCACCCATCTGTGCTTCCATTCATCTCTTTGTTAATGTTATTTCTCCAGCATTTATAATAAATGCAACCTAATGAGGCAGACGACCCCTTCCCTTGATCTATAGGCTCTGCCTATGTTCATATATCTTGGGAACTGCCAGGACATATGATGATAGATGTTCCTTACACCATCCCAGGCCTTTTTTACAAAGCAGCTCCATTTTCCCATTCTCTCTGGATTTTCTGAATGGCAGCCCTTCTCTCAAGCATACTGACCTCAGTTTGAGGTCAGCTGTGAATTTGATGAATCTGCTCTGCATTATTGCCTCCAGTTTGTTGATGAAGATTTTAAAAATAAGAGGACCTGGGATGGACACCTTTGGTATGACTCTTTTTAGGAGCATCTGTATAGAGTACAATCCATTGCCATCTAGGTCCAACCATCAAAATACATTCTTTTTCTTCTTATTGTTCACTCATGCACTATAATATCCTAATTTGTCCATGGTAATATTATGGAGGAAAAAGTCTAAAACGTTGCTGAAGTCAAAATATTGGACACAGCCTCCTCTCTACTCATCTACATATTCAATCATTTTATCATAAAATGTGATCAAGTTTGTCAGGCACAATATACCTTTAATAAATCCGTGCTGCCTGCTCCTGGTCGCTCCCACTTCCTTGACTTGAAGTATACCTACATCATGATTTTTCCAGGGATGAAAGTAAGACTGGCTAGCCTGTAGTTGCCTAGATTGACCTTCTGGCCTCTTTTGAAGTTGACTATGACTTTTTATTTTTTTCGTAGTAAGAAATGTCTTCCAATCTCCACATTTTTTCAGAGATAATGGAGAGTGATCTTACAAGGATCACAGAATCTTGCAAGGTGCAGTCTGTCAGGTCCCTTGGACTTTCAATTAATCCATGACTTAATTTTCATCTACTACTGCTTTCTTTCTCCCTTGAACTGTGCCTTAAGGCAAAAAATTCATATAATTCTTCTAATACTGGTAATTCTAAAATACAGTTTTTCTACAGAGCATTTACCGTCATGAAATATACTTACTTTCTTCAGAACAGTCAAGGTCAATCCCTTTTGCTTGCTTTGCCTTAAAATTTTAAATTATTATGCAGAATTAACTAAAAAACCCTCCAAACCTGTGAGCTGATTACAATACTTTTTGTAATAAACAAATCATCCACAAAGCATTCCCCAAATTCACTTGAGACTTTAAATGCTTTTATAGTACTTTTTGAACATGTAGTTCTGTAGACAGATAGTTAAGTCTTCCACTCTGAATTACCTTTCCATTAACAGCTGATGAGTCTCTTCTGCTAAGCTTCAATACTTTAATTTCACTTTCAAATTTTCCAAATGAACTACCAAGTTTGTTCAAAATCAGGAAGTTAGGAAACTTGGTTGGAATTTGTACCACTGATTCCCTATAGTTCCTGCTGCATTTCCTGGGTCTGTATTTTCTTTATCTCCATGCTGGGAGTTTATACTAGACAACTTATTGTCTAGTACAATTTATTGCCACAAACAGACAAAATATGTACCAAATATAGCAAAATGCATATAGCAGCTACAAAAAATTCCTCAGCATTCTGGAAAGCATTCCTTATTACCATGTACAGAGTAAAACAGATTACCAGAAGATTTCAAAGTATTACTAAAAAGCTCTTTGCAGGAATTTATAGTCATGTACCATTTTAGAGTGAGTGGCTTTTCAAGCACCACCACAGTTACTCCTTGTTAGGGTCACTAAAGCTTTCAGAATTTTTTTTTTTTTTTGCATTCTCTCTATTTAAAAATACATTGCTCACATATTTTATCTTTACAGAGAATGTCAGTATTTCAAATTTTTGCACTATAGATTTATTGTTAGTGATCTATTAAAGATGAAAGAGAACTGATTGATGTATCTAAACACGATTCTTGTTCAATTTTAAGTACCTGTAGGACATTATTCCTTATGCTGTTCATTTATCATTCTAGGATGGCAGAGATGTTCACTGAGATGTGTCTGCCAGGCCAGTAGAAGCACCTGAGGTAGTGTAGTGATTCTAGGACAGGACTACATGCCAACTCTTAAGCAACCAAGTTGCTGTAATATTTTTCAGGCTATCATCTGACTCATCTCCTTTTATCTAACATGTATTGCTTATAGATCAAGTTTCATTTAAAAATCTTCCAATTATCTTTCAAATTTATGTAACTTTCTGTCTTTTCCCTCAATTTCTTTCACTTCTATTTATCTGAGTTTGTTAAAGGTTTTTGCTATACTGAGACTTAAATTCAATATTGTGCCCTTGGATATGTGAACACAATAATTACTCTATGGATTAGAAAGTACTGGAAAGAGATACTAATTCAGAGGAACCTATAAATTTGGCCACTTTCTTTCATCTGTCTCCTTTTAACTGCCCCCACACCTTCAACTGTTGGATGTGAGACTCTAACAGGTATGACCGCCTTATTCATTTGGATTATATCCCCATAGCTTCCTGTGGCAATAAATCATGAAAATTTACTATCCATTGGGAAGAAAAAAATTAATGGATTTGTTCTGAACTGGTGTCTCACAAATTTCAGTGAGAGCAGTAAGTTCTGGCATTGTGTGTTTTGATACATTATGATTCTCATTCTTCTGTCCAAATTTTAGAATATCAGATAATCTTTTCTCTCTTGAAAAGTAGTGCCTCCATCCCCTTGTTTGCTGCTGTACTCTTTCTATAACTCCATTCTACTCAATTTCATCCCTCTTAGTTACCTAGGCCTAACCTGTTCAGAGTACCTGAGAAAAGGTCCAACAAGCTCTTTCAAGGTGCTTATTGAGGCCATGCCTTCTGTTGTGTCTTTCCCCCTGCCTTCTGTTGTTTCTTTCCTTGGATTCACAATATTTTGGTACCTTTCCTTGCTGGTGTGCATATTAAGGCAGTTACTTTGAAGAACCTCAGAATCTCCTACCTGGACTGTAACTACCAGGCATAACAGACAAGGTCCTGTGTGACACTTTGTAGAAGGAATACATGCCAGGTTTGAATTTCAAAAACTATGCATCAGGAAAAAGCTTGGTGTTAGGTTATTGACAGAGTTTAATTAATCAGCTTTAAATTTTGTTAGGACAGGTGAGCAAATATGTTGCTATTTAAGAGTTTTATTTCCTGGTACTTTCCAGAGACAACATATGTTGACCTGTTTGCTCAAAGCTACTTTCAAGGGGAGGAAACACACAGACATACGGGAAGAGATGAGCACTGGGAAATGTTTAAGTGTCTGAATATGCATTCTGGTAGGTGTGTAAATGTGTGATGGTCAAATGAGGATACTTTAAGTTTTACGAGGATCTACTATTAAAACTTTAATGAAATGAGTCTGGAAAGTTCATGCATCATTAAAGACATCTGTCATAGGGTGTGCATATGAAATCCTTGCTAACCGGTATGCTGGAAATGAAATACATTATCAATGTGTTCCAGAAAGAAAAATGAGACAAAAACCAAGTGAAATGTGAGGCAAAGACAGAAAAGGACCCTTTTGTATTAATATCTTCAAACTTACATGTGGATGATTGGTACTTTGGCAAAGAAATGTATTCTCACTATAGATTCATTCTCTGCTGATCTAACACTTTAAGGTAAATAGAAGTTTTGGCTTGTATTAATTTTCTGTGATATGGGAGAATAGTGAGCACTTCAGCTAAAAAATAAGTTATGGAATATTATTATATCAGGTAATTATTTTTACTTTTTATTTTGTACAACCAAATTAACAATTAATGTAGTAAAAAGTAATGTTTATACCTTTGGAAGATGTTCATCAAAATGAAATTTTTGCACAAAATTTCTCCATTTGGATAACCTTCTAATAAAAGTTTTAGTTACAAAAACACTGATTCCTAGTGCAGTGGACATGGGCCAGCAGTGTGTGCTTGCAGCTCATAAAAGCAGTGATATTCTGGACTGCATCAAAAGCAGTGTAACTAGAGGCTGATGGAAGTGGTTCTAAAGACAGGCTGAGAAAGTTGGTCTATCTCAAGAAAGCTGGGAGAAGAGAAGGCTTCAGGGAGATCTTAATGCTGTCTTTCAATAATGAAAGGAGTCTTAAAAGACAGAGATGCTGAGGCCTGTAGTGACAGGATAAGGGGCAAGAATAAACTGACAGAATCCAAATTTAGTTTTGACATAAGGAAGAAATTTTGTTTACTATAAGGTTGGTGGGACGCTAGAACATGTTCCCCAGAGAAGTCATGGAAACCCCATTGAAAATGTTTAAAGTTATGTAGAAAGGGGCTTTGAAGAAACTGATCTAGTGAAAGATGCCTTTGTCCGCAGCATGGGGGTTGGACTAGCTGAAGGTTCAGCTTTGAAGGCATCTTTGAAGGTTCCTTCCAACTCAAACCATTCTATAAGTCACATATTTGAAGGGGTTTGAGTAGGAAATCTTGAGTAAACCTTTGGGAAATCTTCGGGAACTTTAAAAGTAAAACATTTCAAACTTACTGAAGCAATGATAACTCAACTTGTTAAAGATAATCTTAAAAGAGTTCAAGTGGTCACATAGAGTTCACAGAGTCACACAGAGTTCAAGCTGTCATTTTCTGGGTTGCAAAATTTGCATGTCCCTTGCAAAGTAATGTATATTTCAGAACAGATCAAGAGCAGCCTTGCTGAGAATGATTTGGGAGGTCTGGCATACGAGAGGCTGGACATGAGCTGGAAACATGCACTCGCAGCCCAGAAAGCCAATTGTATCCTGGGCTGCATCCAAAGCAGCGTGGGCAGAAGGGCAAGAGGGGATTCTGCCCCTCTGCTCTGCTCTGAGCCCATCTTGAGTGCAGCATCCTGCTCTGTGGTCCCCAACACGGGAAGGACATCGATCTATTGGAGCAAGTTCAGAGCAGGCCTGCAAGATGATTAGAGGGATGAAGCACCTATTCTACAAAGAAAGGATGAGAGAACTGAGATTGATCAGCCTAGAGAAGAGAAGGCTTTGGGATGAGCTAATTGCCATCTTCAGCAAAGCATATGAGGGGAGCCTACAAGAATCATAGAATGGTTCAGGTTGAAAGGGGACTTGGGAAATCATCGAGTTCCAACCCCTGCCATGGGCAGGGACACCTTCTATTAGACCAAATCGCTCAAAGCCCCCTCCCAACCTGGCCTTGAAAACCTCGATCTGGATGGCCATCTCCAGCTTCCTTGGGCAATCTGTTCCAATGTCTCACTATCCTCAATGCAAAGAATATTTTCCTAGTATCTTATCTAAACCTATTCTCTTTCAATTCAAACCCATTTCTCCTTGTCCTGTCACCTCATCCACTGGTAAATAGTCTCCACCTTTCTGGAAAAGAGAAGCTTGAGGGTGACCTAATTATGGCCTTCCAGTACCAGAAGGGAGCATAGAGGAAAGGTGGGGCACCACAGGGGAAGTTGGCACTGGATGATCTTTAAGATCTAAGCCATTCTCTTATTACAGGACTATATGATCCGATGCTGACAAAATATAGAGCTTACAAAGTCAGGAGATCTGATGTATGAAATACAGAATTACTAAAGTGTAGGCTTTACTCAAAGGTAGGCTTGTGATCAAACTAGATTAATAGAGGCAACCTTTTAGTAAAAAAGTAAAAAATTAATGTAATGAGAGTAGACTTGGTGCATTAATATCCTTTCATAGGGTGCCAGCCAGAAATGAAGAGACAAGTAGGCTCATGCCAAATTAACTTTCCGTTTCTTCTGTGACAGGGAAATGAAAAGGATTCCTTTTTAGTAAAATGAAAAGTTAAGATAACCAAAAGTTATTTTGGTTTTTGTTTGCTTGCTAGTTTTATAAGATATTTAGTGCCTCTTCGTTGCTGAAACAAAAACTCTTATATCCAAATCAGAAAAAAAATCTCTTATGTGAACAGAAGGAAAACAAGAACTGTGCAAAAATTATTACATAGCTTGAAGAATCTATAGAGAAATCTATAAAGAAATAAATTATGGATAAACAGAACAATTGTCAAAACCAAAGAAAAACTAAGTTGCTCGTATTTTAAAATCACGTAATATTCTCTGAGATGGTTTTGAACAGTATAGAATGAATGATGCAGGCTGCTGTATGATTTAATCAGGTAAGGAACCAGAATACAAATGCACTGCACAACCAAATCTACAACCATGAAACTTTCCTTAAGTTATGTCTATTGTATGTAATAAAATGAAAAAATACTGGTTTCTGCCTCTGAAATCAAGGAGTGTGGACTTGTTTACATCAACACTATGCTCCTTTTATGGTAAACACAGAATTGCTCTAGACATATTCTCTGTATTTTGACTGTCCCTAAAGTCATAGGTATTGAGAAATTGCAAAGTAAATGTTACCATTTTACTTGTGTTTGTTTCTTTCTCCATACAACTTTAGTTTGGAGGTATGAAACTGATACCCTAACTGCTGCCACTTACACTTGTCATGGCAGATGGGAAGTGTCACTGAAGAAGAGGAGATTTGGAGAACATTTTCATGACCCAAGTATGACTCATAGTTGGTTGCTGCATATAGGGAAAAGGCCACAGACAATATTTTTTTAAGTGTGCCTTATCACCTTAGTATCTTCACAGATGCTACATCACCTGCTGTAACTTCTTTTCCCCTCACATTTCATATTTCCTCCTGGTATTCAAAAAGCCAAGATTAATACCTGTGAGATTCATGGATACTGGCTAAGTATAAATGAGAGAAGAATTAGTGTTATTTTGTACTTTTGTGTTTGCAATGGAGTGGTTTAAGAAAAAAAAGAGGTGCTATTTTCACATTGTTCTCTGAGGCATTTTTCATACTCAAGTCAGGACAGAAGTAGTTACTGGCGAAAAAATTCCAGTCTGTATTCTTTTATTTTTGTTACTTTTATTAATATTAGCATTATGTCGGAAGAACTACTTCAGTCTTTCAAAAGTTATAGGCCTCTCAAAATCTGGCATACCTATTTGTTGGTGATGGATTCTCTGAATCAGGGGCGGGAGCACAATCAGAGCAAGCAGCCAGTCTGAATAGTATTGGGAAATATGAATGCTTTATGAATGTAAAGGAAATTTTTGAGCACTACACAGACAGCTAATTTAGAGGTCCACATCAACATCAGCAACTAAAGGTGATCAGATATTGGCAGTTATGGCAATACAAACCTGTGAGGCTCCATGGAAATTTGTTTTGCATTAGCCATCTGTACTTGTCATCCCTTTGCACCTTGTAGACATGTGGTATGTATCTAGCCCTGGGAACTGTTGTAGATTTCATTGCTACTAAGCCTGCAGTTATTACATATGATGTTAGAACCTTAATGGATCCAGCTGCATCCAATACCAGTCGATAACACTTGCCATTCCCTTTTTGTGCTGCACCATTCAGAAATACAGATGAACCCAATGAGGAGGTAACAAAAATTATACCAGATAAGGAAATACTGCAATAAACCCTACAGAATTCTGGACCAAGTTCTACAAGCCAAGAGGCATAGCCATTTTGATTATGCAGATAAGGAAGAGAAGGCTTAATAAGTAAATTTGCTGCCAACCTTAGCTCTTTATTTACTAATAGAAAAGGATGAGGAACACTTGTAGGAAGAAGTAGTATCCTTAATATATAATCAATATTAGAATTTATCTGGTTTAAAAACTAATGGATAGATTTATCTCACTTTATTATAAGTAATAAATAAATTTCCCAAAATATCTGTATCCAGTGCCATTGAAACCACTCTGCTATGTGTGAGGCAGCAGCATTTAACTGTTAAACATAATATAGGAACTACCCTGCCCTTCTGAGGCAGCAGCTGAAGGTCAGCAGGCAAGGGCATCAGAACTAATACTAGATTAATTACTTATGTTTCTGCAGCTAAATTGTGCAATGGGAGGCAACGGATGAGGCTCATACACTTATAATGTAGTTGTCAGTATGTGATTAAGTATTACATGAGCTAGGTGTCTGCATTGTTATTGGAGATCTACTCAGTGTAGTAATATATTAACTCAGTCCCTTTGAGATATGCACCTTTTGCCATTTGAAGCAGCACCTAAGGTTGTCCAAGACACCTGTCCAGAGATAGCAGAAATAGTAAGGCAGATGACTAAACCCCTGGTAGCTTACAGGAGGCTGTCTTAAAGACAAGCATCAGTTCTTCCATTTACACAACTGGGGCATGCTGACGGTAGTCTAAGATCTTCTCAGCTGAATTCATCCTACACATTTCTGGAAGTATTTCTGCCCACATAGATATAACTCAAGCCCTGGGTTCAAGATGCATGAATATTCCTTTTATAGTCTGAAACGAGAGAAATGGGTCCTAAAAATATTGGTTTTATAGATTTAACTGAAATTACTGGGGAGAAATTTTTGAAATTTCTAAGTATGAGAAAAATTGATGAGAATAATTTTGAAATTAAAAAATTCCTAATTCTTATAAAGGAATGAAAGCAAGAGCAAACTGATGACAGTGGATAATAGACTTCTGCAGAGTCAAAGAAACTCTGGGATGCAAGGCCACCTAGAAAAAAATCTAAGAAACCAGGTGTTTTAGAGAGCCAATGATTCCATAGAAAGCAATATTAGGAATAGAAAGACAAAGAATTGCTGTGTAGAAGAATGATAGTACATATAATGAGATTAAATGGAGCTAAGTGTTGTATCTTGCATGACCTGAAACTATTAAAAAAAAAAAATTGACAGAAATTAGGTGGTAGGCTAAACTACTAAAGGAATAAAATTGCAAAATAGAATTAATGAAAGTCTAAGAATTACTATTTGAACAATAACAAAACTTTAGAAAAATCAGAAAGACTGAGGCACAAAATGAGGTACCAGCCAAGGATATCATAAAGGAACCAAAAGGGCGTTCTTAGCATATTTGAAGAAAAAAAAAAAAAAATGAAACAAAACCTAATAGATATTCAGTATTATACATTGAAGATGAAAAGCAATAGATTATGCTGAATGGCCAAAAGGTTGAGTGAGTTTTTACTTTTCCTGTGATCCTTTTCAAATGTGGTCAGATAGCTAAGAAAGTGAGGGGTCTGAGCCATTTATGCAAAACCAATTGGTAGGAAAGTGCTCTGGTAAGTTAAAGGACCTCAAATCAGCTCAATATTACTAAATCACCCTTAAGTAAGTACTAAGAGTACTAAATAAAATAATTGCAGTTATCGGTTGCAGAAACATACTTTAGATTAAACTTCTAAAAGAGTATAAAAATAATTATTTAGTCATGGTAGTTACATTTTGTCACACTCTTTCTAATAGAAAACAATCTAAGGTTACAGTAATTTGCAACATCAGCAATATCATGCTGTTGTGTAGAAACAAATATCACCTGATTCATACATGTACAAATACAAATATTATTGAATAATATATGCTATACCATGATTGGACTCAATATCTGAAGAAGCCTAAACACCAAGTCTGTTGTTTTTGCATGGCCTGGTTCTTTGTAGAGGGGGGGGGGGGCACAGAGGGGGCGTCTGTGAGAAGCTCCTAGAACCTTCCACCACATCCAACAGACCCAATTCCTGATGGCTCTGAAGATGGACATGCCACTGATCGAGGCTGGGACAATTAGAGATGTTGGTAACGTCTCTGTGATTACATATTTAGGAAGAAATCAAAATGAAGTTTGGTGAGCAGTTGTAATTCTAGTCAGAGAAGGGGAGGAGGTGAGAACATGCGAGGGAAACAACATGGCAACACCAAGGTCAGTGAGGAAGGAGCTGCTCCAGGCACTGGAGCTGAGATTCCTTTGCAGGCCTTGGTGAGACCATGGTGCAGCAGCTGTACCCCTGCAGCCCCTGGGGATCCATGGGGGATGCAGAGATCCACCCACAGCCTGTGGGGATCCATGGGGATGTAGGGACTCACCCACAGCCCCTGGGGATCCACAGGGGATGCAGAGATCCACTTACAGCCCGTGGGATCCACAGGGAATGCAGAGATCCACCTACAGCCCATGGGGATCCACAGGGGATGCAGAGATCCACCTACAGCCCATGGGGATCCACAGGGGATGCAGAGATCCACCTACAGCCCGTGGGGGAGGTGCCCATGCTGGAGCAGATGGTTGCCTGGAGGAGGCTGTGATCCTGTGGGAGATCTGGTGGAGAGAGAGGGGATCCTGCTTCCAGGCCAGAGTAGCCTGTCCTTGGAGGACTGCACCCCGTGAAAAAGTGACCCACATTGCAGGAGTTTTGGGAGCACTCTGTGCCTGTGGGAGGGACTCATGTTGCCAAAGTTTACAGGTTGCTGCTTTTGAGATGGAGCCACATCAGAGAAGTTTGTGGAGAACTTGTCTCCCATGGGAAGAGACCCCACAGTTCAGCAGGGGCAGGACTCCTCTCCCTGAGCAGTGAGAGAAACCATAGGTGATGAACTGACCTGTAAGCCCCAGCTCCCTGTCTCCCTGTGCTGCCAGTGAGAGGGATGGGTTGAGGGGGAAGGTGTTTTTAAGGGCTTTTTTTACTTTTCATTATCCTTTTGTGATATAATAAGTAATAAATTCACTTAGTTTCTCTAAGTTGAGCCGTTTTTGCCCATGATGGTGTTTAATGAATGATCTCTTTCCCAGACCTTGGCTCATGAAGCCTTCATTATATATTCTCTCCTCTGTCAAGCTGCAGAGGAGTGAGCAAGAGGTGTTTGTGGGTTCCTGGCATCTGGACAGGGTCAAACCGTGGCACAACAATTTGAAACCTCCAGCAAAACAAAAAAAAGTGATCGACAGAAATTTAGGAAGCAAAAGACCAAAATAAGATGTAACAGGTTTAGATAAACAAAAGGGGTGTTAAGTCTACAGGAATTAATTACTTTTCATGTTCAAAGTAGATAGAAGTAGCTGTTCAAACCAATCACTCCAAGAGATATTTAATTTTGACATTAAAGTAAAACCTCCTAATCAAAACTAGTTAATCAGCAAATTACCTTATCCAAGGATGTAGTAAATTATTCTACAAGAAACATATACATATATAATAAAATGGAATAAATAAATATCTCTTGGGAATATGCAGATATAGTTGACAGTGAATTTAGAGTCATGGCTGGATCCTAGAATTCCTTCATGCATTGCCTTCCACTCATTGTGTCTGCAAAGTAGATATGAAGCTCAGTTCACCTTAAGTAATTGAGTGGAACAAGATTTACTGGAGCAATGTAACAGAGATGAATTGTGTGTTGGTAAACTTCTTTGACACCTCAGATGAAAACTGCTGCATAAGGGAAAATATTATATTGTATTACTAACTTCATGAATCACAGATATTTTGGGAGGAAAGCAAAGTATGAATAAGGTCATCAGACTGATAATATTTGCAGACCTTTCTCCACTCTGTCAACCTTATTTAGAATTTGCTCAAAGTGTGAGTTTAGAACTGCTGAGTTTCAAGAACTGTTCAAATCTTGTTGCTCCACAATAAGTGTTTGTTGCACTGTATTTTTCTGAAATATTATTGAAGAAAATTACAAAGGTTTGTCTATTTGCATGGCAGGTTTTCCACTGAATATTAGCAACTCCCCAAAATGGTTTAAAACAAAAAGAATATTAAAAAACCATCAAGGATAAAAAATATATACTTAGTTTTCTTATAACTTCTGAGTTGATCAAAGTTATGTGGAGTAGATAATCTTTATGAGAATTTTTTGGTTAATGTAGAATCATGAATAATATTGAAAGAGAAAGCTACTTGAGGATATTATTCCAATGGAAAATTTTCTCTTATATGTTCTTTTTATGCAATTTTATAAAAAGAAAGAAGACAAGTTCAGTTATTTTAATAAAATTAGTACTTATTTGCAATGTTTGTATTTTCAAATTGGACATTCAATAGTATAAATCCAGTATAAATAGTAGCTGATGGAGAAATAAGTTGCTATGTCCTCAAAGAAGAAAGCAATACAATAAGGAGACAATGACAATAAAATGTTTTTTGTGCAATCTGTGTCATAGTTACAGACCATATATGATTCTTTAGTAACATCTCTGCAAAATACGTTTTTTATCAGAGAACAAATGCTGCTAGATGAGTTCTCAACCAAAAGACTATATTTTCTTTATATAAATGTTGTTGATGAATTTTAACACAATTCATCAGCTACTTGGACCCTACATCAGCACCCAAGGACAAACAGTGATGTTAATTTTCTGATCTTTTCATGTGTGATTCTATGAAAGATAATGTCATACCATAAAGAAGTCACATTATACATAGTGGTAAATACTTTTTTTTAATCAAAATGCCTTAAGGTCTGTGTTGACCCTGGCTGGATGCTGATACCCACAAAAGTTTCTCTATCACTCCACTCTACAACTAGACAGGGGAGAGAAAATATAATGAGACTTATGAGTCAAGATAAGGACTGGGAGAGATCACTCACCAAATATAGTCATGGGAAAACCAGGCTCAACTGGAGGACATTAACTGCATTTATTACCAATGAAAATCAGAGCAGTACAATAAGAAGTAAAACAAATAATAAAAACACCTTACATCTCATCCATTCTTCCTTTTCAGGCTCTATCTTTTTCTCACAGTGGCACAAGGAGACAGGGAATGGGCTTTATGGTCAATTTATCACAGGTTGTTTCTGCCATTGCTCAGGGAGAAGAATACTTCCCCTGCTTCTGTGGTCCCTCCCATGGGGGACAGTTCTCCATGAACTTCTCCAACATGGGCCCTTCCCACTGGTGCTGTTCTTTGCCAGCTGGCTCCAACATGGCTTTTCTCCTAGGGGTGAAGTCCTTCAAGAACAGGCTGCTCCAGTGTGGGTCTCCCAAAGGGTCACAAGTGCTATCAGAAAACCTGCTCCTGTGTGGGATCCTCTCTCCAGGGGTCTGTGGGTCCTGCCAGGAGCTTGTTCCTGCACCGGCTTTGCACAGGGTTAGAGCCTTCCTTTGAGCAGCCACCTGCTCCAGTGCCAGTCTCCTCCATGGGCTGCAGGTGGATGTCTGCACACCTGTGGTCCTCCATATGCTGCAGGGGCACACCTTCCCTGAAAACAAGGCCCATTTCCTATGAAACACTACCTGTCTTGATCAGAGCCAAACCTCTGTGCTTTCTACTCTTGCCAGCATCCTTACTTTCTTATTTGTCGTACAAAGCAGTTTCCACACAGACCTTTCTGTTGAATGATCATTTGCTGTTTGAACCTTTAAGTTCTACTTTCAAAGACAAGGAAATTTTATGGCAGGTTTTGGTGTTTATTGAATTTTCTTTTTTTGATGTCCTGTTACAATGTTCATGGCTTTTGGATTTACTTTGTATAAACTTTTTATTGCGATTATCTACTTTGCTCTGATTTAGTCACCCATAAAAAGCGTTTGTTGCCTTATAAAAATTTTGAGATTTAGTTTCTTGGAACTCAGGGTAACCAAGTGTAGACAAGAGTACTATGCAGGTTCTGGGCCATACTGCTGAAAGTTTATATGTACTATTTATGCATTTAGAAAGTCAGAATCTCTTTAGAAAAAAATTCTTGGATCGTAGACTGGGGTTGTAGGATGTGTAGTTTCTATATGACATATTTTATTTCCATATTTTAAGTGTTATAGTGTTCTGGTTTATGTCCCAATGTCAATGGTCATTTATGAGACTTGATTAAAATAATGTCTAGTTTATCATATTTATACTGCCAAAATTTATTTTCAAATGGTATTCAAATTCCTTTATTTTTTTAAATGCATGTATTTATTTATTTCATATTTATTTATAGAAAATCTATATTCAAAAACTTTGCCTTTCAATTTGAAGCAGACATCTAACAATTAAGTTTGTATTATCTGTGGCTGGAGGCTAACAATGTTCCTAAGATCTCAGTACTTCATAATTGTACTGGGATGCTTTTCTAGTCATAATGGGTATATTACCTCATACATGAAACTGAATGCCAAGGAATCAATTTTGCACAATCACTATGACTTATTTGTGTTTTGCTATTTATTATATTCATTTTTCTGGTCCCAGTGTTCTTGAAACTGTAAAAAGGATAAATTGTTTCAAATTAATATGTCTTTTTTCCTTTTACCACAATGTGAACTTCTAAGAAACAATGGAACATAATACAATAATTTTTTCTCACTTCTTTATATATTAAGATTTTGTATTGGAGTTGCAAATGGTGCTTTTAATAGAGCTAATTTGCATAACAAAAGTACTATACAATTAGATTTGTTTTAAAGGACGAATTACTGAAACTTTTATTTTATATTAGATGTGAAACATTTGACATTATCATCAAAACCTCTGCTCATTATCATCATGAATAACAGTCTTTTTTTGGTTCTTTCTTTAGGATAACTTTTTATGTCAGCAGTGACTTGGCAAAGAATTTTTAAACTCTCAAGCTCTCAAAATCATGTATTCTGTTTCAGTAAGTATTGTAAGTAGTGTGTTATCTCTGCAACTGTAATGATACATTGAAATTTAAGGCCAACTTGGATTTGAAACATTTAGCATACAGTATAAAAATAAGTTGTTTGCTTAGAGTTCTTTACAGGAACTTTTCAATATAATGTTTAATTGTTGAGAACTGTGATTTTGTTTCAAGTTTTTGAAGGATGGGGCTGTGTTAACTTTCAGGACTAAATTGAGTTGTTGAAACATAAAATGAAGAAAGCATTTCTTTGCATCACCATAGGTATTTGCAAGATTCAGCCACTGAGAAAAAGAAAAAAAGTCCTTCTTTTTAGTTAAACATAGATAAAACATGAGTGAATCATTTCATTTGCAAAAAAGAAAATTAATTAGTCTCACAAGTATACATAGGATGAACAGCTTATTTTTTTTCTTAAATACTTTGATTAGAACTACTAGAGAACTATTAGAAATACTGAAAAATTAAATAACAGTTTCTAGTTTTATTTTCTTTCTTTTGCATCTAAAACCTAATACAATGATGTCACAAGCTCTTCCATGGCATGCATAGTTTAGAGCCTCTGAAAGGAATAATAAAAATTATTTATAAGGAAAAATCATACAGGAGAAAATGGCTAAGAGGATTCTCAGAGAAAATGATCTTGAGGGCCCTATCAGAGATAGATGGTCATCCCAGTGATAGGGAAAGGGTGATATCAGACTGGGAAAAAAGGCTAAAGAGACATGAGTGAAGACGAGCAAGAGACAACAGGCAAATGAATTGTCTCGTGGCTGAAGTGTGATCTAAAGTCAATAAGTGTATTGGTTAGCTGTCCTTTGGACACACTCACATGTAAGCATCCAAACTTAGGTGTGTTTATCTTCAACTGAAAGTTTAGCTTTTTTTGCTAAGTAACTACACTTAGTATTGCAAAGAAACATGAAATCTCTTACCTACAGCTTAACAGGCTATGTTTTTCTTATGCCTTTAATAATAGTGGTTTAGAGGACGCAACAAAGGAAACTCATAGGAAAAAATGAAAATATCATTCCACTGTTAAATTCATTTTTATACATTACAGTGTGTAAATGAAGAGCCAGTCTCTTTAGTTCTCTACTTTAGGAAGTTACCAATTAGTTTTGAAAATGCATGATGTACAATGAGAAAATTTCTGTATTCTCAGGACTCTCTCATGAACAGTTCCACCCATTTCTTTTGGAGTGATTAGCTGTTTATCATGTATTAAAACAACTCAGTGATGGTTTCAGGAAGTTGGGTGTTTTTAACCCTAAGTCCTCAATGACAAGAATGACAAATTCATAATCTCCCCAGAGAAGAACATGAGCTTATTAAAAAACAGGTTCTAGAGGGCAGAAAAGAATGTTTTCATTGGAAATGCCTAAAGTTCTAATTTATGTGCAAATGCAAATCAGTAGCCCAGCTGAAGTGCATGTATACTAATGCACGCAGCATGGATAACACACAAGAAGACCTGGAGGCCATGGTGCAACAGCAAAGCTGTGATGTAGTCACCATCATGGAAATGTGGTGGGATGACTCACATAGCTGGAGCACTGCACTGGATGGCTACAGGCTCTTCAGAAGGGACAGGAAAGGTGGAGGGGTGGCCCTTTATGTTAGTGTGGCTTTGGATGCCGTGGGTGTTGAAAGTAATGATGATGAGGTTGAATGTCCATGGGTAAGAATTAAGGGGAAGGCCACCAAGGCTGACATCCAACTGGGAGTCTGTTACCATCCACCCAACCAGGAAGGAGAGCTGGACAACTTATTCTATAAGCAGCTGGAGAATGTTTCAGGATCACCAGCCCTTGTTCTTGTAGGTGACTTTAACCTACCAGACATCAGCTGGGAACTTAATACAGCAGATAAGAGGCACTCCAGGAAGTTCTTAGAGTGTGTGGAGGACAAGTTTTTGTTGCAGCTGGTGAGTGAGCCGCCCAGGGGAGGGCCTATGTTAGACCTGTTTTTTGCAAATAGAGATGGGCTGGTGGGACGTGGTGGTTAGAGGCCGCTTGGGGCAAAGTGATCACGAAATTATAGAGTTCTCAATATTTGGTGAAATGAGGATGAACATCAGGAACATCAATAAGACTTTTACATTGGACTTCCCTTCTCTGGAGGGCAGACTTTGGCCTATTTAGGAGACTCATTCAGAGGGTTCCTTGGGAAGAAGCCCTTGGAAACAAGGGAGTTCAGGAAAGGTGGGCGTGCTTCAAAACAGAGATCTTGAGAGCACAGGAACACACTGTCCCTGTGTGCTGAAAGACGAGTTGATGAAGCAAACATCCATCCTGGATGGGCAAAGAGGTTTTGAAGGAATTTAGCAATAAAAAGAGGATGTATCATCTTTGGAAGGAAGGTCAGGTCTCTCAGGAAGTATTTGAGGGGATTGCTAGGGCATGTAGGAAAAAAACTAGGGAGGCCAAAGCTCAGTTGGAACTTAATGTGGCAACTTTTGTAAAGGGCAATAAAAACTGTTTTATAAATATATTAAGGACAAAAAAAAAGGTAAGACCAACCTTTGTTCTCTACTGGATGTGGAAGAGAACTTAGTAACTGTAGATGAGGAGAAGGCAGAAGTGCTTAATGCCTTCTTTGCCTCAGTCTTTAGTGGGAAGGCAGCTTGTCCTCAGGACAAGTGTCCTCCTGGGTTGGTAGATGGTGTCAGGGAGCAGAATGGTCCCCCTGTTCTCCAGGAGGAGCTGTCACAGAACTGCTGAGTCTCTTGGATGTCCATAAATCTATGGGCCCAGATGGGATCCATCCCAGGGTGATGAGGGAGCTGGCAGATGAGCTTGTGAAGCTGCTCTCCATCATTTACCAACAGTCCTGGCTCACTGGTGAAGTTGCAGATGACTGGGAGCTGGCCAATGGGATGCCCATTCAAAAACTGGTAGGAAGGAGGATCCTGGCAATTACAGGCCAGTTAGGCTGACCTCAGTACCCAATAAGGTAATGGAACAGTTTATATTGAGTGTCATCATACAGCATTTACAGCATGGCCATATTGAGTGTCATCATGCAGCATTTACAGCATGGCCAGGGCATCAGACCCAGCTAGCACAGGTTTAAGAGTGATAGGCCATGTTTGACCAACCTGGTCTCCTTTCATGACCAGGTGACCCACCTGGTGGATGCAGGGAAGGCTGTGGATGTTGTCTATTTGGACTCCAGCAAGGCCTTTGACACTTTCTCCCACAGCACACTCCTGGAAAAGCTGGCAGCCCACGGTTTGGACAGGAGCACTCTGCTGGGTTAGGAACTGGCTGGATGGCCGGGCCCAGAGAGTGATGATGAATGGTGCTGCATCCAGCTGGCAGCCAGGCACCAGTGTGTTCCTCAGGAGTCTGTGCTGGGGCCAGCTCTGTTCAATATTTCTATTGATGACATGGATGAGGGCATTGAGTCTTTCATTGGTAAATTTACAGATGACACTAAGCTGGGAGCGTGTGTCGATCTGTTGGAAGGGAGGAGGGCTCTGCAGAGAGACCTGGGATGGTTGGATGGATGGGCAGAGTCCAATGAGATGAGGTTTCATAAGTCCAAGTGCTGAGTCCTGCATTTTGGCCACAATAACCCCCTGCAATGCTATGGGCTGGGCATGGTGTGACTGGACAGTGCCCAGGCAGAAAGGGACCTGGGGGTTCTGGTGACAGCAGCTGAACATGAGCCAGCAGTGTGCCCTGGTGGCCAAGAAGGCCAAGGGCATCCTGGATCAGGAATGGTGGGGCCAGCAGGAGCAGGGAGGTCATTCTGCCCCTGTACTCAGCACTGGTGAGCCACACCTTGAGTGCTGTGTCCAGTTTTGGGCCCCTCAGTTCAGGAAGGACGTTGAGATGCTTGAGTGCGTCCAGAGGAGGCAACGAGGCTGGTGAGGGGCTTGGAACACAAACCCTGTGAGGAACAACTGAGGGAGCTGTGGTTGTTTAGCCTGGAGTAAAGGAGACTCAGAGGTGACCTTATCACTCTCTACAGCTTCCTGAAAGGTGGCTGTAATCAGGTGGGGGTTGATCTCTTTCTCCAGGCAGCAGCTAAGAGAATGAGAGGACACAGTCTTAAGCTGCACCAAGGGAAATATAGGCTGGTTATTAGGAAAAAGTTTTTTACAGAAAGTGTGGTCAAGTACTGAAATTGTCTGCTTGGGGAGGTGGTGGAGTCACCATCCCTGGATGTGTTTAAAAAAAGACTGATTGTGGCACTCAGTGCCATGGCTTAGTTGAGGTGTTAGGATTGGGTTGGACTTGATGATCTTAAAGATTTCTTCCAACCTGGTGATTCTGTGATATCCTCACTGAAATGAATGACCAGGAAATGCTAATAGCTGTGATCTGGTTTTCTCCTTACTTTCTCTTTATCTTTGAAGGATTGCAGTGTAGCATTATGTTAAATTGCTTTCCATATACTTATTCTTCTGAGACCTAATCAAACAAGACCCTGTGTCTCTAGGCCTAAACAGTGAATCTCTATTAGCAGAGATTGGAGATGTTTTTGGAGTGTTGACTTTCCCATCAGTGAAGCTCATGGTTTTAACAGCACAAGAGGTTTCTAAAAAGCACTGTTAGGCTGCAGAAGACTTTTATGCCAATGAACCTGCCTCAGCATTAGGAGGAGGAAATAAAATTTGTATGTATTGGGTTGAACCTGATAGAAAGGTAGGCTGAGGGGCCTTGTGGTTTCAAAAAAGTGCAGGGAGTTAGGACTCTTCTTGCTTCTCAGAAACACAAGTAATTGACTGCTAGAACTGCTTCTGCTGTGGGTATTGATCAGTGACAGTTAGAGATGTTCTTTACAATCACTTGCCCTGTGAGGCCTAATTAACAAAGGCTGGCTTGCTGAATTAGATAAAACTCAATGTCCACTGAAATTAATGTGATGCTGTCTGAGTGTCCTTCAACTATTAAGGGAAAATCAAGTTTAAGTGAAAGAAACGAGGGAAGTCCTGTTGAGGACTAAAACAATTGTGACTGGAAAAGTGGATTAAGACAACTGTTTTGCAAGGACAATGTGAGGCTCAAAGACACTCTTAAAAAGTGTCTCTTCTTGTTTTCTTGTTATATTTTTTTAATAGGGTTTATGCTATTAAACTAAAAAAAATATTTTTTTTTCCTGGGAATCACTGAGTTGAAGAAGAAGCAGAGACTGAGAAATCACAGCTTTTAAAAATGAAACAATTTCTTGGCTGTACTCTACCATCCAGCATATCTCTGGCTATCACCTTTCTGAGTGGTCAAGAAACTGAGTTTAAATAAGTGACAAGGTTTCACTGAAGCCACCAACACTGTAGCTTTCATGCTCAAAGTCCTGTATGCACAGCAGAACCAGGATTAAATCTGTATTTAATCTGCAGGACCCATATGGTTTTGAGCTCTTCAGCCTTAGTCCATGTTGGCTAACCAAGTGTATATGTCCTATGTTACAGCCAGATTTATAAATCAGCTCTCAGAGGAGCCTAAATAGACCAGTTGATCACAACCAACAAAAATTTCAACAAGATATTTAAGCAATCCATTTAATAATAATAATAAAAATAAAAATTTCTTATGTCACAGCTAGTACTGGATCTAAAAATGACAAAGCAGAAGAGACAAGGCATATACAAAATTAAGTGGGGTTTATAATGCTCACATATTCAGTTTAAGCCAGTTCACTATCTTTAATATGGGCTATTCAGCAGTTTATGTTTTTGATAAACTGCTTATTCTGGATTCTACCTGTTTCTATACAGCCTCTTTGTACATGGGCTGTTTATTTTCTCAGATAACTTTTCTGT
The DNA here is from genome assembly GCA_027886175.1 of Phylloscopus collybita. Classification (NCBI taxonomy): domain Eukaryota; kingdom Metazoa; phylum Chordata; class Aves; order Passeriformes; family Phylloscopidae; genus Phylloscopus; species Phylloscopus collybita. Next base: position 40,824,082 of record JAJNNQ010000006.1, on the reverse strand, counting down.
CTGATTGAAGTCAAGGCTGTTTTGTTTGTGGGTGTGTTTTTTTGGTTGTTGTTTGGTTGGTGTTTTGTTTGTTTGTTTGTTTGTTTGGGTTTTCTGTGTGTTTTTTTTCCTCAAATGCAGATTTGCATTCCTTTAAAACATAAGCTCTTCCACAGTTTTTTCAAGTGTGGTTTAATACAGTTTCACTGTATATTTGGCCAAATATATATTCTTCTGCTTTCCCTGATTTCACATTTGCCATTTACACAATTTCCTGAAAACTGATGTAGCATTGCAACAGTTAAAGGATATGAATACATATACTGTGCCTCTATGATGACTTCTTATTAAAATCTTAACATCACTCAATTTATGTTACTTTTAAAGACAGTTAAATTGAAATAATTTTTTGCTTAAATTTATTTCATTTTCATCAGGCTACAACATCCAGACTCCTGAGATGGCCATGTTTCTTTTGACATGGATGATGAGAGCCTTCAGAGGTAGAGCATAGCTCTGGAAATGTCTATTCAAAGCCATATTTCCTGAATCCCAGTGAATGATCCTGCTGTGATGGAAAAATACATAGATATACTGCATATGTGGAAAGGAAATATAATGTGGAAAATTAGTAATATTATTTATAGAAGTTACTTTTAGGCTAGTTTAAATGCTCAAGACTGAAATAAAGAGACATGTAAGCTAAGAATGCAGGAAGGGTTGCTTCAGGAATACACTGGCTCTGGAACAGACTTTGATATCCAGTAACAACAGCTGAAGTTTTTATTGTATTCCACAGAAAAATATTTGACAAAATGCCCTAGAACCTCATGCTTTCATCAGCCAACTTTTTGGAGTATACACTGGGTAGACCCAAAGTCTACCAGCTATAAACTAGTCTCTCCTTCTCCTTTTCTTGATTTTGGTGACAGCTAATGAAATCTGAAATATCCTAAATGATAATACATCTGCCAGTTTACAGTCCTTACTTTCAGTAAGAAAGTTTTGAGAGACAAAGAAATCAAAGTCTTATCATCTTCAGGATACAGTAAATTGAAAGTGATGTAATTTGGAAATTGAAGTCTGTCATAATTAGCCAAGATCAATATCTTCTGCTTTCTGTCTGTAATCATTGTGCATTCAAAAGTAAAATCCTCAAATCTTCATTTGATGGAAAGTATCTGCCTTTGTGACAAGTTACTGGAAAACACAGAGCTAAGAATTTCAGTTACTTCAGCCTTTCTATATCTTTTTGAGAGAAAGACCTCAGTATTGACAGGAGGATAAGCTTGGAATCGAAGAGGTTGCCCATCAACTATAGCACAAGAACCATGCCAGTAGATCTCTAGTGCTCATAGGGTCAATGACATAAACTATAAGTTTATGTACAGCAGTGCACACCAGTTTGCTTAATATCCAGAGGCATTCAAACACTGGAGTCTTTCAAACACTTTGAAAAATGATCTACTTTGTTTTGTAAGTAGAAGAATGATATAGATGCTAGCTGTCAAATGACAGCAAATTACACATCCTCTTCCTTTTATACTATCATTTATCAGAATCAGGTTTTGTAATATGAAAAGTGGTTTAGATCAATAGCTAGAAATCTGCTTGTGTTGTATTGATTTCCTGAGAAGATTATATATGAAAATGACAAGCAGTTATGGCTGACACAGACCAATTTCCAATTGCCTAATGGATTTAACACTTTTTAGTTCTGTGAGTACAATAGACTATTCAAAGTACTTTAAATATTTTTATAGTATGTCCAGTGACAATAAGAATGCAATCTGGAGAGCTTAAACTCAAACCATCGGCATGAAAACATATTTTTTATCTTTTAAGCATCATTTAATAAACAGTTAGTAATTCTAATATATGTAGAAAGCAGACTTGTTTCCTGGTATTATATTTTTTAATTTCTGTGGCTAAACCACAGATACAGAAAGAAATCAACAAATAAATCAGTTCTATGGTAAACATGAGTTAAGTAATGGAAAAAATGTGACAGAGCGTAACTGAAGCTTCATTTATAAAGTATCTGAGCTCCATTTGTTCACCTCTTTCTTTCTATTAAAAAAACTGTATCCATTCACAGCTCACAGTAGTTGAATAAAATGCAGCGTTCAAACTGATTATGGGTATTTTTCTTCTAATTCTCTTTTCATTGCCAAGTGTTTATTTTCTATCCACTTGATATTACTTTATAAAAGGGATTATTTGAATTGAATCAACTGGAACATTCAATGTCACTGGGAGTGCTGGTGGAGGAGAGGCTGGACATGAGGAAGTAATGTGCTCTTGTAGGCCAGATTAGGTATGGAGCATATTTGTTAACCACACTATATTTGAGACAATGAATGCATAAACATTACAAAGTTCTCATGTCATTACTTGGTTTCTACTGGATTTTAATGAATAAGGTTTTAAGAGCCTGTCCACAAGCAATGAAAACGTATTACTATGTGAGTAATTTTCATGAATGGCAATGTCTTAAGAACAGCCCTGAGGGGAAGGAGGTATTTTTTGCTATATGTTATTGTTAATTTTGTGCCATAATTTTGTACATCTCTTAATAATGACATAATTTAACTTCTCAAACTTCCTGACACTGTTGGTGAGGAAGCCGGCTATCAGAGGTACCCCGCTGGACCTGCTGTTAGTGAACAGAGAAGGACTGGTGGGTAAAAGGATGGCTGGAGGTCATCTTGAACACAGCAATCAGAGAATGATAGTTTTCAATTCTTTGAGACGTAAGAAGCAGGCTCTGCAGAACTGCTACCTTGGAATTCCAGAGTACAGGCTTTTTACGTGTTTAGGAGACTTGTGAAGCAGTCCAGAATGGCAAAGGAGTCCAGGAAGGCTGGACAAATTTCAAGAAGGAAGTCTTCATGGTACAGGAGAAACTCCATGTGCGCAAAAGACTGGGCATCACAGAAGAAGACTGGCCTGGTTAAACAGAGGACTTTGGCTTGAACTCAGGAAAAAAAAAAAACGAACCAGTTTATTACCTTTTTATGAAGGGGCAGCCAACTCAGGAGAACTACAAGGTTTTCATGAGATTATGGAGGGTGAAGATTAGAAGTGCCAAAGCCCAATGAGGACTTAATCAAGCTCCTGCTGTAGAAGATTTGATGTTAAGAAAAATTTCTTCTCTAAAAGGGAGCCCTGGAACAGGCTGCCTAGAGAGGTGGTGGAGTCGCTATCCCTCAAGGCATTTAAAAGACCTGTGTATGTGACACTTAGGAACATGATTTTGTGGGGACCTTGGCAGTGCTGACTTAATGATTGGATTCAATGAGCTTAAAGGTCTTTTCCAATGTAAATGGTTCTATGATTATATAATTCCTTAGAAGTCCTAAAACGTCACAGTACATGAAAATGCAATAACATTTTTATTGTGGCGATATATTATAAAAAAATAAAAGTCTACCAATCAGCAGTTACAACAGTTGGCTATGCAAAAATGAAATAATTATTTCTTAACAGAATGAAATAATTATATAGTGTTTCAAAATTTATAGGTATTTATTCATACATTCTAGGCACTACATTTTACCTCACAGGAATCTCAGTTTATACACACACTTTTTAGTTAGCTTGTGTTGACACTTCACACACTAAAGACTTCACTCATCTCCTCTCTGCAGTACAGCACTGTAGAGCCATCGATGATATAGGATTGGGTACTAACACAAAACAGTAAAGGTTTTAATGAAACAGAGAACAATCACATCTGATTTTCTTTTGCTCCCCTCTAATGAGACATTTTAATTTTGCCATACCTAGTTGAACAGTATATATTTTTCTTTCATCGTGTCTGGCTTGGTAAACCACTTGATGGACTGGTATTTGTTATGTTCTAACAGCTTTCAAAAAGTATTTACTACTACTACCAAGCTATCCACAGGAAATTTCACTCTGGTGACGGGTTAACATTGGCCTTGGAGTCCATCAAGATGGCTTGACAGAATACTTCCTCAAAGAAACACATCGTATGGAGAAGGAAGATAAAGGCAGGAGAGCAAGTGCAAATAAATTAATGTATTTGTATCTTCCTATAAAGACTGTTATCATCACTGGAGCTGAGATCAGTCTACCTGCCTAAAACATCTTCTTCAGAGCTTGCACCTTTATTTACTGTACCTGAACTACTACTGAGGACAGGGTCTCCTTACCCCTAACATGGAAAACTTCTAACAAAGGCTTCTTCCGAAGCCATGGTGTAGCCACAGTGTTCAGTAACTCACAGCAGTCAAATGGAAGAACACCAAGGAAGTAGATAAAGGATATGTACTGCAAAATTAGAGTCGGTGCATTCTATAACTTTTTAATCTTTGAGTGTGTTTAAAATAATAAAAGGAGAATAAAAGAATGTGTAGGCACACCATTGTCTGCCAGCTATTCCTAGGAACATGTAGAAACCCACAGGATTCAGCTCCATAAATATGAACCAAAAACTTTTTAACTGATTATCTTACTAAGTGTGGAGTTAAGATGGAAGTTCTACATCTCTCAGCCTTTTCAGGTGCATGACAAGGACAATCAGAAGCTGGCTGAAATAATCTTTTGCTCTCTCCTTTGCTACTGGAATATTAATACTTATTATGTTTTATAAACTTGAACTGTTTAGATAACACTTCTAAATGCTGAGTTTCTCTTGTTATACTGCATGATTCTGGCCTGAAATTTACTGCATAGAGTTAGTGCACTTAGAAGGCTCCTGTCACCAAGATAACAGCAGTTTTACCACGTATTCATCACGTATTTCCACATAAGAAAATATTTAATTTATCAGTTTTTGTCAGACATCCTCTAATTTTACCAGACTGATTCCTGTGAGGTAGTGGCTGAAAGTAGAATAAATGGTTGTTACAATGATGTCTGACACAAGGCTTCTTTTTTTAATCTTTTTTTAATTTCCTTTTTTTTTTTCATTTCTTGTTGCACTGGACTACAGTAGTTATTTAAAAAAAATTCCTATCATACAATATATTTTCATATGGTTAGGCTCTAAAACATTTTTCAAAAACCTATAGAAGAGACTTCTTGGAAATGAAATTTTTTTTCCCTAGAACATTATATTATTTCATTTTGATGGAAAATATTTTTGTTTCCTTTTTTTGTGCAAATATTTTAATTTTGGTTTATATTTTTTCTTATACAAACTTGTTGATGATTCAAATTTAAAATAGAAACTCAAATTTAAATGCATACATTTCTAATGAAAATGTGTCTGTTTTATCAAAGAGTATACAAAATATGCAATAAAGTCAATGAAATAAAACGATTTATATCTGAGGAAGAAAGGCTTTTGAATATATTGTTCAATTTTTATTTATTCAGTTGAATAACATGTGGAACAATTTTTTCAGTAGTTGATGGGTCAGAGCAGCATCATGTAAGTAGTTATATATGGATGAAAGGACTGATGTAATTTGTGTTAAGATTTCACTTTTGTCTAGGCTGTTACTGTTACTGTTATCAATAGTATTAATCAAAAAAAACTCTGATGAGCTACAAATTATTTAAAAAGGCATGAATAGATTTTTCATTTATTATCTGTGAGAATCCACTCCCCATTTCCCATAACATGGGTTTTATCGATTGCTCTTTCTGACCCTTCGGGCCTGTTTATTTCTAACTGTAAAGTAAATCACCACAAATTGTATTGTATTGTATTGCAACAGCCCTAACCTTTCTTTGGTCTAATTTCCAGTCTGTCTCTTCTACCAAACACACAATTATAAAATTGTCCATTTTCTAGACATGTACCTTTTGATTTTTTTTATACCATTCTAAGTACACATTTTATTTCTGTATCTATTAGATGAAATAATAGTTATAAATATAAGCTTTGATTAAGCTTTTTAATTCTCAATGGGATTAGTAATTTTATTCCTTAAATAAGGTCAAAGGCAAAATGGACAAAACTGGGCTCATTTCAAATTCACAATTGTGCAATTTTCATAATAATTTAGCTACCCCAGCACTATTATCTTTTAAGTTATAGAAATAATTTCATCTAGTTGCATTTAAATCCAAGACTGAAAAACACTGAGTCTTCAGGTCAGGTAAAGCAAGTAAAAAACGAAAATGTTTAGAGCACAGATCCATCTCATCTATTCTTTATTTTCTCTAGATATAGCTGTTACAGAACAGACTGGTAATACTTGGTAATACAAATGGCAAGAGTTACGAAATTATTCTGTTGTAGGAGCTGTTTAAAGACATCAAAACTTCCTGAGAGATTAAGTGACCTCACTAAGAGTATTACTCCTAGGTATAGCGACACAGGAATTTTGGATGTTATAAATAAGCATCAGATACAGAAATACAGTTCACTGATTACATACTAAGTTCAGATTTCAATTCCCCCATCCTATCAAGACTCTTTCTTATTCCAAGAAATTCACTAATTCAGCACAGTTAACTCCAGGGAGCCACTCAGTAAAACAAATGTAATTGTCATATTTGTGACATTTCCAGAGGTATCTGAAACATTCACAGAAGTCTGAAAGACAAGACAGGACAGAGAAAGGCCTCTTGCGGCCAGAGAAATTATTCAAAACAACAGAAGCCCTCCTCATGCTTAGAGATTAAACACCTACTTCAAACTAGTCATTTAAGGTTTGCTTCAGTTTCCCAGTTTCCCACACACTCAGTGCCAGCAGAGAGGCCTTGCAATCACATTTGATCCAAAGTCAATATTCAGATGGATGGAGGATGTTGTATCTACAACCAGAAACACAGAATCACAGAATCATTAGGGTTAGAAGAGGCATCTGGAGATCATCCTGTCCAAAGGGTCACTTAGAGCAGAATGTGTCTAGGTGGATTTTTAGGGTTTCCAGAGAGGGAGACTCCACAAGCTCCTTGGGCAGCCTGGTCCAGTGCTCTCCTTCCCTCAATGTAAAGTTCTTCCTTGTGTTAAGGTGACATTAACCATTAACCACATTATTGTGGTTTTGTTTATGTCCATTGTTCCTGATCTTGTCATTGGAAACAGAGAAGAAGAGTCTGGCACCATCCTTTTGCCACCTAACTTTGAGACATTTATATGTATTGACAACATGCCCTATCAGTCTTCTCTTCTTTAGATTAGACAGGCCCAATTCCCTCAGCCTTTCCTCACAGGAGAGATACTGCAAACCCCTGATCATCTTTGTGGCCTCTGCTGGACCCTCTCCAGTAGCTCCTTGTGTCCTGTACTGAGGAGCCCAGAACGGGACACTCCAGAGGTGGCCTTACCAGGGTTGAGAAGAGGGATGGGACCAATTCCCTTGACCTGCTGGCAATGCTATTCCTAATGCATCCTAGGGTACTGCAGTCTCTCCTGGTCACAAGGGCAGACTCCTGGCTTGTGGTCAACTTGTAATCTGCCAAGGCTCCCAGGTCCTCCTCAGCAGAGCTGAGAAGTCTACACAGCAGCCTTCACTGGAGGTCTGAGCCACTGCCCAGCAGTGCTTCTCAGTGTCCCTTGCCATGCAGGCAGCCTAAACTGCTAACTGAAACTCATGGCTTAACTTGCCATGTGAATAAAAGTGCATGAAATGAATGCCATAATCCTTTTCCCTCCTTTGTGTTGACTATCTTACCCTCACAGAGTGATATAGCAAGAGATTCCCTAAAAATCTTAGAGCTGTGCAGTGATGAGTAGAGCATAAATACTTGTGTGGAGCTGTGCTCCTAAGTGAGAATGGGTGACAGATGCCACATCAAAATTTCTTTCAGGAAACAAAGAGGAACACTCAGCTATATGTATTTATGAGGTTTAGTGCTGAGGATGACTGTCTAAGCTAACAATATTAAAAAAAATGTTCTGTTACCGTTTGTCACTTTTAGATTTTTGCCTGGTACTTGTCTCAGAGGATCACTTAAATAATATAAATACATGAAGCTATTCACATTTCTCAAAGAAACTGGGGTACTTTTATGAGAAAGGGATATTTGACTATAACACTTGATTATGCTAATAAAGGCATAGTTGAATTTGCAGTGCAAATATGTATTCTCTCTCTCTTTCTTTAAAAATTTGATGAACTCATTACAACACATATATTAAGTGAACCCCAAAAGTTAACAGACAATAGCACATATCTTTCTTTGAAATCATGGTCTCCCTTTTCCTAAAGTTTTATGTGTAAAAAGAAGAAAAACAGTCTAACTTTCAATTGGTATAACTAGATTTATATTTTATAAGAATAATGGTGGTAGAAAGGATAGATACTGAAGCAATAAATAAGTCAGAGGTGTGAACTAACAGATATCAAGGGAAAACAAGCTGGAAGAATAAAATACCTGTACAGATATTGAGAACTACTACATCTGACAATTTTATTATCTGGTGAAGATGACATCTCCTCTGTGATATTCAGTAGCAGAAGACTACTAGACACAAGCAGTACAAGTTGAACTCAATATTCTGTAAAAATAAAAGTTGTTAGTGAAAGCACACACAGTGTATGCCTAACATGAAATGCAGACTTCATCAGCTACATAGAAACTTTGGTCCACATTGTAAATGAGGATGTGATGATTGGATTTTCATGGATAGTAGGTGGATTTAATCTCCTGTAATATTGAAGATTTACAGTGCAGGTAGCTACATCTGAGCCTGTGATCAATCATTTTTTAATTGTCCCAGGGACTACTGGGCCATTCTGAAGAGTGAATGCATACAGTGTGCATGTCAAGTGTGTGTTGTATAGATTTGCTCCCAATGTGATGCCCTAATTGCTACATCATAAACATAACCCTTTGGATCTAGGTCATATTGTAATGAGCAAGACAATGGGGGTACAGTGATGTAAGTAATGGAATTAATTTTATGTTTGCAATATTCATTCAAGGAATCTTTTTTTCTTTCCTCAGCTTTTATTCTCATAATTTTTTTATTCTGCGTCTTTCTTGCAGAAAAAGGATCCCACACATAATCACATACACATTTGTGTATTTATTTGACTAATTCAGAGACAAATAATTTCTGTCTCCTAATGTGAAACAATATTTTGATTCTCTATTATAAAATATGTGTTATTTACAGAAATTCCTCTGCAGCTGAATGCTTGGAGCTTCACCAGGAATTACTCATCAGCACATTACTGCAGTTTGAAAAGGAAATGGGTGGTATGGTTAGTAGCAGCCACCTAATTTGTGATGAAAAAATAGAGGGAAAATAATAATAATCTTTCTTAACTCTTCCAGTGGGAGCTACTACTTAATGTTTCTGTTAATTCGAATATCTCCTTCTACTTTCTCCCTCAATCTCTCTTCTCAGTCAAGCACCTCTGGTACTACAGTGGAGATAGATAAACACTGAGATACAACAGCAGAGAGGGTGAATAATGGCAGCTGCTCCAGACAGACTTTTTAAAATGGGATATACCAGAAAGGTGTTTGCTGAGGTGCAGATATTCTCAGAACTTGCACATAAAATAAAAATGTTATCATACCTTGTGGTTGGTCTATGTGTAAGATTGAGTAATCATTTTGAAGTAACCAGTTACAGAAATACTCTTCCTCTGATATTTCTAGGACAGCTTGAATTTACCCAATACCCCCAATTTATATCTTTTTTAGTTGTTTGGGAGATGGTTTTGGTTGAATTTTTTCCTCTTGTGAGGGGGGAAACTTTAACTTCTTTCACGCAGCCGTACACAAGTGAGTTGGATTTCATGAGTGGAAATTTTTCAAAATTAAGAGCAAAATTTATGGGGCAGTGAGAGGAACTAATAAAATTTATGAGACTGAAGACACACTGAAAGATCTTCTTAGGCGTACCTAATGAAGCAAAGATAGGACAATCTACAAATCCCCTAAACAAAACTCTGTAATGGAGCAGAAAAGAGAAGTTCTGCTAAACAAGAAGCTATTAAAAAGGAAGGTGGATACAAGGTAACTGGTAGAAATTTGGCTATGGATGGGAAGTCTAAAGGAAACGTTTTTACTTTTTATTTTTGTCAGCAAAAAAAGTATCAGGAGTTTTATGATCTCAGTACAAAAAAGAAAAAGATAACAAATATTAAACTCCATGAAAAATCAATGCAGTGTAATTATATTTTAGAATACTTAAAGACAAAGCTTAAAGTCCTACATAGACTGATACTGTGTAGATCCATAGTCACAGTCTGAAAAGACCGAAATATTCAAGAAAGGCAAACATGAAAATGCATTAAGGAAAAATAAATGAAAGAATAAGCATTAAGACCCTAACTGTCTCACACAGTAATGTATTCTGCCTCTTTAAAAATTGTAAAAATTCTAGAATGAATGAGAACCAAAAATTAGAAATTGAGGAGGAAAAAAGAATAAAATCCCCCCACAACCTCTAACTACCAATGTAGATCAGTGAATTTTTGTTTGCTAAAGGTGAAAAAAAATAAGAGAAACTCACCAATGTTTCTGCCAAAAATATATATATATTTTAATTTGGAGATAGAAGAATTTGTTTCTATGGTTGCAAATATAGAGGCTTTTGTGTAAAAAAATAGTAAAAATATGTATATTTACGAAATGGTTTTTAGATTCACTTTGAGATTAGGCAAAATAATCCAAAGGAATATCTCAGGAATTTCAGTGGATGCTCCAGCATTATATATAGAAAGAGATGTAAGATATCATTCTTGTACAGCTTGATAGGCTCAGTAGATTCTGTATGTATTTTCTCTTATTTCACACAGCTCTGGGTAGTGTTAAGCTGTAGGCCTAATTTTCTTCAGGATAAGGAAACTTGTTCCCTACTATGCAGGGATATTTCTCCCCACAAAATGACAGTGGCATAGCCTCCAGCGTTATATGTCTTTTCTTTCAATGATACATGCATTTGTAAAATATGTAATACTTAATTTCTAATTTAAGATACAAAAAGAGAACCTTGATACTACTTATTTTTTCCTTTCAAACACTCAGTCTATCTGGAGAAAGATAAATATGGTGTCCATTTTCTTAATAGCATTTATAATCATGACTTCAATGCCTGTAGGTCTTGAGATGCCTAACAATATATAACTAAAACTACAAGGCAAATGATGACATGACTCATTGAATTTCAGAGCCCATAAAAAATGTACAGAAAAAGCCCAACCACTACTATGAAAGTATATAAACTATTCAGTGAAGAAATTTTTTAATCTTTTTATCATTAGCAGTGTTTCATTACCAATTGACAAGACCTTTAAGCACCTTAAAGGTCATCTACTTACAACCTCCCTGCCATGGACAGGGGCACTTTCTACAAGACCAGATTGGTCAAAGCCTTAATCCCATCAAGCCTTGAGCACTTCCAGTAATGGGTTATCCATAACTTCCCTGGACAACCTGTTCTAGCACCTTACCACCCTGACAGTAAAGGCTTTTTTCCTAACAAGTTATCTGAATCTACTCTCTTTCAGTTTGAAGCCAGTTCCCTTTGTCCTATCAATCTTAAAAAAACACGCTCTTAAAAAAAAAACATGCTCTTAAAAAAAAAGTTCCTCTCCATCTTTCTCGTAGGTCGTTTTAGGTTCTGGAAGGTGCTCTAAGATCTCACTGGAGCCCTCTCTTCCCCTGTCTGTACAACCCCAACCATCTCAGTCTGTCTTCATAGGAGAGATGCTTCAGCACTCTGCTCATCTTTGTGGCCTTTCTAGACCCGCTCTAACATGTCCTTCTCATGCTGGGGGCTCCAGAGCTGGATGCAGGACTCCAGGTGGGGTTTCACCAGAGCAAAGGAGCGGAATCACCTCCCTCAGTCTGCTGGCCATGGTGCTTTGGATGCAGCCCAGAACATGGTTGGTTTTCTGCACTGAAAACACACATTGATGGGTTGTGTCGAGCTTCTTGTCAACCAACACCTACAAGTCTTTCTCATCAGAGTCTCTCTCAATCCATTTTCCATCCAGCCTCTATGCCTGGATTACCCCAGCTCATGTACAGGACCTTATAATGCTATAAAGATAAATCCTTGCATAATTTACACAGTGTAGTAGAATTATTGCAATGAAATGGGTTGCTCCACTCAGCTGGTTTTTGCTGGGACAGAATTTGTTTTCTTCATGGTAACCAGGAATGGGCTCTCTTCTGGATTTTTGATGGAAACTGTTGAAACAGAAGTGTTTTCATTACTGCTGAGCAGTGCTTACGCAGTATCAAGGCCTTTTCTGCTTCTCACTCTACCAGTGAGGGGGCTGTGGGTGCACAGGGAGCTGCAAGTGGACACAGCCAGGACAGTTGACTCCAAATGACCAGAGGGATATCCAGTACCATATGGCATCATGCTCAGCATATAAGTCTGGGAGAAGGAGGAGGAAGGTGGGACTGTTAAGAGTGATGGTATTTGCTTCCCAAGATGCTGCTATATGTGGTGGACTCTGGTGAGGATCCATCTGCCCATGGGGAACAGTGAGTAAATCGCTTGGGTCTTTTTGCTGGCATGAACAGGTTTTTTTTGCTTTACCTATTAAATCAAATTTATGTCAGCCCACAACTTTTCTCACTTTCAGTCTTCTGATTCTCTCCTCACACCACTAGGGGTGAACAACTGAGCAACTGTGTGGGGCTCATCTGACAGCCAGGGTTAGGTTAAATCACAAGGTTCACCTCTGAGAATTTTTCAGCATATATTTTTTCCCCCCAGTTTATTGGTTATGAAATGTCTCTCTTTAAGAGTTTGTTACTATAACTGTGTCAAATTCAAATTTTGATAGCTACATTCTCTTTACAGATATTAGTAGTAGGTTTAATTTAAACAAAGTATCCTTTTTCTGTTATTCTCTTACTTCAAGTCACATCTTCTATTGCTAATCAGCTGATATGTTCAACTAGAAAACTAGTTGTGAAAAACTACATGGATGAACTTGACATTGCTTTTTTAATGAAAATATTTATGGAATATACTTATTTAGTAATTTCATAATACTGTACAAACATTTAATTAACTTCAGAGTGTTACTTTGCTAGTAAATGAGTACTATTATTATTCTAGATAACAGTCATTGAGGTCAGAAATCTGCATAATGGTGATGACAGTTTCCCACTCCCACAGCTTATTTTCATTCTTGAAGTTTAATCTTGAATAATTAGTTTCTAAACCTGAAAAATGGACATTTCTAAAAAAGAACATATGCAAATAGAACAAGAGGGTCTATTACAATTTAAATTATAAAATATTAGGTTTAAAATATACTAATGCACAAAAATAATCAGCCATCAGCATCAATAGTACAACAGTTGTGCATAATCATTTCTCTGCATTAGGTGATTGGGCTATGTTAGTGTTTTCTGGCATGCTTTCTTTTGCATATAAATGTTAAAATAAATTGAATTTCCAAGTGGAAGGGAAAGAATTCCCAAAGGGGTTGGGTTTATTGTGCTGCTTGTTTGTTTTCCTTTCTAGGAGGACTTGAGTACTTCAAGATTCAAGAAGAATCTGTTTTTTTCCTATAGAACTTAGTTCAGGATTTTTGATCGTTAGGCTTGAATTTATTACCCATTTATGCACATGACACTTTTACTAAAAGATAGAACAAGTGTTTTATAGCTTCCTAGTTCCTTTCCTCCCTTTTAAATGTCTGGGGGTGTTATGCTTCCAACATCTCAGGGAATCAAGCCCAGAGTTTTTAGGGGAAAGAAAGGAGGCTGCTGCCTTCTGCTCTTACTTCAATACATTTTATTACGGGGCAAATCTCAAACTCCCACAAAGATAGGTATATTTTGCTGATTGAGGATTTTTTCCTCCTGTTTTCTTCCTTTTTCTTCTTCCTTGACCCCTGCCCCTCCCTTTTTTATTTTAAGTATACAATCAGTCCTTACTAGTTTAGTGACCTGTGCAGAGCACAGAGCTAACAGTAATAATATACCATTCTGAGATTAATGTTGTTATTCTTGTGACAAAGGGACATCAAAAGCCATACAAAAATACTCAGAGTGACAGGTGGCATTTGCTTTGTTACTGTGCTTTTGCACATGTCTGTGACATCTCTTCACAGACACAGTGGGGCTTTGATTCCTTCATGTTTTGTATTCATGCACTTTCCACAGTGCTGCTATGGATCTACAGTATGCTAAGAATTGCAGAAATTCAAAGCATGCATGTAAAGGGATAAATGATAAATTGTTGATGGGGAAAAAATGTCTGTGGTCAAGCATGGGAAATAATCCATGAGAAATTTGTATTCCAGAGAGAGTAAGAACTCCCATGGGGAACATAAATGATCACTATTGTTTGTCCTAAAATTTTCAACCATTTCAGAGAGGTTTCCTACTAATACTAATCTTAAAAATAGTTGTTCATTAACAAAGGCCAAAAATGCACCCTCTCATAGCTGGGTAGTATATTTTAATCCTGTAAGTGTCATTGTGCCACTCTCTGGTTCAGCACTGGTTTCCCAGTTTAGTATTCAGAGAGCTAATTCATTTTGTTGCTGGCAGCAGTGCATTAATGATCAAGCTACGACAATGAACACTGTCTGCATAACAAATGTGTCTTTCTCAAGCTGCAGTAAATACAAAGTGATTAACATGAAATAACTGCTCCAGCAAACTGCTCCTCAGCTTTTAAATAGATACTAGTGTTATTATTTAACCCTGCATTTGTCAGATATATTTTGAATGGCCTTGTTTTCATTTATTTTTTGGAGGAAGGGCAATTGCTACCTTGGAGCTTTATTTCACAGAGTGCATTCTCTTGGAGATCTGCTGCTAGCGTACTGGATACAAATGGTTATTAATACTCTGTTCCCTGCTTCTGACATTTACTAAGGCAGAAGTATCAAACAGAACTAAATCACATCATGCTCCTTCCAGCTATCTTAATCCTGCCATCCTATCGGAGATAATGAAAATAAGGTCTGAGCAGGTTAATGTTGCAGTTGTTAATAACCTTTAAATCTAAAAGAACCCAAGGTGAAGTTGATTTGAATCCCAAGCCAGATAGGAAAGTACAAAGACAGAAGATGGTGAACAAGAAGAATCAAACTGAAGTTGCTCTCCTCTCACAGCTCCACCCACATTTTTTTATTCTTAATCCAGGCGTAATGAAAAATCTGAACAATGTCACTGTCTTATGAAAAGATGTGATTATTCTATTCTTAGAAGAAGTAAGACAGAGACAGACAGAGATGGAGACAGTTGATTTGACAGTCAGTGTCCCTTATCCTTGTTGCCACTCAATCCCTGTTGGGGGAGCCCCTACCTGAAATGTTACATGGAAAACAGAAAAGCATAGCACCCTCCATGAAACACTTTGAAATTGTTCTCTTGTCATCCAGACAATCCTCTAAAGCCATGCTGTTCACATTCCTGCTGTCATTCACTCCATCTCATGATAATGTGCCAGTAGCATTTCTTTCTACTTCGCAACAGTCTTTCAGAGACAGAGTTTTATTAGAAAATGTTATATAAGTGAGCTCAAGTATTCCTTTTATTCTTTTTCCCTGCTAAACCACTGTTATAAGGACTAGAAATTTTTTCCTTTTACATTGTATATGTGGTGCTTTTTCTATCAGTTTATAGAAACGGAATGGTTGCATTCTGGAAATACGTGTCTTTACTGTTCTATGAAGGCCATTAAAATGTTTATCTCAGTGAAAAATAAATAGCATCATGGCAATGTCATGCATATTCAAGAGTAATAAAGAAGGAAAATCAGAAGACAAAATTTTGGTTTCCTCAGGGAAATCGCAAAAACTATTAACAATATGTTGGGACTTTTTGAAGACGTGCTGATCCACTTACCAGAAGTATCGAGTAAAATTTAGAGGAAGGGGGGAAACAAAGAAATATCTTCACAGTCTGCTTAAAACTTTGAAAACCATTATTTTTTCATTCATTAAGCACAAGTCAGGTTCATGAGAGCTTTAAATCAAAGAAAAATAATACCCTCTTTTCATAAGAATGTGCATGTGTTATTAAAAAGGAAAAAGGTTTTGGGAAACAACTTCGCTTGGAGCAGGATGCATATGGACTTGTGACTACAACACAACCTACCAAAGCCCATGAGTACTGGAGGAGGAAATGGCTGGTAAATAGGCAAAACAAATTTCCTGAAATATTCCCTTGACAATCAGAAGCTCAAAAGTAATCACATTTGAATAGGTTGAGATCAACAGAGAAGTGCTGGTTCAGAGACAAAAAGATTCCTGTAATTACAGCCCTCATCTTCCATTTTGGTAAGCTAGGATAGTTTGAAAATAGCATCCAGGTAAGGTAAGATGAGGTGTGCCTGCTGTGCTCAACAGAGGATGATCTGGAATACCTACAACCAAAAGACCTGCTGGCATTTAAGTATTCACAAAAGAAGTAACATCTTCAATTTCCCATTTTTGCACTATGTTAGGTGTGAAATGAACCGGCAGAAGCACTTACTCCCTGCTACTTTACTCTCTGCTATTTTCTACTCCACACACTAAAGCTGGTGCCCTGACATAGCAAAGCTAGGTTCAGGAAGCCTGAGAACACATAGGCATCTGGCCCATGGGCCCTGCTAATATTTGTGCCTGCTGTTTTAAGATTATGACTACTGAAATTTTAGTTGGTTGAATCAGATTCATGTTGAGATCATTTAGCTAAGATTTTTTTCCTTTTGCTTTGCCTAAACTAAGGGTTATATGCCAAGCTTTAAATGACATACCACTAATGAAAATCCTGTGATAATGAAAAATATAGCTTTTGAATTAATGAAAATTATAAAAAATAGCACCAGATTATGAAATCAAATAAAAACCACAGGGCCCAAACTCACAGCTCTCATCAGTAAAACCAATTTGAAGTGATTTCTGAATTAAAAGAAATAACCAACTCCCCAACAAACTGAATTATTGAATGAATCAACAATTTAAAATTATGAAAGAAGTTTTGATTGCCATGTGCTGACTATGAAGATATCAAGTCAACATCAGTTTTCAGAGAAAGTGTTTAGCAACAAACTGCTGTGAGGCCAACAGTCACCGTTTCTGCAGGGCTTTATTGCCAGAGGTGTGGAAATTCTGATGAAATTAAGGCACATTAATTAATTGAATGAATGAAGCCATACAGAAAAAAAAGAATCTTGAATATTTTACAGAGTCCAGTTAAATTTTTATATTAATAAGGTAACCATTAATCTCTGGCTAAACTATTTGGACAGTTAGTATGCAGTCAGAAAACCAACTCTCACACTAAGGAAACTTGGTAAGAAATGTACCCCTGCACTGTGTGCATTCTTGCAAGGTATCTGGCAGCATTATTTATGGTAAGATCATTAAAGAAAAGATGGTGGTAGTGATTGGAATTTTTAAGAAAACTTCTGATGTAGCCCTAGTTCGTGCCTGAGATGTTTTAGTGTTCTGAAATTCTTTTCCCAGGGAATTTTCTGTAAACCAGAGATATGTTTTTCTAACTGTAACTTTGTTTACATTCTTTCCCTAGGAGGGACTTCTTCTTGATGTCCCTCTGGTTTGACCCATGTGATTGAAGAAGTTTGTCTTTGTTTCACCAATCAAATTGCTCTGTGTAGAATAGTATAAAAGGGAAGAGATTCCCAGAAATAAGGACAGTCATTTTCAGCCTTCCAAAGTCATAGTCTATGTCGCTGTGGTTTACAACAACGTCACTTCTATGTTACTTCCATTTTCTGTATATATATATATATATATATATATATATATATATGCATGTATAAGGTATGTGTGTGTAAAGTTAGAATTTGTTTAGTTTTGGTAATAAGTTGATGATATGGGGATATAGGTGGAATGATCTAAGGTGAATTTATGATGCTTGTATCCCCAACTGTCTGTTCTGTTTGTGCTGTATATTAGGTTCTGTACCTTTAAAATGGTTCTGGGAGCAAAAGGAGAGAAAGAAGCAGTGTGCAGTTTGTTTTGAGAAAACTGCCTGATCCCACACGGCCTGGCTGCGGCGTTCATCTGAGGCACGAACAGCAGTGGGACAGCCATCTCCTGTGCTTTTAGTTTAGTTTTAGCTAGCTGAGGCAGAGAAGTTCCCTGGACTGTTTTTTTTCCTTTTCCCTGGGACTGTTTAAATCGGCTCTGGACTGACAAACCCAGAGGAGCAGCGAGGGCTGGCACCTGCGGCCCGCTGGGCCTGGAGCTGCGGAGGGAGTGGGGCTGGTGAGAGACTGAGGGAGCTGAGCTGCACCCACGGCAGGGATGTCTCTGTTTGCCATCTCTCTGCAGAGCGGCCAGAGGTTTTATTGTTTCATATTATTCATTGTTTGTTCTTGTGGGCATCTTGTTTGTTAAATAAATAGTTTTTTCCACTTTTCTCCGAGGAAGATTTTTTTCTGGATTAGCTGGGGAAAGGAGTCGTTTGGGTTTGCTTTCCAGAGGAACCTCCGTTGGAGATTTCCTCCCAAATTTGCCCTAAACCAGGACTGATACATTTTTATACCCCACATTAAGCACCAATAAAAAGGTATCTGTCCTAGTTTAAAAAAAATTGAAATCTCAAAAAAAAAGTTCCTTTGAAAAACAAAGCCAATAAACTCCTTTCCCCAGCCAGTGCAAAAAAACCAACAAAAACCAACAACAACAAAAAACGTCCTCAAAAAAAGTAAAAATCCCCTATTTATTTAACAAACAAAATGCCCACAAGCATAAAAAATGAATGCTATAAAACAATAAAACTTCTTGCTGCTATGAAAAAAATAGCAAAACTAAAAAAGTCCTTGCTGCAAGTGTAACTTAACTCACTCAGTCTCTTATCCATCCCAGTGTCTCCAAGAGTCCAAGCCCCAGAAAACCACAGTTGTGAATCCTCAGTGCTCCTCTGGATTTTTTCAGTCCAGAGCAAATTTAAACAGTTCCAAAAAAACCAAAAAACCCCAAAAAACCCCACAACTTCTCTACTTCAGCTAGATAAAACTAACCAAAAGCACAAATAATCTGTGTCATCGCTGTCTGTGCCTCAAAGAAACAACTGCCAAAGCAAAAATACTTAAAAATCAAGCAGTTTTCTCAAAACATACTGCGTGCTGCTTCTTTCTCCCCTTTCACTCCCAAAACCAGTTTTAAAAATAAAAACCTTAATATACAACACAATGTTGTCTAGATTTTTGCTGTTTTCCTCTATCTCTTTAAGAAGTTTTTCTAAAGTTCTATTTCAGCCTTCTGTGTTTACCTTTTGCAATAGAGTCAGACATGATTTTACATAAATATTTTTTTTTGTTATTGTAACATCTAACCATGTTTACATTCTTCTCATAAGGAGGAGACTGTTGATGGACTGTTGGGTTGACCAGTGTGGTTGAAGAGGAAGATTTTCTTCTTCCAATCCATGGTCACTGCTGAAATTCTATAAATGTTGAAGTGTGCAAATAAACTTCCCTTTTTTCTGCCTTAGACATCTCAGTGTGTGGGTGTCATTTCTTTGTGTCATGTGCAACAACACAAACAGAATAAACAATTAAAAATATAAGCCTCATAAAGTCACCCTAAAGCAGTCTCCATTTCGAGTCTTCCTTTGTCTGCTCTAACTTTTCACTGGAGCGATATTAAGTCATAAAAGGTTTTATTGACACATGCTTTGTGGCTAGTCAAGCAGGAAAAACATCTGTGTACCGGGGCTGAGGTAAAGACTTTTAAACATAATTAATTTTACTTCTAGATCTTGGCCTGTTTTTCTTTTCTAACTTGCTTTACTCATACAGTTCTTTTTTTTCTCATTTTTTCTTCTTTTCCACTTGTTCACAGAAGACAAAGTGATAACATCAGACAGGTCAGAGTTGAATAGTTTAGGCCTTGTGTTGGTGCTATCATATACTCTCTCAAACCATTTAATCTTATACTGCAAACACCTTTCTCATCCAGGTTCTATCTTTTACAAGTCTCCTACATTTATATTACTGGTTTGGTTTTTCCCAATTTTGATAAAAAACTCCATGTTATGTAGATTCCCTTTTCACCTTTATTGTCAGCTAAATTATATTTTACATTATTTATCAATAGGAAAAAAAAAGTTTAAAGTCAAAACTCATACTGTATACTATAAAATTGCATTGTGTCCTAATAAAATTTATGTTGGCTGGATGCCAAATTGTGCTCTGTTTATCTAGGTCTGTGGTCTGTGGTAAGCTACATAATATTTGGGGATAGCGGAGTTTTGAACAGTTTTGGCAAACACTGAAACACAGATAAGAAGCATCAAGGAAGAAAACAGTGCTGGAGCACCACATGAAGGTTGCATTAGTAGAGTTGTGATAAATTGACAGTTTACTGCTTGGTCTTTTATTCATGTGCTATCACTGGGGACCATCGTGCTGCTGAAGTAAACATCATGGATGGAAGAAACACACGGAGCGCACTGCTCTGCTATGAGCAGGGGATGATTTGGGAACTTATCAGCATATTCTTAGTGCTTTTCCTTCAGTAGTGCCAGGCAATGATTTTTGCCCAAACATGGTTGCAGGTTCTTACTATCTTGCTTATACTTCTTCTCACTTGCAATGCTAAAAACAGGGAAATCCAGAACAATACCATGTCTTTAGTAGTATGAAATTTTAGTAATAAGAATAGTTGTCATACGATATGATGCATCACACCAGGAATATTGATTAATATGGAAAATCTTGTGCCAAAAATTTAGTTTAAACTATTCGTTCATGGAAATGTTAAAAGGCAGAAACTCTTCTGTAAAAACATATGATAGCAATTGTGATTTAAGTGTCCATATTTTACCCTATTCTTAGAAGAAGAGGTATCTGTTTACTTCAGTAACAAAAGACAGTCTTTCTTCTGAATTTGTAACAGAGAGTTCTTTATAATAAGTCTAAAAAGATTTTGAGTAGCAAAAAGGTGCTGAAGTTATTGTATGGGTCTTTTCAGTTTTTTTCCTAGATAAAATATACATGTGAATCATATTATCAATGATAAAAATAGGAAAGAATGAAAATAAAATTTAAAAAAAGATAACACTTCCCTCTCCCCAGTAAAACTTCCACTGGTTGTGGGTTGCATTTTTTTTGTTTTACTTTGTTGTATTCTTACTATTTCTACTTAGCCACATAGGGTAGAGTGAAATGAAGCTCCTGACAACCTGTTTTCATGCCTCTTGATACTGTAGTGATGAAGAGCTGTTGGATTCCCACTGGTTACCCCTGTGGATTAATGAAGGGCAAGACAAAAACTGTAGAGCTGCCATGCAGAATGACCTTACCTGATAAGACTGTTCTGCCTTCACTGCAGTAGGTGAGAAGGGCAGGCTGTATGCAGCAGGCTGGTCTTTCCGTACCTTAATGAGAAAAATTGACCTGTTTATCCACCAGCTGTCTTCTTTGTTTTTGATTCAAATAATTTTTAGAATACCTTTTCTGAACTTAAATGTTGTATTAAAGCTGAATCCTCCAAAGAATGGCTATTATCAGCGAAATCTGGTGGATTTGTACAAACTATGGGAAAACACTTGCTAATAAAAGCATTTATAAAACAATAATAATCACAGACCATTTCAACAGACATAGTATACTGACTTAATTTACTGACTTAATTTATATGATATGAGTGAACAAGAGCTCTTTTTTCCCACCTACTAAACTGCTTTTTTATTTTCTCTTATAAGCATTTTGTATAGCTTAGCTTTGCTTTTTATTTTTCTGTTGCATGTTTAAGGTATATTTGGAGGAAAAGATAAAAGAGGAACACCTTCAAATTACAGCTGGGGTAGGGGGAGGGTTTCATGTAGGAAATAAACATTTCAATAACATGATTATGCTTGGCTTCCATCTCAGTCTAAAAAATAAGTATTTTCTAGTGCCTGTAATAGAAAGAAAACCTGTATCTATCAGGCTGTACAAGAAAATGAAAGTATTGTTTAAGGTTACTGTATCAAACACTGAAGAATTAGAAAATGCAAAAGTAAAGGTGGAATGAACAATTCATTTAGAATCAAGGTAAATGGAACAATTACCCATTTCACTGCTCTTTTTTTTGGTTTTCTCAGTTCTTTTGTGCAGTTGAAATTTCTCCCCAGATGCTCTTCTCAGCATCCAATTCCTCATTCAGCCATTAATCTCCTGCTGCTCCTTGATTTTCCTTACTTGCTTCCAAATCACAGAAACATAGCAACCCTTCTGTCCCCCAGTTCTGTGTCATGCTCAGACTTTCACTCTCCCCATCAACCAGGTTGTCAATTAACAGATCAAAACCTACTAACACCAATATTCATCTCTAAGGGATGTCACTGTTAATCATCCATCACTAGGACTTTGCACTGTTCATCACAACCTTTTCCCTCTGATTATCCATCTGGCTTTCAATTCACCTTTTGGCTAGCTTGTCCAGTTCATATGTCTGCTAAAGTGCTATGGGAAACCATATAGAAGGCTTCACTAAACTCCAGGTAAACAACACACAGCTCTCCCTTGGTCCTCAGTGCATCATCTAACAGCAAAAACATAGTAAGTTTTGTCAGGCACTACTTCCTCAACATAAAACCATGTTGGCCAATCCCAGTCATGTCCTTGCCTTTCCTAAGGCTGGCAACCACTTAGAGCATTAGTTGCTCCATCATCTTCTCATGCATTCAGGTGAGGCTGAGCAGTCTATTTCCCTAGATGCCCCCTTCTACCCTTCTTTGAAATGAGTGGGAGCTTTTCCTTCTTCTCATTTTCAGGAATCTCCCCCAGTCACCATGATTTTTCAGGTAATAGATAGTGGCTTCACAGTGACATTGGCCACATCCCCCAGCATCCTTGGATGCACCCATTTGATCCCATGGACTTGAGTATTCCCAGAAATCTAAAGTGTTCCCTCATTCCATCTTACATTACTCTCTGTAATTCTTGTTCCTATGCACTACCACTAGACCTGTGAGCAAACTTTCACCTTACCAATGAAAACTAAGGCAAAACAGGCAGTGAGAATCTGTCTCAGTTTTTTAAGTCTTTTCTTGGCTGCCATTTTTTCTTTTTGCCCTTCACACCTCTTACTGCTTTTAACAACACCTGAGCTTTGGCTTCCTTAACTTCTGTATTTTTGCAGAGAGCATTTAACATCACAAAGTAACTTCCAGAAGCATATCAGACTTTTTCCAGAACCCTACACTCTCAGACAAAAGTCACTATTAAAGCCTTAATTTGCAGATGGCCGATTCAACCCTCAACATCCACAGACAAACTATCTTTTACCGTACATACAACACAATTATTTGCTGTAGGCCATTTCCACAGCCACTTTAACCTCTCTCCTACTCCAGACACAGCTTTCAGCTTCTACAAATTATCTGAAATTTTGATTTTTTTGATATAATGTTTTAAGCAATTATATTTCAGTCCATAGTTTGCTTATTAATTGTGTGCTGAGGGTAGTGCTTTTAGTAGTATACTATAATTCACTGATCTTTGTGTAGCAGCACATAATTCCCATCTACTATGATGTTTCAGACATCCTAGTGCTTGGCAGAAATCAGTCTTGACAGCTCCCTCAGACTCTGGGACTATGTGTAGCATCAGCATTCACAAGGCAGTTAAGTTCAGTTAGCAGGTAGTGATATATGTCAGTATTGCCATACTTGCTCCACATGATCAGTAAGGACAGCCCAAGTCTCTCAGACTAATTCACTTACCACTTTGTCATTTCTACAGTACACTTCGTCACATATGTAGCTGTTGTTTAAAACTGTTGTGAATCAGCAAGCACTCTCTTCCTCTGGAGTGGGGTCCACAAAACGAGTTTCCAATAAAAATCTGAAAACAGCACTGCCAAACACATTTGTTTAGTCTCTTAGCAAAACTCCATTAGACCAGAGCAAGGTGGGTAGTCAAAGACAGTTTTCATGGAAACATTAAAAAACATTTGGATATTATAGTAAAGGTTGAACAGATAAGGATTGATGGGATCTATACTTATGTCTATAATATATAAGGGATTAGATATAATAATCCCATATAAATTAGATTATATATGCAATTACACGTTTGTATATAGATGTTTTATATATAGATGTTATATATATGTTTTATATAGATATAAACATAAAAGTATATAAAAATATACATATATAAATATATATATATTTAAAAATATATATTCTATAGTTTTGGTGTAAGTGTCCAGACACTGGTGTCAGAGTGGTGTCTGTGAGGATGAGGCCAGGAGCTGCCCTGAGCAGGACACAGCAGATTCCATCTGGCTCCAACAGACTGAAGATGGTGATGCCTCTGTAGAAATATACCTAAGAAATAGCACAACACCACAAAGTAAAAAAATGTGAGGGAAAAATCTGTTAGACAGCCCTGCAAATACCAAGGAGAAAGGAAAAAAGGGATTAGGTGCTCCAGGGGCTCCAGAAGAGAAAGGACTGCATGAGAGCAGATACCCATACTGTAGCCTATGGAGGATTCCATGCTGGCACAGGTGAATGTACCCTGAAGCAGCTGCAATCCATGGGAAGAGCTGCAGACATTAGAATCAAATTCCTGGGGTTCACCAGTCAGCACTGTCTACATAATCCTCACTGGACTTCATCAGACCCTTGGGCTGTTGGCTTCTCAGGAAGAATGCCACAGCATTTGAGTGGTGAGAGCAATCCACATGGCCATGCTGGTGAGTCTCAGTAAACACAATGGGCCTCTATAGATGATGAGTACGTACCATATACAATTCGATCTATGTCGTTTATAGAGATGAAGCATTTTTATCCAAAGCTTTTTTTGTCACCTTCTTTTTCTCTTCTTTCCACAAAAGACCACAACGTTTCTTTCCAAAATCAGTCATGATCTAACTCATTCAGAGGCATATGCCAATGGATCTGGTCCTTTAGAGAACAGGCCTTTGTCATACTGAAAATCAGTGACATTGCCTCCAGACATTTGGGACAACCTTGGAGTATCTCTGAAGAATTTAACATAATTTTTATAGAAAAGTGAATTCTGTGTGCCAAGGGAAAGGTAGAAAGCTGCAGTAGCATGGACATATGTCCCAGTGTTGGCCCTAACATGTTGGGTAAAAGGACACTTCTGACTATGCCAAGACATAGAATTATGACTGCAAATCTCTTCTAGGACAGGAACTCCTGCTGCACTGTTAATTCTGAGGGCGACGTGTAGGGATACATTACTTTCTTGGCAGCACTACAGAGGCAATCTGGACATGTTCTGTGAGAGATAGAAAGATAGATAAGACTGGAAAATGGAATAGTTACTGCCTTACATTTTCAATAGCATCTGGCTTGAACAAAAAGCTCATAATATTCAAGTTCATTGAGCTTCAGGCTGACCAAATGGAACTGTTCCTGGCACTTAAGAAAGAGCTCAGCATCACCAATCACATCACAGCATCTTTTTCCTGCGTAAACATGTTAGCAGGAAGTGTGGAGTTAAATTTTATCGTATTGTGAGGTTTTGGAAAATTGTCCTGCTCTCTTTGTTTGCTATGCATTTTCATATTTTTCAGTCAATTTTTCTGTCATATTGCATGGTGAAGTAACTAGCATTGTCTAATTGATGTCATGGGAAATCTAAGGATTCGTGTTCTAAAGAAGACTTACAAACAGCCCTACGATTTTGGATTAGAAATTCTGGGTAATAGATGAAGACAGGCAGAGTGGTAGTGGTTACCTGGGGGAGCCCTGATCATTTACTCCTTTCCAGACATGAGAGACTGCAGCCTGTCTTCTTGCTCCCCTCTTCTGTCCTCTTTTTTCCATCCACTATGGGCTAAGTAGAGCTTAAGAGTGGGCATGTGGCTGTGATCTTAGCTACATTATTTTTAAGAGATCCATATGGCTTTTCCCTACTTATTCCCATTTTACAGAGATGAAATCCCTGATTTTTTCAGTTCTTCTGAAGAACTACACCAAATTTTTCTGTTTGTACTATAGCTTGTTAACAAATAGAAGTTTTGGTCTTATTTGACACATGCTATAATAAATTGTTGGTTTTTTCCTCATCTTACATCCATAAGAAACCTAGAAACTTGTGGCTGATTTTTTCAGAAATTAATGTAGATATAACAACATCCACATTTCTTACTATAAGTCATGAGGTAGAGGTCTTTATTGAAATCAGTAGGAATTCTACATAAAAGAGGATGTTTTACCACATGCCTTAATTATCAAAGTGGGGAAGATACATTTTTTCTTTTCAGTTTTTTCATAAATATAAATTACAGTTTCATATGACTTTTTTCTGGACTGATATTAATGTTACAGAATTCCATATAATTTTTTTTTATCTAAAATAATTTATCTAATTTTAATCTTTCATCACATATTTGTAGGGTATTGAAATGTGGTCAGATGGAAAATAATAATTTATTTACTTACTGTAGCTTAGGAGAGAGTGTCAGACTATCAACTACTACAATAAAAGTACTAGATTCCATAGCTAATTTAATACTGTCCTGTGGCTTCCTTAAGAAGAAGGTATGCATACAAAAATATTATGCTTTTCCAACTGACTTTATATGCCAAATTTGTAGTGCTGCTAATGATGTAAATAAAAGGAAAACAAATCCCTGCTGGATCCTAGTTTGTTTGCTGATATGAGAGGTCTTATTAAAAGAATGAATTTTGTGTACAGGCATTTCACAACATTTTGAAAACAAACATTAAAATAAGGAGCATAGTTGGGAATATACAAAATTATCTAGCCTTATCCTGCTACCAGAATTATCTTGCTATGAGATAAAAGTGAAAAATTCAACTATTAAATTCAAAAATAACATTCCTGACTTTCCATAGCAAATTTGCATTTAATAATTAAAAAATGTGTCAAGGAAACAATGCATATATTTTTTTTTTAAATATTTGAGTGGCAATATTGTTGTGGCACTAGTTTGCAAGGCATTCCATTTTGTTCTCGGCAGTTTTATACTTCATGCCAGTTACATGTCATCTAAAATCTTCAGATAACATGGTTTTTTATATCTTAAAATTAAGAGTATATAACAGCTTAATGTTTTTGATAGAGATTTATCAGCGTAAGAGGTAATTCTAATTTCCCTAGATTGCTTTGTTCAAGAAACTGTATAATGATTAGATAGTGGTTTTAAGACAGTAGTCATTGAGCACATTAACACACTAAGTTGATTTTCAGAAAATCAGAAAGAAAAAAAGAGTTACTATTTAGCTTTTAGATAAATACTGTAGATACATAACCATACACTACCACACATAAATAACATCCATACAAAAAAATAATGATTCATAAAATTGTAAAATGTCAAGCAAGTTGGGTGGGACAGGACCACCCATGCAAATAATTATCTGCAAGAAGCACTGTAACTTCAACAGAACCCTGTCCTTCCCAAGTTGTTGTCCTTCCTAATTTAATTCCCTCTAGCAGTACACTACAGGTGTCTGAACACTCCTAGAAATGCAAGACTGATGAATCTCTGTAGTGGTTTCATGTCCACTTCTGTTTCTGTTGGCTAAATTTAGTGTAGTGGTTTAAATGTTTTGTGCTGTGAAATAGGATTAAGGAGAAAAGATAAAACTGGCCTAACTTAAAAGTTACAAAGACAGTTTAATTACACACTAAAGAATTAAGAGAAAAAAGTGAAACATTTAAAACCCCCATCCTCCCCCCACAAACTCATTGCTTTCTCACAAACAACATAAAGAGACAACCTGTGATATTCAGACAGTTTTACCATCTGAAAACAGTCTTTCATCAATTCTTTAGGAGGGGGAGTCTCTTTTAGAGTCATGGATCCCACTGACAACCTAGAACAGTTCTTTTGTGGGTTTTAACTGTCACAAAAACAGCTGCCCTGGGAAACTTGCTTCTGTGATTCTTCCCATTAGCAGTTTCCCAAGCTGCTTATGGGCCATGGGTACACACTGGGGTCTTTACTATCAGCCTATGGTGAATATGCTACCATGCCCCATCAGGGGCTCATTCTGCCTTAACTCACTAGAATGGGTTTGCTTCATCCTCCATCCTTAATCCAGAGGACAATATTCTATGCAGAGAAGTTACATCCTCATGTCTGGGAAAGAGGACTTCAGACCAAGAAGTAAAGATCACTCTTTCTTTTGTACTATTGCCTCAAGGGTCTGACACATTTTCCATCCTGATGCTGTACCTGGTCCATAGAATATTGCAACCTTCCTACCCATAATTTATGTAGTGTTAACCAGATTATTTGCAAGATATACTGAGAGAGATGCGGTTTATCTATTTATTCTACTTTTGATTTTTCTTTTGATTTCTTAACAAGCAGAGATTTACTTCAACAGTTTCAGCTTTTCAAATGCAACTGCAGTGATGGTTTGGAGTTACATATACTAAGCCACAAGGGAATCCTTCAGAAAAAAACCCCATACACTGCAACGTTTATGATTAGTAATTTATGTAAAAATGGGAGCTTACATTTTCCTGTCTGCATCCTTCTCTTTCTAATGTTTTTATATTAAACACCTCACAATGGAAAGGATTGCTTGGTCATATAACTGTGAATTAATTTGTGTATCATTACTCTGACATTTAAAATGAAATTTCAAAGTTCTTTCTATGTTTGTAAAAAAAAAAAAAAATGCTTTTCCTTGCCAGATGTTGTCTAGCCCAGGCAATATGTAAGTGAGTTTTAAGCCTGCCCCTCATGCAGGGTGTTTGCTGCATCACTGCTGTATGGGTGAGGTGGTGAGGGAACATGCTTGAAATTCTGACTTCTGTCTAGGATCTTGAGGAAGCCTAGAAAATTATCTGCACAAAAAGAAACAGTGTCTTCAGTTTAGTCCAAATTTAAAATTTTTCAGGAATCTGTAGCAACCAAGTAGATAGATCATACTGGCATTGTCATGCAAACTGCTTTTATTAGCAACAAGATTCAATACTGACTATTATGGGAATGATCTACAGATGAAGTTAACCCCTTTCCCTCTGCCCCCCGAGACCCGTTGCCAGCTCAGATTTAGGGAGGTCAGGGGGAGGGGAAACTCCAAGATAGGGACATAAAACCAAAGGAGGCTCTTACCCCGAGATGTGGTTCCAAGGTTTATTTCCTGAAGGGATCCCAAGGCGAAAGAGAACGACCCCGAAGGGAAAGGGGGTTTTATCCCTTTCAGGGTAAGGGGGCGGAGTTACCTATGGCCAAAGGCCATAGGTCAGAGTCAAGGGACAGGTAAAGTTTCACAGGGGAGGGGATACCAAAAGGGAATACAACATCTCACCCTTTTTTGTTTAACAAAATTAAAGGAAAAACAATAAGTTACATGGAATGTGGGTTTTCTCTTTCCCACCACTTACACCTGGTGGGGAAATCAGTTTGCTTTAGATTTGCCAACTCTGTGTGGTTGACTTCTGAGGTAGGAGGTATGAGACCATTGATAGCTTTGAAAACTAAACGACGTAGGATCCCGAATGCTAAGGTTACAAGGAAAAGGATAGCAAGGAATAACAAAATAGTTTTAACTATAGAAATCCACCACCCTGTGACTCCCCAGCCTTTGAACAGTTCATTGAACCAGTCCTCAGATTCTTGCTTCATTTGTCCGATCAGGTTGTTTTTTCTGCTGAAGTGTCTGTGCCAGGGTCACCCAGACATTTTGACGTGGCTGAGGGACGATCCATGCAGCTGCCAGACTGTTCAGCAATAACAGGATGACAATTTGACTGAGATTCATCACAGGGATAAATGGGAGGAGGGTTTTCTCAAAAAGGGAAAAACAAACATTTCAAAACATGTTAAAAGTTTCTGTTACTTCGGGAAAGAGTCCACACCTAGGAAGATTCTCTTTCCTCCATTCGACGTCGTCTCCTCTTGGAGGCAGTGGTGACTTGCTTTCCATCCCCTTCTGCTGGAGCTGGATTTTTGGGGACAAAAGGTTTTACCCACTTCTGGGGGATCCACCGAGGGCCTGAGGGCATTGCTACGCACGCATAGCCACGACCCCAGGTTACAAGCTCATAGGGACCCTTGGTTTCCCAAGTTTCAGGATCCCTGATCAGGACCGGTGGACGATGGGACAGTTTGAATTGATTGCCACTGTTAAAATGACGAACCACAGGTGGACTCATGTTTTCAAAAGAACAGTTAAGAAAATTGATGGTAAACATGGCTTTGCAGAGCTTCTGCTGTGGAGACATCCACACAGTTGTGCTGCTCTGTTTAGCCAGAACCTGTTTGAGTGTCTGATGCGCACGTTCAACCACAGCTTGGCCTGTGGGGGAGTGAGGGATGCCTGTCTTATGTTCCACTCCCCACTGCTGGACAAATTCCAGGAACTCCTTAGACACGTACGCTGGGCCATTGTCTGTTTTAATTTCTTTTGGGATCCCCAAAACCGAAAAAGCTTGCACTAGATGTTGTTTGGCATGCACAGCTTTTTCTCCTGCATGGGCAGAGGCATACACTGCACCTGAGTGTGTGTCAATACTTACATGGACATATTTGAGGCGACCAAAGCTAGGAATGTGTGTGATGTCGGTCTGCCATACCTCACAACTGCCAAGGCCTCGGGGATTAACCCCCATACCCATGGATGGCATGGCCTGGAGCTGGCAATTGGGACAGGTGGCTACGATAGCTCGAGCCTGACTCCGTGTTAGCTGGAACTGACGGATCAGACCTGGCACATTTTGATGATACTGTTGGTGACTCAGTTTTGCCTGTTGGAAGATGTCAGGGAGGCGTGCTTTTTCTACTGGTGCAGCAAGGGAGTCTGCTCGACGATTCCCTTCTGCAATTTCACCTGGCAAATCGGTATGTGACCTCACATGCATCACGAAGAATGGATATTCCCGATTAGAAACCAAATAAATCAGCTTTGAAAGCAACCTAAATAGTTGCTCATTCACGATCTCTTTGAGCACAGCCTGCTCCGCTCTGGACACTACCCCAGCTACATATGCAGAGTCAGTCACCAAGTTAATTGGCTCTGAGAACTTCTCAAAAGCTCTTACCACTGCGGCCAGTTCAGCCACCTGAGGCGATCCCTCCACAAACTCCACATCAGCTTCCCAATGCTGAGTCTGAGGATTTCTCCAAGTCATCACCGACTTGTGGGATGCCCCAGAAGCATCGGTGAACACCGTGAGAGCCTTGAGTGGTCTCCGACTCTGTTTCTCACGAGGAATGAGGTGGAATTCCTCATTGAACAGCTTGTGGGATGGGGCATGGACTGATATTTGTCCCCTGTAGCTGTCCAGAGATAATTGGAGACTGGCATTGCTCTGGAGCAAATGCTCAAACATCTCTTTGGTTAGTTTCTTTGGAGAGTTCTTTCCCTCCTCTGAGAGTTTGATTGGGAGGTGAATACATGCAAAGTCACAACCAGCCAGTTCACATAGTCTTAACCTGGCCTTTTGAATCAATTGAACTATCAACTCTTGTGGCTCAGTGATGGTCTTGGATCTTTGGTGCGAGAGAAAGACCCACTCTATGATTAAGAGTGAATCTCTCTGCCCCTTGATCCATTGGTAAATCAAACCATGCAAGTGTGGCAGCTTTCCTAGCACAATGAAATGAAAAGGTAAGCTTGGTTCATATCTGTGTGCTTGTCTCTCTGACAAGGCTTTCTGCACCTTTTCGATTGCTGTCCTTGCCTCTGGGGTCAGCTCCCTGGGGGAGGCCAGCTCCCTCTCCCCTTTCAATAAATTGAAAAGAGGGTCTAGGTCCTCATTTGTGAGGCCTAGCCAGGGTCTTACCCAATTCAATGACCCACACAGGGAGTGGAGATCTGCTAAGGTTTTAGGATTACAGTCGATTTCCAATTTTTGAGGAACAACAGTCCTCGCTGTAATCTGTAAGCCCAGGTACTTCCAAGGTGGCATCCTTTGAACTTTGTCTTCCTGTAACGGAAATCCAGCAGAGGTTAAAACCTTAACCACTAGGTCAAGCGTGTGTTGGAGTATAGAGTCATTGGGGGCACACACCAGCACATCATCCATGTAGTGGAGGATGATGGCATCCTGTCTCTCAGCACGAACAGGTGACAGTAAAGATGCTACATACTGTTGGCATATGAAAGGCGATAATTTAAGGCCTTGAGGAAGAGATCTCCAATGATACCTTTTCATAGGGCCTTGACGATTTAGGGTAGGAACTGAGAATGCAAACCTTGGGGCATCTTCTGGGTGTAGAGGAATCTGAAAGAAGCAATCTTTGATATCTAATACAGCCAATTGCCAATCTCTCGGGAGCATTGTTGGAGAAGGCATACCTGGTTGAAGTGGTCCCATGTCCTCTATCATTTTGTTTATCTCCCTGAGGTCATGGAGCAACCTCCACTTGTCCTTTCCCGGTTTTTTTATTACAAAGACTGGGAAATTCCAAGGGCTTGTTGTTTCTTCCAGGTGACCCTGAGCCACCTGTTCCTCCACAAGCTCCTCAAGCGCCTTGAGCTTTTCTTTGCTCAGTGGCCACTGTGCTACCCATTTTGGGGTGTTATCCAACCATGTTAACTTTTGGGCAGGGCGCGTCACAGTGGCTATTTCTAAAAATCCTGGGGTGTTTTAGGAATGACCAATTGAACTCCCCACTGAGACAAGGTGTCCCTCCCCCACAAGGGGGCTTTGTATTTTGCAATAAATGGACGGACACTTGCCACTTTTCCATCAGGACCCTCTATTTGAACTATATTTTTTGATATTTTTGCCAATGTGATTCCTCCTATGCCCTGAAGTTTGCCTGCAACAGGTTGCAATTCCCAGTTTGATGGCCACTTGCTCTCTGGTAGAACGGTCACGCTGGCTCCTGTATCAAGGACCCCCTCCACATGGAGGCGCTCTGACCCATTTGCTATATTGCATGCCATGGAAGGCTTGTCCTCACCTACCACCTCTGCCCAGTAGACTTCCGGCGATTTTCCCTCTGCTATTACCTCTGCCGGATCGGGAATAGCCTGGGCAACAACTTGTCCTTCTGTCAGGTAGAATGGTGGGTATTTGCAGCGTGCCAAGAGCATAAGGCCTGTCATGTTCCCCTTAATGGACGTTGGAAATACCTCAATCTCCTCTGGCGTGTGAGCAGTATCCCCAATAACAAAACACTCACTGAACATTTCCGTGTGGTTATCCTTCAGATCCTGTGAGATGTCTGATGGATGCACTGCAATTAATATCCAGTCTGCAGATCTGAAATGAAAACCTTTGGTAGTCACAAGCCTGTACCGGCCTTGCGGCTGCCAAACCTTGTTAACCAAACATTTACTATTTTCATTTTTCTTTTCCCCCACCCCCTCCCCCTTTGTTGTTAAGAGAGAGATGTCAACTGGTGGGAGACCCCTCATATTTGTTTTTGCACGCGTGAGAGCATTAACCATGGGGACGCGCTGAGAAGCTAGTTTTTTTGTTTGTTGGGCTTCCTTTGCTGGTTCTGGTTCTGGTTCCGATTCCGAGGGCAGGAAACTGCAAAATGTCCAGGCTGTCTGCAGAGATGGCAGATGATGTGCTGTAGGCGGTCTGGTGACAATGGTTGCCGCCATGGGTCAGGTCGTACCGGCGCTGCTGTCCTGGGATGAGGCAGTCCAGGATTGCTTTCAGGTGCGCTGAACAGCTCTGCTTTCCTGGTACAAGCCTCGATCATCTGAGCTAGAGTTGGTTCTGATGGGAGACTAAGGATAATTCTACGACAAGTTTCATTAGCATTCCTCTGAGCTATCTCTTTAATCAGTTCGTTGTGTATAGATGATTGTGGGACTTGTCTTTCCACCTGAGCGCGTAACCGGTCCAAAAACTGCAAAAAATTCTCTGAAGGAAATTGTTTAATACTGGTATAGCTGCCCTTAGTTTCAGGTGTTGGTAACTGGTAAAAAGATTTTTCTGCTGCACTACAAATTTTATCCAAAATTTGCTTTGATAATAATCGGGTCTGTCTTTCAGGGCAATGCAATTCCCCTGTACCGCAGAGATGGTCCAATGTTATATCATTCCCATCCCCATCCTGTGCTAAAGCAGGAGTCTGTTGAATTTCCTGTAATATTACATTTAAAGCTTTTTTCCACATGCATTCCCATAAATCATATTCCGAGGGTGTTAGTAAACATCTGAATAAATCTTTAATATCATTTGGGACCAATTCATTGGAGCTAAAGGTAGCAGTCATCATGCTTTTAAAAATTTCACTAGACCTTCCAAATTCTCTTTGAATTTTGCACAGCTCCTTTTTATCTTGGTAAGAGAAAGGCTTGTATTGTTTCCTTCCATTTCTCTTACCAAGGTATTCTACAGGGGCAACAAAAGGGATATTATCATCAGATTCAGTTTGGGTTAGTGAAGGAATAGGTACTTTTCCTCCCCCCTTGCAGGAGTCATTAGCATGCATCGGGTCTGGAGCTGCGAGTGAATCGCCCCCCCACCCGCGGCTGAGGGGAGGCGGGGGCCCCGCCCCGCTCCTGCCGCAGCCGCGTGTGCTGTGGGGGATGGGACCGGGGCCGCGCGCCTCCTGGACGGGGTCGGGTCCGCCCCCCGCGGCGCCCCGTGCGCGGCTCGCGGCACCGCCAACGCCACCGCGCGCTGCTGCCGCCGCGCGTCCCCCGCCGCCCGCGCCCGAGCTCGCGCCGCCCGCGCCCGCGCCGCCCGCGCCCGCGCCGGTGCCGGCGCCGCCCGCGGTTTGCGCCCCACCGCCCCCCCCATGTCCCATGCCGGGCTGGGGGCTGGGGAAAAGGATGCTACACGCGTTGTCAAGGCAACAGGGGGCAGAGGGAAGGCAGGGGGCGGGGTTGCATGGCACGGGGTATGGGAGAGAGACGGGGCTGTGGGGGAGGAGGGGGCTGAGGGGGGGGGAAGCCACCACGTGGTCATCGCCATTATTCCCCCTCCACGCCACAGTGTATTGGGGTGGCTGAGAGGTTTTCTCATAGGGAATAGGGGACTGGGAGGGGAAAAAGGAGGATGAAGGGGTTTTCTGTGGCTGTTTGCTGCGTTCTAATTCCAATAGATGCTTGCGTGCTTTTAAGAAAATTGGGATAAATTTCGAAGCTTTTGTGTCTCCATTTTCAATTTTTAAGGTGAGTAATTCCCCAATCTCATCCCAAAAAGCCACGGATTGAACATTCTGGGGGTTAAAATTTGGAAACTCAGCAAACAACCAACGGATAAAACTCATTAATAAACTATTTGGGATTTTAAGACCTTTCAAAGCAGATTTAAGGTGCTTTAAAAGGCTCCTTTGGTCAGTGGAAAGGTTAGAACCCATATTTGTGATGTTAAAGTGTTAAGAAAAAAAAAAACACACACACACACACACACCAACAGCTCTGTCCCCAGTCCGTCTCTCACTTTTGAGAACTCCGGGAGGTGGGGGGGTGTAATCCGGGCGGGGAATCGGCACCCTGCCAAGCTTCTCCAGCTCCAGGAGCTGTGAGGGGGTCGCCCCGTTTCCCGGGGTTCTCCTCAAAGCCCGCAACACCCCAAGACGCTGTGGATCTCTGGGGCAGTCGGCGCCTGACCCCCCAGAGATGAATTACAAACACCACTTCTAAGATGTTAACTGCGTCCTAAAAGGGTTTCACTGCGTGGCTGTGGGCTCAATGCCCACCTGCAGCAAAAGATCTTTCTATTTCCCAACCGCACGGGACTGCCCACCCCCCGTCTTTGCCTGGGGGACGGATCACGTGCTTTTTTGGGGTGCCCTGCTCTTTTCCTATAAAAGTTCATATCGAATCGACCTGTGTGAATGCACAGGCTGTCGATTCTATTTCTACCACCCCCAACTGCACAAAAAGCAGCTGGATCAGTGGAGAAGAGTTGAACAGTCCAAAAAGCTTTTGAGATCTCAGAAATGAGACTCCAGCTCCTGCACGTGACTTCGAGAGACCACGGTTGGACGCCAACTGAAGTTAACCCCTTTCCCTCTGCCCCCCGAGACCCATTGCCAGCTCAGATTTAGGGAGGTCAGGGGGAGGGGAAACTCCAAGATAGGGACATAAAACCAAAGGAGGCTCTTACCCCGAGATGTGGTTCCAAGGTTTATTTCCTGAAGGGATCCCAAGGCGAAAGAGAACGACCCCAAAGGGAAAGGGGGTTTTATCCCTTTCAGGGTAAGGGGGCGGAGTTACCTATGGCCAAAGGCCATAGGTCAGAGTCAAGGGACAGGTAAAGTTTCACAGGGGAGGGGATACCAAAAGGGAATACAACATACAGACACTTACTTTCCGTTATTGCACGTAAGAATATCAAATGTAGATTAAATTCTGCAAGCAATTTCCTACTTCAGTGCAGACCTGCAAAATATTTTATGTCTATTTAGTTATTTTTGCTTGCATACATACTGTGTGTATCAGTTAATACATGGTAATCTGTGGCTGAAATGTATGTGATGAGAGAAATGTAGGTGAATGGAGGAAAGCTTTTAGTCTTCTGCTAATGACTTGTGAATGCATTAACTTTCCAAATGGACACAGGGATTACAGCTGTAATATAGAAAAAATGATTTTTAAATGGATTTTTGAGACATATTCTTCTTTATAGAAAGATTCTTTCTTTTTCTTTGCTACTAAACTATTGATGAACAGCTGTTTTCTAAATAAATTCATAATTAATAGAAGACAGAGCTTGAGGAAATAATTACAATATTGTGACTAGAAGCAGAATTTTTCATCAGTCTTCAACCACAATTATTCCTTTATTGGAAACCAGAGATATTGCAAAGGATTTTGCTAAGTGAATTATGGAAAAGAAAAGAGTAAGGTCTTTTAAAGTGAAAAGGAATATGGAGAGTTTCTGGTAGCATTTGTTTCTTGGATGAATCAGTCTACTTATGATTGGGTTTAGAGCTGGGAATGGCTGAAGGAGGATTTTGAAGAAACACATAATAAACCACCACACTAGATATAGTATTTGAAAAGCAAGGAATGTGCACTTTCAACAAGAATTGCAATACAAACCACAATACTTTAAAATCTTCTGACGGTATCCATAAAACTGTAAAATCCTCTAACAGTCAAGAATTTTAGCCTCAGGCAGTGTATGAACAGTAAACATTTAACAGAAAAACCTACCATCTCATTTTTCCTCCTCTCACTTCATGCAGTTTAATTTGTTTTATTGTTTCATATTTCAGTTGATCGCACACTACCTTTTCCCTCCTCACAATACTAGTCAAGAAAGTGCATGGTAATTAGATAGCATGCCTCTGGCACAAGTTGTTCACTGCTGTGGAGTCAGAAGGAATTTCTTCCAGTGCACAGTTCAGAGTTGCATTCTGGGATAATTTAATTTCAAACTCCTGTGTATTTTCTGTGGTTAAAAAACCCCCCAAAAATACCACCCACAAACAAACAAACAAACACCCCCCAAAAAAAACCCAAACCAAACAAAACCAAAAAACTCATTAAAGGAATAAACATGGGGGAGGGGGAAAGAAGAATTGAAGGTGATTTTTTCCTTAAAACATGAAAATTAGGCATGCCTGATGGCACAGATGACCAAATGAGGCCATGCCACTGCTACTGAATTTAGGGTGAACTCTCCAATTTTATTTTTACTGCATATAGATTTTTTTTAATGCGCACTTACATTCTGTCCAACTCCAGCATTTCTCCCATCTGAATATGTCTTTTCCCAAGCAAACTCCCATAATTTATCTCCAGAGATTTTTCCCATTAGAGTGAGGGTTTGGGTTTTCCTCTACATATCTTTTAAACTAGGCAGCAGACGTATCTCAGGAACCTCTGGGACATAATGCTATCTCTTCAGGACAGAAGTCTTAACAAACCATATCTTAAAGACAGATTCTCCTGGAAGATTTCTAAATACCTCTATATAGGAAAAGGCAGAAGGAATAACACAGAAGGAAGGGTAAATACCATCTCTGTGGCTGTTCAAGACAATCCCCTTTCAAGGAGAAAATGAAGTTCCACTCTACTTCCCTCAGGCCCCAAAATTAATACAGCAAAATCTTTCCTCACAAACTGTAGCTGGCCAAAAGTCAGGTTCAGAAGGTATTTTTTGTGCTTGAGTTTCTGATTTCTCAGGGTCTTTTTTGGAGCGAGTTTTCAAGAAAGCCTATGAAAAATTGATAAGCTTCATTTTTTCAGACACGACTATGGTACATAAAGTAAATAGTTACTTTAGCATGCAGATTTACCTAATCTAAACTAACCTCAGGACAAAATGTGCTTGGAGAGTATATTTTCTGTTAATTCATTTTTAGACATGTCAGCAAAGTCTTGCATTCCTCAGAATTTCCAGGTAAATCTGGGAAGACAGTTATTTTAGAATTTTGCAGATGTCTACACAGATCAAAAGAAGATTAGGTGGGCAGTGGTCACCTACCTTAATAGCATTATTTTGCCAGAATTTCCCTTAGGAAGCCAGCAAAATCTTCTAGCTGCTCTAGCACCTGACTTTCAGTAATGATTACACAGTGGCAAAAGAAACACTCTTAGCTTGCAGATGGTGCCAAATCTGCTACAGGTTTGGCCCTTGAAAAAGGGATACATCCCAGGAATCATAAAGAGCAGGATAGCAATATTTTTAGTCTTCCTGGGTGGTGGATATTATATGTAAGCCAGGCTGCATGTTGCTGGGCAAGACTGTGACAGAGGTAGGAGAACAGAGCTGGCATGTGGAAGACCCTGGATAGCAATGAGTGCATTGACCTCAAGTGTTATGAGTTACCCACAGCATGTGCATGACATATCTGGATTAGCTTTCTTATGTGTACTCATAAATTAACTAAAACTTGGCTTGGATGTGAGACAGCTCTATGTGGATTTCATCAATCTACTTCTAGTTATTTGCCTCGTTCCAAGACCATGCAACTGTTTAGAAGTGACCTCTGGAAGTCAGTTAGTCAAGGCATAGTTAATTCAAAGTTAAATCAGGTTGCTCAGAGCTATAATCAATCAAGTTTTAAATATCTCTGAGGACAGATTCCACAACCTTCTGAGGCAACCTCTTGCAGTATTTAACAAGTTTCTTGATGACATTTTCTCCAGTCAGAATTTCTGGTTTTGCAATAGTTGCACCAATTGCTTTTTAAATTTCTACCTGAAAATAGTTCTGCACTGCTTTTTCTATAGCCACCCATTAGATACTGGAAAAGAGCAATTAGATCCTGCTTTAGTGTTTTGGTTTTTTTTTTCCCTGCAAGACTAACTTCTCTACCCACTCTCTCCAGCTTATCAATATTTCTTTTGCAGCAGAGAGCCCATAAGTGGTACAATATTCAAGGTGAAGACTCTCAACTGGTAAGTAGAAAAGAAAAACAATTCCCTCCAACCTGCTGGCTCTAATCCTATAATGCAGTCCAGTATTCAATAGACTTCATCTCTGTAAGATGTACTGGTGGTTCCGTCAGCAGTCTCTTTCTGTAGAGTTCCTTATCTAGCCAGTCCCCTGCCTGCATAGACACAGAAGTTATACTATAAGTAAACCTGTGTCCAGCTGTTGATGAACTGTAATTTTTCTTTGCCCCCATTTTGTTTTAGACCTCACACACTACATCAGCTTTTCCCATGACCACTTGAGCATTGAA
Source organism: Phylloscopus collybita (assembly GCA_027886175.1). Classification (NCBI taxonomy): domain Eukaryota; kingdom Metazoa; phylum Chordata; class Aves; order Passeriformes; family Phylloscopidae; genus Phylloscopus; species Phylloscopus collybita. The sequence continues at coordinate 40,784,768 of JAJNNQ010000006.1, read as the reverse complement.
AGTATCTCTTGCTATCATTATCCCTGTTCTGCTCACCCTGTTCAGACTGTACTCTGTTTCCGAAGTGCAGCATCCTGCTTGGGCAGTACTGGGTCACCTGTGGCTCCCAAGTCACCTTCCCTGAGGAGGAGCCCTGCTCTAGCTGCTCTCAAGAGTGGGAGGGCCAGACTTCCACTCAAACAAGTCAAAATCTGTTTGTCTGAAATCTGGGATCTCCAGTCTGCACCTGGTCTTACTGAAGTTCCTCAAACTTAAATATTACCAGTTCACAGCTGCTTCAGTCAAAGCTGTCATCAGGTCATCAGTTTTTCTTTATAGGTGTGTGCATAGCAGATCCTCCAATGCACTTTGCATTTTTCTCCTTTCAGCACAAACGTTTAACAATTGTACCTAGCATACTCCAGAATTTTCTGTGTCGTGGATTGGAAGTTCAAAATAGGAATCATGGGGTAATTGTGTGAGAAGACAGTAGAGTCTTAGGCTGTGCAGCAGAGGGAATGTTCATATCCAGGTAAAGATGGTTAGACTTTTCTCCATTTTGTATCTGTACTGCACATAGCCTACAGTTAAACACTGAAAGAGCAGATACCAAGGATTTCAGAAATACATAAAAGTTTTGCACTTAACTACCCTTCAAAATGTGATGTGATTGTGATATTCTGACATTACTACTGGTTAGGAAAATCTGAAGCACTGGAGAGCCTATGTCTCAACACAATGCTGGCAGTGGAACAAGGTTTGCAGAGAAAGTGAGGTACCCTGTCTCTCAGAGCCACAACACTGGGAAAAAAAGGATGTTGCTGAGGCAGGTGAGCAGCTCTTTGCTTATGAGTCTATATGCATATGAAAAGCTCCAGTTCTATTAATAATTATGCTCACAGTTTTTTGATTATGTGGAACATGATTCCTTCGCAGTATGGAGGGGATTATCCTGCTGCACAGAAATCATAGGCACATGCTCTGTAAATGAAACAGACTTTAATCTTCTGCCTTATCTACATGACAGCATAGTATGAGCTCCATTGTGCACCCTTCTCAGCATGTTTTAAGGGTTCTAAGGCATGTTATGGAAAGGCCATTCATGACTTCTGCATGACCTCTGGAGCACATACTCAAACAGGTGCCTCCTGGGTGCTCCGATTATGGCTCAGATGTGTTTCAAAATGTCATGGAAAGCCAGGAAGCTTTTTTTTTGGGGAATGTATCTAAAGCTGTTGAAAATAGAAAGTGTAGACATAGTTACCAATGTTAAATGCTGTCCCAAGACAACCCAGGAGACTAGTGGGGAATTTAGTGTTGAGTTCAGGCTACCTGAGTCTGAGCTGAGTGTTTTCACAGCGACATGGGCACTTGTCTGATGTTTATCTGAGACCTCTGGCAGAGAATTGCTTCCTGCTTCTGATACATTATATTGAGTTCATGTGATTGAGGTTTTTTTTTTAACACTGTATTCTCCAAGATAAGTCCTTACTTTTGGTATTGAATTAATACTGATAAGAACTGACCAAAAATACTTAAGAAGGGTTTTACTCATGAATGGTAGGAGGCAAACAGCAAAGCTAAGGAGAACAGACAATTCTTAGTATCAAAGATAATTTCCTAGCTCTGTATCAAATTAATTTCTATAATTTGCATGAACCTAGTTTTTTGTTCTTTCATTATCTCTAGCTTAAACTGTCAGATAAAAAATCAAAACCATCAGATAAAAAAATCAGGAAAAATAAAAACCAAAACACACACAAGCCTCCCCCCTCAATCCACCAGCACAACCAACCAAAACCAAACCAAACCAAACCAAACCAAACCAGCACAACCAACCAAACCCAAACCAAACAAACAAACAAAAAAGCAAACAAAAAAACCCCAAAGCCAACCCCCCCAAACCCCCCCCCTAATCAACAGAAAAAAAAGGCAGCAAAAATCATACTGAAAAAGTATTCTGGGGTTCTAAAACTATTTTTTTCCTTCTTTCTAAGATTTGAACCACTCAAACTATCTGTTGCAAGACTAAAAGGTAGTACAGAGAAATTGAACAAACTAATAATGCCCATGATCTCTTATTGGCATATTCACTTATCTAATGATGTTTATATAAACTGAATAAAAATTGAATTATTGCTTTTTTCTAGTTTTTAGATTAAAATTGTCTTATGTTTTTGAATCTTCATGTTACATTTTAATTATTATATTATTTGCTATTATTTATTATATTGATTTCTTATTATTTTATAAATATATTATTGTATTTATTATTTATGCTATTATTTGATATTATTTATTATTTACATTATATTTGCTCTGTGTGTGGTAATACTTGTTAATGGAACTACAGGTTGTTTGACAGGAAAATAAGATACATGATCCTGATTTAAATGTTAAAGAATAAAAATTGCAATAAAGCAAAATTTAGGTAGTAATGTCAAATTTTATTTAAATCTATTGGATAGCTTTTAATTTTCTGACTTCATTTAAACTGACTATGATAAGTCCAATTTACTACAACAAGGCTGAAAAACAACACACAAAAAAGCCCTGACAGTATCACTCTACTGTTCTGACAGTTTAAAGCAGCATCCAGAGATGAAATGTAGGCTGTTTTTCATGAAAGCTCAGACAAGGCACTGGCGGGGAGGAAAGGTGGGAATTCAGGTTACCTAAAAAGTGTCTGCTGAACCAGAAATTTCAGCTACCTTTATAGTCAATGGGGGATGTGTTGACAGTTTTAGAATATGACTCATACAACCTATTTTAAATGCCTCTTTGAGGATGATACAAATCCCAGTATATAACAACTCTTTCTGCTAGCTAAAACAGGAAAATAACTTAACTATTCAGAAATAGATGTCTGTTTAACCAGATGAGCTTGATTTATTAAAAATAGGAATATCGATCTAATACCGATATCCAACTGAGACGGACAAAAACTCTCTAACAGTTTGAAGTTAGAAAGTGTATGTTTATTGCAGCGCTGGGCAGCATGTGGGATAGTTCCCCAAAGGCATACCGCGCCTTACAGAAAATCACAAAGCTATTTTATTTACAAAACTGTTGAATATCTAAATTACAAATACATATTCATCACCTTGGTACATCCCATTCCCCGCTTTGTATGGTAATTAGCAAAAAACCAATTAAGCATGCGTAGTTTGTCCTTTGAAATGGGTCGGTGGTCTCATTTAAGAGGAGTGGGTTTAAAGTGAGGAAGTAAAATGACTCTTCATCGCTCTGAACTTTCTACCTTTTCAATGCAAATGGTGACAAATGATTGTTGGTAGAATTCCCATTTCCTTAGGTACAGTGACTTTCAATAAGTTTCGGGATTGGGGAGTCTCTGTAATTGTCCTGTGTCCCTAAACCTATTTATCAGGTTCTCTATTTATTGTTTCAAGCACAGCTAAGCAAACATAAGGTTGACAAGCAATCAGTTATTTGGAAAAAGTTAACTCAAGCCTAGTCTTCCTTAGCTAACTACAAAGCTCTTAATTAACTTCGACAACTATAAGGCTTATTTCTAACTAAAATCTTAATTTCTTTAAAATTCTATATTCTTTAAAATCTATGTCTCATTCCCCACTTCTTCTATGAGATGAGTAAATTCTTTTACTCAATATGTAGATTCTTCTTCATCTACCCAAGACATATGTCTAGTATCCCTCAAGACTAAACCATATGCCTTCGACAGTGAGGCTAAGGCTGCCATCCGTCGCAGCATCCTCCAATTCCAAACAAGTATTGCAATAGACAAAATTAGACTTATACTAACTAAAATGAGCAGTACAACAATGGGATGAACTAGAGCATTAAAAATGCCAGTTGCTGTGGGTGACCATCCAAAGAGCACGTCCCACCAATGATGAGACAGGTGTCCTTCAAACCGCTTAAAGACCTCCTTAATGGTGTCTGAGTCATGGTGTATCGTGATCAAAGTTTTTCTTCCTGCATCTCTAACTTCTCTCAAAATTTGTTTCAATTCATGATGCTCTAATAATTGGGCTACTAAAGTCAAATTCATTCCTATTGGCACAGGCACAATTTCTTGTACAGTAGCTAGATTGGCCTTTATATATTGATGTGATATTACAGGTGCCCGATAGAAAAAATCACATCCTTCAATCTTAACAAAATTACAAACACACAAATTGTATTGGGTCTCGTTTACCATTAAGTTGTCTATCATTATGGTGGGGCATGCGGTTCGGAGACAAGCACATCCTTGTCCTACATATACAAGCAGGGTTGTCTGATTGTCTGAATGCGTTTCAAAGTGGCAAATGCTCTGGTCCGTATCTAAACATGTGTCTTTATCCCCTTCTAGTGTCCCTTCACAGATGTACCCCAATTGTTTTTTCATTGAACAAGGCTCTAGATTAATTGTTTGCCACTTTCCTTCAATTTCTCGTGCCCACATCCTGTGTCCAGAAGGGTACAATACGGTCCCCTCATGGTTTAGTCCTAAAGGGACTATTGGGTGAATTAAGCTTATGGATGCATTGTGTATGGTTAAAACAAAAGCTGTTACTATGCTAGTTATGGGGTTGTAAGTAAAGTTAACTAAGACCCACCACGACTGGAGTTCTTTTTCCATGTCAGATGCATTATCCCAAACAATTTTGCGAATTTCAGCAGGAAACGTTCCTTCTCCACCTTCCCGTATAACTGCAGCAGCTACTGACTGCATCCATAGTTGTGCTTGAGTGCATCCAAGAGCTAATGAGATGTTTTCACTGGCTGTGCCAAGTGCATTTATTATCACCTCATGATCCCGTTCTTCTGTGCTCTCCCATTCTGGTAGTACTTTAGACAACTTCCAATGACTATTACCTAAAGCTAGTAAGGAGGATTGTAACGGCTGTTGTAATTTAACTAAATCACTCCCTACAGTAGTCAACTTATTCATTAACACTTCTGAATCTATTGTGTTTAGCACTCCCAACCCTGTCCCAAGTAACCCAGTAAAATCTCTCTTTCTCCTAAGGTTGGAGGGCATACGTTTTTGGAGCCAAGTAGTCCAATCCATAAAGGGATTTCTGAGAAATGGGGCACACTCTGGCCGAATGTCAGAGGCATTTACTTGCATTCCCATTTCTACTCACTTCAAAGACCATTCTGGGTTAACCAATAGCCTTTGTATTCCTGTTTTCTTAATGGCGTAAGGCCCAATTTTGGTAATTACAGGGACAATGGGTTTCTCTTCTACTTCTGGGATAACTGGCTTCTCAGTGGGCATAACCCTCTTTGGCACCCTTGGTGTAGTCTTAACTTTATCCTCATGATACTCAGTGCACACTTGAGTAATGTTAAAATCAAGATCATACCCTTTGATTGCACATCCTTCTATTTTGAGCCTAAACTCAGGACACTGAATCAAGCATTTGTCACAACATTTAGAATTAATCCGGATGAGCTTCATGGGAGGATAGTAGGCTTCATGAAATCCATCCTGCACAAATGCATAGCTGCATCCCCAAACGTTTCTCCCTTCCCATAGTTTTGCATTCGTGACTTGTAATAGCAAGTTTAAGGCTCTGCGAGAATGGGGGTCATTGGCTGTTCCCTGGCACCGGTATATCCCAGTTACATTATACCTGCGTGGTACTGCGCTGGCTTTTGCTATGATTACAATAACTACAACACTTACAACTTTTTCTAACATATTTATAACTATTATCAGTCCATTTATTCACTGTTCCGAGTAAGTTTCAGCTTCAGTTCACTGTCGCCTGGTGCAGCCTTCCAGACTCCTTCAGGGGCTTTCTTCACTCTGGAATGATGAATCCAGGCTTTCTGTTCCTTGATCTTGATTGCAGTGAAGGTAGTAAGGAGCACTTGGAATGGCCCTTCCCACTGTGGTTCCAGGGTCTTTTCTGCAAAAGACTTAACATATACATAATCCCCAGGTTGTACATCATGTACTGGTCCATCCAATTCCCTGTTTTGAGCTCCAGCCACACATTTTTCAATCTCTTTCAGTTGTTTGTCCAGAGCTACCATATACCTGCGTAGGGTCTCCTCCCCTACTTGGGCAGGTGTTGCTCCCTCTTGAACTGCATAGGGCCTTCCATATAATATTTCAAAAGGGCTTAATTTTTCTTTTGTCCTTGGCTTTGTCCGAATTCTCAATAATGCCAATGGGAGAGCCTGAGGCCAAGGCAGATTTGCTTCTTGTCCCAATCTTACAATTTGTTGTTTAATTAAATAATTCATCTTTTCCACCTGGCCACTAGATTGAGGATGATATGGGGTATGCAGTTCCCAATCTATCCCCAGGTGGTGGCTAATTTGCTGTACAATTTTTGAAATGAAGTGAGGTCCCCTGTCAGAGGACATAGCGGCTGGAACTCCAAACCGGGGTATTATTTCTTGCAATAGAGCTTTGGTCACCTCTCGTGCTTTAGCTGTCCTAGTAGGGAAAGCCTCTGGCCATCCTGAAAAGGTATCAGTTAATACCAGGAGGTAACGATAACCCCCTTTTCTGGGTAATTCTGTGAAATCAATTTGCCACTGTTGCCCAGGCCCGCAGCCTTTTCCAATCTGACCAAGTTTTGGTTTTGGAGTGTTTTTAGGGTTAGTTCGGAGGCAAAGGCTACACTGACGAGTCACCTGTATCACTGTACCTTGCAATTTTCTGGCCATAATTCTTTCTCTCAAATAGTTATACAGGGCATCTATTCCCCAATGTGTTTTCTCATGTTCCTTTTGCACCAATGGCCATAACAAATAGGAAGGTACTACAAGTTTTCCTTCCTCTGTCACAGCCCACCCTTCTTGATTATACTTTGCTTTCTCTGCTCCAATAAGTTTCCTGTCCTTCTTATTGTACACTGGCTTACCTTCAATTGAAATTTTTCCATCTGGAATCAGTGTCGCTTCAACCGTTTCACTGGGTACCTCACCTTTGGCTGCGTCTTTTGCCTCTCTGTCCGCCAGCACATTTCCTTCTTCCAATTCAGAGCTCACCTTTTGATGTGCCTTGATGTGCATGATTGCTACCTTCTCGGGTAGCTGCACAGCGTCCAGCAGTCTCAGAATCTCCTGTGAATGTTTGATACTTTTTCCTTGCGAGTTTAACAGTCCCCTCTCCTTCCATATGGCTCCATGTGCATGGACTACTCCAAACGCATACCTTGAATCTGTATAGATATTAATTTCTTTCCCTTTCGCCAGCTCTAAGGCTCGGATTAAAGCGATTATCTCAGCTTTCTGGGCAGAGGTGTTAGTTGGCAATGGTCCAGACTCTATTACCTCTTTGCTTGTGGTAATTGCATACCCAGCATGTCTCTTTCCACTGACGACATAGCTGCTTCCATCAGTGAACCAGGTCTCAGCATCTTCAATCGGAGTGTCTTTCAAGTCTGGGCGACTGGAGTAGGTGGCTTCGATGGTCTCCAAGCAGTCATGAGTTACCGGTTCTCCCGTACTCCCGCTGAGGAAGGAAGCTGGGTTCACAATGTTAGTTACCACAATTTCAACGTCATCTTGTTCCACCAGTATAGCTTGGTACTTCAGGAATCTCTGTGGGGAGAGCCAATGCCCCCCTTTCGCCTCAAGGACTGCAGACACTGTGTGGGACACTAGCACAGTCATTTTCTGGCCTAAGGTAAATTTGCGTGCTTCTTGAATGTTTACTGCCACTGCTGCCACAGCTCGGAGGCATCCTGGCCATCCTTTGGCAGCTGTATCCAGTTGTTTGGAAAGGTAGGCCACTGCCCTTCGATATGGGCCTAGGTTTTGTGCTAGTATTCCCAAGGCAATCCCTTGCTTCTCATGGGAAAACAAAAAGAATGGTTTACTCACGTCTGGGAGTCCTAGGGCTGGAGCTGACATGAGGGCCTTCTTTAGCTGGTCGAAGGCCCGGGTAGCTTCTTTTGTCCACTGTAGTTCGCTGACCCCGTCCGTGATCAAGGCATATAAGGGTTTAACAAGCAATCCGTAATTATAAATCCACAGTCTACACCACCCCGTCATGCCTAAAAAGGTTCTCAGTTCTTTCACGGTTTGAGGCTTTGGGGTTTGGCATATTGCCTCTTTGCGATCCTGCCCCAAAGTTCTTTGTCCAGCACTCACCTCATAACCCAGATAAATAACTGTTTGCCTCACTAGCTGGGCTTTCTTCTGGGATACTCGGTACCCCTGCAAACCTAAGAAGTTCAGGAGGCTCACCGTCCAGTCCACACAAGTCTCTTGGGTTCGGGTGGCTACCAGGAGGTCATCCACATATTGGAGCAGTTGTCCTTCTCCTGGTGGGGGTTCCCAAGACTCCAAATCCTTGGCAAGCTGCTCCCCAAATATTGTGGGTGAGCTTTTGAACCCTTGTGGCAAAACACACCATGTGAGCTGTGTTTTTCGTCCAGTTTTGGGATTTTCCCACTCAAATGCAAAGATTTTCTGGCTGGCTTCATGGAGAGGGAGGCAAAAGAAAGCATCCTTCAAATCTAAAACGGTAAACCAGGTTAATTCAGGTGTTAAGCGAGTTAGCAATGTATAAGGGTTGGCAACTACTGGATACATATCTTCAGTAACTTTGTTAACAGCTCTCAAATCCTGTACTAATCTATAGGACCCATCAGGTTTCCTAACTGGCAAAATAGGAGTGTTAAAGTTAGATTGACATTCTTTCAGCAGCCCTATTTGTAAAAAGTTCTCTATAATTGGACTGATCCCTTCTCTATCTTCTTTCTTCAAGGGATACTGTTTAACTCTCACTGCCTGTTCCCCTTCCTTAAGCTTGATTTCCACAGGTGACGCATTCTTTGCCCTACCTGGTATATTAGAAGCCCATACCCCAGGGAATACTTGATCCATTATTTTCTTAAAATTTTCTTCCTCGTTTTCAACTTCGATTTCTTTGGTTATTAACATCAAACTTAGCAACTCTACATACTGATGGTCCTTCACCTCCAAACTAATTTTCCCATTTTTAAATATTATCTTTGCTTCCAGCTGCTCTAGCAGATCCCTGCCCAAAAGTGCAGATGGAGCATTTGGCATATACAAAAATCGGTGAATTCCCCATTGTTTTCCTAATTTGTATTTTAAGGGTTTACAAAAGTAAGCCCTTTCAGATTGGCCAGTTGCTCCTTTTACCATAGCATAGTCACTTGTTACAGGTATAAGGGCTTCATTCAACACCGAAAAGGTTGCTCCCGTGTCTATTAGAAATTCTACTTCCTTTTCTTGGTTCCCTAGCTTGACTACAACCAGAGGGTCCTCTAGGGTAGGGCCCTCCGGTCTTCTTCAATCCTCCTTTACATGGGCAATCACCCCTTCTTTCTGATCACTCTTTCTTTGTTCATTACCCCTCCTATTTTCTGGACATTGGTTCTTCCAATGCCCAAATTTCTTGCAGAAGGCACATTGATCCTTTCCCAGCCGGGGTGGTCCTTGCCTTGGAGGACCTTGTCCACGCCTTTCTTGTTTTCCTCTTTCCCCCTCTTGTACTACTGCTACCAGCTTTTTCATTCCTTGTTTGTATCCTTCTTCTCTGTTGCTAAAAACTCTCCATGCTTCATCCAACAGAGTCTCTAAGTCCCTGCTGTTTGGGCCTCGGATCTTCTGGAGCTTCCGCCTGATATCCCCTGTGGATTGTCCTAGAAATAAGTTTATTAGTTGTTGTATTCCTTCATCCGATCCGGGGTCCAGGGTAGTGTGACGCCGCATAGCATCCTGCAATTGATCTAAAAATTCAGAAGGTGTTTGAGAAGGACCTTGCTTGATAGCATATAAAGCTGACCAATTGATAGTTTTAGGAATTGCCCGTTCTACTCCTTTCACTATCAAATCCTGATACCTCTTAAGCTGTGCTAATTCATCTGGTTCATTAGGATCCCACCATGGGTTTTGAAGGGGAAATACATCTTTAACATCTTCTTGTGTTGTTCTACAATCATCCTCAGCTAAATCTCTGGCTGTTTTTAAAACTAGCCGTTTCTCTGTTTCTGTTAGGGCATCCAATAATAATTGGAGATCCTCCCAGTCCGGGACATGCTGCTTGACTAAAAACTGCAGCCTTTTAGCAACCCCTACTGGGTCATTTCGATAGGTTTTAGCAGTCTTTTCCCAGGATTCTAAATCCATTGAGAAAAAGGGGACCTTAATTAGTCTTGGTTCTCCATCGGCATTTATAGCCTGCCTTAGGGGTGCTTGTATAACTTCTTTAGTTTGTTTCCTGGTTCTTGGTGGGAGGACCTTGGGACTTGGTGGGGGACCCCCAAGTTTAGTTTGCCTCCTGGTCCTTGTTGCTACTGGACTCGGTGGGAGAGGCTTAGAATCTGTTACAGGGGGCTCAGGCTCATCCCATTCACTATCACTACTAGGTAATGGTGGGTACAACTTTGACGGTTCCCTTGGGTCAGGAGTTAGTGGGGGAACGCTTGCCTCAGTTAATGAGGGTTCTGATTTTGTTTCATCATCTTCTCCTTCTACTGCCACCCTCCCTTTGTTCTGTTTCCTAGAAGATGGAAGGAGTTTTTCTACTGTGTCTGCCTCCAAAATCTCTGCCTGATATACTTTGTTTGGGTGTGAACATCTTTGATTTATTGAGCATGTACTGCAGCACCTTTTGGGTTTCCCTTTGTTAGCTTTGTAATCCTTTTCAAGAGCCAGTACCAGGGGGTCAGATGGTGGTCTAATCCCGCAATCCCTTTGCCACTCAGGGTGGTTCCGTAGGGTGAAAAACATGTCAGCATAAGCTACTTCTGACCACTTTTGTTCACGCCGGAGGAAAAGCATCAACTGTAGTAAGATCTCATAGTCCAGTGTGCCATTTACTGGCCACTTTACACCCTCATCTAGCCTGTAGAGGGGCCACCACTGCGTGCAAAATTTAACAAGCTCTCTCTTAGTTTCTGTACCACCATAACCTACCAAATCTTTCCAATGTGTTAAAATGCACCCCAAAGGGCTCCCTTTAGGAATCTCTTTGCTCTCATTTGCCCCCATGCCTACTACTATCGTGTGTCACCCAACCAGTTATTAACAAAATATGTATCCTGGGTAGCTTTTTCCCTTTAAACAGCAAGATTCACAAGTCCTTTTCGGTGCTCTCCACCTGACCTGTTTAATTCACGGCTCTCGGCTAGCTACACAACAAAACATAATTCATAGGTTACGACAAATGACCCCCCCTCAGGCAGGGGAATCCTCCCACACCAGGCTCTCAGTTCCTGCACCTCCTGTTCTTACAATTTTGTTAGCAAGCAAAGGAATAAAAGCAAGGTGTTAGCGAAAAAGTTAATGTTATTTCTAGGGTGTAGCTATACCTGTTGGTAAACAAAAACATGTAGTTATAGGTTTGGCTGCAACGTTCACTACACAAGGAAAAAAAAACAGGGGGAAGCTCCTACAACTCCTTCTGCCGGCGCTGTGTCTCTGAGCACCAGCAGCTTTCAAGCTAACAAAAACAAAAGGGTCCAAAATACTTCAAACACACTTGACCAGAAGTTTTAAAACAGCTCCTCCAAAAGTCTTTATGTTTTTCAATCAAAACACAACACAGATTTCTCGTTAACTTGAGACTGTGAAATCTAATTCCCCTAACTAGTTGCTGGAGAGACAAAAACAAATTGCTACCCCCATCACAAGCCCTTCTCACACAGCTCGCCTTTTCACACACAAAATAAACAACTTAAACACACAATCACTTCCTTTGCACAACAAAGCCAGTCAAAACTCTGTTGCTAACATGCTCCTTTTCAAATACACACATTCATATACTACTTAATTATTTCACAATGCAAGCACTTTAAAATCTTCCACTTTTCCGGGAAGGTATTCTGTCCCTTCTGTCTCTCAGCCAGTCAGACAGGGATTTCAAAATCCCCTGACAACTTTTAACACACCAAGCCTCTAGCTTTGTTCACAAAGCATAACTAACACACTCCAAAAACAAATAAACCAAGCACCTACACACAAACCCTCACAAACCCACAATACACACGGTGCACCACTAATTCTCCACAAATTAAACAAAAACTAATAAAACCACAAAACCACAATACACACACCCCGTGCGCACGTGCGATTTCAGTTTCTACGGCCGACCCCACAAATTACAATTGGAGCCACTACGCTCCAAACCAGAATGGTACAGGCAGCTTTCACTGCAGCCACAGCCCCTTCCTCACTTTGGGGCACAACTTACCAAACCAGTAAACCAGTAATACCAGGTTCCGCGGAACAACCCAGACAGGCACACGTTATGCACAGGGCGTCCCCTGCGTCTTACTAACTGCCCGTATCACAGGTACCTCTTTTTGATTATAAACATACCTTTTGTCCGTAGTTCCAGCAAGCTCTGGTCTATCCCCGGGTGGACAGCAGGATCGCAGGAGTCCTCTCCCAGAAAATTCCGGGCGGGCCCAGAGGAGTCCCGTGGACCCCACTGGCCCCACGGCCAGAAAGAGCAGAAGTCCTGCCGCGGTCGCCAAAATGATTTATTAAAAATAGGAATATCGATCTAATACCGATATCCAACTGAGACGGACAAAAACTCTCTAACAGTTTGAAGTTAGAAAGTGTATGTTTATTGCAGCGCTGGGCAGCATGTGGGATAGTTCCCCAAAGGCATACCGCGCCTTACAGAAAATCACAAAGCTATTTTATTTACAAAACTGTTGAATATCTAAATTACAAATACATATTCATCACCTTGGTACATCCCATTCCCCGCTTTGTATGGTAATTAGCAAAAAACCAATTAAGCATGCGTAGTTTGTCCTTTGAAATGGGTCGGTGGTCTCATTTAAGAGGAGTGGGTTTAAAGTGAGGAAGTAAAATGACTCTTCATCGCTCTGAACTTTCTACCTTTTCAATGCAAATGGTGACAAATGATTGTTGGTAGAATTCCCATTTCCTTAGGTACAGTGACTTTCAATAAGTTTCGGGATTGGGGAGTCTCTGTAATTGTCCTGTGTCCCTAAACCTATTTATCAGGTTCTCTATTTATTGTTTCAAGCACAGCTAAGCAAACATAAGGTTGACAAGCAATCAGTTATTTGGAAAAAGTTAACTCAAGCCTAGTCTTCCTTAGCTAACTACAAAGCTCTTAATTAACTTCGACAACTATAAGGCTTATTTCTAACTAAAATCTTAATTTCTTTAAAATTCTATATTCTTTAAAATCTATGTCTCAAGCTATACCCAAAACCTTAGTTTCTTCCTCTATTAACTTTGATAGAACATGTAAACAGTACAAGTCCTACTGATTTCCTTTGCCCTTTTCTAAAGTGAGAATATTTCTCCATAGCTTGCCCTGAGAGATTCATTACATTGTTCTAAACAGGATGAGACAAGGCTCTGGCCTCTCCTCCTGTGTTGACGTGATGGTTTTTGAGGAACATACAAACCCTTCATGTTTCCACAAAGAAAATCATTGTATGTGCTATTAAAGTCAAGTTTCCCACTTAGCTACACTAAGCGAGTAGAACTTGTCCTTAGTTGAACTTATTGGCTACTCTAAACAAGTGAACTGAATAGTGTTCCTGGATGTTGTAACTCAACCATCCATGCTCTTCTATGGTTAGAATGGTGCCTGGCATGATTTTTGCAACAGACCAAAAGGCATTCTCAGAGCCGTGTTCTGGACTCCTAGGAGTTAGCAAAGACAAAGGATAATCCTCAATATGCAGTCTGCATTCAACTGTCATTTTTGGGGGAGTTAAAGCAATTAATAATGCAGACACAGGCTAGTGCATGCCAGTAGATATAAATGCTAGAGAATAGTAAATCTTCTGACCATATTTATTTTTCTACTACAGATGGAATTCAACTGCCCAGGTGAAGGAGATCATATCTTTCCTTCAATTAACCTGCCTGTCATTATTTTTCTTCTTAATGATACTAAAAATTTTAATTAGATATAAACTTCTTCTGAAATATCCTCATTCTTCTTTGTTTTGCAGCAAAATGGCTGATCATAAGTCAGGAAGTGTAACGTCCAAACCACTTGATTTAATTGTCACTGAATAAAGTAACTAGGAAAAATTTAGTTTGTTGTGACTGTTCAGTTCCGGAGGAGCTAAAAAGGGGACAAAAAGGTATATCACAGTAGTATACCATTTAAGTAAATTTCTAAAAAATGTAGGTATCTCGACATAGGATCACAAAAAATTATAATTGCAGGAGGAGGTTATTCATATTTAGACATGCTTAATCTGAAAGTTTAAAGTTTAAAATAATTTTCTATACCAAGGACGTGGACTTTTTGGTGTACTTTTCCTGATTTTTTTTCTTTCTTTTTTCTAACTCTCTTTTTTTCTCCTATTGAAATTGAATTAATTGTGTAAAATAATTTCTGTCAAAAGTTCAGTGCATTCTGAAAGAAAATTCATTACCATATATTGAAGTGCTTTTTACAATGAAGCTATATGTAAAATACACTAGAAATTAATCAAATTATATTGTACTTTAGGTTACATCTTCACTTTAAATAAGTATTGCCTGTAATTAAAGGAGCAAAAAAAAGGTAATAAGAAGGCAGCACACCTGTTACTTTCATTCCTTGGATTCAGTGGTTTAAAAAACATTCCTGAATCTTTTTCCTAGAAGAAGGATACAGTTTTAAGTTGTCCCTACACAAGGAAAATAATGGAGTTTGGACTTATACTGCTTTAACATAAATAAATAGAAATCAAAAGAAAAAAACAAGGGTCTGGTCCCACATCTGTCACCTTAGCATCTTTCTGGATCTTTCTTGGTACCAGGTCTATAACTTAAACAGAGTTTAAGTAAGTAGTTCCTGCAGACTTCTTTATGCAGACCATTTTTAAATTAATAGTACTTTGTATGTAAAACCCAACGTATTTGACTCCACTACAGGAAAATTAAAATCATGTTGTATTATGCAGATGTTTTTATTTTTTCCACTATTCTTAAAATGTTCTGGTATTTTCAGTGTACTCTTTGCATTAGAAAAGAAAACCTTAATATCAGAAATTATTTAAAACTTGTTAAGAGACTCCTTAGTGCTTTACATCTCAGGCATTTACTGTTAGCAAATCATAGAAGATCATTCTTTTTTTCCTTTGCCTCTTTTCTAGCAGAAGTTAAAAACTGTATTTTATAATAGGACTTAAAAAAGAAACCAAACATTTCTAAAAAATGTATTCAAAAACCGATTATCTTTTTTGAATGACAGCACAAACCAAATGGGAAGGAATTTAAGCACTAAGCACATTTTCCTTTGGCATTAGAACAAATGCTACATATATGTGTGTGTGTGTGTGTATTTTCCCTGAATAACATATTAGAATTAGAGGTATACTAGACAAAATTAACCATATAGTAAGCATTGTTCTGGTGAGATATTGATAAAGAATGCTGACTTTTCATTTATTTACATAATTAATTGGATTTCTAATAAAACTTAATAAAACAAAGATATACAGATGTAATGGTTTCATATTCACCTGTCTCTATTTGCCAAATTTAATGCAGTGGTTTGAGTCTTTTTTGCTGTGAGATATAATCAAGAGAAAAGCAAAGGAGGCCCAGGCTTAAAGGTATAAAGATAGATTTATTAACACACACTAAAAGAAGAAAATGAGATCAAAATAAAACTTTGAAAACACTCCTCCTCTCCCCACAAGTGTTCACTTTCCCACTAACAACATAAAGAGACACAACTTACAACTCTTAAGTCAGTTACCACCCATAAAATACTCTTGCATCAATTCATTTGAAGAGAGAAGTCTCTTTAGTTTACAGTGGAATTTCCCCACTAACAACCTAGAACAGTTCTCTTGTGGGTCTCAACTGTCACAAAAACAGCTGTCTGGGAACCTGCTTTGTGAAGTCCTTCCCATCAGCAGCCTTCCCAAGCTGCATATGGGTCATGGATGCTTTGGGGTGTCATTTTAAGACAAGGAACTCCAAAGGCAAAGGATATTCCTCATCTCAGGGAACCAAGATGTTTCCTCACTTCTTCACTGGCGCAGGCGGCTTCTTATCTCATCTCTCTGTTCAAACATCTCATGGGATCACAGGATCACAGCCCCTAGTTCAATATTCACTCAGTCAATCACAGATACCTTTGCTCAAATCCACAAATCTGAATAATCATCTCCCCAAAATGCACATTTTTCCCATGGTTTAAAGGGATATTCTAGCATAGTACAGTCTGTTACCATGGCTCACAGAAGACTTTCAGCCTAGGCATCTTTTCATCTCTTCCATCTAAGGGTAACTCCCTTCACTGACTTTTATATCTCCATATTGTCCCTTTACCTGTCCCCAGTTTGGCCTTTTCTCTCACTTAGAGAAGGGTTAGGGCTTTGGAAGTTTCATCTGTGCAAGGAAAGAGTTAATATCTTGCCCAGGGCTTACAGTGGTCACTGCTGGGCTGCAGCTCTGACTTGCATGGCTGCGGAATTTCAAAGATGTGCCGATGGTGGGCACATATATTCATTGGGGATCTTCTGAGCGATGAGGGTGGCCTGGGGAAACGGCAGCCAGGAATCACGGCAGCCAGGATCGTAGATACCTCCTGCCCACCCTCAGACTCATGGGGTGGGCCCGGCCTGACTGGCGGCAGAAGCAGAGCCCTGCTGGGCCGCGCTCAGGCCCTGGGAGGGGCTCATGGCAGAGCGGGGCCAGCCCACCGCTCCTGCCACCTCTCTCCAGGGCAGGGAGAAAAAGGGAAGTTTCCCAAGATTTCTCCAATATTTCACCCTGTGTGTTCACAGAGACGTGTTATTTCTCCAATGGCTATATTAGCTATCAATTTCAAAGCCAATCACTGATTTGGTTTACTACAACTTCCTGAAAAATCACTTCCCCATGTCAAACTACCACAACAGATACTATATATTGGATTTTGAAAAATTGTAGTAAATATTTCTACAATATAGCATAACGATAAATATTTGGTTGACTGATGATGTGCTCATAAGAGGTTAGCTTCAACCTAAATAGTGGGAATTAAGAAATCTAAACCCAAAGATTACCCTTGGAGCTCACAAGTTTGCCAATTTCCTCTTGATGGTAGTTCATATATACTGTGTAATTAGAGTAAGTAAGAATTTTCTAAATTAGTATTTTGGATACTCATCAGGACATTCTTTAGTCCTAAAAAGCTAGGTCATTCATCTCAAACTCAAAGTTACCATGTTTTTTTGGAAACCAAAAGCTAGATAAATCTTTTTACTCGCTTCGTATATGCATGTGAAGTGCATAGACACTGAGAAATTTTATTTTAAGCAAACATATTTTCATTATAGAGGTAAATACTGACCTTTAATTTGCTCCCAGTCATCAAAAGACATTCTGTTTGAAATGTATAGTCTATTCTCTACAGCAAGTTAACCCCAACTAATGACAGTTTCTTTTGTCACCTGTGAGACATGGCTCTGCATGGCTTTTCCTGTCAGGTATTGATGTTTCCAGTTTGCAGTGACTAGTATATTTACAGACATTCTCTTTCTGGGGTATGACTGGAAATGTGTCTCTTTGCTGTATTTTACTGGCTATCACAGTGACTACCACTCCAGAACGAGATGCCAAAGAGGGCATGATGCCAAAGAGTTCTTGCCTGTCCAGCACTGTTAGCATATTAGTAAGGCAAATTCCAAACCTCTGAGGAAAATTCTAGGTGAAAGCATTAGTCATTATTCCAATTCACGTAGAGGTATGAGAGGCTACAATGTCCAGTTCCCAAGAGTCTTCACTAAAGAGTGAAGAGTATTGAAAAATGTCTGCACAGCTAATCTTTGTAACTAAGAGAATGCAATTAAAGGGCGAGTCTGTTTTTTTCTGGGGGGTTTTTGTAGGGTTTTTTATGCACAGTTTCTCAGATTTCCTGCAGAGGGCTAATTAGAGCCCTCAATTAGGTACATACACGAGACACAATTATTATCCAAGAATCAAAAAATAATATTTCAGAAATTCATTGGAATAAAAATCATCCTTCCAGAGATAATTAATCAGGATTTCCACAAAAATTACTTTTAATACAGTGTGTTTAGCTCTGAAGCCTCAGCCAGCTTCTTTGGCATACATTTATCTTACATTTCTTATCTGAGAATATTGTCTTTTGCAGCATTCTTGCCAGTTTAATCATTTTGGATGAAAACTTAAGGAACTGAACTAATACAATTTTCTATCTCTGCATGTCTGGCCACAGTGACAGTTTTTATTTTTAAATTATATTCTTTCCAAGACTAGCAATTTGGATACTTCAAAATAGATATATTTTTCTGTTTCTATGATTTTTCCTTTCTATTTTCTCTTCCTCAAGTATTCCTTGGCAACCTGTCCAATAAAACAACACAGAATGTAACATCCTCACTAGAGAAACAAAATTCATTCTCTTATGGATTATTTTTCTAGGATTCTTATTTTACTCCTTCGTAACATTTTCTTTCAAGGACAAAATTGTTTGGTTTTCTCACCTGGTTTTATACTCTGATGTAAATGACTTTTCATCTCTTTCTCAGTGTTCATTTTCAGTGTGAATAAAAGCTACAAAAAAGTTTTGAGTAGGCATCTCTCTTCCATTAACTTCTGATAATTCTGCTGGAAAATGATGGTTAGAGCTTTCCATGAGTTTTCAGTGATAAGAGTGATGCTGGTCCTTTTATAGCACTAATGGAGATTCTGGCAAAGCACGTTTTGTGCAAACTGTTGGTTGATCATAGTTCTCAAGTCTTCAGCTTAAATCTTTTTCTCATTTTGTCAGTTTTTGTTCCCAATCCTTTCCCAATATTGAGGGAATTCCACACCCCACTCCTTCCAAACCCAGAGTGAAACTATGGGTTTGCTCCTTTTACTCTTACATCTTTCCTCTAAAATCTGGAAATAAATATTGCATTTGTTTCATATCTCTTGTTCACATGAACTGGGAGTATGCTTGTAAGACAAACATTTAATATTGTAACTCTTTGATAATATCTATTACATTAAGTAGGAAAGTACTGAGAAATCTGAATAGAAAATGTAAATTAGAGTGGTGGACGGATGAAAAGTAGTCTGATAAGCTGAAAAGTAAATTACTTCATCTTAGCATGTGTCACTTTGTATATTGAATATATCTTATAATTTTGAGTCTTGGTATAAAATTAAGCCAGTGAAATGTTTATAGAAGAACAATGAAAGATGTTTTATAAACTCCACTACAAAGTTTTACTTCTCCTGATCTTTATATTTCACTTCATTGTACCTCTGACAGGAACAACTGTCAATAAACAGAAAGTTACTTAGCAGTAATACTGATGGTTTTACCTCCAACTGTAAATATTCTATCTAAATATAATTTCTGGGTAAGATTAGTTGTTTACATAGCACCATTTTAGCAGGATTTTTTGTGTACGTGACCATATCATGACCAACAAATTTGGAACAGTGTTCCCTTCTCACTAAATTAAAATTAAGAGCTAACATAAAAATTGGAGCTGACACAAAAAGTCTGCATATGAGAGATTATACCTTTGTCATTATCACATGATTGTGCATATACCATTGTCATTTGAAGGTTCAAGTGGTGTTCAAGACAGTGATTATAATCCAAAGATGGTGGGGAATTAAAAACTTACCCAGTTCAAAGAACATTCTTTCCAGTTCAAAGAAACACTTCCATCATGCTTGCCATAGAGCCTAGCACCAGGAAATCCAACTGGGGACTTTAAAGATACAGACCAACAAAGTTTGACCTTAGGGGAGATTATATACTCTTAAATTTTTTAGAACAAGTTGGAGAAGACATAGAAACATCCTTCAAAATAACTGTCACACAGTTCATCTCATTAAGTGAAACAGATTATTCTCTATAATTTAACTATTTTTAGACAACTGGAAAAATCTATTGATCTTCTCAACAGTTTCCAGTGATTCTGTGGAGTCTAAAAACCGTGATAATTTTTTTCTAAAGTGGTAGATCACTGTCAGCGCAGGTATATCAAGGAGCCAAACAACCTAAACGTGTGATCTACAGATTGATTTGATTGAGACTATAGTACTGCATTTCTGTTTATGATAGTTGATATAGAACATTTACCTTTTCCTCCAAAAAAATGTCTTTTTTCCTGCCTTATATCATATAATCCTGCATGATCATAAATCTTTTCAATTCATCAGAGGCTATAATTAAAATTGTTTATATAAAGTCTTAAGCCCTTTTACTTTTGGATTATGGAATTCACACAATACAAATTCTTATCTTTCAAAGCAGTTCTATACAAGAATTAAGCACATGTCCAAACTTCTATAGTGCTGGGTATCTTTCCTTCTCACTTTTATTTCCGTCATTAAGGCTAGTATTCTGTATACACAGATTATAACACTCTTAATTCAGTCTGAAAAGGTGGACAAATGAATATGCAGCATTTTCTGGAACAGTTACCTTGGAAAATAGGCATATCAGGTGGCATAATTTTGTGTTCATAGGCTCACCTAATAATTAGCTTTGTTTTTAATGAGTACCACCAAGATAATGGTAGATTAATAGAAAAATACTCGATCCTTGTTGTAAAAAACAGTCAACACAAGTACCTTTCTCAATTTTTTAGTGTAGAGATATGAATTCTAGGAACATGAAAAGAACTCCACTTTCATTGTAGTCCCTGTGAAGTTCACACTGTCTTCAGTGTCTCCTTCCTAGGATACAATCTCTCACTAGTGATGATGAAAACACTCCCATAGTTGCAACTCCTCGTTGCTGATCTTGCAGCACTAACATCCCTGTGCTGTTGTAGAATGCACAATGTTGCCTTTCCTTCCCTCTCAGTCTTCTGTCTGCTTAAGGTACTAAAGTCAGCTGGCTGTGTTAAAGCAGTTGCATTTATGGTTTTCGGGCTAGTTTTCAGCCTTTTGAGCAGGAGGTGCATCATGCATCACTGTTTCCAGAGGCAAAATTTAACTTTCCTGTGGTGCTAGAGCTCTGGTCAATCCTTTGAAGGACTCTAAAAAACCTGTTTTAGTTTGACATTACCAATAAGTTCATGCCTTTCTCTCACAGCGTGATAATTCTCTTGAGACAGTTCTATGCAGTTTTTTATTTTGTTCCTCTTTTTAATTTGTCTTAGACTTTATGGGACAACATTGCTTCATATGCAAATATTTGTGTTTGTAAGGATGCCACAAAAAATGAAGAGGCTGTGTTAACACCTCTCCATTAAAAAAGTACGTGAAATTCTGAATCTTATTTCTATGCTCTTAGAATGCTGACTGAAAGTACACTTAAAAATCATCTTATACATTTTTATATTATTTACTGATATTGAAACATATATTATATATATGTATAACAGATATGATTCAAAATGTCCTAATAGTGTTAAAAAATTGACTTCTCATTTTGATGGCTAATGCAAAAAGCCATATAAAAATATAATATAATATAATATAATATAATATAATATAATATAATATAATATACTTTTTTCTGTTACTTTTCCCATTAATCTAGAAACAAATAGTAGTTGTACTAATCTGTTCGTTAATGACAGGCTGAACTGCAGCAGAATGTTTTGGCAAGCTGGACGCTTCCAGTTCCCACATCACTGCCCTTTCCTCCCCCTGCTCAAGATCTCCTTCTAGTCTCCAGGACATTCCTTCTCTACCATACACTGTACTGGACTTTTGGGCTCCTTATCTCTCTGTTCCACAGAACAACAGTTCAGGAACAGTTTCCATTAGAAATCTGATATATTTTCTGTTCTTGGCAAACTCCACTATACTCTGAGGTGCCAAAGCTGTGCACTTCATAGTGATATTTCACTTTTGGCCAAGCTGCCTATTTCTGCATAGAAAAGGATTTTCTGGTCTATGAACATTTTTTAGATGATTTGAGAGTTTTTCCATCCTGAAATGGGACTGAAAACTGATCTCTTAAGTTTCTATAAACCCACTGCTAACTAGAAAAGGTGATCACAGTGTGGTGTCTGAAACATTTCAAGTTTGAAATACTTTTAATTTAATGTTTTCTTAAATATAATAACATTCACATTAAAAAAATGATGAATGAAACTTTGACGTTTAGAAGTTAGAATAGAATATTTTATAATATTTTTCTTTTATTAGGACAGTCACTTAAATGAGGTCTTTCTCTCAAGGTGATGTTTTTTATAAGTGCACTGTTTCTGTTAAAATTGTTCAATGTAATATTTACAACCCATTTTACCTGTACAAGCAATGATTCTTCATGGAAATTTAATAAGAAAGAATGAACATATGCTGAAGTGTAATCAGAAATTAGTAAAGAGTTTAAAATAAAATACAAAAGTGAAAAAATATCACATTTGAACTTATGTATGAACAAAACTATTGAAAATAAACCTAGACACACAAAGAACTAAGATGTCAAAACCTATCCTGTATTTGCCAGAACTGTAATCCTGAAATGTAAAGCATAACTGAGAAATTGTGTCTGAAAGTCATGCAACAGCTTCTAATGCCTGTTAGAAACACAGAGTTTAGAACACTTAGAAAGACACAGAATTACAGAAGAATTGAAAATCTTCACTTTGAATGTCAGAAAAAAAGCAAAATAACAAAAACAACCAACTAAAAAATGAATTAGGAAAGTTGACAAAATGTAAGAAAACCTGAGGCAATCCTTGCAGAATGGAGTCCAGAAGAAAAAATGAGATTCAGTAGATGCACAGTTGCTACACTTATAGGAGTCAAAAAATAGGAAAATTGTGTCCTTTACATATTGATTAACCAGGAAGAAAAATAAACAATTAACTTTGAAAAATAGGAGAAATTTAAAAGAACCTTTTGAAAACGCAAGAAGATGATATTGTTTTGTATAGTTATATGGCCTTTGTTAGTAACAGGTATGGTCTTAATTGATCTCAGTTGCTATAATTTTATAATGGTAGAGCTAAAAGGATGAAGTAATAACAAAGGCAAGCAGATTTTAAGGGACACTTAATGTAACTAATTTGCAGGAAATAAATATCTCTGATTTTGTAGTATCTTTAGTTTACCTATCTTATTATTATATTAAATATTATAAATATTATAATATTTCCATATGTCTCTGCTTAAAACAGAGTCAACAACCATAAGATGAAAATTTCTAAATGGCTTCTTTTTTCCATTTTCTCTCTACTCAGTATGTTCTATCTGAATTTTATATTTATCCTTTTTTATTGTGTCTATAAGGTATACATAAAATTACTAATGTGAGCTTATTAACTAGTTCCCCTATTGCCTGAGAATTTTACGTTATTACTTGTTCTTTCTGCTTTCATTTTTTTCTGTTCTTCCCAAGTATTACAGGTTTTGTCTGCTGGTTTTGTTTCTAATTAAACTTTTCTGATCCCAATATGTAGTTAAATGCACAAAAGTATTTAAAAGCTGCATTTCAGATCTCATTATCTTTTTATATTCTCTACAAATGGATAAACTCTGTCTTCCATGATTTAACTTGAATCACTGTCTTGGTATCTCTTGGTCAATTCAATCCGCAAAGATAATGCTGTCCTTACCTGGAGCAGTGGCCAAAATTTCTGTGTGGAAATTTCTAACATTTTGAAAAAAACTTTAATGTCTCATTGTAATAGAAATAGAAACCTAAAACTCAAAAGGAAAAGAAAAAAAAAACAAACCAACAAAAACTGAACCACCAAGCAAATTGGAACTTTGATTTAAAGTGTAAAGTCTTTCTAAAAGATAGTCTCTCAAAAAAGGAAAAAAAAAGGAAATTTCAAACTCTACATGACTTCTTTAGCTAGAAGACTCTGTGAAGAGCTGAATCCATTTATTGTCACAAAGACAGGTCTGACAGAAATACTTTTTGCCATGTCATACCTGGGAGAACCCAGATGCTCTATGGCACTGAAGTCTCTAACCCTCACACAGCAGAGACTTCAACCACATTGCCCAATGGCAAGCTGCCAGCTCCAATACCCCAGGCTGTGTCCCCAAATCAGTCTTGTCCTTTAGTAGAATTTCTTAAAAGGTAATTTTTTGTTTTGTTTTGCCAAGACTATATTTTGTGCCAAAAATGTGATAGAATATTTGTTTGTTTGCTTGGTTTCCTTGACCCATTCTATTTCCTAGGGCATTTCCACAAGAAATAAGTACTGAGAAGCAGAGACTTACAAGGACCAACAGGCTCTGTCCTACTCTGGATGTCCTTATCAACATTCTGACTCATAAGTAAGTAAGTAAATTATGATATCAATTCCCTAACTGGTTAGAACAAACTAAAGCATGGTGTTGTCTAAGACAAGGACTGTTTTCTTCAACTGAAGAAATTCTTCCATAACATAAAAGGAGAGTCTTAATTAGCAAAAAAAATATTCTTGCAGTGATTACTACAATAAATCCAACCCACAACACTGAAATAAAGCCACAGAATCACTGTGACACCTTGTTTCCTGCTTGATTTAGTTCTAGCTATGTAAGTGTGGTGGGCTCACATTCATCCTCTCATTGTCAGAAGGTGACATTAAAGTCATTAGTACTAAAAATAACTAATAGTAATTGTTTCACGTTATCTTTTTCCTTAAAGACATCTGTGTGCTTAGAACCAAAAGAATTTTTTCTTAAATTCAGTCTAGTCCAAACATTTTAAGAGTGGCCAAGGGAAGAAAGAAAAAACAAAAAACCCAACCAAAAGCAAATACTGCTTCTTGAATATCCAAAAGGTGAGTGCTTCTTTTTTAAAAATCTGTTACATATCTGGGTCAACAGAGGAACAAAACATTAGGCAAACAGGATACATAGTGCAGTAATCTGCTATTACAGATTCATTTTGTGTGTTTGTCCCTGCTCTGGTAATTTGCACTAACTAAACATGTGAACAATCCTAGGATCAGCCAGTGAAGCTTTATTCTCCTTTTCATGTGAATACTTAGTAACTCTGTCAGCAATATATTATATATCCTTGTGTTTCCTATCTGAATTATTCTTGAGTTCTTCTCTGTAAAGAATCAGCTGGAATAATATTGATTGCTTCTAATATTGAACATCCCAAAAACCTGTACACTACTGACTACCTGATCCACCAGGAAATACAAGGGATTTGAATTTCCTCAGGCAGAATAAAAACTTTGATCTCCTGCATTCTCTGTGCATGTTCTGACCATTACACTAGACTATAAAAAAACAACTTACACCAAGGGCTGTCCTGCTAAGAGGGATTTCTGTAGCAACCATGAGCAAGAAGGCCATTCAGGGATTAAAAAATATGACCTGTAACTCCTTTCTGTATACTAGAAAGAAAACATCTGTTTAGGCCAAAAGAATTTTTTCATCCTCTGCAATTTCTTTGAAAATAATTAGAAACTCACTAAAGACAGAAACTTGGGGCAATTTCTGAGTCAAGTGACTTGCAGCACTTTAACTTTCTCTTCTGAGAAATATCTGAAAACTCCAGCTCTGTTGCACAGTCCAAAAAAGGGAGACACAACAATAAGCATGAAAAGTCTACTGAATCATGAAAATTTATGGTACCTACACAGGTTTGCTTTCTGTATGTAAGATACAAACAATCTAAAGCAGATTTGCCAGTCAAGGAGCAACCCATTGCTGATTATAAACTAGTTGAACTAAAATACCATGATACTTTTAAATCCCTCCTTGTTGTTCTCTAATGCAGGTCTGCTTAGAAAAACTGGCTAGAGAGCAATGCAATCAATCTGCCATTCACTGTCTACCCCAGGGTGAACTGAACAACTTTTTGCCCACATTTACATAAACTGTGAAAGGACATCAGAGACTTGGCTCACACACAACCCCAAGAGGATGAATTGGGATGACACTGATCCTATGCACAGAAAGGATACAGAAAAGCAATGGTCTCAAGAAGGGGAATATTCAAAATTTTTAACCTCTGTATGTAAAGATAAAGGTCACCAAGGTCTTATGAAGGGTGGATTTACTGTTGAATTGATTTTGTTTTGCAATACTACTTATTACAATAATAGAAATCATTAATTTAAAGTGAAATGTTATTTATACATTTCAGCATAAACAATAAATTATCCCTGGCATTCTGGTGTCAGAAGACCCGGAATATTTCCTTGGACTGAAATAGACTTTGTATGTGCATCAAAAAATAAAGATAACACTTTTACTCATATCTTTAAGTGGGGTTCTCTTCCAGCATTCCTTGCTTCTACTTTAGTTCATTCACAGTCACTTCAATATTAAGAAGTACTTCAAGAAAATTGTCAAAGTAATTTTAAAATTTAGACTATTACTTGAAGACTCACTAATGTTTCTGAGTTTTCCCTTTTAAGGATTTCATTATGTGACTCTACCGCAAGACTTCATAAAACTTCATTCTTGTTATCAGAATGAATGACTATGACAATAAGCACATGGTGCTACGTTTTATAGTGCTGGAGCATCAACAAAAGAGTAAATCCATAGAAATATAGCAGCCTGCCAATACTAAAAGGTGCAAGAAACCTCGAGAGGGAAGGGCCCTTTTAGAAGGGCATGTAGTGATAGGCTTAAGGGGGCAAAATTACTTTAAACTGAAAGATGACGGGTTTAGATTATGCATTAGTAAGAAATTCTTTACTGTGAGGATGGTGAGTCACTGAAACATGTTACCCTGAGAAGTTGTAGATGCCTTATCCCTGGAAATCTTCAAGGTCAGGTTGGATGGGGCTCTGAGCAACCTGCTCTAGTGAGAGGTATCCCTGTCCATAGGGATGTTGGAACTATGTGCTCTTTAAGCTACCTTCCAATCCAAAATGTTCTCTGATACTATGAAATACATCTGAGATTTTGCCTTAGTAGATCAGCCTCTAATTGAACACTTGGTGGCAAGACAAAATTCACGTGAAGTGCAATCTGAATATGGTAGAATTTCAGATACAGTTTGTTTTCTTTAGTTCCTGAATAAATTAAGATTCATTCATACCATGTATGTATGCCATTTCTTGCTTTCAGGTAAGAAAGTAATATTTTATATATGGGATTGCTGCAGGCACAACACCCTGTCATCAAGATATTTGTAGGATACAGAGGTGGCAGACTGCAGTATTTGCTGATCTCCATGAGCATGTAATTTGTTCATAGTATTCAACAAACAGAAATTGAGAAGTGTGTCTATTTAAATATACAATTTTTTAAAATTTCTGTACTAAGTGGCTTTCAGTACCAGATTTCATGAAACTGGAAAGTTGGAAGAACATTTTGTTTTCTTCTATTTGCTCTTCAGTTTCTTAAACTGCTTATGCAACTGTAGCACAGAAATGGTGAAATAGAAAATATTATTATCTTTTATGAACATTTAAAAGGCAGAGTTGATTTGATTATCTAAGGCTTTTGTGTATGATTCTTCACTCATATCCCTCTGCTGGCATATATTTTGTCAATCTTCTGCTCTTTGCAAGTCTGAATATTACATTTTCTTGTCAGGATTTTTCCCTGAGAGAAGCCATGTTTACAGTTTCAGGGTTTAGCTTTGGGAACTGGCAGATTTTCCTCATCGTCACCACTTTACCTCCTTCAATTCCTGCTGAATTCCCTTTAAATACCTCATTCTATTTCTCCATTTAGAATTCACTTAACATGGCCAAAATAGAGTTATTTTATTTTCCAAGTTTCACATTTTTCTTCCTTATGATAATCTCCACAATATTTTGTCATGAAGTTTTTATTGGTTAGGATTTGGATTAGTTAGGATTAGTTAGGAACTCTTTTATTAGTTAAGATTTGGTTTTGCTTGGTGCAACCATAGTTCTCATTCCTGGACACAAAACCTCCTATGTTTACCTTTTTCACACCACATAAACCATTTCTAAGCAAACTGATTTTCACAGTGATGAATAAGAAATGAGACTGATATTTTGACTGCCCCCCCCACTAACCTTCCATTTCAACATTATTATTTTAACTTTATGAATAACAATTTTTCCACATAATTTGTTCTTGTCTGAACGTTTGTGTACCAAATGCATACAGCCTCCCACATGTATAATTAGCGATATAACGGCTATATGAGAAGAAAAGATGCAGCTTCAATAATACCAAAATATTTTATCTTTTCCCTTTATTACATAATTTCCCAAATGTTTTCTTATGAAATTTTTGGTTTAAAATTTTCTCTTACTGTCATGTTTTAGGCTGAACGAACAAATTGAATGAACAAAATTATGGGGAATTGAATGAACAAAAATATGGGAAGAAATAATTTAATTAGTAAAATATGTGGTGTCTAGTACAGAGAATTTGGATAGAATTCTCCACCAAGTGATTATAAAATTTCTGTTTGCTCCCTTAATTAAAAAAAAAACAACAAAAAACCAACCAACCAACCAACCAACAACAAACAACAAAACCACACCCCACAAAAAAAACACCCCAAACTCATAAAACAGGAATCGCAAAAAATGGACTATGAGTTTTGTTTAACAATATCAATGAACTGGTAAATATAAACGCTAAAAGTTTGGTTTCTGGTCCTATATAAACAAATTGTTTATGTTTTATTGATCTTACTGTGAATATGCTTAAAAAACTATTTTTTTGAAAGTAAAGACACCATTAGTAGTGTACCAAAAATTCACAACTACGTTTTAAGACAGACATATAAGCTCATTGTATCTGCTTGATACCTCTTTGTCTGTCTGACATCCTTTTGTGTTCATAATATACATGCTTGGGATACATTATTGATTAATTGTATTAATGTTAAGTGCAAATTGAGGTAATAGCTCATAAATGCCTCAGGTATGCCTTGCTAGACAACATGGAAGTTAACCTGGTCTTTTTAAAACTCTGAGCATTATAAAAACATGTCATTGAAGTAGAATTTTAATGAGGTATAAAAGGAGTTGCTATGGAGAAATAATACAGTGTGGTAATATATAAAAATGTGTACAATATCAGAATTTCTTGGAACAATTCCTTGTTCCACTTTTACACACTCACATTTTTAGCTATCAATCACTTTACAAAGTCTGACAAACAGCAGGTCACACTATTCCACTGATTAGAATGTGTATAATCTGTCACACAAATCAACATGTTCCTAATAAAGACACAGTGAAAGTCCTAACATTTCATGTTCTGGAGAACTGTGTTTTGGCAGAGTGTTAAATCAGGAATGCATATGGAAGTAGTTGTAAAGAACTAGAGACTATGGAGACTATGCCCTTCCATGTGCTGATGTGCTAAATGTCTTGAAATCACTTCTGTGCATCCTTTCTCTTCATACAACAGCATAAAAACCAGCTTATACACCATGCAAAAACCAGCTTCTCTCACCAGGCTTTATGAAACTGCCTCTCTATTATGTGTGCCAAGTAAATCATACAGTTCTCAACCCCAACAATACAAAAATCCCCTGCAGCAAGCATATAATCTTTCCGTGAATGGAGAAACAGGTAAGATGAATTTGGCGATTAGAATATATCTGAACCAGAACTGAAGAGAACAAGACAAGAACAAAGGAGAAACTGAGCTAGTCATCAGAGGTACATCCATATCCACAATTGTCTCTCAGCCACTTTCTCCTTGGAGAGAAACAAGGAGTGGTTTACATCTAGCACAGGACATGCCTTCACAGAAACAAGCACACTATGGGCAACTTAAGCTCCCAAGTTGCTTTTTTACACCATAACAGGAAATATTTTTCAGGTCCTTTAATTCAGTAGACACATGTGCAAGTCAATCCAGGATACAATCACACACTGCTTTGCTTGGATTTTCTACTTCCATGCTGATAACACAACATGGGTTTGACAGTCTCACCCTGCCTCATCCTGTCTTTCTCAACAGCAGCAGTTTACTGTGAAACTAAGAAGTTTCCTCAGAACAAAAAATAAAGATAGAATATTGGTTAGAAGACTGAAAATAAAAGGGCATGGAAAGCTAATAACAAGGATATTTAATTGAAACTTTACCAGCCTGTGGTTGCTCTGTTTTCAGATACTGGTTTTTTACCTAATGAAGTTAATATGACAATAACTCATATACAGAATTTAGATGGCCGATCCCACTCTATTACATGAGCTTATTACCATCATAAGTCTACTAAAAATTTTTCACTAAATTAAGTTTTCTATAATCTATCACATAATACTTTACATGTTTTGCTTTTCTGTATGGCCTTTTACAAGGAGCAAAATCAAAGTCTATTTCCTATGACTTTGCTATAGCCATAGCAGTATCAAAGTTGATACTTAAGCTAATTTGTCTTCTTTTGTAGCCCCCTGTAAGCTCTGAATAATGTAACTGTACTGCTACCAAGACACAAGACTGATTGACAAATTCTCTGCTTACAATACATTGCAAGCAGCTTTCTCATTGTAGATGTACTGGGAGCATTATAGAAATGCACAAGGTCCATCAGAAATACTTCATTCCAGATAGTGTATTAGGACTCACTGAATAGTTCTTCCATTAGACCACTCTTTCCCTGTAGAGGTGTATTTCTGACTGAGCAATATTTCAAATTAAGTCATGCATCACGTGAGATTATTGATTTTTATTGACGTCAGCGATGAACATATATAAACCAACAAAAACAAATAAACATAAATCAGCTAGTTACAGAAAAAATAAGAGAATTTAAATTTTGGCAAACATTACACTCAACTCTTTGAAGCTGCATACATCCTTAGCAGTTCATAATTAAAGAGTTGTTTATGGTATGAAAAATAATAAATAAAAATAAATAGAATTACTTAATTATGAACAACTGGCAATGAAATGCAATAATTTTATTTTAAGAAAATATTTACATGTCCAATGAAGTAGTATAGAGATGAATAAAAAATTAGTAGCTACTTTAAAAATCCTAAAAGTGTGAAGATACTTATATAAGATCCTGGCAGTGTCACGGAATCAGCTATCTTGATGTGTGAAAAAATCTAGACACATTCACATGGGATACTGCACAGCTGAGAAGACACTCTAAGGCACTCAAGAAAGCAAAGTGGTAACATAATAATTTAGTCCCCAGAAGTCCATAACTATGTTTTATCTGTACAATTGTTCTAGATACCTTTAAAATAACAACACAGACAGACATCAAGGTAGCCTTCAGTGACTTACAGTCATTCTGAAATTATCATATTTTAGTTTCAGTTATGTGTACTTCCAGAAAATTTCTGAGAAATTTTCAGGTGTAGGTTCCCTAAAAGAGTCCCCACAAAAATGTTTCAGCTATTTTCTAAAATTTTCTGTCTGCTGTAGAAAGAAAATGAAAAGGCAACTGAACTTGTGCAAATTACAGGAAGTATAAGTATGATACAAGTAATGAGATCATCATCAGACATTCCACTATGCCATGACTCATTAAGAACTCCAGGAGAAGTTTGGTTTTCAGGATCACAGTTCAACAGTAATCTAGAAAAATTATCTAGCAAGTTATTGTCTGAGAAAATTCATTCTCCATGTCTATTCCCAGGGCCTATTCACACATTCTGTGTTTTCACTATCTAGATGTATATAGTAGGCTTCTGAGTTACAGTCAATAGAGACAATATGAACTTCTAAAATGTGATCTATTTCATTTTAAAGAGATATTAGAACAAACTATAATGCAAAAGTGTCCCTTTTTTTTTGCCATTGTCTTTGAAGGAAGCCCAGGCTGATTAACTGAGATTTGGATGTCTGGACCCTATGTGTCCATTTAAATTAATTTTAGTTATTGTATTTCTAAAGCTTTCCAATCCTCTCTTTCACAAAGCCCCAATTGACAAGGCACTCTAAAAAGAATTATGTTGCATTCCTAAAGATATTTGACTTGCCATTTAATTTGTTTCTGAGTCTGCATGTACCAGACTACTACACTGCCAAATGTATAGGTTCCAGAAAGTCATGCTTCATCCTCCAGGCCCAAAAAAGGAACAGAGGAGCTCATGTTCTCTCTGCTTAGGGATAACTCCCTCTGGTGCAGTCTAGTGAGAGCCATATGAAGAGCATGGGCTGTCTCATGAATATCTGGTGCATTTACAGGGCAATTAAATGTATGTGCTCCATTTCTCCTTTGGATTTAGTAGCAAAGGTGTCAATAGTAGCAACAGAGACATTTGTATGTACATACAGAAATACAAGATATTTACCTTGGGACTACTTTAATTTAGATCAAGTCCTGACTAATCTAGGTGTGCACTGACTTCAGAGAACATCATTCAGTCCTTTGTGAAAGAAACATGCACAGGGACACTCTTACCATCTTTACCTACTACTACTTTGTTGCTTGTAGTCTCATTTTGAACTGATAACTGACGGGATTAAATGTCTTCTTAATGATACAATCAGTTTCCTATTAAAATTTTTTGTTTTCTTACATCTAGGAGATGTAAGAAAACAAAAGCCTCCCTAAGCCTATGACATTTATTTTTAAGGTCCATTCCAATTCCTTAAGAATCTATGATTATATTATATGCTTTGATCATTCAGAGTCCAACACACACATTTTCCTCTGGCAGGTATACTTTTATACTCTTAATGAAGTTTTAT
Organism: Phylloscopus collybita; assembly: GCA_027886175.1. Classification (NCBI taxonomy): domain Eukaryota; kingdom Metazoa; phylum Chordata; class Aves; order Passeriformes; family Phylloscopidae; genus Phylloscopus; species Phylloscopus collybita. The sequence continues at coordinate 40,752,398 of JAJNNQ010000006.1, read as the reverse complement.
GTAACATTCTGCTCTCTTTAGCTCATCTGGAGACATTTGTGCAAAATTAAAAATACTTAGTGTTTAGGGATGAATCATAGCTCCAAATATTCTCATTAACACAGTTTTTTCAAAATATTTGTTCTAGACACAAAGTTGAGAGCTATATTAGGCAGGATTTTGATAGTAGATGTCTCTACATCATCCTAGGAGAACATTACAATGATTATTTCTTCTGTGTCAATGCATGCTTACTATTACAAGATCTGATTTTCTTCATTAGATGAATCAAATAGCTGAGTGTATGAATCACAGTATGAATGTCTTAGAATTTAAAAACAGACAGCAGGATCTGATCTAACATGCTTAAAATTATTGCTGCATTATTATTTTAAAATTTTGATATACACACCATGACCAGTTTGCATCATGAAATAATGTTCTCACCTAAAACCATCCCTTCTATGACCAGTCTATCTACATATTTAAAGGCACTCTTTCCTTTACTACTTATCATGTAAACCCCCATCATTATTCTAAAATTTGTCTTCCCATTTTAACTGTTCTAAATCAGTTTTGTTTACCAAACTCAGGTGTCCTATTCCCGCTCATATTTAATAAATAACTAGACACATTCTATCTTATAGGCAGATTGCACACCTGACATTTATAAACTGTAACTGGAGATGCCTCATTTAGATTAAAGCCTTTTTTTTTCACTTTTTTTTTTTTTTTAGACCAGTACATTTTGTAGCAGAGTACAGAAGTATAAATGGGAAACTCAGTACTCGTACATCTTTGTCTTTGGTTTCTATTTCTGACATACTAATCTCTGTAGTTTAAAAAAAAATGAAATAGCACATCTAGAAATATGTGTCTGGCTTCAGACACTGTGTTCTCTGATTGTCAATTTTCTGTTTTATAAGGCATTTTTCTTGCTCGGAAGGGTGCTCATGTCAGTCTAGGCTGACCTCTTTTTTTTCATTGGTCAATAAATTGTCAATGGTTTTGTGTGCACCTGCTAAATGAGTTTCCTTTCAGATGAGTCTGAAGAGGAGTAAAGTTGCCAGATGTCCATTTAACTTAGAAGCTGTCTGACTGAGACCAAAAAAAACTAGCAAAACAAAGGGAGGAATTGCCCCCACTGAATGCACAAGCAGATGCAGGACAAGCAGAAAAGTTCTTTCCAAAAGGACAACACACAGGTCAGATATGAGAAAAGTAGAACAATTAGTGTGATAGAACAATGGGCATATTATGGTAGTGCTCTCAGAAATGACAGCTTCTGCCTCCTGTTCTGGCTACTGTATTAACAGCACTTGCCCAAATTAAAGCTTACTGGAGATCAAGATTCCATGCATATTTTTCTTCAGCAGCTGGTTGGTGACTAGTGAAGTAAGGATAAACATGACTGTAAACTTAGGTTGTTAGAGATCTTGAACTGTACTGATTTGTGTGGTGCTAAGAAGACAAGAATCATGGCAACATACTACAATGTGATTGTTACCTAAATCAGTTAGCATTTCTGTTTCAGTGAGTAAGGTCCACACAGAGGTGTTCTAAGTACCCTCATTGCTTTAGGTCTGGTCAGTTCTTTGTCCAGAATTTGGACAAAAAGTAACTTCAGGTACTTTCTAAGACTGTATTTGAGTTGAGAATGAGGAAGCATTTTGAAACATAAAGATCCAGTCAACTCAAGTATCATACGAAAATTGAGAAACCTAGCCTTCAAACTAATAAAGGCATATTATTTTTATTTCAAAGAAATGTATGTTCTCTCCCTCCATTTGCTGATCTTTTATGATTTAAAAGGTCTAAAATCTTAAATTGTCTCTAAGAAAAGATTTCCTAGTTCAGAAATCACACTCTGAATCATTCAGAATCACATTCCCTCCCTTGGCTGTTGGTAGCTGTTGTGAAGTCACATATTTTTCAAGATGCCAGAATATGTTACAAGATTGCCAGAAAAATAACCTCTGGGTTATAAGTAAAAACAGTTATCAGCAGCAGTGCAAGCTATATGCTTGCTTGATAGTGTAAAGAAATGTTTTATAGGTTGCTCTGGTAACTATCCTTCCTCAAGATCCATTGGTTTTCTTCTTGCTTTACAAAAACCTCCTCAGGTCTCATTTTATACATATTGTAAAAGATGGAGCTATACTCATGAAAACTTTATATCTTCCATAGATGGAAGCTTATTTAACTTTGCAATAATATAACCAGAGGCTTCTTCCTTCCACAGAGTAGTATATTACTGGAAGGAACAAAATTATCAGAGCTGCTGATAGTCTTGGCTTTGCTGTGGGATGGGGGAAATTCACTTAGGCTATTTCCATTGACATAGAAGAATCATTGGAAGATAATATAAGATAAACTATGACAGCCGTTGTTTTCTTTTAATTTCTGTCCAAATTTTCAATACAAACAGAAATTAATTTAATGGAGAAAATAAGATTATTTATTTCAAAGTAAGTAGCAGGTAGTATGTTTATTTTTTTCCATTTATATAAAAGACAGTTTAAATTATTAAACATACTGTGGTGTATTAGTAGTCATTTACAATTTTATGTCTTATGTAATACTGTCACAAGACTAGTTAAGAATTAGTGAAAATATAATCAGGTATGCAACTTAAAACAAATTTAATTGCTATTAAGTTCAGAATTTCTCAGAAGATATTTCATATTGTTGAAAATTTCTTTAAGAAAAGATTATATTTTGAAACATGAATTTTTACTGCAGAATTCTGAGATTTGACCAGCTTTGAATTTAATTCTCAAAGTTGAATCAAGAAGAACATCAACAACACAAAAATCTGTTGAAAAGTGAAGTAGTTCAAAGAATATGCAGAACTACTCATCTCTTCCACCTTAACTACATCACTGTCACCATAATGGAGAAAAGAGTGGCCACAAAAGAGAAATAGCAGGGGCCACAAATAGAGGGATTTTAGGGGATGAGTTATCTAGTTGTTAAAAACATACAGTCTTCATAACTTTCCTAATGTCTTTCCTCAAGACTGTCCTTAAAAAAGCCTCTGATCTTATTTACTTCCCTCAAAGGCTTAGAAAATGGGGAAACTCAAATAAGAGTAGGCATAGAAATAATAGCACTTAATTAGTACTTGGTGCTGAAAATCTCCAAAGTGCCCTACAAATACAGACTAATCATCACAAGATAATTTTTAAGGAGAGATAAATGTTTATATGCTAATAAAAAAGTTTTTAAAAATATTCCCCAACGTTAAATGTCTTGACTCAAGGTTAAAGCAAAACAATCCAAGAATCTGGAGATTAAAAATTCATAGGTTTTCATCTACACACCATGTTTAACCTAAGTTCAGGGTCAAAAGTAGCTTTTAATTAACAGAAAAAGAGAAAACTAATTACTCTGTTGATAAATTATATCGTCTCAAAAAAAAAGAAAACTTCCATATAATAAATTTTTAAGAATTAAGAACTTGCCCTCATACAGGTTCTTGCTTGGTTATTTGTACTCACTACCCATATTTGCTATCAAAAGAATTTGAATTTTGATGTGAGACTGCCCTTTTGTTAGAGAAATTGTTTCATTCTAACTGGACATATCCTTGATACCGACGTACTGTCCGATCAATGTGTCATGCTTGCCACAGAAACCAAAGTGAGACAAAATAGATTTTGTACAGTGAGAAAAGGACCTTCAGCAGACCTTTTTATAAGCTCTCTTGGTCCACATGAGGTTCCATGGAGGTAATCTCTCACATTTTCTTACAAGAGAGAAATCTCCTCCTGCTGATCTGCACTTTAAGGGCTACAAGCAAAAAGAAGAGAGGAAAAACAGATTTAAAGTAAGTTAGGATGTGTCTAAGTGGTAGGGGAATCTTTTGTTTGTCAACTCCTCAACTGTAGACTCAGAGAGGTGACAGCTGAGCATTTTATACCTACAGGACATCTCATCTATGAAGGGTGATTATTACTGCTTTTTGTGAGCTTTTGAGCTACTAAAGTCTTTCTCTGAAGTGAAAGAGAAATAATCACCACCCTTCACGGAAGAGATTTTATTTGTTCTGCAAGAAGTCATGTCTTCATAAAAGCCCACATTTGAAGACTGAATTAGTAAGCACATCAGCCTCAGTCAGTCAGTTTTTATTTCTGCTTTCTATCCTTAAGGAGGAATGCTAGTCCTTAACTCTCCATGGAAGGAGGCCAAGCTCTCTGACAGAAGGAGAAATTCTATGGAACATCGGGAATGTACATGTCACAGGGAATAGCAACTCACAAGCTCTGTAGAGCTCAAACCTTTCCATTAGCTGAAAGTATGTTATATATTGGATGTTTCTTCAGATGAAAAATAGTAACCATTTTTCGTGAATTTTTCAAAATATGTTGCCTTTCCCCCAAGTATCTTGAAGACCCAAGTTTCCATTTAAAATTTGCATATTAAAGTTCAATGATTTTAGTGGTGCTTCTGACAACTGGTTTGTTTTGGTTTTTTTTAAACACATTTAATTTTTCAAGATTATGTGTTCTCTTTGCGGAGTGACCGGGGGAAAAAACAGTGCACAGCTATGACATCTTGACACCCACTCAAGTACACATGAATTTTCTGCACTACAGCTCTAAGGAGTGTTTTGTTGAAGATGACCGGATTGCCTCAGCATATGGAGTTCTGCACAATATTATTTTGTACTTCTGAAGTACTACTGGCATCAAGTTTTGTATTAATACATTAACACACTGAGTATCATGTTGTCCCTGACTCAAAGGAGACTGCACTTATGTTTCTAATTTGAAAGTGGATGTGAGCTGTAAAATTCAGAGTAGGCTTTCAAGACTCTAATCCCTCAAACAGGAATGGTAACACTATGCCTCACAGAGTACAAGTAGCATTTGCTTTGAGTATTTTACTTTTTATACATGAAGTAGAATTGTATTAACTTCACTGAATTTAGAGTCTATCTTCCCCAACACTTAATTCTAGTGTATTCACTCTGTAAGTCTTATCTGGATGATTTCACATTTCTATTCTCATTCTAGTTAGCCACTTGCTGTTTAAAACATTTAACAGCTCTGAAAGCACTTACGAGTATGGAGTTATGCTTTAAGGATTTTAAGGTTTTGCCATGCTGCCCACTGCAAATGTAGGCACTGATTCATGAGTTCTGTAATCTGGGCCTCCTTGTAAGTTAGGTTTATGGATTTGTCTTGAACTCTGCGTACTGCAAAACACCATTAAATTGAAAAAAATTTACATTTTTAATTATTAGAAAACTGCAACAAGCTGTGATATTCATGGTAAAACCTCCCCTTTTTTGGAGCTTAGAAATCAGTGATATGTATTGGATGTATTCATAGGCAACTTCACTGCTATGGAGCTGCTCCTGAAGTACCTGAGGTTGGATTTCCTTAATGCTGCAGGCCCTGCTGTAAGCTCCAGAGACCCCCAGGGGCTTCTTGCTGTACATAATAATGTGTGCTTGGTACCACCAGCTATCCCAAAGTCTTTGAAATGTCTAAGAAAGTCCCTGCCATCCATCTCTAATTGTGAGGTCATTTGCCCATATCCCATAAAAACCACATGAAGCTTTGGGTCAAGGGCCCAGGACTGGGCATCTACGTTCTGCAAAACAACCCTATTGCAGTGGGATGAAGGGAAACAACTCTTAGCTCAAGAACTTGAGGGAGAGGGAGAATCCTCAAATATGGGGGATAGAACAGGAGAGACAAGTTACATAAAACTTTTTATATGGCTGTCACCTTTTCCAAGGTAGCACAAAATGAACTCACTACTTGCAGAAAGCCTAGGAAAGGTACTGAATTGCAGCTCTTCAAATGCAATTTGAAAAAAAAGCTAATGAAAGTAGGCAATAAGCCATATTAATCTATAATACAATGTTGAATGCCTCTGATATCACTACTATTTAGGAAATGCCAAAGTATGCTTTCTATAACACGGTACTACATATACTTTATACACCATGCTGCAATGTGGTGGGCTGAACTTGGCTGGCCACCAGGTGCTCACCAAGCCACTCTCTTCCTCCCCGTCATCAACAGGACAGAGGGATGAAACAAGAAGAAAAGATCAGGGATCAAGATAAAGACAGGGAGATCACTTACTAGTTATTGTCTTGGCTAAAATACACTCATCTTTAGGGAAATTGATATAGTTTTGTGGCAATTAAAAATAGAGTTGTACAGGAAGAAACAAAAACAAATCCAAAAATACCCAACTTAGTTCCTTCTTCTCGGCTCTACCTCATTCCCGACACTTCTACCTCCTACCTCCCAGGTGGCACAGGGGGATGGTGAATTAATTTTGCCTCCAATGATTCTTCCTGCTCACACTCTTCCCCTACTCCAGTGTGAGGTCCTTTCCACAGAAGATTCTCCTTCATGAACTGCTCCTATATGAGTCCTTCTTCCAGGCTGCAGTTATTCAAGCACTGCTCCAACATGGTTCTTTTCCTCTTGGTACATTCCTTCAGGAGCAGGCTGCTCCAGCATGGGTTCTACTGGTCCTGCCAGAAAATCTTCTCCAGTGTGGACTCCTCTGCCTGGTTCCTGCCAGAAGCCTGCTCTGTCATGGGCTCCCCATGGGCTGCACAGCACATCCACCGATTCTGGTGTCTTCCACAGTCCCACAGTGGGGATGTATGCTCCACTATGGTCTTCCCCCTGGGCTTCAGGGGAGTCTCTGCTCCAGCATCTGGAGCACCCCTTTCACTTCTATTCTTACTCTTCTCAATTGCTGCACAATATTTTTAACCCTTTCTTAAATAATTTATCACAGAGATACCAACAGAGTTGCTGGTAGGATCAACTTTGGTCAGCAGCATGTCTATTCTGTAGCTGGCTGAATCTGACTTTAACATGGAGACAGCTCCCAGTCTTTTCTTACGCTAGACACTTCTGCAGCCTCTCCACTACCAGAACAGTCACATTGCCATGAGAATCTAATACAAACTAAGAGAAAAAACATGTCCCACGTTTACGAGGTGATGGGAATGTTTTTCAGATCTCTAATGTGATTGAAAAGTGTCTGTTTCCCAGTAGATGTTTAACATATTTAGCAATCCTTTGTCAGCCAGACATTAAAATATGGTTAATCCAGCAATTCAGAGTTGAGACATATGTGATAAGAAACATTTGATCTGGGAAGAACATGAAGTGTTGAAAAGGAAAAAAAAAGAATATATTCACGAAAGAAAAGCGCATCATATTAGTTGCTATAATGGTTCTACTGCAAGTAGAGTAATGACCAGTGTTCAGGTGAAAGACAACTCTACCAGAATTGCAATTAGTCATAAACAAAACATCTACTGTCTTACAGAAATGATCTACGATCTTCAGAAATGAAACTAAGGGTTAATTTTCATTAAATAAACAGAAATCAACAATACATTTTTATCACATAATTTATTGCATTATGTTTCCAGATTACAAGAGCCTTAATATTCATGCCCTTCACATAATAATAATGATAATGACTAATGACTAATGAGGAATGACATCTGATATATCCATGGTTCACTTTTTACAATTTTGCTACCTTTGTTAGCTAGCAAAATGCACTTTGTGCAAGGAGACTAAATTTATTTGGCGTCTAAAAGAAATTACTGTTTAACAGATATGCTAATTATTAAATTTGGTCAACAGGTACACAGCACCAATGGTAAACTGTGCAGTTTTCATTACTAACCATGCAGATGTGACTGCATGTAGAAATAAGCCACCTTCTGTAATTAATAGAATACTCAATTCAAGTTTATCCAAATGAAATGCATTGAAGAGTTGAAAACATTTTAACATGTGCAATGTAAGGTTTATTCACAGAGAGGCACTTCCTGTGTATCAAGTTACGGTTTTGAAAAAATATCAAGTCAGAACAACAGGGAGAAAACTCAGAGCTCTGTAATTTTCTTACAGACATTTACACTAAGGTGGTACAATAATAAAGAAGCAAACTGCCTTTCTCAAAACCAGTGGCTTTATTTTTCTGTAATTTTTAGTACTTCTGCATAACATTTGTGACTTTTTAGAAAAGTCACCAAATTGTCAGAGGTTTTCAGTGTTTGCCACATTGTAATCTAAAGGATAGAAAAAGAAAATGCTGCACAGAAAAAAAAAGCACAGCATATGAACACAAACAATGTAGTTTGACTTAAATACTCAAATCTTTATATTAACTTTTTTTTAACAGAATAAGACAATCAGCTAGGGATGAGTCAGGAGCAAAGATAACTTTTGTCTCAATATGTCAAAGAGAAACTTTATTAATAAAAGGTACTTCAAGAGCAGGACAAGAAATAGAAAGGTTTTGAAATCACTGTCTTTGAAGTTGCTTATGGCAAGACAAGACACACCATCAGAGGAATCAATTCCCCAGCTATTCAGGATTTACTAAAAGCAACCCACTATAAATGCTTTTTACCAGAGTATTCTATGACTCTAGAAAAATCTCAAAGGTTACATTGAATACTGAAAGATAGGAGCTATACAGATGGCTGGAAAAATCTGGCTAATTTTCTCAGTTTTGAAGTAAGTTCTGATTAAGGAAAATTAAAGGAAAGATAATGGCAAACTCCCTTGACTTATGTCTCTCAGTCCTGCACAGATTCCTGTTCAGACAAAACATGCAAAAAGATATTTTTCCCTTAAGATCTGGAAATAAATTGAACTTTAATGAAGATGAAAATTACATTTTAATGGGATCTTTTACAAGTTCAGCTTCATCCTATTTCACATTTACTTACATGAGAAAAAAGACAAAAATAGCTCTAAAATGTATTTGGCTGTTACTAGTATTTTGGCTTAACTCAGCAATAAGAATCTGACAGCTATGAAAGATGTGAATATTTTGAATAAATATATTAGCTTGTTTCATAACTGCATTACTTCTTTCTGTGCAGGTAAAAAATTCTACTGACATCAGAAGAGCTACAGTAGTGCAGACAGGCTACAACAATTGTTCCATTGAAAGTTTGACTACTCATGGAACCAGACAATTTTACAGCTTTCCAGTTACAAATCTATTAAATATCTAAATCTGTAGATATGAATGGTATTATTAACCCAAATTTCTATTTCTGACTAAAATGGAAAAATATAGTGTCAGGAAAAAATTATTTCAAAACCTGCTCTCTTTCTGCAGAATAGAAGTCCTTGATTACAAGGAAAACTGCCTTGACCAGTGCTATGGATTACAAAGGATGAACTAGGAAGGAGTTAGGAAAAAAGGGAGACATCTCAAAACAGACATTTCTCTTCTTCCTCAAGGTGACCAATTCACACTGACTAGAAAAGCAATGTGGTAGTTGTGCAGTTTTGGCTTCCATTTTATAGTTTATGTCTATTTTCTGGCTGTAGGTTGACAAGAAACACAGCTTATTCCTGTGCTGTGATCCCCCATCATATTATAGGGCTAAAGACTCAATATACTGGAGGTGAGACTGACTGTCTTCTTGGGTTAAGAAAGATTCTTTTTTCCTTCTGGGATGAAAGTGGTAAAACCTTAACAGCTTGTTCACCTTTGTTCACCTCCATTTCAGCAATATTTAGTCAATTAGATTTAGAATTAGGTAGGCTTGTTAGTTCTTTACAAGATGCACCTCATGTCCACTGTGGACAAAGGAGCCAGGTCATACAAATATAAGAGCCCTGAGCAGTTTTGGTCACTGCAATATAAGAAAGATGTTAAATCTATTGCAGAGTCCAAAGGAGGACAATGAAGGGCCTTGAGGGGAAGCCTTGTGACGAGCAGCTGAGGTCACTTTGTCTGTTCAGACTGGAGGAGACAGAGGGGAATTGCAGTTACAACTTCCTTGTGAGGGGAAGAGGAGGGGCAGGCACTGAGCTCTTCTCTGTGGTGTCCAGTGACAGGGCCCAAGGGAATGGCCTGAAGTTGTGTCAGAAGAGGTTTAGGTTGGATATTAGTAAAAGGTTTCCCACCCAGAGGATGGCTGGGCACAGGAACAGGCTCCCCAGGGAAGTGGTCACAACACCAAGCCTGACAGAATTCAAGAAGGGTTTGGACAATGCTCTTGGGCCCATGGTGTGACTCTTGGGGATGTTCCTGTGCAGGGCCAGGAGTTGGACTCGATGATCTTTGTGGGCCCCTTCCAGCTCAGCACAGTCTGTGATTCTGTGAATCTGTATTAGCAATATAGAAATGGTACAACTAGAGCCTGACAATCCCCCATAATGCACTTAAACATCTTGTATGTGAAGGAGAAAAGGAAGAACAGAAAATTCTCTTCTTTATCGAGTGCCATATGATAATTTTATTAATTAACTCGCTTTGTCTCTATTAATTTCCATGCATGCCTTTATGTTTGCCTCATAATTTTTGATTTTTGAAAATAAGTTATCCACTTCTGGATAAAATGAATAAGTAGAACATGGACTAAAATGGTAGAAACAGAAGTCACTAGTGCACATATACCACACTGCAATGCCTTCTTTACTGTAACATGACATGTTCTTAGAATACCTCCAGGCCATGCCAGTCTCATTTCAGACTACAGAGCATATTACTGCAGATTGCACTTGCATGTGCACACTCTCCTCAGCTCTTCTACTTGTCTGTTTCATGCACTACTGCCTTCACCTTACTCTAGTTTAAAAATAACTCAGAGCACAGGCAATGTAAAGTGCATTTTGTTCTGGTTTCAACTGAGGTGGAGTTAGTTCTCTTCCTAGTAGATGGTACAGTGTTGTGTTCTGGTTTTAGTATGAGAATAATGTTGATAACACAGTGAAGTTTTAGTTGTTGCTGAGCAGTGCTTACTGTAAGTCAAGGACTGACCAGTTTCCTGTGCTCTGCCAGTGAGGAGGTCCACAAGAAGCTGGTTTGTTTTGTTTTGGTTTGGTTTGGTTGGGGTTTTTGTTTGTTTGTTTTTGTTTGTTTGTTTTTGTTTGTTTGTTTGTTTTCATTGTCCTCCCTATTCCACAGATACTGGGGGACAAAGCAAGAGTCTGCACAGTACTAAGCTTCCAGATGGCATTAAACCATGATGGCCGCTTTTGGTGCCCAATGTGCAGCACAAAGGGTTGAGATGACAAATCTGACCAGAGTGTGTTAAAAGTAAGTTGCCATAAGCATTCACTGTATAGGTTTAATAGTTGCTGGTCACAATTTATTTGCTTTCAGAGTTGCCCTTGTTCTCAGGGTTGTGAGGTGTTGTGCATGTAATCCCTGTGGTGATCTTTATCATTCTGGTCTGGGCTAAGACTATAATTTTGTTGTACTCCCTAGTATTGGGCTGGCCAAATATATGATAGAATCACTGGCCATGAAACTAATCCGGTGACTGTTCCTTGCATTGTCACCTCTGTACTTTGGGAACTACCTCTTGGGACCTATTATTAGTTCCACCATTTGCCTGTTCTCCTCTGAAAGTCAGCCTAGGGGAGAGACTTCCTTCCTTCCTTCCTTCCTTCCTTCCTTGCTCATTTACCTAATTCTACTGTAAGGATAACATGTAAAAGACACATTCATATATGTGTAATACCTCCTCAATAAGAAACAGTTTAAACTATTATCAATATATTGTCAAATATATTCCTAATTTAACTAACAGCTATTTCATTCTTGTCCCCATTCTTGTTATTTTTTAAGCTGAAACTTTAAATTGGTCTCTGCATTTATTTCAGAAAGCATTTCAGAAATTTTTTTTCATAGGGTTCTATTTTTCAGCTAAATATTAAAAATATGTTCTTCTATTTCAAAGCAAGACTAAGGGTCAGAATTCTTGACTTTCACACTGGGAACTTGATTAGGAAATTTAAACTTCTCAGATCTTTGGTACTGAATGTTCATATAATGCAAATTATGTGATCCATTTCATAGTCTTTCTTTGAGCTTGTAACATGTACTTTCTGAGAGGCTCAATGATGAAAACATTTTTTGTCAAAAAAGGGAGAAAATCATTAATATTAATAAAATAAAAAAATTAAAATTAAAGAAAGACCAAAGTTCAAAATTCTTTTAAAGCTGAAAAATCACAGAAAAAAAGGCATACATTTTCAACATAACAAATTACTTTTCCATCAAAATACAAATCAGAACAACTCAAAAGCACTTGTAGTACATATTTATAAGGTGGGTAAATAAAAAGTTCAAATATCTAAATCAGGCATCATTCTTCTCATATATGTAAATTTCCTGTTCTTCTACTTCTGCTCTGTAGTGAGCATTTTAAATTAAAATACTCTCTAATCTTCAGATATTAAGGGTTCCACACTGCTGCTCTGTTTATAGTGTTTTCTAATACCTTTTCACTTTTTGATTCTTGTTTCATTCCCAGAGGTGGCTCCAATTCTGTGCTTTTGTAAATATTTGAGCTGAATATTTCTATATAAATTTGTATAACGAATGTGTTATTTCCCAAGTGACAGAACTGCATGTGCTGAATGTATATGATGTAAATACAAAGCAGGTGAATAAAACTGTGGGAGGAGATTTAGCTTCTGCTTTTAGAACAGCAACAGCCATAATTTCAATCAGATAGTATTTTTCTAATAAAACCTATTTGAACTGGTTTTAGAACCATGTCTATCACAAATGAGTTTGCTGTTAAATAGTTTTCTGATTTTTTTAAGTGAAAAAATTTTAATTATTAGAGTGGTTCTGTTGGTTGGTAATGTCATGTAAACTTATTTTCTGATTTATTATAAAAGTACATAGTGCTAGTAGCTTAAAAAATGATATTAATATTTCTCTGCTATTTTGCTTATTAACATTAGGTCCATAAATTACTCTTAGCTGTACAGCTCTTTATAACAGAAATTTGAATAATAATGTTTGAAACAAATATCAGCTCAAGAGCAAAAGAACAAAAGTGCTGGAAAAAACTGTTACTCACGAAACCAAAGCAGTAGTCCTGTGCTTAGATGAAACTGATACAAAAATATAGAAAATCATGTCAATTTCTGTGGAAGAGTGTCTTCTTGCATGGTGTGTTTATACCAAAACTAAGTTCATGCTTACTTTTAGTACAGAAGAGACAGGCTCTAGTAGTGGAAATAATAATGTTGCTAGGAAGCTGTGCATATGTTTCATCTCTCCTGAGTTCTGAGCTTCATTAAGAAGCATAGAGATATAGTTGTGCATATCCTGTTATCTATAGTCATGTTTGGCTCTTTAGAGAAGAGCCAGGCTCTACCTGGGCTCCAGACTGCACACCTGAAAGTTGCAGATATCCTATAAATCCTTTGTTATATCTGTCCATCCCATCTTGAAGTCTTTAGTACCAGCACTAGGTCCACAGGCTCATACTGCAGAATCACTTCTTCAGATTTCTGAACAGTAGTTATAGGGTTCAACTTCAGAATAGATGTTCTATGGAGTGTGTAGGAAGGTATCAACAGATAAGCCAAGCTCTGTCTCAATGGAAAATTAGTTAAAGCAGGTAACGTAATCTAGAGAGATAGCAGATAACCCTAAACCAGATACCTATTAACTCAATTTCACATCTTAAGTACAGGGTTTCAGTAATATTTTAAGTGAATTAATGTGTCTTTTCTGGCCTTGGTTTAACTTGTCTCCCGTAGAAGCTGTTACTTCTGTTACACTGGTATCCCAGATAAAACATGGTATAGCAAATATAATTAGATTGTTCTGCTTACTGATTAGAATTAAACTTTGAAAGTTTTTTAAGGTAATGTAGGTGCATTGATAGCACAAAGATTTCTGAGATACTTTACAAGGCCCTCTTACTCTTGATAGGCAAATATCATCCCTTGCATGATTCAGAATACTGAAGAATAGCTCACAGAAGCTTTAAGCCTGTGTTCAGGTTAGGTATTATTTTTTTTAACTATCCAAGGTATTATTCAGTCATCACTGAAAGACTAAATTGTACTAAAAATATTTCTGATTAATTCTACACAGATTTTTTTTCTCCTAGTTGTAAACTAGAGAGAGTTTCCAACACATAATGGACCTATATAGAAATTGATACCACTTGTCACATTGTCTCTATGTTGGTTCCTTTCAGCCAACCAAGTTGAAATTTCTGTTAATTAACTGACTGGAATGACAAATCATTTTATCTGTTTTGAAAATTAAATTCACTGTCTTCTCCCTCTAAAGACAAACATGAGAATGCCACCATGCAATTTATTCTACCTTATCTTAACAAAAGAGTATAAGTTAAGCTAACACAAAAACAATTTGTAGTGTTTATCTTGAAATTGAAGAAATTAAGATACAATTAATTTCTGTAATACCTTCCACATAATCTATCTCTACTTGGTCTTAAAGTTCCATAAATTTGCATCAAGGTAGGGCAAAAATTAATTTTGATAAAAAGAGAAATAAGGGAATATCCTAAATTTTCAGCTACAGATATTAAGAACTTAACCTAAGTGATTTTATTCTGGATTCACACAGACATTTATTCATCTGTTGTGATGGTGAAGATAAATTGGACATTTCCTTTAAGAAATTTACTTCTATAGAGATCTAGAATTTTTGCTCATATAGCTGTATAATAAAGATGTTCCACTACAAGAAGGAAGGAAGGAAAGAAGGAAGGAAGGAAGGAAGGAAGGAAGGAAGGAAGGAAGGAAGGAAGGAAGGAAGGAAGGAAGGAAGGAAGTAAAGAGAGAAAGAAAGAAAGAAAGAAAGAAAGAAAGAAAGAAAGAAAGAAAGAAAGAAAGAAAGAGAAAAAGAAAACTAAGTTGGAGATGAATCATGTTCTAAAAATCATGGAGGTGTGAATCCTAGTGCCTTAATTGTAACTAAGTAATTAAAATCAAATTTTGTTAGCTTCATATTTGATTGCCTAAAAGAGAATGCTATTTCTGGCATTTTGTATAGGTACATACCACTAATCATAAACTGCATAAACATACCCATGGCCATGTGGTCTAAACCTTTTCAAGGGCTTTTGAAGACCTATTCTTTGAAAGTCAGCATACATATTTTCAATGAAGGGATATTTAAAAAATTTCACTAATAATACAGATGGGAACAAATGTTTCTTTTTCTCATGAAAAGCTAAAAAGCTTTAAAGTGATGTTCAGCAAAGTTTTTAAAGCCTTCAAAAGACTTGTACAGATGCAACTCCTCTGAAAACTCAAAAGACACAGTGAAGCTCAAAGTCTCCGAATTCCAAGCAGCTGGTCTTTAGAAAGTCTGAAAAATTCATTGCTGGAAATCACAGGGTCCAAAAAAATCTAGCTATGGTTTAAGGACCTTAAATCTCCATAGATAGCCTGGACAGAGCAAGTAAACTTTGTAGGCTTAAAAGCTGTGATTTAGGAGACTTCAAAGTTTTAGTCACACTTCATTACAACCCATTACAAAATGTATTGTTTGAATAAAGTTTTTTGTGGAACCCCATGGTCCTAACACATTTTGTATCAAGGAGGTACAGGTGAGGAATGGGAAGCATAATTTCATCAATTAAAACATTCAGTGGCAAAACTTTTGTCTCCATGCGTACCGCTTGCCTTCTCACTCCCACACTGTTGTGTGACACCTCCCAGTTGTGCCGGAGCAACAGCTTCTGAGTTCAGCCTGGAACACAGCCAGGGGCTGATACATTTTTAAAAGATATTTTCCACTTCCACCTCTATTTCAAGGAGGTTTTCTGCATAGATCAGTTGCTTCATCCTACAAATACTGGTGTGAGAATGACTGAGAAGTGTTGCTCTGTTGCTGGCAATAAAAAGCCAGGGGCTGTTGGTAGGATGAGAGCTGCTTTCACTAGGCCTGTCAGAGACATCACTTGTTGAAGCCTCATAGTCTGAGACTGACAGTCCAAAACCATGCTGTTTCTGGGACTTGGATCATTTGACCTACAGCCAAGCTAACTGTTCTTTCAAACCACAGGCTGATCCACAAAAGCTTCTGAAAATTACTATTCAGCTGTCCAGAGCACTCAGAAATAACACATCTTTTTCTACAGTACTTAGTACTTTTTAAAGCCATCTTACAGTGGTGAAATCTAGCCACTAGAGTTCCTAGGTTAGAATGGAAAAAAAATTAACTATCCCTGGCACTTGGAATTGTACTTGGCTTGCTGAGCAACAAAACAAAGCAGATTCAGGTCCACGCTCCTGGAGCAGTTGCAGTCTGAACATTCTCTGCGTGAAGTCTTACTAACTCAGTACTGATCTTCTGGAACTTTTTCACCATCCCTTCCCTATTTTACAAAGCACCTACCCATATTTTCAGCACTGAGGGAAAATACTAAAGAAACAACATTCAATCTTTATTCTTAGGCAAAAAAACCCCAAAACCCCCACCAAAATATTAAAAACCGTAATGAAGGACTAATTATTTTGCAAGTTATTGCATGATTTTCTTCCCAGGGGCTCCAGCCACCCTATTCATTGAATACATTGAATTCATATTGAATACTTGGGTTAGCCACATTTGTTTGCAGTTCTAACTGGAGAAATGAATCAGGAGCCCAGGTAAGGGAAAAAAAAAAAAAGAAACCAAAATCAAAAACAATGGAAGACAGAAAAAATGGTAGTGCAAGATGAATTTGGAGTATGGAAGTTATAGACACTGGTTTAAGGTTATGAAATGTCCAAATTGCCAGTGCCTCACCTGGCATGTGCTTCATGTGTAGGACAAAACTGAAGTTTTTTTTGTGCCAGCTGGAAGTCTGGATATGCTTTCAGCTGCCTACACATAAGGAAATGTATGTGTGTATTGCTTTATTGATTTTACTCTTTCAAGAAAAGAATAAATGCATTATAAACAAATAACAGCTCTTGTTATTAAAAAGCATCACATGCTTGTGAGGCTCATACAATAAATGGTTCTTTTATGTAAAATATATTTTCAAACTCAAAGCACAGAGTAGATTTTTTTGTTGCTTATCTGTTTTAAATATAAATTTTAAGTAAATTATGAAAGCAAACAATCTTGCATTATCTTTAGAAACAGTTTTTCCTAAGCTTTCATGCTTATTTTGCCAAGCAATATCTAAGTAATTAGAGTTTCCAAGAAAAGCTCTGACCTTCTAGAATGATTCTATTATCTTCAGGAAGATTTTTTTATTCATTTCTGTTAACTGAAAACTTGCAGGAATAAAATTACTTGAATAAATTAGATTTTCTCTAATAGACAAAGAGCAGCTTAAATTCTCATCGTTGTTATAAGAAGCATCTTCCCTTCATAACAAATTCTATTATTTTAAACTCAGTTGTTAAAAAGAGAAATGTTATTACCTATTATATAGGTAAAATGCAAACTGGTTTCAGAGCACTTAAAATAGAGAGAGAGCAGGAAATCCACTAGGAAAGGGAAAAGACCCCAAACTCAACACATACTTTTGAAACTAAATAAGAGGAAAATGGAAATTTAAACATCACAAATGGTTAGGCAACACATTTCCTGAAATTTTATATATACATTATTCTTTGTCATAGCACAGTAAGCAGTATTTCATTACTGATGGTGGCACTACAGAATTTTAGAATGGTCCATGTATTGTTCAGATCCTTGAAGACTGAGGAAGCACTAATAGTAATGAATGGTAAAAATTTGTGACTTCAAAAGCACTGAAATTATTTTACATCCTGCAATCGTTTCCAGTCACCTAGTTGGACTAGATGTGTAAGTCCCCCCCAGCTGGAACTATTTCCTATTCTATTCTATTCTATTCTATTCTATTCTATTCTATTCTATTCTATCCTCAGTTTGTCCTTACCTAAAAGGAGTGCTTGTCAGAAAAGTAAATTAAGCTTTGTGACCAGGACAGTGGCTTTAAGATAGCTTGTGTACAGTGCTCACTGTCTCTATCTCTCTTTCACTCTTTGTATTTACGTGCCCTTTACATGACTTTTCGCAATCTATCAGACTATAATGTAGCTTCTAGAGTATATGGTAGAGTGTAAAAAAAAAATTGACTCCCTAGACACTGAAGACCAGACAGAGAGACTTAGACCTGCCCAGAAAGGGTGCTTCTTCCAGAAGGGCAACAAACAACCAGAATCCTGGCCAAGGAATACCTTGGCAAATTGTCCTTGCACAGGTCTGGGTGCAGAAGAGACAAGATCAAATTCAGGCTAGTTATCTTGTAGAGCCACATAATGAATTCACAGTTTCCACTCCCCAGGTGTGAAAGGAAAAAAAAAAAAAAAAGGGGGGGGGAGGCGGACAGGGGTGGATTGATTGCTTTTGGTCAGTGAAGAGTAGTATCCTGCCAGCTCTAGGAAGAGATGCCAGAGCCAGGCTGTCCTCAAGCAGCTGACAGGCTGAGAATCGTACAAACCTATAAATGAATAAAGCTTATTAAAAAATGTAAGAAATAAAACAACAAATGGCAGCCATCAGTTCAGGAAGATGGGCAGGATTGGTGCTAGAAGTAGTCATCACAAATTAGGCTCAAGGAGAAACTGTCAGTAGAGCAGCTTTTCAGGAAAACACATGAATCTCACTTCCTTCCCCTATAAGCTCAGACTTTCAAGGCAAATATAATTGCATGGAACATTCAGCTCAGAAAAAGGATCAATAGCCAACCAATTTAGATTCACTTCCCTGTGAAGAAGTTATTAGAAACAATTTGTTGGAAGAAATTTGGAAACATCTTAGGAGTAGTGATTTGGATAAAAATAGTCAACAATAATTCGTAAGAAAATAAGGGAGATAGATTTCCTTTTCTCAGCATATAGGGCTTCTCAAATAAATTACTGTTCAATTGACACAGAAGATAAAATGCATTGCCCATTTTTAATTTTTTTAACAGAATTTCATCTTTCTGTGGAGAAGTGAATTGTCTAGGATGGAGTTAATTTACTTCATAGCAGCTCACCTGGGCCTGTGTTCTAGATTGACTACCAGTGATGATAAAATGCTCATGTTTAGCAGCCGCTGAGCAGTGCTTGCACAGTGTCAAGACTGTTTCTCACTCTGTCTTCCCAGCAAACTGAGGGGGGCAGTGGGGTGTGCGTGCACAAGAGGCTGGGAATGTGCATTATCAGGCATATGATTTGAACTTGTCAAAGAGGCATTCCCTCCCATACAACATCATGCTCATCTATAAAAAGGGGAAAAAGGGGTTTTTAGGGTAGTCAGTTACTCATGAAGTGGATAGACACATTTCTGTCCATGGAAGGTGGAGAGTAATTGTCTTTACATCACTTTTTTTTTTCCTCTCTTCTTCCACTTCTCCTCCACTTATTAAACAATTTTTATCTTGACCAACACATTTTTGGTTTTATTTTTCCACTCCTCCCATTTCCCTGGGAGTAGAGGAAAGTGAGGAAGCAGCTGCATGGTGCTTAGCTATCCAGGGTTAACCCAAACAAGAGGGTAAGGGGGCAGATACCCTCTGCATAGATACTGCATAGGTAAATGGCTGAACAATACAGCTGTTGCAAAATGCAAAACGCAAGAAATCATGGGAATCAATACTCCTTAGGCTGGAAAAAGGTACTCTGGAGCCCCAGGGTACAATTTATGGCTGTAGCATCTGTTCATTTATCTTTAGACCTATTTAACTTCATATATGGATTAGAAATAAAAACAAACACAAAGGAAAAAAAATTAAAAATTGTGACTGTGATTTCAATTTAGCTAGTAAAACTAAGCCTTCAATACCTGTATACATCCCCAAAATTATAAGTTTGTGTAGAGATTGTGGTCTTTCATTTTTTTTTCTTTGTACTGTAGTGACAGATTATGTTAGGTATTTGAAAAGACCCACATGAGAAGTAGATACATCATCACTAGTGTAAAACATTAAGCTCTGGATTGTGCTAATTGTGAAGCATATTGCACTTTCTGCCTGCTTAACATATCTTAATTTTCAATCTAATCCACATCAGGGGAAAAAAATGAATATCTCAACATTTCTGAATAAGCATTAAAGAGAAGAACCAACTATTGTCTTCAGAATTTAGTGTGTTATTTCTTTTTAAAGATGAACATATTTAGTAGCACAGTAAAGAACAATGCCCTAGCTACTAAAAAAGGTTAAGTACTTGCATAATGTTTCCATCTCTTCATTTTCTAAAAGAAATATAATAATAATAATTACACTTTATAATAGAATTTAGTCGCTGCCTAACTGTGTTTTGATTTCTTAGGATTAGCAGTTGGCGCTGTAATTGTTATTCCTTCTGATTGCAAGAAGTACAGCATTTAAGCAGTCGGTTCTCCTTTAGCATTTCCCAGACTGCATCCTTTTTGAGACTGATTTACAGGTAATGAAGTAAACTATATTTAGATATTTTTCAGGGGATGTTTCTTTTGGTATTTTTAGTTGGAAATGAAATGTGAACATTCGAGGTACTAAATGAATAATGTTGCTAATATGCATAAAGTAATTGAATTTTTTTTAAAGATAGGATTTAAAATCTTATTTATTTTTAGTTGTGTTAAAACAGGAAGCAAAAAATAGACTTGCATATCTGCATTTTATTTAGTTGGGAAGTTCACCCTTCTGACACACAGAGCATGCAAGAACAGATCAATTGTAAGATTCATAAAATGGAATATTTGAATAGTGATTAGGTGTTGAATCAATACTTATGTCAAATTATTCTACTAACTTGTTTTATTTATTGGATTGTGTAGCACCTGTCTCTTGACATTTATCAAAGTATGACTGAGAAGGAAAAGATTACTATTATTAATATTTCCAGTTTTCCTCTGAGTTTCTCTTTTCCATAATGTAAGTTAAAGCATGATTCCACTCTTGCTTAGTAACAAAATCAAATTACCTCAAAGCCCCACAACACTCAGATACAAATTCCCACTGATCTCCTGTAGAGCTAGGATTTCACCATTAATAAACAAATAAATTTTATTCCAGCTTATCAGACATTAATATGCACTAGTTTAGACATCACGATTTTATGGAAATAATGACTGGAGGGACATCACTATTCCAATGCTCTCTTTGAGGCAGGACTGTTGCCAGGAGTAAGTCAGTTCATTCAGAATGGTTTGGCCATATTCTAATCTTAACAGTTTACAAGGATGGAGGTTTCATAGCTGCTCTGAGCAAGACATTCCAGTGCTGCACAGTGAATTTTCTTTCCTGATATTCACCTGACACTCACAAGGTGCAATCTTCAGCCATTGTTCCTTCTATTAGTGTCCCTTGTACTCACCAGAGAGGTTTAGTATAAAGCTCCATAACTTTGCCACTGCCTTTCAGATAACTCCAGGCCTGTGCAAGACCACAGTTTAGCCTCCTCTTTGTCAGACTAAACAAGGCAATCTTGCTTGGCCTCCCTTTCTAGGTGATGCCAGCTAGACTGTAAACATCCTAGTGACTCCCTCTGGGCAATGTCTGATTTAACTATGTCCTTGAACAGGAGAGTACAAAACTGAACAGTCTACTGGTGTAGCCTCACCAGTGCCCAGCAGAGGGAGAAAACAACTCTTGATCTATTGGCCACGATCTTGTTATAGCAAAGTATGTGGTTCACAGCTATGTCAATGAAAGCTCAAATACACATCTGAGCCCATGTTGTGTTGTTCTTTAATAATTCTACCCACGCTCCCTGCTAGAGTGCTATCCCTTAAAATGAGGAATGTCTATTTCTATCCTTTGATAGCAAAGGATATAGACTTTGTTAGATACCCTGAGATTTCTAAGGCATCTTCACAGGCTGGCACAGGATATGTCAGTTGTCTCTGTATCTTAGAATCAATGCTGAAACAGTGGTCCTGAAAGAGACACTATGCAAGGGATTCTGGATCTACTGGAGACACATATCCTTTATACAAGTTGCATGTGGTCAATATACAGTGATCATTTCTGGTACATAGGTATGTTAAAGCTCTACCTGTATTTAGGTTAAAATAAACACATTCCACATATATAAATTCCCTGTTATCTTTGTTTCTATCCTACTGGATTGCAGTAAAATAAATTTGCTCTCTCACACTCTGTTTACATGTCAGTGCTGGGCTGGCTGCTTTGATTCCCTTATGACATTTCAAATACTCTAATACACAGGCAGCAACAAAGGAAAGACTTTCTGTTTTCAGGAATAAAAGTCAAAGGACTCCAACATTAGTAATAATAGACATGAACGGGGGCAGATGGAGCTTTCATACTCTGTTTTTCTGTTATATCTCCATGAATAGGAGTCATCACTTTGAAGTATTTAAGTTTCAAAATCATCTTATCTACCAATCTTTTGGTTCCTTATTACTTGCAGACTACTACTAATGTCTGTGGAAATTAGTGGTTTAAAAAGTTCACCTGGACAGAGTAAAATGTAGGATGTGAGAATAACTTTTGCTGCCATTCCTGTGTGTTTTAGGACACAACACTTTCTAAAAGTATGGGAGCACTTAAAGCTACATGACCTGAAATAAAGTTTCCCACTAATCTATAATAGATCAAAGCTTGGAAAACTCTCCTGATCCAGCTATACAAACAGCTCACCTTTGTGTAATGCTTTCAGGTAGAATATCTTCTAATACTAGAGGGTTGTTTAATAGGCATCTTTATTTTTCGTTGACAGTGAATTCATCCATTTCAAAGGACAAATACAAGGTCTATGGACATTTAGGTCCCATTTGAGTGCTCAATGTAGAACCAAATGGGATGTAAATGGTCTTGTTATGGACTCAAGGTAAATTCTACACTGATTAAATAGGCCATAGTGTCTCAGTGACAGACAATGGTGAACAGCAGTAAGGCGGGAAAAAGCTGTTTGAGTGATAATGTGTATATAAAGTTTCCTCTTTGCCACTTCAGAAATGTAAAATTAAGCCTGATGAATTTAGTAACTTGATTAAGGCTTCCACCATGAAGAACTTGCAGAAATGCAAACTGCTATCAGGTAAACTGCTGTGTAAGTGCTATCATCTAATTTCACAGAACACACTTATTTACTCTAATTCTTTTCAAACCTCTCTGCTGGTCTGTTTGTGTACGCTGTTGCTTTCCCTGTCATCTATTTATGCACTTGAGAGACATTCATTTTTTGCCTCCCACAGAGCTGGAGTGTCATGTTCCTGAGAATTAACACTAAAACTCTAGTTTTTAGCATTCTAAGTGTAATTTTGAAATAAAGGTAAAAATCTCATTTTAGTAAAATTTAAAATCAAGTAACCCGCTAGATAAACAAAACTGGCCTTATTTGTTGGTTCTTGAATTTTCAAAATACTTTCAGAGTTAGAGCAATTCAAAAGAGCTAAAAAATAACAGAAAGATCTGCATTGAGCACATTCATAATCTATCCCATAAATTTACTTCACTCATCACCTTTTCAAATATCCAGAAAGAATTATCTGTAGATAATCCAAAATCTTCCTCTAAAAAAATCCGTTTAGTAACTATCATTTTTATTTCTTTAATTATAAATTGATTATCCATGCTGCCTAGCTGAATGGCATGATGTTCATGGAGAGTCCTTTTGATGTAATGAGATTGTTCTCAAGTAAATGGACAAAAAGAAATTATAAGGACACATTTCCATGGTATTTATAAATCAGAAGACTTTAGTGTGCTCAGCCTTCTCTTTTATTTTTTTTTCATTCTTTGTTTAAAGCAATGTGTACTAATTTTTATTTTTTATAGTAAGTTATCATAGTTCTCAAGAATTGGCATTGTTCTGTGATTTTAATTAGTTACCTACTGGGTAAATTAAATGCTTCACTGTGTACACAGAGAAGTAGTGAATGAAAATGGATTCCCATGGAGATTTCCAAGCAAAAAGTTCCCATTTATTTTTTGCAAACTTGGTGGCTAGTTTTTAATTTTTGCATTATTTAGTTTACAATTGTATTTATTTAGCACAGGTTTTCTTGAAACTGATAGTATTGATCATTTAATGCTCAGAAAATGGTTGACAGCCATATTGGTAAGTGTAGTTACTCCATCTTTCCATGTGTCTATGCACAGTGCGAGCTAATATTGCTACAGTACTTATGAAATTTGAGCAGATATTGATAAAGTCGTAACTGTAAGTATGAATAGCTTATCAAGTGTGACCACTATTCCCTGGTATGTAAGCTACAATACTAGAAAATGAAGGAATGCTGTGGAAATGAATGCAGTGTTTGGCAACATTGTAGAATAAGCTGTGACTAATGAACTACTCATTTGTTTTCCACCTGTTTCTGTGATCTCTACTCCATGAAACTAATAAAATTTTCACAGTGGCTTTTCCATATTATCTCAGACCCCTATTCCCCAATATAATTTTCTCATCAAGTAGTTGATACTACTAGGTGACCCTGCTTGGGATGCCCATTGACACTCTACTTCCTTCAATATTATTATTAATTCCCATTTGGTAAGGGTATTCCAGTTTCATACTTGTATTTTGCCACATTATTTTATCCATCCTGCTATTCAGCAGTGGTAAGTTCTTAAGGTAAGCTTGTTTTTTATTATACCTTCTGTTACTAATTTTGTAAACATCTCCAAGAGCAGTAACTTGACCTCGTCTTTTCTCTAAGTTTATGACACCTGTGCCCTGACACCTTTTCTGTCCTCAAACTAACCATCTAAGAAATATTTTTATCATGTCAATTTGCACCTTAAATTCTCTATCATCTCACTTGCTCACCTTAGAATTTCAATGTTGCCTACATTGAACCTCTCATGTCTATGTCTCTGTCATGTCTGTGTTCTCCACAATGTTTGTATTGCATACACAAACTTGCATGGGGTCCAATGCACACCATTCTAGTGTGCCCAAAAGACTCTGTCTTTATTTTTAAAACAGAAGTTTCAGGACACAGCTAAATTATCCAAAACCATTTTACCATGGGGAAGGTATCCTGCATTCCTGGCTACAGGGGGACAGTTCTTTCCTGTGTTTCTTGTGGTCAGACATATCTGACACCTCAGATGTGGCAGAATCACAGGATGGCTGAGGCTGGAAGGCACTTCTAGGAATCATCTACTTCAGTCTTATGTTCCCAGGAGTCAGATAGAACAGGTTGTCCAGGACTGTGCCCAGCTGGGTTATCAGTATCTCCAATGATGGAGACTGGATATTGAGTCTTGGTGGTCTCTCCCTAATGTCTAATACCCAAATCCCTGGAAACAGCAAACCTGCCTGACTGCTCAGCAGGCAGTCGCCCTCTGCTGCTACTCACCACTTTTCTCTTGGTGCTGCTCTGGGACTCACTCTCCGCTGACTTTGCTTCTTTCTTGGACACAGGTCACAGCTCCCAGGGCACTGAACCCATTCAGGAGCTGGAGATCTGCAGGTGGAACATGAGGAACAGGAACTGTCTTCCTGGTGCTAGAAGACATGAGTTTATTTTATTCCCATTTTCCAACCCAACCAGAACAGACCTTGCCAGCTCCTGTCTTTTTATACAGCTGCAGGGCTCAAACCCTTGTACCCTTAGGATCTCAGAAAAGCTTACGTCACTCTCCTTTTAGTCATCACTGATATTGTCATGGGTTAACACAGATTGGTTTCAGTTAGGACCTTTGAATTTCTTTAGAAAGGACAGACCTATCAGGAGCCACTACTGGCATGTGGTTTAACCACTGAGAAAACAGAATGCAACTTTTGGTAATACCCATACAAAGCTGAGAATGTGTGGGAGCCTCCCTCTTTTCTCTGGGTGAGCGGCCAGGTCACATCCTGCGGGGGTCAGGCTGGGCCAGGCCCCGCTGCCCCTGGGCGGCTGGACCGGGCCTGGCCGGGCCTCCGGGAGCCGCTGCCCCGCGGGGGAGCAGCCCGGCCCTGCCTGGGCCCGAGAGCAGCAGCAGCAGGGAGGGAGGGGAGGAAAGGCAAAACTCCAGCAGCTGCCCGTGTCGCCGGCCGGGGCTGGGGGGGATGTTCCCCCGCTCTTTCCTCAGGCCGCAGGGAGCAGCTCTGGGCGGCCCATGCCACGAGATTGAGGGGTGGAAGAGACGACATCCAGCAGCCTCTCCACCAGCTTGGCCTTGAGATTTTTGCAGCTCCCGCCAGCAGGGACTACAGCAGGGACCACGTGAGCACCATAGGCCTGGGCAAGCTTTAACTCTTTCTGCCAGCAAAATGAACTTCCAGTGCCCTGACCCTTCCCGGAGTGAGGACAGACACAGTGATGGAACCATAAAGAGACCCAGCATGGAACTGAAGTCAGTGAAGAGAAAGTGAAAAGACTATTTGGGGCAAAGGAGGAAGAGTGGCCTAATTTGGCTGGACATTTCTGGTAAACTATGGAGAATGAACTGTTTTTCCTGTAACATATGAATGCTGTTTGGGGGGCGGGGGGGTGGGGGGTGGGGGGATGTAAGGTTCTAGTTAAAGGTGATAGGAAACTTTTTGCTTCTATGGGAAAGGAAGTTTGTAGTTCTTGAGATGAAGATGATTTTGGGAATAGAAGAAGAGGTTCTTTATATTATACTAGAGGAGGCATCCTTAAACAGTACCCCTAAGCAGCAGATATGGCCCATATGCAGTGTTAGGAAAGCTCTAATGGGTAGGATTTCACAGTTTGCAGATGTTCCTTTCAAGCCCTTGCAGATGTGTGGCATGGGAGCCACCAGAGGACTGTTCCTCTTGTGATGATGTCTCTATAGAACCCAGGGAGACTCTTTTCCGAAAAGAATTGATGAAAGATTATTTTTAAATGGTAAAACTGACTGAAATTACAAGTTTTGTCTTTTTATGTTGTGTGTGGGAAAGTGAACACTTGTGGAGGGAGGGAAGGACGTTTTGAAAGTTTCATTTTTAATTTTTTTTTTCTTATTTTCATTCCTTTAGTGTGTGTGAATAAACTATCCTTGTAATTTTAAGGTAAGCCTGTTTTGCTCTTCATGTTCTCTTAGTCATATAAGAAATAGTAAGTGATGAAACCATCACAGATATCACACAGCCTCTTGACCTCAACCTGCAGCTCCTGTTCTGTGTGACACAGAGGCTTCCCCAGCACACACTTCAAGTGGACATAGTTTAAAATCATATTGTCTGTCTTGCAAAACAGGAGGGCCAGAAAGGAAAAAAGGAGCTGCAGGACTCAGCCCTGAAAAGGATGAATGCTCTTAGCTTTAACGCTGTTTGAAAAAGGAGAAGGAATCATTGCTTCCTTCAGGCAAACTTGAGGATGTACTCTCCTATTCATGTACATGTTTTCCTTCATTCCAAGTTTTCAACAGAAGTGACTCATAATTTTGGAGGAAATTTCAAGGACACAAACTTCAAGTCCCATGTAAATGTATCACTGAAGCTCTGGGCAAGATGCTGAAGCTTGAGAGCTAACTAAAATGGTTGTCTGCTTTATTTTCTATTCAGGTGTACTTATTTTCTCCCCAAATATCCCACTGGGTCTTTGAGAAGCAGCAAAAGCAATAAAATACATCAAACCCCACTGATAGCACTGCTGAATAGTACAAATTGCTTCACTAAATAGGAATGCGACAATTTGCAAAGGTTTTGACTAATGTGAAGAAGACACAGCAGCCAACTTCAGCTGGCTCATTGTTTTTCAGAAAGCTCTTTCTCGTAGACAAATTAAATAATTAAAAGAATAATTGTTGTGTTTGTTTTTTTCTTAAGTTTATAATTAATTAACTAAATAACAGGAATATTAAAACATTTGTGTTGCTTAAAGATATTTTTTGTTTAAAGAAAAAACTAGCCAAAACATCTTGCTCATTGTCAAGTTCAGGAGTTGAATAAATATGTGCTTCACTGTGGAAATCCCTTACCTAGCAGTAAAATATAGAAAAGTCAATGGAGATTAGAATGTAAATAATGAAATGTTAAGTTACAATTATGGTTACCAGACTAATATTAACACTACTCAATTGAGTTATAGATTATTTTCCACCCAGATTTTATAAGAAAACTTACAATTTTATTTGTATATAATCCACTAAAGTTATTAACGAATGCTAACAATGCTCCTCTATTAAACAACTTGGAAAGATGAAGAGGCAATATGCTTTGGCCAAAGGTAATAAAGTCTGTATCTAAAATTAATAGGGTCATGATGAGAAGTAATTTATTATTTAGTATTTGGTGGTGCTCATATGCTCATTTAGGTACTACCATAGGGTTTCTGTTTATTCATTAGTAGAAAGCCACAAGAATATTTTTCAAATATCAATATCTTGGGGTTTCATTTTTTCTTTAAAAAATGTATGTATAAACCCACCTGAACAGTTGCAAAATTATATTGGTTTGATAACTGAATCAGGAAGCTTTCTCAGCTCTAAGACAGACAGGAGAGGCAAAATTACACTGAGTAGGAAATTGCCTGGAAGTGATAACCTTCACCTGAGAAAGCAGAAACAGGCTTGGGTTTTAGTTTTAGTTAGTGAATACAGACTATGGTTGTAAGGAGAGAAACAATCTCTTTTGCACTAGCCTTCTTACTCAAGAAATAAATTTAAAAGAGCCTAATCCCCAAGCAGAGAGACAAGAGCCTACATACTTCATGAACAATTCTTTCCAGCCAGTGGATCATAACTATTTTGAGTGGGATGCATTTTCCTTGGACTTTCTTGTCTACTTTTTCCAAATGAAAGATGAAAAGAAATCACAATCTCACCTCAGTAAATTATTCAACTCAGGTCAGTAGAGAATATTTCACAACTGTTCTTATCTCTGCAAAAGGCAATTAACTGGAAACTCTGAGTCTAATGTAAGCAAGAACTGGCACAACAACATTTTGTCTTCCTAACTTTGGGACACATAATTCATAACAATTATTTTTTTATTAATTGATCAGGATTCACTGCTGTTAATAGAGGAACATAGATTGGTTAACAGATGAGGTACTGCTGTGTTGGAGGGTGTGGCTGCAGGGGGTTGAGCAGCGAAGTCTGGAGAGGCTCCTGCCTTGTCTCATAGTGCTGAGTGGAGGAGCTGTGACTGATCACACTGGGAGGCATAGCCTGAAATACATGAAGAGCAGAAATAAAACATAAAGTCATTCCCTGCAGAGTCACAAAAAAAGGCACTATAATTATCTCCATAGAGAGACCTAGAAAGGAGTCAGTTGGATAGTGCGCCAAGAAAGGGGGGAAAAGGATTCAGGTGTGAGAAAACTTGAGTCTGTTTGGGGAGGAACTATCTGGGGATGGGGATTACAAAACTGCAACTCATGAAGCAGAGAGTTGGGATACTACCTAGAATAAAGTTTTGGTGACTGAAAGGTAAAAGTATTGAAGTATTGATTGTCCTGGAAGGTGAATGTAGGAATATTGTTTTTGATGTTTATGAGCATTTGTTGTATGTTTTATTCTCCAGTCTGCAAAGTACACCTGAATTACCTGTTATTACAGTTTCTGTAATGAGATTTAAACGGTCTTGTTTCACTTTTCTAACTTCATGGTTTCTTTCATGTGAATTCCAGATTTTCCAGGAGTTAATAAGCGTTTGCTGTTTGTTCATGGTTTGTGGTGATATTGTTTACTTGACAAGTCAGCATTATTAGTTATAGAGGATTTTTAAATTAAATTTACATTCCAAATCTGTTCCTGACTCACCTGCCTGATGGTGTAAGGTATACACTTTCTCTAAATCTCCATTTACAACCCTTCAGAAAGCCCATGTAGGTAGAAGAAATAATTAAAATAAGCTGACAGGTATGCTATACTATTGCTCTTGACAAAAATTAATTAGCTTTTTTTAAAAATATATTAAAGAGTACATACTAGAGAGAAGACACATATAGACTGAAACGTTTGAGAACTGTTGCTTTGCATGGCAAAACGTATTGCAGCACATGGGACAGCTGGGCAATTGATTAGAACTTATTTTGCTGGGTTTATTTTTTTCCCTTTATTTTTTTCCCCCAAGGCTGTGTTTAAACTTCTTTAAAAAAACCCCAAAAAAACAACCAAACTTATATTTATTCCTAGAGTACAGCAATATATGGAAATGAATACTTCAGTTACAGTGTATATGGTGTATGGATATAAAAACAGTTTTGAAAGGATATAGTGTTAGAAAATTGGCAAGTAACAGAAAACATGGTGGTTTTCTGAGTGAAGGTAACTCAGATGTTTGTTATCAGGGCACAACTAGTAGTTGTCCAGCCTCTGTTTCATTCCTGTGTGCTGTTAACCTGGCCTCCAGCACCAAATCAGAGCTTTCCCAGACCATGCTTCCTCCAAATGCTTTCCACCAAATAATTGTCTTCCTTGTGATATAAGCATGCATATGAAATGATTGCAAGCAGAATGAAGAATTTGTTTCTTCTCTGTTATTTTACTCATTGTCAGGAATTTAATTAAGTTTTATAAAAGTGGGGGAGAGTTTGAATCCTCAGCCATGCTCTTGAAAATCAAAGACTTTCTTTCCTTTTTTAGGTGAAAATAAAATCACATTTCTTTATCCTTCCTGACATTTTGCTAAGAGCTGCTTGAGAGTGAAACAGGATACAAAGAGAATAGTGATGAATAAATGTTTAGGATTTCCAGTCAGAATAATCCTGTAAATTGTCTAACAGAATTTAAACATATTTAAGCAGTTTAAAACATATTTTCCTGTTACTCATTTTATATCATGTTATTTGATCTTTATGTTATTCATGCTTCCAAATATTTCTAAAATATTGGTTTATTGCCATATGCTTACATTCTTTAATTTTTTGCACAAGAAAATTAGTAAAAACATTTTGGATTATTCCACACCAGTATCTGGGAAGCTGTTGAAAACTTTTCATGCATTTTCATAAAAAACCTGATGGTTAGAAAATTACTTTTTTTTTTTTTTTTTTTTTTTTTTTTTTTTTTTTTTTTTTTTTTGTTATCAGAATACGAGTGCCATGTTACTAGGCAAGAATAAGGCATTTCTGGAATATTATTTGCAAATCTGGTAATTCACTTTGGTAAAAGTGCTTAAGACTAGATTCAAGAGAGCTTGTTAGGACATACAGAGACAATGTTAATAGAGTACATAGAATATTGCTTTTTCAGTTTGGTAAAAAAAAGCTTGAGGAAGAACAAAATTGCTCCCACAAATGTTATTAAGTAATATACACATATCCTAAAGCTGGCTATGAAAAGGGACTGTGTTGTGCTTATGTAAAGATTACATTATGCATATGTTTATGAAAGCAGTAAAAGCATCCTAGCTACTTGTCCAATTCCTCTTTTCTCTGAATTTAATTTATCTCTTTAGCAGATATGAATTTTCTTTTGCTGTTGTGTTCTGTACCTTACTCCTTTCTTTGAGGACAGCACTTCTTGTGTTTTGGATACTCACTCTCCTACAACTTGAAATACCCTAGGAAATATTCCTAGGATTTACTTTATTTATCCTACTTTCTTCAACAATGCTTCCTTTTCACTGTTCCATAGAAGCTGAATAAAACCTTTTATGATTTGAATACTGTGCATTTTCCCAAGTCTAAACTATAAGTATTTGAATGATTGTAAGCATATAAGGGCTGTTTGCAAAAGACTCTTATGAACCAGTATCCTCAGTAATAAAAAAACCTGGTATCAGCCCATCTTTAAAAATGCATGATATTATTGTTACTCTCTTTCTATTTAGAGATAAACAGTTCCATAGTCCTTAAAAGATGCAAGATTGTGCAGGTTGGTTTGCCTCACCTGCAGGTTTCTTCAGTATCATGTGAACATCTGCTCCTCTGTAGTTATTGAATGAAAGAAAGTGGGATATGTTTAATATATGTTTAATTACATTTTACTTTTATTAGTTGTTTTTTTTTTAAAGTTAATTTAGTGTTTTGTGAATCAGAATTTTTACCATTAAAAATAGATGTTCATTATTTCGTAGACTGCAGTTTAAAGGCACCCATGTTTATTCCATGTGCTTATTGTAATTGAAATGTTGTAGCTATTTTTGTTCAATAATTTAGGAAAAAAGTACAGCTGAATTACCCTTCAACTTTATAATGTGAACATATTAAAATGTGCTCAGATAGAAATGTAATGCTCAGACTTTTTCTAAAGTGTTGACACAAAACTTTGAGAAATCAGAACCTATAAGTTTAATATTGTGGTGTAGAAACCCTGTTTTTTATGATACTGAAGTCTCATTCAATATATAATTAATCTTCATTAATGCATTGAAAAGAGAGAGATATTGTGCCATACTGTGTTATCAGTATAAGTCAAAAAAGTCTGTGTATTGCACAGTACAGGTTTAGCCTCTCCTCTAAATTAATATTGACCTCATACTTTTGAAATTTCTAATTTTTTGGTAAAGAGATAGCATTGGATTTTTTAGTACTGTTCAAGACAATTCCTCCGGTGTGTTGATGTTGAGATTTCAACTTGTACCTCCACAGTGTTGCCAAAAAGGGATCGGGAACCCAAAAGAGATGCTGACTCTGGCAAAGTTAATTCCTCTTACAGTCTTGATGTACTTTCAAGTGACTTTACTGAAATAAAGATAAGAATCAATGAAAATGTAACAATGCCAGAAGATATTGTAATCTCTATATGGTTATTCACTTTTGCACATGATAAAACTCTCTTTTCCTGGGTCAGAAAGAGAACTCTGAAAAAATTACCCCAAATACATAGCTTTTTTTTTTTTTTTTTTTACTTTCTTAATGACAAATGACTGATAGAGGAGGAAAGTCTTCTGGCAGTATGATGTATTAAAAAAGTGCCAACAATGAGCAGTTAACCGTGTTTATAGAAAGAAATCTATTTGGGGACAAGAAAAGTAGATAAAGATTTTTCAAATGAGTGAATTTGTAGGAGTGAATAAATTCACCTGTCTTACAGGAAACTGAATGCCCTCCTGAAGTTTGAGTAATCCATGAAGAACAAGACCTGTTCTTGTTACACAGACAAGAGTGGAAGAAGAATTAAAACACCTGGGAAACTTAGATTTTTAATGAATTCAGAAAGAAAACTCAAGGTGAAAAAGGAAATTCACACTTAAATTCACACACCACAAAACTTAGCATCACGACATTAATTTATTTTTGCCATCATGTGCTATAGGAAGGAGAAGAGGACCACCAAAGATTTTAACTCTGTTACATAGCTCCAGCATTATAAGTATACTTTGCTATGTTTTTCTGTGTTTTTACATTCATTAGGATACCAGAAATCAGACGATGAGAACACAAAACTGCTGTGAACTTCTAAAAAAAAAAAAAAAAAAAAAAAAAAAAAAAAAAAAAAAAAAAAAGAGGGGGACAAGGCTTGGTGTGGTTGGAGAATTTGTAAACTCACCATATGCTCCAGTAATGACAGCACCCTGATCCATCATAGAATGGCCTGAAAAGTCATTTTTTTCAGTTCTTGTTTTGAACTCTGCATCCCAAACTATTTACTGCCATTTTTTTTCCTCCCTGCTGGAACATACTCATTCTCTATCCTGTTCACACACTTACAGGAACTCTCCCATGGAGAAATAATAACAGAATGACCTTTCCTTATATGTAGGTAATTTTTTTTCTTCCTGGCTTCTGTGTGGTTATTACCTTGACTTGTTCAATCCTCTTGTAAAGACAAGACTTCTAAATCATGGTTTTCTTCTCAAAATGGTTGCATTTTCTGATCACTTTTAATACTCTCTCTATCTCGCTTAGCTCACAGTAAGCCTGCTGCACTGGGCTCTTCAAAAACATAACTGGAAATTTTAGCAGATAAGTTAGGAGTACAACGATATATATATATCATATATACATATCTATACATATATCATATGTACACATAAAGACTCTTTAGTATTTCTTGTAATAATATCTACTGAATTTCTTCATGGCTCCTGAGCCACAGATTAGGAGTCTCCAAAGGACATTGATTTAGATTATTTGCTAACATCACAAGGATTGAACCTCCCTGGAGCTCAATGCCAAAGCCCTCATTGATGAATATAGGACTCAGGGACAGGCACGACTTTTTAGAATGGGTATCATTTATTTTCAAGACCTTTTTGTTTCTAGTGCATTTGCCCAAGAGCTATATTTTATATACAGTTTTTATTGTTCTCACT
Source organism: Phylloscopus collybita (assembly GCA_027886175.1). Classification (NCBI taxonomy): domain Eukaryota; kingdom Metazoa; phylum Chordata; class Aves; order Passeriformes; family Phylloscopidae; genus Phylloscopus; species Phylloscopus collybita. The sequence continues at coordinate 40,718,616 of JAJNNQ010000006.1, read as the reverse complement.
TAAGGTTGCTAACATGGTGGTTACTGTTTTGCTTCATCTCTGACCCAAATGGGCTGGACAACAGTCACTATTCATGAGTGGTTCTAGCACAGCTTTTATGGGGAAAGGAGAAGTAACATTGTTGGTACGGAATTATGATTGAGCTTAAAACAAAAGGCTCCATTTCATCAAATATACTTGTCTGACAAGTTCCAGCTGAAAATGACAAAGACATCCAGACCAGTAGATCCAAATTTAATAGTTTTGTTTGTTTCCATAAGTATGTGGTATTGGCAACCCAGCTGGAAGGAAGGAAATTAGTGACACTTCCTATCCTAACTCAAAAAGAAAGTGCAGATGTCTGCTCTATCTACTTGTCTATTACGAAAAAGCTGGGGTTTCCTCCTTTTTCATTTTTCCCTTTTTTCCCCTGAAATACCTGTACTATGTACTATGCTGAACACATATAAACTTCCTTATTTGCATCCATTGTGTACGAAGCTAGACCACTGTTTTGGGATATTTAGGGAAACAGACAGAATGTGAGCTAGTCAGGCAGTGAGATTCATCTGTTGTTTCACACTAGATCCTAATTTTTCTCTTTTCATTATAAAGAATAACCTAGATAAATAGATTTGATGTGTAAGCCTATAGTATAGATGTCTGAATTTAGTTCTTCCTTCTAAATACTTGGAGAGTTTAAGGTAGGACTTAGTGCCTGAGTAGGCAGAAAAAAAATTCTGCTGCATGGGGGTGGCACTTGGCTCAGAAGTTGACACTCAAGGCAAAGAAGTTGCTGATTTAGGCATCTCCAGCCTGAGAGTGTTGTTGAAGGGATCTTTCTAGATCCCTTTTCCTCAACTCAGAAAATAGCTTTTACCTAAATCTCATTTTCAGCGTATACTGAAAATCATACCTATGGCCTTGTCATCACTGCTAAAAAATGGAGATAAAGTTTTATGGATAGAAATATTGTCGCCTTAACCTGTTATAAATCAGTGTAGCTGTACATAAATTGACCAAATCTTTGCTGATTTCGATCCAAAAAAATATCTTATGCTGAATTTATTTGAAGTTTAGCAAGTTCTGTTGAATCACTAACTGTAACATGGTAGTTGCTGTGATTTGGAGGATATGTAGAAACTTCCAGTATGTAACCTTAGATTTTTTTTTTCTTTTTCTCTTTTTTTTTTTTTTTTTTGCAAATGCACAACATATGCTGAATTTTTGTTTGTTTGCTTTGTTGAGAAAACAAAGTATTTATCACATGTTCTGGAATGAAAGCTAGTTGTTATTTTTTTTACATCTGCTGAAGAAAATTGAGGTTTCATTTCATACATTAAGCTGGGTGAATCAGATTGCATATGACACCTCTCCTGTGTGACAAATGGGTTTGTAAAGTATTACTTGCACAGCATAATGGTAATTTGTCTACTTGGTGGCTGTAACAAACGCATTACATTTTTGTTTAACGGTTATAATTCATCATCTCAATACACAGAATACTTTATTCCTCAACAGGGGATAAATAGGATGTCAACATTGAAGTTACATTTGTTTCCCAAAAGCAGCACTACTAATTCATTCTTCTGTCTCCCCATAAGTAGTAGCCAGGCTGGGGCTGTGGGATTGTATTTTTAAGTCAAAAAATAATACTGAATAAAGAAGCATGCTGCATGACTTCTCCCTGCTCATTTGAGCAATTGTAGCACTATGGGGAGATTCATATGACACTTTTATTTTTGTCTGTTTGAGATAGAAATTGTGACTGCTTTATCTATATTTGTTGATATGTGATTAGAGAACATTTTACATCTAAGTAAATGTTTTTCTCTGCATGACTCCTTGGAAAGTTTTGCTTGTCCATGTCAGCTTCAAAAAAGAAAAAAAAAAATCCTTAGCTTCAGAAGACCTTTACAAATACAGTACTGCAAACAGAGAGAAAAATATTCTCATATTGCATGAAATATCTACAATAGAAAGTCTCAGTAACAATATCAAAGATAAATTTAGACACACCCATTGTGGCTTTTATGTGCTGGGTATGTAAGAAGTGTTATCACCATAACCTTTCAAATGAAGTAAATATATGGTAATCATTAATAATCTCATTAAATATTACCCTGAGATAACCTCAGCTGGATTTGAAGCTCTCAACAGATTTAGCACAGCAGTGGCCATTTTTATATAAGTGAGTAATTAAGAGCTGCAGATTTCTGGAGAGGATTTCTTACAGATTAGAAAATAAAAAGTAGATTTAGTATTTCTTCAGATGCAGTTATGTCTTTGACCTTAAAGACGGAAATCTAGGTTTTATTTAGGTGTTTGGCGTAAAATCGAATAGACTATTTCAGTTGGAAGGGTCCTACAATGATCATCCAATCCAACTACCTGACCAATTCTAGGCTTACCAAAAATAACAAAGTGCGGTTAAGAGCTTCATCCAAACACCTCTTAAACCCTGACAAGCTGCCGGTATTGACCAGCTGTCTAGGAAGCCTGTTCCAGTGTTTGAACACCCACTCTTTAAAAAAGTGCTTCCTTCTTTAAAGAAGTACATCCAGTCCAAACCTTCCTTGGAACACATTTAAACCACTTCCATGTGTCCTATCACTGGATCCCAGAAGAAGAGACCAGAACTTCCCTCTCCACTTGTCCACCTCAGGAACCTGGAGAGAGCAATGAAATCACCCCTCTTTTTCTCCAGACTTCACAAGCACAAAGTCCTCATCCATTCCTCAAAGGATATATCTTCCACACATTTCACCAGCTTTGTTGTCCTCCTCTGAAAACATCAAAGGACCTTTACATCCTTCTTAACTTGAGCGGCCCAGAACTGCACACAAGTGATTGAGGCAGGCACACCAATGATGAACACAGTGGGATGATCACCTCTGTTGACTGGCTTGCTCTGCTATGTATGAGTAGCAGCTGGTTATACTGTGCTTCATGCACCCCAGGATGCCATTTGCTCTTGCAGTGGTTCAACTCCAGCTGACATCTAAGTATGACACAGCCCCTCTCTCACCCCCCTCCCTAGTGCCATGGGAGGGAGAATCAGAAAATAAAGGAGAACCCAAAGGTTGACATTAGAATGACACTTGATGCCCAATATGATTTCTCACCACCTACTGACCCATGCACATCTCCAAGCACTGTTTGGCCCTTCCCAACCAACTCCCCACCGTTAATACACTGAGAATGAAATTTTATGGTATGGAATATCCCTTTGGTCAGATCCAGTCAGCTGTCCTGGTCATGTTCCTTCATCGCTTCTTCTGCACCTGGTTACTGGAAGAGAATGGAAACTGAAAAGTCCTTGACTTAGTGTAAGAACTACTCAGCAACAGCCAAAATACTATGTTATCAACATTATTCTCATACTGAATCCAAACCACAGCACAGTACCAGCTACCAGGAAGAAAATTAACTCTATCCCAGCCAAAACTAGGACAGTCCTCATGACTGCAAGAGCACCTTGTTGACTTCTGTTGAGCTTATTATCAACCCGCATCTCTTTCTGCAGGGTTTCTCTCCAGCCACCCTCTCCCAACTTGCAATTGTGCCCAGCATTACTCCATCCCAGGTGCAGAACCCAGCACATTGGCTCTAAAATTTCATGGATCTCTGGTTATAGAGGGGAGGGCAGAGTACTAGATAAACACTATAACATCTCCTTTTGTTCTTCATTCCCCTAATCCTTACCCAGAATTTCACAAATATATCAACCCTAACTGTAAGGGCTATGCAGTCAAATATGTCCCCTACATACTATTCAACTCTTCCACTTCACCTGTCCTGCCAATTATGCAGCATTAAGCAACTGTCTAAAAGTGTTCTACTTCATAAAAAATGAAAAAAAGAATGGGGTTTTTTTTCTCTTTTCACATTGGGATTTTTTTTGTACAATTATTATTTCTCCACAGGTGGCAAAAATTGTTTTATTAATAAAAAATTTGAAAGTTTTTAAAGGACTAAGATTTTTAGTCTATTTCTCCCATACCCTTATACTGGGCCCTCATAATTTTTGCTCCTTGTTCCCATAAAGTAAGCAAAAGAACCTTATTAATGCTTAGTTACTGTTTAGTAAACTTATTTACAAATGTTTATAAAAATAGTATGTAAAATAATTTAATTCTGAAAATAAATATGAGATTAACTATGTGAACAGGAAGGTCATGATTCACTCTTACAGTAAATCTTTTTAGAACTTCCAGTACTGTATCAAAAGTCTGCATGATACAAAATGATGATCTGATATAAATGCACTCTGTTAGTTGAAATCCTTTCAGAAATACATGATGGGTTATCACTGTACTGTCAGGATTTATGTAAAATTTTAAATATTGTTTATTCATGAATTTTTAGCTTTATGATAAATCATGTATAGGCTGTCTTCTGCAGTTGATATAAAAAAAAACCCAAAAGGTTTTGTCAACTGTATAAACTCTGGCTATTTCAACAGAAGAAGTGCAGACGAAATGCGTTTATGTGATGTATGCTCTTTGCTGGAGTGTTTCAACAGTTATAGGATTAACAATCGTGGAAGAAATTTGAGACAGCCCCTGCTCTGTGAAATCAGTAAATTTACATCCAATCTATTGCATTATATTAACATGGGTTTCTGCAGAATTAAAATTTAATATGCTGCAATCAGTGTCAAGGGCAATATAATTTTACAGAGCGACCAATCTGGTACAATGGCCTCATATAAAACTGCTAAATTTATGTCTTGGTTTAAGACAACTAACTGGGATGGACAGTCCAAAATGTGTTACCTCCCCTTTCAATTTTAACCACTCCCTGTTTCAGTAAGCAGAGAGAAATACGGGAAGATACAAGAGAAAAAATAACAGGTTACTAAAAAATGAAACAGCAACAGGCAAAATAACAGTAATAATCACTAGAAACAAAGGTGCTCAATCCTGCAGCCTCCCCAGGAACAAAGAAAACAAAATGGCGGAGAAAGACCTTCCCTCAAGATGGCGCCCTTGGAGACTGCTCCATGGTCTGAGAGACAAAGGCAAAATGACTGACAGGCCCCCCTGTCCCCACCACATGTGAAGAGAGCGAGAGCAAAGAGGGAAGAGCAACACAGCACCCCAGCTACGCAATTACTGAAACTCCCCCTAAGAGACAAGCAACAAGGAACAGGGACAAAACAAAACCGGGAGTCCAAAATGTTCAATGCCTTTCAAGCTCTTTGCTTCAGGCCACTGGACAGGACCTTTCTCTCTCCTGGTGGTGGCAGCTCTGTCAGCAATGGCAGCTGGGAAAAAACTTGGGAACTGGGACGGGAGCAACCCTGTGCTGTAAATTTCTCTGCCTCTTCCTCAGCTGGCTGGATCCACTTGGCGCTGGCACTGCACTCTAAATTGCTGGTGCGCTGCAGGGAATGTGTGGGGGGAAGAAACAGTGCCACTTAGCACCAAAAACCAGCAGCTCCCATCTCCACAGGCCCCGCTGCAGAAAGGTTTCTGTGTAATTTGCCCTGAAGTAGCCTGGGATTGCCAAGAAACTGCAGTTTTTTGGAGACCTAAGCAAGGCAAGGAGCTTGGAGAGAAACAGAAGAAGGTTTCTGCCATGTGCTGGTTTAAGGTGGAAAGGAAAGAGAAAGGGCCAAAGGCTTCTGTCTGAGCAACCCCAACTGTTAAAAAAGACCCCAGCACCCCTGATCTCCCAAACCTTGGACCAGACACCCCGGTTCCACTTGTGGCCCCCAGGGCTTTACAGGAACAGCTACAATTTTGGGTCATATGATGTAGCACAGATAAGGAATACAATACTCATTTTTGGGTTGCCCATGACAACATATCAAACAAGAAAAGGTGTAATGTGTATGTGTGCAGTTTCATGTGTATGTCTTCATTCATGTTTATGTCTTCATTCATGTTTATTGGGGAACAATAAAAAATCTATTGCATAGAAAGATGGGAAAAGTCTTTAAGAGGAAAAATGCAATAACAATTTTGTGTCAATAGTGCCTATCACTCCAGCTACTGCAGAGAGACTTCCCGAAGAGACTTTCTCAGCTTTTAGAACTGTATGACTCAGTTTAAAAATTAGAAATATTAGGTTTATGATTAGAAAATAAGAAATCATTTGATTAAATTGAAATGCAACTGAGTGATGGAGAAAAATTATCAATTGATAGCATCAAAGTGATCGATTTGTCAGAGACCTTAGCAGTCAGAACATCCACTGATTTTATGCTTATAAAAGAGGCTAAAGAATTTAATACTCAATCTGGAATTCTGTTTTGTTATGATGGAAATAATATAAAAATTAATAACAAGCATTGCAATGGAGAGTGGATGAATATAAATCGCTCCCCACATGGGCAAAGCTAGAGAGCACTGACACACTCCTAGCTGTAAATGTGAGCCAAGATGCTGAATGCCTAGTTAAAAAGTATTGAAGAATTCCAAATTTAAAAAAGTGTATGGGGAGGGGCCAATGAATTATTGCAGTATAAATGTGAAAAGCTAAATAAACACTGTTTACTGGTTAATAGAATTAGTTGACAGATGTATCAGAAAGTTATCAATATTCAGAATTTCCCCATCACCTATATATTTTTATAAAAAAATAAAGGCAATATTAGAAATATTTTTTAATGTTTCATTTAATCAGATAATTTGCCATGTCTTTGTGGACAATAGTGTTGAAATCTATGATTTATACTGATGAACTTCTGGGAATAGGGAAATATATTCTCATACCATATATATTAAGTACAGATCTCTTAGGATAGCAAAATTGAGATTTTATATAACACTTCTTACAATGCTCCTTTTGCAGGACTAGAGGTGGGATTTGGGCTTAGGAAATAAAAATGTTTTTCTGTATACCTGTCTAGCTGTCTAAATTCTCCAAGCTCCTTAATTCACAAGGGCTACAAATAGATTTTTCTCTCTGATGGCTCCACAGAATTATGTAGGGAGGTAGCCCCAGTAGGCAAGGTCTTGTCTGCATCCATATTGCAGCTCCTCTGGGGCATCACAATGCATAACGCAAAATGAAAAAGAGGAAATAGGAAAGGGACAGGAGTTTTTAGGGCTAAGTTTTTATTACAGTTTTCCATGTCTCTGGAAAATCAGAAGACACAGGTTTTTTAGTTACCAATATAGCAAGATGTTGTCATTGATATTAAGAGAAGACACGCACATTCAGAGGTCATCTGTAAATTTTATTATTTTTCCATAGGCAATAGTATATTGTATTTATTCCTCAGGCATGAAGAAAGTCCTTCTATGACATTTATAGGTCAATTCACATGAATGACAAGATTTTTACATCATAACTATACCATGGTTCACTTTTGCATGGGACTGCTGCCAATTAGTCTTCCCTGTGCAGTATAACCTTTGAAAATACTTAAGGGCTATTTTATGTATGCGCAGCCTGGAAATTTAATTATAAAAAGCAGAAGTAAAGAATATTCAATGAAATTATAAAAAGATGCAAAATATAAACAAAACCTGCTTTTTTTTAGTAAGAAAAATCTGACATCTCAGAAATTCTTGAAAATTTAAGTGCTTCTCTATCATCACGTATTTTAGATTTGAAAGGCCACGGGACCATATGCCTTAAAAGCATACCACATTTCTAAATAGAGAAAAATTGTTTGTCACAGAACTGTACATCTTTGACCTGAGGTGTCATAGGGTGAGGCTTAGGGTAAATATTGAGATGGGGAGGAGAGGTGTCTAGCAAAGTCACAAAAACAGTAAAGTCTAGTTGGGGCCCTTTTGGGTCCTAAATCAACTCATGAAAAATAAGTAGAAATATGATAAATGCTTATGTACCTCTGTTATTCTTATGCATAAATTTATGTAGCTCTGTTATTTATGCATAGAATGGAAATTTTGTTTAAAGAGATTGTTGAATATCTGTACATGCTATGGAAGTCATTAGGAGGAAGTAACCTTCTTCTTGTCCTGCAGTTTGCCAGCCTGTGTGGAAAACAGACTAGTATCTTCACTAGGCAGTTTTTTCTGCTCAGTGCTGGTGAAGACGGGTCTGTGGAATGGCACCCAAAATATCGAGTGTCTTGAATTCCTCATCTTATTAATCCACAAAACAAACAGGATGCCAGCCACAGTAGCCTTAGTTATAAGGCCCATGTTTAGGTAAGGGCCTGCAAATGGCAGAAATACAGCCATGACCACATGCCACCCAAACCAGGGAAAGCTAGACCACATGATTCTGTCCAGTGGGCTTCTATCTACTACACAAGAACTCTTATTCGTTTCTCCCAATGCCCTCGTGCCCCATGTTGAGCACCAAAATCTGTCTTGGTTTGGAAAGACAGGTATCTGCCAGGGAAAACTGGAGTTTCCCTTGGAATGGAGAATGTAAACCCCTCACCCCTGCCGAATTATAATTTTGCAATTAAGGGCTTTCAGGCAAAGATTTGGGAATAAGAATAACAGTTCTTTACTAGGAAGATTAACAATACAAATGTAGTAGAAAACAAAACCAACCAACCAAAGAAGCAAACAAACAAACAACAATCCTAGAAAACCCTGAGAGAGTCAGAGCTACAACCAACACCCTGTTGGTCAGGGTGTTGGAAGCATTCCAAAAGTAAGTCCTCCTGGAGTGGCAGAGTTGGTTCTTTTGGAGTAGAGATGATCCTGTAGAAAAGGGTCCAGGGATGGTGAGAAGGGTCCAGTCTTCCTCCGGGAATCTGGTGAAGCTGGGTACCTTGTGCTCCTATGTCTCAGGTTTTTATCCAGGTAGGAATGGTTGGCTCCCCCCACTGAGTGGAGCATCTCACAGTAGGATGATGCAATGTGGATGTATAGCTTGGGGGTGACTGCTTTGGGGAGGGTATAGTTTGGGAAGGGTATAGTTTGGGGAGGTGTTAATGGCCCATAAGCAGAAAAATATCCCCCTGGAAGGACGACAGGTGGTGAAAGAGATAAGGAGCAATGCCCCACCTGGTTTTAACAGTTGGCCCACTATCAGAAGGCATCTGCCCCCTCTCCTCCCAGAGTTAGAAGAGATAAAGGAAAAAAAAAACCATCTCCCCAACTGCTTTCAGCAGATGAAATAAATACACATTTTTGGTTTCCATAACCCAAGACATCCAGCTAGCTGAAAAATGGTTGCTGTAAGTAACCAGTGGGCTAGATACCAGATACAGGCAAATTTGGTAAGTCTTAATTTCTTCTATATTTGGCTGATGTTTATAGAACTCTGTTTTAGTTTGCTTGAAATATACAGCCCGTGGTCCCACTTCTTTGTAGACTTCTCTGAGAGCATTTTAATAATAATGGATATTTTTGCTGTGATAGGCAGAGTGGTGTTGATGCAGCAACCCTTATCTGAGAAACCCCAGGTGAAGATGCTTTCCAGGCTTAGTAGACTGAAAATCAGTGTCTTGGATCCTATGATAACTTGAATTGGGAATTACTTCATCCTTTTATAACTATGCCACTATACACACACAGATACATGTAATCTGCATAATAACATGATTAACTGGGAAAGTATATACATGAAAATGCACTCTTCATGAATAAGCTCGTTCAACCCAATATTGGATATCATATTTCCATTTAATAACTCTACATGTAAAGATACAGCCAGGTAATAAAGAGCTGCTTTCAAATAATTCTGATGGTAAAAATACAAAGCGATGAAATACTGTCTGAGGAATCTATGGAGCCTTAATAAACAAGAGTAGAGAAATAAACTGCTTCATAATTTGAAAAGGTGAAAATTCTTTAGGGAGATGCATTCTGAAACTAAAGTGTAGATTCTTTTGGATTGTTTCTTCCTTGCTCTAGACAGTAGTGATAATATTATTACCTATTTTTCTACAAATGAAAAAAAAATTCTTCTTCATATCTGGGTTGCATCCAATTTAAATAACTACATGTCCATGTGGATTCAGGGATAAATTTATTCTAGATGGACTTCTTCACAATGGATATGTGCTTATGATTTATGTTCTCATAGAACAAATGGAAACTCTTTCAATGACAAAAAATTAATTAGGAGCTCTCCGTAAGAGCCATGCCAACACAAAAGCATGGAATGATGGGGATATGAATGCAATTTTCACAATAAATACTAGCTAAATTTAACAGTTAAACTTGAAATAGATAGATAATTATCTTTCCAGAGGCTCTTTCCAGCCTATCTCTTCTCTTTCAGCATGTGTAATATAAGGACTTCTGTTTGAGAGTGAGAAACACATGTCCAGCACAAGCTCATGGGTGAACATGATATGTTTTATACTTGATATATTTATTCTTTGATCTGAATGAGGATGAGAATATGTCATACCTGAAACACTTCAATTTGCACTTAGGGAGAAAATATCTTAGATTTCTTGATATCTTTTATTTAAATTACAAACAAGAAAAAAGGTGGAGAAAAAGCAAATTATTTATTTTACTTGTTCTATTTCAACAATAATAAAGAAACTTAGTATTCTCTCTTCCCTTATAATATTATACATATATTTAGCACCCATTACGACAAACTCATGAAAAAACCTCATACTTTATGCAAATAACTTTGAAATCACTTCCGTAAATTACAAGCAAAGAAAGGGCAAATCAGAATGAGTAAAACAAAAATATGCCAAAACCCAGTGTATTTTTGAGAAAACCTATCCCTTCTTTAAATGTTAGATATAGCATATTGATAAAGAACTAGAGCAATGCTTGCTTAATTTCAAAACTCCTTGGAGGGAATATTGCAAGATAATTTATTATGTTTTTGTTTATATTCATACACATTGTATTTGTGTAACACCCATCCTAGCTCAGATGAGAAAGTTTAAATACCTCAAGCAGAGTAGTTTCTTCAATCCTCTCTTGGAGTAGATAAACACACTAAGACAAGACTAGAGTTACAGGAACCAGATAACCAAATTTCTTACTGACAAAAACCAAAACCTGTTTAGTATTCCCAAATGTCATGTTTATGTAACAAAAGAATAGCTCATTTGCATTTCTCATTAAAGTCAATATCCTAATTAATATTAGCAATCTGTAAATGGGAAAATCTTGTAAATAAGCAAGATCATGTGGGCAAAACATAAGAAAATACAAATATACAAGAATATATTTCTTCCCCCTATGCCACATCTGAATATAGAGGGTATTCTAGTTTGTTGTGTGTAATCCATTAATAATTTAACATTTCTTTCTTTAAGAACTAGATAAAACCAAATACCACTTGGGGATTTTATCCCAGAATTTTGCTGAAGGGGTTTTAATCTCCCTGAATTAACAAAATCAAAGCTAATTTTAAAGGCTTGACAAGCTAAACTAAATTTGACTCATAGATAAAGAAGCCTTATAATGAACTGTTTTTCCGTTGATATTTGTGAGACCTATAAATTATGTATCACTGCTTTGAAAGTCTGTATAAAAATTAAAGTGAGAGATCATTTCTTTTTGGACAGGAGATAGCTTTAAGCTATTTTGAAATGAGATAAAGGGAAAAAGAGGCTAGAGAAGGAAAGACCTAAAGGGAGTTTAGTTTTATTTCACATAAAATTTGATGTGGTAAGCATTCACAAGCTTTCTTCTTCTGTTAGGTATGAGAAATCTTTACTTTCAATAAATCTTATATTTTGTCTGTTTCATTTCTTTATCAAGTTTAAGATCTGGAGGTAAACCAATCCAAAGCAGGGTTTTTAAGATGGAAGTCCAATATCAAAGTCAAAATGAAGTGCTCTGACTGCTGTCTGTCAGATGTGAGGGTGTCAATTCTCTATTCCCTTCCTCATCTTTTGTGATAACCAGTTATATTAAGTCGCAAAAGTCTACCACTTTGGGTCCATCAGTGAAATGAGGGAGTAAAATGACTAATTTTCAGTTTCCTTGGGGTTGTTTTCTTAGAGTGAATATATTTTCTTTGAAAATGAAAAAGAGGATCCCTAGAAGCACATATCTGGATGTAAATGGTAGTTAAAATAAATTTGTGGAGCAGAAACAGGATTAAAGAACCTATTAGTTGCCTAAACTATAAATACATTTTGGAAAAAATATCCAAATTGAGGAGTACTAGAGCAAAGCATCCAGGGAATCTGCATGAGAGAATTCATGTCTGCAAGCAATTTTATCATTTCAGATTCCAACTTAAGGATGATAGATTTCTAATGTAGGATTTCCATGCCTTAAAAATTCAATAAACCTTTGGCAAATACCAAGCATTAAATGATAAATCCAATGTTTATTGCAAATTTTTCTTTTCATAAATACAGATAAAGTTATGCTCTGCTCCTTGACAGATGAGCATTTTCTATACATGTTTAAATATTGGATCTATGGATTCTTAACTATGTCAAAATTAGTTCCTAGTCCAATAATTAAATATATTGCTCTTCATCTACATAGGTAGATGAAGAGCATATTAATTATTTTCTCAAAAACACTTAATATGAATTGGTAAACTCTCTCCTCTCTAATGGATCAAAAACAGCACCACATTCCTGGCTGTGTTCAAGCAAAGTCTTGATTTTTGAGGCTTTTTTACTGCTTGTTTTCTATTCCTTTGCTATTCCTGGAATCACAAATTGCAAAATTTGGTTAAAAATGTAGTAATAATACTTCAGAAAAATATAAAACCCTTTGAATGAACTTATATTTATGCTCAAAATCCATACTCGTGTTTACAACCTACATCATAATACAGATTCTTCCCATGTGAAAATTGACAATCCTCCAATTACAGTTTTTGAAAGAGACTGTCTTATTAGAAATCAGCATAGAAACTTGTATCATTACAGTATTGAAAGCTACTCCTGAATAGCCAAGAGCAGTAGATTTCCTTACAGAATCTTAGATTATTGCCATTTATTTCCTATTTATGTGGAAATACTGTCATACCTGGAGACAAGGAATCATGCTATATTGCTTTGAAAGGAATGTGTTACTTTTGAAGGCATCCTCCATCTGTTTTCAATGAACATGATTCTGTTTGGCATGCATTTCCTGTATCCTTTTCAAAATATAAAGCAGTAACACAACACATTTTGTTCAGGCTCTGATAGCACATGTAAACTGCCACATAGCTTATTTACTTTCCTTTCTGGAGAAAAGTCCTGGAGAAGCTTTCTAGAAACCCTTAGTCATTCATTAAAAATCTTTTCCTGAATACTGGATCATTTTAATAGAATTGACTTTGCACCTGTTCACAACATTATTTCTCTGTCAGGTTGTTGGAACTACATTGTCTTTATTGATTTGATGATATGAGTACCTATTTGATGTGATATTCTTGTGAGAAGGTTATACTAATTTTATTGTAGCTTAGTTAAGAACAGATACTCTATTCTTCACATGGTAAATATAGGTAACATGACTATTCTCTGATATTTTAACACTCAGTTTTTCTGCTTGTAATTCAATATTTATGCTTTAAATTTTCACAAGAAATAACAAAAATTTGAAGGATTTTATCTCTCCCCTCCAGATGTCATTAAGAAACTTAAGGAAAGCTGTCAAAAAAAAATTTATTCCCTGTTTAACAGGTTAGCTGAAGCCACCAAGAAAGAATGTACAGACATGAAGCTAATCATAATTGTTCCTTGTACTGTAAATGGCACAGTATCACAAGCATGTCCACTTAGGAGTTCTTCAGTGGAGTAGTTGGAGACTGTGTCCATCACTGTCTTCTACTATAAATTCTCTTGCTCCAATCTAGCAAGAAGATAAAAGTATTTATTGTCAGTCCACAAAACTTCAACCTCCAGGAGAAATTTTGCAGCTCTTAATAGGTTTCATGACCTCTATTCCTCAGCCTTGTTCAGGTACTTGTGATGTGTTCCCACATGCAGCCTTGGTACCACTAGCGCAGTCCACTTGCTGTGTGTTTATGGCCAGGTTTTTTTGGACTGGTTTGCAGGAAGCTAGCTGAACTTTATAGCCATAATTAACATGCTGTAAAATGTAAATCTCGGTTCTTGAGACACAGATAAAGTAGAACTTACTTTTACTGCAGCATTATATATTATTTCAGCCTACTGACAAATGTGACTGCATAGTGGTTATATAAGGAATATGTTACAAACAGGTCACGGTGATATGCTGACCAACTGAAATGTATCATGTGCGTGGGAGTTTCTATTTTTCCCCAAATTATAAGGCTGAAAGCAGAGTGTACTGTTCCATTTCTACTAGTTTTATCTTGCACAGTGCTTCCTTAGACACAGTCAGTTACATGAAGTCACTCAAAGAAAATGTTTTTCAAGGATGGCTTACAATGACAACTTCAATTTTAGTAGCGATATCTTCCGCAGACTTTGTATTTTTCAAACCTTTAAGAGATAATGAACTAGTTGGTAAAGACAGTGCTGAAACATTTCACACTGTGACTTGTTCCATTTACCACTAACTTCCTTCCTGCTACCCCTAGGCTATTCAGGAATTTAAATCCTATAGGATCATTACAAATAAATTTAAAGTGTTCAGAGCTTTCACCTTCCCCTGGGAATGGTTTCAGTGAGACATACTGAAGGTCTAACTAGGCAGAAATTCTTTCACTGCCATCACGAATTGGTGATGTTGAGGTAGTGTATAGGAGGAAGGGCTGATGCACAGTGATAAATCCATCAGTATATTCTCCTAGCACCTCAAAATCCAATTTGTATGGATTTTATGGGTAAAAGCAGCATAATTATGCCTATTAAGCACTGATAGTTTTTCATGAATCTTGCTTTTCTGATAGTGTGTTTGCTCTCAGATAACATGACAATTTCCAATCCCCATAAACTCCAAGTCTTTTGGTACATAGTTCAAGAAGAGTGAGCCAGGGTAACAAACTATGGTTTTTGGATTGGCCAGTGAAATGCTGACTTTTCAGATAATGCCTTCCTATGGTGCTAGAAGGCTATTTTGGAGACACTGTCTTCCAAATGAGACTAGGTGAGCCCGGTTCTGAGGCAGATGCGGTGGAAAGTCTTTCTTTGTCCAAGTTCTCAAGAAAATCTCCCACAGAGACTAGTTAAGAATTATTCAGCTAATGTTCTGTACCCAGCTAGGCCCTTTAGAATCACCTGATCTCAGGTATCCTAAGTCACTAGGGGCATTACACCTTCCTAATGTGCCAGAAAATGTGAATAGTACATTGCCATGTAAAAAAACAAAGAGAAAACGAAAAAATGAAATTTTACATGTTTTCTGTCATCAATATGACTAGTAAGCAATATGAAAGTCCTTTCTGGTTTATAAATAATGTGTAGAAATACTGCAAATAATAGAGCCATTTTCATGTTTAGACCTTAATTTTACTTCAGGATAATATTCTAAATGTTTAACACTATTTAAAAACTTTTACAGTCACTGTAATAATGCATTTTATACAGTTGTGTTTATTCTTTTTTCTTTGTAGGTGTCTTGGTTTCAGCTGAGAAGGTACTGATTTTCTTCTTAGTAGGCGTAGAATAAAGCAAAACAAGGTAAAATAAAGTGAACTGATGAGAGACTCAAAATTACATTTTTTAAGCTAGGTAAATTGAGTCACCTATCTAATAACAGACCTTCATGCTGAGCGTCTTCTATAAATTATTATTCTGCAGCAAAGAGATTTTGTGTAATGGATTGGGAAAATTAAAAAAAAAAAAAGTTGAAGGACATAAATTCATAAGCACAATAACAAGGTACTTTTTGTCACTTAAACTATTTAAAGTAAGGAAAAACTACACAAAGGAACCTGGGGGTTGGGTTGTTGTTTATTTTTTCTTTTTTTTTTCTCCAGTTGTTCTGACCTACACTGATTCTTCACACCTTAAAAAAAAAAATCAATAATGTTCCTTCATATTCACACTTTCCTTGCTGAAGTATCATAATGGTCAGGTTTCCCTTTTAGCACTCAGCAGTCTGGTAATGAAATGCTCAACAAAGAACAAAAAATATAGAATATAAAATCTAAGTAGCAAGTGCTTTCCACACTAGTATGAACTAGTATGTCTTATTCCAACTACATATCTATTGCAACTTTGATAAAACACAAATGGAAAGAATTTGAAATGTTTTATCAAGTATGAGATTTCTAGAATGATTTCAATATTTCAAGAAAGTCTGCACTTGGATGAAAATCTCTTTAAACAGGAGAAACCCATTACTAACAGGACTGGAGAAAACTACATAACTGTAGGAAAAGTCCTTCAGAACTGCACAGTTAAAATGAACAGAGAGATGGAGTTCCTTTAAGATTTAGACAGTTTAGGAAAATTAAAGGTTCACCCAACCTGCAAGGGAAATCGTGCCGCTTTCTTTTTCAGACAGTATGTTCAGCATCTGGACAGAGTTAGACAAGAACAAATGGGTGAAATATTACAGGTAATTCTTCCTCCCATGGTTTTCTGAATTACCAATTCTGTACCCGAGTCCAGATAATGAGATAATTCCTTTTCCAGAATTAGTTTTTTTGACGCAAATTTCTGTATGTATGATCAAAAATAGGTCAGGTTTATGTAAGGTGTATAAAGAAATGAGTGAATCTTTGAATTTACTGAATCTATACATAAGTTGCTTCACTATTGGACTACTAGAAAAAGTGTGAAATATGTTTTTGAAAGTACCAATAGGTTATAAAGCACATAAGACTACTTTCTATTCCCAAACCTTATTGCTGAGAATAATGTATCCCATATAGTTAAGACAGACAAAACATACGGTATTGAGTAAGATATAAAATTTGCCTAAGAAAACTCAGCTTTGAGGAGAAATTTCAGGATCTATTTTCTATTGCAGATCTGTAGCCACATATGCCCAAAACCATTAACACATCAACATTTTTCTATAGTTTCTCATTATTCTATAACTGAAAGGTAAACTGTCTATTGGCTTTTCAAGGCAATGATGAAATTGTGAATATTTGGAAAAGTATTCATAAATGTGAAAGTGTAGGAAACTCAAATGTTTTGAACTTTACCCTGTGTCCTTGCCTGTAGTTAACAGGGTTAATATGAAATTCAGAAAATGTTGTTCTGTCTTCACAATACCCACAATAAAACAAAAATTATTATTTGCTCTTTTGTGATTGCCTAGATAATTTATCAGATGATACAAAAGAACAGACAATCTATAATTCATTACTTGGTCTGTGTAATAAAACTTGTGTACTACTTCTTAATATCTTTCAAAAAGAGACTTGCAATAAGAGAACAATTTTGAATATTTGGAAAAGTTGAGATATTGTCAGAGTAATATTTTTGACTTGATGTGCTTCATGTTGGAATGGAGTTTAAGATCCTCAGGGCATTACCAGGTGTTGTCTTTTATGCTAGGTGTCTCTTACTGGTATATGTAAGTTTATCTGAAAGGATGAATAACAGGCATTTTCAGTGACTATTATTTTTATATTTCTTGCACTGTACTAAGAGATTGATGTGAACAGAGAATGGTAGCTTTATTACCGAATGAATTCCCTTTTACGAAGAATCATTGGAAGCAATTTGTCATACAGTTACTAACCAAAAATTTAGTTATTACATAAAAAACACATATGACAAAAAAAAGCCTTTCAGAAAGAATCCATAGTAGGACCAGGGAAATGCCTCCTGTACTGGACAGTGGTGAGCTACAGCTCAGCAGTTTGTTGGTTCTGGGCCCCTCACTTCAAGAAAGACATCAAAGTGCTGGAGTTAGTGCATGGAAGGCAACGTAGCTGGTGAAGAGTCTAGAGAGTAAATCCTGTGATGAGGAAATGAGGGATCTGTGGGTGTTTGGCCAGGAGAAGAGGAGGCTCAGGGGTGACCTTATTCCTGTTTACAACTACATGGAAGACATTACAGCCAGGCGGTGGTTGGCCTCTTCTCCCAGGCAACTACTGACAGGATAAGAAGAAGTGGTGTGAAACTGCACCAGAGGAGGTTCAGGCTGGACATCAAGAGGAATTTCTTCACAGAAAGGTCTGGCAAGCATTGGGATGGACTGCCCAGGAAGGTGGAGGCACCATCCCTTGAGATGTTCAAGAAACAACTGGATGTGGCTCTCAGTGTCTAGCTGACAAGGTGCTGATTGGTCAAAGTTTGGATTTGATAACTTTGGAGGTTTTTTCCAGTCTAAAATATTCTGTGATTTTATGTTCATATATCATGGCAAGCAAGATTTATCTGAATATGAATTAGCTGCTTTATTTGTAAAGAAATGCTAACTCTTCAGAAAATTTTACTAAAAAAACAACAACAACAAAAAAAAAAAAAAAAAAAAAAAAGAAAACCAAACAAAACCTAACAAAATGCATGAAAAAAATTATGAAAGAAATCATTTGGTACAAGGTTTTTTACATATATCAGGAGTCCTGTCAAAGAAAATGACTAAGATTTCTATTTTCAGATGCTGTTTTTAACCATTTAATACAGCTCAATAAACTAGTCTTATCTTAGATTTAGTAACAGAAATATTTTTTTTTCTGCTTGAATAGGAATTTTACCTTCTAGGTGTTGGACTCTTTAATGCCAGACCTTCAGATTAAAGGATATTTTTACTAGGCATATAAATAGTCATTATTTATTGCAAGGTTTTTTGAAATACACTTTAAAAATAAGATTATATTTTCTCTTGATTTAGCTGGCCCTAGTTTATTCTGGTTAATCCTCTTAAATAATTAATGTAAGGAGACCATTGATTATGGAAAAGTTACCTATCTCTGTAGCCAAAGATCATGCTTCGTATCAGACATATTAATGGTGGACAAGTGGACATAGTTCTGTTTTCTTCCATCCATCCACTGAATTGGTGCTTAATTTGGTTTCCCAAATATCTGGACATATCCCTTGTTAGCCATCCAAGAGTTGTGGTCCTGTTCTGCTTTATAAAACAAAACAACACAAAAGGCTCACCACGGGGTACATGCCTCTCAAAATCAGAGCTCATGTTCATTTTTCCCCGTTCTCCGCTGGCACCCTGCATTACTGTCACATCTAAGTGCTTTTCACAGAAATGACATTTTGAATACTCTGCAGAAGAATTGCTTTTTAATGTCTTCTGCTCTGAAGAGTTGCTAAGGATTAGGCTTCTTTGTTCACTACTCTTGCATGGTTTTCAGAACCGGTGTCATTTCAAACTAGACTGTCTTAGTGCCTGACCATACTGGGGCTGAAAAGCTGGTCTTGAATGCCACCGCATTGGCTCCTTTGCCATTTTCTATTTGCTGACATGTGCGACCATTACTTTGGCTAGATGGACCAAAAGGAAATCCCAACTTGCTAGTAATGTACCTATCCAAGGATAGCCGGGGGCATCAAAAAGTTTTTTGTTGGTCCCCTGATCATACTTCATAATCTGAAATTTGGCAGTGGATGTCAGAGAATTTTTTCTGAAGCATATTCGGGTGTGGGATTTGCTTTGAGAATATTAAACTGAGTAATGAAGAAGTTGTGCCAGGCCCAATTAGTTTTTGGTTAGTATCTTGGTGCTTGCTTTTATTTTTTTTTCTTTTAGTCTGTGATCTGAAGTCTACTACTTATAATGTTTTGGGGAAGGACAATTCTTCAGTTCTCCTTCTTCCGTGTAGCTGAAGTAGAACAGAAGTGAATTGAGTGATATGAATATATGGGCAGATTGAACAGCATTTCCAATAGTGATCCCAGGGTAATAATAATAATAATATTAATAATAATAACAACAACAACAACAATAATCCTTTATCCTATGGTAGAATTAAAAGCTACACCAAAAAGACTTAAAGAAATGTGTGTGTATGCTTTGCTCAGCAGTTAGTGTTCTGAATCAAGGGCTGAAGGAAGAGATAGTGGCATTTATTTTCACAGAAAATATCAAGAAAGAAGCTGAACTAAGAGAAATTAAGTACAGTCTTTTGTTAGGTGGTTCCTTGTGTTCCTTTAATCTGAAAGTCACGTAGGGGACTTTCAGTTTGTCTTCATTCAGCTTTACAAGAAGTTCTGGAGGTCAGGTTGCAAAAAACTTCAGAGAGAGATGAATATTTTAAGTGATTTTAAGCGATTCAATAAAAAGGTGTTTGTTAGAAAGCTGAAATTCTTAATTTATAGTGAGATCCACTTCAACGATGTCTTCATTCAACAGGTCAGTCTGGAAAAGCAGCTATCATCCATCCCCTTGAGGAGAGGGCAAAAAAAATCTAATATTTACTATTCTACCATCACACTTACGAAGTTTCCGATTTTTTTGAAAATTTGCATAAATATTTGCGGAAGGTTGTTGTAGTTAAATATTGTGATTGTCCCTAGAAGTACAGTCTGAAAAGAAATAAATATAATGATTTTTGTGTAAATTGCAGATTTCTGAAATGTTTCCAGATGCATTTCAACCTGTGTTGAAAAACAATTGACAATGGGCAAAGAATAACAGTCTCATTGGTAGAATGTTCCTGTTGAGCCCATAGGCTTATCATAGGTGCTTGGTACATGGCGTGCCAGGAGGACTTGCTCAGAAGTTTGTCAAACTGCTAAGTTTCCACAAAATATATTATTGGGCTTAATTAGTATTTGAAAATCTGACATCAAGAACTCAGGTTGACATTACCCAGGTTGACATTTTACTTTCCAGTTAAAGGAAGTCCTATTCTAAATTCTATAGGGACACATACAAGTTCCTGAGTTCCTCCTATGCCTTCTTAGGTTTCCTTGGCTTTTTTCCCTTTTTTTTTTTTTTTTTTTTTTTTGTTTTCCCCTTTGCTTGATCTATCCCTCAAAACAATACAAATAACGCTCTAATGCTGCACACAAGAGGATTTTCTAATTTTTCAATGACAATACTGCAGTGTCGTGATAGAATTTGATCACAAATGAACACACAGTAGACATCACAACCCCAGGTGTCAATAAGCTTTTCTTTTAACTGATGTCTGATTAGCACTTAAATTGTTTCACACCATTAGTTACCTAAGATTTTGGTGATCATTAGTGGGTCTGAAATTGAACAAGAAAAAAGGAAGCTTTGTTTTCAATTCAGGGGATGGTTTGCTTTTTCCATGCAGGGTCATTTGCCACTACAGAGGTGTATGCTGCTGATTAAAGTTTAGTTTTATGCATCATTGTATTCTGTTATGAATAGTAATGGTATTTTCAAGTTAGGCAGGATAGTCTTTACTTTCTCCTCTAACGATTGAGCACTTAGTGGTTTTGTGCACCTGCGTAAGTTGGGTGTAGCTTACTTTCAAATGTTATTCTTGTTCATTTTTACCATTAGCTGCATTTCAGTACTCTGGGGATATTTATGTCTACACAGAATATGTATCATCATAAACCTGTACAAAATGGATGGTACAGTTTCCTACTGATTTGTATGGCTGGTACTACTGCCTCTGAGCTATGGTGTGGGACACCCTGTATGGAATCAAATCATTGTAAGGTTGTCTAAGAGGTCTATACCGAATTGTAATTAATATGTAGGTCTTCACTTTCAGTATGAAAGCATAGTCATCTTGCAAAATTGTATTTACCATGCATTTTAAAATGAAAAAAATAAGATTCTGTTGTTGAATTACTTAAGAATGTTTTGATAAAATCAGAAAATTGTCTTGAGTCTTGTTCTTTGGCAGAGTTCAAGCTATAAAAGAAAACTCAAGACTCTTCCAGGGCATTTCCAGAAGTTAGCTGCCAGTCTTAGTGGAAGGATCGTGATACTAAAATAACAATCTTAAACTGGAACCAAAGTAGTGCTAAATATAACCACTCTCTTCTTGAAACAGCATAAGAGAATTGTCTTCAAATACATGTACTGCACATATATAACAGTTACCTTGTAATGTGAAAAGGAGTTTAATTTTGCCATAATGCATTCACTTTGTCTTGTCTGGGGTGATCACAATACAGTCCCAAAGCCATTAAAGTTTGTGGCTCTAATTTCAAAGCTTTTTGAGCAGAATATGGTTGACAACATACTTGTCTCCACAGGCATATTTTCCATCTGCGATGAAATAGATGCCTGTATATGAGTTAGAGTCTTAAGATTGTCTTATTATGCACCACATCACTACTTCTACATTTCATATCCATAAAAAACATAGTGCTATAATTAATTTTCTAGTCGCATAAAGATTTGATTTGATTTAAGAAGCTGCAAGTTCTGTGCTGAAGGTTAGGCACCTCTATTTAAAGACAATTTTCACTTCCCACTATTGCTTTGATCAGCATCATTATAAAAAAAAATAAAAAAGGAACAAAAATACTATTGTAAAGTGCTTGTTTAATTATGACATATGCCATAATATCTATTTTGCAATTCCCTTTTAATTGCTGAGCAAGGTGCAATAATTAAGTCTTGAATTTTAAGCCCTTAATTTGGTTTTACTTTTTGTATAAGGGGAAAAGGTTATACCACTACAGCGAGTATGAGATTTTCTGCAGTCATGAACATTATTTTGACTTTAATAACAATTTTGAAGAAGCACTAAATTTTTCAACTTTTTCTCCTAGGTGAAGGGCTGGAAAATTACTTTCATTTAACTGTGGATTCATGTCAAAATAACCCTAATTTCTGCTAGCTAAATAAATACTGGAGGAAAAAGGGAACAGAAATAATAAAAACCTGTTGAAAGTCAAAAGGAAAGGGCACATCTCAATTCCTTCCATCTAACCTTAGTCACTAAATTCAGGAGCTTTATGTGGTAGTCTTGCTTTGTAAAGCAAGAGACAAGCTCATTCAGTGGGAGATAAGTCTTCCTGAAACTTGAATCATTCTATAGAAGCCTGCCTCTCTTTAATTCCCACAGGAAGGATAGTAATTTTCTAATCAGGACATTTCAGCCTATTGTGATTTGCCACAAAGCTGAGCTGCTCCAAAAGCATGTAATTACTCAATGATTCAATCCTTCTGCCTCTTCTTCTCTGCATTCTTGGATAAGGTTTCTATGTGTTTTCACCTGCTGATACTGGAAGTGGTTTGATTCTGAAGTTATTTAGGATATTACACACTCAAGAAATATTTATTCTTTATTATAATATTAGCTTTGGGTGCCTTATGTCATTAAATGATTTCACTGTAGAGTCAGATGAGCATCAGGGGTACTTTGTGTCCTATCCATATGATCAACAACTTCAGCTTTTTTATAAAACCTTACTTTAGCTAAAAGGTCAAGAGGATGGTACAGGACGAAATATTGGTTTGTATGAAGGGAATTTGAGGTTTGAAACACTTACATTTTCATATAAGCTAATATTGTATATCAAAGAGGTCTGAGAAGAGATAGCATTTTAATAACTATGGTTTATTATCTCAGGTTAAAACTGACAGACATCATTCTCTGGTTATTTCTGATTCATATTTGTTCAGAATGTCTTTTGCAACTATAAAGATGAGAAAATGGCTTCTTACTTTTTGATGAAGATACAACCGCAAACTTTGACTTGTCATTTTCATAAAGAAATGCCAGTCAGTAGACTGACACAGGCAAATTATTGTGCCATGTAATTCAAACATGAATTTCACGTAGGTCATGTAATTTGCTAAATTTTCTGTCAGTTTACTAAGTGAACTGGCAATCTGTATTCATTTTTTTTTTAACTACTGTGGACTTGAATAGCAAAGTCAAGAGTTATGCTTTTGCAACAAAGATTACCATGAAGTCTCTATTCTTGCAATGAATCAAGAATTGTAGAAGCAGAGTGTGTACAGAAAACTGTCAATTTGATATGCTGTGTTCACATCTCTGTCTCATATTTCCTCTGTGATTTCACTTTCAAGAACAACTTCCAAACAAATTTGAAATCAAAATAACATCATTCAAGCATTCAGTTACATTTAAAATTAAAGACATACTTTGCAATATTCTGGCAAGTTAGTATAATACTTCCAGGTCAAACTTGTAAAGTCATTTTATTTGAATGGCTTGCATTGAGAAACAGAAATGGTAGTAGAATTGAATCTCAGACTTTTATATTGATATTGGTCTTCTCTTCCACATCCAACTCATTAATATTTTTATAGATTTCTCAGTTGTACTGTGGTGAACACAAAGCTTTTTAAAGTGAAAGATAAGAGTTCACTGAATGTTATTTTTCTCTGTTATTATTGCTGTTTGTTATTATTTAGTATCAAGTTTTATTATTATGACTTTTAAAAATCATCAGGAAGAATTATTTTGCTGTCAATGCATCCAAATGAGCTAAGTAATACTAATACTTTTTAAAAAAATAACTTCTACATTAGAAAATATGCTGCTTTTGACAACATGCCTGAGAGTTCTTCAGTGTTAATGAAATATTGATGGCTTTATTGTATTACCTCTCCATGAAAAATCAAAATGAAATTCACTTGGTATCTGGTATTCAAAGATTATTTTATTTTTTCCTGTGTTTGCAATTAAAAGTTTCAGAATATTTAAATATTTTTAATACAGATTTATCAGAATAATGATGGGGTAGTCCCTGCCACAATATAGCCAGCAGAGAGGTATTTGTGAGGATTAAAAGCTGGCCAATTTTGCTTTTGAATATGGTCAATGAGAACCATTTTAATGAATGTATAGCCTAAAATACATAAAATCTCACACTTAGAGGAAATATATTTCTATTTAGACAGACTATTCACTATAAACATTATGTGTGAGGATTATTGTTTTTCACTGCTGCTATTATTATCAAAAGAACACAAGGAAATTGTGAATTTCTTTAATATCTCAAATATTCTCAGGAAATTTTGTCCTAGACATCTTTTGGCTCGAGAAGAGTTGGCCTGGGTTTGAATCTGAGAGTGTGATACAATGTCAAGGTCTTTGCATGTCTCTCATGGGCTATGCTTTGCTTTGTTGAACTACATAAAGGGCAGTCTTATGTAGTTCATAAGGTGACGGAGAAACAAACCATTAGGTGTGTTGAACTTTTCATTTTTGAGTGGGTTTCTGTTCTAAGGACAGCAACCCACTTCAACTACACATAGCTTCAAAATCTTCCTGCAGTAGACATTCACATCTGACATTAATATTCATATATCTTCCTAAATGAGAAACCCTAGTAATCATTGCTCCTCCCCACCAATTGCTTTTCTTCTTGTTCCCCTTCTGACCTCTGAAAGATTCTTCTGTTTTATTTCCCATTCTACATCACCTTTATAAAATGGTGACAGTAATTTTTACATAAAAAATGGACTGCATTAAGTCATAAATGGAGAATAATCTACAAAATCAAAAGCAATTCGGATTGATTATAAATCAACCTTTGCATCCAAGAACACCAAAATTAGCTACAACCTACAGGAATAAAACAATTTCTATACATTTTAATTATTTTATTCCTCCAGCCTAGTAGTGAGATGCTGTCTGTGACAAAAAATTCCACAGCAAGAGACAACAAAATACTCTTTCCCCACCCCCCCCCACTCGATATATGTAAAAAAGTAATTATTTTGTGTAAATCTATATATAGTTTAAATTAGGTGCTTTAGCTGAAGTGATTGTAGTAAGAAGAAAAAAAATTCTTATCGGAGTAATTGAATCCTGTTTTATTAAGACAGCTCAAGACAAGGGTATACAGCTCACATTTAGGTCAATTTAGGCTCACAGCTTACTTAATGAAAGGGTGTAAAACAGATGTCACAGATGTCAAAGGGATTGGAGACCCTGGAGGCTTTCTTTCAGTCATGCTTGTAGGATGATATCTTTCTAAGATTTTCCTGAGAGACTACAGAAGAGATTGAGTTTGCTAGAGAACACTGTGGGAGAACAATCCAAATAGTCATGGAGTGTTTATCTTAAATTATCCCTTACCAGTGAAATAACATAATTTGAATCATTAGCTTTATACCCATCCTTTATAGAGTATTAGATTAAAAATTATATGAGTGGATATTATTTTAGTTTAGAGTAATTTCTTGTTTTTTAGCAATGTCTTACCAAGAGTTTACTGTTTTAAGCCCATGGTATCTGGTGAACCAAACTCCACATTTTTAGACAAGTAACCTACCTCAACCAACAGAGAGGTATGAGATACTGAAGGTAGTTATAATAGTTTATTGGTGTACCACATTTATGCAGGAAAATTACAACTTCCTAAAAGAAATCTCCTATTTTGACAGCTGAGTCTAGCTTTAGAAAATTGTGAATTGACCTTATACACAACAGACCTTCTACACAGCCCCTTTTAGTGACTTCTCGTCATTGTCTGAGCAGTAATTTCAAAATCTAATTACAGACTAAATTAAATTGTTTTATTATGGTCTCATCCTTTTCCTCTCACCAAAATCACCATGATCATCCAGTTCTACTTTATAGAGGTGAGACCTCTATTTATAGTTCCCAGGTGTATGTCTTTTCATTTAACTGCACTGGCATACATACATGACTGTGTCTTGGCCAAATGAAATAACCTATTTTAGTTATTGCTCCAGCAACGCCTGTAAATGTTACATGTTTTGCAATTGTTCCTGTTTCCTTTCAGGTTTTCAACATTTGTTGACAAGGTTTTTGGTAGACAGAGTCAAAAGCAGCTTACTGTATGTGACTACTGACAAAAGATCTGTTTATGGTTATTTCTATAGATCTATTATAGATATTTAATTCTATTTTGATTTCATACTGGCAATACTTTTAATAAAAACTTGGGTTTTTCCCTTCTGCACCGTGAATAAGTTTTGTAGTATCTGGTAGTTAAGCAGATCTGATGAGAATCTCCAGATTCTAATTCTAAGAGGCTGCAAAACAATGTAAATTTCTGAAGAGCTCTGAACAGAAAGTTCTGCCAAGAAAAGTTACAGACAGTAGTAAAGAAAACTTAATTTGCCCCCTGTGGTGTTTATGCAGGAAGTTAATTTCTTAATTTATTAAGTAACCTCATTTTAAAGTGATAAAGCCCAGACATTTGTGGTAAAAGTTTCTATTATGAACAACAACAACAACAAATTGTTGCTATGACAACTTAAAATTCTTTAGATCTTACTGTCTGATGACTCTTTCTAAACTTATTCTCTTTCAAAAATTAAATATTTTAAGTAATAATTTATGACAATCAATCCTTGTGTTTCTGGAGTAAAAACACCCTCACTTTAGGATAAGACTAAATAAAAATCTTTACTTAAGTGCTTTATAGCTGCTGTAAATGGAAATTTACACAAACATTCATTCAGTTAAATATCTGTGGACAACTAGTGCAGCTACAACAAGGCTGTTTAGAGTTTCATTTTGCAGGGGGAAAATAGCCTTGTATTGGAAGGAGCTACTTGGATTTTTGTTTGGTTGGATTTTTTTCTCATTGTTTTTTTGGGGAAGCACAGAACTATACTGACAATAAGAGGAAAAAAAAATGAAGCTGAACTTCCACCTTAGTTCCCAATCTAATAATTTTTATACATTTCCTGTGAGATATTTTTTGCACTCATATTGACAATCTCTACAGCAGAGACAGTGATTTGTGTTTGAATTTGCAGGCAAGAAGGAATTTATTTTGAAGTTTTAAGAAAAAAATTATATCATAAAATTTTTTTAAGGCAGCCTCCAATTTTATCTGGCAGAATATAGATGCTGTCATCAGACAAAGGCAGTCTATATAAAATAAAAGATATTTGCTGAACTTTTGTAAGTTCTAACAGAAAGACAGAGTGAAACCAATAAAAGTGGTAATTTTAATGGAAAATTCTAAATGTAAGCCTTTTAGAAAGAAAATAATCAAATATGATTGCAAACCTTCCATAAGGTTCTGATAACTGAATTTGGTTTTGCATGCCTTTTATTGTTGTAATGGTTGTCACTGTTAATAAACCTGGCTCAATCTAGTAGATAATAGTGTGACTGTACCATAATGCCTTATACATTTTCCAAGCTGCACATTAAGCTAATAATGTCATACTTCATGCTCTCCCACAATGCAGAAAGTTACCAAGAATTTATGCAGAGCTCACAGTTATTTAACAGCCTAACTGGATTATCCAGGAAGAGGAGTCTTTTGTTAGCTGAATTGGTTTGGCCATGTAAGTATTTACAATAGGAGATTCCTGCAGCTGCAAGCATGAGTTTACTGCTGTGTGAGAGAAGGAGAGAGGCTTGCATAGCCAATTAAGAGATGCAGTGTAGTGATTGCTCCAGGCAGGCAAAATGTCAACATCAATTTCAGGTTCCTCACATTAAACCAATCAGCAATAGACTTTGTTTCAGCTTCTGCTCTCTTGCAGGTTTTTGGTTAAATTAAATTTTATAAACAGGCAAATTGAACTGAGCCCTTCACCATTTTGAAGCAGGTTTTCTGCTTGTGCAAGTGAAGGTTAATAGGAAATGCAAATATCATATGCATACCAATAATTCTTTTAAAATGTTTCACCTTCTGCACTACCCTTCAAGTCAATTTCCTTCCGTGTAAAGTGCTTCACTTTGAGTTCCCTAGAGTTTAGCCATTTGAAAATATATAGGCATCACAAATACAAATTGTATTAAGTATTCCTGTTTTTTAAGTGATACCCAAACAAGATATGTTGTCCAATTTCATTTAGCTACAGAGATTTGATGGTGTCTGTAATTTAATCTTGTTTCAGAGCAACTTCCCTTCCAAAATACAGAAGTTATACTTTCCAGCTCTTCTATTAAATTCTTAGTTGCTGTAGGGAAACATCTGAGGAAGTGTTCTTCTTAAAAGGTGATATAGATATTCCTTTTCTCCTCATATATATATAATGGGCTTCAAGGGTAATTTCATTATTTATTTCAGACAAACCTTCCAAGTACACCTGGTTCACATTTCAAGTGATTTGTGTGCTTTTTCAGTCCTAATGGTGGCTTCCTGAGGAAACATTCTGGCTAGGTGATTCCTAGCTCAGACCTCCATGGTATCTTGCGAGTGGAAGTCTAACTTTTGTGCAAAAAAAGCTGAAGGGAAGATAGTATATTCTTCCACAATTTAGCCCTCAGATAAATTTTTCCTTCTCTATTAAAGAGACAAGCCTTTCAGGCTGATTTAAAAAATAAATCATTTGGATGAATCTGATCCAGCCATGCAGCAAGGCCATTCTATCCTTGTGGGGGAAAAAAAAAAAAGAAAAAAAAAAAAAGAAAGAAGACTTATCCGTTATATATTATGACAGTTTCAGGTCTTTGGACTATAATCATCACAACTGCTCTGATCAACCCATGGATGGGTGTCCTCAGGAATTTTACCACCAGAATCATGAATGTGATTTATGAGTACTTTAGCATGCTATGGATGCATCAGAGAAGTTGTTTATATAAACATGGATAGGTAGCATCATCTTTGTCAGACAGTCCCTAAACACTGTTCAGACCTTCTGGTACTGTTGGAGATATCATAGGAGTGAAGTCTTTATTGGAAAAGGCTGGGCAAAGCTTACTTCTGCTTTACAGCCTTCTTTGTCAGATTCTTTCAGAATCACAATATTATAAGATTTATTTAGATTTTTCAATAAACACATTATTTGATCACGAGGTCATTTACAGAATAGAACCTGGAGAAAGGATGTGTGTTTCAGTTCTTAGGGGTTGGTCTACATAAAACTATCTGAAATTTATGTCAAGCAAAGAATTCCCAAATGAATGATCATGCAATTCTTGTACAAATGCAAGTTATTTTCTAAGTTTGCTACTGCTTCTCATGAAGTTTCTGGTACTATGGCAGTCTGTAGCAGCCTAATGAGAGCATAGTGCTATCTGTGTCATTAATAATATGTTCTATTCTGCATAGTTGCTACCAAAGTAACTAAATCCACAAAGATCATGTTTGCTTGAGAGAAAGAAAATCTTTTGCACATTTTGTTTTCTTGCTTGCAATATGAAAGCAAATGAAAAAAACTTATTTGTGATCAATTCTGAGTTACACTTTTTTTACTACAGAAGGTAATACAAGTTTTGCACTCTAAGGAGCCTTGCCTGGTACTTATTGGATTTTTTTCAATACTTTGGGGTATGCAGCCTGTGTCCTCCATTTACATTTTAACTTCACAGTATGAATGCAATGAGAATATTACTCTCCTTCAGTTATCCTAGCAGTTTTTGCAGTCTAAAGATTTTTAGACTCCATGTACTCCATGCTCCGTGTATATTATCTGCTTGTTTGCAATGACTGAATGATTTGCCAGTCAAAAGTACCTTAGACTTTTCTACCAGAAGGTGGGATATGTCAAGGCTTAGAGATTTTTATTGGAAAGATATTTACATACTTTTAAATGCAATGAATATGTTCCTTTAGAAGACACATCTACTTCAAGGAGAAATTCTTGCTTCTTATTTTCTTTTTCTTTTTTGAGTTGGGTTTATAATTTCTTAAGGGGAGAATAAGATGAAAAAAAAGCATACAGAAGAGGATTAAAGAACTTTTTTCTTCAGTTCAGGCTTATCTCAGTCTAAGTTTCTGTTCTAGGGAAAGGGTCTGCATGCACTCCAACTAATCTGAGATACCCAAGCTCAGTACAAATGGAATACGTAGACATTCAGGACAAGTTAAAATAATTAAATATTCTTGCATTAATATTTGATAACATCTTGATTGTCTGACAATAAGACCACCCCACCTGGTATGATAATTCTGAGTGCAAAGAGTACAAAAAGTTTGTGGCTGGGTAAAGGAAAATGCAATCCTATTATATTGCTCACATTCTGGGAATGAAAAGTTCAAAGCCTGTCATGGGGTGGCTTTATGAAAGTACTGTATCCCCTATCTTCTGCTTTATGCCCAGGAATGGGTCCTGTAACTTTAAGCTGGGTCTGAGAGAGGGAGAAACTGGGGATATTCTTTCAGCAGTCTGTGCTCAAACACACACACTACCGTGTTCCCTCAGCTATGCTGTGCAGTGGGGAGAGAGTGCATTCTTTGCTTTTAGCTAGCTTCTTTTTGTGAGGCAAGAAGTTTTCCCAGGACTGCATACAGCATTTTTCCATTGACTTCTGTGGCTTCTTCTGGAACTCTTCATTTAAACTCCAGTCAGAGAACAGACTGTGACCAGGAGCCAGGGAGGATGCCCTGGGATGCTGCATCCCGGCTCCGGGCCTTGGGAGAAGCCAAACAGAACTCTAAATCCACCAGCTTTCTCCACTGCAAGAAGGCTCAAATATTAACAGTTACTCTTCTTCTCCTGCGCCTGCCTGCACTCTGCTTGTTAAATAAATGGGTTTTTTCACTTTCCACTAAGAAATTTCTTTCATAGGAGAGGGAGTGCTAAAACCTGCCCTCTTTAGAGAAGCCGTTCAATCCTGGACGTGTCCTCCTGAACTTGTCTCAAACATAGACAACACTTTTAAGTTGAAGGCTGCATCTAAATTATTTTGTTTAAACACGCTGTCCAGAAATAAAAGTTCTCTTTTAACATCTGCTGTTTTGTTGTATTTGGTATACATCAGCAATGCATTGCACAACACATTCCTCCTATGTATAAGGGGAAAGAATAGTGCTTGCTTCTTTGCTGTCTTGACATTTCCTTTTCATTCTTGTAATATGTAGGCTTCATTGGCTCTTGGGCTTTTCAGGTAGGACATCTGATTTCTAAAATACTTGAGACCGTCTACAAAATTCTGTATCACTTGCACAGAATGTCTCTTAATCCTTGATAATTTCTTTGCACTTTTCTAGTTAAAGGATTTTCTTTTCGAAATGGAGCAGTGAGATTTATGCATAATATTCAAGATGTGTACTTACCAGCAACTGTTAATATCAGAAATTTGTTTTCTGACTTACTCCCAGCTCCTTTCTTAATAATTTTTCACACTGATTTTTTTTTTTTTTTTTGACTGCTGGGGAAAACTGATATTTTGATAGATAAGCAACTGTGGCTTTGAATTCTCTAAGTTCTAATATATAATCTAGAGTCCATCACTGTCCATCACATGCACAGTTATGACTAGCCGTGTCTTTAAGATTGACTCCTTTTAGTGAAAAATAGTAATGCCTCCTTGCCCCTAGGTTGTTCTCTACACCATCAAATGATGACTTACCTCACACAGAAACATCTTTGTTTGGCCTTTCTAAATTAAACTTATCTTAAGTATTTTTATGATTTTTCAAAAATATTGAATATAAACTATGGGTCTTTTCTGCTTCAAAGTTTCACAATTCCATCTTATATTTCCTGAATTATTACATTTCAAGAGAAACACTGTGTATTCAACACTATATTTTTTAGTAATTTACAGAAAAGAAATATTAAGGGTTTTTTTGCTGTTATCAACCACTAAGAGATTAATTTTCTTTTTTTAATTTAGTACAGTAGCAGAGTGATGCCTGAAATAATCAGCTTTTTTATCTGCCAGTAAACAGGAAAACAGACAATTACAGACAGAAAATTAAAATTGACAGTATAGACTCATTGCACAATAAAAAGGGGTATTTATTCATCCTACCTAAATAACTAGAAGTATTGAAGATTATCCAATGCTAAGTAAGACATATTAAAAAAATAAAAGACCCAAAACAAAACAATGCAACACAACACAACAACAACAGAAAAAAAAAAAGCCAACTTGTAAGAATCCATATAAAAAAATTCTGTACTTTAGGAAACAACCTAACTTATTGTTAATTCAGATCAGGTGAAACTCATAACGAGAGAAGATGTTTTGACCAAAGATGAAAAAGAATCTTCCCATACAGAGTACTATGCAGGCAAGCTTTAACTGAGTTTAGACTGTCTTTCTTACTCCCTGCTTTTAAATCAAAGGTGAGAGCTTGAATACTCAGACAGAAGAGGAATATAAATGAAAAACACAAGTCTGTGAAGCTGATTAACTTAGCCAATAGGATTTCAAATAGAAGAACAATTGAAAAGCCAATAGTGTTGTCTTTTAAAGAAAATAAACACAATTTTAACAGCAAAACATCAGCCAGAAGGACAGTTCTGAACACAAAGACTAATTTCAGGATTTTACAGGTAAGTGAGTATAGCTGATGATACACAGCAGCAATGTGGATATTCACAGAGGAATTTACTAACTTGTGGAGGGAGATGAAAGTGAATAATTTCTCTTGAATGTTCACAAGCAAAAAAAAAGCAGAGCCCTAGATTAAATGGCAGAGGGATATGAGCCTAAAATTAAGAAACACAGGATGTCCACTACAAAATATTTGATAGTTCTAATGAATTTGTCCTATTTCTAAGAAAAAATTCCCATTCATAAATTAGTAAAGAAATTAGAGGGTCTAAATTAGTCAGAAAATTGAAGACCAGGGCCAAGGTAATCATTGTTCTTTAACTTCCATATACAAATTTTTTTGTTGCCAAGCTTAAGAAAGACCCAAGCAAAACCAGATATGCAGATATTTAGGATATACCAATGATAAAGTGAAAATTTCATCATTGAGTTCAAAGGAATATATCATGTTTGATATAACTGATTAATCAAAGAATTTTTCTTATAGATAGTAGATAGTTACTGCTGCCATACTATTGGGCTGTAACAAGAAAAAGAGAAGAGTATATTTGCATTAAAGATACCATTGCTTCACAGATAATTAAGGATTACAATGCCATAAAAAAATTAAACATGTAACCTTTAAAACAGTAAGTTTTAAGAGAAATACTAATGCCTGAGAAATACTAATGTCTGAAGGAAACCTGCTCCTTAAGAATCTATTCATTTTGTGTATTATAATTCCAATATGCTATTTTACAGGAGCTACTGAAGACATTGTCTGTAGAATGGTATTTTAGAATGGTTTACTAGGTATGAATAATAATTTCTTACATTAAGAGTAATAAAATTTCTTACATTAATAAGTTTTGCATTCAGAAAGGGGATTGTAGTAATGCCCCCCCACCCCTAAATGGGAATTTCTGTATAAGGAAGGGGCTTTGGTTTCCCTTTGGACATTTAGGATGTTTGACCAGAAAGTTCTATGTTTTTCTCTTTGTAATTGGTTCAGTGCCAGGAGAGGGGCACCTGTTGGGCCTTCTCACTGTTTGTCAAAACCTGTACCTCTTTCTGTTGGCAGTTTGCCAGTAGATCCATCCTCAATCATTGGGTAGATAAGAGCGAGAACAAAGGGGCTCCACACATTTTCGAGGTGTTGTAGCAGCTGTGTGGGACCTGTACCCTACACTCTGTTCAGCTTTGATCTTTTGTTTTGTATTATTTTCTTTATTTTATTAAACCCCTTTGATTTATCAAGACACATTCGACCATGCTGTCCTGATAATTATTTTTAAGCCAATTCTCCACAGAGCTGGACCCTTGGAGGTATTGAGGTCCCCCAATAGGGCATTTGAGTAGTGAACTAATTTCTGGTAGGCATCAAAAGGTTAATCACTGATATAAGTTTTGCAATTACAGAATCACAGAATATTCTGAGTTGGAAGGGGCACATAAGAATCATTGATTCCAGCTCTTAAGTGAATGGCCCATATGTGGAGTGAGTCACAACTGCAGTGTTACTGGCACCAAGCTCTGACTAACTGAGCAAATCTCAGTGACATTGCTTATTCCAAATTGATTAGGATCTAGACCCATATGCTTGATGTAAATACTTAAGGAACTTGATAATGTGTACAGGTTTGTATATATGTAGACCAATCATTTAATTCTCATTTTTAATAGGCTTCTATAAATATGAATTTTATTTATACTTTATCACAAAACTATGAGTTGGTTTAGACCAGCTGAACTTTAGTTCTGCTAAATAATCTGTGAGATTGAACATATGAAACAGACATTAACTTGGGC
This sequence comes from Phylloscopus collybita, assembly GCA_027886175.1. NCBI lineage: Eukaryota > Metazoa > Chordata > Aves > Passeriformes > Phylloscopidae > Phylloscopus > Phylloscopus collybita. Next base: position 40,684,098 of record JAJNNQ010000006.1, on the reverse strand, counting down.
CTCCCTAGGGACCAAAATTTAGCAGGAAGCGGTTGAGTGCTAAGTAGCAAATCAATTTAACTATTTCTTTGTTTGGAATGAAATAAGATTATTATATCTCAGTATTTTATTTAAATTAATATTATTACTAGGATTAAAAAAAGAAGTTGCCAAAAAATCTGACTGAATTCCTCTATGTCTAGAATTTTACTTATGATGGAGGCTTCCCTCTGCAGACCTTGAAATTCTGCTTAAAAAACAATAAAATTTCTGATCCAGAAAACATTTTTTCTGTCTTCAAAACAATCCATACTTTTTTAGTTTTGCTATCTACTTTTCCTCCCTTAAACTTCTTCTTTCTTTTCTTGTTTGTGCATGGTTTCTTTCATTGTACCAAATGATTCTGCCATGTTGTAGCTATATTTCTTTATTCTTTATTTCCTCACTGTGCGGTGTGATGAAGTTGTTGAACAACACTCAGTTCATCTGTTATTGTGAAAGACTTACTCTTCATGAAAAAAATTGCTTGAGTTCCAGCAATTTGCAAGGTTATGATCAACAGAAATGGAAGTCTGTAAGAGTTTGATAGAATTTGATGCTGAGGCCTTAGATAACATCGCACAATTTTAATGTTTGTATATATATAAATATATATACAAACATATATATTTACATATATATACTTATATATATTTATATTTACAGAGATTCTGTGGTTTGTGTATTTGTATATTCTTTAAGAGACAACTGGTGCTGTTATACTTGATCAAAATAAATAAAATGAAAAAATATTTAATGAAAATGATATATAAAAAAATCATGGATCTATAAATTATGTATTTAAAATGCACACAATCATTTGGGAAAACAATTAACCAAGATTAGAGTCTTAAATATCTTTTAAGAACAAGTAACACTATGGATCATATATTGCTAGATACTGAAAACTTTGAAGGACTCTAATAAATTCTTCTGTGCAGCATCTGAACCAAACAGATGAGTATAGATTCAATGTAGTACTGTAGCAAAGAAGTGAAGACATCATGGCTAGAATTTACAAACTAACTTTTCCATATAATGTATGCTGAAAAATCTTAAAAGAGCATCCGAGAATTCTCTGAATCTCTGACATGAATAATTAATATAGTGTGAAAATTGAAAGAAATGCTAAAGAATAAGGTACAGGGGGCGAGCCTGGGAACTGTACACCAGTTGGAATGCAACATTAGTCCCTAAAATATACTAACTGCCATTTGTTTTAAGTGAAGTAACAGAGTTTTTACTTTTTTGCATTGTGTTTCAATCACCATTGGAACACATTGCTAGGAGACCCTGTGGAAGCCATCTTTGGGTGGATGACTTGGCAAAGATCTGAGCAACTGGTCTGAATTCAGCATTGATCATGGATCAGGCAGAAGGTTAGTCGCAGTGAGTGGTTTAAAGATTGTTCTGCCTTTCTACTTACTTGCTAATTTATAGAAAATGCTAGGGCAGGACATTTGTCAAGGTGCTTTTCTGGTGAGGAGTGACTTTGGAGGAAACCTATGAAATTTGAAATTTTACTCATGAAATTTGGAGGAAAGCATTTATTCACAATATTGAAAACAACACAGCTAAAACTATGACACTGATAAGAAAGAGAAAGGAAATGCATAATCTGTTCACATGAAGGGTTCTGTAGCAAATGAGCACGTAAGTGAAGCAGGAGATGGGTGCAGGAGATGAGAAGAGAGTATCTTCCTCTTTCCTTTTTACAGCAGAAGTTCTAATCATTGTGCAACCCTTTAATTTTAAAACCAGAAATCTCTTCTGCTTAATCTTTTGAAAGATCTATTGTACTCTTGCTTAATGCCTGTCTGTTTGGGGTCCTGCCCCTTCTTTCTTGATGGACTGCACATCCAATTATGTTCTACTTGAAAGAGCTAGAAATATCCTTTGAATCCCTCCAGGATGATTTTAATCTTCTACTCCAGGTTTAGTTTAGCACATTCATGTCCAACATGTATTCTGGTTCTTCATCTTTGCTTATGTGGCTCAAATACCTCTTCGTGTCATCACATACTTAACTGCCAAAATCTCTGTGAGGCATAAAACTCTCTCCTCTTTCTCCTGCTGGTGCTGGTAGTGTGCACATGTGTGTGTGTGCTTGTCAAGGTGAAATATTCCACTTGGGAGATGCTTTCCGAATCTCCCTGGTCTTAGCAGTCATACCCAATGCCAGTAGTTTGATGGAATCAATGCTCTCATTTAGATGAGAGACAATTGTCTCATTTGTACACCTTTGTGTAAACAGTAGGTTTGTGTGACTCAGTCTCAGGTCCCCTTCTGAGATACAGTACTGCAGGAAATCAGCTTCTATATTTTCCTTTTGTGCATCAGGTTTTAAGAGTAAAGAACTTATTTCTTGCAAATGCTGTTGTGTGTGCCTGTTCACAGATATCATTCACATTCTGGGAAGCGTCTTCAGAGATCCATAACCATAATTTGTTTTGCTATTTGAATTGCTCATACAATGCAGTCTCTGATTTGCATTCAAAAGCCCCCCCCATAGCAATATCCCTTTATGCATTGTTATCATTACTGGACTGCTTTGGTTTGGAGCATGAAAAATGGAATTACTTTGCTCAGACTTGAGCCAACGGTTTGGTAAAAGACATTGTCTAAATCCCCATTAAGAAGAATAAGTGAACACCATAAGGAAGTCTAAGTGTTCAAGGCAGTGAGATAAATCTTCCACTTCTCCTCAGTAACAAAATATATTTGCTACAACTCTCCATTAACTCAAGACAGATATGATACTGGCTTATTAATGCACACTGAGAATTCATGCAGATGACACAGTTTTTCTTTTCATAGTTAAAAATATTGTCTTTAATTTCAATAGCCCTTGCTGTGTCAAAAACATATTTTTAATTTATACATATCTGTAAATCTTATATATTATGTATTATTTATGCTTCTCTTATCATAAAAACTAGGGTGGTATGAATGCATATCCACTTAAAATATATTTTTTCACCCATATTTTGTAATATGTTATACTACAATGTTACATTACATTACTATGTTATATTACAAGCTATGTAATTTTAATTGCATTCATGTTGTCTTTGGTGAGATCAGTAGCAGTTTTAATTTACTAACAGAAAGCTTTAAATGACTTATCATGAATATTAAGTAACACAAATCAATATGAATTAGTAATTAATTACTTTTTCTAGATAACACTAATAATGGTTTTAATTTCTTGAAATGTCTTTCAAGTTCATGAAGAAAAAAAGTTCTATTCTGTTTATGTTGTGTTTTACATAATGCTACACATAGGGGGAGGGCTACTAAAATTCATTCCCTACCAGAAATGATGTATTTTTATGTGCTTAAGGATATGAGGCAGCATTAGTAATAGAAAATTGTACTCTTCCTTTTTCTGCATCAGTGAGCAATAATTCATATACATAATAGAGAAATACAGAGGGATTTAATATAGTTCAAGAATACTGTTTGTAAGAAATAATCTTCTGCAGGAAACTATTGTGTAGTTGGTCTATATACAGGATGAGATAAAGGTAGTGTTTATCATATTTTCTCAGTTTCTCTCTCAATAGAAGTTAGTATTGAATCTTGCCTCAAACTTAGAGCTTTTCAGGAAAGGAGTCATTACACAGATTCCAATCAGTCATCCCATTGTAAATCTGGATTGCCTCTATTGAACTCACCAGCGTAACTGGAATTACTGCAGTGTAATTTGGCACATGCAGTATAACAAGATAAAAACCCCAGTGGCGTTACATGCATATATATATGCACATAAAAAATCATAATTCTTTCTGCAATGCATTTAGCAAGTCTGTGTAAAGTTCTTTGCAAAAAGTGTGCCAGAGAAGCAGGTTAAATGATATGCTCAATGTTCCAAGCTACAGATGCAGGAGCTGATTTTTCTGCAGCTGCTCGTGGTATCTGCTTATTGCATAGTTGGCAGAAGTATAGACAGTCTGAAAATTACTTTAGGAAATTCAGGAAGTAATAAAAAAGTGCTTGTGTGCAAATATTCTGTAAATAATTTTAAATGGTTTAATCAGGTAAAATTGGTCCAAAACCTGCTCTTCAATTTTTTTATAAATCTATTTCTAAACATGAAATAATTGTTTATGCCATCAACAAAGCTGAAAAATATTTAATAAACTCCAAAGATTTCATATATTACATTTGTCTTTCAAAAAATAAACGTTTCCTCATTGATTCTTGTGTTTGTATACTCAAAATAGATTTAGTTTTGTGATAGGATATACATATTATTCAGATGGATTGGGATGACTACAGTTCTCAGGAGAGGCAAAATGGAAAGTAATTTATACAGCTTACCCTTGGACTGTACTTCTATAAACTTTTCATATCCTATATTATCTGGTTTTATTTCAGTTTATTAATATCATCACTAAAAAATCTTATTATAATCTTATAATAGCTTCTCCAAGTAAAAAGGTCTGTTAACCCACCTGCTCTAGTTCCTGTTAATCACTTTTGTAAACAAAATAATGCTAAGTGGAAAGAAAACTCAATTCAGAGCCTGAGATAGATCTTACATATGTAAAAATGACACCCAATAAATAGATTAGTATTTATAAATGAAATTTATTTTAGAAAACTCTCATGGACTCTTTGTGTTTGAGAGAGGTCACTGACAATTCAGAAAAAAAAATTATTCACTTCCCTGTGCAATTTGCCAGGACAATATTTCCTTCTAGCTTTGGGAATCCTGCCTTAAAATCAAGGGAGAAAAGATACCATAAATATATGTACATGAACATCCTGGGATAAAAATTGCACAATTCTTATGAAGTTAACTCTAGCTACAATGATATAAAGCTTTTTACTAATTCTTTAACTCTAAAAGCAGATGAGCCCCACTAGACAAACCAAAGTCACTACACCAAAAATAAACAAATTCTAGACTATTTAGAAACCATTCAATATTAAACTCCATTCTCACAGTCTTGAAATCTGCTGTTTGTTACCTCCTGCCCTTGTGCCAAATGCAAATATGCACAATATTCAATGGCCAGTAGCCAGTATCCCAAACAACTATCCACTTGTTAAATTATATGTGGCATTTTGTAAGTGGTAGGCTTGTCTCCCAGTCTGCATCTAGGAATCTGTCCAACAAAATATGTATTAAATAAGAAAATATTGTATATTGTGTTCTAAACACAGTGGTCTTCAGAACAGAGGAGGGAGTATAAGTGAAAGAATTGAAAAATATTCTGCTGCGTTGTACATGAAGCTGGTGGTACATTCCAGCTGAAGGAGAATTAAACAGCACCTTATTTCATGATCCTTGATTAAAATGAAATATTTATTTTGATTCAATTTACAGTGCTTTATCCACTCTCTATCTTCATAAAATACTTTATACAAGTATTTGAGGATAAAAACTCTTTTTATTACAAGAGTACAGGGGCTTGCTTCTAGCTAACATTTACTTCTGTATACTGTTTGACAGAACCAGATGGAATCAGATCTTGTATTTTGAAGTGGTTTACTTTTCCAGAGGAAAAAAAACCAAAATACATCTTTATACTAAGATTTATAACAGCCCTGAGTGGGTTTTCAGTTTTCTCCTTTTGAAATTTTGACAGCAAGAGAAAGACTGTAATTTTTAAAATGTTTGTTTGTTTGTTGTCTACTGTGAATAATGGAGATTTTGGGGGGCTGCTAAAGAGTTAAAAACATTATGAATAATTACTTTTAAAATTTGCATCACCCTTCAAACTAAAATTTAATGTTTTCAACAAATCAAATAAATTAAGAGTTATTTGTTTGCTTAAGCATTTGTCTCTGATCATTTTGATGAGCTGGAAAAAAGCAAGCTAATGAGAGAGACAAAAACCTTCATTCCAACTGCTGACAGGTGTTTGAAAAAATTGCATCTGAACTTTGTGGATAATGCTGCTTTTTCTTTAACAAGCCCAAGCTTTGTAAGACTGTCTATAGTAAAATGGAGTGACCTTTAAGTACTTTGCATGTAGACCAAGACTGTGGAAAAACATTGCATCTCCTGAAGTTAAATGCAATGCAGTTGATGCATCATTAGAGATAGAAAGTTGCAGACTGATATTGCAGATCTGTTGTCCTTGAAAAGACTGTTAAGGCAAAAAGGCTGGTTTGATGGGGCTGGCTTTGATGCCTTTTTTTTTTTATGATTACATTCTTGATATATATATATATATATATATATATATATATATATATATATATATATAATTTTTTTTAATGGCACGCTATACAAACATGTAGTGGATAACCTAAAACTGTTTTAGAACTTGCTCCAGCCTGCTGTTATTATCCTAAGACAAAAGTGGCATGGCTTTTCTGTATTCTAGTCATAGCACTGAGAAGACCCTTCATATGGGTAATAGCATCATGAAAAATTAACACACTGCAAACCCACTCCCTAACCTGCCACTTTAAACTTGCTTTTGTTTGTAAAGTTGGGATAATAGTGCAACTTGTAAGGGAGTATGGTTTAATAATACATTCTAGATGTATGTTTTTGGCCATGTTTCCTATGACAGATTCAATGGCTCAGTTTCAAACATATTTAATAATGCATTCCAACACAGCAATCAGCCATGTTTTCTGTCACAGACACAATGGCTTAATTGCAGTCACTTTTTAAAGCAACATTTTTTCTACATATTGCAGTCTGTGTACAATAAAGAAGATGGTAGTGTCCTACAATACATCTCCAGAAAAAGAAAGCCCACTCACTGCATAAATTCACTCCATAAAATGGATTATAAAGAAGTTAGTACTGTGCCTTTCTTAAGCATTTTTATTTTTATGCTGCTTTATGTCAGTAGATTACAGATTTTCTTATAGTTCTTTAAAAGATACTGATAAACACAAGCCTACCTAAGATACAGAAACAAGATAAACATCTTTCTGAAAATGCTGTGTCATGATGTGTTCTTGCCCTTTTGCAACCTTTAATTACAATGAAAAATATTTGGGAAATAACTTTATTACCATGTGCAAGTTGATTTATTTCAAATAAATTTATTTCTGACAAAACAAACTTATTTCAACCTTTCAACAAATAAAAGACTATGTCTGAAAATATAAAGAAAAAAAGAAAAATTTTGTTTTCACAAGTATGATTTTTAATACTATTTTAATTCATATAATTCTCAAGAGGAGTGCAAATTTTCAGACTCACTGAAAAATTTAGCATGCAAACTAAAGAATATCAAATATAAAGCATAAAATTTTGCTGGTGATCGGTGGGCATAAGATGGTGAATTTCTGTAAACAGCTGTACTGAGATGCAACATCATGAAGCTCACTCTTCAACATCTTCTTTGTTCAAAGGAGAATAACTGAGGCAAAGGTAAGCAAGGGTGCCCCACTTTTCTGTGCGCTTCTGTATGGTGGCAACTGTCATAAAAACATAAATATGATTTTAGTGAACTAATATGCACATGGCTGCACTTCAGAGAGCAACGTGTTATATTATAAAAAATATAAACGTTTATATTATAAAAAATTGTCCAGTTTTTTGGCAAACTGAAGCTTAACAATCACACTTTCTTTGTTCTTAGCAGGACCTGAATATCATAAATTGAATGTTTTTGCTATCTAAGCTAACATTCAGTTCATTCAAACTTCAAACACCTTCATGTAGAAGATTATATTCTGAATGGAACCACAATAGGACAATGATCTTGGACAAATTTCCGTATCAGCCAAGTCAAAGATCAAATAGACATAATGTTGGAGACGTGTGGTATCTTCTGAACAATAGTAAGGAATACAAGCGTACATATTTTATTTTCTTAAAAACAGTCCTAAACTCTTTTTCTCTTTAATTGTTCAGTTTTGCCATCAGTAATTTACTGAACAAGCAATATATAAGCAAGACTAGAATAGCTCCTTTTGAGGATATAATTTGTGTTTGACAAAGTGCATGTGAGTGTGTGAGGGAAGTGACAAACTAAAAATGCTAATATTTCCACTATCATTAATATATTCTTTTTTTCTACCATTGTAATTAAAAGTTTTTCATTTTCTGTCCCAGTATGGAGCAGATATTTTTTAATGAAGTGTTCCCCTTCCCTCTGCCCCCCGAAGCCAGCTGCTAGCTCAGAATTTAGGGAGGTTTGGGTGAGGGAATCTTCAGGATAGGGAAGTAATCCAAAAGAGGCTCTTACCCTGAGATGTGTTCCAAGGTTTATTCCATGAAGGGATCCCAAGGCGAAAGAGTGAGAACTTGGAGGGAAGTGGGGTTTTATCCATTTCAGGGTAGGGGGCGGGGTTACCTATGGCCAAAGGCCATAGGTCAGAGTCAAGGGGCAGGTAGGGTTTCACGGGGGAGACAAATACCAGAGGGATACAACATTTTAAAGATAAGTGAATCAATTTATGAAAAAACAGTGTAAAAGGAGGTTTATGTTTTATGAAATTATGTTGTTTCAGTAATCTTTCCCCCCCCCGAAATATTATAAAAACTCATGGATGCTGAAATCTGTAAGTGAAACTGTTGTTTTCTGATGTGTTTCATATGAGTCATTTAAACTACAGCATTAAATAATTACATTAGTTTTACTTTATTTTCTACATGTCATGTGATTTAAAAAAACCCCAAAGAGTGAAATGTCTTTGTTTGGGTGGTGTTTACTTTTTCCGTATTGAGAAGGTTTTTTTCCATGGAGCATCTTCTTTTCCTGATAAAATAATATCCAGTTTAATGAATGCTTTCTCTCTCAGCTAAAAAAAAATCTGCATTTTTGGACCTGATCCAGAAAGAAGTAAAATCAATGAAAATCTTTCCATTTGTTTCAGAGGGCTTTGAGTCAAGCTTTTAGCTAAGCAGCTGTTTGGTACTTCTAATCAGTATAAATCACTCTTTTGAATGATATGCGTTTTTCTGTACTCTACAGCTACTGTATATATATTTTGAATTTAATAGCAATGTCTCCTTACAGGTGACATCCTGTTTCAGTATATGTGTCTGATCTGAATATAAATTATAACAGGGATAATTGTTAAATATCATGACTAATTTGAATACAGTAAAAAACAAGATCATCAAACCAGAGATGCTAAATAATACAATTTCCAGGAAGCAAGTAACACTGGTGACATTGCCATCTATTCCTGTAAAAAGCCATGATGAAAATGAAATATCTCAAATACAAACTCAGATGATTTATGTCATATGTAGCCTTTAAAATACTGTCGGGAGAAATTAAAAATGTAATGCCATTTGCCAATTGCACATAGTTCTATCATTAGAAATACAGTTGAAGTTATAAATAGGTGTTTTCACACAAAGCAAATGGAAATGGTTTACTATATGGAAAACCACAGTTTACGTTTCCAGCCACCAAAAACGGTCCTTATATACAGTACATCAGGCAGAAATTTTAAAATGGGAGAGTAATACACTCGAAGGGGTAGCAATATCTGCATTCTTAACAGTATATTCTAGCAGAGGAACCTTCTGTTATCATGGTGCTAATAACAGTGCTGATCTCAAAATGGTGTGCTGTCCTGAATGATCCTAAATCTGGCTGGCTCTTGGTGTAATGCTCCATTGGGTAAGGATATCTAGTGGTACCTTTGCTAGCACAAAGTTTTTGCCAGATTAGCATAGAGCTAATCTCCAGAAATAGGGGAATGGTTGAGTCTCAGATTATACATATGGCCTCATTCCGATGCAGTTCTTTTGAGATACTGTATTTCTTCCCTTCTGCTCTTGCATATGGGTTGCTTTTCTCTACCCGTGTCACATTTCTTTAATATCCTCACCAAATTTTTGGCATGAAATTGCATAGATTTTAGAAAATGCACTGCCTATGTTGCAAGTTTTGGTCTTTTTTTGTAATAAAAATACTTCTGACATTATATACTATGATATTAATCTCTTATACTATGGAACTAATATTGCATTAGTCTCAAGCAATGCTTGCAATTAAGATGGCATGCAAAGCATTGTTCTGTCCAGCACATTATGGCCTGGGAAATAAACTTTCCTTTAATGGCTTAATAGAGTTAAATAGAAATTTTCTTTTAAAAATCAATGACCAATGTAATTTTAACTTATAAGGGTGCTTCTGAAATTCTGAAAGACCTTGCAGAAAAAACATGCTTATTTTTTAACCTGCTTGGTGGTAAATAAGGTCATGATTAAAGAGTGACATTTGACAAAGTCAATGAATGCTAGTCAAAGGGCTGACTGAGGCCATCCTGCAGAAGAGGGTTAGAATGTCTGTTTGGCTTATGTCTATGATCAGTTTCCCTTCTCTGTGTTGGATTATACACAGGATCAAGGGATGGCTCAGGCTGGAGGCATCTCTAGAGATATTCTCATCCAAATCTATGCTCAGAGCAGGGTCAGATAGGGCAGGTTGCTCAGGGCTGTGTCCAATCAAGTTTTGACTACCAGCAAGGATAGAGGCTCCAGTACATTTCTAGGCAGCCTGTCCAGTGGTGGCCCATATTAGAAAAGTGTCCTGTTAAACTCAGATGGAATTTCTTCTCTCTGAGGAAATTCAGTTTGTGCCCATTGCCTCTTGTCCTGTTGCTGAGCACTGATGAGGAGAGACTGACTCTTTCTTACTCCCACAATGGTGTAATAATACACACGAAAAATGTCCTCCTGAGTCTTCCCAGCTCTCTCAACCTCTCCTTACATTCCCGATGATCCAGTCTGTTATTCATCAACAGACTACAGGAAGGACTGTTTATGATATTTCTACATAGGATCACCATATATGCTGGCATGCAAATGAGAAAAGGTCAGTCAGTTAAACAATACTTCACCAGTATCAGAACCAGTCCTGGCAAGACAAAGGCATCACTTTATGTCATATGTTCAAAAATAACATATTTCCAGACTAATATTTATTCCTATATGCCCTACTTTCAGCAGCAGCTCTTATTACAGTAACAAAAGATTGGGATGTGTGAGTAGCTCATACTGAAACTTAGTCAAGTGCCAGCTTCTCATCATCACACAGAACACAAGCAGCAGAAAAATCAAATGTGCTTGTTGTGAAATGCTAGTGTATTCATCCCAACACATTATTTTTCTGCTTGTCTATTCCTAAGGCTTAGGCCTTTCTGAGTCACTAGGAAAACTGAACCTGGTAGGCATAATTATTGAAATATCTCCTGGACAAAAGAAAAAAAAAAAAAAAAAAAAAAAAAAAAAAAGAGAGAGAGAAAAAAAAAAGGAAACTATGGAACTGTGGCCATGAAAGTGTTGAAAACAACTGAATTTTCAAGAGCTGCAGCCTGTGTAGTATAGATTGGGAAGCACTCACAACAGCAATTTTGGTTGTGGTTAGATGGATAGAAGTGACTGACTCTGATGGCAGATTTCAAACCCAGCTTCGTGAAGGCTTTTTAGTTTTGATTTTCTGGTCTGCTCCCTATTTGTTATAACAAGGTAAAAGAACTTAGGGCAGATGGGAACCCACTAGAAAGTGATTAAATGGTTTCTGAGAGTATTCTTCCATCTGTTTCTGTTTTCTTATGCACATTGACTTAGTTCACTCTCTTTAAAGGGTAGCCAAATAAGAAGGAACAATTTTTTGGACCTGTTATTAGAAGGAGGTCTTTTTTCCCTTTGGTGCAAATCCAAAATCTGCAGATATTTTCCTCAACAGCTGCAAGAAATGACATAACTTGAGCATCATTATTTTTGATTTTTTTTAAATTAAAAAAAATGAAATATTTTGATTCTTTCCCACATTGATAAAAAGATATATTGAGAAAAATATTGATCATGCTGCTGAAACCTATTTTGCTTATAGATTATATATGGAGGATAAGTCTTATGAACGTTTTCCTTGAACTTTTTTTTCATGCCATATATGTCCATATGAGCACTAATACACTTCTAATATTAATTAAAACTTGTTTAAAAACTTTAAAGAACTTACCATGCCACTTTGGTATGGGTTGTAGGAAAATGCAACAGTACATTGTATCTTGAATATACAGAGACTAATTACTCAAGACTTTTCTAATATTATTAAAGAGAGTAACTACTTAAATCACTTAAAATTTCATTCTTGTATTTAATGGAAATTTCCAAAATGAAAGTTAAAAGTATATATGCATATATACATATATATGTATACATATACACATGTATTTATATTAATATATACATTTACAAATATACATGTATATCTATACATATGTGGTATCATGTCTCTTTCTGGCATGAACAGGTGCCATTCTTTTCTCATTATTTCATCACTACATAGGAGAAAACCTGATTTATAAGAAAATCCAAACACTGAAAATGCAAAAGCTAGGAGTTTTTAATACAACTAATGCATTTGATGCTATTTTTAAGGCTGAGTGCACAGGATATTCTGAAAAGTCAGAATCAATTATATTTAATGAAGCGTGTGAATTTATAGGTTTTCTGTAAAGTCAGTAAGGGGAAATGAAAGTAACACAGTATATTAACCCAACAAATATTGTAGACTGACCTCTTCTTGTGACTCAATGTGATATTTAGCAGACAGTCTAAGATTAAGAATACTAAGCCCACCCAAAATCTTTTAAATAAAAGGCAGGAAAAGTCCCTGAAAATTCAGCATACTGTGTAAACTGTTAGAAGTGCAAAACACAATTTTTTTTTTTCTGTAAAAATATGTCATCTGGCAGTGTGTGTTTATGTTGGTCATTTTAATCTTTCATCATTCAATTATTTAAATATACATTATTTTTTAATACAGAGACATCAACACCTGTACTTTGTGAGGGGATAGTTGTAGAACACCAGTTATAATGGTATAACTGTAGACTTAGCTGTTGAACTGAGGGATGTTTAGCTACACATAGACTAGACTTATTGCATCATTCTTTGTTTAGTTACCATTACAATAGGCTACAAAACCTGTAACTGTGGCTATTAATAGATTTTTTATTTTCCAATGTGAAAATTGTCGGAAACTGGTGCATTTGGTTTAAGCAGCATAGTTTTGGAAGCAGTGGGTGTCATAGCAGTGGGCTAACATGAGAAGCTGCCAAACATCTGGCTCCAAGACAGACCCATCACTGTCCAAGGCTGAGCTGATCAGTGCTGGTGGTAGCACTTCTGGGATAACAGACTTGAGAATTTGATTTAAGAACTACTGCACAACAGCCTCTGTAAAGAGAAGGGAGGACATGTGAGATAAAGAACCCTGCAGACACCAAGGTCAGTAAGGGAGAAGGGGCCGGAGGAGCTCCAGGCACCAGAACAGAGATTCCTCTCCAGTCCATGGTGCGAACAGCCCATGGTGAGGCAGCTGCACACCTGCAGCCCACGGTGTCCTGTGGTGGAGCAGAGATCCACCTGAAGCCCCTGCAGGACCCCAGGCTGGAGCAAGTAGATGCCTAAAGGAGTCCATGGCCCCATGGGGAGCCTGTGCTGGGGCAGGCTGCTACCACAACCCATGGACTTGTGATAGAGGACCTCATGCTAGAACAGTAACAGGTTTTCTGACAGGACTCGTGACCCCATGGGGGCCCACTGGAACTGAAACAGTCTATTTCTGAAGGAGACTGCAACCCCATGGAAGAGTCTGATGCTGGAGCTGTTCATGAAGAATCCTAGTTATGGAGGTCTGTCTCCAGTAGGAGAGACCCCATGCTGGAGCAGGAGAAAAATGTGAGAAGTTCTCCCACTAAGAATGGAGTAGCAGAGACAATGTGTGAGGAACTCACCACAGCCTGCATTCCCTGTCCCCTTGTGCCCCTTGTACCCCTAGGTAGAGAAAATCTAGAGCAAAGTTAAGCCAGAGTAGAAGGGAAGGGTGGTGGAAGGTAATTTAAGATTTGGTTTTATTTCTCATTAGCTACACAGAATGCAGTAATTAGTTTTATGCCTTGATTGTGGAGTTCTGTCATATGAAATCAGTTCATGTGAAGCATGAGAGTTATACTACTCTAAATGAAAAATAAGACACTAATTATCATAATAGGAGTTGAGTGTGATTTCAGTACATACTGGAATTGGTGCAGTTGCTGTTCTGTTTATGAAATTTTATCTTCTGAACTCCATGTCTGTTTGGCTTTTGTCAAAAGATGACTTTAGTTATGTAGTCTTTACATTCTGGATGTAGTGAAAATGTGGGTGTGATTACAGTGCTGAGTTTTACATTAGCAGTGGACACACATATATGCCCATTGTCCATGCATATATATGTATGTATGTAAATAATGCCACATCTATTCTGAACACCAGTTCACAATTTTGTCACCTGCCCGGTGTACCATTCCAAGTCTCCCTAGCAACACACCAACTCTTTGCAGTAACAATCCATCTGTCTGTTTTACCAATCCAACTGTTCACAAGAAAACCCAAAATCTTTCCAGGATCAATCAATCTCAGTCTCCTGCCAAGCTATTTTCTCCTCCATGTTAAAATGACACAAGTTCTTATGCAATAAGATTTTTTTAGGGCCACATCTGTTGTGGTCCACTGGTCTTCAAACTGTCATGGAACTCAAATGTCAGTTAAAAAATTAGATAACAAAAAGGGATAGAAGAAAGCCAATTAAAGTTCAGCACCTGTGCCAGAAAAATGCAGAATATTTTTTAGAAATTATATACCCTTGCAACGCCTTCAACACCGGGCACATCTCCATATGGGAGTAAAACGCATAACTTTGAACTGAAATTGAAAGGAAGATAATTTTCTGCAATCACAGAGCACATTTTACACTAGAAAATATGCAGTATTTCTTTATGTGAGTGCTGAGTACTTCATATATATTGCAAAATTCTAAATGTAATTATCTGTATTCATTTCTCTCTCTTTCCCTAATGCTATGAAAATAACAATTTATGCATGTCATTTACCCTATTTCCAGTCTTATTTATTCTGTCTTTAGGCGCCAGTGACTTTGTGCTTCCCTGGGTCATTTTTCTTTATTTCACAATACAGGATCAAAGCATATTTCCAACACATATCTTTGTTTTCTATGGCACCAGAATAGAATAAGAGAGGCTGGCAAGGAGTTCAGGAACTGTCTAGGCCACCCCAACAGCCCCAAGAAGGTCCACATCTCAGGTCAGGCTGCTCACAGCATAGTCCAGCTGGGACTTGAAATCCTCCAAGAACAGAGATAGCACAGTTTTCAGAGCAACCTAATGTTAGTGTTGGTCTTGGTCTAGGGAGACCAAAATAAAAGCTTCTTCTTCTGTCTGGTCTGAAACTCTTGTCACAAGGTACACCTGTTTCTTGCCCTCCCTCCTATCTCCAGCCTATCTCTATCGAAGGAGTGTCTTGTGTCAGCTTTGGGGTCTCTTAAGAACATTGAAGGTGTCCTTTCTCCAGGCTGACCCAGCTCCATTCTCTTCCCAAATGGTCAGAACTCCAGCCTCCACCCCACCAGTGGACCTCTGCTGAGCTACTCAGGTTGTCCATGTCTTCCCTCTTGAAGAAAGATAAGAAAACTTAGACAGACTATCTAGATATTATCTGAGTAGTGCCACATAACCAATCCCTTGACCTACAGGCTATGCCGTGGTTCATACAGTCCAGGAGGTTGCTAGTCTTTCTGCCAGCAAACACCATGGACTAATGTCCATCTTGGTGTCCACCTCCACCCCAGGGTCTTTACCACAGAGCTGTTTCATGGCCTCTACATCTCCACATAGTATTGTGCTGTTGCAGGAGCTGTTTTTTTCCCTGTAATAGGAAAAGTTTCTAGATCTTTAGAGAGTTTGAGATTTGTCTCTGCTTCTTTCATAATGCTCCTGGTCACCCAATTCTTCAGCCTGTTTGGGCCCTATCTTAACTGTAGTGACTTGTACCCCTAATTTGACATTGTCTGCAAAATTGATGATAGTGTTCTGTCACCTCCTGCTCATCATTGGTAGAGATGTTAAAGAGAACAGGTTCTAGTGCAGATGACTGGTAAGTAATCTGTCACAGGCATACAGGTAAAGTATGACCTGTTAATCACCTTCTGAACCTCATATACAACAGATGATAACACTCCAATGTAAATATCATGGATGACAGTGCCATAATCATGCTTGAGTCTGTGCAAAAAACATCCAGTATTGTCCTGTATTCACAAATGCAGTCATTGTCATAGGAGACAACCACGTTAGTTAAGCTTAATTTACTCTTTGTAAATCCATGCTGTGGACTTCCAGTCACCTGTTTAACTTCACATGCCTAGAAATGTGCTCCAAGAGGACTCAGTCCATAATTTTTCCAGAAACTGAAACAGGGGTGACCATCCTGTAACTGCTAGGGTTAATTTTCTGTCCTTTTTTGAAGGTGGCTGTGACATTTGTCTCTCCAGTGAACATTGACCTCCTTTTCTTTCTCAAAGACCATGAAAAGAGACTAAAACCAAATTGCTATTTTTGAAACTTTTCAGAGCTTGCACATTTGTCATTGAGTACATATTTTATTTTTCTGAATAACAATAGAAACTATGAAATTGCACATCTCTTTTGCAGATGGCTTAACATTTGATTTCAGCTGAAGTATCCATTTTTATGGTACATAAATTCTTCTAGGTATTAATTACAGATATAAATTTTCTGTCTAAAGAATATTTCTTGGAAATCTTCAAGAGGATTATTGTGTTGGATTGCTGTCAAGTGTACTGTAGCTTGTAAGATGTCAGTGGAAATTAGAGATGCATGGACATTAAAACATGAACAACAAACTTAGCTGAGGAATTTTTAATGATTCCAAATTAGCTTACTCTTCACTCACAGGAAATTCAGGCAGTATTTCAAGTGAACAGTCTAAAGATTATTCATATGAATTAATAGTGTAGGCCTGAGTAAACAAATTTGCTAATTGTAGTTATGAGACTAGTATTTAAACATGCTTCCTGAGAGTTCAGAAACTAGTTTAAAATGTTTTCTGTTACTCTAATTACTGCAGTTCATCTGAAGTTTAGTCAATTCATATTCTTTAAGTTACTGGTCTTCTAAAAGAGGTTGACACTCTATTTATCTGAAACAATAAAAGTTATGGAAAGAAAGCCAACATGGCATATGCTAATAAGTTACTTCTCTGCCTAATCCTGTGTTTATAACGTCTTTTAGATCAATGCTTAAATTGGTATGTATGGATGACTTTTAAATCCCATTCACCTGCACAAGAAAATGGCTTTGCACTGCTTTTTGTAAGCAGAAACCTTTATTATCTTTTCTGCTTGTGCTGTTAGCATAATGTAATTCCTGTTTTATAGTCTCCTACTCAAAAACCTCTGTATCTGGAAAACTGGGTAGGGGGAAGTTCATTTCTTGTGCATGAATTTTTGAGGCTCCTGTAGAGATCACTGGCAACACAAGAAAGCTCTAATACAATTCCACCCCTGGTGCTGGATAGTGTTTTTAAGTGAGTTTTGTGCTTTATTTTGCTTTATTGATTTGTGAAAAACATTTTTATTTATGCTTGTAGCACAAGCAGCACGTCTTAATGTTTCTACTTGCCTTTAAAAATAGTCATCTCCTTGTAAAATCTTCTGCAAAAATCAGGTCAGCTTTATTTTTGTAGTCCAAATTATCACAGAGTTGCTGGGGATAATATCCTCTTTGTCCTTTATACAAGTTGCTCCATACATGCATGTGCACTTCTTTGTTTTTCTGTACTTTTTTTCTTGTCCAGCATGTTCTTAAGAGGAACTAGCATGTTAAACAAGTGGATCATATGTAATATGCACTGGAATAAAATATAATTTGAATGCAAAAATTAGTAATGCTGAAACTGACTAAAATAGTTAAATGATTAATGATAGTATAAGTAGGTCCCTAAACATTCTTGGCATTGTATTATGTGGCACAATTTCAGTCCAGAGAGGTAATCTAATAGTCCAGGTCTCGGTTTGGAAAGACAGGTATCTGCCAGGGAAAGCTGGAGTTTCCCTTAGAATGGAGAATGTAAACCCCTCACCCCCGCCAAATTATAATTTTTGCAATTAAGGGCTTTCGGGCAAAGAATTGGGAATAGGAACAACAGTTCTTTACCAGGAATATTAACAATGCAAATGTAGTAGAAAACAAAACTAACCAACCAAACAAGCAAACAAACAAAAATTTTGGAAAACCCTGACAGTCAGAGGGAATAACCTGACACCCTGTTGGTCAGGGTGTTGGAAGCAGTCCAGAAGTAAGTCCTCCTGGAGTGGTAAATGTGGTTCTGTTGAAGTAGACATGATCCTGTAGAAAAGGGTCCAGTGGGTGAGAAGAGTCCAGTCTTCCTCCGGGAATCAGGTGAAGCTAGGTACCTTGTGTTCCTACGTCTCTAGTACCTAGTTTTTATCTAGGTAGGAATAGTTGGCTCCCCCCACTGGGTGGAGCACCTCACAATAGGATGATGGAATGTGGATGTACTGCTTTGAGGCGGGGGGTATTGTGGATGCACTGCTTTGGGGAGGAGAACAGCTTGGGGAGGAGAATAGCTTGGGGAGTCTTAATGGCCCATTGTGAAAAGAGCTAAGAAACACTGCCCCACCTGGTTTTAACAGTTGGCCCATTATCAAAAGGCACCCCCCCCCCATCCCAGAGTTACAAGAGATAAAGAAGAACATCTCCCCAACTGCTTTCAGTAAATGAAATAGAATACACGTTTTTGGTTCCATAACCCAAGACAAGCTCTCAATAGACATCCTTATTCATACAAGTTGCCCTGTAAATCCTGAATAATTAGATTGTATAGTGTGTCTTGAACTTCAGCTCTTGGTGCAAAGAGCTGACTAGCATCTCTTCAGGTCATATGAAATTAATTTGGGATCTGTAACGTAATGGAGGTTAGGCTTTGTGCACGATTCACATGCCAGACTGACAACAGGAGATTCACAGGGGTGACAAGGTTGAATGGATGAAAGCACGGCTGTATTACAGACTCACACTTTAAACCTAATTTGGAGACAGAATTTCACCTTTTCAACTCTTCCCTACATTCAGTCACAAAGCACAATTGCTCAGACTTTATACAAGCCATGACTTTGGCCCTGCAGTCATAAGCAGAGATGTCACAGTTAGTTGATCTAAAATGTATATAACACTAGGCACTACTTAGGAAAATGTTTAAAAACAAGCAAAACTAAGTGCTGAGTGTTCAGAAGTAGGATACCGTGTTAAATTGATGAGACAAAATGTGTTACAAAGCCTCGTGGGAAGCAAACATAGGAAACAGCTGTAGATCTAATATTGCAGACTGTTTCTCTACCTGGAACACTACAGAAAGAAATAAAAATAAGGGACGTTTAATTTTCCATCTTTCATTTTAAAATTGAAAATATTTATTCACATTTTTAATTTTTATGTTAACCAAAAAAAGGGAAGTGATACCATAGTTACATCTGCTTCTTTAGCTTGCTTGCTTCTACAAAAACAGAGTGTTTCTTTTCTTATGCCTTTCTCAATTCATGACAGGTAAAGAAGCACATGCTTTTAAAAATTAAAACATGCCAGACAAGAAAAGGTGATGAAAGAAGGAAAATAAAGTTATATTGTGGAAAAAGAAGTATAGCCATTGACCCAGAAATATAGCCTGATTTTATACATTAAAGAAAAACCAGACATAATAGATTTCCTACCACAGACAAATTCTGAGAGGGAAAGAATCAAAAGAAAATAAAAACCAGGCATTATACTACTGTCATTCCTGTAGTTTTGTAGTTCCTGTCATTCCTGATCAGCCTATTTTCTATCTTTCTGATGAAATTGCAAATAAATGCTGTAATAATAGTGTCTTCTTAATGTAAATGCGTATTTGTTTTGTTTTACGTAAGAGAAAGCAGTGGATGAAGGAAAGTTTTGTAGTTAGTTTCCAGTTCATATCTCATCTTTATGATCAAAATGACTTATCTTGTGGTGTTAGATAGAACACAAATAGATGCTAGAGGACAGAGAAAGAGGAGCAAATTTTGACATAATTTGACAGGAAAGTCTTGTGATATTAAATGGAAGAGTTTGAGCACTTCACCTGAAAAAAAAAAATCCAATTAATCTGTTTTGGAATCTTTGATTTCTGCTTGTCCTAATTAGATATAAGTTCAACAAAGTAAATTTTTGTAGATATTTTTAAAATTATAAAACCATTCCATAATATAATAAAAAAGGAAGCATTTTGAGCTCAAAAATATGATGCAAATTACTTCACTTAGCCTATAGCAAAACATTCTGCATCAAAGAGCTGTGCTAACTGAAGCAATAGACAATGTTTAAAAAGAAATAATGAATGCAGAAAATAAAGCTTGAATTTTAATTATCACAGTTTTTGGAAACTTAGTTTTATCTGTGGACTTACATTCTTGTCTTTAAATCCAGATCAAACTTTAGTCTTTGATAATAATATAATTCATAAACCTACAGTCCACAACTCTGGAAGACCTGGATAAACAAACAGAAAAAATCAGAAGTTGTCATTTTAGTATGTTCAAATGGATGTAGTGGGCTTACATTTGAAATGGCACATTTTTATAAGAAAATTAGAATATTTCTTAAAAAAATCACAAAATCATAGAACAGTCAAAGTTGGAAGGCACTTCTGGAGGTCATCTGGTCCAGTCCTTGTGTATAAGCAGGGCCACCTAGAGCTGATTGTCCAGGACCATGCCCAGATGCCTTTTGCTTTTGAATATCTCCAAGGAGGGTGATTTCACAACCTCTCAGTGCAACCTGCATCAGTGTTAGGTAACCATCACAGTAAAAAAACATTTTCTGATGTCCAGACGGAACCTGGACTTTTCATCCGGTCAGTTGGCACCACTGAAAGGAGCCTGGACCTTCTTGCAGCCTCCCTTCAGGAGTTTGCATACATTGTTGAGATCCTGCCTGATCTTTCTTTTGTCCAGGCTGAAGTGCCTCAGCTCTCTCAACCTTTCCTCAGAAGAGTGATACTCCAGTCTCTGAATCATATTTGTGACCTTTTTTGGACTGTCTCCCCTATGTCCACGTCTCTTTTGTACTGAAGAGGTCAGAATTAGACACAGCACTCCAGGTGTGGCCTCACCAGGGCTGAGCAAAGAGGAAGGATCACTGTCCTCCAGCTGCTGTTGGTACTGTGTCTAATGCAGCCCAGAATATTGTTCCCCTTCTTCATAACAAGAACACATTGTTGGGACAGGTTCACCTCATGCCCACCAGGACCCCCAGGGTCTTTTCTGCAAAACTACTTCCCGGATGGGTGGCCCCCATCACTGGTGCCAGGGTTGTTCCTCTGTAGGTGCAGGACTTCACAATTGCACTTGATAACGTTCCTGAGATTCCTGTCAGCCCATTTCTATTCCTGAAGGAGAACCCAGACACTTCTGCAAAAAAGGCTTCCTCACCTGGCTGCCACTGTTCCTTGTGCTATTACTGAGATATCTCAGAATAACCTGCAACAGACACAGGATAGTAGAATTGTTGCAGCCCCCTCTGAAGGTTGATGAGTTGCAGTTAGAAATAGGCTCTTGCCTTTGCTGCATGTTCTGTCTAACATGGCCATCCTGTTTTGGAGTGCATTGTGTAGACAGACATGATTTCTCAGTCCTGGATTATATTCCTGCACATAATTCTATCACTGTCAAATGACAGTATATGCAGATTACTCAAAAGATTATCACCTACTTCCTATGTTCATTCAACTTTCATTCAGCTCTCAAGCAATCACTAAGAATAACCAGTAGGGAGCAGTTCAATTGTCTCTTCTTATTTTTTTTTAAGAGAAGGAACAAATAAGCATTGTATTTTTCATGTGTTTGTTTTTAGTTTTTTGTTCTGTTTTGTTAGGTTTGGGTTGGTTTTTCATTTGGTTAGTTTTTTGTTTGGGTTTTTTTGTGTTTTTTTTGGGGGGAGTTATGTATTATTTTTGTGTATTAAAAAAACAAATAATATATGCAAGGTTATGAATGTGTAAGCAGCTATTTAGATTTAAGACTTACAAATATTTTTGGGGTAAGCCAACCTGATTCTTAAAGGCGTGAGAAAGGCTTTTGAAGGATTTGGTTCCTCATTTGTACACCTAGTTTCATCTAGTAAACATAATAATCTAATTTTACAAATATAGTTGAGAAAAATTGTAAAGGCCCTTCGTCCTTTCTAAAATGTTTCCTTTTATTAGTATTTGCACAGTAACAGGAAAAGGTTTTTTGCTTATATGCCATTCCCGCTTAGATTGACCAATATGTTTCACAGTTTTATTTACATGACTTGGCCACATTTTCTTGTGGCTCAAACTTCCTTTTCCCAACTTTCTGTACCTGTTGTCTTTACTCAGTTTTTTACTTTATGTAATGGTCTTTATTAGATAACTTAGGTCAACTTAGATAACAGCAGTGATTTCAATGGAACTAAAATTATGGACCAACTTATGCTAAACACAAAGATGTACAGGACTCTAATGTTGGTCTCTTTTTAAAAAGACATTTTTTCCTTTATTTCAGCAAAAATAGGAATTCTTGATATTTGTTTTCAATTCCAAACTTACTGTTTTATTTGAAAATATTTTTTTAAATGGTGAGATTTGATAGTCTTCCAGAGAAAACTGGCTCCACTAAGAAGACCTCCTTAATGAATGAGTTCCTAGACATTGTCAATTGGTTTGAATGAGTTTTGGTTCACTGTTCCTCCAAAAACCTGCAAAGACAACCAGGAAAATAGCCTCTGTCCTTCAAACCACATTAAGTGTTTAGGGGCGAGCATTCAGGTAAAAGTATTTCTTGGTTTCAAAATAATCCTTTCCAAGCCTGAAAGGTTTTTACATTCTTAATGTATGGACTCACTGTGCTTCTCTTACAGCCTATATCATAAATATATATAAATATATCATAAATATACAAGCTATATAATGTTTTTTCCATCCTCTTGCTGCTCAAGTAAGAAAAAGAAAAAATATTTAATAAAAATACAAAGAAAAAATAAATCTAACAAAATGGTGGAGACAGATGTTAATGGTGTCCTAATCCCTTTTTCATACAAGAACTGTAACATGTTTTCCCTTACATAACAATCTAATGCTCCCTCGCAAGTAATTTATTCTGTCCTAAAACCATAAAAGCTTTTGAATGTGATATGTTTAACCCTTTTTTTTTTCACTTCTGAGTTAGTGCTCCTAAACAAGCAAGCCCTGGCTGCACTGATAGGCCTGATAATTTTTCTTTGCTCTTTGCATTGCTCTGGTTTTTTGTGAGCTCATAGATAGTTACACCCTTTAAAAAGTATTCTTCCTTGGAGAAAAGTAATAGATAAATAGAGTCTTCAGATAGTGTCTACAAAAACCAGTGGAAGAGTAGCCATTATCTGAGGTGAACTTTTAGTTCTATTATCACACACAGGGATCAGTATTATGACTGCTGAATTTTAAATGCTTTTTAAGATAACTTAGAAGTCATAGACATGAAATACACAGTACTAATTTGTTTTAACTAATAAACAATAATAACTGATAAAAAGACCTGTCCAAAAAAAGTACACTATTTTTTGCCTTCATGGCAAAAAAAGACCCATATTTTATTCCAGTACCAGTTTTCAAAGTGAAATTTTGGAACCTTTGGAAATTTTGAAACAAAACATTACACATCCTCCAAGTATCAGCCTGAATTCAAGATCAGCAAATCAGTAAATTACTTTTATTTATTTAATCTAATTTAATTAAATTTAATTAGCATTCCTTCCAAAAAAAAAAATAAAGAATTTTTTAAAGGCAAATTTAATCCTCATTTGGACCAAAGTAAATAATTACCTCTATCTTTATAAAAGTTATAACTATCTACAATTATATTGATTACAATCTGTAATTATCTTTAGGAAGGTTAAGGTTAGGGTTATGAGAAAAGCTACAAAATTGGGTCAAACAGTCGAATTTTTTAAAGAAAAATTGATAAAGCATTCCTGTGATGGCTTATGTCTTCTACACTAACAGCCTTTCTAAAATGCAGTCCAGGTTTGCCTATAATCTCAGGCTGATAGATACTGAATGCAAAGTAATTGCTAACCTGCACAGAAAAAAAACACCAAAACCAGGTCAGAGGGAACTACATTTTGACACCTTTAGCCATAGCAAATAATTACCTACTTCAGGAGTGATTTCATTTAACCCAACAGACTTCATACCAGTAATACATGCCTATCTACTACTGGTGTGTGTCTTGTGCAAAGTGCTTCCTAGGCAAAGTGATAGCAAATGCTATCTGCTTTGCAGAGGTGAAAACAACTACACAAGAGAATCAAGTCCTTAAAAGAAATGCAAATCAAAATGTCCAAAGCAGTGAACTGCAACACATGCTAGAGGGATTGCTTTTACTTCTGTGAATTTTGGCTCATTTTTAACAGAGAATCAGCAAAACCAAATAAAGTATATCTAAATACGTGGTGGTGAGGTTTTTATAATGCATATTTTTATAAACCCTTTTGAATGGTTTGTTCCTATTCCTTCCCTCGGGTGGATGGTTTTACCCCAAGATCTCTCCTCCCTTGCCCAGTTGTCCATCACTCCCTAGACCCTCCTGTTACCTCATTTGCATAATATCAATCCTCCCTAATCCCGACCCCTGGTTCTAGAGAGTTCTCTGTCAGTCCTTGTTATTCCAACCCCCTGCCTAAACTATTCCCAGGAATTCCCCTATTCTTCCAAGCCCAGTTGGTCCATGTGCCCCTTTCTGCTCCCATTGTCTTTCCTACTGGTTGTAATCCAGTAGGATTCCCTCCTTCATCTCCTCCCAGTTGTGTCCCTGTTTGGTTGAAGAATTGTACCCTCCCCGTGTACCTCCCCCGTTTAAAAGTTTGTGCATTGCTTTGTCCTTCGTCACTGTCCCCCTCAGGGTATAAACTCCTTTGAGAAGCACAGGAAGGATCCCTCCCTGGTCTTTACTCCGATCCTCGGTGTTTCACAGCTGGTGCTGTAGGGAGCAGCCCCGCTGCTGCCCGAACCAGCAGCCGGGCTCTGCTGCCACCTGAGCCCGAACCGGCCCGGGGGCGGCCGCTCTCGGCACGGTCCGGGGAGTCTGAGCTGGCTGGGCTTCTCTGGCACTGCATCATAAGTATGCTTTGAAAACTATTCCGTTTAAACATTTTCTCTTACAAATTTCAAAAACCAGTCTTGCGCATATCAGATGACACTTCTGTTTGTACTCAAGAATACATTTCTATTTGTATTGTCTCTTCGTTGTTTTCTAAGTAGCAGGATGAAGGCTACTGACTGGTAAATATGCAAAAATCTAGGGAAAGTGGATAACTAAAGCTGCCAGTTAAATCAACTAAAATCTTGATTCAAGTACATGGCTACTTCTTAGAAGATTTCTCTCAAACTTCTCCTAGAAACAAAACTTTTAAAAATCACTGTAAGCAGAACTTGGTGATACTTCTATCTACTTAATGTGTAAGTTTCATGTGGCATGAATTTTTTAATACCTTTTTTTCCTCTGATTCGTACTTTATATAATTTATTAATAATATACTGCAAGTTTTACAAAACTAAATGCATCAAAGAGAAGGAACAGAGGAGTCTGGCACAACATCTCCAGGGAATCTGGAAGTAAACTCTGGTGGGGGATTTCAAGACTCCCACATTCCCCTCTAGGAAGAAGATTTCTAAAGTAATAGATTCATATGCACTATATTTTAAAATATGCTACTACATTTTAACAGAATTTCTTTTATTTCCAACCCTGTCAAGCTTATCAAATGACAACTGTAAACAACTGCATTATGGCAACACTCATAAGGAAATCCCATTTTTTGTCCAATATAAATAACTTGATTAACATTATTTTTCCTCCTGTTTAGCTTCTACAGTGCAATACCACAGTGAGTTGGAGACAATTGCACGTCATGATTAAGAGTATTATTCATGACTCCCTCAGAAATGCTTTAGATCATTAACAAACACAAATGAATGATTTAATGGAGAAGAGATATATATAATTTTAATTCTTCATTCCAAAGCAATGAAATAACTGAAGCCCTGTAAGGAACGTAGACAGGTCTTTCAGCAGTAATGTATAAAAAAAAAATGTATATTTTAACTCGGTGTAGTGAACTAATGTTGACACTTCAAGGTCAAAGTTCTTTTGAGTAGGGACAGATCTTGCAAAACATAAACATATGAATAAACATAAAAATTTGAATTGAAAACCTAAGAATAAATTTCTAAATCAGGGTACAGAAAGTACACATACACTTACAATAAATAGTGAGAAGTTTTGTGTTGGCTCTTAGAGTATTCTGGCACCACATCTAATTTTCATATTTAATGATCAAAAAAAATTTTATTCATTCTATTTCAAGAATATCTGTAGTTTTACCATGTTGAAGGATATTTTAATGAATATTTTTCATGAAACTTTTTGAAGCCTTAGAAGTTCCCTCAAAATGTCACACAAAGGCTAGGAATGCCTAAGTGGTGTATCTCCTACCAACTAACAGGTATTTTATCAGCAGAGATAAGTATTGCCTTTCACATTACATCTTGGCATTCATTTCTCTGACCTTTTCATCAAATGTAATATAAAAAAATTACTTCTCTGGTCAATGAAGATGAACAATTCAGGTGTAAATCTGAAAGTGAAAAAGCCTTTGAGAGAAGCCTCTCTCTCTCCAGTGACTATAGAGGGAGACTGGCTGCCACATTTTTAAAATCCTGTAATTACGTCAGAGGAATTCCCATCCTTCATATGACAATATGATATATGACTGGTGACACATTCCAAACAGTTAAGCAAATAACTTCAAATCTCTGCATCCAAAATAGCATCTGGTATTCAACATAAAAGTAAGAAACTTTTCCAATAAACACTGCTTGCTATTAGGAAAACAGCAATAAAAATTATACGGTATACGGTAGAGTTCAATGGTTCATGAGTTAAGTATGCATTTCAGTGATGCTTTACTTTGCATTTGTCATTAGCTGCTCATTAATGCAACACAATAAGGCAAGGAGAAAACTGTAGAGTAACAAGGTTTGGGGACACCCACCATAGCCTGTTACACTAGAAAGTTTAGATAAAAAAAGACGTTTTTTTCCAGAAACACGAAAAATCATTTTTAGTCTATAGGACTAACAAGAAGATAATATCAACATGGTTTGGCAGGAGTAAATTGTATCCTTTCATAACAAGACAAAAAAATGTTTAGGTAGAGAAGGAATAGTAGTCACATACTTTAAATTTGGGACGTATTCTGTGTTAAGCCTTGTAAGCAAGTGAGTGAAATACAGAAGAGTTGCTAATTTCTCTCTAGAAAGGACGTGTTGACTGATGCTACTCAAGGTTTTGTCTTAGGTCTCATTCTGCTGGCTTTATCTCTGATTTGCCTTCTGTTGTACTAAATTTCTAGATGAAGGTAGATTAGGAAGGACAGTAGCAATGCTGGAGGACAGGATTGCAATCAAGGAGATCTTGACAGATGTAAGAAAAAGATTGGAAACTAAGATTAATAGATGATTCAGTGAAAATATATGCAAAATTCTTCCCTTTTTTCACTGTAAATGCAGATAGGCATCAGCTGTAGAACATGTCAACAAATGACGAACATTTGATGTCACTGGTGTTAATCAGCCTAAAGAAGAAAACCTTGAAGTGAAATGGATCTGGTGAAGGGTCTAGAAAATGTATTCCATGAGGAATGTCCAATGGAATTGTGGTGGTTTAGTCTGGTGGAGATTCAGAAGAGACCTCATACATATGAAAGGAGATTGTGTTGAGGTGTGGGTTGGTCTCTTCTGCTGTATCTCAAGTGAAAGAACAAGAGGAAATGGCCTTAAATTGTGCCAGGAGTTCAAATTAGATATTAGGAAAGAAAAATCACTGGAAGAGTAGTTAGGCATTGGAATAGATTGCTCAGGGAGGTGATGGAGTCACCTTCCCTGTAAGAGTTCAAGAAGCATCTCAGTGTTCCATTTGGGAGTATAATTTAGAACTGATTATGGATTACATTTGGAGTAGATGATCTTGAAAGTCTCTTCCAACCTTGATGATTCTGTGAAACATGGGAAAACTTTTTGGATATTCACAAAGGGCTAGGGATTGCATAGGTCTTATGGATATCTGCTTCCAGTTTTGTTTCTCACTGGCTGCCACACTGGTCAGCCTAACACCAGCAATAGGGGGCACATCACTGGAACTTCCAAAGGGTTCTTAGGCACAAAGTTTCAAGGGAGAAGTCTGCTGATAAAAAAAATTATCCCCTTAGTGATTTATTGGTAAGTATCCCTGCCCATGGCAGAAGTATTGGAACTCGGTGAACTTTAAGGTCCCTTCCAACACAAACTATTCTGTGATTTTGTCATTCTGTGATTCTGTAATACTGTCATTCTGTGATTCTGATTATTGCATATGTTTACTGATGACATTGCAAGAAGTATAGATCAACTATAGAACAACTCAAAGGAGAAAAAGAGAAGGAGGAAGAGAAAAAGAGGAAGAAGAACAATAAGAACACAAAGTTTTCCAATTCTAGAAAAGAATTACTTTCCAAATTCTAAGGACAGTGATTCCTGGGAATTTCATGGGACCTAGCTGGTCAGGGAGGAGTGCACAAGATCTTTTATTTTTTTTTTTCTAAGATTATGGGATAACATGATTTGTAGGAATGCTCCCCCACACCTGAGCAGGTGCTTCCATATAAGGGAAAGAGTTTCAGCTTACCTTGAAACATGTAAGGAAGTTAAACTAGAACTTTCCATAGCCTTCTCATTGTAATTGGCTCAGTACCAGCACAAGAGCACTGACAAGGCCTGTTGACAATTTCTTTGGGCAAGGTACAAGGTGGCCCACCTGGACCATCGAGTACTAAAGGGACTGCACAAAGGAGCTTGGTTGCTTTTTTGGCCTGCCTTAATCAGTGTCAGAGTGTTCTTTGCACTGTGTTCAACTTCTATTTCTTTTATCTATAACATTATCTATTTGTTATTTTTGTCATTATTAAAACCTTTTGTTTTACAAAACATGTCCATAGTCTCACTGTTATTAAGCCACTCTGAGAAATTGCAGGCCATTCCTCAGACTTGATAAATCTTCATGTAGCTTATTACACTCTGGCCACATGCAAGATTTTATCAATGATTCCTTACTTTGGAAGTCAGACTTTGTGAGTCATATTTCTTACTTGCTGCTTATGAATGAAAATGGAGTTGTGCATCTTGCTCAAATATAATTTAACTGGTGAAGAAAGCCTTCAAATTTTAAACTGTGCCAATGAGGTGATCTATCTGTTCAATTTAACCTGGACTGTTAAACCAAGGGAAGATACACACTTCATGACATCTTGTATTTCTATTACTATGGAGTCATGTTTTCCTTTCACTATACTGGAATATATGATAACCTATAGCACTTCCTTTTAAATGTTATTTTGGAGGAAAGGAGTCTCCTTTTGGGTCTGCTTTAGAAAAGACTACTACTAAAAATTGAACATAAACACAGTTTAAAATGGAAAAGCCAGGAAATCTTCTTCCTTTTTTGGATTTAGTCCTACCCATATTTATGTTGGCAATGGGGAATTTGATGGTAGTAAAAGCAGACACATTGTTTGTTATTTCTGAAGATAATTTAATGGGGGCATTGTACTACTACATTGAAAGCAACTGATGTTGTGGCAGTACCACCAAAAACATATGTAAAATCAAATCCATAGTCTCGATCCTGGCATAAGGTTTGCTTTTACAAGCTCATGCAGTACTTCTACAGGTTTAAAAGGAGTCATACAAACAGATTTGCTTTTGTTGCAAACTAAGAAGCAATTTCTTCTCTTTTAGTAAAAAAAAAAATCTTTATTGCAATTTTTTGCATTCCCTGAAAATAAGCACGATAACTCCAGAGTTTTATGGCAATATGACATGTTTCAGAAAAAAATTAATAATTTTTGCTATCCAGTGGTTTAAAATGTCTGCTGAGAAATTTCTGCTTTCTTGTACAGATATGTTACTGCAGATTTTAGTTCTGATATGTAGCTGTATCAGCTACGTATGTGTGTTACCAAAACTTCCTTAAATATGGTATTGCATTTGAGTAAATAATTAGAATATAGAAAACTCACAGAATAGTTTGTTTTATACTCATTCTAGTACATTTCCCTTATTTCACAGAGTCTGTATTTTACTGACTAACTAAATGTGATCAAGTAAACAGAATAAAATATCAGATTAAAATGTTCTTTGTGACTGAAGTGGCAAGGACAGCTAATTGTTGTGTTACAATAAGGATTCAGAAAGCACATATGGCCATCTAGTTTGCAACCAAGCAACTGAGTGTCTAAGACACACAGTATCTTCGTACAGGCAGGTACTACAAGGAATAAAATTCTCTTTTGATTTCATTTACTCATTTTGCAAATCTACATATTTAAGTAAATCTGATAAGGGTAAGAAACTTAGGACTTACCAAGAGTTTATTTTGCCATTGCATTTATGTTACTGTACCTTAATGATCATTAATATTAGTCTCTGGAAGCTATTTGTTTCCAGTTAGAATAAAAGCCATAAACCATAATACTGCTTTCTGCTGAATAAATATTGACAAATTATGAATATGTAGATATTTATATGTTCATCTACTAAAGAAGTAAACTTCTCTATTAATTGCAAGCAGTAAAAATGCTTTTTGCTATATTATGTTACCGAACATTTAAAGACTTGTCTTTGTAATCTAGTAGCTGTTTGAAAACAAAACAGAATAAATTAGTTATATTTTGTCACTTCTTTGCTTTACATTGAAAGTTTAAAACAACTGGGTCAAAGAATTTCTCTGCAGGATGTATTTGTCATGTTGCTTTTTTATATTTTTGTCTTTTTTTGTATCACTAAGAAAAAAAGATTCAAAAAGTTAAAAAAATATAGAAGAACATATGTAAATGTAAAAACAGGTTATTTATTGGTGATGTAACAGTAGAAAAGTTCTATGCACAGCAAATTTTGAGACAAAGAAAACCTGAAAGAGAATCAAGTCTTAGGTATAAGTAGAGCTCAAAACATACAGCAATGATGAAAGTGGAATGCAAAATGTTATCCTGAAAGTTGATTTTGCATGTTTAACTGTACACATACTTAGTACTTCTAGGAAAGTCTGCTTGGACTTCTCAAAGCAAGAACATAAACCTTTACAATAGCAGGGCTCAAAAATCAATATGATATGTACCTAATAATTTTATATTAAGAAAATACTGGCATAAAAATATACAGTACTTCATTTGTCAAAATCTGAGGCATCTATTTTCTTGACTAAAAATGACTACTTAGAGTGTCATGTGTCTCCAGTAAAGCCATCTCCTTGATCACTACATAGCTGATAGAGAACACATTTTAAAATTTCTTTTATTGATTTCTTTCTAGTTAGTGTTGGCTAGTATGTTAGAAAGTAGGAGGAAACAACATGGCTGTTGTCTTTGTGAAAATAGTGACAGCTTCAATATTTTACAAAAACAGAAGTCATAGAGTAATGCTTTGCTTTGCCTATGACAAGCTCAGCAAACTGCTCCTTTTCTGAGGAAATAAAATATGAAGAAATATCAGTAAAAATAATGATGATCATTAAATATCACCCTTCCATCCTTTAAAATAAAACTGTGAGTATCTCTTAGAGAAGTATTTATTTGGGGTTTTTATTTTTTTTTCATCATCAAGGAAGAAATTATATTTATATATCAAAATAGTTTATGGTAATGGCCTAAAATTGCCACAGATTTTTGTAATTGTTTAAGCATATAGAACTCTGAATATGCTGAATGGTGAATGATCTTCAGAGGTGTGCATGTGGACTGTGTATCTCTAGGGATTAAACACCTCTAATTATTGAGTTCAAGCTCTGAAATGCTGTGTATTTCTAAAAGAAAATTAAAGAAAAGCATCAGCAGTGCTGTGGCTGAGCATGAAAACATCTCTCTGTACCAAGGTCAAGTCTCTTTTCTAATCAGATATTAACATATTCATTCATACTCTATTGAAATCCCTTGTCCCTCGGGGACTGCAGGATAGGCTTAGTGACCCTTAATTATGGTCATGGAGAAAAAAAGTCATTAATGAGATAGTGCCCTTTGGCTCACATAAAGAGCAAAAACAGAAGCAAAAAATCCCCAAACCCACAACAAAAGGACAAAAAAGAGGAAACAAACAAACAACCTCAAACAAACAAGCAAACAAACAAGCAAACAAACAAAAATGCCTCCAAGCCTCTCCAAATGCAATTAATTTTAACTCAATTTTGAAGATAGTTGGGAATATATACATGAGTCTAATACAGCAGTTGTCCCTCCCAAGCTCTGTTTTATTCTGATTTTGGTTTTTGAAGATCAAGGAATGGTGTGATTTAAGGCAGCAGGGAAAAAGATACACTGTGGTGACCCCAAACAAGTGCTGGGAAGTAAGACAAGAAGTGTACTGGGGCCATAAATTTCTTCTGAATTCTACCAGAATTTGAGAGGCAATTGGATAGACTACGAGCTAACAAGGAATAGAATGATTTACAGCATTAAATATTATCCTCAGTGTAAGGGAAAAAGGGATGAAAAATACAACACACATGGTACTATTGCTATGAAAATTAATTTTTTTTGAGTTCCTGGCTTACTCAGATTGTTCCTATTTAAAAGTGTTCACGAGGTTTGCATTGCAAGAGAAGACATCACAGTCTGTCTATGCGTGGCCTTTTGTAATATTTCCTGGTATTTTGCGTTCCCAGTTGATTGTAGAATCACAGAATCATGGATTGGTTTGAGTTGGAAAGGATCTTAAAGATCATCTGCTTCCAATATGCTGTCATGAACAGGGATATCTTCCACCAGACCACTTGCTCAGACCCCCATCCAGCCTGGTCTTGAACTCCCAGGAGTGGGACATACATAACTTCTCTGGGCATCCCGTTGCAGTGCCTTGCCACCTTCACAGTAAAGCATTTTTTCCTAATATCTAATCTAAACCTACCCTCTTTTCAGATTAAAGATATTCCCCCTTGTCCTGTCACTACATGTTCATGTAAATAGTCTTTCTCCTTCTTTCTTGTAGGCTCCCTTCAGGTGCTGGAGGGCTGCAACTAGATCACCACCTAGTGAAAAGAGAAAATCCTTCTCTTTTCTAGGCACAATGAATCCAATTACCTTACATTTCCTTGAGGAGGGGGATGTTCCATCTTTCTGATCATCCTTGTGGCTCCCTCTGGACTTGCTCCAAATGGTCAATGTCACTTCTTGGGGACCCCAGAGCTGGGTGCAGAGCTCCAGGTGGGGTGTCACAAGAGTGGAGCAGAGGGGCAGGATCCCCTCCCTTGTCATGATGGCCCAGCTACTTTGGAGGCAGCCTAGGATACGTTTGGCTTTCTGGGATTCAAGTACACATTGCTGGGTCATGTCCAGCCACTCTCATCCACCAGCACTCCGAGTCCTTCTCAGTAGGGTTGCTCTTGATCTGTCCATCATCCCCCAGGCTGTGTTGATAACAGCAGTTGTTCTGACTCTGGTGCAGCACCTTGCACTTGGATTTGTTAAACCTCCTGATGTTCCCATGGACCCACTTCTCAAGCTTGTCCAGCTCTCTCTCAGTGATATCCCATCCTTCAGTTGTGTCAGCCACGTGAGTTGGGTTGGTGTCAGGTACAAATATACTGAGGGTGCACTTCATCCCTTTGTCTATGCCATTAATTAAGATGAAAAGACAGAACTCAGTTTGGGCCAGTACCTGTATATTAACTCTATTACTGTCTAATTGCAGTGGTAGGATTGTAGATTCATAGTAGATTCAAATCTGCTATGCAGAAAAGGCAATAATGTTAATAAAGGTGTATTTATATTTTTTATACACTTGTGTATAAAGACTGTGTTGTATTTTAGCAGAGTATTCACCAGTCATTTAAAACTTCATCAAATTTGGGGGTTAGTAAATTACTGCATCTGGCTATAAAATGATATTAGTTGAGTAGAAATTCCATGGATTTTTTTTTCCAGCATTTTTTACACTGAATTTTAATGTCCGTACAGGTACAGCTTGAAATATAAATTGTACCCATTTTCATCATTTCGAGTATTCTAATATAATGAAAGCCTGAAGAAAAAAGTTGTCTGATGAAACACACAGCTGCTATTGACGAATGGCCACAGTACTGGGAGGATATGATATTGCAGGCAACACAACATTCTTGGTTCTTTCTGAAGGCTTCAGTTCCAACTGTTGTTAAAGCCTGAGTAAGCAGTTTTAACTTCTCTTGACTGTAAGCAGTTGTTTCTCATGGGACATGTTGCTGGAGGCCTTTAACTGAGGCCATTAATTGATCAAGGCAGGCCTTCTTATGATTAGGAAAAGGGAAAACAAAATTTATTAAAAAGAAAACAGAGTTATAAACATTTGAGTCAATGTTTTAATGAGTATATTAGAAAAGAAATGGAATTTGAGGAAAAAAAATAATTCAATAATTTATCAAGATTTTCCAAATCAGTGTGACAATTTTACTTTTGTCAGGACACATGTTCAAGCTTTTGTGATGGTTTCAGTCATCTTAGATGAGCCATTCTCAGTTATTCAGTTTCAAGAATGGGAATTAAACTCCTTGATCCTGCAGGATGCTTCTAGTGAATCGTGGTGTAAGTAGACATTGGGACACACTCTTTTTAATGTGTATACATTTGCTTATACAAACAGACCGTAATTAAGAACTTGGGTAAATAACTATGTAAAGAGAAAAAAAACCTGAAAAACTCCTGAAAGAGACAGTTTCATACCAGATATATTGTTTTTTAAATATTAAAAACACGTGACTCTAAAGATCATTCAAGAACTATTTCTTTCCAGTTATTACAAAATATGAAGTAAATCAATAATAAAAGAGATACAGTCAAGTAGATTGAATACATTCTAATTCTTTTTTGCATTGGAGAAAATAGTACAGGGATAGAATTTTTTTATATGACATGGGCATTCATAACTTGCTGAAATGTATATTTTTTTACAATGTACTTACACCCTGGATCTGATAAGAATTGTCTTGAAGGACTGAAGAAGCTCTAGAATCTAAACTCTTTTAAAAATCTAGCCTGTCAAAAATTAACTTGAATGTGTATCTGGCATTGAAACAACACATACTTTTGAATTACTATTTTGTTTTTCTCTTACTCTAATAAGGTTTTTCTAAACTTTAATAGGAACTATGCTTATCTAACAAGCACTAGGATTTGCTTCTACACTTAATCTTTCTATCATTTCATAAATGTTTGTATAAATCAGCTCGGAGAGGAGTAAGAAAAATAGACATCTATAGCAGATGAACTATACCACCTTCTTCTTCTACAACGATATTCTCATGCTCGTGTTCTGAGCTTTAAGCTGATGAGCAAAAAACCAAAATCTTCTTCCATAATAAAGTTGAAAATGCATTTCACAAGAAAGTAGAAAAAACTATCAAGAGTTTTGAATGTTACAGAGCTGGCTCATGAGTCTTGAATATCAATAAATTGGATTCTACACAGCAATTCTGACTGGTTTTCTAATTTTCAGAAGTTTATAGAATAATGCTTCAGCAGTTTTTCAGTTCTTCCTAATTAAACAAGCAAAGAAAAGCACTGCCAAGATTAAAATGCATGCAGAGCTCAAGAGAAATTTAATTTAAAATAACTTTACAGGAGGGACATAAAAGTAGTTTACTGTCTTAGCTTAAATAAGATTGTATACAATGAAGAATATTACCAAGAGTAGGAGAAAAGAAAATTACATCTACAAGACATGAGCATGTGCCACTCTGTGTTTCTTTCAGAAGCTAAGGGAGTGAATATGGTTGGGGAATGTGAGAAGGATGACAACAATCTCCCTTCCTAATTCTGACTATTCTTACAATGACATCCAGAAAGTCTCCATAAAAATAGATCTTCATTCTTTCACTTCTCATGTGCAAATGTAAAATAATCTTTTCCTAAAAAACAATCTCAGAAAAGATAATTTTTCACTTCTTAAAGTATAAACTGGGTATGCATGACAGGGGGATGTATCATGGCTGGTTTGGAATAAACACTAGCAGATCAGGTGAGCACCAGAAAAAGTCATTACATTGACTGAGAGGCAGATATACCATTAAGGGTTAAATAAATGAATGAGTTGGGCTACCATGAAAATGTTTCTTCAGATGATCTTATTTCTTTTCAGAAAATAATGAACATGTAATACCAAATGATTTTCCAAACAGTATTTTCCTTTTTGTTGATTTCCAATAAAAAGGTTACTAGAGGAAAAGTCTATAAAATATAGTCCACACTCTTTTGGTGGTGGCATGTCTTTGTAATACTATAGAGTCTTGTAAAAAAGCTGAGACAAAAACCTAAAATTCTGGTGAGGAATTTTTTTTGTGGTTTGTTTGTTTGTTTTATGGCAACATAGTGCATCACATCAGAACCTTTAACTACACAAAATATGCACAAATTCCAACACAATTTTACTCTCTCTTAAACATTTCCATTTGAAAATGAAATTTCAAATTGAAAGAGGTAGGCAACAAAAGTTAGGCTAATGTGTCACTAAGCCAGGGTTGTAAACGTGACTCACCTGGAACACTGGAGACCTTAGTTTGTCTTTCTGCTCTGTATGATTTTGAAGAGTAATTTTGAACCTTTGTCTTTTATATTCAAGGTGACTGCCATTATTGGTAAAGTGGAAAGTTAGTCTTTTCCTCTGATCTAATGAATATTCATCTATATAAACAAAGTAGAAAAGCCTCAGTAAGAATGAATGAAATAGAGAGCAGCTTTGTTTATTCATATGTATTATACTCATTACAAGGCCAGAAATTCAAAATGAAATCTGACATTCACTTGTTCTGCCAAAAGGGAATCACAAAAAGCGTGCCTGTTGCACATACACAAACAAGAATGGTAAGCACTGATAAAATTACATGTTTTAAAGACTGTGAATGTGTTTAGGAATGGTTTGTTTAAGTAATATCTTGAGTAGATAGAATTTGTATTTTCCATCAAATGGATTCTTCTGTAGTCCTTATGCCCCCTCCCATGCCTTTCCTGTTAAATACTCCTTGTGCTGCTGCTGAACAGCTCATTCCAGTTGCAGGATCAGTCTTTAAAGTGCCAGCATACATTTCTGCAATATATGTTGCAGCCAGTCACTAGTCTTGTAACCTTTAGGTACAGAAGAAAAATTATAGTCTTTGTGAATCACACAAATAAAACTTCTTGTGCCTGTCAGGGCATAAATCCCTGATATTTTATAAGCTGCTCTTGCCTGTCTCTGTTTCTGTTTTGTATGTCTGAATCTAAATTACTTTTATTACTATTCAGATTGATTTAACCTTTCTTGAAGAGTTGTCATATCCATTTTAGAGGAAATACTGTGATCCATTCACAGCAGAGTTATGATAAAAAACTGCAAAAATGAAAAATTAGTGTCATAAGTGAAAGTTTCGGTGTCTCGTTGTTTAATGTCAAAAGATTGAAAAAAAATGTACTCCAATTGGATTTGAATTTCTTAGTGAAATGTCTACTAATTTGGGTTGATAATTTGAAGTAATGAAGAGGGGGAAACCACTTGATTGAAGAACTTTTAAATTATGCTTTCAAAGCATACTTATATACTGAAGTTGTAACATGGAAACAAAGAAATATTCTTAAGGTTTATCCATAGCAAATATATCAAAATGCATAAATTTAGTGTTAGAAAATGAGTACTTGATTATAAAATCTCCTGTGTTATAACTCAAATACGTTTTTGTTCCTGTTGTGTCTTAGTTTCTGGCATTTGGAAGCACAATCTTGCTACTATTGTCTTGCTACTGTTTATTTGGCAATAAAATCAGTGGGTTTCCACTACCATGTCATATTCATATTCACTGAGTAATGCTCGATGCCCCTAAAATTCTAATGGTTCTTATATGTTAAATTTGCATTTTATTATTTAACATACCCATTAGTGCAGCTCTTCTTTAGGATTCAACCAGAAAAAAACGTGTGCGAGATAAAAGGAGAGGATATAGGACTATTATAAATTGTTCCAGGTTAGTTGGCAGTTTTTAAGTCAGAAAACTTGAAAGAAGTGATTTGTAGTCCTTTGCATCATGGCAAATGAGTTTTAGGTAGGTCAGATGGGTTCTCAGTGTTGGGGGTTGGTGTAATGTGGTTTAACTGGCTATAGAGGGGGTGTGATTCATCATAAGTTCCACTTGGCTTCCAAATATAACTGCATTTTTTTCTGTGAGAATCACTATAAAACTAAGTTATTTAAAGATTTAATAGTAGTTACACATTTTTCTGTATTGCGTTGCATCAACTTCTCCATATTAAAGAATAATAATTCTGTTTATTAATGATGTCCTTTTCATGGATTGAATTCATAATCCATTATAAATGCATAAAATGAAGTCTCTTATTCAAGACTATATAAAATATAACAAAGGGAATTTTTTTCTCAATATCTGTATCAATATTTAGAATTCATGAGATGTGCCTGTGTGTATGAAACAGCCATGAACAAGAAGCAGGATATGTGGGGAAATCAGTGGTTGTGTTTACACTTACCTGAAGAGCAACATATTTTTTATGCTAATTGGCAACTTGTGGTACATTTGAAGAGCAGGAATGAACATTAGGAATAAGCTGGCAAGAGACATAGATACTTCAAAATAATAATAAAAAAAAATGTTAGGAAGATATTCAATATTAAAATTATCCACAATATGAAGGTACTAGTGTAATATATAATGTGATTTTTTTTCTGTGCAATATTTCTTATTTCAATGGTACTAAATATTTAACTTTGTAACACATCTTTTAAATATTTTTAAAAGGGTTTTTTGCAAGGAAGATGAGACAAATCTTAGGGGAATATAAATTACTCCCTGCCCATCTGGAAAGGAGAGGTTATCATCTCTGTGGGTAACTTCATACAGGATGAGATAGCTGAAGAAGGAAAGCAATGCCTCTGGGGATAACAATCCATAGGGAATGACTGCATAGTTATTATGTTTAGGTTTTAATCAATTTTTTGCATAATAACTGGCTGTGTCTCAAGTGGCCATGGGCATCATGTTGGAAACATTAACTCAATAAGGGAACCCAAAGTTCCCCTGGCCCAAGGCTTTATACACAATAGTCAAGAACCATAACCTAGGCAGAGGTACACAGAGCAAGCTCACTGTGATTTTCCTCTTACACATTTCTCCCACCAGCGGTCAATCAAATACCTATGCAATTCCAGACAGCTGCAGTCTTGCAGGTCTTGCTGTATTCTTCTATCCCTTAACAATGTTTTATCAAAAGTCACAGTGAGTTTGTAGTTTATAAATGTGCTGTAAGTTTTTTGCTTAAGTTAAGCTTGACAGATTGGTTCTTCTATGCTGAAGAGGTTGTTTGTGCATTTACATGCTCAAGGATTTTGCATGTAGAATTACTACACAGTTCTTGCCTTGCTGTAAAGAGGAGCAACTTCTTTGTAATCAATGCTAGGAATTTAAAGAGTTTATAATATAAATATTATATTTTTATTTAGATGTAATCTCACTCACTGCTGAAATCAGTAGTCATGTGAAAGTTTGAAATGTGTAACAGAACTCTACTTCTGAACGATAGTATTTTTTAATCATTTACAGAAAAGTTCTGGGTTATGAAACCAGGCAGTAAGTAAAAAAAATGTGAGAGCTGTAGATGAATAACAAGGTGATTTCTAGGCTCTGAACTGAATTAAACTGCAACTGAACCAGATCTAGAAATAGAGGAGGGGGAGGGGGGGGAGGAGAGGAGAGGAGAGGAGAGGAGAGGAGAGGAGAGGAGAGGAGAGGAGAGGAGAGGAGAGGAGAGGAGAGGAGAGGAGAGGAGAGGAGAGGAGAGGAGAGGAGAGGAGAGGAGAGGAGAGGAGAGGAGAGGTGCAGGACCAGTGGTAGCCAGTGGTGTCAGAGCTGCGCAGCATTTCAGACAGTGCCATGAGGAATTTAGAAATTAATGAAATCTGTAACAGGGATGTGAGTGCTCCTTTTTGGAGTGCAGGCCCTTCCAGAACCATCAGGGACTAGTTTAATCCTGTCAATAAACCACATAATGACAAGCTTACCTAGGTAATGGTGTTAGGCTTAAAAACTCTGGGTGTGAGTGCAGCAAAACTAAGATCAAAGGGGCAAAGGGGTAAAAACAATTGTTGGCAGATTGTTTTGGGGAGAAAATTGGGGAAGAGAAAGGGAAGTAGAAGAGTGGCGAAACAAAGGGTCGAGAAAAGGGGATAAATAGTGCAAATCAAGTGATAAGTAAAATCCTGGGATACCCACTGGGAAAGCCCTGCTCTTGATCCATCCAATGGAAATCATGGCCACAAACTCAACCTGTTGCTGTGACCATAACACGTATGCTTCCAGTCAGGAACACAATTTTCCAGTCAGAAGGACAAAAGGGGAAAGGTTGCTTTCTCTAAACAGGAAAGTAGCACCTGGTGTAACCAGTGTGGTTTTTGTATCCAGCCTGGTTGCAGTGTCTTCTCAATCTCTTTCGAACGATGACTCAGGTGAGTTTTCTATAATGCACAAGCCAATATTTGCTGGTGGGTCTCAGCTTTTTATCAATGACATTTTTGCAAACTGATAAATCTCCAGAAAATTAAAAAAAAAAAAAAAAATCCGTGCAGTCAAAGCATCTCAGCAGTAATCAATCTTTGCATTATTCAAAGTTTTATTGAGATTCCCTTCAGTGTTTTTGAAACTCACTCTTTTGAGATCGTTTTTGTTTAGGTTTTTCACATTGCAGAAAAGACATAATGAAATAAGAGGAGTCTCAGCATCTTGAGCTGGATTCCCATTGTTTGCATCATCATTTACAAATGGTCACGGGACTTGAGTTGCAACTTTACTAATTCACATTATTTAAGTACATTGCACAACTTCAGAGAGGCTATAGCCAATTCGTATCATTAGATATGAAACTGAAGACAAATTGAAGGTTTTCAGATGAAATGAGATGGGATCATGGAGAAAGATGGTGATGAGGAAAGTTGATTTAAGTTATAAGGTGCAAGTCAGTGAAATTAGGAAGATGTCTTCTGGAGCTTCATGGTAGATTATAAATATTAACACTCTCTTAGTTTCTTGAGTAGTTTTTGTGAATAAAAATCTCCTTTGAACTTAATTCTTATCCTAATGTACCATTCACCATGTCACTACTTTTGTGAAAGATTTTTGGTGGTTTTGTTATTTGTAAAAATGCTGTAACCAGTTACAGTGATAAGGTTTTCAGAATGTTCACATATCTTGTCTCAAAAAATGTGTTGCAAAATAGAAGTCATCTGTATGTAAAAATCATTAGCAAACTGTATACTGTTTTGATTTGGCTTCCTTTTTACATTTTATATTATTTTATTTGGGGCTCTGTGTATTATTTTTGTCTTTCCTTTGCAACAAGCTGTTGCCTGGGTTTTTTCTGTTCTCCTCTGTTTTTTTAAAGTTTTTCTAAAGTTCTGTTTCAACCTTCTGATTGTTTACTTTTCATAATGGAGTCTCTCAGGATTTTCACATAAACAACCTATTGTTGTTGTAACTGTCCTTTCCATGTTTACATTCCTCTCATAAGGAGGAGACTGTTGATGGACTGTTGGGTTGACCAGTGTGGTTGGAGAGGAAGATTTTCTTCCTCCAATCCATGGTCACTGTTGAAATTCTATAAATATCGAGGTCTGTAAATAAACTTCCCCTTT
Organism: Phylloscopus collybita; assembly: GCA_027886175.1. Lineage (NCBI taxonomy): Eukaryota > Metazoa > Chordata > Aves > Passeriformes > Phylloscopidae > Phylloscopus > Phylloscopus collybita. Next base: position 40,642,511 of record JAJNNQ010000006.1, on the reverse strand, counting down.
TTTGCCTTGGACACCTCAGTGTGTCATTCCTTTGTGTAATACTGCAACAAACATATATTTGAATTATAGTGTATGCTAGCTGAGAAGTTATTTACCAGTTAATTTCCTATTTAATATTGTAATGATGCAAGAATATTTAATTGCAGGAATTCATTAAAAGATTTTTAAAAAAGTTATTTTGAAAAGGTATTTATAGCTGAGGGAAGAGCTGGTTTATTGCAGTCTTAAAAGACAAAGTTGATTCTGAGTAAAGCTGGTGAAATATTTTGAGGTTCCTTACAGGCTTACACACAACCTGTGATTTCCCATGACCTTACCTTTAAAGCTATTACAAAACAAAGCAAGTGAGAAGTGGAAGAGTTGTTAGTGCAGATTCTAAATAATACTAGATAGGTATTTACTATATTCAGGTAGTTTACCTAAGAGACTGTTTTTCAGAAAGAGCAAAATAAAACTGAGATTGGGATTTCCTGCAGTGTTAAAAATAAGAATCACATTGATGAATAACCAAAGTAATACAGCAACAATGACAATAATACTGATGATAAGGATGGTGATATTATTGATGATGTTGATAACACTAATGTAATAATAAAGTATTTCTGAAACAAATCTCCAAACCCTATATGCCTCCTTTCATCCGGAAATTGCCACAGAATTATAGTATTGTTTCCCTTGATTTTAGAGAGTAGAGAAAATTTCTGGAACTAGGTATCTTTTCCAGTAAGGTGCCAAAAAGAAGACACACACTGCATGAGAGCCATCAGTGTGGAACGGGAGGAGGTGGCTGGAAGGAGACCAGGTGAGATGCTCATTTGAATACCTGAAGGGAGTCCAGCCTTAGAGCAGTATTCTCCCAAAAAAAGTCAAAACTTGTAATTTTCATTTTATACAGCAGCTTTTGCTGGAGAGGAAAATCTCTGGTAATATTGAAACACTTGAAGAGTAGGAAATTAAAGAGATCTATGTCCTCCCCCCCAGTTTTTAGGCATTGCTGATTTCCTCTTCAAAGATTTAGTGACAATGCTTACCAAGATCATGACTTTTTTTTTTTTTTTTTTTTGGGTCAGGACTGTGAAAGGTTCACATGTGATAACCTACAGCAGAGTCTGTGTCTCAGAAAGAATGCAGTTGCAACCTAACTTCAGAGATGCTTTGTGATTACAGCTAACTTCCTGGAGGAGAGCAGAGAACTTATGCCTCTAATACGGTATATTCAAAACAAAACTCAGATTGAAGTCAATATGTTAACTACAGCAGAATTAGAACATTACAGAGGGAAGAAATTAATCAGGTAAAGAAGTCTCAAAGTGATCATGAAATTACATTTTATAACCAAGAGTGGAAAAAGGAAAATTAATGCCTGGGTCATTTTAACACAACAGTTGTAAATAAATACCTGCACATTTTACAAAGGTGACTAACCAACCTTCAGATCTTTCTGACTGCTATTTAGTGTCAAATAGGCAAAAAAATGAAACAGAAGCTAGACTGCAATTTCCTCTTTCTAAATGTCTTTAAAAAGAATAAAAACTGTTATCTTGCGTATCAGTCCTCAGATACTCCTTAAAAAAGCATTAGTTATGAAATCTGAACAACAGTTTGCAGTCATGGAGATGTCCATCAGAAGCCTGTGTAAGCTCAAGCCCACAGTGTTTTTGTCACCCTTAAATTTGAATAAATTCAAAACATGAAAGGAACTGGATACATTTTGTTTGCCATTTATGTGCCTCCATTCATTAGACACCAGTTTACTTATTGCTTTTGTAGGCAGAAGCATAACACTATGAAGAAAAGAAGTAGCTTTTACCCTATGTATAACTTCATCAACAACTTCAGCTTCTGGGGTTTTCTACATTATCAGCTTAGAATTTATCTTTCTTGTCCTCTCACATAATTTCCTGCAGTGCTTTCATTCTGGATGATTGTCAGGATCCCTTCTGGAAGGACCTAACTCCAGCTATGAGAAAACAGCAATTGTTCCTGCAGGCAATAAGAACCAGATGATGTCAGATTTCAGTCCTTCTACTTACCTCAGTCTTCAGGGTTTCTTCCAGCATTTCTTATGCCCTAACATATGTTATGTATTGTATGCTAGGAACATGGTGTTATAAAGACCTGCAGCCATTTAATCAGCTAGAAACTCTTCCAAGTGTTTGAAGTGTGGACACAAGTCAATGCCCAGAAAATTTCACAGGCCACAGGGTTTTCTCAAAAAGAGGTTGAACCCTAACCTCCTGCATAGTGAGGAAAGAAATCTTAGCAACAAGGATTGTTTATATACTTGTATTTATTATGCAGAGACTTTATGTGACAATTTAGAAAGAATAATGATAATCTGATATGTTATCCCCATCCCTCTGCCCTCCTCCTATACCCCAATTGCTAACTCAGATTCTAGAGGGCTTTGGGCTAGGATTATATTAGGAAAGGGGAAGAGACTCAAAGAGGCTCCTTACCTAAGATTGTTCTAAGGCTTTATTTTTGAAGGCATTCTAGGGGCAAGAGAGGCAGCCAAGGAGGTAAAAGAGCACGAGGTAAAGAGAGCGAACTAGGAAGAACAGGGGTTTATGTAGACTCTCTGTCCCAGGATAGATAAGCTGGCACTGAGCCAATTGGTCAGAGATAGCAGGGGAAGGTAGGGTCACATCACACAGTTACAGCTTTGGGGCTCTTTCTGGGGTAAACCTCCACAGAGGGATACAACAATAATCAAATTGTTCTCTTTTAGCATATTCTTGTCATTATCATTATTGACATTCTGATATGATCTGTCAACAAATAAAAAAATGAATAATGATACAGTGAAAGAGTAAAACAATTTCAAGTGCTGTAGATAGTGCAGGAAATAATGACGTAGACCTGGAAACAGACAACTTCTGTAGTAAAGGGGAGGATAAATATCCTGCAGAGATGTCATTCTCCTCTGCTACTGATCTTCACCTTTACAAAGGTATCATGAGCAGAAAGATGATATCTAAAGCCTTTCCACAATGACATTGTTTGATTTGTTAGTCAGAGGAACACATGTGATGATAGGAGCAGGTCACGCACTGCTTTCAAGTTATGCTGTTTAATGCAAGATCAGGGGGCTAATTATTTTAGTATTATCTTCCATTATTCAGGCATGGCTAAAGCTCTGAACTCGGTATATAGATATTGCTTAGGGATAATACAAAGCAATTATGGCTGTAGCTTTCTCTCTCATAAACATAGCACAAAATCATATTCAAGAGGGTGCTAATTATACAGAATTAAAGCCCCTAATCACAGCAACAGGACTATCTAGAGCATGTGCTTTCAGTCTTAAAAGACCTTGTATAACCCTTCATAATTCACAGGCAACTTGGAAGCACTTTAAGACAGGAACCTGCAAGTAATCCACCCTCCATTTCCACCTAGGCCTTTAAAGTTCATGGAAAGAAAGCTGGAGGTGATGCCTGTTGTTTTAACAACATGCTATGGAGACACCTATACACAGGTATCTTCTCACCCATGATCTTAGCAGGAGCTGTGACTTTCATCTGTGTTTGAAGGTATCTTCTTGAGCTGGGGAAAAAAAAGGGAATGAGGAAAAGGATTTAAGTATATTTTACACTTGAATGTAAGATGTAGTTAAATATACTTTTTGTAAATATCAGAGCTACTCTGCAAAATTTCTCAGCTAGTATTTTCCTCACGAGCTGCTGGTGCCAATATCTGTACAAGCATTCTTCTATGCCAGTTCCAATGACTCTTCTCACTCAGCATTGAATCATGGTATTGTTGCTGATACTGTTGTATGTTTTAAACACATATTATGATAGAACCTGTGTCTCAGCATAGCCAGTGAACTGGTAGGCTAAATGAGAGCTAAGTGGCTTGTCCTTGTTATGCAATCCAAAGCACATGAAAATCATAGATCTCCATCTTACCAGGTATTCCTGCTAAGTTAGAAGTTCACTTTCAGTGGGATACACAGTAAAGGAGAATGTGTACGTTCATTACCATTATCATATGAACATCTAGAGATAAGTCTTCATGCTTGCCAAGTGACCTTAAAAGCTTCATGGATGCCAGAGGGGTGCTGAGAAGTTGAAGCTGTCTGTGAAGGCCAGAACTATTTTTGGGCTTGTATTGCACTGCCCAGTGCTTGAGAGTTCCAACAAAAGTCTTTTGGTTACAGATCTGCAAAAACAATCATACATATATTATTTTTAATGCAAGTTACCTACTGCAAGTGATGGGATTTAGATCAACACTAAAAAAAACAAATCAAATCAAATAAAATCAAATCAAACCTAACTAAACTAAGCTACAATGAAAAAATCCAACCAGAAACAAAACAGCCAATACAACCAAAACCCACTAAAAAAAAACAGATAAATGCCTTGGACAGATTGCAGTGCATATGTAATATTGTAACTCAAGTTATTTAAATAACCTATGTTTTCCATTGACAGAATAAGAGAAACTACCCTGGAATTGCTTAACTTTTAACAAAATATATTAGTTCATGCAAAGAGGGGTTTAATAATTTCTTGACATTTTATGGATCTTTTAGTTTTACCTAAGTTCTAAGTTTCAGAATGCTATTTATTCCATTACATTTGAATGAAAGTAGAATGTCTCATCTTTTACTTTCTGATATTTCCTTTTCTTCCGGGCCTTTTCACTAAATTCACATATAATTCAGGAAGTCATAATTTGGTTAATGGAAAGCTTACACTACTTGATGAATAAACTTCAGACTGTAAATTTAATCTGTCTGTAGCCATAACCTAAGGAACATAAAAACTTGGAGTAGTCAGAGATCTATTTTCTGGCTTCACAGAAAATAGATAATTTGTACCTGGATACAAAATTTCAAAATTCTTACTCTGCTGGGCTACAGATTATGTACTTTCTACAGCAACATGGTTGGATGTAGTACTATCCACAAGGATAATTATATCCACTTTTAGGAAACTGTACCTGTGAGAATTTTGGATCTTTAAGCTGTAATTACTTTTTTTCATTCCCATCACCTCCATTTATTGATGTTATCTGTTGAATTCTAGTGGGTCAGCAACAGACTGAATTCTTTTCCTAAATCTCAAAAAACACAACAGAGCAGTGCTAAAGGAAATTCTTCATCTGTATGATGCTGCATTGCAAGTTGGAACTATCCATGAAAGAAAAAGGTAAAGAACAGCTGTCAGCTTTAGGCAGTTCTTGTTTTCCTACACCTAGCCATTCTTTTTGCTGTGCCATTCTCATTAAGGAAAAAAACATGGAAAAAAACCAAAAAAAATTAATCATATCTGAATGGTTGATAAAACCTGGAAACCTGCAGACAAAACAAGAGAACTGGAAAGATGCTGATTCTCTGGCATTACTGTGATCAGGCATTAAATGACTTTATTCTGACTGCCCATCTAACATTTTGGTTGTTAAAATACAAAATTATTTTGTATTTTCTTTTCTCTGGTAAATTGCCTGGATTGTACACAAGCTATTTTGCTTATTCTATTTATAAACAGAGCCTTTTGACATTTTTGATGATTCAGTTTTTTAATACTAGGTATAGATGCTAAATAAAGTTCCCTAGGAGAAATGAAAGTAGGGAGTTCATATATTATCATGCTTGGAATATTTACAGGCAGTAATGATTGTATTTAAAAATATCACTTTTACTTGTCCTTTTACTTTCAGGATACAAGGGTCAATTAATATGCAAAGTTATTTGTTGTATATGATGCGGGAAAGCTTGTAGAGAATATGTGCTTTGTTTTTTTGACACAAAAAAGGCATGAATAATAAATCCTAAATCTTTTATTATCATATAATTTAAATGCTTTTGACATAGATGTTTTTATTTATAATTGAAAATTTAATTTAGCTTCAGATTTCCCAAGAGAATGTACATGATATTCAGACACTTGGAAAAAGACAAGTTATGTTTTAAAGTGATTGTAAAAGAGAAGCATAAGCAATTAAAATACCCAAAACTTTGTTAAATTGTTTATGATTCTTTTAGACCTCTAATTGATTGCTGGGTCTCATTTAATGGTGCAGCTTACTTATTAAGCAGAGGATTCCTTCTTTCATGTTGAATAAAGATTCTAAAATGATATAGCAAATATAATTTGACTACAATAGATTCAATTGCTCATATTGTACTTTTATTTTATTTAATTTAGCATCTTAATCCTGTTAGAGAGTTCTAATCAATGTTGTTTCCTTTTTATGTCATGAGCTTCTTTCACTTTATATTGAGGCCAGTAAAATCAGCATTAAGTCCTTCTGAATTGGAAACTATATTTTCTTACTCTCATTGATATTCTTTCCATAAATATCTGGTCTTTTGTTCTCAAATTGGACCGCAAAACAATCAGTGTGGCCAGCAGGTCGAGGAAGATGATTCTTCTTTCATGAGACCCCAGCTGGAGTGCTGCATCCAACTCTGGGCTCCTCAGCACAGGAGAGATGTGGGAGTGAGTTCACTAGGGAAAATTATTAGAGAGCTGGAGAACCTCTCCTCTGAAAAAAGGCTGAGCTGGGGTTGCTCATTTTGGAGAAGAGAAGGCTCTGTGGACACCATGCTGCAGGCCTTCAATATATATAGGGGACTTAAAAAAAATGGAAGCAGATTTTTTTTTTTTTTTTTGCAGGGAGAAAGATTTTAAATGGAAAGAGTGTAGGGTTTTATGAGGTACTTTTTAAATAAGATTTTTTATGATGAGGATGATGAGGCACTGAACTAAGTTGCATAGAGAAATGGTGCACACCCCATCCCTCAAAGTGTTCAAGGCCATGTTGAATGCATCTTTGAGCAACATGGTTTAGTGAAAGATATCTCTGCTCTTAGAACAGGGATTGGACTATATGGCCTTTGGAGTCCCTTTCCAACCCAAACCATTCTATGATTCAATAATCCAGTTCATTATTTCCTTGGGATTGTGCATGAAATGGCACAGGAACTCTTTTCACCTTCACCTAATTAGTGAATTATAAACTAATATAAAGCTGATGTCATCTTCCACTTCTGTCTTGGTGACCTGCAGCAATCCTCAAAATGACATGTGTTGCAATTCTTATTAAGTAACTGTCTTTGTGGCATACTGCATTGTATGGCAATACTGAACAGCTGCAAAATGCCCAAGGGCAATTACACACTTAAGAATAAAATTCATAAAAGCTGCAAGTTACAAAGGCAAACTATTACAGAAAATTCTGTCATAAGTTTTTTGTTAAAGGCAGAGGAAGGATTTAGTTATGTTCATAATTCTTACCAATTTTCTCCATCTGCTGGACCAGCAATGTTAATATCTTTACCTTTATTTGATCTCCACATAGACAATTAAGGCACCTGTATAATTCATAATTCTTTTTCTAATCTTTTAATTATTGTTATGCTAACATCAAAGAGAGGAAAACTAAAAGTATTCTTTTGTTGATTTGTTGCTCTTGATTTTCATAATTCACAATAATTTACAATTTAAGAACTTATGAACTCCAGTTCTTTTTAGGTATTATTCACTCAACTTGCTTAATTTCTTTTCCATTTCATGTATTTCTAAGGCAGTTGTTAATAAAACATGGACACAGCCCTGATGAAATGTAATCAGCATTCACCACTTAGGATTGAAGATCTACTTAACTTACCTTAAAGAAAAGCATATTTTCCATCATAGTCTGAAGATATTCTGTTTCAATCTTTTCTTTTGAAGGTAGGATTTCATAGCAAGCCATTTTGAATATTTTCTGCTTTCAGATTCTCCTTGAATTTTGGTTTGAACCCCATTAACATAGTGTCTCTTAGGCAATATGGCCCATAGGCTGAAGAGCTGAGAAATAGTCCCATGTGTATTTATTGCTGAAACTAGTCAAGGATTTTGAATATTAATATCAAGATTATTAGTTATCACTGCAATCAAGTTAATCATCAGGAACTGAACAAAGCATTATTTTGAAATGTTTCCAAAAGTTGTTTCTGTTTAATCTGTTATTATGTGCAGTAATCCAAAGACTTTGCACAGTTCATACAAATGATAAACTAAAGATATGTATTTCAATACAGAGAGAAATAAGTTGTAAGCATTTTGAAGGAGAGGACTGGCAAGTGGTTAACCAGTGGATTACTTCTAGTCAAAACTGGTAAATTGTCTAAGATAATCCAGGAGAGCAAAGAAACCTTTGTTATTTTATTACTATTCTGTTCTAAAGAACATGACTATCCCAGAGCTTTTTATTAAATTGACAATCAGAGGAAGTAGATATTTGAAGAAAATGCTCTTTGATTACTGATACTCAGTCAATGTGTAACTATGAAAACTTCTATCTCAAAGATTCCTTCAATTCTTTCAAAGGTGCTTTTTTTTCAAAGATTTTTCAGTTTAAGCTTTGAAAGAGGAGAGTTTGGAAAGTTCATAGATCATACACTGAATGAAATAAACTGCAGAGTAGATGAAGAGTAATTTCAGTTACTTCCAAAACACTACAATGTACAAAATGAAAAAAACAACCCAACAAACAACTATATATAGAAAATAGAGATACCTAAGGAGGTTTTTGCAGGTCAAAACATTAGCCTGTTTTTCCAGGTACATCAGGTGGTCTATTAATTGCCCCAAGTTATAAATTGCTAATTATAGATTTTTTTTTTTAATTACAGGCAATAAGGGTTAACTGTCTAGATAAACTCATTAAGACAGGATAAATTGAGGTCTTCCTGAGAAAATTCAGTGAAGACTTAAGGACATTCAGGAAGATCCTGAAAAATTGTAAAGAGTTTTAGCAGACAAGAGTTGAGAAAAAAATGTTTAGAGTGGTGATATTTTTCAGAATATAGAAAATAACTGTGTCACACACTTGCTGGAGACAAGCAAGCTCTTAGACATTTAAACCAGAAAATATATTTAGTGCCTTCTCTTTTTGTGATAAATTTAAGATATGGCATTTTTTCATTCATAAAACTGACAATCTTCCTTATTTTCCTGTGATGAACCCATAACTGAATTGATATTGTCTGCCACGGTAAAAAATCTTAGGTGACACAAATATTTCACTAAATTTTATTTAACAGACATTAGTCTTTTTATGATGGTGCTAATGAGTCAAACAATGTTTCTTTTAATTGCCTGTGATGTCTGCATTAAATGTTTCTGAGAGAAAAAAATGCAATTTTTTTGTTTGATATCACTTAGAATAAGGTTGGACCAGAAATGGAGAACAACTCCCACCTGCTTGCTAAGGGCAGATATTTAGCAATCTAAATGGCTGCTAACAGTCATGCAGCTGATTGGGAAACAAATGACAGTCTAATCACACACTTGACTGCATACTGAACTTTTTTTCTGACAGACCATTCGTCTCTGAACCAGAACAAGGTGGCAAATGTACTACTGATGCCAATCTCCTAAATACATTTATATCTAATTTGCATCAAGAATATATTTCTGATTATGTCTTTAGTCCATCAACTGCAGTTGTACATTTTGGTGCTTGTCCACCTTAATTAAATTAGGATTCTTTTAAATGTGATAAAGTATCTTCCAATCTAACAACATACAGTTTCAACCTGGGAGTAGTACTATATGCAGTTCTTGAGTGTGTGCATAACAGTGCATAATAGTGTATTCCCTAAAATATCTGTGTATGTATACATGGTGTATTAATAACAAAACTTTTTTTTAGGGAGGGGAAATATTTTTAGGAGACAATTTCCCATTGCTAGAATCCAAAAAGACAAATTTAATGGCAATATTGAGCATAATAACAAATTAATAAATGTTAGCATCCACAGTATTGGATACTTTTGGAGCCATAAACCCTCTGCTAAAATTCACAATCCTTCTCCCTATTTTGAACCTCCAGACTGCCCAATAACAACTGACGTGAGTGAGATATGCCCTAAATTAAGCAGCGCCTTTGTCTCTTTAAAAACATTGTCTGCCTCATAATTTATTTCTTCTACTTAATGTATTTTATAACTAGCAAATGAGAATTTCCTGTAAAGTTTTTTACATACATTGTTTTAGAAATTTCCAGAAGTCCCCATTTCTGACAAGCCAACACTTATTCATGTCTTTTGTCCCTTTGCAAGACTATCTGTTCCACCCTACATCCTCCTGGGATACAGAAATCCTACCTCAAAGCATGCATACAGGGTGGATGCCAATTGGCATGTATATATATGTATATTCTCTATTCCAATATTATAGGCTTTTTTTCTTCTCCATCCCTCACTCCCTACCCCCTATCCTTCACTACCAACCCCCTCTACTACTGAGGGTGCAGCTGTTGTAGTCAGTGCTCTGTATTGGCCTCTGAACTTCTTTCCCAAGCAATCAAAGCTGATTTACAGTCTGTCATGGTGCATAAATAGTCAGAGGTGTATTATTTTGTACTGAGGTAACACTGAATTTTACCTACTAACCATCTTTAGATATGGCTATCCTAAACCAGGGTGTGGATTTGTTCTGCTGTTTAATTTTCATCGTTCTTTTCCATACAAGGCAGGGCTTATTATGTATTATGAACTGTCTAAGTTCCAGGTTGTCGTGGTTTGACACTGGCCAAGCACCAGGCACCCACAAAAGTTACTCATTCACCGTCACCTGCCGCAGCTGGGCAGAGGAGAGAAAAATTTATTGAAGGCTTCATGAGTTAAGGACTGAGAGAAGACACTCCAAGGGCAGAGCTTAGGGGTACAAAGAGAATTTATTACTAACAAAATCAGAGGAGGATAATGAGAAGTAAATAAACCCTTAAAACACTTCCCCGCCACCTCCCCAGCCCCTCCCTCCATCCTGCTGACAGCACAGGGAGACAGGGCATGGGGATTCTGCTCAGTTCTTCACCGAGATTTTCTTCCACTGCTCCAGGAGAGGAATCCTTCCCCTGTGAGGCTGTGGCATCCCTGCCACGTGAGACATTTCTCTGTGAACTGCCCTGGCGTGGGTCCACTCTCACAAGCAGCAGTCCTCCAAAACTGTGGAAATGTGAATTTACCCCAGGGGCAGATAATCCTCCCAAAACTGCTGTAGTGTGAGTCACTCTTCCACGAGGTGCAGCCCTCCAAGGACAGGCTGCTCCAGCCTGGAAGCAGAGTCCCCTCTTTCCACCAGATCTCCCACTGGATCACAGCCTCCTCCAGACATTCACTCACTCTGGCATAGGCACCTCCCCCAGAGGCTGTGGGTGGATCCCTGCATCCCCTGTGGATCTCCACAGGCTGTGGGTAGATCTCTGCATCCCCCTGGATCCCCATGGGCTGCACAGCTGCTTCATCATGGTCTCACCACAACCTGCAGAGGAATCTCAGCTCACTTAGCTGTTCCTAAGACTGTCAAAGGAAAAAAAAAATCTCTGTAAGTTACCAAACAAGAGGAGGCAACAAAAATTACCCAATTCCAGAATCCATTCCAGACTGAAGGGGGTTAACACATTAAAAGATTTAGAGGTTATTATGCAGGACAAGAGGAAAGTGCATTTTGGATTGAGTAAATCTTACTATGGAATGTTTAAGGGAAGGGACAAAGGTAGGGAAAAGGAAGGAACAAGGTGGACAAGGAAGAAACAAGTGTAGAAAAAGAGAGGGAAAAGAGGATTAAATGGTCCAGATGTGTATAAACTGGTTTTGGACAGTACACCTGAGTGAGAAACCTGCATCTGGTCAGTGCACTCACTCTGTCTCACCAAATTCTAGTCTTACCTTTCTTCTGTGTGGCTGCCCTCTCCATTCTGAGAGTGTGTCAACACATGTGGACCTTGACACAAAGAGTAAGAAAGAAGGTCTGAGCTCCAGTTGCTGGAGTAGGACCATGAAATACCCTTACAAGGAAGATCCAGGTATCAGGAACTGGAAGAGAGAGGTACTGGGGGCTAGGTGCTAGATGCACTGGGTATCAAAGACCAGCTGCCAAAGAAATGCATGTGTATCTTAGAGTGGACTTCATTCCTGACCACCTGGAGAGGAAAAGCAAGACTATAGCATCTACCTTTTTTCTGTTTATGTGGATGCCTGTAAAATGTTCTGTTCTCTCTTTCTGTCAGCTTTGTGGTTGGCTGTACTATTGCTCTGTGTGTGTGTTAGACTGGGTTCACTGTTGCTGCACCGTGGACTTGGGCACATGGAACTACAACATTTGGCCAAGGACCAGTGAAGCTCCATGTGCCCTCAGCCCCACAGCAGTTCGCAAGCACTAAGATTATCAACAGTGTTGTGTTAATAATTATTATACACACAATATAAGGCTCACTAAAAAAAAGTAAATTAAAGCATAAGCTGCTGTTTTGCAAGGCAAAATTCTTGCACAGTGTTATTTAAAATGTTAATATTAATATGTTAAAGAAAAGGAAGAAACGCTAAAAATCATAAAATGTTTTCAAATTACTGTGATGTTTCAGTATTAATTTGGTCAAATGGCAAAAATGGAAGTAACAGGTTACACTAACAGCATGGTTACCTGTGGAGATTGGAAGAGTATAGGAAGGAGATACTAAAGTGAGATTTATCCAGGGAATTGCAAAACAGTAAGACAGAGATAACAAAAAGAGAGAGATGTAAAAGGCAAGAGAGTCTACAAAGTTAGCTACGACAGTGAAAAACACTATAGCATACATATTCAAGAAGATGCAGCAGAGTATAAGACATGAGCCAAAAAAAGCCCATGGAACTTTGGGTTACAAATGAGGAGTAACAAAACAGCTGAAGCACCACAAAGAAGAGAGGGTTCCTCCCTGTACTGAGCAAAACATCCAATGTAAAGATTAGGCAGCTCCATATACAAAATACTCCCTAGAGATTGAATTAAATACAGAGGGTACAAATAAAAAATTGACAATATTTCCATATATGAAATATATGGAAATCTACAATATAAGCATATATGATATTTCATCACTTATTCAGAACAGTATTTTTTCCATAACTGTATTGTCAAATATCTATTTCCCATATACCTTGTTATTCCCAAGACAGTGTTTTCATCCCACATGAGGAAAGAAAGGGATTATTACAAAGTTAAATAATTTTGACTGCAAAATGTATGGTCTTGCTTAGAGGTCACTCTAGACATAAAAAGTTAGTTTTCCTGTCTCATCATATTTCTAAGTGACTCTGGTAAAAATATGTATTTTCTATTATTATGATTTCTGTTTTCTACTATATGGGCAGGGATTTTTCAGTATACATAAAGGATAAAAATGATAGGAAGTGTCATAAGAAATTCCCTTAGATAATGTGTAGAGAATGTGGATGACACATCCCTGGGAGAGCTCAAGGCCAGGTGGGATCAGGCTGTGGGTACTCTGGTGTAGTGGAAGATGTCCCTGCCCACAAAAGGGATTTTGAATTAGATGATCTTTAAACTCTCTTTAAATCCAAGCCATTCTGTGATTCTATGACAAGAAAGAGGAAACAATAACATGGGGAATTGTGATGTTTGCAGGGAGTGTCAATGGGACTATGCAAAACTTAGGAGGGAGCATGTGGGGGAAGGGGATGGGGAAGGACAAAGGGATATGGGACAGACAGGGCTGTGTAAGAGGGCCTGGCTGTGTGCAGACTCTGGCCATCCAGCAGGCTTGTCTGACCCAGCCCTGAGCCTCACATTCCCAGGCTGGTCTATCTTCTTCAATCCTATGGTACCTCTCTGTGCTTCACCCTAGTCAGTATTGCTTGCCAGTGCTGTAGGGATGAGAGGCCAGCTGCTGGGCAAAGTGTCATTTGTGGATTTGTGGTCAGAGACCAGCATCAGTTGAGGGTGAAAGCTCCCCAAGCAAGTGGCATTAACAGCCTGCACTGAGCAGGGGGAGCGAGGGTCTCCGCAGCGGCAGCTGGAGCAGGGCAGCACACACAGCCTGAGACACTGCCTGCTGCTGGTCCTGCTGTGGTGGGGGTGCCTGTGTCATCTCAGGAACAGCTGGGTGAGGGTGTCCCTATGTGTTGGTTGCAGCAAAGTCCATGCTAGATCTGCTGATGAGAGGAGGTGCCAGATCTGGGTGTGAGCACCAGGCAGGCAGAGAATGAGCCACTCGCAGAATCCTTCAGAAGAAAACGTGATGGTAGCTGTTTCCTTGTTATTAGTTGTATCTGTTTTCATTACCTTTGAAAATTATCATTTGAAGGAGTAGGAGTAAAAAACTTAGTCTATATAAAACATTAATTCTATCACTTTAGGGGAATTCATTCATCCCTTTGTTTTTCTTTAACTTACTTATTATATGATTTGTTAGGTTATATTCCAAATACTTCTAACACCAGTTGATTTCAAGGACCCAAATGCATTATTAATTTTGGTTTTCCATTTCCTCAGGTAATTTTAGATATTTCAAAGTCAGTAACCATCTTATTTTATTCCCAATGTCCCATCAGCTAGAATATTTTTCTACCATTATTTTGCTCAAATACTAGCATTTTACAGAGGAATTAATTTAAATTTCCAGGGAAAAAAAAATCAAAACGAGAGCCCAAAGACCATTCAAGTTTATTTTAAAACAACTAGTAGAAATTTGCTCCATTTGCCAAGTGTTGGCAGCAATTACATCATAATCTTGCATTGTTTGAGTAAATCCCTTGAATTCTCTGACTGAGCCTTTGCTCACATGAATCTATTCAATAGCTGAAGTACTGAGAATTATAGTTTAGTAGATTGTTAGAAACATCCCCATTTCAAGTATGAATAAATAAAACTTTGATGTGATGAATTTATTTCTTTCTGAAGTTTTCACGTTTCAGTAAAGAAACATGTCCAAAGCCATATCTCTTTTCTACCTGGCACAGATTCCAAAACCAGAACTCCACACAGGCAATTCCTTCATATATTTCCTATTCTGACATTTTCTTCTACAAAGAGCTATAAGAGGAAACTAGAATATATATGTATTCCTGCATCAACAACTATTTTTGTTACTAGATCAAACAGACCTGAGTCCTTTTTGTCCAGCTCTTATTCCTCCTCAGTCTATTCTTTCTGCAAATGTTCACAGGTGTCTTGATCCCCACAACATGCACACATGTAAATAACTGTAAGTATATTAGTATAAGTAAAGATCCTGTGGTTACCTAAGATTTTCTTTGTCAATGTACTTACTGTTTTGGGGAAAAAAACAGAGGGCTTAGAATGCCAGATTTTGATCTGGAGGTGCATGAGATCTGACATACAGGCAAGATTGCTATTGAATAATTTTGACTAAAATAGGTTTCTGTCTTGTAGCTGGGTTAAAAATCCAGTGATTTATCTTTGCTTTCTGAATTTATCTCAGAAAAGAATCAAGATGAATACACAGATATCTTGAATTTGGAATAGGAGAGATGAACAAACTTATTTTAACAGACTTATATCTGTGTCAATAAAATTGTTAAATGCATCTGAAACAGTTTTGTAGTGAAGAACTATGAGAACTGGGTTTTTTAGCTACTGTAATTAGATTTCTAAAAAAATTACACAGTCGCCTTAGACTTACTTAAAAGCCAACATCATGAAATAAAAATTATTAAAGGAAAAATTCTCCAAGATTATATGCACATATTTTATGATGAGAAGAATAGATTCCTGAAAGTGGTAATTTTTTTCTACTAAGTATTAAGGCAGCCTACAATGATTAACATATATACAGCATGTTTAACCTCCCAGGTTAGGATTACATTTTCAAAGGAAATTATGAGCATTTTAGTCTTTAGTATATCATCCTAAACTATTTATTACAATTTCTGTATTGTCTAGTATTCACATTCTTTATTGACATGAGCTCTATTTTTCAAATGGTTTTCTTATTCAAAACTCGTAAATTTAGTAGCCGAAGCACACATTTTTTATTGTTTGAAAAAAACCTTAATAAAAAATATTCATCAGACTTTCCTTCAGTAGACTTCTTTAAATAACATCTGTTCAGCCACCATCTCAAGGAATAAATTGCTCTTCTCCTTTTCATTCTCAAAAATAATTTCAATAAAACTACTTCATTTCTTGTGAACCTAGGGGTATGTAAAGCTCATAATATATTTACATTTCATTCCATTCATGTAATTAAAATGTTAGTAAAATCTCACTCAAAACAATCTGTCAGAAAAAGAAACACTGATTTAATTTTCATGGACCACTCTGTAAGCTGCTAAGCTTCCATTTGAAGAATAAAATAAAGAATATGCAATAGAAGGCAAAATATTTGTAGATTTATCTACCCACAAGAAACTAAACGACCTCCTGATGTGTATTTTATAAGCTTTCTTATGTGGCCTTTTGTTTTCCTTCCTTTATTATAATATCACATTTTTTAAGATACAATCAAATATGCTACTTAGTAACAATGCTATTGATAGCAGAAATACATAAAGAAATAAATATTGAGCTTGAGGCATTATGATTTCATGTGTCTCCTTTAACAAAAAAATATGGTGAAGAATTTACCAGGCTGCTCTTGGTTTCTTGGTTTTCCTGGCTGGTTGGCTGGTTTTGGAGTGTTGTAGTTTGATTGTTTGTTGTTTTTTGTTTTTGGTTTGGTTTGGGGTTTTTTTGTTTCTTTGTTTTGTTTTAGTTCTGGGCTTTTTGTTTTCTCATGGATTCAAAATTGTTCAACTGAAGTTCTTGAATTCCAGATGGAGGATTTTCATCTCCCAGAGGCTTTAAAGCTGACCACATGGCTAATTAAAAAAGGATAGGATGTTAAAAAAGAAACAGGGTTTGCTTTTAATAAGAAGTGTACTAGGCTAAACAGAGGACAATGATGTGGAAAAGAAAGAAATAAAAGAGACAAGGTCATCAGACACAGAGAGTGACTTTACAACACTCACTGCAGATTCCAGTCTTAAAGTGAGGAAAATGTCAAGTTAACATTGCAGCTTCATAAAAATAAACAATTCACTAAAGTAAAAAATGCAAAAAATTCTTAAACAAAGTAAGTCTATTTCTTTTTTTATGCAGTTTTATACTTCAGGGGTTTGGTCTCCATCTAGTCATGTCAAGAGTAAAGAATATTTAGATTTGGCTCCTAGTCTCAGGATGTACATCTTCCAGTTTGTTCTTTGAATAAACTCTCTTAAAACTGCAGGAGGAATACTGTAATCAGAAATACTTAAATGTGGGAAGTTATCCTCATCTTTGGGCTGAAGACCTCAGGATAGTTTGTATCTAGAAGTAGCACTAAATAAAGACTCTAGGTGTAGTGGCTAGTTTCTGCTCAGAACTGATATTGGGATTTTGTTTTGCTTAGCTTTTTCAGTCAGCATGTAGGATCAAGAAGTTTTAATCAAGAAAAGTAACTCAAAATGCATCCAGCAAAAGGCTGTGACAAACAGGGAATTCTTTATTGTTCTCAAAGAAGGAAAATTCAGGTAGCAATCCAGCTGCTTTATCTTCCAAGGAGAAGTAATATCCTTATTTATGTGTGACATATATGACATTTTTCTTTTCTGGGTGAAAAACTGTGTGGAAATGTTTTGGCTTCCTGGGTTCAGAGATGGGAATAACATCAGTGTTTGGATTATCTTTCAACATTTTTAGGGATCATACAAAGAAAAACAAGATAATTCTTTATAAGCAAAAAAAAATTCAGCACAAATTGGACTTTTAACCTAATTTCTGAAAGCAAGTCAGATTTCTGTCTGCTGATACCAGTGTTTGAGTAGTTAATCTCTGCAGCAATAAATCATAACTTAGACTATTTTAGACTATGTAAGAAGATGGTGATTTGACCCTGTAGTATACTTTTTAGTTGAACTTTACGATTCAATGCTCACTCATTTTCCATTGTAAACTTTGGGTACATAGAAGAAAACAAATTCTATCTTTGTAAAGACATATTATTCCTTCTGTGCAAATGTTACACAGTGCTCCTGCTATTCTTAGCTTTTTTTTCAGGGAGTTGTGGTAAGAACCAACAAAGTGTGGACTGCTCTGAGAGTGTGGACATGAAGACCTTTGCATCTCTAACTCTCTAGATATAAATCAAATGTCACTTCAGAAAAAAAAGATAGTTGATTTTTTTGTTCTGCATTGCCATTGTTTTCTTGCATTTATTCTTGCATTCTACAATTTTTTCTTCACCTTGAAAGTAGCAAAATAAAAAAGTCTTTTTCACCAATTACTATAATCAAAAATTTCCAAAAAAAAATACTAAGAGAGAATTTGTTTCATAGGCATACCAACCAAATTTGTAAGTTAATCCTGTACAATATTTGTTTTTTCTGTAAGTTTAGAAGGCAAAAATAACTTGATATATTTTAGAGCTTCTTGCAATTTGCATGCTGGGTCGAGCATCTCTATTTTTACTATTTTTTTAAGCTCTGCAAGAGTTCTCTCACACCCAGAAAAATTATCCTTAAAGGCATGACAAAGGGTTGGTTTCTTGATATCCACTTTTCCCTTTAAACATTTTTAAAGGATTTTTTATGACCTACCATCCCTATTCATAACTCATTTAGTATCTCTGTACAATAAAGTATTTAGCCCCCATCCAGTGCAAAATGGAAATGGAAACAAACCTTCATTTTCCCTGAAAGAAGAGGAAAACCCCCTCACAATCTGTTTTCCTAACCAGTGACTGAGGACTGAAATTCCTTAGCCAAGAATGACTGAACTCCATTTCACAGAATCATGTAGATTGGAAGGGACTGGTCACCAAGTGCTGTCCTTGATTGCTGGGATTGCCAGCCTTTGAAGATGACAGCTTTCCAGTGTCATTACCCAGAGCACTCAGCACTCTGAGTAGTCCACTCCATGTCCCATGAACTTTTATACAGCTTATGTCTTGTGATGTATGACTCGTAATTGCTTAAGTACTCCTTATCTGGCATTAAATTAACCCAATTTCCCCAGGTCAAATCTGTTTTGCCAGTGACAGTAACTGCTGGGTGATTTCCCTCTGTCCTCATCTCAAGCCAGCAGCCATTTGTTGTATTTTCTCTCCCCTGTTCAGCTGAAGAGGGCTGAAGGTGTCCAGCCAGGTCAGTCCATCACAGATTACATGTCCTTCAGCTTTACCTTCTCTATACTTGTCCCCACAAGGCCTTCTGGAGTTATGCGTTTCTTTCCTTCATCATTTTATATCATCTAGCAGCTACCCTTAAATTTTGTTCATTTAAGAACAAAAGGATAGGATAGGATTCCTCTGTAGAAAAGTGGTGAATTCTCTGACAAACTAACTACCCAGCTATTCCTCTATAAATACACAATGGAAAAGGTGGGAGGTTTTATTCTTGTGTTGGTGGGAGGGGGAAGGGGAGAGTTTAGTGGGATTGTTTGTTTGATTGTTTCCCCAGAACTAAACCCGTACTGGATTTTTGTTGTTTTTTTTAAATAATATTCATTCACTGTGTCTTCAAAACTGGTAATATCTTAATTTTTTTGAAGATTTTTTAAAAATCTAGCCTAAAATATGGACCTCAAATATGTTAGTCCTAAACCATTTAAATTTCTTTTTGAATTAATTTGTGCTTATACCTTTTTTTCCTCTTACCCTTGATTATTGCTCATAGATTTACTTAACTGGGCTTTGAAATAATTTACCTAGAAAGATGTCTTTTTTTCTTTTTCTTTATGTGGTTTATCAAAAACATGATTTAAGTTTCACTTGCTCAGATGATAGAAAGAAAGCCTTCCCATAAAAGAAGTGATTGTACAGTATTGCATTATTTTTCTTGGAAAAAGGAATGTCATGACTGTTTACAAGCACACCCCCAAGAAAAAGACTTTTACACCTCTCTTAAGGTGAGCAATACTGTGGATCTGCAAGGATTATTAATAAATTTACAACTGGCTTTAAATCTACGAAGTGCTTTATATATAGCTCATCGTCATTTTACCCATGGGAACAGGTTGATGATCGGGAGAGAATGGCTAACCATCCCAGAAAATATTAATTGGTGAAAAGGAAACCCTTATAGTCAAAATTCATGAAGCTACAATGTTCTGAAACTTATTTATTTTGTCTACTTTACATTTCCAAAACCTGTTCCTATTTAAAATCTAAAAAAATAAGCAAAACTTTGGGTGACAATGGTTTTCAAATAGTATTAATGAGTTTTTCAGTCTCGCAGCTATCAGATTGTCTTGGGTAAGCTGGACTGAAGCTGGGTGATATATGATACAAACTGATTGCAAGCTGGGAAATCACTGTCTGGAAAGAACCTGAATTCAAGAGACATTTTTATTTAGTAAAACACTGGGACCCATGCTTGAGAATTTATGCTGTGCTAAACTGAAATGGCCTCAGAATTTTCCCAGCGGTTACCCTAATCTATGTTCCAGTAAATTCCACTCTCCAAGGGCTAATAAACTGCAGCCTCCTGGTATTACTTATTATATTAATTTAAAGTGTCAAGGTATCTTGGTGTGAAGGACTCTATATCAAAAGATCATTAGTCTGCTTACATTCTGATAAAGTATTGGTGTGCAATTCTCTTGACTAATAACTCAATGTCTTCTGTGAAAAACCCTACATATTCTATGCAAGAAAGAAAAAAGAAAAAAAAAACCAGGCCATCCTCTAAAAATTAAAATTGCCAAATGTTACTGCCATCAACTTCTTGATTCTTATAAGCAAATTTTGTGGGTAGTTTTCCTAAAATACATATGTAAAAACAATAAAAATATGTGAACTATAACCTTCCAAAATTGTATCCTGAAAGACCCACTTTGTGGATATCAGTATGATGCTCTTCCTTTATGATTTCAAAACAGGACAGATTCAGACTTGAAATGCAGTGAAGATTTAAAAAATGACAGCTATTAACCACGGCAGGTATACATTGTCACTGGTGCATTATCAGATTGTGCACTGCAACCTCTATCAATGGTGAACTTAATATCATGAATAAATATTTTTTTCTGACATATTCTCACTGAAGGAAGATTTAATTCAGAAAAGTCTTTTTGCCTCTTATATAGATCAGATAATGACAGTAAACACAGGTAAACCACACATCAGCAGATAAGAAAATGACTCTAGTATCTCAGAACACAGTGCATATTCTGTTTTTAGACTCAATGAAAGGCTTATTTCAAAATTTATGTAGCAGATAGATACTGTTTAAAAATGTTTAGCTTGCAATTATCACACTGATTTACCTGATTCAAAAGATATGTGAATAAAACCAAAAAAAATCTCATTATTTGTAAAAATAAGTTCCCTATCTCTAAACTATTATAAAAGATCTGTGTGTTATGTATAGTGAAGATGGCTTTAAAGAAAAGAAAAGCAATGATAAAAAATGAGGTCAGTGCACCCCATCAAAGTGGTAATCTTCACATAATGACTACAGCAACACATCATTATAATTTTAGGCATCGAGCATTCAGAGTTCCCCATAGTCATTAGAAATTACAGTGTAATTGACTATTCCATATCTTTAGAAAGATATTAGTCTGACTCTTTAATAAAATCTGCATAAATTATATTGCAAGAATATCCTAAGCCACATGTTGTGCTTTTAAAAATTTAATAGTAATTTATATAATAAACCACATGACTATTAATTATTCTTGTAAGAAATTATCAGTACAGCAAAATGGTGTATTGTTCAAACTAGAAAAGAAGTAATTCTGTCTCTGGAAAGAATTACTGTCTGTGTTATTCAGGTGCTTGCTTTTCTGTTTTAAACATAAGCAATCAATGGGATTTGCCCTTTTTCAGAACCCCTTAAGAACTCATTTTATAAATGGCATCTGATAGAGGATGACATAAAAACCTATTACTTGCTACAGTTCACTTGCAGATATTCTTCTGCCAAGCCATAATTTAAGAGTAAAAAAAAGAAATTATATAGGAGGTTTCTGTAAGACACTAGTGGTAATAGCCAGCTCCACTTGTGCATTTAAAAAGCTTCTTTCTATCCATTTTCCATTTAAGTCATTGATGCATTTATATATATTTTTACTGTTTGTGATACTAAGAATAAACTTTCATGTGAGATGGACATGTGCATTAATGTCCCTAATCCCACATCAGCCTCACATCAGTGGCTGATATAAGGATATGTTACACTGTGTCTGGGGCTGATGCAGAATGAGAGGGAAGATTCAGTTCTGACTACAGCTCAGAAAAGTCACAGAGCAGTTGTTTTTCTGAGGTTTTTTTACATGACGTGTTCAACAGTTTTATGACTACTGCTTATGAATTTCGGAGCCGTATAATTATCTACAAGATCTGGCTTATGAGATAGTATAACTGAAAGGGAAATTGGACTTTGCAAATTATGAACATATATCATAAAACCTGGGGTTGTTCCAAAGCCTAATGTAACTGGTGGAAGATTTTCAGTTTATTACAATCAGTTTTGGATGAGACCTTCTCCTGTACTAATCGTTCAAGAAAGCAGTGGAATTCAGAAACTTCAGAATCTCTTCTAAATTAAAATAATTTTGGAAATATGTTCTGACATCTGTTGTCACAGACTAATCTCATTCTTCTTCTTTTCTGGTGCCTGAGAAGATTTCTACCTCCTTTTCATCTAAAAAAAATGTCAGCTTTGTTCTCTAAGAGTTTGGTCGTATTTCCTGCATTTCTGTTTTCTTACTCTCTTCACAGTAAGTTGGTGCCTCTCTGTCCACTATATACAGTACTAGCTAGGATTCAAAATAAAGGAGTCACATCTACCTTGGTGAGACCACGTGTGTTGGATTGACCCTGGCTAGATGTCAGGTGGTCACCAAAGCTACTATGTCTCTCTCCTCAGAGTGACAGGGGAGAGAAAATAAAATGAAAGGCTCATGGGTCAAGATAAGGACAGGAAGTCATCACTCACCAGTAACTGTCATAGGCAAAACAGACTCAGCTTTCGGAGATTAGTTTAATTTAGTATCACTCACATCAGAGTAGGGAAATGAATAATAAAGCCAAATCTTAAAAACACCTTCCCCCAACCCATCCATTCTTCTTGGACTTAACTTTGATGAAATCTCTAATTTCTTCCCACCAGCAGTGCAGGGGGACAGGAAATGGGGGTTGTGTTCAGTTAATCACAAGTTGTCTTTGCTGCTCCTTCTTCTTCAGGGGAAGTACTCCTCACACCCTTTCCCTGCTGTGGTGTGGGGTGCATCCCACATGAGGGAGTCCTCCAATAATTTCTCAAATGTCAGTACTTTCCAAGGTCTCCATTTGTCCACAAACTGGCCCAGCTTCTATCCCTTCCACAGGTTCACTAGTCCTTCTAGCAAACCAGCCCCAGTTCCTCTCTCCATAGGTACACCGGTCCTGCCAAGAGTCTGTTTCAGGGCAGAGTTGTATATGCAAATAAAATCAAATAGCTAAATAGTGTGTCATGGCATGGCATGGTGCTATTTGTACAAATTCTGACTGGCACTACTATCCTAAACTACTAGGAGGTTTTGGTAGCTCAGCTATCCAAATAGTTGTGCACAAGTCCAAATACTTGTCTCATGATCTAAAATCTTTACTTCAAATTGTTAAACACTATCTGCCTGCTTCTTAGAGAAAAATTCTGAAATTCTGAGTTAATCTCTTGGGAAAACCATCACCAGGTATCATTCCATGAGGAACAAGTTTAAAGCTTTCCAGACAAGAGGCCTTTAAAGTAACAAGGGCAGCAGAAACCATGTGATATTCAGAAACGTATTCCTTGTGGTTAGCAGAATAAATCTGTGACACATCCAACTTTTCCAAAAGATACCGTGAAGTTATATTTTAGAATAGGACATAGAAAATTCTGGTTGCTTGAAAATAAGTTAACAAGCTGTCTGGAGTGCCTACAACTAGTGAGTATCCACTGTTTTTTTCCAGGAAAGAAATAATACAAAGTAACTGTGAAGCTGTTTTTCTTCCTTCCCTCTTGTGCTATATGATTCCCAAGGAACATTCTGTTTATGTCAGAGAAAGTAAAGAGTACTGGGGAAGCTGGATAACAACCTCATTTAGATGACCAACATGAGGACATCAGTGTTTCTAAGAAGTCTATGGTAGTCAGGATCATGAAAAATTTACTTCATAGAATTGGTAAGGGCAGAGTTTTGTTAATGCATTGGATGAATGTCACATCTGATGACTTCTTCTGCAATGACAGTAGGGATGTGTTGCTTGCCCTTCAAGATAATTTCTTCTCCTTATAGTGAAGACTCTTCAGCCTCTGCTTTAACATAGTCTCTGCAGAAGAAGGCAGCAGGCAGTAGCAGGTTGTTTTGTAGCCAGGGCATCACTATCAGCTTGTAATCTTCACTGGAGTCTGAAATCAACAAGTGGAAGACAAATAATAAGAACATTTTATTCCAAAGAAGGAGACAGCAGTGATTGATTCTAGTGGTATGATAAGCCTTGAAATCTGTTGTTAGTGACAACACTACAGTACTTTTTGAGGAATACTGTTAATCAAAGAAGTTCTTTGCTTTCAAACAGTAGAGAATAAAAAAAAAGAAAAACTCATTCTTTCACTAGAGCTATTTTGCTTTTTACTGTTTAATGCCTGCATGTCTATTTAGTAATTCCCATGCTGAGCTATTGAAAGTATTTTTACTTTATGAATACAAAGTTACTTAAAATTCTCTATTGATTAATGATCTTGATATCCTCACAGACTTTCATTTTACAAAGTTGAAAAAATAAACTACAACATGTTAGTCAAAACAGTGTAAGTCCCAGATGATAGGATCATTGGAACATAATCTAAATTATACTTGCTTATTCTGTAGCAAAAGAAGCTCAAAACAGAAATAGAGACTGAACTTAAAAAAAAAAAAAAGGAAAAATGGATCTCACTAAACTTTTGAAGAGTAGGAATAAATACACTTCACTTGTTCAGTCATGTCTTAATGTTCCTTTTTATAAGATACTCAAATGCAATAGTTATGTTCACTCAAACAGAACTCACGTAGACAGATCTGAACTTTTCTTGAAGGGGAAATGATTGATGATGTATGCCACTACATGAAGGATGGGTAAGTCTCTGTGAATGTCGTTTAATTGACAGTGCTTGAACCTTGACTGATCTCAGAGGAAAAACAATGGATATATAATGTCACTTCATCACAAAAGAAGCTTTCAAGACACTTCAAAAATAATTTGTAACCATGTTTTGTCACATGAATTTTGGACACTACTTTACTATTATTTGTTTCTTGTATTCAAATTGAGATAATTTTAATTAAGCACTAATTAACCATTCATGTTTATTGCTCAGAAAACTAAACACTTTTGAGAACAAACATGATACTTTTTTACGCTTGGCAACCATCAGGACTCAATTGCTTTTTACAGTAAAGTCCTTTGATACAATTGTGGCAATATGAAAAGTGGATTAAAGTAAAAATTGCTTCAGTTTAGTTTTAGATAAATATATCACTTCACCAGTGGCACAAATGTTGCTGCAATCAAAAAAAAGGAAAAAAAATATTTTTTTAAGGTAACCTAAACTCGATTTTTGCAGTATTAATTTAGCTTCTAGTAAATTTCTTTCTAGCTACAGTTTTGGCTGTACAAAACTAGTTAGCATATCTTGGGACTTCTGACGAAGTCATACCTTAAGTTTATGCCCTCCACTCATGTTAAATTTCATTTGAATCAAATCCTAAGCTGTTTTGATTTCTCTTATAACCTTTGCAAGGTCTGTTTGATTTTTCTTTGGTCCATGCAGTGGACTCCAGCTGTCAGAAGCTCATCTATGACCAAGCCAGCTGACTGTGAACCAGAAGATGGTGTAGATGACTTACTGGCAGAGGAAGCAATCTCCTCAAAGTCGTTGAGCTTTATCATCTCATTCACCATCCAGACTCTCAGCTGCATGTGCAAACATGGGATGTACAATGCCAGATAATGCTCTGTATGCTAAAGCAATATGCACTTCTGAATCAGTAAAATGCTATGTTTAACACAGTCACTGCACTTAAAAGCTCATCCAAAGAGCAAAATTTCGTTTAGTCATATTATTATTATTATTTCTAATTTTAATGGTTGGGATTTTTACTTTAGCCAGTCATGGTTAATTTTGATGAGGAAATGATTAGCATTTTGTCAAAAAGTATTTTTTATTGCCTTACTTTGTAATTCTTTGCACCAATAGACATTGATCTCCATTTATTTCAGATATCTAGTAGACTTTTTTATTGAATAAGAACTTTGGCTTCATTTTTAAATGATGTGTTCAGAAGATTTTAATCTTTTGATATCACTAAAATGTAATTTGCAGGCAGAAGTACTTCAACTTACATTAATTTACATTTTTTTAAGCTGTATATCTAGATCCCCACATCTCTCCTCCTCATCTAATCTCTGGCAGAGTTTTGGCTTATGACAATGAGTTCTGTCCCAGAGGGTACCTAGAAGAGGTGGTATTATAGACCAAATATTATTCTTAATAGGTAGCATGGATGACAGGACCTTTTTTTTTTTCCCCACATTAGGAAGAATGATGAGAGGGAGAATGAAGTGTGTTTTATGAAAACAGGTGACTGACTAATTTCTAGTAATGTAGATATAACCTACAGGAGAAATTAGGACATTTAACATTGGTGAATTTGGATAAAATATCCTTAAACTGATTTTGACCATGAAACAAGATAGTGACAGGTTTCACAGTGTGTGAGAATGGTTTGGGATTTTTTGGTTTGTTTTATGCTTGTTTTTTCTCTCTCTTTTTTTTTTCTTCCTTGCCAGACCTATGAATTCAAACTGAGGCTAGAAAATTGGTCTATTTTGTCTCCTTTTTCCTGAACTCTCATCTGTAATAAGGATTTTTGAACCACAATCAAATATAATATCAACAAAAATAACATGTATATGAAATGAAGTGAAATCCAATGTCTTCTGTAGCTGAATTAGTACTTTACTGTTAGCTGTTGTAAAAGCCTACTTTAGACATGAGTAGTCATGATTTATCCAAAGAATAGCTGATATGTTAAATAACAAGCTCCACATTGACAGCCACTTTTCTGACTATAACCACAGTTTCAACAGTCCATTCCAACACTTCTGAAAAAATTCACCTAGCAGATTGAGTTTTATAAGGCAAGAACATTCATTTTTATTCTGAAAATATCACTTGCAGTGCCACCTGCATTCATATTAAAGTGGTAACAGAACTCTACCTCTGATACCTTTTACTTCTATTTCATAGTACATAAAATATCTCAAAGGCAGCAAAGATTCTGTCAGATTCTCAGACATAAGTGTAGGTCACTGTCCTGGGGTGATGTTACGATGTATCCCCAATTGTCTGTTGGGTTTATGTTGGATATGACACTCTGTACATTTAATTTGGATCTGAGAGTAAAAACGGGGGGAGAAGTGCACAGGTTGTTTTCAGAAACCTGTCTCTGCTGGACTGGCCTTGAAAGAGTGGGAGTCACAGGCACACAGACGTGAGGCGGAGAGGTTTTTTTTCCTCTCTCTTTTTGCTTTCCTTTTTAGTTAGTTAGTGTAGCTTAGCTGAGGCTGAGAGGCTTCGGTTTTCTTTTTTTCCTCTTTAATTTCCCTTTTTTTTCCTTTTTTTTGCCTTTTTTGGTGAGGGAGGGAGGACTCCCTAGGAGGTTTCCTCCCAAATTTGCCCTAAACCACTACAGTCACCAAAAAAAAATCAACATATTTATTAATACCCTTATGAAAAAGACACAGTTTTTACCTTTGTATTTTCCTATCCCAGCCAAAGTCCTTGGATAGAGCTTGTACCTGAGACTAAAGCAGGTGAGCAGCTACTCTGGGTAACCCAGAAAGCATCATGAGCAAGACATCAGGTGGCTAACTAACTTAGAGAACTTTTAGTTTATGATGCCTTTCCTGTTTATTATGTGACAGAAGATAGCACCTGACATAGACCATTTTCCCCAATATGAATGATCCTACAAGTGACACAGTTTTGGCATTCTTAATGTACTAAACCAGATTTAGAGCAAAGAGAATGAAAGTGAAGCACCATACATAATTCGAGGCAGGGTGCATGGTGGTGGTGACAGTTGGATCGTTCAATAGAAATTCCTGTACCTGAGGAACAGCCAGGAGCACAGTTTCTCCACTGTGCCCTACATTCTGTGCAACCTATTTCTTCAGCTTGAATATGCACTGAGGGTTAGAAGAGTGCTGTTTAAAACTCATCATATACTGAGAAGTTTTCCATGCTCTCAGCTTTCTAAAACACTGCAGGTTGCAAAGAAAATAATTCAGTCCCTTAAGTGGTTTTCTGCCTCATTTTATGCAGAGCATTGTTAGAATGCTCACCTGAAAAATAGGTGCTTTTTTAAAGTTGCTTGCTGTATGAGTACTGATACATAGCATTGAAGGGCTACTTTTTTGGAACACCAACCCCAAATTTGATAGAAGTTTGTAATGCTAATCTTAACATCTTTCAATTCATGATGCACAAATTTGTCCTGTTTTTATCTCAAGTGCAAGGAAGATTTTTAAATCCAAACTTTGCATTTAGGATTTATTAGCATGATTCAAAAATGTAGAGCCGGATTTTAACTAGAGATGAAATTGAAAAAAAAGTCTAGATCAAATTCTTCTGTGGGTTTCAACATAAGATTTTTTTAAACCTAGGGAAAATATATTAATCAGACCTTTAGAAGTGTCCATTTTGAGAACACAAACAAAAAATCAACAGGAAGACATTGCAAAAATCTATGCTATCCATTTCCCTTTTATCTGGCTAATTTCTGGGAATATTTGTCTTTATCTTTTTGAATATTTTACATGAGAACAACTTAGCACTATAAACATTGGCAAGTTCTGAATCAGGGTGTTTAAGGGCAATCTTTTAAAAATTATATTTTAAAGACATTCACATCACAACCAGTTTTGCTGCTCAGCAACCTAAGAAAGTAAAATAACCCAAAAAGGACTAAAACTTCAAATTCTGTTTCAATATGGCATGCCTTTCTATCGTAACTAAATAATCAAGTTAACAAAGTAGTAAGAAGCTGCTATCTTAATTACAGCTTTCATTTTATCTTAATTTGGGAATGTAAGGATGTTACACTTCTGTTATTCTATCTGATACCTTGACAAAGCTCTGATTAAACTATGTTTCTCTAAGCAGATTATACAGCAACTCAAATAGCACATTAGGAATTCATATTTTCTAAATGCATGTAGACAAACTCCCACATGTACAGAAAAGCAGCGTAAAGCCATGTCCTACTTAAATCTCCTTCTACTTTAATATATTTGCCTAGGACTATATAATTATGCAGTTGTTAAATCTCAGTAATATCAAAATGAATTTATGAATATATATTTTCTCATTGTTGTAGTCAATGACTTAACTATTCCCAGATAAATCTATTGTCTTTCTCTATCCTATCTGAATATCAGTATTTTAAGAGCATTTTTCCCTGACTGTAGGACTATATCTGGTATATAGCAACACCTGGAAGATTAAAAAAAAGGCCTTTAAATGCTTCAGGATTTATTTGTTCTTATGGTTTCCAAGCTAACTTGTCCTTTGATTTTGTCTCTCTACAAAGTTTTCTGAGTTCCTATGAGTAGAAGATTAACATCTGTGTATTTTTAATACTACACCATACTGTCACAGAATCGTAGACTGGTTTATGTAGTGAAGGACCTTCAAAAATAATCTAGTCCAAACTCCATGTTATGGATAAGGAACATCTTTCAATAGATTACATTGCTTAAGGCCTTGTCCAACATGATTTTGGACACTTATAGGGATGAGGCATCCAAATCTTATCAGGGCAACCTGTTTCAGTGTCTCCCAACAGTCATTGTAAAAAATTTTGTCCTTACATCCAATATAAATCTTATTTCAGTTTTAACCAATGACTCTTGTTCTGTAGCTACAGGCTCTGGTAAAAATGCTTTCTCTATATTACTCATAACTTATATTTAAGTATTAAAAGGATGCAGTAGAGTCTCCTCTTTTTCTGGATGAACAGCCCTAAGTCTCTGAGCCTGTCCATAGGAGATGTGTTCCAGCCCTCTGATGATTTTTGTGTCCTGCCTCTGGATTTGCTCCAACACATTCATATGTCTTTTCTTGCTGAAGATCCCAGAGCTGGACACAGGGCTGCAGGCAAGGTCTCATAAGAGCAGGAGCATAAAGAAGGAGAATCACTGCTCTTGACCTGCTGACTATATTTTTTTTTATCCAGCCCAGCATATGATTCCTAGCCTTCAAGCACACATTGCTGGATCACATCCAATTTTTTCATCCACAGGGGTGGTGGACATCAAGTCCTTCTCTGAACTGGTCTCAATCCATTCCTCTGCTAGTATGTACTGATAGAGTTTGACATGACTCAGGAACAGGAGCTTGCATTGGTCTTGTTGATATTCATGAGATTCATACAGTCCCACTCCTCAAGCCTACTAAGGTCCATCTGGATGGTGTCCCTTCCCTCTAATATATCAGCTGTACCATCATCTTGCTGTTATGCAAAAACTTGATGAAAGTGCACTCAATTGGTCTGTGCTGTCAATGAAGATGTAAAATAGCTCTGGTAGCCACATGGACTCTTCAGGAACACCACTGGTTACTGGTTTCCACTTGAGCATTGAGTCATTGACTGTAAATCTTTGAATGTGACCATCCAGTCAGTTCCTTATCCATCTGACAGTATATCCATCAAACTCACAAGCTCTCCAATTTAGCATCAAGAATATGATGGGAGACCATGCCAAAGGCCTTAAAAAGGGACTAGGTAAATAAAATCAGTTGATATTTCCTTCTCTACTGATGCAGTCACATCACCCTAAGAAGTCCACCAGATTAGCTCAGCAGTACAACTCTAGATTTGCCTTTGGTGAACCCATGTTACTATCTCTACTCACCTCTGTGTCTTCCATATACCTCAATATGACTTCCATGAGGATCTGTATCAGAAGAGAAAGATGTTATTTGTGAGATTCTAGAATTAGAGAAGGCTAGGTAGGGAAGGAGACAAATAAAGTAATGGTAATTTTTTCTTAAGGTATATGGTGATTATAGACAGCACTGGCCATTTAACTAGTGTTTTCGTTTAAAATCCAGCTAGAAAATTAAACCCACTTAAGCCACTCCCTTTTCCCCTCCCCAGCCCTTCCAAGGATGAAGGAACACTAGGAAACATTTATAAGTTGGAATCACAATTTACTGAAAAATCCCAATAGCCTCAACAATATTAGCAAAAGAGTATACAAAAGAGGGATGTTTACCCACAAAAGAATATTCACTACCAAACAACAAAAACACTTCCTAAAGACAGTATCCAGCATGGTTTCCCAGACAAAGGCAAAATGGCAACTGGCCCTGAGCTACAGCCACATGGTATTCAGGAAAATTAAAACAATACATTGGGAGGCTCTCATGGCTTAACTTCCTGAACCCCCAGCCTGAAAACAACAGAAAGCAGGGACAAAACATAACCAGGAGAGCTAGTTCATCTAAATGAAGAGCTGAGTTGCTGAAATGGTGACTCTGTGTGACTCAGGCCCTGCTGTGGGGGCTCTCTCCCCAGGGATGGAGGCAGTGGGGCAAGAGCAATGGTGGTCCCAAATCCCACACCCTCTCCAGAGAAAGCCCAGCAAACAAACACACACACACAAAACAAACAAAACAAAACACACACACACACAAAAAAAAGTAAAGTTGTGGTTTCTGGACTTGGCTTTTTAAACCACCACTACAACTGGTGTAGGTGGTATTGAACAGATAGTCTAAAAGCTCTACCCCCTGTCTCTGTACCCAGGGCAACTAGCAAAGAATAATGAATTTGATTTACTCATGTAATAGTAGCCAGAGAGATAATTAAGACAGAACTCCATTCCAACATGCACATGCAAGCATCCCTGAATATTGAGAGCAGAGAATGTGTGGCCAAGTTTATGTCACAGAGAAAGGGTGGCTGCAATAGTGAGCCAAGAAAATTTCTTTAGATTTACTTTAGTTCCAACAGGAATACTGGAATGGTTACCAATTGATTTATATGAATAGCAATACAACCACTGAAAGCCAGCATGGATTTATTAGGGACTCTAAAAAATCAGTAGATCTAGAATTCGTCTGGTAAAACCCAGATGATTCTAGGCTGCTTACCCAGTCAATAAAGAAAACTAAGAACTTGGAGGGCAAAGGGTCCAGTTCTGTGTGCCAAACTTCACAAAAGATAAAGATGGTGCTGATTTGTTCTTTAGAGTACAACTAGGATAATGATCATAGGTTTATAATATCAGCCTATGAGAAGAAAATGAAATAATTATGTCTCTTTAGTTTACAGATGGACATAAAAGGAAAGAAAAAAAATGAGATGACTATGTAAACATGTAAAAGCTGTTATCTGTCATAAGCAAAGATAAAGAGAACAAAGATCAAGAGGTTTAATTTAAAGTCAGGGAGATTTATTTAATTTGAGAAGAGCAGTGGATTATTAAAGTGGATTGTTTGAGAAAAGGTCCTCATCATTTATGAAGAGGCTACATAAACTTCTGTCATGTAACACATAGATATGTAAGTCATGTCCAGAAGCAGAAGACCAAAGTGGGTGATCTGATGTGAGCTCTAGTACTCTATGTTTCTGTTTCTCTATTACCTAATGATGAAGCCAATTGTTCTGATAAAATGAAATATTAAGTTATATATATTCCAATCCATATTGAATTCGGCATGTATATCTATAGAATGCTTTCAGTAGTGGCCCAGAGAGCTATTTATTAAGCTATATATTAAGTAAAATAAGCTACAGCCTCTGTCAAACTGAACTGAATCTCCACTTCCCAGCACTAATCTGATTTGGAAGTCTATTGTCATCATTTTTTATCTCCTCCATCTCTATTTTTATTCTATGAATTAAACCTTTGGTGTAAGAAAACATTCCTGATTAAATTTCTGCAAGAGAAGTTTTGATTTAGACTGATCCCTACTTCCTTTCTTAAAAATTTTACATTGGAAAGTTCCTAGCCATTTCTGTCTACAGGCTAATGTAATCAGGTTCTGCTGTTTGAGTTTTGTAAGAACATTTTTTGTTGTGCACTTTCCTGAAGGAAAAATTATATAGAAGAGGAAAGAAAATATCCTGCTTATACTAAATGTCTATAAAATAGACATCTTTAAAGATCTCTGAATTATTTAATAAATGTGGCTCTACTCTTTAAATTATTAATGCATTTCTTAAGCCCTATACTTTGTGTTCAATAAGGCTAATCACACCTGTAATGTTACAACTGTGTAAAATTTCCTAGAACTGAGATCTACCTGAACAATTTTGTGTCTAGAGGTAAAACACTGACATTTACTTAATATTCCTTACTTACATGCCACTATTTCAGTGGAGACCTTGGATTTCTTACCAATGTGCCTCCCAGACACCTTTAAGTCTATTTGGACAGCAAAAGATAGACTTACTTGTAGACCACAGATATCTCACTTTTTTTTTTTTTTCCCCAGCATTTTCTTCCCTTTTATGAAATTTGCCACATAATTTAACAGATGGAATGCTAATATTTAAGCTCATAATATGCTTATGACATTGTAAAGGTTAAAAAGGCAAATACTCATTCTTGAAATTGGTTGAAGGAAAATATATAATTAAATAGTCTGCATGAGCTAAGACATTTCCATGATGAAGGGCAAGAAGTATTAGGCTTCTGCCCTGAATTACCTGTAAAGAAAATGATTTTTCATGTAGCTTTCATATCTGTTAGTAAAAAAAAAAAAAACAAAAAAAAACCAAAAAGAAACCAAAACAAACCACACAAACAAAACCTATCAAGGTCTTTTAATCTGAAAATCTGGTTTGGAATATTTCTTAAGTAACAACATTTATTTCTGATCTGTGAAATAAAACTTAACAGTTTTTTTGATCAAAACTTGTTATAATTTTATAGGCAAATGCCAGAATTTGCAGTCACCACAAGACTGTAAATTAAATGATAGTTGCAATATTATTTCACTTTAAAAACTGCTTACTTTGTCTGCTCTGATTCTTATGCATATATTCTATCTCTTCCAAATTAGGGCAACTAGCTCCTCTTTCCCTGGGGATGTCTTTAGTATAATTTAAAAGTTTCCCTTTACAATACTTGGAAGGTGATAACAACCTATTATTTTCATCCAAACCAAATGTTTCTACCTAAGTTGCACTATTAGGAGAAAAAAAACCCACGCCTTACACACTTAGTTCTTTGATATTGGAATGACAAAGTGTAGAACCATAAGGGCTTGTAAAATTTTAGGATGCCTAGAGACCTTTACGTTTTCAGCAACAACCTACAAAAAGTTTTCTTTTTTTTAAGGCAAAAGTTATTAAACTTTCAGACAATAAATAGTATTACTTTCATTTTCTCTATATGAAATAAGTTTAGCCATTAATAAGACATTCCTGAAAAGAAAAGATCTTCAGAATGATGAAGTCTTTACATTTTAACTAATATGAGTTTCCTTTGAAGGAAAAAAAGTAAAAAAAAGGTAGTTTTTTTAATGATTAAAAATCTTGATCAATAGCAGCATCCAGGTAAGATAATTGCAATTTATATTTACAATTTTAATAATTCAATATGTAAATTAATTTATCTCTTCAATTAACAAGGTAATACAGTTCAGAAACTGGTATTGCATTTACATCTCATTATTTTGAAGATTATATATTATTTTAGGACACTCATGTTAAGGTAAAAATCATAAATTATTCAGGATAATCTAACAACATACATAGAACCAACTTAGTTTTCTTTTTTCAAGTCTAGTAATAATTGACTTGTACTTCAAAAAACCCCCAAACAGATATATCTACTATTCATCATAATTTCTTGACAGATGTTCTGATTTTATCAGCAAAACAGGTAACACAAGTCGAAGTTTTCACCTTGTAATTTCAGAAAGTTTTTCTATTTCATTCAAACTGAATTTTGACCATCATCGGCTTCTCAGAGGAAGTGGGGGGGAGTGAGGAGAAAGTAGTTAAACAACCTTACATTCAGCTGACAACATAAATTCATCAAGCTTTTATTCCAAATATTGCAAGTTATCAAGCACCTAAACACAGTAAGACCATGGTAGGAGCAAGCTAATTAATATACTTTTCCCCTCTCAAAGATATCACAGTGTTGTATGTTAAGAAGCTTGTAAAATAAAAGCCAATCTCAAATATCCACTGAAGAGAAATGTACCATTTAGCCAAAATGGATGTGACCAGGCTTTTCACCAACAAAATCCATTCTCTGATTCACCTTTCTGAAACAGGGAAGTCTTTCTAATAATCCTACTTTGAACTTTAAGAATCACGGGCAGACAAAGTTCAAATCGTCCCAACTTATTTCAGGACTCTCTGTTCTATAAAGGAAATAAATCAGAATCTGCCATGGAATTTCACTTCCAATACTGTAAATTTAGTGTTTTACTTTTGTTTCTAAGAAGGACAGATATTCCTTCCTTATTGTTATTATTCTATGAATGCTTCAACTTTTCCAATGAAGAAATTTTTTGTTGTATTTTAATACCCTTTTTCTTGTGTATCTCATTAGCTTTTATTTTATTTTATTTTATTTTATTTTATTTTATTTTATTTTATTTTTTTATTTTATTTTATTTTATTTTATTTTATTTTATTTTATTTTATTTTATTTTATTTTACTTTGTTTTGTTTTGTTTTGTTTTGTTTTTACATCTAGGAGGCACATCTTTAGGTCTGTCACGACCCTAAAGGCTAGAGAGCCAGAGGTGGCACTGTCTCACCTCTTGCTGGTGAATATTTTAACTGTTGCTGGATTTTTTTTTTTCCTTTCCAGAAGAAAAGTAGCATATCCTTTCCAAGCAACCTTGAAATAATGTGAACACATTATTCAAAGCTTTGTTTTTCTACAGGTACTAAATGCATCATTTTGGAAATTACCTAGCTGCCTAATAAAAAATGCTTAATTTTAATGGCTACCTATCTGTAGGTATCATAAAGTCTATGGTAAAACACACAGAGCCCATGACAGGTCTAAACTATCAGTAATTGCTACAAATGAATATGTTCTATTTTAAGGGTAAGGAATTTTATTAAATAGGGCTTAGATAAGCCTCAGCAAATTATTTATTGGGCAATAATCCTTAAAACGAATTTACTTTTGCTGCTGGTTGACCAGTTATAGCTGTTTAACAAACCATTCATAATAAAATAAGTACAAGCATAAATGCTGCATAAACATCAACCAAGCCATTTTAAATTAACATAATCATCTGTTTAGAATACTTAGTTTGATTCAGTGATTATAGCAGTCCTTTACAAGAAAAGGAAGCCAGCCAGTGTTACTCTGGTTTTATTTTGTATATATGTATCTAAACATAGCAAGTTTATTTTAGAACAATTTGGTTGCAATTTAAAGGAGGTATATAGACATTTTGGTTATTATCTCCAGAAATATAGCAATATAAAAGTATAAAAATACCACTTAAGAAAGAGAAAGAGAGGGTAAAAGTAGATGCCAGAAAGATATCACCATCCATGATATCTCAACAGTGATAAGACTTGAGAATTTTGGTGTCCACTGGTTGAAGTGATGGTCTCTGTCTTGATCCTTCAGGAGAAAGCCCATGAAACACAGTGTTCAATGGGTTAATTTCTGTTCAGGTTCAAGTGGGAATGCCCAGACACCTCCCCTGGAGGGGGGTTTTACATGCCTGATGCAATACTGTGGGTCATGTAGTCTTCTGGTGGAAAGCCCCAGAAATGAGTCTGTGATTGTTTTGAGGGTCTTTGATGGTTTCTAACTCCTTCTAAGACATGATGGCTGTATGCTCTGATTAACTGAGCCAGTTAGGCCTTACAAGGAGGGATGGTATCTTCAGGCTTACGTGATACCTCCTTGGGGACATGATAAAAAGCATTATCCCACCTCACAGCAGCTGCTTCTTACCAACCTTTTTTCTTATCTGGCTCAAGAGACAGCTTGTTGCTAAACAAAGGTCAGTTTGTTGTGGTTGTACTCCAGTGATGGGTGCACATCCCTTGTGTTATGCAGATCGGAAGTTTTGCCACCACACACCCTTTGGTTGTAGGGTGCAAACCTCACCTCAGCAGAATACCTCCTGCTTTTAAAACAGCAGATTATGTGATTCATTAACTGTAACATTTCAGTCTCTCACACACTATCACCCCCAACACTCATGTCCTTTCCTGTTGTATTAAATATTGCATAGCCCTGCCATTGTTCTTATGATTTATGACATTGAAATTCAAAAGAGCTTCAAAGTACCTTTAGTTCTGTATCAAATCATAGGTCATGATAGAATCTCTAAATTTTTCAGGTTGGAAAAGATCTTTAAATCATCAAGTCCAACCATTAACACAGCACAGCCAAGTCCAGCACTAAACCATGTACCTAAGTGCCACATTTATAGAGATTTTAAATTCCTTCAGGGACGGTGACTCAACCAGTTCTCTGGGAAGCCTGCTCCAATGTTTGACAACTCTTTCCATGAAGAAAATTTCCTCATATCCAATCTGAACCTCATTGGGTGTAGCTTGAGGCCATTTCCTCTCATCCTGTGTCACTTGAGGCATGTCAGAAGGGCCTGACCCTCACCTTGCTATAATAATTTCAGGCAGATGTAGACAGCAATAAAGTTTCCCCTGGGCCTTCTTTTCTCCAGGCTAAACAATCCCATCTCCCTCAGTCACTCCTCATAAGACTTGTGCTCCAGACCCTTCTCCACCTTCCTTGCCCTTGTCCTGAGGAGCCCAGATCTGGACACAGATAGGGCCTCCAGATATGGCTTCACCAGGGCTGAGCAGAGTGAGAGATCACCTCCCCTGACCAGTTGGCCATAATCTTTCTGATGCATCCCAGGATACTACTTGTCCTTCTGGCCAAAAGGGCACACTGCAGGCCCATAGTCAGCTTGTCATCTACCAAGACTCCCACGTCCTTCTCTGCAGAGCTGCTCTCCAGTAGGTCAGCCCCCAAGCTGTACTGCTACTTGGGGTTATTCCTCCCCAGGCTGCAGTATGTCTTTCAGTGGTTTGTTTGCATACACTTATGTTTTAAAAAAGCAATTATATCCTTACATAAGTATAGCCTGTGAATATACTATTAAGAAAATCCCTGCAAAGCTGTAGAATTAGATGTCCAAATCTTATGGTTAATTAATAATTAATTAATTTACATGTATTAGTTGAGGTTTTAATAAGTCTCTTAAGATTTTATCTTGGAACCTGCAGTACTTTTTACAGCGAAAAAAAAAAATCCCAAATTGAGCAAGAGAGGATGCTGCCTCTAGAAGTAGAAAAGGTTTTTGTAGCAAGAAAATCTGTCTCCCATTTACTTAATTCCACCATGAGTTTAGAATCATCCATAAGGAGGTCAACAGAGTTTTGCTAATGTAAGTTACACCACAAATGGATAGTAGCCAGCACTATGTCTAGAGTGCAGAGTACTGGATAGAGTTTTGTTTCAGTCACATAGATAGTCCGTGAAGCACTCAGAAATCCAGGAGCAGGGCATGATCCCTAGCAGAGCCATCTCTAGCACAAAAAGTGAGAAAACTCACACCTTTTTTTTACCCAATTTTCTTATTCTTAATAAGCTAGACTTCTTGGTAGAGCATGTTCCCCATTCTGACTTGCTTTTAGCTCAAGGAAAGAAAATTTTGGTTTATTATCTTTATAATAAACTCTCCAGTTAAGAAGGCAACTGTTGCAGTAATGCAAAACTACAACATATTTTCCTAACTTAAAATAATTAGAAGAAAAATGGTATAATTTATTTGCTTTAATGTTGACTTACTTTAATATCCATATATATTATTTGTATATTTACATTGATACTTATATATAACTTTTTCTTAGTTTTTTTAAACTAAAGTGAATGCCATAAAAACATGTATCAGAAGAAAAAAAGTAAACTTTTAATTCCTAAATTAGTGTTATAGTTCTTCTCTTATTAATGGCTATACAAGGCTTTATTCAGTTATTTACATGGAAGCTTCAGAAATCTTTTAGTCTGCCTGCCCTGTTGATACAAAGTTGCCAAAAATCTCATGCTCCTTCTTGGAATGCCAGATGAGAAGATGGTGCAGGCATCTGAGCTGGCCCTGCCTTTCATCTGGAAACAGAATAGCCACATTCCTATCATGAATGACCTGATCCATTAAGGCTACCTCGAGAGACTGTGAAGAGGCTAGTAAGAATTATTCGGAATTATGGGTATATTGGATTAGGTCAATAAAACTCAACTAATACATTCACAAGTATGATCCATATGTATATGCCTAAGTGTATATTCAGTCCTAAACAAAGAGGCTGTCAGGTCAGAAAAGTAATACCAGATGTACTTTCAGTGAATAAAGTTCTAAGTTAAACCTGTTGCCAGTAGAAGAAATCACTGTTTTTGTGATTGAATCAGGTAAAATCATGATTTGAAATTACGTACAAAAATTACATCGACATTTATTTCCTACTCAACATTAAAAAAACATATGATTTCAGAGTATAGGGGAAAGCCAGTAAGAGAACCGGACAAGTTCTAGTGGTGGGGAACTGGATAAATCCAAATTATTTAGAAGAAAATTGACATTTCAGTAGGATAAAAAATGTAGAAGAGATCCTAAGATATTATAAATGTAAATAATTTATAGTAGCTATATCCTGGAAATGCTTCAAACACTTATCAAAGATTGAGGGTGTATAAATATAACAGAAATCTTCCTTGACTGAGTTTTGGTTGCTATCACCCATAGGGAATATTTGATGAAATCATAAACAAGACGCATAATTTGAGTTCTGTGATGTTTTATTAAGTATGTGTAATTCAGGGTCCTTGTGTTAGCATGCAGCAATGCAGCATTAACAATGGCAACTGGATAAAAAAAAAAAAAAAAAAAAAAAAGATGTTCTACAAGGTCTTTGCAGAAAACTTTAGTGAACCGTTACTATAATGCAGATTCCTTGAAAAACCTCACAGCAGGGAGTTAGTTTCCAAAAGAATAACAAAGTAGATAATGGATTCAAGATTATGGTGAAAGAACTGCATTATATTGTTGTAAAGTTATCCCTTTTAATTTTGGTGCTTTTTCCTCCCCAGCATCTAACTAACTAAATACAGACAGATTTAGCTTGTGACAATCTTCCCTACAGTGGCTGTTTTGGTTGACAATATACCATTTTCTTTCCTGGAGAAAAGTTTCTCATCCATTTGAAACAATAACTTTAACATGAAATTAATCTTGCCATAGAAGTTTCCTCTGTATGTTTCTGTTTGACTGCTAGTACTGTACCTATCTGTGAAATCTTTCTACACTTTACCACAGTTATTGTACTTCTCTTCCGTCCACCAAAA
Source organism: Phylloscopus collybita (assembly GCA_027886175.1). Taxonomy (NCBI): domain Eukaryota; kingdom Metazoa; phylum Chordata; class Aves; order Passeriformes; family Phylloscopidae; genus Phylloscopus; species Phylloscopus collybita. The sequence continues at coordinate 40,602,356 of JAJNNQ010000006.1, read as the reverse complement.
GTTTTCCCTTTTAGTGATCATTTGAGCTTGTGCTCATCTGCCTGATGGCTAACAGATGCATTTCAGAATCCTGAGAGAATTAGCTGATGTAGTTGCCAAGACATTCTCTATGATATTTGAAGCTATGGCAGTCAGGTGAAGTCCCAGCTGACTTCAAAAAGGGAAACATCGTAGCCCGTTTTAGAAGGGGTAGAGAGAAGAATCCTGGGAGCTACCAACATATCAGCATCACCTCTGTGCCTGGGAAGATCATGGAACTGGAAGCTCTGATAAAGGCACATGGAGTACAGGGAGGTGCTTTGAGGTAGCCATCATAGTTTCACCAAGGGCAAGTCCTGCCTACCAACCTAGTGTCCACACAATGAAGTGACATCAGTGGACAAGGGAAAGGCTACAGATGTAATTTTTCTGGACTTTCGTAAAGCCTTTGATACGGTCCCCCCAAACATACCCCTCACTAAATTGGAAAAATATGGATTCAATGGATAGACTGAGAGAAGGATGAGAAAGAGGTTGTATGGTCACATTCAGAGGGTAGAGGTCAATGGCTCAGAGTACTGATGGACATCAGTGAAAAATGGTGTTCCTCAGGGGTCTGTACTGGAACCAGTGTTATTTAGTAACTTCATTTATGACATAGATTTTTTGTAAATTTGCAGATGAGACCAGCCTGAGTGATGTGGTTGACACTTCTGAAAAACCAGATGTCACCCAGAGAGAGCTGGACAAACTTGACAAGTGACCCCTTGGGAAATTCATGAGGTTTAACAAATCCAAGTGCAAGGTGCTGCCTGCACCTGAGTTAGGGCAACCCCTGGTATCAATACAAGCTGAGGGGTGAGCTGATTCAGGGCAGCCCCACTGAGAAGGACTCGGGGGTGCTGGTGGATGAGAGGCTGGATATGACCCAGCAATGAGCACTCACAGCCCAGAAAGCCAATTGTACCCTGAGCTGCCTCCAAAGCAGTGTGGGCAGCATGGTGAGGGAGGGGATTCTGCCCCTCTGCTCTTCTCTGGTGAGACCCATCAAGTGCTGCCTTGAACTCTGGGGTCCTCAGCACAGAAAGGACATCAAGCATTTGGAGCAAGTTCAGAGGAGGCCACCAAGATGATTGGAGGGATGGAGCACCTCTCCTATGCCAAACGAGATTTGAGGTTGTTCAGGCTGGAAAGGAGAAGGTTTTGTGGTGACCTAATTGTGGCCTTCCACTACCTGAAAGGCGCCTACAAGAGAGCAGAACGAGACTATTTGCAGGGGCATGTAGTGACAGGACAAGGGGGAATGGCTTTAAACTGAGAGTAGGTTTAGATATTAGAAAAAAAAAATCTTTACTGGAGAGGAACTGGAACATGTTGCCCAAAGAAGTTGTGAATGCCTCATTCCTGGGAATGTTCAAGGCCAGGTTGGACAAGCCTTTGAGCAACATGGATCATTGAAAGATGTCCTTGTCCTTGGTAGGGGGTTGGAACTTTAAGGACCCTTCCAAAATTACCCATTCTATGATTCAATGATTCTATGATTCAATGATTCTATGATTCTGTGATTCTGTGATTCTGTGATTCTATGATTCTATGATTCTATGATATGCCTCCCTTTCTGTTGTTTTCAAAGAGTAATTAACTGTCCACATTCAAAGGAAAAATCCCATTCAATTGATATCTTCACTATAAATTGTCCACACGCAGACAAAAGAGCAGGAATACACTGTGGAAATCCTGTGGGAATGAGTTGCAGCGAAGAGGGCTCCCATTTACCTATGATTTACAGTAAAATCTATTCTATTTACTGTATCAGAGGAAGTTAGAAGGGCTCAGGAATATTTTTTGTTTGCTTTCCTGTACAAACCATCATTCATTCTATGCTGACAAATGTACTAAAGAAAAGCATTAAACCCTGTTTGTCTCCTTTGCAGTGTTTCTTCAAATTCTTTCAAAAAGTCCAGGATGGTTTTGCAGTTTCTACTAGTGCTATCCACATACTCCTTAAAATTGGCAGGGTTGTTGGGTTTTTTCTTTTTTTTTCTGTTGTTGTTGTTGAGGTTTTTTTGAAGAGCATGTTTTCAATGAGGTTAAATGCCAGAAGCTCTAAGTTTTTGAACACAATACTCTTGCTGTGAGGAAGGGGTCCTCTTCACTAGTGATCCATTATTGTGTCACTTAGATTTTGCTTTTCTAGCTTACATTTCTCAGCAAGATGATTACAGATTGTGAACAGGATTTGTCTTCCCTGTTCCCGTATCAGAAATTTTGGTACACGTACATATGTGCATAAAAAACCCAAAGAAAATTTATGTGCTATGGTTTCTTTCTATATGCGTGTAATAAGAGTTAAGGTAGAAGGTTGTGCACTTGTATGCCACTGTTATCTGTAATTGCTTATCTTGGTTCCCTGCTATGGTTTAACTGTCTTATTGGTTTAACATCCCAGAAGAGAATATTCCCCTCTGAAGCTTGATACCAAATTTGTGTTTGCATAATATTTTAATTGAAGTTACTGCTGAAATATATGAGCTCTGCATTTTGTAATATAAAAAGTACAATGTGCCTGTTTTTAATACTTTGCATAAGAAAAGAATGTGTGTACTCTGAGTTAATTTCCACAAGATATACAGAGTATGAAACATACTAATATGACCCTTTTGATCAGTTTGAAAAACACTACTGTTGTCTTGAAAGTGCAATAACCTCAACTACATCTCTAAACCTTTTAAAGGTCTCTTAAAGAATAGAGGCATCAAGAAATTGCATTTATATTGCATGTTTAAAATTGTGTGCTACAGAGGCAATTGCAAGCGGTTGTTTTGCTTTTAGATTGTAAGAGTAATTTTAGCTCCTTTTATGTATTGAAGCAACTGAAGATGATAGCAAACAAAAATAGCAGTGGCTAACATTCACAGATTTGTATTACCCAGCAAGACCTGATCAGAAGAGAAATTGTGATAGATGTGAGGTCTCCTCTTTGCAAAAAAAAAAATGGAGTTAGGACCTTTGGTAAACTAGATAAAGAAGATATGTAGCAGAATTGCCATGGTACAGAATATTCTGTAGAGATAAACTCAATAGCATGAATGAAGGAAGTGCCTACTTTTGATAACTATTTATTTAGGGAAAAAAGGTTCATGAGTATGTTTTTTTTCATGAGGCACTTTATCAGTTTCCCCTATTAGATCAACCCTGCTAGATGTCAAGTATTGCTAATCATTGTGAACAAAGAAGAAGCCATGTGCAGAGGGTAAGTTAAAATGGTCAATGACAGTGGATGTCTTCTGTGCACATTATGCCATGCTAGCAGTGACATTAAATTGCTAGGATAGCAATTGTGAGATTGGTACTGTAAACTGCCATTAGCCAGAGATTGTTTTCCTTATCCTCCTATGTATTCACCTTCTAGAGGAGTAGCATCCTTTGGAGCCCTAGTAAGCACCTCTGTGGAAAAAAAAAAGCTGTCAATCTGTAGCAGATCTGAATGTCTGTTCATGAGCCTGCTCCAGAGCATGTGTGTTTGATAGAGACCACCAGCTTCTCCTGCATCCATGCGATTAAGGAATCCAAGGTGCTTCTGTTTTCACTGATACAGGTAACTGATCTTCTCAAATATTGTCTTTCTCTGTTTAATGTACTATTTCAGAGAGAAAAACAGTATTTAAAATGTTATATCTTAGAATATGTTTGTTGGCAAACAGGCAGATTTAGAGCCTCCTGAGTATGCTTGAGGCCATAGTTGGAGCATTGCCTTCATGTTCTCTTTTTGGGAGCCTTTAAAACTAGGATTACTGACATAACATAAGATCATCATTCAAAGAAAATCCTCTTTCTGTTTGGCTCATCAAGAATAAAATATATGACATTAATAATCAAGTTCTGTAGAAATTCTGTTCCTGGGTCTGTGAATCTAGTTATTGCCAGCAAAAAATTAGACAAAATAAGTTTTGACTTTTTAAAGAACAGTTTTCATCTGAGACTTAGATAAACCATCTAACTTTTACTGAAGAAAGTCTAGTAGTTTATTTACTCTTTCTTTGATAATTTTATATTATTTAGTACAGCTTGTAGGATAAAAGAAAACATGTATGTCATATCACAGAGTGGCAAACTCTTTGAGCAAATCTTGGTAGCTAACCAAATCCTTTATAATAAGTTATAAACCTCATCCCCAAATAGTTATAAAGAATTATTAACTGCCTGCTTATCTCACCTTTTGGTGAAAAAGAAGAAAAAATTGTGGGTCAGTACAGAAAGCTGAAAGCATGTGGCACTATTATCATGTATTCTAATAGCTCCACAGAACAGAGACATAAAAAGCTGCATAATTTTCATATTTTGGGGAGGGGGCTGGGAGGAAATTGAAGCTGGAGAGCAAATCCCTGCAAAAAGCATGAGGACTGGGAATAGGTTTCAGAAGAGGAATGAACTTTAAGAAGATGACTTGTATGCAGACTTCCCTTTGGTAGGATTTAGAGATGAGCACTGAATAGGAAGGCAAAATCAATCTGATTCCCAAAGAAAGCCCTACATAAAAATCATCATTTGTTCCAGAAAGAAAAGGGAGAGGTTGCAGGGGAGAGGTGAGGAGGGAAGCACTGTTCTATTCCTCAAAAATAGGCTTTTATTCTTGATTGTACCTCGTGTTGGTGTGAATAAAGAAAGCAAAAATCATCAAGGCAAAGATTTCAAGAAACAATCTACATCATTCAGCCTTCCTGTGACTAGGAACATGGGCAGAATATTAAGAAGAGAAATGCTGCCATTAATAAGCTACAAGGAAGTACATGCATACAGAACACTTCTACATTCACTGTCCAAACAGGTGGGTGTAAAGGCTTAAGTTGCAATAATAAGGACCAAAGGATGTGTCCAGAGGTGTTGCTCAGGAAGCACGGTACTGAACGGAGGAGGAAGGAGAAGGGCATGGGCGGAATGGTGGAGGTGATAGTGTCAGCTTTCAAAGCTGTTACAGACAAATCAGCACTGTGAAAACATACCTAACAATAAACAGAGTGCTAATAACAAACAGTGAAATGCCCAGTTGGATATGTGATGTCCCTAAGATAATTGGTATGAAAAATCATATGCATTTTGAGCCTGGAAGAATGCATATGATGAAATGGCATAAATCACACCACAGCAAGCCAACAAAATCATCTACTGTAAGCACACTGGTGTTTATTAACTTGAACATGAGATTCATTTGGTTCCTGTGTCTGACTCTAGACACTAAGGAAAAATAGTCTTAAGAAGAAAAAAAAAAAAAAAAAAAAAAAAAAAAAAAAAAAAAAAAAAAAAAAGCTTTTTGGGCATAATTTCTTTGGAAGTACTTGATTTGACAGCCTTAGGACCACGAGCTCTTTTGTAGCCACATAAACACCTACAGTACCATGCCCTGAGAGGAAGGAGGAAGAAGATGGGAGTTGCCTTTTTTTTCTTCCTGATTATTCATATACCAAGGCAAATCATCACATTTTTAACAACATAGTGATCTGGACAAAGATTTTGAAGATGTTTTTGAGATGAGTGCTCAGAAATCTGTTCTTTTTTTACTTTCTGAAGAAGTAAAACTACTGTTAAACAACCTGGGTACTTTAGATTTTGGAATAAAAATTATGTGCTCCCTCTCTATATTAGAAAAGGGATAGCCTTTTCCCCAGGGGAAACTCTTTTAATTTGCAAGCAATTACTCTTATACTTGTTTATGTTGCATATTTTAAATGTTCACCATGAAATCTGTATCAGCAAGGAAACCATTCTGGATTCATTGAACAGACACTAGTAATATCACACTTCTTGGAATATTGCCATATCTGGCCAAAAATATTACAATTGGCAAGATATAATTAACTTAAGGCTTTCTAAAGTATTAACTTGCTATTGTATCTTCTGGCAGAGAAGATCAGCCCTATTGTTAAAGAAAAATCTGGTGTATTTCTTAGATTTCTTCAATAGAGGCATTGATCTAGATTTGAGAGTTTGTAAGCACTATAGTTTGCTGTTTTGGTATGCCACTTAATTTTCTTTGCATTCTTTTTCTTCAGTTCTCATATGAGAAAACTTTCCTAAGAAAAGCTGCCTTGGTATGACTTTCTGCTGATATTGGTACTCTTAATAGTCTAAAAGGTGCTTTGCCTGCATTAGCACAGCTAATGACAGCTCAGGAAATTGGCTTGCTTTCTTCTGCTTTCAACAGAAGTCTAAGACTTACTCCAAACTGTCGCCTCTGTTTTCTTATATTTCTTATAAGAATGTGATTTAATTATTTAGTTTATTTATCTGTTTAAATATCTACTAAAACATTTTAATATCTACTATCTACATTCAGGACAAATCTAGTACTTTTGGGTTTGTATTATTGAGTGTGGAGGGAGGTAAAAGAAGCATTTGTTGTAGAAAGAAAAAAGTCTGGCCATTGAATGAGATCTGTCTGTTTCATACTTCTTTCATGAGTCCTGCTCAGATGAAGAGAAATAGATCCAAAAAGCCATTAATAATCATTCTATGGGCTTTACAGCATCCCAGCCAAGATGGTGAGGAAAGATGCAGTGTAAGTAACTCGGAGTTGTTTAGATGTATTTGTTGAGCATTCATATGTAAGAGAAGTTAAGAGATACTGTGGTAGGGGCTTAATGTTATTTTATGTAGTTGTTGGTGAATAAAGTTCTCATGGGAAATATTTTATCTCTTCCTAATGGAGAAAAAAAATCAGATTTTGTGGCTGCTAAAAAGGAGGTTTAGATTTGTACTGAAAGGAGGCAGAAAGTGTATGCATAAAACAATGTTTTGTAGAGGTGTATATTTAAGCTTCAGTTTTTCAGCTTAAGGAAGAATAGCAAGGAAAAAGAGTGTGGTCAGTAATATTCATGTATTTCATTTAACACATTTAGGGGATAACCTTTACTTAAGACCAAGGAAGACGTAGCACATAGTAAAAATATATTGATTTCCTCTGGCCCTACTATATTGATATTCAATATGCCTGTTTAAACAACCTCTTACATATGTACTTATTGTACCTATTACATATGTTATAAAGAAATAATAATAATAAAAAAGATCAGTGTTTATCACACCTTGTGATGAAATAAAGTGTGCTTTAATGTATATTAATCTTATACTTCACTATCGACCCATATACTTATATGGGTTTCAAACATTAAGATATTAATATAGTAGGAAGACTTCAATGACATTTACATGGGTTGTTTAAGAGTGTCAGAGTATCCACTGCCACTACAGACTCTTAATTTTAGGGTCTGTCAGTGGGCTATAGGGAAACTTTGGACTTCAGGAGTATTTTAGTAATAAAATATACTTCCCCTGATCTTTTTTATCATCTCATGACTATGACGTGAACTAGCAGAGACTCTTTAAAGTCTCACTCCATATTTGTTTAGATGAGGAACCTTACGGTCTCAATTGGGAGATTGAAGTAGTTCATTTTACTAACTACAGGCTATGTAGAAAGACAAAGTGCTGCAAACATAGAAAGAATTAGAAAAGAAAAATGAATGCATAGCAGAGGTAGTTTTTGCTGTTTATGTTTGGAAAATAACTTCATGGACATAACTGAAGTTTATATTATAATTTATCTCTGCTGCTGATAAGAGCAGCAACGTGATATTAAAAAGAAGGGAACATCAAATTTTTTTATCCTTCATTTTTATTTCAAAGTTTCATTATACAGTACTTGGTAAAGTATAACAGAAAGGACTATCTTTTTTAATGCTGCCAATAGCAAATAAATACAGTTTGTGATGTTTGTCATTGTCCCTTCAGAATGAAAAGCAAATTAAACTACTGAGCATGTAAAAGCAACATCTGAAAATGAAATATAATTTTATCACAAATTGTTTGAAAGGAGGAAGAATGAGTGGCGAGTGGCTTCATCCAAAAAGCTTGTGACTGAAACTAAAACAAAAAAGAAACCCCTGCTTCCCAAAACAAATGGAAACATCTTTTATTTTGCTATGCCTGAAATTGCTGTCCAGAAGGCAGTGTGGTGACTTCTGCTCTTAGCTGTGATCATGGCATCAAAAAATGTCATTGTGAGAAATTGGAAAAGCACACAAATTCTATCAATGACTGAGTGGACACACACAATACAGAATGTGCTTGTTACAGAAAAAAAGTTTGACACATTATTTGTAAGATAAATGCAACCACAAGGCTGCCACCTGGTACCCTGCTTTTTAGTTTTATCTTTTTTCTTCTTCTTCTTCTTTTTTGTCATCTCTTCAGATGCTGCATAGCTTCTAGTTGTCTAAATTTGAACAGCTTTAAGCACTGAAAGGGGTATATGTATCTACCTATCTATATATAAATATAGACATACATAAGCTAACACACATGAAGAAACAAGCTGTAAGTGTGCTGCTAAGACAGTGGCTTGTGGACTGCACTAGGGCTGCCTAGCACTCTTGTTCATTTATTATTGGAGGGTGTGCTGTAACAAGAACTTCATTTACAAAGAATATCATGTCAGGGACAGATAGTGGTGGTACTGATAGTATTTGCCAGATATTTCATTTACAACATTAAGCCACAGTATAAATTGTTTGTGAATTCCAGGAAAATGGGTTTAGAACCACCTAAGAAAACCTGAGGGTTTCGAAATGGTATTTTTTAAGTACACATTATGCTAATAATTGTCTTTTATTTGTGCTGTACAACCAGAACATTTTTAGGTGTTACCTGATATCTCGTTCCTTTCATCATTCCTGTATTGAACATTCAGTCCAAAATAATAAGTATGCCTGCATACTGGACTTTTATGATAATTACCTAAGTCAGATGTTAATTTTTTTAGACTGTATTGTAAAATAGGCCTTCCTGAAGATTGAGAGTGTAACAAAATGCTTGAAGCAATCAAATCTCTATTAGAAATAGTTTTCACTGCATCTCTACATCTTATGGTCTGAGACTATTTTGTTCTGTAACCTTGACTGACATATAAGTATCTTTTTTACTAGTAGTGCATCTGAGGTGTCAGTACACTAAAAACTTACATGTCAGGAAAGTGCTAGATGAAGGCACTTGTCACTCACTCATTGGTGAAAGTTTTTCTGTAGATTAAAGCAGTGCTTAAGAAGCATTGCTGGAACCCTCCAGTCACATAAAATACAGAAGAAGGAAATACTGAGGTATACTTTCTCTGCTGCTGTTGCTCTAGTTACTAGTAAAAACAAAGTTATTATAGCATGCTCAAAGTGTTCTGAACATTTCTTCAGTTTATAAAAATGCATGAAAATATGTTTTCCAGTGTATGGGAAGTCCTTAAAGAATGCATTAGCATATTAAGTGAATAATCTTTATCTGCCTTATTGTACAGAACTACATTGCATGGAAATTGTAGAGGACAGTAACACAGCACATAAATGAGACAGATTTGGGCCTTCAGTCATATTTGCAGGACATTACAAGTATGACTCATGTATGGTATCGAAAATTGATTAACACAACGTTGTCACTCAGCTTCTAGATGGAAGATGAATTGGACAGAGTTTGATATTATTTTATATATTTAGTAGAATGAGATTAATAGAAATATTTACCAAGAGAAGCACTATCCATTGAGTGTATTGGATCATATCCTTTGCATTTTGATTCTGGACATCCTGCTTGTAATATTTTCAAATATGATCTTGATGGTCCTATTCAATTTATTCCTGCCTTCTATTGTTCTAAACTCTCGGGAGGGTTGTGAAATTCCCTTGGTGGACAAGATACAGTTTAACTTGTTATATTTCTGATAGGGCAGAAGGATGCCCTTGGCGGGGGCTTCTCCAAGGATTTTTGCAATATTTTTAACACTGATCTTGCAGAAATGTTATTCTATCTAAAGAGAAGGAAAGATTCTGACTGACTTGGCTGATATTTTATTTCCAAATTGATCCATTCAAGAGAATATGATTACTGAAGATTCCTTTCAGAGGTCAAATACCACTCCTTGTAGATTACAGCATGGGAATCTGACCTATGTCCTTAACTTTTCTCCTTTTTGATGAGAGAGAGGGAAAGGCCATAAAAATGGCAAATCTGATCACACTAACAGTGATATTTCTCATGGGAAATACTTTCCACAGATAATAATATCCTAATGGTGTAACTAAGAATTTCACTTTTTCCTACACAAATGTTAGGCATTTGACTCACAATGTTCTTTATCATATTTTGGTGTATAATGTGGTTTATTATTCCTTAAATAGATACATGGTCTGCCTTCAGGGCTATATTTCACTCACATCGGGTATTATGTAAGGTGATTCCAAAAGCAGTGAAACAAAAACTACCAGAAAAAAAAAAGCAAAAAAAAAAAAAAAAAAAAAGCAGAAACCTTATCTGCTGCTCTGTTGTTTGCATGGGTTTGGTTTTTTTTTCCTTTTTTTTTTTTTTTTTTTTTTTTTAATATTCATGCACTATTTTTTTTGCTGTAGTCAGATGTGAGAGAGCTATTTTTTGCCATAGGAAAAGAGTGGAAGCTGAAACACATTGTGGGAGAAGGGAGTGCTAGCCATCATTCTTATCACTCAGTTGCTCTGTGACCTGAGGAACACTCGTTCTGTGCCTTTAATCTGCTGAATGAAACCCCTTTAACAGCAGATGACAGCTGTTGTGCACTTCATGCCTGCACTTACCCAGCGAGAAATGCCACACTTCCACTGCAGCTGTATGATCTGGTTATGGGCTCATTAAACAAAACACAACAAAGTGAAACAAACAAACAAACAAAATTTCAAAATTTCAAAAAGCTCTGAATGAACTGGCAAGAACTGATTATAAAAAAGAGGTTTTCATTGAAACCAAATTAAACCGTACTAGAAACTTCCATCAGACGATTAAGTGATCCCTGAAAAGTAAAAACTGGAATTAATCTCGGGTGAGCTAGTCAGATGTTTAGGCAGTAGCTTATTACAGTTGTTGAATGACTAGAGATCAACCTGTTGTGTTGTCACCCTGGGAAATAGAGCAGAACATGCAGCTTTGGAACAGTTTATTCCTAAATGTGTTGATTTTTTCCTGTACATAAATGGTTTTGAAATGGTGTAATAGTTTCAGGACAGATGTAACTTTTCATTCCCCCCATGTTTCATGTACATAAATACAACCCTGCATGTCAGCTTAAATAGAAGTTCATTTTTCAGTAACACTGAAACACAAATTTCTGGAGACACTTACATTGAAATGCTGCAAAATTTGGGATATTCCTATTAGTGAGCAAAGAGACTCAAGTACTGAAATTTCTGAACTTTTGATGTTGACATTTGCTGGTATTGCTGGTGTAAACCTTTTTCAGGCATTACCTTTATTTACAGGTGTGTCAAATGCCTGTCTAACAGATCTTGGTAGGAAAGCACAGGCACCCGGGATAGAATAGGTCACCATCCTTTTAAGTGTGCAACTGCCATTCTCAACCTTTTAATCTATGATTAGTCATCTAATTGTGCGTCCAAATTTAGTTGGTGCACTTTGCATGCATAATTAATTGATTTCCTGAAGATCTCTCCTAATTTTTAATTACTGCTGAAGCTAGCGTTAAATATGGAATGAGCCAGTCTGTGCACCAATTTCCTTAGAAACTGGATGCAGACAGCTTGTGACAGGCATGAGTATTCGTGGAATACAGAAACTGGCTGCTGTCTAGGCTGGGATATGTGAACTTGACCACAGGTTCAGGTTAATTCACTTACTGTCTGACTGAAGCAAAGTCATTCAGTCTTAATTGGTAACAGAGGCGTTGCTGAAATACTGGCATGGAAGAAAACTTATTACATTTGAAGGAACTCTTCTGAAGTTTGTGCCATTTATACCTGTAATTATATGAAAATGTAAATGCATAATACCGAGTGATAAAAACCCTTATCCAACCTGATTTTTGGTGCTGAAATCAGAAGCTGTATGACAGTCTGTCTGCCTTACTATGGTGTATATTTCCATAACTCGTTAATCAGATTAAAATCTCTGCATGCAACAATTATTGGAGTAGCAGCACCACTGAGACAAATAAGAGCTTTGCCCAAGTAAGGACTTAGGGATTTGGCCTACATCTTTTCTCTAATCTGTGCTTCTTTGTGAATATGTATTTTTCATTTAGGTGTATATTCTGAACCTCCACAGTTCAGTTACCATACACTGAAAACAGTACTAACACTAAACTAATGCTCTTGGCAAAATAGCATTTCATTTTGTTAACAAAAAGGTCACAAATTTGTTGAATGTGTGCCTATTAGCAACACCATATTTCATTCCCCTTTCTTCATCATCTAACAACAAATGGCTTTAGTAATAGCTTTGCTGCTGTGTTCCAATTTTCATCTTAAGTCTCTGTTTTGCTTCTGTAGAGCAAATCTTTCCAAACCAAAAATGGAGGTCCCAGATTTATTTTCCTTCTGTTCTTTCTTGCCTCGTTAAGTTAAACTGTTAGTGAGTAAATTACCTTGAATATGCTCCACTAGCCTTTTCCAAAGCAAAGGGGTCATGTTGGTCAAACTGGAAAACACAGGAGATATATTTTACTTATATTTACTTGTATATTTACTATTCCTGTAACATCCAAAAGCACTTCAAAAATTTGAACTGCATTAAACCTCCTGCATTGTAAAGGATGCATTTTCAAATTCCAAGGAAGAAAAATGTGGAAGAGGAACTAGTCCCATCATCTACAGGAGAGCTGTAGGTAAAGTTTAAGACCTGTGATTACCAAGTGATTTATGTATGTTCTATATTCCCAAGACTATACTGGGACTTTCCTGTTAGGCATTTTCTCACTATAATAAAACATCCATTTTATTTTATTGCCACTGTGGTGACAGATGTGATCAGTAGGGTCATAAAGGGGCTAGAAAAATTTGTGTGCAGCAGATCAATAAACAGACATGGAAAGGACCAGCCTGCAGTGACCTATATAGATTGTCAAATACAACAGATAGAAATTTTGGGTAAGTACAAAACCAGTGAAACACAGCAAGTGACCAAGCTAATAGGTTTAAATGGGGTTTCCTCTTGCTACTGTCAGACATAAGTATTTGGCTACAGAGACTATTGGGATGACCCAGTAAGGCATTTCCTGATTTTATGTATAACTTCTTTCTGTTAATATGCCCAACATCAGTTTTTCTGTCTTAAGTAAGAAAATCTGATCTAGGTATTACATAAGGTATTACAGGAATTTTCTTTAATTCTCCTTTCATGAATGCTCTACATATGCTTGTCACTTAAAGTTATCAAATATTCATACTTCGATTATTTTAAAGAAACTGTGAAAATTGTTCAAACAAAAAGTTCAGTTAAGACTGCAGGTTTTGTTTCGTAGTAGTTTTTGGTTTTTATACTACATCAGGTCTTTGACTGAAAGAAAATCAACAGCTTTAAACTGAAAAGTGATTCTGTTTTTTAGACGAATGCACCATCTTGATGCAAAATTATTTTCTGTTCATAGAGATGTAGCCAGTAAATATTTCCTTCCACTCATCTCCTGTGCTGATATACACTCCTTTCACTCAGCACCTCATTGAACACTCTTCTATCTTTAAAGAAAGCTATACCTCTTAATATTTAATTATATTCTTGTAATAGAAGCAGAACTTTAAAAGAAATTGAAAATTTCTTTTGAGACACTTTTGACTTCTTCAAACAATAAAATCTCTTTTGTACTCCATGGAACTTCAAAACTGCACCCACAAATAATGCACTCATCAGTAATTCAACCCTTACTGAGGTGCACATTAATACATCTTCCTTTTTGATCTGTTTTGCTGATTATTTATTGTATTCAGCTACCATATTTATGCACTCATTTATAATTAAGAATAAAACATATGGAGGGTATTAAATGTCCCCATAACACTATTGATGAAATACATACCACATAAAAAAAATCAGTATCTTGTATTGACAATCATCAGTCTAATATTACAGCCAAGAATATTTACTGTGTTATTAAGACCTGCACTGCAATTCTAACTGACATAAGAGTAAGACTGTTAACATATCTAGAGGATATAATAATAGCAACTTCATCTGCATGGTGTGAGAGTTTTTCCACACATAAAATAGATTCAGCTATAGTAATTTCATCATTGGCTTTGGATATTTGACTTTAACCATGTAAGGATAGGGACTGGTCCAGATGTTTTATGCAACAGTGGGGTTTTGTGCTACAGACAATAATGTTCATCTTGCTGTCTTGCCTAAGCTGCTCTCTTAAATTCCAGATGAATTTTAGTATCATTTTTCACATGAAATACATTCTACACTCAGTAGCATGTGGAATTTAAGTTGATGGGTTTATTTAGGTTTTCACATAGTGCAATTAAGAGATTTGGGAGGCTTCTAAGATGACCAAAAAAGAGATACTGGACCATAGTTGTGCATTGCTATCATTGTTCCAATTGTCACATACTTAACCTTTGTTTTGAGTTTGCAGAGAATCCTTCTGGACTGAGACCATGTCTGACCAATGTTTCACCATGCAGTGTAAAGGTATGGGAATGTGATCTCTTTTAAGAGGCTTTTTGAGATTTAGCAATATTTTTAGTTAAAGTTTTCTTTATAGGGTCTCCTAATTTCTGTTTCTAGCATGTAAGTTCATTAGTGTAACATATGAAATTGTAACTGAAGGAAAGTTTCAGAAACTAATTGCAAGATTTTCTTAACAGTTGCTGCTGGTTACACAACTCTGATTCTGCTGAATTGAGGATTATATGTCCTGCTAATAATGCGTCTCTAATCAGTTCTTTCCACATAGATTGGACCACCAGTCACACACTCTTGTTGTGACAGGGTAAGGCATGAGGAGAAATTAGCTGGGTACATTCCATGTCTTACAGGGTTCAACAACATATTTCAAAGACTTCTGAAGTCATACTCAGAAATCCTTCGAGAAGTTCCTGGGACCCCCTCTCTTAAACATATCCATAAACAGAGGTTTCATGTCCTTAAGAAGAAATGCTGTAGTAAAATTGGGATGACAAGTTTTTGAATCCCTGAAATTTCATACTAGGTATAAAATATAATTTGAGAATGAAGAATAATAGACATCATGTGATAAATTAATATTCAAAATAAAAATAAAATAAAAAGCTGAAAGAAAAACACTGCCCTTGCTATAGTTATTCTTTGTGATCAATGGCAAACATATACCCACTCTTTGGGGTGAAATTATTATAACTCAGACTCTCACTCTTTTCAGACAATAAACATTAAATTTTTTATTGATTTTCTGCATTCTTATTTATATTTCTTAAATATTTCTTGCCCATATTGAGTAATCAAATTAATTGACACAGACACAGCAATAAGATTCAGAATAGTTAGATTATTTTACATTCAAAAATTGAAACAAATTTGGTGCAATTCTGAGTCTGTTTATATGCCTACACACATTCTTGCATATCTATAATATGTATATAATTGTTTTTAAATACATGACAATATCTCACAAAAAACCCTCAATATATTATATTCCTTTGAATTTCTTACCTTAATATAACTAAAATATTAGATTTTTTTCCTTCATATGAGAAAGAGCAATAAGAACAGTGATCGTGAGAGTCCATCATGCTATTGATACATAAAATACATAAACAAGTCTATGTGTGTATGTGTATATGCATGCATATTTTTCAATAATTCTGCTTGTCCAACTCAGTAATAGATAGAACCTCTTTACTGGTACAATCTGCTTATTCTTAAGATGGCATCCTAAGGACCTAGTTTTTGATTTGGGAGCTCCTTATGTAATATGTATCTTATATATATTTATGACATATGTAATATAACTAGGTTCAGGTTTTTTTCCAAATAATGTTTGCCTTTACTTTTCACACTATTCTATTAATTGTTTTGAGGGCTGGGTAATATCAAGCAAGCCTGTGCTGAACCAATGTGACCAAGAGAGAATCATTTGCTCTAAAGAGATAGCTTATAATGCAATGACTCGCAAACTTAGTATTTATTTCAGGGGCATGACCTTAAAGAAGTCATTTGACTTCAAAAAGATGTCCCTGTGTACTTAAACTCATGTGTCATGGTGGTGGATTCACAATGACTCAAGGCTGATGGCAAATTTAGGTTGATATTTCCAAACTGGGAATCAGAAACATGCTATGAATTCTCTAGTCCGTTTGGCTGATTGAAAAGTCAGCATTCTATCTTCTGATACACCTGTAAAACAGAGAGAATGGAAACTGTCTTGTGTTTGCTTTTAATTTCTGCACATTCTAAACATTAACAATGCCCTGTACACTCTGTGTAATTGAGAAGCATTGCAGTAAATGAGATGCCTTCATCGGTGAAAAATATCTGTATTTTTCAAACAACTTTTGAAAGCTTCTAAGTGCTATGAATAGAAATGTAAATATTTCAGAGGATTTTACTTTTAATATAGTGTAAATATTTCTTCACATACACTCAGTTGTATAAGCTGAATGATCATGCACAGAGTGCAACATTTTAATTTTGTAAAGAAATATAATACATTACTCTGATAATGAGCAAGCAACAAAAATAGAATTTTATTTTTTCTGCTTTTTAGTGACATGCACTGTGCTTTCATCTGAAATGCTGGGGTATTACAAAGATTGAAATTCTCTATATCTACTCATCTAAAAAGGTCATTCATATTTGCTTCAAGATTGAGATTCGATGATGAAGTATATTTATTGGTTAAATCTGGACTACAGGAGCATTAAGAGAAGGACATCACAAAATTTCCCATGGGTATATCTTGGCAATGAAAGCCTGAAATATTGCAAATATATGTTGAATATAGTAACAGTCATGAACCTTTCTCTAAAACTTCCTTAATTTTAAATATGATGGCCATTTAGCAGTAACCATCACCAAAATGAAAGAAAGGGAAAAAAAAAGAACACCACAGTATGTTGCTACAGAAGAAGTCAGCAAAAAACAGTACTTTATCATTTTAGTTATTCAATTTGTGACAGTAATCAGCCACAGCAGGATCTACTGAACGTATCTGACCAATCTTCTTTATGTTTTCCTTTGTCAATCCTCTATCTCAGCCTTTGGAAACATCTGAGAAAGGAAGAGAGTACAGCTGAAAATTAAAAGACTAAACTTGCTTTGCCTGAGCAATAATTATTCAATTACCTTAGACTGATCAGGTGAAATTAAAACCTATTGATCCTGGTACATCAGTATCACCAAATCCATACCATAAATATTAGTTGGTCATCATTGCTTTTAATTTTTATAAAATGAGAGATTCCCATATTGAAAGTTTTTTCAAAGGATTTGAAATATGCTTGTGGAAAATAATTTATTATATCCAGAATGAATGGTAGCATATCACAGATACTAATTTGTATATTCTTATCCTTTCTTTTTTTTTTTTTTGAGTGCACAGAACAATTATATTTTTGACAGTCATAACAAAAGAACGAGTGACAATATTTGAAGTGTTATAATTATTCATGACCTAGGAGGAAGAAAGCCTTCTTTATCAGTCTACGTTCACAGACCCACCAAAGCATGCACTGTTAAATGGTCAAACATTCCAGTCATACTTAGGGAACAATTTGATGTGTGCTGAAGTCAAAAGGAATCTTTCCACTCCTCTTTGCATTGGCTTGTTGGATCATAGAGATTTTAAGATAGGAATTGTCTTTTTACTAGGTATAGACCATGCAAAGCAAATATGACCTCAATCTTGACTGTTTAGTACAGATACTTTTATCATAGAAAATAGTAGCAGGTTCCCAATCCAATTTGTGACCTATGAGAGGAAAAAGAAAATAAAAAACAGTCCCTTAAAATATTTCCATGTTTTCTTCCTCTTTTCAGTGTTAGGTGAAACGCCAATCTATTTTTCATCAACTTGCCCTTGATACCGACTTTAATAGTGTTAATATTAAATATTTATGGCACAATATTTAATAGTGCCATTATTATCAGTTTAACAGATAATCCTACATGGCTTTGTCTGATCCTATAACATTCTTGCTTCTTTGCTAATATGATTCCCATTGGTTATTTTCTAACAAAGGTTTGAATGAAACACAGTAGAAAAGCTGTTCAAATAAAAATATTTTGCACTACTTCAGACTTGTCATTAATCCATAGGATTCCTGTAGATTGGAGTTTGTTTACTGGCTAGTACCAAATGTTTACTGTAAGGTATATTAGTTTTTGGGTTTTCTTTCTTTCTTTTTTTTGAAGTATAACCTAACAAAAGCATATGCCTTTTGTCTGGAAGTCTGAATATTTTTAGGTCAATTGATTCACATATATTGCTTACTCTGTGTTATTAGGTTAGTCAGCCGCTGACAAATGTAGTACAGATTCTAAATAAGATTATTTTTATATCACTATTTACAAATCTGAGTTCTCAGCTGGGATTAGAGTGATTAGAAAGCACAAACCATTAAAAAAAGTCATGAAGATGTGTTAGCTTGTGGCAAACCAGCAAATCTGTTATCATCTTCAGTTATTTTGTGTGTGTTTAGAACAGAAAAGTTGCCCATGGCTGAAATTACTCAGTAGAGGCAAACAGTAGACACACATGGCACGTCCATACCATGCACAATGTTCAACGTGCAAATTAGATTTTGAGTGCTGTCTGGATCTAGCTGGCCTGTAGCACAACCTTCGGGTTTATGTCATCTGCACTGACAGACACAAATGTCCAAGGAGCTGCTCTGCCAGAAAGGAATACTCAGTGCCCACTGCTCAAGCCCCTTCCACCTCTGACATATCCTTACAATGTCTGGCATTGGCAAAAAGTCAATGATTGCTTGCATTGAGATACTCCTGCCTGAAGATATCTTTCAATTCCCTTACATTTCCCAGCGTGAAACAGGCTGTATTTCTGAGGGGCAAAGCCTGGAATGATTCAAAACGTGTTTGTTATAAGAATGTAATGTTCCTGCAGCAAATCAAGTCAAGTCCAAAGGGACCCATAAATGGGAGTTTTTTGCCTTGTTCATTCACAGCCCAATGTATACAGGTAAACTGCTGTAAACTTTTGTTTAAAAAAAAAAAAAAAGTTGCCACTTATAACAAAGAACACTAGCCTTGCTTAACAGAAAAACAGTAAACTGAAAACTGAGGAGCAGATGTGCTACCCATTCTGTTAACCTTGCTATGATATGGCAACACCTCACAGAGCGGCAGGACCTGTAATAATCTCCTGAACAATCAGATCTTGTAAAACAGAACACTTAGAAATGACCTTCTGAATACACCTGAAGAGCTGCTAGCATAACTCAAATGTATCAGCTCCCATCTGACAATCTGACTCCTCCAAATCAAGCTTGCAAGTGAACACACTTAAAAAAAAAAAATCTGTGACCTTATCAAGTCACATGTCCTTGATGTAAGTTGGGTCTTCAACTTGATTATTTTTTTAAATTATTCTCATAGATGCCCAAAACCCCAGCTGTGCTGACTTCACTCTGCACATTAAGTTGGACTAAAAAAGTAGTTCACTGAGAGCTAAGTGATGTCTCTCTTTGTAGTTCCCTCAAATTATTTGATGACAATTCCAATTTCTAACATAGAGTATCAATACAGAATTACCATGTTCACTGCGGTCTCCCAAACTGCAAAGGTCAACCCATGTGGAGGCAACAGGAGTAGCAGTGTCAATGCTAGCTGTTGTTTTACATTTCAAGGAATCCAAGTTTAAGAAATTATTTCTGTAAGTTATCATCTCTATATATATCGCTATGCAAAAGAGCAGAAGAAAAACTTTTTTTAAGTATTGAATCAACAATTGTTCAAAATGTGTAGGAAAATTCATGCACACCCTGATAGCATTTGCCACAGTGCAGCATTTCTTTCCCACTTTGCTAGCTTTGTTGAGTTAATTGAAATAAAAAGGAAAACTTCATTTTTCCCACCTTTGGTCTTGGTGAATGAACTTTTAAAGGGGCAAAATATTTTGTGAATTATAAAAAAAAGTGATATAAACCCACCACCTTCTTTGAGGTCTCTTGATTCCACTGAGTGATCAAGAGCTGCTAAAAGACAGCTCTTTTGTCCCTCCAACAGATATTGGGGTGGTCAAGAACCACCCCCCAGAGCTTGCGAACACATCCCATAGAGGGCTACACCTACTCAGCCTTCCTGGTCAGACAGCCTGTTGCAGGCTCCCCCTATAATGCCACCTGCCCCTGCCCTTCCTTTAAACCTCACCCACGGGGTCTCACTCAGCTCCTCATCCATTCCCAGGTGCAGCTCCATGAACTCCATGAACTCTGTCACTGACAGAGAGGGTGGTTGACACATCTTACTTGTGTCCCCTTCCTGTCCTTCCTAAAGAGCCTGTATTCTTCCACTCCAACACTTCAGTCATAGGAGCTATCCCACAACGTTTCCATAGTGCCAATAAGTTTGAAGGTGTGGGCATATCTCTAACTCCCTTTTTTATTCTCCATGGCTGCTTATGCTTGCATCAAGGCAATTAAGGTGGGCTGCCAGTGAATCTGACTTACTGGCTGGAGTTGCTGCAATTCCTTTGTGCTGCTATGTAAGAAAAAGAAAACAGTCAACCTCCACTTTTCATTACTTGGCATGAATTTAACACAGCTTTAATACAAAGTAAGCAACAGAGCCATAAAACCAATATAACATATGGTTAAATAACTGTGCCTAGTTATGTTTATTACATACAGGTATATTAGTTTTAAATATGTGTATAGTGATGGTGTCCAAAGATGCCAGTAAGAGCTAAGATCTGAGTGGAGGTCAGGAAGAAATTATTTCTACCAGAGTTTATATCCTAAATATCACACAAGAAGATGAAAGTTGAGAAGGATATGGTCTATAATTAAATGAATATGATGATAACTGACACAGTTTTATTTCTTAATTATATTTGTTGTAGCTGCTTTTCTCTAGATAACTCATCATGAGGAATTATCCTATATAATTGCTGAAAATAATTAGCAGAAAAAATATCCACAGCAGATGAGGCTTTGAAAGTTTTTGATAGATCCTCTCCAGGTCAGTAGAATATTTTGCCAGTGAGTACTGTGATAGCACTAATGGAAGTCCACCTGAGCTCCTACTGATGACAATATTACCAGCAGACACACTGATAAATTATAATGGGCACACCAGCAGCAGCAACTACTCCTGAAAAATCCTTAAAGTGAATTTCCTTTAATGGCTGGGAAGACAAATGGCTCACATTTTATCATTGGATTCCTCCTCTTTCAGAAAATTGCCAATAAACTTTCTGTTCTTAGCTCAAGATTTGGCAGTGTCTTGGACATAACAAATTTAACCCATTCAGTAACTTTGATATGTTTGTTTATTTATGTCAGTTATTTGTTCAAAGTCTTCTTCAGTCAACAAATCCTATGTCTTTTTATATTTGAAATTAGGTTAATTTGTTTTTTTAAAGAAACAACTCAAATAGTGTTTCTGAGGAAGTCAGATGCCTTTAGAATTGTTATTTAGAGGAGTTTGCCTGTACTGTAAGTACCTAAATTCTTGAGGTACTTCCCATTTAGATGTAGGAGTTTCTGTCTGGTCTTTTCCAGATTGACTCTGAATGAACAGCTTGTACCTGACTCTTCCTAAACTCAGCCAGAACCCCAGAGAATTAGCTGTGGGCACACAAACAAATGTTACCAAATTTCTGTGGCTTAATGACCCACGTCACAGTGGCTGAGCTTGTGTGCTCTGTTAGCACTCCGATTTTCTTCTACTTAGCAAACAGTACCAAACAGACACAGTTTGAGACATTATTATTCTCCCATTGTAACTTGTTTGCTCTTTTTCCACTGCTGAAGACCATCCTTTGCAGTCAGTGTGGCAGAATAAATATTCTTTTTCTCATACAGGTTAGTTTAAATTCCTGCTCATTTTGTCTAGTCTGTCGCCTTGGGATAAGTAATTAACGCATATGCAAACTTTTCTTCTGCTAATTTAGTTTCAGGGAATTATGACCTCTGTCAGAGGTATGGCACTAAAGCTGGAGTTAGTTTCACTAGTGCTTGTCTGTAAAAGCCTTTAGCTCTTTCAATTACAAAGTAAACCACTTAAAATCTGTGTGAAGGAAATTGCCCCACATTGGGATGGGCTAACAGTGTGCTGATGAATAGCTGGCTCAGTTGACAGACAGAACTTGACAGCTTTCTCGCAGCTGGGGGACTTCACACTCAAGTCTAGTAAGTGGCTCACTACTGGAAGCATTTCAAATAATATTTATGTGTAACCATATCTTCTTATAAAAATACTGTCAGAGACACAAATGCTTCCACAATTGCCTGGTCACTATGTAGTACCTCTTTTTGCTAAAGTATTCAGTGAGAGAAGTTGTGAGACGTGGATTCAATGCCTTCATCAGTCTGTGGACTTTCAAAAATATATTCTCAATAGACTGCAGTACAATAGATGCTAGTTTGGGTAGAAAGCACTCTCCACATTCCAGCTGAAACTGTACTTTGGGTAGCAAAAAGCCCAGGATAATTTTGCCTAGGAAAAGCATGAACAATACAACCCAGTGAGAAAAGCATTTGGAAATAGATATCACTACCTACTACTGAGATTGCATTTTATGTAATTATCTTGAAAATAGGAAAATAGTTCCAACACTTCTGATCTTCTAATTGTCTCTTGTTGTAGTCCAAAAGTAGAGATTTTCTAACAGCTTCTAAGAATGATTTTTTCAGAAAACTTACTTGCTGTTTGAAGCTTGCAGCTCCAGTGTTCTTTTGAAGTCTACAGGTCTATGAGCATCATCTTACAGACCACAAGTTGTCAAAGGAATTACCTGCAGAGCTATTATATTTGGTTTTGAACATCCAGATCCTTAATATTGTGGCTGTAGATTAAAAGTTGTTGAAGAGAGCTGACTTGTGAATAAATGTGAGCTATGACATATGCCTTAGGTACTTAGACACTTCATTTTGTTTCTCTCTGCTTTAATTTAATGCTATTTCTGCTCTCCTTCCTGTGTTATTCAAGTGCAGTTAAAGATCCACATATATAGTGGTAAACTGGTATCTTATACAGCATTAGGCATATGATTTTCTGTAATCCTTAAATTATGCTATCAGTAATACTTTCTAATATTAATAACTCATCAGTCTGCATTGAATTTAAAACTGAAAATCTTGCACTTCGCTTTTAAGAAATTATTCCAAGGTACTTTGTGCCCATTTCTAATCTAACAGACAATAGAAGCAGGGATGGATTAGTAGCCTCTGGTTAGCATCATCTTTCGTATCAATGAAAGTTACTGACCACATTTATCAAGACCAAATCAAGATTTCCATGGGTAGGTAGGGCAAACTTCACTTTCTGTGTTTATGTAAGTGGTACATGCAATTGTCCCAAAAGTATTAATCTGAATCAAATTCTGACCATAAAAACCCCTAAAAATGGGATCATTATATAGCACAGGGAATAATTAGACCTACTATTGAATGTTTTTGTCTGTCTGTCTGAGGTATAAGTTTTTTTTAGTGCTATTATTGTGCACTTTTGTGCACACAATTAGCACACATATTCATTACCATAGCACTAAAGGAGCCTGGTTACACTATATCTGTACAATGCCTAATTCAGAAGATACATGGGCTCATTCTGCAGAGGTACAGGCCTAAATGGCAATGGGCATGTAGACTGTGACAGTGTAGAAGGATTTTCTTGACTCACTACCACTATAAATATCACTTCAGGCCTTGTGCTGTGTTGATTAGATGCTGTGGTTTCTGCAAAAATTTCATGGGTACAACAAGGTTTCAGCTGTCTGAAACATACTGCACAGAAATTCACTGTATATCCTTTTTGCATATATCCAAACACGCAAAATGAAAGTAACTATTAATTTCATACCACAATTAACTTTTCCTTTTCTGAATGGTCTTTTGAAAAATAAAGGTGCTACACTATAGAAATATTGTATATTATTTATATACAATATTATAAGTATTGTGGTACTGTTAGATATTGATCAGAAGTTTGACCCCTTAATTAGGTCTGGTTTCAGATGAAAGCAAGAACCTTGTTTTGAGGGATCATCAACAAAAAAGAGAGGGCATGCAAAAACAGGAGTCCGTTTCCATTTCAGAAAAGCACATTGTTAACTTAGGGAGGACCTTCAAAAAACAAGTATTAGCTTTTTAAATTATTGTTCCTTTTTTCTTCTGGAAAAAAAATCAGTGGTTAAGCATGTAAGATCTTAGTAAGGATCTCAATGGAAACACTAAATAATTGCAGGAAAAGTTTGAAAATGTTATCTCTACTGAAAAATATCAGTGACAACCTGTTTTCTATAGATGTTAGGAAACATTCTTGTGAATCTACCTCTTTATAGAATAACTGTGTTAAAACTGAGAACATAGATCACACTTTAAGATGAGAGTTGCTTTTTTGTAGCTCAAGGAAAAAAAAAATGAAATCATAATTAGTAACCAGGAACATGAGTTCTCAGCTCACATTAAGGCCACGATCAAACATACTCCCTTGAAAAATAAAAGTAAGAGTTTGGAGTAAAATACTGTGTTAATGTGAGTCCAGTGACAATTCCATACCCTATTCCAGAGTTTACACTTTTAAAAGGATATTGATAAATGGTGAAGTTTGAGAAAATCCTAACAAGGATGAATCATAGCCTGGAAAGCCTGCTTTGTAGTAAGAGACTAGTGAAACAGAACCTAATTATCTCAACAATAAGAAGGTCAGAAGGCTGGCTAATCATGATCTGTGAAGTATGTAAGCTGAAAGAAGAAGGAGGTATGGAGCCAAAGTGAAGTTCAGTTTTTTAAGACGACAAGCCAGGAATGGGACTTTGAGAGTAAGAGTAATTAAGTACTGGTTAAATTTACTTAGATATTGTAGAATCTGCACAATGAGAAACATTTACCTTTATAAAAACCTCAAACAACCTCATTCACTTTAGTTCAACAATAAGTAAAAGTTCTTCATAAAAACCCAAAGCAATAACAAAAAACAAACAAACAAAAACAAACAAAAACCCAAAACCCCAAAAGAACCCATAGGCCACTCCCACAAACCAAAAATAAATGATACCAAACCAAAAACAAAACCGATGAAACACTTGGGCCAAATGGTACAAAATATCTCAGTAGATAATTTAATAGTATTTTTAAGCTTCGTCTTTACACAAGGTGGACCAGAGCCCATCAACTGCTTCTACTTCACCAGAACTGAAATACTGTGTCTGTTAAAGTCAATGTCTATGTCTGCCTCAGGGAGCTTAAGGTTGCATCTCAGAAGCATTTCAGCACAAATTCCCATATTTTGTTCTCTAAAAACCATTAAATACATGAAGTGATCTTAATGTGCTATTTTCTATGTCTGTAATATTTTGGGTTTGGACCTCTGTCAGATGGAGAAAGCGACACTAAAAGTTTTAGTGAAAAACTCTAAGGACAGTGCAATTAGAATGTAACTAAAAAGGTGTGTATCATGACTAATACCATACCTTTGGGAAACTCTAGTGAGTATTAGTTCTCAAAGTACACTACTCTGAAATTATTTCATTGGCCATGCAGGTGGGACTCTACAGTGTATTTTTGATTTATCTGGCATGTAGCAGAGTCAGCAATGCAGTAAGCATTTAATTTTACTATAAATGAAAGATTTTTAATTTGAAAATACAGATGTATGTGTAACTCTCTGAAAAGAGTTATCAATCAAGTTTCTCCTTCATGAGCAAACCATAAGAGGATAAGCCGCACAAGAAACAAATTTCTTTCTTGAAATTTAATAAGCACCATTTTGGGGCTACTCAACTACGAGACAATTATTATTTTTCCCAAATCCTAATTTTCTGAATGTTCATTTCAAAATAATCTCTGGATTTTCTTGTTTCCTTGGTGGATATGGTGAACTCATTCTATTTGCTTTTAATTTATTTTGTGTCCTGCAGTTTGGCATTAATTTCTTTTGCAGTTCTCATTTGCTTGCAATCTTATAAAGGACAATGTCTGCTGTGCGTTGCCACCCTTGCATCTGGGAAGCAAACTCACCTGGTGACCTGAGAATGGGGTTCATTCTGGTCCACTGAAGATGAGGTTTTTGCACCATGAAGCTAGTGAAACATAACATGACAACTGCATCAAGTGTATTAGGACCATGCTGGCTCATCCTTGCATAAAAAGAAATCTATGTCCATTGACACTATGCAAACTGGAGTAAGAAGAACAAGCAGGAAATAGAGAGGGGTAAGGAGTCAATTTCTGTTCATGCAATTGTAGAAAGCCCTCTTGCCCTGCATTAGGTTAGTAGTATTTTCACAAACACACAATCAGCAACATTGAAAGAGACCTTCAGGATCATCCTCACAGAATCACGGAACATTCTGAGCTGCAAGGGACCCACAAGGATCATTGATTCCCCACTGTTAGGTGAATGGCCCGTGCAGGAATTGAGACACAAACTTGGCAATATCATCACCCATCTCTAACCAACTGAGCCAATCTCCGGGCTATCCAGTCCCACATCAATCTAGCACCACTACAATACTCCTTAAACAATGTCCCCAAGTGCCACATCCAGGCACCTTTTGAATGCTTCTAGAGACAGTGACTTCACCACCTCCCTGAGCAACTTATTTCAATGCCCAACTACTCTTTTAGGTTTGTTTTTTTTGGTTTGGGTGGTGGTTTGTTTTTTTGTTTGTTTGTTTGTTTGTTTGGGGTTTTTTGGGGTTTTTTGGGGTTTTTTTCCTAATATTTAATCTGAACCTCCCCTGGTACAACTTAAGGCCATTCTTGTCCTTTCACTTGAGACATGGCAGAAGAGACCAACCCTCAACCCACTACAATCTTGTTTCAAGTAGTTGTAGAGAGCAATGAAATCTCCCCTGACCTTCCTCTTCTTCAGACTAAACACTCCTACTCCCTCAGTCACTCCTAATGGGACAAGTTTTCTAGACCCTTTACCAGCTTCATTTCCCTTCTGGGGACACACCACCACCTCAACGACCTTTTTGAAATGAGCAGCCCAAAACTGAACACAGGATTCAAGGTGTGGACTGACCAGTGCTCAGTACAGGGAGACAATCAACTTCCTAGTACTGCTGGCCATACTCTAAGCAATTCTCAATATACTCTTCCCCAGGGTGGTAGCTCTGCATGGAGCAGTTGTAACCCAAGTGTAGGGCCCGGCACTTTGCCTTATTGACCTCATACAGCTAGTCTTGGCCCATCAATCCATCCTGCCCAGATGCCTCTGCAGAGCCTTCTTACCCTCAAGCAGATCAACACTCCCACCTACCTTGGTGTCACCTGCAAACTTACTGAGGATGCATTTGATCCCATTGTTCAAACCATTGATAAAGATATTAAATAGGTCTGTTCAAAATTATGAGACCTGGGGAACACCACTATTGACCAGCTGCCAGCTGTATTTCGTTCCATTTAGTTAATTTTGAATATGAACTGTTTGGAATGAATAAGAAAACAAGTAAACAAAACTGAGATGGTCCCCCTCCCCTCCCCATTTGGCAACTAAGCCCCACACAGCCATTCCCCCACTCTCTACTCAGGATAGTGGGAAATAATTATAAAGATGAAAGTGAGAAACTCATGGCTTGAGGTAAAGACAGTTTAACAGGTAAAGCAAAAACCACACATGCAAGCGAAGCAAAACAAGGAATTCACTCATGACTTCCCATGGGTAGGCAGGTGTTCAGTCAGGAAAGCCAAGCCTCATCATGCATAGTGGTGACTTTGGAAGACCAACACCATCACTTTTAAAGCCCTCCCCTTCTTTTTTCTTCCCCCAGGTTTATATGCTGAGCATGGTGCCATACAGCATGGGACCACACATACACCATCCCTTTGGTGAGTTGGGATCAGCACATTGCTCTGTCCTCTCTCAACTCCTTGTGTTCCGCCAGCCTGCTCCCTGGTGGGGTGGGATAAGGAGCTCTGCAAGGGCTGCTCAGCAATAACTAAAACAACCCTCTGTTATCAACATTCTTTCCAGCACAAAAATAAATCATAGCCCCGTGCTAGCTACTATAAACAAATTAATTCTATCCTGGAAAAAAAAAAGCAAAACAAGTAAAGTTGGGTTAATACCAGTACACAATGCGACCTTGTAAGAAGTGATGGTGTTGTATAGCAAGTGGAATTCTCTCTGAATGATTGCTCCTGGACTCCTGCTTGGAGTTATAAATATGCAGTGGATTGCTGCAGATAAGTCGCAGATTCCAGCTGTACATTTAGCTTTTTTGAAAGTTGTAAGAGGAGAAAAGTACATTCTGCTGTTCTGACCAAATGCCTTTTACTTACATTCTTTGATCACAAATTTGTGTACAGTCTATGGAAAGTTTAGTTTTATTGCTGTGTTTAGAATATTTAAGTCATAGTTGCAAACATTAATTGCAAACATTTCAGATGATCCTTTGGAAACCTGTAACAAATTGCCTCCTCATAGTACAACACAGGTGGAAGATCATTATTCAGATGAACTAGCACACACTTCAATATCCTCCAAATTAATCTTATAAAATGCATGACATATTCATCAAAATAAAGACTGTCCTGCAAAATTTGGGACAGATGGCAGTGCAAGATGACATCTTTTCTAAATGTGTCAAAATATTCACTCATTCAAGCAATATGATTGGTTGCACATTGTGGGTTCATTATTAAAATAACAAAAGCAGTAAAATTCACTTGCATGAACACCTGCTGCTAGAGTGACTTAATATAAGTAAGCCAAAACATATAATTAAGTGACATAAATATAATTACTTCACTGACAAATAAGTTAACAATGGCTATTACAATTCTCAAAGTGTTTTAAGTCAGTGAATTACACCTGTATTTAAATTTACAACATTTAAAACCAAAACATACCTTCCCAAGTGACTTAAGGAAGTATCCTTCATACCATATAGCAAAATATAAGAATAGACACACAACAGGCCTACTAGTTGTCTCTAGATTATTAGATCTGATAATATATATTCCTTTACCATTTGAAACAGGACAGCACAGAGGTGATTGATAAGCCAAATATCACAGACAATACATATTTGAAAATTCAAAGCACTATCTGCTCTCTACTGAGGATTTGACATGGGGGCAGAAACAAAGCATCTAGAAAAGAAGAGCTGCAGGTAATTTTTTTTTTTTCAGAATTGAAAATCTCAGAAACTCAGTTTATGGAATCTAACACAACTCTTGTGGAAGGCAATCTCATAAAGGTATGAATGTGATTTTTGTTTCAAATTATGGCAAGATCTTCAGACCCTCTTATTTTGTTCTTTGCTCTGTTCTCAGCAAAGTCAGGCAATGCTCACCTGTTCTTAATGCAGGGTGTTGCACTCTTAATGCAGGGTGATAAGTGCTGTTATTAAACTGATCTAGCAAACATGCTGCAGAATGAAACAAGGTGTATTTGTGGAGGCCTAAGCATGTATTTGCTATACCACCCTCAGTCTGAAAGTGTACACAGGAATGAACCAGAGACCCTGCGTTGTTGTGCATGGCAATAACCATAGGGCCCCCACTTGACCATCACTTAGCTTAGTGGGTAGCTAACTAAAATATGAACATCAAATAACTGGTCTCCTTTTGAAAATAATAGGAAATCTGTTTCAAAGCAATTGGGCACAGGGCAAATGTCTGCTTTGTTGTTGTTGTTGTTGTTGTTTTTTATTGGGAGGATGGGGAACAGGAACAAAATGCTTCATTGCTTGGTGTACAGTTACACTGTCAGCTCCACGAAAACGCAGATGGGTGAATATGGTAACAACAGGCTGGTACTGTAGAAACTGCTACTGTAAAGGGTTAACCAAGACTGCACTTGCTGTACATGACCACGGAGCAGAGAGCTCGGCAGTGTGAATTGTGCCATCCTCCCGGACACACACACGCACACACACAGACAGGGACACCTTCACTCCTCCGTGCCCACCTGTCCAGCCCCCCGGTGCCCGGCCCGCCGCTTCGCGCGGGGATGCGCCGCTCCTTCGCGGGGGGCTGTGGATGGAGATGCGGTTTCTGTAGCGCTGGGCTGGCTGCGGGGAGCCATTGGCTGGCGGCTTTGTGAATTTCATTCAGTTTTGTCCAATAGCGGGAGGAGAGCGCCTGGTACAGCCTGGACCTCTCCCCCCGCTCCTCTCCCCCCCCCCCCCCCCCAACCCCCCCATCTCCCTCTCTCTCCCAGCTCGCCTTGCCTTGCAGATCAGTCTCTCCGCGGCTCGGTCTTTCTGCATAGGCAATCACAGCTCCTACTTGCAGACTTCAACTCTCTCTCTCGCACTGATTGCAATGAATTTTCTGCGTGAATGTAGGTCGCTTACAACCGAGAACACGAGTTTCCTTCAAATCCAGTGTTGTTGTCTTTCTTCTTGTTATTTTTAATTTTTCCCCCCTTTCGTGGTCGTTGCATTCCTTTGGAGAAGCCAATCGCATTGGATTCCAAAAAGGAGAGCAGGAACCGTATGTGAATAATCCTGGCTGCATGATAGCCCGAGAGGATTTCCTGAAAGATTCTGGCTGTGTAAAAAAGACCCCTATGCTTCTGCAGCTTACCCAGTGTTAAGGTAGGAGTACCGGATTTGCAGTTTGAATGTTCATTTTCATTTTTTTTCCTGTTGTTTTTTTCTGCCCCCCCCCTTTATTTTTTTTTTTCTCGGCGAGGGTGGGGGAAGAGAGGGGAGAGGTGTTGCAGTTGGTACTCTGGCAAAGGGCGAGCAGTTTGCTGCAGTCGTCTCTGCTTTTACTTTTCCCATGATGATAAAGCGATACTTTCTGACATTTCCACCATCATACGCGATCTTCTTGTCACATATGCATATTTATGCAAATTTATATCTTTTTTACCCACTTCGGTCTCGTCCCTTATACCCCCCCTTGCACCATAATTTGTTTGGAGGCATTTTGCTGCAATCAGCTATTTGGAAAGGCTCTAAGGTTCTGTGTGAGATGTTTACAAAGTAGCTTTGCCTTACAGGGAAATAAACAGTGTGGAGGAGAGGAGGGAAAAATATCTGCAGTACAGGCAGAGAAAGAAAGAGCGAAGCCACAGTTTCTTGCAAGCGCGAAGAGGGGCAGGAGTGGTACCTCATGCTCTGTGTGAGCCTGTGGTTTTCAGGGAAACACAAAACCAACACGTAAGGTTTTGGTTAACCACTTTCCTTGCCACCACCACGAAAAAGCAAAAAGAGACAGGGACGGGGACGGGCGGGGGGGACAAGGGAGGTGGCTGCTCAGAGGAAATCTTGGATCTTCTGGGATTAAGCGGTTCACCCGCTTTCGCTTAAGCTATTCCGTGGTGGCTTTTCTTTCTGCCGCCCCCCCCCCCCCCTTTTTTTTTTTTTTCCCCCTTTCTTTTCTCTTTCTCCCTTCTTCTTTTTCTTTCTTTATTTCCTTTCCGGGCACGGGTAAAATGCCCGCTTTTGTGATGGGCATGGGCTTCCGCACGTGATGGAGCGGGGACTGGCACTGGGGAGAGCCAGCGTGCGCGGACCGGTGGCGGGGGGCGGGGGGAAAAGAAAAGGAGAAAAAAAAAAAAAAAGAGAGAAGCACCACCACCACTCACTCCCTCCCCCACCCCCCCTCCCCGACACACACACTCCTCCCCAGCTCGGCAGTAAATCGGCTTCTCTGCAAAGCTGGGGCGGGGGCGGGCGAGGCGGGGGCTGGCGGCGTGAGGCGCCTCCGCGGCCGCCGTGCTTTGCCCCTTCCCCGCGGCAGAGGCCGTCGGCAGCCCCGCACCGCCCCGGGGAGCGGGGGCGGCCCCGCCGCAGCCGCCCTGACGGAGGGGCCGAGCAGCCGCCGTTCCGCCCGCCCGCCCCCGCACACAGCTCGCGGGCGCGCAGGGTCGGGGCGGGCAGGGCGCGTCCCGCGCAGCCGCTGCGGAAGGGTGCGGGACACGGGCAGCGGGAGTAGGTCGGAACGGGTGTCCCGCCGTCGTGCCTGAAGCGGGGCTAAGAATAGATGGCGTCGCGGCCGGGAAACTTGGCCGGTTTGGGCGCCCGGCGTGGGGGGAGAGAAGTTTGCGGGGGACGCGGTGGCAGAGGCGGGGCGCGGCCGCCAGGTGGCGGTGCGGGCCCTTCCAGCCGCGCGCCCGCCGCCCCCCGCGCCGCAGCGCCGCGCGCCCCGCCGCGGGGCCGTCCCGCGCGCGCGGCGGTCCGAGCGCGCCCGAGCGGATCCGGACGGGTCCGAGCGGATCCGGACGGGTCCGGACGGGTCCGAGCGGGAAGCTGAGGCGCCGGCCGGGGCCGGGGCGGTGGGAGCGCCGAGCGGAGGCCGAGAGCTCCGGCGGCGGAGACAGGTGTGAAGGAGCCGCCGTGCCCCGGCCGGGCGGTGAGCCAGGAGGGACGGCA
This sequence comes from Phylloscopus collybita, assembly GCA_027886175.1. Lineage (NCBI taxonomy): Eukaryota > Metazoa > Chordata > Aves > Passeriformes > Phylloscopidae > Phylloscopus > Phylloscopus collybita. The sequence goes on along the minus strand of JAJNNQ010000006.1, from coordinate 40,570,078 downwards.
GCACCTGAGCTGTGGTTCAGGGTGCCTGTGCCCGGCTGTCCGTCTGCAGCCTCCGTGGAGCCACCGCCTTTCGTAGGGATGGCTGAAACGCACGGCCAGCCAAGTTCGGATGTCTGGTATTTGGAGAGAAACCGACACCACCACAAAAATCCGAAATTCACCCCTCGCACCACCCTTCAAAATACCTCTTTAGCCTGATGTTTGATCAGTGTTGAAAGCAAGCACTGATTAGTTTGGTTTTAAATTAGTAACGTTAAGGACATACGTGCATGTCTTTAGGAGATTAGAATTCAAAGCTTAATTGAAGGAATTTACACTTACAATAAAATGGAAATCCCTGCGATTCTTCTCTTCCTAAACATAAGTACAACTGCTAATGCAGATCTCATCTATTAAAGGGCAATATTTTTTCCCATAACGTGGGACAAAAATCATGTTTTTATTAGATGTATGAATCCTCAGTTAGCATTGAAGAAATAAACTATTTGTCACCTTAAGAAGCAATGTTTTCCACTAGTTTTAATTCCTAGGTATGAACACTGCTTTGCATTGTAAAAGCAAACTGATTTCATATGTCAAATGAACTCTGCATTTTATTTTCCTTTTACTTACATAATACTTACTTTATAGTCTATCTATTAATATCTATGTAGGCATAGATATATATCTAGTTAGCCTTTATATGGATGAGCATTAAGGCAGGAAATTCTGAGTATTTTTTGCTTATATTGCTGAGTAGAGGGTTGCATGCATTGTCTTATGAATCATATTCCAATGAATCATTAAGGTTTGGGAACCATGAAAACATGTCATGCAGTTTCTGGTTACTCAAAACAGCAATGTCTATGGTGGCATGTATTTTTCTCAGAATAATAGAGAAAGAAATCTAATTTTGACATAATATTTATAATCGTGAAATTATTAGTACTTTGTATATATATACACCTATTATTACCCTTTCTCTCCTCTATTCATATGCCATATACAATTTTTTTTGGTGGGTTGTGTGCAAGTGCAACCTGTTAAGTTGTACCAAATACTAAAACTGAAATTCAGTTTGACATCCAAAACATCTTGGTCTTACATTAAATGAAAAATTAAAAAAAAAATCAAATTAGCTCTAAATTAGCTTGGTTCTCAAGAGTACCAAGCTAATTCAGAGCTAATTAGAATTATTTTTTTTTGTTTTTAATTTTTCATTGAATGTAATGGCCCTTAGTTTTTGTCTCTACTGGAATACGTTCATATAGATAAAAAAATACATTTTCTTTCTGTGTTTCTGGAGGGAGTGATTACTTACCCACTATTGTTTTAAAATGCAGCTCTGTATCACAAAAGTGTAGACTGTAAATTCAAAAATTCCCAATGTTTTTTTCCTTGATCAGCAAAGCACAGTGATCAGTATGATTTCTTTTAAAGTCATCACAATGCGAGCAAACAAAAGCAAGCCTCATAGCATGAACAGAACAGGCCAACTGGATTAAATTAGGATAAGTGATAAAACTGGTAGGTTTACTGGAGATGCCATGCTGGTTTATGTATTTTGTAGTCTTCCAAATACTGCAGCTGATCCCATGTTCTTGGGCAGATCATTCACCTGAAAATGTTTACATTTGATAAAATGTCAATCCTAATAGCATCCTTCAGCTAGAGACCTGTCATGCAGAGATGAAGGCAAGACGCAGAAAGAAAACCTACTTAACTGAAGCTTGGTATTAAAAATATTATACAGAAACAAGGATCTGTTTGGTCTTCTTTATTTTTTAACAAAAGATTGATTCAAGCAACACTTTCTGATTGCTACATAAAGGTTTGCACGTTTGTTTTTGACAGGTTCTCAATACAGCCTCCTCTTGGCCTTTCAAACACGCACACTGCTATTTGATGGCTGAATCACATAGTATAAAGAACAGCTCCACCTGGGTAGGACAGGAATAAGCATCGTGCTATAACCAGCATATAATTTAGTCATTCTGTCGCTTGAAGACTTGTCATCAGGATTCAAGATCTCTTCTGCATGAGTAAATGGGTTAGTTTTGTGCACAGAATTACAAGGCTGTGAGTCTTTGTAGAAATAAAAATCTAATAAAACATAAACACAGGCTGCACAAATCAATATAAGTATCTCATGTCCAGCTGCAGCTATCCTCTGTCACAATTCAACTCAGGTGCTTTCAAGCAATGTTTGTAAAGCATTTATGGTGTGAGCCATTTTATCCTCACATCTGACAGGGTTATGTACTCAACTATGTCACCTTTTAATAGTTCTCCACTTCTATTGTGTTTGTTTTAGTAGTCCCTAGATTGGATTTGAAAGAAAAATAAAAAAGCACCAATGAAAAAGACTCCAAACAACAATGAGAAAAAACACTTTGCTGTCTAGTAGAGGAAAAGCAAGTAACAAGTTTTATTGGCAATATTCTTGGAAAATTTTTAGCAATGAGATAGGACTCAATGGTAATAAACTTTTCACAACTTGGATATAAGGGTAGAGAATAGAAAACTGAAAGATATGATTTATAGTAGGAGATTGTTCTGGAAATGTTTCTGGCAAGCTCATCCCTCTTTAACCCATATAAACAAATGAGGATGAATTTTGACATTAAAAATAAGCTGCATATGAAACAGGGTTACTTTATGGCTTGCATGCATAGCTGACATGAGAGTCTGAATAGAAGCAGCCCCTGCAGAACACTGGCTTATCCTGTGAGATCTGCAGTGGGGCTTTACCAGTGTCACAGCTAATTCAAACCGAATGCATTACCACATGCTGGAACAATCCCTAGCGAGGAATGCTCAGATTTGTACTGTAATAATCTAAAAATAAATTGTAGTCACTGATGTCACAATGTATGATTCTTTCAGCTTTCTTCTCTGCTGAGCCCACACACCACTCAGTTTCATAGGACGTATTTCAGTATGTGTATACTATCACTGGCGAGTTTCAGTGGAGGGTTGGGATTTTCCATGCTTGTCTATCTTCTGTCATTTATGTGCTAACTGAGATTTGCAATTGATGGGGAGGCTGAGCCTTTTAAGAGAGGTAAGCTTTGGAAATGAGTGGCACTCTTACTGACTCTGCAAATGCTGTTACGGTTTTGTATGTAGTATGAATATAAATAGAAATTTGTATGTGTATAAATTTATTTTGAAATAAATTAAAAATACTTCTGAGATTTAGTTACATAGTTTAGTTTACTCATCATTAAGACTAAGCCCCTTCAGTGTTCCACCATAACAGAAGAGATTAAATAATACTGGCATGATTTGATGGTAGCAAACTTCCATCTAGCAGTATTTTTCAGATTTGCATCTGTTGAATGCAATAGACAAAATGAGATAGACCACTGTTTCTCTGTTCAGACAGTTCAGAGGGAAGACTTTTCCTTTGTCCTAGAACTAGAGGTAGTCATTGCCAATTAGGAGAAGTCTAGGACAGCCAGAAATGAAAGAGGACAATCATGAATAGGATTTCTGACCCCAAGTGTTAATTGAAGGGGTCTAATGGCTTGATTATTTTGAAAATTGCTGTTACGGTAGTGTCTGTGTGGGCTGCAGGCCCAGTACAGACCTAGAAGGAACAGATTTTCAAGCTCTGTAGTAGTGTTGCTGTCAGGTTAATGGTCTTTCCAGGACTGACCAGCGATCTTAGTCAGTGCCATCATGTGGTGATCTTGTGATAATAATATCAGACATAGCTAGGTTACTGATCAAGCCTCTTGATGTGTTAGCATCACTTTGGACCCTTAGCAAGAAGATATGCAGTTTAATGCCAACAAGTCTTTTAAAAATCTGTTTAGAGGAATAGCATGGAGAGTGCTCAAATAAAATAATTATATTTTCTGTAACTAGGCTTCTTTTACAGTTTTAAACTCTGGTGGAAAGTAAGTGGACAGACTTCAATAAATCTCCTGCTTGGTATACTTTTTTGCTCTGAAACAGATTTTGCAGTAATTATCTCCAAATATCTGTTTGTTCTTTTCTAATAAACAAATACTACATTTTACATCAAGTTTTGACTTCTGATATATTAAAGCCTTACTTTGTATCCATCTAAATGTAATAAAACCAGGACAAAGCTGATAGCCTCTAGAATTTTTAATGTAGTCAGATTTCTATTGTTTATTCATATACCTTTGTTTTGTACTGATTTTTGTGATACTGATTTTAGACTTAAGATTCACATACATCTTATGCTTGGAAGTAGATGTGCCAGACAGTTTTTCTGCTCTTAAATAAAGCTTTTTGCAGACACTGCACAGAACCCTGCAATTAAAAAGAGCATGGATTTACTCAACAATTATCAATAGTTTAATTATGCAGCTAAGAATTCTTTATCTGAAAATAAACAAGCTTTTCTCCCCCCACCCCACCCCTCTTAATTTTTTTATTTACTTTACTCCAACATATATATATAATTTATTACTTATATACCACATATCCATGAAATACCTCTTTTGAGTACTTGGTCATATACAGGAAAAATTACCTTGAAACTATATAATAAATATATTTTGTCTTTGAGATGTGATTCTACCTTTTCTGATCTATTGTGAATATTTTCTAGATATATCTTTTCAAATGAACAAAATTAGTATATTGTTCATGTAGAACATCATATAAGATATAAGCCGTATGCAGTCTAATGTACTTTTTTAAAGTACATTATTGTATTAATGTATTGTAAAATACATTAATGTATTTTAAGTCATTTTCTTACTGGACATAGCATAAACCATTAAGAAAAGACCTGTGCAACAGGACCAAGGCCCATTGAAAGATCAGTGTCATGCAATGAGGTCTGTTGGATTCAGTGTAAAGATACCTGTTAATTTCAAGACACTTCTGGTCAACTTCTTGGAGAAAGTAGTGTTTGGATAAAATGGTATGGAGTATTTCCATAGAGCTGGCAATATCATATATAATGCTTAAAAGTTTTCTCCCAGCTTCCCGTTAGCTTTTGCTAATGAAATTGCCTTCAAACCTGTGTTTGAAAAATAAAAAAGAAAGTGTAAGCTCTGAAAAATAATGCACCTCCAAGCCTTGCTTGAAGAGCTTGTTATAAGCATGGATGATTAGGCACACTAAAAGAGGGTGCTAGATGATACAGGACCATGTACTGTCTCAACTCTTGTTTTATTGGTGACTGTGTTTATAATGTGTTATACAGACTTGTATAACGGTTTTTTGTGATTTCTGTGATTTCTTTCTGAAATTTTCTTGGATTTGCTTGTCAAAGAAACTGGGCTTGTGTTAGACAGAGTATTCACATCCAGTCTGTTCACCTTTTGATTCAGTTATTTTATTAGTTGTGGTGGGGCTCAAGTTTTTGCCAGCTCTCCAAACTAGCATTTTAACACTGGTAAATAATTCTCCTGGATGTACAGTTGCAATATTCCTGGATCACAGATTTCAGTATTATTTTATAGGTGATTTGTGACAAAAAAAGGGGCAAAAATCCTCTCCTGGATTCAAGAAGAATTATGCCAGAAGAGGTGAAGCCTGTGTAAATCTTTGGTACATTTGCCATTATGAAAACTCTCTGACATTTTTTAATTAGTCAGAATGTATCTGGATTTCATGGGATGTCTTAGGCAAAGAATGAAAAAAGATTATAGCAACAACTAGAGGAAGCAGCTAGTGAGTTGTTGCTATATGAAATGTACCCTTCACCCAAACATTGGTGCAGATGGTCGAATGCAGCACTTCAGGAAAGCATCATCAATCATAGTGTTTCTTCTCAGTCAGATATGTAGTCACTGATTTGTTTGCTATAGTTTCCCAATCCAAATATATCTCTACCAATAATGTAATTATTATTATGTCTGCCTACTGCATTTTATATCATCTACATGAAAGCAGAGGTAAGTTCTCAGTACACAGTGGTGTGAGGGGAAGTAGAACTTTCTGCAAATTATGCACAGCTGGACAGATGAGCTGTGGTGCCTGAGGCTGTGAATTTGTATTAACACAGCCAGCAGTAGGTCTGCTTCCTGAATTAGAAATGTTCAGTGTGTGTAGTTTTCAAATGTGCAGGTGGTGAATTTGGGGACAGATGATGTAGATCCAGTGGCTTTGACAGATTAAATAATAGCAGTTGGCATAACTGGAAATTAATTGTGGAGCTGGATGAGAGAGCTAGCGTATTAATTTCGTGCTCATTGTAATAATATTTGATGTAGTTCAGGTACACAAGTTGGAGTGCAGGTGGACTTACTGCTTAAATCTGAAGACTCTAACAGTTTATTATGAAAATACATTACTTTGTTTAATCTTACATTTATTATGTCTTTCTCAAGAAAAACTCACAGTTAACTGGGAGTTAATGTTTTTGAAGACAAATGCTTCTTGTTTATATTGGTTTGATTTCATCTTTACTTGAAAATGTTTCAAATACAACACCTTAGGAATGCAGGCCACCTGGCACTTACGTTAAAAAAAAAAAAAAGTACACTAGAAGAACCAGTAAGATTTTTATACTGTTATACTGTGAAAGGCATGCTGCACTGATTTATCTGCCCTGATCTGGTACAGAGGTGTGATGTTACTGAAATGCAGGGGATTAATGGTGCAGTTAGCATGTGCCATTACTCTTACAGCAAGTTGTTATGGTCATAGAGAGGCGCAGAAGCAGAAGCAGAAGCAAAAGTTCCTCCCTAGAAGAGCTGACTGACCCTCTTTTGTGCTGTAGAGTAGCAAATGTGTATTTATCCTTGTAATTTTCAATCTCTATTTTCTTTTTCCTGTTGGCTTTGGAAATAAGATGTTCTAGTGAATTGTCTTCTTGTCCAAATCTGTCTTGTCTATAAAAGTTTCATCTTGAGAAAACTGAGATTAGAGCATGTACTTAGAGTCTTTTATTTTCTCTTTCTCCCTTTTCTACAAGTTTTTTTGTTGTTGTTTGTTTGTTTTCTGTAACTTTTTATTTTGTCTTTGCATCCCAGGGCCTGTGAAATGTTTTCCACTCATGACATAATAAAGGTGTAATACTTGTCAATATGCTGATCAATAAAGCAGAAACCCTGTTAACTCTTGGGTGATTTGCATTAGCAGTTCTCTTATGCTGAATATAAGTGTCTTTTAGTGAAGGATTTCTTGTTCTGGCAATGAAAATTACATTAGCAATGTAGAAGTTATACTAGCAATGCTGTAGAAAGGACAGGAGATGGGAGCAGTTGTAATAGTGCCAGTGTGTGGCTATTAAATAGATAAGATTGGACAGCTTTTTATATAAGTAAATGATCACTGGATAATAACACTCCACAGAAACATCCTTTTGTGGTAGATTTAATTTTCTGTTTACCCCTGGAGAGTGGTCATTTGGTGAGGCTTGATACTTCACTGCTTCCCAAAACCGTTAAGAGCTGGTTTATTCAAGAGGAGACAAAATGTGTAAATTGGAGAAGATACTGTCTGGAGCCTGAGACATCAGTAAAGATGATGGGGAAATGGCAGTTCTATCTTGGGGGACAGTTAATGGTTTTTCTTAAAAGCGGTGATAGCACTTGTAACACCGCTTCTAGCTCTTAAGGCCTGAAAGCTAAACACTAACCATATTCATGTCTAAGATGAGGAGATTGCATATTCCAGTTCTTACCTTCTCCTCTGTGAAAGATGAGTATGCTTCCTAAATGCTCTCCCTCTCTTACTTATCATCCCCAGCATGGTGGGGCATTTTCCTTCTCTTGCTTATTACTCCCTCAAGAGGCCCATTCTAGTCAGAGTCTGTAAACAGGCACTGAGTTGCAGGCAGATGACCAGTTTCAGAGGAAGGTTGACATGATTAACTTCCAAAGAAAAAGAACATGATGACACGCAGGAACAGTACACGCACAAGAGCATAGAGAGTATAGCAGTAGTAGGAGTGGCAGTTCACATACTGTGTTCTGGAGAACTTAAACTAGCAAGATATAAATCAAGTTGGATTTCCAACAGGAGCTGATGCTTCTGGATATGAGGGTTTGGTGTAGTCTGAGGGGTTACAATGTAGAAGTTAACAGTCAAGGTAAAAGTACAATTTTTAGTATCATCATCCCTCTGTAGAAATCTGGATTGTACACTTTGAAATTGAGTCTGTTTTCTTCTAAAAAATATTTTAATTTTTTAGTCCTAATATAGTATTTATTGAAATAAAGTCGTGACTTTTTAATTACACCGTATACAGTGGTATCATCACTGAATATATTTTTAATTAGGAATGTCTTTTTTTTTTTTTTTTTTCTCCCAAGAATCATAAAAAGCATAAAAAGTCACCTTTTTGTTTCATTTCAAATACTTTGCTTTTTGGAGTGTTGGATTTTTTGTTTTATTAAGGTTTTTTGTGGGTTTGTTTTTGTTTGTTTGTTCTGTTCTCATGTATTTCTTTTTGTCTGTGTGCTTTTCTTTGTGTTTTTTTTTCTCCCCACATGCCAAATTTTGCTATTAACTTGCAGTTTCTCAGAGAAACTAGTTTTGTAGAGAAGTGCATGAAGAATATGAAGAACTTTGCCTGGAATTATATAAAGGCAGACTTAACAAACTGTGGGTTTAATGGTTCTGTCACTGGTAGAAGGGGGTGAGGGAAAGAAAATTAGAGTAAAATGTGCCTTCATCCTACTCATATACATCACTTAAAGATATTAATGTAATTGTTGATAAAGACTGTGCAGTTACTGCTTAACCATTATTTCACATCTAAGTTATATTCCATAGTTATAAAACCTTTTTCTGATCACTTTTTAAAACAGAATTGGTATACTTTGCTTAGCTCAAAATTTGCTAAGAAATAAAGCAGACAGAAGAAAGCAACTTTTCCTCAGAGGTTGCAGAGTGCTAGTCTTTCATGTTCTTAATAACCAACTTTCCCCTATTTATATAAATGGACATATTGCACACAACAGCAATTTTGAGAGCAATTTTTCTTTGCTTGCTGTGAAGTGTATATTTAAAAGATTACAAGCATGACTAAGATCTCATTAACACTGTTGCATTGGTTTATACCATTGTCTTTAGTGACACTGTGCCTAGGATCTGCGTGTCTAGAAGTATTTAGTGTTTAAAGAAACAACAGTCAGGTTCCAGGATTTCCCTCTCCTTTTGCAGCTAATATCTCATCATTTAATGTATTGATTTGGCAGAGGTGTCTCTTTTCAGCTAAGAAGAACTTGTTCTCTCTGGAGTAAATTGTTTACCAGCCAGCTATATGTTTTTGCCTTAGTGAATCTGAGTGAAATGGTCCATCACAAATTCATGTAACTGCATTAACCTACTTGACATTGTGACTCTGAAAAGTTGAGGATAGAGGTGAATGATAGGAGGTGATGAAAATGAGAATCTTGAACATGATACACATTTTACTGTGTGTAAATAAGCTTAGAAGTTAAGTGCTTTTTAGAGATAAATCTGTCTTAAATTTATTTGTCCCCTTTAGATGATTCTTGTTAAACAGGAAGAGTATATTTTACCAGAATTTTAGTTCTTAATCCATACCAATTTCTAGTATGTACTTAGATATTATGTTTAGACAGGTGGAAGTTGCAGGTACAGAAGGAAGAAAATGGATGGAAAAAACTTAATCACAACATTTTTATTACTGTACACCAATTTCCTTTTCTGCTCTGATATGTACCAGGATTATTTATAATATATACTTTCTATGAATAAATAAGCACTGAATTTTCTATAAGAAGATATTTCAAAGAAGATTAATAAAACTTTGGCTGAAGAATTCAACTTTCTAGAACAATATATTGCCTTTATTTGCAAAAACAGGTTTTTTTCACCAAAAAAAAAAAAAAAATTGGATGAAGAATCTAGACTTTGCTAGATTGTTAGATGCTGACCAGAGTTTTTCATATATCTTGAGAATAATTTGTTTGGCAGAGGGAGGAAAGAAACAAAGGAATGAATTTATTATTTATTTTGTCTTACTATTTATTTATCTTTCTTTGTTTAGTTTTTATTTGGCTAATGTACTGTATAAAGCAAAATGGATTTCAGATATACAGACTGATATATACCCTGGTCTGCAACACCGCTCAATCTTACTTCAGAAATGCACAAAGTGGCCTCTTTAGGAAAGGAGAAGATTTGAGTCTAGCCCAAATACAGAATCAGAATATAGCTCCAGCACCCAGACTGGGAAATGCTTTCAGGGTTCTCTTATGTGGATGTTACTGAAGTCATGCCAGGAATCACTCTTGCTTATTCACTATGATTTTGAATGTATTAAGTGTATGGACTGCCATGACATGGCATGTACGGAACAACCAGGGGATCAGGCACAGCCAGTATGGGTTTGGGAAATGTAGGTCCTGCTTGACCAATGTGATCTCCTTTGATGACCAGGTTACCTGCCTAGTGGATGAGGGAAAAGTTGTTGTCTGCCTAGATTTCAGTAAAGCCTTTGGCACCTTCTCTCCCAGCATTCTCCCGGAGAAACTGGCAGCCTGTGTCTTGGACAGATGCACTCTTGGCTGGATGACTGGGTCAAGAGAGTGGTGGTGAATGGAGTTACACTTGTGTCAGCTGGCCACAAGTGGTTTTCCCAAGGGCTCAGTGTTAGGGCCAGTCCTATTTCATATCTTGATTGATGATCAAGTGCATTTTCAGAAGTTTGCAGAGGACAGCAGGTTGTGTGGGAGTTCTGATCTGCTGGAGGATAGGAAGGCTCTGCAGAAGGATCTGGACAGCAAAGATCGATGGGCCAAGGCCAACTGTATGAGGTTCAGTAAGATGAAGTGCTGGGTCCTGCACTTCCGTTACAACAACCCCATGTAGGGTTTCAGCCTAGAAACAGGGAAGAATTTTTGTTCTAGATTTTCATATGTATTGTTTGGGTGTTTGATTGAAGTATGGTAATTTTTAGGTTCACTTGTTGCATATCTATGCACTGCATATGGGGCTTCTGTACTGTAAAGTAAAAGTCTACAAAACAAAATATAAGGAAAGCCGAAGGTGGACAAAAGAGAGACATATTCTCACTGTAGTGATGGTTTTTCCCACAAGTACTTACCATACAACACTATTGGGATTTGCAGTTGCAAGACTGTGATAATAACAACACAAAAGCTAAAGTGTGAGAACATCAAGGAAAAAAGAAAAATGATGTTATGGAGGGTTCTGGAAAACACTGCTTCAGTGGCTTAGATGGTTGCTTACAGGACCATGAATTGCAGACCCTTGATATTACTGAGGTTGAGACACTAATTTACTCAAGGCAAAACATGATTTAACAGCATTCATGAATGAAAAATTTGTATTGGATCACTTAAACTTAACATCAAAGATATAAAAATTAGGATCATGTAGACATAACTTAGAGCTGTTGCCTGGATACTTACTTTTTTTCAAAAAGGAAATTTCTAAGGGTATTTTTGTTTGTCTTTACTTTGCTCTAGGTAAAGATGTACCATATCAGTAAGTACCTTTATTTTAAAACTATACAGTGCTCTTTTAAAACAAAACCCCATAATTTACTTTATGTTTTACTATATTCATCAAAATGGAACCAGTACTTTTTTTGTATGCTGTTTTTAAGTACTAGGTGACTTTGTATCCCTTTATAACTTCTATTATTTCATAATGGATCCTTTGGAAGGAAGGATGTCTTCTCTTCCTAAGACTACATCATTTATCAAACAGTAATTGCCATGGTACATTTAGATGTACTATGACTTTGTAAATCATCACAAGAATTGCCTGATATACACACTACCCAGTGCCTCAAGGTATTCCAAAATACAAAACCTAGCCACAGGCATTAACAACACATACAGTGATTGCTGTCATATTTTGGTGCTGTTCCCAGAAATGCCACATTCAGAAGGTTGTACTTTGAGGAATGATGCTGCATAATCAGATGGCTAAATTCATTAGAAGCTGAGGTACCACAACAGGGAGTACAATGTTATCCTTGATGATCTTGGCTTTTGTGGTGGCAAACAGCAATACCCACAGAATTTCTTGATCTGGTTACCAACTGATTCAGTCTTCCAAACTGTTCTCAACAGTGGAAAAATTTTTCATCACATTTTTTCAGTGCTTTCTCAGGAGAGAAAACTGAAGCTAAGCTAAAATAATGTGATTAAAACCCCTTTTTTTAAGGTTTTCTTCAGAATGAGGTAAAGCACTTGTGATTAATGAATAAATTAATTTGATCAGGTCAGTTCACAGATCTTGGTCAGTTCACATTGTTCCAGAGACTATAAGCTGTTGGCTTTCCTGTTCTAAGACACCCATATTATTGGTGCAGAAAAGGTCCCTTACAATTATTGTTACTTCTGTTTATATAAAGTTATTGTTTTGTATAAAGGTCTTGTTTTAAGATAAAGGACTGCTCTTTTCATGGCTTACAGTTCTTGATGTTTGAATACCTGCCTCGTTCCCAAACACATCTCCCTTATGAAGCTGTGGGATTGTTGGATGTCTGATATGCTTGAATGCCATTTATAGTCTAGGATCTAGCCTTAATTTTAAGTTAGAACTGTACCTATCAGAGTCCTGAATCATTAGACTGTATTCCTTTCTGAACTTCTGCATGCTAGCACATTTGTCAGGTTTTTCTGGATTATTGGTGTCAAGAAATTTCATTCTTCTATCCAACATTGTCATTCAGTGGTTTTAGTTGTACGTAGAAAATATCAACGACTCAGTTTTGATGTATGCAAATTGTTATGTATGAAAGAAATAGAGTATTTTATATGCTGATTACCTCCAAGTACATTCTATGTGAGACATCCTTTTGAAGAAATGTGTGGAGGAGTTTAACTGGATTTTCAGTTATTCTGAATGTAAAAGGGGTGAAAAAATACAAGGGGTATAGCATCTATTTGAAATAATTATAATAGATATGTTTAACTGTGGCTGAGTTTAAGGACTCATTCTATCATCTCTTTTTCTTTTGGATGTTTTGCTAAGCAGAAAACAGTGGAGATTTGGCTGAATTTTTTGGGGGGTGGTGAAATGCAATGTAGAATACTTACATTTAGAGGACTAAGTTCACAATATGATCACTGGAAAATTCATATATATTTCAGAAGGAAAATCTCCAAATGTGTTGCCTGCATATTTTAAACCCTCTACTCTTTTTGGAATTGTGAATTGCTGTATGAAAATTTGGAAGCAGAAGACTAGCTTCATTACATATGATAATGATACAACTATAATAACAAACTATTCTGTTTCAATATTTTACTGAAGGATATCAGTGAACAGCTAATATAGTGGTTGTTGCAGCACAGGTTTCTCCACTCAATAGCAACTGTTAATATTTCTCACATGAAAAGGGCTAAAGAATTAGACATATGCAATTATTTTTAATTGAAACTCATGTTAAAAATATTTTTCAAATAAAAAAATCAGATTCTAATAAAAATAGAATTTGTGCATGTATATGTACATGTATTTTTCGACTCATTTCAATGAGTTTGAATCAATGTTTCATCAATGTTTGGTGCTTTTTATTGTCTAACAAAAGATTGCATGTGTCCACTTGATAGTCTTCAGGGCCTTAATGTAGACCTTTTTAATGAGAGATTTTAAAAAAATTAAATGCAAACTCAAATTCTTAAAAAAAAAAAAAACAAAACCAAAAATATCATCTGTAATGATTCTTTTGCTGTGAACAACTCTCACTTAAATACCGTTAGGGGATGTTTGTTTTTATGAGGGCTTACAATGCAGGTGGATTCTTGAGAGAAACATCGGCATTTTGTCGTGCACGAGTAATCGGATAGTGATCATCTCTGTTCACAGTTGGAAGTGCTTGCATGGCAAGAATCTAATTTCAAAAGCTTATGAGCTGTGTTTTCTACAAAGATATTTTTTTCTTGATATCTTGAGTTCATTTTCAACTCCTGAGAATATTGTTTAAAAAAAATTAAATTACGCAAAGTTTTTAAGGACTTAAAAACTCCTGGAAGAGTTAAGAGCTGTATTTAAAAACAACACATTTGCTCTGATGTCCTGTTGTTTACTGAGGTAATCTAATAATTGAATTATTAACTAAAACCAAATGATGACTGCAACAAAGGTATTGATCACTTAGCTATCTGTGAGTCTCAATATCATCTTAGACATGTGAATAGAAAAAAAAATGAATGAGAAAGAAATGCAAACTGGAATGCTTTTAAGTGTTTGTAATACAAATTATATATTACTGGAAGATTTAGTTTATTTGTAGAAACTTTTATTTGCATGAAGAACACCTTTGTTAGCATATTTACCTGTGGTTGGAAAAATTTTTATAGAGTAAGGAATTACTAGCTAAAAAATAACATACACAACATTTAGTGCTTGCGGTACCTGAGAAAAACAAAGATTTTATTGCTGCAGGGGTTTGTCACCAAAGGGGTCTTTAGAGCTATTAGTTTTTCAAACTCTTGAAGATCGGGTCACTTAGGTGCTCTTTATTATCTTTCCAACTTATAACTTCTGCACACGTGTTTCCACGTGTGTACTCAGAGGAGTATTTCCACAAATATTTTAAAGCACTGTGCAACAATTTCAAGTTACTGGATCAGTACATGTCCTCACAGTGACATGACAGTGCTCTTCAGCCCTCCAGAGGCTGGTGCTTTGCTCTGGCAGAAAGTCCTCTGGGACCTGCACCATGGTCTTTGCATAGCACTACAATGCAGTATGTGACATACCAGTTTGGTCAGAGTTAGCTTTGTTTTACTATACAACATCATCACATCCTAGAGATTTTTGAAGTAAAATTTGTCTTGTGGTTTGCTAAGTGACAGCAATTTTGCATTTGTGGAAGGGACTTCTAAAGTATGTTTCTCTTTAATGCTCTGCTTGAGACCTTCTGATAGTTACTGCTGTCACAAGCGTGCTCTTAAGTGTGATTTATAATTTTCCAGTAGCAGCTACCAGCTATTGTCAGAATTTCCTCCAAAAATTATGTGTCCAATAGACTGCAGTCAAGTATGAGACAGCAAGTATGAGACTTGGATACGTGGACTGACTTCTGCAGTTTACTGATCTCATGAGAACTTTTATTGACTTTGAAGGGCTCTGGATCAATCTCTGAGTTTCTGCTCAAAGCAACTGCAGCCTTTCTTCAATTTTTAACACTGAAATAGTAAAAGGCCAACATATTCATAGCTCATTCACTCATGAATATCTTTATTCTTCCAAGTAACAGCAGGGTAGAGAAAAGCAATTGACTTCTCAACCAGATAAATGGAAAGAGTAGAGATATTGTACTCATGACAATCATAAATTTGGGGTTGTTATGACCTGTAATCAACAGCATATGATATAACCTATTGCTATTGCAGGCAAGAGATCTAAAGATGACTGACAGCCTAGAGCAAGTAAGATCTAGCTGAAAACAGAATGTTCTAAACACAGAACAGTGACTCTATATATAGCCCAACAGTGACAGAAATCTTTTTATTTCTTCTTCTGATGGGAGACAAAAGAGAATTTATTTGACTTTTGGGAAGCTTTAGAATCTGCAGCAAATATTCCAAGACACTGGAAACATTTTAGGCAACTTACTCAGTTCATGTAATGGAGTTTAAATTTACCAACATATTGATTTCCTGCATTGGGGAAATGTGAGGCTTCTTATTATTACTGTGTTTGTTACTTGCCTGTTCAAGTAATTATTCAACATTTTCCACTGCAAATTTTAGATGATTCTAAATACAATACAAGATTCAGTTAGTACATGGAGTGGTTGATTAGCTAAGGATTGAGATAATCCATTGTTGTGCTCTAATGCTTCTCTTGTGGGTATTCCAGTGACCTCTCATAACTCTTAACCTTTATCTAACATTTGTACATGGTTCATTCAGCAAAATAAAACTATAATGAATGATTAAGTTGTAATTAATGAATTTAACTTCTTGCATTTGACTCAATTCTTAGTAGAAGCATTAAACAAACTGTATTTGTTTCATAAATGTCTTTTGAATGCCTTAAACTTAATCAAAAGGATTTAGGGCCACATTCTCATCTTTTATATATATTTTCACTTTAGTTTTCTGTTGCTTTTTTCTGTGGTCTTCACAGACTATTTGAAGTTAGAGGAAAAGAAAAAAAAAAACAAAATGCTTACAATGCCAAATACATTTACCACACCTTCTGTAAAACACCTTAAGTCAAAATTTCAAGACTCAGTATGGCCAATTTCTGCTTGAGCTACAGGCCTTCACACCATTCAGCTCACAGTGAAGTAATCTGGTACTGAAGAGGGAGGTTGTACTGCAGGGACCATGCCACAGTTGTAGAGGGAATCTAGTTTAGTTTTCTGTCCAGAAAAATCCATTTCAACCCATTTGCTTCTAGAGATCAGGAATGGAGTTGATTGTGAGGTTCCTCTCAAGACAGGATCACTTCTCTTGTAGTCTTCTCATGCACTCCCAAAATAATAGTAATGCTGGTAGTGGCTGCCATCATTGCTGTTCTGTCACATTTTATCCCTAGGAAAGGAAACACATTGTAAAATATTTGCCTTTTTTATATACTTTGATTTCGGCAAACTGCCAAAACTTCCCCGCGAAGGGAAAACTAATAGTTTTAAGTGGAGCCCAGATAAGCCAGAATGGAATTTAATTAGACGAAGAAAGGTTTCCAGTGAAAGACTTTTCTCCTCATTGAATTTGAGGAAAGAGGAATTGGAACCTTAGATGTAAGTACTCTGCAATTTTCTCTTGTTGCTCTTTCTTACCAAGTAAATTCTGGCTGTATTTAGACTGCGAATTTGGGGCAGGATTTGAAACAATTGGGGCAGACTTGGCTAAAGACACAGGTTGAGCCATGATCTGGAACAACTCAGTAATTACTTTCACACCTCTCCTTCTGTTCACTCCTACTTAGAGTTACTTTATCTGTTAAAAGGGAACCCCACATACACAAAAAGGAAGAGAATTGTGTTTTTATTAGGAGGACTTGTGATGTAGACAACTGTGGGAATAAAGGTGATAGACCAATTAAGCTGCAAGCTCAGAGCGCCACTCATAAACATCAAGTGAAATTCTTGTGGGTCTCAAATGTGTTTATGTTTGCTCACAAGGTTGTGGTTGCCAAAGAGAGACTTAAGTCTAAGTTTTTTCTTTTCTTGTCAGGGAGGCTAAAAGAGGTGTAAGGGTGCCTACATCCCATTTCACATCTCTAAGTTTTTTGTGGTGCTGGAAGAAGATGGAGTTGTTTCTTTTCTGTTCCGACTCTGTGAATTTCCATTGGTAGACAGGTGATTCTGTATGATGATTTAAACCAATTAGGAAAGATGTAAAATTTCTTCCCTTGTCTCTTGAGGATAAAACAACAGCTGGGGATATAGGACTGTAGCAATCCTTGTTCTACTTGACTTGAATCAGGCTTTTGCTCAGTTTTCACAAATGATATTCACTTGAGATGTCAGAGATTATAGTTCAAGCTATTCTTTAGTTACTGATATTAAATGACACTGCTCTGTAAAGAGCAGTAATGATCTTAGTAATTGATGAAGTGATTCACTGGCATTAATTAGACATAACCAAACACTGAACATCTGCTATAACCTTTGCAACTGGAGTCTAGCCTGAGTCAGTCCTGTTGATGGCATATTCCATCCTTCTTGAAAAATACGCATGTATTTATGGAAGAACAGAGTAACTGACTGAGGTTTGAAGAGAGCTGTGGAGATCATTTTCTCAAATCCTATGCTCAAACAGACACACCTACAGATGCTTGTCCAGGACTGTGTCCAGACAATGTTTGACTGTCTCCAAGGAGGGGAATCCTACAACCTCTCAGAGTAACTTGTGCCTGTGTTTGATCACCATCACAAGGGAAAAGCGTTCCCTGATATTCAGAGGAAAATTCCTGTGATTGTTTGTGCCCATTGCTTCTGTTCCTGTTAGTGAGCACCATTCAACACCTGAAATTTTGAATTGAGAAAAGATGAGATTTATAGAGAAATCTGTTAATTTGAATGCTTCTAATCACACTGATTGTTTTTAAAAATCATCAGACTGCTGTTGTATTTTGGGTTTGTCTCTACTCCCCAGCTTCATCACAAGTTGCTTCTTGTGAAAATACTGTTCATTCTTTTTCTTCAATCATTTTGAGACTAGTAAGAAGGTTGAAAAAACACATTTCTTGCAGCTTAAATCATATGGGTTTTAGTCCATAAATCAGTGTAGAATGTGGTTGTGTCTGCCCCTAGCTTCTGATGATAATCTCTACAAAGGTAAATACTGCTTAGAATAAACAAATTATTAAGTACCTTGTGTAAGGAGAAGGGACAGTGACAGGGAAGGAGATATAATATCAAGGTAAAGAAAAGGGTAAATGTCTAAATTATCTGAGATTGTAGTCCAGTGTTGACACTTCTATGCAATTATTGTGGTTTGGACATTTATTTTTACCTAATGATTTAATGCAAAATGCAGAATGATTGAACTAGTAACCTCATTGTTCTTTCTTTATACAATGCTTTCTACTAGGAAGATAGCCATTCTTACTTTATTTCATTTGTGATTGCTAAATTTAAAGACATGTTCTTGTGTTAAAATTTCAGTTAGGTAATCTCAAAGTTTAGCAAGGTTTGTAAAGAGAGTTACCATCACTCATTTCAATTAAAAAATGAAACAAAACAAAACAAACCCCTTTCTATCTCTAACAACAGATCTATCTACCAATTGGACAATTTGATAGGCAGTACCTCTGTGTCAGGCATAAGTGCTGAGATGAAGTTAACCCCTTCCCTCAGCCCCCCGAGACCCGTTGCCAGCTCAGATTTAGGGAGGTTAGGGTGGGGGGAAACTCCAAGATAGGGACATAAAACCAAAGGAGGCTCTTACCCCGAGATGTTGTTCCAAGGTTTATTCCTTGAAGGGATCCCAAGGCGAAAAGAGGGCGACTTCGAAGGGAAAGGGGGTTTTATGCCTTTCAGGGTAAGGGGCGGGGTTACCTATGGCCAAAGGCCATAGGTCAGAGTCAAGGGACAGGTAAGGTTTCACAGGGGAGGGGATACCAAAAGGAATACAACACTGAGAAGGTGGTTCAATCATGAAAAAAAAAGAGTGAAGATAGGTTATAATAAAAAATGAAAGCTTCTCTAGAGAAGAGGAATAGAGACAAGAGTAAGACTGAGGTCTCTGTGGAGTCTGTAATTTTGAGTACTCGGAGTTAAGGAATTTAGTGCTGAGATGTATTTCAAAGGTGGTAGTCTGGGTGGAGAAACAGGAAAGAGAGGAATGTTATAAAAATCAGTGGTAACTAGTTTCCTTTCTTAAGAGATTTTGTGAGTTTATTCTGCTGCAGTGTTTGGTGTGGGTTTATCTTCATATATTTGCTTCAATCCACATAGTTGTCATGATGGTGACTGGAGAAAGATAAATTATGAACTTAGGAGATGCAGATTTTGGTGATTATGTTATGGATGGAATGATGACTGCTGAAAGAAGGATATGTTCTTCATTTGTTTGTCGTCGTGGGTCTGGTCACAGCTGGGTTTTTTTGCCATGA
The DNA here is from genome assembly GCA_027886175.1 of Phylloscopus collybita. Lineage (NCBI taxonomy): Eukaryota > Metazoa > Chordata > Aves > Passeriformes > Phylloscopidae > Phylloscopus > Phylloscopus collybita. The sequence goes on along the minus strand of JAJNNQ010000006.1, from coordinate 40,550,632 downwards.
GAACATTTCATTCACCTTGGTAACATTGCGTCATGGCATCACAGGATGCAGAAATGTCAGAGACTCCGCATGGAGGGCAGGAGGGCAGAACCTGTCAGCCAGGACCTGTTCCCCTCAGTCAGGAGCAGGATAGCTAAGGCCACCGGGGCAGCTTCAGCCCCGGGCATCGCCAACCTCTCCGGCGGGTCGAGGCCAGGCTGGGCCCCCAGCGGAGCCGTGTCCGGGCAGGGCAGGGCTGTGGGGAGCTGTGCCCGGCCTGGCGGGGCCGTGTCTGGACAGGGCAGGGCTGTGGGGAGCTGTGCCCGGCCCAGCAGGGCCGTGTCTGGACAGGGCAGGGCTGTGGGGAGCTGTGCCCGGCCCGGCGGGGCCGTGTCTGGACAGGGCAGGGCTGTGGGGAGCTGTGCCCGGCTCGGCGGGGCCATGGCCGGGCAGGGCAGGGCTGTGAGGAGCTGTGCCTGGCCCAGCGGGGCCGTGTCTGGACAGGGCAGAGCTGTGGGGAGCTGTGCCTGGCCCAGCGGGGCCGTGTCTGGACAGGGCAGGGCTGTGGGGAGCTGTGCCTGGCCCAGCGGGGCCGTGTCCGGGCAGGGCAGGGCTGTGGGGAGCTGTGCCCGGCTCGGCGGGGCCGTGTCCCGGCAGGGCTGTGGGGAGCTGTGCCTGGCCCGGCGGGGCCGTGTCTGGACAGGGCAGGGCTGTGGGGAGCTGTGCCCGGCCCGGCGGGGCCGTGTCTGGGCAGGGCAGGGCTGTGAGGAGCTGGGGCTCGGCCTTCCTGCGGCACGGCCGGGCTGGGGCTGACGGCGGGCCTGGGCCCCGGGCGGGTCAGGACTGGTGGCGTCCTCAGAGATGTACTTCTTTGAAAGGCTTTCTGAAAATGTTCATTCTGGAGAGGCAGTATGAAAGGGTGACATTTTGTGAAATGACTTACTGATATTTTAGGTTAACTCACAAGAACTGGTAAACACCATGGAGGTGAAAATGAGTAAGAGCTGTGTTTTCAAGAGAAGAAAGTCTCAGAACCTCTGTTGCTCAGTCGGGCCCTTGTGGTTTGTATCCTTGGCAACTTCCAGTTACATCAACACTGAACTGGAATAGCCTCCCTGTAGATGTTTTGTCCATTGGAAAGGTAAATAGTATAGGAATGGAAATTTATGCAGCTATTACCTAAGCGAAGGCAGATTTTGATGCACTGATTTCCCCTTGATACCTGGGATTCCAATTTCTGTTACCTTACACTGCATTTTTATGGTGTTTATGAAAACCAGCTCAGTTGCTTAAACAGCAATGATAGTATCTGACGCATCATCTATGGAAAGCTAAAAACTTTTCCATTTATGAAAGAGTTTTCATGTATGAGTTTTTATTGAATGTATTTTTAGTTATGCCAGTCTTTCTGGCTGTGAAAACTTTATGAGAATTTTTTCCTGAATCACCAGGGTCTTAAAAAATCATAAAGTAGAAAGGTGTATTTATCAGAGTTTGGTCATACATAGAGAGGCATATATAATTTCATCAAAGGTAATTGCTTTACCAGTAATAACTTCGAAGTGAGAGAGATAATTAATATTACCTCAAGCATAACAAGAACCTTACTGTAATAGTTGTTTAAGTGCCTTTTCGTACGTTTCTTGCTGTTAGTTTCAGAAAGAGAAATAATATTAAAAGCCTCAAGGAGACTTAACTAGATACTTGAAGTGAAGACCAAAAGATGATCTGAACTCCATGCCACTGGGTGGATTATTCTGTCTCCTATTCATTTTATTCCCTATCTGCAATCTCTGAATGCTGTACCTTGACAAGTTTGAGGGCTATTATGTGGAACTCTTGCTGTTCCATCTGATCTTTATTTTCAATATGTCTCAGCATGGTCTTGAAGGTCTCTTTGGATTTTGTTTCTTTGACTTCAGTTTTGTCCTTAGTTCTTTTTTTAATTTTTCAGATTGATCTTTTCCCCTCTGCTTTCTGCTTTCTTCTTTAGCTGTATCTTGTCCTCCTTTTCCTCCTCCTCCTTAATCTCAGGTTTGGCCTTTCTCTTATCCATGGCTTGAGATTCAACCTTTTCTTTTGACACAGGGCTGACACTCTCCACTTCTCTTTGACCTTAGACTTAACATTTCTTATGTCCTCCGGTTTTTCTGTGTCTCGTTCTACATGCTTTTTTTGGCATTGTTACTTTCTGGCCTGGAGTTTCCCTAAGGGGATTTATCGTTCCATTTGCCATTCAGGATTTCTTAGCACGCCAAATTGCTCTCTTCTGCATCTTCAGCATTTCTCTGGTCTGTGTTGCTGTTTTGGGCCTAGGCTTCATGAGTTTAATTCTTCCTGACTTCTCATAGCAGTTTGCAAATTCTTCAGAAGATTTGTTTTGTTTTGAGTCTAACGTCTTTGTTTCCAGCCTGCTTGTTGTATTTTGTGTTTGTTTTGGGGGTTTTTTAGTTGTGATTTGGTTTGGTGGGGTTTTTTTGTTTGTTTTTTTTTTTTTTTTTTTTTTTTTTGGGTTTTGGGTTTTTTTGGGTTTTTTTTGGTTTTTTTTTTTCCTCTCCTCAGCATGTTTTTTTGGTTTTTTTTTGCAAATGTTCAGGTTTTGACCTGTAGTATTAATTATTAGGTTTGTTTAGGAACGTCATTGCACCAATATTGTCATCCTTTCATCCTTTGTTTTGTAATGAAATATGTATTGTATTCAATTCAAATATTTATCTTCATTTATTCTCCTGATGAGGAGGAATTTTTACCCATTTTTATCTGCTATATCACACATGATTTTTTTTTAATAGCTGGTTTAGGATGTTTCTGATGTAGCCCACATGAGAAATTAACCAGTGTTTTTCCAGTTGTATTAAGAAAAAAACATATCCAAATAATTTTGAAGACCAGATGATTTCTCAAGAAATGTTAGTACTTCATGCAAAAAAAATAAGCATCACTGCAAATTCACTTCACTTGTTCCTAGCTGCCGTCATGCCCCAGCTTCATTTCTCCTCTCCATCTGCATCCTGTGGAGATGGTCTCAGCCTTTCCATTTCTGTGTAACTGCTCCTTTGCTGCTGCTGTTGTATCTTTGGTAGCAGCCCATTTTCTCTGAAGAGCAGTCTCTATTTATTGTTTGTGTTAGGCTGTTCTGCCTACTTCCTCTCTTCATCCTTGGTCCCTGCTAGACATTTTCCTGCCCTTAGACCTTTGCCAAAACATATACAATTCTGATCTTTCTTTTTCTTGTAATTTCTCTCTGAAGCCAACCACCTGTTTTGTGGGACATTTTAGTTATGTGTGGCTGAGGATACAGTCCCTCATCTCTGGCTTCAGGGGAGTGTCAATCTTTTTTCCCCTGCTTTCTCTTGACTGTTGCTACCACAAGGGTATCCTAATGGGACAAGCAGAAATCAAGTCTGCACAATCAAGATGTACAGAAAGGTTCAGAGGTTCAATTATTGAAACAGAAGTAGATAACAGAGAATCATGAGGAATGTATGTCAGAGGGAGAAAGAAGAAACACAGGTTTCACATCTCTTTCTGGTCTGCTTGAAGACAAGGACAGTAACTCAGAATATGTACAATGAGCAGGAGTGTATGGATGAGAGGCTTCCTGTCTTCTGGTGTGCTGCTTTTGATTAAAGTTGCAAAATGGGTCTGCAAAATGTTGTGGTTTTTTTCCTGGATGAATTTACTCTTTTGTCAGAGAGTTACTGCCTATTCAGCAAAGGAAAAGTTACATATCACTGCCTTTGCATTTTTTGGTACTTAATTACATTTGGTTCAAGTAAAGAAATTAAGATAGCACCACTCATTTCTTAGATATCTCGAAGTCAACATTACCTCAGCTGGTATATGTGAAGAGTGGGTTGTTCGTTTTCTAACTTGAAGCCCACACTCTTTGACTCATGAAGATTAATAAGTCTTCTACAATTCAGGATGCCTTTTTTCCCCCCACTAAAGTACAAAAGAAGCCTATGGCCAGATTTAATTATTTTGCTTTCATATACTTTATTTAAGGTAAAAAAAAAAAATTCATTTGCATATCTCTGATACTCCTCTGGCTGGTCTGTGTCTGTTTCCTGTTGTGAGATCTACCTCTGGCTAGCTTTTCTCTTCTGAACAGCACCTTCCTCCCAAACTGCCCAGGCAATAAAGAGTTGAAATAGCAACACCTCTTTACTTGATATTCTGACTTCTGGACTATTGATACTGAGGGAATATCACGGAACTGCCTGCATGCATTTACCCATGCTCTCAGGCACATGGTGTGATTCTTGGGGTGTTCCGCATGGGACCAGGAGCTGAACTTGATGATCTTAATGCATCCCTTCCAACTCAACATATTATATCACCTATTGTTTAATCACTGATTTTCTTACATAGTTAAAAATATTTAAAAAATTAATTGCTGTGAAACATATTGCTATAGATGAAATTTTTCAATTTAACAGTGAGGAGAGGTTATTGTAAAAATTTTCAAAAGAAAGAACTTGATATGAAACTGAATTGAAAGGGAAAAATGTATAAACACTGTAAAAGTTACATATTTAAAGATATATTTAAAGATGCTAAGATCAAATTCAAAAAAAGTTCATTTTATAAGAGGGACATCAAGAACGTATCTGCTCAAACAGAAGTTACAATAGTTTAGTAATTGTGTTGAATAAATTTGAGCATTAAAGAATAAATAAATGTATTTAGCTTATATTTAGATATTGCCAGGAGCTGTCAGGACTTTTGGGGATAACTGGAGAGAGTGGGTCATTATGTTCAAAAAAACCAGATTTTTTAATGAGATAGAGATTTTATTTCTCAAGTATACTAAGATAACTGTACATAATGACAGAATGCCAGTATTACTGGGTTTTTGTTGTATCACCTATAAAATCAGAGACAGTTTTGGTAATTCTGAGAAATTACTCAAGTAAGTAAGCTTAAACTGAGTAAAGGCCATTACAGCACCATCAGATTTGAGTTACAAATACATCTGTGAAAAGATAAGCAAACCTGTTATAGATTTCACAAAAATATGCTTAGAGGGACTACCAGGTTCCCATAATAATTTTATAAAATTTTGTAATTATGAGGAAATCAGTTGTCACAGATATGAAGACAAAATAGCTCTTTAAAAAAGAAAGAAGTGTCTTGACAATGCCTATATTTTGTCTTAGAATTGAATTTCTAATATTTTAATGTGTGCCTATACTTCTGATAGAAAGGAAGTGCACTATTAGCTGTTGCTTTTTTGAAGCAACTGAGATATTGCAGAAATAAACTCTAAACATGATGTATAAATGGATGTTGTGGTTTACTAAAATATATAAAGTTTAAATTATAACTTAGTCATCTACAATCAAATTCAGTCTGCCAAGGACAACTAGAAGACTGTGTAAGATGATATGAAGGGGAAAAGGATAAACACATAGGTACAGAGCTAAAGTTGGAAAAACTAGTTCACAAATAGTACTTTCTTAATTCATTTTTATGCTTTAAAGCTGGGGACTATTTTGGTATCATGGAGAGACAGTAAATGCAATCTCTGTGTTTACCAGTAAAGCTGAGTTCTCTTTTCTCTTCTCTTTTCTCTTCTCTTCCTGTAGCAGTAATTAAGCTATAAAGGAATGCTGAAAGAAAGAAATGGAGATTTAAAATAACTGAGAAGGGAAGCTGTGTTAGCACTAATGGATTTTCACTGCCATTGACAGCCATTCCTTAATCCTTCCTTATTTCTTATATCCTGGGTTTAATCACATACTACTGCTGGAGAGTGGAAATGGCTGTCAGTCTACGTGAGCAGTGAAATCTCCAGTAAAAGTGCCACTGTCATATGGATAGATTTAAGAAATTACTATAGCTTGGAATTAAGATTGTCCTAAACTTCAACATCTGATTCCTCAATGGGTGTGTATCAAAACCCACAGTGTTGCCAGCCTTCCCCTGCAGGAAGTGTCCAGATGGACACTTTGACAGTTTAGCTGGGGTGTTTCACACATTCCTTATTCATAAGGAATTCTGCTTTTCTTCGTATTTCAGAATTTCTCCTTTTCAGACTTGCATTCACATAGCCATCCTGGTACTTATTTCCAACTTACAATCACTGTGTTTACACAGAATTGAGGCCTGTGTTTGCAGTTGTTACAATGAATTGCACTTACAGGGAGTGGTTTGGCTGTAGAGAGTCAAACCATTCATGAGGAGGTATTCCCTGCATTTCAAATTGCAGAATCTACAATCTATGTGCTGATCAACTTAATGAAAACAAGAATAAATGGTAAGAAGCGCCTTTAAGAACCATACAGAGAAAAATAGAGTGCATGTTTCCCCTGCAAAATGTGTACAGGGAATAAGTAAATTCCATTAAAATCTGCTGGCTTTCACGGGAAGAGAAGTATTTAAGGTATTAATGTCTTGAAAACTATTAAAATTTCCTGAAATACCTTTCTTAACATTAAGTTCGAGTTTTAAATCACAATGTCTCAAGATACTCTTGACTGAGCAGACTATTGGTAAATACTAGTATTTAATCTGTCTAAATAGTCTATCTAAAATGGATAGATTATTCTGAAATAGTCTATCCATTGAAATGCCATTTGAAATATAAACAATAGTTTTGAATTGCACACAGCAAAGAATAAACAATAGTCAAATGTTTAAATTTTTTAAAAAATTGATTACTTATATTTCAATTGAATTGAGTACATTTTAATATATTTGACTATTCAAATTTTATATTTGGTATGCTTAATATATATTTACAGAAATATTGAAAACCAAAGTGTTTTGTCATGACTTCTATTTCTTGGATTTCAAATATTTACTTGCCTTAGCAGGTTCTCTAAAATGTGTACTTCTGTGATATACAGGTTTAAAGACAATTCTTTATTTGTAGCAGTGTTCAATCTGCAAACAATAAAATATTGCTAGTAATTTTTATGACAGAAATCAATACACTATGCTTAATGTATTTATTGTGTGGCTATTAATATTGTGATTTCTCTTTTTGTAATCTTGAAAAAGCATGTTACAGGTGATTTACTAAATAACCTCTTCTTATACCATTGTGACTCATAAGCATATATTTCTTTTCTTCATTTACTGAAGAGTACTATGTATTTTTTCCTAACAGGAAAAATTTCTGCTGTAACTAAAATGACATCATGCTGCCTCCTATGGGGGAATGCTGAAGCTTTTTCAAAAATACAACACAGTGGTAAGTACTAAAAGTATGTTCATAACAATTCCTTTCTTTTGGAAAATTATGTAAAAGAAAGAAAGCAAATCTCTGTTGCTCTGTTCTTAAATGTGTCTGAAATATCTTTGCAATATATACATCCAGTTAAAATGTTTGTTTACTATGTGTTCATCCAATGAGACATGGAATACAGTGCATTCTAAGCATTAGTGCTATTTATGTGCTTACTCATGATAAGCATTAATTGTTATTCTTTTTCATCTCTATAAGTGTTGAATCATACCAATCAGTTCATAGTTAAAAGACATGAGATTATACCTGGATATTGTGACACTGCTACTCAGTAAGCTTTGGGGGTTCCAGGCCACACTGTACCAGATAGAGCTGACTGTCTTTGGTTTCCAAGACAAGGTTGGGTTACAGAGTTTTTATAGTACAGGCTGTACTAAAAAAGAGGCTTGGTTGCTGTTTCATATTGTTACCATAAAGATCTATTTTTTTTCCTCTCAATTGTTAGCAAAATATGAGAGAACATATTTTAATGTAGAGCATATACACAGATAACACATATAGTTATATGTATGTATATATATATGCACACAGATATGTAAATATTCTTATTATATCAATATGAAATATGTGACAAGTGTTCAATTTCAAAATCCATACATAGAATATATTCTATTTATAAAACACCTTAATCTTATTACCATTCTTTCATACTGTGCCTGACACATTGATTAATGAGAAGGGAATGAGATGTACAAGTGACCAGAAAAGTTTATCTGGAGCACATTCTTCCTTTTCACTTTATATTATCCATGAACTTCAATGCAGATGTGACTTTTTTGGTGATCAATGCCTTAGCTGTAGTACAATGACGTTTCCATTTCGCCTTGACACTGGGACCTAAATTCAAGGAGAAGGAATAATAATATATCTGATGTGATAATAAAGCTGTGAATAAGCAATAATTCAAAGTGTGACAGGTTAGTTATGAGAATCGAGGGTACCATTATGTGAAGTGTAAAATTCAGACAAAGAAAATAACAGCTTTGAAAATTCCTGTGATTTTTGCATCACTGAACCATGTTTATTCCAATTTGTAACAATTAACATGTAATTGAATAAAAAATACTTATGAACAGGGGCCAGTTTTATAGTTTAGCATCCACATTGATTGTGATAATAGCTGAACTCTTAGGAGTTATATAGTGAGTAGTACAATATGCATGAATGCCATACATAGAATTCAATTACTCACTCTGCTTCAGAGAACTCATGACTGTTTTTTTGCAGGAATGAGGCAACCAACTGATGTAAAGAATACAAGGCTTATATAAAAGTTGAAGTCAAAGTTGAAGTAATAACTTAATTTCTTTGGAACTAACAATTTGTGGTGCATTTACTGTGTCTGGCACTAGAATAAGCCACAGCCAATGTTCCAAGAACATCTCTAGATCTATCACAGTGTGCTGAGATAGAACACTGGGGTGGGGAGAGGATTTGAAGGGGAAACTGAGGGATGGAAGGATTTTAGTTTTCTCTGTTTTCTCATTTTGTTTGTTCTTCATAACGCACAGCAGGAAAGTCAGAGAGGAGAAGAAAAGGAAGCAATCAACATTAAAACAGAAAAGTGAGATGGAGCCTATTGATGTCTGGCTTTTAACTCACACTGCAAGTTAGTGAACATCAGAAGCCAGCTGTGCCTTTTGAAAATTTCCTTGTTCATGTGAGGTGATAATTGGACTATCCATTAAAAAAAAAAAGAGAGAGATAAAAAAATTAAGTTATAAATCTGCATAAAATTTATTTCTGCTTCTCTGCTTGCTAATTTTCTGAAGTAGCCACAAATATTTGTGTTCAACTGCCAATCCTGAGGTACTCCAAAATACATAACTGAAATACAGAAATACTTGTTGATTTCTTATTTTGTCTAGAAAAGGTTTGTATTGAGAATTTTTTCAGGAGAAAAATAGAAATGGATCTGAAGACCTTCAGGATAATCCATAATCCAAGCCAAACTGACCTTGAAGTTGTATTTTCAGCAGACAATAGGGATCCATTTGGATGAACAGAACAAAAAAATTCAAAAAGATAACTAGAGATGATACCTTAGACAAATTTTATGACTTTGGATATATTGTAATCTTATATTTAAGAGAAATACAGGAAAAAAAAATCCCTAAAGGTTGAACACTTTAACTGCTTGCTTGCTATCTTTCTCATCCATAATTCCAGATAAAATTCTTCAACATGATAGACCCATGATCTTTCTCAAGAACAGAAAACATCAATTTATGTTTGGACTATGCAGTATGAGTTTCCTGGCAATGCACAATATAATATTAAAAACGGAAGCAAACAAATGGCCCATGCTTTTTCCTCAGATTTTGATCTTGCATCAGAAAGTGTAAGTGAGTTTAAATGGTGGGATTTCATTCTAGAATCTCAACCTGACAGCTGAATGTGCAGATGGAGCCCTGTGGTAGTCTGTGAAGTGCTGTGTCGTTCCTTTGATGTAGCCACATACTGTCAGATTCTTGATCATGTTCTCAGACTCTGATCAAACCTTCTGTCTTGTATCATTTATGGTAACAAATGTGAAGGAAAAATAAAGCCTTTATATTAGAAGGCAGGAATAAATTGTTCTAGTTTTAGTCTTGGGAGTTATAGGAAACAGATCAACTCTTTATTCTCTGAGGAAAATCAGGGCACAATACAATTCTTAGTGCTGTCAGCTCTCCTCTTACTTTTCAGCTCTTGGGATTCAGATAAGAATCTTTGCCTTCCTCTTGTCAAGGTTTATGGCTCTACCTGAAAGTACTCTTAGCTGAGCAGTCCAACCTCTGGTTAAGCAGCGTCTTCAACTCCTCCTATTTTCTTTTAGGCTCTCACTGATTTTATACTCTTAGGCGGCAGAATAATGCTCCCCACATTTTTTCTGTCTTGGTGAAATATCTGCACAATTTTAGCATGGAAATCCATGGCTCCTAAGACTTGTGTGATGATACTAGGCTCTGCTGACATTATAGTGTGCATTCTTTCTACCAGTTCTCTTCATTTTGAAACGTAAGTAAAGAAGGAAAGAACTCAGTTTAAAATTCTTCCCTTTTATAAAGATAAAAGGTGTTTTCCATACTGAAACATAAGTGATAAGCAGGAACAGCTAATGAAGTTACCAGTTGAACCCAGACTGATATTCTGGTCATGTCATCAATTAATTGAGGCTGATGCTTAACAATTCAGTAGGTTTCCAAATTGGAAACTGTATGTTCTTCAAGAAATTCCAGTAGTGTAAATTGAATTTAATTCATACTGTTTAGAAATTTAACCAGACTTTAATGAGAGTTTGTCTAGATTTTGCTGTAGGAAATAAAATCCACAGCTCTCCATGCATCTGCAAATTTGTTTCCAGGGAGAATATTCTGAAATCCTAAATCCAGTGTAGTTAACTATGTAGTTTTTCATTTGATCTAGAAAAAATAAATTAAGTTGCATCATCTGCTTTGCTGTGAGATGCTACTGGTAAATCTAATCTTAACAAATCCATTACATCACTGATATTAGGGTGTGTTTTCCATTAAAGGTAGAGACTGTGAATAGGGGAATCAAAATATTTAGATTCTCCAATGAATATAATAATTCCTTGCTTCCATTTGAATTCAAAATGATTCATTAATTTTTTTTATTCCAATATTTAGTTATGTATTTCAGTATGACTGACCTAAAGTATCTAAAAGCAGGTCAATCTAATGATCTCCACCAATATGTGAATTTCTTGAGAATCCAAGTGAGAAATGGAAATATGAAGAATTTTTCAACTATTACTGAAATATGAAATAGCAAACACCAAAACTTTCCAGGTCATTAAATTTACTTTCAAATGGCAATGTAATTGAGTAATTTTAAAACTTCTACCTAAGTTCATTAGCTTTATAAAAAGCTTTGGGAAGATAGTTAAACAATTTTTTAAAAACATGAGTCATGATTGTCTTAAATCTTTAAGACTCATACACTGTGTCTTTATTTAAGTAATGCTTCCAGAAATATAATTGATTTTGTAGAAAATTAATTTGAACAGAACATTACACAAAGTATTGTACAATAACCACAGAGAATGGTTAAAGTAGTGTAATTTCAACATTTTACAGACTTCATGGATAATGGGAGTTCACTGAATCATAACATCATGAGCAATAAGTAAACGTGAAATAAAAAATAATCACACTGTTTTGCACAGACAGCTCATTTAAAGTTCAGTCGTTCCATTCAAAGAACTGGAGTGCAAATTTTACTATCTCAGTGTTTAAACTTGAAAATGTTTTATCATTGTGACTACTATAATTTAAATCTACTGTGCTTAACAAAAGGTAATGATGTTATATCTATTATATCTGTTTCTACAGGGAACTCCTAACTCTTAAGAGAAGTTCATAATAACTCAGTGTTGTTGTTGTTTTTTTGCTTTCCTAAGAACAGTAAAGCTTTTGAGAACAAGATTCCAGTGTAAACTAATTACAGGCAAGCAGTTGTCCTCTTCCTGTCAAGGTTCAAAACACACTGCATCTTCATTTTTAACCAGAAGACCGCAGTTTGGTTGTTTTGGACAACTCAGTAGTTGACGGGAAAGGAAGATCATCTATATCTGTTAATAAATGTCCTCTGGATGAGTTGTGCAACTGATTCATTTGAGGAAAGAAGTGCCATCCAGAGCTACCTCAACAGGCTGGAGAAGTGGGTCCCTGAAAATGTAATGAAGTTCAGCAGACCACTATAAGGTCCTGTACCTGTGTCATGGCAATATCCATTACCATTAGGGGCTGGATGGTGAATGGATAAAAAGTAGCCTTGCAAAGAAGGACTTTGAGGTTCTGGTGGATGAGAAATTGTTAATGAGTGAGCAATGTGCTTGCAGCCCAGAAATTCAACTGTACACTGGGGTGCATCAAAAGAAGTGGCCAACATACTGATGGATGTGATTCTGCCTCTTTATTCTGCTCTGCTGAAACTCCACTTTGAGGTGCTGCATGCAGCTCTGAAGTCCTCAACACAAGGAGGAGATGAACATGTTAGAGTGGGTCCAAATGATGGTCTCAAAGATGATCAGAGCACTGGAGCACCTTACCTCTGAAGACAGACTGAGACAATTGGAATTGTTCAGCCTGGTGAAGGCTCTTATGAGACCTTACTGCATCCTTTCTATATATAAAAAGGAGCTGTAAGAAAAGTGGAGAGACTTTTTATCAGGGCCTGTACTGACTGGGAGCAAAGGGGAATGGAAATGAGCTTAGATTTAGAGGGGCTGTAAGGAAGAAGTTCTTTATTGTGAGCGTGGGGAGACACAGGAACAGGTTGCCCAGAGAAGTTGAGGATGCCCCATCCCCAAAAGTGCTCAAGGTCAGGCTGGGTGGTTTTGAGCAACCTGATCTTGTGTGTGTTATCCCTACCCAGGGCAGAGAGGTTAAAACTAGATAGTCTTAAAGGTCCCTTGCAACCAAAAGCATTGATATTTCTGTATAATATCATACAGTCATTGTCTATGCATGTTTATAAAACATGCAAGAGTATTAAGGTAAATGGCTGAGTGTATACATAATGGATTGATTTTTACACCCATATAGCGCTAAATGTAGTACTGCATGTACTTCAGCATCAGAACTGGAATTTGGAGATAAAGTAGAAACCCAGTAATAAATGGAATCACATTCTGATTTTTTTTTTCTGATTTTGAAAGAAATTATATCACACTGAAACCCTTCTGAGTAATGCCCTCAACATTTGCAGCTGATTTCACGGTTGTATGCCCTAGCCATAGTAAGAGATTGTTTATCAAACAGCACATCAGAAGGATTAAGGTTTTTGGTTCTTTCAGATGGATTTGGGTTTTTAAAAATAGGATTCTAGTACAGTTTTAGGAAAAAAGACTTCCAGCACCACTCCAGAGGGACTGGATATCCCATACATTCTATGTCGTATCTGCTAAAATACTGAATTTTTTCCATTCCGTGCTAAATGTGAGTAATCCACCACAATTATGCTAATCACTGCCCTGAAAACAAATTGATACATCTGTTGAGTGACTGGGGAAGATGATGGCATACTTCTTTTTTGAAAGGAAAAGATATGTTTTTGCCAGCAGGAAGCCAAACTGCTTGTAGAAATTACTTAGAATTGAAAATCACTATTTGATTCCGAAGGTAAATATGTTTATTTGTATATATGAATATAAAATACACTTAGCTTTAATTGCATGCCAATTTAGACCAAGATAGCTAGTATTGTACAGAATATTTTTAGATTGTTGTTTTTTATTTTCTATCGATGTCGTGCAAAATATATACCTATATATATACACACATATAGTATTTTCTATTGGATTTAAGTATGGAAGCTGAAAGTATCTAAACCACTTTTTCTACCAGTTTTAGTATCAACATCCTCTACACATTTCCTTTCATATAAACTGCTTTGCATTCAATTTTTCTTGTCCAAGAAAAAAGCCAGAGAAAGGGAACACAACAAAAATATCATAATATTGTTATCCACAACTTAAAAAAAAAAACCCTCAAAATATCTGAGTGTAGGTGAAACTACTCAGGTTAAGTAAAATCAGCTTTCATTTTCATTCTGTCAGCTCTATTTCTTATGAAGATGTATGAAGTAGTACTATTCTCTTTTTCACCTGGCTGCAGCTGTATTAATAGCAATGGAGATTTGCCTTTCTGAGTTCACAGCATGAACATGGATTTAAAGCTTACACAACTATTCACAGAATGTTGGAAAAAACAGCCTGAATTTTTATGTTTCAAGACGACTTCAGGAAGTAACTGAAAAAAATTTATTCCTAGTTATAATCTTAAAAAGCTGCATTTTTTCTTTGTGTAAGAAATCAATAACCTGCAACCAAATATCTCTTAAAATTGTGGTTTGTCTCTCCTTGATGGAAACAAAGGGTTTTTTTATCTGGAACTAAATCACACATTTAATTCTAATGTAGTTTGCAGTGAATGGAGTTAATTATACTGAAAAATTTTGTTGCTTCTATCATTTGAGGCTTTTTGCTTGGCTTTAAAGGTACGTAGGTGATATTTCCTATGCTGTGTTGTACCATTGTGACTGCTATTACTGGAAGACATATGTCATGAATTTGATTCATAAAGATGAGATGCAAATCCTTGAAAACTAGCTGGGAATAATGAGATGCAGTCATTACTTACTTAAGATTCAGTAATTACATTCTTACTTAAACAATGTCACCAAAACAGGCTGCAGTTATTCCTCCTCGAGCAGAGGGGTTGGACCAGATGAACTCCAGAGGTCCCTTCCAACTTCAGCCGGCCTATGAAACTGTGACCTTCATTTAAGAGCAATTAAGTTTTTCTTTCCATGGATTTAAAATAACACTATGATCCTTTCACTCTCATTATATGCAAGTATTAAAAAGGATGGAAAAAACCCAAACCAGTTATGTTACAAGTTTAAATAATGATGCTGAGTCACTTGAAAACTTAGGTGATGAATAATTAGAGACTTAGCATTTCTGTTGTTAATGCAGTTCTGTTTAAACAAAGAAAGCTAAAAGAAATATACTTTATTTGACCAAATGAAACAGAAGTAAATACTTTAACGGCTACTGAAATAGTTTATTATTCCATATTTTTTATAAAGTATTAGTGAAATACAACTCAGTGGCATGGTGTGAGGCTACAATACCAAGTTCAAATAACAGCAGAACTATAATCTGTTAGAAGCCATCAAAATTAAAATTTATAAACAGTGAGGTAATAAGCTACATAAGGGTTCAAGAAATTCAGATTGGATATATTCAGCATCAAATGTATATTAATTTGAGATCAGAATTCATTAAAGCATATGTATCTGAAAAACAGGTTTTAGGATGGTGCAGTAATTAATCAATCTGAGTTTATTAACTAACAAAACAGGAGTTTCAATAGATGAGTTTGACAAAGAAAATGGATGTATTAGAATTTCACCAATGAAAATTGAAGCTGGGACAGTGCAGTCACAGAAACTACACTAACTCTCTTTGCAGTTTCATTGTCTTTTGGAATACGGATTTTCAGTGCTTTTAAATATAATATTTCTCCAAGGTTTTTGAAATTTAAACTTACCCACAGTATGCCATGAGGATAACTTTAAAAAAAGGAGTTAAAGAGTTATCAAAACTTGTGTTGACTTTAAAAAAAAAACCACCAAAAACAAAAACCAAATTGGAAATCATTTGGTACAGAGTTTTGGGAGTTTTTTTCCTGTGAAAAAATATGTCATGGGAAACAATTTTATTCCTTGGCTGAAGAATTTTTTTCCCTATAGCTGTTTATGGTTTATCACTTGAAATCTATATACTGGAAATCATAAAAAAAAAAAAAAAAAAGGCTCCTTTTCTTTTTTGTTTGAAACACAGAATAAGTAATCAATATTGCCAGAATATGGCAACACCCCTTAAGAGTTTGTATTATTGGCAGTGTATCTCCAATGTCCAGAAATACAACCATCTTGGTGCAAGACTTTAGGAAAGATAATTGTTACAAATACGCTCAAATTCATGGCCAGAGAAATAATGAATCAGGAGTACTGGATGGTTATCTTCAATACCTATAAAAGACAACACTAAATTTCAAAAAAAGTGGTTACCACCTTGCCAAGGTGATCATCCTTTTGAAGGGTGGACTTCAAGGAGCAGCAGCTGTCTAAATAAAGGCAAAAAAGAGATTTGATTTGCTTGTTCTGAGAATCAATAAGAATACTGCTGAAAAAACATATGTGCACTTTCCCACCATTTAAAAATAATTTTATACAGCTGCAAGCAAGACCTTTAGATGATAGATCTTTTTCTCTCATGCCAAAGAAGGCATTATGGAAGGAATTATTTTGAAGAATAAAGTGTAAGTCAGATCACACAGGAATTACTGACATATCTCCAAAATGAGGTAGAATAATCTTCTCCTCTGTCAAAGGGATTTAATTGTCTGCCCTGACCTCCATCTGTTCTATTAATTGACTGCATTAGTTTGTGGTAGATATTTTTGGTTGGTATTATGTTTTATTAGTGAGATTTCTTAAGATGATATAATAGAAGCACACAGGAAGCTGTAACTCCTGCCATGTGACAAGGTATATTTTTTCTCAATCCTGACCTAAATCGGTTGACCGAGGGCAGGAAAAAATAGATCAGTCCTTCCTAGTCAACCTGGTAGCTGCAAATTGTCTTCTGTGTTTTGTTTTGTTTTGGTTTATTTTCCTGTAACATCATCCCATATGGATATGATACAAGAAAGGAAGAAAAAACCCCAAAGCCAAATAAGTAAAGAAAACCAGAAATCCTTCAAAAATAAATGAAATAAGTCCATTCTACATATTAAAATCAATTTTACATTGATTGATTTGATGGGCATATTATTTTTCCTGTATATAAAAGAAAGCTAAAAACAAATTACCTGGGAGAAGAAAAGTCACAGTAAAGAATTATGATTTGGAGAAAAGAACATGCTAGCAGTGTGCACTCTATGAGAAAGATCTGAGAATTAGAAAAGGACTGAGAAGGCTATGTGCAAAAGAGGAAAAGTATAGTAGGTACTTTTATAAGAGGACATTTTCAAGCAAGGAAGAACAGGAGTAAGATGGGTCTTGAAAAGGTACCAAGGCATAATGTTTTGTCATGGAATCATATTGTTAAAAAATATTTCTCCTCATATTTTAAAATGCCTATGTAGTTTTGCAGTCTTTTGAAATCAGATAGAGTGTGCTAAGTAGTAATAATAATAATAATAATTATAATTATAATAAAAAAAATATTTTATGGGTCTTCTTAGAAAGTAATTCATAAATGGTACTCATTGCAACCAAAAATCATGGGAAACATGTTTTTTAAAAATAAATAACCCAAATATTTCTAACATAATACTCGTTTTGCACAAGCCTATCAGTTGTATGTTAGTAAAGGCCAGGCCATCAGGTAACGATGGCAAAAATGAATAAACATGTTCTCTGAGATATGATTTTACACCAGGGAAGATTCATTGCAACAGTTTTTAAAATACCTTGAAGATGTCTATGGGAATAACAATATTTATGGCAATAATAAGATAATAATAAAAACAGCCCCAGAAAATAAAATTAATTGAATGGTAGGTGAGAAAACATCTGAATTTTAATCTTAATTTTGTATACCAAATTTCCTACCAATGGATGCTACATCATCTTGGATAAACTATCAGCACAATTAATGATAGAACAGACGAAAAACTTTAAGAAGCTCCCGGTAGAATAAGCTCTTTGTGATTTTAGTCATGAGGAATTTGTTCATGTATGAAACAAACAGGAAAGTTGCAAGGTTCTTAACTCTGTGGTTATAAAGATAATTCTGTGTATATTGGAAGAGGTGAAAGCGTCATGTTGCTACAGCTCAGGACAGTTAGCTGTCTTATCAAGGCTAATCACTTGGGCTTTTTCAACATAATCTTCAGGATGCTTTCATAGTGGTTGACTTCAACTAATATTTAATGTCAGATACTTACGTTACAGTAGGAAGAGCTGCTGCCTGAACTGAATGCTTCTGGTATAGACAGAACATCTAACTTTTTCATATACAGTTTGGGAAATGAACATGAGCTTTACTATTTGTTTCCAAGGTACCTATTCATTGTGCTAGGCAAAGATGGAAACATTCCAATAATTGGAGTGAAAGGATGAAAAGGAGGAGAAACAGTAATTTCTATGTTTTTCATTGGCTTCTATTTCCTACTCAGATAAAACTCTACATATTACAAAGCAAATATGATACATTACATTAGATTGCTGAAAACCCTTTGATGCAAGAAAATATAATCAGCTACATGTGAGATGGCTTTGAAGTTTCCCATGTAGTAGAATGATAGCGATTGTCATGCAGATAGTTTTGAGCATTTTTTTTCCCTAAGAGAAAAGCATCACATATTGCTGTAGGTTTTCTCTTGGAATTGTTAAAAGACCATGAAGGATGGTTTGATTTTTATCATTTGAGAGTGTGGGATTTGAAATGGAGGACCTTTTTAACTGAACAGAAAACTGCCTGCAAAAGATTTAATATATTTTTCAAGCTTAGCTTTCCTGCTTTTTTGGCATGTTCCAGTGGTGAGGAAAGAAACCTCTGATTCTGTCCATGAGGTTATATCTTAGTCAATAAAATGGTCCAGGTCCTGTTCTCTGGCCCTTAGGCCACATAACATAGCAGAACTTGCACCTCTATAGTGAAAATCTTTCCTACTAGAAAGAAATGAAAAAGAGCTGTCTGTTGCAGAATACCTCTGGCCTATCCTACTCCCTGTTTATGCCTGTGCGTTGGCTGGGAGGTATGAATTCTGGGGCAGGACAGTGTTGCAATCCATGCTCTAGCCTCATCTAATTTACTGCTTAGACCCTGAATTCCAATGCTTACTGTATTGGCCTGAAAACAGCTTAAGGTATGGATCCATAGTGGGACTTTTGTATGGTAATATTATGCTTAGTTTTTAGGGGTCCAGAGTATGTAATATAGTTCACAACTGCCAGTACTTATGTCAGCTAGAAAGTTAATAATTTCATCCTTCATTATTGAATTCAGCATAGACCGGACGGTAAGCAGAGTATATGCCAGAGATTGTCTTCTAGGCAAGCTTTTAAACCGGTTTGCCAGGAAGAAGGGAAGGCAGCACAGGAATGGTTTCATTAATGTTGTCTAAAATCATAGAATAATCAAATATTTTTAGTTGGAAAGTGCTTTTAAGATTCAGTGCTGCCACACCCACCACTAAACTGTGTTCCGAAGTGCCACGTCCACACGCCTTTCAAATAAATGTCTCTGGGGATGGTGATACCATCACTTCTGTGGGCAGCCTGTTCCAGTGCTTAGCAACACCCCAGTGAAAAAAAAAATGCTGATATTTAATCTAAACCTCCCCACTCCAACTTGAGGCCATTTCCACTTGTCCTATTGCTCGTTATTTGGAAGAAGAGACTGCCCCCCACCTTGCTAGAGTGTCCTTTCAGGTGTTGGTAGAATCCACCCCTTAAACATCCTTTTCTCCAGGCGAAATGACCCCAGGTTCCTCAGCCACTCTTCATATGACTTATGCTCCAGCCCCTTCACCAGCTTCATTGACCTAGCAATATTGATCAAGTTAGTGATTCTATTGATCCCATTTTTTGCAACATTTTGTGGAGACTACTTATTTTGCTGAGACATGTTCTCTCACCTCTTAAATATAAGGAGTGAAAGATAGCATTCAGCAAGTGAAAGCCCCCTAAATTACAAGGAGAGCCATACAGGAAGAAAAGCTTGAGGACACTCTTCCTTATGCAGGTGTAGTTGTCCACTTTCAAACAAATAAAGAAGACCTAAGGGGAAGATTTACTTGATAAGATTTCGTTATGTAAAAGCATAGTAATCTCCAGTCACAATTTTTATTTTATGAAATAATTCTCCTAAAAACTACATAAGGCTTGCTTGAAAGTGAGAATACCTGTCCAAGAAAATATGTACATTATGGGAATCCAATGTTAGAGTTTTCTCATCGTCCAAGGGTAAGAATATCAGAGTGAATAATCTCTTATAGTGCAGGGAGAATGCTCCACAGAGTCCTCGTAGCTATCCCAGCCTTATTTGAAAGCTAATGTTTGTAACTTGAAAGAGGGAGTAGTGGGTTTCGATTTCTTCAGGTTAATGAGGGTAGCCACTCAACTTCCTCATTTCCAGAATGAATGTGTAATTGTGACATTATCATATGAATGAAGGCAGTATCACCACCTGGTAACTGAACCAGGTAGTGCAATGAAAATGTCCTGCCTGTGTCTCCTGTGTAATTAAGTTCTAAGAATTTGTATAATAAAGCAGCAACTTTTTTGGCCATATAATATGTTAATGGTGGGGGGTGTGTTGTGTATATGTTTGCATGTGTCCACATGCCCAGCTGGTTTAAATTGCTTTTCCCACCCTGTTTCTGGTTATTGTAACTCTTTTAATGTCTCCTCTTCTGAGACTAGAATGCCTAGAGGGAGATATCAAATTCTAATCATTAAATAGCCTCAAGAGATCAAATTGCATATCAATCAGTCCCTTAGACAGTTTCTCAGTTGGTTCAGACAGGAGTTTTACTTTCTTTCATCCTTGACAAGGGCACACACTTCAGTTCAAAAAAGAGAGGACTGAGACCTGTGAGTTTCTTTGTATAATATTTAGACAAAACCTGTTAGACTTCCTTAAGAATTTTTCTTTTCAGTCATTTGACCTTTCTTACTGGAGAGGAGTTAAGACTCATTCTGTGTTACAAATGCCTTTTTTTGAGGTCTTGCAGTGGTAGTGGGTAGTGAACTTTGATTTTTTGAGGCTTTATTCAAATTATGAAGGCCTACCCTGTAAGCATAATGCATAAAATACTGATTTTCGTGTGCATGTATTATTTTTTTTCATATCCATAAATTAGTGGTTTGCTTCAGGCATAAGAGATTTTACTCTACATGAGCTTTTGCCTTAAAGAAACTCAGGGCTGAACATTCTGTTTCAAATCATAATCTTTTTAGTTTTTGTAGTAACACATCTGAATTTAAGCAAAGAGTGGTGCAAAAAAGAAATTAAGAGAGACCCAAAGTGTGTTACATTTCTTTTACAAAGTTGTATCAGAAGTAAAAGCTGGAAATTATGTCATTGGTTGTGCTAGACTGTACTGATGCTAATTTTTGTACATTTCTCTAGCATATGTACTAGAAATGTAGTATTTTCTTAAGAACTTTGCAACTGCAATTAGACCATAATTGAATAGCTACAGTGTGAATTCAGTCATGGAAAACTTAAATTCAGATCACAATTTGAGCTGAATGGGGCACACCTGTAATTTTGGGATTATTACTTATTTCAGGCTTATGTTTGTAAGGAGTTCATGCCATGTTTTTCACTCCTAATATTGAAACCTCATGTTTATTTGCAATCTTCATCAATTTATCCTAAGCAGCAAGTATCCTGAAAATTGTCAAACCACTGAAATTCTTCTACACTTACATGTAATAGCAGTTAAAATTATTGTTTGGAAAGTCAGTGAGATAAGTGCAACTGTCTTAACTGAGCATTCCCAGTTAGTCTTAGGTCCTTCTTGCCATAATTTTTTTATAATTTTAAATACAGAAAAAATAAGGCAAACCATATCTGTGATTGTTCAAAAATCACCTCTTATAATTAGATTGAAACAGGTGATATTTTGAAAATGCTGAGGTGAATTTCTTTTGTCTGTTTGTTTGTTTGTTTGTTTGTTTGTTTGTTTGTTTGTTTTGGGGGTTTTTGTTTTCTTTTTTTTTTGTTTTGGGTTTTTTTGTTTGTTTGGGGTTTTTTGTTTGGTTTTTTTTCTTGGAAAGGAGTGATGGTCACGTGTTTTCTTTCCCTCTGCTTGCTTTTCAAATCGTTTTCATTATTGAGAGATTGCAGTTTTCAAAAACATTGTAGGGACCACACAGTTTTTTCTTATAATCCCATTGTTCTTTTTGATAGTGTATGAGATTTAGAAATTCAGAATAAGAGTGGTAGCTCCAGGCAAGAAGCAATGATATGAAAGAAATGTGTGCCCATTTTCTGAAAAGTAAATGGTTATTGTAGTTTCTAACCTGAGGGATCTACTGACATTGTCCAAGCCTATCTGAGCCTATTTCTCTCACTTGGAGAAATTCATAGAAGGGTAAATGCAGCATGTTTTTTAAAAAACCCCAAGTCTGTTTAATTCAATGTTTGTGTGTAATTTGTATTGATTTTCAAGCTTCATTTCCATATTAAAAAAAGAAAAAAAATTAGGAAAAACTCTGTCTTCAGTGACTTCTAATGATACAACTAAGAACAACTTCAAGGTCAATTGTGATGTTTGTATATTTGGCATTTATTTTCAGTGTAAGCAAGGATACATCATAATTCTTAAATTTGTATCACGTTCTTCTCGATTTGAACTTATAATCTTGAGGAAATTTTTGACTGTGAATTAATAAGCTATAATTCCCACCTAAATAATTCTGTGATTCTCTAAGACATTATTCAGGTACTCATCCCTGGTGAAGTTTATAGTGCTAAGTTAGTGTCATGACCACAGTACAAGGCACGATGTTTGTTGTAAGTTCTCCTCAGGCTGAACAAAGACACTGGATCGTGTGTCAGGGAAAATTTATGCTTTATTGTATAGTTGTTTTCTTAACTGTGGCAACCAGTTAAAGGGAAGAGGAAGAAAGAGAGGAGAAAGTGAGATGGGACGCAATCTGTATGCCTCTTATGTAAATTAGGCTTTTTGCATGTTTTTTCACCCCTGCACAGCCAGCTCTTCCCCAGGAAGTGAGTTGGGGTGAAGGGGACTGAGCACAAGTCTTAAGTCAGAGCAGGGAGTTGGCTCAGGACAGCGCTGCTCCCTCCTCTGATCACCTTTCCTGTAGCAATGCTCTGGATGTTTGAGGCAAAGCATGCTTAGATCTGGTCCTCTACAGTTAGGATTATTATAAGTCTGGGTTTTTGGGGGTTTCCATTTTGTTTTGAGGGTGTTTTGTATGTTTGTGTGTATTTTTAAAAATAGTTTAATAATAAATAATTTATTTGAGTTGGGAAAACACATACAAAAATACAGCAAAATAAACGTATACGTGCTATAGGAAAAATAATTTCTTGTAAAACTTAGCTACATGTTAGTTTGAAGCCAGACATTGCTTCAGTTACAGTTCTGCAGATTCAAAAAAATCTTATGATTGCCCAGTTTTGGTAAATAAACTTCCTATCAATTTTCTAAGTAATCCAGTCTTGAAGGTGCACATTAGTTCATGATTGCTGTTCCTCTATTGTTCACTATTATTTTGTCTGATATTTCTGAATTACGTTCCATTAGATAAGGAAAAATGAAGCTTAGCTCATTTCAGTGTATGAAGTAGTTCTAGAAGCTCAGAAAAAAAAATCCCTAAAGAATTTATAACTCTTTTGAGTTGTTGTTTTTTTTTTTTTTTTTTTTTTTTTTTTTTTTTGGTTTGGTTTGGTTTTTTTTTGTTTTGTTTTGTTTTGTTTTGTTTTAATTTGAAAGATTGTAGACAAACCCAGTATGCATTTATTGATATTTGGAAAAATTGCTTTTTTGTTACTGAATGAACATTTAAATACACCAACTATTAAGAGGGTGCACTGCTGATTATGAGGTAGAGGTGTACTTAAACCTACTTTGGGAAGAGCTTTTACAGAAGATAACTGTGTGATTAGTTTTCTGCAAATATTTCAAATTATATGGACATATTCCTAAAATTAATACTGTAGGCCTGTTCAAAGAATTTCTATGCCTTGTATAGTTCTTATTTACAGTGTCATACAACAAAATTAGTTTATTAAAGAAATTTATATATGTTATAATATGATAATATTTTAATTGCTTTTGTTTAAAAAGAATCAACCAAACACACACACAGACACAAGCCAAAACAACCAAGAAAACCCAAAAAAGTAAGTCATATATATCCACTTAATAACTTTCAAAATTATTTATTTCAAGGGGACAAAGGAAATGGAAAGAAGAAAAAACACAGTTCATGTTCTTGGTAAATGAAATTTTTTTTTTGAATCACCATATTCTGTGAAATGCATTAAATACTTAGCAAAGTGTTAGTATGAGGAGGATCTGAAATTTTATTAATTACATAATCTCTAAGGTTTTTTTTCTGCTGACTAGCTATTTGCTCTTACATTTAGCTAATCAAGCAGACTGCACACTTTCAGAGTGTATATCTAATGGAAGAGATGTGAGTCTCTAACCCTGACTCTCTGTTGAGGTCAGACCTTTGTACATGCCCAATAAACTCCTTGGGAATATGGGCAGAAGGGAGGGCCAGAGAATAAAAGTGGTCAATGACTTAAAGCTGATGTGTACTGTTCTGCACTAGTTGTTTTAGATAAAGCCTGAGAAATCCTAGGATATCTGCAGAGTCTTCAGTTTCCTATGTTCATATAATATCTATTTCTGTTTAGTTTTCTTGTAACTGTTCATGACCTGGACAAGAGGATGATTAAAAAAAACAAAAAAAAACCCACCACCACCAACAACAAAACAAACAAACAAACAAAACCCCTTGAAATCACTATAGTTTTCTATTCTACACTGAAGCAAAGGGGACTTCTAAGCTATGTCTTCTATTTCCCTAGCAGCTACAGAGTAAGTGTAGAGCTACTGACAATCTTCTCAGGTTGAAAAAGTGGTAACTGGAGAGCCTGGAAGCCATCAATTTAGCCCTGAAGGCCTGATTCATAGAATATTTAAGCATCTCTAAGAGTGTCTTGGGGCACAGATTTATAAACAAGAACAAGTTTCCAGACACACATCCATGTGAACTTCAATCTGTATTTTCTTCAAAGGCCATAAATGTCTCATTAGCCTCAAATTACACTCCTCTGCCAATAATAAAATCATGTATGAATGTACGTGATTTCAGATCTTCCTTAATTTCTCTTTGTGTGGTGTGCTGCGAGAAGTTGTCATTTTAAACTGTATATTCTGACTTGGATTGATTGTTTTTGATTGTTTGAGTGAGTGATATTTCCAACTAGGAACTTTTTACAAGCAAGTTTGTATACATTTTTCTAACATTTGAAGCAGTAAAAAAAATAAATGGAAGAAGTACAACACTATTAGTGATAATGAACAAAGGCATGACAACTACATGTCTTCCTGTAGACTCGGCATGTAAAGACATATTAAATAGCTGACTGTATACGTATAATTGAACATCAAACTAGTTTTGATACATCTAAAAACTTTTCTAGAATGTTTGCAGTTTTCTATTTAAGATTAATCCCTAATTGAAATCTGTGACTCTCTATTTACATCTTCCATCCTTTTCAATGGTGTATCTAACATCAAGCATAGTTGTCGAAGTTCATGAATTAATAGATAGCATGCCTTCTTCCTTACCTCTCAATATTATTGCTGTTATATTATTTTGTGTGTCTTTGTGTATGAGCTTGTACACATTTCACATGTGAAACTAACCTTAGGAAAATGGTAATTCCTCTAGTAATGTCAATAAACTGAAATGTGTGATTTTTTCTGTCTAATTAGACAAGAATCCCACCCTAAACAAGATATTTTTTGCTTTTCTTGCCTCAGTCTGGGTTCTTTATCTCAGTATAATATCAAAAACAGTTGTCCTCAGAATGCACGGCTCCCAGAGCTGGAAGCTGGGGTAGTATTGAGAGCTGAGTAAAGCCCTCTTAATCCAGGAGGAAATGGTTAGTGCTACTTATTGACCTATAGCAAATTAGGCACACACAAGTCTATGGGCTCAGGTGGAATGCACCTGAGGAAGCTGGTGAAAGAGCTTATCAAGCCGCTTTAAACCACTTACAGCATTCCTGGTTAACTGGAGAAGGTCAGGTTGATGGAAAATTAGCAAATGTCCATCCACAAGAAGGGTCAGAAGTTTGATCGAGGGAGCTACAGGCCTGTCGGCCTGACTTCAGTACTGGAGAAAGTCATAGAGCAGATCATCCTGAGTGCCATCACATGCTATGTGCAGGACAGCCAGCGAATCAGGCCCAGATGCTACTCACAAATGGGTTTATGAAAAGCAGGTCCTGTTTGACTTACTTGATCTCTTTCTGTTTAAAGTAACCTAGCTGATGGATGAGGGAAATGTTGTGGATTTTGTTTATCCAAACTTCAGTAAAGCATTGGATACTGTCTCCCACAGCATTCTCCTGGGGAAACTGGCTGTTAATGGCTTGGATGGGTGCAGTCTCATGAGGTGAAAAACTGGCAGGATAGTCATGCCTAGAGAGCGGTGTTGTATGGAGTTAAATCCAGTCGGCAGCTGGTCACGAGTGGCATTCCCTAGGGCTCAGTATTGGGGCAAGTTTAATATCTCTGTTAATGATTTGGATGGGGGGATTGTGTGCATCCTCAGTAAGTTCACAGATGGTACTAAACTGGATGGGAGTACTGATCTCCTGGAGCGTAGGAAGACTCTGGAAAAGAAACTGGACAGGTTGGATTGACTGAGGCCAGTTCTATGAGGATCAATAAGGCCAAGGTCCTGCAGTTGGATGTCAAAAACCCCATGCAATGCTCCAGGCTTGGAGAACAGTGTCTTGAGAGCTGCTCAGCTGAAGAGAACTTTGGGGTGCTATTTGAAAGCTGGCTGGATATGAGCCTGTGTGTGCCCAGGTGGCCAAGAAAGCCATGCTATTTAGTATGCCATATTTTTTACAATTGTATATTATCTCTGCTGTATCAGCTGAGGATTTCCTTCATGTTGTCATTTTTGTTTCTCTCCTTTCTGGTAATGTGTTCACTCTTGTTTATTTGTTGCTCCCATTTTCTTTTCTTGTTTTGTGTCCTCTTTTTTTTTTTTTTTTTTTTTTTTTTTTTTTGCTTACTGATTGCCCAATTTTTTTTTTCTCTATCCATCTTTCATCATCTGAATCACTGTGTTTCCTTCCACCTTGTCAATTTTCTTAGTGCTGTATTCCACATTTCTTAGAATGTTATTACAAAGTTCTGCAGTGTGGGTGTCAAGGAAATAAGATCTGTTGCTCCTCCCTAAGTGCAGATTAAATCCTCAGCTGGATATAACTGGAAAATCTGATTTGTGCTGCATGATCAGTAAAGTGTGCCAGAGTCAGGATGGGACAGAGCAAGAGGAATACTACTCAAAGTCAGTCACCTGCTGCTGATTTCCATTGTTAAAGATAGCAGCAAAAATCAGAAGAGAAAGCGACCCTTGAGAGAGAATTTCAAGTGACCCATACCCGGCTGACCATTCTGAGTGCCAGGGAGCAGCTGAAGTGGGGCTGCCCGTGGGAGTGGGCGCTGCAGAGCTGGCTGGGCAAGTCTCTGAACTCCTAAGGCCCCCCAGTGAGGGTGACTGAGAAAAGGGAGAGGACTATGCTACCAACCCAATAATCATCAGGCCAGGCAGGCTGAGGAGTCAGATCCAAGGTCTGCCTGGAGAACCAGTGAGGCCAAGATCCAGGTTGGTCGTCAGTTTGGGCTTTCTGCAGCATAACTCAGAGACTGATGGCCCTGGTGGTGCTCTTGGGGGCATGAAAATTAGAGCTGTTAATGATTTGTCCTTCAGAAATGGTGCTCAAATTGCAAGTCCTAGAGAAAATGTCAGTAGAAATTTTGGTCCATCACAAGTAATACGTATCTGGTACTTTTCTGGCCTCTGGTGTTCTGGTGTTTCAATGGTTTTGTGATAAGAATGCTAAAATGAAGTAATTGAAGAATTCCAGGAGTTTTGAGAGAATAAAATATCTTTCAAATTATTTTCCATGTCTGAGTCCTGACTGAAAACAGGACCTGCTAGTCCACTTATACATAATTTTGATATATAAATGTGTGTTCATCCTACCAAATATAAGGTATCTGTGTCGGTTTCCTATAATGGGAAATTTTTTACCTGTGGATTTTTTTGCCTGTAGAATTGCTGTCTGTGCTTTTCAGTTGAGTAATGGGTGAAAAGGAAGTCCTTAATTTCTTTGGGCAGGTAGAAGGTGTGTTTATTTGTACACTTTGTAATGGTTAGCATAGATATGTGAGTGACTTGTATTTCATTAAAAATTTACAGAATTATTGTATGAATTGCCTTCTATTTAAAAATAAAAGTAGGAGAATGCAAGCAGGTAATGTCACATAATTATACCACTGTGTAGGCCAAAAGCTGACTTAAGAGATTGTATCAGACTTTTAATTGTTTTCCATTGTTCTATTTGTCACAGAAAAAAGATATAAAAAACAATAATTTTGTATCTTGTTTTGACTGTTCTCACACTTGATTTGAACTAGTTATCTTTTGCATTCATTGGAATTTCTGAATTAGATGGAGGTAAATTAGGTTGTCATCCAGAAAAAAGTCATGTCTGTGAAAAATACTCTGTAGTTGTCATCTCATAGCAAAAAGATTATCCAATATAGGAAACAAAAGTAATGAACTCTTCTGTGGGAGTGCAAATAGATTTAAAAAGAAGATTCTGTTTATTTAGGGCAGAAAATATCCTCAAACTAGCACTTAAATGTGATACTCTTCCTGAAATCAGAAGTGTTTGGGCTGTGGTTTGGTTTGGACGCATATAGAGAAGCAGAAACGTTTGTTTTGTGCTATAACCTCTGACAAGATTATGGCTTCAGGTTTAGCTCTCTTAACTTATATTTCTTTGGATACACATAGCTAACCGTGGTGCCTAAAGTTCATAAAACATTTGTGGTCCTTGGCATGGAAGTACTGTGTGAATATACTCTTTGGTTTATTTATTTATTTTATTTTTATTTTAAGTTTATGCCAACATAAATTTATCTGTTGATTTGAATTGCTTGTTTTCTCTTGGCTGCAGGCTGACTGAGTGGGCTGGACTTCACGGGAAGGAGCCATTTCACTGGGGAAGTGCAGTAACTGCGAATCTCTCACCACTCTACTTGTCGGGAAGTGCTGTGTGTTGCCAGGATTAGTTCAACACTAAAGTCTGGGATGGGCCTTAGGGGCAAACACTCCCTTGTTTCTTCTGACATTGGGATTTGTCTACAGCCAGTCAGCTGAGGCACCTACCACACTTCCACTTTTGGTTTCTTGTTTTTGTTTTTGTTTTTTTTTTTTGTTGCCTGAACAAAGATACATTTTCCCTCAATTCATCTCTTTTTGACTACATTTTTATTAGTTTTCATTTTCCTTGACTGATTAATTTCTCCTGGCTGTGGAAAAAAGAGCCCTGCTGATGTTGATTTAAATAATGTCGAAGCCAATGGGACTCCTATGGCTGCATTTGATCTTCACACCAGTGTGTGTCATGTTGAATTCTAACTTCCTCCTGTGGATAACTGCACTGGCTATACGATTTACGCTCATTGATGGCCAAGCACAATACCCAGTTGTTACTACAAATTATGGCAAAATACGTGGTTTAAGAACACCTTTGCCTAACGAGATCCTTGGTCCAGTGGAGCAGTACTTGGGTGTTCCTTATGCTTCTCCTCCGACTGGAGAAAGGCGATTTCAGCCCCCGGAGCCACCATCCTCTTGGACGGGTGTCCGCAACGCCACACAGTTTGCCGCTGTCTGCCCGCAGTACCTGGATGAGAGGTCACTGCTCAACGATATGCTGCCAGTCTGGTTTACAGCCAATCTGGATACTGTGGTGACATATGTTCAAGATCAAAATGAAGACTGTCTGTATTTGAATATCTATGTGCCCACAGAAGATGGTAAGTACCCTGAGACCTGCACTGCAGTGTGCTCACCAGTTCTGCATATGAGGAGTGTCCAGGTCTTCAAAGGTTTACTGAGTTTCGTACATGTTTTATCTGTGGAAATGGATAATGCCTCTGAACATGCATTATAAGTAATTCTTTGTAGAACTGAATATGCTTGCATGGATTCTCTCTTACGTTTCAGTGCAACACCAACCTGCAGTTTGATTGCAGGTGGTGGCCAGGGTATGTCAGCCAGCCTTAAGTTTACATCTAAAATATTGCTGAGAATCATTCACAAGAGAGGAAAGGGGAAATAAACATAAACCTGAAGTAGTATAGTTATTTTTCCATGCATGAATGGTACAAATATAGTTACATGCTAATTTTTAAAGAAGAATTTACCTACTTTTTTTTTCTTTATTTTAAAATTTCTGAGCCTACTGTTAACTTTGCTTGATTTTAATAGATAATAGAAAAATGTTATAGTAATTCAGTCTGCAGGGGTTTTTTTAGGTTTTTTATCTGTGAAACTTTTCAGTTCAGCTTATTTTTCTTCATTCACTAAATTTAAAATCAAGTCAATGTGACTTAATATGCAGATTTGATCAGGTGGCTTTAAACTTTCATTTTTTTTATGCAATACTTTCTCAAGAGGGCTACTTAAAACCACTTTCTATAGACAAAAAGGATGAACACAATTGGTAATGCAGAACTTTTTGAACACTTACATAATCTCAGCCTTAAAAATTGTAGCTGTATGGCATGATGAATGTATCTTTGGTCATTTTGAATAGTGTTGCTTCTTACAGGCAAGAAAACCTGTTTTCTTCAGGCCCCAAAGGAGCTAAGTCTATTATTTCACACGGAAACAAAAATACTGCTAGTACTTATATTTAATATTCCACTAGAAGCTAGCACTTTCTGCTAATTAGAATGCAGTTACGGATGTATAACGACAGATTTCTCCCAGATATGCAAATCCCTTCACTTTTGCTGGGGGTTTGATTTACACAATTAAGGCATTGTTATTTCTCAGTAACCATACTCTAAATATGCAAATTTTCTACTTTGATTATTATAATCCTTCTGCCTTGATTGGCTTCTTTACTAAGAATTTCCAAGCTATCTGCCAGCAATAAACACACCACCTTCTTTTCCTGTTCTCATCAGCTGAAGCAAAAACTTGAAAGCTAAAAATAAAGGGGTAAGGTTTGGGAATACTGGGAGCTTTGCTAACGTAAATACAACCAAGCTGCTTAAAGGAAAAGTGCTGTGAAAGGAAAACTGTTAATGGCAGCTCTGTGTGCACGAGTGTGTGTGCATGTGTGTGTGTGTGTGCCCCTGAGTGTAGACAAAGGAGCAGGTCTTAACAACTCAGTTCTTTCCCTCTTCCAGTCTCATTGGACTCCTTCTTATTCTTTGGATAATGACATAGATAATTCTTTTTTCCAAATTTGTTTATGTTCTGGATTTTATCCTTCATCTTTTAATTAGTCACTGTGGTAAGCTTGCCCTGAGAAAGTATTTTGGGTTATGATTTTATTTGTTGTCACTAAGAAACATCAGCTCTGCTAATTCAGTCTTATTTTAGAATCCAGTTTTAATAAATAATAGGTTGCTCCAATCTAGTAATAAGAAGTTTCATTAATTGGGGAATACAGGAAATTAGACATGGAAAAATATGTGTGAATGTCTAGAAAAAGAATATTTGATATCAGATGAAAAATAATAAAACATTGTGGTCTGAGTTGCTAGCAACCTATAACACTCACCTTGCTATAATAGCTAATGGCATTTGCTGTTGGATTTGAGGTAAAAAAGGACTGATAAATTTAATTTTGCGTTCTGTATACCTTTTGTCCACTTACTTTTGCAAAAAGTGTGGTTTGCTCTTCCTGGTTTTAGATTTTTCTTTACTCTAAATAGCATGTCAATGGTATCTATTTGTTTTATATCTCATATAATATAAAAATATAAACACATAAAAATATGTAGCTGAATAATGAGCAGACAAGGTTTGTATTAATGATAAGCTGAAGGTAAGGTTGCTCTTATACAGTATGACAAGAATTTTTAAAAGATTCCATTGGGGAACAAGAAGCTTAAGAATGAATAAATTAGGTACATGATGTTTTAATTGTGTGCTTTATATCTTATCACTAATAAATTAATCACAGCAGCTTTTTTGGTGAGGAATATATGCAATCTTCTGGCCATAAAGATGCTTAAGGGGAACTGCCCTACAAATCACATGCTCTAAGTTAGTGTGTCTCCAAATCACTCAACACAGTCTTAAATAGTAGTCCATACAATCTGATTAAAGATGTTATGCTTCATTATATGAGTCCTAGCTGGCAAAAATAATCTACGTTGTTATGGAAACAGACCATGAAATTAGTTCTTGAAGCAAGATTTCAAAGTGAGTGACTTTGGGTTAAATTCATGTTTTCAATTCTTTCTTCTATACAGATTGATTTAAAAGAGTTTTTAAACTGCTTTCTAGAAGAAAAGGTGGCTGGAATCATCCAAACCTAATAAATGCTCTGATTATGAAAATTACTCTGAATAATTTTTACACCCTTTTTTTTTTTTTTTTTAAACTTTGGTGAAAAGAAAATCACAACAACTAATGAATTAACTGCAGTCCTTTCCAGTGCTTACTTCAAATAAATTCTAGTGAATAACTAATCAAAATTAAGCTCAAGTTTGGGGATTTTTTTCATTGTTTTGTTGAAGTTCTTTTTCAGTACATAGCATGACCTGTTTCTTATTATTTTTGTGGTTTAGCCAAAGGGAAACAAATTTCGATCATGTACTTTCAATAAAGGGTTGATGAATAAATGCACATATCCGTCAATCTGATTTCAGAATTGCTTCACTGGAATCCTTTCACGATAAACTAATGGAAATAAGAGTAAAATACAGTCACTTTAATGAGGTAGATAAGTTTAGTTAGTTACAATAAAATAGTTTGAAATGTTACTGCTTTTTTCTGAAGTACCATGAAATTAAATAACATATACCTATATAGCTCCTTAAAATAGTTTGAGCTTCTTCATTAAGAAATTAAAATAACCTGTTACACAGTCTGTGTCTGTATTAATCCCAGCATTTCTTCAGACTCACAAGATTCTGTACTTCAAATGTGAGATAGCAGGAGAATCCTGTCAGAGTTTCCCATGTTAAAATGTCCTTACAAAGCAAAAACTTTGCTTTGTCTTCCTTTTTAGGGGTTGTCTTTTTTCATTTTAGGTGAAAATACTATTTATCATAGAAGTCAATACACATACCTACCAAAACATTGCTGCAGTTCTGTCCATGTAGATGTTTATTCTTTTGCTGTTTTTCACTGTGTTTTTTGGTGCCCCTTTCCTTACAGTAATATTTCTATTTCAGAGTATCTAGGGTAGCTGTAGAATTTCACTGTTTTTCTCTTTTGCCTTTGGAAGGGGAAAAAAATTGCAACCACTGTGATCCATTGAGATTTTTTATTTTTAGGTCAAAAGTATAAATAATAATGAGTTATTTTAAAGACACACAACACAAGCAATAAACACAAAATCTAAGAAAATTCTTTTATTTTATATATAAAACCTATAGTAATAATAAATTACTCAGAACTGAAGCAAATTAAATATTTATAGTGAAACAATCATTTTATCCAGTTGTTTTCTAAATATTTGGCTTCATCTTCAGTATTATTTGTGTGGGTGTATATTGTCTAGGCTACTTTTTCAGTTCCTAGGAACTGTAATTTTCCACAAGAATACTTGAATGTCAGTTTTGAGGAGGTCATCTAGGGAAATGATATTGAGGACAGTGTGTTTATTATAACTTCAGTCTGAATATGGGTTTATCTACAGTGGAAATGCTAGATTGAAGAGGACACAGACTGTTAATCGGCTGTGCTTAATCCCTGGCCTTTATCATTCGAATCTGTGGATTCTGAAGGAGATTGCTAACTCCTATCATAACCAGGGAAAAATGTATAGCAAGAAAAAACCCAGAAAAGACACTTAATTTGTATTTCTTTCATGATAAACTTCAAAATTTTATAATCAACGAAGCATGATAAAAAAACATCAACACAGTAAAATAATAAAAAAAAAGAACAGAAACAAATCCTTTTATGTTTGTCTAAAACCTACTATGTTCAGATCAAAAAAGAAAATAATAAAGATTGCTTTTTGTTGTCTTTGCTTGATCAAAAAGTATATAAACATATACTTTTTACTTACTTGGGCATATGGATAGACTGTACATTCTACACAAGGGTGAAGCTCCTTATCCACTATGTATCAGTTGCAGATTAACTAACAAAGTATTTAGCATCTTCAGAGGTTTTCTCTTGTTTCATTTACTTCAGAATATATACAGCTGAAGTGACAACAAAAGGCTGAATAGGTGATAATTTTTCATTAGATTGTGGGAACTGAGACTTGCCCAGGATTGGTGGTATATTTAACTGTGGACTACCAGGAAGAAGTCAGTCTTGAGCAAAAGTAAAGAGATCAGCAGTGTTCCTTCTCTGGGTGGTGATTGACGAAATATACCTGCAGCTCTTGACTAAGTGTCTATTTGACTAAGGAATAACAAAATGAAAAATTTGAGCAAAGCTTATTGAGGAGATGAGCCTCAGACTGTCCCTTTTGCATATTATGAAATGTCAAATGTCTGCTTAATATATAACTGAGTATTTACAGCTTTCTTCTTGCCATTGCTGTTGAACTGCAATGTCTTTAACTTGGAAAAAGTGTTTTTTATCAAAATTATCCTAATAGGCCTACTTGGTAAAAATTGAGGCTTTTTTCCTTTTTCTTTTAGGCAAAGAAAAAGGTAGTGTAAAAATTAATCTCTTCATTTTGGTGGCATGGAATAAAAAAGTAAGCTAATCAATGGCCTTTTTGTTACTCTGACAAATAAGGGATCATACATAAAAGCAGTGTCATAATGACCAAGATCACTGCAATATGCAACATTATTTTGTTGAATTATTAGGAGGTGATGCTATTAATAATAATAACTTATCATTTCCAAATAAAATCAAATTTCTATACAATAGATTCTTCTAAACTGTATGTAGTTTTAGGTTTCAGTAGTTGTATATCAGACATTTTTCAGGTAATCTTAAAATTTTAATTGTCTTATTATCTCTTCACTACTTTTGTGAATGTAAGTAGCTACTTAAGAAATCAAAGCATTTATTTATCAAGGATTTACATATATAGCTTTAAGGAATTAAGAGTCCAGTATCTCTTGTCTATATATTTACTGTAAAGTAAAACTGTAAAGTTTTTATTTCTCCTCAAAATATTTACTACACATTTTTAAAAGTCAATTATAATTTCTGTAATTGGCATAGGAACATAGTTTTACTTACGTTTTCTGCAGTATTTTTAAAAGCAAATTAAATACATTTATTTCTAAAAATATTTTAAATCTGTTTTAAATCATACTTTGGACTTCTGTAGATAATAATGTTTAATCAGTTTCATATTGCAAATAATGTTCTTCTGAAAAAACCCAAGGAATATAACAAAACTTTGTTTTCAGTTTCAGTATTGCCATAGGTTTTGTCGGTGACTGGTTTATTTTCAACCCCCACCCATTCAGTCAATTGCTTTTTTACTTTGGAAAACTAAAAATTAATTATTAACATTTTATTATGTAAATGCATTTTAGCTTATAACGACACATATAAAAATTACACAAAATAAGACATACCCTTTTCTTAAATGATTGTATTGCTTTCCAGAGTGAGAAGGATTTAAATAGATAATAATTACAATACAAAATTACAATGTTGGAATTATTGCATATAGTACCAGTTGAACATAAACATATACTTTTTAGCATCAGAGAGAAAATTGCTCTCCATTGTGAAAGATAAACTCCCTGTTGTGTCAGACTGCCTCAAGCCAATTCTTTCACTGTTAGGGTCCAATATATTCCCCTCCTCCTAATCCAGAAATATTGTGGCATCTGTGAGAAAGAAGGAGGCATATGTCTGGCTGTTCTCTGCCTACCAGGATAAAGCTGTGGGTAATCCAGGCCCTTATTTTACATTCTTGCTTTTAACAGTCGCAAATACCTTCTGACACCAAAGAACAGGACTCTAATCTAGATGAAATAAAGTTCTTAAATCCTTAGAGATAAATTCAGATTTAGTTGCTAATTTCAAAATGCTGTCCTTTCCCCCAGGAGCTGCCCATTCCACAGGCACTTTACAGGATTGCACCCAAATGGCCTTCTCAGGAACTGATACACAGTGAAGCCTAGCAAGAAGACTCAACATTCAGTATGACTTTACTTAATCCCAGCAGGATTTTTAACACCGTTTCCTAGAGTCTCATCATTACCTCATATTGAAAAACATGTTAGAATGGGGGAGAATGTTCTCTAAAACACAATGAATTAATGTTTCTTGTACAAAGACAAATTAATGTTATCCTTTTAGTTAAAGAACAGTGTCTTTGGAATTGTACAGGCTGTGCCATTTGGCTCAGCGACACAGAAGAAAACGTCTTCAGTCATCTGGGTCATGAGACAGATAAGATTTTATCTGTCTTCATTTTATCCCACTTGTCTATTCAGGGTGCATTTTTTTGGCTTGGATTTTCTGTGTGTTTGCTTGGGGTTTCTTTTCTGTTTTGTTTGGGGGTTTTGTTAGTTTGTTTTGTTTTCAAATGCAGCTTTTCCTCTTCACTCCTGCATAGCATGTCTTTGTACGCTGCTGCTGTTCTCTGTGTGTCTTCTTGCTTTCTGTCAAAACACAAATCAATGTGATACCTGCCAAGGCTGAGGCAGTGCCTCTGTCCTCGAGTGGTGCAGTGGGTCCTTGGCAGGCTTTGAGTGGTGAATAGTGCAGAATATGTGCAGTCAGATCTGATCAGTGTCTTGGCCATACCATTTGTATTAGCTTTGACTTCCTGTTAAGTCTTTGTGATCTCATTGGTCTTCCTTCAGGTATTTTCTGCACTGGTCTGAAAGTTTTGGAAGCTATTTGCATCTTCTCACTCAAATTTGGTTCAGTTTCCTTTAGTTTGCACATTAATTGCAGTTTTGAAACAAAACTGAAATGTGTTGAATAGCTCAGCTAAATCACAAGGCTCATAAATCAGTCACATCTGTGAAAATATTTCAAGGAGCTGTACCCACAATCAACGTGATAGTCATAGGTAGTTTGTCAACTGAGAAAATTTACAGTGGTCTACAAATGTTTAGGTATCTGCAAAATAAATTAACACAAGTTTGAAATAAAGAAAATGCTCATTATTTCCTCCTCAGGGTTCCTAAAAATTTTTTACATAAATGAAACAAAGACAAAAATTTCTCCTGAACATGGCAGCTTTTTGCGCAGTACTTCGGTTTGCCATCATTTTTAAAGGGAAAGAATATTTCTGGCCTTTATTCAGTGCTTCTTGCTTACAATTCCAGCTAAAATTCTCAGAATGGCATATAATCAATTATATATGCTTACATTTTAGAATAGTATTAGTTAAATGTATTAGTTGTAATCCAGATAGAACAAAAGGAAAAAAAGAAAGTTAATGATAGTGAATTTCATTTGTGTTTGTGATATTATCATCTGAAGGAATATGGATGAATTTTTGAAGCCTTGGAGTTTAAGGCTCTTTTTAATCTGGACCTTGCTCTTGATACCCAAAGAGACAAACAATAAGAAGTAATTATTATGAAACTGTGAAAATTAACTAATGCTTATAGCTATCTGGCACTGATGTGTTAAAAATCCATTATAATAGCAGGAAAAAATTTTCTTTTACTGTTTTTGCTATAGGCAAACTTTTAGTGAAGAATAAATTTTCTCGCAATGCTAAGCCAAATTCGTACACTATATATAGGGAATTTTAGTTACAAATATATTTCTGGTGCCTCGTTCCAAAATGCTTATAATTGTTGAGTTGATGTTAAATAGATTTTTCATTGACAGGGTGTGACATGTTTAATCTAATGGAGGGAAATTGCTTTGTGCAGATTCAAATGACCATTCAATTAGTCACTGGTAATGTTTACAAGGCATCATAGCTGGAAATCATGGATACATTGTCTGTTTTATTAAATATGCAGTAGAGCAAATGAAAACCCAATCCAAATATATACACTTCATCCTCTTTCAAATAAATTGGTATCAAATTATCTTTTATGTAGTATTTTTAGGGTAGCCAGAAAACTCAAAGCATCATTCTGCATTTGTAATACTGCCCCCGTGGCAGTGCTTTTGCTGGCTTTTCATGCTAGATTCAGACACCAGAGGGAGCACAAGTTTCCGGCAGACTAATTTTTTTCTGTCCCTGGGAATCACTGAAAGAGACGCAAATCATGCTGGTAAACGCAGTAGTAAATCATGCAAACAGGTGCTGGTTTTTACTGTTTAAATAGACAGGGATCAGGGATTTGATTCCACCTTTCCCAAGCTGAAATTTAATATATTAAGTTGACAGTGTTGATTCTGGTGTTGTGGACTGATGAATTTATACAAGGGATAGAATTTTTCCAAGCAAAACATGCACTCACACTGACAAATTTACTAAAGCAAACCTATTATTTTTATTGTAAAATAATAAATGTTTGAGTGATAGCCATTCTGGAAGTGCACAGTTTTTAATTGAATAAGGCTTGCAAGGCATTCAATGGCAGAGCAGATTCTAAAATAGAACTTGTTCTGTTTGGCTGTGGTGAGTTAGTACAAAAATCCCTCTTTAAATAAGTATTTATTTGGTCCCTCCATTTCAAAACCAAAATATAAAGAAAGAAGATTTTTTTTTACAATAAATGCTATTGTCTTTCCATCTTCTGTTTTGTGGTTATGCAGCTCAATCATGTAAAGTGCCAAATGTGTTTTGCCTCTTCCTGTTTCTCTGAGACATGTTAAGCATGTTGCAGTTTCATTCTAATTTCAAGCATCTTTCAAGTTTTTGCTATCCTTTTGTTGGAATTAACAATATAACTAAGCTATATAATGTCATAAAAAGTGCCCAATTACACAAATGCTGGAGAGCTTCCCCTCCAAAATACCTTGCTTTCAGATTCTGACCCAAAAAGGTTGTTATTTTTATGGTGTTAAGCATCTGAGGTGCTTTTCTCATCTATCTAAACCATAGACCTTGTTCTGCCTTCAGGGATTAGATGCAATAGGCTCACTTGCAGTTGATGTCTAGGGTGGGTCCTTGGGAGTTGGATCAAATTAGACCACCCCTATGGATTAGCTGCTATGCCTTGTCACTAACAATTACCTGAAAGTATACCTAAGTCAAAGAAAATGACACAGACATTGCACAAAAGGAGCAGCTCCGTACGACAGTCTCTCAGTGGGAATACTTTAGTGAAAACAAATTGAAGAAGTAACAGAACACAGATAAATGCAGTAATATAAACTTTAAAGAGAGGGATAAGGTTCTTAAAGTCATACTGCACAGTTTATTCTGTATTTTCATTCTTGCAGGATTATCCATAAGGTCTTCAGTGTTATTCCCAGAAGTCAACTGTAGTAGATAGATTAAATAGATAAATTTTTATTCTTAACTGTGTCCATTTTCACAATAAACTGCTGAGAGGTGTTCAAGCTTTATTTCTTCTCTATCCAAATTTCATTGTCTCTTGTAACTACTTCTTCTTACCTACTTTGGCCTATCATTTTATAAATGAATCCCTTTGCTCACTGTACAAAGTAATACTATAAAGTAAGTGTAAACTTGATTTCCATTTCCAAAAATGGTGTTATTTGGATATTCTTCCTTATCTATTTTTTTTTATCCAAGTCACACACAAGAAGCAGCAGTAGGTGAGAAAACAGCAGCTATAATTCTTAAATAATTTTAGGAAGGGTAGCTATGTATATATTAGACATGCAGTGGATGTAAAAAGATCAGGCAAAGAGAGAAAGCCTGATTCTCTTTCCTTCTGTACCAGAAGTTCTTCAGTCCAGTATTAGTCCTTCTGTACCAGACTCCTTCAGTCGGCTGCTCAGCTATGCTTGCCAAGCTGCATTTGGCCTATAGGATAGTACATGAGGATCCTGATGTTGTTTGCTATTGTTTCCATTTTTCATTTTTAGCTGAAAAATGTTCTTCCTTGAATTTTAATTGTCATCCTGAAGTGCTCACTCCGCACCCCATGTATAAACATGCCCAGAAAGTATTTTGGATATTGCAAGAATCAAGAGGAAGGATGATGTTCAGATACTGACTTTTGAGGCTTTTCTTAAGCTTCTGTTCTTTAGATGCACACAGTTTTGTATAAAATTGCCTAAGCAACTTTTATTAGGAAGACCATGAAAGATTTCCATCATTTAACACTTATGCTGCTTTACTTCAAGCAGAAATTTTCAGGTTTTAGGACCTTTGATAGTGTTGCATGTAATGCTTAAGTTGATTTTCTATTTTTCTTAAATAAATTAAGAATTTAGTAAGTAATTTTAAGTTTAGGAAGTATCAGCATGTATCACATTTTTTTAAATATTATGAAATTAATAGTTTATTCCATTTTTGAGTGCTACTTGTGGATTTGTTGCTTCATAATACTGTATCAAACTTCTAAGTGCGTATTAGAGTTTTGCATATATAACACAATAAATTAAAATGACTTACTGTTGGGATTGTTAACTTGATTCTTTTAAATTCTGTATATAGCTTTTGGATTTGATTGTCTATATTAATGTTCTTTTTTTCTTGTGATCTTTTTCCTATTTTGTCTCAACACAAATGAGAAGGTAGACACTGTTAGTTCCTAAAACCAGTAATAAAACAGTTATTTCTGCATTATAAGTGGACCTAGCTTAAGCATTTTTTTCTTCATGATGTACTAAGCAAAAATATTATTTTAGCACAAGTAACTTTATTTTTTTTTCTATTTCTTTTGTAAGCCTAAATTGGAACTACAAACATCTACCACTTTACCTACCAATTTTCTTAATTTCTTGTATAGATTTATTACAAGACTTTTTGTTTAATACAGAGATGTGAAGTAAAATTGTCTGGTTTTTTTTTTTAATAATAAATTACCAAAACCACTGTATTTCTTAGATACAGTGGCACTGAGGCATTCTGAGGTGTAATAGAGAGAGATGTGAGATTGATCATCTGTTGCCTTTGTGCCTTGGTTTTCCCTTTAGAAAATGAATATCACAGGGTTTTTTCTCTGATTAGGATTAGAAACAACTGCAAGAAGAAAATGCTTCTGGGTGACAAAAGGCTCTAGTTACTTCTCATATACTTATAACCTAAAGGACTGTATTCCTTTTTTGTGTGTGTGCATAGCTTTTTTTAGGATCTGTCTTACTCCCCTTGGTGACCCATTTACTGGCAGCACTTTGCATATCATTGCAGTGTATTGTAACCTCTAAGCAAAACTCTGAAAGGCAATAGATTTGGGAGCCATTGTACCATGATAAATCTAAATAATTGGGTAAAGAGATTTAAAACTAAGGCATCTAGAAATTGATGTGGGCCATGTACTGGTAGAAGATTGAAGCCTTGCTATCAAAGTTTGCATTTAATTCTTCAGTCTCAATATTCATAGAGTAATCAGAAATGAGACAGCAGATAAATTTTTTCCAGGAGTTAAAAGGAAAATAAGGAAATAAGACTTGTGCCAGAAGAAGATCCCAAGGCATTTAAATACTTAAAGATGGGGAAAACTTTGTGACTGGGTAAGGCGTATAAGCTCTCATTGTAATCTGTTTAAACTCAGAAGGGATAAGCTAAATTTGTGAGGAATGGAAAAAGGTTGTTACTAATGCATGATGCAGAGTTAATAGGTTTCTCATAAAGTTTACTGAAAGCAAGAAGTCAGAAGTGGATTTTGGAAAGAAGTATGCTTACTTCAGATGCAGCAAGTGGCTTAAAATGTTTCTGTGAGTCCTTTAATTTTCTTCATTATCTCTCAACTAATAAAGAAATTACACTTGAGTACAATATTAAGTGTTTGCTATAGTAAATCTGCCAGATGGCTATAATCTGCCTGACATAACCCTTGTAGATCATTCTGAAATGAAAACATTGCATGACCTTTAAGCACCCTCCTGAGAACAGACCTGATGGGATATGTTCTTGTACACTGGGTCCAGAACGTTAGGAACACCAGATGTATTCTTTATGAGAATTTGTTTAGTGCCATTTTCAATCAGCTAAGATTGTGTAGATCAAAGACCCTAACCCATATGGACCTTTTTTTTACTTTCTTGTGGCTGCTAAACCATCCTTGAAGGAGCAACCAACTACCTTTGTTTTTGGAGCTGAATTCTTCAAAGACATTTTATTTTGCATGCAGCACACTTACTTTGTGTTGAACTAGAATATGTTCAGTTTTACATAACCCAGGAGGTGGTTATTAAAAATATCCCACCTTTCCCCAGTTCCCATTACCTTAATAAAGTGTTTGGTTGTGTATTCCCTGTGTATTTAATCCTCTGATCAGTTAGCTGTAACCTTGTCTGTAACCTTGATGTGATTCCACAGTCTAAATGGTCCCATGGAGGGTGTCCCCTTGCTACAGGCAAGACCGTTTCTCCATCTTTCCCACAATTCAGAAGGATTGAAAAAATTTCAAACACAATTGGGCTATTTCAGGATAAGAGATAGCTGCATGAGTTGACTGTGAACTTTCTTAGTCCATTGTAAATGCCCTGGCTTTTAACCTAGGTGTAAAAAAAAACTTTAATGGAGGATGCTTAAACTAATGGATTTTATCCAAGTTATGAGTCTAAGGCACACACACTATGATCAGCCAGTTTATCTAATGTGTTGTAATGGCAATGATTCACACCCTGAGAATTTAAGCACGTGTCAGCTTTAGTAATCAAGATAACATATGAATATGTAATTGGTAATTTTATGCTAGCCATGTCTGAAGACAATGTGAACTATGAGTGAAGCAGAATAAAACAGTGAGGCTAGCACCCTTGCATGTTCATGACCATAAAATGACATATTGGTCATGTTGAGCACCATCCCCATGTGACATATTGATAGGCAAATGAGAAGATTTTCTGGGATTATTTTTAATCAGTAATATGATTTTAATAATTTGGAAGTCATGGATAGATTGTATCTATGATTTGCTCTGTTCTTTGTGGAAATTTTAGACCTGAATTTATTAACACTTCTTTTTTTAGCAACACAAAGCATGACATACTCCTGCAGGCTTAATGCCACTCAAATATAGCCTGTGATAATTCCTCCATTTTATGAGTTTTAAGAGCCTTACATATTGTTTTCCAAAAATATGCTGGCTTTCCAGTAGTCCAGAAATTATATAAACTCTTGGGCATTTTTCATGAACAGTTAAAATGCACTAACCTCTCTGCCTGATAATTGCTTTGAAAATTGCATTCATATTTGATTGACATTTCCTGCAAAATTACCTGTATACACTGATAATGTACATTACACTTCAGTATTCCCTGATGCATAATAGGGTAGCATAGATAAGCTCTCAGGTAAGAGATAAGGAAAAACTCCATTTTTGCTGAAAAGTTACATTTGTTAGATAAAGAAATGAGTAGAGAAAAATAAAATGCTCCTTTGTTCTCTGTCAGAGCTGTCAGAGCTTCAGCTTGGAGGGAAGTATTTTAAGGAAGCTGGTAGACTTCCCAAGTCTCCACCGAAAGGAAAACTTCTGTTCAGTGCAGCAGCCCTCATGGGAGGAGTTGTAAGCTGTTAGATATATAAGCACTGCATTTGTTTTCTTAAGGCCAGCAGACAGTAAGTGGAGTCTTGCACAGTCTGCTGTCAGAACATCCAATAGAGGAACATCTGATGGCAGCCAAGTCACGCATTGTGCCCAAGTTAAATACTTGGGCTTAATGATGGAGAAAGCTGCTTTGGGGAGCAATCCAAATCTCCAGCAAAGTGGGGAAATGCTAACAGTTAGCAAATGGTCATGACAATACATTTGGACCTCACTGAGCAGGACTGATTTGCTAGACGGTTGCTAAAGCAAGAAGCAGCAGTAACAGCAAAAAAAGCGATTTTCACCATCACAGGGAAGCCTGGCCTGAATTCCTACCAGAACAAAGAGTACACAGAGAGTATCATTAATCCTCTCTGGTGAGACTGGACCATAGCAAAGTAGATCTAAGCTGCTAAAGAAAGCCTACATTTTCCCAGAAATAACAGTACAGATACTAGAGGACAAGTGGATAAAAGCAGTTGTGATAGGATACATGCATTTCATTATGATCTTTCTCACTTTTTTTTTTTTCCTCCTAAGTAGCACAGCATCTTCACTATTTCTTAGATATGCTCCCTTTACTATATCTAGCTGCTTTTTTTCTCTGCAAATAAGGTACATTTCTGAATCAACCCTTAGCTTTTTATTTGCCCCTTTTTGGTCTGAGTAGGCATATTTGGTAGTTTTTATTTCATCTTTTAGAGTAGGCCAAAAGCAATCCTTTGTTTAGCCACAAGTATATTCATTTTATCTAGAAAAGTCATAATCTATACTATGATGAAATTGAGATATTTTCTTAGGGTTTTATGTGCACAGTGGTTAGTTTTGAAGCTAGCTGTATGATATGACAACATTGACTT
Organism: Phylloscopus collybita; assembly: GCA_027886175.1. Classification (NCBI taxonomy): domain Eukaryota; kingdom Metazoa; phylum Chordata; class Aves; order Passeriformes; family Phylloscopidae; genus Phylloscopus; species Phylloscopus collybita. The sequence continues at coordinate 40,506,707 of JAJNNQ010000006.1, read as the reverse complement.
GTAAAGAATTTTGTCATGCTTAGAAAGTTCAAATAGACTGCAATCAGTAGAAATATGTTTTTGTCTTAGGTCCAATGTATTTGTTTCACGAACAGTTGAAGGGCTTTTGCATAAGGAAACACTCAATATCTACTATATCCCAAGTGTATAAAGACACCCCCCCACACACACATGCATGCACACATGTATTTGTGTATATATACCCACATATATACATACAAATAAATATTACCTGTTTGTCAAATTTCTTCTTGTCTATTGCATTCTTTAGTAATCTGAGATTAAAATTTTTGAAGGAAGTTGCAAGCTGATCCATTGTTTGAGCAGAATTTCTGTCTGAGAGAAGATCATAATTCCTTTGATTCATGACATCTAAGTAGTTCACAGAATCAGAGAATGTTTGAGATTGGAAAGGACCTCTGAAAATCTTCTAGTCTAACTCCGCTGCTAAAGCAGGCTCACCTGGAGCAGGTTGCACAGGACTGTGTCCAGGTGGTTTTTGAGTATTTCCAGAGAAGGAGACACCACAGCCTCTGCGAGTCCTGTTCAAGTGCTCCATCACCCTCACAGTAAAGAGTAGATTCAAGGGAGCCTATTTCCATTTGCATTCAAATATGTGAATTTTGCAGTTATTAATGACCATTTATTGCCAAGGTGGTTAGAAATTTCTCATGTTCTGCAGTTTTAAACATCTTGCATATTCTCTCCTGATTTTTTTATTCTCCTTCTGTTGTGGTATTATGCAGGATATACCAGATTAATTTATTTTTTAAAATTGTTTGCCTTCATTGATAGATACTTCATTATAGAAGCATTAGTAGCTCCTGGAGTTTTGAGAAGCTTTGTTTTACATATTTGCTATCGGACTTTTTTTTTTCCTGAATTCATTGGCCTCTTTTCCAGAATTTCTGATTTAACCATTAGAAAATAATACTGCTGGACTTTCTTGAACACAGTGGCTGCCTGTCTATCTGTTGCACATCAGCAGCCACTTATTCATCCTTCTCTTTACTAACAATCCAGAATGAATGTTTGTGTTAATAAAAAAAAAAAGAAAAAAAAAAAGATTTATCAAGGTTTTTCATTATGCCTTTTGATTGCCTACTTACCTGTTGCACAATTACTTCACTATGAGGTGACACTGGAGGTTTCAGTATCAGCCTGTGCCTTTGAGATTACACTGGACTGCTAAAGAACACTTATGCCTTTGTAAAATAGGTATATCTTAGTTAATAATAATCAACTTATTTAATTCTTTCTTTTACCTCCATTTCTTCAAACACAGGCATGCAAGTAACTGGGAATAACTACTGAGAAATAAACTGCAAGTGTCATTTCACTGCTCCAAATTTCTTCACTATAATAAAGAAACTCCACTCCTTGATCTGACTCAGTAAAATCAAATGTATGTTCTTTTGCTGTACCCACCCTGTAGATAAATAGATTATTTCTGTCATTAAGAGTTGTCAGCACAGCATATTCATAATAAACCTATTAGCTTTAAACCTGAGTGGGTTAGCAGGCTAACATGCTCAAAGCCTGCAGAGCAGCATTCAAGTTGTTTGACAGTTTTTGCCATTTTTTTGAAGGCCTTTGTATAATTCTATTTTATTCTTGTCTTTTTTTAATGATCTCTTCAATATATATTTATACTTCACACCCCCCCACCAATTATTTTCTGTTTAAACTACACAGCATATAATGTTGGTAATAATCTTTTTTGTTGACAACAGTACGTCTAAATTTAGCTTCAGAACTAGCAGGATCAACTTCAATAGAAAGTCCTTGTATTAAGGATGTACATTGCCAATAATTAGTGTACTGAAATAATTAGTATATTATTAGCCATGTGACTTGGCAGATTTATGTTCCAATTTTATATACTTGGAATCTATTGCATTTTTAAGCTTTTTATTTTTTGCTTTTTCTATTGAACAAGAGCAGTGCATCAAAAAAAGGAAGTCAGGCTGTGTGAACAGTATAATTTATTTACTCCCAACAGCTGTTGTGTGGACCACAAGGGCTAAATTCTGTGAGCAAAACACTACTGCCAGTGTGTATAAAAAGAAAACATAAAAGAAAATAATGAAAAGGTTTTCATAATACAAGTTAGAACTTGGTTCAGTGAAATGACCATATCTTAATTTTTATATATTAACAAATGAAATAAATGAGAATAGAACTTCTCTGTGTCCCTGTACTGGCCCTCTCAGATATTTAATAATATGAGACTCTTGCATAAATAATAATCATTTGAGTACCAAAAAACCTAAACATCTTGTTTCTTAGGCATCTGTATATTTGGTCTCCTATTCAATCTCTCTGACTCCCCACCTTTCATAACATTCCCAGATCTTTCCATGTGTTGCAAGAGAATTCAAGGCAGCAAGAGGTGGTATAATTTTGGGTAGTCCTGACTTAAACACCAGCTGGGCTAGACTGGTTAATAGGGTCATGCTAGTAGGGCTGCCAATTGTTACAGTAGAGAAGGTAGAGTTCCTGAGTCAATCCTTGTTTTCCTCAGAGGAAACATTAGTTGCTTGATGAAAGAGGTGTTATTTTTAAAGAATAACATATGTAATTTAGTACAAAAGAGCACCAGGAAATTGTCAATTATGCATGTAACACAAGGCAGTATTGATTACCACTAATAACTGAAAGCAGCAGAACTCTTGTGGACTAAATTTACTCTCTGTCTGTGATGTAAGAACAAAACTGCCACATGAATAACAGCATTAGATACAGAATAGAGTTAAAAGACTTTTATTTTCTCATTTATTACTTTAATTAAAGCAGCAGAGTAAACGCTTTTGCATAGAAGAGAATTTTAATGGTGAAATTAGAGTAAGAAAAAACTTCTTGACTTCCTGTATGAAACATTTGCTGCAATCTAAGGATAAATTCTTGTTAAACATTGAACTTTGGTTACTAATACCTATTTTGGTAAAAGATACGGTACAACTAATGTTTTATTATTATTATTATTATTGTGTTGCTTTTGACCAAACTGAACACAACAGTAATTCCAATGATGTAATTATCTATCAGGATTTTTTTTGAAAAGAGAGATTGTTGTTTTTTTAGTGAGTACCCAGTATGAAAGCAAACTAGCAAACAAACAAAACAAACCATTGTGGGAATACCAGCTTCAAGGGTTAGTACGGTAACTTTATATAAATATTCAGCTCTATTGTTACAGGTATTTCCACAGAATTGAACGCTAGTCAAAGTTGGATGAAGCAGGACATTGTGGATTTATAAGAGCGTATATTGAATGTGTGTCCTTCATGCGTCTGTGGCAGCCTTCCCTGCTGTTTAATTGTATCTAACCAGCTGTACAATTTGACTCTTTTGTTGTTACCCAAGAATATATATCAGAAAGTCTCAACATTAGAAATGACAGCCCACATGAAGCCTGCACATGACATCCATCCTAGATAGAGCTGGCTGTGGTGGAAAGCAGTCGTGGGTGTAGCTCAGGGCAGGAGCCAGGGATGTGCACCCCACCTGTGAGCCTTTCACCACTGAGCCCCCTGAATTCAACTGGAAGTGCTCCATGCCAGGGGTGTGGGAGGGTGTAATTACAACGAGACATTCTGAGGCCACTATAGTTGTAACTGAGGAATAGCAAAAGAGCATGTCTTTTGGGAATTCACTGGTCTGAACCAGTCTGAAAATAATATAGATAGATAAATAATGAATATGTTTACTCTGAGCAATAAGAATGGAATGGTACAGGTGAGGAGGATTCAAGTACTGTAGGTTACTTTGATGATGCACTTGAGATACTAGATCTTCATTAAACTCAAGCTTTCCTTCATATCATTTCCAGGTTTACATTGGCAGTGTGTGTGTAAGCAATGGAACAAGCAGAACCTGTGTACATGCTTATGCTCTGTCATTCCAGCAATGTTTTTAGAATACAAATGACAGTCACCCTAACAGATCTTACAGCAAAACTCACGTTATGTTTCGTTGTACTGAGATTAAAGTAAAGGTTAAAGATTAAATAACCTGTTCGCCTCTCTGCTGCCTGTTGGCCCTTTTAGAACTCTTAGGATCCACAAGCACACATTCATGTGCACATGCAATAGAATACATTCCAGAAAAGAGGAGGTACTAAATTTAATGAGGGTTGGGAAGGCAAATTGTTAATGTGCTAATTTTTTCCCTTTTCTAGTTCATTTTCCCTAAGCTGCCAGGGGCCTACTTTTTCCCCGATACTGCCTTGTTTCTCCAAATGGATCAACAAAATAGTCATCCTCTCACTCCATCTACACAAAATATTAACAGTATTTTGTGTGGAAACAAGACATACTGTTTCATAATGCTACTGAATGTAATCTCTGCCTATGTTAAAGTCAGTGGCTGCTTTTGCTGCTTATTTGAAGATGCATTTCTGCAAGTGCAGTTAACAGTAAGATTGTCATGTTTTAAGTAGAGGTTAGGACTTCACTATAACAACAGTGAAAGTAATGACAAGGTAATGATTTAAGATAAATCATGGTGAAAAGCGTGTATCTACAGCATTCAAGATAGTAAATCATGTTACAGAAAAATATGTAGTGGGTTTGAAAGTACATGAGACTGGAACTTTTAAAGGCATTAGTAGATTCCACGTGGACCTGCTCAACAATTTAGGTACTTCAATTTCAATTAAACTTGACTTTGAGGTTAGTTTGCAAATATATGAATGTGACTATAAACAAATAGCTGTAAAACTGTGTCTCAGTGAAAAAAAAATTATATACTTATCTACTCATAAATGAGTTTTTTATGCCAGGGTGCATCATTTTGCCAAAGACTTCTCTTGCGTGTGACAAAACTGCTGAAGTTTTGATTCTGCTGAAACACTCCACTTATTCCTTAATAGCAGAAGCCTGATTATTTTAACTTAGCTTGTCATGTGGTGAATCCTTTCTCCTTGGGTGCAGAAAGAACATAGTGCTTTGCACTGAGATGGTAGAAAATTGCAGAATAAATTGTCTTACTGATTATAAGGAAATGTAGATGTTTTAGCATAAGCCTTAGGGCAAGTTCATCCATAAATCTAAACTTTTCCCTTAAAGGCTTTACATAATCTACAAAGGAAGCTTTTTCAGTTTACTTAATGTTTATGGGATCCTGACCTGATTCAGAGTTGCTTAGAAACAGTCTTGCTTTAGAAAATATGAGTCTTTGCTGGATTCAATGACATGAATATTTATTTATGGCTAGATTATGCCTTTAGGCAAAACCTGGAGTGAAAGCTGATTCGTAATTAGCATTGTCCCAGAAGGAGCCCTGGAAGGTATAGTGCCTTAGGAATAACCTTCAAGATCAGTCTCCTTTTTCTTCACTTCCTGCTTCAGGGATTCAGTTATTTTAACACAACAGCATTAAAAATTGATTGCTGTTCAAACATAGCATATAAAGACTATATTCTCTGTGTAAACCTACCCATATTAATACAATCACTCTGCCTACACCACTGTATTTACATTGTTTTTGATTTTGTTTTCCTTTAGAATGAGTCATTTAGGATTCTAATGCTTTACTCTTATTTCCACTTGCAGTAATACTGCCTCTAGTTTGACCTGATTTCAGAGAGGCCATATGTCTGATACATATATAGACTTTTCTGAAGTACCAGGATCAAGATTCCATTCCAGAAATGTCTCTTTCTTCTGTCAGTTACAGTTAATCACTTTGACTATGTTGTGATCCAATTCCAAGCACTTCATTAGTATTATTTTACTATAGGGGAATTTGATTTGTCTTGTCATTAAAGGTGAAGGACTAGGAAGAATATGAAGATAAATGAGATTAAATGCTTCTTTTACAGTTTGGAGTCATACATTTTTTGAGAAACAGTTGTATTGAGTGCCTTCATTGGCAACTGCTGCTTTATCAATTGTGGTTCCTGCTTCCTGATGGCATAATACCACTCTGCTTTCTAACTTCCCTCTTAGAGATTGAATTAGTGTTTATCTTTCTCCCGTAAATTCTTAATCCTTCCTTCTCTACCAGTCACTTCTCACCTGCTTAAGTATTTCAGAGACGTGGATGTAATCTCTTCATACTCCAACTATGCCAGCAAAGAAAGTCACTGCTTGCTGCCCTCAAATACAGCAATTTCTGCCTCTGCTTGTGAAGCTAGTCAAATGATTGTCTCCTAACCTATTTCAGTCAGAATGTTTTAGCTTTATCAGTTTAAAGAGTCATTCTTTGTTAGCTTGACACATTTTTGTCTGAGATGAGCTCTGAAGAAATCACATGTGCAGTTGAATTAGCTTCTAGCAAGAAGAGAGTTATAAGCAGATGACAGAAAGGGTGGGATTTAGTCAAGAAATGGTAAATGCTTTCATGACTATAACTGAGAATGGAAGAGACTGCATATTCACATCTAAATTGAAGACTAACCTTAAAAAAAATATTCCATTTACATTCAGTTCTTTAGCAGAAATAGATATCTGTTTTTGTGTACATGTGGTTTGAGCAAGCTGTGTGTTCAAGTTGGAGAGCAGAACAGAAAATCACCAGGGCTCTGCATCCTCTGTATATATCTATTGCAAGGATGGAAGAATGGACACAATGGAAGAAACATTAACCAAACATGAAAACAACAGTGAAAATGTAAAGTTTTCAGTTGACATAATTTGACAGAGTTTATGCTCAAATCTTACAGGAGAAAAAGCGAGAGTGTACTAGCATATGACATCATACTCTCTTTGTCAGTTTTTGCATCCTACCCTCATGGCTATTTCTCCATCTAAACATAAATAATAAGGAGTAGAGCATTAATAAAAAAAAAAATAGTGGTTTTCTGGGTATGTCTTTCCTATAAGCATTCAGAAAAAAGAGTGCTTCCCAAGGAATAGTGTAAAAAACAAGTGGGGAATAACAAACTTACAGTGGCCTATGACAAGGAAAAGCTTCAACCACGCATTTAAATATCTGTCATATTTTCAAAATTACAATACTAGATAAAATAAAAAAAATTCCCATACTTGTGTTCTGATGCTTCTGCTCAAGCTTTAGGGACTAGCATTAAGGTTAGACTAAGAAAAGAAAGGAAGGAATAAGGTGAGACAAAGATTAGACTTGTTTCTCTTTAGTCTTAAATAGTTAGTCAAATGATTACAGTTGTTGTGCAATATTTGGCTCTAATCACAGTTGCTGCTGCTGTTCCAGCTATTTGAATACTCTGCTGGGCACCAGCTCCACCATCAACCACAGTTTAGCTGCTGCAGACTCCAGCATGTGCATTGGAGACACTGGCAATGACACCATTCCAATACCTTCAGCAGCCTGGTTCTGCATAGAAATTTTGCTTCACCTAAGCTGAAGGCTGGTTTGGGAGCACAAGTGCACAACATCTATACCATGTAGGAAAAGCTTACTTTTAAGTCCTGCATTTAAGTTCTACTTACCACATTCCATTAAAAAAAAAAAAAAAAAAAAAAAAAAAAAAAAAAAAAAAAAAAAAGGTCCCCTTTCTCCTCCTGCAAAAACACAGCCCCCTGACTGAACACATGTATGTGTTTTATCTTTAAAGAGGAAATATCCTTACAGTGAGAGTGATCCATCTGATATTTCTCCTCTGATTTACTTGCTCTGACATTTAGTATATAATATATTCATGTGATTGGCTTTTCATACCGTCCTCAGACCAAGCCTTCCTGCATGTTCTACATATTTGTCTTTCTTATATTTAGGCTGCTTTTTAGTTCTCTTTTCCTTCCAGCATTTTCTTAAGCCAAGGAAGCTTCTATTCATGACCAACCATAAATACCACAGAAATACAACAATTTTAATTTACTCAAGCCAACCTCTCTTGGCCACGGTGATGATGTGGACAAGCTGAAAAAGTGCTGACTGAATGCGATGTGTGCATTGCATTGCGACGGGTTACATCACTAGTCGTGACATGATGTAACCCAACGCAGCATGATGTAAGCGTCGTGATACATTGGAGATTTAAAGAAACATCAGCATTCTCTTCTCACCCTCTGCCCATTTCCAGGAACGTGCTTTAATTCATAGTCCAGTAGTTAATAACCAATCCTTTTGTGAGTCTGTGAATGATCATGTCCTATTCTTATTCTTATTCTTATTCTTATTCTTATTCTTATTCTTATTCATAATAATATTTTCCCTTCTAATTATGGACAGTGCAGCCTCAATGCTTAAAAGCAATGTTATTCTAATTCTGTGTACATAAATAGGTACAGTTGCTCTCTGTCAGTTATCATAGATTTCTGATGAAAATTTAAAAGAAAATTGGTCATGCTGTGTTTAAAAATGTTTCTGAAGGGTAAAAATTATTTATTCCAATTTTAAAATTGTGTAGCCAAACCATAGGTTGAAACATCTTTGACTTGTATTGCCAGTTGCATGTGGGAAGCTGTGCCAGGCTCATGGCTTTTTTAAAAAAATATTTTTCTATTAAAACTTGGTGCATTTTTTGCAACATCACTGCAGTTCTTAATCAGTTCACTCTGCCTTCTGTGTAGATGTTAGGGTGATTTGTTTTGTGATAATGGCTTCCAATTGCCATTGCTGCTTTCAGGACAGACTTTTGTATGTTCCTTTTATTACTGTGTTCATTCTGAGACTAAGTTAGAAGGCACATATATTGCAAATTTTAATTAACCTTAGAAACTGAGTTGCAATTCTTTTGTGTACTTGTGTACAAGTAGTTGTGTGATTGACTGTTTTGAGAAAATATATTTTAAGAAAAATATAAAGCATGTGTAATTTTCTAAGGGTGAACAGAGGCCCGCATTTTATCCCCTAACAAAATGATATTCCTTTTATGATCATAAAGATGGAACAGACTATGATCAAATACAGCAAACTTTAAAGGTTGAATAAAATTCACAAGAATAAAAACAACCCTTTTGGAAACTTAATTCTAGGATTCTCTGACCCCGTGTGAGAACTAGGGACAGTAAGTAGTCCTTCTTTGATCCTAATATCAATTTAGCGTGTGTTTTTGGTTTCACTGCTACCACATGTTAAATAATTATGTTGTTATAAAAGCCAGTTTTCTCCACAACACCATTAAAAACTGAGGTTGAAAGTGTTTTAGGATCACACAAAATATTTTTATCCTGTTCCTTTCTTTCAAACTGTCAGTCCTCTCGTATATCAGACTAAGGAATCCTAATGGTGCAAGAGACTTCTGTGTGGACTAAACTTCACTGTGATTTCTTCCCAGGGAGTCTGGTGATTGATCTATGCCATGAAACACACAGTTCACCATCTCCGTCCCATAACTTTTATTCTGAACATTAATCAGTCCCACTTATCTCAGTTAAATTAGACATGTGTAGTTTGCCTTTTTTTTTGAGTTATTGGTGCCAGCCATATGGTGTAACATGCTTAAATGCTAATAATACTACCAAATGCTAATAAATATTTGGGGTTTTGTTGCATTATGTCTTTGTCACACTTTTAAAGCATTTATTGGTTTTCAGTTGTTAAAGATTAATAGCTTTTAAATATATTCGGTCCTTTAGAGGAATTCGAGACTGTGTTTTCACAGAAAAGTCGGTTTACTTCATACATGAGCTCTGTAAAGGACCAATTCAACAGCATTATAATCCCTGTTATTTTTTCTGTTCTCTGGATGTAATTGAGGGTTCTAACTCAGTCTCTTCACATACAAAATCATTTTTGTCTTCTAGAATTATAGAGCACTGATGGAAGACTTTCTGCTATATGCTGTGTAAAAAAGAATATGGATGTGAATGTATCATTCTGATAAAACCATCTATACCTGGTTATTATATTTTAATGTACAATATTTCTGTATTTTCAGAATAATTTCATGCTGTGCTTTGATATTCTGAATGTTGCATTTGGCAATTTTTTTAAGGTTCTCATCATTATGATTAGAGTAATGCCCAAGCCTTTTTCTTTGGAAATTATGGATAATTTGGAATCTAACAATCATGTATATGGCTCCAGTTATTGCTTTCACTGTACATGACTATTAGTTTTTAAACATACTACTTTAGAAGTATATCCAGCTCTCGGCTGTTTACTTTTTATTCAGAAAGAAAGAGAAAGAAATACACCTTGTTTGAAATTGTGTCAAACTGGGCAGGTATTGTTTATCTCCACAGACTGCAGAGTGAATAGCTCATATTTCACAAGCATGTAGATGTTTGTGTGGTTTGTTAAAAACCATAGCTCTTTACATTTAAAAAGCACAGCTCTCTCATTTCCCTAGCTTTATAAACTCTCTTTGAAAATATTCATATCCTTTCTAGCCTTGATTCATGTAGTTTCTGTGCCTGGCAAATCGTACAATATGATAATTCATCCTCTTTTCAAGGTCATTAATATATTATTAAACATCAGATTAATATACAGAATATTTCACTAGACCATTTGTCTTTTGCTAGATTGAAAATTGACCTCTGATTACAATATAACATACCCTGTGTAGCTTATTTTTAATCCATGACATTACTTCACCTCTTTCTCTGTGAATAATTATGTTCTCAATATCTCATGGAAAATGATTTATAAAAGTTGTTTTTTTTTGAAAACCCAAATTTTATCAACATTTTTTTAATCAAGATTTCTAGCAGATCAAAGGGTGATGCTTGGTCTTTAAAGACAGCTATGATATTTTCTGTGTATGTATATAAATGCTCTATGATGCTTCTAATGACTGTTTTCTTTAGGCTACAGTATCTTTTTGCCTTGATTTTAATGCATATATGTTACTACTAATCTCTTACAGTATTTAATTAGACACTGAAGCATTTCACTGGGAAATCAATAATTTTATTCTCAACCCCTTTTTGGGAATAGCATACTGACTTATAATTAATGCATCTAAGGATATAGGTAATAGTAATTATTCTTCTGGCAGTTCAATTTATCAAAATATGGCTTAACTCTCTTTTATGTATCTTTAATTCCTGACTATTCTAAGAGAAATGCATATCATCTTGTTTCTTCTTGAAAAACTAGACAGAGAATAGAGCAAGGTGATATTAACAAGAATTAAGTAGAGAAATAGCATTCAAATATTAGTGAATGCTGAAAGATGGATAATAACTGAAAAGAGTAAGAGATTGAATTAATTTTGATATTCTAGGGTGTTGTCATGGTAAACCCCAGCCAGCTTACTCACATGTTCACTCATTCCTCCCTCAGTGGGATGGAGGATTGTATTGAAAGAGTGAAATTGAGAAAAATTAATGGGTTGAAATAAAGACAGTTTAATAGATAAAGCAAAAGTTATGCACAGAGGCAAAACAAAACAAGGGATTCACTCACTGCTTCCTACGTGCAGGCAGTTGTTCAGCCATCTCCAGGAAAGCCAGTATCTATCACATGTAACAGTGGCATTGGAAGACAAATGTCACCACTGAACATCCCCCTGCCTTCCTCCTTCATGCCCTGCTTTGTATGCTGAGCATGAAGCCATATGCTGTGGGATATCACTTGGGTCAGTTGGAGTCTTCTGTCTCTGGCTGTGTCCCTTCCCAGCTCCTTGTACATCCCTGGCCCCCATGCTGAAGGAGTAGGGTGGGGCGAGAGGCAGAAAAGGTCTTGAGTCTGTGCAATCTCTGCTCAGCAATAGCTCAAACATCCCTGCATTACCAACACTGTTTCCAGCACAAATCCCAAACATAACCCATGCAAGCTATTGGAAAGAAAATTATCTCTACCCCAACCCAAACAAGCAGAGATAGTAAAATGCATATTGTGGGTAGTTAAGGATGATTCTAGGGTAAAGTTAATGGACAAGTTAAAACATAATGACACAAAAAAAATGAAGGAAAAGAAGAACCAAAGTCTTGTATGAAAAGATAAGAGCATGACTTCAGAAAGCTTAACCACTGTGAAGGAAAAGAATGATGTCGAAGGATGCAAAAGCACGCAAAGGAAAGTAGAAAGACTTAGAAGATAACTTGTCAGATGATGTTGATTTCTTGGTACGAAAATCTGAGAGCTATTCTTGAGAGAGGGAACATTATCAATTACTTTAATGATCTTGTTTGTACCATACTGCTGATATTAATGAATTTGAAATTTATTTTCAAAGGCAGGAGTCTGAATCACAAATTAAGGGTTGTTACTGGAATTGCTGCTTTTTTACAAAAATCTGTAATAAGCTTCCAAGGGAAATTTATTTAGAGACCTGTGAAATGAGATACTAAAATGAAATGTGGTAAAGTCAATATGGGACGGAGAAGGGCAGTGCACTTTGATCATGAGGAGAATTAAAACACCAGAGTTAAAATATGGATGACAGCAGGGGTTTATTTTGAAATGCTAAAATGTAGAAAATTGTTTACACTGAACTCTATTTGCAATTTTGCAGAATCTCCCATCATAGATTGGTGCAAGAATTATTAAACTTGTTCTAAACCTAATGTGTCATAGATTTTAGAAAACATGCAAAATAAAACCACAGCCCTCAGTAATGGTGAACCTGCTTGGTTTTATGCAGCCCAGATTTTGATTTGCTTTCTGGGCTGCAAGCCCACACTGACATCTCATGTCCAATTTTTTCATCCACCAGCATTCCAAAATCCTTCTCTGCAGGGCTGCTCTCAGTCCATTCATTGCCAGTCTCTACTGACACTACAACATCCAGACCCAGGTGCAGGACCTTGTACTTGGCCTTGTTGAATTTCATGAGGGTCACACTGGCTGACTGTTCAAGCCTGCCAAGGTCCCTCTGATTGGCAGCCATTCTCTTCCGTGTGTCAACTGTACCACACAGCTCGGTGCTGTCTGCAAACTTGCTGATGGTGCACCCAATCCCACTGTGTCATTGATAGAGATATTAAATAGCATTGGTCCTAATACAGACCCTGAGGGACACCAGTGGCAACTGGTTTCCACTTGGACATTGAGCTGTTGACTATTTTTGTTAGCAGCCCTGGAGTCAATTCCTAATCTGTCTAAATAGCCCTTCCATCAAATGTTTATCTCCCCAATTTATCAGCAAGATTGTGGTAGGGAACCATACCAAAGATCTTTCAGAAGCAGAGGTAGATAACATCCATAGCTTTTCCCTTATCCTGTAATAATCATGGAAGGCCACTGGATTAGTCAGGCGTAATGTACTGATGATTTTCTTTTTCTTTGTCCATTTTCTATGACCAGTTTTATCAGTTTACTGGTAAGTATGAAATTACTGAGTGGTGCTTGAAAAGCAAAATACGGTGCAAGGGACATTCTCAGATTTTTCCTCTGTTGCTGGAGGATAAGGGCATGAAAGCCTAAGAGAGTGTGAGAACTTGGAAAATATCACACATGTTTGACCCCCTACACATACAGTGGAACGAATGGAATTTGCCTTTTGGCAGCTGCCCAGCTGAGGAACAACTACTACAAAAATCACCTTTCACCTGGTGCTTTTGTTCCTTTCAAATCATGCCTCAGGAGAAAAACAGTTGGCAGAAATGGAGTGTTCTTTTAGAGGGGAGGGGAGAGTTTAAAGGCACAGGGTAAGTTCATTTGCTACACCACGTGGCTTTTGTCAGGAGGCTTTGAGCTTGGACAGGAGGTCTGGTTGGTGCCAGGAGGAAACCCTGATAGATGTGATCACAGCAATCTGGTTTTGCTGTGTTTTTAATTCTGATACCTTTTTCTTGTTGCCATTAGTGGTAGGAAAGTTGGCTGTGGTGCCAGTATTTCTGGTTTGTTCATGTATTTCAGTCCTGGTGTGACTGACAGAGTAACAACAGCATACAGGCAGGTATAATTTTGATGTTGTGCCAATTTTACCTTCAGACAACCTCGCTAAATCACTTTGTCAGTGACCTTCAACAGATTCAAGCTCTGTGGCTTATTTTCCTGAGCAAAACTGCCAATTACAGCTAATTTCCTCAAATAGATGGTAGGTGTTTTAAATTGTAAATTGCACTGATTGAGAAAGGGAAACATTGAGCTCTCTTCTACAGCTGAATACAAATGCAGAACTAATTTTTTTTCTGTAGGACTTGAAGGTGCATATAACAACAAATAACATCAGTACATCTACAATAATATTGCTTAAATAAATCCAGAGAAGAAAAGCTTGACCTGTTCCTTTTCACAAGAGCTACTTGTATTTAGTCAAAGATCACTGGAATTCAATTTCTCAGAAGTAGTCGCCTACATAAGCTGTATCATTGCACATCTAATTCCATGCACTTCATATATACTTCCTATGAAATGCAAAATTTAACTTGCCTTTCTTCAGATGGAATAGTAAATCATATTATACAATATTGATATCATTCTATTATATTGTATTGTATCAAACAGCACATGCCATGTGGTATTTACATTAAAAAGAGCTTTTTATTACTTGCTTTTAATTTCCTACTTCTGTCAGATAATTATAATTAATAAGCCACTTTCTAAATTCTGAGTAAAGCATGAGCCCCAAAACTGAAAGTACATAATGTGAATTATGCTTGGACCACTGCAGAGTGGAAAGCCAAAATGAAACACAAGTTCTCATCCAGTTTGTTCATTAGATAAAAGACTTTTCCAATAGCACAGATATATAATCCACAAATTATTCAAAACCAACTGATATTTTCAAATAATGGAGTTTAGATGGATCAAATACTAGTGAGCTCAGTGTTGTGTTGCTGAATTTTGAGTTTTAAATCATGATTCTGACCAGTTTTGAGGCTAGCTTAATACAATTGATAATTGTAGAGCATGTATGAATCCAAACAGTCTGTATTCTGCTTTAATATTGTAGATAAAATATCACATCTTCATAATACACCCAAAACTCATGCTTGGAAGCAGTTAGGCTGTAAATAATATAGAATACTGCAGGTTTTGTCTGTGATTTCCCCTTCCTCACCCCTCTTCCCTAATATTCTTCTGTGAAAACAAAAAAAATCTTACCAAGTTGATGACAAAAAGGTATTGCCAGTTGTTTGGGATAAGGACACTAATTTCTGTTTTGAAAAGTCATATATATTTTCAGTACTGAGTAATAATGAATAAAATATTTACATGAACTTTATATTCGAAGTTCTATCTTATTTTCTACACATCTGCTCTTCAATTCTAGGGAAAATCTTTTATGTGCCTGTTCTATTTTGGGAAGTATTAGAATAGTTGAATATTCATGTTTCACATTGTAAAGCTTTTCATCATATAAAACTTAGATCTGATTGTTCCCAGAAATAGCTATAGTATATTTTATTCTATCTTTTAAATCTATGCTCTTTTTATTAGCAACTTAGTTATTTGATAGTCTAATTGTTTAGTTGGTTTGGTATAATTAATTCCAGTAAGATTTAATACATTGTTGTGTGTAGATAAAGATGTCACTAAAATACAGTAGAGAAAAAAAAAAATCTGAAAACATGGCTTATGCTAAAACCAAACCAAAGAAACCAACCAAACAAAAAAAGCCCAAAACCCACAAAAGTTTTTATCTCCATTGGATGTCTCATATGGACCTTCTATTTACCTGTAGCTAACACACCCAAGATTTCCAAATACAAACTAGGGGGTCAAAGATCCAGTAAACATCAAAATATGGTGCCAAACTATTATCTATCACAATGGAATAAAATGATAGTTTCACAGGATCCACTGACATAACAAACACAATTACTTCCTGAATTCTCCAAAGGAAAACCACAAATTGAACTAGTACTCAAAATGAAGTCAAATAATTAGATGTATTCTTTCAAGTTGATTATTCAGTTCACAGCTTCCAGTGGTGCCTACAAATATCCAAAACAGAATTTGCACCAAAACTTCACCAGCACTTTCTAAATGCAGAGTGTGTGCTTGCAGTGTTCGGTTGTCTGCAGAGGGGGTTCATTTACAGTCATTTTAAATGGTACATGGGTACTTCTCTTAATTTGAAAGTAACCACCCTTTAGTTACATGTAGTATTAAGTCAGTGTTACTGAATTTTTTCTGCAAATTCTACTTGTCTATGTTAACTAGAATGTAGTCACATCTGGGCTTGGGAATTTTGACTATTAATAAATGTTGAATTATCTTCTAATTATTGGCAACTTAATTATAGTATACTCATCATGCCAACAACCTTTTTCCACTCCGCAGCTAATTGCACTCAGCTTTTGTCTTACACTCACTGACTTGACAGTGCAGTGTTAATATACTCTGAACAAAGTTTGCAGTGGGATTTATAGCTCCTACCAGTCTCTGGCCATGCTCCTCTGGCTTCTTGTGTACCAGCAGAGCATGGGAAACAGAGAAGTCATTGACTTAGGGCAAGCATTACTCAGTAACAACTAAAACAACAGTGTGTTATCAATTTTCATACTAAATTCAAAATACCACGCTGTGCAAGTTACTATGAAGAAAACCCTATCCCAGCTGAAACCAGGACACAGCTTTACTACATTCACACTTTCACGAGTGCATCACTTCAGCAGAGAAATGTCACCTATTTGAGGTCACTGCTGTGCTTTCATACTGACAGTGTTTCAGCTGATGCTTGCATGGAAAAATATGTGCTTCTTGCTGAATTAATTTAACTATATGATAGTTTTATGCTTTTAATTAGTCTTTCATTATTGAATCAGTAAGCATTGCAGGCTTAGTCCAGATTTCCATCAAATAAAGCAGATTCAGTTACACTGGAGGTGCAAGAAACACTCCTCTTATCTGTTGGAGGTCACTGAAAGGATAGGCTTCACAATGCCCTCTTTCTTTTGAGCCATTATGGATTGTTTTGTCAAAGTAATGTACTATATTTAGAAGATGGTAAGTTCTAGTTATGGTGTAACTTGCATGACAAAAAACCTTATAAAAAGTAGTAGTGAATTTATGTGGCTACCTCATTTCTATTTTAGTTATGACTCATTTAAAATAATAATACTTTTACTAACACTAATATGAATGAAAACAATATGGTAGATGTTAATTCAATAGCTTTAAAATTATTATTCTTGTTAATTTTTATTCAAAGCTATTTTAGGAAGTAAAAAGTGTGCAAAAGTGAAATAACAGGGGTTGAAATATAAATTTTATTCTTTTTATAAATTCTTTTCTGGGATGAATAAATGCAATCTAAGTAGATGCAAATATTTTCAGAAAAAGAAATAACATTTAGGTGTTTCTTTCAGTAACCATAACGTGTACAGTATAAGTGTCACTGTTTATCTTCGTCATAGACCAATTTTTAACAATCTTCTTAAAATACATTGCTCACTTTACAAAAATGAGGTATATAGCAAGACTCTGAAGTATAGTGAAAACTTTGAAAAAACTGAAAGAAACCTGGTTATTCCCAGTTACATAATTTAAAGTTTTTTTCTTTTATATCTTACATGGAATAAGATCTCTTATCAGTTAGTTGCTTAACAAAGAATAGTATAATCAGTATGTAGACCTGCCAAAACTTCATGTAACATCTTTCCTGAGTAATAACTGTTGCTGCTACTTTTTGTAAGCTCTTTTTGGTCCTAACTAGTGATCAAAATACATAACATCTATAGAGATAGTCTAAAGATTGTTCCCTATCTCAGAATCTGTGGGATAAGTTCTTCATTGAGTTAAATCCATATCAGCATACTGGTGGGGAATAAACTTACAAGGAAAGGAACTCCCGTATCAATCACAGATCTAATAACTATTAATAAATCATGGCGAATAATTGTATTCACAACATCCCTACTTCTGAAAAGTGCTTGTAGTCTTTTGTAGAACTTTAGGGGACCCTAGAGTCACTCTGTGTGACAATTCCTATAGTCCATTGCCCTGTATTAACTTCTTGAAAAATAAAACCTCATTAAAAACATGGGAAACTAAGTAATGGACTGATATAATGCACTTACTGTTGTCCAAAATAATATCTTGTGGGAAGCACATAATTTAGAGCATGGTCTAGTCATTATTTCTCTCTTTATTTGGTAAGAACAGTATTCAGCATACTGCCATTTGTACAATATCATCCCACTTTCATTGTACATGGAACAGATAATGCCCAGAAAGACACAAACAGTTTTTGTTTCAGAAAAAAAAAGGTTTGTGTAATCATGTAACTGAAATCTGTAGGCAACATGGAGTGCAGAGCTGAGTTAATGTAACAATCCCATATTTTTTATGCAACCTCTTTTTTCAACCTCAGAATTTTTTTCAATAGATTTTTTTAATTGTTTCTCTGAAACTATTTGAAAAAGCTTGTGAAACAACATTTTCTTTTTGATTTAATCCTCAATAATGCTTGGAGCACAAAACTGTACGGATTTCAGCTGATCTTCCTTACAGTCCATCTAATTATGGATATCACAAAAAATTGTCCTTAAATTCTCTCTTTTTTTTTTTTTTTTTTTTTTTAAGGAACATTTCCCTGATATACAACAACATCTCTTTTCTCTGGAATCCCAATATTTTTTTGTGTGTGTGCATCTGGAGTGATTAGGAACATTAAGAATTCAATTATGCTGCATGTCCTTAGTTAAATGTTGCTGCTTTACAGAGCAAGCACTTGCAACCCAAGAAGTTTTGTTTTGTTGTTATTAATAGCATTAGAATAATGGCTACTTTAATTGTGTGGTTTTGGCTATTCACTGATAATATAGGAATTAAAACAAAATTAAACGCATTTCATTCAGGCAACTTTAAGGAAATTTCAGAGCTTTCATTGAATTTCGTATTGAAAACTACCTAGAACAGTAGGCATCTAAGTCTTCATATTAGTAAGGAAAGAGATAGAAGGGGTCTAATTTATGGCTAGGGACTGCACTGAAATCAATAATCATGGCTGTTTGCTGAAGCTATGCACATTTTTGGCGTATTATAACGTAATTTTGACATGATTATAGGAAGTGAGTGCTGGAAAATAAACCTGCTTTCTTTCTGGAAGCTGATTAGCTCTATAGAGATTTTTCATGTTCATTTATTAGTACATATTTGCTTACATGTGTACAACCACACACAGTTACATACACATGTTGCCGTTATTCAGTAAAGAGTTAAGAATAATAATTATTTAAATCTAGGCAATATGAATATAGTTTTCTTTCTTTGATTAAATGAACAGACATCCAAACAACAGATACATAGATATTGCCTACCTTTGTGATCTTTCCTAACATAGGGGATCCACAGTCAACTTCTACATCACTTTAACAAGCTGAAATTCTAAGCAATCATTTTCCTCCACTCTATTTGAAGTGTCAAATGCCTCATTTGATCTTTCTTCAGCTGCCAAATTAGAACTTCTTGTTTCAACTGTGAAGGTAGCTGTAGACACTTGGCCATAGGGATGAGCCAGGTAGAGGGTGATGACAGCCAAACGGCCCCACTGATGGACCTCTTCTTTTGGACGTGAAATGACTCAAGTCTTGCACACTAGGTGAGACTCAAGGCTAAGTTATCCCACCAGTCTTAGGAGAAATGCTGGAAGGAATTTTTTTCTTTTTAAATGCTCTTTTGAGACTGTAATGAACTGTTGACTTGACCTGATTGTAAAATTAAACTAGTTTTCATGGGATGGGAAAACAAGAGCTTTAAAGTTCTATTAAAATGGCTGTATAAATAAGACATATCACTGAGAGAATGACTATTAAATCCTGTAATAATCTGGTTTGAGCTGGAAATTTCCAGAAGGTTAAGCATGTGCTGTGTGAAACTGGGAGGTCATACAACTAATAATATGCTGTGTGATTTCTGAAAACTGAGCCCTTTTCCAAATTTAATTGGGGTCAAAAGGTATACTATGTGACAGATGGAGCAATTGCATATAAAATGCAAAGAAATGGCATCAGCTTAAGCAGTTATGGAAGATTTTTTGCTGCCATTAGAGGCTTCAGAGTGAATACCTAATATGCAAGCCTGGTAAACTGCATACATGGGACCTGCCTATATGACATATATGTGATTCATATTATCTGAATGGAGGAAGATAAGAAGCATAAATTGTGAATACAACTGGGACAACTTACAAAACCAGAAAATCTGTTTCTGAATGAGATTTTTATTCATTATGCAAAGGAAATGTGAGCCAGAGGACATGCTTACAGCAGAGTGACTTCTTCATTTGTGATAGATTTGTGCATGGCATTGAGAACAAATCTGGAAATACAAGATAAATAAAAGATAGATGTCCATAGATAAATGAAATGAAATCAACTACTTTTTAATAGTTTATTAACACCTTGGTCATTGTTTCAAAATTAAAACCTTTTAGAGATGTATCATGACTAAATGTTTACAGCTGCATCACTTGCAGTGCTTCTTAGAGAGGAAAAAAGTAGCCCACATGAAACCTTTCTTTGTTATGACCATATTGACTGGAGCTGTTTTCAAAATAGCTTATATATGTATATATATATGAAAAATAAGCAGTTTGTGGCAGACAAAAATCCTTCACAAAACAGGATTGACAAAGTTCAGTAATACATTTCACTTTTCACTCAGCAGTGAATGGAATTGTAGGACAAATGGAAAGAGATCACCTGGCCTTTAATAAATGCATTACAAAGTCACATATTTTTCTAGTAATTGTCATTAACAGTAAGATGTTTTTCTAAAACATGAACCTTTACACAAATGTATTCTTCAGTAGAGCTATGCTATCTACAGCATATTTAAGATATGTAATTAAATGGTTCCTAGCCATGACCATTTAAGAAAAAAAAAGTCCCATCCTTTTTACATTTTGATACATTTTTCTCTGTTACTTTTCAGTATCAGTAAAAGTGAATCACAAACTTTACAAACCCAGGGCTCTGGTTAAACACCAGGTTAGTCAATAGATATACTCAGGGAATTCAGTCTTTAATGCACTAGATCATTACTGCTACTGCTGGATCCTGGGTTGCTGTTGAAATTTACCATCCGTGTTTCATGTGGGATGAACGAATAAACATTTTTAGCCTCCAGAAGGGCCAAATCCTACACTACAGTGATAGTGTTTACTTGGTGTATGGGAACTGAAGGTTAAAATTGCAGTGATTTGAGATAAGGAGAATATGGGGAAAAAATTGACCCAACTGTGAACACTGACACAAGAGGCCCCAAAGCAGAGGGAAGTGTTGATCTGTGGGACAATCAGCTGTTGCAGGAGGCAGTTTTTCTGAGCAATAGGAGTTTCTGAGTCATAATTCCATTCAGTCTCATAGATTAATGCAACCTTAAACTAACCTTAAAGGTATAGTAACTTTTTTTATCTTCTGACAGGGATTATTATAATCTTTTTTTCGAAGTTTAAGGACAAATGAATTGACATTTTCAATAGAAAAACACAACATGGTTGGAAAATTCAAATTTTTGCTCTCTGCATGAGATAGTATGTTTCTGGAAGCTTGCATTTTTGAAAAATTCATTTTATTTTTCTAAACAGTACTTGTGAATATTTTAGGTGGTTTTGGAGCTACTGAAGTAATTCCAACAATAACATCTATTCTCCTCAGGCTGTTTCAGGCTAACATACTACCCACATGGCTTGTATCAGAAACAGTGTGCCAGCAGGACCAGGGCAGTGATGGTCCCTCTGTACCTGGCGCCGGTGAGCCTGCACCTCAAATCCTGTGCTCATTTCTGGGTCCCTCACTGCAAGGAGAGCATCGAGGCACTGGAGTGCTCTGTTATTGCAGAGGTGGTGAAGCATCTGGCCACAAGTCTGAGGAGCAACTGAGGGAGCTGGGGTTGTTCAACTTGCGGAATATAAGGCTCAGGGGGCATTTTATCACTCTCTACAAGTACTTGAAAGGAGTTTGGAGCCAGGTGGGGGTTGATCTCTTTTTCCAAGTATCAAGGCATAGAGTGAGAGGAAACATCCTCAAGTTTCACAAGCGGGGGTTTAAATTGGATATTGGGATAAACTTCTTCATGGAAAGGATGGTTAGGCATTAGAACAGTCTGTCCAGGGAAGCCATTGAGTCACCATCCTGGAGGTATTTAAAAGACGTAGATATAGCACTTAGGGCCACAGTTGGACTTGATGGTCTTTTTCAGCCTTAATGATAAAATGATTTTATGGCTGGTATTCATAGTATGAAAAAAATCCAATGTGATAGGAACACAGTTTTCAATGGTAGGTAAATGATTGTTTCACAACGTGTAGGAGAAACAGCATTCCCACTCATATTGAAAATAAATACATACTAAGTTATAATAATTTATTCTGAAAATGGATTACAACTTGATATTTTACATCTTTGAAGAACATAAAAAAGGAATAAGGGATGTTTCAAATGTTACAGATAACCTTACATCACTTACCTTGTGAGATGATACATCTAATAGCATGGTGTGAGCACATTTTCTAAATTCTCATTACACTTGTGTTGTTTTTTTCAGGAGTACACTGAGCCAGAGTCACATTGGGAAGCACATTAAAGAGAAAATCTTTGCAATATGTTATTGATACGTGTATTGAAGATTTTAGGATGAGATAGTAACCAAACTAAAATGTTTTGAGACCCAACTACTTCTTTCACTCAAAAAAACTTGAAATAGGGATTACAGTCGTAATAATTGTACACACAGTTTTTTGTCTACAGGTACTGCCTATATGGGGTCACACTGATTTTGATATTTTTTAATTCATAGATATAAAAAAAGATGTGGTAGTTTTTATATTTGCCATATGAAGATCATATTTTTTATCAATTAAAAGACCACCTCCCTTGGGAAACTAGTATTGAAATTTGTTATGTGCATTCAAACTTGTGTCTATATGTATTCATTGTGAATAAATAACTCCTTCTCATAAATATTTTACATGGATCAAAAATAGTTTAAGAGAAGGCTGAGTACTTAGTTTATTTAAATACAAGATTAACTTTATTTGCATATCACCTGAGAAAGTATTCAACCTTCATTGGGCTGTAAGTAATTTGGAACAATATTGAATAAAAGGACAAAACGCATATGGGGACCAAGATTATGAGCCTGTATCTACTACTTCTGAATGAAATTAGAGATTAGAGAAAATCTATATTTCATTGACAGAGATATTTTACCTAGTTCATTATGTACTGGATATATATAATGAATCCACTGGTGTACTGCATAAACAATATCTTCTGTACAACAGCTTATGAAGATGGAGATAGAGTATCTGCTTTTCACATTTTTGTTCACTGATCATCATCACATACATAGTGGAAGTGCTTCCAGAAAATGCCTGTAGAAAATGTATATCTGGAAAACAGATAGTACGCTTATCTGTATCTTAGTATACTGATCCCAAAACTGTATATATTAAAAAAATCATAAATACTTTAGTAATAATAAAGACATTCTGTCTTTTAATCATGTACTAAGATTTCATTGAAACCTTGGATTTTGAGGGATTTAAATATAGCTAAAAAGTAGAATTTAAATAGACAAGTCAAAGTAAATAATATTTATTTTAATGTGATGTGTCTGTGACAAATTTAGGCTTCACACATGAACGAGTTAAAGTATACCCTTTTTTTTCAGCATGTCTTGAAAAGACACCTCAAAATAAAGAAAAGTCAAGAAAATTATGATTAGCATGTTTAGACCATTTTATTTCTTTGGTAGCTATGTTAATTTCTAAGCTAAATTATAAACCAAGTTTCCTATTCATGTTTCACTCCTTATCAAGTAACTGTTTACATTACAGAGAGCTACTTGCTATGGGAGTAAGCACAGTATAATAGAATGCTGGGTGCAAAGATAGGTTGGTGTATTTCTTTATTTTTTTAGTCACAAAACAGAAGTATTGCCCAAGGATGGGGATGGTGAAAACTATGTTTATTTCCTCTTGCTCCTGTAAGCACAGGCTATGACATGTATGAGCATAAATGTTTTTGTGTGTGTGCACCTCTGCGTGTGTGCGTGTGTACATCTCAAAACTATTTTAAGAACTCGACTGTAAATTAAAATACATTCTTTACTAAGTCTTCTAATAAAGAAATGCAAGTTCTTTATCATGGTAAGTAAATGTTTTTCAGTCAATTTCTAGGTTTTTCTAAAGAGCATGAAATGTGGTATATTTTGAAGCAAGGCTGGTCTTGGGCCAATTTCATGTCTGAGGTCGAATCAACTCTGTTTCACTTTTGTTTACAGTCTTATTTGAAATATCTTTTTGCTCATATGGGAAGCAGATTAAATTCTAAGGAGGACTTTATGGTTTGTCTTGGTCCAGTCAAGTTGTGTAAAACTTGAATGATCATTTTATTTGTGTTAGTTCCATTCAAAATTCAGGTGGTGGCTATTTCTTAAAACATTCTAATGAGGATTAATAAAATGTTAAGTCATTGAGGAAAGTAAATGAAGGTATTATTTCCTCAAGGTTACAGAACAGAGTAAAAAAAATTGCATTTCTTATGTAAAAAAAAATCTGGTGATTTTTAACATATTTTTTGTTTTATATTATTCTTTTTTAATAACACATTAATTTGATTTTTTTTGCAGAAATCACTTTTAACTAAAGTACTGCATTGTCACAGAATATGATACATTTTTTCAAATATTTTCAATTTGTTCTTCTTGACATTTTATGTTTATGTGCAGTTTGCATCTTTTTTGTTTTTCAATTTCAAATGTAACAGATTTTGATATTTTTGTTACATTTTTTTTGTACTAGTGGTTTTTTATTTTTGAGAACCTGCTGGTTTTGAATTCTCTTTTTTCCCTTTATTCTCCTCCTCAATATGATCCCAGGAGCCAACACAAAGAAAAGCGCAGATGATATAACCAGTAATGATCGTGGTGAAGATGAAGGTATTTTTTGTTTTTTCAAAGCCTGACCCTGATGCATGAACATAAACTTTTCAATTTTTGTTATAATAAGAATGATTATTGTTATTATTATTGCTGTTATTTCAACATGATTTTTAGTCTCTTATTTGCAGAAGCTCACATCAGTGTGCTTCTTTATTTTCTTCTTTAGAATTTACTTTGATTGTTTTTTCTTTTTAAAATCTAAATTAGCATATAGATGACTGCAGTTCCTCCGTGACATAGGTGTAAAGTTTATTCCTAAATATATGTGAAGTAACATAAATGTTATTTGAAACCATATATTTTTTCCCCTCTATTCTTTCTTAGGATGAGAAAATGGAATTTAAAAACATGCATGTACTCTTTTCCCTTGTACATATTTTGTATATTCACTTGTTTGAAATTCATGAAAAAATTCACACATATCCTTCCTTTCACTTCCACTGTTTCCCCAGTGCACATGCTGTACATTGATGCAGTTGAATTGTGCTTTGTCTTTGCTATTTTTATTTACTTATTTATTTTTTTTTTCTCACAGGATGTGGTTTATTTCAGGACACAGATATAAAGGAAGCTGTTGATGTTGCTTTATTGTTTTTTTTCCTGTAATCAGCTAGCCTCTAAAACACATTCATTCTGACTCTGACCACATTCCCACTGAAATCAGTAACAATCATTTTCATTGACTTCTTTCAAAGTTGGATTTGGTTTCCTGAAAGGAAATGCTAAAAGTTCACAGTGAAGTACCTCAAAAAATTTTAGATGGAAACACTTTTTTTTTTTTTTCTTGCCTTGATGCAACAAGTCTATTTGGGATGCCCCAAAACAGAAAGAAGTCATGAAATATTCCTCTATGCTCATCCTTCCTTTTCATTAAAGTTACATTGTCAGTTTACATGTATTTACCAAATTAAGAAAAAAACATTTTCAAATTAAATGAGAAGATAAAAACCCTGGGCACTTTATTGGTTTAATTGAGACTAATAAACACGTTACTCTGGCTTCAGGGCAAAGTGTTTATTGATCCTCTAATGCTTGGCCAATCCAGAGGTATTCAATGTCTTTTTTTTTTTTTTTTTTCCCCTGTTTTCTCCCATCTGACAAAATTTCAAATGACTTTGGAACACATGTCCTCTCTATTTCCCTTAGAATCATACACACTGTAGTAAGGATCCTAGCACTTCTTTTCCTGGGAGTTCAGGTCTATTGTAGCTACTCTGTCTATATATAAAATACCATCATAAATACCTCAGGTCTTTGATTCATACTTGCCCTCTACTCCACCACCTTCACTGCTGAATTACACTTTTTCTTACAACTAAGAAATACTCTGCAGAATACTCTAAAATTACTCTGTTATTTTTGATTATCACCTTCCTATTTCTGTGCAACATATGCTTTTTTCAAAAAATGATTGTGTTACCATTTCTATACCAAATTCTGAAGTTAAAGTAAAGGACAAATAAAAAGCAAAACCAAAATTGCTTTAAAAATAAAGACAAATACTTGATTATGAACACATTATTATTCAGCCTTTTAAAAAAATTTTAAAATGTTAGAATGTAATGATTAACAAGGGTATCTACTTTATATCTAAGCTTATAAAGCATTAAGCTAATTTCCTTTATGTTGGAGATAATCATGTTCTTATTGAAGGGGAAGGGGAAACCTTCTGTTGACTTCATCAGTGAAAGATTCAACCCTGAGGTAGAACTAGGTAATAAGAAAAAGATTAAATACAAAATATCGTGCCATGAGACTTTGGGGAGAGAAGGGAAAGGTAATTTAGCAACACAAATAATTCTGTTAAATAATTGCTGCTTTCAGGTTTTTTCAAAGGCTTAACTGTGCCTTCAGAGAAGAAGCACTTTTATGTACTTTCCTGAAAATGCAGTCAATAAAAAAAAAAAATAGGTCCACTAGAATGCACCTCATTGCTTTAAATGGTCTGTTTAATTGCTGTACTACTACTATAGTCACAACAATTAAAAAGATCTTATCATTTGCTGTACTACTCTTATAGTCACAACAATTAAAAAGATCTTATCACAAAAACTTTTGTTCTGCTGCTCAAGTACATTTAAAATACAACATGTAAGGGTGTATCTTTTTGTGGAAAGGAGGTAGAATCAATGGCAAGCCTTAAACTCTGACAAGTAGATAAGTATACATTGCAGCCTGGACATTCCTGAACTCAGCTGGAAATTTGTGATATTTGAAGAAGTGTATACACATGAGTAAGGCAAAAGTGGGACAGGAATTTGTCAGTCAAAATTTACCTTTAAGTATGCTCTAATTAGTTCCATATGTATAAAACACTGACTATCTGGTACATCATTGCTGATCACACTTTTTGTCTCAGTATTTCTTAATAAGTGTGAGGGAAGGGAAGCTGTTTGGAAGGCTTTCAAACCAGATCCCTCACCTGTGGGTATTTAGCTCAGCTTTTTCTTTGCCCGCCTCCCTTCTTCACTCTTCAATAAATGCCTAACCAAAAGATTTTTTTCAAAATCTGGTTGAATAATCAGAGACTCTGCTTTTCATTGTATCTTGTGCTATATACTTGAAAGAAGTGCTCTAATTCCATGTAGATACACTGAATTATTTGTAAAAGATTTGTATGTCTAATGGGAGCTTGCTGAATTGCCCTCTACTTTATAAAGGAGCTTAGCCTTTCTTCACACTGTTTTTGTAGAGAACAAGTGATGCCTTGATGAGGCTGACCTACAACAGAGACTAGACAGAACTAATGGAATAAGGAAGGTATTTATTAAAAGCCTTTAAGAGTACACCTTGGGCAATACAAGAGTCTGGGCAGGGCTACACCCAGGGGGGACCCAAAATGATCACAGAATGGACAACCGGTCAAAAAGTCTCCCACTTTTGTAAGTTTTTGTCCATTTGCATATTGGGGTTAATTTTTCAATTACAGCTTCAGGTTATGAAGTCCCATCCTTGTTTTGTCTCTTCAGTCCACTGTTTATGCTTTTGGGCCTGAAAACTTGTACCCGTTGTCCTTGGTCCTCAGCAGGAGAAGAATTTGTTTTGTCTACCTGCTCTGTGAAAAAAGCTTACTAGCACTTAACCTAAAGCTCAGAACTACACACCTAGGCAGCACAGAATGTGAAAAACATGAAAGCTTAAAACTTAGGGCATCATTAGTTCCAGATTTAGGTATTCGGAATCATCATCTGGCATCATGAGCCGAACTTTTTAGATTAATCTGATCCCAAATATACCCCAATCATTGATTAGCACATCTTTAAAATTTACTATTAAATATGTAATATCAATTTAATTTAACTTTCTTTTAGACTTTTTTTTTAATTTTGTCCATTTCATTTAACTTTATTTTAGAGATGAAGACCCAGCTGTTTACCTTTTTAAAACAGTCAGGAATTTTCTACACATAGAAAAAATCAGCAATACCATTAACTCAAGGCTGTTCTTTGAGGTTTAGCTACCAGAGCAGGAAAAATGCAATACAAAAGACATATTTTGATTTAAATACAAAAAAAAAAAAGAAAAAATCTGAGCAATGAATTCACATAAATCTTCTCTGTTTGTTAAGTCCTAGGCTCTTTAAAAGAAGGAACAGTCTACTATGTTTTCTTCTACCAGAACAGCTAGATTTTTTGATGTTTTCTCTTACTGAACTATTGGGAATATAATTTTAATAATTATGACCCATGAGAAATAGGAAAGTATGGATCATTACTATAATTTTATTGTTGGATGCACAGTTATTTCTAAATTGGTATATGTTTGAATCTGAGTATTCTTAAAAAACCAGGATTACTTTATGTTTTTTTAGGCTTTAAGACATTTCTATTAAAATTAAATTTCTTATAATACTGAATGCATTTGAAGTGTTCTGAGACCATTTTAGAAGAAATAATATATGAAATTTTAAATTATAAATATTAGGCTTTTAGGATGATCCTAAACTGTGTAAGCTAGCAGGTATAGTGGTGGTGACATTAAAAACATAATGTAATTAAGTAATTAAGATTTTTAGCACTGTTAAAAATTGTTAATTCTGTTTCCCTTATGTTTTTATTACTTTATTGTGTTTTCCTTACTTGAATTTTTTCAGACATTCATGATCAGAACAGCAAGAAACCTGTCATGGTCTACATCCATGGTGGATCTTACATGGAGGGTACTGGAAATATGATTGATGGCAGCATTCTTGCAAGTTATGGAAATGTCATTGTTGTCACTATCAATTACAGGCTGGGGGTTTTAGGTAAGTGACTCTTTTCTTCATAGAAATATTTGCACAGAAATGTTTGATTGCTGACTTTTTCCACTGATCAGTCAATAAATATTTGGCTCACTTTTGATTTTAAAACAGAACAATTTCAATGATGGATTTTGAATTCTGTCCATTTTCATTTTTTAATGGAAACTGGGCTAAACTACATTATTTTTGACAACTGCCTTCATCTTAGAGAGAAATGACTGGAAATGTATAATGTTTTGAGAACTGGTATCTTTTTCTTAAATAATTTCTATTCCACATTTAAAGGAAAAACAAAGAAGGTCAATCAAGAATGAGTCCTCACAGTTTTAAAACAAACTTGGTAATGGCAAGAAGAAGGAAAGTGTTGCTATTTATCTGTATTTATTATTTTTGTGTGCAAATTGTTTTTTAGAGATACATACAAAAATAGGCCATATACACTGATGGAATTTGTGTTGTGGGTAATAAGCAATCAAGGAGTTTTAAGGAGTACAGTGACATTATCTTCAAAAATATAAGAAACTCCATAATCATGGTACATAGCATGTACCAAACCTTTGCCAAAATAAGGTTTATTTATTTATTGAGGTTTGGCTTTTCCATAGAAAAATAAAATCTAAAAAATGGCAGATAATGGCAGACATTAGAAAGATTTGTTTTGTTAGTGGAAAAGCTTATATTTTGTATAGAGTACCATACAGAATGCTCAGATGCTCATATTTCTGGCGTTTTAGAAGCACAATGTAAGGCACAGTAATTTTGTTTGTGTGCCGTATTACATGGATTTTTGATCTAGTTTTTCTTAATAGCAAAGCTGATCTATATTCATGGCATGTACTGTTTTGGAACACAGAAGTCTTCTTTTGCTGAATTATCTGTTCATGTTGTTCATGTGTTTCAACAACTTCATAGCTCATCAGAGAACTGAGAATTTTTTTCTTGTCCCTGATTTTGACTACTCATTAAATACAAAAGAGTATTTTTTTCTATGATGGAAACAGATGTATATGTAAAGTCAGAAATATAAAAAAGATATCCCACTATATTTATGCATGCAGTCTTGGTACTCAGAAACATCCAAACAAAATGAAAAAAAAAGAAACCAAAAAACAAAACAAACAAACAAAACCCCCAAAAACCAAAAACACCACAAAAACCAAAACCAAAACCAAAACAAACAAACAAACAAAACAAAATCAAAACCCACAAACAAATAAACCAAACAAATAAACAAAAAGTCAAAAAAGGAAGAACTGAAGACATAAGAAAACAAATAGTTGTTTTGGTTGTTGTCAAACAGCATTTATACCTAGAATCCTGGTAGTAGTTATTTATCTGTAAAAAAGATAATTTAATGCATCTCTTTAAAATGTTTTCTTTTGGTTTCTTAAAACTAACGTTATTGAATGATACAGATAAATGTAAATCACTAAAAGTGGTGTAAAATGTTTCATTGTCCCTCTGTATTTTATAAATCTAAAGGGAAAAGTGCAGTATTTGCATTGGTGAACTCCTATTTTACATATTTATATTGAAAACAAACAAAATAGAACAAAGAATCAGAATGCAAATCTTTTTTAATTGTGGCATTCAGGAAAAAAGGCACAAGACGGGCATTTATGTGAGAAACAGAAAAGTAATAGTCATCAGGATTTAAAATGGATTAGGAAAAATACAGTGACATTAAATATTGTTTCTCAATAGTGGCAAATGTAACTTCCAAGACTATGAAATTCATTCTTTATTACAAAAGGCTATGTTTGAATTAGAAAAACAGAAGATATTCAGAAAATGTGTACGCATTTAAAATCAGAAGAATTGTGTTTTATGAACATATTTTCATTTTTTCTTGCTGGGTGAAATGTAAATATGTTCCTTGAGAACTCATTACATTCTCCCTGGCCATTGCAAGATATTAGATGAATTCCATGTATTTTTGACTTGCTTCATAAGTTAAAAAACAAAACAAAACAAAACAAAACAAAACAAAAAAAAAAACACAAAACAAACAAACAAACAAACAAACAAAACACCCCAAACCCCACAGATTTCTTCAAAGAAACAAGCATGTGGAAAACAGAAATGACCACTCATAAGAGTTAAAAAAGTAGTGTCATTATTATGACATACAGTTTGAATATTAACAATATTTGTATCCATTTCTTCTAGTCTGGGTTACTGGAAGTCATATTTCCCTAAATATGGTATGTTACAATGGTGTTTGATTTGTAAGTGCATACACAAAGTCACATACAGACCTGTTGTTAATGACAGAGATGTGAAATTCTCTCACTTTTATCTCACCCTGTAATGGAAGAATATACATCAAATTGATCACAGTGCTGAATTGCTGGAAATGCTAAATCCTCTGGAAAATTCACTTGAATACTGGATCTTATAATCTCCATAAATATTAGTACTGTTCTTGAGATACATTATTTTTCTTTCAGTCTATAGTGTGTCATTAATAGCAGTAGATAGAGAAGGTATTAGGACCACATAGATAACCACTGGATGATCTTAGACAAATGGATAGAGAAATCATAGAATCAAATCAAAGAAATGGTTGGGGCTGAAAGGGAGCTTCCAAGACCATCCAGTCCAACCCTGATGCCATGGGAAGGGACATCTGCTACATCAGGTTGCTCAAATTTCCCTCCAACCCAACCTTGAACACTTCCAATGACGAGGCATCCACAACTTCTCTAGGCAACTTGTTCCAGTGTCTCCCCACCCTCATAATAAAAAAATTTCTTTGGCCCCATGTCCTGCCACTGTAGGCCTGTTCAAAAGTTTCTCCATCTTTCTTGTAAGAACCCTTTGTATATTGCAAGGCTCCCAATAAGGTCTCCTAGGAGCATTTCCTTCTCCAGGTTGAACAGTCCCAGTTCAGCTTTTCTGATCATTTTTGTGGCACTCCTCTGGACCTACCTTAACAAGTCTGTGGCTTTCCTTTGCTGGGGACCCCAGAGCTGGGTTCAGCTCTCCAGGTGGGGTCCTACAAGACCAGAGTAGAGGGACAGGATCACCTCCATAAACCTGCTGGCCACACTGCTTTTGATGCAGCCCAGGATGTGGTTAGCTTTCTGGGCTGCAATGCATATTGCTGTCTCTTGTCCAATATTTTTATCCACCATTACCCAAAGCCCTCTCATTCATCTCCAGTCTGTAAAATATTGGGGGTTCTTTTAGTGCTGGTACCTTGCACTTGGCTTTGTTGATCTTCTTGAGGTTCCCACTGGTCCACTTTTCAAGCCTTTCCAAGTCCTTATGCATGGCATCCCTTCCCTCTAGTACATCAAGTGCAATACTCATCTTTGTGATGTCCACACACTTCCTGGGTGCATTGAATCCCCCTATCTCCTTAATGAAGGTATTAAATAGTGTTGGTCCCAGTATGAACCTTTAAGGCACACTGCTGATTATTGGTTTCCACTTGGATATTTAGCTGTTGACTGCAACTTTTGAGTATGTGGCCATTCAGCCAGTTCCTTATCCACCCAATACTCATATTTCTTCAATTTATTGTCAAAAATGTTATGGGGGATCTTATCAAATTTCTTAAGAACATCCAGGCAGATAACTTTGATTACTCTCTGCTTGCTATTGATGGAGTCATATTATTGTACATGGCCTCTTATTGTAGATTAGCCAGGCACAATTTGCCCTTGGTGAAGCCATGATGCTGTCTCTAGTCACATTTCTGTCTTGCATATGCTTCAGTATGACTTCCATAAGGATCTGTTCCATGATCTTACTGAGTGTGGAGGGGAAGCTGACTCAGTACTTTCCATCCTGCTCCTAAGTATCCTTTTTAAAACAGATGTTCTATCCCATCAGCCACTGGGGCCTCCCTCTGATTCCCTGGTTTTTCCAATATGGTGGAAATTTGCTTAGTGTCTACATCTTTTATTTCCCTCAAGACCTTTTTTTTTTGGGTCCCATGGACTCCTGTATGGTCAGGTTACTCAGGTGATCTGAAAACTGATCTACTACAGTGGTGGAGACTTAATTCCCCCAGTCTCTGCCTGAAAATTTGGGGATTTGACAGATGTAGGGAGAGAGATTACCGGTGGCAAATGAGGAGCAAACCAAAATGTTTTAGTACTTCAAACTTCTCCACTGCACTTTTCAATAGTTCTCTTGTCTTATTTATTGTGGGAAGTACAATCTTCTTCTTATGAGCAACATATCTGTAAAAGCCCTTCTAGTCAGTCTTCATATTCTGTGCCAAATTCAGCTCCAGCTGTGCCTTAGCTTTTCTGATCCCATCCCTACACATCTGGACAGCATCTTTATCTTCTTCCTAGAATATATGTCCCTAGTTCCATTTCCCCAAAGGATGGTTACAACCGAGAAATGGAAAATTCTGGTCTACAGTAAATGAAAAGACAGACATCTGAATCAGAAAAAAACCTTTTGTTAATGTAGCTGTAACATCATGGCATTCAGGGTTATAAAACACTTTAACTGAATCATAAAGACAAATATTTTCATCTCTATCTTTTCTCCTTGCATATGGCTAAAATATGTCTTTAGATTGTGCACTGAACAATATTTAGCTGTAACTCCAAAATACTCCCTGTCTTAAAGGACTGCAGGGATGCTCTGGGAATAATTTCCTCATCTCTCTCTCTAATTAACACAATGAAAAAATAGCAGACAGATGGGCCCAAGACTTTCCAACTTTTTATTTATCTCTTTCTTTCCTTTGAGTTCTAGAATTTCCTCTAATTTCTAGATCCCTGAGAATGCATGCAGCAATAATATGGATTGTTACTTAAAAGGCCATATTTTCCCTTTAAGTATATGCATTTATCAAAATGTATTCTGTGGATGGGATACTTCTGGGACAATAAAATAAAAATATTTACGTTTTCCTTCTACTTATTGTAGTGAGCACTATTCGAGGAGTGCTGTAGTGCTGAGTTTAAATTCTTGTATACTTCAAAGCTTGTGAGGATCCTGGCTCTGTCCAGCTAGGCAGTTTCAGGTTTTACTCATACCTCACCACAGTGGTGACTGAAGATGCTGCTGGTGCCAGAGCAAGCTGCTAAATTGTCCCAGTGTGAGGCAGTGCTCCTGTATATTGAAAAATTTAATCCTGAAAAACACAGAAGTAGTAAATCCCATGGTGGTCCTCACCCCTCACTACATGCTTTGAGCATTGTGTAATTTTTTTTTATTATACATATAAGTTTTTCAAAAACTCGGTTGAATTTTCAAAATTTGAAAGCTATTTAGAGCATTATTTAACAAAAATAATAGACATTTATGAGAGTGGGAGGAAAAATAGATATCCTAATTAAAAGTATGTTCTACTCTTACAAAAAATGGAATGGTTTGAATGACCTGACTCACTAATCTAGATACTGCTCAATTCCTCTTTATTATCTACGTTCTGAGTCTTTGTGGATATGCTTTTTGAAGTAGTAACATCTTTCCAACACAGCTATAAGCACTCTTTTAATGCCTTTTCCAGGATTATGTTGGTAGGAAAAATACAAAATTTATGTTTAGTATTGTTTTACAGAGGCATAACCTGAATCATCTGTCTCATGGTAAGATTGTAATATGCTCAGTCTCTGTTTAGATTTTATAATAGCGGAAATAAACCTGACAACTCACCCTCTAAAAAAAAATAATATAAAAAATCCCCAAACCAAAACCAAACCTCAAAGCAATAAAATCAAAGTCCTATAATATTTCTTTATGCAGTTAAATTCAATCAATGTTAAATCTTTTCAAGAAAAAAACTTGCCATATTCAAAGAGGAATGTTCTTGTGTGACCTATTAAGGACGAAACTAGAGATGATTTCTAGAAACATGAATCAGACATTTGGAAGCCAGAATCTTATTACAGAGAAAAAAGAAGTGCAAAACCTGAGATGAATTCTAGAAATATGAATGAGGTATTTTGGAAGGCAGAGCTAAATGAAACATCTACTGCAGTAAAATGAGACACATTAAGAGTTCAAGATTGTAAAATTGACTTAGCATTTCTGAGACCCCTTGCAATTTAACATTTTCTTCCTCTTAGAATTCTAACTCATGCAGATAAGAATAGACTGTGTCTCATCTATCTGCCCTTTTGGCAATAAGCATCCATTTTAAGTAATCTATCTGAAAAGGCTGGACTTCCTTTTAGGTGAAATTGTATCCAGTGCAATATAAATCAAGTTTACAAGGAAGCTCCATACATTTTCAGGTTAGTGAGAACCTTAACTTGTTCTGTTTCACTGAGTACCTATCGTGCAAGTTACAACTCTGACAAAGTGTATGTTTTAAAGGAACTGCAGAGGATTTGACTGACTTGTATAGGTCCCTTCCAGCTGAGCTACATTGAGTTCTATTCTATTCTATTCTATTCTATTCTATTCTATTCTATTCTATTCTATCCTGTTCAGCAACAATCAAATAAAGGAAGTGGAATATGACCCCATGAGCCAGATTCTTGTGTGCACTACTCTATAAGACATTGAACTTTATCTTCAATAGTGTAATTGCTGTACAGAATTACTCCTCATTTTAAATCTTGATGTACAGATATGTTTCCTTTGTGCCTCTGGACAGCCCTTCTCTGCCTCCAGTGTGTGTGATTCCACTAGTACAGGAAACCTAAAGGTGGTTTCCTGGTAGAAAGGTCATTGGTAATAAAATACGAGGAATGACTGAGGAGCTGGTGTGTGCTGAATAAATCGATTTCATGCTTACACAGGAAGGAGATTTATTTAGACTCATTTAATCCTATTGTGACTGTTTTTATTGTTGAACCCAATACAAACTTCTCTACATTGCCTCACTTACATCTCTAAGCTTCATGCAGATTTCCTAGCCAGTTTGGTTCCTCATGTTTCTTCTCAGTTGGCTAAAAATTTGTTAGCTAATATCAGTTTTCACAGCTGATTTTCTAGTTTGGTGTAGTTTCTAAATTCCCAGAATGACACCTGCTATTGACATATTTTTGTAGGCATTGTAAATATGATGTTTAAGTCTCTCTCTTTTTTTTTTTTTCTTTTGGTAAAACTTACATTTTTCTCATATTTTAATTCTATTATTACAGTCTTAGAAATTGGATTTGTGCAAATGCAGCTTGTAAGCTATATCCTTACACCATTTGATTCAGATTCTTCCATTTCAAATATCAGAAGAAACAAGTATTAAAGTTACAGTGTCATCAGAACCTATGTGTACACTCACAGATCTTTGGAAATTAGGTATATTTATCGTTGAAATGTAATTGTCAAAAGTGGCAAGAAACTTTTGACAGAGTTCCTTTTACCTAAATGCAACAAAATCCACTTCTCCAGGCTTGATGGATTGACTCAGATGACTAAGGCAGTAGAGCATAATCTTACAATTTTTTTTTTTTTTAATCTTATCCTAGCCTATTTAGTAAAACAGAACAAAAAGCTGCAAAGCTACAAGACAGTGTAAAAGGATCCTTTGGGCCTGATCTGTGAGCCAATTACTAACCCAATGCATGATGTGCTTGCCCAGCTGTGTGCTGGACATATTATCCAGAAAGATACTGTGAGAGACATATTTTTTATACTATTGTGAAGATTCTGGTTGGCTTGAAGAAATGCATGTTAAATCTATCATTTTGCTGGAGATAATAGTTTATACAGAAATTAGAAGGAAAAAAAAATAAAAAAAATAAAAGTGTAACTTAATCTAAGCATCCCTGGAAATGAGCCTGTTAACATAATCAGAATGGTAATATTGTGTGTGTGAGGTAAATGTCATTACACTGCTCAGAAGGAGACAGGGGAGCGTCTTGCAGAGGTTGAAAGCGTTTAAAAGTTTGCAGCAGCTCTTGGAAGGATAGGACAAAACATGCATTTTTTCCTGAATTATTTTATACCTCCCATGTAATTCCTTGCAATGAGAGCCTTTCAGACACTGAAGGATCAAAATGCCTTTACTGCTTTAAATACCTGTTCACATAGTATATGAATACACAGTATAGAGAGCTAAAAACTGTGTAGTTCTGGAGTTTCCATTTTAGAACAGATGGATTTTTTTGCTTTAATATCTCCAAAAGCCTCTGTAAAATATCTGAGTATTTTGAATGAATAAAGCTTTTCTGGTGATGGATGTGAAGTGCATTCTTCAATAGATATCTGCAGGTAAAGGTTAACATCTGAGAAAGGCCATCCATTTTCGTCTTTTCACTTCTGCTTTCTAATTGAAAATTAAGGTTTCCATTTAGGAAACCAAAATAATGTGTCCTTTTGGCTTTCATTAGTGCCAAGTCTCCTGTGATAGCCCTTGTTCATTTAAAGCTCACAATGATTAGGAGAAAGAATAACCGTATTGGATGTAATAAAATTACTCTTGAAAAAGTGAGAAGGACAAAATTATTTAAGAATTTCCCATTTTTCTGCTCCCCATTTTCACACCATCTGTGGATTGTATTACATATGTTTCCTAAAACTAAGTACCCCCACTTTGGGACCTGGGAAAACGTTAAATAAATGAATAAATATCTATACTTCAGAAGGGTTTAAGAGACAAAAATAAAACCAGAAGGTACCTAAGTTTCCTCACTCATACAGTCTTAATTTGCATAAGTCAGATCTTAGACATGTAAAGAACAAAACCAGATTCTGTAAGTATAATGAATAAGTTTATGTTTTCATTGCTGCTACATCAGTGTTTGGCATTTACTCAGGTGTGCGACTCTTTTCAAAACAATTTAATGATTTAATGATTTTTCACATTTCACTGCTGTTCCATGTAAAACAAGTTGTCTGGTTGAAAATATTTGTGCTCCTTGAAAATGTTTCCGCATTTCAATAGCAAGTAGGTACCTAATTGTATTATGTCTCTGGTATAATCTCATCTGTAATGACTAGTTGAGTTTCTATCAGAAGAAATTTCAGTCAACTAAGAGGGTAACAAATAAAACATTGATTTACAGAGATTGTCCAGCCCACAACCAAGTGCCACTTTGAGACTAATTAATCATGACAAAAATTTCATGCTTTTATACTTTCAGTGGGATTGCATTAGTCCCTAGCAAGACATAAGTGAATTTTTTCTTCTGTTGAGGATCTTTCAGGGAGAAATACTGCCATTAAAACTTTATGGTTTTGATACAGATGACTTAGCCACGGTAAACTTCTAGGAGATTTGACTATAAAGCTCCTTAACTTCTGCATAGTTTTCCTTTACCAGAAAATACCAAAACAATTCTTATTTCTTGGACAGAGGGGAAACAAACCAAACCAGCAACCAAAAAAATCCCACGCTTTCTGTGTGTCATTTCTATTTTACTGTGGGACGTAGGAGGAATCAAACACACATTCTGCCCTCGATTGTTAATTGTTTTTAATCAAGGACTTGGATTAGTCCTCGATAAAAATACAAGGAATTAAATTCTGAATATCCTTGAATAAAGGGTAGCTTACAGATGTTGTACTCCCAAAATAGAATAGAGAAAAAGCTATGACTCATAAGGTACTAATTTCATCTTTACTTTTCCCTTGCTCTTGGGAGAAATTACATTGCTTCAAGTTATGACTTCTCAAAGCAAAAAATTTCTCTTGTCTGCTAATGTGGATTACAGAGTGACAAAAAAAAAATCTGTTTTTTCATAGCAGTAGAGTGACAGGAGAATAATTTTTTTTTTTTCTATGCAACCACAACCAGGAGCTCATGGCACTTTGCATATATATATGCAAATGATCTCTACAATGCTAGACTCAAGATTGTTTCTTTCTAAAATGGCCTTTGCTTCATTTTCAAATGCTGCAAATCCATTTTTAAAGAAAGAGTATTTCAATCACATATCTTGGTGCATGAAAGTTTCTGCTGTTTTTCAGAATGGCAGAATTTAAATAATTTGGTTATTTTATGAGGAAAGAAAAAGGGGGCCTTTGTGAAAAACCTTTTCTCTCATGCATTTGAGCCCTAAAACCAGCTTTTATGCCATCCTCTGGATGAATTCAAGGACCTTCACATTCTTCTAAAATCACAGGGCCCAAAACTGTACCCAAGGTGAGGCTGAATGAAGTGGGATAACTGTCTGGTTTGAGCAGCTGGTGATGCACTCCAGGGTGGGGCTTGCCCTCTTGGCAGCCAAGAGACCTGGCTGAGCCTGCTGCTGACCAGCATTCCCATTTTCTTTCTGCAGGATATACTCTCCAGCTGCTCCTCTCCCAGTGTATCTCTGTGTTTTTTCCTGAGATTCTAGTCAAGGCTCAATTGAAATGCAAGTTAATTTTACGGAGACCTTTATAATGCTTACTTGAAGCCAGCTAGTCATGCCTGTGGCTGATAAGAGAGAATAAAATTCAGCTAGACTTCTACTTTTCAATAAGCATCACTAAGTTTTCATAAAGTTTAATCTCTTAGGCACCTTTAAAAGCCTAAAAATAAAAAAATCATTTAATAATAATTTATCTTCATAAACAATGTTTTTTATTAAAAATACTTTGCCCCCCTCATGATCTTCATACAGGATATCCTGTATATATACGGGATATATACATGGACAACACTTACAGGAAAATATTCCAGAGATTTACTTCAAATAAAGTCTTCTGAAAGAGAAACTTCATGGGGAAGATAAAAATCCATTGTGCATACCTGCTAAAATTACACAGACCTTGGTCTACTATTTCTTCTTCATAACTGCATGCAAGATATTCAATAACCTGTGGGACAAATCTTTCTAACATTCATGATGAAATCCTACTGCTGTTTAAATCAGTAGGACTTTTGCCTTTCAATTTAAGGTATCCAGTTTTCACCTTCATATTGTGTTCCACAAGATGCAGTATCTTTTCTAATTGCAGGGAAGGTCTTCCTTTTATTTTAATAACTTGAATCTGCAATAATTTGCAAAGATCATAAGAAGTAGCAAATCAACAAAGAAGTATCTCAATCTGGTAATCAGTTAGCCAGGTAGCTGAATCATCAAGGACAAATTGCCTGCATCTTGGTACCTGCCAAAGGATGGTACCTAAAAGAAGAATATATTAAAATTCTCATATATGGAAACACCTTCTATGTCATCTCAATGAAGAGAAATTTCATTTAGAAACATAAAAACACCAGTCACCCCAGAAGTTCTAAATTTGTGACATTTTACCCTTTCCTCATTTTAATTTTTTTTCCAAAGGCAGTACTTAGAATGTATGACTTTGATATACCCTGCCTAGGGGAAATGAAATTGATGTCTTAGGGAAATAATATATAGAGAGATACTGCTTTAGAAATTCTAATGAATCACCTGTGCAATTTTCTATTTATAAGAAGAAGTAAATAGAACACAAGGTCAGGAAAATCATATAGTCATAGATTCATAGAATGGCCTGGCTTTGAAGACACCTTAAAGGTGATTTCATTCCAACCCCCATGACACAGGCAGGGACACCTTCCACTAGACCAGTTTCCTCAGAGCCCCATCCAACCTGGCCTTGAACACTGCCAGGGAAGAGGCATCCACAACTTCTCTGTGCAATCTGTTCCAGTCCTTCAACACCCCCAGTAAAAATTTCTTTCCTAATATCCAATCTAAACCTACTGTTTACAAACCATGTTTAGTTTGAAACCATTCCCTCCTGTCCTATCACTTCATGCCCTTGTAACAGTCCCTCTATAATTGTGGGACACAATTAGGTCACTCCAAAGCCTTCCCTTTCCCAGGATGAATAATCCCAATTCCCCTTATACAAGAGGTGCTCCATATCTCTAATCAGCTTAGCAGCCCTCCTCTGAATTCACTTGAAAAGGTGAATGTCCTTCCTGTGCTGGGGATTCCGGGGAGGGTCTTACCAGAGACCAGGGTATAATAGGGACAAAACCACCTCCCTCATCTTGTTGGTCATGATTCTTTTGATGCAGCCCAGGATATTCTTGGCTCTCTGAAAGGCAAGTTTAGAGTTATGTCCAGTCTCTCACCCACCAGCACCCCTAAGTTCTTCTTTGCAGGGCGAGAAAATAAGAACTAGTGATGTTGTCACATATAGTTTTAACATGTTTACAATTTAATATATTTTACTTAGGAGCATATTCCCTTTTCTGGTAAAATGAAACATGCTTACTGTTGATTATAGGAAAAGCAAAAATGCATAAAAAAATTCTGAGCAGGGTCCTTGGTTGGTCTCACTGATCACTACCACATAGCATTGGTTAAAAATGTAATTTAAGCAGACAGGTATAGAGAAGGTTCCTGTACTGAAGAGTACAATAACAAAAGTTAGAGACAGCATGTGTCTGAGCAAATTGTGATTTTTCTGACTTTCCTTGTTTTTAATTTGTAAGGACACCTGCAGGATGATCTTGAAATATACCAGTATTCAAAAAACTACATTCAGTTCAGTGTGCTGTAAAAAACTGGTTTTCCGTTTCTCCTGGTTTATCTTTCTTGATACTTCCCTGAAATAATCAATCAAAATCAATCAAAATCAATCAAAATCACTTATGGCACCCTACATGTAGCAGGTCTGACTGGTAGATGATAAACAAATAAACTTGTCTGTAACCAACTACCTGTACTTTAGCAAATGAGGCATTTTACAGAATTTACAAAACATTCCAAAACATTGGTTTAGGGCCTGTAGGCAGTTTGTCCATGCAACTTGAACCCTGAATACATGGATTCTTTCAAGTGTGGGAAGTTGCACAGTTCTCTCATGCCTAGGCATACAAGACAATAGTCTGAAATATTTATAAAATATATGGGAGATGTACTGGAAGTGCTGTCAGAACTTCAGCTTTAAAAATAAAAAATCAAGGAAGCAGTGCTTATAGGTAAGAATTACTTTTTTAGTCTTCTTGAATACATTGTGAGCTAGAGTTTAGGGAGAAATGGGGAATTTTGAACCCCAAAAGTAGACACCCCAAAAGTTATCACATATTTCTTCCTATTGTTTCATAGTGGTTGTGAGGTGGAATATTATTAAGTGTCTTCAAGTAGAATTCATTCTTCAGGACGAACAAGTGTTTGAAGAGGTTTATTTAAGCAGAACTGTGAACTTCGTGTATCACTCGGGATTAGGAACCAGACTACATCATTTTAGATAAAGCGGTTCACTTACTGAAATTCCTCACAGAGAAATGTGTATACTCATGTTGAAAATGAGCAGAAGTAATGAAGTAGCAAGAGGTAATAACTTCATAGACATTCAGAAGATCCATAGTGAATTCAAGAATACAAGTGTCATTCTTTGAATGCTGGACTAGTACATTCTGTAATAAGTAATGATTATTTGAAAATAGCTGCTATAGAAACCTTCTATATGATCAACACAAAAGGTATGGAAAATTCCATAAAAAATGGACAGTCGATTCCCTTTAAAAAAAAAGGGACTTCAGTATCTTGTCATGGTTTCATCAAGCCCCACTCAGCCACTCATTCACTTTTGTACCTGTAAGATCAGGGAGAAAACAGGAAGGATAAAAGCCAGAAAACTCATGGGTTGAGATAAAGACAGTTTAATAGCGAAAGCAAAAACCACACAAAAAAGCAAAGCAAAACAAAGCATTAATTCAGTGCTTCCCATGGGCAGGCAGATGTTCAGCCATCTCCAGGAGAGCAGGGATAATATGTTACATTTATTTGGGAAGACAAACACCATCAGTCCAAATGTCCCTCTCCTTCCTTCTTCTTGCCTCTGCTTTATATGCTGAGCATGATATCATATGGTCTAGAATATTCCTTTGTTCAGGTGGAGTCATCTGTCCCGTCTGTGTCTCCTCCCAGTCTCTCTTGTAGCCCCAGCTTCCTCCCCAGTGTGGCAGTAGAAAAAGAAGAAAAGGCCTTGGGTCTCTGTAACTGTCACTCAGCAATAGCAAAAACATCTCTATTAACCTTTGTTCAGCACAAATCCAAAACACAGCCCCATACCAGCCATTATAAAGAAAATTAACTCTACCCCAGTCAAAATGGACAC
Source organism: Phylloscopus collybita (assembly GCA_027886175.1). Lineage (NCBI taxonomy): Eukaryota > Metazoa > Chordata > Aves > Passeriformes > Phylloscopidae > Phylloscopus > Phylloscopus collybita. The sequence goes on along the minus strand of JAJNNQ010000006.1, from coordinate 40,463,896 downwards.
ATGAGTGTATATATATATATATATATATTTAAATTAAAGTATCCATAGGCGACCTTTTATACCATATGGGATTATTTAATTCAACAGGAAATTAGTTTAGGAAGTTTCCAATTTTGGCCAAGTGAAGAAAACCTACTCTTAATACAAATGGAAATATTTTAATATTTCTCTGCCTGTCCCCTATCCTGTTCAGTTACTAAATAGAAAACTAAGTATTTGCTGGAACCTACAGAGTTTATTTTTCAAATTGGTATGTATAAAATGTGTGCTTATCTGAAACTGAAATTTCTTTTTACAGAATTAATAAGAAATACTTTTTTATATCTCTTGTGATCCTAAATAATAACATTTTTTAAATTGTTATCTTTCAGAATAAGATAATATTGCTAAGCAGAATGTATGGTTTGCGGATACAGTGATTATTAAAATACTGGCCTTTAAAATAATGATCCTAATAGCCAAGAGAACAGAGAAGAGGGGAAGAACTATTTGACTAGAATATTAATTTCTTCCTATGCTACTTTTACACTTTTTTTTTAATGTTTTACACAGTTCCCTAATTTTTTCTACAGTTGAAATAAGGTCAAACATTTCTAAGAGCAGCTGTTACAAGAAATTTCTTCCTGCATGGACATTTCCCTTGGGCACTGACTCTTTTCTGTCCTGTAAAATCTGAGATTTCCTCATTAAAATAGCACTGTTAATATTGAATCATCTAAAACTACTGCAAAGATAATTTGTTATCCTGTAAGACCAACAAATTACTGACTGAAAACAAATATTCCCTATTTGGAATCATCTAAACTTATGAGTACTTAAGGAGCATATTTAACACTATTCACTGTTTGCTCAGGTCAAAAAAAAAAAAAACCCAAAATGATTGTTTCGCCCTGAAGTGTAAGAGTGAAATCTTATGTAAAGCCATAACTCCTGTTTCTCAATTCTTTCAACAACAGTAATTTCAAATAGTAATTGCTCTGTTTTCCCATATTCTTTTTTGTTGTTGTTATATTCAGCTTTATTTATAAGTTATAGCTTGGTTGTGACTTTATCGGGAAATTTCAGATCGCATGAAGTGTTTACTGACTTGAAACCCCTGCAAAATCTCTGGCCCCTGAACTTTTCCCATTTCCTTTTTAAGGATAGATTAGGACACAGGATAGGGAACTGGGAGAACTTGCCTTGAACTGTGCAATGAGTAAATCAGAGGTAAAGTTCCTTCTTTTAACCCATTCTGACAAACATGCTGCTCTGGACTGGGCGAAAGCATTTCACACATCAGACTGAAACACATTTTTTGCAGATCATAGTTGTAGACTCCAGCAAACGATCCCATTTTACTTATGGCTGCATTAGAACTGGCATATACAAGAGAACAGGCATGGTGTTTTGCAGCCTGAAGTCTAGAAATAACATGAAAGGAATAGATCAGAGTCCCATTCTTAGATGCTTCCAATATCAGAAATAAAATTTTCTAAAAATAAACATGATAGCATCAGAAAATGTGCAACCCATGTTATGTGGTCATCAGATCCTTTGATCATCTGCTTCTTATATCAGTTTTTCTGAAAGACACTGCTGTAACTGTCATATTTCTTATGATGGTCTTCTTGTGGTTCCAGGTAGTTTGTGCACATCCCTGAAAAGATGCTTGCTCACTCAAATACAATCAAAATGATCATGAAGATAAAGCTTGTAAAAATGAAAAGACATCTTTGAAACAGTATGACTTTTTTCTGTAGACCTGACTATACCTTAATTTATTTCACTGCATATATTTGTTCTGTATAGTGTTTTCAAAGTAATACTCAGACCATGTTAAATAATGCGTATACCAGTTGCAGTGCAGAACAGAAAAGAAAATTTTAAAAGTCACCACTATTTTCTATTGTGTATTCAGTCTCCTATGCCACATAAAGCAGTAATCTTTGACTCATTGATGCAGGGACATGAAATGTCATATTTCCTTAACTTGATTGCTTTCATGTATTCCTCCTATTTATACCATGTAACTTTGTTCTTCCTGGTAACCCAGGAATCACCTTCAAATCCTCTTAGTCAGAACTGACTGTTTCGTATGTATGAGCATCAGACGTTCTTGCATACTGCCTAAGGAGGAAAGGGCTGAAGGTTACTTTCAACACAGATTCAAGGTCTGATTGCACATTGTGCCATAATCATTTCCTGAAGTTTGCTGTGTATTTTGTACAAGGACTGGCTGGACAGTTATGTTCAAAGGTGTGATTGGCTTCTAAAAATAGAATTACAGCTAAAATGGGAAAGAGCAAAATTGAATGCCAGGAGCAGATAAAATACTCAGATGTCAGGCAAAGAAGAGGCAGACACAACCAAATCTGAACTAGAAAATCACCATGTGGAATTGAGGCTGAATTTGGTGAAAGGACCTCCAATTTTTAGAGTAGTTATTAAATATTTAATTATTTAATTTTTTTTAATATAATGCCCTTTAAACTACATATTGCCTCCTATTGTTGTTGTTGTTGTGGGTTTTTTTGTAATTGATTAATTATTTAAAGCTTCAGTGTTTTTATATGACAGAGGAGGAGCAACAAGAATATCTGAATGAAGGCTGTAAGTGTACACTGTACAATCTGTGACAGAGGTATTGTGCATGTGGCCATCATTAAGCTGACATCCAACTTGCCCAGTAAAAGACAAGCTCATGTGTTTAGAAAATAGTCTGATCTGGAAAACATGGTTTGTGCCAAGAACAAAGAACCCATTAAAAAGAAATAAATAGTATTTACTTTCAAAACAGCTTTCTAAAAAGAAATAATAAATAAATAGCAACACATTATACATGCATATACATATATTTTCTTCTTCATTAACTTATCTAAAATCATGCCTGTACTAGTGTTTAGTTATATTTGAGAGATTTCCTTATTTTTCATTGTCTAAATACATTGTTATAAATGGTACTTACCTTTTCTTTAAATCATCTGTTTGAAATCCCCTGAACATTTTTCAGATAAGAATATTCAAACTTAATCCATGATAGTTTAAATCTAGGTTTTGTGCAAGCAAGTTCTACGCTTTGCATGAATGTGGAAAATTGAATTTTTATGTATAGTTCTCAGCAGTAATATTTTTTCTTATGTGATTCTAATCCTTATCTACCAAATTTTTTGGGCTCAAATTTCACGTTTATATTTCTCAGCCTAACTTCTGTACACAGATAGGTATGTAAATTTTAACAAACACCATGATCATTATTGTGGAATAGACTGAAATATCATACATTTATTTCCTCATAGAAAAGAAAATCTTGTCAAAGACCTTGAAAGACAATTTCATGTTTCTAAAGAGCAGTGTCTGGTGCAGGGAGAATCACTACCTTCCTCACTGGTATTAACAGATAGGGTTATTGATGAAAACCAGTTCTATATACTGCATGGTGTACAAAAGATCAGTGCATTAACATATTTTAATCCTTTTAAAATGCATTCAACACACATTCTGAATAGTTATGCATTATTTGCCATAAACTACCTTGCCTTCTGAACTTTTGGGGTTTTTTGGGGTTTTTTTCCCATGTAAATGTAAACAAAAAGTTGAAGGATCAAACTCTGCACATTAAGTTTTCAGTGAAGAAGTAGGGATTTCAGCAGTGCCTTTAGAAGACAGAACTTTTTTTATGGTCATGGAACAGGCAAACAAAAACTATCGCAGCTGTGTTTATACCAAGCCCTGACTATTCATAGTGGTTTGTTAAACTTGAATAAGAACTTGATACATTGCTTGTTTGTTCATTAATGTCTTTGTGATCAAATTGAAGAGAATTGCATTTAAATACATTGAAGAAAAGCCCTTTTCAAAATCTATATATATTTAATTTATATGTTGAATTGATACATTAGATTCTTGTCTAATGTTTATTGATCCTTATTTACTGAGTACACATTATAGCCTAAAATCTAATCTGAGGCTTCAAACACAACAGAAAAAAAAAACTACACTAAATAGTTACCAGTGAAAACACTGCTATATAAACAAAAAGAGAAAAGTTGGTTATTTGAGTCTTCTTTAGCGCTATGAATACTGACTCTTAGAATATTATAGCTTAAAGAGAAAGAAATAATATGACATGTTTCTTATAATTTTCCTTCATGTAGAAGAAAATATAATTTATCTCTTTACTTTCCCGTGAATAGTGTACTGTGTTGTGTATCCAAGATGCTTTATTCACATGGAAAATCACATGAGCTTATCTCCATGCTAGCCAAGAAGTGAAGGATTGGTCATACCTCACTGCTGGAACTAACTGCTGAAGAGTAATCTCACAGAATCCAAGGAGAAGTGCATGTTAAATATACTTAGTGGCACCTTGTTCTTTAAAATAAAGGAGAGAGTGGGTGTGAATGAACTATGGCTGAGGTCTTGGGTCTCATAACTGAAGTCAGAAACAAGACTATATGGAAGAAGTTGCTGACAGGACAGAGGACATGTGAGTTATAGGGATTCCTGAGCCCTTAAATGGCTGCTGAATAAATAGAAAAATTCTGAAACACACTTTTTTTTTTTTATTTTTACTTTCTCTGTGGATGTATCTAAGGTTCCACTAGAAAGTCTTACTATTCTTTATGTCTCCCAAAGGGTTGAGGTATGAACAATAGTAGTCTCAAAAAATTAGAGCTGTTGGTCTTTCCATGAACATGAACCATGATTCATTTTGAAATCCTTTTTATGGCATTCAGTAACTTTATAGCCAGGGGTTGACTAGAAAACAGGAAGGGTGTGAAGTAAGCAGAAGCCTTTTCGCAGCAGGCTCTGTAAGCAGTAAGCATTGAACGAGGAAAGGAGATTCCTTCAGGGAGTGCTCTAGAGCAGGAGCAGTTCAGGTGAAGTTCTCTCTAGAAGAGCCCTCAAATCTCACTGACGGTATTAGGAAAACAAGAAAAATTATGTTCCTTACAGAAATACTTAAATTTAGTTAATTCACGTAAAAAGAAATAAAGCACCCTTTTAAAAATTTATTTAAAAGAAAACATAATATTTTATTTCTATGGGGTTCTTTTGGTTCTTTTGTTTGGGATTTTTAATGGGTTTTGTTGGGTTTTTTATAAGATCTAATAATTGTTAAAATGGGGGAGAAGGATTATGGAATATGAAAATGCAGTGAAAGATAATGACAACATTTATAAAGGCTTGTATATTTCACTTGCAGCTACGCTGGGCACAGGCCACAAAAGAGTGGAGACAAAAAAGATAGTGAGACAATTGCAGAAAAATATTTTAAATTAGTAACTGGAAACAAAAGTCCTGTCCAAACAATAATGACTTGGTCTAAAATACACTGAACTTCTGAGATGGTATTATATTATTTTATTTCTTTTAAATACTAAAAAAATGTCAACATCTCTATAACAAGTTAATCAAAATGAAAAAGAACAGTGCCACACAGAAGCTGGAACTGACTGTTGGGCTTGGCAGGACCCAAGAAATGTTTGGTATTGTAGACACAAAAAAAAGTTGTTCTCTTTTTCTCTCTAAGGCTGTTTCATAGTCAGCTGTGTCAGAGAAAGTGACTAGATAATCTACACATAAAGATATAAAGTTTTCTTTTCAAAATGATAGACTCAATTAGAAAATTAATTAATTTGACACTTGATTCTCTAAGGTGCTGAGCAGTTGGCTTTGATTCTGCAAAATGTTTCCCATATATTTCAGTCTCATTAAAACCTCTGTCCATTAAAAATGTGCTGGGAACTCATTGTTGGGAAAAAAAGGGAAAAAAACCCCAAACCTAAACGGCCTCTAAACCCACAGATGCAATTATAGAAGATTCATTTATCCAGATAACCATTTTAGTGTTTTGCAAAGGGTTTCTTTTAAACCTGCAAGGAGTTGCTGCAAATTTGAGTTGAAACAACTTTTCAATATATCTTTTTTAATGTAGGTAGGAAGATATATTTGTACTTCCATGTTCCCTTTTTTTTAGTTTTTGTTATCAGAAATGGGCCTGCTCTTACCTAATATTTTTGAAAGATCACTCTATTAAAAAGTTACACAACACCTAAGTATTATCATTGTTTTATTGAAATATGTAAACATGAAACACAAAATTTTTAATTATGTATTCTTTGATTCTCTGACTTAGAATATTTGTCTGGTTCAAGACTATCTAGACTCATGATAGGAAAGGGTCAAAAAGGAAGGGCTTAGTCTCTAATCGCACTAAATAAAATAATATTTTTATATTTTCAGTTCTTGGGAACATGAGAGATTATAGGAAAAAAATAAGCTGAAAAATATACTGAGTAAGCAAAACACTGAATAATAATTAACCACCTCCACCCCAAGCATGCTTAAACTTACATCAGGTGCTTTTCTTACTGCAGACAAGACAGGTTGTGAGAAAGAACAGAAGGAAATAATTACCACAAAACCTAAGACTAATTGGAAGTTGAGGGGATGGGTGCAATGTCACCTCCTTGCCTACCTGCTGCACTGAGGTATAACACAGACAGGTTTTGGATAAAGATCTGAGAACCTAAATCTCTTGAGAGACCTCAGAAGCCAGACAGTGTCAGGCCTATAACTAGCTTCTTTTGACCTGGTCAATGTGGTGGGTAATAGTGTGATGGTTACAGTACTCACTTCAGAAGAGTGAAACTGGGGTCATCAGCACCTGTGCTGAACATTAGAGAAAAGGTAACCAGCAATTCTCTACTGAGGTGTGTTTCTTATCTTTTCTATCCTAAATTTCAGCCTACTCTTCTTTTTCTCATATTCTCAGCTGCACGTTTTCTCAGCTTGATGAAACAAAACAGTGGAGAGTCCTGTGCAAGAGTTTAATGTGTCTTGGTGGATAGGACACTTCTGGAAACGTGTCACCTTTGCATTGTCTGAAACCACTACTTTGTTTTCTTCATTTACTTCTACCTTAGACTGAAGTAAATAATATTCCTTGGTATTTCCTATACTTGGTGGTTAAGGCTCAAATCTAACATGGGAAGACTGGATCACCTTTCACAATCTAGGAGAATGGCCTAAGATATTAAGTTAAAGAAAGAAGATTACACTTCCTCTCTTTGAAAGTGATTTTCAACCAGAATGAATAAAAAATTGGTTTTTAAATAAATTCTTAAATATTTGTTAAATAATGGATGTAACAGACTATCGGTGCAAAGTTTAAATAAGAAAGCATGAGAACAAAATGGAAAATAAATTTGCAGAGCCTTTTGATTCTGACAGAACATCTGGTCATTTATACTACATGTGATTCTCAAAATGACTAATTTACAACCCCTTTTTTTTTAATATTTCTACTCAATTATATGATGATGCTAGCTCTATCTATAAGCTTGAATTGATGACACTGGAATGCTTTTTACATGAGGCAACGTCACCTCTTGAGGACTTGGGAGGTGAAGTCTAGTTGGGAGTTTGTCTCATTTAGTAGACTGGGAACTTACACAACTTGGATTTCTATCTATAAGTGGTGTATCCTCTCCTCATAATAGAGGTAGGTAAAACTAGTTGATTAATTTTAAGCAATTAATAAAGAAGTGGGCAAAGTCTTAGAACTGTTTTCTTTTTTGAACTTACTGCAAATAAAGTCTTGGCAGCTCAGATATCTGACAGGGATCTGGGGAGAGCAGAAGATGTCATCTACCTTGACTTCTGAAGGGCTTTTGACACTGTCTCCCATAATATCCTCTTTGGTAAGGTCTAGAAGCGTGAGTTAGATGAGTGGACAGTGAGATGGATTGAGGACTGCTCCAGCTGAACCTGCTTAAGCAAGGGGGCTGGCCTAGATGATCTCCAGAGATGCCTTTGTCTCCTCACCATTCTGAGGTTCTCTGATGTAAAGGATATTTTTTTGGCAAATCCTTCCTTTTATTCACAAATAATATTCCACTTAAATATTGTGACATTCTTTAAAATCCCTTTTTTTTCTTTACTGTTTTTTGCCGTGAAAAATTATTTGAAGTTGTAGCATCACAGAAAGTGAAGTTCACAAAACATTCTCCTGAGTCTAATCTACTGTCTACAACATTTGTGGTGTTTTGAAGTTACTTTCAGGGCCTTTTGTGCATGCTTTTTAGTAATAGAAACTTTAGTAATAATAGTGTTCTACAAGTTTGTTTATTCTTTTTAAGTCCTGTCATTTCAGCATGAATTAACATTAGCAATGTAATTATTTTGCTTTCATACAGTCAAATACACAGTATAAAACTACTAGTTATTTCATTTTTTTATTATTTTAATGAGACTTTTAAGAATATGTAGATTATATGAAATCAGCAGTAGAAGGTAAGGTGTGCATAGCATCATAAAATTTCAAGTGAAAGAGATATACCATTACTGTCAGTTGTGAAAAGATATTTAGCATGTTTAAGAACAAATGACCTTTCTAAAACAATGTCTTCTATACTGCTGCCACTAGTACAAATATCTTTTTACGATGACTCTACTATCTTCAGGAAGCAAGAGGAAAAACAAAGGAACAAAGAAGCCAAGACAAAAACAAAACAAAACAAAACAAAAAAATCACCACCACCAAAAAAAAAAAAAAAACAAACCCAAAAAACTGAAAACCAGTCTTCAAAGATTCTAGGAGCTGGCCATCTTAAAAGTGATCTTTCACCATCAGATAATAGCTTAAGAAAATCATGTTTCAAACTTGTCTCTCATGAATTCAAAATATGACCTCAGTTCTAGTGAATTTTTGTTTCCTGAAGGGTTTTAAAAATTAATAGTGAAAATAATAGCACTTTAAAAATAAATTAAGATAAATTTAAAACTGTACTATGACCTTTTTAACTGGAAGGATTTGAAAACAGTTAAAATTATACCAACTGACTTTTTAGAATTCTTACAGAAACTTATTAAGAAACTCATAATAGATAAAGCTGATTATATTAAAAGAGTAATCAGAATGTTTCTTAAAAAAAGAGAATATTTTTATCATGCTGAATGGAATTCAAAGATGGTAACAAGTTTGTGAAAAGCTGGTAAAAAAAGGTAAAAAATTCCTTTTTCTAGCACTGTGACTTTCAAGTAATGGTAACCAACAGTTTGACTCAACATTCCAGTAATGGTAGAACTATTTGAACTAGGAAAAACCTTACTCCAGGCATCTCCAAAAGACCTGGAATGTTTAGAGTATTACAATTTGAGTGTACTGGAATTCAAAGCACAGTCTTGTCTCTGGACATGACAGCTCTTCTCAGCTTCTTTGTAGGTGTAACAGCCGAGACAAGGGTAAGTAAGGATTGCAGATGAGTATCTCAGGTGAATTTCTTGGGATACAGGAAGGAGGTGCTATGACTTGCTACTGTTAAAATAGTATTTCAGACTGGTTCTCTCTTATTTTGGGGGTTTAGACATAATTTTTTTGGTTCTGGTATGTTTTTTTCATGACCTTGCAACAGTCACGTTTTGATGGATTATCAAATATGAAAACTTGGAGAAAATGTTTAATTTTCCTCATGGAATATTTGTTTTGTCTGTGATGTGAAGTGAGCCGTGTCACTACTTGGCACTGTAGTATAGGTACAGATATAATTTTTTTGGTTTCTTGTTATGAGGCGATCTTATAACTCCAATAATACCTTTCATATTCCTTATAACGTGTGTTTCTTTTCAAAGTTAAACTCTTGACTTGCTTGAATAAAAACCCCTAGAAATACAGACTTTCTTACTTTTGGAGCTCTGAAGAGTAGGATATGGGTTGAAAAATGTAGAATCAAAACACATTTACTTCTGATGCAGTCTCCAGAATTAGTTGGTTTTTATTCTCAGAGTAAGTGGTTTTTGTTTCTGGGAAATAATTAATCATTTCCAAATAGAAAACAAACAAAATGAGCAAAACATGCAAACATATTAAAAAACTTTGTAAGTTATTTTAGAGTAAAGTTGTTCTTTTAATACTTGATAATCTAGTAAGCACTAGTTAAATGGTGTTCCGAATAACATGGAATCTTGTTTTACAACAGTCATCTAATATCCTTAATCAGCCTGCTCAACTTCGTGTTCTTCCCTGAGTTAATTGAATGAATAGTTTTAACAAGAAATGTAGATATATTGGAGATAAAAATGACACTACCTCATGAAACACCAAATAGAAGTGTCATAGAGACACACACGGTGATATCACTTACAATGCAAGACATGCTGAATAAAAGGAATCACAATTCCCAGAGGGGCCAATGTACACAATATTTAATGGGAACACTGCACACCAATTCAGAAGCATGGAGAAGACCTGACAGCACTAAGAGCTTTGACAGCAGAAGATGAGGCTCCAATGTATGACATCTGACCTTAAAAAATAAAAAGGTCTCTCTCCCTAGTTATTAAATGGGGAGAATTTAAGAATAAAAAGAACAAAAAGAACTTGTCAGAATGGGGTGACTGAGTTTCTGTTTCCTTCAGTATGACCAAATGCGGGGCAGAATAAGACACAAATATGTACGTATACTAGGGTTTAATTTTTTATCCAAAGGTGGCAATTTATATTATTATGTACCAAATAAACATTATGTCAGCAAAACAGTATATTAAAAAAATATAATAAAATTTCATATACTTTGAAAACAATAAAATTAGTTTATTTTTTGCATGACCACACTAGCAGCTATATTTTATTCATAGAATGGTCTTGTAGGAAGTTGGATTTATAGCAATAAAACTAATGAACAAGAGAACTCTTCATATAACAGAGGAGAGTATCTTCATTGTTATTAAAAGGTCCTGAAAAGATATCTAAAAGCAATAGGACAAAATCATAAAACTATGTGTCTAAGACATCATTTTCCTATTTTGTTATGAATGTGTAGCAATTTATGATGTACATGCATGACTTTCAGATGACATTAAGTATTTTAATGTAAGTCACCTCAAAAATACTTTTGTGTAAAAAGTAGTTTAACTGTTACATTCAATTGATGCATAAGATACTGGAGCAGCTCATGGAAAGAGAAGGAATGAAAAATCAGAATGAAAAATGAAAAGTGGACTAAAAAACGGTTGGGAACATATTTCTTTCTTTACCGTGTGGCTATTTTAACAACTTGCTTTCTATATAGAGCAGGTTGTACTTGTTTTTCAGTCCTGCAAGAAATATCCTCCCTAGACAAACAAAATCTTTTAGCTCTTTTTACTTTAGTTAGTTTGACCACCTAAGTCCAGTTTTTAATTACTGGAGTTATCTTCTAATGTCCCAGTGGGGAAGAAAATGGAGTTACTGGTGAAAATAGCAACTTAGAGTCATGAAAAGGATACATAATTTTGCTATTTCTTTTGTTCTTCAAGTGCAAGGCAGTATTTTAAATAAATAAAAATGGAATCTATGAGACACAGAAGTTACTAAATAGTCTGAATTTTCTCTAAAACACCTAATTTTAGTTTTCACACAAATTTGTGATCATTTCAGTTATAAAATACCTACGTATATAAATTAGTTTCTTCCAGAAAAGCTAGTATGATAGATTTAATATGCATTTGATTCTTTCTCCTCAGTTATTCTAATAGACTTCATCTACTATATGCTGCACTCAAATTCTGCCTCCTTTTTCCAGCTTGGGGAGATATTTTGAATTCTAATGAATATGCAGACCAAGACAACTGGCCTTTAAAATGGAAGGAAGCCATGAATCTCAATCGTTGCTTTTAAATAACTCATATAGTTTTGACTGAATTTGAATTTTGATTGATAAATCTGTTCATATTTTTCTGTATAAATATAGATAGTTACCTAGATTTATTGAAATGTGTACACTGTCATGAGACAGTTATTTTTCCCCCAAAAAAAATCTGGAAGAAAGTTATGTAAGTGCATTATACTCTTTGAGAAAATGGGTGACATTCTGCATTTCCAAAAGGTGACATTTACAGCTTCGCTGCTACTAACTAGAAACAACAGTGCTATGCAAAGTATTTAATACACTAAGATAGTCTCAAGATGGTCAACAAATGGGAAAGGAATGGAAAAAAGGCATCAGTGTCTCCATTAAATACTAATGCTAGGGGCATATTAATGAGAGTCTGATTTTTTCCTGATTTTGAAGACATCCTCATCTTTGTCTACAAGTACAGAACATATGACAATACCAAACATCTGCACTGTCAGTCCTAGTCTGCAGGAATAACTTGACAACAATGTAAGCAGCCAATATAATTTACAGGAACTCAACAGCTGCTTATAAATGATATGAGCATGTTGAAAGTGATGTCTTCATGAACAAGATTCTCTTTGCCTCATTATTATGTTTCCTCACATCTTAAACCTGGTTATTCATGTGGTCTGCCTAGCTTGGAGCAATACTCTGACAGTGCAACCCAAACCTTTTTTTCACATCAGAAACCAGCAGGACATCATACTGTCCTTAGCAAAGGTTGGGCGTGAAGAGAACTGAATTTGGGATTTTTTATATTAAATTAATAAAGTGCACACAGATATTCTGTGATATTACTGGAGTGAACAAATTCACGTGGGTATTTTCAGTATCCAGGGATAGGATACAAATAATTCCTAAGAAAAAGTCAACTTAAATAACCAAAGTTTCTCATTTTTGTCTAAATAATCACTTTCCCTCAAAAATGCAAAGATGCACTTTAGACAGCAAAAGTATTCAGATTGATTAAAGATTCAGATATCCTTCATGAATATCATAGATTGGCAAGACCATAAATAAGATTTGATTTCAAAATTGTATTGTAATAAATTTTAAAAATTCTCATAATTGGCTTCTACTGATAATATTTGGGGTGATGGTTTTGTTCTCTTTTTGTTCTTACACAGGATTATTTTTAAGGAATAATCTTGAGACTGTATTGATTGTCCTACTTAGGCTTCAAATTTTATTTATGGGAGAATACACCATACACAGTGATGTGCAAAAGTCTTTCTGTTTCACAGTTAAAAATATGCATTGGTGGATTTTAAGTACTTTAATTCCTAGATAGAAATATAATCCAATGGATTAGATGTCTGAGCTCTTTGGAACATTTTCTGTTTATTCCATTCTCCTGCTCTATTGAGTCTCCTTTACGGCTTTTTCCTTTTGCATTCCTGTTGGTTCAGCTCAGTGTCAGTAGCAAAACAAATTCTGTAAGAAGGATTTTTTCTACAATGCTCTTTGGCCTAATGTTTGGGACACTCTTCAGTAGTATAGGAAATGGGATTTCAGTTCCTGTGTAGTTGAGCAGAACTGAGAATCAGAGAAGGAGAGCTTGGCTTTTATTTTCTGACATCGACCTCAGCTTCCATTGATGACTATAGAGGTTCATCCAATGGATTACAGACAATGGAAACAGAAGGATGGAATTCAGTCTATCCAATAGAGGTACTGGGTCCATTATATATTCCATGGCTTGACCCAGAAAGACAATTTAGTTAAATGACTGGCATTTTCTTGGAAATATCAGGAAAATACAGAAATCGAATACTTATAATACATTCTTTTGATATGCTAGAGATGTCCCTCTCTATCTGCCTGGGTTTTGTTGTTCGGTGGTTTGTGGGGTTTTTTTAAAGATTATTTTGAACTCTATGTGAATATAGAAGTCTCATTATGCTGTTTCACAATCCACATATTAATTATGTTGCTTTGAAAATATCCCTGACTCAACTATTGCCACCAATATTGCCACTCAACTATTGCCAACTGGGTCTACCCCAGTTGACCCCCCCCTTTTTTTTTTTTTATGTTTATATTCCATTACTTTGGCACTGGTATACTGGGCTTATCTTTGGATTTTGCCTTATGATGGTGCAAAAGGAACAATATTATCTGCCAAAGTAAAATAAAACAGCTAGGCTGATGTAGCTGAAATACTACCTATTTACATCAGCAGAAAGTTTGGCCAAATTTTCAGCCGTTTATGTTACAAGCTTTATTAAGGTTATTGACTCCTTCACTTTATCAGATGATGAACTAAAGCCCCAATACAGTTAGTAATTATATTAGTCACTAATTACCTATACAGGGTGTTGGTCTGAGGCCTTGAATCCATGAAGAATACCTGCTACCAATATTCAGCAAAATGGTGCTTCCTAGTAGAGGGATTTCCCACCAGAACAGTTTGTCAGTGCAACTGTTCATCATTATGTACAGTCAGCTGCTCTGCGTGATTCTCCCCCTTAGAAACAGCACTAAATATCAACAAACTCTTTGTTCTATCTATAAGTTCTTTATGAATATGTTAACATGAATCATGAAGAATTTCTATTTTGTTTTTAAAAATCATGGAATTTTACTATACAAAATCAAATTAAATATACCCATTGAAATGTCAGCATTTAATCTTTAAATCGCCCTTAACCTTAAAGTAGATGTGTATTGATTTTCAAGAAAATGTTACTTCTCCTTCATTGAAATAAAATATTAAGGACTATGAAGAAGAAATCTTCAGTTTACACACTCATTTTCACACACATTTTCCATTTTTATTGCATAGAACCATTGAAGTTTTAAGTGTGGCTTTCAAACTTGACTAATGAGTATGTGTTTTTCATCTCAGCTTTTGGACAATATATCTACTCAAAACAGTTTTGATAAATTTACTGTTGTGATAATTGGGAAAAAGTGACACAGCATAGTAAAATGATCAAATAAACTACTTGGAACCTGAAAGTGCTTCTTTGGGCTTTGACATGAAAAAAAAATTCAGGATTAGAGTAACACCTAAAATGGATATATAGATATTACTTCCCTCCCACCACCTCGAATATTTTACATAAAGAGATCTTCCACTGATTTTCCTAATAAATAAAATGCCTTCATAGTCATAGAAAACATTCTGAAGGTCTAAGTCAAATGAATTGGATGATTTTGTATAAACATTGTGGGTAAAATCCTGACAGAAAAAAACAAAATATTTCTGTGTACTAAATAAAACCTACTTAAATCTACTGAAGTTAGATTTACTTAGTATCTACTGAAATAGTGCTATTGCTACTATTGCTAATGCTATTATGGTATTACTTAAAGTAATACTATTTTGGTGCTACGTACACAGATTTCCATTATCACAGAAAATTGAATGTGATATATTAAAGATGCAAGATTTCATGCACAACACATTCTAGCTGTTGGCAGGAAAGCATATTGCTATTTCTCTCAAATACTAAGCATCATTAAATTCTACTGATCTTCAGAGATGTAAGTGCTGTAAATGATATTTTTATATTTTTTATGATATTTGAAAGTGCAATTCTTTTCTGCGTATAAACTGTATAAATTTTTGTATGTGTTCCTCTAATAATTCAGTCAGAGATTCATCCTTTAGGTGATCTTTTTTCCAAGACCAAAATTCTGCTTTCTTTTTGTGCTTTGTATCCTTCTATATAAGATTTTGACTCACAATATTCTTAGGGATGACAGACAATATCGTATTTCATAATTACTACAGAACTGATTGAGGATCTTTTGAAAAAGTGGAGAGACTAATTTGTTCTTCTTCAGTTTTTCTAAGCAGGAGTTTTTGGTGGAAGCTTTGCTTTTGGAGAATGTGTTTGTGGGGGCTTTTTTGTGGTTTGGGATTTTTTTTTTGTCTTTTTTTGTCTATTGGTTTGGGGATTTTCTGAGTTTTGTGTGTATGTTTTGGTTTTTTTGGTTTTTTTCCTTTGGGATTTGAGTGGGGGTTTCTTTGGCAGGGTGGTGTCATTTTGTTGGGGGTTTTTTATGTAATTCTTGTATGTAGACTGAATATGTGCTAAGGAATCTGGTTAGCCTTTGGTAGTGCCAGATATTTGTGGTCCCTTTAGGTAGCACTTGCCATTAGGATTAATAACATTTTATTCCTGTGGGACTTTACAGAAATAATACCTGGCCCTGTTAGTAAATGGACAGCTACAGAACATTAGGATTTCTCTTTCCTAAAATTTTATTTTAGACAGGCAGTCATAGGCTAATGAAAGGAGAATAGCAGAGGTACATGTTGAAAGGAGTAATGGATGATAATTTATTTGAAGAGAAGTCATTCTGAGGAGGATATTCTGGTGGAAAACAGTAAGAAATAGACAAAGGATGATAGCTGAATTGAATGTGCTAAAGAAAAGACAGCTAAGAAAAATGAAAATGGGGCAGAAAATTTATGGAAAGACAAATCTTATTCAAAAAATGAGATTATAATGCTTATAATTTACATCCCCAAATTTGGTTTCTACATACCTGCATCTACTAGTCTGACTTCTTTATTGTCTTTGCTCTCCTGGAACAAGCATAGGACCAAGGACAATGTTGTTTAATGTCTTTACCTAGGGAGAGCTTGAGAGCTTTAGTAGCTTGCTTCAAGAGAATGTCAGTGGGAGGAGAGTCTGCAGCCAGTGCAGCCTTGGGTTTGGTTGCTTGTGCTCTGAACAATTTCAGCTAGTCCTTTTCTGCAGTCTTTTCTCTGTGTGCAGTGTCTTGTTTGTAGACCTACCAATCATTATCATGCCTGAATAGCATAGGAATGTAATGGAATAACATAACATGGAAAGGTGAGTTAGCTACTGTATGTTTGCAAACCAAAAAATACCCAAAGTGTATTTCTTTTTGATACAGATGGCTTACCAATTTTTTCAGTGTTATATTAAATCTTTGCTATTTAGATTTTTCTAAAACATGGCTTCCACTAAAACTCAGTGCTTCTTGCATATAACAATACTTGACAAAGGAAGAAAGAACAAGATACCAGTCTGTAAACACATTACCCAAAACAAACAAACAAACACCCCAAAAACCAAACCAAACAAACAAAAACACACAAAAAACCCCAAAACCAAACCAAAACAAACCAAAACAAAACAAAAAACCACAAACAAAAAAAACCAAACAAAACAAACAAACAAACAAAAACAACAACAAAAAAAAAAAAAAAAAAAAAAAAAAAAAAAAAAAAAAAAACCACAAGAGGTGAAGAAAGATGAATCACACAGAATTTGCTGAGTTGGAAGGGACCCACAAGGATCACGGAATTTGAATCCTGGCCCTGAACAGTGTCACCCCAAAAGTTATACCATGTGGCCAAGTATGTCACCAAACACCTCTTGAATTCTGTCAGGCTGGTGCTGTGACTACTTCCCTGGGGAGCTTGTTCCAGTGCCCAACCATCCTCTGGGTGAAGAATCTTTTTCTAATGTCCAACCTAAACCTTCCTTGACACAACATCAGTCCATTCCCTTGGGTCCTGTCATTGATCACCAGAGAGAAGAGATCAATGTCTGCCCCTCTGCTTGCCCTCCCAAGGAAGCTGTAAGTGAATGAAGTCTCCCCTCTGTCTCCTCTTTTCCAGGCTGCACAGGCCAAGTGACCTCAGCTGTTCCTCATATGCCTTCCCGTCAAGGCCTTTCACCATCCTCATTGCCCTCCTTTGGACACTCTTCTATAGTTTAATGTCTTCCTTTTATTGTGGCACCCCAAACTGCCCCCAGCCCTGGAGGTGAGGCCACCCCAGCTCAGAGCAGAGGGGACAATCCCCCCCCTTGCCCGGCTGGCCATGCTGAGCCTGATGCCCCCAGGACCTTGGCTGCCAGGGTAGTACTGACTCATGTTCAACTTTCTGTTGATCAGAATCCCCAGGTCCCTTTCTGCAGTGCTGGTCTTTAGCAACTCATTTCCCTGTACATCCAGGATTGCCCCATCCCAAGTGCACAGCCCAGCACTTCCCTTGTTGTACTTTTTATGGTTGGTGATTGCCCAGCTCTCTAATTTATTGAGGGTTCTCTGCAGAGCCTCCCTCCCTGCCTTTGAGGGAGTCAACACCTCCTCCCAGTTTTGCATTGCCTGTGAACTTAGTATCCCTTCCAGTCCTGCATCTAAGTCATGAAGATGAAGAACACAGGGCTGGGGATGGAGTTCTGTGGAACCCCACTGGTTCCACCAGTGACTGGTCACCGGTCCGATGTCACCTCATTCACTGTAACACTTTGTGCCCGACCTGTGGGCCAGTTGCTCACCCATAGCATGATGTGTTTATTGAGAAAGGGAAAGATACAAGTTTTTCTTATAACAGTAAGAGATGAACTTTTTTTTTCACTTATGAATGATTTAATAAATATAAGTCTTTCTCATGCTGTAATTCTTCTTCTCTGTTTCAAGGATTCTCTTTATTTCCTTGTAGAGTTACAAGTAATTAATTTTTTATAAGAAATAAATCAAGTACACATTTAAAGAACCTGAAAGCTTTGCTCCTCTTTGCATCCATTTACTCAGAAAAATATATAATAATTAATAATTTATAGGAGGCTTCTAAGAGTGTCCTGTAGAAAAATAGTTTTGGAAAGATAATGTAAGAATACAACAATCCGTCTCCCACCATGTTTTTTTAAAGTCCTGCCAATTTTGCATTCATTTGATCTTTGATGTAATCTAGGTTTGTTTAATGATTTCACTCTGGGAGCACAATACTACAATGAACCAGAGGGCATTGGTGATGCTTTGTTTTCTGTGGAAGTCAGTCAAATATAGAAATAATCTGACCATAAGTATTTGTGAGGGATTAGGTAGCAAATAAAATGGGAATTGAAACAAACATTTTCACCAGAGAAAATAAGTAGAGCAAGAACAAAATGCTTTTCTAAGCTTATAGACCTCTAATAGTGGATATGAAATAGACATCCAAATGTCATTATTGTTAAGTGTGTATATTACTATTCTCTAGTGTTAGCTAAGACTTGAACAAGAAATGCTGCTGATAATGACCTGTGTACATAGTAGAAATAATTTTCTAGCATTGAGCACAACAGATTAACCAACAATCTCTGAAAATCATCTATTTCTTGCAGTAAAATTTATTTCCAGGTTTGAAATGCATGAACGAATTTTTTTTGACAAATTTGTATTCCCGTCTTCGTAAGTGAGACAAATTGTGTTAATATAAGAGTAAATCTAAAGTGAAGGTAAAAAACCCAATAACTGTAAAGGAATAGCCCAAATCCCC
The DNA here is from genome assembly GCA_027886175.1 of Phylloscopus collybita. Taxonomy (NCBI): domain Eukaryota; kingdom Metazoa; phylum Chordata; class Aves; order Passeriformes; family Phylloscopidae; genus Phylloscopus; species Phylloscopus collybita. The sequence goes on along the minus strand of JAJNNQ010000006.1, from coordinate 40,444,999 downwards.
TTTCAGGGTAATGGGTCTGCAGAGGGAGATGTCTTGAAAGAGACACTGAAGAGTTCTTTATAACAAACATCCAGTCAATCTTTGTGCAGGCATATTTAGGTTTTTGCTTCTTAGCTATTTGGATGATACAAACAACTTCAGTTTTCCTCAAGATTTGTTCTTTGCTGGCATTTGTTTTTTTCTTCTTTTTACACACATCATGTGGACACTCAGAAATTCCTTCATACATAGATGATAAGAAAAGAATATCTTTTTTTAGCACTGATTATATAGCATGCTACTCTACCACTTGTTTTCTTGTGTATCAGACAGGAATGTGAAAGGGTACATCATTCAAAATGTAGGGAGATATCTATATATAGATATATATAGATATATATAACAACTACCAATCCTTCAGCTGTACTGTCCAGTGCAGGAGTTTGTGAGAGCTCTGAAGATCATGTATAAACCTCATTAGATAAATTCTACATTTATAACTGCAGATGCTCATACAGCACTCGTGTGTATGAGCACTACACTCTACCATCCACTTCAGAAATTTTGAGTATCTAGTAGTAATACCTTGCTGTTAACTGCAGCACAGAAGAACTAAAACAAAGGCTAATAACTCTTATCCCATCTAAAAAAAAAAAAAATAAAAATAGGCAGAGCTGTCATTAGGCAGTCTCCATCGAATGACTGCAAGAAAAGGCTAGATGGTAAGATTCCCTAAGGTTCTTAACCTTAGTGAAGTTAGATGAGGAGGAATCCTATTCTTAAAATCTTCCCTGAAGTCTCTAAGTTTGGTTAAGCTCTTATAATACATTAATACCTTCGTTTGAGCTTAGGTAGACACATCATTTTCATCACTGAGCATTTTGAGGCCCACTGTAGAGAATGGAATTCAGCTCTATGCCCTCATGGTTTGCTACTCTGTGTCTGTTCAGACAGTATGCAGAGAAAAGTCATAAGCAGAAGATGGTAAAAATCTGAAAAAATACAACAATTGAAGACATAAAATTTCCAATCTGATTTTCACTTTCTATGTTAAAAATGCGGGACATAAAACAAAAAAAGTACTCCCCCAAGTGACTGGGAACACATCAAAACTATATACAAAGCTTGAACTGACTCAAATTTTTCAATATTCAAGGCAAGAAATTACTTTTCCAGTCTTTATGGGGCTTTGAGCTGACATTGACATTTTGCTGAATGATGTTTAGCTTTTTTGACTCCTGTATCTTCTGTTGATGGCTGAAGAGACATTTAAAATATTAATGCCATAGAACAGCCTGTTAAAGCTCTAATGTCATCTTTTAAAGGAATATTCCTGTGCTAATAATATGATAACTTTTTATCGATAGATAATCCTATGTAGTCCCCATGCATAGGTCGTATTACTGGTACTTATGGTCCTTATTTTTTTTTATTCACAGTTTTAAATGAAACTCATTTGTTTTAAGGAAGTTTATCTTGAATGAAAATTACTGCATCTGTTATTTTGTTGATTTTATCCCAGTCTTCTTGAGTCAATGGGCATCTTTGTAGGGACTTGCATGGATGTGGGATTTATGCCATTGGAGAGCACCCTTTCAGTGAAGCTTGAGAGAATAGGGCTCACTTCCAAAGATTTGCAGGCTTAGGCTTGATCTTGGATTTATTCATAAAAGGATATAAGGATCCAAAGCTCAGTTTTGTTGTGTTGCAAAGTTATGTCTCGTTGCTTTTTCTGTAATAGAGGGATGATTACAGTTTCTCTCCCATCTTGCTAAACTTAGCCGTCTGAAGTCTAGGGATGCAATTTAAAACTGGTAAGTATTAATATTAATGGCTAACTGCTATTTTTGAAATCCCTATTCAGGTACTGCTTAATCCTTTAAGAAGCAAGATTTCTTTCAGTTCTCAATAAAAGCTATTCTCAGAGAGGGTTTTCTAGATCATTTTATTAATACTCAGAAGCTAGCCTTTCATGGGAGTTACTAGGAGGGAGAGAAAAGAGAGATATGAAAAAACACACATGAAAGGCCACTAAAAGTTGTCCAGTGACAATCCCTATTGCCTCAAAGTCCAGATTATAGTATCTCATCTATTCTTTACTTCTGCATCCTTTTGAGAGCAAAAGCAAATGGAGTGATGATGGTTAAAATTATACATTTTGCAATTTAAGTGATGTTTTAATACTGCTGTGGGCAAGAGGAAGTTCTTCCATGTTCTCCCCTTTGCCCATTACTCAGATCTGGAATATAAATAACTTATCATTGCTTACCACTCATGAGGAGTTGTTTTGCAGGAATTTTTCCCTGGCATTTTGAGGGATCTAATCCTCATCTATAACAGGATCTGTACAAAACCCTTAATGTGTTATTAATAATTTTGCATGATTTATTTGTAGTTATTTCTGTTACCAGAGTTTGCTTTCAAATTGTTGCTTTTATTCTGACCTTCCCATTGACTCCCTTCTGTTTAGGGAGTCATGGCAACATAGAAATATGACAAATATCTTTATGTCAAATGTAAAATACATCTTATGTAAGAGATAATATGTGTATATATATATATATGTATATATAACACATATATTGCTGTATTCTGCATTTGTATATTATGATTGCAGTAATTCTTTAGAATTTTCAAATCAATATGAACAGAACTTTTTATGAACTTTCACGTTTGGGTCATTTTCTCAGGAATAATCCTCATTCTTTAATTTTTTAGACTGTCAAAGTTTACTCTGAAAGGAATGTTGTGCTGTGGTACTTCTCTTGAGGTCTGATAGATTTAGTTCCTGCCAGAACTGCTGCTTTTTAACCCTCCTTTCGTCTGATAAACAGGCTGCCATTTGGGGGAGATGTTCTTCCTGTAACATACATGTGATTGCAACTGGCAAAGACAGTTTCACTTCATTTAACTTTAGACTAATCAGGGAAATAAATAATAGAAAAAAATCTTGTCTAGAGAAAAGTGCATCTCACTCTGGCATTTTCAGATAAACCTGTTTTCCTCACAGATGGCAAACATTAAATTTGTGGCTACTGGATTTTGCATTTGGGAAACAGGACATGCAGTCTGATTTTGCAAACAATATGAGGAGGAGTCATTGATTTCAGAAGACCTAATTATAGGTGCAAAGCTCTCCTTTTTCATAAGAATTTGTAGGACTGGAATTAAAGCAGGTTTTCTGACTTAAAAACAAACAAACAAACAAAAACAAGTTATTGTAGTTCCTTTTACGCTAAAAAGGTGAAGGTAATCCCTGATTTCACCATTTTACTTTGTTTCACAGAGGAGGCCTATTAAGTCAAAAATGAATCTGTTATTTGTTTTGTGCTTTGTTTTAATTTAATTGATTTGCGTTCTTGTGACAATGTCCTTTTCACAAATATTTTGAGACATTTATAAGTAGACAAAATAAAGAAAGTTCTGCTACTGCTCAGCTTAAAGGTTTTGATAGATTAATCTGTGCTGTTGTCTTGAAATTAATTAACCAGCAACTGAAAATGGTGGCTAAAAAAATAATTTTTTTTCTCTGTTCTTCATTCCATGAAATGGCTATACATGCCTTGGTTCTTTCAAAGAGTTGAAATCTAGTTTAACATATAGATTTGAACCATATTTGTTTCAGTGCATTACATTTGTGATGTAGCTGTCTTTATAATTGTGCCTTGTGTAAATTAAATTATTTTTATGTTTTAAGTTCTATTTCTCAAAAAATTTACTAGCAAAGGGCAAATTTCTCTGTAAAATATTTTTGTTTGCCTCAGTGGCAGGAGGAACACATAAATATGAACATGCATAGCATATCAATAATATATTCATTAATTCTGGTGTATTCATGGCTCAGTAGTAACATTGAATGTGTTACAGTGTTTCTATTAACAAAATTTACTGATTTAAAAGGAATATGGCTTCTATCCCCCTCCCACAGTCACTCTGAAATGTGTTAGAAGCCTAGTCTATGGATTTTTATTTCTCAGAACACGATTCATGTTTTATAACAATTGAGTCATCATTAGAAGAAAGTAATCCTCAGCTGCACTTGTGGTAACTCAGAGTCTGTGTAAAAGACACCAGGAAAACTGGGTTAGCTGTAGTATGCATCCAGAGGAAATCGTAGGCAAAGCTAATATCCACTTTCTTATGAAACCTAGAATTTTCCTCCTAGATGGAATTACTGGGTTTTTTTGTTGCTGTAGTGAAAAGGCAACATCTCTCAGAGATTTTGAGAGAAACACAATTTCTTATAGAACTGTTGATTTAATGACATAATGTAAGGCAGCTGAACTGCCATCCTAAAAAAGGAGAAGATGAATGGATAAACTATTCCGTTTTGAAGTTGCCATATGAAAATCACTGTTTTATTATAGACCAAGAACAGTACCCATTCACAGCACTGTGATCCTCTGCCTCTGTAAGTTTCTGGACGTGAAACTGAATACATTCCAGTGGCTGGCCTCTTGTATGATCAATAGTAGAAGGGAAAAAAAATTGGTGAGAAAAAATATAGCTTAAAAATGAAATAGTTGCATATTAAAGAAAAATTGAATAAAATTAAGAATTATTTCTTGTAAGAAGAGAAGCTACCATCTATGTATGAAATTGAAATACTTAATGAAAGGGTCAGATCTGATGAGGGATTTCTTATGCTGTAACTTTGCTTAGTGCTGCCAATCTAATTGTCACTCTAAGGATATTCCCCTGTAACTGATGCTGGTGAGTTCATAGTTACCTATACCATTCAGTAGTTGTACGTAGAGGTTTATATGTAATTTTTAGTGGGTCTGCAGTAATTTAAAATCAATCCTTTCTTGGTCCTAGACTAGAGTATAAACTTCATTTCCCTTCTTTATTGGCAGATTGAAAGATAATTGTGTGTTGAAAATGTGATAGTACAGTCATATCATCTTCAAATTTGCCTTTCAATAGGCAGAGGTGTGTTTTTGAAATAAAATAATTCCTCACATAAATTTTATTCTACTACATCTGTTCTTAGAAGGGTTGTATCAACATCATGCACTCATCTGATTTGTAGGTTACTGCCCATTGCTTCTCTCACATTCACACACATTCCAAAGCTTTGTCTTCCATTCCATGCTCCTGTATAAATCTGTGCTTTGCTCTTGATAAAGAATTTTTGTATGAAGGAAAAAGAGCAGAATACTAAGTGTATTTGTAGCTTGCTGCCTGTGTGTTTTATTCCCTTTAGCTCAGTCATCTGTAAGATTTATCATCTGTGATTTTCTATTTACTTTCATTGATGAAAACATTTGCTTTACAACATGCTGAATTAGAACTGGAAGCCATATTCTTCTTTATTCTATTATTAATTCTAAAAGTGGTTTTCTCTGTTTCTTGGGTTTTCAGCTTCTCTACTCCAGTTTCTTCATTTGCCAAATAAGGATAATTGTATTTTCTTTCTTTCAGAGGCAGGGCACCAATAAAGTACGATGGCATGAAACAAAAATAAAACCAAATAAATGAAAAATAAACATACAAACACAAAAACAAACAAAACATTGGTAAGAGATAAGAGGTGAAGAGAAGGTGGGGGAAGATAAAAATAATCCTATCACAGGAATTGCTCTGTAGACCTACAGTCAGCAGAGGCTAGTTTGACTAGAGAACATTTATACACAGCTGTATATCTCTGCCACACCTTTTCCATCAGTTTCTTTTCCAGAAGAGCAAAGCAGTCAGGATTCATGCACTTGTACTTATTGAAACCATTATTATCTGAGCAATAACAGAAGAAACACTGATATAGACTTCTGGTAATTTAAGATAAAATCCCTTGATAATAATTTGTAAAAAAAAAATCTTTTTTTTAAACCAAATTTCACACAATCTATTTTGCTTGATATGAAATGAGTCTTAGGTCCTAAAATTTGGTGTAAACAGGATTTTTTTTACATCCAAATAATGAAGTTAGAGAGTTGTGAGCCTGGAACTACAAGGCAAGTTGACATTTTCAGATTTCTATCCCTCTCTGTAGCTCAAAAACTCTGTTAAATGGAATGGATATTATCTAAACTTTAAGAGCCTAGAATCAATAATAATGGAAACTAACAAGGAAATAAAACTTCTCAAATCATCCTATGAAAATGAAGAGCCTTGTATCCATCTATCCTCTCATTTTAATGAAGATGGTGTATATTGAGATTTATACTTTTTAGGGGGTGTTTTGAATATGTGTGCGGGTTTGTGTGTTTGTGTATGTGTATGTTAAATATTTACGAATAAGCAAACATTAAAAATATGCTGAACTTCTGTCCAGGATGTATTTTCCTGATTTCTAGTCTTCATTTTCAGACACTATGCTTGGTATCAAACTACACAGAAAATGTATCTGCACTGAAGTTGTGTCCTTAAAGCTCTTTCTCAGGAGGATATTGATGCCATTAAAAATCTTGGATAAAAATAGAGGAAAAAAATTTAGAAGCTGTGAATGGGCTGAATGACCCACTTAGAAACATATTTGGTGACCTGCCATGAAATAGTTAGGGAATGAAAAAGGCACCATAAAAAATTCTGCATCCTGTTGGGAGCCCTGAAATCTTCAGTAAGAATATTGGTACAAAGACTTGTTGTGGCAAACAGACAAATGGTGCTTGTGAGTCATTGCTTTGATTCCAAAGTAGCACGCAAGTAAAATTGTGTCTGTTCATAATGCAACAAATTCAGCAAATGGTGGCAAACAACTCACCAGATTACATAAAAGAACACGTTACCCAAGCTGTGTTAAAAGTTTCATTAATTGTTAGGTAAAATACCAATTGCCACTACCTGTTTTACTTCTATTCATGTATTCTGTATATATTTGCATGGAAAAACAAAAACAAAAACAAAAACAAAAACAAAAAAAAAAAAAACAAAAAAAAAACAAAAAAAAACAAAAAAAACAAACCTCTTTATATTACAAAGTGTGGGATCTAAAATGATCTTTCTAAAAATAGCCTGGAAAAAAAAAAAACTATAGCAAGCAGTGCTGGAAATCCTTTCTGGAGAGTTTAATTTAGGTGTTTGTAGAGATGTTGGGATATTTATTTGGTTAGCACTGTCTATTAGTTACTTGTGTGTGATTAGATGTTCAACTCAAACGTTATTTCTGTGGTCCTTGAGGATGCCTGACTTCATATTTAGGGTTTGTTCTACAAAAATAAAGTGTCTATTAGTAAGGCAGTCAGTAGAGAAAGATAGGCAGCTCTGGAGACCATAAGAAACACTGACTTTACCTTAGTCAAATTTTTCCTAATTAAGACAAAGCAACCATCTAACAGGAGGCAGATACTGCTGGGAGCCTTCCCCTTAGGAACTGGTAAGGCTTGCATTCAGGAGCAGGCAGTGTGAAGAAACAGCTATTTCTCATCTCACCTTAATAGTATTCATACAAGATGTAGAAACCTATTTTACAAAGTTACTCAGCCCCAAAAGAGATATTCAGATATATTCCAATTGAGCACAAAATTTATCCTTCTGGTGAATTGAGGTGACTTCAGACAGGCTAGAAAAATCATGGGACCATAAGACAAAGAGGAAAAAGAGAGCTGTGTGCATGAATAATTTAAAACTTGCAGAGAAGGGAAAATAATTGGAACTGAGCAAATAATTTTGTTTTATCTTATTTAGGTTTCGTTTGCATTATTCTTTAAATTCCCATGAGAAAAAAAGACAACAAAGCAAAACTGTGTGACAGCCCAGAAAGTAGATTCTGCAACCTCCTCCCATATAGCAGTTTGTTTTTCTTACATTTTCTTTTCTAGCAATAAATATCACTTAGTGGGTTGAAATGTTTGACAAAAGATAGATTTGTATTTTTCACTTTGTACTTAATGAACATTAAACACAGACACACAAATACACACATGTGTGCTTGTGTTTATATGTGTATAAAAATTCTGCTGGAGACCAATGTGTAAATGATCATAGGGCAAAAAAAATAGTTGAAATTAATAAGAAAGGCTGTAATTACAATTTCTGCGTAATAACCATAAGTTACAAAGTTCTGCAAGCATATGCAAAATAATATATTAATCTATTAATTTTTACTTTATGATGGCCATTTTAAATAAGAAAAAATTTGGAGAAACAGTATTTCTTTAAAATTATACATTTTAAATAGGAAAATGCAACTTTAGATAATCATATGAGTTGCAAAGATGCAGGATGCTTTGCATCATATTTACATTCAAATAAAACCAGACCAGTAAGTAAAGCTACAAATGTTGATTACCATGGTTCATTGTCTTCTTTGTGCCAACAATCTAGTGAATGGGCACAATAATCCGTTTAAGAAACAGCTGGTGAAATGCTTTGAATGTAAAAGAAAGACTATAAAATCCTGCTGGAGTTGTAGATATCTTCAGTAAGAATGTTTTTATTGTCACAAGCAATGGTAACAAAAAAGGGCAAAGAAGGTTAAAGAAAATACTAGAATAAAGAACTATTTTCATCTGTGATTGCTTTGTTTGCTCATGTGTATTAGTTATATAAAGTAGCCTTCTGATCTGTATCTAGGCAACACAAAATTGCTCCATTTTAATAGTGAAGTATGAACGTAAATAATCATTTTAACAGGCACATACTGCAGAAGAAATAAATTACTGGTTTACCCTTCTGTGAAAGGTAAGGAGAAGTAAAAATTGCGTTTTTTGAATAAAGGGTCAACTAGACTTACTAAAAACTTTCAACAAAGTACAAGCTTAAATATGAAAAAGTCCTTTGATTTTGTCTCTAAAGATGTAACTTGAAGAAACTTGTACACAGTTGCCCTCACTTTTGCTTTCCTTCATTGGGAGGAATAATTTCATTCCTATCAATGCTTTACCTAGACGTATGAGAAACAGTGACTTCCAGGGATCCAAATATGAAAATTAATTCCTAGTGCTTTTTTCCCCTCAGTTCATTTAATAGTTCTCAGCATTGTATTGCATTTCTTGTCAGTATTCTTTAGAAGCAGGATAGAATAAAACGGAAACAAAACAAACAAACAAACCAAACCAAACCAACCAACCAAACAAACAAACAAACAAAAAAAAGTTGTGTCTGGTCTGGTCATTCCTAGATATTCATCCTTCTGCTGAACATTAATCTCGGGACAGACAACATGCAGCAGAAGTGCTTTTAATGTGGATAATGGGGTCTTTTTTTAACTCTCAGAGGACTGAGAGTCTTAATTTTAGGATTATGTTTTTGAATACATGATAATGGAGAGAAATATGAAGTATGAAGATATAGAAACCAACCTAAAGAGCTTAGCCAAAACTGCAGAATGTGAATTCCTGGCCCTCAGAACTAATTTCTAAAGAAATGATTATTTCCATTACACTCACTTGTTGAAAATAACAAATAGAAAATTATCGGGTTTCTAATACTATTTTGAAACATTCAAAACATGAATATTTAGCAGTGTATAACTTTCTTCTTTCTCCACAAATAACATCTGTTTCATAACCAGAAGAATTCAATATGAAAACAACAAAGTCCATATTCTCAGCATTTGCATTTCATAAAATAAGATACATGTGTGCAAATGCAGAAGCAATTTGGGCTTTTCTGTATATTTAATACATCTTTTAGAACTGTCTCTCTTAGTCTTTTGCTATGTTAAAGAATTTTAAAACATCCAAATAGTTCTAGGAAATAAATATTTTTGGCTTTATAAACAAATTAAGTCAAAGCTTTTCAGGCTTCTCAGATACATCTGCTATGAAGAATCATTTCTGAAGATTGGTCTTTTTCTCACTGGAGCAAACAAAGTAAAGTCTGGATACAGTCATATTACCAGTTTATAAAATTCATTCATATTTTCTTCTGCTGCAGATTGATTTCTTCCTTCAATATTTATGCCTTCTACTGCTGGTTGATAATTATCATATTCTTACAACTATTTTGCTAGAATTTGAGCCCTGAAACCTCTTAGCTTTGCCTGTTCTATAGAGGATCTCTGTTGCTTTCAGACACTTTGAGGATCATTTGTAGTAGAAATTACCAAAGACATACAATTTTTAGTAGTGAAATATTGAGTGCAGGTGACTCAAGAGTGTTTGCTGCTCTAATGCATGTCAGCTAATGCTGGACTGATTCTGCAGAAATAAGAATGTTGAAGATTTTGATAACATGTTTAATTTTCATCTAAGAGGGGGTAGTACAAATTAGCAAAGCACACGAACTGCTGTCACAACCTTGCTCAGCCCTGACAGACAGCAGCTGTTTGTCCAGCCATCCCTCTGACCTGCCCTGCTTCCAAGTGGGATCTCTGTAATTTCCATCTTTCTTGTACTTTCTTTAGAGAGTGGTAACTGATCACCTTCTCCCCTTGCTGGATTGGAAGATGACTCCTGTCTGACACCCATCTGTGGGTGCCTCCCTTGCACCCCTGGTGGCACTTACCAGTGGAGATGAGGTGGTGCCTGTCATGCCCTTAATGATTATTCCTATTAAACTTGTCTTGTGAAGAGGGATTACTTAGTGGCCAATCAGAGCAAGATTGTGACTCAATGTTTTAATTTGGCTTCTAGAAAAGGAGTTGGTTTCGTGGGGTTTTTTTTTGTTTGTTTTGGTTTTTGTGGGGTTTTTTGTTTGTTTGTTTGGGGTTTTTTTGTTTGTTTGGGGTTTTTTTTGGGTTTGTTTTTTTTTCCTTTCTCTCCTGCCACTATCTATAATAGAAGATTTTCTGAAGACTAATTTTCCTTTACAAAAGTTTGTAAGTTTGCCCCTGTGAGTAGGGTCCTCCTACAATTCATATTTCTCTCTGAGAGGCCAAATTATTGATAATGCTGTGAATATTTTCTAGCAACTGATTAAGGACTGAGTTACTTTGCTTGTGAAATGTGTTGTTTTGAGTACACCAGTGGGCATCGGGGAGATGAGCTGGAGGGTATCCTTGAAAATCATATCTGACACTTGGGAATTGTCACTTCATCATTTCCAGTGATCTCTCAGAAATCACCAAAACTGAATCCACCCTGGACAAAAAATTAAGAGCTAGAGCATAACGTGGAGATCCTTAGAAATCCCAAAAACTGTTAAAGACAATTCTAGCTTAGTCTCTCTATTCAAGTATTCTTTATTCAAGTTTTCTCACATGATCTGCAAATCACTACATGGAAATGTGAACATAAACAGTGTAATAACTGAAACCATCACTATTAGCTAGACAAAGTAAGTGTAACCTGAGGCTCATAAAAAACTCCCAAACAAATAAAAAGGAGAATAATAATTCATTACCGTTAACCTTTATAATGAGTTAGTGCTATAAAAAATAAATTGTTAATCAGAGAAGCACAGAAGAAAGAACCAAAACCCAAACCCAAGAATAAATATATTAGTGAAGAAAATCCCACATTACCTGGAACATTAAATTAAACAAATCTAATCAACATTTCCTTTTCTAAATTATGAATGTAATAATTGAAATTCTAATTCCTCCCTAAGGCCTGTTAGTAATTCTATTAGGAAGCTGTTTTATACCACTTAAAGAAGTTTGTGTGCCCATGAAATTGTAGCTATTGTACCACAAACTCAGCTACCAACAAGTGACTCATTAAAATGTCCAAAAATTTAAATGTTGGTTCTTTCATCTTATTTTAAAAGATAAGTTTTAACTCCCTTGTTATTACAACTTTTAAAATCAAATTACATCCCCAATGACATAAATAAACACATACAAAGAGAAAAATACTGCCATATAATAAAAAATGAACAATGAGTAGGACAATCTCATATCAGGACCACATTTCAGAGAATAGTGGTAATTTTCACCTGCTAATTTATTTTAATGGTTATATTGTTATTTATGTTTTGTTTGGTTTTTTTTTATGTTTGCGATTTATGCATATATTTAGTATTACTGAGAATAAGCCTAACTAAATGCCTTGCAAAATCATCAGTTGACAAAGAACTGCAAAGTCAAATCTTTTAAATCATCAGATTTTGGCCCAAACTTGTAGAAAATAGAAATAATATTTCACCTGTTATGATAATGTTATAGGACAAGACTGATCATGACCTTTCATTGATTGGAGCAAAAAATATTTTCTTCAATATTTTTTCCAAGTTGAAGGAATGTCTCAGATTACAAAGAAAAAAATGTCTAATTTATGACTCCACTTCATCAAAGTCTTCTGACAAACATCATAGTTATAGATGTTTTGCTTGGTGTTTCTCTAGAGTTGCTTTAACTAAGAATAGTCAAAGTATACTTTAAAATATTCTGATCTCTGTTTAAATGGTTGGATCACTGAGGCCAACCAACAAGGGTTGGATCAGAGGTTTTATATAAAAGGGGGGTTATATATAGCTAAGAAGAGGAAGCCAAACAACCCAGTGAGGTAATTCATTATGTCTTGCAACAGAAAATGGTGCATAAGAGGGTGAGAATTGTCCATGGAACAGAAAAAGTGAGACCCCTGCTGATGGTCACTTGTTAGGCACCACACTTTTCCCTGTGGTCAGTCCTTGCAGAAATCTGCTATCTGAAATCACATTTCCTTTTCTAACTGGTTCATGATGTCTGGCAACCTAGTAGGCACGTATTTTTTCTAATTGTTGCATTTTTGCGTTTTCCTACTTTTTTCACCCCACCTGGAGTGAGAAACAGTCCCCCAGCTTGGGAATTGGAAGGGAGGGAGGGAGAGAGAGGAAAAGGCACAAAGTAGTGGAGGAACATTCACAGTTGAAATTTTTAGGCTTTCAGCCAGCTATCAAATTGATTTGATATGCATTAGGCCCATGGGGCCAAAATATGGAGATAAAGAATGGACTTTTCCTGCAGTGATGTAATAATGGGTATTACTGTGTGCAAAATGTCAAAGGAAAGTTGTGTAATTTATTTTTTTTAAATAATTTTAAAATAATGAGAAAGTAGGTCATTTTTTTTTTTAAAAAAAAATGAATATGGCTACAAGATTGCAGTTATCTTGTGGTGATTTTATTTATCTCTAAGGGTGAAGTCATAGTTCTCAGATAATTTACGATCTTTAAAGTAATGTTGTTTGAGGAGTTTTCTCCATTACCTTTATTTCTTCCTAAATCTGTGTATGTTAAATTTAAGTTCTGTGGTTGAGAAAATATGATTTTGATCCAGACCATGTTCACACTAGTATTTTAATTCAGATTAAGTGTGTATTTACACAGAAAACATCAGTATTATCACCACTCCTTGCACATTGTTTCACATTGCAGTTTTTTACAGCTTAGGCTCGTTCAGGTGAGCCTCAGCTGGAAGATGTCCTGGAAAATTCCCAGAAATTTCCACTTGTAATCTTTTTCTCCTTGACTATTTCTATCTGGTAGTTTAAAACTAATGAATTTTTCTTAAATGCTTTCCTTCATAGAGTCAGAGAAAAATGAAAACAGTTATTTCAGGAACTTCAGTTTAAAGAAGCATTTTTTTCTCTTCACCGAAGTAATATAGTAAAAAGCCAAAAAACTCTAAGTGTTGTGTAGTTCTGGAAGAACAATTATTATATTTGGCTGAATTTCTTCAAATGGCTTTAAAGAAGTATTTTGATCTGGTACTTAGAGCATTAAAGAAAATATGTCCTCATCAAGAAAAGACAGATTTATGAATTTATGAGTTTCTGGGCTGACTCTTTGCCATGGTGATTAGTTTTCAAATTAAGGAAATTTATTCTTGCAATTAATGAGAATCAGCAGACAACTGTGGAAGCAAACAAAAAATCTTCATCTATTGAACATTAGATATTCAGTGACTGCAATTTTATCCAGTTCACCTTTTAGTACATTTGGTAAGAATTCAAAATTATTGAATTCAAACAGGTTTAGTTTGATGCTCCTAGTAGAACTAAAGCAGGTTTAGGCTCTGGATATTAATTACCATCCTGCTTTAAGGGTTACAACATTCTCTTTATCCAATGGATGTCGTATTCAATGTATTGAATATTATTGAATGTATTGAATAAAGCCTTAATTATAGAATGTTATAGAATATTGCAGTGAGCTGCAGCAACAAAGCCAGCAAGTGAGTTATTCTTTCTTTGACAGGCTTAAAGAGATAATAAAGACATGTAAAAATAGAGAAAACAATATCTGTTAAAAATAAATTACTACAATTACAGATTAAGAGTTTGTTTACTTTTTCTCCATTTGTATAAAAGATAAAAAAAAAGGTTCCTGCCATTCTTACAACTGTGCTTCTCATTGGTACCAGAGACTTTTTTAATTAAAAAGCTAAATCAAATGATTTTTAGCAATATGGATATGATTTGTATTCTGCTTCCTTTATATTGTGAATACCTTCCACCATGTGAATTTTCATTCTTCCTATAAACAAAAAAAATTATTACAGCTAGTGCAAAGTGATCTGTTCCCTTTGCCAAAGCCTGGGAAATGTAGTGGAACGTCATTTTTCCCCCAGGGACTTCAGACTCACCTTCCAGTCAGGACTATGGAGGTCTTGTTGCAGCAGGCTCAGGTGGTTTGTGATAACAGGCTCATTTCAAACTGCACCATACCATAGATCTCCTGAGTCCTGGGTCCCCCTTCTAGCAAATTTTTCTGAACTGATAATTAGCTGGAAGGACCTGCCAAGCGATGTCCTTGTTTTGTCTTTGACAGCTGTCACTGGTGCCTAAATCAGTAATGTCCATCTGAAAACTTCCATATACCGTAAGGTATTTCTAATAGACTTCTGACTTTGCAATTGTCTAACAGGAAAAGGTCTGAGGGAGTTGAGAGGACTGTGAGTGCATGGCTCAATGTGGAAGTTTGGACATAGCACAAGGTCTTAACTGTGAATGATACGCAGCAGGGATAACTGCAGTGTTTCGCTTTAGCTGGTTTCAAAAAACCAAAATTAATCTCAGTCCTAATCTTATGGTCATTTTGTTCTCAGTTGCAAGACAAGAAGCAAACATGTCATGGTTTTTTTTCTAGAATCTGATAACCACAGTACAGGAACAAAAACAGCGGCACAAGTTTTCCAGCAATATCCAAAGAGAAAGACAAGACCTGATTTGTTCAGATAAAGTCTCCCCACCAAAGGCTATATTGCCATGGATTTACCTGCTATCTTGCTAATAAATATCCTCTGTGAAATGGAAGTGCAATTTTTTCCTAGGTTTTTTCATGTTCCTTTTGCTATTCAAAAGGAGGCTCAGTTCCTTCAGCCTTCTTTTTTCTCTTTCTGAATACATTTTTCCATATTACAAGTACAGAAATTTAAACAGCTATGTAGTTCAGGAAAATTTTAGTAAGAAGTATTTAAATTAATGTGTTAGGGAGCATTGTTCTCAGTCATAGACTGGCTGTCTCACATCTTTGCCCAAAAATGATTTCCTAAGATTTTGTACCCTACTCTCATCCAGTTATAAAATGTTTAAAATCTTTTTTTCTGTATTGTTGCATTGTTACAAAAATATTTCAAAAAGGAAATAGTCATTCTTCATAAATGGGGTCTCTGAAGTAGGAGAAAACAAACTCAAGCTGAACAGAACACAGAATGAATTTCTCTGCTTGTGCTGGAGACATTTAACTAGGACTGTGACCTTTAAAAAGAAGAAAAAAAATAAAAGCATAGAAGATGAAAAGATGGGAAGATGTGTGGTGAATATGTAGATACCCTGTAGCTAACTCTGTATCTGGTGAACTAAAATTATGGGGTTTTGCCTTATAGGTTTTTTAAGTACTGGGGACCAAGCTGCAAAAGGCAATTATGGATTGCTTGATCAAATCCAAGCTTTACGTTGGATTGAAGAAAATATTGGATCTTTTGGAGGAGACCCGAAGAGAGTTACTATTTTTGGATCTGGGGCAGGAGCTTCCTGTGTCAGTCTTCTGACACTCTCCCATTATTCGGAAGGTAACAATCCTCTAGGCAACGCTTTTTTTTTTTTTTTTAATAATGTTAAAATGTAGTGAAAATGCCAAAGGAGATAAGCTGAATTAAAATTACATGAAGTCTCTAATTTTTGTATAATACCTACTAGATAGAATTCTGAATTTGTATTAGTCAACATAAATGTATTTATAAGGAAAACTAAATGCTATTACAGCATAAATCTCATGCAACAAATGCCATGGGCAATATACTTTTTCTAGCTTTATCAACAGATTCCACTGGCTCATCTATCAAAGAATTTGCCCTAATTAAAATGGAAAAGAGCAATGACCTTTCTGATTTTTTGTACACTCTTGGCTGCACTTCCAATGTATATATAGATGATTTCCTTATTTAGTAAAAATATAACTAAGCCTTATTAAAACCTATTTAACTCCCCACTAGTACTGTGCAATCCCACATAGTGTTCCTAAGATTTTGGTAAGTGAGCTGTGGGATTTCTACCCTCAACACCTCACCCTCCAAAAAAACCTAAACCCCAAGAATGTACAGCACCACTACTGTACTATAAATATTCCTGGTGATAAGACCAAATCTACAAAGACTTGATAAAAGACAGCACAAAAGTATCTATTGTATTTATTAATCCATGTTATTTCTATCACATTAAAACAGACAAAAAATTGTAACAGATAAGCAATAGCCAGAAATTATAGCAGGGAGGCTGGAAAACACACCTAATTTCTAAATACGTAGACCTATGATTGACAATTCAGTCTATTGATACAAATAAAGTTTCAGTGAATAACTGCTGAGCAAGCCATGCCAAAATCAAGCACATAGAACCATAAAAAATTTAACTGATCAAATATTTGAAATTTTGTAGTGTGTGCATTCAGTAATCATCTTCATAGATGCATCAACAAAAACCCCACATGTTTTTGTAGCTGTTACTGTCTTTCACATTTTGAGAACTTCACTGTAGAAACCATGTGGAAAAGACACCCAAGTATTTCAGTTTAAATGTAAAATAGGCCATTTTAGTGGTCTTACCAGAAAAACAAGCAAACAAACAAACAACCCAGATGGGACAGATTCACCAGATTCACCAGCAAGCTCCCCTTGCCTTTCAGTGCTTTAAACAAAGGTCTTCACACTGGGTTTTCATTTCTCTTTATATTAGTGTACATAAAACAACCAGAAAGAACCATTGAATATCATCTTACTCTCTTGCAAAACAATTTAAATATATTTTAGTGCAACATACAGGCAGGGTTACACACACACAAAATTTAACATATAGTCAGTGCTAACATATACACACAATAATAATTTAAAAAAATTAAAAGGTAAATAAATAATGTCAGAGTAGAAGATTCAAATGTATGAAATTGCTTTTAATAGAGCAGATTGTTTCAAGTTAGTATGATGCACGGCTTTTCTGAAGGAAATGAGAACGTGTAATTTTCATTTGACCTTTAAACTACTGAAAGGCGCATTTATGAGTGTCATTTACATGGCAAAGAGCATATGATTACTTTTAGCTGCCAGTCCTTCAAAGAAATTTTCACAGGACTACAAATGTGGTAAAGCCAGAGGACTTCCATCAAAGACACAAGGAGACTGCAGTATAGGAATAGTCTTTGTTTTTGAAACAGTAACCTGAAATCGTTGTGCTTTATGTGTGTGAGCATCAAGAACATGAGAGATTTTAATTAGTAGCCTATTCTACAGAGCATAAAAAGGGAGCAGTGAGTAGGATCTATGGCAATTGATTCGAAATTTCATTGTATGCATCCTTTAGGGATTCTATAATCAAAGGTTTGTTTCCTTACTAGAAAATACTTGCCTTTTTTTTAGATATACATATATTATATATCTAATCGGATCTGTATTTAAACAATTTGCACCTGCAGGTTTGTTCCAAAAGGCAATCATACAGAGTGGAACAGCCCTGTCCAGCTGGGCAGTGAACTATCAGCCTGCCAAGTACACTCGGAT
Source organism: Phylloscopus collybita (assembly GCA_027886175.1). Lineage (NCBI taxonomy): Eukaryota > Metazoa > Chordata > Aves > Passeriformes > Phylloscopidae > Phylloscopus > Phylloscopus collybita. The sequence continues at coordinate 40,427,220 of JAJNNQ010000006.1, read as the reverse complement.
ATTGGCAGATAAAGTGGGCTGCGACATGCTGGATACCACTGATTTGGTTGAATGTCTGCGGAATAAGAATTACAAAGAACTCATTCAACAGACTATCACTCCAGCCACGTACCACATTGCCTTTGGGCCTGTCATAGATGGAGACGTGATTCCAGATGACCCTCAGATTCTAATGGAGCAAGGGGAATTCCTTAACTATGATATAATGCTGGGTGTGAATCAAGGGGAAGGTTTAAAATTTGTGGATGGCATTGTAGACAATGAAGATGGTGTTTCTCCCAATGATTTTGACTTTTCTGTCTCCAATTTTGTGGACAATCTATATGGTTATCCAGAAGGGAAGGACACGCTGCGAGAGACCATTAAATTCATGTACACTGACTGGGCAGACAAAGAAAACCCTGAAACAAGACGGAAGACCCTGGTTGCTCTTTTTACAGACCACCAGTGGGTTGCTCCAGCTGTTGCCACGGCTGACCTGCATGCCCAGTATGGATCTCCAACATATTTCTATGCATTTTATCACCATTGCCAAAGTGAAATGAAACCCAGCTGGGCTGATTCAGCTCATGGTGATGAAGTCCCTTATGTGTTTGGGATCCCTATGATTGGTCCCACAGAACTGTTCAACTGCAACTTTTCCAAGAATGATGTCATGCTCAGTGCAGTGGTTATGACATACTGGACTAACTTTGCCAAAACTGGGTAAGTCTGACCCCTAGCATTCATTTTGTTGATAGCATACTTCTGAAATAGTCAGAATCTGATTTTGAAGTAGTACAATAGAAATATTTGTGTTAAGATAGGAGGCAAATGAGGCTTATTCATATTTAATAGATTTTTAATTAATATGTCCCCTCAAACAATTTTCTTTCTGTCGCTCAATGAAAATAATAACACATTGTATTTTTGGTTCAAAAAATAGGACAATTACCAAGACAAAAAGCACGTCTCAGAGAAAAGGTGGTTCACTAAGATACTGAAAAATCAGAGGCAACATGTCTGCTACTTGAGGAAGGAATTGTCAGGCAGATAGCACTTATCTGCTACAAAAGAAAGGAAGTTCTTGTTTTTCAGTGACCTTCACAGGGATGAGGACTCAGGGAGGAATTAGAACACAAAGGCAGACACTGGAAAATTTTTTCCCTCTGAGGGCTATAATGGCAATAATAAGTACTTGACTAGAATGAAGAAGAGACTCGGATATAAATTTTGCTTTGAGAAGGTTAAAAAATTAAATTCTGCTTACGAAACAAAATAAAGACATCAATATTTTGCTGAAATAGAGTTGTAAACATCAAGGAAACAACCCTCAAAACAGCTTAATCTTTAAGCAATATTAATAAATTCTGTTCTGTTCCTATAACATTCTTTTAAAGAATATTGCAGTGTTTTACTTCAGCAGCAAGGGCTTTTTTTGTTAACCTTGAGTCTTCAGTACTGAATTAAAACAAAGATACTTGTGGCACAAAGGGGGCTGTAAATCTTTCCACTGAATGTTTAATGGCAAGATTGGGCTCTGGAAACTGCAGCTTTACTGCACTGCAGTGAACGTTGTGCAGCTATATAAGAAAAACTCAGATGCCTATTGTGAAACATTCAGAGGCTTTAGCAGCCCTTGTAGCCTTCCATGAATCTAAATGACGTTCAAGGGAGAGAGATTTTGCAGTCTTAACAAGAAACTCAAACATAAATTGAGTAAAAACCAATCAAATGCTTCAGGTCAATTTACAAGGAAAAAAAATCTTTTGTTGCACTGCATATTGGACAAACAGGTACAAAAACATGCAGAAACCCTGGAGTTCAGCAATAACAGTGAATGAACTGTGTAGTATTTAGGTGTATTTGGCAACAAGAAGTCATTAGCACTGGGATGAGCAAAATTCATGATGAAATCTTGGTTTATGGACAGACAAAGCTGCATGATAGCTGTACCACATGCTCAGGGATCATGACACCATCAGTTTGTCCTTATTTTGGTAGATGAAATGCCACATATGTATAGAGGACTTCAGGTCCTTACAAAAATACCTCATTGGAATTATTATGGTGATGTAAGATCTTCATGGTCTTACTATTGTTTACAATTACTTTTTGACTATTCTCTGTAGATTAAGAAGTTTTATTTAAGCAATTTTTGAGGCTGACAAGAGCTTCTCACAGCTGCCACCATTACTCATAATTTCAATCACTTTCCAGCTGTTGCTACTTGAAAACTAATTTCAGCAGGCTATACCTAGTTCTCTGATTATAAAGCCATTGCCATACTATACCTAAAGGCAAAACAGGTGCTTTGGGAGAGCCATTATTCATTTCTGGAACTTTCCCATTGCTGATGAGACAGGAAAGGGGTATATATTCTATTATAGACTCACTCCCTTACAGGCAGTCTTAAAGATGTGTCATTAGAAATGACCTCTAGCTGAAAAATTTCAGTTGTCAAAGGAAAGGAAAAGAGCAACACAATCCATATTACCTTGATGAGGTCTTTTATTTGTTTGGGTGAGCAATGATGAATTGTTCTGAATAGTACAAGAGAATACTTGGAGGCAAATAATACTTTAAGATTACATTTGTTCTGCACCTCTGATTCCTCAAACAGAAAGGCAAAGGTTGTAATATCTAAAGCCTAGAGCAATGGGATCTCTGGGGTAACTGTTCTCCACTCTGCTCATTCACTTGCAATCTGGAATCTCTGTACCTACTCACGTCCTTCAACTATCAAGATGAGTGATACAGTTCAAAACTGCATTGCTGGGGGCTCTGCTCTGTTTTTTTTCCCCCTCTCCATTTTTTATTGATCATTTCCCATCCTTATTATGATAGAACTTGTCTTGCTTTGTGTTTGTACCCATGGCAACACATAAAAAAATCTTTTAACTGAAAGATTTTATTATTTCACTTTTCCCTGTAGGTAAGGTTTGAACATTAATGCTGCAGATATATTTATTTATTTTTAATGTGTTTGAGACTTTTCCAATCTTTATCACTCTCCCACAGAGGCTCCATCCAGGTACTTAGTGTATAATTATGGCTCAGATGGTGCATCATTCAGATGGCTTTTGCTTAGCTTTTAACGACAGGCCATCCGTTGCTAAAAAAGAGGCATTGTTTAATGGGCCTGCTGCCAAGGCTGGGTTTAGAGGGCAGGTCAATCTTGTAAAACCAGTAGGTGAAAGATGCAACACAGGGCACAGTGCTTTTATTGTGTTTAACTCAGAAGTCGGCTACTGAAGTTAGCAAATAGGAGGTGACAATTAAAGTGCTTAATGGCAAATAGTTTGTGCTTGAAATGAATGCCTGAAAGCTGCATTTTGCTAATCCTCCATTCTCTACCTAGCTATGACTCTTTTTTTATTATGATGATGATTATTATTAAGAGTTTTTCATGTGGCCTTTTCAAAACTATGTTTCTAACATGCTTTAGAAATAGGGAAACAATTTATTACAGAGTAAGTTTGAGATACTATATTTGGGATACAAAAATGACATGGAAAAATAGTTTTGAGTTCCTCAATGAACAGAATTGTATGTGAGAGCTTCATTAAGAGGTGCACTTGGAGCTTCAGCCTGCTGCCAGTAGTGCTATCCTAACTGTAATGGTAATTTTATATGCCAAGTGTTTCGTTCGTTGGGGTCGTTGCCTCCTTTGTAGACACATCAGCAAGGGAAGAGTGAACAACATAAGGGGGTGTGTGCCAGTCCTTCATACATACTCTGCCAGCTATGCTGTTTTAAAGAAGGATTTGAAGTTTCACATAGTAGATACAAAGCCATGCTCTCTCATTAGATGTATCTAAAAACCTGCCATGTTTTTGAGGAATTACAGTACTCTACATTTCTCCAGTTCATCCAGGTCTACCTCTGTTGGTTTTGGGAAAGATAAAGGTCTAGAGGATATATCCTTGCTTTCTTTGTACTTCAGATAAATACTCCAGAATTATTTTGCTACCATTGATTTTGAAGAATGAACCTGAGTTACTAAGAATGTCCATGTTCTGTATGCAGTTTGGTTCTCTAATAGAAGACATGATTAAACTTGCAATGATTAAAGTGTAGCTTCAAATCAATTCTCAGTGAACTCTTTTATGAGGCTGTTGCATTTCTTTTTGGCGTTTTTGTCTGAAGAAATAACTGTCTCCAATGGCAAATCTGTGTTAGTCAAACAAAACAGTGTAGTTATGGTTTGTATTCCTTAGTTCTTATAAGGAGTCCTTAGCTGTTAGACTTTAGCTGACAAAGGGCATGGCAACAGTGGGACCTGGTGATAACTGAGGAAAGGAGGTAAGGGAAATTATGCCTGTGTACCAGTCCTTCAAGCCGGAATGGCTGTGTCATTATTAGTATTGTGACAGTGTAAAAAGAGTCAATAGAAGAATGAAGAAAAGTTCTCTCTCTTCCATTTTTTTAACATACAGAGAAAAGACTATTACTGAAAGAAAATAAAGTATCTAGGAGTCTTTCAGAGTGTTGGAGACAAAGATTATGTAACTATGAAGACATTTTTCTCTCTAGCAAAGATAGAGAAGGACACAAAAATGAAAACATTTCAAATACATTAATGTAATAGTTCCATTGTCCTGGGTGATAGTTAATGCTGTGTCAGAAGTAGTTAAAACACAAATGGTATTTCACTACCTTATAAGGAATTTGGGATATGAGAAAACTTCTTAATTCACCATTCTTCCCATGAAAATATCATCAGATATGAAATACCCAGTTCCTTCATTTGCCCTCCAGGTCAGCTACTAATCTGCCTTGTCAACAGGTAGATTAGTCAACACAATCTACCTTGTGTGTGTTGCTCTTCAGTTAACACCCATTGCAGGCATATTTACTTTATATCACCTGAGAAAAAACGGATGTTTTGATTTTACATCTCTAGCTCATGAGGTGTGAATCAAATGACAATACACAAAAATATCTTAAGCTGTGCAAAATTTGTGAAGACTGAAAGTGGCAGGGAAAATGTGACAGGTGAAATGGGATTATTCTGCACATACACAACAAAAACATACCTTAGAGAAGACATGGTCTCTCAAAAGGAAAAAAAAATCAGGCATTTAATGATGGGGACATTTTTGATGGATAAGCTGTTTGAATTCTAAAAATGGTAAAAATAAGGAATGAGAGAGCAAAATAAATAAAAATAACCATCAATCTTGTTATAAAAGTCGGATGAAAAAAGAAAAAGCCTCCCCACCAACTGACAAATTGGGAAACAAGAAATCTCCTCCCTATAAGAGCTAATACTTAAGAAGAACAGAACTGGAAATATATTGTTCAAATTATACTGTTACCATCATGATTGCAGTGGATTTTAAAGGAAGGTTTCCTGGCAGCCTTTGTTACGAAATTACACACTTGAGCCTTAAGAACATCTAGAAACACAAAGGAATTGTGAGAGTTTTAAAAAGGCAAGGGAAAAATTGAAATTAATGTAACAGATCAAGAATTTTGCTGAACAGATGATTCAATAGGAGAAATTATTGTCTCTACAACTATGTTTTATGCCTACCAATAAAAGCAGAAAATGGTTCATAGTAGGATAAGCTACTATGGAAACTATCCCAGGAAAAAACACGTCATAAGTTGTAACTTCATGAATTTTCTGCAGTTTACATATCAGGATGGCCAAGGAAAGTAAAAATTCTCCTGTTTATATCTACTGAATATTTCTGGCAAATGATCATTAGTCTATAAAAACAAGATCTAAGGCCATTATTAGGTCCTTTGTTTAGGACTGGACTTAGTTATTCCCATTTCTTGTAAAAACTCTCAAAATAATTTAGATATTTATCTTACAAATTCAGAGAGAATATTCAGACCATTTTATTCATTTTTTAATTGATCAACCCTAGAGCTGATGTCAACGGCAGAGCTCTGATATCCTCAGCAAGGAAATTACTCGTCTGTAGGGATGGCTGATTTTTTTCTGTTTCTTGTTTCAAAGGACAACTTCATGCCCACACAGAGCCATGTAAACAAATACTCAAATACAAGCCCAGACTCATGTAATGTTATTTTTTCTCTTGTGTTTGGAGGAGGTGGCAGCATAATTGGCTGCTCCCAATAAATATAGTTAAAAATGACAGAAGGAAGTAGAGGATGGAAAAGAGAGAAAAGGAGGCTGATACTTTCTTGTTTTGTAGGCTTTTTTAGAAGGGAATCACAGGATACAAAATGGGTAAGGTTGGAAGGGACCACAGTGAGAACACTAATTTAAAAAAATGTTATTTGCTAAAATAATCATCTGCTATGATGATAATAGTCATTTATATAGAACCACTAAAATTTTCAAAAGTTCATGTACAACTCGGCTACTTTTTAAAATGAGTGCTCAGCTTCTTCATCTCCTATACTCTGCAGTAAATGCAATTTGTTTACAAGAGCTACCTTAAGGAATCAGTTCTCTCTAGGACCATTCCCAGAGTCTTTTGGGATATGAATCAGAACAGCAAGGGAGGATGACACAAGATTTTGTGCCAGAACTCTTGCAGTATTTTGAGTTTCTGAGAAGAAAGATATTTTGCATTTTCATAACCTTGTTGATTTTTAATTTGCTTTAGAATTTATATATTGAACCCCAAAGTTGTTTCAAAGTAAATATATGAACTGGGCCAATACTTTGTGTTTAGATTTTCTAGAGTTTTCAGTCTGTTCATTAATAACAAAAGAAATGCTTTATTTCCTTCTTCAGTGTATGTTAGAATCCCTCAAAGTGGCAGCATACATCTGTTTCTGTACCTCTTGGAGCGTACCTCTTCTCTAGTTTGACCTGGGATGAATAATTACAAATAAATTCTCTTCTTTTTTTTTTTTTTCTTTTAAACTAACGCAGTTTGGCTAAGAGAGAGAAAGAGAGAGAGAGAGAGAGAGAGAGAGAGAGAGAGAGAGAGAAAGAAAGAAAGAAAGAAAGAAAGAAAGAAAGAAAGAAAGAGAGAAAAGGTAGCAGTTTCAGAACCCCTAGTTGGTATTTTTTATACCTTATTGAAATGGGAAGGGTTAGATATGTTTCAGTATTTTTTTAAAAAATCAGCACATTAAACATGGAAAGTTCTGGGTAATGCACAGGAAATAAATAATGTACTCTCAGTATAATATATCACAAACTCATAGAAAGTACTCATTGCTAGAAAAGATGATTCAAATTAGTGTGCAACTTACTTTTAAACTTAGTAATTTTACTTTCTGTATTTTTTCATTCAATTTTTTAAAATTTTACTAAAATTACAAAGATATGCATTCATTAACCATATTTTAATGCTCTTTGTGGCATTGGTCTTTCTTTATTCTGAAGCTGTAAGAAAAAATATTTGGCTTACCAATTTTGAAATTATCTCTGACTTGTGCATTACTCTTACCTCTACTACAACTTAAGTACTATAAAACTGGTTGATCTCAGCTAAAATATTTCTCATCTTAGTTTGGCCACCAAACACAGTACTTTATAGCAATGATCACATGGAGCTTTCAAATAGTTATCTGCTAGTGGAAATGATGGAAAGATTTGTGACACAAAGGTAGTTCAAAGGGTTTTTTTCCCCCAAGCAGATATTTAAATGCAGGGGGACTAATAGCTCAGTAAAGGAAAACAATCAGAAATGGTTCCCAGGTACATGTATTAGCCCTGCTATTTCAGGTTTTGAAGAGTTTTTTTTTTTTTTCCTTGTAATATACACAGCCAGTATAATTTTGTGTGTTTGCAAGGACTTCCAATATTGCCATAGTGCTTAGATGCCCATATTGAATACTTACAGCAGTGGAAGTAGTGGTACCTTAAATGATAAAATTAGTGTCAAACCCTTACTACTTCTCTAAGATGTTATGTGTCTAAGAAACACTCCTTGGAGAATGATACTGAATCACAGAACTTCAGATGACCTTTTGGGAACAGAAACACTATGATTTCTGCATTTTCACGTAAAAAAAAATGTAGTAACTGAGATGCTCTGTACAGTAATTTTCTTTTGATTATTTATTAACAGCTTTTCTTCAGTTAGGGGTGGTTTTAACTTCTGCTTTTAGGTTACTGTAAGTATTGGATAAACTGTTAACTGTAAGATTGAGAGGTTTTGGTGTTTGTTTGCTTTTGTTTTGGTTTGGGTTTTTTGTGAGAAGGTTAATGACTCTAATATTGTCTGTTTTCTTTTTTTTTTTTAGAGATCCAAACCAGCCTGTTCCACAGGACACGAAGTTCATCCACACAAAACCCAACCGCTTTGAAGAAGTGGCCTGGTCCAAATACAACCCTAAAGACCAACTTTATTTACATATTGGCCTGAAACCCCGAGTTCGTGATCACTATCGAGCAACAAAAGTGGCTTTCTGGTTGGAGCTCGTACCACACCTTCACAACCTGAATGAAATATTTCAGTATGTTTCCACAACAACTAAAGTCCCCCCTCCTGACATGACCTCATTTCCGTATGTGACCCGACGTTCTCCTGGTAAATTATGGCCAGCCACCAAACGCCCAGCAATGACACCTGCCAACAATCCCAAACATTCAAAAGACACCCACAAAACAGCTCCGGAGGATACAACAGTTCTGATAGAAAACAAGAGAGATTACTCCACAGAGCTGAGCGTCACCATTGCTGTGGGGGCTTCCTTGCTGTTCCTCAATATTTTAGCTTTTGCTGCACTATATTACAAGAAGGACAAGCGGCGTCATGAGACACACAGGCGCCCCAGCCCCCAGAGGAACACCACCAACGACATAGCACACATACAAAATGAAGAGATCATGTCCTTGCAGATGAAGCAGCTAGAACATGACCACGAGTGTGAATCTCTGCAGGCCCATGACACGCTTAGACTCACCTGTCCACCTGACTACACACTCACTTTGAGAAGGTCCCCAGATGACATCCCGCTAATGACACCCAACACCATAACCATGATTCCAAATACATTAACAGGAATGCAGCCTTTGCATACTTTCAACACCTTCAGTGGAGGACAAAACAGTACAAATTTGCCCCATGGACATTCAACCACTAGGGTATAGCTCAGCCCTTCCCCATCTACCCTCACAAGCCACTTGGAAGAAAGAAAAAAAGAAAAAAAAAAGAAAAAAAAAAAGAAAAAAAGAAGAGGAAAAAGTTATATACCATCCATTGAACACCTTGTCAAAATCTAAAGTAAAAATAAGTAAAAGAGAAGGACAGTCATTATTTTCTTACTGATCCTTCCCACAGAAACTCACAGATGTTAAAGATCAACTACAAACCCTGTGAAATGTGAAAAGTGTACATTGCTGTTACGATACTGCTTTAAGATCTCACCCACTTTGATTAAAAGTTGAGGCCAGAAGAAGTAATTTAAAATGGTGTTTTAAGTGTAACAAGAAAAGCAGAGTCTTCTGGAACACAGAGCCAGTGACTGTACAGGTGTTTTGGGTTTTTTTTAATAAATAAAATTATAAAAAGATTCTTTATGTGCCATACCATGAATGGCCGTTGATAAAACAAAGACATCACCATGGGCTTTTACCCAGCATATGAAGCTGTAATTCAGATGGGGAAAATAGAATTTTATTATTAAAAACAAAAATGAAAAAAAAAAGAGGAGGACTGACTATGCAGTAAAATACGTATAGTTCTGTGCAAAGAGATGACTTGCCAGCCTGAACTATATTTAAAGAAACTTTGTAAAAATGTACATAGCTGTGAGTTTAAAAAGAAACAAAAAAAGAAGCAGCTTTTATTGATGTTTTCAGTTTGAAAAGAGCTTTTAGGAAGATTGTGCATTCGATTGTGACCTATGTGTATATACATTAGTCATATGACCTCTGTTTCCTCCAAGACCAAAGGAGGAATTTCTTCTTAATTACTAGTGGTTAACAAAAACCATGAGTTTTTTCTAACATGTTTCATTTATATGAGGCCATGGTGTCATGCAGAGGATACAGTTGTCTGTGTGACCTGTGTATTTTCTCTTACAGGTTACACTAGTGCATGTTAAAGTATTCATAGGTGATTGTTATTCTTTTCTGAAACATTTTTTCTATAATTTAATTTTGTGTTAGCCTTTGTTAAATTCCAACACAGCAATGGATTGGGAAACAAAGAGAAAAAATACAAAAGAAAAGCATTACTATTTTAAGCTTGTTGAATTGAACCAAGAAACATCCAAAAATATATATTTGGAGTCCTGTTTGTAGTTCTTGGTTATTGTGATACATTAGGAAGAGTTTTGTGCCCTGACAAAAGCAACGAAAGCCTGTGTTTTGGTCAGCCTTCTTCAAGGAAAACTAGCTCTATATTCACCAGCAGTTTCAGTGGAATCTCAGCTGAGAAAGCACCTCCTCAGCATTGCTAAACAAAATAAAGCTACAATTTGAAAGTTGGGAAATGCAGGGTTGGTTGGCTGGCTGTTTTTCAAACTTTTCAGTGATGAGTGGGTAAAGAATTTCTCAGCCCAGTAGCTTGTTTTGTGCTTGAGAGTGCACCTGTCAGAAAATTCTTATTTGCTGATTCATTGCACAGTCCCACAGTCAGTGAGCATTATGGAGAAGCAGAGAAATCCTGCATTTGAACAAAACTGAAAATCCCGGAGAGCATCACTCTCAGGAAAGACAAAATTGTTAGCTGGTTATTCCCTTCTGCCTTTCCTTCACTAGAAAAATGGGCCAAGCAGAGCTATCAAAGTAACTTAGCACTTGGATTCAACCGATTGGAAAGTGGAAAGCTAGAAAATAGTTTTTGCAGATGAAGATTGCTTTATATTTTGTCTTTGAAAATTACTCCATCATTGAGAGATAGTAACCAAAGATCTTTGAACAAATTGGTCTGCACTTGAACGTGACTATCCCAGATGTATTTTCTATTATTAATTCACAACTAAACTGCATCAATGTCATATGTCCCATAACGATTAACACAAGATGCCTTGTACCTCTTCTTGTTTTCTACACTTTTTGTTTTCTAATAAAATACCTTGAAATAGTCACCCCTACAAATAAAATCAGAGGCAAGGTGATTCACTGAGGTCTATTCATCTGCACAACTCTTTGTTGTAGCAGGCAGTAAAGCAAATTCTGAAGGAAAGAAATAAAAAGATAATGACATGATAAAAATGCAACATGTGGCTGATATCATCTTTATCTGCAGCAAATGTGCTATAAATCTGACCTGGGAGCTCAGGTTGGAATGTGATGAAGCAGCAACCCCACAGTACAACTAGTAAAAAAATAGAATTATTTTTTTTTTTCACCGATCCATCACGTTATATATTAATGCTGACTTTTATACCAGGCCATTTCCACCAGCTATGTAATGCCTCAGCTGAGATGCAGCAGTTCATAACTCTTTAAAAAGGTTTAAAAAAAAAAAGGAAAAAAAAAAAGTTAAAAAAAGGTAATGATGCTTGGCATCATAATCAGTTGGGTATGTTTGTAATGTGAATTACAGTATTTGTTTAGTACTTCCAATTGTCTTCTGCTAGCAATATGTACAGTACTGTGTCAGGCTTGTGACATTTGGGTAAAAAGATTCCTGTAAGTGAATGATTTTAGCTTTTAAAAGTAATTACAATCAAGTTGATTTAATAATTTGATACATCTGGACTGATGTATGATTTATAGAGGGAGCAGATTTATAGGGTCTTCATAGAATTCTATAATAATGATATCAAAATATACTTTGAAACTGTCAAAGAGAAACAAAAGTACTTTCCCAGGCTTATATTCTTGTCCTTAAGAGGCACACAGGGTTCAATGGTTTCTTCTGTTATTGTTTTGCAATTTTTTGGTTTTTTTGCCTTAAGTAATGATAGAAGATATATATGGCTGGACACATATGTATAAACTTTTCAGCAGCATTTTTAATAATAAAATATCACGGTATTTTCTAATGCTTTGTGCAAATAACTACGTGTTCATCCTTTTGTGTAGAAAGTCTTTCAGAGGTGTGTTTTCTGCCCCATCTCCATTTCATTACCTACTGTAAACAATGCCTTGCTACTTAGTATAAAATATTAAAGTAACAGAGGTTGCACTTTTAAGTTAGCATTGAGTTTTCATGGCTTTTGTAGTTCTATAAGCCTGTCAGTAAAAGGAAAGCAACTCAGACAATGAAGATATAAGAACATCAGCTCCATATATTTATTGCTCATATGTGCTGCAATTCCCATTGAAGTAATGGTTTAATTGTTTTGTTAGTATTTTCTGAGGCACTGAAAAAAAAAGCTTGGGTAAGGAGTGTCCCATATTAGTGTATAGCTAAGCAGCTGAAAAATGCAAAAAATATATCTTCCAAATTAGGGATCAAAATAACGCAGGTAAATTTAATATGTCAAACTCCACACGTCAATATACTTCACTTTTATATTTTAAACTTAGATAAACAATGAGTTTTGTTAGAAAATAATATGTAAGAGTAGCAACATATGTTACCCATATGCATTTAAGGTATTTACATATATTGCAAAGATGTAAATATCATTCTTACTTCAAAGACTGAGTAAATAGTTTTTTCTTTTATGTCAGATTTTGTTCATCAACCAGGTTTCCTTTCACTGGAAAGGTATGCAGACACTTTAGTAATTTGAACTGGGTATTGTTTTCTTTCTGTAACTATTCTGCTGAATAGAGGTACTAACAATAATATTTGATTAATTTTGGGCATATTAGTGAAGAGTATTTGCAAAAAATCAAAGTCTGAATTATTCATATCAAAATTTTGCTATGAAGAATCAAGCTTCTGAATAGAAACATGCGCCTACTGACCTAATCAAGCAGCTTGAATTTTGAATATTGAACTTGTATATAAAGCTTTTGCAAATAAACTGCAGATTTAGAGTTTTTCAGCAAATATGTTTAATTAGAGGTACACTTCAAAATTCCACATCTTGCTCAGAGATAATTCATACACACAAAAAGGGATTACAATTGTGCCATTTCTTTGAATTGTTCCCCTTAAATTTCTGGGTGAAACTCAATAAATTACCTTACTTTCAGCTAATCAGTTTCACATTTTAAAAAAGAGAAATCTTCAGAACTTTGTTCATGCTAACTTAACGATGTGTTATTTTATTCCTTTACTGTCTGAAATATAAATATGCAGATTAGTATGTTCCTATTTTGGCTTTGCTAAGAGTATTACAATTTAATGGTATTTAATATTACATAAAAATCATATGAAATAATACCATGACAATTATGTGCTTGTCTCAGATTTGTGGTTTTACATTTGTGTTATTTAATTATTGTCAACTGTTTCTCATATTTTCATCTACAGCTGTTTGGCATCACAAACCTCATTAGTCTGAATCTCTCCAGACGTCATTAGCAGCTGGTAAAAACTGGGATTTTTATCCCACTAGAAATTATGATATTATAAATTTATTATCATAGTATTTTGAAAGCTCCTCAACATATCAAATTAGTCTGAAAAGTAAGAGAGCAACTTTTTATTAAATTAAATGAAAAATAAGGAAGGGGTTTGGAAATGTCTAAACATTTTGTTCGAGCTGTAGTATAATAAATAATATTTTACTTTTGGATGAAGGTTTGATTCAGGCCAATTTGTTTGGTGTTCCACAGTGGGCACTAAGGTCCTCACTGTGTCTTCTAAAAATGTTTTAAGGAAGTTATGCTTTCTTAGTCTTTTGCAGCCTACCCAAATTATTTCATCCAGTTTGTACACGTGTAAAGAAAGTCAGATCACTCAGGGATGACTTATACACAATCCAGTCACAAAGTCCAAACCAAAGAAGGAGTTTTGTTATAAACCAAGTGGCAGTCCCCTAAGACTGTAGTAATTAAAGAGAATATACAGTAATATCCCAACAATTCAAAATGCAAAATAAACATCTAATAAATAAAGTACATTCTATTGTTCACAGTGAAAAGTTTACAAATTTTTGCAATAATTCCTAATTTTTGCATTTTCCTAAATTCATTTTCCACCTCTTCTCTAAATAAAATAACAAACCATTTTCAGACAGTACTTTCTGGAATATCCATCTACGTAAATGAGGAATTAAATAGATGACCTCTTTTTGTTTTCTCTTCTACATAAAAATCCAAGTGCTGAAAGCATAAAATGTTCTTCCTCTAGTGCCTTTTATCAGGGCTTCTAGGTTATTTGGGTGACTTTGAGTAGTCACATTCCAAGGGCTCCAGTTTTAAATAAAAGGGAAAAGCTAGACAAAGGACTGACATCTATTGGCTTTGACTTAGACTACACAACACAGTTGTATTTCTCTCCAAGAGCCAAAGATGTGGTACAAAAACAGAAGAGAGATTTATCTATGTTTTATTTTTAAAATACTGCATTTCTAGAGACGGCTTTTTTTTTTCAAGATTTTGATGTCTGATATCTTGCTTTTTGCTGTACCTAACTCAAAACCCTCACACATTTCATGTCCTCTTATAACTTTTATCTCTTTTTGCATCAGATACTTTCTGAGAGATACAGATATGTTTTCATGTGTGTTTTTTTTCTGTCACAACATTTAAGTTTGGCTTCAGATTTGTTCCGTTCTGTGCTGTGAGAGAGCATTTTCATCTGACATTTTCCTTGCTGCTTTTAGTGTTTAAGAAGTTCTCCTGAAGGGGTATTTATATGACAGTATTCCTCATCCTTGAAATGCATCGATCTCCGTGACTGCATTTTGTGCCAGCCTAACAGCTTTGCTTTGACATGGTGAATGTCTTAGTGGGAAGTGCCAGCTTGCAGCCAGCTCTCCTGTTACTCTGCAGCTTTTATTATTGTTATTATTCACTGCTGGCATTTGTTTCTTCTCTACATTGATCTTTAATCGAAGGTAAATTAAGTTAGTATGTCATTCTATTCCACAGCAAGATTTCTCAAACCCTATTTGTTTGTAATTCTTGTTTAGATACAGCTAATTACATTGTTCCCCAAAACATAAAAACCTTTCAAACCTATTGTTTTCTGATTCTACCATCACTGCAAACTAACAGGGGGCTGGCACAGTCAGCCGTGTATGACAAGAATTCATGCTATGCTGCCTTCCACTTGGTGGGGACTTGTTTCACATACATAGGAAAATAAATAAAATTAGCATTTTCATGCATCAAAATTTCCTTACATAATGTTAAAGGTGAGGAAGACCAAGGTAAAATTCAGAGAAAATGCACGAGTATGCTGCACTGGTGGTTATTTTGCATAGGTAACAATTTGCAGGTTGAGCTGCATGAGTGCTTTGCACACTTTAGTCAATGGATATCACACTTCAGAAACTAGACCGGAATTTGAGGACTTCAGGAACTGAAGATGATATTGCAAAAGTATTTTTAATGGGGTTTCTGCTTTCAAAATGCCTACCAGAAGCAGCAATGAAACTGCAGGAAGACTATTTTAAAATAAATAGGATTCAAATGTAAATTGTTTCTAAATGAATTTGACAGTAAGAAATATGATACTATGTGATAGGAAATGACCTTAAAGTAATGTGATGGATTTCTTCTGTGTGAAAGGCCAATAGAAAAATGAAAATTATCTCAAAGGATACATTTTTACAGGGACTAGTCAAATTAAATCATTGCAGAAAATGAGACTATAATGGAATTTTGAACAGAGATGTTGTGTCATAATGGAATACCATCTGGATTTAGATATGCAGAACATAATCTACAGTGCTCATCTGGGTATTGAGAAGAATAAAATTAGATCCCAAGATGCCCTACTTTAACCAGAAGACAGTGCTGCCACTATAGATAACACAGCAAAGTGGAATGTGCACATTGCTCAGGGAATGACGTAAGATAAAGTGCCAGACTCAAAAACCAGGGAAGAATGACAGTACAAGCCAGGTGCAGGTGCTGCCTGGATAACCATCCTGCATGTAGGCCCAGTAGAGGGGTTATGTTTCAAATCTGCTTTTTTCCTCATTTTCATGGGTGAGAGTCCATGAATAAAATGTCCCTGGAATATACTCTTTTCCAGTAACCACTGGCCCTTGAGCCCTCAAAAATCACCAAAACCTGATATGTTAGAGGTCACTCTAAGCTGGAACTGGGACTGAGAAAGAAGAAATATGAACAGTTTATTTATTATGAGCCATTTTTTTCTCTTCTTGGTGAAGGACAATAAGAAAGAGTTAAGAAATGGAAGAGTGATGTGCAGCTAACTGACCCCAGTACTCAGGGAAGGGACAGCCAAGCACCTTACTCAGTTTTCAGCTGACTGGGAAAAAAAGCAATGGAGGCCCTCAAGGAGCAGTGGTCAGTGAGGGAGTTGCTGGAGATGGGCAACAATCAACTGCTGAGTTGATTCGTGAGGCGTGACCCATTATAATGGGTTCATTAAAAATATCTATGCTGCTCCCCAGACTGTAAATTCTGCACCATTAATACAGCAGAAAATCAGTAAGGATGTGATTAAAAATTAATCAAATAAAAATTTAATTATCAAAACTAAAGCTCCAGTATGTGTGAGAGAAGAAATACCCAGCATTACATTAATCCTCTCATCTGACTGCAGATGTTTTACTATGCCTCCAAATCAGACACAATAGAGATTTCTGGTGGAGGCAAAAGAATAAATCATCATGTATATATGCACAAAGGTAGGAAGTGGAATTCCATTTGTAACAGCTCCATAAATTGCTGCTTCAATAAATAGTAAGTTTGAAGTTACTTACCTTTTCTTGCCGAGTTTTTAGAATGTGAGGTAATGTATACCAAGGACACAAGTAACAACTTCTGTGCTCTCAGACCTGCAGTACACAGCTAAAGAAAAAATGAAGACATAAGTTGTTGGAACTTCGGACAGCTGAGAAGACCAGGCTTCTGTTAGGAACTTGGTGCTCTTCAGTTCCTGCTGCCAAACATCCACCCAGATCTTAGGCGTAATGAATTGTTTTCTTGTGAATAACTGTTTCTTCTTCTAGAAGGCTGCCGTGTAACTAGGGACTAAAATAGATTGAAAACAAACACATCTCCTCAGGGTGGTGGTAACATGTCAGTGTCTGCACTGACCTCTGTAGAGCAGGTTTACAAACCTCCTTGGCACTCAGTAGTTTGTGAATAGGTGACCAGTCAGAAACAGAGAAGTCTATTCACTAAGTACCATGTGAGAAGTAACACCAACCACAAAACAGAAATTAACATAATTCCTGTTAGTAAGGTCACTGTGATATAGAAGCACTTCAGCAATTTCCAAAAACCCTTGTGAATCTGGCATGTAACAAATATTTGGAGAGCGCAGGTGATGCTGGAGGGAATAGGTAAATACTTTTTACTGTTGCACAGATGTGTGCATTTGTACTAAACTGACTATAATTCTCCATTTTGAATTCAAGATTTGATCTCAGCTTTATTTGTCACCTGAACATATTTGGTTTTATGTTCTTTTGGATAATTGTGGAGTTTATGCACTTCGAACTTGGGGAGTTCTATTGTCATCTCACTTTCCTTAAAAATAGAGTAATTAGCAATGAGAAAATTAATACTTTTCAGTTGTCTCAATGATTGCCTGAAAGAGACAGTAAAGTTATTTGAAAGACTGTATGTTTAAGCATACAGCTTTTTACAATTGTCCAAATCTGCCAATTTGACTGTAAGTGATTACAAATTAAGCAGTTGTTTTCAGAGCAGTTTCTGCATTGCAAGCCTTGAAATGTTAAGAAAATATGATAGCAATACAATTTTGTAGGATACAAAATTTGGGGAAAGGTATTTTGGTAGATATACCATCTCAATTGTTTTAATAAGCAATATGATGATTGATGTGAAAATATATAACCTTTATAGCAACTTCTGCTAACATTTGACTTTAGAAGTCTACACATTTAGATATTTGGGATGTATCTCTACATCCATCTATACATGAAGATCTATTTATGACATATATATGCTTATTATATGCTTCCTGGCTTCCAGTTTTCAGTGTGAGATTATAAAAGCTATTTTCAATTATTTACAATTCATAGAATACAAAAAATATGACTGTATTTTACAGGTATTTTGTATCTGGTCCTTTTAAGACCTTTTTTTTTTCATAGATTTACATAAGCCTTTGCTTTGAAGATCCACACAGAAATGCAACTGAGGGAAAGATGGGAAGATACTTTTCTATTTAAACTCACTTGGTGAAAATAACTTCCCACCTGCAAAAATTCTTTTGCAGAATGTAGACCTCGATTGTTCCTCAGAAAAAAAAGAAAAAATCCCATTCATCTGTAAAAAATGAGGTTACCAGAAATGTGAGTAAAAGCAAGTTATGCAGAATGGACAAAGGCAAGCAAAGAGGATGGCAGGAGCTGCAGAAGAATTGTGGCCATTAATCAAGGACACATAAGGAGGAACCAAGAAGTTCTTTGAGCCTGGATCCACTGAACTCGGAAAAAGTATAAACCAGAAACCATGAAAATAACCAGAAAATCCATAGTACTGAGAATAAACGTTCAGAAAATAGTGCACAAGACACAATGCTAAACTGCCAAGCTGTGTTTAATTAGTATTTCTGTTTGATTCAGGAATGTACTGTTAAAAAGAAGTATGCCAATCCCCATTTATTAAACTTTCCTCACAAACTAAACTTTGTTGTGCATTGCAAGCCATCTTAGAGCACGTGAGATGGATTCCTCTTGTGCAGGCAGATACTGAAAGATATGATCTAGTAATGCACCTCATGCTTCCAAACAAACCACTGGCACTTGTGGATGCAAACCATTCTGTGACACTTCCCTGCAGCCCTGGCATCAGCCCTGGTCCCTTTTCTATTTAAAAGACTAGAAATTTAGCAATATGGCCTCTGGCATAAAAACGACAGGCTCTTCCCACTTCATCAAGGCTAATTGATCACGTTTTCTAAGTTCAGTTTATGATGCAGTGCCTTTGATTTCTGTCCCAAAGTGCATACTAAACTGCCAAGTTCTAAAACCATTTACTAAAACACTTGCTCATTATTTAATTCTGCGCACAACTATGAAAAGGGGAGAAGGCATGTCCCACTATTGACTTTTTAGATTATATTGATTAAAGGATATTTCTTTTCTCTTTTAAATAAAGGTAGCACACACTTGGTACTAACACTTCTTCTGCTACTGGTGGTTTAATGAAATTTACCTTTGTCCACTTAAAAACCTCAAATAATTTAAAAAGTGGAAGAATATGAACCCCTGGTACTACGATATATGATCCTAACACTGATCGAAAATGCCGAACACTTGAAGATGTTCAGAGTGAACATATTCAGAGATATTAAAAAACAAATAAAGAACCCAAAGCAAACAAAAGAACTTCACAATTTTAAGGGGCTTTATCTTTTGAATGTCCCATTTGATTTTAATCCTTTTGCACTGTGAAATCTAGGCACTGAATAACATAATTTATTTGGAAGTGTTATTATATTCACTTTGGCTACAAAATCTGGGGCCATGAATCAGGAATTTCAGTGTGATTTCATGGCTCTTCCCTGCTTATACCTTCTAAATAAATATTGTAGCCACAGCCAGTAGATTTTTCAATCCACCCTGCAAAAAACAGGTATGTTTCTGGTTTCTTTTTTGTACCAGACATAGTAAGATTTTTGGTGTGAAAGCTAGGCTTTTTATTATTTTAGTTTTCACTATTACAGTTAAAGGACCCTGTTTTAACTAGGGAAGGGACACAACAACCTTTCCATACTTCCATGGTAGTTCTGTTACCGCATCAATTGAGAGAACTCATATCTCATCATGTACTGCAATGCTTAAATTCTGAAGTTTTCTCAATTTAAACACATGTAGGAACATATCTCTTTCATTCCATAAGTTGAATACCAAAAGATTCTTTGAATTAAAAACAAAACAGACAAAAAACCCCAACCAAAAATGTTTACACATTTATGATGGACAAATCTATAGAAGACACCCTAATCTCAGAGAAAAAGAAATTTGCACCTAATACTGAGTAGCCAGCAGTCTAAAGACAGGTTTTCTATGGAGTTCAGTAGTACAAATTAACAGGAAAATTTTTAAATTAGACTCTCCTTGCTGATTAAGATAGAGATTAATATTTATTAAAAGTTTTTGAATATGGTGTTACGGTACTGAAAAATAATTTTTAAGGTCATGAATAATCTACTGGATAAGTAAACTTTTAAAGGCTCTCAGAACTTCCTGTATATGTGAAACTTGAGAAGAAAATATTTATAGAAAACAATTCATCAGTCTAAAGAATCAAAGTAAAACTGGGTACATAGAGCTACCATGTCTTATACTCTTGGTAAAATTGTATGAATTAAAACCAAAATTCCACTGATACTCAGTAAAAAACCAAACCAAACCAAACCAAACCAAACCAAAACAAAAACAAAAACAAAAACAAAAACAAAACAAAACAAAAAACCACCCAACCAAACAAAAAACCAAACCAAAAGAACAAAAAAACCCCAACCCCAACCTGTAGTAATATAGCTGGATTGAGTTTTTAATTCAGTTGTGAATGAGGAAGGCAGAGCACAAAATTATCCTGATTAAGAGAAATGTCTTATATTTCATTTTAACAAAGCTATCTCTACATGCAAGATTTTAGGAATACAAGGGGTGAAAGTGTGATTTACATAAAGCAAATTTAAATCAAGCAACAAAATTAAACACATGTACCTTACTAAGATGTAACATAAATTAAAGAGTAATGGGATAAAGAATGGAGAGTGTCAGGGAAGTTCTGCCACTCTGGAGTTATTCATCTGCTTGGCAGAAAAAGAAGAACAGAAATATGTGCAAGGATAGTAATTCTTAGGGAGAAGAAACACCTATGGAAGAGGTAGGAGCAAAATAGATATGGCAGTAGGCTCAGAGAAAGAAATGAAGAAAAGGGGAAGGACTGTGGTGTAGAGTTGGTAAATTCAGAGATAGACCTGATGTAGAAACTCAGAGGGCAAGACTGACTTGATGTTTAGGTAAAGAATTATTTTTTGGTAATGAAAATCAATTGACTTATGAAGATATCCAGTATTTTTTTTTCAGATAACTGTAAAAAATCAAAATCATGTACTTGCAGAAGGTGAAAAAAATCACATTCATGGCCAGCTCTGATTGGAACATGGAGTAGAATTTTTAAAAGCACTAAGAAATAAGTGCGTGCAGAGTGGGACAAGAACCACACTGGTTGGATATTTTTAAGTAAATTTATATCTACAGTGGTTTTCCCTGGTGCCAAGCAGAAAGTGTGATCAGTAATGCACAGACTTCATCTAGAGACCAGTCTGACTGTGCATGGTCTTCAGCAGAACAAGCTAGGCCTGGAGTCTTTCTCAATGATTTGCATCCTCAGTGAATCCATTTTCTAGTAGTCCATTACACCAAGAGTAATTTAAATGCCTGTGAGAACTTTTGGGAGAGAAATTGAAAATAGAAGATAAGGTCATGAACAGTCTGTATCAAGTATTTCAGAAGCAGCATTCTGTGAGCTCAGTATTTGTGCTGAGACTTCAGAATGGAAAAGAAACTTCTGTTGGGGCAGGGGGTAAAGATAGAAAAGAACTATAACATAAAAACTCAGAATAGGTGAAAGCAGGGTTTACATTTACGGGGTACAACAGTAGCCATGCATCACAAATCAGAATAACGAAATAGTGCATGAGACATCATGATGGAGATAGCAAGTAGAAAATAGTATATACAAAAAGAACAGAGAACTAGAAATAAATAGAACAGCAGCAGATAAACTGTGGGGATGAAAAAAGTTCCTGTATTCTTTCTCTTACATTTAGGTACAAATGTTGTACAAATGTTACATAGAAGTGTGCAACCTCTGTGTAATAAATCTATATGATATGTGTGTAATAACTATAATGTTCATGGTCAGCAGAGGCTGGTGAAACACAAATTTTGTGAGAAGGTGCACATGCAATAATATTGTGCAAAATGCATGCACGTACACAGTGTTTTGATTCTTTCTTCTTATTTCTTCTGACAACATGTGGGTTTTAGTGGCAAATGGGTGAGCTTTGTGAGTCCACAAATGCACAGTTTTCTACTGAAAAGGTGAGTGACTGTATCCAGAAGATGTAAAAGGAAATTTTGTTTTCTCTAGAAAATAAGGTACTGTGTTCTGCTCAGAGTTGTTCCTCTAAACATACAGAATACTTTAATGTGTCATCATCACAGTCTCATTCTTTTTCTAAGTTGTAGAATATTAAAATACCTTCTATATTAAGTACTACAGAAATTCAGCTATTCCAGCACACACTTTGAAAAAGAAATGCTGATTTTATTAATCACAATTTTTTTTCACCCATTATGCTGTGCTATGTATCTAATATTTATCTGCTCACCCCTTCTTCCTTTTCCTCTCTGCATGCACATACAGATACGCATTTTAACCCAGCCTTGGGTTAGTCAGGTCGAGCATGGATGTAAACCCAAGGGCACAAACAGAGGAAGTCTGGACATAATATACATGACCTGGAGTGTCCTGGATTGTTCATTGGCTTGCCACCACTGCTCTAAGATGCCTATTAAATGGGTCCTGAGGTGCTCCTTGGCCCAGTACCACATGTCACATGCCTGCGTTGGTCTGTCGAGGGTTGTCTTGCCCACAGTGTGTAGTTGAGAAAATTCTTCCATTTGCTCCCTAAGAGGATAAAAGCCATAATTCTTTAAACTGAACCACTTCTAAAATACCTGACCTTTGTTACGACCTCCTTCTTTTTATATTACCTTTAAATATGTGCTTCATAATAAGATATAATTTACTTGGAAGTACTGCAAGCATTCACAACAAAATTAACTCTTGAAGGCAATTAATTGTTGTGGAAAACATTTCTCTTTGTTTACCCCATCACTATAACATTTCCTCATACAGGGTCAAATGAGCAAGTAACTTTTAGACAGAAAGCCTGAAAGAGCTACATGCTTGTTTGTAACTTTGAAAAGCACGTTGTGTTCTTCTGCAAAGCTCTAATTTCTCTAGTTCTTTAATCACAGATGTGTATATTGGTCTAAAAATATCTTCTCTCTAAAACCAGTATCAATATTTCCACTGAATTCCACAATGTGAAACAAATACTATACTCATGCTTTCTTAAAAACAACGCAAATGTGCAGCAGCTGCTTTTGCATTTGCTAATGGAGAGTTTTTTTGTGTCTTTTCCTCTTTGCTGGAAGCTAAAAAAAGAAAAAAATACTGGTGTCATAATACATTCAAACTTTAGCTTATTCCTAGCAAGAAATTTACAGTTAAGAAGCCTTTATCATTAATTTGGAGCATTTAATTGCATCTAAAGCACACCTGTCAGTCAAGTTTTTAACAAAACTAGTAAGAAAATTTGCTAAGAATAATTAGGATTCACTAGAAGTGGTACTCATATATGAAGTCTCAAAACTAAGTCATGTAATAGTTAGAATCATAATTTGTCATGGACTATTGGGAGCAATGTTGATTATTACAAAATAACATCCAGTTTGGAGAGCACTTTGCTAGATAAAGTTCTATAGAAATACCACATTCAGAAAAGGATATTAAGCCTCAGGTAAAATCTTATTTTTCAAAGAGTTCTTAGACTTCTTTAAATTTCTCCCCTGACACGAAAGAATAATATATTCCAGTGTTAATAAGACTTCTGTTTGAGATTTTTTTATTTTCTTTTCGTAATTTGTCAAAGGTTTCATATTTCTGTAAGAAGGATTTCCTATTTATACAAGAAATATCTTTGTTTGGTACATTTTCATAATTCTCACTTTTTCTAATTTGTAGTAAAGTGGGGTGACTAACATGTCAGGGAAGTTATAAAACCCACAAAATTAGACAAATTCAAATGGAATGTAACTTTAAATTTTAATATTAATCTGCTTCTGTCAGTGTGTATATTTTGCCACCTAGGTTCTTTTCACATATAAATAACATGAAGTTGTTTGTAAGAATTTCCTATGAGGGAAGGGGGAATGATAAAATGATTGAACTTTTATTACACTAGAAATTTTCCATTGAATTGTATTCATATTGAAATTTCCAGTATATTTTTCTTCCAGAAATAAACCAATAAAACTTGGTTATCTTTGAAAAATATAAAATCAGCGTGACCTTGATTTTTTATACTTTTTAAAATCAGAGCTCTATTTTTTTAACAACATGAGACAGCATAAAGACATAAAGCAACATAAAAGAGACCTAAATAAGTGAACTAGAAATGTGCTCAATTTATCCTGTGGATCATATGTAAATCATGCTCATTTGGCCCAAAGAATTAAGCAACATTAATAAAACAGTAAAATGATGTACCGAGGAAACAGAATCACACTCATAACATGATATTAACAGATCTACATTATATCGTGATTTATAGAAAAGTGCATTCTTAATAGCTTCAATACAACTCAAAAAAGAAGAAAGAAAAAATACACAAAGTAGCTGATGTATCTCATCAAATTGTAGTTGAAAAAATAATTTATAAATGAACAAAATAAAAATTCACATATGACACGGTATTAATCTGAGGGTTAAATGCTTGTTGTGTTCAAAACACATTTTTAAAAAAAACACAGTTTTTTAAAAAAAATTTAAAGCTGCAATAAATCACAGTTGACGAAGTAAGAATTTGTTTTCTACATACTAGTGACATATATAAAAAATAATTGTCCTCATTAACTAGAGAATATTTTCATTTTTTTTGCCTATTAGGTTACTGAAGAGGCTGAAAGGTGGGTTTCATTTGATATGGACATTTATGCCACAATAATAGTTAATACAGATGTAAAACAGGAGCACCCAGTTTGTGCAAGGGCACCAGGACTTTTCTAATTGTGATATTGAAATAGAATGAATCACTCCACTGAAATAAGTGGAACTCTGCCTATTTGTGGTAGGTGAAGATTTGTCACAGTCATTCTTCCTTCCATGTATTTACTATATATATATATTTTTAATCTACTTACTGTTAATGAAAAATTGAATTTCTTATGTTTTGTGCTTTGAAACCATAGAAGCAAATAATAGAAAATTCCCAGCTTCTCATAATACTGCAATTCTCAGAGCAGTTTTTCCTTCTATTTCACCAGTGAGAGACAATTTTAGTGAGGAATGTGTAGCTCATTGATGTATATTAATCTATAAAACAACATGAAGCTCAATTGACAACATGCATAGCTTTTAACAAGGAACCTTTTTTCTTCCACTTCTTTCATTGTACAAGGTCAGTCTAACCAGACATATAAGAACATTGGCACATAGTTCCTCCTGTCAGCTGCAGGTTTGGGGTATTTTTTTCACTGTTGCATGGCTATTCTGCTATATTGTAACTGGCACCATGCATGAGTCTTTTTATCTGGTAAGATTCTCTTTAGTTGTTTTTGTTTTTTGAGGTTTTTTTTTAGGGAGACGTTTCACAAGTTGTCATTTTAGTGCTGTTTCAGCAACCTTTCAGTGACTTTTCACTCTTTAAAATCAGTTTATTTCAGGAGTAAATTGTCTCTTCTCCAAGCCCTTCAATTGCCTTGGTATTTGACTTCACATTAGGTTTCCAGCAAAATATAAAATCACAGCAGGAAACAGAAAAAAACCATTGTTTTTATTATATCAAGCTATAGATATCTGCTGAATAACCATCCTTTCTCCAAGTAACCTGCTTTAAGGGTAGAAGGAGATAAATATCTGAAAGTATCTGAATGAAAGTAATTGCTCTGTTTGTTCTCCACTCCTTCTCTGCATCCGGTTTCAGGTCTTACAGTACTCAGGACTTACAGTCCTGCCTCAAAGTAGATGAGTCTTTCCTAATAAAATACTCATACTCTGCATTTTAGGGACAAGCATATTCTACTTGACTCTTTGCTACAGACTGCTCCTGTAGACTTCACAGAATCACAGCATCATAAAAAGGTTGAAGTTAACTTGGCTTGGTTAACCTGGCACCTTCATTCTTTAAAGAAAAAACAAAGCATCATGTTAATATTTCCCCTTTTCCATCCTACTGAGAAGTTTTTCTTTGGAAAAAAAATCAACATCAATTCTCATTTGTAAGATGCTTTGAAAATATCAGCTCTCCTGGATTTCTTAAACTTTTGAAAGGAGAAAGAAGTCTGCCTGGTTTGCCTTCAGGGTCATATGCTTTGCAGTAAAATACAGAGGAGCATAGGCATGAAAAACAGGTAGAAAAATTTTTTGTTTCTCTAAAAATCTCTTTCTGTTTTCTTCATGCAGACTATACTTCGTATTCCCCAGAAGGAAGGAGATCAAGCTATTTGTAGGTGCTAAATAATAGCATTTCTACACTGTGCTTTGAAACAGACACTACCTGATGGCTGAGTAAAAAAAAAAAAAAAAAAAAAAAAAAAAAAAAAAAAAAAAAAAAAAAAAAACAAACAACCCCACCAAAATAGCAGTAAGAGTGAAAAAACTCATGAATTTCAGTGTATTTCCCTTGGTTTATATCTATCACCTATCACCTTTCTCAGTCATGTACTACAGGATATTTCAGGATTCAGTCTATTACTTATAAAGGATCTCTCTCTTTCCTTTCCAAAGCTTGTTTCAGAGTCTCCAAAGGAAACCAATGATCATTTTTTTCTCTCAAAGAGTTTTTCAATTACCTGAACAACAACAACAAAAAAAATCTACACTATATTACCCTGCTTTCCTAAAGCCAGGTTCATTGGCAGATAGAATTTGGGAAAGCAGTGCCTTGACCTATAGTTCTCAAATTTTGTCCTGTGCTTTTTCCTTACAAATTTACAGTGTCTATTTCTTATGTTACTGCTTGAGTCTCTTACAAGCCCAACATGTATTAGCTGTAATTTCTAGCAAGGAATTGATTTTTCTTGGACCACTAAAGCTTGTACCTTAAGATAGGGTCAGTAATGAAGCAAAGCCATGAAATCTAACCTTGTTGTTAAACTCTATAATTTTTTAATCCCCAAAGAGCCCATTGTCCTTATTAAAGGATTTAGATAAAGTTATGATAATTGTGAAAGAAACAGATTTCTGTATCTACTGCATTCTATATATTTTCTTCCCCTCAAATAATTCAAATTAGCCATACCATCAACCATAAGTTTCTCACATGCTGTGTTGCATTTTACAATTTACTAAATTGTTGCAATGCCCTGACAATAGCAGCTGGGCAGATCAGTTGTGATGTTAAAATCAGAACAGCAACAAGAGCTTCATTCTTTCTACTGATGAATGCTATTAATCCTGTGACCCGTCATTCCTCCTATTTGAACAAGACAAAAAAGTCTTCAGAGCCTAATGTCATCATTTACTCATAGATGAGAAGCAGTCATTTTACATAATGTGAAACTTATTTTCTTTTTCATCTTCATGCCTCTCAGCTCCTTAACTTTCTCTAAAGATGATCTTAAAACACCTTTTTTTATCAGACTTACATATCTGCAAGTGATGTTGATTTTCTTTGCTGAAAATAATGCCTGAAGAGTCTCAAGCAGATCTCTAATCTTCAACTTGTCTGTATTGCTGAACACTTAAAATATGTAAAAAGCAAGCAGCACTTTTGGAGTATACTGATTTTACAGGTCTGTAACTGAAACATTTGATGAATTTCAGAAACATTATAGACACATCTATGCATTTATCTCAAAAATCCTTTCTATTCATGATGTTGTTGTTCTCTGATAAATTGATCAACATTAAAACAAATCAATTCCATGATTTGAAAATTCAGTCTGTGTCTTTGTTTTACAGTAATACAAGGCACTCCAAAAAATCTGAATTAAAGGTTTGAATATAAATAGACTGGGCATGGACCTTGTTTCCGTTGAACTACACAGCAACAGCCCAAGAATTTTAATATACATTCAGATATTATCCTTCAGCTATTCTGCCATACAAGATACTATTAAAAATCATTAACAAATTAAAAAATTTTAAAGGGGTTTTGCTCTCTTGCTTCCTATTGTATTCTTCAAATCAAAAGAAATTAAGGAAGGAATTGCAATGCTTTAGCTATAGAAGAAATTAAAAATATTCTGGTTGTTTCGCCATCTGGTTTTTATACTAAAAAAAAAAAAAAAAGTTAGGCAAAGGAAACAAAGATAAAGAACATTCTCAGTGATACTGCCAAACTTGCAATTTCTGTACCTGTGTTTTGCATAAGGAAAAAGAATTTTAAAAAGAATGGAAGGCTCATAGATTTTAAGGAGAAAAGTTCTATTATTCTGTTAAGCATATAATTTGTAATGACTGTTCCATTTGTGAAACAACAAAGTATAAAATCAAAACTAATCTTGTTAGAGTCCCTAGGGAATCCATCTTGCATTATTTCTCATACTGTATTTACTAACATTGTCAAATTGAATATCATGTGGTTTGATCAATGAGACTTTAGTCTCATTCCCTTGGAAATTCAAAGATTAACAATATATCTTATCAGTAGGATGTCTTGCTTTGTCATTTCCCTTGCACATAATTACATTTACCATTTTACTTGTCACTGTAGTTTCTCATAATTTGTCCTTACATGGCGATGAATTCCTACCTCTCTGGAGATGTCTGTGTTAAAGTACTAATGTGCTCCTGCAAAAGTAATCCAGATTTATGTTGGATTTCTGCTGCAGAATCATGCTAGTTTACATTGCATGCTACTAACATTGAGTAATAGAAATACTACTACTGCTGCTCAGGGTAAAAAAAAAAAAACAGAAAAAAGGTCACTGAAACAAATAAACTACCTTCTGTTGAATAAAGATACAAATCACTCAAGCTATTGATTTCTGTTAAAAAGTATCTTTGGGACTGCAAAAAATTGAAATTTTTGAAAGTGTTCTGAATTAAATGGATAAACATTATTCCTCATCTCATTCCAGATTGAATGATTATTTCATTGTGATGGAAAGATAAGTTAAAAAAAATTAGTTAATCAGTTTCAAAGTACAGGATTTAATAGTTTCATTTTTTGGTTTGCTATTTTGAAATCAACATGTAACAATTGTGAGCATAAAGTATTTCTGATTAAAAAAGAAAGATCTAATAAATATCAAAAATATGATATCTTGTAATTTACACCATTTCTCCTTTAGAAAGAGTATTCAATAGGGATTTACTTCTATTCCTAGGTAAATAAAAATTATTTTAATATATTTTTTCAGCAGAGGAACCAAAAAATATTAAATGTTCATACAGCATTGATTTAGTGATATGTACTACTACATACTTACACAACAGCACAATACCGTATTTTTAGTTGCTTTTTTCCCCATTAAATATATATTTTCATAGTAAATTTCTTAACACACCAGCTTATCGCTGTGGGAGACGCACAGGAACGAGGCAGGGAGTGCATCAAAGAGGCTGCGTGGAGCTCTTGCAAGCAAGAGACCCCTCCTTTATTTTCCTGACTCTTTTTGTACATTTACAGAGGTGCCCACCCCAGAGGTGGGACCCTTGGGAACCACTGGTCGTTTTCCAGAGACCATCACTGAAGCCCCTCCTCTGGGAACAGATGTGGGAACTTCGGTAGTTTACAGAACATGACCTTGTGCATCAAGACCGTGCCTGGGAATAGAATTCCCAAAACCAAAACATGCAGGCACGAGCATGGCAACATCTCACCCTTTCAGTTTATATAAAAAGAAAAGAAAAAAAGAAAAATGCAGATTTTTATATCTGCTTGTGGAGAGGCCTTCGATTGAAGACTCGTAGATTTCTCCACTTTGTCGGCTCTCATTCTGGTCACAGTTTCCAATTTGCCTGTCGGCTAATTTGCAGGGACTGTCCCTGCTTCTTTTTCCCCCTTTTTTTTTTGAAAACATGTTGTGACCAGTCACTGAATCCTTGTCGGGTGAGATGCTGTGCCATGCAGTGCAATGACCCTCATTACAAAATCCATCCCGATCCTGTCCCCCAAACCCCAGCCAAGAATCCCGCCCTCAGAGGTCCACAACAATTCCCCTGGAATGCAAGCAAAACCACAGGGAAGAGTCCCTCTGAGGCCAATCACGGGATGCTAGCTGTCGAAGCAGTGCTCCGTCCCTTCCAGGCATCCATCTCTGGAGCGGTGGTATCAGGGAAGTACAGGATACACAACTTGGGATGGTCACCAGGCCAGGAGTGCTGTGCAGGGAGTCAAGGTGCTCAGCAGATATGAGGCAAACATCCCAGTGCCAGTTCCCAGTCCTGAAAACAAGGGTCTGCAAAAGCACAGGTTACATGATCTCTGGAATCCCCTTGGGTATCTGAGAGAGAGCCACGAATCCCTCTCAGCCCGCTTTCTGAACAGCACAGAAGCAGACAGAGAAAACCGTGTCTCACTCTGGGCACCTGCCATGTGGGCTGGTGCCATGTCAGGGCCAAGGGAAGTCTTTGGGGTTCCCAAAAAGCGGTTCTCGACACCCCATTGTCTCAGTCCCAAGCCGTATGTTGCACTTCGTTCCAGGCAGGTCTCAGCCCCCTGGAGCGCACGGTGACGCGGCAGGGATCCGCAGACGCAGGTGGAACTGCAGTTTGCAGAAGCTCGGCAGTGTTGCCAGGCAACACAGACGCCGGCAGGTGGGCAAGCGTCGGAGCGGTGACCGGTGGAACTGCGGTGCCGCCGGCTCCCTGCGCCAAAGGGGGTCGGCGGGGCTTCTTCCGCGGCCGCGCCGCCAGGGGAAGGGCCGGTCGTGGCCGGCCCAGCGCAGGGTCCCCCTGCGCCCCCCCCACACTCGCAGGCGGGCGGCGTTCTTGGCTGAGCAGCCCCGTTGGGTCCCGCGGGGCGGGGGCGGGGTCGCGCCACCCCCACCCGTCTTCCGCGGGCCGCGTGGCGTGGCGGGGGCAGCGGTCCTGGCTGGGCAGTGCCAGCGGGCCCCGCGGGGCAGGGGCGGGCGGCCCCTGCCCATCTCCCGCGGCAGCTCCAGGACGGGGCGGCTCCCAGCGGCTGCTGTGCCGGCCCCGGCAGCGGGACAGGCGCCGTGCGGCGTGTTGGGGGAGGAGTCTCCAGCCGAGCCAAGCCGGGGGGGGCTGAGGGGTGGGGGGCATGGGGGGCAGACCCCCCTTCCTCCCGTGGTGGCTGCAGAGAGCCACACTGCCCGGCCCCCCCTCTGGGGCCACGGCCGCACGGTTTTGGGCATTTGCTTTCCTGCCCGAAGTTGTGCGCGTAGAGCGCGCAGGCACTCGCTTCTGCCTCTTTTCTGGGACAGACACCTGGGGGATGAGCGACTCTCGTCCCCTCTTTCTCCTGGGCCTTTTCGAGCCCGGACTGCCGGGGTGGGGCCCCCGGGGCGGCACCAAGGTCTCAATGGGCTTTTTGCATGGGAAAGCGCAGCTCGGTGGCAGCGGGGCGGGGCACAACGGCGTCTCGGGACCCCCGACCTCCTCCCCCATCCCGCGCGCGGCCGTTCGCGAGGGAGAGCACAGAGGGATTGGGGGACGGCGCGTTCGTGGCGCCCGATTCGCAGACCGCCGTTGGACACCTACGCTCATGCCCGGGTTTTTCCCCCCCTCCTTCCCAGAAGGAAGGTCACAAGGGGGGGGAAAGGACAAACCCAGGTCTTCTGAAGGCGGCTTCAGGAGACTCTCCGAGCTGTCAGCAGCAGTCTCGAGACTTCGATCCTCTTCCTCTGAATCGGGAAAGGAGCTGAAAAGAAAACCTTCTCCCGACCTTTCAAAAATCTTCATCGATCTTTCCCATATTAGTGATAATTTTGTTAGCATATCTAACTCTGAATTCACCAGAAGTCCCAAGAGAGAC
Source organism: Phylloscopus collybita (assembly GCA_027886175.1). Classification (NCBI taxonomy): domain Eukaryota; kingdom Metazoa; phylum Chordata; class Aves; order Passeriformes; family Phylloscopidae; genus Phylloscopus; species Phylloscopus collybita. The sequence goes on along the minus strand of JAJNNQ010000006.1, from coordinate 40,395,637 downwards.
CAAAATGACCTATACCGCGCTCTTCTGGGGGTCGGGATAAAACCCTTGTTTTTCCCCCATCTATATAGTTGTGTTAGATGTTCCGAGGTTATACCTACTTCCCAATGCGTGAGGTACAACCCCCACATCGTTAACACGTAGTTATCTTCAGGGCCTAGCGGCCGGTTCATTTTTTCAAATTCCTTCTCCCTACTGGAGAGAAATAAAAATTCCTTTTTCTTTAGAAAGGGGACAAGGTATTTTTTACCTTGTTCTCGCGGCTGCAGATCACGTCGGGGTCACCAGATATCGCTGTGGGGGATGCACAGGAATGAGGCAGGGAGTGCATCAAAGAGGCTGCGTGGAGCTCTTGCAAGCAAGAGACCCCTCCTTTATTTTCCTGACTCTTTTTGTACATTTACAGAGGTGCCCACCCCAGAGGTGGGACCCTTGGGAACCACTGGTCGTTTTCCAGAGACCATCACTGAAGCCCCTCCTCTGGGAACAGATGTGGGAACTTCGGTAGTTTACAGAACATGACCTTGTGCATCAAGACCGTACCTGGGAATAGAATTCCCAAAACCAAAACATGCAGGCACGAGCATGGCAACACCAGCTTGCTTTTAATTTAATAATAAACCATGTAATAAGTCATTCTTGTTTCTAATCTTTGTGTAAAAACATATTGCTGGAAAATAAGCAGTCGAAAACATGCAACTTCTTCTAATGTATCAATACTTTTAAATCTATTTAGCAGACATTAATTTTTCATACTGTCATTTATTTTAGGGACCAGTCTTTCATGTATCTCAAAAATATGTCCAAAATCAGGCCATTCACTTTGTCCTGATTCATAAATGCACTTTTTTTTTATGATGATCAGCATTTAATGAGCTTTTTATGAAAAGGACTGCCAGTCTTTCCAACCTGTTTCCAGTCCAGCAAGCCCTTCCCACTCCATTTGGCTAGTCATACTTTCAGGAATATTATTTATGTGCGATATTGTTTATCCCCCAGCAGACAGGTGGTAGAATGAATTCATCATCTGTGAGTCAATGTTCCATGTTTTCGATAAAACTTCCAACCAACATGCTGCATGGCTGAGATGGGCATTCAGGTATACTGTAGGCAAGGATGATAACAAACTGTTTTAAAGCACTTTTTTATAAATTCAGGGAATTGAGCCTTGGAATGGATGGAGCTGTGACTTTTTGAATGTATTTTTGCCAAACAGAAACTATTTGAAAACATACTTTTCTGGCAAAACCTTTTTGTGCTTGTCTTACACCGATTTCTTTTCCTTCATGTCCCCATTTCCACAAATATGTTCCTCTTAATTTATATTTTTTCGCACAGAAACCAAGCTAAGCTTCTAGATTGCTTTGTGACTATTGTGTATCATAAACCTCTGGTTGGAATAAAGACAAGGTGAAAAAAAAATAATAATAAAGCCTTCATGAGAGAAGGAAAGTGAATTTTAGAGGAGGAAATGGAAACAACATCAGCTGGGATAGCTAAACGTGACAAGGATGTCTTGGAGTCAAACATGGTGAAAATCATCACTAGAGCAGAATGTGATTCCTCCTTATCACGGTAAAAAGCCCTAGAAAGCTGAATTATGTGCATCTGTGGAGCAGGTAAACAGCTGTACCTCCTTTCCTTTTACTAAAAGGGATTTCAGGAAAAAGACAGTGTATTTTCCAACCACATGGCATGTTCATTCTGAAAGTGTGAAGGCTTCCAGTGTATCTTGTTCTACATACTCCAGCCTCCTGGGCACAGAGGTATATTAAGTATTAAGAGGCATTAAGCAGAAATATTTAGGAAATAGAATACAATCATGTATTTCTGTGATCTGCTATGCAAGGCTAGTTTTGACAGTGTTGTATGTTCTGCAAACATCCTTTGAGAACAAGTGGCAAAAGGGAGGGGAATTCTCCTTGAGATTCAGATACTTAAATGTAGACGCTTGAAATATCAGGCTCTACAATACACTGGAGAATGCATGTCTAGGCCATCATCTAGGACACAGTCTGCTGAATTTACAGAACCAGCATATTCATCAGAAATAAGATCATTGGTCACCTGAGGAGCTTTTTTAGCCTTCACTGATAGTATTGTATAACAGCGAAGAATCACAGCTATATTGAGGAGTCTGTGTGGTTGCTGTGCTGGGAGAACAGCCCAGGGATTGGTCACACCGGGGTATTCCCTTGGCACTGCCAGCACGGGCACGGACCCCTTGGGACAGGTCTGGGCTTGTTCCAAGACTCCAGGCAGCGCTGGACCCGGAGTGCAGCGGGAGATAAATGTAGCAAAATGAATCCTGCGTGACCGTTTCAGAGAGGCTGGACAATCAGTGGAGTAAGGAAATGGATCTACCTTAGGAGTATTGTCCAGAGATTTTATTCCAGTACTGCAGCACTTCCAAACACCTTGACATGCAAGATAGAACAAAAACCCTCATGGCTGCCCCCAGGTTATAACCTGGGAGAGGGGGAAGGGGGAGGGCATTGAGCCTACCTACCAGAAAGGGACAGGGCGTGACCTGAGGGCTAAAGGGCAGCCTAAAGGTCAAATCACCTGTGAGGAGGGATGGCCAATTCTGGCCTGGCCAATTCCCTCCATGACCTATCCCCTGCAGAATTCCAGGGTGCCTGAGAAACACTGTGTATTAAAATTATTCCCTTGAAATTCTCTCATGAAACCCCACCCTGGGGGAGGGGAAAAACCCCCCAAGGGAGCTCACCTTGAAAGCCTTAAAGGCACACTGCAACAGTATTGTGTATGCCTTTGAATATAACATCTACAGAGCCATTTTACCTGTAAATTTATGCTCCAAAAACCCAGCTCTGAGTCTCATCCCTGATGTCTATGATGATATGGAGCCACCTAGAAGATCAGAACACCCCCAGTATTTCTGACATCTTACAGTAAATTGCAAGTCACAGAGCTATCTCAGCAACATATCTTAAAATAGGTGAGATCTTACATTTTAAAAAAACTTGGGGTTAATAAATTTATATATTGTTAGCTCGTTGCTATTTGATTTATCTTTTTTATTGTCTATTATTTTTAGTTCCCAACTGAAATATTTATTTATTCTTTTTTAATCCCTGTGTCCCATTGCTTCTCCTTTAATTCTGTGTCTTCACCTAATTAACATCTCCTGGGTTTGAGCAATTTAGTTTTATAAGCACTTCAAAAATCAGAGCGAGAACTTTGAGCAGATTGCTTAATTATATGAGTAGTTAATTGTCATTATGCAGAAATTCATACATAGTAAGGGGTCTTTTACTTTTTAAAATTTCATATGAAGATTACACTATGAAAGATTTTTTCTTTTTGATAATTGTTCTTACACTGTTCTGAATTTAGTTATAAGAAGGAGTTAAATAATGTATTTTATGCTTGTTTCTATTAAAGATTTTCTAAAACCAGTAATATGCCACAGGTCCCTTCACACTTTATCTCTTCATCTGATACACTCTGAAATCAGAGCTATTTATAAGAGTCTTAGCTTGAAAAGAGACAATCTCTATAAGGATGTTCCAAGTCAGTTCATAAACTTGGCAGTATCTTTTTTATATCCTTTGGGAAATGCCTTGTCAAATGTCTAACCTAAATCTGGATAAAAAATGACTGACAGTGTTTTGTCTTCTTTTAGAGTTTTTACTTCGTAGTTGACTGATTTTAATTTTACAAGGAGATTGTGATAAGGTCCTAGGCATCCAGATACAAACTTGCTGTTCTTACATATTTCAAAGGGGGAATGTATGAATGCAGTTTCTAAGCAAAAAGTGGCAGAGGTGACTTTAAGTCATAAAAAGCCTTTACTCCTGTAAATTAACTCATCCAGTCCAGTGAACAGTTACAAGCCCTGATGTTTTCCTAGACAAGAAGAGGGGGAGTGAGAGAATTCAAAGCTAGAAAAAAATACTTAGCTCAACTAGAGTCAAGTATTAAAGATATTTTAATTACAAAGTTATGCAGACTTCTGTGGTCTGAAGACCAGACTGTGGATACCTGTAGGTACATCCCACTGTAATCCAGGGAATATTCAACTAAACATCTTTGAAATGTCTGTTCAATGGATCTGACACACAAAAAATATGCTGTTGAAAATCCAGCGACAATACAAGTCACTGTGTCTCCAATTATCCTCACTTCTCCTGGGTTTTTCCACCTTGTTTCTTGCATAGACTGATCCATTTTATCTGAGAGAGATTCTGAATTAGCACAGTTAACAGCCTGAGGTATTAGTTAAGCCAAAAGTCTGTGCATGTTTCTTTTTAAAAAGGTGAAGTGATTCAGTAACATCTTGAGAAGTCAGCTATGAGAATAGGAATGTCTAAAGGAAGAGACTACAGTGAAAGAAGGACAAACCCTCACCTCCAATCAAGATATCTCCACTAAGTAAACAAATGTGTGCATCCCAATTTGATAATGGAATTTAGTATGAAGAGTTCATAACACATTCCTCCGTAAACTATTTTCAAAATACAAAATATAGAGAAACTGAAACAGTTCATCAATAGATTCAGTAAGAAAAAAATAATTGAGAGTTTCATATTGACATGTTCAAAGTGAAATGTTATCTTGGTTTGGAAAGACACATATCTGCCTGGGAAAGCTGGAGTTTCCTTCAGAATGGAGAAATGTAAACCCCTCACCCCTGCCAAACTATAATTTTGCAATTAAGGGCTTTCAGGCAAAGATTTGGGAATAGGAACAACAGTTCTTTACTAGGAAGATTAACAATACAAATGTAGTAGAAAACAAAACTACCAACCAAACAAGCAAGCAAACAAACAAGCAATCCTGGAAAACCCTGACAGAGTCAGAGCTACAACCTGACACCCTGTTGCTCAGGGTGTTGGAAGCAATCCAAAAGTGAGTCCTCCTGGGGTGGCAGATGTGGTTCTGTTGAAGTAGAGATGATCGTGTAGAACAAGGGGTCCAGCAATGGTGAGAAAGGGGTCCAGTCTTCCTCCAGGAATCAGGTGAAGCTGGATGTCTTCTTGTTCCTGTCTCAGTTTTATCCAGGTAGGAATGGTTGGCTCCCCCCACTGGGTGGAGCATCTCACAATAGGATGATGGAATGTGGATGTGTTAGTTTGGGGAGGTGTTAATGGCCCATTAGCAGAAAATATTCCCCTGGAGGGAGGACCGATGGTAAAAGAGATAAGAAACAATGCCCTGTCTGGCTTTAACAGTTGGCCCATTATCAGAAGGCATCCACCCCTCTCCCCCCAGTTACAAGAGATAAAGAAAAACACCTCCCCAACTGCTTTTAATAGATGAAATAAAATACACACCCCTGGCTCCATAACCCAAGACAAATGTTCATTTTTTTGACATATATTTCTGTTTGAAACTTTTTAAATAACTAAAAATAACAGTTTTCTCTCCCCTTATGCAATGAAAATTATGTTCAGGGGAAATGTAATGCTTTGTTTAATCTTTGATATTTTTGTGAAAATCAGCACAGATATGTTTCTGATCATCCCACTTTCTCCTCTTTTATTCCTCATTAAAAAATTCAGTCCACAACCAAAGAATCAGTTTCTTGTACAGCCCTACTTAGGATTCTAAGTCCCATTGAGTTTCAATGGGTCTTTGTGTTTGATACTGTCCCACTGAAGTCAATGGTGCAGGATGAATCCCTTTATCCCTCATACACTTTGCAAATGCATGAGTCACACTCCGTGCAGCCAGGGAAGTGAGGCCATCAGCCAGCATCCTCAGGACCGAAGCCAACACTGCTTTGTTGATCTGCTCGTAGGAAGAGACGTAGAAGAATGCAAATTAGTCCTTGCCCTTTGCCTAAATGAAAAGCACTACTTAATATTTCTAGATGCCTCAATTCCAGACAAACAACCCCCCAAAATGCTATTACATTCTTATTTCCCAGACTATGTTTTATAATAACTGCAAAACCACTTCAGTAAAAGTTCTGCTCTGTTTTTATTAGTATTTTTGGCAAAAAAAAAAAATTCTAATTATTTATATATGGCACTTTGACATACAAATTTATATAAAGCCTTCATTGGTTTTCCACTAGTTTAGACACAATATTTGATAATTCTTGATAAATAAAACACATATTAAAAAAAAACAACCACCCAAATAAACAAACTAAAAGAAACAAACCAAAACTCTATGTATGTATTAGGCTTTAAATTTATGATAGTACTTGACAAAACCTAGTTATACTCACAGGTGTTATTACCATGCTTATGAAACTATTACTGAAAACAAGTGGAATCATATTACTGTAATCACTTTCAAGATACATTTATCCTCTATGTGTACAGTCAAAATATGTAGAGGACAATTGAAAACAAAAACTTTGCCTTTAAAAATTATATTGCTGCAGATACTGCTACTGTAGATGCATTTACCAATTAAAAAAAACCCCAGCAGTAGAAACTATGAGATTAAACTTGTGCAATGAAAATTAATAATTTAAGAAGTACATGGCCTGATTGTACAAGGTTTGATTTCCCAACCAACAAGGCAGGAACTTTTTCCCCATAATGAGCATCTCCATTGCCATGGAGCATTTTTCTCAACTCTGTTGGATCAAAAATGATCCTTTTAGTTACAGAAGAGCATTGTGTTCAGTGTTTAGAATTAATCCAGCTCTGAACTGGATTAACTGGTCCACAGATTCTTTGGGCAGACCACCAGAGTGCAGAGGACAATGTGTATAATGGAACATTCTGAAATTATTTCCGGTCCAGATATATTCTCTTGTCCCTTCACACTTACAAAAAACAAAAGGGAGGGCTTCAAGCTTGCTGGCAAGTTAGCAAGTTCCTTGCAATAGTCATGAGTGCCAAATAATGATGAGGTTACATGGACATCTTGTTCCTGCATTTAGAATTACCTGCTCCTCAAAACTAATTATTTATTTCTTCCAGCTTCATAAAGCTGCTGAATCACAAACTCCTGTAATCAAATATTTTATTAATTCCTTTAAGCCAATTATAGATATAAAATTAAATGACAAGTAAATAAAGAGGTTGAGGAAGTTAATCTTTTCCTACAATTTCAATTCAGTATAATAATTTGTATAGCTGAACATACTTGAACACATGCTCAGCATTTTACAGGAAGACAAGAGGCTGATGCCATTAGGATTTTACCTTCTTAGTGCCAGTCTTCTGTTCTTTCTTCATAGAATAAGGAAAATAGGATTAAATTCACTTGCAAAATGAAGGGCAAAGACAACCCTTCATTCTTTACATATCTCACCTTCTCTTAGACCACTGACTCGCCAGGGGGCTGAGGATCACCATGGGAGGCAGCTAAAGACACTGCATGACAATCCTCCCTCAGGGTAGGTAAATTATTTTGTCAGTGTTTCTTTAAATTAATTTTCCCTTGTTATTTAAAACTTCTTTTTGAGTAAGAGACATGTAGAAAAAGTTTTCAAGATGCTTCTGACAGCATGGTTGCTACTTGAGAAATTGTGAGTTAAATGAGCCATACTCAGGCTCTGAGTCAAGCCCATTTCATCATGAGCCACTGTGGCAGGGTGGGTGATCCTTTATTGTAGGAGGACATTTGGACATGTGGAGTAGTGCCAAAATTACAGTTTCTGTATGTTGGGTAAAAGCCACCTGGGAAAAATACAGAGCAACATTAATCATTGAATAAAAAAACACACCAGTGTTAAATGGTAGTTTTCACAGAGAGTTCTATCTTGCTAGTGATTTGGCTTCAGTGAAAGATAGAAATAAAGGAAAAATTTCAATTTGTCTTACTTACCCTTCTAGGATTCATGCAAATGTGATTAAGATCTTTAAAATAATGCATAAAGGAGGTTACAAAATGAATTAGCTGAGGAAGAGCAACATTTACTAAATTGTAACACAATTTTCTGGTTGGTAAATTGCTCTTAGAGAAGATTCTATTAAATCTAATAGAAGATGTCTGATAGAAAGAAGAAATAATGGAAAGTACACCCAGCCAGTGTGATTTCTTTAGCCCTTCTTGGCACTATAGTAATAAATTACTTGGTTCAGATAGAAGGGAGTTCTGTGCATTGTCTTGTCTGCACTACAGATTCCTAGGTAAAGATTTTTTTCTGCTACTCCTTCATTAGGATTTCCTGACAACAGAGAAAAACAAATCTTGAACTAGCAGCTGAGTTATGTTAACACTTAAATTGTTTGCTTGCCACAATACACATTATAAAGTGAGCAATATTTATTCTAGCCACTTAAATTCCTTATCCACTTTAGTCCAGCGTCATTTTAGAGCTGTAAGTAAAGCCACATCAGTCAGGCCTATTCAGGCAGATATTAAACAGAACTCATCTGAGAAAAGACACCACAGCAAAACCAGAAAGAAACAGGAACTTAAATGATTGGCATTTGTTTTTTGATTTCCAGCTGTATCAAAGACTGCAAGAAATACACTATTAAATGTTGAAGTCTGTGTTGGAAGTACAATTAGTTATACAAAACATAAACATTAATTGATAGACCAATGCAGTAGAAGAGAGAAGAGTATTTTCTAAATCTTCCACTGAAATGTGGATTTGCAGTTTTGTAGTTCTTTGGGGGTATTTTTGTTTTGTTTATTTGTTTGGTTTTGTCACTTCTGTTCTTGTCTAGAGAACAAGTACAAACATACAATATACGTATATATAAAATCAGATCTATCTGTCTTTCTAATTAAGTATCTATTTTAAAACTGAAATAAAGGAGTTATAAACCAACTACAGCTTATGAATAAAAAGTGGGCACACAGGAGGAAGGTGAAATAGCAGGGAATTCTAGTGGTTTCATTACCAAAAATCTAAGACAAGAGTTTCTGAGATAAAAGCTGAGCTTGTGAATTCCATATATTTCTGATCAGTAAATACTGTGGACGAGGAAGTTTTATACATAATAACCACTTGATGAACCTTTCTTCTTTATAGAAATAGAACAATGGAGGATGGTTGCCATTTCTTTACAGTATGCATAAACTGATTTAAATTGAAAACATGCTCTGTTTTGTCCTTGTTGTACTGATTCCCTAGACTGGGATCTTTGTTGTTGCTTTTGTAGTCTTCCTAGCTGCATTACAGAAATTCCATGCAAACCCAGAAAGCAGATGATAAAGAGTACATAGAGACCAGGAGTCTGAAAGTGGTGGTGATATTCACCTGGACTTACAGACCTTGTCCATAGTATTTCTGTAAACCTTTGAAAGAAACCCAACAACACAGTGTATCCCAAATGGCCCTATTCAAAAAGAAAACACTAAAGACACTAGAAAGGAAAGAAAGAAAAGAACAAGCATTTAAAAAACACAAAAATATTTGAGAATCTTGATCAAACTTGACACATTTTAAAAATAAGGTTTTGAGAAAATTAGATCAACTTTAGGCTATTTTACAACATATTTTGCAAGAACCATAAGGAAAAAAAATAATTATTAACTCCTTAATAGATTTGCAACATGCCTAGATACAAACAGAAGAAATCAAAAAGAAAAAAAAAACACAATAAAAACAGCAAAAAACCCTCACAAATAAATCTTAATGGATAAAAACACTTGTCCTACGTAATTTAGAAGACTTCTATCATAAAAAGGCAAAGCATTACGTACCTAAAATCAGTAAACAGTGGGAATAAATAGTCTAAGACAAAGAATGAAATAGCATGTTTTCCTTATCTGATCTCAATCTCTGTTAAGAAATTTAGAACAAAACCTGCAAAAACCTTCATATAAAGCTGGTTTTTCAGGCAACCCATAGGTGTGTCTCCCATTTGAAGTATTTGCAGTGGAGCAATAATAGCTGATAGGCAGCCAACTGGCATAAAGAAACACTACTCTCAGTTTATTGAAAGCTGGCAGACAAGCAAAGTTTCATTTACTGTTTTTGCACAACTAAAAGGAATACTTGAGTCTCTATCAATCATCAAAAGTTTCAATTCCTTTCTCTATCTGGAGGATTACAGGTTAAACACATCCACAAAAAATCCTTCCTTCCTTCCTTCCTTCCTTCCTTCCTTCCTTCCTTCCTTCCTTCCTTCCTTCCTTCCTTCCTTCCTTCCTTCCTTCCTTCCTTCTCGACTCTTAACACAAGTATATCTACAAACTCTAATATTCATATTCATTTTGCTAAATAAAAGGTATAAAAAATGCCCAACTCTGACACCAAGTGGCACTAACAAATCCATACTGACAAGTATTGACCTTGCACTTCCACATCAGACTGGTTTTGGAGAAACTAAGTTTCATAGCAAAGCTGAAGAATCCCTCAACACTTTAACAGCTTGTGGTCAGCTTGGCCCGCAAGACTTGTGTTTGGTTGTGTTTGGTTCTCTGAGATTTTGCACCACACATGTTCTTACTGTGCTGGTAGTTGAAGGGCTGGGCATCCCTTGAGGGGCACCTGAGCACAGCTTTGAGGATGTAAGTAAAGCACAGTCCTCCATACAGGTGAATGAATTGATCCCTGTCGATAAAATTGTACTGATATTAAGGGAAGTGATTAATATTAGTCAAAAGGGCAACAGAGGCCTTTATGAGTAAAAGGCACGCTTCTAAGTATAAAGCTGTTATTTAACACACACAACTGGCATAAGGCTGCATAATTATAAGACCTTATTGCTTGAGGTTATTTTGTGGAGCTTTAAACCAAAAAACTAACAGGAGCAAAATGAGACACTGTATCTGATTATTATCCACATACCTGCAAGTAAACCACAGTATTTCCTAATGAACCCATTACTTATATTTTAGTAATAGAAAAAAATAATTGTCAAAAATATTTGAAAAAATCTCTGAGACAGTAGTCAATCCATGTTATTTTAAACAAATTCAAAGGACATCCTCTTTTCTAAAAGTACTTAAGCAATTTGTGGTAGTATGCAATTATGCTTCTTCTCAGTGTTGCATCTCTGATGAACTGAATGACTGAATTAGTGCTCCAAGAGGAATGGCATGTAAGCCTCTTTGATAAGCCCCTTTGAAACAATCTGAGAAAAACTGAACAACTGACATTTTCTGTACCATGCAAAACGTAAACATTTTGTATTCTACATATCTGACAACAGTCATGAACAGATAAATCTTTCTAGGATCAGTGATTTCAGAAACAGAATATTTAAGATGCACCAGTCACTCTAGTACAAAGGAAAACAAAGTTTCTCAGGGCAGAATGAATAAATCTAGCCTGGAAAGAGTACAATTGCAGGAGTTTTATTAGGTAACTGATCCCTAGAGTTCTTATTTTTCCTTTTTCTTTAAGTGTCAGTTGTACCTTTTGTAGCCATGAAGGACAAACCAGGAAATTCAAGTAGCTTTGAAGAAAGAAATTGGGTTTTTAGGTTATTTCTGGTGTCTCAGAAATCTTTTAAACAGACAGGTGAGAAATTTCAGAAGTTGAATGGTATGTTTAACACTTTACAGTTAAGTTGAATTTTAGTTTCTACCTCATCTTGATGAAAGATGCTACTTTACCTCTGTGTAACAGGTCTTGAAATATGCTTTAGAATAGCTGTGGGTAAAAGCTTACTTATAACAAGTTATACAACTTATCTTAGAATGGATTTGAAAGACCATAAGCTCAATTTAAGATGAATTTGGGGCACAATTTCTTAATGAAATTATTTAGGATTCAAGATCATGAGCAAGATCAAATTAAATAATGAAAAGCAGCATAAATATAGCAAAAGAAAAATGTCAAAAAGTACAAAAATGCAAACAATTCACAAAGCTGATGATTTTTGTGCAGGCAGTGGAAAAAGAATTGGATGAAGTAAAACGAAGTGAATCAAGAATGCAAAGATATTCTTAAAAAAAAAAAAAAAAAAAAAAAAAAAAAAAAAAAAAAAAGTAATCCTAAAGAATACTTGTCTTGAGCTTCAATGAGGAAAAGTTCTCCAGAACTGATACAGAAGCTATCCAACCAGAAAACTACCTCTCAGATTTCACTACATTATCTTCAGGACATCACCCTCCCATTCTTTCCTGTGGCTTTTCTATCCTATTACCTTTGCCAATCTGGCCCCCTTTTCTAACTCTGTTTTTCTAACTAGACACATTAGTGACCCTTTCTGTCCCTCACTCCTTGTCTTAATTTCTATATTAGTGTCTTGGCTCCTGCAGAGACCTTCACCTCTTAATGACTGATGCAAAAAGAGTTCCTGTAATCCTAGAATAAATTAGGTTCAATGAGACAGAGCCTCAGAGTATCTTTTGTTGCAGTTCAGTGAGTCTCTGCTGAGACATTTTTGGAAGCATATAATCTAGACAGATTTTTCTGTTTTCATTTGCAACAGACCTTCCATGTATTCTTGCTGAAATTCAGGCAACTACATTGAGACAATGGAAAAACTTCATAACATAATGCCTCTTATCTGTGCTGCTACTGGTCCTGGAATTCAAGATCTGGAGGCAGCACCATGCATCTTGAATACCATATGTTGTAAGAGAAAATATAGTCATTTCTTGACTTCTTTTGTGAGAAGTAAAACCTTGTCCCAACATGCTATCAACTTCTGGTGGGTTGTCTTCTAGAAGGCATTTTTCCTCTGTCAAATAGCTCATACTGGCTGAGTTAAAAGACTTCATAGAAATGCAACAGGTTGACCTAATTTCTGCTGGAACTAGGGAATAGGAAATGCTACCATTAAGAAAATATACTGGTTTTCTTTTAAATCAAGGGATCCTAATTTGTCTCCAAGATAAACATGGAAAACAGGGAGCAAATGAGAAGTCTTGGACCAGAAAAAAAATATAAAAGGATATTTTAAAGATTAAACAGAACAAGGAATAGATGCAGAAGGCATGGTGGTCTGCTAGAAACAAGAAAAGATGAGAGCCAGTTCCTCCAAATACTTTAAAGATACCAGTCCCAGTTCCTCACTCCTGTTTAGACATGGGGCCACATCACATAAACACTACCTGTTTCACCCCTTGGATGCATTCCCTTGGATTTTAAGACAAGAATGTGCATTCACTTTAGTATATCTTTTTAGTACATCATGCTCCATGCTCAAGAGCTGTCCTTGAACTAATGTACATATAAACCTTGAAAAGAATTGGCTGTAAAAAATCCACAGTCCTCTTCCTTGGGGTGAAAATCAGATAGGTTCAATATGGTATCAGTGTGGATGATGTCTTCTAGAATAACAGAGGAAAAGTAGAGGAAAACAGGTGATCACAATATCTATTTGTGTTGGCTGTTTATTACTGCACAGCAAGATGTGCAGAAAGCGGATGTTTAGAAATTGCTTAGAAGAGAACTTACTGCTGCTGAGAATCTATCAGAGATGATCAACAGGCTTCATAGACCTGTCAGTGATGATGTTTCCAAAAATGACTGAGCAGACTGAGAGGTTAAAGCACAAAGTGAAAATACCCTTAATTACAACCCTGAGTGAGGGCTGGAATCTGGAAAGAGCAGATGGAGATACTTGAGGATCAAGCACAGATAAGGAAGAGAAGTTGACTTTAGACCCAAATGAGACCCATTTAGACCCAAAAGCCCCTCACATGCCCTGCATTGTGGTGGAGTGGTGTCAAGGCATGGTATCTCCAACTTCAGAAAGTTGCCCGTGATTTAATTCTTCTGCTTTTGCTCTATTGCAGTTAGATGGTACTATTCAGTGAAATGCACATGACAGTATGTGATTTTCTTAAGAATAGTTTTTTGTGTCCTTGAATTTTTATGTAATTGTCTATCCCTCATTAGCCCTTTTATCCTCTCACTACTATTTTGGAATTTTAGTGACTTATTTTCATGGTACATCCTTGTTATTTTTTGAGTGAGAGCTTAGAAAATAGATGTTCCATGTGACTTCTTCCATCTGTACATGTTTTTTCTAAAAAAACAACAGATTGCTTTGATGGTGATATTCAGGGGAAATAAAAATCATCTGCTAATAACATTATGTTTTGTTGCATGTTCTCCAATATGATTTTCTTCTATCTGTTCATGACAAACAACTCTTTCATCCATAGTCCTTCATATTTTTGTACTTCAAAAATTCTATAGAATCTCTTTTGGTTTAAAAAAGTTATCTTCATGGTAACCTTTTTGAGTTTTTCCCTTCAAATAATGCCACATGCCCATTTCTTGATGGAAGCTACTTACAACCTTTTAGTGAGAGAAGTATTAGGGATTTTTTAGGGGGAAAAAAAGTGTAAAGTATTCTAAAATAATTTGAATAATCAACTTAATTGGTTTTCAACGATCCATGAAATAGCTGAATTATTCAGTCTTTACAGCAAAACTAACCTCTTCAGATTCAGATAAGATAAATGCTCTCCAAAAGTACAAGATCAAATCTTGAATAAGCACATTGTATTTCAAAAGCATGGGGATCATGGAATTATTCTGCAATTTCCATTGCATTGTAAGATGTGCTAAGAATGTAAATGTTAAGAAATGCTGAAAATCCCCCAACTTTTATCTCTCTTAATCCAGAAACAGAAGCTGATAACCAAATTTTATTATTTTGAGGATTTTGAAAATCAAGTGTGTAAAATTGGGAAGAGTACTTGCATGTGTGTATTATCTAAAACAAAGCTCAATTTCACAGAACCTTAGGCAGGAAAGGGAGAAATATTTTCATTTTACCGTTTAGTTATTTAGTTTGAAGGGGCTTGTGACTAAAGGGACAATGTATGGCCACTTATACCACTGCATTTTGACATTGCATTATGGAGTTCTAAACTCCAGTTCCAGCAAGGCAACAATCTTAGAGACTTCCTATCTAGAAAACAGACCAGCTCTCTGGAAAGACACCCAGATAGCTTAAAAAAGGAACCTCTGTTTTGTGTAGAGAAAATGTCTATTTTATGAGATTTTTTTTTTTTTTAATTTTGTGAGGTTTGCATGGCTTTTACATATCGAGTGAAACCACGTCAATAAACAACAGATATAACCTTACAGGAGGTCAGTGACAGCAGTGTGAAGAAATGCCTCTCTTCCTTGTGGAGTTTATCTCTGAAAGTTTATGCAAGGAAGAAAAGCACACCTTTGGATAAAAACCTCTTGATTGCAGAATTCACCAAAGAAATAACTGCATTGTCCATAATTCTCAGTGAGAATTTCAGAAGAATCTTCCTATTCCTCAGTCTCTAATCACTAGACAGAATGCAAGATGTGACTCTTCTCACTTGTACTTTTGGAAATTAAAACAACAGGGAACCTGAGCTGGTAGGTCTCAATCTTGTGATGGCAAGGACAATTCCAGTCCAATCTGTTCTCCCACTCTTGCGTGAACCAGACTAAATTCAGTGACCCTTAAAGCAAAACCACAACAATTGTACTTGTAAAAAAAGTAGTAGAAGCTACAACATTTATCAATAATTATAAATTGGCTTATATCTATCTTCACATATATATGTCTCAAAAAACTTTATATTCATTGTTGGAAGGTTTCATTTCCCATTTTATTTCAGATACATACAGTGAAACTGTGTCAAAGGTTTTAGACCCTCTGAAAGACTTTTTAAAAGCAATTTCTCCTATCTTAGATGTTCGTATTACAGTAGACAAATCTTTGGGTTTTTCTTGAAAAGTAACTTCACTACATCTAAAAAGCCATCTCAAGCAAAACAGTAACACCAGATTATGTTTATTTTGTTCTACCATTTCAAAGTATTACCCCTTCTACTAAATGGTCAGAATTGTACAGAGTTGTTTTAAGACAGTGAAGTATTGATGGGGCTGGTTGAGAAAAACATGAAGTGGGCCCCTTGCGTATCCTGCACTAGGTGCAAGCAAGGCCTAACAACAGAATAATGTCTGAAGAGAAGCAGAAGTCTCACAGCCTGATGTTCCAGTGAGGCCCAGAAGAATACTGCACCTCTGTACCAGCCAACAGCCCCACTCCCTTCACCCTGAAAAAGAAGCCTTATTATAAATCTGCTTCATTAAGAAGGTAAGGAAGTATACACAGACCCACTGATGAAGGACAGAGAGCCTTTACTGCCTTATCAGTACTAGGAGAAGGACCAAAGTGCTTATTTTACTTCTTTGTTGATTATAAATTCTGACTGAGACCCTCATTAAGCCCCATTAACATATTAAATTACACACCCATTGGTGTGTAATGTACACACCCATTGGGATAAAAATGAAGGAGAACGTGGGACCTATAATGCACATATGACCAAAATTACCAAGCCCCAGCAACCTGTGATTGTTCCTTGGACCAGCCAACACTTGTAATATTAAAGAAGGGCTTCAGTAAAAGTTGGAGGAGAACACCTCTGCCCTCTGTGAACAATCAGTAGTAGACTGTGTGAGCTTTGCACTTCTAACCATGTTGGAACATACGTAGGAATATTCATTTAGTTATATATTTACATACACATCTATTCATCTATTTTAGATATTTGTCTATCTATCTTGTAACTAGATCACTCTTATTATACTTTCTGTCACAGCACACACTAATACATACTAATAATCTGCAGTTAGTGCATTTATTATGGGCAATCCTGAACCTGCTTTTCTATTGTTTCAATAAAATCTACTGTTTGTGAATCATGTAAGTCCTCATTGAATACAACCCAGAGTACTGGGTTGGTTTGAACTCAACTAGACTTGCAGTGCTTAATTCGCTATAATCAAAAATTAACCTCAGCCACACCCAGCCTTTTTTTTCTTAGAGGAGCAGCTGGAATTGAAGGGGGGTTGTTTCCTACTAAATACCTATACACTTAACACAACACTGCTGAAATAAGTGCTTTGCTTTGCTTTGCTCAGGGTGTTTTGTTTTTTTTTTTGTGGGTTTTTTTTTGTATTTTTGTATTTTTGAATGTTGTGTATTTGTCTTGAAAAATACTCATATCCAATCTTAAAACTAAAAAATGAAATTGATCTGTTAGCGCTTTTATCTCTCTCTAACAAATGCCAAATTGTTTCCTACCTGACATGAGACCAGCCTCAGTCTGTGTACCTTTAAATATCCCAAATAATTAGTTATCTTTTTGCTACCTTCAGGGACAAGTTCAATACCTGGCTTAATTTTTCTGTCCATTTTTCCACCTCCCATATGGTCTTTTGCTCATACACAGTGCCATTAAACAGTATTGCTATTAAAATATGGACATTTTCCCATATTGTATTCACACAAGGTCATTTTGAGGGAAAATAACTTACTTTAGTATGTATGACAATGTCATTCCTAGGTGCATTAGCAGGTCTGTTCCAGCCTTGCCGTAATGGCAAATACATCCAAGTCTGACAACATAGCACTGAAATCTAGATACTTCTGCTGCTTTGCCACAGTCCAACCTCTGACCAAGAATCTCACAGAGACAGCAACTGTCCATGAAAATTCTTTGTAATTATCAGTATTTCTCCAAAGAAGATACTTCTATCTTGAAAGAAAGTTAAATGTGTCAGCACAGTCTTCACTAGCCTTCCAGGCTTTGATACTCAACAAGTTAATTATGTCTAAGGTTTTAGACTGTTCTTTATGCTCTACCCCTCCTCTCCTCTTAGACTGACAAGCTAAAAGCACAAACCAGAGTGGGTAAGTCACAGCACAGACTGTGGTATGTGTACTGGAACCACAACCAACTACACATATAGTATGTATATAAAAACTGGGAAAATTTGTCTTAAAAGTTGCAGCAAAAGATGTGTTCTCTTGTGTTAATTTTGTGAGAACTGCCAGTATCATTTACATCTTGAAGTGACATAAGTTGGCCAGCCATGGTTAATTAGATGGAACAAGTTTGAATTTGTCTGTAGGTATTTAGGTCTTTATAGGTCCTGTATAGACAATAGCCAGAAACTGATCAAGTTCAAGAAGCATAGGCCATGAATATGTTATTTTATTTTTTTTTTTAGCATAAAAAAAAAGAAAAAAAAAGAAAAATATGTGTTTGAAAAGGATTCTGAGATACCTGGGTTGGGCAGAGAAAGATATCATTGTTTTGAAACTTGGACTTTCAATTTTGCTCATATAAAGAGAAAAATGAACATATAACATGTATTTAGGGTTTGGTTTTTTGGGTTTTTTTTTTTTTTTTTTTTTTTTTTTTTTTTTTTCTGAGTTTCAAAGAAAAGTAAATTTTGGAAGCTGGTGTAGGACAATTTTTTCCAACAAGAGAATGGAAGGAGGCATTGTAAGGCAATTTTTTTTTCTCAGCATTCCACATACTGATGCAGTGAGGAACAGGTAAAGATTTAAGGATACAAGAGATGGTCACTTTCCTCGTTAGGTAAAGAATACGACAAGGGTGTGGATGGTGTCTGTCCAGACTTCAGTGAACAGTCTGACAACTGTATCCTTATACCATTCTTATGGAGTAACTGGCTGCTCATGCTTGGATGGGTGCACCCTCTGCTGCATGAAAACCTAACTGGCTGGCAGAACCCAGAGAGTGTACAATAAGCAGCCAGTCACAGGTAGTGTTCCACTGGGCTCAGTACTGGGGCTGGTCCTGTTTAACACCTTTATTGATTATTTAAATGAGTGAGTTTAAATCACTGAAACAAAAGTCAAACAGCAAGATCTCATTAAGTTTGCAGGTGACACCAGCTTTGGTGACAGTGTTATCTGTTGGATGACAGCAAGGCTATCCCCAGAGGGAACTGGACAGGCTGGATTAATGGGCTGAGATCAACTGCATGAGGTTCAACACCAAGTGCTGGGTCCTTCACATAGGTCACAGCAACCCCAGGCAGTTGCTACAAGCTGGGGGAAGAGTGGCTTGAGAGCTGCTCAGCTGAAAGGGACTTGGAGCTGCTAATTGACTGCTGACTGAGCAAGAGCCAGTAGTGCTCCCAGGTGACCACAAAGGCCAATGGCAACCTGGCCTGTATCAAGAATAATGTGGCCAGCAGGATTAGGGAAATGATTATCCCACTGAACTTAGCACCAGTGAGGTTGTCCTGAAGCGTGTGTTCAGTTTTAGGACCCTCACTACCAGGACATTGAGGTGCTTGAGCATGTCCAGAGTAGGGCAACAGAGCTGGTCAAGGGTCTAGAAAGCATGTTTTATGAGGAGGGATTGAGGGAACTGGGGTTGTCTAGTGCGGAAAAGAAGGGCTCAGAGGAGGCCTCATGCTCTCTACAAGTACCTGAAAGGAGGTAGTTATAGAGAGTTGGTCTCTTCTGCCATGTCCTAAGTGAAGGAATGAGAGTAAATGGCCTTAAATTCCACCAGGGGAGGTTTAGATTAGATATTAAAAAAAAAACCAAACAAAAACCCAAACAGACAAAAAAAAACCCACCACTGAAAAAATAGTCAGGCATTGCAATAAGTTGCCCTAAGGGGTGATGGATTCACTGGAAGTGTTCAAGACATGTCCAGATGTGGCACATGGGGATACGGTTTAAGGGTGATTATGGTGGTGCTGAATTGATGGTTGGTCTAGTTGATCTTGAAGGTCTTTTGCAAACTTGATGATTTTGTGTTTCTGTGTCCGAATATTTCATCAATCATAATTTCAATGGAGAATCTTTTGAAGATACAAATTTACTTTAATAAAGTACAACAAATTCTTAAATAAGTATTGATACGTTTAAACAGGAATTTTTTTCTCACATAAACCTAAAGCACAAATCAAAACTAATCCATTTAATTTCTTTCTTTAGCTTATAACAGAATCTTTGTCTAAATGGGATTCTTTATTCCTAGAGCTATTTTACAAAGCTTTTGTCTAGTTTTATGTTTCAAATACAGCTTAATTGGAGTGAGATTTACTAATTTAATCAAAGCAATCATGTTGTTATCAACAAAAGAAAACTGTTTTCTTAATGACCATGTTAGCATTAATAAATACGTTATAAATTAGGTATAGCCTTTTGAAATATTGCAAGCATGTAACTGAATAAATTCATCATACTTAATGATAAACATCTTTTCATGCAGGTTATTTTGATATCATAAGTACTTATTATTTTCTCTACCTTTTTTTGAATTTGAAAAAAAACCAGTTATTTTTCATCCTCTTTAAAAAGCATTCTTTAAGAACTACTACTTTACTCTCATTCTTGATTGTTGTTGAATTAAACATACCTTAATGCATTTAAGTAGGACTTGTCACAAAAGAACAGAAAGTAGTTGGAAAATCTTAAAATTATTATAATTTTTTCACTGATTTTCTCAAGTTAATATAACAAACAAATATAAGTTTTAATGCTCTGACATAAACCAGAAAGGTTTTAAATGATTCTTTAATATTTATTTTTAAATGTAGATGTGTCTTTTGTAAGCTAGAGACAACATAAAATATTTTACATTTCATCAGTGGTAAAGGAGGATGGGCATACGTATTTCTTGTTACCGCCTTAATCAAAGGATGGTCTCATTTTCATTTGTATGTAGTGAAATTATTTGGTTACCAAATACAAAAAAGAATTATGCATATATATATTATGCATACGTATTCATGACAAAATTAAAAATGTGTGTGTTCTTATATGTACTTTTATTTGTTTAGACGTTATTTAGCTCAGTTTTTTTCTTTGGCCTGGTAAGAAACCTAAATTAGAGAAGGATTACAATTGCATCTCTAAGACTCTAATTCTATGTTAAAGAAAATCTGAACATCAACTAATATGAATAGTTTTTGGTTTTGTTTTTTTTTCAATTCTAAGTTGAGATATTAGAACAGCTAAGCATCAATGTTGTAATTTCTTTTTGGTGCATAGAGCCACCATTCAAAAAACACAGTAAAACGGAATAAAATATGCTTTACAAATAAATTAATTGCTCTGCACTGAAAGAGGTCACTTACAATAACAGGAGTCAGCAGTCTTTGCACATTGGCACTAAGAAGTTAAATCATTCAGACATAATGATGGGATTGTATCCTTCAGAGAGAAAATGGAGGCACAACAATAGGCCATTGAAAAACCCTATTGAACAAACAACATTGATTGAAAGCATGAACAGGATGTTGACACTGTTAAAAAAGAGACAAATGCCATACTGTAATATAGAAAATGTTACAGTTTCATTATTATTTCAGTAATTCATCCATACATTAAATACTGCCAGTAACATTTTAAAGTGGTCTTTCAGAACTAGGCAAAATTTAGATAATAAATCAAATTTTCATTGGTGAGGAGGATGGAGTAAAGGATTTTATTCAGTGAAATGATGGAATGGTTTAGATTCCTTGATTTGAAGAAGGAAGGATGGAGATTAAATGTGATAGTATAACATTAGAGTAAGCCTAATAGAACTGCAGGATCAATTGTGTCAAATCTCTATCTGATGCTAACTTAATGTTACTTTGTTAGCTTTCAGCAGTGGCTCATAGAACATTTATAGCACTGAGTGGCGGGAAATAAAATCTGTGTTTGACATTCTGTAAAAAAAGAAAGTATGAATGTACATGAAAAAGAATGAGAATTAACATATATCTTGACTGGATTCTTGTCAGCATAGACAGTTACACAGAAAGAAGTGATGATCAACATAATTTCTATTTGAATTATTTTGTAAGAAGTGCATACTAGTAAACGGATATAACAAGAAGCCTCATGACAAATTCCTCTTCTCATGTCAGCCAATGTAAAAGCAGGTACAGATTTAATAAAATTCCCTCCCTCTTAAATTAAAGATCAGTCAAACTGATACCTTGGTTCTTCCTTTTCTAATTAATGTAACCTTTTCCATAAGACCACTTGGAAATGTTGTATTGCAAGAAATAAAAACAATTTATTGAATATTTTTTTCTCCCAATATTTACTAAAGGAAGCCTCATGAAATATGGCTTCTACTAGATTTGCTGCATTGATGATGAACTCAAGAGTGAACTCCAGATTATCAAATTTGAAGTACCTCAAGGTTTCAGGCTAGTGAGCACATTCTGATACATTCCATATGTATTTTTTTCACGTGCTGAAATAGCAGTAGTATTTAATATAATTCCATCTATGAAAAATGTAATGAAATTGTCTTCATTTCTTAAACCAGGAGAGTGATATAATATGATATAAATTTACTGTAACCTGCCTCCTTTCCACTAGGTCTCTGAGTGAATAGATAAGCTACATAGATAATATCTACTCTACAGGAAGGCACATGCATTCAGATATTTAGTTGTGATTTCATACTAATGGATTTTGTACACTGTTATTAATGTATGCCATAAGGGTGTGCAGAAGGACACCGGCTGTTCCTTTGAGTGTATCTGGTCAAAGACTTTCTTAATGGGCAAGGATGTTTTCAGTGGAAAAAGGAATGGAGAAAACAATAAGCAAGACCATACAGAAGCATAAAACTGGCCAAGAGATGGAAAGAGAGTTAGTGATGAGAACAAATTGGTTAGATGCTTTAAATGGTAGAGTGTGGAAATGTTTATTTTTTCAGTTTACCTTATCAGCTTAGGAGGATATGGTAAACAAGGGGAACAAACACAAAGAGACATAAAATTTGACCACGATTGTGGTGGTGTGTTTTTCTTTACGCATATTTTTGTAAACCCTTTTGAATGGTTTGTTCTTTCTCCCCTCAGGTGGGTGATTTTACCCAAAGTTTTCTCCTCCCTTGCTTGGTTGTCATTCACTCCTTAGACCTACCTGTTACCCCATTTACATTGATGTCAATCCTCCCTAATCCCTACCCCTTGTTCTAGAAAGTTCCCAGTCAGTCCTAGTTGTTCCAACCCCTTGCCTAAACCCCTCCTGGGAGTTCCTCTATTCCACAAGGCCCCATTGGTCCATGTGCTTCTTTCCATTCCCAATGTCTTTCCTACTGGTTGTGATATTTTGAGCCTCTCCTTAATCGCCTCCGTATTGTATGCCTGATTGGTTGAAGAATTGTACCCTCCCCCTCTACCTCCCCCATTTAAGAGATTGTGCAGAATGCTGATTTTTGGCTTTTTGTCTCTGCCCTCCTAAGGGAATAAACTCCTTTGAGAAGCACACAGAAGACTTCTGCCTTTTCTTTGCCGATCCCAGAGGCTGCACTAGTGGCTGCTGCTGAGAGCAGGAGCAACCCTTCTTGGTACTACCACCACATGGGTCAAAGCCAGACCTGGGGGCAGTCACTCCTGGCATGGACCGGGTAGTGAGAGAGAGCTCGGGGAACTTCTCTGGCAGCTGCCTCACATGATAGTTCTTGTGACATCCATGAGTGTTTGTTTGTGCCTGTGAGCAGAGAGTGCATGCATGTCTGCATGTGCCTGCACTCGTGAACTGCTGTCTCTAACAGCCAAAGAGGAGATGGGAGGTGGCTGGCTGCACTTGTGTCTGATGTGAGGCCTGTCCTCTGTCCGTAGGGGTGGCTGAAGGTGGTGCCCGGTCTGTCTGCGTGACAAACCATGTCAATGTCCTTGGTAAATCTGTGTCTGGGCCTGTGTGTGCCAGTAATTGTGTCCCTGTTGCTGGGATATCTACTCAGCTTTGATACTGGTTGAAACTGCAAAGGAAGTGGCAGCCGTGTCTCCAGCCTGGGCAGAGATGCTGAGTCCCTGGGCACCAGGCTGGGCTCCAGCAGCTGGGCATGAGCTGGCAGGTCCTGGGCTGTTGAAGAACATGAGCAATGCCCTTCTGTCACACTTCAGCAGATGCCATAGAGGAAAAGCTCCAGAAAATTAGTATTTCTGAACTTTTATGAAAGTAAATTTGTTTTCTTTGTGCTTTTATATTTTAGACTTCGACTGTACTGCAATGAGATAAATGTTTCTTCTATAATCATGAAAACACTGTGGTCTTCATATGGATTTGGTTTCAACTGTGGGGAATTTAGTACCTGTAGAATAGATAGATGGCTGGTAACTTGTTTTCTAGTTGAACACTTTTCCTATGCACTTCACTACATTTTGTAGATGGTTTCACCTATTTTCACCAGCTGATATACAAAGTCAAAGGACTGGCTCCACATTGGAAGTGACCATTAAGCGTGCTTCACATTTGTGGGGTGTCCTCTAAAGAAATTTGCAGACATCAATATACATGTTGTATCTAATTTAATAACATTTCTTAGTAGATTGAAATTAGTCTTTTCAGTAGATTGCAATTTAGAAAGAGTATAGTTTTCTCTCCACTGAATAGAAAATTACCAAAGCTGTATACCAATAGAAGTCTATTTGTTTATTTAATCATTTGGTTATTCCAATGCTTGTGTGAAGATTTAATTACAAAGGGCCTTTTCTTTTTTAAGTGGTAAGGATGCCTGCATATTAGTGCAACAAATAACTACCTAGCTTTATTTCAGAGGGGACATTTTATCTTTTCCCCTCAGGTCTTATTTTCATTTCTGTGTCAATAACATCTCATCATGACATTTTGAGGATTAAGTTTATTTCTGAAACTGTTCCATCAAAGCTCACCTGATTGTGTCCTCTGCAGGACAATGCACTCCTTCTAGAGGATGTTGTAAAAACAAACAAACAAACAAAAGAAAACAAAACAAAACAAAAACTATAAGTTTCCTATGAAAGTAAAAAAGAAAAAGGCTACAGTTGCTTGGGTGGTTTGTCATGAACTGATTGCATATCAAGAACACCTTTTTCCATCTAGATAAACATCTGGTTTTCTCCAATCAGACCAGGCATCTGGACATGGCAACCAACTGCAAATGAAAACAATGTGCTACAATTTATCCCTTTGCTGTAAGACTGCTTTTAGAAGCATTTTGGGAGGCATTTTTTACCTGGAATCCTAATTTTTAATATGATTTCTTAGTCTGGAACACCAGCCTGGGTCACCTTTTTGTAGGATTAAACCAAAACGGTCACTAACCAAATTTCTTCTCAAGTCACATCCTTTCCTTTTAAGAGAAATGGAATTATCATTCACCTCTTACCTTTGCTTTGTAACAACATTTATTTATCCTATTGGAATTGTATTACATTTTCTTACCAAACTGTCAAACTGCTCCAGAAAAAGGAGATGGACGGGACCAAAAAGCTGTGGAGGAATGATCGTTTGGCTCTTACACTCATAGCTTTCTCATGGAAGAGAAGACTCATAGAAATAAAGGAGTAAATATTACTTGGCCATTCAGTTAATGTTATTTTCCAGTCACTATTTTTTTTTAGTTTTCTCTAGACAGAAAACCTTTAGAAACCATGAAATATTTATTTTCCTTTAGCATTTTCATAAACAATTCTTATATATATTAGAGCTAATTAGACCCATTCTTTGAAAAGAAAACTCTCCATGAAAACAGCTCTAGGCACTGGTTATCAGTATGGGTAGATCTTTAATTATTATTCCTAAAGTGCAAACATTTTTACTGGAAATTTCCAATTTACTGGCTACAGCAAGAAATTAAAAAGAAGCTCTTTTGTAGAAAGAAAGAAAAAAATTGAGACCAATGTGAATGGCCAATGTGAATGTGCCTCCAGTTGGAACCAGGTTGAAATTACATTATCCAGGTTACATCTCAGGAGATCCTGCTCTGAATTGTTTCCTTTTTGCCTTTGTTGTAATTTTTAAATTATCTAAGAAGAACCAGATTTTTGCAAGTGTTTTATGTGAAATGAATCAATATACCATGCCAACATAGTATGTCATGTCATGTTTTTAGAAGGTGATTGGGTAATTAGAACTTTTGTCATTTTATGCTAAAGCATAAAATTTAACAATTTATTTCACCAATGGGATTTACTATTCTGCACAGACAGATGTGTCTTTGAAGAAGATGAGGGCAAAGATTCCCTGAAGAAAATTTATGAGCCACTGAGTGTCTTTTAAAGAGACAGCTATATAATATAGGCTATATAATATAGGTAAACAACAAAAGACATAAATCCCAAGCTTATCTAAAACAAGTTCTCTGGCTCTCCATGTTAGGATTTATTCTCACGTTGGTCTTCAATTCAATTTAAGAGTACAGGAATTCCTACTAATCCAACCTAAGTGCTGTCCACTGCTGATGTCTCATATTAGCCCAAATTGAAAGGTTTAACATAAATTTGTCTTCTTAACTGGATCTGTGCATAAAAATAAGCCTTGTACATGCAAACAAATAAATTATTTTCGTTTGTCAATCCTTTGGAAGAAAAAGAAAGGAAAAACAGTCAAACAGCTAATCAACCCATTCCAAAAGGGATAAAGTTGTCTATCCCTTATGTTTGAGGTCCTAATAACAGACAAAATGTTTCCCAAGTATTCAGACCTTGGTTTGGCTTTTTGTCTGTCAAGAATTTAGATTTCTTTTAGAACTCATTATATGAGATATTGAAAGCGTCTAGAGGAGATAACCAATTTGTTTTTTATATATAGACTGCATTTAACTTTACACAATCTGGACTGTGTTCTCCCTTATTCATATTGCTCTGCTATGAGGTATTAATTTATGTTTACCAACGCTGAGAAAGCTTTGAGAACTGTGACAAAACAGAAATATCAAGAGGTGATCTAAGCCACTTCGTAAAGACAACATGAAAATGTTAGGATTTTTTAAAGATGTTCAGACTGTCACGAAGTCTGGTAATAAAAATGAAATAGTTTTCTTTTGTTTGAGTTCTGTGGCCCATGTAGGACAGATTGCACAGTAAAGCGAATGGCTAAACTTCATTTTACTCAATCTCCTAACACAACAGTAAGTTCTCAAGGTACTAAGTGAACATAAAATATCAGCTGAAAAACTGTATGATATTGGGCTCTAAATACGAGAATATGTGAGGAGGTTGATTTTGCTTTTATGAAAGTGAAATGAGTATTAATAATTTTCTTCCTTCTTTTGAGTAGACCACCCATATTATAGTAGTGCCAAGGGGTTTTTTTCCTATTCATAATATTCAGCTATATTCAGCCTCTCTTTATGGATACATTTGTAAATATCATTATTCAGCCACAGTCTTAACCATGCATTAAAGCATACAAATAATCCATTGAAGCATTCTTCTGTGACTCTCTGTTTTCATTCTGAAGTGTGTTTTCTCTACATACTTTTCATATGTCCTCTCAAGAGGGCACAACCTGTCAATATGTCACACTGCTGCTAGATTTCATGAATTGACCCCACCAAATACTTCTGAACAATTTGTTAGGAAGCCCTCTATTGCACTGAGACCACTGCATTCCCGTGGATCTGATTGGGATTCCAGTCCAAATTCTGTTCTTTTCTTGCACAAAACTGCTTTTCATGCCTCTCAAGCAGAATCACTCCTTCCCACTAGAAGTGCTTTCAGTACTTGCTGTTAACAAACTCTCTGCTTGCCACTGCAATGACTGTAGGAATGTAACGAGCTTCTGGCATTGTATGGTGCCACCAGGCACTCTGTTAAGTTACTGCAAATTGCTCAAGAAAACAACATAATTATGTCAGAGATTTTGTTTGCCTGTTTAAAAAAAGAATCTAATCAGGCTCATGAAGGAAACAAGTGTGCTTTGCAATGGAGCATCAGCTAATTGAATGTCTGAAGGAAGAGATATCCTTAATTATGTGTCACAATCTTATAACAATGGAGTCATTCTGTAAACTGTTGGTGTGAGTCCTTCGTGGGTGCTGGCAGTTTTCAGCAGTAACATACTTAAATAAAGCAGAAGAACTGCTGAAGGCTCATTAAGAAGGACGACCTGCTGAAGGGTCTCTCTTTTGCTGTTGGTGTGTCCCTGAATAAGTTAGTCAAAGGACCATCTGATGCAGCAGGACTCTCAGTGAGGGGTCCCTAATAGGACACTGACAGACTGGTTGGGAACAGGGGTCTCAGTTTTCCTGGGACACTGACAGATAAATCAACACTAAGGCTTGAGGAAATCTCCCACACTGAGGGTTAAGGAAGTCTCCCCTTTCACATGACAAAAAATATTATTTAGTATTATTAAATAAATCCTTGACCAATATGCTCTGAACAGAACATCTTATTTTCAAATAGTGCATATGTAGAAATTGTTAGTACTTCACACATTTTTAATACTGAAATACACCTAATGAATTAAAAATTACTCAAATTAAGCATTAGTTTGTCTCCTGTTCTTATCTCATCAAAACAAAACAACAACAACAACAAAACAACTCACACCCAAACCCCCTTTTTTTGGAAATGGAAAATCTTTGTTTACTGTTGCAAATATTCTAGAAAATTATATTTTTTTTCTCTAATGCAGATGAATTTTGCAAGGGAATATGCACAAATTTAATATGTAAAAAAGTAATTTGAAAGCAATTCCTCAGAAAAAAAGATGGGGCCCAGACAATTTTGATCAGTGGAGGTAAGATGATTAAACCATGAAAACATCAAGAAGCATTAGTAGTCAAGGTGTTTTTTGAAAAAAAAATAGGAAAATATGATTTTTTAGAGCTCTAGAAATACAAGAAGAAAAAGTAGAAAGAAAGAGATATTTGAAACATTTAATACTCCACTTACTGTCATTCTATTATAAACTTGTCCTTATTCTTTTCACATTTTGCTACAGCTCTCTTTCAGATATCTGATATTTTTCTGACTCCTCACTATTCTACAGAAATCTTCCTCTGAGCCCTGAAATCCAGTAAAGGTCAAGCTTGTTGTCTTCCAATTCTTACAGAGGGTGACAAAAATATTGCTAAAACTCCATCTTTTGAAGATCATGTCTGAAGTAAATAGATATGAAACAGATATTCTTCCACAGCAGGAGAATGAAAAAATATGTTTAAAATATTGGAAAGCTGATTCAATCTCTAACATCAGAGAATGAATCTCATTATAACCTGACATTATTTTGTGGGGTATCTCATTAAGGAAAACTTATGTCACATAAGAACATATACAAAGCAGCAAAATGTTAAACAGTCAGGATTAGAATCACTAATTAGGTAAGATATACATGTATTTCTCTAAAGTACAGAGGGATAGGAAACTGAATTAAATTATCATCAGATAATTCCTTTTGTATTAGATAGATCCCTCTGATTCCACATGTGGCAGATTGAGGCCATCTACCTGCTGTTTAGGAAAAGATCCAAATTTTTTTAAAAAAATTATGATTGTGTTCTTTTTTTTTTTTGTATTTCAGCAGCTAAGACCATTTCATCTCTGCTAGAGTAAGATTTACATGAGGGCTAACTCTTTCCAGAGTTTTCAGGGACCACTGCAAAGAGCTCCTGGAGAAGCACAAAGGCATTCTCCTCTTGCCTATTATTTGATAAGGAAGGAACCACTATGAAGGCAGGAGCATTTTATTTTAGGTATCATGTTCTACCTCTTTGTAGTTACTAAAACAAATCTTAACACAATTAATGTACTGAAGAGAGAAGAAAAAAGAATTTCATACTTATTTTAAAAACTAAGCCATACTTCACATTTTAATGTCCATGTTAAAAACTTTTTTTAATGTCTTTAGACCATATTATTTGAACAAGGAGCAAAGACAGAAAATAACAGAAAATTCACCCTTACCACTCTGATCATAGTTGGATCTAAACTGAATGGTGCTTTGGAGACTTTTATGGTTTAGTAGTGCTTAATTTGGGAATTACTACAACATTATCGTTAAAATTTTGCAATAAAATTAATAGTGTACACTCATCTTTGAAAAAAGCTTTTGCTAGGAACTCTCAATAAGAGAACAACTCTAATTGTTCTGCATCACATACATCCCTATATAAAATACATATATTTTATAGTTGCTTGGGAAAGAAAATATATACTGTCTTGTCCCTTTCACTTTTATCTTTCATTCACATTTCAGTTTTCTTTTTATTTTTTTCTAATCTAATTCGGTAATTATTTAAAAATTAATTGACAGACTAGTGAGGGGAGACTCGCATGACTCGCATTTCTCTTTGTGAAACATAGTTGCTATGCAGGCTTAAACAAGATAGCCATAGAACAGCTATTTCACACCATACATAATCAGAAAATAATTAGCTTGAAGCATGAAGCATGAGCACTGCTGACTCCATGGCTTTATAATATGGATTTATTTTGTTTATTTTTTTATTGCTTCTTCCTTGTAATTAAATTAAAGGTGATGGACACATCTATAAATACAAAATAGGAAATTAAAATGGTGCTGGACTATTGAGTCAAAGAAAAAGTATATTTTTTTTCAATTAGTACTAAAATATTTACAAGACCTAAAATTACAAGACCCACAGCAATTAGCAATTCAAGACATTCAGAAAGGTCTTGCTTGATTTCTGAAGGTGCTTTTATGCCTATTTTCTTTATTTCTTGATAATACTGCATCCAGAAACCTGTGGTTTCTCTTTGTTAAATTCATTTGGAGTTGCCCCTGAGACCAAAGACCTATTAAGAAATGAAAGGGAATATGGTGCTTCTCTTTCTGTTTTCATCTGTGCAGGCTTGACCTCTTCAGTGAATTTAGGCTGAGAAAAGTTTCATTTCTTTCCAGGTATGTTCTTCAGGTAATGTTTTGTTCCTACGCATCACACTTACTTGCTCCTAGCCTTGGAACAATATCTTCTTTATCTGAAGTAACTCCTGCAGTTTTTTATGTTGTTAAATCTCATACCTTCACTATATAGACACAGACATGAAATGACAGCTTCCAAAGTATTTATTCTTCCCAATGTTCTTTCTCTGGGCATTTTGGTGAAACAAAACAAATGAGTAGTGAGATTCTAGCATTAAAAGTAGCACTCAGGCTGAATTTCCCAATCTGATCCTTATCAGGTCAGAATAAAGTTTAAGCTTTTCATCCCTTCCTGAGCTATTTATGTTATTTTGAAAGATCCAAATGCATACATTTCATCCACATTTTATTCAGAATCAGTTTTCTTTTCAAATGCTTGGAGTACTATTTCCCTGTCCCCTCAAAATGGTTTGGATTTTCTTTTGAATATCCTTTTATCTCTTACTTCATGTCTTACATGGAAAATCTTTTGATCTATTTTCAAGGTCATTCTAGGACAATAGCACTGCTCAGAGAGAAGCATGAGTTTTTAAGGAGCTCATTCAGTTTTCTGTAATGGCATATATGAATATAATGTACATATATCAAATTCATTTGCGTATAAAATATATACCCGTGTGTAAAGTTAAGGGCATCTGTGTATATACCAGAATATAGATATGCATTTTCATGGTTTGTATTTTAGACATTTAAATAGACATTTAGACATAGATATTTAAAAACAAAGTGGAATTACTTTTAATAGATTTTTTATGCTCCTAGAGATAGAAGCATGCATATATGCATAAATAGAAGATAAATCCTGTCTTGAAAACACTGCATGTTATCCAAAATACAGTAACACCTACCCATGTAATTTCTTCTTCCACTTGAGATTTAGATAACTGTTTCTTAGAGTACAATTATTTTTCCTCTGTTTCAAAGAAAAATGCAGATCATTAGCCTAATGCTATGTGGAAGCCAACTTCAACCCTCCATTTACACTGGCTGATAAAAGCTGAAGTAAAATCTGAACAGTTTACTACATACTTCAGATATGATATTTGGTAAAATGCACATTTATTGAAGAAGTGATTAAAGAAAATATGGTGACACAGGCTATAAATTCCTGAACCAAAAGAATATATCATGGACAGTTGATATTTGAGATAAGATATGTACTGAAATCGATTCTAATTACAGAAGTCTTCAACCTTTACACATCAATAAACAGGAAAAGGTCAAGTATGGCTTGGAGAAACACTTCAAACATATTTAGCTCTAAATTCTTCTTGTTTATCTTCTAAATCCAAATCCCTTTGTGAAATTACAAATAATAATTCTTCTAGCTAAAATAATAATGATAATAACATCAGTCTATGCTGCTGTTCAATACAAGAATATTCCTGCCACTTCTATAAAAAGTTAAACTTCTCAGGGAAAAGGGAATATTTTTTCTGTGTGTATTCTGTGTAGTCTACAAAGCATCAGCAAATGCAAGGTGCATAATGGCTTAGACATTGTTATTTGGAGAATAGACTCATGAAAAAGCAGCCAGAGAAGTGGTCTTTGAATGACCTGTGCCCACCCTTGCAGAGCTGAAGTTCAACATGGCTGAGTGCAACATGCTGCACCAACATGTTGCACCCAGGTCAGGGAAATTGCCTGTCCTTATTTCAGCTGGGATAGAATTAATTTTCTGCTTAGTAGCTGGTACAGTGCTGTGGTTTTTGTATTTAGTATGAGAATAATGTGAAAAACTGATATTTTGTCTGTCCCTGGAGAGTGTTTGTCCTAAATCAAGGACTTTTCAGTTTGCCATGCTCTGTGAGTGAGGAACTGCACATAAAGGAGGGAGGGACCATGGTCAGTACAGGAGACATGAAGTGACCAAAGGGATATTCAATACCATAGAATGTCATGCTCAGCAAATAAACTGGGGCAGTTGGCCAGGAGGGGCTGGCTGCTGCTTGGGAATGATCTGGGAATTGGCTGGATGGTGAGCAGTTGTATTATGCATCACTTGTTCCCCTTGGGTTCTGTTACTCTCTCTGCCTCTGTAACTGCAATTATTAATCTTACAAACACTATTGTAAGCATATGTATTATTATACATATTAAGAAATGTATAGTGTTTTGTTTCTTTTTTTTTGTTTGTTTTCAAACAAATTCATAGGAAGCTCAAGTGCTTGTTTTTAATCACCTAAAGTTGAATTTTACCCATATTTTCCACTTCCATGTAGATGTTTTACCAGTAGGATGTGAGCAAACTGGATATCTACTCTGCAGTCCTGGAAGATATCTTACACTTAGGAGCCTTTGGAAATTCTTAAACTTTAAGCAAGTCTTTTAAAGCTAGAATTTGCCATCATAAGCAGTTCAGAAATCCCTTTAGCTGCCTTTCTTCCATTCTTCCATTCTTCCACTCAGTAATGATGAGTAAGAAAAATGCAAAATACATAGAATATTCTATAAACAAAAGGGTAGCTATAAAAGAAAAAAAAAAAACAAAACCAACTTATGTGAAGAAATTGACAATTAGAAAATGAAGTAATGTCATTCAATTTCTTTTTTAATTTTGTATCTGAATTTTGTATCATGATATATTAGAAATGTCAAAAAATAAAGAAAAAATTGCTTTCCTTGCAGCACTGCCATCAGAGTGGAATGGATTAAGGTCTGCGTTTGGTAAAGTTACTAAATGTAGCATTTGATCTTTGTACCTTATAAGATTAAGTAAAAAAAATCTTCAACAATGTAAAATTCACAGGAAAGACTATTGTACAAGATATCCATTGGTCTCCCATAAAGAGAAGAGTTCTACAGCTTTTTACCACAGAGCCTTAACAGGTATAAAACAGAGATAAATATTGTTAGATTGCCATTATCTACTAGCTATATACCTATTAAATATAGTAAAGATAAAACACTTGTGTAGATCAGTGCTCTTCAGATACAGTTTAAAGACTTAGCAGATATAACATGCCTAAAGGCCTCTGGGTGTTCACCCTATAATCCATTATCTCCCATAGTACACACCTGAATTCAAAGTCAGAGTATGTCGTGGTGTTCTTAGTGACAACAGTACTGCTACACAGCATGATCTAAAGGGATTGGCATTAAAAACTGTATCTAAGATGACCTTCAGAGTTGGAATGAATTAATGAAGAGACTGTTCGCATTTCAGAAAGGCGTTGTTCACTGATTCAAAAAAAAAAACAAACAGAACTACAACACACACTGAATTTCACTTACTACTGATCTAATTATTAGGCCCCAACTTTTGTTCTGTGTAGACAGCTGGCTTCCTCTTCTTCACCAAAACACTGTTGAATATGTAATATATACTGGCTGGAACCTCCCTGGGAAACTGCCCTGACGGATAAGGGAGCAGAGCAGAGCTGGCAGGTATTTTAAGTACATTTTTAAAGGACCTTGGGAACTCTTTGATTACCCCATGTAAGAAATCAGGTAAGGAAGGAAGGAAACCAGCATGGTTGACTCCCTGGACAAACTAAAGTATCAGAAAGAAATGCATAGACAAGGGAACCAGAGATACATGTTCTAGGAAAAATACTGAGACTCTGTGCAATTATGTAGGGACAGGATCAGCAAAGCTAAGAATAAGTTGGAGTGGAATTTGGCAAAAAATGTGAAGATTTATAAGATATGTTTCTGCAAATACATTTCTCAGTAAAGGAAGATGTATTCTTCATAATAATTAAGACAAGAGAACTAGTGAAAACAAGCATAGGGAAGACTTTTTGCTTGTTTTCCCTGGCAATCTGTCTTCTCTTAAGTATTTTAAGCTCAAGACAGGGACTGGGGGAACAAAGACCTTTTCATTGAGGCAGATCAGAATTGAGGCCACCTGAGGAACCTGGACATACAAAAGACCATATGAGCCAATAAGATGTAAGATTTAAAGCAGTCCACTAAACTGATGAACAAATTATTCAGCCACTTTACTGATTATTCTTTCTGCATTGTTTCAATGGCAGAAGTTAGCTTCTGGCACTTTCAGAAGTCACCATATAATAGCATATATTTTGATCTCTGGCATTTAGTTTCCTAGCAATTTCAGTGAATACCTCTTTAAAAGTTCACAAGTAGTAATTCTGAATAAAATGAAAACTTACGATTCACCACTGTCTGTGTTGTTTGTCCATTACTCTTCATTGTAATAACAGGGGTGAAACAAAGTCTTTTTTCAGCTCCCTCTAATGGCAAAAGTCCTTTAGAAGGATATCTGCTTGTAAGTTGGCATTAATTTTGACATAAGAACCCAAGAAATTATATATTACATATAGGAAAACCGAAAGAACACAAATGATGATATTATTAGGTAAGTATAAAGATCCCTGTTTATAAAAATTTGAGAGCAGTATTGTTGGCACTCTAAAATTCTCCTCCAGGACAGATTTCCTCAGCTCCCATGGTTTTAGCATATTTTTGATCGCTTCAGAAGTTAGCCTTATCCTATAGATCACATCACTGTCCTTTAGGAGTTCTTATTTGAGAATTTGCCATCACATCATCTGCTCACATTGCCATGACCTGGGAGTCGGTGCTGGAAATACTCTGCTGCAATTGAGATCAGTGAAATAAGTGAGAGAAAGCACATATGTATGGTCCTACCTGTCATTTGTTAAAGAGGCACAATCTCTCCGTGACTTCAAATATCACGATTTACCTAACTGCATATCTTATTCTAGTCATACTAGGCCACTTGCTGACACCTCTGCATTAACTAGGTCTTCGATGTCTATGTCAAGTTATTAAGATTTGTTTGTACAAAACAAGTCATGTCCTTGACAATCGCTTCCCCTTTCCTTCCTTAATGTAGCACCATCTGTATTTATGAATGTACTCTGGAGCACTTATTCACTTTAAGTACAGAAAGCCATGGCATGATTATATTTGTAGATTAACTAGAGTAGATTCTGCTACTATTTCTTCTCTGTTCAGGATGATATAATACAGAACAGGCAAAACAGGCAGAATGCAGAATTTAGACATTTTTCTGCAATAAAATAGTACGTGTTTTTATTTTGTGTTTCAGTTCTTCTCAGAGCATTTGCTTGCAGATTATTTCAAAGTTACCAATTAATTATAATTTAATTTCAAATATATGTTTAAACACACAGACATATATATATTAAAAGAATTATCCCCTTTTATTTTATCTATCATAGAGATATCTATATAGATATATAATTATAATGCCATAAAATATCTTAATTTCAAGAAATAATTGTAGCAAATAAACTTTCAATGCACACAAAATGAGCACTTCACAATGGACAAAATTTGACAAATAGCACAGCTTTTTAAAATGCCAGCTGTGGTTTATAGTGTCATCATACTTACATCTGTTATTTTCAAATTAACCATAGGATTTTAAAGATTTATTAAAGAGTAGTAGGAAGTAGCCTATTTTCGCTTGCTCATACTGCATGATCAGCGGGTGCCATAAGTCCTAATCAAAAGGTGATTCTTTTATTTGCAAAAATGAGGGCTGGGTTGTATGTGAGAATAAGATGGGAGATTTGTTTAAGGCAAATACAGAAAGTGAAGTATAGAAAGTTAATTTTAGAGAAAGTTTTTCCACATTTAACATTGCACCACTCTTCTCTAAATATTTATTCACATAAACCCCAAGTAATTCAGGCTAAAAATACTTGAGAGAATTCTTAACAGATGACATAAACAGAATAGAGCTTCCTAGTTTAAAATATTTTTTGAAGAATAGAATAGAGAAAATATTATGAAAAAATAGTCTGGGTGAATTATACATATAAATAGCAAAAGACATGCATTTATGTACTTTTTATTTTTTTTCAGTATGTTTCAAAAACAAATTCATCTCTGGACATAAGGTCCAATTAAAATGTTACAGAGTCATGGGGTGAAGCTTACCCTAAAGCACTTCCCTGACAGAGAAGACCTTGACTACATCTGACCAGCTCTCACTGACTAGATTAATGTAGATGATCTGGAAAAAAAAGACACATCAGAAAAAATGTGCAATATGTAACCTCACACTTTGGTAATAAATTTGAGAAGGAAAATTGGAGGATGACAAAAAGCCAGCTGACAACTGCTCTTTGGCTTTAGATACAGAGCAAGCCAAAGAGATTGTCCTGAGGCTACATGACTAGAAAAGCCTTTTCAGGCTTAGGCCGTAAGTCTAATATAGAAAGTCAAAAATATTTTTAAAAAACAATCCTTTGTGGGGGACAGAACTATGTCTTTGTATGTTGACAGTGCAGCTAGCAGCGTTTGTAGTGGACACACTATAAAAAGATGCTGGACTCCCAGATGGGCCAAGCACATCCAGTGGTGAGAGTGAGCTCCTGGTCACCCAGGCTCATGTGGTAGGGAAGGGAAAGAGACCATCTGTGGTCTGTGTGGTGTAGAGTAGAAATTCTGATCTGGGAATATAGACCTCTTAGCAGAGAGAAATAACCTAGCGAGAAAGACAAGACCAGGTAATAATGACAGAAGGGGCAAGGAAATACGATGAGAAAATGTTTCACATTTTACTTGAGAATACATCATTTTTGTATGCAAGTACCTACAATTCAAAATTAATGTTTCTTACCTTCCTTGAATATCTTTTCACTCCACTATACCAGTTTATCTGAACCATTAACATCTCGATAATACTTACTCTGTTTCTAGTTTTACCCCAGAGAAATTGCATTGACTCCGATTTGATATATGTAAGGATGACAAAGATGAAACTTTGTTTGATTTCCATCATAACAAAATGAAGAAAACTATGTTATAGCCTTTTGACATAGGCCATTCTGTTGCAGCTTCAGGAAAACAATGCTGTAAAAATACTCTTTTCCATTTTTTAATGTCCAGTTTAATATTTCCAGCTACATTAACGTTTGTATTGCTATAAGTGGTTCAATTATTTATAAATTCCTTATTCCTAAAATATTTGATATTAAGTATAATTTGTGCCCTCCACAATTTGAATTTTCTTATTAATTTACTTTTTCAAATTCTTGACCCTAGTAGAAAAGGCCATTGCTATTAGAGGGACTGTGCTTATGTGACTTAGTTTTGACATGAAGAATGGCATTTTGTCTACTTGTTTGACAGAATTCAGTAAATGGATGACTAATCTGAAGCTCTTTATAGTAGTGATAGCTAGGTCACATGATGGAAAAGAGTTTTGATTCCAGTGTTCTGATTGGTGAGTTTCTTTGTTTCTGCTGAACAGTTAGTAAACCTTAGCTATTCCATGAT
This sequence comes from Phylloscopus collybita, assembly GCA_027886175.1. NCBI lineage: Eukaryota > Metazoa > Chordata > Aves > Passeriformes > Phylloscopidae > Phylloscopus > Phylloscopus collybita. The sequence continues at coordinate 40,358,168 of JAJNNQ010000006.1, read as the reverse complement.
CAGTGAGCAATGTAGACAACCACAAGGTAAGAGGAAAATATGTATGCCTCAAACACAGGCAGCCAGATAGCTGTGGAGCCAACGAGGATTGTTGGCAAGAACCCACTGGGACAATGAAAGGATATGGCTGAAGAAGGAGGCAGTGCAGAGGTAGGACAGCACTTTTTTTTGTGACTAATGTCCTTTTTCTGTGTCTTGGGTTATGGAACCAAAAATGTGTATTCTATTTCATTTGTTGAAAGCAGTTGGGGAGATGTTTTTTCTTTCTCTCTTGTTATTCTGGGGGGAGGGGGGTGGATGCCTTCTGATAATGGGCCAGCTGTTAAAACCAGGTGGGGCAGTGTTTCTTATCTCTTTCACCATCGGTCCTCCCTCCAGGAGGATATTTTATACTGATGGGCCATTAAGGCTCACCAAGCCATCATCCACATTCCATCATCCCATTGTGAATTGCTCCACCCAGTGAGGGGAGCCAACCATTCCTACCTGGATAAAAACTGAGACGTAGGAACACAAAGTATCTGGTTCCACCGGATTCCCAGAGAAGACTGGACCCTTCTCACCATCCCTGGACCCTTTTCTACAGGATCATCTCTGCTCCAACAGAACCACATCTGCCACTCCAGGAGGACTTACTTTTGGACTGCTTCCAACACCCTGACCAACAGGGTGTCAGGGTGTAGCTCTGATTCTGTCAGGGTTTCTAGGATTGTTGTTTGTTTACTTGTTTGTTTGGTTGGTTTTCTTTTTTTTCTACTACATTTGTATTGTTAATCTTCCTAGTAAAGAACTGTTATACCTTTCCCAAATCTTTGCCTGAAAGACCTTAATTGCAAAATTATAATTTGGCGAGGGTGAGGGGTTTACATTCTCCATTCCGAGGGAAACTCCAGCTTTCCCTGGCAGATACCTGTCTTTCCAAACCATTCTGGCTCCTGGAAACAAGCACAACATGGTACAATGCAACCAGAGGAATGAGTCAAAAAATCAACATGGACTGTCTGCTGAAAGAGTGAACAAGTAGAGGGCGGATCGTGACCCCTGAAGCCTACGACCTGTTTCCCAAAAAGTCTAGAAGAATTAATTGTGCATGGTAGCTAATTTGCATAATGAGAAATTTATCTCCTGGGTATCCCCATGAAGTTTGGGCATACATCCCAGTACCTTGAACTCCGCATCATCTGGATCAGCATTGGAGCCAGAGCTGATGATCTTCCCTTTCTTCGTCTTCCTCTTTCCCTCTTGCAAATCTCTCTCCCTTCTCTTTCACCCTCTTTCACCCTTCTTCAAAATCCATTGCTGTGTGTTTATACTATAAGAAAAGGGAATATCTTTTCTCAATTTCCATGTCAAATGTTTAATTTACTAATAAAACTCCTTAAGTTTTTGCAGATTCTCTGACTGTTTCTGTTCCTTCTAAACTACATGCACCTATGCACCTGTGTATCCCCTTCCACTTTTAGGGTGGGATGCTACAAGTAGTAATTCAACAATTAAAGTAAAAATCTTTTTCTAAAAAGAGAAAAATAAAAGTAAAACAGCAAACATAAAGAACAGCATGTGACTTTGACTATGGTATAAACCAAATGTAGTACTAAATATATTGCAGATTTGTATGACTGATAAATGCTTTTTCATTATTTTTTCCATATTAATTTTCCAGGATTTACATGAAGTGGGACAGAGATAGAGGCAGTGGAGCCACCTGTTGAATGTACAGGGCACAATATACCACTGATAATTTTACAGAAGAGTGAGGTTTTCTCCTTTAACGTCTTGTCCTATTACAGCACTGTTGGAGGAATAGAGGATGGGACAATTTTTTCTCTGTAACTTCTATTGGACTTACGGTAATTTCAGATACTGTCAATGAAGAACTATGGGTGTGGTTCTGAATGTAATCACTAATTTGCTAGCCACTGTTACCTTGGGCAGGGTGATTAGCAGGAAGAAGAGACCATGGGATGTGAGGGTTCCACTTCTTCATCCTATTTCTCTCTATTATTTTGCGCTGTATCCCATGAGTTGGGCAGATAAGAAAGTACTTTATAAGTGACTTTGAAATTTCAGGGCAGATTAAATGCAGCTGCTTTCCCTAACTATCTTACACAAAATCTGTTTTAGACTTGAGATAATTTTCTTCTTAGTAACTGGCAAAGTGCTTCTTTTTTTAGCTTTATTATAAGAATAATGTTGACAACACACTGATATTTTGGCTGTTGCTTAGCAATGTTTACCCTAAGTCAAGGGCTTTTCAGTTTCCTATGTTCTGCCCTTGAGGAGTTGCACAAGGAGCCAGGAGAGACCACAGCTGAGATAGCCCAACCAAACTGGCCAAAGGGATATTCCACACCATAGAATGCCATGCCCAGTATATGAACCATATGTATGCATGTGTTGGCTGGGAGGAGCTGATTGCTGCTCTAGGACAAACTGGGTGTCCTTCAGCAGGTGTTGAGCATCACTTGCCTTTCTTGGGTTTTAATCCTCCCTCTCTCACTGTCTCTCCCCGCTGGTCTCTCTCCATTGAAATTATTATTATCGGTAGTAGTAGTACTAAAAATATATTTTATTTTGTTTCAGTTATTAAACTGTTCTTATTTCAACCCACAAGTCTTACTCATTTCTCCATTCTCTTCCCCACATCACTGGGAGAGTGAGGGGGAGGAAATGAGAGAGTGGCTGCATGGCACTTAGTTGATGGCTGGGACAGCTTTGGTTGAGTGAAAGCTTATAGTTTCATTGATCTATGATTTCCTTAAGAAATAGCTTAAGATCAGCTTGTTGTTTTCTTTTCCACATTCTGCTCTTTCAATCTCCATCTCTTTCTAGCCATTGATATTTCATCTGTAGAAAAGATTGAAAAATTCTGTGAAATTATTTGCACTGAAAGGGAGACATATAAGCTGGAGAATACACATGCAACCCCTTTTTATCCTATCAGAGATGCTTCAAAATAGAAAATTCAAAGTGGAAGTAAATTCATGTTTCATTCATATAGCAGCATGATTAAACTCATTCCAACAAAAATTTGACATGACTGAGAATTTATTCAGATTTTAAAGGTATTACATAAATATCAAGGAAATCTATGACTGCAGAAATAAACTAGGACAATAATGTAGGTAAATACTTAAAAACCTCATGTCTCAAGGCTCTGAATAATCTTTTCTTTCAAGGTTTAAGTGTAGACAAGGACAAGACAGTTATGCAATAATTTCTACATCTTCCTTTAAAGCAATTACATACCTCAGTATTCAGAAACTAAACTGGATCAGGCAGTTGATACAGGGCAGCAGATCTGTTCTAATATTATCATGCCATAAATACATAAAACTGAAATATGTCACCAGCCATATTGCAGGATTTTTCTTTCAGATTTTTAACAAGTGTCTTCTGTGTCCCAATACCCAAGGGCAAGAGTCATTAGAACAGGCATTGCAGGAACACAGAAACACTATCCTTAAAATGAATGCCATATTTTTAGGAAGAAAGATTTCAAGGTTTTCAAACATTCTTGATAAAATTCTGTAGAGCAACAAGCTTTTCAATAAGATGTTTGAAGACTGAGTATGCTAAATTTTGGGTTTAAGCTACATGTAGTATACATTATTGATTTGATACAGTCATGATGTTTCTTCCCTACAAATTCAAAATAAAAACAAACAAAAAATTACCCTACACTAAGAGTCTTTGTTATCACCTAATTCCTTCTGAGTTTCTCCCATAAAGATTAATTGGAATGGTGGTATTCAGTTATATTTCTTCATGTTGAAATTATGTGCCAGCAATGTACGTGATTGTTAAATGCCTACGATCATCTAATTGTCAGTAGAAATTAAATCAGTACTACCAAACTAAATCAGATGCTACCAATCTTTAGCACCTAAACTCTGCAAGAGGACCAACTAAAGCATCTCAGATAGTACCTCTCAGGTCCCGTGCTACATCTGCCCATCCTGGGCCAATGCAGGTGACATTTTGTATCTGCAGAGCTGAAGAGCCGAATCCCAACTGACTGAAACATCTCATTGACCTCCATTCACGTTCCTGGGGCATCACTTCTTGGATGTCAGCACCTTTTCTTGAACATTAAAGTCCAGGCAGTGGCTTGTAGAGTAGAATAGCAGGGGATTACAGAGCAAATCTTCACTCTGGGGATTTGATTTCTTGGTGTAAATGAAAAAAAAACCAATAAATTTAAAAAAAAAATGTAATATCCGATGTTAACACTTAGGAATCAAAGTTCTTGCAGGTACAATAAACAGAAGTGAATTTTATCTGTTGTGCACTATATGACAAATGCCTTTATGCGAATTTTTTTTTTACTACTCTTTTTAGTTGTATGAGATAAAATTTAGTCTTAAATCTTTAGTCCACATCCCACATTTCAAAAACAGATATTTATAAACAAGTCATTCCACCTTGTTTCTAGTTCTTATATAGTTTACAGTTACTAGACATGGGTAAGAATAGATTCAATACTTTCAGAAATAGGAGTTTTAAATATAAGGCACAAAAAATCATCCTGTGTTTAGGTTTGGGGGTGTTTGTTTTTTTGTTTTGTTTTTGTGGATTTTTTTGGTTTTTTGTGTGTGTGGTTTGGTTTGGTTTGTTTATAAAACTGGGGCTTTTTTAATATTGTAACTATTTTAAAATCATCTTTATATCGTTGATCTACCCTTTATATCCAGAAAATTATCTGGTTAAAAGAGCAACTTCAGTTATGAACACCTCTTGTGATAGTGCACTCAACACGTCAAAGTTAAAGATACATTTTCTGCCTATGAATGAGTAACCTTTTAATATAACCACAGAGCTACTGAATTTTCTGCCCTATATGTCTTGAGACTTCATTTGAATCTTACAAATTACTCTGACTCTGACCTTTTCATGCAAGATAAGTCAAATGTGGTGACATTATCAAAATATCTATTTTATTATTTTTATATTCATAATTTCTTAACACTGTATAGAATATTTTGTCACATTTTTTCTTCAATTGCAATAAAATTTTATTTTATTTGACTTTTCAAGCAATTATTGAGACTCTACCAGGCATGTCTGTGAAGAAAATATATTTTAAATATTTTTTCAACTATTTCATATTTCTACTTCACTATACAAACACAGTTCCCAAGTAAGAGAGGTTAATTTGGTTTTTTGATCTGAATTTCACATACTGAATGATAGAGAAACAGTGAAAATTTAAATATTAAATTTAAAATAATTATAATTTATAATAAATAAAATAATTTTAAATTTATAATTAATATAAAATTTAAATCACTAATTTAATATTTTCCTATTGGAAGATGAATTTTTGTAATTTCCTGACAGCTAACATTTTTAGGTGCCCTGATTTGTTAGAAAAAAGAACATTCGTGTTATAGAAGAATATGAACCAATTCCTAAAGAGACAAGAGTGACTTGGGGCATCTGAAAGCCTGAAAAAACTTAGAACAGAAATATTTCAATTCAAGTACATATCACAGCAATATTCAAGAGATTTCCAAGATCATATAAGAAATATCTAAATAAAATTTGTTGGTTGTCATACTATGATTATTTTTCTTTTCTCTTCCTTGAACATGCATATACTCTATCCAATGAAGATCACAAACTAGTTGGTCTTGTATGACAAAGAAGCAGAGTGAAAAAGAATACTCTTAACTGTATTATAACTTAACATCTTTTTATCAGTATTTCACTTTCTTGTCTGCTCTAGTCAGTTCTCCCCATTGCCTTGCATATAGAAACAAATAGCAAGAAGGAAAGGGATGAATGGATTTATTTTTTTAATACCAAGACTAGACAGTCTGTATGCCATAATCTAATTTCATTTCAAATGCTGACCATGAAATTTTGTATGAAAGAAAATGAATGAAAGGTCTTTGGAATACTTTACTGAAGTCAGAACAGAACACAAATACTACTTTAATCATTATAATGTTGATCTCTTTATTTTTACTTTCACTCTTACTCTGTTTATTCAAATTCTAGTTTAACTCAAGTTTTACAGAGTATTCTTCATAGAAAAAAGTGTATAATTTTTTTTTCCTAAATTCATGAGGGATTTTTTGGCAAATGCAATTTCAGTTATATAAGAAAGTTTCTAAAAAATCAAAGAAATTTAGCTAAAAATAATCAAAAAAGGAAACTTTTAAGCTAAAAAGTAATTCAATGCAAACATAACAGGCTTTGACCTCTGATTTAAAGCAATAATAAATACGAGGAATAAAATTTTAAATAGTGCGGTGTTTACATTCTGAATACACACTTTTATACAATACACTTGGCAGCTTTTTTTTTTTTTTTTTTTTTTTTTTTTTTTTTTTTTTTTTTTTTTTTAATCAAAATCTCTCTCCTTTTGGAAAGCTCCACTGTGCCATGCACACATAATGGGAGTCTGCATAAAAGAAATCCAGATCTCAAAGATTTGACCAGAGGTGTGTGTGGGAGGGCCTGCACACATGAGACATGCAGGGTGCAGGAAAGCCCTGTCTCCAGGGGCACTTTGCCTGGTGGCCATTGCACATCTCATGTGGAACAGGCAGTCAGTAGGACACCAGCAAGGACACTGTGCCCTCTAGAAAGGTTCTCCAATTGGGTAGCAAAAAGGTCTCCACCAATGGACTGCAATTGAATGTTTGGCTGGCCAATGGTCTTCTGACAGTCAGCACACCTTGGGAGGAGTTGTGAGGTATAAAAGTAACTGTCAAAATTGCTGGGCTTCTGCCCTCACTGGAAGCTTTTTGCTTGCCCTCATTTGCTCACTTGCTCATTCTCTTGCTGGCTGATACTGGAGACCTGGCTGGACACCTCCTGACCACCTCTGAGCTTCCTACCTAGCCTGTGTCCTGCCCTACCACTTCATCTCCCTCGCCTGCTCCAGCCTTCACCTGTTCTGCCTCCCTGTGTTCCTACCCCCTACCTGCTTCATCCCTGCCTGCCTTGTTCCTGCCAAGGCCACCTGCTTCCAACCCTGCTTCTCTGATCCAACCCACCACTGTGATCCCTGCTGTGACCCTGGGCAGGGTTCTGCACCTCTTACCCACCTCATGGCCCCAGGAGCTGTGCCTGTACTGCTGTGCCTTTCCGGGGGCTGTGCAGGCTCCCCAGCAGGCAACGTGCACACGTGTAGCCCCTGCCAGCTGCATGCCAGTGGCACTCCCCAGCCTTCCCTTGGTAATGCCTGCTTTTTCTCTGTGCTTTTTCTCTCTCTCCCCTCTGTATCCGCGCTCTTTTGCTCTTTTGCTCTTTTGCTCTTTTTTTTTTTTTTTCTTTCTCCTTTTCTGCCTTTCCTTTTTTTTTTTTTCTTTAGTTGGCAATGCACTTTTCATTACCAATAAATGGTTCTCAGATATAATATTGGCCTCATTTGGCTTAATTCTCTTCTAGAGCATCCTTTTTTAAAAGGACTTTGCACAGCTCCCCTTAGTGGAATATTACTTATCCTTTACACTTCTTGCCCTTTAAGAAATGAACTATGGAGAGAGTGTGGTCTTTACTATAGGTTAACTTGGTGGAATATGTTGTGAAAATGCACACTTCAAGGTCTTCGATCATGCATTTTTTCTGGGTTTAGACCACATTTCTGACAACATGTTTGACAACTGTTCTTTCATGCATCAGGATTATAGGCATTTTCCAGTGCTGACAATCCTCCACCTCAGGCTGATCTCCTACAATCACCTTCTGTCATTCTGCAAGGTTGCACCAAAGACTAGTCACAGCACACAGAGAGACCCAGGGAAACAAAACGAGCAGTAATGGACAGAGGGAACCTTGCAATTTGATGAGGGCCTGTGGCACCCAAATCAGCAACTCCTTAGTCTGTCAAAGTCTGAGCAGCTTCTTGCCTTGGTACAAAACCCACTGAGGCGAGCAAACCTGCTGTCTCCAGAAAGCCTTGCAATCTGAAGAGTGCTACTGAAATAATATTATGGTTGCACAGGAAAAAATACTTGGTAATTGTGCAAATGGTATTACGGAACAGTTTAAAGTTGTGGTCATTTGTGTAAAATTGTGGAGTGCTTAGAGGAAAAATCAAGAGGAAGAAAAAAGAGGGATCAAGATGGATCAGAGAGGAGCAAGTGTAGGAAATAGAAAGAAAAGTGGATGAAAGTAGCTGACTACTGATGAAAGTAGCATGTAAATAGAGGTTTCAGTAGATTGAAATTAACTGTCCCTGAACTAAAACTGGCTTCACAGAAATAGATTCGAAAACTTAATCCATCTCTTTTATGTCTGTTTATAAAATATTTGATACACTTCTAGTAAAATTGTTGACCAATTACAAAATTAGCAGGTTTTTCTATTGAATTTGAGCTAAACAAACCTACCCTAGGAATAAAAAATGAAAGGAGAGAAAGTAAGTTCTTTCCCATAACACTCCTTGGTTTGGAAATTTTTATATTCAGGAACAAATCTAATAAGAAATCACTTAAGCTAGTTTATATCGTTATATTGTTAACCCAAGCAATATTCTTACTCTACAGATTCAGGTTATGTGTCAAAACAAAATTTGATGCTACTGAGTACTTCACATTCTCTCTAGCTGCTTCATGAATAATTCTTTTTTTGTTATCCATCAGTAATTTTTTTAATTTTTTGTATCTTTCCTGCATCTTAAAAATCAAAATTCTTTCACAGCTATCACTAACAGGAAAGCTTACTCAAAGAGAATGTCTCTTTAAAGTCAGTAAGCCTCAAAGAGGATCATCAACATGTCTATAAACACATCTGCAAGTCTTGCTTCAAACTACTCTTCATATCCCCTGTAAGTATGATAGAAGATAGAAACTATTTTCTAGATATTTATCTTAACTGTTAGCCTCATTATGTGTAAAAATCACCACAAGCCCTCATTTGAAGGACATATTCTTTGCTTCCCTGCTCTGAATTTACATGTTGCTGCTTTGGGGTTTTTTTATGTTGTCTCCTTTCCTCTCCTTGCATTGCCTTGTAATCCTGAGCTGTACCAGCATAAAATTTACTTCTATCATATTCTGCCATTCAGTAAAAAGAAAAAAAATTAAAGTGTAAGAGATAATAATCATTGTAATTCTTACAATAAATTTATATTTTATTCATATAAAGTACTGCTAGTGCCTCAAACTTGTTATGGTTTACTGCTTGATCATAGAAAATACAGTTTACACTCTGTGAAACACTTGGCAAAAGAAGAGATTAATGGACTCCAACCCTTCTGACTATCTCCCAGACTTCCAGATCCCTCTGGAAAGCTTTGAGAAGCCAGAGGAAATCTCTGAAATGCTTCAGAATGTTGTTTTTTGTAATTTTTTTTGTTGTTTTTGTTTTTGTTTTCCCTCATTGGGAAAACATTTCCTATTTGACTTACTCTGCTGCCTACTAAAAAGAAAACATGTAGTGTGCAATGCTCTTCAGTTAAATGTTCTCTACTGAAACACAGAGGGAGAACATTCCCCTGCTGCTCTTGTGTATCTGTGCGTTCCTTGAACATGGTTCTAGGTAACAGTGTAATTGCTGACCCTCTGTGATGGTTTAAGGCCACTTTGGGAGGAGAGCTCCTAGGGAAACCCTCCCTCCCCTCCCCCAACCGGTTTGGGAGAAAACTCCTCAGAGAGAAAGTGGAAAAAACCCTATTTATTAGACCAGCAAAGCACTCCCCCAGCACAATAAATTGAACAATACCAGATGACAAATTAAGGAAAACAAAGTCCCTCCTGTAGGTGGTTTCTGCTCTCAGTTCTTTCCAGCGCTGGTGGAAGTTGCTGTGCAGGGTAGATCCCGGTGGGTCCAGGTGCCAGCTCCCCCAACACCCCCCGGGTCCTCAGTCTGGGGGAGGTGTGAACAGTTCCAAAAAAACAGGCGGAAAAAGGGAAAAATGAAAAACAGGAAAAAAAGGGAAAAAAAGAAATGCAAAGCTTCTCAGGCTTAATTAAGCTATGCTAACTATCTACAAAGCAAAGCAAAGTGAAAGTGAGTGCCGATAAAAAAAAAGCCTCGCTGTCTGGGTACTGGTACCCCCACTCTTCAAGGCCAGTCAAAGAGGTTTCTGAAAACAAACTATGCACTTTTCTCCCCCTTTTACTCTCAGATCCAAATTAAAGGCACAGAGTGTAATATCCAACATAAACCCAACAGATGATTTGGGGATACATCGTAACGTCACCCCAGGACACCCTCACAACTAAATACCTCCAGCTCATCCCCAAAGCAAATGACAGCAAAATTGTTAATTTTGATCTGCATCTGTTCTTGTAATACAAATAAAACATGACAAAAATAAGGCCACATGATTTTGAAGAATGTTAAAGTATTGTTTTAGTGAGAAATACTGACTAGTTCTAGGGGAAAATGCATTAAGACTGAGACATTATTGAGGTATTTCTTCACACTGGAAAGACAGATATTAGATTTTTTTTTTACCATACAAATTGCTTCAGTAGCTTTATTTTTCTCCCCAGGTGTATGAAACACCCTGAACTCATGCCAAAACTAACATTAACAAAATACGAGTAGTGGGCTAAATTAGTGATAGAGTTGTCTCCATCTGTAGTAGACCTAAAAGCTGTGCAAATGCTGAATGAACAGAATTTCTTATTTTGAGAATGGAAGCTATAAATTAACTATGGTGTTTCCTTCTTGGAATGAAAAGACACTTTATAATATTTTCCCAGGGAGGGTATCTTTTAGGTGATAAAACAAACTTTTTTTTTTTGAGTAGCAGTAGTAGTAGTAGTAGTAGTAGTAGTAGTGAAAATCAGATGTTTCATTATTTATATTTTGTTATGAAAAAGTACAGAAATCTTTCCTTGAAATAAATGTTTTGGATTTATTTCCTAAAAAATATTTAGTCTGTTAAACTTTAACTTAATCTTCATCCATATTCATGTTTATTGCAACCCCAATGATTATACCTGTTATAATCTCAGACATTAGCCATATTTACTATCTATCAATCTAAGTAAATTGGGTACACTTTTTCCAAGTAGATCATATTTTTCCATATATAAAACTTGAATATGTTTGGAAGGTTCGCATGGGGAAGGGGAAAGAGTAAAATTTTTATTTTATTGTCTATTACCTATCAATCTAATTTTACTCAGTAGAAAAAAAGAAGTATTTCTAACATACTTGAAAAGATGTGATTGATCTATTTAACAAGAAATTGTCAGCAACATGTTCATAAGGACAGATAAGATTAACTGTCATCAACATTAAGTCATCAACATAAATTTAAAATGTCTCTTATCTTGAATATCTTGTGTCATAAACTATTTTCTTTGCATGAGGTTTTCTGTAGGAATCTCTTCAAATAGATATATCTCTTTTAAAATTTGAGACAGTTCCCATTAATTAAATAAACTATAGCTAAAAATAAGTACTTATTTATCACACATACAAATGTCATAAAGTGGTTTATACTTATCCTAAAAAAAAGCTAACACCCAGGAACAAGTTCTTTGGTTACTCAGTCCATTGACATTTCTTATTGTGGTGAATGGATGGCATTTTCTGGCCCTTATCCACTGTGCACAAACCAGGAGGAGTAACAGAGAGCCACAGGATGGCTGAAGCTGCAAGGGACTCATTTAGATTATTTAGTCCAAGACTCCACTCGGGCTAGAGTAAGTGAGAGAAGGTTTCTCAGGATCATGCTTGCTTGAATTTTGCATCCAAAGATGGAAGCTCCACCACCTCTCTGGGTAACCTGTGCCAGTGCTCAATCACCCTCAGAGGAAGAAATAATTATCCCCTGATGTTCAAAGGAAATGTCCTGTGTTTCATTGTGTGCCCACTGCCTCTGGGCCTGACACTGGGCACCACTGAAAAGAATCTGGCTTCCTTTGCTTTACGTCCGTACTGGGAATTCACATACATCAATAAGACAAATCTTACCCACCAAAACTTTTTTTTCTCCAGACAAGAGTCTCAGTTTTCTCACCCTCCCCTCATGTGAAAGATGCTCCAGTGCTTAGTCATCTTTGTGGCCCTAATTTCACTGACTTCCTATGGACTTGTTGCAAAATCTTACTTTGGTCAGTTATCCAGCTTGGAATAGAAAGGAATAATAATCTAACAAGATAAAGCAAAAGTTTTAGTTCATGCAGTAGAAAAGTCTCACTGGACTGTCAATTGCAAAGTCACTTTGGAGTGTTGCAGCCTTTCAGCTTGATTCTGATAAGAAGGCAGCACCAGTACTTTAAAGGCAACTGTGGAAAGATAAAACCGTGATCTATAACATATAAGATTTTGTAATTTTTGAATTCATATTATGCTGAATTTTAGTCACTCGATGCAGTTGGGAGAACTTAGTACTTAACCCAGTTACATGACATATGACAAGGCAGTAATTTTTATTTTGCTTATTTTTATCCCAGTATGTGCAAGTGACCGTTATGATAACTAATGCTGGATTTGGAATCCTAATTGTATTTCTGCTTTCTTATAGTTATGACTGCATACACCCTGTTAAACTTTCCTTTGCATTTATTTCCTCAAAATCAAGCGGACAGCTTTTTAGCATTATGGCACTGGCATAATGGCACTTTCATACAGGACTATGATAAAACAGAAAATAGTAAAGCTGGCTGAACATAAGTTTCCTTTGATTTTTCCTCTCTTTTTTTTCAGTAGGAATATGGTCTCTGTTTTTATTTCTATGCCTTCGACAATATTTCTGGCAATCCCATGTTGTCCTAAAGTCCTTATGAACGTCATGCAAATGTCTACGTGGGCAGTTCTTGAAAGGCAAACTACTTAACAAAGTGAGCTTTTATCAAAGCATTAAGCTGTTAATAAATGAAGAATGTTTACCCTCAGAAGAGCTTCAAAGAGTGTTTTGATGAAGATGAGCTTTCTTTCTCTCTTGCAGCTGTCCTTGCTTGCGGATGGGAGCTGGCAGGCCAGATCAGGCCTGCTGCCAGTGAAGAATAAGTAGGAGGAGGTGGGCAAGGTTTCAGTGCAGGTGTTCCTTTAGAGCTTGCTGTTTGATTACATCCTAAACTGTGCCTGTGAAAGTGAGGCTGCTTTGTTCTTTTATGTTTGCATTGTGCTATTTTTAAACATGGTAAAACCCCCTGAAAACATTTGCATTTTTTTTAAGTTACTGATTAGAAAAGAAAAATGCAAGTGAACATAGACACTGACCAGCAATGACATATAACAGATCCAATGAATCTTCTATCTTTTCAGTTATGCTGCTAAAGAATTTTTCTTTAAATTGAAAATAGTAATACTGAATTAGGAGATTCATCTGCAAATATAACTAAATAAAGATGGACAGAAATACATAAAGTTAAAAAAAAATTCTCATAGAAACACAGCCTAATAATCTTAACAGTTCTATGTTGAAAAGAGGTTTTTCAACACATGGATGTTTACACCTCTAAAGAGAAACTGAATGAGTTATTCTGCAGTGTCTGCTCTTTCAGATTTTGTTATGAATATAGCTCCTGAAGTGACATTGCCCTTTTTTTTTTTTTTTTTTTGTGGTGTTGGTGATGTTATTATTTTGTTTGCTGGTGATTAATGGTTTTGCCCTTTGTCCCACCTACTTAACACATCTATTTCCATCTGGCTGAAATTCCAAGGCAAACCTTTGGAAAAACATTTTTCAAGCTTGAATAATAATCATTCCCTTTGTTATTTATAGATTTGATAGACAGAAGAGAAAGCATGGCCTGAATATATCACACATAAGGACTTAGATCTGTAATAAATCCAGTTGCCAATAAAATCTTACTAACTCCATAAACCATATCACAACATCCACATAAAATAATGTTTTATATAGATATTTCTAATCTGAATGTTTAGAAATACTGAACATCACAAAATGCACAAAATGCAATCCAAAATATAGCACCAGGAGTATTATGAACATTACAGTATGCATCTGGATGTGTAATTTTCTAGCTGTTTTCTCATTGTGGTGCCAAACTAGTTTACAGGGAGCAGAAAGTGGTCATGCCCTTAAAGCTGCATTTTGGTCTGCTATGATGAGATACCTGCATAGCATAAAAATAGGTATTGGCCTCTCTTTTTTTTTTTTCCTTTTTTTTTTAGTGAACAGGGACAGAAAAAATACTTCTAATACAGAGAAGGGATTTAAGTAGTTATTCTACTTGATAGTAACTTGTTTTTCAGTATAGTGTAAAATCATAAGTGTGAGAAGAAAATTCACGTAGGATGACTTATTCCCTTTCTTTTTTTTGGGGAAAAATTTTTGTCCAATATGTTTGTTTCCATTCTTTCTGGCAATAAATATTGAATCTAAAATACTTGAAGTAAAACCAAAAGACATGAAAATTAAGATCCATAAAGTTGAAACAAAAACCTTTCAATTTTCAGGCAGTGGACAGACACAAGGGGGAAAAGTTCAGTATCTAATTCAGCACCATGAAACTCAATACTGCATTTCCCAGTGTCAGAATATATCCTAACTTTAGGCTATCTGGAACTAACTTAACCCTGTACAGATTAGCAAGTAGTCTTTAGGTAGGGACTGGAAGCCAAATGTCAGTATCCTGACAGCAATGTCTCCAATTCTACATTCTCAAAACTAGCAAAAGTGCATACTACAGTGCCTTGCAAAATTCTCCACATTTTATGAGTAGGTACTAGAGAACAAAAAAGAGACAATTGGTTATATGTACCTCATGTGACCTATGCCTTACAGCAAAGAACAGGTGTGGCTGTTAAGGGTCACCTAAGTACTTCAAAGGAAAAAAAAAAAAGGTAAAGCTGTCATGGCAGAAGAGACTGAAAGAGGTCTTTCTTGAAGTAACGTATCTTCTCCTAGAAAGTACATAAGGTGACATTTCATTTGTGGTCTCTCTCCAATGAATCTTTATCTACAGGAAAATGTCAAAAGGAATGATTTCATTAATTCACCTTATTTCAGGAAGGACTCTGATTGCTTACAAATTTTGCCTTCACTATAGAGAAGCAGTCTTTCTAATGATGAGTTCATCTTCCCAAAACCACTTTCCATGCATATTTTTCACTATTTCTTTTTTAGGGAAGCTTTAATTTTAATTTTTTTTTTATTATCACCAATTTGGTCATTAGATTATAGAAGTCAAATGATAGAATGAATGCCACTGACACATGCATCTAAAACCAGTAAAGGCAAAAAGGACCTTCCCTTTGGTGATATTTCTACACCATTCTAGTCTGCATTTGTACAGACAAATGTGATGTCCATGTTATTACGTCCAAAAAGGTGACTCCTCTTAAGGCATGTTAATGAGTTTTTTAGCTCTTGGTGCAAAAGATAATAACAAAAATAAATAGAATGGCATTATAACAGAAATTATTTTCTGTGTTTTTTCAGCAGAACAATTAAGAACAGAATGCTAAAAATGTTCTCTTCTGAGATGTGTTTGTTTGTCAGTGTGGATATACTGCAAATACTGTTTGTTATACTCTACATCATTTGCATCTCTTAGCTTTAGTGACAGAGCTAAACAAGTTGATATTCTTTTTGAGAACTGACAAAAAGCAGATCAAGATTATGTGTTGCCATGGTCATAGATTATAAGTGTTTCAGAAAAGAGAATTCAAATAATAGAAGAATCTTCAATGTGAGAAATTCCAATGGCTGCAATATGAAACTAGAAAATTTCACATAGAAACTGAACACACATTACTTAACAAGGAAAAATAATATAAGACAAATCTAAAGTTCCCTTCCAACGACTACTGCAGTACAGTAAAATTTTAAATTACAACCATGTTCAAAAGTTAGAGGCACTTCCTTTCCATAATTGGAACTCTGTGAATAATGATATTTTTACTATGAATAAAATCAACCTGATCTGAAAATTTTTTGTTTAATTGCCTGAAGAGATTTTTTCCTTTGTTTCTATTTTCAGAAAAAAGTGCATCAACGGCTAAAACAAATAGTTAGATTTAACTACTTATAATAGATTCAATCTTGTTAAAAGAAAAATTCCAGGAATTAAACCATTATTTTGAAATTGGAACAGGTAGAAAGGTCAGGGAAAAACTGGGTTTTCTCAGTCAGATCTGTGCTGTTGAGTATTCTGAAATGGGTTTCTCATGGCCAAATTTCATTAATTAGCAGATAGAAAAATTTCAGTGGAAATATAGTAAGGAAAATATTAGGCCAGCTTTTGTCCTGCCTTTACAGAGTTCAAAACTCTCTATTATGTTTTGTTCCTATAACAGAACAAAACAGGAATTGGTGAGAAATTATATAAATCCCTTTCATTAATTGTTTAAATTTATTGGAAGGATAGGCTGAACTGAAATGAAATGAGGGAAGGAGTTGATAGCGCAAATAGTCCGACTGCTCACCAGATGGTTGGCAGACAAAACAGGGAGAAATAGGGAACAGAGAAAAGATCTCTGTCCGGATTCCTTAAAATCCATGGGTTTGCCTACATTTTATGAGCACCAGGAAGAAAGAAACACATTCAAAAGTCCAGCCACCCAAGCATGTGTATGATTCCCAAGTTTCCTCTAAGTTACAAGATGTAAAATTCCATTTATATTTTAATGACTGTTTGAGATGTGCAATGTACACATTTAACATAAGTCTGTTCAAGCACCACAACAGCCTTTTAAGGGAAACAAACAATTAAGAGCTTGGTTATACTTTCCACTCTTCCTGCTTTGACTGCCCACCTTAAACTGGGCCAATTAAAGAGCCCTGCAGGTAGCTTTTTAGAGAGGCTTCTAGCCTGAAAATAATGTGTCTTAAGAAAAGTCAGCAGAGGGTGAGTAAGATTCAGAAGCAACAGTGTCAATGTCAGTAATAATGTGACCTTTGATAATAGGTCTTATCTAAAATCTTAAATTCAGATGTTATGTGTTGAAGAATTCATTCTTTATCCCTATCTTTTTTGAAAGAATGCCTGTCTAAGTATTTTCTTCAAAAGCACAGTAACTAAAGAAAGGAAGCTTAGAAATATGTAATTCCACTTCCAGGCTGTATAATCACAATGGGCCACTAAGATATTTCTTCTATCCTTATCTCATCTCAAGGTCTTTGAACACACAGATCTTTGAGATCTTAAAAAAAAATGTATAAAGATAAAAGGAATACCCATTAGTGCCCTGAGGAAGAAAATGCGGCTGCCTCTTCCTTAGTTCTTATAACCTGGCTGACAATTAACTTTGTTCATTTTGGATTGGAGTGCACCACAATATTGTGGATGGTTTTTCAGTGTCTAGAGCAATACAGCACAAAGACATCCATGACCATTGCATAATTTTCAACACCAATTTAAAACATTGCAATACAACAGAAGACTGAGTCAGATCTACATATGATATACATACTGTAGGAAGCATATTGCTGCATTTTAAATTATTAGTTAAAACTACTTTATTTATAAAAACACCAGTTAAGAGAACAAACGCATAGAAGCAAACTGCACAGCTGGATGATCTGTGGCCAGCAGTAAAAGTCCCTAAATCTCAAAATAATTAATTAGTAGGATACAATTCTAATCTTACAGAGTAAAATTGTCTTTGATTTCCCTCCCTCTGTGCAGAGGGACTGCATAAGAGCTGAAAATCAGTGCCATTTAAGCCCTAATTCAACAGTTTAGATAGCATCTCAGTGGGACTTAATGTTAGTTGTATTGGGGAGGTAGGATGACATACTTAATACAGGGAAAGAAAATAAAATAATACTATTTTTTGAATTATTTAGTGGGAAGAGGTAACATGAATAAGAGAAAAATACCAAAATGTCTCAGGAATTCTGGTGTATTTTATAGTTCTTCTTTCACCATACACAATAAAGGAAAGCAACAGCTAAACTTCAAACAGCAGAAGTCATTTGCTGAAGTATACTAATACATTTCTTCTTTACATCTCTAAAATATAGGAATAATTATTCACAATCTATTATTTTTATTAGTATAAACTAAAAATAAGAAAATGTATTTTGATGTTAATGTATGTTCTTGATTGCTTCCACATTTGACACTCCTTCTGACTTTTGGTTAGAAGTCTGTATTCAAACTGAAATTGAGAGTTTGATTTTTTTCTGGAAGAAAATAAGAAATGGAGACAGAAATATGTATTCCTTTCTCTTTGCCATTTGAATTCAACCAGTTTAAGAAGTAAGAGAGAAACATTATGAGTCATTGGTAAATTCAGGATGCTACCAATGTTATAAACAGATATAATGAATATACTTCCCTGTAAAAAGGCCACAAAAACACTCCACATCCTTTATTTATATGTTTTGGTACATAATTTTAAGTGTCTTAAATTTTGTGAAAAACATAAAAAATAATGCACACTTTTTAATATATATTTCCTATTAAAACCAGGATTTAGTTTTTCCTGTATTAAGGAAAAATCCTCTTCTATGCTTAACTTTTGAATGTTCTGAATACATGTCCTGACTTGGTCTGCGTAAATGTAATTTTAATTAGTTCCCTTAAATTTTTCACACCTGAAACTTTTAAAGCAAGAATGCATTGAAATATATATTTTGTTTCTTCTATCTAGGTCAGCTGTGCTAGTGTCTAGGGTGATATTCCTCACTCTTGACTTGAAAACTAATGTAATGGGACAGAATTGATGGTTTCTTTTCTGACAGATTTCAGTAGTGCTCACACATTGCCTACCTTTACAGGGGGACATAGATAAGGAAGGAGATTTTTGTGGAAAAACAAAGCTGAGAGGCCTCACCTGGTTTCACCTGGATTCTGTGAGTCTTTACCTCAGCTCACTGATACCCAGAGGTGAGCTCTATGTTGTATACTTGATTTCAGATAGTTTAAGGATAAGATGACAAATAGTTCTGCTTTGTCCTGTGTCTTCACTGACTTCTGGCATTGAAGAATCCTGGAATTATAACTATCCTGGGGACCAGTGTTTTGCTCACAGTACTATGCAGATGAAAAGAGTGAAGATTACGCTTGATTCTCTCTGAAAATGAAGTGTGTGCCGCTTTTTTCCTGTGATTCAGGCACCCAAAGAAATGTCTTCATACAGAGGTTGTCACCTCCCTATTGCTGCTGATATGGAAACAGCATGTCCAAGAAAAGTCTGTTTTCCTTCCCTTCTGTGCTGCATCCCTGAGCATGGGTGCTGCTGAGGTCAGATTGCAGTCGGCACCTCTAAGTGTCAGCTGTGGAGCAGTAAGGGGTCTAGGAGATGATCCCAGAACCTAAGGAGAAAATCAGAGGGCATTGGAAGAGAAAATGTGAGTGACCCATCTCTTCCTACTCATATTCTAAAGGATGGAAGTAGAGACAGGTGTTAAGGAGATGAAAATTTTATCTACCAAGGCAGAATAAGGTGAATTATTGTCAACAACAATAAAGGGAAGAATGACAGCCCAAAACTTTAATCCTTTATTTAGTCTTACCCTTTTCAATGTGAGATAAAAGTGAACAATAGATGCTATTGAATAATTTACAAGTGGATATCTCTGAGGCCTGTGGGTGAGGCAGCTCAGAATAGGTGAACTACTCTTGTAACCTGAAGATATGTCCTATCAGCACAGCATAGATGAGAATATTTAAGCAGAAAACAGTGAAAAGGAGGTATAATGCCTTGATTTGCACCAGATATAGAGAGAAGACAAGTGAAGATTAATTGTGTACAACCCATTATTTTGAGAAATGCTGCTGCATAAATAGTTGGGCAAGCAGGCTACATTTGATTGCCTCCACATAGGCTCCAGAGCCACCTGGGAGCCCTTAAACATCTACAGTGCTTGCATTGAACATGAATAAAAGATGTGGGGGGCTGTGGGAGACCCAGGTTCTTCTGAAATGAAAGTGAATGCCTATATGCAAGGTAACTGAATCCTGCCCTGTATTCCAAAGTGAAAATTATTCACCAGCTGGAGTAGAAGTCAAATCCCTTCATTAGATTAGTTTGAGATTAGATTTACTTAACAACTCTTTATTTTGATGATTTGAGGTTTCTGTTTTGTTGGTTAGTTCCTTTTGTTTTGTAAACACCTTCCGGAAAATCACCAAAACCAAACAGAAAGATGTTTCCAGTGCTGGACTGAGAATGGTTGTTCAGGTTGTGCCATTCTTCAACACCAAGAACCCTTCATGTAATGCACAAAAGGGCAACCTGAACATCCTTTGGGTTAATATCCTGTCACAGAACAGGAAGGCCTTATCTGTACAGGGGAGTAGCCTCTGGTACATGCTGTCCCTCTCTCTGCCTTCAACCTGAATTGAGTGGTGTGGGAGAGAGCTGTTGAATGGAGCCAGACAGCAAGAAACTTTCTGACAAAATGACATTAGGGCTAATTGCCAGTGCCTAAGACACTGCCTCAGCCTCCTTCACTGTGCAAACATAGGCAGTCTGAAAGAAAAATACTGCATGTTTACCTCTGGTTTTCTCAACTCCTTCTGTTGGTTTTAGTCATGAAGTGTTTTTGTCCTAAAATCTACTCTGGAGACAAAGTAGGTTGGTGAGGTTATCCATATATATGTCTTGTTTTGTGCTAAAAAGTCTAACTTTTTCTAACGTAGTTTTTTGTTCCGTCTAAGTCCAGCAGCATGTTGATATGCAACCTAAAGTTAGGCAATTTTCTTATGAGTCAAAAGTGAAGTTAGTGAAGAAATGAGAACAGATCGGTGTTTTCATAAGCTTTTCTTTGTATTCTGGGTCAAGAATGGTGTTGATCAAATATATGATTTATAGTTTATGCAGTGATTACTGAAAATACTCTTACACACCATATATTAGTGCTTGTTTTCAGGGATAATTGTTATGCCTTTAGCTACCCAGGTAATTAGAGTCTATATTTAACAGGCTGTGTATTTTGCATCTTACTCTTAGGAAATAATTGAGATTTTTTGATTCGTAAAATGGATAAATGGATAGACACTATAATCAGCAATCCTTCCCTTTTTTTTTTAATTTTTATTTAAACTTTCTGTTATTGCCAATTAAATACAATTCAATAATTTCATTATTTTCCACTTGTTAAAACTTGTGGAGCAAAAGAAGTGTCATAACTCAAAATACAGAGATAAATCAAGAGAAATCAAAATCCAAAATAATCCAAAATATACCACCTTAGAAAGATGCAGGAACATCACTGTTATTATGCAAAAAAAACACTCTGGAAACCTGATTGTCACTGTTACTAACAGAGAGATTGATCCGCCCGGGCACTGTCCTCCCAACCACTCCCCAAAAATAGGTTCTGTTTCTAGAACAGTGCAGATTATTGTTTGCTGTGATTTTATTGGGATATTCTCTTTTACTTTTCAGGTGAGATCATATGCAAGAGAACTAGAGATATGATACTTGATTTTAAAAACATTTGCTTCTCCTAAGGAAAGAAATTCTCTGGGAGAAAATTATTATTATTATTATTATTATTATTATTATTATTATTATTATTTCATCATGCTACAGACAATCTGTGGATTACTGGTTTGTTACCTCTGCACTAGGTATTATAGGGGCAAATCTGCATGTTGTAGTACCCAAGTATTCTTAAGAATTTAATTCTAAGTTATATAGTTCTACCTTATATACAAATTAAATCTCCCCCCAAGCTTTTTCCATGTCCTAGACACTGTCCCTGTTGCTATTCTCCAACCAAAGGTAGTAATGTGTGTCAGAAAAAAAGTTGAAGACTTAGCCTCATAGCCAGATTTACTGCATTCAGCTGGAGCTTTACATATAGGGAACTATATTGCATGTCTCTGATATATTTTCTGCTTTTTCAAATAATTAGCATTTCCTTCTTCCAACAATGTGTTCCACCCTCAACTGGTTTGTTACTCAAGTGGGAGAGTCTTTCAGTATCTAAATGTAGCACTAAATAATTACATGCCTTTCTGACTGGCACTTTCCAACATGCCAAGCTTCCCCTGAAAAGCGATAGGACAGAAAGAGAAAATTTAACCAGAGATCTTCAGTTATAGGTATGTTATGGCTTTCTTCTGAACAGAGTTTTGAATTTCATATTAAAATTTTTATACCTTTCAAGATCCAACCAATTGTTACTTGTGAAAAGTGATACAGCAATTCAGAACAATCCCCATACAGACTGTGGCTCCAATTATGTAGAATTTATAGGTGTGCAATAGTGCTATGGTCTTACATCGACAAGAGTGTGTTTCCACTCACCATTGAAAGAGCAGCTAAATGTCACTGTTGGGTTTAAAAGAGGTTTTCTTGACAGATTACTCAACTATTTCCAGTTTCCAGTTAGAGTATATTCATACAAAGTTTAAGTAACAAATCCACCCCCATCTCCCTCTGTCCCAATACTTTGGATTAATGATTAAATGTAAAAACATTAGTTGTGTTTGGTTCAAAATTTCAGATGTGTATAGCACATTCTCAGTGTACCATTTTCAGCAGAAATTGTGAACACTTGTTTTTTTGAATCCTCCTGCTCTCACAATTATTGAATATTTCTACCTACATTCAGGCTGATGCTTCTGAACAATCAATTAAGGCTTAATTTTTTTCTTTATTTTTTTTTTTCCCTGCAGAAATCCCTATTAAAATTTTGAGGTTTTAATCTCTCTGCTTGACAACTCAGATTTTTAACATTTTCTGAATCAAATGAGCTTCAGCATTCATGTGAATTTTTATTTGTAGCTTAGACCATTTTGCTCATAATGCTGTATGACTTCATCTGTGAGGATGTAGGAACAAAGTAATCAAATTCACTCTTACACAATGTAGATATATGCAAAACAATAGGCTATTCTATAAACATCTAACAATTAAGGCTTATTTGAAAATACTGCCATTTTCTTAGTAAAATGTCTTAGAGGACACATTCTGCAGTACTTGCAGCTGTGCAATGTTAATCTTTCAACATGTGGATAGTACATTTCTTTATTGGGAGCTGTTGAAAGTAAGGTACTTCATAATAAGCTTTTGCAGAAAGAGAAAAATCATTTCATTTAGACACATTTTTGCATTGTCAATTTTATTTACTGCTTGAAGTAGGAAAAGCAACCTTAAATTCCTTTTGCATTTTGATTTTCCCACTGACTCTTCTTGCTTGAAGACACACACTACTTCTTTATCTCTGACCTCAGTAGGAGGGCCACCTTGTTACCTAATCCTTAAATCATCAGCCATGATTCTAAGATTCTCACAAACTGAGGTCTAAAGGTAATCTCCCCAACACAGACTCATACACAGACAAAAATACTTCTTTTTCAAACATCAGTAGTAATCATTTAGTAATAAGTAATAAGGCTATAAAAATACAAACTATCAAGAAAATACAGGGTTTTTTACATGCTGACAGGCTGAGAATTTCAAAGCAACTAAAAGGACACAACAAACTTTGTGGCTTTTTTTTCTTTTTTTCTTTTTTTTCTTTTTTTTTTTTTTTTTTTTCTTATTTTACTGATTTGGAGAACCAGTCCACCATACTGCATCTGCACAGATAAAGGTTTGTGAGGCTATATCTTTCTTTCTGAAATTTCTAATCATTTCATTTTCCCTGGATATTGTTTTAATATCACAGAAGTAGGAATTTCCCAGAAAGCACTGCCAGTGGTAACAAACATTTCTGTTTTCCTGAAAATTTTTCAGTCAAGAAAGACTGAAAAGTAAAATTTAAACCAGTTAAAATCTTTGATTTTCAACTATTAGAATATTTTTGATATCTATTTTTTTTCTTCCTCTGATTTCCAAACCCACTTAATTTTAGTTGGCTAAGAGATGTTCTCTGGAAAAGCATTTGCAGAGTTGACTAAATTTGTTGCTGTGAGCAACAAATGTCAGGGAAGAAAGGCATTTGCCATCATGCTGACATCAGTGTGTTTGCAGATTTAACTTTCAGAGTTAAATCCCTAACTAAGCACAAGATCCATTAGGTAGAAGGAATAGAAAAGGAGGTTATTAAACACTTTTGTGATGTACTGATCACATAGTGTTCTTAGACTGACTCAGAGTAGAGAACTTCAATGTTGCAATGCAGTGACACACTTCACCTGTACTAACAATTGCAGTGTTTGAGGAATATAAAAAATTATTAGGAGAACCTTAATAGTTGTCTCTCAACATCTCTCTGAGCCTGATGCACTGAGAAGAAAAGTGTCTGTGTCTCTGCTAGGCACCTGCAGTTCTGTCTTCAACAATGATTTATTGTTCCACGCACCTGCCACTGCCAAGGCCATCTGTGACCACAGCACCAGGTGGGATCCACACCAATTGCTGAGTTTAAAATCTTCATAATTTATGAACTTAAGTTTTTTTAAAAGATTAAATCTTGAAATGGTGATCTTATACTTACTGATGGCTGGGGAACAAGACATTCCAAGACATTCATGTTTTATACATAGATGTATGAAGCAGTGTAACAGGGAGTATGGCTTTGTGTCATATGGGAATATAAGGCCAGCTCTGCTCACTGCAGTCTCATTGCAAGCAGTAAAAGGTGGCACATTTTTATGAACCTTTGCATTCATTTTTAAACATGTTTTTGCAAAATACTTTATCATTTGAAACTGCTAGCTTGGCTTGGCATGGCTGGTGGCTATCTTGTCACATAGCATTACTCCCAAATCAAAAGAAGACTGTTCACAAAGATGTAGACAAATGAAAGGAAGACACAGTTTAGTCAAAATACAAAACAATTCTTGTTATCTTTCACTGCTTGCTATTTTAAAGATTTTCAGGCAAATACATACAGGTAAACATGAACATATACTACTTGTTTTTTTTTCCTTTTTGCTTTGAGTATGTAGTTCTAGTGCAGTCAGGATAAAGTAAGGTGTAACATAATTTAAAATATAGTAATTTGCCCCAGCAATAAAATCCATGTCAACTCAGATAAATGCCTAATCTTATCTGAGGTAAATGGAAAGAAGCCCAAATCCTAGGCAACCAAAAATCTTATATATGAATATTTGTCTGAGTGCATATTTTGTCTCTGTACTTTCTGTCTGGCTTGGTGAGAAAATTAAATGTTTCCATCTAGTGTAGATGTAAGCTTAGCATTTTTTTAAATGTAAAATATATTTAAATCAGAATCACATAATTCCATCCTTAGGCAAGATTTAGAATTTTGTAACCCTGCACTCCCTTGTTCCTATGACTTTTACATTCCTGTCTGCATATCAGCTGAACAATAGGAATGAGGTAGAATGTATCCCAGTTGTCTGGGATATCATTGAATCCAAAATACAGACAGTTGATAAAAGCCAGTTTGAAGAAAGAGATGGAAGACACATAAGTGGCTGCTCCCCTTGAAGAACTCACTACTAACTACTGTCTAACTACTTAGGATTTGGTCAGGCTTTTAAGTTAAGTCTGTTATGCTTAATCCCCATATGAGCTCTGTTATTACTACATACCTGGCTCTGGTCATAGGTCCTGTGGACCCTGCCTGGTCGCAGTCCATAGAAATGGTTCTTGTCTGAACTTTGGCACTGCCTTGTCGCCACAGTCTTGCCAAGAAATCACTGCTTCCAGACTGCCTGTGGCCAATGCCCCCAGTCCAGTTCCAGCCCTGTTCCCTTGCTAAATGCTGTGGGATGGGTGTCCTGGAGTGAGGACCTACCTTAGCTGACCTTAGTGACTGCCCTGGAGGGCAGCATCCCTGACATGGATGTCCCCATTTATTTTCTTGTAACTTGATTAATCTCTGTATGAAGACATTTGGATAACTTCTTCTAGTTTGAAATCATATCCACTCTTTAATGACTTTTTATGAGAGTAAAGGAGCAGCTTATGTAATATGTGACAGTAAGCTCCTATGCTAAGAGGGTCTTTAACAATTTGAAATACTCAATGTTGTCAATTGCAGTTCTAAATCTTTGGTTACTGCAGAACTGCTGGTTTCCTTCAAAGAAAACAAGGACAAAGAGGCATAGGACTGTGATGTCAATTTATTCCAATCAAGAAAGTCTTGAGGTATATACTCTGGTAAGAGGAAAAACAAGTAACCCCTGATTTTTAGCAAGAGAACTCTACGATGAATCTAGATCTGCCTGTTAGGATTTGCTTATTAAAAGATGCCTCTAGCCAAGCTAAGGTGCTAATGAGACCACATGCCAAAGTCTATAGTACAGATTTTATTTAACAGTAAATGTAAGTGGGGGGAAGAGAGAGAGAGAGAGAGAGAGAGAAAGAGAGAGGAATAGAAAGGGGTAGCACAGAGAGGAGGAAGAGAAAGAGAGTAAAAGAGAGAAAAACAGATATTAAACAAAAGATATCACCACCCCATGGATTCTTGCAACATCCTGCTAGTCCATCACCCTGATCTGTTCAATGGTAGGGGTTCCCAAATGTTCTTCAGAAAGTACCACTTTTATACAGTCCAAGTCCTGGATATCCATGAGGCATAGGCGCCATTCCCATAACCTGGAATGGCATGTGTGTAAGCAGCTGCTTCCTTTGTCAAAATTTGCTGTAGTGGGGATTTTTGTCCAGATAGGTCACACAGATTCCTGCCTCATCAGGCCTGGAATCTTCCTGTTGTTGCATCAGCACTTTTCCCAGTCTGCACAGTGGAATCTTATCCTTTGTGCTAATTCAAAACATCCACTTAGGTCTGGAATTAACACCTTCCTGTTTGCCATCTCTGCTTATCTTAAATTCTTGTTATGGGTACTTGCTTCTTGGACAGTGTTTGAGACAGTTCATAGTCTCTCTTAAAGTCCTCACACTACCTGCTTTGTATGAGTTTAGCTTTGGGGATGCCTGAAGGTCTCTTACCTTTCACAGAATATACTTATCCCATGGAAATACATAGAAATGAAATGAATTTACTGAAGAGGAAAAACTATGTCAAACCAGGTTTGCTTAAAATGTATAAACACTAGAGTTTTCACACACTTGCTTTCATTTGAAGGACAGGATATCAATAAGTTAAGACATAAGAATAATAAATTTTAGATAATTTAATCAAAGATTTTTTAGAGTTTAAACTAACATAGTTTAAACATAGTTTAGGCCTAAAGATAATTGTAACTAAGTATCACTGAACTCAACCTAATTTTAATTAACATGGGTATTTAGCAATAATAAGTATTTAAAACACAGAGAATAAATTTCTTTTTGTACATATATCTATGTAGTGTATATATGCATATATATACATATAAACACATATACATATATGCACATATATATACAAAATACATTGTATATATGTAGTAATGAAACTAGATATGTAAAGTTGATTGGACTGCAAATTATGTGGATTATGTACTAACTGCAGCTTCATAAAAGCAGGAGGAATTTCAGCAGATATTTACTTACAGTAGTCAGAGTTTTATCAGTCATTGACAACCACACCGTGCAGAGGGTAGCTTACCACTGGAATCAGAAATGAGTACTGTGATGCTAACCTATGCTAGTTTATTCTGTATGGACTGTTGAAACTCTGACTGTCAAATACTTTCTGTTTTCCACTTTTGGGGTACAATTATTCAGAGTTTTGTAAAAGTTCCTTGTGTGAGTGTTCTAAAATTGAGTGGGGCTTTTGAAGTCAGTGAAAGTAGATTGACTGGCATTTTGAGTTCATATCTTTGTAGGTAGAGTCTAAACCCCATCGTAAAATAGACATTTTTGAAATATTATCTTCCTTTTTTTTAAATTAGTATCATTATTGAGTTTACTTGCCCTGTGATGGGTTAGTTTTGGCCAACAGTCAAATACCCACCCACTTGCTCACTCTCAAAGTAAGGTATGAAAACTAATACATTGAGATAAAGATAGGGACATAGCTTACAAATTTTTATTGCGGGCAAACCATATTTGACTTGAAGAAAAATAATTTAATTTAGCACTGACCAAGATAGAGTTGGGTCACGAGAAACAAAGATGAACATTAAAACAACAACTTTCCAAATATCCTCCCATCTCCTCCAGGGTCAGCTTCTCTTTTTTCCAAATGACTCTGCCTCCACCCAGAGGTGCAGGGGGACCTGGGGGACTGCAGTCAACATACAGTAGTTTCTCTCTGTTTCTTTTTAGATATCATGGTTTAACATACTAATACACAGAGCCACTTGCTCAGTCTTCCAGCTGGTGGGATGGGAGAGAGAATCAGAAGCATAAAAGTAAGAAAACGGTTGAATAAAGGCAGTTTAATAGGTGAAGCAAAAACTGTGCATGTAAGCTAAGCAAAACAAGATGTTCATTTCCCATTCCCCATCACCAGGAAGGTTTTTAGCCATCTTCAGTAAAGCCTGGTTCCATCATGTGTTGGAAGCATTCCCCATAACTTGGGAAGAAAACGCCATCACTTTGAACATCCATCTGCATTCTTCCTTTTTCTCCTTCCCCAGCTTTAAATGCTGAACATGATGTGATATGGTGAGGGATATCCCAGGGGCCAGCTGCCCCCAGCTGTGTCATCTCAACTCTTTTTGCATTCTCAGTCTCTTTGCTGGTGGGATGAGAGGCTGAAAAGGCCCTGATGCTGTGAAAAAATGGCTTAGCAAGAACAAAAAATTCTCAGTATTATCAATACTGTTTTCAGGGCAATTTTTAAGCCCAGCCCCATACAAGCCACTGTGAACAAAATTAACTCTACCTCGGGGAAAACCAGAACATTATCTCACACTTTTCCCCTTCTCCGGTATTGGTTTTCTATGGGCCACATTTCCTTCAAGAATATCCACCCACCTGCTCTGCTGTGGCATTCTCTGTGGACTGCAATGCAGGTATCTGCTTTGTCATGGTCCCCCATGAGCTGAAGAGGGACAACCTGTTCCACTGTAGTCTTCTCCATGGTCTCCAGTGCCTAAAGCACCTTCTCCTACTATGACTTTGGTGTTTCCTCTGTTGTTTCTCATTGTATTTGCTCTTTCTGATGGCATTGTTTAAATGTGTTTTCCAAGAGGTGCCACCAGTTTGGCTGAAGTGCTCAGTTATACCCTGCAAGCCATCTGGAAGCATCTACGTCCAGCATGGGACAGTCCTGGCGTTTACTCAGAGACCAGGCTCTGGATTCCCACTGTCAGTGCCTGGTAACTTAAATTCAATGCACTTCCCTAAGTTAGCATAGTCTGATAAATAGTAGTGAATTTATTTTTTAAGCTTCCAGTATTTTGGACTTCCAGTTCATGTAAAATAAAAATTTCTTGAGCATTGTCAAAGAAGATGCAAATCAGTTGGGTGAAAGTAAATAAAAAACACTGCCAGTATCTCCAACTACATAAATATGAATTACCACCTTTCTAAGACACAGTTTGTGTTTTACCCTCCTACACAGGAATCTTCCAGCTTAGGAGCAGGACACAGAAGCTTATTACTGTAAGGTGTTTTGCCCAGTGTCCTTGTTACTGCTCCTATGAACTGGTTACAGGGACAAGCTGATGTTTTTTGGATTTGACATGAAGCCATATGATATATAGTAAAATGAAATCCAAAAAAGTCTTTGATCTGGACAAACTGCTAAAGTGTTCCAGCATCCATTACAAACCAGCTCCTATGACAGAAGTAGTGAATCGAAACTAGAGTTTAAAAGAATATTTGTTGAATATTTTGGAATTCTTAAAGCACAACATAGGTGGAAGAAGCATAGCTGATTCCTGTAATCATAAGTGAAAATACATACATAAATTAGAAACTCAATTGTGTGAATCAGGCTTATTATCTACTTGCAAATCAATACCTTCCTAGAAAGGATACTTGGGAAAGTAACATTTCTGGTGTAACAAGATTGGAATACTCATGAGGCTCCAGGGATTTTCATACTGTGGAAGGGGTCTGATTATGATAGACGCAATATTGATATGTGGGTTTTCAGATAATATTTTTAAACCCTTTTGCTTGAGTATCTATCTCTCTGTCTATCTATCTATCTATCTATCTATCTATCTAATCTGTCTCTGACATTGGTCAGATTGAAGTTGAAACCACACTGCTGTCTTGCATTCCATTTTGTGTGTAAGAGTAATCTCATTTCTGTAACTTTCTTATGTCAAGCAGGATTCAGCTTCAGAAGCCAGGAGTAAATTTGACTTGGTAGTAATCACTGAAGATCAAAATTTCAAGTCCAGAGTGGGAGCAAATAGACATCTCTGTATTTAGTTTAAGTGTAAAGTTCCTATTTCTATATTCATTGGTAGCCATATATGTATTTAGGAGTCATATATAACTACATTGACTACAATTAAGCCCTCCAAACTAGAAATATTTTAATTCTTACCTACTTCATTTTGTCTTTTGTTTAACTTTCTACAGTGCAGTATAACATATAAGGCAAGATGAATTTCCTCAGCCAAAAATAGTGAGAGGAATAACAAATAGCTGTATAAAACTAATTAAATATTTAATATTTAATTAGATATTTTAATCCTTAAAATAATTTAAAAAATCTGAAATAAAATCCATTTGTTCAGTAAAATGTTTAAACAGTTTTTCTGATATTCAGAGTGTGTTCTGGAAGCAAAGATGTTGCAGGAGTAACTGCTGACCTTGTCCTGTGTATACCAAGCTGCTCAGTCTGCAACATAATTCCTAAACTTGACTTTTGCTTGAAAATTCACCAGATTCTGAACTGGTCAAGTTTTGATAAATCCCTATATTTCACCCTAGACAGTGCATACACCACAGGTGAGGAAATGAAACAACATCCCCCTGGTTAGCCTGGAGACATCTGGAGAGTAAGTAAACAACACTTGAAAAGTCATAAATTATTTATTTATTTATTTATTCCTATTTCTCTTCCTATTCTCTTCCTATTTCTCTGTTTTGCACTTCATGGAAGAGTCTTTAATACTGTTTTGCTATAATTTTCTCTGACTTACACGCCAAAATACTATCTCTTGGGTCCATATGTTCTCCTATTTCAAACTGCATTCCCCAGTCCATGGCCAGTTTAAAAAACTCCATCTTGAAAACCAACTATATTGCCAACTCCCTTTTGTTTATATGCAAGTAGGAGTTGAATAAAACTATATTCATTTTTTATGTTATTCTAAATTATCAGGGGCCTTGTTAAATGTGGGTTCAGGAGCTGGAGAAATAGGAAAGAAGCCAGCAGCTGAAGGCTGGTGAGCTTGCTTTTATTGCTGCTTCACTACTGGTTCCGACTTCTGTTTCCTTGGAAACAGATACTGGGCAAGCAAAAACAAGGTAAGGGTTTTAAAATATTGACTTTAAAATCTGCTGCCTATTCTGTTTCTGTTGGATCCTGCTCTATTGAACAAGAATGGAAATGCTTAGCAAACCACCATTGCTTGGTAACATGCCTATCAGTACTGCAGCATGGGTACCAGAGAGGTCTTTGGTATGTCCTTTAGGCTTGTTTGCTTATATCTTTCTAAGCCACAACTGTATCATTAAAAAGAGAGAAAGAAAAGCACAAGGGAAAATAGCCAAAGCCAACATCAACTAGTGCAAGACCTCTCTATCAGATTCAGCTACTGTATGAGCAACACAATTGCCACTGTAGAAGAATTACTCACAGGTACTTGGAGGTGCTAGTTTCTGACACACTGAACTGAAAAACATTTTACTGAACAAATGGTTTTTATTTCAGATATTTTAAAAATATATTTTTAAGGATAATTAGTTTTATACAGAATAGCTATTCGTTATTCCTCTCACTATTTTTGGCTAAGGAAATTCATCTTGCCTTATATATTTCAATTGTATCTTTACCAGAAACAGCAAAACACAGCCAGAAACTCCCAAAACTTTTCTGTCTGTAACACAAGAAAACAGATTCTTAAAATATGCTCTTTAAAAGATTAGGTGCATTTCTTTCACCTGAGAGCAATGTAATTGAAGAATGATAAATGCCCTAGCATTTCAATTCTGTTATTGAAATATATATGATTATTTGAAACTTATCTGAACCTTGATTTGACTCCAACTCTAACTGGAGAACCTGCAATAAACAAAATTTGTAACATTTTTGGTTTTTATGCCCATGAGAAATACTGAAACAAGATTATTTTTGACAATGTTTTAAGTCCTGGCACACTCTACTAAAAGGAGGTAAATTTAGTTTAAATATATTAACATATTAAATATATTTGTATGATTAAAAAATGAGCAACTTGAATACTAATGCTTGGGGAAGATGATTTTATTTTTGGAAGTGCAAACTCACATGGGCCAATTATAAATTGACAGATATCCATTTTACTGGCCTTTCATTTAAGATTATTTTTTTTAAAGGACATAAAGGAGAGTCACCTGGTGCTTTACAGCAAGTAAGATTGGGTTGGAATCTCGGGGGCAATGCTTGACAGTGGAGGACAGCCTTTCTTGTTTAAGCTGTGTCAGTGGAGAGTGTAAACTCTGATAAGTACTGATTTTTACACACAGCATAAGTTGCTGCTACGTAAGCGTACAGCTTGTTTGCCTTCCAGAGAGAATTGCTCAGGCTAGCCATAACAGGAAACAAAGATCTCCTCCTCTGACTTCTGTGCTTCAGTTGTTTCTAGGTGACTTTTATCATGCTGTATCCATTTTTTTTTTTTCACATATGATTCTCCATACTGGTTTTTTTCAGGTTTAGGTTTTGATTTTATCTTACTTTACAATAATTTCACAGTTCTATAAATCACGAGTTGCATAGTAAATCAGCCTAATCTATCCACTTCAATGTTCCTTAGGCAGTGAGAGGACTTTGGTGCTTTAGAGGGGCTTCTAGTTGAAGTGACATAATAGAAGACCTTTCATTGAAGACATGATGGGGTAAGAGGTATATGAGACTGTGAAACAAAAATATGTTCATGAAATGTAAGTCAAAAAGCTTATCTGACTATCCTTTGGTCCTTTCCCATCTCACTGTGATACCAACACTACTACTAAAGAAAATTCAAACCCACATGAGGGGCTAAACATCATTCTTTAAAGAAAGTGTGCAAACAATTACGAAAGTATGCTACATTCCTCAACTTTGACTGTTTGCTTTATTTTGTTGTTTTTATTTTTAATGCGACATAGTAAAATGCAATACTGTGAGATTTCTTTCATGTTTATAATTTTCCTTCTTCCTCTGCTTTTCTGAGTATCTGTTGTAAAAAGAAATAAGTGAGCCTGATTTTTCTAGTCTCAAAATTGTCCTTTGATCATGAATATTATTCCTTTAGTCATCTATATCACCAACATCAGTTTCTGCTTTCATCAGAATACAGAGGAGAAAAAAAAAAGAACCCACATGAAAGGTAATATTGACAGAAAATCTTAGAAATCCTTCTGACAGTGGGCTTTTGAATAAAAAATTCCAAAAATATTTTGGGAGCAAAACCCCAACGTGCTGTCTGACAAAACTTAGATATATTTTCACTATATTCTGTTTCAGAAATAATTTGGCATTCTTAAGGACAATTTCTCTATATATTTCAGATGTTAATTTCCATATCCAGAAGGAAGATGAAAATATTGTGTTGGATTGACCACAGTGTTCTGGAGGTCAACTTTACCCTGTCCATGAAGTCTTCTTGAATCTGTGTGCTTGTTTCCACTGTTAATCTGTTCTGTTCCTCTTCTGAAAGAATGCCTCCTTATTCTTTAAGGCAAAAAAATTAAATTACCTGGGCTTACCTTCCCTGTTCTTGTTTGACTCTGTGTTAAATACACTGCTTTGTGGTATTTCAATCTACAGAACCATATTTTAAGAACTATTAAAATAGATCTTGGTTCAGAAAAGAGGGATTTGGGTTTGAACTACTTTTCTTTTTTTTTTTTTCCTTAGCAAGTAGATCAGTGAGCTAGAAATCATATTTCTCCAGTGATAAAAATGCGTGTTTTAAAATTCATACAAAACTCTAAGAGCACCTAAGACCATAAACACTTCATATGGGAATAATCAGCATTCAGAACTAATGGAGAGAGCTACAATATCCAAATGAAAGGGCAATTATACAGTTCTCCTTCAATGCACGAAACAAAAGTCTTCCATTTCTGTTACTCTTGTGGATGTAAAAGCATTAATCAAGCATTTGATAGCTTCAGGCACAACCACTGCATTAATGTTCTGCCTAAGACCTGAAACCTTTATTGATATTACACAAGCTGCAGATCTGGGCATGTTTGTCGGATCTGGAATTAACTTCAGAAGTAAAAGGTGATTGATGAAATAGCGCTGAGGCATAATAGTTAAACTACACTTGTCATATTCAATGCAAATTCTGAAAACAATAAATAGATACTTGTCAAAACTTGTCATTCATATGCTATTGCATGATGATAAAATGCATGGTGTTTTAGGTGCCTCTTGTCAACAGGATATAATTAACTGTGGCTACATTTAGGTAGTGTTTTTGCTGAGAAGATCAACAGCTCTGATTCTCTCTGCAGGGAGTGTGTTTGTTTAGAAAGGTTCTTGACTTTTCTGAAACTCTGTCATCTGGTTCTCTCCAGGGGTTTCAAAGCAATCATCCCCCTATTCCAAGACCTAGTAACAAACCCCAAACATAACACACCAAAAATTAACATCTGCACAAACTCACTGAAACATATTTGGGATTTTCTACTTGTAAAACAATCTACTGTTTAATGAAGTTTAATTCCAGGCATTTTTTATTGATTACCACTCTCTAGTTCATGCTGAAGCAAAATTAATAATCTATTTGCAAGAATATTTTATGTTTAGGTGAAATCCAACT
Source organism: Phylloscopus collybita (assembly GCA_027886175.1). Taxonomy (NCBI): domain Eukaryota; kingdom Metazoa; phylum Chordata; class Aves; order Passeriformes; family Phylloscopidae; genus Phylloscopus; species Phylloscopus collybita. The sequence goes on along the minus strand of JAJNNQ010000006.1, from coordinate 40,323,648 downwards.
AGGGAGAAAAAGCTGGGTTGTTTTTTTTTTTTCTGTCAGTACTGATATTTGAGTAGTGAATAATAAAATGCTCACATGCCTCAATACAGTATATTTCGTGATTATTAAGAAATCTGATAACTAAAGGCATACCTAGATTTGAGGCTTTGCAGGTTTGTAAGGAGAAACCAAATCTTAGTGAGTATAATGCTGCTTTAGACACTGCACCTCAATATACATGAAGATCTGCTTTTCTTGTGGAACTCAAGGTGACACATTTTATCACATTTAACACATCCCACTGTTTTCAACAGCCCAAAAATCAGCCTCAAAGTGAAATTAGTGTTTTCTGTAGCTCCACTGTTTAACTCATATAAAACGCTTTTTTTCAGGTTTCCCATCAATGAATGAGAATTTCCCTTGGGAGAAATGTAAAGGAGTTCAGTATTTTAAAAGGCTAACTTGAATACACAAGGTTTGCTTCCCAATGTTTCCATGATAGTTTTGAGCCTATTGTATGTGTCTTTGGCTCCTCTGGTTAAATGAAAGTCTGTTCTTTTGAAGATTTTTGATGAGAAGATGCTGAGCATCATAGGTTTCTGTAGTGAGTAATTTAGGGCATTTATTTAATGTAAAGTAGTTTGAACAGACCCTCCAAATCTAGTATTTCTGCATTATCTCCAAAGCAGAATTTTTAAAGCTCTGTGAAGCCATAATAATTACATCCCTAACTTCCATTAATCATTTTGCTTTATCAGCTTAAGAAGAAAAAACCCAAAGGAAACACCTCGTATTTCAGATGTTGAACATTATTTTCAGATTCTTAATTAATGAACAAAACATTTGTACAATCCAACTAGATACCACGTGCTCCACTGATGTTTTTGTAAAAGGCTTGTGAACATAAAAACTATTCTGTACTTTTATTTCTTTAAATCACTGCTTTGCAAATATTTGGGGTTTTTTTCTATTATCATGAAGAGGCACTAGAATTCAAAGCACTTTTTTTCAATACTCAAAAAATAATTACCTTGGTTGCTTTCCTAAGAGACTCTAAATGTCACAATCCTTTCTTCTCAGCATCTTCTCATCAAAAATCTTCTAAAGAACAGATTTTCATTTAACCAGAGGAGCCAAAGACACATACAATAGGCTTTTGGGGAACTATTTTTGATTCTTGTAAGATTTTAATAACTTTTAATAGCAGAAATGTTATTTATTAACAGAAAATGTAGTCAATTGCAATTTGCAAGTAACCATCCCAACAACTTGTTCTCAAGAGAATATAACTTTCACCCAAAGCTACAAAGCATAGCTATATGTGTCACCAGTTTATGATTTCATTGTACTCTATATTTATCCTAAGGACCCACCAATGAGTTTGAATAGTGTTCAGTATCTTGCTATTATTACTTACTTTTTCTGAAAGAGTTGCTTTTTTATCTTGCAACTATCTTAATGCCATATAATAGCATATTTTTTAATCAAAGTGTTATATTCATATTAAGAAACAGGGAAAAATGTATATATTAATATTGGAGTTATGATGATAATGATTAAAATAGTTGCTTTGCTTTTATAATGATTTGCTTTCCTAATTCTGCATCACAGTGGTTATAAAATGGCAGAATTAAATGATGCAATTTTTCCATCAGCATTTAATTTGTTGGTGTTTAATAACTCAAAGCTCTTTCTTGCTTCTTCTAGTACATCATACTAACCTGCCTATTTTGTCTATAAAATGTGAAGAAAGAAGCAAAAGGGAATTGGAGGACCTTGATATTTAATAAGAGAAGGTCAAACTATATGGCCTCAACAAGTCATTGTTGCTCACAATTTATTTCTGTAAGACCACGAATTTTTGTGTTAAAAGTATTACTTTGATCATCATACTTAAAACATCAACCTCCTGTGTGTGATCTTAGCGTGCTATTTTAATACTTTGAAAGACTGCTTTTGTGGACTGACTTGATTTTTCCATTTAAGCCTCTTAATATGAAAATATGAATGCTACTTTTTTTTGTTCTGTCAGAAGAAAAGAATGACTCACCAAAGCAATACATTATTAAGGGAGAGATTTAAAGACAAACTGATATTAAATTGTGTACTTACTAAATGTAGCTCTATAGCATTTATCTTATTCCATATCTATTTTTTTTATGTCCTATTGTTACAGATACATACATACATACAGATACATAGTCCACTTCATATATCAATTTGTATATTGACAGAACTTCTGTTTCGGGATCTTCTGTAGATGCCAGTCTAGAACTTTTATTAAAAATGAGTTTAGTTGCAGAGCTAATGAGGTAAGGATAAAAAGATGTGAAAGGAAGAAATTTTGGTATTTTCTTTTTTTTTGGCTGAGAGAATACTTTTCCGTGACTGCTGCTGATAAGATAAAAAAAAAAAAAAAGGCTTCAGCAAATTAGAAATCTTTCATTCAATATTAGCTTTTACTCTGTAAGGTTTATGCATGGAGTATTTAATATAAAACAAAACAAAATAAAAAAAAATAAAACAAAATAAATATACACTAGTGGTGATAGGAAGTTTCAGAACTGGTCATCTTTACATGAATGTATTTAAAAAATATTATTATTAATAATAAAACATCTAATATTCTTTTTCTAGAATTTTCTGGATTTTCTAGATATCCATACAGTCTTCCAAATGCTCATTTTAATTTTATTAACTACACTATCACCGATACTTTAGAAGTCAACAGAAAAATTACACTTGAAATTTGATTGAATTGTAGTTACAAATAGTTTTGGATTGGTTCTCATAGTATTTTGTGGACTGTTCAGAAGAACAGGTTTTTCTCTCAAATATATTAAACTCTCTTCAGAAATCAATGTCAACATTAAACAGTAACAATATAAAAAAAATAATAGAACTTTTCAAGAGAAGAACTGAACAGGTGCAAACATGACAGAATTTTGTTATAATTTAGCTTCTGTTAACATCTTTGCAGATAAAATCTTATAATTGTTGATTGTTTTGGTGCTTGGCTCTTTGGGAGTTCTTGTGAAGTTCTCAGTCTCCACTTTCATGCTGAAGTAAGTTCAAAGCTGTCACAAGAACATAGAGAAGAAGAAATGAAAATAATGTTCTGTTCTTGAGCTTGATAGACAGTAACAGATACAGTGAGCTGAGTACTATACTGCATCTCAGACATGATCCCTGCTTTTTAAGTTCCCTATCAGTAATGCTTTCAGACATTTTTCAAAGAGAAGTAGTCCTGCCACAACCATGCCTATTTCCTGTCAAGCACCTGCAGATCACAAATGAACACAAAAGACAGCATTCTACCCAAAGGAGCTTTTCACCTTGAAATGGACTTTCTCTAGTGTCATGTTACTGAAAGATCACAATTTCCTGTGTTTTCTGGGAAATGAAGAATAGTCACTGATCACAGAAACAAATCAGACTTATGCCCATGAACAAAGCCAATTGAGATAATTTGGTCTATGTGGGAGTATTTTTGATTTATTTCATTTTATTATCTTTTTAATTATTATTATTTCTCATTTTATTTATTCAGAAATTGGGTCACTTCACTAACTGGAAGAGCGGGCACCAGTTGTGCACCACTTAACTAGAACTTCTTGTTCTAGGCATACCAAAGAAAAACTAATGCTGTTTGTGTAGGCCTGAGTTGCAGATTAGCACTTTCATGGCTTTCACGGCAGGGTTATTAATGCAATCGCTCTTGAATTCATTTCAGTTGGAATCAGTCAGGGTAGCTACTGTCTAAATTATTTAAGCTAGCCCATTTCTTTTTGACTGAAATAGATTAGAGAACAATTGCACACACACCTCATATAATATTTGAGGACATGAATAATCATTTTTCATTTAGAAAAGCTAGAAACAGAGGAGAACTTGGGTACACCATGATAAAAATTAACAAAATAGTGTGTTCTTCATCTCCACAGTGATCTAAAGCAGCTGAGGAGTCTTATGGATTAAAAATTAGTTAAAAAGTGAGGCTAAAACTGTGCACAGAAGCAAAGAAAATGGCAATTAATTCACTACTTTCCATCAGCAGACAGGTGTCCAACTCTGGACAGCAGTCCCTCAGCACATGAAATGGCTATTTGTGAAGACCATAATTACAAACATCTCCTTTTTCTCCTCTTTCCCTTTTATTTCTAAGAGATAGGCCACATGATATGGGATATCCTGTTGTTCAGCTGGGGCAGCTGTCCTGGCTGAGTCTCCTCCCGGTTTCTAGTGCTCCCCCAGCCTCATTACCTGCTGGGTAGGAGAAGGGTGGAGGCAAAGCCATGATGCTGTAAAACAGATTCAGTAACAGCCAAAATACCGGTACCTTGTTTTAGCCACACATCTAAATGAAGATGGGGATGATAAACAGTGTTACAACCTAAAATCATAGTTATGTCCTCATCTCAGGTAGTCCTCCAAATCAAAATAAAATATAAGTGAAATTCCATACAGAATAAGAAATTTCACCACTGGACATATTATCTTTTCTTTTTTTATTTAAATATGATATACAACTTGCTGGCTAGGCTTTCTATAAATACTTCCATTCATTAAAATAAGCTATGCAATATTTTTTCACATTGCTTTTGGGATGTATTGGTTCCAAAATTATTGAAAAGCAATCAGCAGAAAATTTACATGAGAAATCAGGGAAAACTCTACAACTACTGTATTTTCAATGAGATACACTTGGCATATTCTCTGCAAGTTTTTGAGTTTGACTATTAAGCTCAGACCAACTAACTGGTATGCAAAAATTTATGCTTAGCTCTTATGCAGTTATCAAGGGAAGCTCTACAAAATACAAACAAGAGTTATGAGATTTAGATGTGGCCCAGTTTAACAAACTAATTTCCAACACACTAATTTAAGCATTCTGAATAGAGTATGAAAAACAATTCCATGTAATTTCTATTTAAAATTCATACTTGGCAGAATTTCACTCCACAGATCATCACACATGAATGGAAGCAAAAGTCCTGCTTCCTCCTCTCTGGAATGCTTAGGAGGAACTCAAACTGATGAAAAGAGTGAAATAAATCAAGTACAAAACAGGAAATAAGAGTGGTTGTCATCAAGGGGAAAAAGTATTAATGGATAATTTATGGTACTTGATCTTGTGTCAGCATTGTCTTCTACCTCAAACAGTTTTTGCCTCTGTGATATTATTCCAAATATTTTTTTTTTAATACTGAACAGTCATATCCTATTGCAGCTTTCATTTTTCTGGACTGAACAAGCCAATTTTTAACATCTCCTTTTATATAAAATGCTGTCCATGCTTTTGACCGTGGTAGTAGCCTTTCTCCACATTTTTTTAAATTCTTCATTAATCTTCCCATCGGAAACAAACTGCAAACTACTGCAAACTACTGCAGTCAAAACTGCATGTAGTGTTCCAGATGAGGTCTTCCTAAGTCCTTAAAAATAATACTATTTTTTGACCACCTCTACTGAACATATTTTATGTCTTGCATATCTGATAGGCATTTGTTTTCCATCATCACCCCAAACAGTCTTCTAGTCATAGTAGACACAGAATTTTCTTTTGCTAATTATCTTTGTAGTGATCAACTCCTTGAGTCAATTAGTAGAGTTTTAAGTTACTAAGGAAAGGAAAAAATCATTAAAAATATTCACATGATATAAAAATCTTAATAAGGAATCCAACAGTCCTACCACTTCACCAGCCTTCCTTTTATTTTTTTCCTTCCCTATAAAATCAAGCTTGTGTGTTATGAATCTCTATATATATAATAATAAGCCACATCAGGAAGTACCTATAAAAGGAGGTTCCAGGAGTCTGTTCTTCTCCAAAAATAAGATGTAAGGAATTTTTTAGTTTAAAAATCATATATACATATTTTGTATTTATAACCTCAGTATCATATATATGGATAGGATACTATGGATTTTTTATATATGTCTATGTATATAACTGTGTTCATGTGAATCCCTATATCTAACCAATCCTTCATTTTATATAAAAATACTTTTTTCTCCACACAGACAAACAAAAAACCCCAAAAGAAATCTCTTTGCATACCTTCTCTCTAAAAATACACTAAAAAAGATAAATGAGTGATTGTAGGGAGTGTAGTAACATTTACTAGCTCAAAATGTAAGAGATTAAGGGCAAGATGTATACAAACTTGAAGCTTAGAAGCAGGAAGAAACTTCCATGCTTTTGCTTTACCTTCATCACCAGAGACAGGCAATTATAAAACACAGAAACAGAGGTATTGTACCAATCAGTCCTACAGCAGACATGTATGCAGTGATTTTTTTATCCCTTTGTGTTTCATTTCAATCCTTTATGGTTTAAACCTAAACCCTAAGTCCTGTTTTTTGATTTGAAAGCATAATATTGAAACATTAGGTTTAACTACATAACTTGCTGTCTTATTTTTCAATATTAACCAAGATAACAAGCAGTTCATTTGAAAAGTGAATTCTTTTAAAGCTGTATATTAGTCCTTCATGGCTATGGCAATGGACCAATTTCCATTTTCCAATTTCCAGTATTGCTAAGACCTTGTTGACCATTTGCAGAGTAAGCACTTTTTCTGTACTCAGTGAAAAGAATAGTCAGAGGAGTTGGAGGAGTTCCAAAACAGTAAGTTGAAAGGGATATAACTTTTTTATGGCTTTATCCAAAAGATCAGAGAGGCAATCTGCATTCCTGCTGTAGCTGTGCTGTAAGTAGGCCACAAAGCCAGCTGAGATTGGGTTATTTCTGCCTCATCAGTGAGCATCTTTGAATGAGAAGGCAGATATGATTTATGGTGGAACAGAGGCTGACAGAGCCCAGCTGGAAACTCTCATATTATGGTAGCTGAAATGCAAAAAATTGGGTTAGTGTTGAAATGCAAAATATAATCTAGGTCATATGAACGATGATAAGTAATTCAGCCTCATAAAACTGACAGGCAAGAGCCCTAAAACAATAATATTTGTATCTTCTGTCTTTGATTAGTGATGCCTCTAATATATTTTTGCCATAAAAGTATTCTGCCTTACCTCTCCTATCTGCACAAACTAAACTCAACCACAAACAACAATCTCCTGCCTGAAGGTGATGATCTATGATAAAAAAATTAACAGTCTATCCCAGGAGAATGTGGACTGGTGTCTGAACACATAATATTCACTGCTGGTATTTATTGTCAAGCTTGTTGGCAAAATCAGAAAACAGAGCATTTCTATCATTATAATATTTAGTACAAAACATTTCTATAAAAACAATAGCATTCAGATCTAATGGTAGAGAAATTATTTGAAAAAATCCTACTGCTTTTCCATAGACAGTAAAAATTAGCCATGGTGATTGCGTGGATTTATGTTTTCTGTTTGGTTGGTTTGTTTGGGGGTTTGGGGAAGGATTTTGGGTGTGAGTTTTTTGGCTATTTTTTTTTTTTATTGTTATTCAGTTTCTTTTAAGGAGAAAAATGGAACTACTAAACTTCTGGCTAAAAAGTAAAATGTCTCACATACTCTCATCCAGAACTAGAGTCGAATTTTGTGCACTGGATATATTTGCAATACATCTTGGAAGTCTGAGCACATTTTGGTCCCCAATCTACTATTTACCCCGTTACTGTCTTGAGTGCATGCTCTAGTGCTTTCTGTCTTGGTTGATCACCTCTTGTGTATGTCCTGGGTATACAGAAGCTGTGGTATGTTAACCTCGGTCTCCCTGGTGAGACTATACAAAGCTTCTCCCCTCCATTCTTTATAATACTGACAAAAAAGACTTGGGTAGAAGACCAGATACTGAAATTACTGATGCATTGACTGTTTAAAACCGAGTTTCTGGTCATAGTATAGATCAAGTAATTTGAACCATGCAGAAATTACAAGAGTGTGTGTCCCAAAAGGCTCTAGAAACTAAAAAGGTGTGATGGCAGCAATTGCAGTACCAGTTACCGTGAGATGGCACAGACTGTTGCAATCCTGAATGTATCACAACCCAGTTTCAATAGGTGAGGGGATGGAGAACACTTATACTGAGAATGCTTTCTCACCTGGTGCCTCTGGATCTGTGCTGGAAGAGAGGACTTGTGAATTTTCTTTTTATCCCATCTGAAGAAAATATAGGTCTTTGCCTTGCAAATGTGTCCTGTGTGGTAGAGGAAATGGCTTTAAAAACATATTAGGGAAAAATTACAGCCTTGAACAACTGAAGATGACTATAGTAAAAGTACTACTGACTGAATAATAAAAAATTCAGTTAAAAGGGCAGAGAAATTGAGGTTTGATTTAAAAACAAAGATTTCCTTAAAACATAAGCTACACTGAATTTATCCATTTCCTTGTAACACACAAGAAATCTTACAGTTTCAGAACTCTCATTTCAGGTTTGAAACTGAATTTTAAATGTGTATGCCAAAGTCTCCTATAGATGCTGTGTGAAAACTCCACTAGGTCTTTTTGATCTCTTGTAGCACAGAAAGACGTCATCATATCCTTTGCATAGCATTACCATATCACTAGCTTGCCTTCTTTAAATCTGGCTTCTTCCTGTTATACTCATATTTTATTCTATTTGCTCCATTTTTAAATCTTGTATCAGTATTTCATAGTACCTGTATTAACTTACAAATGCTTTTTTTTTTAATTTCATCATGAGATATCCTGATTTTAAAGGGTTTTGTCTATTTTTTATTTCTCTATACTTTTCTGAAACTTGATTTTTTCTTGCCCACTTTCCCTCATTTCTTCCTTACTGTTCCTCTATTCCTTCCAACAGACTTTTTTTCTGCTAATGATATCCTCATGAGCCTCTTTGCTGTCTGATTTGCTCTCATCATTTTTTCTTACGTTCTTCCATTCTTATATTTGTTCCCATCCTTCTAATTTCCTAGTTAAAGGAAGGTATGACTAGGATATTTCAATATGGAAAGGTTAATTATTAAAATAATAATAATAATAATAAAAAGAAACTGATGGAAGTTTTGGGTTTTTTGGATTTTTTTAATATCTTCAAAAGTTGTAAATCCCGTCTTGCAAAAGTTATGCATGTGGTTAAGACACCTTTCTTAAAAAAAAAAAAAAAAAAAAGGGGTGATAACATAGAAATACAGTCCAAATTTTTCTGTATCAGGCAATACCTGTGTATAGTATTTTGCTTGTTCTCTATTGGAGCTGTTATTTCTACTATATATTAATTATACTAAACTACTCAAGTACAACTTGCTATTTTTAATACTTAGTATTGAAGACATAAAATCTATCTTAGAAGCAGTAGTGTTGAGTGATTGAATGCTAATAATCTAGTTTAATTTCTTTGACCTCTGTTTAAGATGTGATGTATTATTTTATAAATTTCTTATTAATTTTCCTCATTCATAATAAATACTTAAATTGAAAAAAATTTATGTTAGATGACTCTTCTAGGTTTTTTTTCATATTTTAGAAACATTTGAAAAAACTTAGAATTATTCTACCTATTTTTTAAATGAAGATCCACTAAAAATCCCCCTAAAATTTTGCTTTTGGTATATTCTCTTACAAAATACATTGTTGAAATCAGTGAAAGGTTTCCTGTTGCTGGAATACATTCAGAATCTCCTATGGCAGTTTCCAATTAGAGATTAGCTGTCAAGTCATCAGAATCACCAGTGCAATGAAATCTCACTGATAATATTGATAGCCTTCCTCACTGATAACTGTTTTTGGGGCTCTTATTTGCTGTTGTTAGGGAGAGAGAATAGTGAAGAACATAAGAGTCAGAACTTGTAAAGTGTGACAGCAGTAAACATGCAGCATGTCCTGATCTATGAAGGGATGACATGCTGTGCTTATTTTGAAGAACTGTAAAAATGGGAATTGCAATAGGAAATAGAAGAGAGAAATGAGTAAAACATACTTCAACAACTACTTACTTTAGGCTTTCATTTCTTTATAGAGGAAAGCAGCAGTAGGTTAAGATTTAATCTGAAAGTTTACAGCAATAATTCATAAAACAGACCTTTCTCTCCTCAAAGTGTATCACAGTGTATTTATCACTTTATTTCTGTGAAATCTTTGGGGTAACAAGCAGATGAAACACAAGGATACCTACCAGGATTTGATTCTCCTGGAATAAATTTCATCAAACTTTTCCACGCTGCTCATTGCCTACCTTTTGAACCTGTGTTATTTACTTATAAATCTTGCCAGGATCAAGGATCCAGAACTTTTTTTCACCCTATTAAACTGAAATTTTTTCAGGTCTAAGTGCAAAATGAAGAGTTAAGAAAAGCAGAGATTGATGCAGCTTGTGTAACATGAAACTTGATTTCAAAGCAAAATCTGACAAAATGTAAGAACTTGAGTAGGAGGGATGTATGGCACATAACCATAAGGGACAGACAGATGCCACTTTTGCAGTAGGGGAGTTATCATCACACCAGCAATTGGATTAAGATAGCATGTGTGTTTAGAAGCTCTGCTCTTCTCTGACACCACTTCTAAGCCTGCCACAGTGGACAGGGACCAATAAATGTAAAAATTAGAGTACATAGTTAATTTTTTTTGTCTTTCACAGCTCTCCATATGTTTTGACTTTAACTCTGAATAATATGTTGATGAAACTATTTTTTTTATAAACAAGCTTTTTAATGCCATTTATTTTCTTAAAGTACTTTTTGTATGTGTGTGCCTTTCCATGTCCACTATTACTTAAAGTATCTAATAAGACTGAAGTCTGACACCTTTGGTGAATATGACCAGATGTAACTGTAATCACACAGACCTTTGAAATTTTATTAATATGACAGGGTCAATACTACTGAAAAGTAACATTTTAAACTCTCTGGTTACAAGACAGGATGTATTTTCAGTCAATAGTTTTTGTACTTGTAATCCTAAAACAGAGTTACAGCACTGGTAATTCTCTACTTTATTATTATTATTATTATTATTATTATTATTATTATTATTATTATAAGTTTCTTTAAGAAAGGTTAGATACATTTTGCATAAATCCCTCTTAAAAAGACCTTTTTATCTGACAAAAATCCAAACCACTGACTTTCCCACTTTCCTTTACTTACTGATCTGTATTTCTGCCAACTCCCAAATTTTTCACCAAACATGTAATAAGATACCCTGGGTAGATAAGCTTGCTTCTCACATTGTATCCCAACAACTGACAACAATGCCTAAACTATTTCAAGACTTACTATCTCTGACCATAAATATTGTCACTGGCTTGCTGTTATGGCCCTACAGAAAATCTTTATGCAGTAGTCTTATAAGTCTTGCTCTGGATTTTGAAAGCTTGAGTTTTATGTTCTCATTTTGAGAGTGAATGGTCACAGAACTCTAACTTGCAGAGTGCCTCAGTAACTGAAGTATTCATTTCAGGTGATATCATACTCATATCTTTTTGTGATGGAGTCATAAAAGGAAGGTTTACGGGTTTTCTGCCTCCCTGTCTGAGCTTTTATAGGCTCAGTTTGAAAATGTAGAGTAAATAACCATGATCCACATTCATGTCCACTGTTTTTAGTAGAAAGTGAAACCTACTGGCTGTACAAATCCATCTGCTGTTTAGTTGAACTGGTGCTTTGCAGGAGACCTTGTTAGTCTGTGTATGATATGTACCACACCTCAGAAACCTGGCTGGTTCGGATTTCTGAGAACTCTACTGTCTTTGAATTCTGTTCCATATCATCATAAATATTGAAAAATTATTTTTGCAATCCTTTAGCATTTTTAAAATTCTTTGAAAAAAGAAATGAGATCTATGGGGTATGCAGTCCACATATTCACTCAAAGATACTTCCCAGCTGCTCAGAGTGGTTTGCTTCTAATAAGTACCATTTTACTTCAAAAGTAGTAATTTATTTCACATATAATCCATAATATTTTATCAGTATTCCCATATCCTTGCAATTGCCTATTTAAGTAAATTACATACAAATAAAAAATAATTGTTTTCTTTGTGTTCGAAGATCAACATTTTTTAGATTCCTTCCTTTTTCCTCCCATCTATCTAAAACTGTCTACCTTTGAAAAATCTGCTTGGGTTTCTATTCATAAAATTTGAAAGAGTATATACCTGGATGTCTGACCTGTCAGTCCAAAAACCTGAGAAAGTCACCATCACTTTCTAATGCAGTCCTCTAGCTTAAATTTTCACTTCCTTAATTATCTTTTTGGGTTACATAACAGGTAGTGTCAACAACGTACTTCTACTATGTTCATCTGACTAGCACCAAGAATCAGATATGGGAGCAATTTTTCGTGCCAGTTCTAAAGTTTATTTAGCTTATGTACTACTTGATTATTTCTGTAGTCCCCAGAAATATTTGATAGTATGTTTATCTTTAAGTCTTTCTAAATATTTGTCTAGGATAGGTTTAGAATAGCGTAAGATCAACAGAGTTGAATAACTGTTTCTCACTCATGTATGTGCTTTCTTAAAAAATAAATATGTATTTTTCAAATGTCTAGTTTTCACACCTGGATTTTGGCACTGTCTAGTTCTACTTTTACAGAGCAGCCAAACAAAGCACAACAGCACTGAGTCTTTAATACTAAAAAATTATTAGAACATTTGGCTAAGCATCTGCCTGCTATAAGAATGTCCACCTAAACTACAGCACCATATTTCTTATAACTGTTTTTTCTTTTTTGCCTAAAATATGCTTAGTTCCTGAATAAACTGACTATCCTATCACCCAGTGAGAAGGGACAAAATGGGTAGGACCATAAGCAGCAAAGTGAATTGACTCACTTTCCTCTACTGAACTGCTGCCAAACAAGTGGGACACAAAAACATTTTATCTATCTTTATTTTGATAAAAAGTAAGCACTTACAAATATTTTTACTCCAGAACTCAGTAAGTCTGTTCAGCATGCACTTTAAGTGGAAATACACTTTTGTGGAGGTCATTTTACTTAATTTTAGAACTTGGAGTTAGTTGTCTGTAGTTAAACTTCTCATCTTAAATGACTTATAGTCAGTGGAGGAAACTGACATTTTGACATGTAGTTTATCAGACCTGATGAACTTGATTTCTGACTGAGGATGAGTTGACTCATAACCCTAAAATTACCTGTTTCCTTCAGCTAATTAAAAAAAAAGGTTCAGAGGTACATCCAAATTTCTTATTGGAGGAATTGTGCCAAGTTTCCCCACACTTCATATAGTATGTAACATTACTTCCAGTTACTAAAAAAATTACATTTGCATTTCTTCAAGTTCAGTTCTTGAAGCCTAGAGGAGTCATCAGAATTTTTAAGTGAAACAATGTGGTTTAAATTCAGAAATTAAAGAATTGGGTTAAGGGTTTTTGGCATATATATTATATACTGTGGAATTTTAAACAAAAGCCTCAAAATTCCAGATAACTTCTCTTTTAGGTATAACAGACCTTTACTGAGTAAAAGTCTTGAATTTCTACAACGGTAGTTCTAGCTATGATAATAACTGTAAATAGCTTTTCAGCATATCCTGCAGCTCAGTGTTTCTATTTTTTTCAGGGAAAAAAATAAAATAAGTAGAACACCACAGGAATAGTAACACATTTTGCTTCAGAACAGTTGTCAGCTTTGATCTAGATACTGAGTTAAAAGTGTGTCATTATGCCTGTGCCAGCATCTTCATGGGATTACTTAGGACAAACATAAGAATATTTTAATATTTCTAAATACCTTTGAATCTGAGTGTTTATCTAAGTTCCTACAGAGAGCAGAATGGTAATTTCCAGTGATTACTCAGCATGTAGAGCACAATAAGAGTAGAGGCTGGTCCTTTGTTTAGTGTTATAACAGACTAAATATAGTATAATACATTAAACTCAAGTGTATATATACTTTTCATATATTAAGGATCATCAGGACTCTTCTGTTTTCATATGCTATCCCATTACCTTCAACAGAAAAAATATTGATAACATTGATGGACTATTATTTTTCTCTTTTTCCAAGTGTACAAATAATTTGTCACTTCATTGGCTTCTTAGTAATACATTTTCAGTCAACCATATAAATTGCCATCAAATCCTATCAGATTATTTTCTATTGAAGTAGTTTTACAAAATTGTTAAAGTGATGGGTTTTGTTCAGTTATACACTCACCTTTAGTTGTACATAAGGCTTTATGTATAACTCTAGGCTGAAAAAAGCCCTGAGAGCAAACCAAACCCAACACCCAGTAGGGTGGTAGAGAGATAAAGGAAAAGGCCACCACCCAAGTGTGTTTCAAATATTCAAATTTTGTTGATTTCTGGTTCTGAAAGGCAAAATTACTCCCTAGAGAGGCCCCATACAAGGTCCTCAGTATAAACCCTGTCATGTGGAAAGCAGAGCCAGCAGAGTCAAACCCTGAGGGCCAACCTGAGAAGCCCCTTTTACCCAAGGCCATCCCAAATGGATTGCAGGATTACTGGAGCAGACTCTGGGCTTTGCATGGGGTTGCAAGACACAAGAAAACTTGTCTGCAAAAATGAAAAATTACAACAAAATGTCAGCTTCAGAAGAGTATCTGCATGGGGCAATAAAGAAAAGCTCTAAAAGGGATCCCAAAGAATATCACAGGGACTGGAAGAACTGGACAATGGTCCATGAGCTACAAACTTCATTTCATAAGTATCACACAGAGCAGGAAGGTAATAGTTGCTAGGATCTCCCTCACCCAATGGAATAAATTTACTGATTTAAACAATAACTATTAATGTTGAATGCATTATTAATATTAGATTAAAATTTTAGTTGTTATTAGAGCTCAAGCTCTTGATAAATGCAATTATCTCTCCTTCAACAAGTTGTGTTCTAAAAAAGAAATATAAATTGATCCAAGTTATTTCCAAATTTCAATTAAGAACCTCAAGCTTTGTTGGCTTCTCTGAATCTCTGCATCATTTTCCCTTTGGTCTACAAGATAAGCACCTTGTTAATTTTTCATATTTACTGGATAACCTACTATAAAACATGAATTGATTGAGTTGTATTAAAATAAAGGTATCAGTTTCATCTTTCTAATATTGACTGTTCTGTTGGAAAATTTCTTCAAGGTAATGTTTTTGTTGTGATGAAATTTATGAACAAGGTAGTTTTATGTATCAGATGACCAGAAAATACTTTAGCACCACACTATGCTAATATTTTCTAAATTACCTGTATTCCTATTCTAGACTATGTCAATTAAAAGAATTCACAAACACTTTGATTGCAGTCTTTTTATATCAATTCACAGTGGCATGTCCATGTAATTAGAGATTTCCTTCACAGTGATGCACCAATAGACACAAATTGTTAATTATGGAGTTTGATAAACAAAATATGGTCTTCAGCATTTCTTTAAAAGTGCTGAGATGCCATGTTACTTTCCATAATGTCAGGAAATAATTCTGCTGATCAGCATAAACTATTGCTAAGTCTCTGAAATTAGTTTTTGCATAACCTTTCTAGAAACAGTTCTAGGAGTAAGTTCCACAGATCTGTTCAGACATAGATCCATTCAAAGGTTTCATGTCAGCAAGGAAAAGCAGGAAACTGGCCAAATCCTGACTTTTTTTTTTTTTTTTTTTTTTTTTTTTTTTTTTTTTTTTTTTGGGGGGGGGGTGTGGCTGGGAAAGATTCACATAGGAATTTAGTACTTATTCAAAAAAAATCTTTCACATTTTTATTCTCTAGATTTTCTCTATTTTTTAGGTGCTATTCCACCTAGAAGTGGATACATCATGATCATAAGGGCAGGTTGGCCTAGTATTGTGATCTGTTTGTGGTACTGAGGTTTTGGGGATGCAGCTATGTTTACCACAAGAGAAATTATCCTACAAGATCTTACAGCCAGCTTCAATACATAATAAAATAACCAGGAAAGAGATACATAGACATGAAGAGTGAAAGGAGCTTGAATGAATTAGCCACTGATTTATCTAGAAAGAAATACCATATCTTTAGTTGTACACAAGGTTTTATGTTCAGCTCATAGCAGAAAAAAGCCCAAAAAGCAAACCAAACTAACTCAACACCTGGTAGGTAGTGATGGTAGAGAGATATAGGAAAAGGCCACCACTAAGAAGTGTTTCAAGTATATAAATTTTGCTGACTTCAGGTTCTGAAAGGCATAGCTGTTCCCTAGAGAGGCTCAACAGGGAGTCCTCAATACAAATCCTGGCAACTTTTTTTCCTGCTGTAGCAGAATAAAAAGAAGGATGGGAATACCCTATATTAATAAAGATTCCCTGTATGAAATAAAGGGTTGCTGAACTGAGCAGATTAAGCAGGCAAAGGCAAGTTGCAGTAGTTTTGGATTTCTCAGAAGCAGAAAAGCAGGGACATGTGCTGTTGAATCTAAAACTGAATTCAAAGACTAGGGTCACATTTATGTGTTCATGTGACTGGCTCTTTTAACCAAATACAGCTTTTGATTAGTCTGCCACATCATTCTGATCCATATAATTTTAACTATGACATGACATTATTTGCCTCTTCTGGTACATTAATCTTCCACAAGAAACTATATTGATCTTTTGGTTTTCACGAAGTGATCTAAAACAGAGACAAATGCTTTAAGCAGCATTTAAGCATCCAGAATGTGAAGGAAACAAAACCAAACCAAACCAACAACCAAACAAGGAACAAACAAACAAAAAAAATAACCACCATCCCCAACCCTCAGATACTATTCAAATCATCAAAATTGCATATAGTTCACAAAATTTAGATGTTCAAAAATGGCCATTGAACTGTGGAAATTTTTCTTTTGTCCTGTATGTTTTAGGAAAACTGGGAAATTTTAAGACGGAGCATATTGGAGGGGAAGTTATAAACCACTCTCTGGCTGTCTCTAATTTTTCAAAACCGAAAGTAATATTTTACCAATTTCAAGGATTATAAATATGTTCTGTCTCAGCTGTGAACAGCGTTGGTAAATGAAATTTTAAGTTTTAACCACCTTGCACTTTGTGTCTTGATTTAACTAATGGAAATATCTTAAAATTGCAAATGTTATATCAACTTTTTCATTACTGTACATCTTGAGGTTTTCCATCTGGAAGTTAATTTTAATGTCAAGTTTTATATTTTCTTGTTTAAAGTCCAATCAGAATTAAAATGGGATTGGATTGAATGGAGAATAGGATAAAATGCAGCTGTTCTGTTTTGAAATGGATGTTTATATATCTAAATTACATCAGGTCTTTCTCAATTTTCTTGACTTTTCCAATGTGCACAAAGACTCACACACTTCAGAGGGACAGGAAGTTAAGTTCAATTAAACATACACTGGTAAAGAATTTAATGTTTTAATGCAGGTGCTATTTGAAAAATGTCACCTTGCTCTTCCAAGGGAAGGCATTTTAAGAGATGAAAAAATTGTATCAGCTTTCGTTGCAGATTGTTAGTACATGTCATTGCTGTCACATATGTGTTTTACCATCAATGTCTATTTCCAATGTTTAAGGGCATTAAAAAAAAAAAAAAAAAAAAAAAAAAAAAAAAAAAAAAAAAAAAAAGTAGTCTTTCAGTTTAAAGCTCAACACACAAAGCAGTATTTCAGAGCTCCATAGAAATAACTAATGCATTTGTGAAATGTGAAAACTTCTGCTTTGGAGCAACTCAGATGTTTTGTCAACTGCAGATTTTTTGTCTGAATGGCAGTCACAGTTGTAAACTAACAATACTTTTTAAACAGGGATGCACTCATATATAATGAACTTTTTTTGCTTAGCTTTTTTCATGTTTACAGGTTGTAGAGTCCAATACTAGCATGCAGAAATATGTGATTACCTGACTTGACTTTGAGAGATAGAATGAACCTGTACAAAAGGTCAAGATTTATAGCTGAGACAGTGGAATAGGTTCTAAAAATATGCCATTGGAAGGAATGCAACACAAGATACAACTTTGTTCCTTAGTGTCTTGAGAGACTATATATGAAATATGTCTTTATTTTCTTGAGGCTAAAGCCTCTGAGTTTTGTAGAACAATTTGTATGGACAGTAACCACTCCAGTCTGTTGGGAATGACTTCCCATCTGTGAGATGTTCAGTCTTTGAAATGTGTCAATACAGTTCTGGCTGTGCATGAAATCAATGTCTGTCTTTTACTTTCTCCTAGCTTGCTTTGGTAAGGTGTTGATTAAACTATGATGAGATCTGCTGTTGCAATTAACACTAAATAAGATTTGTTAATTGGCTTCCTTTGCAGCAAAATAAGGTTTTTCTTGTGCTACCCTCTGTGCTCTTTGTGAATTGATCTGTGGAGTAAGGGTATTGAAAATTGACTGTGGAGGTAGTGACATTTAAAATTTAAATCTAATTATGACAATTACAGCTGGAATTAAAATGTAAATAAGTGAAAATTAAAAGAGGTAAGAATGTAAAGAAAAATTAAATAAAATTTAAATTTAAATAAATTAAAATTAAAATACGTAAAAAACCTAAGCCAATGACTAGCCAAAACATAATTTGCATAATATATTTACTTTTTTATTTAGATTTATTGAAATTAGCATATGGCCTAAAGAAAAACAGACAATCAAACAAGGGGAAAACAACAACAACGAAGACCCACAACAAAACCAAAAAATGCAGCCGTTCTTGTGGGCCCATATCTCAGCTTGTCCAAATATCTCTGGAGCTCTCAATGGCATCCCTTCCTTCTCTTATGTCAACTGCAACTCTCAGTTCCATGTTATCTGCTGAGGTGTTAACTCACTGAGGTGGCAGTTGACGTCTCTATGTCATTGATAAAGATATTCAAGAGCAGAGCCCCAAGATAAAGCCCTGAGGGGCACCACTTTTGATTCGTCTCCACCTGGACAGAGTCACTGACCATCACCCTCTGGCTGCATCCAGCTGCCAATTCCTTCTTGAGCAGCTTACCCACAGATCAAATCAATGTCTCTCCATTTGGAGATAAGGATGCAATGTGGGGCCATCTTGAAGACCTTACAGAAATCGAATTAGGTGACATCAGTCAGTTGTATCTTGGCAAGAGTTGCAGTCACTCCATCATGGAAGGCCACCAGATTGGTCAGAAAAAACCTGCCCTCAGTAAAGCTGTGCTGACTGCCTCCTTGTCTTTTATGTGTCTTTGCATATCTTCTAGGAGGATCTGCTCTGTGATCTTCCCAGACAGAGGTGACTCTTACCTCTCTGTAGTTCCCAAGGTGTTCTCAAGGCAGGAAGGAAAACCAAGGAGAAGCTGGAACGAAACTTGGCAAGGGATGCAAAGAATAACAAGGATTTCTGTAGGTGTGTCAGCCAGAAGAGGCTGAAGAAAGAAAGAAAGGGTCAAAGAAATCAGACCTCTCTGATATATTTGCCAAGCCATTCTCCATGCTATTTGAAAGGTCAGGGCATTCAGGTGAAGTTCTCAAAAACCAGATGATTAACATTACACTGTCTATAAAAGGGAAGAAAGGAGAACGCTAGGAATTAACAACCTGTCAGACCCATCTCTGCCTGGGAAGGAGCAGAAATTCCTGGAAGCTGTGCTAAGACACATGGAGCACAGGGAGGTGATTTGAGACAGCCAGCATGGCTTTACCAGGGGCAAGGTCTGTCCCACCAACCCAGTGCCCTTCTACATTGCAGTGCCTATTTCAAGTGGACAAGTGATGGGCTACAGATGCCATTTATCTGTAAGGCCTTTGACACAGTTCCCCACAACACGCTTCACTCAAAATTGGAGAAAAAAGGATTTCATGGATAGCTTGTCTAGTGGATTAGGAATTGGTTGGACAATCACATCCAAAGGAGAGTGGTCAATGGCTCATTGTCACAATGGACATTATTGACAAGTGTTGTCCCTCAGGAGTCCCACAGGACCAGGATATTTAATATCTTCATTAATTACATTGATATCCTATGATTATGTATTTATGAAGGTGCTTATCTAATACAGTGGAGTTTCATATTTAGATTGCATTTCCACATTTTTGTCTTTTTTCTTCTGAGTTTATCCAGCCACACATTATTCATACATATTCCATTTGCAAAGCAACCAGACAATTGGATTGTATTCATTGAGGCTCCAAAGAGCATGACACTCAACAACAAAGAAAATTTTTCTATGCCATGAAGAGAATTGGACAAGATACTTTTCAGAGGTCCCTTATAACCTCAACTATTCTTGGAATCATAGGAAAATAGTTTAACTGCAGGTAAGGAATGAAGATACCCGCAAAACTGTATCAAAATCCAATAATAATAAAAAAGCTCTAGGAACTTAAAATACTGCTAGAGACTACATTTTGAACTCCTTTATACATTGCTACGGGTTTTACATTTACATTTACTACTTTAGATCCATCTAAGAATTTTTCAGATAAAATGACTTATGAAAGTATTGTCATCTCAGTTAATAGAACCCACACCTTTTAAAATAAAGGATCTGATTCCCTAGGTAAAATTTGACTTTAATGATGGGAAATAACTTCAGATTAAATAAGCAGTCTTACAGTACTGAACTGTGGAGTATAATTATTATACACAAAGTATCTGAAAATATGTAAATATTTAATTACTGTTACAGGGAAATAGTAGCTAAGGGGCTAATGTCCTTTCAGAAATTTCAGTCTCATTTTTTACAACTTTCTTGATGATTAATGTCTTAACTATTGAGAGGTTTGGATATTTCAAATTTAATTATATTTAATTCCAGTAATACTACAAGAAATAATGTTTACAAAAAAGTTATTTTGGAAGGATTGTGCACAAAAAATACTTCTTGATCTCAAAGTTTCCAAGTTTTTACATAAAATGGCTAATTCTTAGTCTTTTCTTAACAGGCAATCTAATACCAAAAGAGAGAGGTAGAAATGATAATGTGCCAGCTTGAAAGGTATCTAGTATTAGCAGTATAGTTAATAGTATGCTCCAATTATCAAATTCAGTAAATTTTTCCTTACAATTCTCATACAGAAAAGCACAATTTTTTTCTCTCTTCTTTCACAATCCATGCATGTAATGAGGTATCTTTGTTTCTGAAACTGGAAATCACTACAGTAACTCATGTGTAAGTATTATTAGGAGAATTCCATTCTTTCACAGTCTCTATCATACATGCACTTGTTTTGTAGTTTTCCCAGTCTTGATCTTCTACTTAGATTGCTGTGCTGCTTTTGAGATTCTTATCCTGTGGTCTGCACATTCTTTGTGCACACAATTTTATGCCTCCACCAAACTCAGTGTGGAAGATCTCTGCATAGCTTTTTCTGAGGATTTAGATGAAATTGATAAGTTTGTGAAAGCAGGATATATTGGAGCTGTTGTTAACATTACCAGAGATATATTGGCAAAGTTATAAGAGAGAGGAATAGCAGTGTTTTTACATAACAATATGGCAACCAAGGTTAAGATTTCTACTTTGAGCAGTTTAAAATCATAACATGCAGCCACCAAATTTTTGAAAGTGGGACTGTAATATGTAGGATTTGGAAATAATAGACATTTTTGTTGTTCAATTAATTAAAAAGGACTTTGTTTTTTCCTAATAAGATAGATCTTCTCTAAGTGTAAAGAAAATGGAAAGTGGTCTTTTAAGGTGTAGAAGACAATAGTTGGTGAGATGGAT
The DNA here is from genome assembly GCA_027886175.1 of Phylloscopus collybita. Taxonomy (NCBI): domain Eukaryota; kingdom Metazoa; phylum Chordata; class Aves; order Passeriformes; family Phylloscopidae; genus Phylloscopus; species Phylloscopus collybita. The sequence goes on along the minus strand of JAJNNQ010000006.1, from coordinate 40,302,135 downwards.
CCCACACAACAATATTTCTGCTAAATATATCTGGAGGACTAATATGGAAAAATAGGAATACGAAGTACAGAAAACTTAATCAGTACTTATTTTATTAAAGGAAACAAAAAAAATCACAACCAATCTTTTTGAAAAAAAATATTGGATAGTATAATTGAAGTTGCTTAAAATAAGACATTTAATAAACTAATAAATTGAAATCTGTCACAGGCTGAACCTAGGATCTCTCTCTTAAAGAAATATTATTGAGATGGAGAAGATTTAGTTAGCATATGTTGGTGCAGTTCCTGATTTTTCTTTTAGAACTTAAGTTTTATGTGAAAGCAAAAGAGCTCATAGTTTTTACTTATACTTTTGATATGCCTTACTAAAACCTAAAAAAGGAGAAGAAAAGAAAATCTAATAACAGCATAGAAATTACTACAGATAACAGAAACACAAATTAGTCCTTTCATTACAGAATTGCCTTCAATTTGTACTAAAAGAGAAGCCCACTGTAATCCTCAAATAAGGAATAGGGACAAAACCATTCAAAAATAAAACTAGATATTCTATAATCAAAGTATTCTACCTTTAAATAATCTAAAATATGTAGTAAATGTCAGCGAAAGAATAGCTTGCTATGAAATGAGGTAACTTGGAGTAGGTTTCTCTAATCTAGAGATGGTTCAGGGAAGTGACTTTTTAAAATTAGTTTTCAGATGAACTTATTTCTTTTATTGATTTTTTATTCAGATAGAATAAAACTAAACAAACTGTCAGGAGAGACTCCTTGGCTTACCAGTGATTTTGAGAGCTATGGTTCAGGTAGCTGCTAAGCCTGTGTAGGGAGGTAATTATGTTTTACAGTTTCCTATGGTGGGAGGGGGAGGGCCTGGGGGGAAGTGTCATAGACCTTCAAATTCTGCCCTGGCCATAAGCACCACCTGCTCCTTGGGCATGAGTGCCTTGCTCCTACCTTCCCTCTCCAGCTCAGACTGAATGTCCCAGACCCAGCAACCTTTACCTCTCCCATCCCAGCTTGAATGATGTGGTTGGATGGACTTTCTTCAAGACTGTTGCTTTTGTGGATACAGACTGAGCAAGAGAGAGGCAAGGCCCTTTTAGTGATCTGTGAACCCCTTAGGTCTAATTTTTCTCTGATTCTGGAGGGAACTGTTATTGTCAGATCACCAAGTAAATTCAGATAACTTCCTATTCCTACTTCATTGTTCCTGGGAATAAACTGAGAGGACTAAGAAGAAAGAAAAGCCAAAATATGTATAATTTGAATTGCATTCAATTTTTTTATCCTTTAGCTTCCAACTTTCAAGCTAATAATATAGGGATAAAGATAAAAAAGAGAAAAAAAGAGAAATGTAGATTTATGTTACTGTGAGAAATGTAGAGTAGATGAAGAAAATGCAGAAGATAAATTGAAAGCTACATTTAATTTTCCTCAAATCTGATACTATTATTTATTCTATACCAGAGGTACAGAAAATGAAAATACATAACTTTAAAATTAACAACAGGTTTACCCTGGAAATTTCAGATATTATTATGGTGTACATGTTTATCAAGGAAGTCAACTACTTCCTAAACTTTTTAAAAAACATTATGTTAATTAAATATCATCTATATTCTTTCCATATAAGCTTCTTGATTTGCAAGTATATAGCATTTTTCTTATCCTCTGTGTTTTGTTACAGAACTGGCTACCATGTGAGCTGGCTATCTATTCTAATTCAGTGAGATCAGAAGATATTTGAAGGAGAATAGTAAAAGAGTACAGAATAAAATTTCATTGATTTAGATGGGAAGATGGTCCCAACAGCTGTATTATCAATTCAGAGTAATGTATGCTACTGTCAGTGATTAGGCAACTAAGCAGTCTTCTTACTTCAGTGAAACTGTGTTTTTTGCTTTTATCCCTGATGAGAATTTTGCCTATTATGTTTAGGGAAATTATCCAGGGAGTTGTATGTTAGGTATCAAAAAGATCCACAACAATTACAGGATGAAACAGGAACAGCAGTTCTCAGAACAGAACAAATCAGCAGCCATTATATATATATATAATAAACAAATAAAAAGATTATTCTGTATAATTCTAGGAGTCAGATATTTTTTCAAATTTCACTACAGAACAATACTTTGCAAGTAGGTCGTATTATCAGAAGAAAATGACTGAACATTGCAGTTTTATTTGAGACTAAGATTTCTGAGTTCTGAAGTGATATCCTCTGTGATTATTTAAAAGAAACAGTATTTTTGCTTTAAAAGAAACAACCCCCCCAAATTCTTATATTAACTTGAAAGATGTCTTGAGTTCTGTTTTAAATAGATTAATGGCAATTTCAATTTGTTGATATCAGATAATTATTTCATACATATTATGAAGTTTAGATTTTATTTTTTAAAAAGCAGGCTTTTGAATTATAGAATGGAGTTGTTCCATCAAGGAAGCAAATAATGGCAATTGTTAACACTGGTGCTAATTGCTGACCCTTAAATCTTCTTTCCTTGAGATCGCTGGACTATCTGAGTCTGAGTCCTTTAGTGAGTCTTGACTAATAGTGAGTTATAATGATTTATGCAATGCTGTAGAGCGAATGTAGGATCAAGTACTCCAGCTGTGTATATATTAGAGCATCAGCCATACTGTACTGTATCATTAATCTGCTTTGTTCAGTATTCTGTGTCAGACAAATCCCTCATATTGTCCAGGATGTTAAGAAATGCTTCCACAATGTGAGAATTCTGTGTCATCTGTCCAAACAGGGAAGCACTTTTTTTTGGGTTACCCTGAAGTCCAAGAGATTCAGGCTGAATCTTCTTTACAAAAGAATAATTATTGTCACTGCAAATGCCAATGTTTTCTACAATTTTAAAAAACTAATTTATTTTGTTTCCATATTCAGTGAAGTATCAAAACAAGAATTTTCACAACACTATAGTACATTTTCAAAAGATGCTGCTGTCCTCCTGTTCACAGCTGTGATGCAATGTTCTCTGTAATTGTATTTTTGTTTTTGCTGATACTTGACCATTATGATATCACTTTTATTTTAGGTGCAGCTGTTACTGTTCCTGAGGTTAAACATGATGGAATCCTCAAAGAAGAAAGATTTCAAAGCCTGTTTATACACATTGACAGAAGGAACTGTAGAAACAAGGAAGCAGAATCTTTAAGGTCAACTACACGTACTTAATTGTGTGTCACTAATAGGGCTGCATGGAATGAAGTTAGCATATAGCCTAATTGTTTGTCTTGAAATTCTAACAACCAAGCTCAGAATGAAAGTTACTGTTTCAGAAAAGATTTTTTTCCTGTTTTTATCTTTTCTCAAATACACTATTTTGTCTGTTTGTTTTGTTTTAATGAAGCTTAGAGGTCTTTTTAGTCTGAGCAAGGCTTAGACTCTTGCATACTCTTGCAACATCTATATCCCTCAAGCATTCTCTCCCATGTCTTGAAAGCCATCTCTTTTCTGTCCCCAAAAAATAACAGCTTTCATTTGTAATCCACAGAAAATAAGGGATGTAGAGAAAATTTCTTCAACTTTTTGAATTTATGACTTTTGTGAACTTACTGAAACAACTCCTTTGAATGCTGCCAAAGTGCCCTGATCTACTGTATGTCTAAAATACTATTCAGCCTCTGCATTGGACTGCCAGAATTCCCATTTGGCAGAGACATTCTGCATAGTCCCATTCCCTACACTATAGCTGCATTTGCAATATATAAAGGATATTATTTGAAAATCCTTGAAGACAACATGAACCACATCTATAGAGGGCCTCACAAGACTGTGTTGAAAACTTAATTTTAAAATACATGTTAATATGTTGAAATCAGCTTCATCTTTTTACAATTTCATTCATTAGCTAGTGTTTATTAAGCACAGACAGAAAAATGTTGCAAAGTAATTGTAGTAAAGCAATTGTTTCTTGAAGCTTTGTTATACTATGAAGTAGTTTGTTACAGTCTGTGAGAGCTCACTGTGATTAGACCTGTCATTAGAAGAGCAATGAAGAGAGTTTTAAACACTAGAAACCCTTTGAGAAAGACTCAGTTAGTATGGTGTAGGATTTTTTGCTGCTACATAGGCTAATTAATATTACTCTATCATATTTTAGCCACACATTTTATGCATGTGTAGATAAAAAAATGGTTGTGGGAATAAATGTGATTCAGCTTTCAAAATATGACATAGAATTTACAATATGAAAAAGAAATGAGAGAAATCTGTAAGCTTGATGAAGAAGGGCACAGTTTGTTTCTGGTTTGTTTGGTGGGTTTGGGGTTTTTTTGGGAAGGGTGGGGAGGAGGGAGAGCATTTTTACCATGTTTAACATTTTAGGTAGGAGGCCAAATGGTAGGGAAAAAAGTAATTTAAATGAGACATAGAAGTTTATGTCTTCTGTTGATTACATTGCTACAAAAGAGAGCTTCCACTGACAAAGTTAAAGTAACCCAGATTCCTCCTAGTAATAATCATGAGTAATTCCATATCAGAGTGTGGTACTAAAACTCACTACAATGTAAAAATTATGATGCACAGAATACTGCTTCAAAAGGATCAATTAAAGAAATTATACAATCACTTCATTGTAACTTTCTTGTTGGTCAGTTGATAATGTAATTAATGTTTTCAATATTCCATTTATGCTGAGGGAATGAAAGTGTTTGGAACATGAGATTGATAATAATGTTATAATAAATCCACATAAAGATACATATTAACACATCTACATACATACAATTTCTTTTAACTATTTGCTCTAGCACTAATAATTGTTTCATCTAGCACAGCCTTGAGAATCTCTCTGAGATGGATATAGACCAGATTTTTCAACAAAATACATACTTCTGAAGTGCCAGAAAAATATAATACAATTGAACTTAGTTTTCAATACTACTTTTGAGCAACATAAACATTGAATATTAGCTGTTTGTAGTCTGTAGATTCTATTTGTGTAAAGTCCAGCTTAGCAAACATGATATAATATCTATTTAATCCCAAAAAAATTGATATGCGAAGTTACCCTTTGTTATTGAATAAAACACAGAGTTCCACTTCAAAACAAATGAAATTTTTATTTTAAAATTAGTCCTTTTGGATGCTGGTCTAACCAAAGAATTATTTTCCTCTGAAATAAAATAAAATGAACCCTCTAATTTTAATAGAAAAAACCAGAATATTTCCTATTTCTTCCTATATTCTAAAACTGAAACAAAAAAAAATGACTTTTAGCAATTATCTTTAAGAAAATAGCAATAATACAAACTTCTTTTTAATTACTCAAAATTTAAATGTGGGCACTCCAATTTCTTTATAAAGATTAATTTGGCTGGACTAGAAAAGTAGCTTGAAATCTCCCACCTAAAAATGGATTAACAAAAACTGTTAATACAGTGAGTATTCCAAATGTTTCTGTCTATACTCTTAGTTCCCCAAAATGTTTTCTAACAAGTGTCTGAAGACTTCTTCATCTGGGTTGTGACTTTTGTTAGACCTATGAGAAAAAAAACAAAGAGAAAACAACATGAAGGCATAGTATCTGCAGGATGGACGCTTTTCCATTATGATTGCCATATTAGAGGGCTGGACAATCAGCAACTATAAGATGTTTACTGTGTGCCAACCGTATAAAGCTTAATAAAGACAGGTGCTGTATTCTGCACCAGGGAAGGAGCAACCTTGGAGAAGGAGAGGCTGGAAAGCAGTGGCAGGAAAGGTACCTGGGGGTCCTGGTCCATGGCAAGTTGAACATGAGCCAGCAGTGCCCTGGCAGCCAGGAGGGCCAAACTTGTCCTGGGGGCATCAGGCCCAGCATGGCCAGCCAGGCAAGGGAGGGGATTGTCCCCTCTGCTCTGAGCTGGGACAGCCTCTCCTCGAGTGCTGGGGGCAGTTTGGGGTGCCACAATAAAAAAAAAAAAAAAGATATTGAACTATTGGAGAGGGTCCAGAGGAGGGCAACAAAGATAGTGAAAGGCCTTGAGGGGAAGCTGTATCAGGAGCAGCTGAGGTCATTTGGTCTATTGAGCCTGGAGGAGACTGAGGGGAGACCTCGTCACAGTTACAACTTCCTTGTAAGGAGAAGGGGCAGGCACTGATCTCTTCTCTCTGGTTGTCTTGGGTTGCAATATGTAACCAAAAGTGTGTATTCTATTTGCCATCTGTTGAAACTGGTTGGGGAGGTGTTTTCCTTTATCTCTTGTATGACCCATTCCTCATAACTCCAGGGAGGAGGGGGCAGGTGACTTCTGCTAATGGGCCAGCTGTTAAAACCAGGTGAGGCAGTGTTCCTCATCTCTTCCAAGACCCATCCTCCCTCCAGGGGATATCTTCTGCTAATGAACCATTAAGGCTCACCACATGACTGAAAATGTTCCATCATCCCATTGTGAGATGTTCCACCCAGTGGGAGGAGCCAAGATTCCTACCTGGATAAAAATCTAAGATTCAGAACACCAGGACAGCCTGTTTCTACTGGATTCCCAGAGGAAGACCAGACCCATCTCACCTCCACTGAACCCTTCTACAGGATTGTCTCTGCTCCAATAGAATCACATCTGTCACTCCAGGAGGGTTTATTTGGACTGCTCCCCAACCAACAGGGTATCAGGTCGTATTCTGACTCTGTCAGTGTTTCTAGGGGGTTTTTGTCTGTTTGTTTGTTTGCATGGGTTTTTTTGTACTACTGCATTTGTATTTTCTAATACCCCTAGTAAAGAGCTGTTATTCCAATTCCCATATCTTTGCCTGAAAGCCCCTTTAATTGCAAAATTATAATAATTTGGAGGAAGGAGATTTACATTCTCCATTCCAAGTGAAACCCCAGCTTTCCCTGGCAGACATCTGTCTTTCCAAACCTGGTGATCACTGACATGACATGAGTGAATGGCCTGGATTGTGTCAGGGGAAACTTAGGTTAGGTAGTAAGAAAAAGGCCTTCACCCAGTTGGCTTGGCACTGGAACAGGCTCCCCAGAGAACTGGACACAGTATCAAGACACATAGAGTTCAAGGAGTGTTTGGATGATGCTTTCAGGGACATGATGTGATTCTTGAGGTTGTCCGAAGGGTCAGAAGCTGGACTTCAATTATACTTATGGGTTCCTTCTAACTCAGATTGTGCCATGGCTCTGTTTCAAAATTAAAACAAACAAACAAACAAAACCCAAACCCCAAAACCTTTACAGCGGAGAACTGAAAGATTACAAATATTTATCAAATAATTTTGAAATATTATTAAAACTCCTTATTTCTTTCAAAGTGACAGACTGATGCTTTAATAAAAGTTTACCCCTTTCTAGATCTATGATTTCAGGTACTTTCTTACTTAATTCCACCATATGGAAGACATAAGTGTTCTGTTAAAAGGACAAGGCAGAGGACATACTCCTTCTTGTTGTTTTCCTCTTTGTTTCTAGTAATGGAAATAGAATATGCATGACCTGAAACTGAAGCAATGTAACTTTCCATTTCTCTCCAGGCAACAATTCTTATAATCTGGCAGCTGAAATTCACAGGTATTATTCAGAAAAGTAGGAACAACTTTTTCATTCAAGTTCTATAAAATGTCTCTGGAGTGAAATAGCTTCACCTAGATAAACAAGATATGTTTGATTAGATGCAAATATTTTGTAAGTAATAGCCTCAAAATCATGTGCCTATTTTAGTTTGATGCCTGTTGTCTGCAATGTCCTTAGCCTCTCCTAATTTCTTCTAAGAAAGAAGAAATTTACCCAAGATGATAATTTTGCCTAAAAAGAAGAAAGCGGGGAATAAAACAGTTTTATTCAATTGTTTTAAAGTCAAAACCAAAGTTCTGTGCCTGGGAAAGCAGGGCCTCTGCACCAGAAGAGGAAATGGGAGCAGCTTTCTGGGAAAGGGCCTGGGATAGTGGTGGCTAGCTTGCTGGACATGAGTCCATGTTCGATCTACAAGCAGAGGTGGCCAACAGCTCCCAGGGTGTACTGAGAGTTGCACTTCCCAGTAAGGAGGCTGAGCTGGGTCAGCCTGGGGAAGGGATTGGTTTATGGACCTAACATCTCCCCAGCTGCTTTGAAGGGTCATCAAAGAGATGGATATAATAAGCTCCTCATAGTGGTGCAGGATGAACAGGTTCAATTTGAAACTAGTGTGGTCCAGGCTGAGTATAATGGAAAAAAACCCCTTTTTATTTTAAGGATAATCAAGTATTAGAGCATATTGCCTTCACAGATCATAAAAACTCCAAAAGCCAGAATTTTTTTAAAAAATTTAAAATGTGTATTTAACTCTGTAGACAGTAAGTTCTGGGTAAATTACTTTTCCTTATAGTATAACAGTTTATAAAATCAAAGAAAGTTGACGTATTTAAAATCCAATGTATACACTGTTAAATTTCTGAAGAGAAATTTCAATTGGAACAAAAACTTAAGTCCATCCAATAAAATATTAAATCGTCCTTGTAGCCACTGTCAAATTGTTTTTCAGTGTCATGGATTAGTGTTAACAAAATTAAATTAAGGTTTGTACAAACAGTAGCGTTAGTTCAAAGGTGCTAGATTTTATTTTATTTGTACCCTGCCAAAGTACTTTGTGAGACAATGGTGTACAACTTTGTTGTAGCACTTGGAAAGATTTACTCACCTAAAGATTTGCTTCTTAAATCCAAAATGTTTAAAGGATGGTAATAAGTGTTAAAGGAGTATCAATCTGTTCCACAAAAGAATTTCCTTGCAGTTTAATCTCATAATTTGTGTAGCTTTCTACCCATAATGTGTAAAATTATCCACTGATTTACAAATTTAAATTGTGAAGTCTTATTTCATATTTAAATGGAGACTATGTGGCTGAATTTCAGCTGTAAGTGTAAAAGCGTAATCATATTCTGAACTTTATGCTTTTTTTATTTTATTAGGTAATGCATTACCTTTTACAGCTCTGATATTTCTGAGGTCCTTGCAACTACTGCTTTGCCTTACAGGCATGTGTTTAAACATTAAGAATGGTTTTAAAATGATGAATTAGGGAGACTGACTGGCAAGTACCTTTTTACCATCTAATTCTAGGCATCACTAAGTTTCCTCTTCTCATTCATTATGCCAATATCAGCATGTGAAGACCAATGAACTTCTGGCAGTCATCCTGGACTCTGAAATGAACAGATGCTAGCACCTGAGGTAGATGTTAATACTTCTTTGACAAGGGGTATTTCTTACTTTACGGCAAATCATTCTAGTTGTGCTTATTCACATGAAAATATCTCACAAATAGTTCAGCACATAAAATAAACGTCCAGTGCAAGATGGCAACATACAAATATTTGGACCTTAAAGAACCATCCCTGAAGGGAAAATAATCCATTTGATCCATTAATAATGAGAACTTACTCTTTGATCCTTTCTGTTCCTGTTACATCAGAGAAAACCATGAAATAAAACATCTTGTGATATGTGTCAGGTGTTGCCAAAACAGCAAGCAAAGCACTTATAAACTTGAAAACAAAAATGTTGGGCAGGATCTAAAATAGACTCAGTATCAAAAATCCAATGCCCAAAACAATGCTTCTCAGTGCCTTCTCTCTCCCACGCTTTAGATCACATAAACTAAATGCTCATGAAAGATAAGAATACTCTCATAATAACAAAAAGTATAAAAAATACATGGTAGCTCTTTAATATTCATAATAAAAATAATATTTTGTTTATTAGGAGAGGAAAATAATTCAGGATTCACCAAGCAGTATGATATTTTCTAAGCTGTAGCCAGCTTGACAATTTTGTGGCAGAATTGATAAAAACTTTTCATAAACATTTCCTGAGATAGCAAGTGAAGACTTCACATCTGTTGGCATGTTTTGGTTTTTCTTTAAGACTGGCCAGACACACACATCTGTCCACTGGACTAAAAAAACCTAAATATTGATCTTGCAACCATGTGTCATCAGGATCTGAGCCAATACATTTGAAGTTCAGGTCCAAGATCGGCACCAAAGAAGGCAGCTAAAGGCAACAGAGCTCTAATTTCAGAGAGAGTTGTGATGTAGATTGTTTGGATAAAACGAAGGAATAACATCATTCCTTAACCAGAAATTTTACCATAATGGTGTTCACATATTAAAATTTGGTATGAAATGTCAATATCACAACTTCATCTACCATTCTTTTAAGATGTTTGTTGCTTAAAAATAATGTATATTCATTATTTTTGTACAAATGTGAAAAAAAGAAAATATCAAAGTACTGCAGTTTTTTTCATGGATGAAAAGCCTTGACACTAACCCTTTTTGCTCATATTATTACATTTCTTGCATTAGAGACACATGCAAAAATCATTTTGATTAAATCTACACAGTTCTAGAGATATGTATAGACAAACTTATGGAACATTTTTTATCTAACACGGAACTTTTTCTATGTATACTTCATTGGTCTTAAAATTCCCTAGGATGTGGCTATGTGACTGGGTACAATGGAAGAGATCTTAGTGAGTAGAGCTTCCTGAAAAGGTTTTGGAATAAGGAACTAGATGATTGAGACTGCATAATAAGGGAAAATGGGACTATATAGAACACAGTATTAGATCATATTGACTTGCCTTTTGTCCTGTGCAGGCTGATCTGTAAGAAAGATTGATATCAAAGAAAACAGAATAGATTTAAAAAAATATAGTTAATTCCATAACACTTTTACAATTGTAAATTAAACCTCCTCAGTTAATATGAAAGAAGACATTCTGTGCATACATGGTCTGTTTTGTTCTACTGACTCTGTTTTCCATGCCTTTGACTCCCAGCCAAGGAGTTGCAATAAATGGCTATGGAAAAGGAGGAAGAGATTGGTCACACCTTTAAACACCATCACAGTTCTGAACAAAATAGCATAACCTTTCTCCATTAATAAAAACTAAGATCAAAACTGGTTTCTGTTGGATTACAAAAGAGGTCAGTACACTTCATGCGAGAAACATGCAAGTGTATGAACTGTCATCTCTTTTCCAGAGAATGTTACCAAGATCTGTTGCTTCTATTTCATTAAAGCTACAGTTTTGAAATGCCCAGTGGGTGTAAGATTAGTGTAACACAATTTCTCTCCGCAACACCAATGTGCCTGTTTTCATGCTCCAATTGTCTGTCAGATTTCCCTTAAGACTGGTAGAAAAATGTCTGTCAAAACTTGGACATTCCTCAAAGCAAATGACTCACAGAAAAAATTGAATAATAATCAAAAGAATAGGTAGTGTGAATAACAACACAGAAGAATGAAAGCAAAATCTGCATATACCTTAAAAGAAAACTGTAGGAAGCCTAAAAATCACTGTAGGAGAATTACCTCATCTGAAATTGCTAACTAACACCGCAAATCCTATGCAACACTTAGAAGCTGTACATACTTTATTAGAAGTTTTCCAGCTAGGGATTTATAGATAATAATATCCATTCTTTTCTATATCTCTTTTAAGTAATATCTAATAAAAATTCAAATCACTTCATTGTATGCAATCTGTAAACAAGCATTTGTATGTTATGGAGGGGTAAATTGAGAATAAATAAGAGCTTAAGGCTTAAGGTGCATTATACATTAGAACATAATTCAGTTGGAAATTTATTTGTTTATTTTTAGTAAGTTATCATTATACTTTGAACAAAGATCCATATTCTTTTTTATCTAATGTTAAAAACTACAGAAAGACAGAAATTAGAGGACTGATGAACTATCAGTAGATGTAGAGAGACATATTCTTGTCTCTTGCTGTAGATATATAGGCCTTCAATCTGCACTAATTTGGGTTCCTAAAGTGATTTTTTCTTTGTTATAGACATTAATTTCCTGTAGTGGTCCAGGAACTTTTAGTTATCGTTACCAAATGTCAGAGTTACAAAGTTATTGAAGGCTCTAAGAAGAACTGACTGCAAGTTTGCCCTCATGGCTGTAAATCTCTAATCAACATCTTCAAAAGATCTCTAATCAACAGTTTTCAAATGATAGGTTGTCTCAGATTTGGTGTTCCATTCTTTCTTCAAATTTGTCATGGCTGAATCCTTTGACTTCTTGTTAGCAATACTAAATCCTAACAGTAAGGATTATACTTTTTGAGTTTTTGTTTGTTCATTTGTTTGGTTTGTAGTTTGTTGGTTTGTTTTTTTGTTTTTTTGTTTTTTTTGGTGGTGTGTGTTTGTTTGTTTTTAAGGAGTTTTTAATAAATTATAGGAATGAACCAATCTTTTGCCATTTATTTGCCATATAACAAGTGTTCAATAAAAATGATGCATTGTTTGGATAGAACTGCAATCAAAATGCTAATTAGATATCTGGTAATATAGTGATCCATCTACTCTGAATGAACAATTTTCTTGGCACAATTAAAAGTATACCATTTCCCTTAGTATGGTGTTAAACCTAGGACTAAGGGAGGATTCAGGAATTAGATTTTGGCAACAGCAGATTCTAAGAGCAAGACTTTAAGCTGAAAGCTTTTGAGCAAGGGTGCAACTTGCTCAAAACTGCAGGATTTAAATGATAATCTTAGATTTGGGGGAATGTAGAAGTTTTTTGGGAGTGTGAGCAACGTATTTTTTGGGCAATGAATTGCTATTAATGCAGTTTGCATTAGAGGTAGAAATGGGAAGACAACACTTAAAGAAGAACATTCATCCCTAGTATATAGATAAGCAGTGATGCAGGCAAGGAAAGCAACTTCTGCTTTAGCCTCAATTAAATACAGATTTTGGAAATAAAATTACATCTGGTGCCATCTGAGGATTAAAAAAAAATGGGCTTGTAAAATTTTTCAGACTTCATGGAATGCTGCACTGACGTGATATTGCATTTAGTGTATTGTCACTTAAATTATCCCAATTATCCTCTGAACTGGAGAAGCCTGTCTGACAGCTGAAGTGAGTTCTATGTTCCAGAGCCATTAGTAGCCACTATTGAGTTCCTCAAGACCATCACACTTCACTAGACAAAATTTAGGCATTGGAATCCATGTTTGTAAAGGTGAGTTGTCACACAGGAAATATTGAGATGGAAGTCTCAGCTCAATAGGTAAAATCAGAGACTGAACAAGAGAGGTTATTTCTATGATACTTACTGTCAGATACTTATGCTGAAAAAAACAAACTTATTAAGATGTTGATTTCTATGCATACATTAATGCACTATGTTCAATTTCTAAATAAATTAATAAATAGACAGATTAAATGCTTCAACACAAACAGGCTAGTAGCTATGTAGGAAGTGAGCAAAGACATTCACAAGTGGTAAAGTCACTGGGTTAATTTTTCAGAAGATTTAACCTGACGGCTATACTCCAAAGACAGTGTCACGTTTTTAATCTTCCAAATCTGAATAGGAGTGTAGATAGTGAAGTGGTGACCTAAACACTTAGCTATTAATCAGCTTGTCTAAATTCACACCTTTAAATAAAATCAGCCTGAACTGTTCTCTGATCTTCAGTCCAACTGCCACATTATGGCCCATGTCTGCAAGGCTAAATTTGCTTCTTACATTATAGCATGGTCTCACCTATACTGCTGACTGTGACCAGCTGCTGGTGTGTACTACCCTTCAAATAATTTCTGGGAATTGTTTGGAAGAAGACAAGTTTCTTGGGTTACAGAATAATTAAGAAAAATGCTAAACATGAAAGAGAAATCCCCATTTAGTTCAGTGCAAGGAGCGCTAGTCTGCACTCTTTGTTCCAATTACTTACGTTAAAATAAACCAGGGAGATTTTCCTTTTGAATTGGATGGTGGGCTTCAAAGCAAAATAAAAAAGGTGTAAAGTATGCCTACAGTCTTCAGTGAGATGCTTTCAAATATCTTGATTTCATCATTTTTCCACTAGCCATGTAAATTGTCTGCTTGTTCAGCACAGATCAATATGATGAATTATGTCAAATGGAGCAGCAATTCTGTACAAGAAAGCAACCACCAGTTGCATATTGTATGACACGTTTTATGGATGTGTTTGGCAAGCTCTGGGAATTCATACTGGATGGATGCAGGGAGGGCACAGGAAACGGCTACAGGAATCTGTGGAATAAATGTTCAAAACCGAAATACATGGCAACATGAAAGGCAGCTCAAGAATCAAACCAGACCTAATTGCTTGAGGTGGCTGTTCTGTTCTCTCCGTAATTATGGATTTTGTATTCCCACTGTTATCCTCACACTTCAAACTGCAGCCTTGAAGAGATTTGGAGTTCCTCTGTTCTCAGGCAGTGTCTGAATTGTATCACAAGGTTACATTTAGATGTGATTTACTCAAATAGGTTTTCAGGGAGTTGGTGAAGCATTCCTAATCTGCTCTCAGGAAAGATACACAGTGACTGCACAAGAAAACTAAAATTTATTCCTTTATCCTTGTAGCTAGATCTTTTAGTTTTTGAGAATGAGCAACTGGATGATTTTATGTATACTGTTGTTTGTATTTTACCTGTTCTACTGAGAGTTATGAGTTCCTAAGCAGTGTAAAACATGATATTCTCTACTAACGAGGTGTATTCAAGGAAAATGAATTAGAGGCTGGTTTGGCAATTGCTAAGCAAATAATTTGCTGCTCATACTGGTCACTTAACCATCTGCCCAAATGGCTAGTCAAGACAAAATCTGTGTCTGGATAGAATTAATGGTACTTGCCACTCTGCAGTCATTCTTCTCTTACACATATGACCCATGACTTATGATTTAATATATAGAAAATAGCGTTGACTAGGCAATGGTAGTGATGTACCACGACATAAATCCAAAATGCAGGAGTCTTCTGATGCTTTATTATTCTGGAGAAATGCCGATCAGTTCTTAATAAAATACTTTCCAAAATTGTGGCAACTATAACCATTAGCTACATACAGATACCATAACAGGTTGTTTAAAACTTTTTAATTTTAATCCAGAAAAATTGCCAGAGACCAAAAAGCTCTCTTTTACTTTCATAAGTAATATAAAAATAATCAGAAAATGTTTTCAAAGAGACTCTAAAAGCAGCCGGCAGTTCTGACTGTTGTACATGCACTCATCCCTTTTCTACCATCTAGTTTTTGGCTTTAGCCTTGATTTATTAAATCTCTTCTATTCCTATATCTTTGGTGTCTGAACATGCTGCTGCATTTACTTAATCTTCGTCATCATAAATCTATTCTCAATCAACTTTAGGCTATTAGCAAAACACCCTCCAGTTTAAAAGTAGGATGCATGCTGTCTGATATTTTTCTAGCATTTCCAATAGAACTGAAGAACAAAGATTAAATAGAGCTTTATTAGCCAGTAGTTTACATCCTCAGTTATTCCTTGGTTAAGAAAAAGCAAGCAACTGTCTGAAGAATGAAAAAAGTCAAGAGCATTATTTGCCTACACTTAAATAGATTAACTTAAAATGTAAAGGTCTGAAATCATACTTTTAGCTCTGCTCTTACTAATACCTATAAAAATATAAAGTGAATAAATGTCAAATATTATTTACTCTTTCGAACAAAGTCAAGCCCACAACAATTTTCTATCAGTGAAAAATATTTAAATATATATATAAAAAAACATAAATGAAAACTTATAGGTGCTAATTCTATTTATTTATACTACCTTGGCACCTCTGGGTCCCACTTTCAGAACTGTAATACAGTGAGTTCTGTATAATTAAATAAAGGCAAAAGCACCTGTCCCAGAGATGTTTTTGCTATAATTTTCTGCCACTACTGTGAGAAACCACTTAAAAATAAAAAAATCTGTAGAGATTTTACTTTATCACAGCAATTTGATCTACAACACATCATGTGTTTATTACTGTTCCCAATTATATTTATTCAGCCTCTAAAATCTTAGGCATCTCCTAATGCTGAGAAGGAACCATCTGTGCACAAATGAAACCAGGATTGAATTACAGTACAGCTTTGAAAATTACAGAGCCTGAAATCTTCATTTACACAGAAACACCCCAGGCATGTGGAGTCAGGAATCTCTTCACATTATTCTCATTGTAGGATCAGGATCCTATTAAAGGCATGATTAGATATAATTAATTCTTTTATTTCCTCTCCTGTACTTCTCTACTTTAGCTGCTATTTCTTCACCAAAGAATTAAGAATTCTCATTTTGGCAAACAGCTGGTGGGTCAATCTTAAGAATATAATAAACAGTCATCAAAGTTTTGTTCTTGTAACGGACAAAAATCTAATTTTAATAAGTAAGAATGGGAAATGGCTAAAATTGTTATTTAAATTTTCTCATTCTTAAAAGTCTGTAAATTGTGAATTAAAAATAACTTTTTAATAGTACTTAATGTCTAAGGTTTGGGTTTTTAAATTTTAACTTAACTGGTAGAGTTCTGAATATAAACAAAAAATTCAAAGAAATCCACAAAAACTTCTAGAAAAAATTCTTTACAAACCTCCACCTTCAAAATTTTATAAAAAGCTGGAACAACAGTTAAACCAATCTGACTATATAGTTAATCATTCCAGGTTACAGTTGAATATATTTTTAAATTTATAAAATTAATGAATTTTATTTCAAATATATTAGTA
The DNA here is from genome assembly GCA_027886175.1 of Phylloscopus collybita. Lineage (NCBI taxonomy): Eukaryota > Metazoa > Chordata > Aves > Passeriformes > Phylloscopidae > Phylloscopus > Phylloscopus collybita. The sequence goes on along the minus strand of JAJNNQ010000006.1, from coordinate 40,285,633 downwards.
AAAATTCTCCTTGAAAGCAACTCATGCTGTAATGTTACAGTTTAAACAAAAGTAAAAAGAAGAGCTTGTTATTTCAAGTACTAGATATAAAATATTTGTAAATCAAAAGGAAATATTTTATTACTCTGAGTGAAATTTACATGTACTAAAGACATGTATTATTGACACATCTTCCACATTTTTTCATGACTTCTCTCTGTATCAGAAGCAGAACAATCTAAATATTTAAATATGAAAAGTGTGAGAAAACATATATATTTATTTTGAAGTGCTTTGGAAAAGGTAACATCATTAAACTTTAATACAAAATTCACATGCAGCCCAAGAGCTGATGAGGATCACCTTATGTTACGGCACCTAGAGTCCCATTTTCAATAGATATTGGCACTTGGTGTTGAACAAAATACTGTAATTATTTTCCAACTCCCCTAATGACAAATAACTTTTTCACTCCATCCCTTAAGACAACAACCATCCAAGTCCCATGACACCAAGAAGTCCTTAAGATGGATTAACCACAGAACGAAGACATCTGTTATTTAGAAAACTAGATGTCAAAAAAGTAAAATATATATATATTAAAGTATGTAAAATGGGTGCTAACAGATTATATTTGTAATAAGGTAATTCCTAGCAAGACTTAGAGCTGACTACAAACAAATGACACTCCCACACCACTCTAGTCACAAAAAAACCCCCCCAAAACAAAAAACAAAACAAACAAAAAAAAAACAAAACAAACAAACAAAAAACCAAAACCAAAAAAAAAAAAAAAAAAAAAAAAAGTACATTCATTGTTTGAATACTGTAATACTGTATTGTTAAATTCCAGTCAGGAATTTCCTACAAAAACTTTATGTATTAAATCATCCCAGAAGATTTAAATGCCATCTGGCACATTAATTAAAACATTAACAGTGATTTTGATTTTCATAAAAGGAATATGTTTATGTTTTCCACAACCACTCCAGAATATACTGAGATTTTCTGAATGACAAGTTCAGGTTTTGAATGACTTATACAATGTATTTTCTTAGCTATCCTTCATTACTTTTTATATCTGAACCCCTGCGATGGGTTTTACACAAACGACCAGAGCCACCTTTCAAGATCATTTCAAGATTGGCTGATGTTCAACAAATTATAGTGATTGAGCAGGCAGATGACACCACATAATAAAGCCTGCATCCAAGCAGAAATATGCAACTATTATGCCAGGATGAACTGAAAAAAATGGACCTACTATTGAAAAATGTTGAGCAAGTGTTCTCAAAAAAAGTACCATGTCCCTGCATAGTTGAAGAATGGTCAACCCATTAAAATAGAAAAAGAGAAAACCAGATAGAAAAGTAGAAACAGATTTCCTGGAAAGCTGTGAAATGAAAAAATAAGTATGATTTCATGTATCTTTTCATCTAACATTTCTCTTTTGGGAACTAAACAGAAGACATGACACAATTCTGACATTTTCACCATAGAACCTTCATAGCAAACAGTGAAACATCATGATTGATGATTACAAAAGCTTCCAGTGCATTTGGAAAAGTACCATAAATACCACAAGACCATTAAACCATTAAATCATTAACCATTAAATCTATATTAATCTCTATATTTTGTCCAGATTGCAAACCTAATTGGGTCCATAAAAAAAGAAAGTTACCAGATAATAAATTATCTTAACACTTCTTAATAATGGTAGGAGTGGAGAGAGAAGAGAGAATGAGACAAGGAAGTAAGAAATAAAACATCACAGTAGTGAAATAACTCAATATTGAGACATTTTCACATGCAAAAGCTTGACAGTGTGATGAGATCTTTGTGAGAAGCTGGAATCTCTGGTCCATCAGTTAGGAAGACATCAATGATCAATCTACAGGCTTAATTGTCCTCTTTTGGTTTTACTTGTCATTTTGGATTTACTTTACACAGGCCATCTCAGAATTAACAGCCTGAAAAGATGATCTCAGCTCATCGCTCACAATTCAGCTTACAGTCCACTCTAAACTAATAAAAATAAGTGGATCAAGACTCACACCTTTAGTATATAGAACGTGCATGTCAATGGGTAGACTTTAGAAAGCAAAGACTACAACACAAAAGTTAGTAATTTACCTTTCTAAGGCAAGGTTGTTTGAATTCTGGTATTGACTGTTGCACATAGAGGGAGTTTCCATCAGCTTCTCACTGTAGATACCTCTGTAGCCACCCCACTCCCAAAAGCTTGCTGCACAAACACTATAAACTGCTTCTGCTCTGGGAAATGGGTTGGACTTTTCCATCTTAGAAGTGACTTCTAGTGTCACTTTTAGTCACATACCATTCTGTGTGACTTTTGGAAAGCCAGCCATCTGCCAGTACATCACTGTCGCTAATGGCAAAGCAGAATGCTGGGATGCAAGCCACGTGGTAATGCCACTTAAAAAGAGGGGACTGCCAGATGAAGAAGCCTCTTTGCTAAAACAGGGGATTGTAGGTGCTTACAGATGTTCATCTGCCTTAAGGATCTCATTGCCTTCTTGCATCTTTGTAATTTTGCTCTTAAATGCATACTTAAAGAAGGGTCCTTAATGCGAAGTAAAATTATTTATTCAGTTCAAGAGTTTGGCACTACAAAATAATAGTCCTTTTAAAAGAAAATAAAAAAAAAAGAAAAAGAAAAAAAAGGCAAAAAAAAGAGCCTTGAATCACTTGTATGAGGTTCGGATTTTTTTAGTATAGATATATCATAATTTCTTCTTCTCCTTTTTCACAGGTCTGCTATGTTTTTTGTAGTGTTTTGGAGGTTTTTTTATGAGATACTCTAGAAGAATAATTTTTTTCAGTGACATCCTGCAAAGGAACAGTTCAAATTAAATAGCTGTTAAACTGGGGCAATTATATGCTTTATTACTGACTGATTTGACTAATTAAAGATAGGTAATTTTTACACTGTGACTGAAAATACTAAATATCTAACCTATTTCTGCTACTTCATTTAATAGTAATGAATTGTCACAACCAGAATAATTTATTCTAATAAAATATCACTATTAGTTAAAGATATAGTTTTCAATGTCAGAACAAAGCAAATAACACAAATTATTGAAGACTACTAAGAAGTAATAGAATCACAGAATTATAGAACAGCTTTGGTTGGAAGGGACCTTAAACATCGTGTAGTTAGAACCCTCCCCTCCATAAGGAGGGATAACACACACTAGACCAGTTTGTCAATCCCATCCAGACTGGCCTTGAACACTGCCAGGGATGAGGCATCCACTTCTCTGGGTGACTTGTTCCAGTATCTCCCCAACCTCATGGTAAAGAATTGTATGCTTAAATTGAATCCAAGCCTACCTTCTTTCAGTTTAAAGCCATTACTCCTTGTCCTAGCACTACATGCCCCTGTAAAAAATCCCTCTCTAGCTCTTGCAGCCCCCTTCAGTTACTGGAAAATGCTACAAGTTCTCACCATAATTTTTTCTTCTCCTCATAGAAGCCCTCTCACAGAAGATGTGCCCCATCCTTGTTTGTGGCCTTTCTCTGGACTCACTTCAACAGATCTTTGTCTTTCTTATGCAGAAGGCCAAAGAGTCAGCTGCAGTCCCCTAGGTGGGGTCTTATGAGAATGTAGTAATGGGGGAGATTCACCTTCCTCAACCTGCAGGCCATGCTTCTTTTGATGCATTCCAGGATATGGTTGGCCTTCTCGGATGAGAGTTCGCATTGTCGAATTGTTTCAAGTTTCTTATCCACCAAGAGCCCCAAGTCTCTCTCCTCAGTGCTGCCCTCGGTCCATTCTCTCTCCAGCCTGTCTTTTTTTGCTTGGGATTCCCCTGACCCATGTGCAGCACCTTGCACTTGGCCTTGTTGAACTTAATGAGGTTCACATGGCCCCACGCCTCAAGCTCATCAGCGTCCTTCTGGATTCCATCTCTTCCCATCAGTGTGTGAACCTCACCACAAAAATTGATGTTCTCAGCAGACCTGCTGAGGGTGCAGATGATCCCACTCTTAGTCTCTGACTAGGGTGTTAAACAGTGCTGTCCCAATGCCAGCTCCTGAGGAACACTTGTCTCAGGTCTCCACTTGGATGTCAAGCCATTGACCACAACCTACTGAGTGTTATCATCCAGCCATTTCCCTGTCCACCAAGTGATCCATCCATCAAATCCATGTCTGTCCAGCACAGAAACAAGGATATGATATGATATGGGACAGTGTCAAATGCTCTGCAAAAATCCAGGCTGGATATATCAGTTACTCTTCTCCTATTCACCAATGCTGTAACTGCATTGTAGAAGACCCTTAGGGATTGCCATGCTGCCTGCTGCCCATCACCTCCTTACTTTTCCATGTGCCTTAGCATACACCCAGGAGAATCTTCTGCATCATCTTGCCATGCACCAAGGTGGGACTGACTGTAGTTCCCCAAATCTTCTTTTTCACCCTTTTTAAAAATGAGGATTACATTTTCCCTTTTTCAGTCAGTGGTACCTTCACTAGACTGCCAAAACATCTCAAATATGATGGATATTGATTTAGACACTTCACCCACTGTTTCCCGCTTTCCTTGATACATAGTGGAAATTACACACTAATATTTAATGCATGTACACACAGAGATGGTTTTTTATTTATTTGTTAGGGAAAAAAATAAGGAGACACTTCACTAAAGCTGTTCCTGAGATTTGAGAGAATATTCTCTTCATTTTTCTTCCCTTTTCTCAAGATGATTTATACTTCTAATTTCTTTTTTTCACACTTAAATGATAGCTGGAGATTTTGGACATGGCAGTGTACTAGATCACAGAACATTACGTACAAATACATTAGAGTCTAAATTCTGCTTGTTTAATTTTGCACAAATGGCATCATCATTAAAACAAATATATAATTCTTAAGAACAGATTTTTTAACTTAGAAATCATAATGGATAAAAGGCAAACCTATGTGTGTATATATGTATATTAAAAAAACAAAAGACATTTTTTTCCTATTTTCTATTTTAAATTTTAGAACTGTTCCTATAATAAAATACTCACAAAAATATATGAGCAGATTTTCAGAAAATCTTCTTCTGTAAACAACAGCATAAATAGCATAAATAATAGCAAAAATAAATAATAGTGTGCTTTCTGACTTCAAGTCCTTATTAGTAAAAAGTTTTTAACTGCAGAGTATTTAATTATTTTTGTGGTTTAAAGCATGAAGCACACCATTCTTGATTGTTCCTTTCTGACTGCTAAAGAAATCAATATGTTTATAAGTTTTTATAAAAAACAACTAACTCCTTGTAATTTGGATGTCAAAATTATTTTTTTCTACCTTAGTACATTGCCCTGGTTTGAAAAGACAAGGGAAAGCTGGAGTTTCCCATATAAATGGAGAATGCAAACCCCTCACCCCCGCCAAATTATAATTTTGCAATTAAGGGCTTTCAGGCAAAGATTTGGGAATAGGAATAACAGTTCTTTACTAGGAATATTAATAATACAAATGTAGTAGAAAAAACAAAACCACCCAACCAAACCAGCAAACAAACAACAATTTTGGAAAAAACCCTGACAGAGGCAGAGCTACAACCTGACACCCTGTTGGTCAGGGTGTTGGAAGCAGTCCAAAAGTGAGTTCTCCTGGAGTGGCAGATGTGGTTTTGGTGGAGTAGAGATGATCCTGTAGAACAAGGGTTCAGTGGTGGTGAGAAGGGGTCCAGTCTTCCTCCAGGAACTGGGTGAAGCTAGCCCTTTCTTGTTCCTGTGTCTCAGTTTTATCCATGTAGGAATGGTTGGCTCCCCCCACTGCGTGGAGCATCTCACAATAGGATGATGTAATGTGGATAGTCTATTTTGGAGATGTGTGCTATTAGGGGTGTCTTAATGGTCCATTAGCAGAAAATATTCCCCGGTGGTGAAAGAGATAAGAAACAATGCCCTGCCTGGTTTGAACAGCTTGGCCCATTATCAGAAGGCATCCACCCCTCTCCCTCCCAGAGATAAAGAAAAACATCTCCCCAGCTGCTTTTAACAAATGAAAATAGAATACGCAACCCCTGGCTCCACAACCCAAGACATACATTCAAAATACAAACACTATTTCCCAGCATAAAATTCCCAAGAAAATTATTTCTGTTTCTCACAGTACTTTGCATGAAGACCAATGTTTATACCAAAACAGAGAGAAGAGAAAGTTCATTTTAGTACCGTTGAAAGAAAGCTGTCCAGGCATTTGACAGTTCCTTATTTTAACAATTTCTTCATATCTTTCTTGAAAGTACTATGCAGATACCTCTGGCCAAGTCTGCAGTGTCACGTAAATTTTTATTCAATTCATTACCTTTATATTATTTCAAACAGAGACAAACTTTTCTTAGTAGTGCCCAGTGACAGGATGAGAAGCAATAGGCACAAACTGAAATGTAGGAAATTCTAGCTGAACATAAAAAACATCCCTCTTTTATTGTGAGAGTGGTCAAACACAGGAACAGGTTTCCCAGAGGGATTGTGGAGTGTCTATTGTGGAGATGTTCAGAACAAAACTGAACAAGGTCCTGAGCAATGTACTCTAGCTGGCCCTGCTCTAAGTAAGAGTTGCCTTCCAGCCTTATTCATTCTGTGAGATTCTGGTATAAAATATTTCCATTTTGGACAGCTTTAAGCAAAGTAGCCCTTCTACTGTAATGGACTCATTTGATGTACCTGTCCCTTTATCAGTGATGTAGTTGAGAGGATCAGGTACTCCCTCAGTCAGATTCAGGAGGATCAAGTGCCCCCTCATTCAGATGACACAAAGTTAGGCAGGAGTGTTGATCTGCTGTAGGATAGAGGAGTCTGCAAAGGGATCTGGACAGGCAGGATTGGTGGGCTGAGGCCAATGACATGAGGTTCTACAAAGTCAAGTGCCAGGTACTGCACTTGGGTTATAACAATTCCATACAGTGATGCAAGCAGGAGGAAGAGTGGCTGGAAAGTGGCCATTTGAAAAGGACCTAGAGGTGCTGGTCAACAGCCAATTGAACATGAGTCAGTGTGTGCCCAGGTGGCCAGGAAGACTGGTTGCATCCAGGTCTGTACCAGCAATAGTGTGGCCAGCTGACCAGGGCAGCAATTGTCCCTCTGTACTCAGCACTTGTGAGGCTACAACTTGAAATCTGTGTTCAGTTTTGGGCCCACCAGTACCAGAAAGATATTGAGGTGCTGGAGCACGTACAGAAAAGGGCAGCAGAGCTGGTGAAGGGTCTGGAGCAGAAGTCTTATGAGGAGAGAATGGGGGTGGTGGTACGGTTTTGCCTGGAAAAAACAAGGCTCAGGGAAGAAAGACCTCATTGCTTTGTGTGATTGTGGAGATTGGCCCGTTCTCCCAGGTTACAACTAAAATGGACATGAGCAAATGGTCTCAGGTTGCACCACGTGATGTTTAGATTGGATATTAGGAAAAGTTTCTTCACTGAAAGAATTATCAAACATTAGAACAAACTTCCCAGGGAAATTATGGATTCATCATCATCCCTAAAGGCATTAAAAAAAACCCCCAAAACCAAACTTGCAGCTGTGGCATTTAGAGTTTATTGGTGGAATTGGTAGTGTTGAGCTAGAAGTTAGACATGGTGATCTTAGAGATCTTTACTGACCTAAACAATTTTGTGATTTTTGTTATTATTTTCCCTGGATTCAGATGTCTAAAATTAGGCTGAATTTGAGATAGCTTCTCCCATTACTGATAAAAAGAAGCAGACACCTCTGGGAGCATCTAAAATAGATTACATAAATTGTTCCATTTTAGGATGATGGGGATTGTTCTCTAACAGGGACTCCTGCTCTAGCTTTTAGTTATAGGTACAGTAAGTGATACTACTGAAATATTTCAGAATATGAAGCTACACATTCTGTCAGTTTCTATAAAAGGATTAAAACCACAAAAGGAATGTTTCTCTATCTTCTCAAATCACTAGGCATGGCAACATGCAGGAAAGGAGTACAAAAATACAATCAGGGTGTTTTCATAGGCGTAGGTGTAACCCAAAATTCTACCTCCAGGAAGGTCACAAAAATGCCAGGAAGAAACATAAGACTAGGACAAATTTGTATTACCTCCTCTTGTCTGTTTCAATTTTTTTTTTTTTTAATTTCCTGAGCTGACTTCTCAGTCAATTATCTCACTTCCTCATTAATTTCTCATTCATACTTTTTTCAGTCTCTCTTTTAAAATGTGTGGTTCAACAATCCTTGACAAGGGAACACAACTAAACTGTTCATTATTTTTTAAAATAAATAATCCTGTGCACATAAAATAAAGCACTACAAGAGAAGCAGTTAAAACCTGACAAAATCAGTTTTTAGTTGAGAAAGGAGAAGTATAAAGAATTTTTACTCAGTCCTTTTTCACAGACAAAACTAGATGTATTTCCTACTTCAATTTTCTTATTTTCTCAGAAGTGGCAACCAGTGGCATAAAAAGGCTTTGGAATTAATTTATACTCCAGATCCTGCTTTGCCCTACCTTAATTTCACTGCTTTAAGTAGATGTGTAAAGACATTTCAGTTATCTTTCTTCACTTTCTCATGTGTGAAGGTACAAAATAGCAAGGGATATGCTACCACTGCTACCCAATTCGACATATCATTTTCTACCTACATAAGCCTTTTTTGCTTCTGAAAAAGGTAAACAAAACACTGTTCTTCATGTGCTACCACAAGGAATTCATTTTGAGCAGGTAGAAGCAATTTTTTAAAAGCCTGAAATAATAATATATTTTCTTGAAACATTTAGATTAATTTAATCTCAATCAAAAAGTAATTAAGTAACACTTAAAACATGGTAAAGGTTGAGGTCTAGTAACTTTTTTCTTTAATAAGCTTATGCAAGATGTCTAAAAACTAAGTTGACCTCTGTGTGCTGCGGTTGTTTGAGTCCTCAGTCCCAAATTAAGTGCTCAAGATGTCTGTTGAAGTGAGGGAATTAAAAGTCAAAGAAGATCTCAAAAAGGGTTTGTTATGGAAGTGTCTATAGAAGTTTTGCACATAAAATACTGAGAGAGGCTTTTATGCACAAATATTTCATCATTGGATCCATAGGTTATGGCATAAATTGATGGGAAAGGTAAATCTTACTTTAGGGGAAAAATAAAAGTACAAATTGGAAAAAGAGAGAGAGGGAGATAGAAAAAAAAAAAAAAGACATTAAAGAAAAGAATAGACAAAATTCAAAGGGGAAAATAAAGTTCACCTCAGTGGTCAATGAGGAAGAGATGTAATAGGCAAGCCTCCCTGCTCCACACTAGCAAGTGTTAACTCATAAAGCTTTTTCTGTAATAACTTGAAGGGTTTTTTTTTTTCAGATGTGCCTAAAGCCCCTCATGATTCTTTCTGATCATTAGTGATGATTGGAGGTTTGAAAGGGCAAGATTTTTGTAGAAAAACTAGGGTTGGAGGGGAGCTCAAAAAATCCATCTCCAATCCCCGTCCTGCGTGCAAGGACACATTCCATTAGTCCAGGCTACTCAGAGTCTCATCACGCCCAGTCTTGAAAACTTCCAGGGATGGAGAGTCCACAACCTCCCTGGGCAACCTGTTCCAGTGTCTCACCAATCTCATAGAAAAGAATCTCTTCCTAATATCTAATCTAAACCTAACCTCCTTCAGTTTCAGGGCACTCCTCTTGTCCTATTACATGCCCTTGTGAAATGTCCTTCTCCAGCCTTTTTTTTAAGGTCTCCTTTAGGTACTTGAAGTCTCCTTGGAGCCTTCTGTTCCCCAGGCTGAACAAACTCAGCTTCCTCAGATGGTCTTCATGGGAGAGGGGCTCCAGCCCTCACTTTCATGGTCATCATCTGGACCTTCACGGTCCTCATCTGGACTCATTCTGACAGATCCACATACTTATTATGTTGATGGCCCCAGAGATGGACACAGCACTCCAGATGGGTGTCACAAGAGCAGAGCACGGGCAGAATCACCTCCCTCCACCTTCTGACTGCACCTCTTTTGATGCAGCCTAGGATGTGTTGACTTTTTGGGCTGCAAGCACACATTGCTGAGTCACACTTAGCTTGTCCCCAGGGTTAGCCTTGATCCATTCTCCTCAGTATAGCCTGTAACTGTGCTTTGGTGTGCCCCTACCCAGGTGCAGGAGCTTGCAATTGGTCTTGTTGAAGTTCATGAGGTTTTGTCACGACAAATGGTCAATAAATGTTGTTCCTGCATATTTTTTGATAAAACTGAAAAACAAGGACTACGAGAAAGTCATGGTAAAGTTGCTGCAATAATCAAGTCAGTGGCAATGTTTTCACTAATGGCAAACTGACATAACAATATCAGGGTTTGCAGATCAGGCCAAGAGCAATATTTGCACAAGACCAACAGCATGTGAAAACTGGAAAATTACAGAGGCCTTGGAAAAGCTACCATAACTTGTGTGAAAGGTTACAAAGGTTGGAGGACAGACTATGGAAAGAAAGACTATGGAAAGACAGACTATGGAACTACATATGGAAAAACCTGAGCATTACACAGTTTAAGATATTTAAGGCACCCTGTGAAGAAAAAAAGAAGACCACAGGTCCCTCAACTTGAAAACTGAGCCAAGGAAAAAACTTTTTCCATCCTAAGATGTGTTGCTTAGGGTTTCATAAATTCAGTTTCATGAGCAGAAGTGCAACTGAGATTTTCCCGAGTTCATAGCAAATACAGACCTTTTCTGCTCTTTGGTTTGGAGCAAAGATAAAGATGAAAGACATCTTATGAATAATAATGGTAATTTCCAGAGGGGTTTAATTTTTTTGTATGCTGACTGCAAAGAACTTAGAATCATAAAATTTATTTGCTTAACGGGATAGGCAGCAGTTGAGCAGCATTTGTCAATAGCTCAGTGATATCTAAAATTTGAGATTAGATTTGTCCAGTAGTATGTTTATCAATTGATATACATATAAACATATGTATATGTGTTGATATAGGCCTTCACAGGGACTGAAGGTGGTTTGTTCAATGTTATTTTTTTTTAGGCAAATTTTTAACATTCCAAAGAAGTTTTGAAGCCATCATTAACAAATGTCTTTATGTAAAGAAAATGACAGAGAATTAAAATATTTAAGTAGACAAAGAAATAAATATATACCAGCTATATGACAAGACCTTACTACCTCCTTGAGTATGAATAAAGAAAAAAAAAAAAAAGGAAAACAATTACGGAAAATATACTGAGGAGTATGACGATATTCCTTTCTTCCCCCTAAAATTAGTGGGAAAAATTATTCATTATGTTAATCCTGAGCTATTGCTCAAATTTTTGAAAAAAAAAAATAAAATTATTCATTATGTTAATCCTGAGCTATTGCTCAGCTTCTTGAAATATAGATTCTTTTTTGGCCTATTTACCTCAGACAAACTTTTGAAAAAGCAAGCTCAGTAATGAGTAGATTCAACAGTCAACATATAAATTCCAAGCTAAAAGAACTATCTGTCTGTTCCTGATTTTCATATGGAGATGAATTGAGTATTTTCCACATTGCTGCAGTGTACGACAAACATACCCTCTACAATTCTCCCCAGAAGGAAATGAACAGTCTCACACAGCTGATTTGTAATTGGGAAAGGAAGCAGAAAGACCTGAGACTACATTACTAGATTCTACAATTCATGTGTAGAGACACAATAAGAGAAGGCAGGACTTCTCTCAGTTTCAGCTAGGCATGTATAATATAACCTCTTGAAGCATTTGCAAGTTCTGTGTTTCCCTTTTCCACCTTGATCAGCTGGTGATCAGATTATGGTGCCAGTACCTGTGATGAACTTCATAGTCTAGGTAGGGGCTTAAAATGATAACAAATAATAGCAGCTGAGAAGGCTGCAAGAAAAGTATAAAGCAGAGTTTTACATTTGAAGAAAACTAGTGAGGCATTTGGATGACATAATTTTGCATACAAAGTAAAAATCCAACACAATCAACCACTGAGTTAAACAACATTGTCACTTTAGTATCTTCATTGACTCAAAAGTCTGGCTTTTATCAGATATGAGGAATGGATGAACTATTTGGCAACAGAATTACACAAAGGGACACAGCTATTTTTATCATAACTATGGAAAAGAAAAATTACACAAAAATATTGAAAACTTGAATAGGTGTTTGCTAGATCACCACTTACCACCTTCTGCAAAGAACAGATTCAGTTCATTACTATGAATCCCTATAAAGCAAGCAGAAAATTAAAGAGCTGGGAAAAAAGCTGTTTGTGTGTCACCAAGGACATATAGTTACTTTTAGATGCATCAAAATATAAGGGAGATATAAATCATTATTATGTCTAGGTACAAGATGTATGGGTTTCCTTGTCTTTGGACAGATTACAAGGACCATCTTCCTGGAAGGAAAGGAGAACTAAAAATACTTCATGCTAGCTGTGTCTTCTCTTAATAAATGGTGGGCTATTTCTGTCTATAGAATCTTAAAAAGGACTGCATTGTTCATCAGAAATTATAGTTTGTTTATGACATGAAAGTATAAACATTGTAGTTTAATTATAAGGACAACGTTGGATGTGATCAGCTGTATAGAGCACTATATTTTTAAAATCAGTTCAGACGTGCTGATTTACACTTCAAAATTTGACATTCTGTCTCCGGAAGAGAGGTGACAAAAAGTATAACTCTTGAAGAGGTGTAATATGATTTTCTGATAAAATAATTTTCTGACAACATTTAGACTGAAAAAGAAATATGCTGTAGTCCTCCCCCTGTTACAAAATCAAGTCACTTAATCTGCTTGGTTGAGATTCACCTCTATTTTGCATCAGATTTATGCACCCTCGGAGACTGAACTTGAGGAAGTTAGTGATGCACAGACCTGAGTGAATTTACCGTCTTACTCAGCTCCTTTTCCGAAAATCTGGAATAACAGCTTTTCTACCTGCAAGATTATTTTAGTAATACTCTTCATCCTTCACATGCTGCAGATGCTGGAGAGCATTCTTTGTGTAAGGTTTGCACTCTGCTCCAAAACCATGTGAATAATATGATATAACTGATTCATTTATTTTAATGCAAATTATAACAGAATGTACTACTTAATGAAAGTAGTTTTATCTCGAGGCTGAACATCTCTAATCTTTGACTGTGGATATAAGCATGCTACTCAAAGCATTTTTAGTAGTATGTTTTTATTAGTGAAATCTTCCATATTGTGCAGCTAACTCGCACACTTTCCTGGCTGAATTGATACAAATTGTGTTTTTCTCTTCATGCTGAATCATTACTTGAACTGTTGTGACTTGCTGAACTTTAAATATTCTTTGTCTTCTCTGAGAACAATTCAAGGCCATCAGATAACGTGGCAGCCATTCATTCTGCAACAAAGCATGTAGCTTAGTTGCAGAGATGGAAGATTTAGCACAAGAAACACTCCTCACATTCTTGAGGAGTACTAGCAGCCCACTGCTGATATTACCCTGAAATGAATGTGCTGTCTTTCTTTATTCATTATTCACTCCTTTTCCTTTTAACTAAAGTCAGTTTAGGGTGGAGTGTGTGTGGGGAATAATAAAAAGAAAAGACCTTGATAGGTCTTATTTCATCACTGACACTTTGATTCAAACCTTTGTGTTATGAAGTCTGTTATTTTCCATTTGACTTAAACAGGATTTTGGCTGTAACCTTATTAAGAATCCTTCTGAATTCTTAACTCTTGACTTAACCCTTCCCATGGAAATGAATTCTGTAATCTGATTTTTCACACAAGAAACACGTATTTTTTTCTGTACTTGGTAATTTTTGTGTATTCAACGATTCCTTTGCTTTTAATATTTTAGAATATTACCCCATCTACTAAATCTATATATCCCCATATCCAATCTTTACTGTATTACTTTACTAAGTTAGGTTCAATTGCTGCTATCTCTGGGAAACTCCAGTCCTTATCTACTCCTACCTTGAAGAATTTTCTTCTTATATTCAATCAAAATATTCCTTTGTGCAAATTGTGTCCATTGCCATCTGTATTTTTTAGAATCAACCATTAGGTAAACAAAAACTGCAGTAAGATTTCCTTCTCTCCCACACTCTAAATAAATTTATTTTCTTCAGTCTCTCACTGCATCTCTCTTGCATTCTAAATAGAATTGATAACATTTAGGAAAATAACTTTGATCTCAAAATAGTATCACTGCCATGGATGGATACAGAGAATTGAAAAGTACTTGCAAAATTTTAATCTATTGTGCATTCATGCACACAAATGTACATACACACACAAATGCTTCTAGTGAATCACTGTATTGTAGAATGAATTTTCAATGGCTATAAAACAAGAATGTATACATGGTCCAATCATTGAAGAAGAAGATACTGGAATACCCTGGGGTTACCTGAAGCCAATCCTGGGATAGCAAGATAAAGTATCTTGCAAAATAAATGTTAAGACACATTTGAGAAATTTGAATGTGCTATTAAGGAATTAAATCTTCCTGGATGCTAAAGTAAAGGAGGCATATGCAGAAATAATAGAGAACCATATCTTGAAGAGTGCAGAATAAAAACAGAAACCTATTTTGGGAAAAACTCACCACCGTTGTATTGGTATTTCTCAGTAAGATCAAGTATATAATAAATATTAGATAAGTCACAATAATTAAAAATATTTATTATACAACATATTGCTAATAATAAATAAAATGTATTACTATAAGTATATAAATTTTTGATATTCCAAAACTAAGAGCACAGATCAAATTGTCCTTAGATCGCTTATATGAGATTGCAACATAAACCAGTAACTGTCTGGGCTTTGCTACTACACAGTGAGCAGAACTGATCATTATATCTTCCTGCAATTTTACCTGTGTGAGTGTTAACTTGGAGGAAACACACGTCTATTACTTGGTTTTCGTCTGTTACCTTAACACTGTCATTTGATTGTACTTTTTTGCAACTCTTATGTAGTACAGTTTCCTTTACTTCATGTTTGCTCTCTGCAAAGTCTCCAGCCTGCCAATCTTTTAATCTAGGATCCAAAAGTGAAAACAGCATCCATACCATACAGCATATGGTCTAAGAAGTGTTAAGCAGAGATAAATAATTGCTTCTCTTGACCCATGCTCTTGCTAATGCAACTAATGCAGCACACAGCTAGCCATCACTGAGAGGTTTTTGCCCAGAGGATATAGATGCACGGTATTTTCCAGGAACTCCACGTTCATCTGTGAAGGCCTCCTGGCATTTTCACCTGACTTCCTCTTTGTTGCAATTTATTGATCCTAAGCTTTATATATTAAGCAGCTATTCATGGCTTTATTCCAAGCAACTATGAAGCAGATCCTTAAAGAGACCAAAATCTTCTCTCCTGAAGTCCAGGTTAGTGAGCTTGCTCTGTGACCTCCTTGCTGCCCTGAGGTGCTTGAATTCCACATTTCATGGTCACTGCAGTCAAGGTTGCCCTTGATCTTCATCCTCATCATTCCTCATGACATTGATGGTGAGAACAAGGTCCATCTCCTCACTGGTTCCTTTATCTCCTGGAGAAGCAAGTTACCATCAACACATTCCAGGAACCTCCAGGATCACTTTTGTCCTCCTATGTTGTTCCTCCAACAGATATTCAAGTGGTTGAAGTCCCTCACAAGCAAGAGGACTTTAAAACGTGAGGCTACTCTTATCTTTATACAGAGGGCCTCATCTGATCAGTTTCCTGGGCCGTGGAGCCTGTAGCAGACCCCCAGTATAATCTCACCTGATTCTGCCCTCCCTTTAATCTGGACCTTTAATCTCTCAGTCAGTGCCTTTTTCATTTTCTCATGGAACTCACTATTTTCCTCAACAATAAAATGACTTATGATCAGAATCAGTATTATGTTCAAATCCCCTCTACATAAAAAAAAAAAAAAAAAAAAAGAAAAAAAAAAAAAAAAAAGAAAAAAAGAGAGAGACTCTAGATTTAAAATCCAAAGGAAGTTAAGATTTATCCATTTTGTATACACAAGACCCAAATATTCCATGTGAATCGACAGTGAGATCCACAGGTTTTGTGTGAAAAGTGACTTAATTTTTTTCCTTCTTTTGTGTCAGAATAAGTATTATTAGTCAATTTTTTTTTTAAGTACAACTACCCCTTACCAAGATGAAGGAATTTCCTTCAAAAATTTCTTTTGATGAAAAGAAATCTAAGAAAGGTCAAACTACTGGGCAGTCACCACTCTGCAAGAGGATAACTAGATCACTTACTGATTTGCATTCACATGCCAACTGAAATCTGATGCTTCAGAGCAGAGTACAAACTACCCCTGGTTTAGGATATCTATACATGCTCTTTCCCAGTAGGAAAATTGATTAGTAACTCAGAGAGGTATGATGTACAAGTTTTCCTAGTATGACTCGAGAAGTGTAATAAACTTCCAAATAAGGTACTAGCCATCCTTTCTACAAGATTTTTTTTAGGATTTGTATTATGCATGGGAATAAGCAGTTAAACTTTACATAATTTGTATACCTTCAAGAGCAAGCATGAGAAAATACTTATAAGCAGTAATAAAAAGCTACATATATTTCCTATACCACCAGCTCAATCTTTCCTTGCCTGTCAAAAGGGATCAATTTACATTTCAAATAGTAAGCTTTCCTTGCTTCCTGCAGCTCCTGGCAGAGGCAGCAAATTTTCAGTCTGAATTAATGGAAGTGACAAAGAAACAAAAGCCATTTTATCACTTTATAATCCAGTGAGTCAAGGATGATCCCTACAATGGGAAGCTTTTGCAGATATCTTTGTTGCTAAGGTATGCTCTACTACAAAATAAATTATATTGAAAAGATACAGCTGATTTTATATACCAGATATTGAAGTCTCCTCTAATTCCTGCAGGTTTTGTGCTACAGTTTTAATCCAAAAAGCAGGAAATCAGTCAACAGGAAATGGCTGAAGCTGTGTGTTTAAAATGAAGTTGGCACCTTCCTTAAGACAAACACAGAGCGTTCAGAGCCTTACACCAGGCTTAGTACTTGGACAGATTGATTCCCCAAACTCTTATCCTTCCTAACATTTGTTCAGCTTTATTGACATCAGTGACCTTGGATGGATTCTTAATTAGGCATTAATTAGATCTGCTCTGAGCAGAATAAAATGACACCATATTAAAATTGTAAGCAACAGTCTCATTATGCTAAGATTCCAAAGGCTGGCAAAACCAGTTAATGGGAACAGATGTTTGGAGCAGAAGAATCTGAGAAAAGAAAATGACCAAAAAAGCATCCAGTGAAATTGGGTCACAGGGTTGTTTCATTTTTAAAAATGTGTTGTCACCTTGTGTGTCACTGAAATACTGTGTTTCTAAAAGGAGGTATTTCAAACACTATTTTTTTTTTTTTTTTTAAGCCAGCTATTCACTTTTCTGTGACCCTTAAGTATGTTAGATTTCAGTAAGGAGCTACTTTCTGCAACTGGGGCACAAGAGGATGAGAAAACAGTATTGAGAGACCCTCTAACATCTCTGAATTCAAGGTGCCTCAACCTTGTTTTTACTGCACCACAAATGACACAAGTCAGTGTCACAGATACTACTATCTCTGATTTTACATGGATGCAACAACTATTAGAAAATTCAAAAGTAAACAAGGAAAATGATGACCCTGAGATTAGCTCAGTTAGTCAGGGCGCAGTGTTAATAATATTGCAAATTCAATCCTCTTATGGGCCATTCTCTTAAGAGCTGGACTTGGTTATGCCTCTGTGTCCCTTTCAACTCAGATGATTCTCTAATTCTTCTCCTTGTTGAAGTGTTCATTTTATGTAGTCAGAATTATCTTTTCTGTCACTGTATTTTATGAAAGCAGAGGAATGACAGAAATATATGTAGAAGATTCAACACAACATACAAATTAGGCAACATATATGTGATTCCTAATATAAAATGTATAATATACAATATTCAGTGGATAATATAATTTGAATATAATGTATACAATATGATTTTGTACAATATTTTAAATCATAACAAGTCTGCTTAACATTTTTCAGAGAGTTCTGTCTTTATTTCATGTATTTATATTGCTTTTAATGAAGGAGAATGAAACATTAAATAAAATCTCCTGAGAACTACTCAGTCTTATTTTCATCACTGAGCTAACTGTATTGTGCAGTTAACAGTACAAGAAAAATATTTTTGTATTTTTTGCTGACCTCAGACTTTCACAAATTTCATTCCCACTTATTCATCTCTCACTCAAACAGGACTTATTCTGTCCACTGAGGACAGAGAAGAAGGGATCACAGTACTAGGGACTGTGTAAAAAGTAAATAAAATATTAGGACATAAGCCACAGAGTCCTCAATCATTCTGGACTGCACATAAAGAAATATACTTGCTGTAGTGATGGATTAATTCATGTTTTTATGATAATGTGATATTGGTGAAGGGTGAACTATGTTCTTTGTAATAGCAATGTTATAGGTAAATTAAGAATGAGGCTTTTAGGTCCTGGAGGCACTGGGAGCCCAAATGGGTGCAGGGCTGGCAGTTTCCCCAGAGATTTCCCTCATTTCCAGAGAAGGGATCAGCAAATTATAACACCAATGAGAGGTGGAGAGCCACAGAGGCAAAAGGCATCGGCACCTGATAAGGACTGATGGCCAGGAGAATACATCCTATCTGGAGCATTAAGAGTACTCCAGGAACTTCCTACACACCCAGGAAACCTTTTCAAGCATGACCATGGTCCTCCTGATTCTATCAACTGCACCATCAAGAGACAAAGGAACCTAAAGAAATTCTGTACTGAACAGCGAGTCCACCCCTGGAAGTTTCAACATCCCCCTTGATTCCAGGACCATGCACACAGAGTCCAAACCCAGGAAGGGTATGAAACTGGCAGAGCTGGACTCGGGCACTCGTGAGACCTCAGGGGAGACGTGTCGCGGTAGAGGGCACGTCAGGAGGCTCACCCGGTGCACACTGACTTTCCTTGCTTCACTGACTCTGTCAATTTCTTTATTTAGCTTTGTAAATTTCTTGTCTATGATTCTTGCTGGCAATAAATTGTACTTTATTTAAGATTGGCTCTTGACATTTATAACACTTGCCTTCCACCTTCACAGAGTTGGCTAGCCAAGGCAAGGCAAGGACTACAGATTCCACAGCAAAACTGGTATCAGAGGAAAAGGTATCCTCCACTCCATCTCAACATGTCCTCAAAAATTAAAAACTTGAGGACCTCTGTGTGTTGAATACTAGTATCCACTGTGACTTACCTTTTCATAAAAACAAAGACACCTATGTACAATTTAATTTCTCTTTACAGTTTTAATTTTAAAACGTGGGCTAGAAATTTAATTAGAACCACTGGAACTTTAGTAATGCACTGGCATCTGAATTAGAGGTATTTTAAAACATAAGAAGATAAATTTTAAATTTAAATAGTGCTTACATTCAGCCTCTACTGATTTGGTCTTAAATGCATTTTCTGGAAGACTTTCTTAAGAACTAAGGAAATGCTATATTTGACTAGATGTCTGTCTAAAGCCATATCTTAAAAGTAGAGAACTGTTTCAATTGTAATCAGTATGATATGAACCATATCAAGTTTCAAAAGCCCATTTAGAGGCAGGTAAGATGTAATTTAACCTCATAAGAAGTTTCCTCTTTGACCAGTCAAATGTCTGACTTGTGCTTTAAAGAAAAGCTTCAAACTTCTTAAAAACCTTTATAAAATATTAATTTATTTTACAAAAAAAGTTTAAATATCTTTAAATCCTACTAAATTTTTTGCCTCTCTGCAGCCTTCTGGCAATAGAAACTACTGATTAATTATGAATTTAGAAAAAAAGATGCACTTCTTTTATCTATTTCTGACCAAGTAAATTGCACTACAGGAGTCAAGATCTGAGTCCCCTTTCTCTTCTAACTTCCTTGTATTGAAGAACTGAACACAAAAAATGTAATGCAGTGAGTAAGTAAGCCCCTGTCTATCAACAACGAAAGCATAAATTACAGCCTCTTTCAGAAACAGTGACAAAGACAAAAGAACTCTTTGTGGGCAGAAAACCAAAGACTGTAGCACTGTCAATTGTTATCTGTAACAACCTAAATGCAGCAGGGAATCCTTTGGGCGTGTTACACTAATCACCTAACTAACAAGGATCCCTTTTGATATCAATACTGCTTTCTCCTTTACATCCTGTGGCCAGCAATATCTTTACCTCAAATGAAAGTGGTATCACTGTCCTCATTTTGCTCAGCAGAAGTGTAGGCATGCAGGACACCCTGATATCTACCCTTCCAATGAAGTTTGGTTTCTTCAACATTAAAGAGCATTGAGAGAGACCAGCCTCCTGTGTAGATGCACTGTAGCATCTGAAGCAGAGAGACTGCAGAAGGGCAGTCTGTATACTGCCTTCCAGTCTCCTCACACAGGGAGGGGAGAGATAGAAAGAGACAGAGAAAGAGAGAGACAAAGAAAAAGAGAAAGAGAAAGAGCAAGAGAGTGAGAAAGAGCAAGAGAGCAAGAAAGAGAGAGAGTAAGAAAGAGAGAGAGAGAAAGAAAAAAGAGAGTGAGAGAGAGCAAGAGCGAAATAAAGAAAGGATTGCTCTTTCATATCCATCTTTTCAATTGAGCTTCTGATAGAACATCTGTGTAACAAAATCACTAGATATATGCAAAGGAAAACTTTTGTTTAAATGGTTCAGAAATAAACTGAGTTAATCATTACAAAGTGCAATACTGTTTGAGCACCCATGTGATGCAGTGCCAGAGAAGCCCAGCCAGCTCAGACTCCCCGGACCGTGCCGAGAGCGGCCGCCCCCGGGCCGGTTCGGGCTCAGGTGGCAGCAGAGCCCGGCTGCTGGTTCGGGCAGCAGCGGGGCTGCTCCCTACAGCACCAGCTGTGAAACACCGAGGATCGGAGTAAAGACCAGGGAGGGATCCTTCCTGTGCTTCTCAAAGGAGTTTATACCCTGAGGGGGACAGTGACGAAGGACAAAGCAATGCACAAACTTTTAAACGGGGGAGGTACACGGGGAGGGTACAATTCTTCAACCAAACAGGGACACAACTGGGAGGAGATGAAGGAGGGGCTCACAATATGACAACCAGTAGGAAAGACAATGGGAGTGGAAAGGGGCACATGGGACCAATGGGGCTTTGAAGAATAGGGGAATTCCTGGGAATAGTTTAGGCAGGGGGTTGGAATAACAAGGACTGACAGAGAACTCTCTAGAACCAGGGGTCGGGATTAGGGAGGATTGATATTATGTAAATGAGGTAACAGGAGGGTCTAGGGAGTGATGGACAACTGGGCCAGGCAGGAGAGAACTTGGGGTAAAACCATCCACCCGAGGGGAGGAATATGAACAAACCATTCAAAAGAGTTTAGAAAAATATGCATCAAGAAAAACACACCCCCATGAGCATGAAGCATGAATACTTCAAACATCACAAAGTGAGAGAAAAGAATATGAAGATTTGAAGTAGACTGAAAAAACCTGCCATCCCATCAAGGCATAACTGTTTATATTACATTTTTCTTCTGTTTTCTTCAAGCCCAGAAGCGTTTAATTAACACCTTATGCAAAAGACACTGTTTGAAGTCATAGCACTAATAAAATCAATGGCAAAGCTGTCAGCAACTTTGTAAGAGACAGGGTTTCACTAGTGACTCCTCCAGAGGGTCTGAATTACATTTTTCTTCAATTTCCTGGTTTGTACTGTTTTGTTTTCTTTTAATTATTAATTTTGTTATTGTTATTATTATTATTATATTTTAATTATTTTTTTCTGAACAATACTTGAAAGGATATATCTATCTTTCATTATTCATGAAAGAGAAGAAATTTAGCAGGGCAGACTGTAAGCAAATGAGGAATGTGAGAGCATCTGCTTCGTGGAAGTGATCCCATCAAGGGGCTCTTCAGTGCAAAGGGGACAATAAATTAAGGTGGAAGTGGTAAATAAGAAGACACAGAGAGACAAAGCCAAGAGACAAGAGACAGCAGAGTCATTACCAAGGACAAAAAGTCTTCAGTTACAAGCCATAGGCCCATTAAGAAACTATAGGCACAGCTTTGGAGAGGAACAACCTGGGCTTTTTCAGTCATAAGAATGAAACAAGCACATGGGGATCTGTGATGTTCAAGGGCTGTGTCAGTGGGAGGCAATGAACAGAAACTGGAACGCAGGAAATTTCACCTGAAGATGCTAGAGAACTTTACTGTGCAGATGACGAGCACAGGAACAGGTTGTCCAGAGAGGTGGTTAAGTCTCCTTCTTTGGAGATATTCAAAAGCTGTGGACAAAATCCTGAGCAATGTGCTCTAGGAGACCCTGCTGCAGCAGGGAGGTTGGACCAGATGGGCTCCAGCGGTGTCTTCCAAACTTACCTGTTATGTGACTCCTTGAGAAGCTGGTTGCTGTGGGTGTGAATGAACTGGGACCAGACACTACTGTGAGACGGGTGTACAGGATTCCTGGGATGGTGATGCCAGTGGCTGGAGCCAATGGGGTCTCAGTGACATCAGCTGGAGGCAGGTGGGTGACTTGGCCTTAGTTGCATTGTTACATGCTGTGTTTTAGGAAAATCAGCTACACATGGTGGGCCTTTACAGGTGAGTGAGGTGAGTGAGGGGCTGGATGCTGGGATTGGAGACAAGTATCTCCCCTAACCCTGATACTAGGCAGGGGCACCAGTCAGACAGCAGGTCTAAGCACTTTCATGTGAGTCAGGGACCTGTGGGGCAGGTAAGGGGTCTCAGGATCCAACAACAGGTACCAAGTGGACAGAGGTGCAAAATCAGTACTGAAGGGAACAACCAATGTGCATGTGCTTGTGACTGGAGAGTGGCAGATGGGTGTGCATGTGTGTGTGTGCATGCACGTGCACTTATGTGCACTAGTGACCCTCAGTCCTAACCAAGACACAGCTGGCTGTCTGCACTTGTGTTTTTGTGAGCACTACATCTGGGTGCTGCTGACAGCAGTGCCTTGTCTGAGGCAGCATGTGAAATCAGACCTGTGTGTCTGTGGGTGTACATATGTGTCTGTGTGTGTGCCCTTGGGATACATGTTCAGCTTTTCTACCAATCAAACCTGCAAACACCTCCCAGCCTAGGTGGAAACCCTGGCTCCCTGGGTGTGACAAAATCCCAGCCTTGGAGTTACTTAAGGCAGTGTCAGCTTGCAACATTGCTTAGAACAAAGAGAAGGGAGAGAAAAATACTTGTTAAAATTATGGGGGTTTTTTCCTATTCTTTGAAGGATTTTGGTAAAAAAAATGTACAAATTATCCAAAAAAAGCGAAGAAGTTAATCTTAATGTGAACACCAGACCCCCATTGCTGTAACTCTCATTTACTCCTCATTTAATACCTATCTCACAGACATCACCATCATTGAATCATAGAGCATGGTTTTTGTTAAAAGAGGCCTTAAAGATTATCTAATACCAATCCCTCTGCAATGGGCAGGGATACCTTCTGCTAGATAAAATTGCTTAAGTCCCGATCCAACCTGGTCTCTGGGGATGGGGCACCCACAGCTTCTCTGAGCAACCTTTTCCAGTGCCTCACCATCCTCACAATAGAGAATTTCTTCCTAATATCTAACCTAAACTTACCCTCTTTCAATTTAAAGCCATCACACCTTGTTCTATTACTGCACATCCTAGTAAAAAGACACTCCAGCTTTTTTGCAGGCCCCTTTAGATACTGAAAGGCCACTACAAAGTCACCTTGGAGCCTTCTCCAGTCTGAACAGCCCAACTTTCTCAGCCTTCCCTTGAAGTAGAGGTGTTCCATTCCCTCTAATCACCTTCTTGGCCCTTCATAAGTGCCTTGAATGCATAGATTTCCTCTGATTATTTTCTACCTTAAATTTCCCCCAGAAATTATCACACTCCCCCACTCTTCTACAGTGCTTGTCTTTACCTGTCATGGCTTATGTGGTCTCTGCAGTACTTCAGTAAATTTTACCTTTTTTTTTTTTTTTTTTTTTTTTTTTTTTTTTTTTTTTTTTTAATTTTTTTTTTTTTTTTTTTTGCAGCTGGCAACCCAACAGGGAACACACAATATCTTCCTTAGAAAGTCAAAAAGTGAAGCGGGGCCGCCATATTTTCGCTTTCAATTTTTTATGTATTCCTATTTGAATTTTGTTGAAATGTAAAAATATTGTAGAACTCCAGCACAAATTCACATGCAGTATGCTTTTCTTTATTGAAAAGCATTGACTAAAATGTTCTCAATTCAAGTCTGTTTTGTAGCTAGTTGAAAAACCACTGTGTTGTGTCATTTCCACAACATGTAGGCAGATTTAAAATACATATTAGAAATGTGACTCCTTTGAGGGATACAGCTGTAAACAAATAGAGACAATACGTGGAGGTCATGGTACAAGATGTACCTGTTTTCTCTAGGTGATATTTTAAAAAGCTGTATATTCACTGGCATGGCCTTGTCTTGATTGAACAACAGGAAAAAACCCAGGTATTTTACAACAAGAGTACTTCAATCAAGAAACATGACAGGTTTGACATTTAAAAAGTGAATGATGTGACAGTCACAACAAGATACATCTTACAGCTACATCAGTGGATTTATACATTTGCAAGAAGTCTGAATTATGTCTTCATGAGCAGGTGGTGTTTTCAACCTGAAACTCTTCCAAAGCTATCACTCACATGACAAAAAATGTATAATTTCATAGCTGACAGGTTTTGTAACAAGTGCTGCTTGAGAGCAGGCAAAGATCTGATAAAACATCATGCAACAGGTCATGTCTAGGTAAACATATCTCCAGATTTTGCCACAGTAAACTACCAAGATGATTTTATAGGCAGAGAAAGTAAAGGGGTTTTTGAGTGTTTGTGTGTCCTGATTTCAGATGGGATAGATTAAATTTCTTCTCAGTAGCCCATACATTGCTGTGGTTTGGATTAGTAATGATAATTATGCTATTATGCTGATAACACAATGATTTTTTTTTGTTTTCCTAAATTGTGTTTATCCTAAGTCAAAGACTTTTTTTTTTTTTTTTTGGGGGGTGGGGGGAGGCATGGGTCTCATGCTCTGCCAGTTAGAAAGCACACAAAAGAAAAGTGGGAGAGAGCATAGCTGGGACAAGTAAAGTAATCCAACTGGTCAGAGAGATACTCTACAACCACAGAACACCTTGCCCAGTATATAAACTGGAGAAGTTACCCAGAAGGGAGGAGGCCCACCTAGGTTCAGGAACAGAGTTTGGCATAGGTCAGCAGGTGGTAAGCAACTGTGCTGTGAATCACCTGTTTGGGTTTTTTTCCTTTCCATTATTACTATTATTATATTTTTCCTATAATTATTGTATATTACTTTATTTTTAATTAATAAACTGTTCTTATTTAAACCTACTAGTTTTCCTTTTGATTCCCCTCATCATTCCACTAGTGTGAGGGGGGAAAAAAGGAGGCTGAGTGAGTGGCTCTGTGGTGTTTAATTTCCAGCTGGGAAAACAAAGTGTTGCTGTTTTTACGTTAACAACATATTTTTCTTTTAAAGTAAGAAGAAACAAGATAACACAGACTTATTTTTCAGGAGGTTTTTTATATGTCACCAATGGGATACATATTCCATTTTTTTAATAAAATTTAACCAAATTAAAAAAAAAATCACCATTTTCTCATCATCAATGTGAAATTAATAAGGATGTGAGAACAGCCAGTATGAGATGTCTGATTCCTGTAATGCAGTAACACCTCAATTGGAACTTGGACGTGAATTAAAAATATAAATACCAAATTTTCACCCCAAAACATTCTCAATCATTGACTAACTCCAGAAGTATTTACACACTATATGCACTGTACCACGTCTGTTGAAGTTATTCCATCGTTCTGCCAGCTTGGTACATAACTGTTCTGCAAAAAACATATTATATCCTAAGGAAAAAATATGTTAACTGAAATGTTTTTGTGATCAGTAGGTAAAATTTAAGATGTATGAGGCCTGAAAACTGCTTTGAAGTGGACAAGACTGACAAAGAATGGGAAAGATAATAATGGAAGTTATATGGGAGTTACTATACCATAACATCAAAACAGAAAATGTAGTTCTGTTGTGGAAGATGTAATCAGATAATATGTCTTCTGAAAGATGTGACACATCACTCATCAGATCTGTAACAACTGATCTTATCAAGTCTGTTAAACTAAAGACGACATTATAACTGGATGATATAATTTAATAATATTAAAAAATAAGGTACTTGAGAAATTACATGTGTCTTGAAAAATGTATGAGCAAAGAAGGGTAGGTTATATAGGAAGGAGTCATATAAACAAAGGTCTATTAGTCCAGATGAAATATTCCAAGGTACTTTGAAACTAATTTTGAAAGAAAATGACGCAAGCAAAGATAAGTGGGGAAAAGAACTTCCAAACCCATAAAATTCTGTGCGAGTTCCAAAGAGAAAGTTCATGCTAACTTTTAAAAGTTAGTTCATTTTGTAAAGAAGAATGAAAAGTATTAGTCAAATATTTAATCTCTTCTTGGGAAATTTCAAGTGAAGTCTGTGAATATGGATATTGGCACCAGAATGTGTAACACTATCGAAATTGAGGAACTGGAAATGACTGTGATTTCTGTTGGAACAGTACCAGACTAGGAGAAAATATCTACTGGAAGTTTTCATATATCTATTTTGTGACACATCTTGTTTAGTATTTTCTCTCTGATTTAGGATTAACCACAAGAATTTAATTTTCTTCATGGCATAAGTTTAGGAGACAGTATTAAAACACAGGAAGACTCAAATGTTGCATAGAAACATCACAATGAACTTAAAAACTGGAATCATATACTATGTTTTATATGTATAAAGAAATATTTTAAAGTATGCAGCTGTGGAATTAGGAGAATTACCTGGAAATTGTTACCCTGATTTTTTTTATTTATTTTATTTATTTTTTTTGTGCAGATTCTCAAACTAGCCTTCAGAGAAGAAGAATTAACTGGGCTACATATCAACCTAACATCAGGAAGACTTTTTTTTCCTACAAAAGGCACCTCTTAACTGGTAAATTCTCAGGAGGGCAGAATTTCACGTGTCTGATCTTTACATACCTGCCAACATCAAGGCTTTATGCCTATAATATTTACATAAATGTCTAAAACCCCTTTGAATTATAGTCAAATGAAGCTGGTTATGTCCCAGAACTGATATGAGTGCTGCATTTTATAACAGCATTCTAGGGCATGCAAACTGGAGAGAAAAACAGAAATAAAGCAGATACACGCACCTGTCTCTGTGAATATTATGGTTTTTGGACAGCAAGTTATCAGCACACCTCCCTCACATTTAGGGTTGCAGTGAATGAGCAGGCTTTACTTTTTGCCCTGTTCCAAAAGCATCAGTGGCAGATGAGAAAGCTCCTGAAATGACATCGTTCTTAATCACTGATTATTTCCTAAATGCATTTGTTTCCCCTCTAATAATACCTTGTGAATATACTGCTACTGAGGGTTGTAAAGAAAACACAGAATGATTTCATAGTAGACAAACATCTCTGTTACTGTTTTTCTTGACACTTTCCTAGGCAATAGACTAAAGTTTATGAACTCTATCAGTAAAATATTTTTTACTGATCATGCCAGTCAATTGGGCATTACTTTGCACATTTTGGCACATCTTTAGTATGTTGTGGAATCGATCTGCAAAGTTAGCACTAGTTTTTCAGAATTAAGATTCTAAATTCAGATCTTTACATGTATCATGAGCAGATATATTTATTTATCAAAAAGGTTGTATCTAAATATCTAGATGAATTTTGTCTAAAATAGGTGATACAATGGTATCTATTTTTTTTGCTATGATAAAATCAATTCTATTGATTTTATTAAAGGAAGAATATGAATTTTAGAATAGTGCTCCAACCTAATTTTAGTTCTAAAACTTTTTGAAAATTATATATATGATTAAATTGCTTGAGCAGTCAGGGTTGGAAGTTGGGGGGCGGGGGGGGTGGGGGGGTAGAAATATTCATCCAGAGCAATTTAATATGCTGTTTTAAGAGACAGAATGATGAAATTTTGATCTGTCTTATTCCTGTGTTTTATACTCCCACTAAGTAAGGTTTTTGGTTTTTTTTCTTAATTGAACTATTCATTTCAGAAAACTTCACTTATGCTTTAATGTGTTGCATGTCTTTGTACAAAATACCAATTTTCTATTGAGTACAGATCACTGTGCCCCAAAATCCACTACCTGCTGAAAGAGATAATCAAGTAATGGTAGTGCTCCCTTTGAAATACATGGACTTCCACATTACACATTCAACCAAAATCAAGAAAATTAAATAACAGTTTTCCTCTCACACAGTTTACTTTATTTCAAATCTTGCATTTATTTTTTTTTACTAGGTCCATTGCAGTGCACCTGTCTCTTAAAAGTTTCCCTCACTCACAAAAATTAAAATTAAATTTAAAAAATGTGTATAATTTCTTAAAAAAATATAGGCAATTTTTGTATAATTTTCTTGTTTCAAGAGAGGAATATATTTCATGTTGTGCTTTTTTCCCTGGCCTTGACAAAATCTAAGAAAAAAAAAATTGAACAGGTGTAATTTTTACTGAACCTCACAAATAATTTTGAAATCTTAGGCAAATAATTCAGTTTCAGTTTTCATTACCAACTGGACATCTACTGCATTTTTCAAAATTCTAGGTTGAGGCTCATAACCATTTTGAAATCCTTGACCCTACCCTAGAGATTTTTTTTTTACTTTTTTTTTTTTTTTTTTTTTTTTTCTAGGAAATATGTTTAGTTATGAAATATTAAAGAAAGTAGGCCTACCAAACCCTACTTCTGAACACTTTAGTTGATTTCTGTTTTCCATTTTTTCCTTTCCTTTGGGAATGGGAAAATGCACAGCATTTAACATCCTACCAACACTGACTACTGCAGGAAAGCACTAGAAGGGTTCAGTGCAAGTCGCTTGGGACAAGCAGCATTTCAAGCCTACCTAACATGCTGAGAAGTACACCAAAATAAAGTGCAGGTGTGGGTTTCATGGATATTTACTTTAACATGTGTGTGTGTGTACGTTTAGGCTTGAGAGAGATCAGAGGAGAGGGTTTTTTTTTTTACTCTGAAAGTATTTTATTAATTGGGAAATTTTTATCAGTATTGAGGAAATGACTTCATATATGGATGCACCTTTTTCTATGGCCTATCTTTTTGTATCTTCTACACAACTATTAATAGCAATTATTGTTGATAATAGAGCAGCATTTTTTCCCTTCCTTTACTTCCTAATAATCCTAGAACACCCATCAATCTGATATTTCCTTCTGATCATTAATTATTTTTTAAAAAACAGATAGCAATAAAACTGTGATTACATAGCAAAATGATTAATCTCTAGAACCAAAAAGACATACTTTTTAGTGACTGACCTCTTCCCTGATTTCTGTTTGAGGAGTCCAGGTAAAAGTCTGATTCCAAAGAAAATCTCTGACTAAGAGAAATGCATAAACTGATTTACTGAATAAATTAATCAAAAAAGAGAGCATTGTAACTCCAAAAGAAAATATTTTTCCACATATATGGTACCATATACTTTAACTAAGAAAAGTGGGCTAGAGTAGGTAGTACATAAAAACAGCCTAAAGCCTAAAAAAAATATTATTGTATTGCTGTCTTTAACACAATCTACTTTTACCCTTCATCTTCATGAATCTGGCAGCAGGCCAGCTAACCTCTTACAGCTGTCAAGACTTTGTAGTGTCCCAGTTAGTGAATTGCATCTCTCCCCCTTTTTTTTTCATCGTCGTGGCAAAAACCCTAACAATGTCCTATTTTTCCAGAGGTATCATCTACAGTTTTGTCAATTATAGATTACATTTAAGTGCTGTTGTCAAATAGCACAGAAATGAATAACAAGTTAATTGCAGGAATACCATACGCAAAAGCTAAACGTTTGTTTAAAAAGGGGAGTAAACATGTCTTTTGAGACCTGATTCACTAATTAAAAAAAAAAGACCTGAATAAACAGAAGGGGCAAATCTTTATTAGTTATCCTGACAAGAATGAAAGTTTAGAAATACAGTGAGCAGAGACTATTTCTTCACACCACAGAGCTAATAAGAGGATCAAAATTTCATTTAATGTTGAGATTTTCATTATTGAAGTGCTAGTCTTTTTAATAAAAGCAAACTCTTCAGACTTTACATTCTTAGAGATGTGCAAATTGCCTGTTTAAAATAACAACCTAAAATGTGTTATTAAAGGTCTCACTTGAATCTGGTTTTTTGCCTGTTTTTATTTTTTTAAACTTTTTTGCTATTCTCCTGAAAGTTTCCTGGTATTTTCATTTCCCACAGGCTCACCTTGAATAGACTGTGGTAGAGTCTTGTGTTTTTGTGAGAGAAATATAAATAAATCTTGCTCTCATTTTCTAGCAAAAGCATTCCTTGTATCTGGTAGGAAGCTAGGACAGAAATGACAGCAAATTTTTTTTGCCTTTAATTAGATTGTTATTACAACAGTAGATAGTGTTAATAGGTGGTAGATAGTGAACACCTATTGACATGCTTTCAAATATTGGGTGTAGAAGTTTTCTGGACTCCTAAATAAGAAACATCCTCATTTTTCAGTGTTACCCACACTTTCTATGACATTGAAATAGAATATGGTGATATTGATACGAATATGAGGAACTCCCTCGCAAATATTAACCTTTAAATCAGAATTCAGACAAGTGTAACAAAATCACTAATATTATTAGCATAAGAAATAGTCAACATTATGGAATTTGACACTTGGGGCAGACTCAATTTAATACCATAATCTTTAATTCAAATTACTTTCACTAATTTTTTCTGAACACTGTTTTGATTAAAAATATACTAGATTTGCATGGAAAATAATTAAATTGTATTAAGTTGTTTTTAAATTAATTTGTTTTTAAATTAATTTGTTTTTAAATTAAATTGCTTTTAATGCTTCTGTAGTTCAAACTGAAACACAAATAACTATGAGAAGTGGGAAAAGGGATCCATAATATTTTAAAAATTGAAGGATGGAAAATGGGATGGATGCCAGGTTACGCCCATCTTAGTACACCAAATGTCCTTTAGACTTTCTGCATTGTGGCTATGCATGGCTACTAGAAATTATAGAAACATTAAAACATTGCACACTTGCAAGATTTCTGGTGGTGTAGCCCAAAGGGCTTAGCCGTAATGGCTGCAGCAAAACCATCTTTTCTCATGACATTCCACCTATTTAAAAGATTGTTCCTACTACCATTTTCCCACATTTTTCTATCTTTTTCTACCTTTCCTTTAGTTTACTTAAGACTAAGACTATTAGGATCTAGAAAGTGTGCTTCTCATTTAAATTGTACATCATACTTCTCTCTCTGCTAAAGAGGCCTTTTCTACTGCAATGTTTCAACTATACGTATTTTTCTTCCCTACTCCTCCAAATGTGTAGGGGCCTTCACATGACTCTCACAGCTGTACAGTCCACAGCTGTTAATTTTCACATATTTAGTATGTTAAAATTTACCACAACCTTTGCGCATTCTCCAAGATTCTCAAGACTCTTCCAATATTTCTTCTACATCTCATTTATCTGCAACGTGTTACTTCAATGATTTTCAGTTAAAAAACACCAGTGAATGAAACTAGAGAAGCACTTCTAGTGTTTGAACTCTTTGAAAAATGCCATATGTTGAAGGGAGAAAAGTCAAGGATTTAACTTTCTTACTGACTTTTTTTTCAAACTGGGCTTTTCTTAAGTACTTACATCATCATGGCAACTGATATTATCAACCTACTGAAAAATATATTCGAAAAATTTTTTCACATTTATAAAAAAAATTGAGTCAATTTATCAATTTATATTTCAAATATTTATAGATATATAAATGAAAATATTATCTTACCCTTAGATAACAGATGGAACTTGTCATAATCCTCATATAACATGATTTATTGCACCAGTAAATAATCATACTAAGCCACTGAGAAATCCTTTAATTTTTAGATGGGTGAATTTTTGTTTTCTATCGTACAGACATTTAACAATGAGTATAGTTTTCTAATGAATTGTCCTTAATAAAATAGGTGTTTCTAAAACGTATTTTCTAAACAAAAAATCCATAGGAATTTTTATTTTCTCCTTTTTCAGTAGGTGATAGAATTTTTTTTTTTTTTGCTTTATTTCATAATTTAGAAACAAGAAATTCTGTTACGTATCTATGTAACCATATAAAGAAGGAAAAAGTAAATTTTACCAGGGCCATGTCTGGAAAATTGTTCATTTTCTCCTTAGTATATGAGTTACTACACATGACTGCCACAATCTGAATATGGCTATACAGGTTTGCTAAATGAGACAAGCCACATTAGTAAAGTATGTGGTAGGCACCACCAAATACCACAACCTGATAAGATAAACCAATATCACAAAAAGTCTGACACTTACTTTAGAGTAGCTACTCAATAAGTCTTTCTATTGTTGCACCATTTGCCATTAATATCTTCATCCTTTCTGGTCATGCAGTTAAGGTTTCCTTTTCAAACAAGGTGAAAGAAAACCATATTTAGTTCCTCCATATCCCTATGTACCTGGCTCATATAAATTAATATTGTGCATCGATATTAAGTCTAGAACTCAAAATTATGGTTCTTCCCATTATAAACTGTCCTTTCTTCATATTTGTGGTTCTTGCAAGTTCTCCTTCTTTCACATCCTTTGTGATACTGACTATACAATACCTCTTTGTGGACCCAGGATGAAATTTTGAATTATGACAAGCTTTCTCTGGGTTTTGAAAATTTTACATTTTATTCAAGGAAATGACTTCTTAGGAAAAGTCACTTAACAGTTCAGATGGACAAACAATGGTCACCATTTAGAGTATATGCAATGTCTAAATTTATTTTGAAAATATCTTGTCACATGACGATCTTATAGCTAATAAAATGAATTACAACTTGCTGAAAGCTAAAGGGAAAGGACATAAATTGACACCACAAATTATCAGATCTCTGCTTATTTCTTTGTGATTACCAGACCATATATAGTTTCCACATTAGGATGTTAAGCTAATTTCAGATATGTTGGACTATCATGGCAATATTTAAACACCTTAAGACGTCAGAAGTGAAAGTCATGAAAGTAGCAATAAGACAGGTAAAAGGCAATGGAAGCTAAAATGTAGCTGAGAGAGGTTGATGATTACCCACTTCAATTTTCTGATGTCAGGGCCACCACCTTAGGGACATTTATTATTGCCAACAAAGTTAACATGAAAGTCAGTAAATTATTTTGTGTTTGACAAAATAAGTGTTTAAAGAGAGTTGGAAATCTAACTGATAAATGGTGGAATTTCTTTTTATTTGTATCTAAGTGTGACAAAAAATTAAAACAAGAAACTGGAGTAAATGATTTCATAGTAATTTTTGTAGCAATTGTAATTACCTAACTAAAGAAAGAAAATCAAAAAGTGACTTAGGGAAGAATAATCCTTAGTCTGTCATCAGCAGCAATCAGCATTTACTACGGACTCATAACCTGTCTTCCTTTCCCCTCATCCAACACCTACTTCAGCAATTAATAATTTTCACAGCTTCTTTCACATTCAGACAGCTTGTTTTATTCAGTGTCTCAGAAGTAAGATCTTACATTGTATCCATCTGTTTTTCTCACTTGTATTCTCAATAATATTGAGGATAAGAGACCAGCAATGTCCTCCTTTTCAACTCTGGTAACCATCCTGGTGATCTCTTACTTGTCAGATATACATACTTCATGCAAATTCTCATTCACCCTGTTCAGCTGTATACTGAAACATTGATGATGAAGTTTGTGTGAATAATTAATCTCCTAGAATGTACTGATTTCTTTGCAGCTCTGAATATTGAGATTTTTTTTTTAAGTTTCATGTCTTGGTTAAATGAGTGTAAGATTTCTGAAGAATGGTAAAATTATGTCACACTACCTTGACCATCTGTTAAACAATAAATAAAAATAGATTCTTCTGTTTGAAATTGGCAATTTTTTCCAATGTACTAACATTTATTTTCCACAATGTCAAGCTGAATCATTGTAATAAAATGGATATTATAGAATAGTGTAGTGGGTTAAATCTGGATGAATGCCAGACACCCACCAAAGTCACTCTGTCACTCCAGAAATGAACAGGGGAGAGAAAAAATTACAAAGGGTTCATGAGTTGAGATAAAGACTGGGAAAGATCACTCATCAGATACCAACACATACAAAACAGACTGAGGTTAAGGAAATCAACTGAACTTATTACCAACAAAATCAGAGCAGAATAACGAGAAGTAAAATAAAATCTTAAAAATACCTTTTGCCCATCCCTCTCTCCTTCTGAGGCTCTATCTTCTCCTCCCACAGTGGTGCAGGGAGACAGATAATGGGGTTTATGGTCAGTTTATCACGCATTATTCCTGCCTCTGCTCAGGAAGAAAAATCCTTCCCCTGCTCCAGCATGGGGTACCTCCCACAGAAGACAGCGCTCCATTAATTTCTCCAGTCTGAATCCACCCCAAGGACTCCATCAATTTCTCCTCAGTGAATCCATCCCAAGGGAGACAGCCCTCTACAAACCTGCTCCAACATGGGTCACTTTTTTTTCCACAGGATCTAGTCCTTCAGGCACAGCCTGCTCCAAAGTGGATCTCCCACAGGGTCACAAGTTCTGACAACAAATCTGCTCCAGTGTAGCTCCTCTCTCCATGGATCTGCAGGTGCCTGCCAGTAGCCTCTTCAAGCTCAGCTTTCCCAGAGGTTCATAGACTCTTTCAGGCATCCTCCTCCAGCATGCACGTGTTCTCCATAGGCTTCAGGAGCATCTCTGCATCTGTGTGGCTCTCCATGTGCTGCAGGGTCATAGCTGCCTCACCATGAGCTGTAGAGGAATCTCAGCTCCAGCATCCTGGAGCACACTCCTTCACCATGACCTTGGTGTCTGCAGAGTTGTTCCTCTCACATGTTCTCACTCCCCTCTTCTCTGGCCACAATTACACCTGCACAATAACTTTTTTGCCTTTTTACCTGTGTTATCATGGAGACCTAGCTATCTAGGTCTGCTTGAACTGCAATAATTACGTTGAGACTATCTCTGATTGGCTTGGCCTTGGCTGGCAGCATGTCCATCTTGGAGCCAGCTGCCAGGGGCTCTGACAGACGTGGAGAAAGCCTCTGGCAGCTTCTCACAAAAGCCACCCCTGTATCTGCCCCACTACCAAAACTTGGCCATGGAAATCCAAAGAAAAAAGACAAAGAGGACATTGTAGAAGTTCAACTTAGGACTGATTCCTAATGCTAAAAGTTATTAAAATTTTTAAAAATAACTACATATAAAGAATGAAAATTTGATCTTTTAACAGGAACTCAAAATAATCATTAATAGCAAGTAGTATTATAGGTAGTATTATTTAGGTAGTACCTAAAATGTATATTTCAGCAGTTAAATTACAAAAACATAGACTTAAGTTTATTTTTACACCTGGTGTCCTGGGTTGAATTCACTCATTTCTAATGAAAAGAGACAGGATGGGAACTGAGTATGAAAATTGTGTGCTAATTATTGGAAAG
This sequence comes from Phylloscopus collybita, assembly GCA_027886175.1. NCBI lineage: Eukaryota > Metazoa > Chordata > Aves > Passeriformes > Phylloscopidae > Phylloscopus > Phylloscopus collybita. The sequence continues at coordinate 40,250,079 of JAJNNQ010000006.1, read as the reverse complement.
AATTGGTAATATAAGATACATTAGAAAAGAAGGAAAATAAGACAAATAAGGAAGAAATATAATGATGCTATGACAAAATGGCAAAACAAAGCGGGAACTGAAAAGGTTGACATTTGCAGAAATAAAATTATGTAGGATGTGGTTTCATTATCTAACTTTTTTCTCAGTTGACAAAAAGCCCTGTCAGATCAGAAGACCTGCTACAGAAATAAATAAGCCTCAGGGTATGATAGAGAATCAAAATCAAGATGAACAAGAGATGAAATATTGTAGGTATTTGTCCACAATTATGATGAAGTAGTATCTGCTGTGTCTTCCAGATTTGTCTCTAACAACAGTTCTATTTCCACATTATGCACCCAGCTTTTGCCCCAGGCGTAAAATATTTTCTTGTTGGCACTTATTTGTTGAATTTACCTATCTTGACATGTATGATGTTTTCAGATTCTCTGAAACCAAATTCTATTTTACTAATAGTTTGAATGCTGCCATGTGCATAGAATAATGCCATGTGCATTGTTAATTTTCTCCAGATATGTCAATTTAACAGTGAATCATTGTGAGCCAATAAGAATATTCAATTATTATTACAGATATTATGATGACAATACAACTCTTCTTCAATGTTTAAGGTTTTTTTCCCTAAAATCAGTAATAGTTCAGTTGTATTAAGGCAGCATTAACCCAGAACTGTCACCAGAAAAATTAAAGAAAATTTTTCGAAGATAATTTCTTTCCAGCTAAATGCAGACAGGCTCACAGAATATGAGACATAAGAATGTTGTTAATTGTTATGCAATTGCCAGTGAATTGAAGACTGTTACCTCTCTACTGCGCTGTAGAACACAATGGTCCCTTTGGTACATGCATATTTGGAAGGGAAGAAAAACATCTGTTAAATATTGCTGATGGTGTGGTTTAAATATATTTATAATGCAAGGGCTTATACACTTATATTTGTACTTATATCTCTTCCTTCAAATGAAAGAGATAGGCTTCTATGACCTAGGAAACAGGAGAAAGGCAAAGAACAGGACATATCATAATCCCAGTTTCTGTTAAATCAGTCTTCCTGGCTACTAAAGGCTCAAGAGAAATACTGCTCAAACTACAATAATTACATTGTTATGCATGCAATTTTTTCATTAACTTCATATTTTTAACAGTCTGAGATGACTAAAAATTGTCCATGTCAATAGCATAAAAATATAACCTCCAAATTTGATGCAATACAGGTATTTTGAAAGATATAGATAATTTTCCAATGTGGACTGACATCAAGGAAATCCAGATGACTTGGATTGAATCAAGGTTATCTACCTTATCAAATTATTTATAAAGGCAAACTGCAGAAGAAAAATATATTTCTTTGGTATAATACAGCTAGCAACATATTTTCAAGGACATTAAGTTATCAGAGGGATTTTCTTTAGCATGTATACCAGTGAAACATCTATTTCACATTTCTGTGAAAATTTTTACTTGTGTTTGTTACTTAATTATCTAGACCTTTATCTACACCAAATGATTTCCATTTCTAGTCTTTCAAATCCTGAAGATGAAAATAAGATGGAAAAGGATCATATTTAAGGAGAAAGTAGACTGACATTTCTTCTGGGTCAACAACTATCACAGAATCACAGAATCACCAGGTTGGAAAAGACCTTCAAGATCATCAAGTCCAACCCATGCCCTAACACCTCAACTAGACCATGGCACCAAGAGCCACATCCAGTCTTTTTTTTTAACACATCCAGGGATGGTGACTCCACCAGGCAGACAATTTCAGTACTTCATCATTTTTTCCATAAAAACTTTTCCTAAATTATATATACCTTTCAGGCAGAAAAGAAGGAATTTCAGTTGCTGCTAGATGCATGAAGTACTTTTTTTGAACTTACAAATAGTTATTTTTTTGGTATTTTTGTTCTTGGAGAGCAGAGAGGAGTTAGTGCTGGTCAAAAAAGAAGGTGAGCTTATGCACATTTTTTATGTGTGGAGAGTCCACAACAGATACATAAAGTCTGTTAGGTCCTGCAAAAAAACAGAAACAAGTGTTTTTCTTCTGTGTTTCAAATCTCATTTGTTTACATATAAAAAGATTTACATTTCTAATCACTCATTTTATGTTTGCAATATTTTGTTCCGTTATAAAAAACAGAATACAAATCAACACTAGAAATAGAATGGAAATAGTCTGAATGGAAACATGCTGAAGATTTATGAAGTGAAACAGAAACCAAATGTTCTCTGATCTAAATCTTAATCACAGCTATTTTGTAAATATTAAAGTCATAGTTAGCAAAATGCACAATGTAAAAGCCTGGAAATAATCAATCTAAACACAATTGCTAAGTCTCAGAACTATTAACCAAAAAAAACTTTGCACCCTTTATATGTAGTCATACATGATGGTACAACTACAAAAACGTGTTACTTTTGAACACTTAGTGTATAAAAATATTCTGATTGCCTCAGTTCAAATTCTGAAAAAAAAAAAAATGAAAATTGGTTCTGACTAGAGTGCACAGTCTTGAACTTAAAATTTAAGCATCACATTTTATAGGGACTGGATTTCATGATATCTCTTCCTTTATAATAATGCTGCTGTCAGACAGTTTTCTTATTTTTCTTTTTGATAGACATTTATTTCAACATGATAGAGGTTTTAACTTCAATTTTAAATCCTACAATAAATGTGAATAGATATGGGTTTTATTGTTTCTAAATCTGTTAAATTTCTGACAGGCTGGATTTAGAAGTTTTCTGTGTATTAAATGAATAAACTTTTCTTAGTTATTGACTCACTAATTTGCTGAACTTCAGACCTTATTTGAAATATATTTCTGCACTGTTGTAAATAATTTTCCATTTATCCAAGTACATTGAAAATTCCTACTGAAAAATTATTTTAAACACCTGTGAACAAAAAAAGAACACCATAATTCAGTAAGTAAAATTGTAAAAGCCTTATCTAGGTTAGTTTCTCTACTAAATCCCTGGGTAATCAATAGTAGAAATTGATGATGATTATTTTAATTTATTCTGAAATCCAAGTTTCCCAGTGCTTTGAAATAAATTAGCAGAAATACTTCATAGGCTACACTGCTCAAAACCAGCCAATAGGTTTAACCCTCCTCTCCAAGCAAACTGTTTTTAACATAAAAGTGAATTGAACTAAGTGTTTAAAATTACATCTCTCAAAGATATTGAATCAGTTTAAAAATAAAGATTTCATTTATTACAGCTATCTTCCTGCTTCTGGCCTGTAGAACAAGGTAATGCTTTCATGTTCCAGTTCACTAAACTCTGCAGTATTCTGAATGGCAGCAGACCCCCTAGGGTTCCTGAGACAATCATATCCTAAGGATCTTTTAGGAATGGACATCATAACGATTCCATATCATGGAATGGCATCCAAGAAACAGCTGTTTGTTTTTTACAGATTTCAGCAGTATCTTAATAGATGAGCAAGAATTTTCAGCTCTTTCCTCTGATTTTCTCTCTTCTACTTCTTGAAGGGAAGCCAAATTGCTGCATTGACCTTCTCCAAGGACCATCATTCAAAGCCAAAGAAATACTTGGCATACAGGTTGCCACTTGAATGTAAATTCATGTGTTAGCTGAAACTTGCAAATGTACTGGTCTAAAACCCAGAAGATTTGTTTCCCAGTATATTTTTTCTCAGTGTTAATTTTGAAATTGATACAACAACTCTTGGTTTACTTAAATTTAATAAATATTCATGATAACATATTTACAGGGTATCAATTGGTACAAATTAGTAATGAATTATAATAATTAAATCTAGAAATCAAATGTCCTGTCTCCTCTCTTCATGTTTCTATAATAAGGAAAGCATTTGACCCCAAGGTCTAAGTATCACATGTTTATGCCCCTTAATGGCTTAATATAAAAATGAAACATGTTATCTTGCCTAAGCTGAAGGATTTAAATCCACAGCGGTGTAAGAGAATGAACTAACAAAGTCTTGCTTACGTCCTGGAATTTTTTTCTGTTGAAATATTTCCACTACATGCAAAGTGTAAGACTCTTAATAGAACAAGGTACAAGTCTCTCAAAGCTAAAGAAACTCCAGCCTCTAGTGCTTGAGGGAAATAGGCCATCATTATTATAACAATCACTGAAGTTATATTAATCTCCATTGAATTCATAACAAATGAATAAAAGTTAGCTATTAATACAAATCAAAAAAAAAATCTAGAAAATGTATTACACAAACTGTTTTTTTGAGGTATCTACCTGCAGCTTGAGTATACATCATATAAAACCTACAAAAATATCTTACTTCTTCAAAGCAATTCCCCATAAATGTAAAAAATTACATATTCCATTATAGCAATAATCAATAATGACAAGAGAATAGTGTATTATTTTTTCATATTTTCATTTCTTGCTGTAAACCATGAGAATAATTTATTGTGAAACAATCAATACCAAAGTGTCATCTAATACATGATCATAAAAAATATTATTTTCTTTGCTTTCTTCTCTCCACAATATTCTAAGATATTCAGTGAGGCTGAAAATTTCCTTTTTTGTTGCCAGATAACGAAAATACCTTTTCCTTTCCTTTTAAAAATTATTTTACAATGATAGTTAATAATGTATATTCTACATACAGGTGTTTGTCACATATACTCTTCTACATTAATTTAGTGCAAATCATTAAGCCTGGTCTCCATCTTACACCAAATATTCAGGTACAGAACAAAAAAAAATTCCATAAATGACTTTTCTTAATGCACAAGCTGATTTCCCACTTCTGATAAAGAAATGTGAGGCTGTATAACTTAAGGCTTTAATGAAAATACATAAACAACCAAACAACCAAACTATGAATATGCTTATCTTCCTAAGAAACGCTCAGACAAATATTTTTCAGGACAATTAAGACATTCACATGGTTGAAACTAATATTCAAGAAATAATGGAAAGTGTTGAAGGGTCTGATGTTTATTTGTGCCTGGTGTAACTTACAAACTTCAGTTTAGACTGTTTCCCCATTATCTTTAGCCTCTTGACTAATAAATTCCTGACTAATTCCTGGCTAATACTTGCCAAAAGGCACAGAGGTCTGTAAATGGAGAGCTTGTGACAATGGCTGGGCAGAATCACAGTGATTTCTTAAACCTTCAGGTAGAAATACTGGAAATAGATCAATATTTTTAAAGCAAAACCAAACAATAAGAAACCTAATGTCCTTCGGAAAGGAAAGTGCAAGGATTGTTCAGTACCTCAGAGTCAGCTTTATTAAAAAAGAAGCCAAACAGAAATTCCTTAGCTGGGAAATGTTAACTTTAATGAGGCAAAGTTCTAAAATGACAAAACAAGACCTCTTTAAGATTCTGTATAATTGATTTTTTTACTTCTCCTATTTTTTGTGCAGTTCAGATGGCTTATGAGTTTTCCTAGTTAACAAGTTTGAGGTGAGGGGGAGGGGGTTGAGAGATTTCAGAGGTTTGTGTTGGTTATTCTTAGTCATATCTTTAGCTGTAAATTTGCCAATGAAATAAGAGGAACATGATGCTCTATATCATCTTTAGTTCAAGTAAAACCAAGTTCTTCCTTTTTAGTCTCTGTGTTTATCTTATCTTGGAGTTCAAGAAATGGAATATTTCACCAAAATTTAGAGAATAATGTTTTACTTTTCCTTGGTGTATAGTTTAATTCAGTATGCTTTGGATTGGAGCTTCATGAAAAAAAATATTGTATAGTTTGTATAATTAACCATTCTATGGCTTAAGAATTACAGTATTTTAGTTGCAGAACTTTCTCCATGGTACACGTGAGCTTTAAGAACAAAAACATCCCTGACTATGGGAGTTCAAAGAGTGTACATTTTTATTAGAACAGGGTAAGCACCCTTGCAGCACTGCAAATAAAAGTGAAAGCACAGAAATCAACAGTTAAACATTGCTTTCCTTGTTTGAATATGTCCAAATATTTAACTAGAACAGACAGGTTCACCTGCCAAAATGGGCATTTCCTTTGCAATTATAGATGAAGTCCGTGACAATATGCAGAACAGCCTAAAACTTTATTTCAAAAGTTAACAGAAAAAGAGTGATGTGTTTTAGGAAGGTCAAATATATTATGTCATAAAAAAAAGAGAAAAGCTTTATCACATACCTTGTTTAGTGTACTTATCAAAAAAACCCAGTTGGGTGCATTAAGAAAAAAAAAAAAAATCTGTTTTGCCACTGTAGAGTGAAGTGGCAAATAGGTAAGATAGATGACTATCAATGACAGAGTTAGTCTTAGTGCCAAAAATTTATATCCCATGGAAATAAATGAAGAGAATTATAGATAGCTATGGCAGAATAAAATACATCAGGACTGCTGCCTACAGGTAGTCATACCACAGTCCTCCAGACTGCAGTAATGCAGATGTTGTTTTTCCCTCTATGTCCTGTAGTTTGGACTTGTGACAGGATCCTGTGACGCTCAGGGCTTTGAGGTGGATGTACTGGGGGATCTCCCCACAGGACACCAAAGGAGGTTTAAAATAAAGATAGTCAAGTTTTATTGGGATAAGAGTGAGAAAGATGACTCTATATAGAAAAGTCTCAAGGCCATTACGCCAAGAAAAGCAGAAAATAATCAGAATGAAAAATGCCCCATGCACAGCTGTGTCCTACAGGGTCAATAATTTCTCCCAGCTCAATGACCCCTTGCCTCCACTGCCAGCCCTACCTGCACCAACATGTCTCAACCTCTGTGACAACTCCTTCAGGGAAGGGGCAGTCTCCCTTTTCATTCACCAAGTCCATTTCAGCTTCCTGGTCCTTTAAATGAACAAAGAAATATAGGGAACTGCGGGAGAATGGATTGTAAGAGAACAGAGATGGTGCTGCAAGCAACCTCACACCTGATGAATTGCAGCTGCACTAATTACCAAAGAATGGAAGCAGCCCTGCCCTTAAGAGGTCGCAGCTATGTCCATGTGTGTTATAAAAGAGTGAGTTGGCTGGTGGAAGAAGAAAGAAGAGAGCAGGGAAGGAGTCAGTGTTGTGCTGCTCTCTCTAGGTATTTACAGAGAAATAAAGTGTCAGTTTACTGTACAGGATAAAAAAGGGCTGACGCTTGCCATCATTTTCAGCATCAATCATTTGAGGCCACCATCAATGGGGAAATGCTATGAAGGTTTCACTGTAGGATAGAAAAGGGCTGATGCTTTGGTGTCAGTCGTGAGTCCACCGTCAATGGGGAAAGTCATTTGACTCCATTGCTAATTGGTGCCCTGTGTGAGGAGTGAACACTGACAAGCACCAACAGGGAACAAGGAAGTGGATAGCAAAATATGGACCATTACCACAGGAAATTACTAATGCAGAACTAAAAGATAGCAACTAGTATCAACTTCTACATAAGTCATGAATATTAAGTAATTTAATATCATCTGTCACCCTTTATATATACAAAAGAAACCGTTTACTGCTTTTAGAGTTAACACCTGTAGACAGTCAATTTGGCTGCATCTATTTCAAGCTATATAATTCTTATAAAATATTTTTCTATGAAGGGTTTGTTTGGAGTGTTTTTGCTTTCTTGTGTGTATAAAATTCATATTAGGAAAAGAAATTTCATTATGCATATGAGCAAGTTTACTTACAGAAAAAATATTCCTGATCCTCTAGGTTGGTATTGATTTGAACTTGCTGCTTGTATAATGCATTAAATGTAAGCAAAGTAAGCAAATTTTGTTCCATAAATAACTTGTCATATAATATTCTATATTACCAAGTATTTCCAAGCGATCTAGATACAAACTGATAAGTCAACAAAAATTTTTAGAAGGAAAACTAGGTTCTATTTACTTATGGTAAAAAAAATTACTGGATAAAAGATAAACGGCCAAGTGAATATTTTTCCCAGCACAAAATAGAGATTTGATTAGCTCTAACTTTCAGAGATGCAAAAACCTCAAAGCTTGGGTGGTTTTTTATAATTAAAAAATATCTTTACAATCTGCCACTTTTTATAGTAAATTATAGAAAACATCAAATATATACAAAATATTAACCCCCCTGAATATATTTTATTTACTATTCCTCTTTTTCTGCCAGAACTGAATGTGTTAGATGCAGTTTTGTGATACAAGATAACTTATAAATGAATACATTATTGAAAAAAGGAGAAAATTATAAATTTCTTGGCTGTATTCCACCTAAAACCTGTAATCTGGGAACAGGCTAAGATCTTTAGGACTGATTTTTCTGTACCATATAACTTTGGTTTATAATAAAAATGATTCTGCTATGACCTGAAACTGTGTGAAGTTAACTTGCCTCCATATATATTTATTATGTATTAGATTGCACCTTTTAAGATAGATTTGAAAACAAATACAAATAAGCTTCATCATAGTATTTCATATTCCAGCAGAATAGCAATAGTTACTCATAGCTGAAGGAAAGCCAAATGGAAGTAATAAAGTAAGATAATTCAGAATTATTGTCCATGTTTTCTATATGTTTTGGGCAAAGTTTTGTTAATGCAAAATCTCTCTATATAAGATTGTTGTTTGGCCTTTCAACGTGAAGCAGGAGGTCACCTACCAGAGGTTATTTCTATTAATCAAAACAGAAAGTCATAGCTGGAGATACCATGTGGTCTGGAGCAAATTTTTAAGACATTTCTTTTTAACTGACTTTCAGGCTTGAAATTTTTTTCTGGGCAACTGTGCCAGCATGGCAGATATCTTAGGGCTGTCGGGATTCAGGCACGCTCCCTGATATCCAGTACACACCAAAACATACCTGTGGATGTACACCATCAGAAGGCCATAGACATGCTATGCCACCACTGCCCAGCCACTTGTGGGAGCTTTCTTATTGACTCATGTAGGTAAAATGAGCCTGCTGTGTTTATCTTTGTGAGACCAAGAAAGGTGTGATGGGACTAACACAGACTGTAAGGTATCCTCTACTCACGGATTTACCACCCTGTTTGGTATCATCCATCTGTCACTTAGTTGCATAAAAAACTACACTTAATTCATAATTAGTCTTTTCACCTTTCTTTTTCTTTGATTTGGGTGTGTTCTTTGAATGCTCATTAGAAACTTCTCTGACAGCCCAGGTACTGTGGGATGCATATGTCTGCATACCTAATATCTCCTGGTAACAAAATGACTCCCAATTGATTTGACTAGACTGGGATTAAGACTTTTTTTCTTTTTGGTGGTTTTTTTTGTGGCTTTTCTCCTTTTCTTTCTTTTTTCTTTTCTTTTCTTTTCTTTTCTTTTCTTTTCTTTTCTTTTCTTTTCTTTTCTTTTCTTTTCTTTTCTTTTCTTTTCTTTTCTTTTCTTTTCTTTTCTTTTCTTTTCTTTTTGTTTATCTCTGTTTTGCGCTAGAAGTGCAATATAGGTGAGGAACACCTAATGAACCTGCTATAGATTCCATGATATATCATCCAGCCACACTCATCAAAAACATGCTGATTTATCAACAGAAATTTCCTTTAGCTGTCACGAAGAAATACGGTGTAACCAATCACCAACATCCTATAATGAAAGAATGATCAGAGACGGTGATTGCAGAGAATGTGTTTGTGATACTCAGGGGAAAGTATAAGGAGTGACAAGAGCTGTTTTAAGGAAAGCTGAACCTAAAAAAAAACCAAAAAAAACCCCCAAAAAACCCCCAAAAACACAAAAAAACCCCACAAACAAAAACAAACAAACAAAACAAAAACAAACAAAAACCAAACCAAAACAAAAAAAAAAAAACACAACCAAAAAAACCCCAAACCAACAGATGGTGACTTTTGTTTTAGTCAAGTGTTTGAGATGGTCAACTCACTGTGTAAATGACCATAACAGTTTTTATGTCTTTCTGAGCCAGCCAGGCCAGCATGGGGGAAGCGTATTTGTGGCTCAGCACAACACAGATTATAAAAGCTGAGCAACCAACAGGATAAACTTTGAACAAAGCAACAGACTTGAGCTCCCACATACTTTTTCCAGTGACTGGGGGTGCTCAGCATTGTCACAGCACATGTATAGGGGTTGATGATGGGAGTTATGTTTGCAATGTGATCCAGGTGAATATTGCAATTGTTATATTGTGCCTGTGTTAGAACCTTGGTGTGCTGCTGCATACCCTGCTAAATCAAATCCCACGTAACATCTAATATCTTCAAACAAGTAAATTTGATATTAAAACTTTAAATCTTCCTTGTGCAGAGTATCTGAAAGAGCCTGGTCAGAGAGTATTGGACCTGACACAAGAGTAAAACTGTTGCCATATTTGTCAACTGTAGTGTAGGAGGTCTGCTTACAGGAATGGTCCTCTCATAAGGTTGCTGAGAATTATTCTGCTTTGAAAAGATCAGATGTATTTGGTTGCGATAGATATTTTAATATGATATTTTCAACGTTTGTCTCATGAAACTCCTATGAATTTATTAAAGCTCTGGATTTTGCTATGCCCCAGCAGATTGGATTAAACCATATCCATATATCCATTTCTCATTTTCAGTTTCTTAAAAGCTATTGGCCTGATCTTGCTCATCTTCTTTTTGACAGCATTCACATGTACACACTTGTATTTATTTCTGATGTTTAGAATGGGGGGCGGGGGGGAGAGGGGGGACAGTATCCTCTTTGGATAAAAGTTTTGTTTTTAAAAAATATTGCATATATGATTTTTTTGTTTTACATTTTCAGAATAGCAGTTCTCCTACCTGAGACTCACTTTCTGAATGGACAGAAGCAATAATGATTTCCTTGGCTTTGTTGGTGCAGAATACAGCCTAATTTCCTGTTCACAAGGAGTATTAATGTCTTGGCACCAATGACTTGGCCGGCTCTTCAACTCAGAGCCAATACATTAATACAGTGATGCTGTGCCAGTTAGAAAATGCAGTAGAGAATCTGAGCCCAGGTGGACAATGACCAAAAATGCCACCTGTTGGTGTCTCTAATTCTTGGCTATTCACAAACTGGAACACAATGCTGGTCCCTTCATTGCCAGTGTTCTACCTCAACATATTCCCACTACTGAGAATAGGACAGGAGTTTAGGTTGTCTACATCAGCTTAGTTCTGTTTTTCAGTGAGGAAAATTCTGTGGAAAGTTGCCCTGCAGAAAAAGGAATAGAGCAGACTATGCGCATTTCAAAATTGATTTATATGATACAAAAATTTTAGTTTTGTTAAGATTTGATTTGATCTGATTTTTTTTTTGTTACCACCCATTCCCAACTCTGAAAACCTCCAAATAGTAGAAACCTGTTCTTTGTAGTGTAAAGGTTATTTATGTTATAATATCCTGATGACTTAATTTTGACTAAAAGTTTGACTTTTTCATAAGAATATTCTTCCTTATTTGTTTTCATCCCATGTGGTGTGTAGTAAACAGAGATGTTACTAATATGACCTAGTTCCATACTTTTAAATTTGTTGATGTCCATTGATTTTTGGGGGGATTTTTTGGAGGTAGGAATATTCATAACTTGGCAAAAAAAAAAAAATTAAAATATACATGAGTGATTAAAACAAACTCACTTCAATTAATCCCAGTATAGCTAACCATTCTATCAGAGCAAACTAATTTTACAAGAAAATTCCTCTAACCTTATTATATGATTTAATCTGAAATATGTAGGAAGCAAAAAACATACAATTCACAGTAATGATTAGTTGTCCTTCCAAATCTGAAACAAAACTGAACCACAGTAGGTTTAAAGGAATCAAGGTACATGGAAAATTTTGTTAATGATAGAATTCAGGAATCATTTTAAGTCTCTTCTAAAAGAACTCATTTTCTTTTATAGACACTTCTGTGAAGAAAGTAACCTGCATAAATTAGCTCTTCATGCAGATATAGGTTTGCAGGCATCAGAATGTATGTAAATGCATAAATTATAGACTGACAGATATTCTGTCAGATGCATGTGCATAACAAGATACTCACACGAATTTAATTGCCCAGAAACAACTGAAAGTGTGGTTTTCAAAGTAGGAGAAAGCAGATGAAACTGGAGCTGTATTACAGGAAGTGGAGTCATAAGTTACCAGAAAAAATCCTCCACCACCATTTGGGAACTACTGCTAATCCAGACATAATGTTGGACAGCAGTACCTTACATACTCTAATGTCTCTCTGGGAAAACAGGCAGTTGCCACACATCTGCAGTTTGAATACTAAACTAGTTTGGACAGGGCTAAACCATAATTATACACACAGAGAAACATGAACTTTTGAAGTCTCCTTCCCTATCCAGCACTAGATTTTTAACATGTACCATGAGGTCCATGCCCTTCATTCTGCCAATTTTGATCAGATTTCCTATTACCAGGAAGCTGAAGAGGTGATTACTTGGTCCTGGCTCTAGAGCATTGATGATAACTGGTGTTTTCAGCATCCATTCTTTTCTCAGTCTATGTAGCATATATGATGCACATGCAGTCCCAATGTGACTTTTCAGAACCCCATAGCTTATTGTAAAATTGTAATGCATTCACACACTTATGAATTTCTCATAAAGGAGCAATTTTTTGAAGTAAGAGACTGCTAAAATAGTCATGTAATAAATAATTTAAGATCCATCTTGATATTCTACTAAATCTTGTTTATATACATACTCAAGGAAATAAAAAATATATGACATTGTCTCACAGCAGTTTGCAGAAAGAGATAACATCTTGTCTGTGCTTCACAGAAAAGAAGTAGTTCAAAAGGACGTGAAGTGTGTTACGTGCATGTAAAACACACATAAAATATGAAAACTAAGCCCTTTGAATAAAGGTCTTTGAAGCCAGCTTTTTGTGAAGCTAAGGAGTAAAAACAAGTAATTGGTTGCAACTGAGGGGATAGGAGGCACGAAGTCCTTTCTTGAACACATTCACAGATGACCAGCATAACTCCTGATTCCAAAGTAATAGGGGTCAGAGAGAAGAACTCATTATGAAATAAGAGTGGAGGAAGGCAGACTTAGTTCTGTATTTTGCAGACTAAAGTAAATTAAATACATTGAATAAATAAGAAGTAAACAATGACAGTAAGGTTACAGAAGTTTTCTTTCTAACAATGAGCTAAGGATGAAACAGAAATCATTAAGTCATGAAGAAAAGGATATCAAATTCCTTTCCATCAGTGTTTTTAAAGCAAACAAAGAATCCTGAGAGCTACATCTAGTGAGCATCTAAAGTCTGCAGACACTAAACTCATGGGAAAAGCAAAAATAAAAATGTACTAGCTGTGCTTTGCTCATTGCTTGAGGGAATCTGGTCAATGAAAGAATGTTGCTAAAATGCTATGTAGAAATCTGCACTTCTTCAAGTGGAAATGACCTTTAACATACATTTTTGTCTCTAGGAGAAATGCCTCATTTAATAGAAGAACATTTTAGTAACAAGAAAAGCTATCACTAGAAATAGATGTGTGTGTGTTCTATTTGGTATAATTACTGTGATATGCTTGCAAAGCAAATTTGAGAACAAAGCATGCACTCAGGCATTCTAATGAGGACAGTTGTCTTGTGGTTTAGGTACTGTAAAAACATATACTGAGTCATCTAACCAGAGAACAGAATCTATATCAAGTAAATCTGATTTTTCCCCTTCTGTTCTAGGCTGAAGATTATCTTTCCCATTTAGATTTTGTTTCAGTTTCAAAGTTATTATTCCATAACAAGACAAAATCAGAGCAAGAATGGCAACAGGTAAACTTGGTATAGTGTTACATCTTGTGATAAGCAGCTTTGGTCAACAAAGCTACAAAAAGAATTGTATTTTATCTAAGATTATTTAATTGCCTGGTTTTTTGCTCAGTATTAGAAATTATGCTTGTCTTTCTGTATAAAAGAAATTGTAGTGATTTTGTGCCCTACATGCCTAGGTGCTTCATCTCAGTTAATAGTTTCTATATCCCCTCTCATTCAATTTTTGATGCATAGCAAGGGGGGTAATAGTCAAGAAACTCAAATCTCATAGTTTTGTATTCAAAATATTGTTATAAAAAAAAAAAAAAAAAAAAAAAAAAAAAAAAAAAAAAAGCAAAATATGTATTGTTAATTCTCAGGATTTTTATTTCCTGAGATTCGGGTGGTTGAGAGTCTTTTGCCCTCTGAAAGGCCCTGAGCCAGACTGAAGAACAAAGTGGAGTCTTCAGGTTCTTGTTTCTCAAGGTTTCTTGCTCTGTTTATTATTTCTTATCTTTCAATTTGCTCTGTTCCTGGCCAAGGTGTTCACAGCAGCTCAGGTGACAAGCGATTCCCCCTCCGATGGAGTCTCGTCACCTCTTATACCAATTATTATGTGTCTATTATTTACAGTTACAAACCAATGTCTATCATCTATACTGAACAGGTCATCTCTACTCTGACCCAATCTCCTTGAATTACTTTATACCATCGTCACAGCAGAAGATGGAGACGAAGAAGAAGAATTCAGGGCACCACCCCAAATCCTCCATCTTGTTCCCACTCACTTCCATTCTAAAAACCCAAATATACAGAATTTTCCACCCTGTGATAAACTACGCTACTGTCTTTCACATCTTTGTGACTTGCAATTCCTCTCTCAGTGTTGGAAGCCTTTCCATGGACTGAAGTCAAAGCCAGTGTCTTCCTGGGCTCTGTGCCAGGGTCTCCAACCCACCTGTTCAGATCCCAGAGCCCCCTGTACAGATCCCAAACCCCCCTGTACAGGTATTAAACTCTTTTGCTCAGGTCCCAGACATCTCTGACAAGGTCCCTGATCTTCCAGGGCGACCAAAGGGTTGCCCTGGACTCTGACAGTCATTAATAACAACAGTTAAAATCCTTATGCACGCGTTTATGTATACCCTTGCAAAGCCATGTTACATCTTAATCTGCTACGTACTTTTCATGTACATCAGAAATTTGTTCTTTGCTTCTTGCCCAGGTCCCAAGGCTGTGTTTCTCTAACTGAGCAGTTATGAGCTATTTATAGTCCCAAGGTTGCCTGTGACAACTTGTGCCTTTGTTTGTTTTTTTTTGTTGTTTACTGTTTGTCAGTTTTCTTCTTCTTTATTCATCCCATGTTTACAGTTCTCTGCAGTATGCAGAGAAACATATCTGTCTGTATATGTAATAAAAGCTGAGATACTTTCTCTACAACCAGGTCACTTGAAGGAGCAATTAGTAAATGAAAACATTACAATATATTTTACAGTCTCTCAGGACATCAGGGAAACTTGCACTGAAGCTTAAATACTGTCACAGCAAAGCTGGTATAACCTCTAGAGTGACCTTTCTCTGTTGTTTAATAAAAAGCAACTATTACTTGATTGAAAATAACATTAGCATGCACATAATAATAAGCAGTATAATGACTCTTTAGTTGCATAGGCTACATTAATACCTTACAAGAAGATATAACTTACATTAAAATTTCACAACTGCTGCAGAAGCCAATGTCATTACCACAAAGCCAGACACAAGGAAGCACAAACATGTTGGAGTTTATGTTTTCAGTGTTGCACACTGACGTACACTGGACAGGAGTTTGTAGCAGTCTATCGGAGGGGTAGAGAAGAGTATCTAGGCAAATACTACGTATTTTCACTTGAATTTAAGGTATATGTTTTGACAAAAAAATACATTTTATCCATTGATTTACAACTTTATCTTTGAGGAATATTGAATATCTTCTCATTAAAGGGAAATAAAAAGCCTGGTTGATGTGAGTGAGCTGAGTACTTATATATTTGTCACAAGTACAAGAAAGCTTGTAACATCTCCCTTATCCATGAAGCTCAATGCATTTGAAACTAAACTAGATATTTATTAACAGAAGAGTCTACAGAGGCATCACAACTTGAGATAATATTTAGCTTTTTAAGCAGATTTACTTTCTGATTCTTTTATTTCTACTCTTCCTCACAATCTTCCCTATTCAAATTGCATGCCAACGGGAGCCAGTGGGAAGAAATCAAAATACTACACTTTCAAAATCTTCACTGACAGTAAACACTAAGTCCTGTGTCTAAGTCTTTAGAAATAAACTTTTGCAAAACTTGTGGCCTTGTAGTGGTACTCAGGTGTCAAATATCTAGTAACATTGTGGCCAAGTAGCAAGCAACCAGACTGATTTTCTTCAAAGGTTCCATCTGCCTGCATTTGAGATTTACCCCGAAAAAAAAAAAATATTGGATGACAAAAGTGCCTATTTCACTGTTCGCAACCTTGTCTAAGAGGTAATTAGGCCTGGTTAGTCAAGGCAACATTTTATCTGTTGCAGACTGGTAAAAGATGTTACAGAAGAAAGGTCTTATAAAACATGGATTAGGCCCTGCTACTTTAGCTAACCAGCTAGCAACAGCTTGCAAGTTCCCAGTGAAAACAATCTTGGGAATGAAAGTCAGTTAATAACAAACTATTCCTGGGTGAAAAACAGACTGCACCTGTATAAACAATAAGAATTGTCCCATGAGAATCAGTAGAAAAAGTATGTAAACTAGCTAAAAATACAGAACTTTAATAAATATGCAAAATACCGTGTACCAACCAATGAACTGTGAGTGCATTGCTAATTAAGTTCAACATGGTGCCTTCTGATAATCCTATAAAATATGACTTGTACAATAAAGATTCAACTTTTCTGCATGATGAAAATGGAGTCTCAGCTGACTTATTACAAGATTTATCTTCAAGTAAAAAATTGCAACAGACTCCCAGTTGTTCTGACATTTATTTGCTAATACTTTGGACAAAAGACCATCTGTGGAAACTAACATTTGTCATCATAAGTTATAATGATACTAGTTATAGGTGTTGTAGTAAAGGAAAATATTTCTTTCCTGTTTGGTTTCTGAATGTAAGTTAGTATTCAAAAAGTCAATGCATTTCTTAAATTTCATCAGAGAAAACCTGATCCTCACACACTCATTGGGCAAACTTCCTGCTGTCCTTTTGTACCACTTACCTCTACAACCCTTCTAGGGAAAGAGACATTCCTACGAAGACATCAGTTCTTCAAGTTAAAATGATCACTGAGGAGATGGAAGTTCACTTTTTCTGACAGAGGGCAAAGGGATTGATTATTCAATATGGTGGGCTCGTCATAAATGGGACAGAAGACATGAAAAATTCCCATGGTTTAACTGATAAGGTAATGTTAGGTCACAGGTTCTACTCAATCATCTCAAAGGTCTTTAACCCAGTGTATTCTGTGATTCTGTGATTGTATAGAAATGAAAACAAAGAGGGAATCTTTCTTGAAGCCTTAAGATCAGAAGAAAGTGATGGTATTTTGGAGAAAAGTGATGACCAAAAAAAGGAGGAAGACTTCAAGGAAAAGGAATTTAGAAAGAAGACATAATCTTGTACATACATGTGAGGCAAATTTTGATGTACATAATATCATGAGAAATTTTGACAAGGCAAACGGAATCACTTCCATCAGAAGCAAACAGGTAAGGTGGCCTTTATCTGTTTCAGCTTCATAGCTCTTGTTATCTGATATAGGGACAAAATCTGCTCCTACATGTGACCTGTGATCTCAAAATGGCATAGCTGTACAATGCCCCCACATTGATATTTCTCATTGGCAATTCTTATTTAGAAAGAGTATTTACTCTACTTCTGCCTCTAGTTTGTTCCTGACTTAAGTTGCCCACTCAATTGCTTTGAATCAATCATTTGTAGATGCATTAGATTAAGAATAGAATAGAATAGAATAGAATAGAATAGAATAGAATAGAATAGAACAGAATAGAACATTTCAGTTGGAAGTGATATTATACTGATCACCTAGTCCAACTGCTTGACTAATTTGGAGCTGACCAGTTAAAGCATGTTGTTAAGGGCTTTGTTCAAACACCTCAGACAGTGATAGGTTTGAGACATTGAGTACCACTCTAGGAAGTCTATAACCAGTATCTGCCACCATCTCAGTAAATAAAGTTTCATAATGTCAACTCTGAACTTCTGAACCAAAAGTATTTTTGAGCCACTGCCATGAGTCCTTGATCTCAAATAGAAGACTTCAGCACCTCCTTCTCCAACTCCCCTTGTCAGAAATTTGTACAGAGCAATGATGTTTCTAGAAAAGCATTTCCTTATGAAATGGCTCTGCATCTGGAAACTTTCATTTTATGCCAAACACTCTACATGCAGAAGAGTGTTTCTGAGATAGTATGAGACTGATGTGTAGTCCATGAGAGATCCTGACTAGCATTTAAATGCAGTGGGAAGCAACTGGTTTGAGTGATATGGAGATGAGAGGAACTTGTTTTTACAGACAATGCCATGCTGTTATTTTTACAATTTGAGCATAATTTCATCATAGAACAAACAAAAGATTGTTGTAGAGAATCGTTACTATCCCAGCTGTGTTGCAGAACAGTATGCTATGCCAACTTTGCACTAGCTTACACAGGAATCTATCTTTTGTAATCTAAAAGTGGTCTTGTTGCCTGTCACAGATTGCATGAGCTCTCAGAAACCAATATTTATATAACCAGAGGTGGAAAATGAAATTTTCCCATAGATAATTGCAGAAGTGTTGAGGAGTTGCAACATTGTTCAAAATTTCATGTACTATCCATTGCCTTCGCAGTGCTAATATGTGGGCTAGAAACTCCTCTATAATATATCCAAGTGATTTTAGACACAATCATCTTTAATCCCTCTCTTCCCCAACACTGCAAATAAAAACCAAAAAAAACCCCAAACCCCAAAACAAAAACAAATCAACAAACAAACTAAAACCTCAGAAAATTGTGTTACTGCCAAGCCTGTAGCGTAATCTGCAGGCTCATTTACTGTAACCAATACTTTTACACTGTCTAGCGAGAAAAGTCACAGGTGCAGTGATTTAATTACTGGTCAGTCATTTTGCATTGATTCAGTCAGCAACAACATGCTCTTTCCAGGAACTATTTTGGAATGATTTTAAAGCCATTGTTCCAGCTGCCCTAGGTCAAGTGCTGAGAATCAAATTCAAAATGGCAAAGGCAGACACTCACACAGAGGAGAAAATTTGCATGAGAGAAGTTGATTAATTTATTTCTTTGGCAAAAAATTAAGTGTGGCAGGGCACAGTGGACAAAAAAAAAGAGTTAAGGATGTTGGTTATTTTAACAGAATTCTGATCAATATATTTTAAAAATATTTTTTTTCTATTAAAAGGATAATGAAAAAAACCCCATACTATGAATTGATACTTCCTCAAACCTGAAAGAAACAGGTCCGTCTCATATCCTGAAAACACCAGCCTGGTTGGCAGTAACACCTCATGGGATACTTCATCTGTAACAACCCTCTCCACAAGCACACAAAAGAGAGATTAGGCATTTTAGAGGCACAGCACCTCTTGAGGTCAGCAGGAATATAAAGCTAAGTTCTAGACAGAATTGCTAGATAGAGCTAATAATAAATTGTATCAGTTATCTGCTTCATTGTTTCAGTGTCATCCAACTATTTCTGATCAGATAATCAATCAGAAATCAGATCAGTGTCATCTGACTATTTCAGATTGATTTGGGTGTGAGGTTTTTTATTGTTGTTGGTTTTTTGGGTTTTGTTTAATTTCTTTTCGATTTAGGAACATCAGTCTATCTTGGGAGTTTATATCATTGAATTCATTGTGAAAACACAGTCATCTTCCCTCCAACTCTCTTTCATATTTCTGCATGACACCTTGAATGGGTTCTCCCCAAAGTCAGTGTTTTATCACCACTCATAGCATGCAAACTCCTTTTGAGCTAGAATGTACTTTTGTACACTTCTGTTAAATTATTGGGTTACAATGTGGAGCTCCTAAGCCTTTGAATAGACCCTGAAACAATCAATCTTAGACTGAAAATGGTCTTTAGCTTACTTCAAAATTTGCATCACTTTCTACTGTCTGTTGCTGATATATTTACATTGTGTTTAGTGGGGGTATTTAAAGACTTTCCAGGTTAAGCAAAACTTCCCAGGCTAATATCAGGCTGAAGTTTATCCAAAATTTTCCCGTCTGTATGCAAAGAATTCTTCTCCACACATATATTTTTACTTTTTTTTTTTTTTTTTTTTTTTTTTTTTTTTTCAGAAAGAGTGGAATATCTTGTAAGACACAAACTACAAAGATAAAAGTAAAACCAAGATGTCTTGTCTTTTTTTTTTGTCACCATTCAGTATAGTTTACCTTATAAACAGGATAATGCAAAAGATTCTAGCCAAGCTACCCAAAACCAGTCTGTGTGCACCAATATCCAATATCTTCTCAGATAGTCCAGCTGTTCCTCCCTTTATTGCACTCCTGAGACTTGAAATTAAAAAGTTTTACCTCCCTTATGTTAAAACCTTATTTCACATCTGCTTTTCAGCTTTATAAATAGAGCTGCATCCCATCCTGTTAGAGTATGATGAGATTATTGGGTATGAAAAATTCCTGCAAAAAGACTGCGGTGACAGCAAATAGTAATCTTTATAAATTACTAAATTCTGCCTTATGGTCATGGCAGGTGCACTTACTACATTGCTGAAGTACTCAAAGAAATAAGCTTGTTTGAGGTAAGAAATCTGCAGAGCTTCTTTTTGTAACTTCATCGTTGAAACCTGGTTTGTTCTTGAGCTAGAACCTGAAGAAGATTAACTACCATACCAGAGTAAATTTTCAAGAGATGTAGTCGTAATTGGCTTTAGAAGTTATGATGAAGACATAAATAGGCTTTTTATTACTAAAGTAAAATATGCCCTAGATGGAATTGGTGTATATATACTGCATGGGTGAATAGCATGCTTGGGGTTATTATGGAAATGCAAAAGGTGGATAAAGTGTAAGCGAATATATATTACATAATACAGGAATGTTTATATGGTACGGTGATTTTTTTTTAGACATTGGGAGTTTTAAACTTAATGACTAAATAAAAAGGCCTGTTATGACCTTGTGTAGACTTTAGAAATCATTTTGGAAAATGCTTTACATATACACATAATTAACTTAATGAATCAAATTTACTGTTCCATCTCAGAGGGACACTGAAAATTCACCTCTGAGTAAGTGAAGTGTTGTAAATGCTCTTCCATTTATAGTTTCTTTATGGATTTAAGGCAAATGAATGAGGCACCATGACACAAAATAGCCATTTGACTAACTGCCAATATTTGAAGCTGGAAATGTACAATAATTTTACTAGGAAAAAATACATTTAAAACAGAACGAGTCTTAAAGTTGATTATATTTTAAACTAGAAAATGTTGGGGGGGCTTGTTTTGTTTTAGTGTTTTTTGGTTTTGGTTTTGTTTTTTTCCAGTAATTTCATATGAGCTGATTCTTCCTACTCTTGAAAATGTAATGTTTATTTCAGCTGAGTTATATCAATGATAGGTGTTAACAATAAACTAAAAGTTGCCCTTAAAATTCAGCTTGTCTGTTGCTGAATTAACTTATGATGGTCTGGAGACAAGATGCAGCTCTGGGGATACTGCACATAAAAGTAACCTACTTTAGGGCTCTAAATGTCCTTCCACAATCTTCTATTTTTCAAATTTTGTCAGCTTGTTAGGTACAAGTCAGAAGAGGAAAAATGTGTCACTTCAATAGAAACAATTGGGTGCTTCAAATGTGTATAGTTTATACAAAAAGATTTTATTTTAAAACTTTTAGATAGAATAGATACTCTGCTTTCAGTAAATGGGAATTTTTTCTGATCTACCACAAAAGAATCTGTGTTATCTACAGATGGTTAGTTTTCATTAAAATAAAAATAGTTGGAGACAAACCTTTCTAAGAGAAAGATTGATGAGAGTGACCTTACTGCTTTTTCAAAAGCTCAAAAAGGTCAGGAATTTTAAAAATATTTTCTGTAAATATTTTAAATTTATTTACAAATATTTAAGTAATTATATCATAAAAACCTGGTTTTGTTTTGTCAAAAGTTTTTCTTTAAAATACGTTGAAAATATTACATGAAGAATAGAAGTAAATTCAGATTGCAATACGAAAAATTTTAAAAATCAGAATTTAAAATTTCTGCCCAGTCAGTTCCATTTTTAGTAACAACTTAACTAGCTATAAGATGCATATAGTAAGTAATCAGTGTCTAATAGTGGCACTGATTTTGCAATCATATGCTTAAATGAGATCCATCAAGTTTGGGTTTTATGCTTGTGGGGGTTTTTTTTGTTTTAATTTTTTTGTGTGTGTGTGTTGGGGGGGTTGTTTGTTTTTGTTTGTTTGTTTGTTTTGTTGTGTTTTTTTTTCTTTGCTTTGCTTGTGTTTTTTTTAAACAATTTTTAGGCATATATTAAGTGCATTTCAGATGTACTTCCCCCAGATTTAAACTCAGTTTTAATTTCTAGATTTTGCCTGTTGTCTGCTACATCTACTTTGAGGCAAAATTTCTGTTAAAATATGCTTTAAAATGATTTTTATTAGATAGCCTTTTCAACTATGTGCATGTACTGAATCTGAATATGCACTGCACCGTGATTCAACCGTGTGCCTCCTGTAGAATCATCCGCTCACATCTACAACCCTGAGCTCACTTTTTGTATAATGTAAAAGTAGTTTATAGTCAAAACACCTTCCCCAAAGCCATTCATTCAACTGTCAAGACTGACTAAAACTTCTTTATTCAAAAAGAAAAATAAATGTATCATATTAATGAAGTTTTGTAAATCTACCAACCACTTTTTTTTTTCTCATTAATAGATCTACAAACTATTTTTCAGAACTGCTAATTTAGAAAGCGTCTATTCATTCAAGTCTCAGCATTTTTATAATTTTACTGTTTTATGCAATAGGATCAGACAAGAGCCATACATTGCCCTTTCAAAAATCATGCTTTAATTAATGTGTTTTGCAGGCTAGCTTTTCTTCTTTCATTCTGTACAATAATAACATGTAGGAACAGCTAATAGCAAATGAATCCCCAGGCTTAAATTGAATCAGAGCACTACCAATTAGTAATTTTTAACTTCTGTTTTAAACAGAAAGGTCAGTTGTTTTGCTCTCATTCCCCTTACAGAGCTGTAGACGTGCACATGGCTGTGGGTAACTTCACAGCACAAGGGCAGCAGCACAATGTGACATTACAACATAGCTTGCTGCAGACCTTCCATTTCAGCAAGAGCCAGCTGATTGATTATTCATGTTCTTCCAATTCAGAAGCCAAGAGGAATTATATTCTGAGGGTTAGGCACTAGCAGAAGATCACTTACAGAGAGATGGGTATTTACTGACAGTAATGCCTCAGTAAGTACTATCTTACTTTAATTAGGCATAAACAGAAAGGGTTAATAGGGGACTTTAAAGGATGACATATGAAGCAGAAAATGAAATTTAGAGATACAATGAAAAAGCCAATGCACTTAGTGCTTGGGCCATCTAAGGAAGTTGAGATTAACAATAGATATAAATTCATGGGCTCTTCATTTTTTCGTGGTAGTCAAAGTTTTGGACTACAATATGCTAATGAATGTTATTTATCACTCCATAATATTATTATTTTTCACCTATGTGGGACATTTAATTAACTTTCAAGTGCTTCATTATCTATTTCAGTCTCATGGCATATCTGATATTCAGACAAATAATCTTATTTTATA
Source organism: Phylloscopus collybita (assembly GCA_027886175.1). Taxonomy (NCBI): domain Eukaryota; kingdom Metazoa; phylum Chordata; class Aves; order Passeriformes; family Phylloscopidae; genus Phylloscopus; species Phylloscopus collybita. The sequence goes on along the minus strand of JAJNNQ010000006.1, from coordinate 40,226,545 downwards.
GAGCTTGAGTGATCTAAGGAAGGATGTAATTTGAGAGTGATCTAAGGAAGGATGTATTTTCTTACATGAGAGAGAAGAGAAATGAAAGGGTCAGAAATGGTAGAATCATATTTCATAATATATTTGGTATATACAACCCATCTTGTAGTGAGAAGTTGTATAGAAACCCTAAAAGGATGAACAGAAAGGAAAAAAAAAAAGGAAAACAAAAAGAGGTTTACCCTAATTTCTCAGGTATTAACATATATATAATATGCAAGGTAAGACTAGCCTTGCAAATATACAGTCAAATTAGACTATTTATCAAAGATAATGTCTTAAAAATGAGAAAAAATTAGGAGAAAAAACCTGTCACTAATTCTAAACTAAAAAGAAAAAAAATTGTCTTCCAAAGGAAATAAGTGTGTAAGCAAACCTGAAATACACATGTAAATGAAGCATATGTGCAGCTCCCTCTAATCTCTTTATAAATGAGCACAATAAATAATACCAGTAAAACAAGATTGAATGATCCTTCTCTGCTTGGTAGAGCACTTTGGTATCTACTTGGAGAAGAATATTTGTGAACCACAAGGTTTCATTGGCTTTAATTCAGTCAAATTAACAACAGTGACTGAATGTGATTGCTTCATCTTCTGCCCCAAACAAGTGTCTGAATCATAGTTTGTAGGAAAAATTTTATTTGTATGATTATTTTATAGCAAATTTGTTAGAGCAAATCAGCTCAAAACTGACTTATACACAACAGAAGAACGAAAAATAATTATTGTAATGTATTAAGAGGTAAACATAAGTAATGTCAGAAATAAATGTTATGATATTTTTTAAAAATGCAATTTTAAATTATTAATGACATTTTGAAGGTGAAGTCCAATATAGAGATAAAGATGAGTTTTGTATTGTGTGCCCAAAATTAGAAGCTCACAGCTTTAGAGTCAGTTTCACACACTGAAAATCAGATCTGCAGTAAAGTTCCACTATTCAGCTTCATATTATTAAACTGTGTTCTTCCATGTTCTTTTTGACCTTTCAACTCAGAATTTTTATTTCACCATAGTAACATTGTAAATGATAGTAAAATTCAACTAGTTTAAGGAAGTACTGAAGAAGTACTGTAGCAAAGTATGCTGTCTTGCTGAGTAAATTAAGTAATAAAATCTCTGGTGGTCCCAAAGAAAGTGTTGTGATGTTTTTTCCTTATTTTTTTCCCTCTTGTCTTCAGTAAGCTCCATAATCAGGCCATAACTGCTATGGTGTGTTGACCTTGGCCAACTGCCAGATGCCCACCCAGCTGTTCTTTATTATTTACTTTATTATTTACTACCCCTACTCAGAAAATAAGAAGGAAAACTCATAGTTCTAGGTAAAGACAGAGGGATTATATTCCAATTACCATCACAGACAAAAATATAGTGGATTTTGGGAAAACTAGCTCATCTCAAATCTACGTTAGAGACTGAATTTTCAATGTGTAATTTTCTGGTGTAGTATGCATCATTGTATGTGGAATATCTATTGAAAAAGTGCGGAAAACTGACACAGGTCATAGAGTAAAGGGATATAAATGGAGTATTGAGAATGATAGACAATAGAAAGAGAACTTAGTGCCTAAATTGAAATATTAATTCCATAATGCAAATTTCATTGAAAGAAAGGCATTTCCATATTGCTGGGTGTAATTACTTCTGTTTGCATCAGGGACAAGAGCTTAGTGAGTAGATCTTATGAGGAAAACATATAGACTTCCTGTGGGGATTTCAATTTATAGGCCATTAATCAGGAATAAATTTACAGTAATTTCTAAGGCAGAAGTTTATATTTTTTTCAATACAAGTCTTAAGAAGATTTTATTTTCAATTTATCTCACGTATATAAGTGAGGACAGAGATTCCAATGAAAATTGTGGAATATGAAGCAGAAGGTATTTGGTGATAATACACAGAAGAAGAAGGTTTTACAGATTTCATTAATCCACATGTATATATCAAAGTGCATACATTGTATTGTGTTTGAATTCAGGGTCTTTTCCCTCTTGAGATATTTTATGATTCTAGGATTTGAATATGCATGGATTAAAAAAAATTATAAAAATATTATCTATCAAAATATGAGGCAAGATAAAATAAAAATAGATAATATAGAAAATTATGAAAAAAAATATATAGCTTTAAACAGGAAAGAAAGGATTTTTTAAAGAAACATCATAAAGGCTGCAAGAAGTTAAAAATATTCAGGAAGAGTACAAGCTTAGATGGAAAGTAAAATAAAACTCAGCAAGAAAGGAACATAGAGAGGGAAAAAATATAAAGCAAATATAATAAATCGTAGAATAGAATAGAATAGAATAGAAGCAAAACTAAATATGGAAAGAAAAGAGAAAATAATAAAAACCATAATCCTTCAGAAAGGTTCATAAAGACAAGAAAACCAAGGAAAATTCTTACATGGATGATTATATATATTTAGCAATAACAAAGACAGCAAAATAAAGGAAAAAAAAAGTATAGAAATGAATGTTTGTATTCATCACTGCAAAGAGCTAACCCTAGGGGTCCCAGAAGGGTCTATGCAGTAACCTATGATGTTTATTGTATTTGCATGAGAGTGAATAATGACCTGCCAAATATTACAGTTGAGAAACATTTTTCAAAGTGAAAAATAGAGGTGAAAACAAAATATTGCATAAAGAACTCATTGTATTCAGTCATAAAAAATATCAACAACTCAGTGTTCATAAATTCAGTGTAAAGCACACATAGAAGTATTACCCTAACTGAAGAGACAGAATGATGGTCTTTGAATTAGGGATTGCCAATCTCAAAACTCATCTTAAAATAATTCTAAATACGCAAATATTTTGTCCAAAAATAAGTGAAGGAGTATAGAATGAAAATAAAGAAAAAAATACTGTCATATAAATGGATGGTATACTTCATGCTGAATAAAATTTGCTAATTAGCCATCTCAGAAAAAAAATTAAGAATAGCAGATTTAGACAAAGTTCTGAGAAAGATGAAAAGGATGATCAAAAGCATGAAATGACTTATCTATGAAGTGGCACTGTGGAAAAAGTATTTCTGAGTTTAAAAAGAAACAATCAGTAGAAGATAAGATGGAAGTCCATAAAATTGTCAGTGGTTTGAAGAAAGTAAATAAAAAGGTGTTACTCACTTTTTATCGTAATATGAAAAAAGAAAAAATACCAAAAGCAATTGGTCTTGCATTAATAGTATAGGAATTTAACAGAAAAATAACCCTCTCTGTGTTCCAGCCAGTCCTCAGAGATCGGAGGGGCTGGTTGTGGCTGGGCTTAACTTCTGATTATAGGCAATTTAGAATTATAATGAGAACAGATGCACAAATAGTGCAGTTTTTTAATCTAATATGATGGATCTGATTGCACTCAATAAGAACTTACAAAATCCAGATTCGTGGATCTAGATTTGTTTATTGAAACAACAGGAGAACAAGTTCAGGATTGTTGGAGATAAATCCACTTACTGCAGAGAATTAGTGCGTGCTCCAACTGAAAGTGTAGTAATGTTGTATTCCTTTTGGTATCCCCTCCCTCCCCCTGTGAAACCTTACCTGTCCCTTGACTCTGACCTATGGCCTTTGGGCATAGGTAACTCCGCCCCCTACCCTGAAAGGGATAAAACCCCCTTTCCCTTCGGGGTCGTCCTCTTTGGCCTCGGGATACCTTCAGGAAATAAACCTTGGAACCACATCTCGGGGTAAGAGCCTCCTTTGGTTGTATGTTCTTATCTTGGAGTTTCCCCCACCCTAACCTCCCTAAATCTGAGCTGGACCGGGTCTCCGGGGGGCTGAGGGAAAGGGGTTAACTTCAGTTGGCGTCCACGTGGCATGAAAACCACGCAGGAGCTGGAGTCTTACTTTTGAGATCTCAGAAGCTTTTTGGACTGTTCAACTCTTCTCCACTAATCCAGCTGTTTTTTGCACAGTTGGGGGTGGTAGAAGCAGGGTCGGCAGCCTGTAGTTACACAGGTCGACTTGATAGGAACCTTTATAGGAAAGGGGCAGGGCACCCCAAAAAAGCACGTGATCCGTCCCCCAGGCAAAGACGGGGGGGTGGGCAGTCCCGTGTGATTGGGAAAAAGAAAGATCCTTTGCTGCACGTGGGCTTTCAGTCCACAGCCACGCGGTGAAGCCGTTTTAGGACCCAGTTTAACATCTTAGAAGTGGTGTTTGTAATTCATCTCTGGGGGGTCAGGCGCCGACTGCCCCAGAGATCCACGGCGTTTCGGGGTGTTTGCGGGCTTTGAGGAGAACCCCGGGAGACGGGGTGACCCCCTCACAGCCCTCGGAGCCGGAGAAGCTCGGCAGGGTGCCGATTCCCCGCCCGGATTACACCCCCCCCCGTCCCGGAATTCTCGGCAGTGAGAGAGGGGCTGGGACAGAGCCGTGTGTGTGTGTGTGTGTGTGTGTGTTTTTTTTTCTTAACGTTTTAACATCACAAATATGGGTTCTAACCTTTCCACTGACCAAAGGAGCCTTTTAAAGCACCTTAAATGTGTTTTGAAAGGTCTTAAAATCCCTAATAGTTTATTAATGAGTTTTATCCGTTGGTTGTTTGCTGAGTTTCCAAATTTTAACCCCCAAAATGTTCAATCCGTGGCTTTTTGGGATGAGATTGGAGAATTACTCACCTTAAAAATTGAAAATGGAGACACAAAAGCTTCAAAATTTATCCCGATTTTCTTAAAAGCACGCAAGCATCTATTGGAATTAGATCGCAGCAAACAGCCACAGAAAACCCCTTCATCCTCCTTTTTCCCTTCCCAGTCCCCTATTCCCTACGAGAAAACCTCTCAACCACCCCAATATGCTGTGGCGTGGAGGGAGAGTAATGGCGGTGAACACGTGGTGGCTCCCCCTCCCCTCAGCCCCCTCCTCTCCCACAGTCCCGTCTCTCTCCCATACCCCGTGCCATGCAACCCCGCCCCCTGCCTTCCTTCCGCCCCCTGTTGTCTTGACAACGCGGGTAGCGTCCTTTTCCCCAGCCCTCAGCCCGGCACGGGACATGGGGGGGGTGGTGGGGCGCAAACCGCGGCAACGCAAACCGCGGCAACGCGAACCGCGAGTGGCGCCGGCGCCGGCACCGGCGCGGGCGCCGGCGGCGGGGCAGCGCACGCGGGCGGCGCGGGAGACCCGTGCCCGCGCGGCGGCGGCGGGGGAGGGGCGGCGGCGCGCGGTGCCGTGGGCGGCGCCGCGAGCGGCGCGCGGGGCGCCGCATGCGAGAGTCCCCCCAGCGCGGGCGGGGGCGGACCCGACCCCATCCAGGGGGAGGGCGGCCCCGGTCCCATCCCCCCCGGCACAGGCGGCTGCGGTGGGGGCGGGGCGGCGCCCGTTGCCTCGCTCGGCAGGGGCGGGGCGGCGCCCGGTGCCTCTCTCGGCGGGGGCGGGGCGGGGCCCCCGCCTCCCCCCAGCCGCGGGTGGGGGGGCGATTCCCTCACAGCTCCGGACCTGATGCATGCTATTCCTTCACTAACCCAAACTGAATCTGATGATAATATCCCTTTTGTTGCTCCTGTAGAATACCTTGGTAAGAGAAATGGGAGAAAACAATACAAGCCTTTCTCTTACCAAGATAAAAAGGAGCTATGCAAAATTCAAAGAGAATTTGGAAGACCCAGTGAAATTTTTAAAAGCATGATGACAGCTACCTTTAGCTCCAATGAATTGGTCCCAAATGATATTAAAGATTTATTCAGATGTTTACTAACACCCTCGGAATATGATTTATGGGAATGCATGTGGAAAAAAGCTTTAAATGTAATATTACAGGAAATTCAACAGACTCCTGCTTTAGCGCAGGATGGGGATGGGAATGATATAACATTGGATCATCTCTGTGGTACAGGTGATTTGCATTGCCCTGAAAGACAGACCCGATTATTATCAAAGCAACTTTTGGATAAAATTTGTAGTGCAGCAGAAAAATCTTTTTACCAGTTACCGTCACCTGAAACTAAGGGCAGCTATACCAGTATTAAACAATTTCCTTCAGAGAATTTTTTGCAGTTTTTGGACCGTTTACGCGCTCAGGTTGAAAGACAAGTTCCACAATCATCCATACACAACGAACTGATTAAAGAAATAGCTCAGAGGAATGCTAGTGAAACTTGTCGTAGAATTATCCTTAGTCTCCCATCAGAACCAACTCTAGCTCAGATGATCGAGGCCTGTACCAGGAAAGCAGAGCTGTTCAGCGCACCCGAAAGCAATCCTGGACTGCTTCATCCCAGGACAGCAGCACCTGCACGGCCTGAACAACGGCGGCAACCACTGTCACCAGACCGCCTACAGCACATCATCTGCCACATCTGCAGACAGCCTGGACATTTTGCAGCTTCCTGCCCTCGGAATCGAAACCAGAACCAGAACCAGCAAAGGAAGCCCAACAAACAAAAAAACTAGCTTCTCAGCGCGTCCCCATGGTTAATGCTCTCACGCGTGTAAAAACAAATATGAGGGGTCTCCCACCAGTTGACACCTCTCTCTTAACAACAAAGGGGGAGGGGGTGGGGGAAAAGAAAAATGTAAATAGTAAATGTTTGATTGACAAAATTTGGCAGCCACAAGGCCGGTACAGGCTTGTGACTACCAAAGGTTTTCATTTCAGATCTGCAGACTGGATATTAATTACAGTGCATCCATCAGACATCTCACAGGATCTGAAGGATAACCACACGGAGATGTTCAGTGAGTGTTTTGTTATGGGGGATACTTCTCACACACCAGAGGAGATTGAGGTATTTCCAATGTCCTTTAAGGGGAACATGACAGGCCTTATGCTCTTGGCACGCTGCAAATACCCACCATTCTACCTGACAGAAGGACAAGTTATTGCCCAGGCCATTCCCGATCCTGCAGAGGTAATAGCAGAGGGAAAATCGCCAGAAGTCTACTGGGCAGAGGTGGTGGGTGAGGACAAGCCTTCCATGGCATGCAATATAGCAAATGGGTCAGAGCGCCTCCATGTGGAGGGGGTCCTAGATACAGGAGCCAGCGTGACCGTTCTGCCAGAGAGCAAGTGGCCATCAAACTGGGAATTGCAACCTGTTGCAGGCAAACTTCAGGGCATAGGAGGAATCACATTGGCAAAAATATCAAAAAATATAGTTCAAATAGAGGGTCCTGATGGAAAAGTGGCAAGTGTCCGTCCATTTATTGCAAAATACAAAGCCCCCTTGTGGGGGAGGGACACCTTGTCTCAGTGGGGAGTTCAATTGGTCATTCCTAAGACACCCCAGGATTTTTAGAAATAGCCACTGTGGCGCGCCCTGCCCAAAAGTTAACATGGTTGGATAACACCCCAAAGTGGGTAGCACAGTGGCCATTGAGCAAAGAAAAGCTCAAGGCGCTTGAGGAGCTTGTGGAGGAACAGGTGGTTCAGGGTCACCTGGAAGAAACAACAAGCCCTTGGAATTTCCCAGTCTTTGTAATAAAAAAACCGGGAAAGGACAAGTGGAGATTGCTCCATGACCTCAGAGAGATAAACAAAATGATAGAGGACATGGGACCACTTCAACCAGGTATGCCTTCTCCAACAATGCTCCCGAGAGATTGGAAATTGGCTGTATTAGATATCAAAGATTGCTTCTTTCAGATTCCTCTACACCCAGAAGATGCCCCAAGGTTTGCATTCTCGGTTCCTACCCTAAATCGTCAGGCCCCTATGAAAAGGTATCATTGGAGATCATTACCTCAAGGCCTGAAATTATCTCCTTTCATATGCCAACAGTATGTAGCATCTTTATTGTCACCTGTTCGTGCTGAGAGACAGGATGCCATCATTCTCCACTACATGGATGATGTGCTGGTGTGTGCCCCCAATGACTCTATACTCCAACACACGCTTGACCTAGTGGTTAAGGTTTTAACCTCTGCTGGATTTCCGTTACAGGAAGACAAAGTTCAAAGGATGCCACCTTGGAAGTACCTGGGCTTACAGATTACAGCGAGGACTGTTGTTCCTCAAAAATTGGAAATCGACTGTAATCCTAAAACCTTAGCGGATCTCCACTCCCTGTGTGGGTCATTGAATTGGGTAAGACCCTGGCTAGGCCTCACAAATGAGGACCTAGACCCTCTTTTCAATTTATTGAAAGGGGAGAGGGAGCTGGCCTCCCCCAGGGAGCTGACCCCAGAGGCAAGGACAGCAATCGAAAAGGTACAGAAAGCCTTGTCAGAGAGACAAGCACACCGATACGAACCAAGCTTACCTTTTCATTTCATTGTGCTAGGAAAGCTGCCACACTTACATGGTTTGATTTACCAATGGATCAAGGGGCAGAGAGATTCACTCTTAATCATAGAGTGGGTCTTTCTCTCGCACCAAAGATCCAAGACCATCACTGAGCCACAAGAGTTGATAGCTCAATTGATTCAAAAGGCCAGGTTAAGACTATGTGAACTGGCTGGTTGTGACTTTGCATGTATTCACCTCCCAATCAAACTCTCAGAGGAGGGAAAGAACTCTCCAAAGAAACTAACCAAAGAGATGTTTGAGCATTTGCTCCAGAGCAATGCCAGTCTCCAATTATCTCTGGACAGCTACAGGGGACAAATATCAGTCCATGCCCCATCCCACAAGCTGTTCAATGAGGAATTCCACCTCATTCCTCGCGAGAAACAGAGTCGGAGACCACTCAAGGCTCTCACGGTGTTCACCGATGCTTCTGGAGCATCCCACAAGTCGGTGATGACTTGGAGAAATCCTCAGACTCAGCATTGGGAAGCTGATGTGGAGTTTGTGGAGGGATCGCCTCAGGTGGCTGAACTGGCTGCAGTGGTGAGAGCTTTTGAAAAGTTCTCAGAGCCAATTAACTTGGTGACTGACTCTGCATACGTAGCTGGGGTAGTGTCCAGAGCGGAGCAGGCTGTGCTCAAAGAGATTGAGAATGAGCAACTATTTAGGTTGCTTTCAAAGCTGATTTATTTGGTTTCTAATCGGGAACATCCATTCTTCGTGATGCATGTGAGGTCACACACCGATTTGCCAGGTGAAATTGCAGAAGGGAATCGTCGAGCAGACTCCCTTGCTGCACCAGTAGAAAAGGCACGTCTTCCTGACATCTTCCAACAGGCAAAACTGAGTCACCAACAGTATCATCAAAATGTGCCAGGTCTGATCCGTCAGTTCCAGTTAACACGGAGTCAGGCTCGAGCTATCGTGTCCACCTGTCCCAATTGCCAGCTCCAGGCCATGCCATCCATGGGTATGGGGGTTAATCCCCGAGGCCTTGGCAGTTGTGAGGTGTGGCAGACCGACATCACACACATTCCTAGTTTTGGTCGCCTCAAATATGTCCATGTAAGTATTGACACACACTCAGGTGCAGTGTATGCCTCTGCCCATGCAGGAGAAAAAGCTGTGCATGCCAAACAACATCTAGTGCAAGCTTTCTCAGTGTTGGGGATCCCAAAAGAGATTAAAACAGACAATGGCCCAGCGTACGTGTCTAAGGAGTTCCTGGAATTTGTCCAGCAGTGGGGAGTGGAACATAAGACAGGCATCCCTCACTCCCCCACAGGCCAAGCTGTGGTTGAACGTGTGCATCAGACACTCAAACAGGTTCTGGCTAAACAGAGCAGCACGACTGTGTGGATGTCTCCACAGCAGAAGCTCTGCAAAGCCCTGTTTACCATCAATTTTCTTAACTGTTCTTTTGAAAACATGAGTCCACCTGTGGTTCGTCATTTTAACAGTGGCAATCAATTTAAACTGTCCCATCGTCCACCGGTCCTGATCAGGGATCCTGAAACCTGGGAAACCAAGGGTCCCTATGAGCTTGTAACCTGGGGTCGTGGCTATGCGTGCGTAGCAATGCCCTCAGGCCCTCGGTGGATCCCCCAGAAGTGGGTAAAGCCTTTTGTCCCCAAAAATCCAGCTCCAGCAGAAGGGGATGGAAAGCAAGTCACCAATGCCTCCAAGAGGAGACGACGTCGGATGGAGGAAAGAGAGTCTTCATAGGTGTGGACTCTTTCCGGAAATAACAGAAGCCTTTAACATGTTTTGAAATGTTTGTTTTTCCCTTTTAGAGAAAACCCACACTCCATGTAACTTATTGTTTTTCCTTTAATTTTGTTAAACAAAAAAGGGTGAGATGTTGTATTCCTTTTGGTATCCCCTCCCTCCCCCTGTGAAACCTTACCTGTCCCTTGACTCTGACCTATGGCCTTTGGGCATAGGTAACTCCGCCCCCTACCCTGAAAGGGATAAAACCCCCTTTCCCTTCGGGGTCGTCCTCTTTGGCCTCGGGATACCTTCAGGAAATAAACCTTGGAACCACATCTCGGGGTAAGAGCCTCCTTTGGTTGTATGTTCTTATCTTGGAGTTTCCCCCACCCTAACCTCCCTAAATCTGAGCTGGACCGGGTCTCCGGGGGGCTGAGGGAAAGGGGTTAACTTCATAGTAATAGTGATCTAATAGTTCTACATATATATATATATAAAATATTCATGTGTAAAAAGCAATTTTTAATGTATTATGAAAAATTGGAATGCAGTTGGAAAAAAGAGTTGGAAGGAAGCAGAGGAAATTGGGTAACCCTAGTAAGCTTCATATAACTTCAGTGTTTTTTAAATAATAAGAAAATTAACCTAAGGTAGATGGACACTATAGCAAACATTTCAGTAACTCTTCAGAAATATTAAAATTATATAGATAATGAAAGTAATGTGATTGTAACAGATCACTGTTTTGACTGTATTTTTAAAACTTATATGTAGTCTTCCTTTATAAATTAGATACTCCAACAATGATGGAGAGAAATCTCATCTTGGCCATTTTAAACATCCATGAATATAAGATTAAGTCATTATTACAAACACTTAAACACTTCTCCATATAAAAATCAAGCTTTTAATCACGTAAAATTATTTTATATCCATCATACCACAAAAGCTAAAGGAATTGGGTTAGTTAAAACATGTAATTATAGTAGCTTGACCTTCAGATTTTGAATTGTAATATGATGAAATAAACAGTGCCTTTGTCATTTAAAAGCTTATTAAAAAGCATAAGAAAGTACCAAATTATAGAAAAATGATCCTCCATTGGATTTTGTACTGATCTTCATTTACTTGAACATTTTCATCTGCTTAATTTAGTAACAATATGTCAGATGGATTTCTGCTGCTGAAAGTCATCCAGTCAAGCAACACAAACCTCAGTGGTAAAAATCTCTTGGAAAATGAGATTTCATTGGTACAGTCAATAAACAAGATGCCATCAATAAAACCAGAATACATTCGAATCAAAGAGAGATGTGTTTATGATTATGCTTCCAAAAACTGTGGGTCATGCTCCTCTGAATGAGACATAAAAACTACCAGATGGTCAGGGCTGGCATCGGAAGAAGTGGGTTTATTTCTTCTGTTCATAATACCAAAATTTGATCATTATGCTAAGCAAAATAGACACTTAAGTTTTTTAATTCACTTTGTAGCACAGGGAGGCATACAACAGTTTGTGAAATCCTGCTCTAAGGATCTGCAATTAGACTGGATTATTTTACCATAAAACATTTAGTCACTGATCACATCCAAAGGAAAACAGTCAGATATTATGTTAGAAATAACACTTAACACTTTTTTCCCCCTTTTGCTTTCATTCCTGGATACTTACAAGCCTGTCCAGAATCAGAGTATTTGCACTCTGGGCGTTATGCCATGTACATTTTTCTTGAGGCTTTTATGCATTCAAATTAATGACAGTACAATTAAAATTCCATGCAACAATAAAGAATGAAGTAAAGCAAGGCAGCACGTAAAGGCAACATTAGACCAAAGAAAAGTAACTTTCAAATATTTCTACCCATTTCCTTTGCTTACACTTGACAGAAAACTGGGATCTTTCTCTGAGACATTCTTATGGAAGCAACAGCCATGCTATTAAAATGTTTATATTTGATGACTGCAGAGGTGGGAATTTTGTACCTGTTTCACTTGCTCACAGCTATTTAGACCCATCTGAGTAGCTCCTGAGTAACCTGCCTTGTCCCCATTTTTTTTCCACATCACATACTACACATGGCTTTAGATTCTTGTGCATGGGCAGCTGAACAGAAACCCCTCTTAATGATTTACTCTGATCAGAATTTTTTTTCTTCTTCATAACTCTCAAGAGTCCAGTGTATATACTGACTAGTCTCTTGAGTATGATGGGAGTCTAGGTAAGTCTAATATTTGCATACATACATATTTAGATCTTAAATTAAGTATATAACAGAATTACAAATTTTGTATGTGGTTTGTAAGTCTTTCACGACAAGAAACTACTGCAGTGAAATACAGAAACTACTTTTTCTGTGCAAGAAATTGCTAATGCATGTTTAGACAATTGCCCTTTTTATCAGTTCTACCTAGCACAGAAGTTAGAACATTAGTGTGTGTTTTTTTTTTGTTTTTTTTTTTTTTTTTTTTTTTTTTTTATGGAAAACCAAAGATACACTATTTTTTTTTTTTTAATAAACCATAGGGTGAAGCACGTCAGGTGTAGAAATCAGAAATTTAACCAAGTATCTTTAAATTGTTCTTTCTTTATATTGGGCTGAAGTCTCTCATCTTTCCACTGGAATTAATTGTTGCTAGAAACTTTATTGAAGCTGAAATAGTTTCACTAAGACCATTGTCAACCCTGCTTCTCTTTTATTTTTAGATTATTCCTTTTTTAGATCCAGTAATTGTAAATGGAACACTGGTAGTATTGAGGCAAATCCATGATCTTTGATGCAGTTATACAAGCTGAAAAATAATTGTAAAAAACCCTCAAAATATTTTCTTTACAGTTTTTTAACATTGTTTCCTCTTTGCACTATTTTAATAATTAATTATGAAAATTTTCCAGTAGTTCTTCATCTTAAAGTACCAATTAAACCCCCAAAACATGAAGACTTCTTGAAAAAGCAAACAAGCAAACAAACAAACAAAAATCCCCAACAAAACAAACCAACAAAAAAACCACAAACCCACTCTACCAAAAAGCCCAAAGAAAAAAAATCCAAATCATAAAATTAATGAACCCTGGAAATAGAAGAATTTAAGAGATAAATTATTTTTTCTATAATTTTTCTTAAGTATCATTCTATTTAAAAGTACTTATGTGAGAAATTTTGAATCAAATAAATACATTTCTGCGAATTTGTTCCTTTTGGTCAAAGCAAGATTTTTTACATTTTAACTGTGGAAACAATTATACCTTAGAAAAACCCTCCAGAAAAAATTAATCTGAAAAGCTAACAAGATCAGAGAGGAATAAAAACTTCATTTATTTGTTAAGTAGGCATCCATGACCTGAAATAATTTGATACAACACTGGCCCCAAAGAACAGTATAATTATAATTTTAGATATAATTGCAAGAACAATTTATTAAGTTAGGTCCACTCTGTCCCCAGCCTCCACCCACCCACCACAAAAAAAAAAAAAAAAAAAAAAAAAAAAAAAAAAAAAAAAAAAAAAGTATGATATAATGGGTTCATATGTATTATAAAAATGTATAAATTATTTTTTTATGGCCACAGACTTTACACTTCTCGTCACCCAGGGGAACAACATCAAAACCATCCAAATTAGCAGTTTGGATAAACTTGGGGAATGAGGTTTCAGATCGTGTGAATTGCTTGTATTTGTTTGTTTATAGTATGAATTGTCTATGTCTGCAGTAGATTGTTTTCAGCTAATTTCTTGCAGCTGTTACTAAATTACAGGCTCTGCTTTCCAAGGCCACTTAGGGAAAGGAAAACCAGTGCTATTTAACCACTAATCTGACTATGTAATGCTCTGAACGAAGAGAGGAAAAACATTTGCTATTTCTAGCTCTACAACATAGAATCCTTGCCAACTGCTCATGTGACTGAATGGCTGCCATTTATTTACTGATAAGTGTAAAGGATAACATTTATATTTCTTTGAAAATAGCATGTCATGAAGGATAAATGATGTGTCTAATTAACCCAAGTGTCATTAGCCAAACATTATGTCATAGTAGCCAACAGTAACTAAAACATAGTAATTCTGGTAGTATTAGAGGATGCAAAGGTATGATTTTAGTAACTGGATTCAGTGCAGAAACTAGCATACCCAGGCAAATAAAATTCATCTGAGTATCTTCAGATTACTTCAGCCTCATTAGCCATGTCTTTTGCAGTGCCCAAATGTATGCAGTGATAATAGATGATTTTAGAAGTCTCCAGAATGAAAGGAATTATCAGTCAAATCCTCCAAGACTGAATGTTTAGTTATTTAACCTGATAATCCAATCTATAGAAATATGACTTCATTATTATTCTGGACCAGAGGATTTTGTATTCCCAAGACAGTTGCTTCATGTTCTTGACTGATAATATAAAAAAATCACCATGTTTACTGGTTTGACACATATTTTGTCTGCTAAGAAGAAAGGGGATGTTATAAATGATCTAAGAGTATTAGTTTAAAAAAGTATTTCTGGGTTTATTCTTATGAAAGTGATAATTAACAATGCTGCCTTGTTTTTCTCTTACATAGTAATGTTGCTGAATATGTTACTGCAATAAAAGTGTTACTGTGTTTTCTTTTTTTTTTACTTTTTTTTTTCTTCGGCAAACAAGGGTCTTGGGCTCATAAATCTAAAGGGCTTTAAACAGTATTTGAATACCTTATCCTAGATTATTTTGATCCTAAGAGATATGGATACAGGTTTTTAGAACAGCTCTAGTGAGTCTATGCTGTAATGATTTTCAAAGGAAATGAATTTTTCAACACCTGTTTTTTTCATCAGTTTCCTCATCTTTCCTTCTTTTGATCTATAGATCCCAAATGAGAATGGAAATACTTCCTTCATGTAAGGACAGAAGGGAGGAGGGAAATGGCACAGAAAAAGAGAAGGTAGTGCACCTGCCTGGGGACTCTGTGTCACTTTGGACCACCACTCACAGTAAATATTATTGCACAACTTGTTCTTCTCCATCAAAAATCAAGAAAGTAAACCAGAACTAACCCACCACTGTATTACAAAATACAGCAATTACAGAGCCTTCGTAATTGTAAACTTGCTAACTACAAGTTTAAATCCTGTGTTTCACAGTATTTTGGACCTGGCTTATTGGAGGTTTTGAGGATTGAAATTATTTTTTGGCTTTACACTACAGTGTACAAGAGAACTACTTCATTTATGTATTAACTTCTCCATAGCATTCTGTGGGCTGAAATTTAGATTAAGGGATAGATCTGGACAGACTAAATGTAAGAAGTAAATAAAATCATATTGCTTTATCATCTGACTAGGACTTAGTAACAGTCAAAGATTTACAGGTAATATTGAGAAGGTCCATAACACAGTGATTGTCCATGAATACTATTTAATATAAGGCTCAGGCAGTGTCTTGCAGATGGCACCTTAATTTGAGGATTTCACTCAAGTATTTCTGATAAATTATGTTCATTATCACTTAAAATTAATAAAAAACTACATTCTGTAATTTTACAGACCATTTCTTCCTCTTGTTTAAACTCTTACCTCTGTCAAAATAGATAATAAGGGAGCAAAGACGAAATAGGGAAAATACAACATAGACATTACAGTGAAAATTATCATGCATTTGTAGGTAAGTTTAGAACTACTTTATCAAGAAACATTAATTTAGTTTTTTATACAGTAGGCTTTCTGTTCCTTTCTGGCACATAAAATGGCTTTCAACTTTATACTAGAAAAACTTTCTGTACAAATACTTTCTGACAATCTTATTTGCCCACTCTCCTCTACATAGATCTGCATTTTCACTATTTGTCATTAGACAAACTTATTTCAAACATTAGATAAACTCATTTCAAACTCATTTCATCAATGATAAAAAATTTGTTGAGGACTCTGTTCCTAGTGTAATACAAATGGCAAAAATCCTCAGTGTGTCCAGATAATTTCAGAAAATTTTGTTATTATAAAGTTGTTGCATTGAATATGCTTCTATAAAACTCGTTTGTTCCTGCAGCCTACTACATGGCAAATTATGTACAAACATGAAAGCCTGTGTGGATGTTTACAAGTGTTTTCCAACTGGAAGCATCAATGATGAATATTTAAGGCATTTAAGTTTATCAAAAGAACAGTTTGAAGTGCAAGAAATGGTTACCAGTTATAGCTGCCTACTCTGTGACTTCCTCTTCCACATGGTTTGGCACACCCTGTGTCCTGCCTGACAGAGCACAGGTTCCAGCACAGCTGTGAGACAAGGTTCATATAATTATACCTTTCAATTTTATAGCTAAGCACTTGGCCTCTTATTTATTAGCAAAGGTAAACTGTAAACAGATGTCAGTGTTTTGCATCAGAGACCTAATTCTGGCTTTTTAGTCTGATAAACTGCCTTAGTTGGTGGACTGGAATACTGAAGAAATGCGTTCAGGTGTCTTGGAACAAGATGATCGTTAAAGTCTCTTCCAATCCAAGCCATTCTACTATTTTTTGATATGCTGCTCCTTCTTTGCTTCACAGAAAGACCTTGATTCTGTTGAAATGGTTGTAAAGATGAATCAAGAAGCAATCTGTTTATAATTTAAAGGTACATGACATCAATAGCTGTTGTTATGCTTTAAATGAATTTAAATATTTAAAGCATAATTGCTTATGCTTTAAATGATTATTTCTCATGCTGGAAAGATTCAGAAGTTGTAAGAAACACACCTTTTAACAGTATATAATTATAAAACTACATTAAAATTATACAATTGGGTTTCCTTTAATATTCATTCGATAATAAGGGGCTTTTTAGATTTATTGATTTTATATTGAAAATTTTATTGCATTTTTTATTAGAAAACTTAAGTCCTGAAAATACCAAATCAAATGGAAAATTACAGAAAGAATAACCTCTGCAGTACTTTTCCCAAGAGCTGTCACAAATTTGTTTATTTGGTCTGATTGATACCAGCTATTCAGATGTTCCAGTCAAAGGAAGATGATAGCTGCTTAAGGTTTCATCTTAGGGTATTTATCCCTTATTAAGAAAACAAGAAAAATGATCAAATGAAAAGAGTGAAAATACTATAAGTTTTGCAACATATCCATAGTCCTCATTTATGTTTAACAAATCCAATTCATTGTTATACTTAGGGGGGTGTTGGGGAGGAGAGGGAGAGCAAAGGGACACATATTTCTCTTTTTTGACAGTTGATTGTCTTATTTTTATCACTGAGATTTTTTTTTTTCTTGAATTATTTTAAAACAGGTTCTTATCAGAGCTAGACTGGTCACCCATCCTCTCCTTAACCATATAACTAGCTGAGAGAAGGTTGAATAATATTAGACAACATCAACAAAATCTGTTAAAAATTTTAAGCCATAGTATATTTTTAGCTACAAAACCACAGGAAGTATGAGAAGAACAAGTTTGTTCCAGAGCACTGTACTTTGAGGGTAAAATAAATCTCTATAAAATATTGACTGTTTGTTTGAGCATGTTTCACTGAGATACATTATTCAAAGACAAAATAAATGGTAATAAAAAAGTGCTATAAAAACTGAAATGCTGAGTCAGCTGACAGGTAATGAAATGTCAGTCCAATAATGTATTCCAGCAGAGCTGCTGAACTCATATCAAAAAAACCATCTTTTCCCTCTTGGCCACAGTAGCAAAAATTCATACCACTCCACACAATGAACAAGTTCAACTCTTCAGGAAATATACAGGTGACATAAATGCGGCAAGGGAAAAACCAAACAGCATTTACCTCAGGTGCTGCTGATTTCCTTTTTAACTATATTGGTGCAGATTTGTTCTAAAATTAAAAAAGTTTTTTTTTTTAATATATATATATTGTCTTTTTACAGGATGCTAGATTCTTTTGTATGTTTGTTTGTTTAACATACATGTATATCATACATGTATATCATCAGTGTGCAAAATTTCTTCTCCATTATTTATATTCTAGATATACTCCTGTGTAATGATTTATCTCCTGCAAAATATTGGATGAAAGGAGACTGTATGTTCTTTAGCAGTTTTGCCTGATAGTTTCCCCAGAACCCTTTCCTATTAGTTCTTATGCATGTTGTTACTGATTTACCTGCCCACATAAATCTTTTGAAGGATTCTTCATTTCTGAAAGTTAAGAAATATGTTCCTTTGTTTACCTCTGAAATTCTGCTGCAAGTACTTAAAGGAGTAATGAAAACTATAATTATAAAATGAAAATAAATGCCATTTAAAAATATTTTAATTTTTGACCCTGTATTGTTGAAGACCACATTATTGTAGTTTGATTCAATATAACAAGTTTTTAAATGCCCCAATTATGTCCCCATTTTAGCTTGTGCATCTATTTTAAATGTAATCTTACAATTCATGTTTTCTCATTCAAGTTGCTGTCTTCTGTAAGACCTGTTCTTTGTGTTACAGAATACATTAAGATCCATTTCCAGCTTCATTAACATTTGGAAACATTTTTTAAAAAGTAGAAAGAAAAATATAGTAGAACTTTTGTCATTGACAAACAAGATTTCTACTGCCTGCAATGCAAATAAAACCCCGTGTAATTCAGCTTCTTATCCAAATTTATTTTAAAAACTCCTCACCATAACACCCTGACTTTGTCAGCAGCTATACAGGAAGGACTAGATTTACAAGCTCTTAGTCAAGTTCATTTGCTGTTTATCTCAGATGCTTTGGATTGCAGCCTCTCAACACTCATGCATGACCTTTTCCCAAAGCTGCTGTTTTTGTCAGACTTGATTTAATTGCAGAGATGAACTTTAACTTTTGAAGAGTCATAATCCACTCATTTGATGCACATAGAGTTATCTTTCTTGTACTCTACCACAAAAAGGTCCTATTAAAGTTCAAAAATGACTGGTCAAGTTTCTGAGCTAAAAGAATGTAAAATGTTGTTTATTACAATACTGTCTTACTTTCTATACTTAAGATGGCATATGGTGACAATATTATGGATGTCATCTAGTTGTATTGTGTACATGATAACAGAAAATTTAAAAATGAACAGAGAGTTCCTGGTATGTGATAAGGTCACTTTTCCAATGTCTTCTTTTTTGGTGAAAAAAACACAACTTAAAATTCAATAAACAAGATGTCCTTTACTGGGGTGAGGGAAGAGAGAGATGATGTACCTTTCTTTTTGGCTCTGAGTATGAAAAGGCCAGACACCAAAAGACATAATAAAATAGTTGTTTAGCCAAGACGGAGCAAAGAGAAAAATATAGGTAGCAAGTAATTGTCACCATTCTTTCAGATGCTGGACATCCCACTTTTTCCCCACAACTTTTCATGCAAAATCGAACAGCCCCCAGATGGATTTTTCACACAACATTGTGTAGATTCTGTCTGTGGAGAGTTCCCCTCCAGTGGAGAACACAAAATCACCTCTTTTATGTAAGTTTTAAAGTATTCAAGAGCTAAAGTATATATCACATCAATAAATGGAATAAGAAAACAAAAGAATACCCATACCATATTTAAAAATGTCAGCTCCAGGCAGTAAGCACATTCAGTGTCTGCAGAGGACTTTTAATCATACATAGTGGGAGCATTTTAATTGAATTGACTGGCCTGAAGTACCAGAACATAAGTTGCTGAGTATTAGGAGTTAGATCCAATATGTTGATCCAGAGCTAAGGGTTTGACCAGCAAATAGATACAATTACTTTAATAAGAAGAAGTACCACTTCAAATAATTGTGTGATTACTTTGTGAGTCACATCCATACTTCTCATCCAAATAGTGCTATAACATTTAATTTAAAATATAACAAAATGCAAGCAACTTTGGGAAATGGAAATGGAACCCTTACTTGTCTCTATATGGCACTCTGGAAGTCAGACAATTAGGAGTGATGTCGTAGCACAAACATTGGTATCTTTTGCTGTTGAAGTTATGGAAGAATCAAGATGCAACTGAGAAATGCAGCAGAGGACCTACAAATAGTCTTTAGCATTCTAGAGGGAGCAGTTGCTGGTCTTCCTGGGTACCACACTCTGGTGATTTGGGAACAATGATCTCCAGTTCAGTACTTCCACTAAAACCATGCACTGCTCCTCCCTCACCCCTCCCTCTGAGGGCACTAGCGAGGGGAATTGAAGGCACAAGAGGCAAGGACCACGGGTTTAGATAAGAACAATTTACTGGAAACAGCAATATGATAAGGAAACAAACAGTAACAGCAACAATACTAATGACAGAAGGTACAAAAAAAGAACCAATTCACAGGAAACATCCCCAGAAAATAGATAAGAGCAGATGCCTCCCTCTGCCCATTCACTCAAACAGAAGGAACCCCTTCTCCTCAGAAGAAACTCTCTTCTCCCTACCCCATGACATATAATAACCTCTGTGTCCTAACTGTGCCCTCTCCCTGCTTCTCCAAAATTTAACCCTGTCTTGGACAGAACCAGGACACACACTAAATATAAATTGGTATCATGTGTTTCTGCTTAGAATGAATCTTTATGAAGAATGCAACTTAAACTTGTTTAAAATAAAGGGAGTCTTGCTGGTCATCTCAATAATGTTTTGAGGAACATTCAGCGAAGAAAACAATTAGTACAACTCTTTCCTTAACAGAAGCATTCTCCAAAACACTGCCTGGCACACAATTTTTAAGGTATTTTGACAATATGATGTGAACTTTAATTATTCATTTTGATTATTATCAGCCTTTGTTTTACTGTGAAGTACTAAAACTTTAAGTAACTATAAGATGACATCATAAAGTTTTTATGCTTGACTGAAAGCAATAAGGCAGACATTCAAAAAATTCTCTTTTTTTTCTTTATGAAAAATATCTGATTCATGTCATCATAGGTGAAAAGCACTGCCTGATGCCAGTTCAACTACTGAAAGTTTGCAGTAATTAACTACAGGTTGCTCCTAGTATAATCTATTGACTTTGCACAATAAGCAGTCTTTCAGCAAGTTAAATGCAAAATAACAATATATGCCACTGGAATTCCAGTTCCATTATGCAGAAAATATTATTGTGAGTAAAAAGAAAGTATAGGTTATATGTAACCCCAAATAGCTCACTTTTTAGCATCATATAAATCTTAATCAAAAAATTTTGTTAGTTCAGATTTCAATCTGGAGTATAATTCTATTAGAGAAAAACAAAACACAACCATAATAATCGTAGCAATAATAATAATAATAGTAATACAGTTAGAATTATTATATGTAATGGTTTCCTTTTTCAACACCCCTTTGTACTCTGAGATTGTGAGCACCCATGTTCCTCAAGCAAGCAAGGGTACAGGGAGTCAGGGCTGGGTATAGATAATGGTAGAAGCAGGTCATCTGTGCTCCAGGTCCTTCACTTGCACTGCAAAGAGAGAAATGGAGATATATTTCTTCTTCTGCCTGTATTTTTTTTTCCTTTGTTTACTCATTTCTCTTCTGTTTTTACTGGAGTTTATTTTCAAACAAAGTTCTACAATGTATTCTGTCTTCACTGACTTTTAACATCACTTATTGATTTTACAATATATATAGTTCACTTAATGTTAAACATTCTTTATTGTCTTAGTTTCAAACTTGTTTTGTCAATCTTCTAGATTTGCATTTTTTTAACCAAACACATCCAGTGTCAGCCTGTGCTCCTTATCACCCTCTGCTGCACTTTTCTACATTTTTCAAATTCTCTACTGTCAAGCTAAGTCTGTTTCCCTCTACATTGTATCATTATCATATGCATACATATTACATTGGCACAGAATAACTACTTATTGTTACTACTATACTTTTTCTATATAACTGTAATGAAAAATAAAACAAATGGTAGTCATAGCTACCCAATCTTTAAAAAGAAAAATCTGTTGAAGGTAAACCAAATGAGATCAAAGCTCCAGGAACATCAAGGAAAGTTCAGGCAAACCAAGCCTGACAAGCTTCACTCCTGAGGCCTTGCAAATTTTGTTAGTAGCCTGTTATTAGCTATGGCAATACAATCTTACTTGGCTAAAATGCCACAGATGGTCTCCTTCAAACTCAGTTTTGCTGATCATTGCAATCTGCTCCACATAGGAAAATCTTATTTGTAATTCAGTAAGAGTGAATTGAGAAGTCTCCTAGACTCCAGACTTCAATATTTTGATGAATACTTCATCTGTGGACTGTTAACAACTTTATAATGCATTTGTCCTCTTCTTCTCTTTAAATTTAGTTTCTAGGGCTACCTATGTGCTTATGCATATATTTGTGTGCATTTATATATATATACTTGTAAAATAATATTTGATTTTGCATAGACTTTGTCTTGAAATGTACTGAACACTGTAATGAGAGTCAGAGAAGTTACAAGTGTACTTTCTGACAGAGATGAATGTGAATATGTGAAAATAAGTAGAAATATAACCTGATCTTTTATTTCCTGTAATCAGGCTTAAACTAGTTTTAACATTATTTTAAAACATGCTCTCAAGTTTTCAGTATATTTCTTTTGGTCTCTCTGCATGGACAGTTGTCATTTTACATCACTGAACTGTCCTTGTGAGTAAAAGTAAGCATCAGATATCCTTGAGAAAGGACATTCAGCTTAAACTTTCAATCCCTGTGAGTGATTGCCATAAAAGAAATGAACCTAAAGGTCAAGGAAAGAACTTAGTGTGTCCAGTTCAAAATGTGTGGAAGGTAACTGAAGTGGATGGGACTGAGTAGGTGTTTTTCATAAACATGAGGTAAAACATTATTTATTATTACACAACCAAATTCCAATCTTGGCAAATGAATGAAATTTTGTGGGCTTCACAGAAAATCAGAAATTTTTTAGGCCTTCTCTTGAAAATACCTGTGTTGTTTGTACAACTCATTAATACATTTAAACAAATGCATATATGCATAAACATATAGCTATATAGATACAGATATGTATATAAAATCTGAAATCAAGATTCCTTTAAAATAAAATTTTATATGTATTCAACATTAATAAATTCTTAACCTTTAAAAAGATAATTCATTTTTTGATGAGCATATTATTCACAGGAGTCAAAAAAATATTCTGTGGAATACAGAATCAATCTATGCAAAGTGTTATGGAGCTTGTACATGCCAACAAGCTCCTGAGGAGGCTAGCCCTAAACTAGCCCTAAAAATTGCCTCTGTAGCACTCAAAACACTAAGAACCAGGATTATCTTCTTATGATGATACAATTTGCCATGGAAATAGAACCGCTGTTTATTCTGCAGAGGTAAACAGACACTCTCTAATAATAAAAGCAGCTGAATTTTAAAAGATTCTCTCCCCCCAGGGAAGTTCTTTAATATATTCCTCTTCTATAGAAATACTTTAATATAAAATATTTCCAAGTGTCCTCTTTGAAAGTAATCTAACAATCTAATTTTATTTTATTTTTTTTTCTCTTTTACGGTAGCAGGATTATAATAGGCTTGAATCTACTCAGATGATGCCTGAGGTGATACAAGAACAAGGCAGCAGCTCTGTGCAGTTCAAGGTGCAGAAATACCATCATCAAAATCCACAGCTCTGCAAACACACAAGTGATATGTATCCTCTGTCATGGTGACACACTCCAGTTGTTCATTCCCATATTCAGTTGCACTTACAGCTAAACAACTTATTCAATGAGGAAGAAGAGATTTAAGATCAGTTGACTAATAAAGACCACAAAGAAAAAGCTGTTCTTCAATCTTGTGCTAAAACCAGAGGAAATATGAAAATCTGATGCTGAAGTAGGTCTGGACTAGATTCTTCAGAGTATTCTTAGCTTCCAGAATTTCATTGCATAAGAGAAATAAAGGGAGTGGAACCTTACATAATATCCATACTTATTACATGTAGGCAAAGCAAGAGCGCAATGGTAGCAAGAGGAAGTAGAAATAGCAACAATCAAGGGTTTGTGTCATTTTATTAGGAGAGAGCTTAGGCAACCTGACTTGTCTTTGAATTGACAAAATCCTTCAGAAGATTTTTTTATTTGAAGAAGAGCAAAGCATGAACAGAAAAATTTTGAAATAAAACTTTACCAGCAGTGTAACACATATTGTGTTCTCTGTTGCAAAACAAACAAAAACTTTACTGTTCAGGTCCATGGTATCCTGTGATAAACTAAAAGTTCTTGTCTAAAACATGCACTTTTCCCTAACCTTTAGAAAATAATATTTGTCCTAAATTAACTGAATTGGAGTTTTATGGATAACATTAACCTTTTACATCTATGATAAACAGGTTCCTCTTTGACCTATGGATCAGTCACCTGAGAAAAATTTTCAGAGGACAGTCTCCTGAAATTATTGATCTCTTTCCAGCTAATAACTCCATTTTGAAGATCAGCCTGAAAAAGGAAGTAGTCATTTTATAGCCTATGATGGAAATTAATTTCTTATGTATTCAAAATGATGAACACGAGAATTATGTGGCTTTACAAGAAAGGACTGGTTAAGAAAAAGACACATTAGAAACAATAAGAAAGTGGGATTTTTTACCTAGATAGTATTTCTAGATGCATTACCAATGGTAGTGAAAATTCTGCCAATTGAAAGTTCATTAGGAGGAAGGAAATTTTATAAATACATTACTAAAATTTGTAAATTCTTTTTGCTGAATATCTCCTCCATTATTTTCATGCATCAATAGTAAGGACAATATTATATTTTTTTCCTCTCATTTTCTCTTTCTCTATCTCATTTTCTTCTTTTGGAGAGCAGAGACAAAACAGAATATGGAAAGAAGTATTGCACTTCTCATATCTTTCAAGGAGTCATTTTAACTATTTTAACTTCCTCCTTTTTCTAAACAGAACTCTTACAACAATTTTTCAATCAAAATATTTTTATTTTTATAGTTATAATTATTTATAATTTATATAATATTATTAATTATAAATTATTTTCTCTGAAAATAAGGAATAGTTTATAATACAACAATTGGTTTTCTTTCAATCTTCTGTAGAAATATGATTTTTGGGATTACCATATTGGAATACTTGCTGATTTTAGGGATTCTGTTAATTTATTATTTTACTATAATGTTTAGAAACATGTTTATGTTAGAAACATCCTGGTTTATGTAGTCTGTGTTGTATGCAGAGATTTGAAGTGTTTTCAGGTCTGTGAGAAAACTACTGATAAGTTATTTATCAGTAACTTTTTAAGAAAAACAAACACACCCTGCAACAAAAGAAGCCTTGCCTTCAACAGAAAAAGAAAAAGAAAAAGAAAAAGAAAAAGAAAAAGAAAAAGAAAAAGAAAAAGAAAAAGAAAAAGAAAAAGAAAAAGAAAAAGAAAAAGAAAAAGAAAAAGAAAACAATACATAAAGAAGGAGGGAGAGAGGAAAGAGAGGGAGGAGTGGGAGAAGGGAAGGGAAGGGAAGGGAAGGGAAGGGAAGGGAAGGGAAGGGAAGGGAAGGGAAGGGAAGGGAAGGGAAGGGAAGGGAAGGGAAGGGAAGGGAAGTTGGTTGTTTTGATATTTCTGTTTGGGGAAGAAGATAGAAGTCTAAAGACCTTTTACATATATAATTTCTTGAACTTCATCCTAACAGTCTTTAAACTTTTATTTGTCTATCCATCTTCTAAAAGAACCAACAGAAATTTTATATCTTTCACAAGACAGTTTTTTCATCCTGCTTGTGAAGAAAGAGTTATGGCTACATTCTGAGATGCAATGATTTCTTCAAGCATTGTTTTGTTGATATGGTAACTTAGGCAACACTCCCTCTGAAAGACACTGTTCTCCAAAACAGCCTTAAACCTCTTCTCCAAATATCTGTGAAGCTTGGCTATCTTTCACATGATTTCTTTTAACCATCTGTGAAATCTATTTGTTCCTCTTAGCAGTATCTATAATTTTTTTCTGTACTTGCTCTATTATTTGTCATGTCCAGTAATTTTGCATGTTCTATCCAGACACTCATGGCAGTTCAAATAGCCAAATCTCAGGCTGGGGCTCAGTTTTTCACCTGCAGACCTCCACACAGCAAGCACAATGTTCCCAGTAACAGACAGCTCTCAAAAAATATGCTGCCAGTGTGATACTGTCTCGTATTCTGATACAGTGATACAGCAAAATAAATTTCATAAACATGTCCAAATTTGTTTAGCAGTTCCAGAGTCTATGTATTTTCCAGACTTCCTGATTTTTTCTTATAGCTTCTCTTTTCAAATCACCCTTTCTCTGACTTCTTGTGATTTCTCCTTTACCACAATACCTTCTATTATTACAGGTATGGCTTCCAGAGCAAGGCTCAAAGCAGCTCACAGAGTAAGCAAAATAAGCAGGAGGTCACAATAGCAAGCCACAGTGTAGACAGACTGTCAAATAAGACATGAGATATAAGAGATCAAGACTGAGAAAGAGAAACTGACCTCACTAAGGGTTCCTGTGGGTCAAGAAGCTACATCGACTCATCCTAATGTTTTCAGGCACCGACACTACTTAAGGTGCACTATCCCTAATATTTTAACACCTGCAAAATGGACACTGACTCCTTTCTAACTGTATCTGCATTTGCTTCCAGAGCACTTCTGCTCACCGTTCCCAGTCTATTGCAACACTACCACTCTACATTAACTACTTTCCTGTGACCTCTCTTACCCTAATGTGGAACCATTGTGGTCTTACCACAAAACTAAATCTTACCAACCAAGACACAACCTTTAAGTGTCTCTGAAACCAGGGATTAAAAGCATGGATTGTCCTGGAGGATATTTTCACATACTGAAAATCTACACCTGGACTGTGGCAGCAAAATACCCCCGATTCAATGTATTTATTAATTCTAAATACCCCTGATTTGATGAATTTCATAAATTCTCTCATGACAAAAGAGCTCTCTTCTTGAACCTATGCATGAAGAGTGCTATATAAGGACAAAATGTGCTGCCACTGAGGTATTAAATAGATCATCTTTGTGTATATGCAGAGTTTTATGTAATATACAGTCAATAGTGTGTCTCTTCCTTTTTCTTTTGAAATTAATGATTAATTATAGAAATGAACAGTTTAAGGTGCAGTAATATAAGACTTAAAAAGTGACTGTCTGCAACAGTCTCTTATCTGTATGGGATGTAATATTGAAAAACAATAATCCATGTTGATGGTATCTTGCCTTTGATGTTCCCCAACAGATTGAAAACAGAGTAATTCTACTGCTGGCTACTTCGCAGTGACAGCTGGGTGAAGTCATCGCAAACACTGGAGATAACTTTCCATATGGCAAGAGTTCCTAACATTATTTGGTAATCACCAGTGTATGCTCATTAAGAGCCAGAGCAGCATTACCTTATTGAATATGATTGTCTGCTTAGAAATTCTGTTGTGTTGAATTTGTTTGCAATATGTTACTCATTAAAAGTTCCCAAATCCTACCTACTGGATTCAGACATAGATTTTGGTTATCAAAGGGGGAATATTTATGTGTATAGATCCTCTTCCCTGTTCTGCTCCCCCATTCTCTTTCAGAAATGAGAT
Organism: Phylloscopus collybita; assembly: GCA_027886175.1. Taxonomy (NCBI): domain Eukaryota; kingdom Metazoa; phylum Chordata; class Aves; order Passeriformes; family Phylloscopidae; genus Phylloscopus; species Phylloscopus collybita. The sequence goes on along the minus strand of JAJNNQ010000006.1, from coordinate 40,199,108 downwards.
AGGAAAAAAATATTTGGATACAAATAAATTTAATTTTTCAGTGAAACACATCTTCAGTCCACAGTCAAAGAGTCTTTCCACAATTTCTCTTGCTTTCTGCTTCACTGAAGCCTTCCAGCACAGGATTAACAGTGGCAAATTTACCAATTGAAATTCCACATTTTCCACATTCTCTCTCCCACTTTCCCTGGATGACACTAAATACTTATATTTAGATAGGCTAAATCAAGTCCTAGATTTCCATTTTTGAATATTTCATAACAAGAAGTGACTGAAGAGATAGTAATATCTATCTCTAAAGACATTATAGTATTTAATCAGGATGTGGCTTTTCATCATTTTCTACTGTCTTAAACTAGATTATAACATTTAATAACATCATCCATTAAAAAACAATGTGACTTTCTGATAAAAAATTCAGAAGCAAGATGTCATTATTTTGGAAATGTAAGTGAAAATCGACAGATTTAAGATCTACAATCTCTTTTACAGAAACTCAAAATATGCTGGCTTGGAAGGGATCCTCAAGGATCATCATGTGCGGCTCCTGGCTCTGCACAGCACCATCCCCCACATCATGTGGCCCAGAGTATTGTGCAAATGATTGTTCAACCCTTAGGCTTGATGCTGTCACCACTTCCCTGAGGAGCCTGTTCCACTGCCCAACAACCCTATGGGGGCAGAATCTTTGTCTAATATCCAACCTAAACCTCCCCTGACATAACTTCAGGCCATTCCCTCAAGGAATTCTCTCCAAGTCCTGTCACTGGTCACCAGAGAGATCAGTGCCTGTCCCTCATCTACCTCTCACAAGGAAGTTGTAACTGCAATGAGGTCTCCCCTCTGTCCTCTCCAGGCTGAACAGACCAAGTGACCTCATCCCATACGACTTCCCCTCAAGGCCCTTCACCATCTTTGTTGTCCTTCTTTGGATTCTCTCTAACAGTTTAATGTCTTCCTTATACTGTGGCACCCAAAACTGCCCCCAGCCCTGGAGGAGGGGCTGCTCCAGGTCACAGCAGAGGGGACAATCCCTTCCCTTGCCCAGCTGGCCATGCTGGGCCTGATGCCCCCAGGACAGGATTGGCTCTCCTGGCTGTCAGGGCACTGCTGACTCTGTTCAACTTGCCATCAACCAGGACTCTCAAGTTCCATTCCATTTCATGGCACTGCTTTCCAGCCTCTCCTTCCCCAGTCTGTCCATGAATCCAGGGTGGCCCCATCCCAGGTGCAGAATCTGGCACTTCCCCTTGTTTGACTTCATACAATTGGGGATTGCCCAGCCCTCTAATTTGTCAGTCTCTCTGTAGGGCTTCTCTGCCTTTGAGGGAGTGAACAGCTCCTCCCAGTTTTGTATTATCTGTGAACTGGCTTAGTGTCCCTTCAGTCCTGTGTCCAAGCCATTTATGAAGATGTTGAAGATCACAGGGCAGAGGATGGAGCCCTGCAGAACCCCACTAGTGACAGGTCACCAGACTGATGCCACCCTTCACTGTAACCCTTTGTGCCTGACCTATGAGCCAGTAGCTCATCCATCAGATAATGTGTTTATCCAACTCTGTGCTGGACAGTTTTTCCAGAAGGATCCTGTGAAAAAGTATTGAAAGCTATTCTGAAATCCAAAAAAGTTGCATCAACTGGTTTCCCTTGATCAAGTAGCTGGGTTACCCTGTCATAAAAGGAAATGAGGTTTGATAAGCAGGACTGTCCTGTCACAAATCCATGCTGGCTGTGACCAATGACTGCATTGTTTTTCATGTGTTTTCCAATGCCTTACAGAGAAGCCTTTTCCCTGATTTTACCAGGCACTGAAGTGAGATTGACAGGCCTCTAGTTTCCAGAGTCCTCCTTGCCCTTCTTGAAAATTAGGATGTTTGCCAACTTCCAGGCAGCTGGGATGTCTTCACAGTCCCAAGATGGCTCAAAAATCATCAAGAGAGGTTTTGTAATGACATTAACCAGCTCTTTGAGAGTTCTTGGATGAATCCCATCAGGCCCCATAGATATTTAGGCATCCAGCTGGAGCAGCAGATGCCCCAAAATGTTAGGGTCAGTTGAGTTTTTCATTCTTGCAGCCATGGTCCTCCAGCTCAGGGTACTAAGACCCTTTTGGTCTGTCATCCATGTTTAAGACAGAAGCAAAAAATGTGTTACACACTTTGACGTTGTCTCTTTCAAAATAATTAGATTTTTTTATTATGATTGTTTTCCTGTTGATGTTTCAAAAATATGAAAGAATATTAAATATTAATTGGCAAATATTCTTTTAGAGATTGGGAATAAAACACTTTTTAATATAAAATATCTGGAAATTTTAATACCACATTGTCAAATATGGAAATTTCACCAATTCTACAGTCTTCAACCAAGTCCTTCCCCTTCTGCCCCCACTAAAAGAATAAAAATCTGTATGAAAATCCATTATTCTTTTCATGAGGGCTCACAGAAAAGAACAAAGGCCAAAGTTTCCTTTTCAAATTACATTCAACACACTGTAGAAAGCCTTTGAACTCAGTTGACTTAATTAGCATATATCTAATCTCATTCTATGCCACATTCTGTACTTAAAATCATGGGTTTATCAGTTTCTGGTTTTGCTAATAGTAGAATGCTTCATACATTAAGGAAACTGAAATAGACATAAATATTCAGCTTAATAAAAAATATTTATGCAGCAAAACTCATGTCTTCTATTTCAGCCTTTTTGCTCTGCATTAATCAAACACCCATGGGTTCTTTTTACTGGGGCTGACATTATTATTCTAAGAACCATAGGAAGTCTTTGGTTGGACTGAATTTTGAAGGTTACCTAATCTGACCTCCTGCTCAAACGAGTGTAAATGTCAAAGCTCACCTCAAGCTGCTGAAGATTTCATGTGGTTAAGTTCTAAAAATCTCCAGGGCCAAATGGTCCACAGTCTTACTGGGAAAACTGTTTTCATGAGTAGAAGTTTATTTCAGCAATATTCCTATCTTCATATTCAGATTTTACAAGCTAACAGTTGATATTTTTCTTGTTAGTAAGAAGAGTAGAAAACTGTGGCAATTTATAAGTATAAAGGCTGGCAGTCCACTTAGATTAGGCATCTTTTAAGCCTGGTGATTATGAGGTCTTTGCAAGGCAAGTGGAAAGAAGCAGGTATTTCTGAGATTCGGCTGGTCTGATTTTAAAGGGCCAATCTCAGACCAGTCAGATACTTCTAAAAAATTACTACAGTGTCTATTTTTTAGCTTTGATTATAACAAAAAGACTGAAAATTACTTGCTTAGAGATATGGACATATTCTAGTGTCATGTCAGACATCCCAAATCTTAATCTGGGTCTTTCAGGGTATTTTATAGAGGACTTCTCTATACCAAGTTTTATTTAATCCTTAAAATCAGTCAGCCAGTGGAGGCTCATTTTGAACCTCAAAGCATGCTCAGCAATTAGGTATTGTCTTCCAGTATGATCAGAGAATGTCTTTAAGCTTTGTCATAATTCACAGATGTTAAAATCCCGAAACCAATTTTTATTAATCCTTCAAATGTGTTTGAGTTGGACTACATGCAGTGTATAGACCACTGAATGCAATAAAGAAAAGGTTTGGGTTAATTTCAGTGAGAGCTTGTGGAAGAAAAGATTATCACATTCAAATAAATTATATATAATATTGCTTAAAAATTAGAATTTATGTTTTCTTTCAGTTAAAGAGGGTTTTATTAATATATCAGTGATGTTTATAAAAGATCTAGACTAGATTTATATTTTTTAAACTCTGCTATTAAGCACGAATTAGTAAATGAAAAAAAAATAGTATAAAAGATGTCTGGGATAAAGACAACTTAACCATCACCTCTTGCTCACCTAGAGCTGCACATTAGTCTCTGAAAACCAAGCACTTTTTAATCCTCTGTCTTATTCTAACTAGCTAGGCTCTGCTCTTAGCAAGGTTATACACTGTAGGCTGTCTTTTTTCAGAGAGCTCACTGTTAGAGGGGAGACACCCATCACACAGAATGGAAGCTAGCCTGAGACATCCAATTTGTACCTATGATCTGCATAGGATCTTTTCTGCTAAAACAAAATTTATGATACTTTCTACATTTATTTCATCCTAATCCTTATGTTTACACTGACTCAAAAAGCAACACCATTCTTTGCTCTTTTTTTCATGCATCTTTTTTACAGCTTTAATAACTCTGTCTTCCCTTGTTATCAAAACAGAAGTTGAACATATGCAGATGTAGAAGATATATGGTGCCATCTGTACAGTACTACATCAACGGTTTATGTTATAGTCAAAAATTTCTACTAGAAATCTAGTATTATTTGCAAGAAGAAGATAGGTATATACACATAGAGTAATCAAGATGTAATGAAAGACAGAAGCTAATTGAAAAGAAAAAAAGCACTCTTTGTTCCTTTGTCTTCCTTTTTTTGGATATTGCTTCAAGATCCTCTGGCTCAGAAGCCTACTTTCTCTGTTTTCTTTCTGCAAAGACATTCTTTATTTACTGGCACAGTGCCTGACTCTTAAAAAAGGACAATGATGCCTTAGCAGGAGTCATCTCAGGTGGCCAGGGAGCACATCTTTAGTTTGTGTCTTGTGAATTCATCAATTGAAATGACAATTGAAAAATTACACAGAAAGCAAGAAACTCGGAGATCATCAGGCAAGTGCAGGAAAACAGACCAAATGAGCGGACAAAACCTCCACACAGTGGATTTTGGTTTAATCTCAGAGAACTCATATCCTCAAAGCCAGTTTTCTGTATTCCTCATTTTTCCTGTCCCCATTAATTGAATAACCAACATGAATTGAATAACCAACAGAAGCAAAGTTACTCTTTTACTACTCTTGTCAATTTTTCCTCCTTGTTCCATGTCTAAAACATGTAATTGAGAGATTGTAAAAGCCATGAATGTAGGTACAAAGTAGGTACCATTGCTCTTTTTAGGATTCACATGGTTAGGAATGGTATTCTTCAATTTAATATTCCCACAGAAACCACTCCAAAACCTGTGCTCTTTACCCACTCCCCCTCTCCATCTCCCCCTCCCTCCATAGAGGAATGGAAAGGGGAATTGGAGGTACAAAAGGTAAAGATCAGAGGTAAGAAGATAAGAACAATTTCCAGGAAACAGCAATGAGATAAGAAAAGGAACAATAACAGCAACAATATTAATAACAAAAATGTATAAGAGAGGTGAGTGATTCATATGCAAATGTTCACCATTGTCATGCTACCTCAACCTGGAAAAGACTTTCTTCCCCCTGCTTGGCAATGACCATGACCCCTCCTGGCTATGGCAAAAATTAACCCTGTGCTGGCCAAAACCAGGATATAGACTAAATGTGTTTCCTGAGTGCATGTAAAGAAAGTTTTATAATATAACATATTATTAAAAAGATAATAACTAACTTTAAATGTTTACTGTGACATCTAATGGCGGAATTCTCAGGGTCAGGCATGAATAATTTACTCATTAAGAGAGGGGTTATAAATTGCAAATTCTCAAGACCAGAGTATAATGCTGTGGTGTGATTCCACCAATATGATAGGAACATAAATAATCTAAAATCATGCAGAAAAAAACTGTACTCAAAACAATGCTCAATACCTGAAGGGTCTGTAATTTTCTTTTCAATGCAAGGATATCGACTGACACTCAATCCAGACAAAGTAAAAATCTCACATAACCTAATATCACTCCTCCTTATTCCAGAGAATATTCAACCAATGCAAAAATCCTGTATACCTAAGCACATTCAGAAAAATATGTATTTTATATAGAATAATTTTTTGAAATAACTTCTCTAACCTTTATTATTAAATTATCCTTCATCAAGGAATACTCTGATATGATTAACTACTTTCATCAGTACTTCAAGTTGCTGGTTAGTTTTACTGCTAATTGTGTTTCCTGGTGTTGTTTTCTCAGGTTGCATTCTGTGTTTTGTTCCTCACCTGGAGGAACAGAGTTTGCATACCAATGGACTTTATTTATTGAATGATATTTGAGCAAGGTACTTCCTTGAAGAAAAAAAAAAACTTAGCAACATGTTCTAAGTTAAAGTTTGTATGTGTTTGTACAATACATTGATTCTGTGAATATACAGATATGAGACCACAAATAGATTTTTCGTTCAAAATTAAATTTCAAAATCCACCACTTTTGTGCATGTGATTTGTACTATAATACATTTCACTAACATGAATAGGTTTGCAATAACTACTAATTAAAGCAATAAAGGTAATACTAAACTTTTAAAAAGGCATTGCTTTAGAAGGCTTTCTAAAAAAATAAAGATAAAATGGTTCCTGGGGTTTTTTCCATCTTCGTTTGTAGCTCTTACACTCAATAGAATTCACTATGCTTTTTTTTTTATTTTTTTATTGGCTGTAAATGTATATGATACTATACTTATGATCATTGCATTTATTGCATACAGTAATGTCATATTTCCTACACTGATTTTTTTAAACTACTGTTTCTACCCTATTTATAGCTCTGTCAGAACATTCTTTTAAAATATTGGCTATTTCTTTATTTTTAGTCATACACTAGTACTTTTATGGCTTTCTCAAAGGCTGTTTTTTCCTCCACTGAATTCTTCATTTGTTTCAGTGTATTGTGTCATCTAAGATATGCATAGGTAATGGTCTTTATCTCCATTTATATCACCTTCATTACAGACTGTGATTTGAAACCAGTTCTGAAGAGTAAAAGAACAGTATAATTTGTAGATTGTGTTACTTAAAGGAGACAGACATTTAAATTTATATTATATAAATTCTGTTCTACATACATATAAAGTATTAAAATATTATGCAGAATTCATGTTGCACAACTCTGTTTCAATGAGGTCTATATTCTATGAGGTCTATTCTAATATGATTTACCATCTTTTAAATGGCATTGTGACTCTTTCCTTGTCCTGGATGTGTGAAAATAGAAAAGGAGAATTATAACATTTATTTATAAAAAATACCAAATTTATATCAGTATTTTTGCAACATTTTGTCATTAATGCATTCTTATTTTAATTTCTGTCATAATATTATACATTATTTTTATCTAAAGCTTGGGTTCTAAAATTTATCACTAAATTCAGTTCAACTGCACTATGAGAAAATGTCTTTATTATTCTTATAGTTAGGGAACATAAGTGAGTTGTGTATATATATATATATATATCTCCTAATTTGATATTTTCATCCTTAATATATAGTTACAATACAATACATTGAGTAAGCAATACTTTTCGTGTATTTTAAAAATAAATTCTTTAGTGAATCTGATGTAACACAATAAGTGATACATTTTCTGCTTATGCAGCAGTAGATTTTATGATAATGTCCAAGTATAAAAAACACATGAATGTCAAATTTTTAATGCAACTTTAACTTGAAAGAAATTTTACTTTAGTGCAAGATATTCTTGTAATAAACATGTTTAAATAAAGTAGCACCAGGAATCAATTCTTTTTCTTTCAGGGAAAAAAAAATAAAACCAAGTTCTATATAGTTTTGAAGTTCTGAGAACTAACAAATTTGAGATAACTTGTCATCACAAAGTAGTCATATCTTTTCCCTCAGCCAGGAAGGATATTTCTTTGTCAAATAAAGAAAATAGCATTTGTCTTGTGAGACCTGCTGAATGCTGTGCATGTCAGAGACAGGTTCTAGTAGGGTTCCATGAATGGGTTAGACAGGAAAGTATTGAACATTACCACACCTTATAGTAGGGGAAAAAATTATGTACAGCTGAAATCAATACACAGAAGAGCAGGGCAGGGCTGTCAGGAAGTATGGCATTTCTGAGGCAGGACCTAGTGGTCCCTGGGGGTTGATGTGGAGTCCTGGTCAGGATAGGGGAAAGAGCAAGAACATTTAGGACTGATGACGCCCTCAGGGACATGACAGTTTCACAGTGCTCGCACAGCCTTTAACAATGAATGAAATAGGGTGTTTAACATGTAGATTCTCAGTGTTTTTAAGGTAGGAAACAGTGAACTCTTCAAAATATTCATTACTTCAGCTCCTCAAGCCTTTGGAGAGACACAGGTTTATCAGAAAGGGAAAGTTTCTGTTGCAGCAACCCCCTTGTTAATGGGTAAAAATGAGCTGCGACACAGACTTCTTGTCTATCACAGCATGAAAAGGGTCCTGATCTATTCCTCTTTACAGCTCAGCAATCCTGACTCCAACTATTCACAGATTCTGGCTGCAGCAAGCTCCTACTGTAGGGTTTCCCTTGCAGCCTCTGACTGCTGGTTATTTCCTGCTAAACTATGACTGCAGGGATCAGTTTTTAGACACTGACTGCAGGCTTTTACCCAGCTAGACTGTGTCTGCAGGTTCCAGCAACAGGCTCTAACTGCAGACCTAGACAAACCTCACAGTAGTGATTCTCTCTCCTCAGGATCCCTCTTCTTCATAATCCTTTCACTCCCTCTTCCTCGAGGCTCCTCCTCCTTCATGATTCTCTCCTCAGCAGCTAGCCCCCCACCCCCCCCATCGCACTTATCTTTATTGGATATATCTGTGACTCATCAGGGGCAAGGCTGTATTGGGTAATTAACACAGCTGTTACTTTTCAGGGTCATACCTGTATTCCCTTCTCCTACAAGCTTCAGCTCTATAGCTGAACAGTTAAATTCTGTTTTCTACAACAGAACTTGACATCTAGCCTGCAATAATAGGCCCTAGTCAATGGAGTCAGTGGAAAGCTAGTAGAAAGCTACTCAGCTTAATCCAAAGTAGGCATCTCAACTTGGTATTCTAAATGTCTTTAGATTCTTGTAGTTATACTGCCAGTGACACTTAAATTAATTCCTCTCTCATAATAAATGACAAAGCCCTGAAATGAATCAAAGTTTCCATTCAATAAAAACCCAGTCTTAGTATTCACAGAAGTCAAAATGTACTTTTCTAGGCAAGATATACTGTACATATAGTAGCTCAAACATACATAAATGGGTATTCCAAATGAATCTTTTATTTTTCAGTAGATAAAAGATAAAAGAAAATGATAGAGCAATTTAACAAGCAAAGAGGAAAAGTGGGTGGCTAATCACATACAAAACTAATGACAGCATAATTTATTGGGACAAATATTAGCCCCCAATGAAAATTACCTCTTATGTATTAAGTGCCAATATTCTGTGGATAAGGCTTGAATTGTATCACAACCATTTCAACGAGATAGACAAGTAATTTGTTTTCAGTTTAATTAGTACTTCATGTAAACAAGCTGTTGTTAGTCAGCAGTGAGCCTGATACTAATTAATTAACCAGTCTGTTGAATGTTGAATGTTGAAATTTTCAAGAAAAAAGAAAATAGAAAAAGAAAGAAAAAAGTACTATGCCAGTTAATACCTATTTCTTTAGTGTACTCCAAAATAAATTTACTTGATATTTTACTTGGTCACTACTCTAGCTCCATAATGAATGCTGACAGCAAATTTAGCAGAAGAATGTTATATGTAAAATATTATAATGCACATAAATACTTCTAAAGTAGGAGAATGTTCAATTAATTAACAGCATCAGGTGTGAAAGCATATTAAAAGATCTACACCTTCACTACATCACATCTGAATATCCCCACTCAGATCTGCCGACTACTTCCTAGAACCCTAGAGGACAATCCACAAAGATTTTGTAATATTCAGATTTAAATTTCAGAAAGAATGGTATATTAATTCTGCTCATCTCTTCTCAATATGTTTTAGAAGAAAAAAGATGTCCATAGCTGGGGTGATGGGTTAGGTACAGAAAAGCAGTAGGAAAGATTTAAGAGTGAAGCTATTTTTCTAACAGTAGCTAACTCAGTACCACTGTAGGCAGCTGTGCCAAGGAAGCAGAGGAAGTGAAGAATTCCATGGTGGATAGGGACACTGTCAAGAATATCCTTCTGCAAAAGGACTTTCTTTCTTTTTTCTTTCTTTCAAATAGATATATTTAGCTGAATTCTGGCTTGGACTTTCTCTTTGTGGCTACATTATGGCCTGTCCTACCAAATGGGTAAAATGAAGGGTGATCTAAAGCTTCCAGTAAAGCTACATTTTCTCTGGCTATTAGGTCAGAATTATATTCTGTGAATAAAGTATGAGATATATACAAGTTAAATATTAACCTTTAATCACATGAACAGCTTCTGTAAAAACAAGACAGCAAAACTAAACAGATCTGGTATAAATGCTAGGAAATAAGCTTCACTGCTTGCGTTGATAAAGTGGTTATATGGTACAAACCTTTCATAATGTACTGAACTCCCATAAATCAATTTGAAATTAGTTTACTGTCATGTTGATAAATCTTGTCTTATCATTATACCTTGAAGGTGATTTAACAAGTATTTCACAGTGTATAATTTTTACCATGTTAGGGAGAGATAAGAAAGCAAGTGTTCCAAATGGATAATCATTGTCACATTCATAAATTCTGCTATGTTAAAGGTTTGAATAAAGTTTTGAATAAAGCTTTTGGATACAGCTATGCATAATGGTGGTTTTACTGTGTATGTAAACTTCTTGAGTTAGGTATAACTTCAATGTACTATATCCTTTTTTTCCTTTTTGTATATTGTCTTGGGTTATGGAACCAAAAATGTGTATTCTATTTCATTTATTAAAAGCAGCTGGGGAGGTGTTTTTTTTCCTTTATCTCTTGTAACTCTGGGAAGAGGAGGGGGCAGATGCCTTCTGATAATGGGCCAACTGTTAAAACCAGGTGGGGCAGTGTCTCTTATCTCTTTCACTATGGGCCATTAAGATTCCACTCAGTGTGGGGAGCCAACCATTCTTGCCTAAATAAAAACTGAGATGCAGGAACATGACGGTATCTGGCTCCACCTGATTCCTGGAGGAAGACTGGACCCTTCTCACTATCGCTGGACCCTTTTTCTACAGCATCATCTCTACTCCAACAGAACCACATCTGCCACTCCAGGAGGACTCACTTTTGGACTGCTTCCAACACCCTGACCAACAGGGTGTCAGGTTGTAGCTCTGACTCTGTCAGGGTTTTCCAGGATTGTTGTTTGTTTGGTTGGTTGGGTGGTTTTGTTTTCTACCACATTTGTATTGTTAATCTTTCTAGTAAAGAACTGTTATTCCTATTCCCAAATATTTGTCTGAAAGCCCTTAATTGCAAAATTATAATTTGGAGGGGGTGAATGGTTTACAGTCTCCATTCTAAGGGAGATTCCAGCTTTCTCTGTCAGATACCTGTCTTTCCAAACCAATACATATATATAACCAATTTTTCCTGAGACTGGAAACAGAGCAACAGTTGGTGTAAGTATGTATAGTCCCAAAAAGGGTTGCTTGTTTATTTTTCTTTTGGCTTTTACTGCCTGTGAAAATCTCAAGCAATGGAAACCCTTGTACAGGAAGACATTTAAATTGCTTTCTGTAATAGTCCACACTGGAGAATATAATTGATAATTTTCTCCAATTGACAAGTTTCCTGTCTGTTTTAATTCAGAAATAATTGAATATTATATTGTTTAGCATATATATAGTAACATATACACATTTGTATAACTGAATTAATTAAAGAAGCATAATGTGTGCTCATTCACAGTGGATATAAGTTGAGTCCTGATATTATGTGCATTCATGGTTTTTCTAGCATCCAAAAATAAGCTTTATGATATAATGAATGATATAATTACATTCCAGAGCTACCTGCAGAAACTGTAGCTCTCATTCTTTCACTAAAGGGAATTGATGGTTTTGTCACACAATTAGAAGTTACAGTATTTGATTCAAGGCAGGCACTTATTTCATCATCTGTAAGGGGATAATATCTGATGTTCTTTACACCTTAAGATAGATATAGCTATTGCATGATGAAATGCAGTGCAGGAGTTTCTAGCCTCAGCCATCTCAGCTATGTAACAATCCAGTGCTAGTGCAGAAATGAACCCTACTGGTAGTTAGCTAACATTTCTGTATGGTTCTTCATTTAGTGGAAAGAAGGTCATCCTGTGTCTACTATTACATCATGGTGACCAAGAAAAACAGTACTGCAACAGCTAGCTGCAGACCAGTGTTTAAAATTGTGCAAACTTTGCTGAATGCCAAATGTGTGCTGCTTTAGCCTTGGTCAGTCAAGTTGCTAGAATACTGGCCTATGTGAATGGGAGTTTGGTATTGGGTATATCTTGTTATAATACACAGTTTAAGTGTGAGATAGTAGTGCAAGTCTTTAAAAATATGGGCACAGGTTGAGGAAAAAAATCACTACTTGCCAGTTGGTCAATGAAGGGATGAGCCTTGACAAATGTGAAAGGACTGCTTCAAGATTTACAAAGAAGTAAGGACTAGACAAGTGAAAAATACTATAAATCAGCAGCAACATAACAACAGCCCAGCAACAAGCTACATGCAGCCTAGAAAGTCCATGCCATAAGAGGAGAAGGAGAAGGAAGAGGAGTGGGAGATAGCCACCACGGGAGCTGTGATTGCAGGAGCACTGCAGGGTGGAGGGAGCCAGGCATGTGTTGCCAAGGTTGCTTGCTAGCTGTGGGCTCCTGCTTTCCCTTCCTCCCACCCTTTGTCTGTTTCCAGAGTGCCCCTGGGGGACCTGGGACCTGCCTAGCAGTTGTTCCAGGCTGCACACGATGCTGCAGTTGAACAAGTGTGTGCCTGAGTGAATTATTTCCTCACAAATCCTGCAGGGTTTTCAACCCAGATGAGTGGCTATGATTTTGGGCAACAATGTTACACTTCAAGATATAGAAAACAGTCTTCACCATGGTTTGTAATGCAGACAGCAAAACTGAAGCACTTTACTGTTTGGTACATTCCAAAAAAATTAATTTAAAAAAATTAAAAATGAGTGTATTTAAAAAAAATAATATCTAGGCTAGAAAAACAATGGGTTACTCATGATAATGAGTTCCTTTGGGATGAGTTCCCTTCTCAATGGCACATGGCCTTGAGCCATAAATATCAGATTCAGGCATTTTTCAGTATTTTGCTCCTGTGTTATATTTAAATACAAGGACACAGACTTATGTTTTGTGTTATATCTTAGTAAGGTCAAGCCATCCATCAAGACAAAATATTTGTTCTCTCTCTTTGTAATATCTATAATATATTAGATAAATATGATGGAATCAGTGACTGATCTTCCATGTGACTTTCATGTCAGCTGATAAAACTTAATGCAAAACTTTATGAATTGCCATTCACTTTAATTAAATACTGCACTAAAAAAATCCTTGCTTTATTGTAATTTCCTACAGTTTTTAAAAAATAAATATGTTTGGAGACAAGATTATCACTGATGTTGAAAAATTAATCAGAATATAATAGAAGAACATTTGAAATATTTCCCTTTGCTATAACCATCTTAAAATCTGAAAGCAGTAGAGTCAAGAGAAAAAAGAAAAAAGATCATCCAACTTGCAGTCAGTTGTCAAGAATCGAGATATCAGAGCTATATCTGATCTGCAAAGATGATGAGAAAATTAGTTTGTGGTGTTAAGTAGCAAATACATATATAATTATTTTCTTCCTATTGTTACCATTTTAGAGACTTAGATTGAGTGTGTAAACATATTTCTAACATGAGAATGAAGTCTCTCTGGACAGAAGCCAGATTTGATCAGGAACAAATTAGTTTAACACAGAAGTTTCATCAACTTTTTTCTCTCTATTTAAGCTTATTTTGACAGGAAAAATAAGTGTTAAACTTCCTTTGATTTCTTACTTTAAAATGCACTTTATATTTTCTCAAGATCTTGTATCTGGTTTCTTCTTCCATTATTGCCCAAGCATTTATAGGAATATGAAGTCAGTTTTTCACCGTAAAAGGTCATAAATGAAATGGAATGCAGCGATGCTGACAACAAACACTTTGCAGATCTATCTGGGGCCATTTAAGGGCTGTTTGCTTTTGGATGAAGGATTACCTATTAAATGTGAAAGAGGTTGCAAGCTGAATAAACACCATCTAGTAGGGTCAGTGATCCTTATTGTCATGCAGTAGGAGGAACAAGAATGTTCTTGGTCAACTGGTGCTGCACCATACATCTAAATCATACTGAAAGGATTAGAAGGTGCTGAGGTGAAATGGCATTAACAGAAATGGCAACTTTCAAGTCTTTTCCAGGAAGGAGATGGTTAAAAAAATAAAAAGGATGATTAAGTCTTTTCATGTGTATAAGAACATCAGGTACACTCTCCTAGAGAGAGAGCAAAGGCAATGTGAAAAATATAACTTATAGCAACTCACTGGGTGGGTTTGTAGACATGTGACTGTAAAAGACTAGTTCATATGATCCTCTCAAGTCATTTCAGTGGAGTAAAATTAAAAAAAAAGCATTAAAGGATTTTGTGTAATAAAGATTTTTTTAAGCCATGTCCCTAGGCCATACACATGGGGAAAAATAAAATCTAGAATGAAGGGAGGATGGAGAAATGGGTTTGAAAATTGATATTAAATAAATGTGGTTTTTATAGTCCTGATCATGAAGGATTTATTGAAATGTGGCATGATTTCAACTGATTTGAACAAGGTCTGAGAAGTGTAACCTGCAGCATATTTGCATTAGTTGTAGGATGTGTGCCACTATCACATCTCTAAATTAAGCCCAGGTCTTAGATGTCTTTTAATAGAATAAGTGTCAAAATACTCTCCTGTCTTCTTTATTTGACCGTGGCATAGACTATGAGTATCCTTGAGTTATCAAAGAAAGTGTCATTCTTTATTATCACTTACGTAAGGAAATAATATACATCATGCTGCTTTAACTAGTAAATATGCATTTTTTTTTTTTAGAGAGAACAAAAACCAACACATGTTTAGAAGTGATTTGAGTGAAAACACTGTGAGCGTTTTCTTGTTCATTACTTCAGAATAAATTTCTGGGGTAGTATAATGGATAGACACTACTAATTCTCATTTCACTGATTTATTGCCACTGAAATGAGAGTAATTGTTCTGTAGCAGACCTTCAACTCCCTTCCAGTGCACACTACACCGTGGAAAGAATTTACATGTATGTTCCAGCTTGCTCCAGCTACTCTGGTCAATAATACAGGATATGCAATGATAAATATTTGAACTGAAGTGTAGATATTTTTCATACTGTTAACCTGAGCTTCTAAGGAGTTCTTGAAAGTCAAATCTTTGCCTTGGCTGTGGTTGCTGAGGGTGGAAGTACCCAGCTGATAAATTCAGTATGAAATAAGGTTCATTGTAATATAACACTTACTTGAAGGCAAGTGTATGATTAATTAACCTTCAAAACTAGATCAATGGTGCCAGGTTATTATCCATTTAGACTGGTTTTGTGCTTGCTTTCTTTATCAACTGTCTATGCTCAGTGGGAAAATTAATGGTAAATAGAAAATTTATTTTCCCTTGCTTTGTGCCAAGGGGGTTTAAAATTAGATAATTGAGATAGATTAGACATCTGGCATCAAATCTGACCTCTTTCACCGTTCTGTTTGATGCATTATATAGTGTACAACATCAGTGCCCTCTGCTAGGATAGGTTTAAAGTGCAAGGCACAGAAAAATACTGTTCACACATTATGATAAAAATTCTTAAAGGCAATCTCAGAACTTCTATTAGTTGACACTTTAAATAGCATAATGGAAAATATTTCAAGCATTTCACTGGATTTGGGTCCATTTGCTTTTACTAGATTGAAAACAGGAGATTATAGCTCATGCAGGATTTTCTCCAGAATTCTGTTCCTAAATATTTTAATCTTTTCATCACTGTCAGATTGCAGAATCACAGAAAAACAAAATGTCTGGAAGAGTTGTTTTTTTTTTCTCTGCCTATGACTTCTATATTTAATTTTCAAAAGTCTTTTTACTTTTTGTTGGTATTTAGGTTTATAGATCCATATGTAAAAATGTCAAATTCTTTATCTTCTTCTGAGTGTATTTGAATATATATTTTTATTGAGAGTGGTGGTATGATTATATTTTCTATCAGTGATTTTAGCTCTATTAATCTTCCCTTCAACACTGTCATTGATAATGCTTTAGGCTGCAGTTGAGCTCTCTGTTGACTGGGTGTTTTTTTCTCATTTATTTCAGTATTTTTGAGATAATAACCTGTTCTTCAGAGAGAATGGAAAACTCATTTGCTCACAATGGGACAGTATTTTGGTTTTAGGAAGCTCAATTTCTTTTGGATATTCTAGCACTAATATTTTCTTGAATGCAGTTGCTCTCTAACTTTGTCTGACAACCTTTACAGATGAATTGTCCCCATTTTAATGTCTTTTTGCACCTCTTTAAGTATAAATTTAGTAATATATCTAAAGAAGATATATTTATCTGTCAGAAGATATGCTGCTCTCTCTTTCACACACAAATAAAACCATTAAATTATGCTCCACATAATCATGGTACGTTATATATGTGCTATGTAATGATGTTCTATGATGTGCTATATAATAATGTGCTATTTACATTGCTGTTGCTACATTCTGTTGTTTCTGCTCCACTAAGTAACAACCTCATGCACCAATACATGTTAGGGGTGGAGCAGGAATGTCTGGAAAGAGATACAGAGAAGAGATCTGGGGTTCCTGGTGAACACCAGCGTTTCCATCAAACAGCAATGAGCTCTTGTTGCAAAAGCTGTCAACAACCTCCTTGGCTGCATCAGGCAGAGTGTGACCAGCAGGTTCAAAAAAGTCATGGAACTATTTGGAGTCAAAACTGAGAAATTTTGGATTGTCAGATCAATCAAATGAGTTTTATATTATATTTAGTTCTTTTAGAGAGACCTAAGAGTAATAAAATTGGTGCTTCTTACTGAGCACAGTTAGTTTTTAAACTAATATTCTGCACTTTTAGCATCTAGGAAATCTTTGTAGGCAGCAGTTTAACTTCTTCTTCAATCAAAGAAAAGGACTCTGAATTTTAGGAAAACTAAAGAACAATATCTTCTGCTTCATTAATGAAGAAAAGAATGTGTCAATCTGTATAGTCTTGTAGGACTTTTCTGTCTTGAGGTCTGAAGAAGTGAAGTTGCAAAATAAAAAGAGGGCAGGGAGAACCATTTGTGGAATCCAGGCCTGCCCAACAGATATGAAAAAATGTTTCATAGAGACAATAGATGTGAATGTACTAGAAATACAGCAGCAGAAGCATGTAACAGAGGAACCCTGTGATCCGTGCTTCAGACCAATGATCGGTGTTTTAAGCTGTAATTTTGTTAAACTGACATGAGAAACTGGACTTGACTTTCAGCACAAGTTGATGTGCAATGCTTTATTCTATGGTGATTAAAATAACGAGGTGTTTTTACATTTATGCTGTCACTTTCATTCCTTAGGAGCTGTCAAGTAAAGGCTTGTGCAGAAGGTTTTGATTAAACAATATGTGGAGACAGAGTCTGAAAGCAAAAAGTACATAAACAAAGCACTCTTGCCCTTTTGTGTATTCTTTCTATTATTTTCTCTGGATAAAAAAATCACAAGGAAAAGTTCATTCTCTCCTTAGACAAGGTTTTTGATAATGCATCTCCAATGGGACTATGTATGTTTATAGAGATTTTCTTAGAGCAGATGGAGGTGAAAATGTCTTGGCAGATTGTTTAATATTTACTCAGAGAGCCTGTCTATGTCTTATTCTCAGTGTTGTAGATATTCAGTGCATGCTCCTTGCTTTGTCTGATATACACTTTGAGTTTACAGGAAAGTACATATATAGATATATTTATGTATTTTTTTATATCTTTATATATATTTATTTTTAATGTCAATGACAGATGAATACTGGATGCATTTAATGAAATGATTAAATTTCATTAATTACATTAATTATTGTGATAATTAAAATTATCATTATTGTGATAATAACACAAGATTCCCTTCTGTGTTCCATTTACTGCAGTTTTCCCTTATTTTAAAAATATATTACAATAAAAAGGAAGCTACAAACAAAATAATAATTAACACCTAACTTGATAGGATTTAATGAATCAGAAAAGTTTCTTAGGGTCTTTGCAGGAGTGATTTTGGAAATTTTTTTTGGCAGGGAGATATTGAACTTTCTGTGACCTTTTTAATTCACACAATACTTGGAACAGACTAAAAAATCTAGTGTTATTTTAAAACACTATTTTTATTAGATTAATATTAATTACTCTCAATTACATTATTAGAGTCCATATACAAAGTCAGTCCTGGGAACAAAGGAAGACAGAAGACAAATACCAGAGGGAGAAAAGAATGATCATTGCTGCTTTTACTCCGAGAGGAAATGATCCTTGACGTGTTTGAGAAAACCGTATAGGGAAAATGACAGCTTTAGCTACATAGATGGTTTGATAGCAGTTTGAACCAAAGTTTTATCCTTCTCATGCTTGTGCTTTTTTGCTGAAACTAAATTTTAGATTCAGACAGAGATAACAATTGAAAGAAACTTGAAATTGCTATTAAGATTTTCAGGAAAGCTCTACAGAGTACATGCCAGATCCTGAGCTGTATTTTGTTTCAACTCTTTAACAAGCCAGTTTAAATGGTTTTCCTATCGGTTCTAGAGGAATAATAAATCTCCATTTTATTGTGAAAAGGGTGTTCTTCGGTGTGATGGTTTTTTTTTTGGTTGTAGTGTTGGGGTTTTTTTGGTTGTTGTTGTGTTTGGTTGGTTGGGTTTGTTTGTGTTTTTTTGTTTGTTTGTGTTTTTTGTTTTGTTTTGTTTTTGGTGTTTTGTTTTGTTTTGAGGAGGGCTATACTTTTGATTCCCTATCCCACAAAATACACAAACAGGGACAGCATAATCACACAATGGAGACTTATCCCCCCATCCAGAGTCCTGTCTATTTAAACAAAGAGTATCTTCTATATCCCTGTGGAACACGGAACTGCTGAAGATGTCTCTCATTATAGTCCCATTAATGTGTCCTGAAATGTTGCATGTCATCTGTCTATCATCTATTACAGGCTCTATATAATTTATGGTTAGAGAGGATGTAAATATAGTTAAGTGAATGTCACCATATTTCATGCTAGGTGTTTAGATGAAACTTTTCTAGGGATCACTAGATGGAATTATAAAAACACTTTTATGCCTTCCCAAACAGAATATTTTAGGCCCCAAATATTAAAATGCAATATCTTTCTATTCTTATGAAGAATTTCTTGACTTTGAAAGCTGTTTAGACATTTAAGAAAGTAAGCAAGAAAGGGAGTAATTTATTTTCTAAAAGTATAATTGGAGCAGGAACTCACTCTCAGCTTTTATGACTGTCACAGAGTGGTATTTTTTGTAGAAACCAGACTAAATTTTATCTGCCCTACTTTTTTTTTTTGCTGTGTGGGAGGTTTCGGCTATTTCAGGATAAAACAGATACAATCTTCATCCGTTTGGTGGAAACTGGGTTATTTTGCCAGAAATAACCTAAAGTAAGATTAGGCTTAGAACGTAGCAAAGATGACCGGCCATTCCTTACTGAGTTTGCTTAGAGTAGGTACACACACCTAATTTAATTTTCAATTTCAGTTAAATTTCCAGTTAATTTTTAATTTTTATTAAAATAATTTCTCTCAATACAGTTGAGGTATAATGTTCACATCTCACATACTTCTAAATCTTTCCCCAGAACAGTGCATATTTTCTTAGTTTCTACAAACACTGCTATTTTTACACAATAAGGGAAGAATTTGATACCAAAATGTGGATAACTAAGTTTGAATGTCTAAGTGAAACTTATAGCCAACACAGTACGTAGCAGTTAACATAAGCCAGTAAGTAGAACAGAAGCCTTCACATCATCCTGCAGGTGCTTATGCTTGAACAGATGAACAACTGTCTCAACAAGATTAATTATTTATTGTTCCACTATTTACAATGGGAGTTGATATCTAAACACTTGTATTTGTTCCTACAACTTCAATCTTTGAATACCTGTGAGGAGAAACTGATGGGATGGAGAAAATGAATTAGAAAGCCCATTGCAAATGTTCATGAATTTATGTGTATTGGATTTGTGCGACCAGGTTATGGTAGTGAGAGGGTTATAGGTGTGGTTTCTGTGAGAAGCTGCCAGAAGCTTCCCCCATATCTGGCATGAGCCAATGGCAGCTGGCTCCAGGGATGGATGTGCCACTGGCCAAGGCTGAGCCAAGCAGGAATGACAGCAATGCCTCAGTGACATTTAAGAAGGGAAAAAAGTTATTGTGCAGATGTAATTGCAGACAGAGAAGTGCAGAGTGAGAACATGTGAAAGGAAAATCTCTGCAGAAACCAAGGAGGGTTTCCCCTCCCAGAGGGCGAGGAGGTGCTGGAGGTGCTGGAGGTGCTGGCGGTGCTGGAGGTGCTGGTGCTTCAACCTGTGGTGAAGCCCATAGTAAAGCAGCTGTGCCCCTTCAGCCCATGGAGGTTAACAGGGGTTCAGAGATCCACCTTGGAGGAGACTGGCACCAGAGCTGAGGGTATGAACCCATGTGAGCCTTGTGCTGGAACAGGCTTCATACAGGAACTTGTGGACTCATGGAGAGAAGAGCTTACACTGGAGCAGGTTTCCTGGTAGGACTTGTAACCCTGTGGGGGATCCACATTGGTTGTCCTTGAAGGAACTGCACCTCATGGAAGGGTGACATTAGAGAAGTTGAGTACTGTCTCCTGTGGGAGGTACCCCATGCTGGAGCAGGGGGAAGACCTTCTTCCTAAGCAGTGGCAGCAACAACACATGAAAAACTGACCACAACCTGTCTGCCTGGGCCGCTGTGAGGAGGAGGTAGACCTTGGGAGTTAGGGAATGTGTTTTTCAGATTTATTTTACTTCTCATTATCCTGCTCTGATTCCAATTGGTAATAAATTCAATTAAGGTCCACAAGTTGAATCTGTTTTGCCCATGATGGTAATTGGTGAACGATCTCTCTCAGTCCTTGTCTTAACTAATGAACCTTTTGTTATATTTTGGCTCAATTTTCCACTTGTGGAAGGAGTAATAAAACTGCTTTGGTGGGTGTCTGGCATTTAGCCAGGGTCAACCCTTTACAGCCTTTTTGGTGCCCAAAAAGTAGAGGATGTTTTGAGGTAAGGTTACTAATTGGAAGATGTAATGGGCAAAATGAGTAATAAAAAATTAATATTTTTCTCCAGCTTTGAATGAAAAAGTAAGTAATACAGAAACATTTGCCTCAATAAGTTTTTCTTTGGAATTGTTAATTTCTTGTTTATGCAGCTTTCTGGAGTCATAAAATCTGAAATCTCACTCAGGATTTGATTTAGAAGTGGACAAAACAGTTTTAATTAGTCTTTGAATTTTTTGGCTAGTTTAAGTTAGGGCTTGGTTTCTTTGACAAGCTTTAAATAAACTACTTGAGTTGTCCAGATTTATACTGTACATGGTTATGTTCTGTAGCTGCTGTAGTCAAAGATAAAGCTTGATCTAGGGAGAATTGGCAAGTACATGATTTTCTGTTAGAGAGGCTAAAGCAGAAGCTTTAGACTAAAATTTCTCCTGCTCTACTGGAAAGAGTAAAACAAAACTCTGATTTTTTTTTTTTTATTATTTTTTTGTTTGTTTGTTTTCTATTACTGTTGATTCTCAAAGGCTGTATTCCCTCTGGCAGCTTGACCTTTCAATTCATTACAGGGAAAAAGTTTACTCTTTCACACCAAAGTGTTGTCACTAGCGCGAGTGTTCCCTGCCAACATCTGATGACCCATTCTACCACCCAGTCTTCAGAGAGCACATTCAAGACTGAAACTGGGCTGCTACAGAATCAGGACTTTGAAATGGATGGCACTGGGAAGTGGTGCCATGCATTGGGATTTCTCAGACCTGAAAGGACAGTATTCTTTCCTGCCATCCTGTCTCAAATAATGAGAAAAGAGCAGTACCTAACTAACTCCACATATCTTCAGGAAGTAAATAGTGAATGTCTAGGAAAGGTTTAACTGTTGGTGCTCTGCTCCAGCTCTTGAGGAGGCTGTGGTTAATGTTGTAGTCTCTAGAAAGGCTTGTGTTTAAACTGAGTCTACCTTTGCCAAAGCAGGTCAGACAGTATTGGGTGGAAATTCATTCTGACCATGACAGACCTCTGTTTTGGTCTGTCATGGTCAGATGCAAGCAAATCATCACATTTGACAATGAGATTAATAAGTGATTGGAAAATATTCAAATATTTGAATTTTAATTATTTTCTGATAAAAAGAAATTCATGGGAAAGAGGAAGTTCTATCTATTTCCTGACTTCCTCTGCTGTGCCAGTCCCTCTAAACCCTGACTCTTTTTTCCTTGATTCACTTAGTTCTGGCTGCGTGCCAGCTCTGTACTGAGTACTTCTCTGGAGAGGTACGTTTCAGACAAGATGCAGAAATTTTGTAGATATTGCTGCTTCTCTATAAGTTTTATAATACTTCTTCACGCATTATGTACTCCAAGTTAGCAAACACGTGAGATGGGCTGTTCTTCACTGTCTGAAATGTAGCGTTATGTTCTGAGGTTAACCTACAACTATATATCCAAGAGAAGTTCAGCTGGGAGTACTTAGGTGAACTTACACTAAAATTGTCAGAGATCTCTTGGAGTCACTTACAAAACTGCATGAACCTTAATAAGATATTCAAGTTGAGAGAAAAAGAATTGGCAGAAAACAATGGAACCGATTTAATTAGGGGATTTCACAGTTAAATTATTTTTATTAATGTTTTTCTGTTGATATTAATATTTTATCCTAGTTGATATATAAAATGGAGAGAAACAAAAAGAATTTATCATAAACCATAGGAAAAATATTCTTTATTGATCTGAAATAGTCAAAGAAAGTGCATCACAATTTTTCATTTGTCTATTTATATTATACTAGCCAAGAAGTTTACCTCTTTTACTGCTGAATGGTTTGCATATTTTCTTTTTATCTAAATGCAAATATAGTACCAGAATATCCTTATTTTTAATCAATTTTTCTGTTGGCAGTAGAGTTCACCAAAATCTATGGTCAATATTATTTAAACAGAGTCTACCATATTTACTCTGTTAAGAAACCAGGAAAACTACTCAATAGTAGTTTTATTTAGATTGGAAGTTGTTACTACTTAACTAGAGCAAAAAAATCATAGAATGATTAGGATTGGAAGGGATATTCAAAGTTCATCTTGTCCAACCTCATCTGCCCTGGACAGGGATACGTTTCTCTACATCAGGTTGCTCAAAGCCCTGTCCATTCTTGAGCACTTCTAGGCATGAGGCATCCACATCTCTGGAGAGCCTGTTTTACCACACTTATCTTAAAAAAACAAAACAAAACAAACCCCAACCAACCAAAAAAACCCCAAACCAAACAAACAAAAAACCCCCACAAAACAACAAAACAAAACAAAAACCCAAACAAACAAACAAATGAAAACCCCCCAAACCAAAAACAAACCTCTAGCCTATACCCAATCTAAATCTGCCAATTTTAATTTTAAAACCGTTGCCCCTTGCAATGTCAGTACAGGTCTTGGTTTAAGTGAAGGGGAAGTATTTTCATAGAGTTGGAAACACTATTCTTTAGAGGGAAGTGGTTATGTTACAAGTGCAAGCAGAGTTCATTCTTCACTTCCTTCTCGTTCCAAGTGGTTTGGAAAAACTGTGCCTTGTTTTAAACAGTTTATGATGTTCAGTGTCTAAAACTGGTCTTCAAGTCAGATAAATTTCCGATGGCCTAAACCAGATAATATTGAGTAAAATACCTTTTAATCAGTTTCAAAGATTTTCAATGCGTCTTTATGCTTTTGGGAGGAGAGGAATGTTTTGTATTCAGTTTATGTATCTCATGTTTCAAAAATCCAGACTTTGTAGTAGGAAACTAAATAATTGTAGCTTTTTCCTCAGCTCTTTTCATATTACTTTTCAATTCTCACTTTCATTAAATAACAGAGTACAATATAAAGCTGTTTCTACACATTAGCAATGGGATGAACATTCAATAAAGGAAGATCAAGACTGATATTTTACACAGTGAGTTTATATTCTTTATCTTGTATTTATAATTAAAGTAAGCAGTCCAACATCAATATTTATAATGCATTAAGTTCTATTCATTTATTAAACAGTGGATGATTAAACTAAATAGAACTTTAGCATCTCATTTGCCTCTCTCTTGTCCAACAAGTCTGAAGGAAAATATCTGAGTGGAAGTGCAGTTTTTTCTGGTTTATAAAAGGTAGTATCCTGATGCCCCTACAGTTTCTTTCTCTTTGAAAAAGCAGTATTCTGAATTTCACTGAAATGTAACCCTCCAGTTTTCCCAGTCTGTACTCAGGGACCTGTGAGAGGCCCTGTATTCAAGAAGTTGGTGATCTTGGACAGGCAATGTCTGCTCTAATGGGGCTCCTTAGAGAAATTTAAGAAAAAAAACTTTCTTAAGTATGTGTATACAATTAATACAAACTGCAGTTTAGAGCACCTTGGACCTTGTGACATCTGGCAAAGACCCTGCACTGGTCTACTCTGACCTCACTCCCTCACCAGCACAGAATAGTTTTACCAATATTTATAACTTCATTTCAGAAAAAAAGTCTTTGCTAGAATATAATGGATAGAAGAGCTAGAATACAGCAAACTAAATTTATTCCATGATTACACTCACCATTCTGATTTGAAGAGTTTCAAAGTAATTTTTCAACTATTCTATGAGGGAAATTAATACATTAACAGGAAGCCTTAAGTTGTTAAAGCTTTTACAGACAATAAATTTCTGACATTTTCTTTCATCTTACTTCCTCAAATCCATATAATTAAATTTCCATTTAATTATCATCAGCTTGCCCTGACAAGGTGTCATTATTACTTTACTGATTGGTAAAGCAAACCTGGTTATGAAAACAGCACAAATAAAATCATTATATCCAGAGACATCTTCCGTGTGTAGCAAGTCTACAATCATCACTACTTTTGTCATTCAGCTGTGGCACAAAAAGCTTGCTTCATAATACAATGACTAAGTACCACCCTGCTTGTACAGAAACAGATAATATTTAATTATTTGGCACATATTGCACATGTATGTGCATAGTTCAAACAAAACATTGGTCAGAGCAGACTGAATAACAATTTTTTAATTATAACCTTTTTTTTCAATATTTATGGAGCTGTATTTTAGATTTAAATTTAAAAATGGGTAAAGGCTCAACCCTGCTTGATATGTGGTAGCTTTTAGTTATTTGTATGTGATACTCAACAAGAATTCTGAAGCTTTTTGTGCCATGTAAGTACACCTGGAAACTGCTTATCTGATTAATGATGGAAATAAACAGAAATTGCTCTCCTGCTACTGAAGTGACTTGCAATCTGGATGTGTGGACCTTCATATTTCTACTGGATAGGACCTGTAATTAGGAAACCTAGGAGTGCTTTCAGGCTCTTGCCATCCCACACATACCCCAAGTGAGTTTTAGGATAATACTAGGTAACAGCTATTATGAGATGACAGCTATTCACAATTTCAGTTATCATAGAAAGAGAGGCTAAGCATGCAGACAGTGGTAAGAAAGTGAGTAGGCAATCTTCACATCCCAGAAAATGAGTCCTCAAGCAGTCTTTGCCACAGGAGGGTTAATTCTTCTTTGGACCCTGTTCCACTCTTGTCAGCATGGGTTGATGTGCTGTCATACTATTGAGGGCAGCACAAAAGAGTCCCCAGTTTATCTGGGACACCTTTTTAGAGCCTTAGAAGGTGAATAAGAAGGGTCCTGCTCAATTGCAGGGCACTACAATATTTACTGTATGACCAGGTAAATATTCAATCGCTTCTTTTTAAAAATGTTTTTTAATTCAAGTGTGGGTACATTATATAATTCAGCATTCTATTC
Source organism: Phylloscopus collybita (assembly GCA_027886175.1). NCBI lineage: Eukaryota > Metazoa > Chordata > Aves > Passeriformes > Phylloscopidae > Phylloscopus > Phylloscopus collybita. The sequence continues at coordinate 40,173,322 of JAJNNQ010000006.1, read as the reverse complement.
TATTCTCCAGTGCATATTCAGACAGAAAAATATTTGACTTTTTTCCTTATTAACTTATGTTTCCTTTTTTTTTCTTCTTTGCAGTGGAAGCAGAGTTGAATCTAGAGATGAGCTAAACATATCAGTGAAAACCATAATCTAGTATTTTATTACAGATAACCTCATTAATAATTTTGGAGGCTTTTGTTTGGTTTAAAGTGTAAAAATTAAAGTTCAAAAAACCCCAGAAATTTAAGCAGTATTTTACAATAATCACTGAAAATAATATTTCCACTACAAAAAAATTAACCGTACCAAATGTTGGAAGATAAATGACATCAGAATGATATTTTGATAAGAATTAATGTCTCTCTAGTTCAGTATCTTGCAGATACTAAAGAACCACAGTCAACAATATATCCTGCGCAAGTGGTAGTTAAAAACACAAGGAGCATATAGAGAAACTTCCCTCTCTGTTTAGTCATCAATGGCTCAAGAGTCTTTCTCTTCCACAGTCTTCATCTTTGCACTTGATAGCTCTCAGTGGCCTGGTCTTCCATGAATTTCCCTGACAGCTTATGAAACCAACTGAAATTATTAAAGTTTGTGACATCCTGTAGCAATTTGTGCCATGATGAAATTATATCTTGTGTCATGGAACACTGCATAATGTAAGTGTTTTGGTTTAGGGCAAAATTAGGAGAAGAAACCTCTGAGAGGAAGTCCCCTAAGACAAACCTCCACCACCCCTCTCCGCCCCCAGCCCTGGGTTTGGGAAGGAAATTCTTTGGAGGAGACAAGTGGAAAAAACTGATTTATTGACAAGAACTCTTCCCCCCACAAGAGAAAAAGGAAAAGGCTCAAGTTACTGTGCGGGGAGGGCACAGAGCTTCTTCCGCGGGCTCGGAGATCCTCGGCCCCCTCAGGTCAGGTCCTCAGGTCCGAAGCCGGTCCAAATCTTCGGTTGGGGGCGGGGGGGGGGGGGGTGGGGAAGGGAAAAGGGAGAAAAAACCCCCAGAAACAGTGCAAAAACAGGCAGCAGAAAGCAAAAAGCAGCAAGAAGCAGCAAGCAGCCGGCCAGCCAGAGCCAAAGCAAAAAACCGCAAGAGCAGCAGAAGCCACAGCCAGCCAAGCATTGGCTGTTAGACATAACAACACAGTCCAGATATGGGATATAAGGCACCGTCAACCCAGGACAGTAAGTCACTGTTATGAGTGTGCAGCATAGCCACAGAGTTACCACAAAGGCAGATGCGAGATGGAGTGGGCTGATCCCCACCATTAAAGCAGAATCTCAGTGCTGAGACCAGATCGAAGAATAAGTAGTTGCACAGAAGCAGCCCCCCTTCTGTGAAAGCAAGAACATCTGTCAGATATGCACTCAGAACTCAGTAGGGGAAGCCTGTAAGGGCAGAACTGATTCAAGCATGCCTTCCCCTGAGCACAAAAACTACAAGTCACTGGAGGAAGCATGGTAAGCTCATCACCAACAGGCTTTTATTTACATTATGGATCATCCAAAGTTTAATTAAAAATAAAAAAAAAAGGTTTTTTTTATTTCTTGAAACTCACATCTATGATCTGCAGAGATGTGCTGACTTTTTTCTCCACATTATAATATTTTTTAAATTTTTTAATCTGAAAGAAAAACTATATTAAAACAACAACAACAGCAACCAACTTTTGAGATAGTAACCACAATTAATTAGAGGTAAAAGTGAAAATAACATTGATTTATCTTGCAATATGTAGATCTCAAGAGCATGAAATATGTTGATTGTCTTTGTGCTTTAGTTTTCACAGTGAAGATGGTCCTGGATATTTGTTTATCATGTTTCAAGACATGCGTCACTATGGAAATTTAAATAGTGTTTCTCTAGGTTTTTTTTGTCACTCTTGGTTAGCCATTCATAACTACGCAGGTCCCTGCTTAACTTAATATTCAAAAGAATGTACTTTATGAAGAATAGTAATTAAAGACAAAATAATTGAAACTCAGAGGAGCAGAATTCAAATTGCAATCCTAGAAAAAAAGTAAACATAGTTCAGTGAAGCTGCCTCTAGCGGTGGACAAACATAAAGTTATCTCAAAATATTTATTTATTTATTTTAATTTAGAAATTATATCCAAGGGTGAGTTAAAGATTTAATGTTTAAAGAAGAAAAATAATAGATTTTATTTGCTGCTCTTATTTGACAACAAACTTTGCTGGATGTGTCATTTTAGAGTTATGTGTACAAAATACTACTTTTCCAGAGGCTGTGGTTTTGAAACCCCTGTAGCAGGATGCTCTGTCTGTAATGGGGTAAAACAACTTGAACAACGTCCTGTTTACAATGTTATCAGTGGTAAATGAAGAAGGATATGTCATGTTGCTTTTGATGTTGAATAATGCTGAAAGCAGTGTGACTCATCAATCCCAAAGTTAAAAATCCTTACAGTAAGGTGAAGAAGCAGCAGACCTGGTAAAATACCTGGATTAACCAACAAAAATTTACATTTCTGATAATTTATCTAAAGCTGTTGAGCTGATACAGTTGGCCTGGAGACATATGACTGGCTGTCAATTATTTCATATTACAAAAACTCAGTTACAAATTTTAACAGAGTCTACTAATATCCCTCCTTGGAGTGCACATGTGGAGATTCCTCCCTTGAGTGGGGACACTCCTCAAGGTTACTCTTTGAGGCTGAGTGAAAGACCCACTGTGGCATGGGTAATATTAATTACCACTTAATAATTGTTTTTTCTAGCTTTAATACAATTTCTTTAGTATAATTTTTTCAATATTACTTCATAGAGAACTGTATTATCGTAGTTCTTATAGCTCCTATACTGTGTAGTAAATAATTCTGATATTTTTGTTTAATTATAATGATAAATCATGTACACACATACACACACACACTCAGACTCACACACATAAATATATATGGTTTACCATCCTCAATCCTCCAGGACAAATTTGTATAAAGGTTAAAATACATCTGTCTATATAATCTTTAGACATGAACTGTTACTAAAGTCTGAGGACAAGATAGGAACCAGTCAGGCCCAGGCTCCCCTCTGAGAAGTGGTTTGGTAAACTTGGGGGTTCTTTCTGCACCTTGCGACTCAATGGGAGGGCTTCTTTAATGAATTTTGTCTGAACCTCCCACTCTGTCCACAGCACTCCCTGATACAGGTTTTTATATTTGAAAGTACATCTGCATAACATTTTATGAGCAGTCCTGTGTTGGGCTCTAAGTCAAACATTTGTTCATCCAAAAGATATATATCCATATTAACTTTGCTGTGCCTAAGTTTATAACACATTTGAGCTTCTGAAACTTTTAATTTAGAAACAGTGATAAGCTATTACAGTCAACAGATTTCTGATTAAGGTAGATCTGGATTTGGAAAAATTAAAAATGGCCAGAAAGCATAAAATATAATGCAGACATGGACACTGTTGTAGCTTGATTACTTGCATTACCTCAATTTTCTTTCCAGCATAACCCAGGAAACAGAAAACTGCTGTTATAATGGACTTATCTAGACATGGGAATTTTCATTGTAAAGTCATCAAAAATTTGTTCTGAGAAAACCACTTTGATGGAGAAAAAACCCCTAAATCCTAAGTGTGCAAGAGTCTTGTAGCAAGAGAGAGAGAACAAACAAAGGAGTTTATGTATGGCTTCAATGCTCAGGCAAGATTGCAGGGGTTGTAAGTATACATGATTGAAACCTTTGATCATCACGTTTTCTTTTGGTTCTCAAGGACAAAAATCATTGAAGCAAGATGGAACTTTTTTGCACTTCTCTTTAATTTTCTTACTTCAATTCTACTTCTGCTGAATGCCTGGGGCAGAAGTGTCATTTTGCATGTTGTACTAAGTGGTTAGATAGCTGTTGTCTGTTGTTGGGAGTTAAGATTTGCATTTGTATTTCCTAATGCTCTTTGCTTGTAATTCATGTAATACAACATTTCATAAATATGAATGTCATGTAAAACACTTTAGACATTCAACTGGAACAAGAGTTTCATGTCTTTGAGAAACAAGGTGGTATGCAAGAACAAAAGAAGGGTTGTAAAAGGCTGCTCAGATGATCAGAAGAATAAAATTATATCATATGTATTATAAGACATGAAGTCAAAGTCAGTAATTACTCACGAAGCAGAAAGGAAATAATCTAAATTCATCCATTACAAATGAGGATATTTGCAGGAAATCTGTTGACTTAGTGAAACCATTATTCATTAATATTTAAATTGTTTGTGTGCTAAATTTTTTAGTCTGAATAAATACATACTCCCCTGATTTTGTTGAATAAGAACAACTCTGAATATTACTATACTTTGTGACTACATACTACACATGTATAAAATTGTCTTTGCTGATACTTCATATGATGAATCAATTGAATATATTGTATTTCTTGTTAGGAGGGAGTCATAGAGCAACTTAATTAAAGTATAAAAAAGGTCTACATTTTTTCACAAACTAATTGCATTGCAAGAGTGTAAAAAACAATTCGCGAAAGACATCACAAAGATCTAATCACCAAGAAATCTGAAGAGCTGAGACTAGAGAAAGTTATTCCTCACAATTTAGATGTTTTTGATTTCATGAGACAGTATATGCATAACATCCTTATATAGGGATAGTATACTTAAATAGCATGATTTTTATATATTACTCCATTCTTCCCTAAGCCTAGATTTTTTTCCATTTATTTCATGCTCCATTATCATGCAGATGAGCTGAAGATGAATTTGGCCATCACTCCTAAGAGGGAGTTTGTGGAAATGAAGCTCTCAGTAGCAGCCACTGGCAGAAATATGTCTGGGCAATGAGGGCAAGAGAGCTGCTCTGCCCATTTAGCACTGAAGGTTGTGGTCTCTTGTACCTGGTAGAAAGTTGGGAGAGGACAGAGAAGGGATGCTTTCCCAAGGGGAATGCCAATGGAAATGTTCCAGGCACTTCTTGATGTTATTCGAGTTAGTATTAAGGCTTTTATTACAGAAATTACACTTTTGAAAACAGTAGTGACAAAAATGGAACCTTGCTTTGAAAGATCAGAAGATCATGAAATAAAAAGAAAAATTACATTTAAAAGAACATTTCTAAATTAATATTTCTCACAAATAAAAACATTATAATAATAATAATTATTATTATTAATAATAATAGTACCATTTACTAGTTCTGTCTTAAGTTCAGTTCTGGGCTATAGTCAAAAAATTTGTCTGAGTCTCTATAAAAATTTCTGATGTGAGGATAAAAAGTTCACTAAATATGAATTATGTCCAAAACAATATTCTTTTGTTGTTGTTGTTAAAATGGGGACCAATATATAAATACTTTACATTCCTAACTCCATTTTAAAATGAAAATAAAGACGCATAAAAAGGTTATCAAGGTTTTCCAAAAGGGACTTGATGTATGGAGTTTTTTTTTCTAATATACAAACATAATGCTTTAAGAAGAAACACAAGGTTTAATGTATTTTTATTTGTATTTAACTAGTTTTCAGAATAACATGGGCTTTTTAAACCTCTGTAGGAAATTATACCAAGCTATGTTTTTAATTCTGTACATTTTTTACTTCTTTATCTGCTGACAAACTCAATTTCTGTAGGTTGCCCTAAACATGTTTACTGAAAACTTTAGTTTACAGCTGCGCTTTTGTTGGGGGTTAGGTTTGTTCCTTTTTTACTTAGAGAATTTTTCTCCGTAAGATGCTAGGAGACACATCCACCAGCCCAGGATTTTTCCATCATTCCAGCTTGGTACTCTTGGGGTCCCAAGAAATCAGACTGCTCCGGGCCTTGTGAAACAAAGCCCCTTGAGGTTCTTGGTTCTATTTACCATTAATGCGGTACTTGTTGTTTGTTTGTCTTGTTATACATACTAGTAAAGAACTGTTATTCCTATCCCCATACCTCTCCCTGGAAGCCCCTTTAATTTTCTAAATTATAATAATTTGGAAGGAGAGAATTTGACTTCTCCATTTCTAGGGAGGCCCTGCCCCTCTCTAGCAGATACCTGTCTTTCAAACCAAGACAGATTTGCAGCTTTGTTTAGCTGTTTTTCATTTGTGCTAAATTATGGGTGTGGTTTTTGTTTGTTTGGTTTGGGTTTTTGTGTTTTTGTTTGTTTGTTTTGTGTTTTTTGGTTTTGCTTGTTTTGGGTTTTAATATTTGTTAGTTTTAACTTTAATTTCAGTGCATTTTTATTCTTTTTTTAATAATTAAAAGTTTATATTTTATTTCAGACATTCACTGGATCATAAGAATTAAAATTTACTTGCTAGGGTACATGATAAGATTGCAGATTAATACTTTCCCTGTAAGCAGAAACCAAAAGAGCTTTGGGGGGCAAATTAAAATCAGGATGTACTGTCTTAAACTATTGCATATACCTATTCTGTAAGCAAATGTCAGAATGAAACTATTTTTATAACACTGAATTTCAATACAGAGTTTCACACTATGCTTAGCTACTTCTCACTGCCCCAATGTCTCTTCCACAGTGAATAAAACATTTGAATCCTCAGATAATTTGCTTCATTATTTAGTTTTCATCATTTTCTCCAGCAACAGCAAAGTACAAATGTTAACTGCACTGGGTAATCTAAGATAGATTGTGGGTTGAATTTCTTTTCTTCATGTCACTGTCTCATTAATCACTTTTCTTCCACAAAAAAACTTTTTTTTTTCCTGTTCTCCTAGTTAGTTCTTGTAGCCCTCATTCATGCCTGTGATGTTTTGGTTTTCTGAAACTCTTTCCCAGAGTTTTCTGTCAACAAGAGACATGTTTTTCTAACTGTAACCTATGTTTACATTCCTTTCCCTAAGAGGGACGACTTCTTGACGTGTCTCTGAGTTAACCAATGTGATTGAAGAAGTTTGTCCTTCTTTCATCCATTGGTGCTACCGGGGACCACGCACGTTGTGGGCGCGCGGGGCGAGAACCGGTAGTGGTGACCTGGTTCAGCAGGGCCACGGCGGTCACTGCCTTTATCACAATCAGACCGTGCCGGACAAACCACTTGCAGACACCGATGCAGCAGATGGTGGAATGCATTTATTATTTGGCACGTGGCTTCTTTTATGCAGGCAATGTGTCTGCGTCACAGGCGTGGGGGTCTGTGAGGTACAACGGGATTCGGTAAGAACAGGTGGAGAGGCGGAGACCCTAACTGCCCGTACAACCGGTTTCTTCCAAGTGGGTCCCTATCTGCCAACACATTGGGTTGTTCCTTGTAAAATAGTATAAAAAAAAAAGAAATAACCAGAAATAAACAGAGTCATTGTCAGCCTTCTGAGTTGGAGTCTGTGTCATTGTGATCTTTAACAGCATCAAGTTGTGTCTGTTTTCTTATTTTCTTCTAACACATTTCATATTCTTATGGAAACACTAAGATATCCTGAAGCAAAAAGTTTAAATACAATGTATCTTTGTATGAGTACAATTCAGCAGTAGTCAGTACATTTTGTGATGGACTATGCTGTGATCCTATGAGAAGCTTGAACAGAGAGCAATTGGATGAAGAGGAAGATTCTACCTCTAGAGAAAAAGAGATTTCTATTCACGAGATGAAGAAAATCCTTTGCCTTTGGAAGTGTTGTATCTTTAAAATGACACCCCAAAGTGTCTACAACCCGTATGCAGTTGTGGGAAACAGCTGCTGAAGGGAGGGACTTCACAGTTTGCAGAATTTCCCCCAGGCAGCTGCAGATTTGTCATACGGGAGCCACCAGAGGATGTTGTGGCAATGTTTCCATGGGAGCACTAAGAGAGACTCCTCTCCCTAAGAACTGATCAAAGACTATTTTAAGTGGTGAAACTGACTGAAAATCACAGGTTTTGTCTCTTTATGTTGTCAGTAGAAAAATGAACAGTTTGTGTTTAATTCTCATTCTTTTCATGTGGGTTAATAAATCTATCTTTATACCCTCCAAGTTTGAGCCTGCTTTGCTTTTCTCCTAATCTTATCTCACAGTAGGAAAAGAGTTAGTGGACATTTAAACCATGACAAAATGATACATTGGCCAGGAAACAAAATCAGCGAACGTGTAACCACTGCATGAATTGGTGTTTCTGCCTGGTTTCGAACTAAAACCATTACATCTTTTGGTTTTAGTAACCAAAATATTAGTTTAGTTTTTGTCTTCAAATATCAATACATATTAACTGAAATCAATGCCAATGGAACCACTTTTCTATGACATTTCATTTGATAATCTAATAAGGTATTCAAAGTTTGTTTATTTCTTTTTCTTTTATAAAGTACATTTTCATGATAAGAGCATCTGCTCTTTATTATTAATTATATAATTTAATATAATATTAAATTAGTATTAAAATAATAAAATATTATATTAAATTATGTCATTTATTATAATAGTTATTATAATTTATTCTTAATCTGCTCTTATTAATTTATTTTTAATTATTTGGGGAGAAAAAATACATTACCAACTGTTTTATATTATGCCATATAAACAGAGCAAAAAATTCAGTGTACTAACTATACCCCAATGTACAGAAAGTATCAAGAAAACTTTTTAGTGAAATGAAACCATTCTCACTGGCTGGTAGTTCTGATTTCAGTCACTTTTTTTGATGTTCTTTTTTAAGACTTATACCTTGTTCACAGTTCTTTCTTTCTGAAAGGTGGGAGCACCGTAAAATAACCAAAGTCCTGACCGTAGCACCATCAACAGCTGTTTGATAACCTAGTTTTGCCTGTTCACCTGTGGATAAACAACAAGATTTAGCTTCAAAGGCCAGAAGATTTCATCACCAGGAATTTGCCTCTCTGCAAGCTACAAATCTTCCTGGATAGTTTCCCTAGACATACCACAAGTAAAGGGAAGCAGAAGGGAAGAACAAGCTGTTGTCACCTGTGGGGAGACAAAAGGAGATGCTGCGAAGGCAGTCTCCCTCCTGATATGTGACACCTGTGTTAATCATCCTTGAGTAGAAACAGCCTTGCCCTCACAGCTATGGGCCTGATAAAGAGTGAGTTAGCTGAGTTGAAGTCAGTTGGAGTCTGCTTGCCGTGCTGTGAAGACCTAGGGAGAGGAGGTCGTGCAAGGGCCAGAAAAGGTAAGATACTGTATGTAGGACAGACACGGTTAGGCGGCCGTGCCAGGGTCAGGAAGGAGCGAGCCAGAACAGGACAGACAGAGCCAGAGCTGTGTGGAGCTGCTCTGAGAAGATACAGAGCAAAGGTACAGGGGAGACTTTTTGAATAACAAGATGCCTATACTTTAAGCCTTCTGATGAAGCACCTCGAGTGCAAGTGCAGTGTCTATGTCGAGTACCACCACATACATCGACTGTGACAGTCACCCACTGCTTCCTTTCAATACTTATGGACAGTCCATGCCAAGCTGGCTTGGAGGCCCGACTCACATGGATTTGTTCTCCTTCCTTAACAATTAGGACATTGCTGATGCTGTGGTTGGTGAAGTTTTTTTCTTGCCACCACAAGCTTCTAGTTTCCCACATATTTGGAGTCCTGTTCTGCCATTAAGCTCTTCTTTTATCCTTGGATTACGTGACCAAAAGCTTTCTCCTCTACAAAGTGTCTGTCAAAACTGACTCTCCTGTTCAGCATCTTGGTGCCATGCAATCTGCCCACTCCTTCTTCTGTACCTCCTGCTGTCATGCCAGAGCAGGTGGGGCATCGGCACCCCTGCAGCCCCAAGCCTAAGTGCAGGGATCCACCCTCTGCAGCTCCTTCTGAGTCAAGGATTCCAGTTTGCAATGGCTACTTTCTACAGCTGGCAAAAAATGGAGAAATGGCCACAGTCCATCACCACTTCATTCACAGAGTCCCAAACTCTCTGGAGCAGAACTTCCAGACCTCAAATCCTCTGCCCTGGTGACTGCTGATATCTGTGTTACCTGCTCTCCTGCGTATCAGCTAAACAATTTCTTCTCGAAGCAGACAAAGAGCAGCCTGATGTTCCTCTCTCAGCTGTCTGTGACAGACTACTGTTGCTCCTTTTTAATCAAGATATCTTCAGGAAACAGCTAGTAGAAATTCCTCGTGGCAGAGGTCCCTAGGGATTTCCAGAAGTAACTACAAATAGGATCCTGTCTAAAGAAAAATGTAGACCACGCAAAAAACAATTAAAACAGAAGCAGAATAGTGGTATTAATAAAATAGTGTTCATAATAGTATTCATAAAAACCGAACAAGAGACAATAGGAAAAAAGATTCTACAACCTATATTTTGCCCACCTTCTTCAGGTAATCTGTGAAACATTTCGAGTAAGTTGTGTGTGTCTATCTGCATAACAACTTTTGGTTTTGACTTCTGGTGGAAATAAAAAGAGAAATCTAAGTGAATTGAAAGAGAAACAGATTTCTGCTGTCCTTTTCCAGAAACACTGGCAGTTTTAGGAGATCATGAAACTTGGGCTTCTCATCTTTCTTCTTTATTTCACTCTTTGGAATGTACTGTGACAGTTTCAAAACAAAAAGAGTTTCTGATAATTGTGGGAAAATAAATTCCTATGGAAAGAAAAAAATACTCATAATTCACTGCTAAATTTTTTGTCATTTCTATGTTTTTAAAGGCTCAGAAGAGCAAAAATCAATATGAGATCAAGGATCAGAGTAGAAAGAATCATCAGAGGAAGCAGGTTAATAGTCCATTGAAACACTCTCATTAGTACAGTAGTTCCTTCGGACTCCTGACATTTGATCTTCACTTCATCCAGTCTTGGGTGATCAAACATTTAAAATTTCATTCATAGTTCATTATGCATTAAAAAAAGCTGACCAATTTTGAATTGGGAAACTACAAATCTCTCAAATTACAAAAAGTGCTACAGTAATTTTAAATCACTTCATATTATTTGAGCCCACTTTCAAACTCAAGTACTTATAAAAAATTAGTAAGTATCCTAATAATTTTAAACACCTCCAAATGATGTGTAACTTGAGTTCTAATCTTTCTGAAGTATATTTTCAGTGCTGAAGAATACATGTTAATTTTTCTAAGCATAGAACTTAGAGGCAGAGGAGAAAGACAGAAATTTGAAATCTGGGTTGACTGTAGGCCAATCAGAAATAAGATGCAGGATAATGCAGTTTGCATGTATCAGGTAGGAAGGTAGACTCAGTTAGCATGGCTCCATCTGAATAGTTGAGAGCTTTAAAATACCACTCATCACAACAGAAAAATCAAGGGCTTATAACACCATCAGGATTCTGAAATACCCTTCTAGTTTCTACGTACACTATTTTTAATATCCAGTAAACTAGTAGGAATAGGTTCTTAAATGGTGGAGGAGTTAATGACTCAAATTTATGATGCTCTAACTTGAAGATCCTTTATTTAGGGGTCTCTTTGGCTGTTACTTTGGTTCTTTCTCTATTCTCTTCTCAATGATACTGTGGCTTGCTCAAAACCCCCCACATTTTTCTAATAATTTTAGTCATATTTTGCAAATTGTCCGAGAGATAAATTAATTGACACTTATCTTTTCCCCGGTTAATTACTTAGTAGCCAGAAAGTGAGGAGAAAAGAAGGAGGATTGTGGTAGTTGAGACAGACACTGCACTCAAAGTGCTTCATTAAAAACATCAGAAAGCTCTAAGAGTCAGCACCTTGTTATTCAAAACCCTCCCATACCTTTTCTCTGTAGCCTCCCAAGGGCAGCTCCACACAGCTCTGGCTCTTTCTCTTTTTTTTTTCTCCAGTTCTGGCTCGCTCCTTCCTGTCCCTAGCACAGCCACCTAACCCTGTCCGTCCTACGTACAGTATCTTACCTTTTCTGTCCCTTGCACAACCTCCTGTCCTTTTCTCCTCACAGCAGGGCCAGCAGACTTCAACTGACTCTCTACCAGCTAACTCACTCTTTATCACCCATACCTGTGAGGGCAAGGTTGTTCCCACTCTTGGATAATTAACACAGCTGCAACATATCAAGGGCAAGACTGCCTTCAGCAGCATCTCTATCTGTCTCCCACAGAGGATAGGCAGGAAGATTTCTGTTTGAAGCACTTGCATAGCTCAATAACAGAAGGTTTGTGGAGTCTCTGTTAAGCTGCCTTTTAAATGGTTACAAATAAAAGTATTTGGAGTTCAATTATGTGTTATTGTCATTGATAAGCACCAAATAGCAAATAGCAAAAAAAAAAAAAAAATCTAAACAAGGTGAAATCATAGTATATAAGTAATCTGTTTTCTTCTATTTCTCCAAGTTGTTATTATTTAGAAAGTTAGCACTTAATACACATCTGTTAAGAGTCAGACCTCATCTGAATTAATTCATGCTTATGTGCTGGAGAAACAAAAATGTAGGTCTGTAGCAAAGTTTTTTATCACATTGGTAGATGTTATCTAATGCTTTGTACCACATAGTATTAGAATGAGAGAAATTAATTCCTAGTAGAGATATTTTTTTAATGATATACTGCTAAACTGATATGGTTAATTATACACTATTTTTGCTGTTTTTAAAGATAATTTTATCTTTGTCTAGCATGAAATTTGAGAGTAAATTCACCTGTTTTTTGTTTGTGGGTGTTTTTTTTTATTTTTTTCCTTTTCGTTTTTTTTACAGCTGAAACCTTAATGGTGTTAAATTGAAATACTATCCCCATACATCACTGCAGGGTTTGATTGATCTGGACCAAAAATGGGCCAGTGAAATTCTAAAATTTTTATCACTGTTATAAGATTTCTAGATATCTGTCTAATACAAAGCATAGACAACCCCACTTATATCTGCTTTTACTGTAGATGCCATCAAATGAAGGCTGGTGTAATTATGATGAACAAGCTGTTTAGCTGCAGAAAGGAATCTAAGAGTATTTGTCATTCACTCCTCAGATACAAAATGTTTGCTGGTTTGGTTGGATGGTTTTGTTTTTCTACTACATTTGTATTGTTAGTATTCCTAGTAAAGAACTGTTATTCCTATTCCCAAATCTTTGCTTGAAAGCCCTTAACTGTAAAATTATAATTTGGTGGGGGTGAGGGGTTTACATTCCCCATTCTAAGGGAAACTCCAGCTTTCCCTGGCAGATACCTGTCTTTCCAAACCAAGACACAAAATTATCTACTAGAAATTATTTCAAGCATGGTTAATTTTATACAAATTCACATCAGTCTAAAAGAAAAAGCAAACAGAGACTCAGTATTATGATTGCAAATGCAAGCAGATGAATTAAGGAAACAATAGATGCTGTTTTCTACAAATAATTTAAAAGCAGTCATTCTAAAAAAGCTGCAAGTTTTATCAGTATACCTGATATTACCTCCTCTTTCAGAGCACTTTGTAAAGAAACTAATTAGTAATTAAGTGATGTTTAACTTCCTGTGAAACCTTTATCCTCTTCTCAGCAGCTTTCTTTCCTTAAATACTTATGTTTTTCAGTTTGATTCAGAAATAGTAGTAGTTCTCATATTCTAATTGTTCCTTCATACATTAATAGCTTTTTCTGTCTTCGATGCTAATTTACTTTAAAAGATGCCATTGCCATTACTGTCACCTGATGACAGCTTTTATGCACAACAGCTTTGGAGAGACTTCTTTTCTAATGTAGGATATAAAGCAACCAGAGCATTTAATAGGTTCTGGAAAAAGACTTGCTTTCTTATTGACAATGCAGACTATCATGCTGGTTATTCATGTGAAAAAAGTAAATAATCATGTTTTAATTTTTTGTTGGCTCTAGAAACATTCAGTCAAATGTGTTTCTAGATGAAACTTTTTCATTTGAACTGTAATTGCTGAAAACATAAATCAGGGAAAAAAAAAAAAAAAACAAACCACCAGCATAAAAATTACCTGGTTGTGTCCTGGTTTTTAAATATGTTCCCCTGGGTCTGGTAGTACTCATCATAGAATGAAATTGAAACCAATTTAGGATGATCTTCACTGTTTGGGACCTTTCTTGTAGCATGAAACAGGGAAAAGTATTGATATTACAATGTTGAATAGCTGAATCCTCTCCTCTTACCCTTGGTCTTACAAGTTATGAAAGGAGAAGAAAATTATGGAGTTCTGGATTGTATTTATCTGTATGTCTATATGAAAAAAGTCTATTATGTTGGTGTATATGTAAAAGAATATGAAATGATATGTGTGTAGGGAAGGAAAAAATCTTGAAGAAATAGAGCCCAAGAGACAAAGACAATATGCTCAAATGAAAATAAATATGAGAAAAAAATTAAGGAAAATGACAAGGTAACTGAGGGAGGAAAAGTAACATTGTTTGTCTATGCTTGCTTCATTATAAAACATACAGTTGTGACCAAAGCAGTCATGCAGTGATATAATTGTACAATGATTTAGCAGCATTCTTCGTTCAAGTGTGACACAGGTATGTTGTAGTTATTTTTGCTGCATATTCCATGATTATTTACTGTGTTAGTCAGACTTCTTTTTCTTTCTCCTTAGAATATGGCAAATCAACAGTGTGTCATAAAAGTAATGGGATGGCGAAAAACCCAACTAAAACTCAGCCTGCAAAAACCAGCTACAAAATGTAAAACCTGATTAGAAAAGAATGATGAAAAGAGAGTGATTATATTGGAAGCACTACAAAGTTATCAGCCTGGTGCATTATACGCTTATGGTGACACTTATGTAAATTGTAGCCAGGATTTCTTTACAAAGATAAATAATGCAGTTTAAAATGAGTGTTAAATACAATTTCAGATGGCATCAAAGCTGCGTCTTTTACTGGAACCTCGCCTTTGTTTTCACTTATTGTGCTTTGGTCATAGTCACAGAGGGCTCCAACTGTATATTTTGTATACACTATCAGTTTAGTTCAGGAACACTTCAGTTACAAATGAACATTCAGTGTATATACTAGATTGTACTTTGCCTCAAGCAAAAAAAAAAACAAAAAAACCCCCCAAAAAAACCACCAAAAAAACTCACAAAAACAAAAAAAACACCCACTTCTGCTGTGTCAAACTGCCAAAATCAATACAAACCCATAAGGCATAAGTCTATCAAAAGTTAAAGCATGTAATTAAGGATGTGTCTTATGTTCTAAAGACCAAATGCCACTGATAGGCTTGGGGCATTGCTCATCTATCTAGGAAGCCTGTTCCAGGGTTTGACCACCCTCTTGGTAAAGAAATGGTTTCTAATGTCCAATCTAAACCTTCTCTAGTGCAGCTTTGAACGATTCTTGTCAGAGCATTCCAGGGAGAAGAAATGAGTACTTCTTTCTTTCTCCACGTCCCTCTGCAGGGAGCTGAAGAGAGCAATGAGGTTGCCCTCCAGTCTCCTTTTCTCCAAGCTAGACAAATAAAAAGTTCTTATCTGCTCCTCAAAGGACATTCCTTCCAGTCCTTTCAACCAGCTTTGTTGTTTTTCTCTGGATACATTCAAGAACTTTCACATCCTTATTAAATTGTGGGGCCCAGAGCTGCCCACAGGACCCAAGATAGGGCTGAACCAATGCTGAATGCAGTGGGATAATCACCTCTTTTGAGCAGCTGATGGTGCTGTTTGATGCACCCTATGATGTGGTTTGCCCTATTGGCTACCTAGGGCACTCTGTTGACCCCAGGTGAGCCTGCTGTTGACCAGCAACCACAGATCCCTTTCTGCAGGGCTTCCCTCCAGCTACTCCTGTCCCTATTTACAGGTGTCTGATGTTACTCTATTCTAGCTACAGAATTTGTCATTTGGACTTCTTAAATTTCAGACTGTTGATGATTCACCCAGTGCTCCAAACTATTTCAATCCAAATTTAAGGCTTCTTGTCCTTCAACAGAGTCATCAGCACATCCCAATTTGCTAATCGTCAGCAGGCTTAAATGCATTCAGCTTCTGCATCCAGATTATCGGCAAATGTTTTGAATGAACTGGCCCTAAAATTGAGGTCAATTTCATCATTATGTCAATATAACTTCCTCTTTTATATAAGCCTGTCCATACTGAGTTATACCCAGCACAGTTTTCTATGGTAGCCAAAAGTTGCATAGGAATGCAAGAGTATAAAATATATTTTTTCAGAGATTCTATATGATGTTTCTCTCCTTTTCTGTAAAATGGTTATATACTTTAACAGACTTTGTGTGCCTGATTGTAAACCTGAGATTATTGCTACCCATGGAAGTATCTTTCAGCCTGTATTTCTACATACTGATATCTTTTGGTAGTACCTAAGAACAGAAAATCCCTTCACAAGTATTATAAATTTGTTAACAACTATGTTTCTAAGTTTAAAATATAAATCATGAGCAGAAGCAGGTCTAGCATGAGGACAGTAGTCAGTGATATTTAATGCTTGCTATGCATATATTTTTCATTCTTCTTAAAGAGCTAATAGCTTTTGTTTTACAAAATACATTCACTAAAAAAAACTATACTAGAATCTGTTATATCTCTTCTAGGCATTTAGAAATATATTTTAAATTACAATTTCTCAGAACCTAAGCAAAGAATAAAGTTACACTAACCAATTTATAATTATTTGCATTCTTCTCTCTTCCTTTTTAATAAAAACTGCTGTTTCCTTTTCTACAATTATATGAAATCTCCTGTATTGCCTATAATTATGGAAAATATAATCACTGATGATCAAATATAACAGTAACCAGATTGTACAATATTTCCAAATATTTTTTTTTCAAGTCTTAAGCCTGGCCCACAAAACAATTTATATCACATAACCTTGTCTTCATAACTTTTCTTTGAAATCCAAGTGTCCTTGAAATTAACCTTAAGACATGCATGGGTATAACTCCCTTTTGTGGATAGCTACGAAAGCACTTTCAAAACAGTAGTCCTCTTTGAAATTTTCTTTTGCAATTTATTCTTACCTGTTTAGTGTTCAACCTTCTTTCTTTTTACTTTTCTGTTTACTATTCTGCTGTGTGAACCTCAGTAAATAAGTTCAAATCAGCTATAAATAGCATGTTTAGCATTTCTACATTGTTCTAACCTTGAAAGTGGTTCAGATTGTCTTTTGTACAAATTGCTTTTCTTTGCAACACAGCTTTTATGTTTCTAGATTCTAAAGACAGTTTGAAATCACTAGCGAGAACAATTAGCGTCCTCAACTTGACCTAATATCCATGAAAAATAGAAGGTCTAACTATTTTAACCACTGTATAGGAAGAATAAGTGGAATTGAAAAACTTAGAAGGCTTTAATCTTATTACTTCTCTTAATATTTCTCTTGTAATTAAAGTCATAAGAGGTTCTCTTGTTGCAATGAACTGGAGAGATGGTAGGGGGACACCCTCCCTCTAATTAGAAGGAATTGGTTCAATACCATTAATAACTTCTGAAAGCAGTGAGTAATTGTGTTGTAGCTTTGTCCATGAAATTAATTCCTTGCTGAAGCAAAAAGCATGTCATCTGTGAGGGAAAAAAAAAAAAAAAAAAAAAAAAAAAAAAAAAAAAAAAAAAAAAAAGACAATACAAATATATTTTTCTTTCTGTTTTCACTTCAAGGAAATATTTATGTACACAAAACTGAGTTCCTTTGTTTCATGCAATGGTTCCTGCTTCAAAGAAGGGGAGTGGCCTAAATGAATATATTTGCTTTGCATGTAATAAATCAGATAAATTATTTAACATAAAAGATACTCAAATATTTACACAAGTACTTAGCTAATATTTCTGCCCAAAGGCATGAGGCCAAATTAGTTAGGAACGTACAATGAAAACTGCAGTCTTTTAGGTAGAGGCTGAAATGACTAAATTTTATCCAGAACTTCATAAAAATAATATTTTCATTATTTTATTCTGCTTCTTGACACAATGACATGAAGATAATAGAAGGGCAAATTATTCTCTTCGTTTCTCCAAGAGAATGCTATGTACTTTGGCCATGTTCTACCCTCAGGTAGTCTGATTTTATATAATTTTTTAGAATAGATTGCTGTGACATTATTCCTGAATCAAAATATTTTAATTAGGATCAATTTGTCATGAAATTAATTTAAGAAAACAAAAATGGAATGCAATTACTGTAGGTAATTTACATTCATTTTAGTTGGTCTTGTAGTTTCCATTATTTAAAATAATGCTTTCATTCTCTCTTTTAAAAGTGAGAGGTACCTTTTCTGTTCTACATGACCAAACTCCCTTTTCAAATAAAGCTGTACAGAACCCTCCAAAAGCAAGATAAATTAGTGCCATTCAGGCACTCTTAAACTTCCACTTCTGTATGTTCTAAATAAAGTTTTAATTTTCTTGTTTTGCAGGTGCTTTTTCTAAAAATGAGTAAAATACATATTTTTCTACTGACATCTAAAGAAACAGAGCAGGAAGCTAAGATCCACTGCAAAGACTTCTGACACTTACATATATATATAATGTTGTTTGTAATGTAGATAAGCCAATAAGGTTTGTAAACCCATGGTATTTACGCTCAGGATACAAACGCCATGGATGCATTCATTCTCAGCTCATGGAAAAATAATTGATGCTTGTGATGGACTTGATACAGTATCAGTATCTTCAGTACCCTCATATTGAAATTAAATTTAATATTTCAGGTTTGACTGCAAAGTAATGAAATATATAAAGGTATCTTTTGTGTTTGTTTTTGGGAAATCACAAGTTTATTTACTTTTACCCTTCCTGTCTTCTCCCCACTCCCACTGGAGAGGGAGTGAAGTGAATGAGCAGCTGTGTGGTACTTGGGTGGCTGGCTGGGGATCAGCAATGACACCTTTAAAGGTTCCTTCCCACCATGAGTCTATATTTGGTATTTTTTCCATGTAGTTTTGTGTTCCTTTTTTGTAGTCTTCATTCTGGCATTCTATAAATCTTTACAAAACAATCAAACTACTTGAAACTTAAAGCGGTACTTCTTGAGAAAAAATTGCATAAAAAAAGCTTTTCAGTGGCAGGTGTAAGGAAATTGAGTGTAACTTATCAAAGATCATTTGTTCAGGTCCATCATTTTTCACTTTTCAGAGAAGAATCTTTAATTCAGAAAATTATAAAGCAATATGGTAGAGCTTAAAATCCTTTGATCCCATAATAGGTTTGATACCTTCATTCACTCAATTCAGGACTCCAGATTTTCTATTTTACTATCATTTGAGTGGGGTAGGATGTCAGACACATGATTCATTTGCGCATAAATACTTGACAGACTAAGACTACAAAAATATAAGCACATTTTCCAACAAGATTATTAAAAATATCATTACTTTTTGAAGTATCCATTCTTCTCTAATATCAGATGGGTTTTTTAACTATAGATTTCGATAAACTCTTACAATTTTAGAAAAAAAAAATCTTGTAACAATTCTTATTGCTTTCTTTTAATATTAGGCAAATGAACATGTGCTTCCATCACATTATGGTGCACTTATTTTTTTTCAATACAGTTTAGTTCAGATTATAAACTTCTGGACACTGATAGGAATTTTACACTAAAGAACTTTTTTTTATATCAAATCCACTTTCCTGAAAAACACATATACAACAAGTACACTTCTTTGTGGCTTAATTAAAATAGATGTCTTCTTTTTGTCCTCCTCTGTAATTACTTTCCTCACTTTTATTGTGTTTCGCCACATTCTTTCCAGCATATGACAGTGATATATGAGCAGCCAGTGGATGAGCTAATGCTCCGTGCAACCTGATTCACCTAGCAGGTAATTTCTTCAGGCAGTCAACACCTGACCTACATTTTCAAGGAACCAGATGGGTCAACTTATTATCCTATGATTCTCTGGGTATTTGGATGGTAGCTAAGCAGCCATTGTAAGGAATCAAATTCTAGACACCAAGGTCTTCCTTGTTTTAAAGTGATCACAGGTTCTTAAAATTGTCTTTTGAATATCATTAATCTTGGCAATTTGTGGGTTACTTTTTATAAGATTATAAATACATTATGTGAATCCACTTTCCACACACTGAAGTTACTGGTAGTCTTCTGACTGAATATTTTAACAATGAGGCTAAAGAACTATGAAATAGGATTGGCACTTCCTTTGCAGAAAGTATTTAAAGAAAATGAATCTCTTGTTTGCTATATAATCCCTTCTGACCAGCAATATTTTTAGAGTTATCTCTGACGTGTTTTACAAAGAGTGCCTGGTTGCCTAAGAGCTACCAGTAATGCAGTTCTGAAAGGCAGGGTCTTTGTTATAAAACTCAACCCACAATAGATTTGCCATGCATCCTTCAGGTTTTTCTAAGTATTATAAGAATGAGTCACATTGTGAGTGTGAGTATTATTGAAACGCTCTGTAAATATCATGCTGTATTAACTAAAACTTTTCTGGGCAGAAATCTAATAAGTGCTATGCATCTCCAAACATCTTTATTTCTTGACTCAATGGTAATGATGGCAAAAATATACAATACACTTTTCTCTTTAGCACTTTCAAGACTGAAAATGGAAATTATTTCTTTGCTTCAATTGTGTATTTAAACTTTGCTTTAAGATTTGTCTTTACAGCATCTTCTTTATTAATCAGAATATGAACATTTTTAAGACATAGTGAGTGAATTTTAAATTCAGAGTGAGAGATATTCAGTGTATTTAGAAATTAATAGTTTTGCCACTGAAGCAGTAGGGCTCATACAAACTTATGGAAAAGTAAATGCAGTTGAGGCCTAATTGTTTTTTATCTATCTTATCATTTAATGAAGATCTTTTAGCATGTGTAAACTCTATTTACTTTTAAAAAAAATGTGTTAAAATCTAACATTCATGTGAGAAACCCTTGTAAGCATTTGTATGGAGGCCCTTCTCCAGATATGCATTTTATTGCTTGTATCTTCTTCCCGATGTAGATATTCTGAGGATTTGATTTCAAAGAGTAGTGCCTTTATTGATGTGGTGTGTGGGTTATATGACTGAAAAAAAATAAGAAAAAGAATTACTGTTATTAAATTCAGGAATTATTTCCACAGTCTCAGCTCTGCATTTTTTCCCATGTATGTATTCATGTAGGTAATAATTCATTTACATGTTTTTCTGGAAACCACTTTGACAAGTGATAAAATGATCATCTAGGTGGTGTCAGCTGGAGGTTCAAATGATCTTGTAGGGAAACATTGATTCAAAGCCCCTAATATAAACATTTTGATGAAACAGAACAAAATTTACTAAAAATATTCAAATCAACTGAAGTACGTGTGCGACTGCAATACACCAAAACCCTTCTTGGACAAAGTCTTGACAACCAGTGACAGGAGATACTGATACATGATTTAATGTCATATGATGCAGCATATGGTTTTTGTTTTTTTTTGTTTTTTTTTTTTGAAAAAATGTTCACACCCAAAAAACAATTAATTAAAGTATCCAATCAACAAGGGCATACACATATAATTACTATCATTGGTATCTGAGCTAACACCAAACTAAATCAATACAACTATTTACAACATTCAATCTTTCTTTTTCTGAACTGATGTAAGTATTATATTTATTTATTTTACAAAAATATGTTTTATTCAATAAGTACTATCTGAACTGGTATTGAAGCATTTTTCATTCAGCAGCCATATCCATCTTGAAAGCATTTTGAAGCCTATTCTAAGTTGAGAGATAGATGTATTTTAAGTGTCTGAAGGAGTAACCCTTTTCCTATCAGCCAATCTTTCAAAATGCTAGCTTTGTCAAGGCTTGTTTTGAAAATATTGTTTAGAAATGTCAAATAGGTGTGAGAAAGTAAGGAGGCAATTGTCAAAATCTAGGAAATTACATAAAGCTTATGTATCTGTACTGCTGTATATCAAGAAATTATTTTAACCTAGTGATTAAGGACAAATTGTCTATTGTGCTAGAAAATGAGAATAACACACGTGCTTAGCCAATACTGAGGAAGTTTCTAGTTTAAAATGTCTTTCCAAGAGGATACAGTAATTGTGAGTCACTAGAAAATGGTTACAGAAATATTCAACTGATGAACATGGTTTTCCCTAAGAAAAGTTATGTTTCTCTTTGTTCACTGATTTATTGTGGATATTTTTGTTGGCTTTTATTCATCAAAAATAGTAAGCAAAATGTAAGGTGAAAGTGAAAAAAGATTTTGGCACCATTTTTGATTTTTTTAATGATAAATATTGCTTACCCATTACAAGTATCTTTAAGTACGTTAAGTAATAATGGGATCTCACTAGCTTTTATATTTCCATTAATAGACTTAGACCCACAGTTTTCCTCCTGTGTTTATAAGTAAGATAAGTCAGAAAAAAAAATGTGCCAAATGTGTACTCAAAGACCATCCCCTTCACTTTGAACTTTGACAGGTCACTCTTCTATCTCAAGTTTCCTGACTGTTCATAGAACCAAGATGCTTAATATCTATCTCCTATACATCATAATGATATAACAAAAAATAAAATTAACTTTGCTTGAGCAAACAAATTCCAAAAGCAATTAAATTGACTGCAGATGGCTGTTACTAGAAAACCAGTAAATCATAAGATAGCTACAGTTACCTCTTCTGTCACAAGTGATATTAGAATTTTACCTTGGGTTTTCCCCCTAAGGGTAAAGGTATAGCTAATATGAATAAATATGAAATTTCGTAGAAAATAATTGCTTGAGGGAGGGTCTCTGCACAGTAATTGGTAGATAAGTATAAAATATTTAAATAGAGTATTTAAATGAAGTATTTAAATGCGCTTTTAATAAAAAAAAAAAAGCTGGTATGGGATGTTCCCTCTTTAATGTGATTAACTGAGACACATGGCAACAAACTTTCCAAGTAGTGCTGTGTGACTGTTATTAATGCCAGTGACAGCTGAGCAGCTAGATCACTGTGTAGCTCTTTGAAATGTAATTTTACTTCTGTAATGGTTTACATGTTATGTGGAATTGCTTTAAGAATTAAGCACTTGAAAGAGAACATTTTATGCAAATTTGATGCTTCAAAACTAGTTGTAATTTTCAAGCTTGAATATGAATAATTATTTTTCGAAGTTCATGTTCTAGTTCTAAGAAAAAAATTGTTAAGATGGCTGAACGACATCTCCATATGAAGACAGGAAAAACTATATTCTCAGCAGAGTTAACACAAAAATAGTTTCATCAAACTTTCGTTTTACATGAAAATATTTGACCTAAATAAGGAAGTGGAAAATGTAAAATACACAGAATTAAGACTGTCATGAGGTCTCCTCCCTTGTCCCCTCACTTGCTACCCCCTCTCTTACTGCTTTTCAGTGTTATGCTTTGGGACATTTCAATTTTGAATGAACAATTTAATTGAGGTGGAAAAAGATAGTTGAATGGAGTTGAATGGTGAGAAGCACTTCTAGTTTCATGCAGTATGAATGGATGCAGTGATACTAATGGGATGCCAGCTGTTCATGGAGGAGATAATAGTCTACATAACTGGTAACCTAAGCAGGCACAAGACTGTTCTGTGCTGCTCACATCCCTCACTGAGAACACAATTGACTATCTCCTTGAAATAGAGGAGGTTCTGCTTAGTATTGGAGATTAGGTCACCTGTGTGTCACTGTCTTTATCTAACAGTGCAGGAGCAATTTCTCAGGTGAACTTCCTTTCTGTTGGACAGTTGAAACAATGAGTAGGGTTAACCCCTTTAAGAAATCTTTTAAGAGCTCAAAAGACAAAAATGTCCACTAATGTTATCACAAGTGTGCTGCACCTTGACTTCAATGCTGCTGATTTTGGGGATCCCAGAATCTGAAGGGATGTATTATTGCCAACACTATCCTTTTCTTTACAGTGTTAGCTTTAGTAAATGACCTTTTGTAGAATCAAAGAATGGTTTGAGATGAAAGAGACTACTAGGGGTCTTCCAGTCCACCCTTCCTTTCTATGAGCAGGGAAATCTTCAACTACACCCAGATGAGGATCCAAACTGGCTTTGAATGTTTCCAGGAAGGGAGCACATACCATTTCTCTGAGTAACCAATGTATCTCCACCCTTATTATAAAAATTTTCTTCCTGTTATCTACTATCTTAATCTACCCTCCTTTAGTTTAAAGTCACTTCCTCTCTCTGGCAACAATCCCTACTAAAAATCTGTCCCACTCTTTCTTTTAGGTCCCCTTTAATTATTGCCAGAACATAATGAAGTCTCTCTGGAGTTTCCTGATCCTCAGGCTAAACAGCCCCAACTTGTTCAACCTGTTCTCATAGGAGAGGTGTTCCATCCCTCTGACAATTTTTGTGTCCCTCCTCTGGACCCACTTGAAGATGTTCATGTCTTGTATTGAGATACAGAATTTCAATGTCCTTCTTAAAAGGATCATAACAAACCAGAACACCCCAAAAATAACAAACAGATGTGTGTGTTTGACCAATGCATTTCTTAAAGGAGAAACAAAACAATCAGCTGGTTGATAGAGCTATGTTTTGGGAATTGTCTGGCACTGTGGACAGATATCTTGCTACTAGAACTGCTCAAATAATAGACCTTCAGTTCATGCACGTTGCATACAAAGAGGTGCACTACTTCTTTTATTCTACAAATCTTAAATCCTTTCTGAGGATGGAAATGGCGAGATGCTACAATCCTGGGTACACCTCCAATCAGTCCACAGCATGCTCTAGACACAACTGTGCTTTGGCTCACCTCTATTGCTATATTTAACAGGTGTGTTTTTTCTTAAAAGTATCATTGCATACAAGGAATTGATAATTATTTCCTTCCAGATAAAGCCAAGGACTTGTTGATATCACTGATAATGCCAGCTGAGTGATACCTCCAAGACCTTTCCCTGTGATTATATGTCTCAGCTCATCCCAGTGTGGCACAGTCCTGAAAACCAAATGAAATGTTCTGAGTACAGAACATGATGGCACTTATGTCAGCTTGTTATTGGAATATTTACTCCTTAATGTGCAGTTGTCTTCTAGCTGGGACAGTATAGAGATCATACATACTGTCAGTATTTACATAAGAAAAATTATCAAAGATAAATAATTTTGAATCTATGTAAGTACTTTTATTAATTTGAAATATTTTAAATGTTTCTTCCTTTTTTGTTAATTTGCATCTACTCCATGTATTGAACAATCCATGTGGGATGGTATTTTCAGATTATCTTAGAGAAATGCTTCAAATAAATTCTAAACTGTACATATAAGTTGTCATAAAGGATTTTTGTAAAAAATCCCAACTTCATTGGTTTGAAGATACTGTTTTACTAGTCTAGAATTTTTACACACACATACAAATGCACACACACAGAAGAATTGTTCTTTTCCATATATAGATGTTCACTTCCAGCATTTTTCATAGTCACTTATTTGCCACCAAATATCAACACAAATCCCAGTTGTTTAAACACTGGATCACTTTCAATAATGATTTTTTTTTACAGAAGTAAAAAAAAAATTATTATTGAAACTGCAGAGCAGTACAAGTTCCCTTACTGTTCAGGATGCATATCAAAAATACCTTCAGACTGTGATGGACAGCACGTGGTCAAAAGGGACACGGAATTTTGACTCGTTAAAGCAAGTATGCTCAATCTGACTGCTTTTTACATAATCATTCATATTTCTGTGATACAAGTGATAGTTTCTTCATGCTTAACTCTGCTCTTCAGCCTTTCAATTATATGAAAAAAGGCATTTGTAATCTTAGTCTTTGTTTCTCTTAATTCCATGCTTTGGTTAGTTTTATATTCTTCTAAAATGTTGTTGGCTTTTTTCAAACAATCTCCTGGAGAGATAGGAACTCAAAGAAAAATAAAATCCACCCCATTTCTGTTCAGTAGAAAAGAGAAAGGCTGTATAAAGGCTGCACATGTGAGAAAGATTTCTCAGTGCTTATACTTTCTAAACACACCAGAAAAGGAAAGAAACCTTGACTGCTTGAGTAGCATTTGAGATGTATGGAGAAGATTTAGATTGGAAAACCAGATAAATTGTGATCTTCCTGCATCCTCAGCTGGATGATGCATCTGCACCCAATTCCCTGAAGCTGTTAGTCTCCCATATAGTCACACCTTGCTTTCAGAGCTGGTCAGTGGTGCTACTATTGCTTTTTTGAGACAATTCTATCCTTGGCTGCTCAGCTTGTGTTTAGGGTGCAGTTGCAATCATTCATCTCATTCCTGTCTTGACACATGCTTGCTCATCCCTGATACTGGTTCCTGCTCTGGATTCGCTTTCCTGCTCTCATTTATCCTTGTTTGCTCTGCATTTAGAAGCCTAATTTGCAGAAAATACAGCCTGCCTGTCTCTTCTATGTTGATGAATTCCTGATCCTGCATGTCCCTTGCAACTCAAGGTTTATCTAATGATCCTGACCACACATATCATCATATTGCAGGCTGAAGAGAGTCAAATAAATTCAAGTAAAAAATTCTAGTAGCTGCCACTTATGTAACCATACTTAGATATGAAGATGGTCTTTATAAGTACTTAGAAAGGTATTAAAAATATTCACAGAGTGCATACACACATATATATTTTTATCTTGAACATGTTACTATTATTTATTTAGTTATGCCTACAGGTATATTTCTATCCACCTACTCTTGTAACACTGCAAGGTAAATTGAATATCAAAAGAACCTGAGAAGTGTTGGAAGCCTATTTTATTCATGACCAAATATACATTGGAACTATTTTGTATCACATTTAGAGGAGAACCTGTAGAAAATGATATTTTAAAAGGATGTTATATGCATCTGTAAACAAATATATTCTTATTTGTTGTATACATATGACCTTGGAACAACTAAGAAAATATATTCTCCATGAGGTACAAGCAAGCTATCTTAAAAAAAAAAAAAAAAAAAAAAAAAAAAGTACTTTTGTGAAAAACCAAATTAAGCTTGTATAGGAATTGGTTGACTATAAATAATAGCATAGGTGAAGCCAGAGCTAGGTTTTTTCTGGACCTCAGCAAATTTCATTGAACTGTGCATAGGTTTCTACTCTGAAGAACCAACTACATAAAAATAAACATTATTAAAGGGAAATATATTTAATACCTACCTTGATATATTTTTGGTGTTTTTTTTTTTTCTCCTGTTCATTTGACTTGAAGTCTTGGTCTCAATGCAGCAATACCCAGAAGTGCCTGTCAAAAGAAGTCTCATATAGCAGCTTTGGGACTGAACAAATAGTCCCCCAATTTGAGAACAAGTCTGTCTTATCTCAGCTTATGAATACAGAAGCATAGGGCTTTATTCTTATTTCTCCTGCCCTCAAATCCATAAGAAAAGTTTTACATTCTTATATCTTATCTTCTTTTTGGAAGTATGAACTTATATTCATGGTAGGGTCAGAGGTCCTAGGCTAATTTTGAGAATTACTTGTAATGCTTCATGGTTTGACCCCAACCAGTAACCCAGCCCCACACAGCTGCTCACTCACACCCTGCCACAAACCACAGGTGGCATAGGGGAAAGAATTGGTAATGAGAAAACTTATGGGTCAAGATAAAGATGGTTTAGAGGTGAAGCAAAAGCCATGCAAAGAAAACCAGGGAATTAATTCACGGCTTCCTATGGTCAGGCAGGTGTTTGTTCAGCCATCTCCTGGAGAGCAGGGACCCATGGTGCATAATGGTGGCTTGGGAAGACAAACATTGTCACACACGACACAAAGAATTCACACACACATGATGCGGTGTCCAAGGCAGAAAACAAGAGGGTTTATTTACAGCTTCAACATTGGTTGAATTCCAGCAGTGACCATGGATTGGAGGAAGAAAATCTTCCTCCTCAACAACACTGGACAACCCAACAGTCCATCAACAGTCTCCTCCTTATGAAAAGACTATAAACATTGTTGGATTTTACAATAACAAGAAGGTTATTTATATAAAATTGTATCTGACTCCATTAGAAAAAGGTAAACACAGAAGGCTAAAAATAAGACTTTACAAAACTCCTTAAAGGGACAGAAGAGAACAGCAAAAACCCAGACAACAAAACACCATCACTCCGAGCACCCTCTTTCTTCCTCCCTCTTCCCCCAGTGTTATATGTCAAGCAGGAGGCCGTATGGTGTGGAATAACCCTTTGCTCAGTTGCGATCTGCTGTCCTGCCTGTGGGTGGCCAACACATGAGGACAAAATCAGTATTCCTGAACATTCATGGAAATATCTGGGTTCAGGAGGATCACACTAGTTATTAGCAAACATATTAGTAGATTTTCTGAGGTAGTGTGATAAACAGTGCTGTTACTGCAAACATGAACTCTATTTTTCATGACTGACAAATTTCATGCTTCATCCGGAAAACATAAAATATTTTTGAAGGATCAGGTGTTTTTTAAAATAAAAAAAACCCTCTTCTTGTATACATTTAGCATAACAGAAAATTCAATTATCAAATTCGTGTACCAGTGAAGAGAGTGCTATGTTATTGAAAGAATTTCTAATCTGAAGCAAGCAAGCACACCTTTGCATTTTCACATTTTATTCTTCTGTACCTGTGTGACAGAAAAGTAAAAAGACTTTTGTAAACATGTAAAAAAGTTTTTGTGTGTTGTGTTCAGTGATGTGAAAGAGTAGATCAAATATTCCACAAGTTGTCAATGTAGTTGGCTCTTCACTATTTACCATTTTTTCCAACTAGGTTATTCCATTTAGTAGTAGTAGTATTAGAGCAAAATAAGAAGTTAATTTTTTTTTGCCTTATTTCAGAAACTTTAACATGCAACTAATTACACATGTAATATTTGGATAGTGTAATTTACCCAAACTTATTTTGGATGTTCACTGGGGCCTCTTTGGACCAACAATTATTCACTTTGTTAAGCCCAGGGGAGATGTTACCTAAAGCAGCCAATGCCCATGTTAGGGTAGAAGTATTTTCCAAAATTTATTTGAACATTTCATTTGATTTTTCATAGCATTCCACTGCCTTGCTTCTACCCTTGTCTAAACAAACAAGAATTCTACTGAACACTGAAGAGAGGGGGGGAGAAACCCTTTCATTCACTATTTAGAAACACCTTGCAAACAAAATGATTTTACATAATAGAAAATATAATAGATAAGTCATGTGATGAATCATACAATAACTAAATATGACAGTGCTTGATTTTCCTTCATTTTCCTAAAATTGTTTTGTAATTGTTCATATGGATAAAAGACATCAACTTGACATGAAACCATCAAGGAAAGGAATACAATGCAAAGAAGATGAATTAGAGTCTGTGGTACTTCTGCACATGAATTTGTATTTCCAATATAGTATGTGTTCAATTCCCTTTAGAGGTAAGCAAAAAACTAATGACCATTCCTATTTTGACTGTGCTTATAAAATACTAAAGATGAGAAAAAAATTACATGAGTGTCATATCAAAAGTGAAGAGGAGATATGTTGTGTGGTAAGGGATTAATTTACAGATCCCCTGAAAATATTCTAAATATTAAGCAACTTGAAACAAGCAACAGCTTATTTAGCTATTGTCTACAGATTATTTCTTAATATTTCATGTTTTGAAATTTAGGACAACTATCAAGTAATAATTGTGGCCCTAGCATTTTTAATGGATCATTTTTTTTTCTTTAAACTGATGCAAACTATTATATTAAGGATGTTAATAAGAATATTATTAAGAGCTCTCTCTCTCACTGCTGTTGGTTTGGTGTTTTTCCCCACTGGTTCAAGCCTACACAGTTACAAACGTCAGAGCTGTCCTAAAACTCAGACAGCTCAACCCCTATACTTGGGAGATCTGGGGAGCTGTCCTCAGTGTCCTGACGGTAATTGCTTCAGATGATATAGATGTGAATATAATATACATCAATTTTATCATGCTGCCCTAGGTTACAATGTAAAATTATGCTCAAGGTATGTATTCTATCCCCATGAGCCGTTGGAGCCAAGGGGGTTTTCCTTATCTTCTGTTAACGAGCCTAACAATGCCTTGCCACATGACTCATAGATAACTTCCTCTGGGAGTTATCTCTGTTTAATGGGCCATCAAGGACCCACTGCATGACTCATAGAATGAGATCATCCCATTGTGAGATGCTCCACCCAGGGGGAGGAGCCAAGCATTCCCACCTGGATATAATCCAGAGTTTGAGACATCATAAGCAGCTTTTATCCACGGGACTCCCAGAGGAGACAAGAGCTACCAGACGGAATCACTGTTTTGATAAGAACATCTCATCTGGTTCCACTGGATTCCTGGAGGAAGACTGGACCCTTCTCTCTCAGGATCATCTCTACTCCAACAGAACCACATCTGCCACTCCAGGAGGACTTACTTTTGGACTGCTTCAAACACCCTGACCAACAGGGTGTCAGGTTGTATTGTTCCATTTATTTTATTTTACCTTTTTTTCCTCTCTTTTCCTATTAAATTGTATCTCTGACTGGGAGTCTCACTGGTTTTGCTTTCAAACCAGTACACATGCAATTAAAAATCTAAGGTCTTACCTGACAAATTCATTCTACTTAGTTAATTCAAGAAAGACTAAAACTTAACATTCTATATAGCTGGTCAGTTTATCCTGGTTTCTCCTAGACGTACGTGTTGGCAATGTGAAAAAATTACACAGCCCAGGTAGCCTGCTTATTTCTACATCTTGTTCTTCTTCCATGTCTCCAAGCACATGGGTGTGACAGAGTAAATCCCAGCATATTCACAAGAACCATTATTTAGGGCACTTTTGTTTTCTTTCCTTCTTAAATTAATGTCATTAACATAAGTAAAAGTACTTTAGAGAAAGCAAATTTTGACACCTACTTAAGAAAATGACAAAAGGCACCCTATCTGGATTCTTGCAAATGCATTTTTCTTTCAGCTGTTTCTGTTGTGGGGAAAAAAAACCCACCTTTTAAAAAATTGTTTATATGAGAATTACTTTAGCACTGTCTTTACCACTTTTTATTGCAACAAATAAGCAATGTGTGTATTGGTTTATCATAACAGCAAGTATGGTTCAGTACTCAATAATAGTGATGCTTGTACCCAGAGCTATTCTGCAATGGAAAATCTGGCACATTCAAAGGCATCATTGGAATATATGCTTCAAAAGCTCCCTCTTGACCTGAACTGGAGCACTAGCACAGACACATTTAATTGACTTTTGATATGCCTTCTGGAGTAAATCAATTGCAAGAAATGTTTGAAGATAATTTTTATGGTCCTTTCCCAATAGCAGTAAGGATGAGACTACGACAAACCCATGACTTTTACTGGCCCCACCAAACCCTTGAATGTTATCTTATGAGACTTACAACCTTCAGCATTGTCTTATTTTCTTGTGCAGTGTCCCAGTGCAGGACATGCATAATCTTTAATGCCATGCTACAAACAAACAAACAAACAAACAAACAAAAAACAACAACAACAAAAAACCACCCAAAAAACAAAAACAAAACCCAAAACCACAAACAACCCACAAAAGCAAAACCCAAACAAAACTAAAACAACAACAAAACCAAACCAATCCAACAAGCAAACTCCACAACAAAATCCACTGGAAACCTATTTGATGAGGTAACCCATGATTAAAAAATGTATTTCAGGATTTTAGCACCAATTCTTAGCAACCCTTTCTTAGAAAGTAAATTGGATTTTTACAGATAACCTGTAGTGTGAGACCATAGGAACCCTTGAATTCTCACTGAAGGGCAATAATATCCAATGGGGGGGAGGGGGGGGTATATTTTTCTGCTCCAGTAATATCTCAAGAATTTATCTGATTCTAAAAATGCACAATTTTTGAATTTTTCTGTATTCCCCTTGTAACAAACAAGTAGCTCTCATATCTGCAATATCACTATATATATGGTGTTATAGATGAAAAAATCTAGAAGGTGCATATTTAACCAATCCATAGTCATTAGACAAAACCTAATCAAATCTATCAGATGCTGCTTATTGATATTTGTGGGAAGGTTACTGTTTCCCCCACCCATTCTGTATTAATTACCATTGGAGATGAATTGGAAGACCGAGAATATATTCCAAGTCTAACTCTTGCAGAGTAATTTAAAAGAAAAAACACAACACAAAAATGTCATTACACCATTGCTATCCCTGCTGTGTACATGGTGTACTGTTAAGAACAAGAGTCAATGGGGATAATCACCACTATATTATGGAGATATACTCTAAGCTGGAATAAAGTTGGTGTAGTAATAACTTTAAAGACTACACTCTGGTATTTTCATCTGTGCTATAGTTGTTCAAAGTCAAACTGATGTCCATGCTGAAGAAAAACACAGCAATTGAAAGACTGCCTCTTTGCTGGATCCTTTTCATAGATACATTTTGTCCTCCTTTTTTGAACTGTGGCCTGTTCCAGTAAAGTTGCCTAAAGTGCCTTCACTTTAGAGTGAAGAGGGATCAGTGTTCAGTTTGGTTTCACCATCAGCAAAATCCTTTTCCTCAAACAATGAGCACTGCAGTATTCATTGCCAGTGGCACAAAACAAAGTCTATTTTTGTTATAGCCTGAGGTGCCCTTCCACAGCAGATCAATGTTCATAATTTTCTTTTCTGCATTTTTTTTTCTGCCTTGCTGCTTCTTCCAGTTGTGTGACAAACCTGTCTCTTGACATGACTGATGGAACTGAGTGTGACATCTCACATCATCCACTGTAATAATTGACCAAAAGATAGTTAGCAATATTATTAAAAATTGAAGCTTCCAGGCATAGATTTAAGAAGAAAAGCATATTTCTCCCATTTAAAAGCCTTGTAAAGTCCTTTTTACTCAGTGACTATTAGCAAGAATATTTTAAATAAGTAGAACATTCAGAAGTAGGCAGGAAATTTATCACACTAACTTCAATTCCTTGATTAACAAAGCAAAACAGAGTGTTAGGGAAGGTGTATTTATATGAATGTTATATCCAAAAGATAAGATTTAGGGAAGACCCTACCCCTTTTAGAAAAAAAGAGAAATTAATACAGAGCAGTTCCTTTTATCGAAGGTCAGGATAGTTTATCAGTTTTATCAGATTTATCAGTTTTCAGGATAATTTTGAAATGCTCACAATAAAAAATCCCCAGAAGTTACAAACAATTTCCTCGCATTGGTACAATTATAAGCATAATGAAAATCTTAAACATGGCAAAACCAAATACATATTTCACAAGGAGAATAA
Source organism: Phylloscopus collybita (assembly GCA_027886175.1). Lineage (NCBI taxonomy): Eukaryota > Metazoa > Chordata > Aves > Passeriformes > Phylloscopidae > Phylloscopus > Phylloscopus collybita. The sequence goes on along the minus strand of JAJNNQ010000006.1, from coordinate 40,140,356 downwards.
TAATCATAACTTTTTTTTATTTACTATGCTGGTTACAGAGATGTGTACAGATGTTCTGTTACACAGAATGAACCTATTTAGCAGAAATGTAATAAAACTGATATGAAAGATTTTTTTTTTCCCTGCAGTAAAATGCTGTTTTAAACACATCCAACTTTTTCTTTCCAGTTTTCCAGGAAAATGATAGTAAGTTAGACATTTATATTTTGTGATTTAATTTTCTTATCATTGTCTTTAATCCCTGTAAGTTGGAACACACCCAAATGATCTATAATGATATGAATTTTCTGTGGAGAATGTGAGAAGACAGTTTATTAGTAGCTTTATTTTTAGAACATGGTGCTTGAGTCCTACTGTCCCATAATATGAAAATCCAAAAATATGACAAGGAAAAGCACACATCTTGTGCACAAGAACCTCCTGTGCACACAACATAAGCAACACCTCAGCTGTACTTATAACATGTACTGCTGTCATATGCAGAGTACTGTGCATGTCCTAGCCAGCCATGTCTGGCTAAGAGACAGCATGAACTGGCTGAACAGAGGGTTGTACCTGTTGTATAGGATGTGGAAATGCCTTGCTAACAGAGGAACAGAGTATTCTGGTGATCGCAATCTGTGTAAATCTCCTAAAAATGTGTAAAATGCAAATTGCTTTCAGCCAGTGTGCCCTGTAACAGATTTGGATTATGAAATGATACACTACATGATGCTGTAACCTTGACCAGTTCAGAGGAAGGAGCATGCCTACACACTGCATATTGAAAGCAGAATAATTCATTCAAATTACCTGCATTGCAGCTGAGCAACTGTTAAACTCTGAAATCCCACAGCCTTTAATGCTACCTCCCAGCCATGTAGAAAGCCAGTTGTCACAAGATCATATAATTAATTTCTCATGCAGTACACTGGAGAAAAATTACTGTCAGTGATCAGTACTGCAGTTTTTATCATCTTCTAGAACAAAATATACAGGTTTGGGGTAAGTTTTTTCCTTTTTTTTTTTTTTTTTTTTTTTTTTTTTTTTTTTTTTTTTTTTTTTTTTTTTTCTCTCTCTCTTCCCTCTAGGGGAGGAAAACAGTTGGAGCTTTGTCAGCCTTTTTGGCCATGAACCTTAAAAATCTCACTTAGTTTAGCAGCCTTAATATCTTTGCAGCACTATAAATAAAGATCTGTTTTCCCAAGGTAGGAGACATTTCAGGAGCAGATATAGAAGAGGAAAGAAAAAAAGAGTGAGAAAACAAACAACGATGGTTCAAAATTAGGCAATCACCAAACTAACCGCTTTGACATTGAGGCCGGCATCTTGCTATAAAATTGTCATTTCATTGAAAATGAGAATTGTATTTGATATGCACCGAGGTAGCTTAGACAGAGAAATTGCATGGCATCTTTCCTAGCAACATCAGTGACCTTATTTTGCCAGGGTATTTTAAATTAAAGGAGCCAGACTTAACGCAAGAAATGCTGGCAGTTGTTCTTCTGCATTAATTGATGGTTCAGAAGGAAATTCACAAGGAAATTGTCTCGCAAGATTTTTTTTTTTTTTTAACTTTGTTTCCTATCACATTTTCTGCAAGATGAAATCCCTTACATTTTCTTTACAAGATAAACAGGTGTGCCTCACTATTGCTTCCATTCCTGTACTGCTTTATATTATTGTGCAACACAAAGATTGATGTGTTACACTTGCTCATTTTCATGTCCACATATCAACCCCATTCCCATGGGGTTCACTGCTTGCTTTTCAGCATATCTGCCCCTCTGAGCAGCAGGGCTTCAGCATTGCTGCAGGCTTCTAACATTACAGTCCTGCAAATGTCAAGTGGTGTTCCGGTGAGGCCTGCTGGCTCATTTGCTTGGATCTTCCCCTCCAGGCTCTTTCAGCTTTCTCTTCTTCTTCCCTCCTCCCTCAAGAGCCTGATGCCTGGCATATTTCCCAACTGTATTAGTCATGCCAGAAGCAGAACCATGTATCCTCAGCTGAGCTGGTTCCACAGGCTGCCCAAGAGCCCTTATGAGACCAACAGACCATACAGCTTTGATAATTTTGCTAGAAATACACTATTTATGGATGGGGAAGCAGTAATTGTGTATTTCAAGTGCTGTTTCTGAGCTTTTAATAGTGATAACTTCAAATTTGTTTGGTGTGAAAAAGAAATTTAAGATTATTATTTAAATATTTTAAATTCTGTGGGCTTCAAAAAACCTTTGATAATCCAGAACCTCACATTTTTAAATGCAAACCTAGCTGTATTCAGCTGTCAGCATACATGCTATCCCTCCAAAGACACCCTCTAGGTTTTATCTTATAGCTATCCACATTAAAACTAGTCAGAAATCTGGAAAATTTATATGTGATATTTACACATTAGAATAAACTTGGTAGGGATGGAAAGACTGGATGCTGCTTTGCTATGGTGACCATGAAATGATGGAGTTTGGGATCCTGAGAGGAGAGGTAAAAAGGAAGAACAAGAATAGGAGGGCAGACTTTAGCCTGTTCTGTGATCATCTTGGATGACTCTAAAGAGATAGCACTAGAGAGTAATTTTTCCCAGTAGTGCCATTGTCTCTTGTCATCAAGAAAGATGATCATTCAACAATCAGGGATGTCTATGAACCAGAATAAAAACCCACAGTATGAAAAAAATTACAAACTCCTCCATGTCAAGTAGTTCCTCCTAATCTATAACAAAAGATAGAACATATTCGTGTTTCAGGTTTAGGGAGATGGATTTTTTGGTGGGTGTGTTATTTTTGAGATTTTGTTTTATTTTACTTTTAGGAGGAGGAGGAAGAAGACCAGAGCTGTAATCTATTTCAGTTTCCACCTGGGTTTTTGTTTGTTTGTTGAGCTTTTTAAACATTTTGTTTTGTTGTTTTGATTTATTTCCTTCCTTATTTAGGATTTCTATTTATTTGTGGTTTTATTTGTTTGATATGTCTTCATATTTGACTGTTAATTCCTTTACGAGAGAGAATTTCTAAAATAAAGAAAAGATGTGTGGGAATAATTTCCTTTTATTTCTTGAAATATTTCATGTCCTGCAATTAGTTGATAGTGCTAAGAATGACAGTTAAGCTCTCTTCCCCTTGCCTATTCACCCCTCATTTCCTGCACTGTCACTCTCATTTATAGCAAGAATTAAAACTAATGATAAACACAGAAGATGAATAATTAATAAATTAAATAACCAGTATTAAAGACTGGATGGAGATGTTTTATGAACTGTGAAGAAGACTAATCATTTTTAGTGACTGAAAATTCATGTTCACGTCTTTTTTTTTGTCCTAATGAGAATGTTTCTTAGTCACTGAAGCTACATCTCAGTTAAAAATATATCAAGAGAAAGTTATTAAGCAGTTTCTTATTGTCAGCTTTGTAGCATTCACAATCTCTCTTAAATTTATCACACTCTTAAAATAGCAGTGGAAAGACACAAGTAGTAAACTGAGACAATTTCACTGCAAACAATTAGCCTTTTACAGAAAAAGCTTCTGTGAAATGGTTTTAAACAACCAGCTGAATAGTTATTCCCTTTAAAATCTTGATGAACTGCATGTTGGGGCCTATTTTTGCTAAGGACTACTCCCCAGCAAACTCCATATTTCATTTTTTGCTTCTGACTTGATTTTTGGTGTGAAATAAGAAGATGCACTATTAAGAAAAGGTACTTTAGGACATTTTGAAAAGAAAAAGTGTTTTTTATGCTTTTTTATTTTTTTTAATAAATATGCTTCTGATTAATTAGCCTGTTGTCTTAGTAAAATATGATTAAATTCGAATGACAGGTTTTTTTAGAGTTTTGGGTTTGTCAAATAAATCTGAGAATCTGAATCCAAACACTCAAAGACTAGCAGTTGATTTTTAAATACACTATTTTTTTGTTGTGATTAAAAAAAAAAAAAAGATTCAAAATTTAGACAAAAATGGAAGCCAAACATCCATTTCTAAACAAGGGGTTTTGTTTCCCATCCCTCTCTCAGCATTTATTAATATTTATGCTATAATAAGCAGAAAACTGTAAAGATTTCACAGGGAAAAAAGAAACAAAAAGCAAAAAAACAAATCAAAACCAAACCAAAACCAAACCAACCAACCAACCAACCAACCAAACAAACAAAAACAACAACCAAAAAACCCAAACACAAACCAACTTTATTTTGTCCAATAGATCGTCCAGGGAATCCCAGGTTTCAGAACACTCTTAGTATACATCTCAGCAATGTCTGCCAAAAATACCTATACTTGCTTTTGTGCATTGCATTACCATTTCTTCTATATTATACCTGAGCAAATCTTCTGAAGCAAGGTGCAAGGCCTCACCCATGGTTGTATGCAGGCTTTTCTAGTCTCAGATTAGAATATGAGCATCAAAAACCTGCACACTTATTTCTTCCACTCATTCTGCCTTCCAGAAAAGAAAAAAAAGTATTGTAGTTTACAAGGCAAATCCAGGGATTTTATGCAGTAAGTTTACGTATTTACAGTTTTTCCCATTTTTCTCCCAATGACTCTTACACAAACACACACTTTCCATAGGTTAAAAAACTTAATTGATTGCATCTTCTTTTATTTTACAAAATGTGGCATATAAAGGAGGAAGGATGATACGGTGGAGAAATTTTATGCATTTTTTGTTTAAATGGTCACACATGCATGTGCACTTCCAATTGCAAGCACTGGTCACTCAATTTTAAAAGGTATTACATTTATGTGAGCTGATGAGGGATAAAAAAAATTATTAAAAGAATAATAAGAGACTGAGAAAAAAATCTAATCAATAGAATTCAGAAAGTGAAAAGCTGGTTCTTGCTAATATTTTACTTTGACAACTGCAGATTTGCATGCACTAATTGATATACACAGACATTTTAAATATGACTGAATATAAAAAAAAAAATAAGGAGAATTGTAGTATATCATATTGGAATTTAGCTATTGATTTCTAAGGAAAAAAATCACATTTTTCCTTAAATATTTAAGATTTAGAAAAATACTCATAACAAAAAATAATTTCCTTGGATGCTGATTATTTTGGGAACCTAAGTTCTTCCTGTGTTGTTACTCAGACCTGCGCAATAGGAATATCTCTATTTTCCCCTGTGGGATGTTGATTTAAATCAGTAACATACACTGCAAGGATGAGCTGAGCATGGCCATAGAACCTGTCATAATGATGATGATGGGACTGCCACAGACGTGTGTATCTGCATGATGGGTGTGTTCCTGCCAGACTCGAGAGATGTGTGTGGTGTGCCTTTCTTAGTCTGATACATGTTCTGTCTCCAAGGACGATCTGAGTGTCAAAGCAAAAATAAGTTTGAAGTTAAGGGAAGACATCTCATGATCTTGTATTTACAGAGAGGTAGCTTTGCCAGGTTTTTCATTTCTTGGGCTAATATTTTAATGAGAAAAGTGTAAATTCTAGGGTCTCCCTTCATCTTATTTTGAAATAAGAGGTTATTGTTTGAACTCCAGGGGACGACTGAGACTAATGTATTTGAGGTTCACACGATGAACTCAAGTCTCAGATTTGGAAAAATTTAGAGATAGAGTTATGATTACAGAGATGTTAGTATTTCTCTCCATTCCTATTTTTTAATTCTCAGCAAGCATCAAATAATTTACTTGGCATCTCCCATCTCATCCTCATTAAATTCCAGCAGAAAGATTGCTGAACATTCATTTGATATTATGTTTTTCAGTTATTAATAAGAAATGCTGACATTGGTGGCCCTATATTTAAATCCTGAATACAATAAAATTTTATGGAACATCAAGGTCATTGATTTAGGAATTATTACAATATTAAGCCATCAAGATATATTGTCTCTTTATAAAATTATCTATCTGACCAGGTTGCTAAAACCAATACAGAGTTACTCAGCTTATTTTGCCAAAGTATCTAGATATGGCCTGCATTTACTTTTGATATTTTTTTAGTTTGAGTTTCTAGTTACATAGCAAACCTTTGTATCCTCCAAGAAATGAAAACTATAGGGTAAAAATTGGCTTCACAGGATGCAGCTGGGATATTTGGAAAATCCTTTTTTCATTTCTGACAACCTTAGAGTGAAGACAAATGAAGTACTATATTTAAGATGATTTAAAAAAGACAGTTGGCTACAGACTCCCAGATTGGTACAGATTCTATAGTAACAGATTCTATTCATTAAAAGTAGTCTCTGCAAATAGTTTACGTTATGTCAATGTCTAAGATCACTAAAGATCCTCAGAGGTATATTGCTCATTGAGGTACAACTATTTTGGGAGTATTGACCTATTTGCCAAGAATAGAAGAAAAATGAGCCAATATAACTGAGTACCACTGTTTTCTGGTATAAGAGTAAGATGTTACTCCTCATAGACTCTTCTACATGAAAAGATTTCAAGAGAAAAAAACAAAATGAAACAAAAAACCCCAAACTAAACAAAAAAAAAAAAAAAATCCCAGAGAAAAAAAACCCCACTGTAGTTAAAATAGAGAGCCTGTCAGACTCAATACTGAAACTGCTGTGAGGAGGTAGAACTCTTTTCCCCAAGCATATCTTCCATTAACATTGGATGATGGGTGATAACTCTTCCTTTCAAAAGTTATTCTCTGATTCTATCACTAGTGAAGAGAGCAAAAAGTGAAAAGCAAAATTATGTGCTGATGCCAGCCAGAGTTTAGATGGGATTATAGCATTAAAATGAAAGATTAACAGGACTTTAGGTAGAAATAGGGTGCATTTTATTACAATTAAAAGCTTAGTTTACATAGAAAAAAATAATGAAGCCAAAAAATTGACCTTTTTGTGTTTGAAATATCATTCCAAGTGAGGAGAAAGGTCTTATGCTTTCACATTCAAAAAAAAAAAAAAAAAAAAAAAAACCAAAAAAAAAAAAAAAAAAAAAAACCAAAAAAACCAAACCAAAACAAAAAACAAACAAACAAAAAACCAAAACAAAAAACCCCAAACAAGCAAACAAAAAAACCCCAAAAATAAAAACCCCAAACAACTAAAAAAACCCACCAAAACCCCAACCAAACAAAATAACAATTCCTTTGGTTTCAACTGGTACAAAGGGGAATTGCAAAACCACTTACAAATTTAAATAGCTTAATGACTATGATTTATATAGTGTTGCTTACTTTGCTCCCAAAGGGTCAGGGCATTTACCCATGTTCTAAGACATCAGGTAGGTAATCTAACTAAAGTACTGTAACTCTTTTTTGTTCCATTTCATTCTCCTACTGTTCTGCTCTTTTTATGACTTTTTTTGCTTGTGATGCCTCATATCATTACATATGGTGGGTGTTATCTTGAAGATAGCAGGACCATCCCTGTCATACCCTCAAAAAACTCACTAAAATCAATCTTTCTTTCTTTCTGCATATTCCTTATTAACAACACATAGTATTGTTAGTAACAGCAGCATTACACCATTGATATTTAAGAGAACAATATCATACAAATAAAGACCAGTATGTCTTATTTGCTACTTAGAGTATGAAGGAGGAAAGAATATTTAGTTAATATGGCTCAGAAAATGGGATGAGGGAGAGAAGTCTTGCAAAAGAACTTTCTCTGTTACACCTCAGTTCAGTTTTAGCTAAAGCAGTCATATGTTAATACCTATCATTTTGGAGATAATCAGCAAAACCCCCAAACCTTTACATCATTGTCTTGATAATGAATAATCTAGACTGGCTTTGTTTTGGGTAGCAGTCTTTGAAAACTCCATTGCCTTACATGTGCACACGTATGTACCCCTGCAAAAACATACACTCTCATATACAATTCTGTGAGAAAGCTTTCTACTGAGACTCCCCAACAGCCAAATATATCAAAGCTACCTCTTGGATATATCAAAATCCTCACTCCTCAATAAGACTTGTACAGCTTGAGTGCAGTCTAGCAAGTATGTCCAGACAGTAGGCTGACATATTATGTTGTTTCTTTACTATTATAAATTATAATAATGCCTTCTCATGTAAATTTTTCATATTCCTTAGGTTTCATATACAGTTGCTCACTGCATCCTTTTATCAGTTCTTTAAAGCTCCTCTGTATTTCTAGTTCTATCTATACCAACTAATACCTCTGTCATGGATTTATACAGTATTGATTAGATTCCTTGATATATTATCTGTTTTTTCCCTTCTTGTATCTATTGCAGATTAAGCTGTCATTTCTGTGGCTTTATATTTTCTACATTTTGACATGTAGCCAACTTACCTTGTCTTAACTTCATTGAGTTATTAAATTTCTTAAATCCTTTCCATCAGAAATGAAATTAAATGATTATTTTTCCTTTACCATTTGAATGACATGACACAAAAGCAAGATATTCACAGATCTCTCTTTTTTATTCAGTGTGTATATATTAAGATAATAGATAGATTTCTACTTTAAATAAAGAAGTGTATACATATACCATGTTCTCATGTCTCAATTTCATTACATTATAAATCCAGATTTAGATATAACAAAAAGAAACAATGGTAACAGAGATGCACTAATTTCTTTACAATTACAGGAAAAAATTGCAGAGAAGGAAAATATAGTTTGAGATAATTTGGAATGAAATATGTCATTAACATTAAATTCATTAACAGAACTTTTAATTTTTTAAGAGAATTCACAGTGAATAGAAACAGAAATAAAAAGAAGAGATCTAGCTTTAGAGCTGCCACTCTGAATCCAATCCTGCTGTGAACCAAAACTAAGCAGGAGTTACTGAAGTTTCAAAATCATGTATATGAGAGGGGAAGCTTTACAGAGGGCAAAAATCTAGCACATATTATAAATGATCCATGAGAGATACATGAAGCTAAGCAGCTCTGAACCTCACGACTCTAAAAATAATACAGCGAACAGAAAAAGTCTCAAACGTTGAAAAAACAGGTGTGCCTTCCAGGGCTGACAACTGCTCAAATGCCTCTCCACTACTGAAGTAATGTCACGTTGAGCAACGAATTCAAACTGCTCAGAGACTGCTTTATTTACACTGAAGTTACTGTGGAGCTGGCAGTAGCTACCAGTGCAGCTGTGCAGTCTGGCAAGGCAGCACTCCACTGTGCCCTTGCTGTCTGGAAGTCAAGGCACATCAGCACTCTCTGAGTGTAAAAGGTTCATCCAAAGTGAAGGATTCATAATGTAGCATAAGTAAGAAATGCCTATGTCCAAACAATACATTAGCAAGTGCAGTGAAGGCTTATAAACCAATAAACAAGGTAATAGAACAAACCAAATCCTTTATAAACAGCTGAACTTCTTTCCCAAACAGCTACTTTGTACATAGAAAAGCTAATTTCTTGACCAATAGTTCCTGACATAATTTTAAAACTAATAGTGCAGCAACATCCTCCTTCTCCCCACCAAAGCTACACAGAAAAGAAACACCAAACAACCCAAACTTAGAAGCTAAAGGCAGTTCGACATATGTTGTGGCTTAATTCATGTCACTGATTTTGGCTTTCAAATAAATTCTGTATTCAATGGTTATTTACAAATGATGTTAAGTTTGGATGCAAATTTGAGACCCAGAGTGCCATATGGCAGGAACCATGCTTAGTCATTGGATTTAGCAGGTCAGAGGTTTTGTGTCTCACTGATGAACAGCAGACTGTGGTGATTCATTTTTCCTAAATGATTCTGTTCTCCTCCAAAACGTACGGTTCACTACCAAGTTGTTGTAAACCAACCCCTTAAGTTACCATTCATTGTAACCCAATTGTTACCCAATCCCTCCTCCCCTCAGTATGCCATTGGTCTGAGCCTTGGATCTGCCCCCTCTCTGGAAAGCCCTTTTAAGCTGACGTCGCAAAGCAGAAGGTCTCTTGCCTGCTCTTGCTTGCTGTCCCTCCGTTCCCCCTCTCTCCTCTGGGAGCCATGCCGCTCCCCCCCAGTGTGGGACCCCCAAATAAACCCTGTCTAATCTACACCCTGAGAAGCCCTGTCGTGCCTTGCCTGCCTGTGTGCTGCCATTAGCTGCTACATGCTGCCAAGGGAATCCTCCTGGAAAGCTCTGGTAAGGCTCCTGTACCTCACCTCCCTTCCAAGACCCAGAAACAGTTGTTGCCAATTCTCCTGCAGCTGCTAGCCGGGCAGGAGGAAAAGCAAGAGAAAGCAACAGCAGACCTGTCAATATTGACACAACCAGAAATAGTACTATACACTGATATTACACATCCTGAGCCTTGACTTATCTGGCTTTCTTAAATCATCTTCCCATTATTGCTCAGTATTTCACACAAAGAGGATTCTGCATGAACAGTGGTCATTTTCCAAGAATTCCAGAAAGCCAGCAAGTCTTCACTCAAAAGAGTAAGATAGAGTGTCACTAAAACATTTAATCCTTGTCTGAAGACATAGAGCTGGAAGCAAACTTAGAGGCACCCTCTCTCAGTCTGAGAAAAAAAGTTGGTCTTTTTGTTTCCTGATTTTATCACTTTTTGAGTTACTTCGCTGTCTACAGTTTTCTAAGCCTATTCTTTGTAATGTTTTCTTGCTCTTTTATTGCATGAGTTTTCTTCGGATTTCTTTGTATATAGTTGAGAGGAAAGAAAATTAAGAAAAAGATTAAAACCAAAACAAAACCAACAAAACCCAAAACAATCATCAATATATTATTTTAGTTCTTAGCTAAATTTGATGAAAACATGAAGAACTTAAACGCACAGTATGTGATTGCAGGTAACCAAACACATATACGTTGTCAAATACCAGACCTTTAGTTGTACAGCTGTTCAAAAAATGGAGAGGGAAAACCAGAGGATCATGAATTTAGTTAAGCAAAGACCACGTCAAAACCTGATTTATATACTTATTAATGAATCTTTCTTTGCAGAATGACTTGGCGTAGGGGCTGTGGGAAGGGAGATTGGGCATTATGTGGAGAAAGCACCTCATGGTACACTGCATCTGACTGGTCAGAGTTGTTGACTTCCAGTTTAAATCAGGTGTCTTTTCTGGCCAGTGACTTGGGTGGCACTGCCCAGCATGTATGCATCCACTGGTTATAGCTCCAGCACAGCCAGGGACCATCAAGATTTCAAAAAAACTCTAAGTATACAGTGGTATAAAATACCTATCAATTTTTAATCTGCATAATTCCAATATTTCACAGTGTGTAAATATTTTTTATGTCTGAAAAGCTTTGCCAATTCTCAACATTTATAACAATCTCAAAATTTTGACCCTAAAACTGCACATTCTTTAACAGTGTTGCTTTATGGGACCTTTACGAAAAATAATATCCTAAGGAAAAAAATATATGTTGCTGTTTTACTCTTTGTTCTTTCCTTTTTTTTTAATAATATCTATGTTAGTTTTTTTTCCCCCGAGTAATTTGTATTATAATGTAACACTCTGTCTCTCTGTGGGTACATCCATATTACCGTGGTACCTTCAAAGACATCTAACCACAACGGTGTAGAAAATTATGTTTGATATTTGAGAACAGTTTTCATTCATATTAATTTATCCCTTCAATTCTCTTGTGAAAACAATCACAGTGAAGACAAACCACTGAGTGATTTAGTTTAAACTGCAGGTGCACCAAATCTTTTTACTCAGCCTGTAGAGAGATCTTTGAATATCCCAATATACTTTTCAGCAGCAGAAATTGGTTTATAATAGCAGCCTTGGACAAAATATGCACAAAGTTTTGAAAACAGTTTAAAAAAATCTGCTACTTATTTTATGATGTTGTTTAAAAAGACCTCACCGCATTATAAGCTTACATGATTTGGTATATAAGATATTAATTCAATTCTGCTATAACATTAAAATAGCCTCTACAGATAATTCTGGAAAGGCATTATATTGTCTTTTTGTCCTGCATTATCTATCTTGAAAAGGCTTCAGCTCTTGTAACATTTTAAAGAATATTTTGGATTTGGCTTTACTTGAATCTACTACAGAGAAGACATGCATAATTAATCTGTCCCTATCTTGTTTCTATAATGGTATTGAAATTCATAACTGCTTCAAATTATTGTTCCAGTTCGTTTGCACTCTGAAAAAACCTTTAGAAAGCAAAGGAGGAAAAATAAACTCTATAAAACTATGAAACAATTAAAGAACTTTTATTTCATACTGTTACTCTTCTCTATCTTTGAATGTGTAAAATATTGCTTGAATTATAATGTACCAGATATAAGTTTATCTGGAATTTGTTTCTAATTCACATGAAAAAAGGTTATATACAAATATTTTGTCTTTTCTGACACCCCACCTCCTTGCCCCTTACCTTCTCAAGCTTGAAACCTTCAAACAAATAAGTAGAATGTAGTTCTTGGACAAAAACTTAATCAAGTAATATCACCACCACAAAGGAGAATTGGAAGAAGCTGAAATTACTTCAGTCTTTATGAAAAATTGATTTTAAATTGTTTCCTTATCTGTATTTTAAAATTTTTATAAAGAGAAAGAAAACTCTTGCAACAATTCTTACAAAGCCTTCTCATGTATTACTGAAAATATTGCAGTAACTTCAAATCTTAAATAACAATAACTTAACTGACTGTTTTGTGAGCTTTATATTAATACTAAAGTTGGCACAATAGCCCACACTCTTGTCAATAACAGTGTGCTGATATAGAGAAAAGTTCATGAAATCTCTGGCTATGAGAGAAAATCCGTATGTCGAAATAAAGGTCATAAAATGTATTGTTTCATGTCCTCAATATTGTCTTCTCTAGTACATCCCCCATTTCGGAAAAAAGAAAGAAGAATTTTATAACCTTATTTTAGTAGAACTGAAATGCTTATATTAAAAGGCACTAAAGTGTTCCTTAACCCATGTGTTTATTTTTTGTTCTACACATACGCTTGAGGTCTATGGCTGATTTACAAAACTATTAGTTAGAAAATGTCTGTCATCACCTTTCAGGTGCAGATTGAGTGGGTTCTGGGGGATACTAATTTATAATCAAGCAGGTATTTTATATTAAATAACATATGAATGTGGCACTCAAGGTTAGTATCATATTTCTAGTAGGTCATGATACAATTACTTAGTGTTGGTGAGAAATTCATCAAGAAATTATGTTTTATGAACAAACAATTTGTATCTGTTTGAGGAAATATTCAGATCTAATTGTGCAATTAGCTACATTTTCAGGAAAACCCTGCACAATAACAAAGATTGTGCTCATAAATTCCACAGTCTAAAGCCCCTTTTAACAGTTTTGAGGAGTAGTTGTGGTGCTTGCTCAAGGTAAAGAATAGCATCTATTTCATCCTCTGTTTTAGAGTTTTCATAATAAGTCTTGTTCAGAGAAAGAGTTACTTACAATTTAATGAAAATATTTTTCAAGTTTAAAGTTCTTCCTTTTTCTCAGCAAATATTTGCCTTTAGATTTTAACAGCTGCAGCAGCATTCCCCAATAATGTTTGGAAAAATCCTAGACCATGTCTTAATGGAATCCTACATCTGTTTAAAGCACAATTCTACCTGAACTTATTTAAAAGTGTCATTAAACACTGATAATAATAACAAGTCTGAGTGACAGAACATTATGTATAGCTTCAATTTTGCACTTGCAATTAAGTCTAATCATGCTGTTTAGCTGTATTCTTAGGAAATGTCTGTCTATTGGTACCCTTCCTTTAATGCTGTGGAGTGTCATATCCCACTGGCAATTGACAAGACTGTTCTAGATAAAAATAAATGTTCCATCATAAGCATTCTTTCAATGGCAACTGTAATGCCTCATAATGTTTCACTTTCAAGTGAAATATATTGTGAGTATGAGCAAATTTTTATGGCTAACTTAGTAACTAAGCCATTTCAGGCTCAGTTCAAAGTTGAGAAAAATATTTTATGGTGTTCTGATAGCATATTAATGCCCCATATCATACGTAATAGTGTTTAATGCTATTTCTGCTTTCTGTGCTTTTTGTTTTCCTTGAGAGTTACACGAGTGATGTAAATCTGATGAAAAGTAAGTTTTTTGCTACAAGAAAACTTCGTTGATACCAACTCTGGTTGCAGAACTTCTCATTTAACTAGTCTCGTCTTGATGTAAATTGTAATATGCAACTTACATTCCGACTGATAGTCTCTCCTTAGGAAAAAAGGAAAAATTATTTTTTTATATTTGTTTTTCTATTCTTATTATAGTCCAAATGATAATGAAGAGTTTGAAAAAATTGAATTAAGCAGATTTACTAACAAAACAAATTTTCATTTCAAAGGCAGTGATGATGTAATTGTAAAAAAATTAGTTTTGAGTGATAAATTAAGAATAATATTTTTTCTAATTACTAGTCGTATTTAGAACAATTTTTTTGAAGTCCAAGAATCTCTGGATAAGTTTGCTATTTTTAATATGTTAATGTCTTTTTGTTCATGTGTTTATGTTTTTCTCACTACCATAGCACATACCAACAGCATATGAACAAATTATTGAAGATTATTTTTTACATTATTCTTAAAATTCAAACCTAATAATGAGAAAGTACATAATTCCTTTAAGTCTTGATAACAACTTTATATTCTTTGCAATAAAGCATATGAAAACACCAAGCTAAAATATAGCTCTGTTTTATATTATGTTTAGCTGTAACATTCTTCAGGCAAATTTAATTCAAGTTTCATAGAATGCTCTATCTCCCATGAAAGAAAAGAATTTATATTTGATGTATTTCTTTTCAGCAGATACAAACAAAAATCTAATAAACACTTTTAATAGTCATAAAATAATTGTAGATTTGTTTTGACAATGCTTACTCAGAGATTGTTGTAGAGGTTGAATCTTCAGTCCAACAGTAGCAGAAAATGAAAAATTGGGTGGAAAAGGAAAGTAACTCAGACAGATGAAGATGTAATGCAAATGTGTCATAACAATTTCTAAGTATGAAACTTAATAGCAGATGATATAAGCCTCTGGAATGACATATTCTCTTACCTATAAAGTGTTATACATCCATTGATTGCATCAGATTTACTGTATACATCAGAATTAATATTCTCAGCAAGCACTATGTTATATAAAATCAAATTTACTTCCTATATTCAGAAAATTTTCAATATACAAGCAAATTCTTTAAATTCTTTCACACTTCCATCTTCATGTTCATTAAAATTATTTTGCATAATTATAGCTCAGCTGTGTATGTAGAAGACAAAACTTTGCAAATAATTTTAAATTAAATTCATATCATTTTTTTTAGTAGTATTTCCAGTACTAGCTTAAGAAAACACACACACACACATATTTTTAAACAGAGAAAAAAAGATATAGCTTGGATTGAATAACTCATTCTCCTCTAAATACTCAATGCTGCTTTTGAGATTTTATTATTTTTGGGGCCTTCCTGTAAAACAAGAGAACCATTGAATTAATATAAAAAATATATTTATGTCCTAAAATGTTAACAGACTCTGAACATTATTTGTAATAATATGTATGGGAAACACTTAAAATTAATTCTTCATTATTTGAAACTGAGTTTTGCAAAGAAATAAGATAAGAAAGGGCATTAATGAAAAATGGCTCAAAAAAAAAAAAAATAGGTACTCTCTTTATCTCCATTGCTTTTAAACAGAACTAAGACAAGAACTTGGTCAAAAAGTCAATGATTAAATTTATTTAAAATTTTATTCTGTATTAATCACAGGGATAGAAAAACAAAGAAATCTTTAATAAACAAATGCTCAAAGTGATCTTGAAAAACACCACATGAACCTGCCATTGAAAAGGCAACGAGTGAATTCTCAAGTGCAAGTCTTTATTGTAGATCAAACCTAGTTTTATTTCACTGTGCCATAAACATGACTATAAATCCTGAAATGTGACAATTTCTTTTCTCTGCCCTTACTTAAAAATTTAACACTGATCATCATTTAAAAATGTGTAATGCGGTATTTCACAGTAGATAAATCTTTCCTGTACAGTAGATAAGAACCAAGCATGTAACACTTGGGTCCTGAAGCTTGCTGTACTATCTGACAGTGTCAACTGAAATGAGATCATGACTCTTTTTGCCAACACACTAGCAGGTTCTGTTTTGTTTGTTCATGTTCTGATTCCATTTTGATTGTTATGCAATTGCTTCAAAATGTCACTGATTTATATCACACCAAAAGAAAATATGTTCAATATTCAGTTCAAGAAATTCTGTTCAATAAGTGATTACTTGTTTGTTTGTTTGTTTGTTTTTGTTAAATATTGGTTCTGGTTTTACTCTTTTTACAGTTTTTTGACTTCTTGATTGCTAAAAGATTACACCTTCTTTGGATAGATAGTGTCATGCTAGTTCTTTCAATCATTTCTTCAAGCTCTTCCTTGTTTGTTTATGATTCATTGAATAAAAAAAGTCCCATCTGTCAAGGTCTGTTTTAATCTTTCCTGTTTTCTTCTTTTGCACAGCTAGCCCTTCTCAGCTCAAATCTTGCACACTCTGCTTTTTACAGCTGTTCCAATTATCAGTTAAGGAATATAGTGTTTTAAGCTGCATGTCTGGACTAGCTTGAAGCCTTGCATTATGATGGGAAAATATTCCAAATGGTTTCACACAGATTCTGGCAAATTTATCTTTTAAAATAGCTACAAATCCAACACTTAACAAGATGACACAGGCTTCTTGGGGTTTCAGCAATTTAATACTTTGGCTTTTAATGCCAACATCAGGTGCTCATGCAGCCTCGCAATCTCCATTGCTTGATTGTATCAGAGCTTTTAGATAGGAATTTTCTCTTCCGTTTGTTTTTGAAAGTTACTCAAGTCTTATTTTTTCAGTTCTGCTTTCAAATGACTGCATTTGAATGCAGCTTTTGATTTTCTTTTATTTGACTCACAAAAGTTCTGTTTGAGCATAACACAAGCTCTAGGTTCAAGTACAGGCACTTAGTTGAATATAGTCCTAAGCAGAATAATCCTATCTGAAATTCCAGTAGCAGAATATTGGCCAGTCACTTAGCACTTGTAAAAGCACCCAAATCAAGAGAACAATCTGTTTCTTATCCTCAGTCAATAGCATACATTTGTGATAAAAAGATGACCAAGAAGCCTTTTCTTCAGAAATCATCCACGTATCATCTTGACCTGAATGAAATTTCCACTAATCAGCTACTTGTTTGTTTTTAGCATACTGTGTGGGTTAATGTACAAAACATAGAGTTATTTAGTGTAGCTATTCATGGTTCTACATAAAAAACCAGGACATAACAAAGAAACAAAGAATAAAAAATAGCCATTTTGACAAAGCCTAGACTTGAGGAATTAGTAGGATGGTATATAACAGTAGAATTTGTAAATTTTGATTCTTAAGGACAAAAAAAATTTAAACTAAAAGCCTTGAATACCACTCAGAAGATAGTTAATATGGGTCCTATCAATTTTATTTAATTTTAAATATATTTTTGGCTGAACTGGTTTCAAGACAAACAGGAAACTTACAAATTTCCTGTACACGGAAAGTCTTGAACAAGAAATAGTCTGTCTACCCGGGATTACAAACATTCATGGTGGAACTACTTTTCTGATTTCCTTGTTTTATACGATATTATGTATTTGCAAATATCTGGTGAAGAGCTAGGTAACTTCAGAAAAACTTAGAAGATTGATAATTCAAAGGGAACAGGTAGAACTGAAATCATGAAATCAGTAAAGATGCATGAATTTAGGATGAAAATGAACTGAGACACTTTTTTACTTAAGCTTTTTTGTATACATAAGTTTTAGGGATGGAAGTCTTCAGTGTTCTTTCATGAATAGAGGGATGATTGGTTCTACCTCTAAGTAGACTGGACTCTAAGCAGAATCTTCCAATTTTTTAAAACAGTCTTCTCTATCCTGACTATATTCTTCTTAATGAAAATACATGTAACTTATCTAGTTTCTCTACTACAAGGTTCTTTTTTACTTCAACACTGTACAGACTTTTTTTTTTTTTTTTTTCTTTTTTTTTTTTGGTACCCTTAACCTATTTTCAGGCCTGGGAGAAAATGTGCTATTCCTTTCTAATCTTCCAATTTCTTTTCAGAGTTTCAAGTGGAGAATGAGAATGTTCATTCAGATACATCAATAAGGTGATTATTTAAAATTCACTCACATCCTACATTATGGGTGAAGGAAAAAGGATATGTACTTCCCCTTCTCCTCCTCCTCAACACTCATACTTAAGAACAACAACAATTAGGACATAAACTATAATTTCTCAATTAAATAATTGTGGATCATGGCATTCCCATATCCTTCACAGAATGTTGAGGCCCTGGAAAAAAAAAATCACATTAGATCTACTGGTGGCCTCTTAATAGTCTGAGTTTTTTAATGAGTTATTGAATGCTCTTTCTCAAAACCATCTTGCTGAACAGTCATCTCCAGGCACGGATTACTTTCCTGTTGATCTACCTACTCTGGCTTTCTAAATGCAGGCATATCTTGCATCTACTAATAATTTGAACTGCCCTTCAGGATTTTTACTAGAAAGCCTTTAATCTTACATACATCTTCTTGGATTTTTTTTAATCCTCTGTATCTTTATACTTTTGCATTCATAATCAATTTCCCATCCTATTTGTATGTTTTTACTAGAAAGTCCACTCCAAAATATAAGAAATTAATAGTACTTATCCTAAGGAGACTTTTCTTTCTTTTGTTTTTCTATAGCTATATTTCTTACATTTTTCTCATGGTTTCCTTTCTTGTAAAGCTATAATTTTAACTATCTTTGATGAATGAGATAAAACAAAGGTCTTGCCATAATAATGCCATATTTATTTGAGGAAAGGGACTGAAATCTTGCAATTTCAATGAGGATCGATTGGGTAACCTTCAGTGCATATTCCTGCACTTCAAGTCATCCCATTTGCTTTTCTTGTTTTCGCTTCTTATCAGGTTTTTGTTTTGGTTTGGTTTTTAAAAATTTCTTCTGTCTCCTTGTTTCCCTTTCTTCCCTGGTTTTAGGGATTCAATTGAGAATAATTTTGGCAAGTTTTGGTCCTTTTCACTGCCCCTCATTTCATCTCAGTACATTTTGTTGAAGTACTCATTTCAAATTTTCTCTTTTGTTCAATTTCATTTTTGATTGACCATATCTTCTTTCCACAGTGTTTGTTCAATTCTGTCCTCCAATTTCAAGATTTCATTCCCTCTCTTGAAAGGATATAACACCAAAAAAGCTGTTCTACATTATTCTGAGTAACAACAAAAACAGATTTGAAGGTGCACTGCACTTGACAGAAAATAATAGGTACTCAGGCTAATTTTTTCATTCTTTATGCTTCTCTAAATATGGTGTTTTATGATAAGTTGTTTTTTTTATGTAAGAAATGCTTTTTTTTTTTTTTTTCCTTTAGTGTTAGGATTTTTTTTAATCACATGCTCTTTAAAGTTCCTCAAAAATTGTCTTTCTGGTAAAGGTAATTGAAGTTAGATTGTTGCAGTAATAACTAAAAATTTACTGAGGCCATTCATTGGCACTGCAGTCTTTTGTCAGGCTGGCCCACAGCCAGGCCATTAAGCTCTCAGACCCCTGAACAGTGTGGCTTCAGTAAACTGCCTACTGAGTGTAGCTTTCAGCCTATCTCCCGAATTGTGCACAAGGGTTATTGGGAAGAGCAGTTTTAATGGAAAAAAAGTGTACTAGGAGCTGCAATTTAAATATATTTTCCCAGTGCCAAGTTCTATGACACTGTTTAATGTATTACTTGTGACGTAAATTTAGTGGTTTAAAAGTGGCAGAAGCATTCAACAGCCACAAACCACTTAGGGAAGATGCCTTCTTTTTTGTTTGTTTGTTTCTCATGGAATTTAATATTTGTTATAGAATTAATGTAACACTATTCATAGGCCAAATCAGCAACTCTGCTGAAAATTCTTCAAATAGTATTGATGGATACAAAACCAATTGATATAGCTTTTCATGTCAGTAGCTGTGCTTTATTAATTCTGCAAGTTCTTTTGCTCACAGGAGAGTCTCATATACTAAATAGTAGCTTTCAGAAGAGATTTATTGGTAGAGGCAATACATGGCTCTTAGAAAAATAATGCAAAGAAGAAAAGAAGGAAAATGGAGGTTTGCCAGAGGAGAACCACTTGATTCAATATAACAAAGAGAAAAGGAATGAGTAAAGGTAACGTTGCTCATTCCTTGTCCTGCCTTGTTAATCATAGGCATTTTGTATAAAAATGATGTGTTTAGAAATGGAAGTAAATAATGTTTATTCATCAGTCTATAAAAAAAACAAACTCATTTGATAGAACAAAACTAGAATATTTAAGTAATACATTTTCTTCTTTCATTAAGGCTGACAATCACCTGGTTTTAGCTGTCATTAAATGTTAGTGATCTAGATGAAGCTGGTAGTCTAGTGTTCCTCAACAGTGCATGGAAAAAGAAGGAAATGAGAAGGACAAGGTCAGAGCATAAGGAATCTTTAATCTTTTAAATATTAATATAGAAAGTCCAATGTTTACTTCATTTCTGTAAAGAAAAATTCAAAATTAAGTTTAGATTATACTGTGATCACACCTCTGCAGATGTATTTGTACAACATAGGAACTAATTATGTATTTAAATCTCATTAACCTTAATGGAATTTAAGTGTGACAATCATCAGGTTGTTGCCTAATGATTAGCTCTGAAAATGTATAAATATAAATATAAATATAAATACTATAACTATAACTAATATAAATATATACTGGCTCTGTCCATATTGCAGATATCCTGAGATATGCATAGTCTGTTCAAGGGACAGGCTGAGTTTTTGTTTTTTCAAAATTATGTTTGGATAATGATTTTAAGGAAATTACTTAGAAACCAGTAGGAAACAATGTTACAGAATACAAAACTTTCCAATGAGATCATACTTGTGTTTTGAAAGTGAAGCATTCTTTCAAAGTGAGAAAGTAATTATACATGTGTTTCTTGATCTTAACAAGGTTGTAGTTTAGTGAATACACGAAGAATTTTTCTTATGATAAACGTAGCTTTGAATTAATATAATGCAATTGTACACCTTTTATCCAAATTTGAAGTTTTTGTTTAAGCTATTTATTTATGAATTGATTTCTTTCTAGGCTTGTCAGACTAGCTAGCCTTAGGGAAATTTAGGTTTGGAACAAAAACTATCCAAGGACTGCTTTGTTTAACTGATTTGAAATGTAACACAGGAACATGACCCTAAATCATGTATGTTATAATTGCTTTTGTTTTCACTTGTACTGCTGTTTCATTTTGACATTACACTGAGCTCTCTTCCCAGTGGCAATAAAACTACTAAATCATCTGTTGTGACCTTCAATTCCATTAAAAAAAAAAACTTCCATTCACCTCAGTCTCTAAATATAGGGTTTTTCATTACCCTTTAAGAAAATAGGACCCTAAATGCAAGAATATTGTGCTCCTTTGTAATTTCATATCTTTTTCTGCTTTCAAGGAAATAACAGACATTAGAAAAACATTCATTTTTTTTAATTTTAGGAGTTGTGGCTAATTAGTTTTTTAAAATAGGGTATTCTGTTTCTCTGTATGTGTTTAGTAACAATTTCACAAAGCTTCTGTATGAGGTTCATCAATCAAATATACTTGCATATTAAATAAGACAGGGTTTAATGATACTTATTGACTGATTTTTGTCAAAGTGACTATGTAAATTAGACAAATAACGACTAAGTTGAATGCCAGCTAAAGAAAGCAGATTGAATATAACTACTACTAGTAGTTTTATGGAACAATTCAATTATGAAATAATGCATCTTTTCCTAGGCCTTCTACAACTCCCCAGATAAAAACTTTTACAGGTTGGAGAACAAGGAATCCATAAAAGTGCTAAACGAAACCCCTCTATGTATTTCTTGGGAAGAAAACTGTCTCACATGTAAAAATCTTACTGTAAAAAGAAGAGGAGTATAATCCTGTCTTGATGGGAGTCAGTAGCAGAACACATACTGCTTACAAGGCAAATAATTCACTCCAGCAGTCTGCATCAACTGCTATGTTTCTATATATGTGCCTTTTTTTTGGGCACTATTTTTGCTAGACTACATTCTTTTCAGTTCCAGGAAAAGAAATGAACCCACTTTGTAGGGAAAAACAACAACAACAACAAAATACAAACCTAACCAACTAACAAAACAAAAACCTCAACAAACCATGCTCTAGGTTTTACTCTATGGTCTACCATGATTGCATGTGACATCTTGTCTCACTACATTTTTACTGGTGAGGTAATTAGCATTTCAGAGCTTCAAAAGAATCAGGTGAATTGGTTTTCAATAAGTCATAAGACATTAGAAAAGTTTTAGAGTTTGAGGACAGCTAATGTGGCACTGTTTAAAAATGTTTACATATGCATCTTCCTTAGTTATTGGCTCACCAGAATACTGATCTTGGACAAAATAATGAACACCTTATAAACTAAAAGATGAACAAATAAGAAATTTCAGTGAGTATAGTTTATGGAAAAAACAAACAAACAAACAAACAACATCCTTTACAATTATTTTGGTAACACTTTTGATAAAATTAAGGGGGTTTTTTTGTTTGTGCTAGCAATAGTTTTGATGTGATTCACTTCTATTATCACAAGGTACTTGATTTGGTACACATCACACATATCTCAGCAAAAGATAGAATGGAATTTAAGGTGACTGCATATGGGGATTAAAAATTACTAAATGACTTACATCTTAATGCAAATGTAAAACTTAAATGAAGACATGAAACTTTAGAAGATCTTGATTCTTTTTTCTTAACCATTTATTAATTATTCTTAACAATGAAATGAAAGAAAATAATCCACACATTTTATTTGGCAATGACTAAGGTGTTCAGCAATAGGGAAAAATTATTATGTAGTGCTCTAAATGTTTTAGTAAGCATTTTGCAGTAGAACAAGGTTTCTCCCAATACAATTGCAAGAAAAAGTAATGAATTAGAAGTTATATTTTCTGTACAGCAACCTTTTCTCTGAAAACAGTGGCTTACAGAAGACTTGTGGTCATTAGGAAAATCAACAAAACACAAGCAATTAGTGACATTATTATCCAATTTGTTGGTCCAATAGGAATTAAAATGTAACTTCACAGGAGGAAAAAATCAGTACTTCCATATATGACCAACATGGGATCATTTCTTTTGGTTCTAAAATCTCCAATTCTTAAACAGCAGTCAAAAATGAAAGATGCAATACAAACAGTCATAGGGATTCTTGACAAGGTTGTGGGGTTTTTTTTTGGTGGGTGTTGTTTTTTTTTTTTGTTGTTGTTGTTTTTTTTGTTTTTGTTTTTGTTTTTTGTTTTTTGTTTGTTTGTTTGTTTGGTTTTTTTTTTTTTTCCCCCCAAGGTCTAAACCCAGATATTCTGATCTAATTCCTTGTTTGTTAGTTGGAAAACATTATTTTATCAGACATAGAAAATTTAATTAGATTTGTTGTCAGGAAGCTAAACCTGAACAAATTCAGGCTTTAAATAAGGTAACAGTGGTACAAGAACTATCTTGAAAGTTGCAAAGTGAATAAATGCACTGTACAAGTTCTTTTTAGTTTACAGCTGCAATATTAATTATTATTGCTCAGTTGATAGCTTCTGGGTTACCAGAAAACTTAATATTTTATGAAGAAAACATGTTTATCTCTTCTTTGGCTTTCACATATTTTGATTTCCTACAAATATTTTTCCTCTGGTTAGCTCTTTGTTAGCTTTCTTGTATAACTGGACTCTCAAAACAAGCTTATGTACACTTCACTCTCTCAGCTTTCCCAGGTTTCTTACCATAGCGGATGATGGATACCTGTCCACTCAGAAAAACTCTGAAGTTTCACTGAAACTGCCCTCTCCAAGACATTAACATATATTGTTACTCTGCAATGCTTTAATTTAGTGGACAAATATGACCAGTTTCAGAGTCTGTTATTCATCATTTAGTACCCCTTGCCTTCAGTTTTCTCCCCATAGCAGATTCCTGAATTAAGATTTTTCTAAGCTCATGCAGAAACAGACATATAAGATACAATGTAGGACAAGGCATATTGCAGACAGAACTAAGTGGTGGTTACCAGTGTGAACTAAAGAACCAAAGACAGGTTGTCAGGAGGGAACAGGAAACACACTGGAAAATTGGAGGAGAAAAGACTTTTCTCATCACAGCTCTAAGACAGGTTGAGGAACCAGATTCAAGGGTGTTGATAGATAAAAAAAAGCCTGTTTTTTAATCTAGAATTGTACATGTATTGGGTTGTATGACCAGGTTCTTAGTACATGGGTGGCATCTGTGAGCAGCCACCAGAAACTTCCTCCATGTCTAGCAGAGCCAAAGCCAGCTGGCTCCAAGACTGATGTGCCAGCTGGGGGTTAGTCATTCTCACAGGACACTGAGACCCCCTTGGTCTGTCATCCGTATTGAAGACAGAGGAAAGAATGCGTAACACACCTCTGCCTTGTCCATGTCCTTGTTTGTGAGGTGACCATCCTCATCCTTTGCTAAAAATATATTTAAAAAACCTCTTTTTACTGTCCCCAGCATTTCTGTTCAGCTTCATCTCCAGCTGAGTTCTGACAAAAGTGGCAAGCAGCATCTCTGTATTCTTCCACATAACCTGACCTTGCTTCCACTTGCACATTTGTCTGAGACCTTGATTCCACTGAATTTTTTCCTTTTTCCTTTTTCCTTTTTCCCTTTTCCTTCTTCTTTTCCTTCTTCTTTTCCTTATTTTTTCCTTTTCCTTATTTTTTTCCTTTTCCTTTTTCCCTTTTCCTTTTCCTTTTCCTTTTCCTTTTCCCAATTTCCTTTTCCTTTTTACAATTTCCTTTTCCTTTTTACCATTTCCATTTCCTTTTCCTTTTCCTTTTTACCATTTCCTTTTCCTTTTTACCATTTCCTTTTCCTTTTTACCATTTCCATTTCCTTTTCCTTTTCCAAAAGAAGAATCTTGTTCAGTCAAGTCAGCCTTCTGCCTTCTCTGTTTGATTTGCAGCGTTTAGGAATTGCCTGCTCCTGTACCCTTGGGAGGTGATATTTAAAAAGTGACCAGCACTAATGGATGCTAACACCTGCAAAAACATTTTACTCAGGGGAGTTTACTTTCTAGTTCCCTGACCAGCCTAAAGTCTGCTCTCCTCCTTTCCAGAGCTGACATTTGATATTGAATTTAAAAAAATGAATATGCAGCTCTTTTGTTCTCCATACTATAATGCAGTAGGTTATGGAGAGAATCCTTGTTTTCACACTACAGAAATACATAAAAAGGCTTCACAACTTCCTTTTCTTCAGGAGGAAGGTACTTGCTACCATGTTGAAGAGTAATGCAACAATGTAATGCCATGCCCTAGCTCTTGAAAGCTTTAAGTACACAAAGTAATGTAACCCACTGTAAATGAAACTTGTGTTTAACTTGTCAAGAAGCAATTTTCAGAAATGTATCATAGCCACCCAGGTAGCATGTAATTTTAACTATTACTTTTTTAGAGTAACACTGAAAATACATCAGATTTGTTGATGCTGTTCCTGTTTTATTTTTGTGTGGCTGAGTTGAGAGCAAGTAAGACGAGAACAGCTTGATATAAATATACAGCTTATGTAAATCAACGTAAGAAAGTGTTTCTTGTCATAACTAAATTTTTTTTTGTCTCTTGATTATATTATTTAATATGTTTTCAAACAGTGAAATATATCAGTAACACATGGAGCAAAAATTCATTGAAGAAAGCAAATAATTTTCAATTAGTTTCAACATGAAACATCAGTTTGCTAGAACAAGACATGCAGTGATATTGTATGAGATTTAATGTGTGCTTCATCCAGGTGGCTGCTGCCCACAGATTAGATTTTAAAATAGAAATCTGTCAGGAGCTGGTTCAATTGCTATGCTTATTCTACATTTTATTCTTGGAATATAATTAAATATACTGCATTTATCTACTTTATCAACAATGCCCAGACCAAGTACTTGTAGTTCTGTTGCTAACTTTAACTTCTAACTTCTAAAAGATGTTGAAATTGTCTGTGTTTTTTTTTTCCTCTGCACACAGATAAAACCATCAGAGTTCTTTGACAGCTCCAAACTGTTTGGTGTATGGGTTGTTTGAGAAGCTGTGATACAATTTATTGTATATTTTTGTCTGATAGCAATTTTTTTTATTTTCACCAGAGTTCTATTTATTTGAAGAGAAACAGGCCTGTAGGCTCCTGTTATCCAATCATCTTCCTCTATTATTTTTCTTCTTGCCTTTTTTTTTTTTTTTTTTTTTTTTTTTTTTTTTTTTTTTTTAATGAGAAGACAGGAAAAATACAAAATCTGTATTTTTCTCACAGCAAAAACTATTCTACCTTCCAGTAGCTCCTTAGTGTTACAGCAATATGACTCTGTCAGAAAACTTCTGTTTAGCTTTGGGTTGCCAATACACCCAGGTAAATTTTGAAACCAATTATTTTTTTTACTAAAAGTAAGAAAATACTAGTTTAGTTCTGCAACATATAGTTCATGTTTCTTTGCATGATCCAAGCATACATATAATTTCTATTTAATGATTATCAAGAAGTCAAATTTAAAAACAATAATAACATGGTTTATCACTCAAAATAATTGCATTTTAAAAGCTATTCTAACTGCTTAGGAGAAATTGAAGAAAGAAGTCACCTAATGACAAATAAAGCAAATAGCAAGAAAACATAAAAATAATACGATTTAATTGTAATTGCTTGTTACTAGTTGCTTATGTTTGGAAATATGATATTTTCCTCCCTGAATTTGTTTGCAGAACTTCACACAGATTTGAGAATTCTAATTTTCAGCATTAAGCAGATTTTGTAATGTAACCATCCACAGAAATGTGAAACAGCAAAAAGAGAATGAGTTTAAACTCCTACATTTCAGGAAATTAGATAGAAATTCTCCAGAGTTGCAGTATTTTTTAAAATATGACATTTATTTTTCACTTGCACATTTATCTGAGACCTGTTGCTTGCCAGTTTGAGGAGTAATAGAATGGATTCCTCAGTTTTGTACACAAGCAATTGTAGTAAAACATGCTGTAACTGATATATATTGTAAGGGGTTTTGCTCTTCTCCTTCCAGAGTACTATTTTGTAGGTGCTTCTAGTTTTGTAGATTTTCAAATGTTCAGCTAATGCAAAAGACTCCAGTACCCTGGTGCACAAGTGGCCAGAGAGCTGAAACACCTCTCCTGTGAAGAAAGTCTGAGGGTTGAGGTTGCCTAGCCTGGAGATAAGAAGCTCTGGGGAGACCTTATTGTAGCCTTTCAGTACTGAAAGGGGAATTGTAAGAAAAATGGGCACAAGAATTTTAGCATGGACTGTTAGGATAAGGTGAGGGATAATGTATTTTTAACTAAAAGAGAGTAAATTTAGACTAGATATAAAGAAGAAATATATGATATGATATGATATTAATTACCCGGGTGGTGAAATACTGAAACTATTTGACCAGAGAAGTTGTGGATACTTCATCCCCAGAAATTTTCAAGGTCAGATTGGTCTTTGGGAAACCTGATCCAGTAGATGTCCCTACCCATGGCAAGGAGGTTGGACTGGAGGACCACCAAAGGCTACTTCCAGCCCAACTTGTTTTATTATTCTACATTAATATTATTCTGCTGTAAAGGTCCAAGGTATGAGTGAAAATCTCTGAAGAGGCAATTTGCTTGCAAATCACTCAAAAACACCTACCTTTAGAAACAAAACATACATCTATCCATATACTTGTTCACTAGGAACAACTTAACTGCAAGTATATGCTAAAGAAAAAAGGAGCAAAGCAAACAAAAACCAAAAACCCAGAAAATGCTGACTAGTGTAGACTTGCTGTAAGATGTTTTATACTAAGATTTTATTATGCTAATGCTATACTATATAAGGAATCTCTGATACATGTAATAGGATTACTTTTAGTTTCTCTGTGTCTTAGTTCGAAAAACTTTTCTACCTTACTATGAAGAGACCAGATACTTTTTACTGCCTTTAATAGACATAATTACTGGAGATACCACTTAATTCCTAGGAAACATAGCATAAAGCAATTGCATACTGTTGCATTTATATTTAATTAACCATGGAAGACATAAAGCCGTGACTAATGATTGTATTCTACTTGGCTATTTTAGTATCTCCATAGTGTAAACAACTTCAGCTTGGATATCCTCAAGATTCAAAATTCAAGATTTCTTATTTTGACATAATGAAATATTTCTTTTTCCTAACTTTTTCAAACAAATACTTGTATAGAAGTCGGAATTGGGTAGACCAACCACAAGTCTAACCTGGCCATCATTGTCTGAAGCAATATGGAATAATATTTTTGGAAAACAAACAAACAAACCGCACAACAACAAAGGGCAGTAATTGGAAAAAAAATATAAATTAATTTTGCTCAATTACTGATGCAGAAAAGTATTAAATAATCCATTTCGAAAGCAGATGAAAAAAGGATTTTTCACTCTGAAGGAAAGAGAAAAATTGAAATTTTAGACTCCCCAGGGTAAAGAATATAATATGAAAGAATTATTGACCCCTGAGGAAATTAAACTAAAGATGATATGCCATACTTTATGGATTATGTGGTGGAAGTGTGTTCCTGTACACTGGAACAAATTAAATGTCCAAGATGTCAGAATGAATGAGAGCACGTAATTCTTGATAATTGTTAATAAAATTGACCTGATGCTTAAAATTGATCCTGCATGTCCCTCACTTACCTGCACATTCAAATCTTTTTGAGACATTGGCTTTTTAAGTCCCTACTCACAATTAATGGCATATATGAACTTTATTTCATTGAACTAGAAAGCAGGGTTAAAAAAACAAAAACAAAACAAAAACAAAAACAAATAAAACAAAACAAAACAAAACACAAAAAAAAACCACCCCAAAAAACCCCCACAAAAACAAACAAACAAAAAAGCAATTTTGGTTGTCCTAGAAATTCATAAATGTCTCCAGGTACAGCAATGACAGCATATGATATGTGCCAAAATGTTGCATAATTAAATCATTCACTGACTCTTCATACATACAGCACATTTAATAACTAAAGACTACTAATATATTTCTATATTTCTGTGAAGAGATATAGGGGAAAGTAAAGCACATATAAAGTTTTGCAAATTGCTGTTGTGTCTTTCTTTCTAAGAAAAAAAAATTGCTTAAATGAAACTTTCTTCTTGACACAAGTCAGAGTCTTTCTTTTAAATGTATTTTACCCACATTTATACTATTCAGTAAATCAAACAGAAAGTAAGTCTACAATTTTGTGACTTTATATCCCTTCAGAGATGTACATGTGAAAGGTCACACCTTCTTCAATGTCTTTCAAAAATAAGATGTGAGAAAGAATAAATCCACCGAAGACTATGAGGAGTGGGAGACTATGTTAAGAATAATATAGATCTTATAAATTGAGATAGTAATTTAAGACATGAGATTAATTACCTTCTGAAAACTTGAATTAGACAGAAAATATATGAAAAAATTCAGTAAAAATTTGTTTTTTCAAAGAAAGTTGGAATTATTTTCCTATTACTTCTTTCCATTTTCTGTCAATCTTGCCTGGAAAAATGTAAATTTCCAGATATATCTGGAAAGGTATATCTGGTAAATCTGTTTTTTTCACTAAAGATATTTTAACTTTTCCAATGTTTTGAACAAGGTTATTTTTCAAATTTGACTGACATCTATTTGGTCTATCTAAAACTGCATTTTCTTATAAAGTTAACAAAAACCAATTTTATTCAACTTTATTTAGAAGACAACACTTATGGAATAATACCATTTGGGATGATGTCTTATATTTAAAGAAGGACACTTTTATTTTAAATTAAGGTTTGCATTTGGCTGACCAGTTATTTATTAAAATAAGATAATACCAAGAATACTAATTGAGTGAACAATTGTGAACAATTGTGAACAAGTGAACAATTCTGAATAGCAGAGAGAACTACCTATGTACTTCACTGATTTCCTAAATTTGCAGTAGTTTTGGTGAGCTGCAATCTTCAAATTCCTGGAATCTCATTGCATGGTTGAAGTCAAGAAGTAGTTATAAATGTGTAGGAGAACTGAAAATGCTGTGTTTCACAAAGAGATAGTGAGCACTAATGAACATTAGATTCCTAAGTTTCTGGTGTTAAATTTAACTTATTTATTTTCAGTAATGGTCAGCAGTGAGAATCTGATATATCCTAAAAATCACTGTGCATTAAAAGGTAGCAAAAGTAAGGAATGCAATTGCAGCTGCTTACAGCAAGAAAAACTGCCATAAAGATGTTATTTCAGCTTATTGCTAGCATGGCACTTCCTCATGAATAATCAAGAATATAAATTTGAGCAAATTATTTACATATCGTTATCAACATTTTTTGTCCTAATGACACATTATACAAACATGATAAATCAATCAAATAAGTGAGAAGCTACTCACAAAAAGAAGGGAATTTTTAATAAAAATTAATGTGTCATTAAAATGTCTGTTAAAAATTCTAATAAACTCAAATTATTGTAAGCTTGTAAATGTTGTAATGGTCACATTAAACAAAATTTAAAGTAGGCACTTAAATCTTGTTATTATATCTTATTATATCTTATTATATCTTGTCCAGAAGAACATACACCATAAAGTCTATATGAAATACTTAGAGTTGTATGAAAAACAATTTATTTAAGCAAGAAACTAACATTTTTAACAATTATATTTGTGGATTTTTGATGCTGAAAAAGTCCTTTCCTTATAAAATGGGTAAAAAGGAGCATAAAAGCCTTGCAGTAGAGGGAAAGGTAGGAGTTGCTCAGTTGGGATGTGGATAAAGCAAATATCCTTTTTTAATGTCACAGCACTTATCCAAAAATCAAAATGTTATATCTACAAATATGGGAATAAAAATATGAATACAATTGTTTTTACATCTGTAATATAACTGGCAGATTTCTTGCTTCTGGCTTAATATGGATGGCTATTTCACATATATGCACCTAAATATATTTATATGCACATGTATACATACACATTTACATAAGGAAAGCGAGAGAATGAGTGAGTAGGTTCTGTTGACATAGCTGACTATACAACTACCATGCCTTAATTTGTTTAAGAAAATTTTCAAAACCCAAACACAAAACCAAAAAAAAAAAAAAGGAGAGATCTATTTCCAAAATATGTTCAAAATATTACTTCTTGGGAATGAGGATAACAGATCATAAAGATTTTCACAGTCTTAGCAAGTCAGAGCCAGTACAAATCAGCCTTGCAGACAAATATTTTAAGGTCCTGGTAAGTGAAGAACTGGACATTGAATGGACAATATGCACTTGAAGCCTAGAAAGTCAACTCCATCCTGGGCTCTGTCAGAACCAGCCTGACCAGCAGGTCGAGGAGGCTGATCCCGTTCCTCTACTCTAGTCTTATGAGACCCCACCTGAGGTGCTGTATTCAGTTTTGCAATTTCCAGTACAAGAAAGGCATGAACTTGTTAGAGGAAGTCATGCAAATGCTCAGGACATTGTCCTCCGAAGACCTTTTGAGAGAGTTGAACAGAATAGCTCACTGGGCAGGGACCTACAGGGATCACTCTATGGCTGACCAAGTTAGGGTGACCAAAAGCTAAAGCATATTATTAAAGGAATCTAAATTTGTCTAAATTTCTCTTAAACAGTGATTAACTTGGGCCATCGACCACCTTTCTAGGAAGCCTGTTCCAGGGTTTGACCACACTTGCAGTAAAGAAATGGTTCCTGATGTCCAGTTCAAAACTCCCCTGATAAATCTTTGGTCTATTCTCATGTGTCCTGTCTTTTGGTCTCAATACCTCTCCCTCCAAATCCCCAGCAAGCTGTAGAGCGCAATTAAGTCACCCCAACTTTATTTTCTCCAAACTAATTAGCCCAAAGTTAGTTGCTC
This sequence comes from Phylloscopus collybita, assembly GCA_027886175.1. Classification (NCBI taxonomy): domain Eukaryota; kingdom Metazoa; phylum Chordata; class Aves; order Passeriformes; family Phylloscopidae; genus Phylloscopus; species Phylloscopus collybita. The sequence goes on along the minus strand of JAJNNQ010000006.1, from coordinate 40,108,496 downwards.
CTCATGGGACATTCCTCACAGACCTTCCACTATCTTTTTTTTCCTTTCTCTGGATGCACCTTCACATCCTTCTCAACACCGTGGAGCCCAGAACAGCATGCAATCAGGACACAGCAATGCTGAATACTGTGGGATAATAAAAATAATTTTTGATCAGCCGTGTTTGGTGCACCCCAGGATGGGGTTTGCCCTCTTGGCTGCACAGGCTCCCTGCTGGCTCCTGCTGAGCCTGCTGTTAACCAACACTCCCAGATCCTTTTCTGCAGCCTCCCAGTACTTAAAGCTTATTAGAAAGATGGAGTGATACTTCTGTTTACCAAAATCTGTAGAGACAGGGGGAGAAGGGGAAACAATTTTGGAATGAGAGTAGATTTATATTGGATTTAAGGAGGAAATTTCCCTATTCCTTGAAGTGCTCAAAATGAGATTGGGCATTGATGCAGTAATAAATGTCTCTGCCCATAGCAAGGGACTAGACCAGGTTTTGGTATTAGCTGGGGCTATGTGGGGTGGTTTCTGTCAGAAGCTGACAGAAGCTTCTTCCATGTCCAGGACAGACAATTCCTGCCAGCTCCAAGACAAATGTGCTGCTGGCAAAGACAGGGCTGATCAGAAATAGTGGTAACACTTCTGTGATAACATAATTAATTCAGAAGAGAAAAAATAAGTTATTGTGTAGATGCAATTGCAGCAAGAGAAGAAGGGAGTTAGAACATGTGAGAGGAATAACTCTGCAGGCACCAAGGTCAGTAGAGAAAGAGGGGCAGGATGTGCTCCAGGTGCCAGAGTTGAGATTCCTCTGCAGCCAGTGGTGCAGCCCATGGTGAGGCAGCTGAGCCCCTGCAGCCCATGGAGGTCCATAAGGATGCAGAGATCCACCTACAGCCTGTGGAGGAGACCATGTAGGAGCAGGTGGGTGCCTGAGAGCTGGCTGTGACCCCAAGTGAGCTCTGCACTGGAGCAGGGTCCCAGCAGGGACTGCACACCCATGGAGAGAGGAGCCTATGCTGGAGCATGGTTTCCTTGTAGGACTTGTGACCCTGTTGGGGACCCACTTTGGAGTAAGCTTTTCTTGAAGGACTGCACTCCATGGTAGATTCACCCACACTGGACAGTTCACGGAGAACTGTTCCCATGAGATTGGCTCACATTGCAGAAGTTCATGGAGAACTGTCTCCCACGGGAGGAACACCACAATGGAAGAGGGGAAAGACTCTTCTTACTGAGCAGCAGCAGATATAACCTGTATATAACCCTCATTCCCTGTCTCCCTGCGCTGCTCACAAGGGAGAGAGATGAGAAGGAGGGAGGGATAGTGGGAAGGTGTTTTTAAGGTCTATTTTTACTTCTTATTATCCTGCTCTGATATTTTTATTAATAAATTCAATTAATATCTCTAATTTGAGTCTGTTTTGCCTTTGACAGTATTTGGTGAGTGATCTCTTCCTGTCCTTGTCTTAACTCATGAAATCTATGTCATATTTTCTCTCCCCTGTTCAGCTGCAAAGGGGTGTGAGAGAGAGGCTTTAGTGGGTGTCTGGCATACAGGAACAACTCTGTACAAGGTCCAATCCAAACCATTCTGTGGTTGATTCTGTGATTCTATATCTTTTCTCTTTGACAATAAGATCTACAATCAGAAGAGCTCATCTTAGGACCTAAATTAATTCTGAATTTCATGGTCATTGTTGTCAATGGTAAAATTTCCAAGTATTTAAGTTGAAACTATTTCTAGGTATAACATTCTCTTTGTATTCATTAAAGTTACACTGCTTTGTTACATTCTTAGTATCCATACCTGAGTATCAAGAAATACAAATTATAATGGCAGCAGTAGTAGAAATTGGGGAAAAAGAAAAAAAAAAAAAAAAAGAAAACAGAAAAAATAATAATACTAAAAAAAAAAGGATAAAAGAACGGTAACTACAATTCCCCATATAATGATGTGCCTGCTGGTATCTGGTTATGAAGCTAATTGTATGGAGAAATTAGCTACAGTGTTGAGCTAGAAATTAATTCATTTTTTAAGTGTTATTTTACATGCTTTTCTAAAGGCTTTTAAAATATAATATCTCTGCAGTGATTATTTTATCTATTACTAATATTTATACTCAGTACTAGTTTGAATATATATTGGAATTGTGTGCCTTAGGTATTTTTACAATACAAAGAAATAAGTGCAAAAGGAGATGAGAAGTGATGCAGGCAGGACAGCTGACCCCAACTGACCAGAGGGATTGCCCACACCAGATGGCATCTTGCTCAACAAATAGAGCTTGGGGATGAAGGGGGAAGGGGAAGGGGGGCCTTTTTACTGATGGCATTTATCTTCCCAAGTGACCACTGTGTGTGACGCAGCCCAGCTTTCTTGAAGATGGCTGAACACCTGCCTGCTCATGGGAAGCTGCAAAAGAATTCTCTGTTTTGCTTTCTAGTGTGTGCTTTTGCAGCTTTCACTTGTTAATCTGTCTTTAATTCAGTCCATGAGTTGTCTCACTTTTACCCCCCTGATTGTCTCGCCCATCCCAGTGGCAGGCAGTGAGCAAATGGCTATGTGGGGCTTGTCAGCATGGTTAAACCACAGGTGTATGTCAGATGGATCAGATTTTATAAAGGATCTCTTGCCGTCTTCTTCCAAGGAAACATGTGAGGATTTAGATAACATAAGGAATAATGGAATTATCTGTGGCTGAATTGGTAAGGATCTGGTAATTCCTATTATTCAATGTTATTTATTTATCATGCTACTACTTTAAGTAAAAAAAAACACTAACAAAATTATTACTGGGAATTCAAATGTGAAGTAAGAGGCATGACTAAACCAGTGACTCGAAACAGGGAAGTGTATTCTCATTAAATATATGAAAAGTTTCTTGTCATAAATTTGTGTTTATAACTATTTAATAACAATGGCAGCATTCAAAATCATCAGGTTTTGTTAAAAGATGGATGGTTAACTTACTTGATGTACAAGAAAAAAATCAAAGTTTGAGCATCTGGGCTGTGATATAAAAAATTAAAACGAGAAGTATGTTGTACCTTAGTAGTGTTGAATCATATTATTGTGATATCAGTCCAGTATGGAAGGTGCTGATCAGACAGAAGAAATAGAGTGTTTTGCAAGTAAATGGTTTGAAAGCTGGTGAATGACAAAAGTCTTCTCTGTAACGCTTAATATTTTAAATTGAAGGAGTATATTGGTTACAACATTTCTCTATCTAGTTTAAAAATATTTATATGATTTAGAAATATATTATTTAGATTTTTCTTTGAAGTAAAGGACTTTTCTGCAACATAAATTTATTAAGTCTTTTCATGTATTACTACATTGCACTACCAGGTAGTTATAAATTAGTTCTTATAATGGAATATGAAAATATTAATATAAACAAAGCTGTAACTTTTCTGAAATGTAGATTGACAGCATTTTGAAATATTATATTCAAGGTACTTTAACTAGGGAAAGAAAAATAAATGAACCAACATCATATAACCAGAATAAATTTGAAATCATAAATATCAACCAGTTTGAAGTCTAATTCTTGGAAGCTTGTTGAAAGACCAGATATCCACTTTTCTGTCTGTTACATAACAACAGGAAAGGACAAGATAATACTCTGGAAACTGTCAGTTTGGGAAAATAGGCAAAATATATACATATATATATTTATATAGTTAAGATAGAAAACAGTAGAACAGTAAAGAAGGACAATTCTAATATGAAAATAAAATAAAACTGTAAAGGACTTTGAAGGTAACAATGAGAAGCTATCTACAGAAATGAGAGATGAGTCAGAAATTTTGTGAAATGGGGCTGGACAGCCAATAAAAATTTAGTCATCTTAATTTTAGAATGCCTGGTGGGCTGTCTTAGAGCAGTATACTGAGTATTAGAAAATATCAGCGTAAAGGAATAAATTTTTGTTTTATTTTTCTCTTTTTAAGCTTTTTTTTTTTAATACTTTAATGAAATTAAGAAGTGGTTGTTAGTTTTTATGTAATGCAGAGAACCTAAAATAGACAAGAGAGTCTATGATTTCCAGGTATATGATAAATACAAAGAAATGGAAAAAGTAATGGGCACTTCTGTCTCTAGCATACTCATACTGAGCTGACAGTGAACCATCCAGAAAGAAATGTCAGACAGGCTGAGATGGATGATAGCCCAAGAGAGAAGATGTCAGCTAAGAGAGGCTATGAAAGAGAGCTTCAATAGAGAGAAAGTCAGGGCAAAGATTTAGTCAGTGGATCTGAAGATAAAAGAAAGAACAGATATAAAAATGGCAGAGAAGAGAAGGGACAGGCAGTGTATTTTTTTGGTTTGTTTTTGTTAAAAGCCCATATTTAGAATTGAGAGCATGTTTATCACAGGAAAAAAAATGAAAGAAGTCTTCAAAAGAAACAGGAGTAACATATTTAAAGGAGTTGGAAAGAACAAGGAATTTGCAATTTTCATTATCATTATGTTACTGTGTTTACATTTTTAATTTTTTTTTCAATTATACCTTTCTAGAAAATCACAGAAATATGCTTCCATGTGGAAAGAATCTCTAAGACAGATATCTCATCTATCTTTCCTGCAATAAAACTGTTAGGGATATATTTTTAGATAGTTAAAATTATGTATCTCTATTAATATTGTCTACAAAGAAAGATTAACGTTTTGTGTAGTACCAAATTTTGTGAATACTTTTTTTCCAGGAAAAAGCAAGACTGTAATATAAATAAGAAGAGGAGATGGAAGAAGAATCAGAGGCTAACAGCTCTTCTTGTTCTAAAATGGAGATTGATTTAAATGTGTGTGGGACTATATGATAAGGTGATTTGAAATGAGTAAGAGTATTTGATCCCAGAGGTGTTTTGTAACCATCATTTCCTGTGTTCCCATATTTAAAATAGCCTATTTTGACCAAGTGGTAGTTGAGGAAGAAAACAAAACAAAACAAATACCAAAATACCTCTTCCCTGACTCAGTAGAATGGAATGAATGGAAAATTGGATTTTCATTACATCTTCCTGTAAGAGCTATCCTTAAATTCTCGCAACCCGTATTTAGCAGCAATCCTTCCTCAGTGCCCAGTCACAGGGATAAGTAAAAACATAATTGCAGTTATGTTGATTTCAGCTGGTAGATTTAATTTTTTTCACAGTGGCTGGTATGAGGCTATGTTATGGATTTGTGCTGAACATAGGGTAGATAATACAGAGATGTTTTTGCTATTCCTAAGCAGAGCTAACAAGGAGCCAAGGCCCGTTCTGCTTCTTGTACAACCACGGTGGGGAGGAAATTGTTGGTGCTTGGGAAACTGGGAGGAGACACAGCCAGGATAGATGACCCCCACTGACCAAAGGGATATTCCAGACCATGTGACATCATGCTAAGTGGGGAGAAGAAGGAGGAAGTGGAGGATGTTTGGAGTGATAGCATTTGTCTTCCCAAGTAACCATTACATGTGATGAGTCCCTGCTCTCCTAGAGACGGCTGAACACCTGCGTGAGGAGCAGTGAATTCATTCTTGTTTTTCTTTGCTTGAGTTCACGGGTTTTGCTCTCCCTATTAAACTGCCTTTATCTCAGCCCATGGCTTTTCTAACTTTTGCCCTTCCAGTTCTCTCCCTAATCCTGCTGGTGGGGGAGTCAGTGAGCAGCTCTGTGATGTTTACCAGCTGGAGTGAAACCATGGCACAGGTTAAAGCTGCAAATGAAAATATGTGGTGTCTAGAAAGCAAATGAATGATGGGCTGAATGATTATTTTTTTGTGCTAATAACCTCAAAGAGGATAATTACCAACCCATCACCTTTACAGAGAACTCTAGCATGAAGGTGTTGAATAATTAAATCTATCTTCCTTGAATCTTTTTGGCCTATGAACAAAATGTATGATTTTGTTTCTCCTCTATAAAGCAAAAAAAACCCAGACATGTTTTCATTTCTCTAAGTAATGTTTATTCAATCACCACACACATGTTTAAAACTTCTTAATGACAATACCTGGGCCTGATTCCCACCACACAGATCATGAAAGATGAAATTCTATACATATAGAATCCAATATAGTAATTTCTGCACTGTCAAATTTCTGCAATTGATAAAAACAGACTAAATCCAGTGATTCCCTGCAAAACTGACACTCATTAAAAGTATCACTTCTATATGGGATCTCTTTGACCACTAAAAATGTATTATGGTTTTCATGTCATGATCACAGTAGACATTTCCAGAAAGGATAGATAATACATTTATTCATCCATAATTTTTTATATATATATATGCTATTTTTTACAGTTGGTTCATCACCTATCTGTAAGCTGATTCTAATTCACCTGGCACTCAAAATGTACCCACACTCACCTAGTAATATCTCATTATTTATCTTTGAGTGACAGCTCTGGGCTGGAGTTTAATACCCAAATTTCAGAAATTAACTCTGTGAGCAGAATAAAGATTTCTTAGAGTATATTAAAATCAAAATCTGTTATGTTGTTTTGTTCCTAATATATCCCCAGTCACTGATGCAAACTGTCAAGAACAGACAGAAAAAAAACCATTTCAATATATTGATTGATAAATTAGCATACGATAAATATGATACCCCTCCAAGGTGCTACAGTAATTTTATTATACAAGTTATGAAATCAAGAAAGCATCAATAATCTTTTTGCTAATATCAGAGATTACAAATAAGAATGTTTTATCTGTAAGTTCTGCAGTAGCTTTTTTTTACTATTTCAAACAACTTCTAGTTTTCTAGGAAATAATAGGATGGTTTCTTTATCACCACAGATTTGTTATTGATAAATATTGATTTTTTCTGATTACCTTCTCTGTAGTTGATAAGAATCCTGCACAGCTTACCTTTTATTTTTGATGTAGCTGAGAAATGAAACGAACTTTTTGCTGCTATGGTAACATTATTTTATAATAGCGTTCCATTTCAGCTTTTATACTAAATTTGCTCACAATGTAGGAGGAGGAAGAAAGCAAAAAAAAAAACCCTGACATGATAACAAGAAAGTGAGGATAATTAAAAAAAAGAACAAAACAAACAAACAAAAAAAACTGCAAAACCAGAAAACAACAACAACAACAAAACCAAAACAAAATATTTAAAATTAAGAATGAGTTGTGTCAAGTTTTCACTGCAGGGGGGGAGGGGGGGAAAAAGATTCAATGTTAATGTTTTATTTGACAATATTTACAGTTAACATGGAAAGGGTCTCCTTAGACAGAAATTTCATTCAGATATCTAGGCATCAAAATGAAACACAATAATCAGAGATAAAACTAGTCAATAATATAAAAAAACGAGAAGATATAAACAAAATAACCATATTTGAAAGGTTCCAGTGAAAATAAGAAATTGCAAAAATATTCAGAGATCTCATTTTGATTTTCTAGATACTATACTCTTTTAGTTACAAATGCTGACAAAATAAGGTCATAGAGTCATAACAGTCAATGAAAATAATAATTCATAGGTCTTCTTCAATTGATTTTAGAGGCATTTAATGTAATCTATAACAAGTACTTTACTTCACAATAATGTTTGAGCTCAAATATATGCCTTAAATATATGTTTCAACTAAAATTACACTTGATAACTAGTATGAAATAATGAAAGGAATGATGCTTCAGAGGTCTTCATACTAGAATACAGAGTCAAATATTCCAGGGTTTGTTTTTGTCTTCTTTTATTTTCTTTTCTGTGTTTCTTTGGAAAAAAAAAATCTTAGGAAGTGGAAATAAAACCAAATTATCTTTAGCAGTAGAACAACTTTAACTTCCCAGTCTGGGATCAGACTGTGTAAAACCTACGAGTTTAATAAGACATCTATAGTAAGCCACTTGGTCCTGCTTAAAGAGCAGATATGCCAGGTCTAGCTCAACTTTTAATGGAGAATCTTGCCAACCAAACCGCAAATAGATTGTGGCTGTTGTTTTTCTGTAAAAAAGGGATTATGACAGCCATAGTTTGCAGTGTGGAGAAGAAAAAGTGGTGTTACCTTGAACTTTATGGCATAACAAATGTGTTTTTTTAAAGAAAATGAGTCAATATCTTTTTCTGTAATCATTTCTTTCATACTTTAATTAACCATTTGCTAATTCTAAGCAAAGGAACAATAAATGAAGCATTTCTAAATGTGGGCTCTCAATACCTGTAAAGAAAATGCTTTCTTTCATTGTACAGAAAACTTACTGGTTATAAACTTAAGCAAACATATTTTTTGGGGTAATGGCCAAATCACAGAAAATAGTTCTGTTCAAACCAAATATATTTCCCATAACTCGAACAAAAGAAAACATGCACACATACAAAACTTTACAAAACATATTTACACATACTATCTTGATGCCACTTATGATTTAATGGAATGATGAGACATTTCTGATTCTTTCTCATAATGGAAGCAATGAAATTTTTCCAGTTTTGCATTTTTTCCTATTGTTACATTAATTATGTCTACAGCAAGAAAAATTCTAATTCAGCTTCAAAAGTTTCAGTTGGCTGTCACACTTTCTATATTTCTGGAACATTTCCTTTAGCACAAGTGTATTGAAGTTTTTATTTTTTTATTTTTACTGGACCTATTTTAGTCAATCAAATTCAATCTGTATTTAAAAATATCTTCCATACCATCAAAAATGCATTTTTTTTATATTTAAGTATCTGAAAGAACAATCAGACAAATAAGAAAATGTTTGGATCTAAGTAGAAACACATAGTACTACCAGAACCTCCTTGTCACCTCCAGATGAATCTAAGGTTGATCTGTTTTTTCAGATTCTCAGAACAGTGTCAACAGGGAATTGCATGCAATATTTGGAGCATACACTACTTCAGGGCATGAAGGTTCTAAAAATAAAAGCTGACACTATTGTAGTGTGCTTAAATGTGATTGACAAGAGCAGTGAAGTCATAAAGAATAAGACAAAATTGTTATGACACTAGGCAAGCTGCTTAAACAATGACTGAGAAAGAGTTGCATTTTTATTCTGGCATTTTTTTCCCCATGCATCCCAAAAATGGTCACTGTGAAATTTAAAGGCTCATAGATACAATTTTTCTTTTGTTTCCCTGGATAAAAGCAGTCATTCCATAAGACATTTAAGAAATCCATATTTCTTCAAAAAGAGGCACTATACAAAATTTTATCTTTCACTGAAAAGTGCATTACTATTCTGTAACATTCATTAAGACAGAAGATTCAAACCCAGAAACATTCAGGGTTTTGAATTCCTCTGCTTGTATTCATGTATGAATTATTCATGGTTCCTAAGTAAAGGTGTGAGCTGTACAAGATAGGGTTAAAAAAAGACAAAATAAAGTCTCAACACTTTTTGAGTTGTTTAGAATCAACTTGAATTGATAGTTTCCATGACAAGGGCTTTTGTCAAGGAGAAAATTTTGTAGGGTTTTGGGATGTTTGGGGATTTTTTTTCCTAATTTTTTTTTCCGTTTGGCCTAATATAATTATTTATATTCTCTTATGCTCCTGAGTAGCTCCTGTGTGGGTTTTACTACACCTTGAGGTATTACCGTACATTAAAATGTGCGAAAATGAGATCAGACTAAGATAATACAGATTTTCTTTTTGCCATTTCAGCTGGGTTAGTTAATATCTTCTCAGTATCTTGTACAGCAGTGTGTTCTGGGTTCAGAATGAGAAAAATGTGTGTAACACACTGATGTTTTTGTTTTTGTTGAGTCATGTTTATCCTAAGCCAAGGACTGGGGTTGTTTGTGTAGGTAAGAGGTAGAACATATTTGGTTTATGTGGCCAGGTATTGGTAGTGGGAGTGGTTCTACAGGAGTGGCTTCTGTGAGAAGTTGCCAGAAGCTTTCCCTTAGTCTTACAGAGACAATGCCAGCCAGTTCTGTGATGAATCCCTTGCTGTACAAGGCCAAGCCAATCAGGGGGCAGAGGCATATATTTCACTAAAATATTGCCATGGTTTAAGAAACTTATTTCTGAGGGTTTTTTTTCCCACTGAAACACTCCAAATCATATGCCATTCAATCATTCTTGCTCACCCTCCTGCTGCAGTCGGCTGAAGAAAAGAATTGGAGGCACAAAGGACAAAAATCACTGGTTGAGATAAAAACAATTGACTAGAACAGCAATGAAATAAGACAATGAACAGCACCAATGCTAATGAGAAAGCATACAAGAAAAAAGGTGAATGAATCCACCCATTATTGCTTATCCCCCATGGATTACCCCTGAAAGAGCCCAACTGTTCCCTCTGCCACTATGTGACCCAGAAGGGAGCTCTTTCCCCATCTCTGGAAAATGATGTAAGGTGGTATAGAATGAACTCCAAGTTCTAGTCATGCTCCTTTCTGGCTACAACAAAATTTAAGCCTGTCCTGGCTGGAACCAGGACACATATTTAAGGAGAAAAGCAAAAGATACAGTGCAGAAGTAATTGTTCTCAGAGAAGAGTGAGGTGCATATATGTGAGATGAACAGCTCTACAGACACCAAGGTCAGTGGAGAAGGAGGACAAGGAGGTGCTGCTCCAGGTGCTGGAGCTGAGATTTCCCTACAGCCCATGGTGAAACAGCTGTGCCCCACAGCACATGGAGGTCCACAGGGATGCAGAGATCCACCTGCAGCTATGCAGGAGACCCACACCAGAGCACACAGATGCCTGAATGAAGGCTGTGACCCCATGGGTAGCCTGCACTGGAGCAGGCTTCAGGTGGGGACCTGCAGACCCATGGAGAGAGATGCCCATGCTGGAGTGGGTTTCTTGGTAGGACTTGTGATCCCTGTGGGACCCATGCTGGAGCAGGCTGTTTTGGAAGGACTGTACCCTGTGGAAGTACGACCCACATTGCAGTAGTTTGTGAACTGTTGCCTGTGGAAAGAACTCACATTGCAGAAGTTTATGGAGAACTGTTTCCCATGGAAGGGACCCCAGTTTGAGCAGAGGAAATACTTTTCTCCCTGGACAGTGGCAGAAACAACCTGTGATGAACTGACCATAACCCCCTTTCCCAGTCTCCCTACACTGCTGGAGGAGAGGAGGTAGAGCCCAAGAAGGAGGGAGGGGTGGGGGAAAGGTGTTTTAAAGCTGCTCTGATTCCAATTGGTAATAAATTCAATTAAAGTCTGCTTTACCCTTGATAGTAATCAATTTGTGATTTCTCCCTGTCCTTATCTCAACTCATGAACCTTTCACTGCATTTTCTATCAGGGGAGTGATAAAACAGCTTGGTGGTTACCTGGCATCCAGACAGGGTCAGCACACCATAACAACATTTGTAGGACAGTGGCAGTTGTGATTGTGGATTTTATAGAAAAAAATAGCAACCTACATGTAGCAACTTACAGTTGATTATTGAAGTAAGTCTTCATATTTACATATAAAAATATGCACAGATAAATGTGCAGTAGAAAAAGTTTGGAAGAGACGAATGGGAAAGAAATTGAACTCCAGTTTCTTATTTTAATTTAGTAAAACTAAAACTTTCCATTAACATATCTCCTTCTTCAGGTTTTCATATTTCATTTTCTCACATATTGCTAGTCCCAGAGCTGAAATGTCCATTTAAAACTTTCTGTTTATAACTTGATACTACCAGAGCAAGCAGCACCTGCTGATTCCCAGGGTACACCAATAAGTGCAGTCTGCAGGCTGAAACAGCTGGCACCACTATTTAACATGATCAGGATTTACATTTAAAATGTAATCGGTATTATATTATGTTTCAGTAAGTACTTTTCATCATGTGACCATCTGTTTCTGCAGTTGCAATTTTGTGCTTCCCTTGATAGCTGTCTTCAAAAAAAACCCCCCCAAAAAATTATCAAACCCAAACCAACTGAAAGTCATTCTAAACCTCTTTACTGAACAAGAAGGAACTAACTAGGAATTGCCTAATATGGTTTAATCCTAATGGGCAGCTCACCACCACACAACCACTTGCTCACTTATCAAGCAGGATAGAGAAGAAAATCCAAAGGGTAAAATTGGAAAAACTCAAGGGCAGAGGTGAAGCCAGTTTACAAACTACCAAAAGCTGTGCATGCAAGCAAAACAAAACACAGAATTTATTCAGCTCTTCTCATGGGCAAGCAGGAAAGCCAGGCCCCATCACGTGTAACCATTACTTGGAAAGAAAATGCCATCACTCCAAACATCCTCCCTTCCTCCTTCGTCCTCCAGCTTCAGTTTGTGTTACCTGCCACAGCTGTGATCCCTCTGAAATTCTTGTGGGCTGGTGGGGCAGCATGAGAAGCAGGAAAGGCCTTGGTGCCTTATAAGCACTGAATAATTCAATAATGACGACACTCCTGTGCTATCAGCACTGTTCTCTTGACAAATCCAAAACATTACACCATACAAGCTAAATGATGAAAAGTTACTCCTCTATCCCAGCCAAAATCAGTAAACCTAAGAACAAATATTGGCTTCTTAAATATCACTGAGGGTATCATTAACATCTCACGAACAGGCCCAAACAATATTAAGTAACTAAGTTGAAAACTGACATCTGAAACTTACCCATTCATAGCATCAGAATATCAAAACAAAACCCAGAACATTGGCCACAAAAGATTGACAGACAGAAGTGGTCCAGTATCACCTAAAAAATATTTCCTGACTATGGCACATTGATAATTTGGATATATTCATAGGAAGTGGAGAACATGACTGTGTGTCCTCTTAGAGAGAAGATTACTTCTATATCTGGAAAGAACTACAATCAGTTACCTTTTGGCCAACAAGGCTAAAATGTGCTAAGTGGCAGTACCAGCACTTCAAAAGAAAAATTGTTTTGCTTTTTTTTTTTTTTTTTTTTGACAAGTCATATGCACCAACTCTAAGAGTAGTATTGAAGAGTAAAGGAAGTTCTGGATCCAACACTCTAAGGTTTGAAGGGGAGATCACAATTACCTCTGTGAGCTATAATAAGTGAATATAAAGCAGAAAAGTAGTTTCCTGTACTTTCTGTTGCTTGCAGATGACACTAAGCTGGGAGCATGTGTTGATCTGTTGGAAGGTAGGAGGGCTCTGCAGAGAGACCTGGGATGGTTGGATGGATGGGCAGAGTCGAATAAGATGAGGTTTAATAAGTCCAAGTGCTGAGTCCTGCATTTTGGCCACAATAACCCCCTGCAATGCTATAGGCTGGGCATGGTGTGGCTGGACAGTGCCCAGGCAGAAAGGGACCTGGGGGTTCTGGTGACAGCAGCTGAACATGAGCCAGCAGTGTGCCCTGGTGGCCAAGAAGGCCAAGGGCATCCTGGATCAGGAATGGTGTGGCCAGCAGGAGCAGGGAGGTCATTCTGCCCCTGTACTCAGCACTGGTGAGGCCACACCTTGAGTGCTGTGTCCAGTTTTGGACCCCTCAGTTCAGGAAGGACGTTGAGATGCTTGAGCGTGTCCAGAGGAGGCAACGAGGCTGGTGAGGGGCTTGGAGCACAAACCCTGTGAGGAACGACTGAGGGAGCTGGGGTTGTTTAGCCCGGAGAAAAGGAGACTCAGAGGTGACCTTATCACTCTCTACAGCTTCCTGAAAGGTGGCTGCAGTCAGGTGGGGGTTGGTCTCTTTCTCCAGGCAGCAACTGACAGAACGAGAGGACAGAGTCTCCAGCTGTGCCAAGGGAAATATAGGATGGATATTAGGAAAAAGTATTTTGCAGAAAGGGTGATAAAGCACTGGAATTGTCTGCCTGGGGAGGTGGTGGACTCACCATCCCTGGACGTGTTTAAAAAAAAGACTGGACATGGCACTCGGTGCCGTGGTTTAGTTGAGGTGTTAGGGCATGGGTTGGACTTGATGATCTTGAAGGTTTCTTCCAACCTTGTGATTCTGTGAAATTACTTCACACAAGAATCTGAAATTATTGTATTAATCCTGACAAAGAAACCAATAGCTATTCTGCTCTTCTGCAAGCAGGAAAAGGAAAAGGTTCCATCAGAAATTGCACTCTTCAGAGTGAGATATTCTGAAAATGGCTAACCAGTGACAAAGTCTTGCTGGCTGAAGATAATTTGTGTTTTGAGGCAATTTTGGTGGTGCTGCAGACTGACACAGACATTCCATAATTTTGTAATTTTGTGCAGTAATTTTGTGGTAGCTCTGGTCTGAACCCATGGACTGAATGTCCTTTAGCAACTGGTACTTTTTGGTGCATCTTTTAATTTGATTTCAGCCATGACAAATGGAGGCAGTTGAGGGATTTTCTTTGAACGCACAATTCTGATGCCAAAAGGAAAAAAATTAACAGATCTATATATATGGAAATACCTTTAGTGATCCTCTTGTAAAGCCAGAAATTTATTACTTTTGCAGTATTTGAATTTTTAGTGTCTGTAGCAGTATTCAGAAGTTTGTGAGTCTGATTAAAACTGAGCTATAATAAGTATTGAAAAAAATTAAATAATCAAAGTTTAGAAAAGGAAAATATCATTTTAATGAATTGCTCTTCAAAACCCTATGATAAGAGAATTTCTTCATTTTGATTATTGAGGTTTTAAAAATTTACCTTCATAAGAAAACTTGGCTGAATCAAAGACTGATGGCTGAAAACATGACAGAGCAGTATAGTCAACATAATGCCTATTTTCCATGGTATGTTCTTCACACCACATTTCCAAAGCTTCCTGTGGCAACTACATTCATTATTTGCACAGTGGACAGCTTGCCAGCTTTAATTATAATCCACATGCAATTACAAGTTAGTTGTTGAACAAACAGGAGAATCTCAGTGAGTGTATAATCAAGTGTTTGGTTATATTAAAAGTTGGTTTTAGGGCTAGTAAAGGATTATTTTCTTTATTTCATTAGTGTGGGGATAACATTTCTATTTACCTACAATGAAATATCTTTTATGGCCTTCTATAATGGCTCTTCTGCTGTTTTTCAGTTCTGCTGCAAATTCCTTAAACTGAAAAAGAAAATGTAAACATTTAGATTACTTGAACAAAGACCAAGAAAAAAGAATGTGCAAATATATAAATAATCAAGTCCCCAAGCAACAAAACCCATGCATGATTTGTCTTACTCTATACCCTCACGTGGTGCTTTGTTTGGAATTTAGTCTTCATGATTGCAGAAAAGGAGATAAACAGAATCTATTATTCAATGACTAGGAATGTTCAGGTAGGGAAAATACATGTCTGCCCCAAGGTCATGATCACTTCTGCTGAGAACTAGAAGAAATACTATTTGTCAAGTCTCCTCTTCCCAAAACCTAGACTTTGGGGTTTCATACTGGAAAGTGAAAGGATTTGTAGTATTTAGTTTCTCTCTTTCTGCATTAGTATTTACTCCATAAGAAAATCTCCTAAAATTCTGCAACTTCTAGACTAGCAGAAAATATCCCTTGAATATTAAAAACAAACAAACAAACAAACAAACAAACAACATCGGAAGAGTTGCCTGTTAGATCTAAAACAGTTCATATTTACTTTCAAAAAATTTTGCAAGTGTATATAGAATGACTCATAGAAGATTAAGGGGTTGGAAAGGACCTTAAAGATTGTCTTGTTCCAACCCCCCTGCCATGGGCAGGGACACTTCCCACTAGACCAGCCTGCTCAAGGTCTTATCCAATCTTGCCTTGAACGCTGCCAGGGGAACTCACAACCTCCCTGAGCGACCTGTTCCCTCATCAACCTCACAATAAAGAATTTCTTCCTCAATTTTCCTCTTTCAGAGGAAATTTCCTCTTTCCTTGTTCAGGACTCTCTGTCCTGTCACTACAGTTCCTGGTGAAGAGTCCCCCTGTGGCTTTCCTGCAGGTCCCCTTCATATACTATGCTATGAGGTTTAGCCTGTCTTCATAGGTGGGATGGGCTGCTTTCAATGCACTTATAAACTTCATGACCCTACTTGCTCCAGTGTTAAAATTAAATATATAAATGTATGATAAGTAAACCTGGTTGTAAGCAGTCAGGCATCCCTGACTTATTTCACTTCTGTGAAGTTGTCTTGCCTTTGCAATGCTTATGAAGAATCATTTTCTTTGCTTGTTACAAATTGTACGTACATTCATTACAGTGGAATGGAACCCTGGGCACAGTGTTACTCTGTCCCAGGTGCAGAATCCAGTGTTTTGAGTTGTGGAGTTTCATCAAGTTATTAGGAATGTATGTTCAATTTGACAATCAACACCTGATCCATAAAGCACAAGATTATTTTCCAGTACTGGCAGTATTTTTACGGGTTTTCCACAACGGACTTATAAGTGCCTTGCAGTGGACTAACATGATTTTAATTTTACTTCATGTTTTACATACAGACTGTGAATTTTAATTCCTTACTGAATTTTTGAACTTGTAACAAGTATATTTTTGGTTTCACACAGAGCTGCAGAAGAAAAACTTAGTTTACACCAAGTTAAAGGCAGCTTACCTAGCAGGTAACATGATAGTTCAGCAATGAAACATACAAAGAAAAATGACTCTCAGCTAGATTTAAGACAACTAATTCAGGCAGGACTATTATGAATGAATTACAACACTTGTGATGCACACTATTTACTCTCTCCAGAGAGATGTATACACACTTCAGGAAAGGGGTGAAGTCCCTATTTTTTACTATATGCTAGGTGTGGGAGTGAGCTTATGGTACTGTGAAGTGCTCTCCTGTCAAGAGATTGGGATGTTGAACAAAAAAGTCTTCCTGAGGTGCTGGCTGTAGTCCTCTTCTTTCACGGGCAAGCATATTATACAATGCAATTTATAAACTAAGCAAGCTTCTTAACAAGAGTTGAAGAAGTCTCCATCCATTGAAAACTTCCATAACTACTCTGATAGTAAATAAGGCATTTAATTTCTATTCTGTTTATTCATGGCCAATTGATACCTATTTATTCTTTTTACTTGTAGTTTAAATAGCTCACATATCTTCCTAGTGTTTATTTTTTCTGCTTTTCCAGACCCATCCCCCAACACCCATACATTTAAATTGAACAGTCATGTCAGAATTGAATTGGACTTCAATTTTCCAGGTTTAATGAGCCAAAGCTTTTATTTCTTCCCTCAAGATAAGTCTCCATTACCTTATTATTTTGTAAACCTTCTATGCACTGAGTCTAGTCAAAATGCAGCTCCCTAGATACAGGTGACCTTGCAAATTTTTCCCTTTCTTGGAATGTTAGCTGCAAGTCATCACTGAATCATTGACTGAATCATATTGTCTATTATATCTTCCATTCTTTTAGCCAGGTATTTCATTAATACCTCTATTTTTAATTTTTCCCTCCTTTTTCACCCCAGCTAATCTGAAATCTTTGGCAAATAATCACTTGCTCTTGACCAAGGTCTAACTACATTTTCCAAAACAAATTTTTTTGTCCAGCTTCTCTGTTACAGTTTTGATAGGTACCTATACAATGTCTAAATATGTATGGCATTTTATTTTAGTAACTATTTGATAAATGAATATGCCAAAACACTGTGGAATAACTGGGCTCTACTATTTAATAACAACATTTTTTCTTTAATATATATTTTGAAACTACAATTTTGCCTTGAAGATAATTTCTGATATCATGTATTTCTCTAGTGAATTCATACTGAAACCTGACCTATGGGAATTTATAAAAGCTTTTCACTCCTTAGGCTTCATCTGAACATCGACAGAGTATTGGGAGCTTTAAGCAAGGGAAGCAAAGTAAAAGTTTATAAATTATCTTGGATTTCTTCAACACAACATGCACAAGCCTGAGCAAGTTGTCAAAATTAGCTCAGTGACAGAACCCAGACTGTGCAGTTCTTTTCAGATTTCTTTATCTTTAATGAGGAATTGGAAAGCAAAGAATGAAGTGGGATAGAAGAACTTATAAACAATTTTGCTTTTTAGTACTCTTATTCTTTACATCTTCATCTTATTCAGGATAGATCACTAATATTCATCATTACAAAACATTTATTTCAGTCCTGTACTGGATTTATATGGCAAAGGCTTGGTTGCGGGGGTCTGCAGGTGTGTCCTGTGTGAGAAGAGACTATGAGCTATCCCTGTGTGGGGCACAGACCACTCCAGCTGGATCCAAAACACAGCCACCCCTGGCCAAAGCTGATCCCACCAGCAATGCTGACAGCACGCTTCCAATAACATATTTAAGAAAGGGTAAAAAGCCCTGTGTGGTAGCTGTGCAAGAAAATGAAAGAACATGCAAGAAACAGCCCAGCAGAAATTTGGATCAGTGAAGGAGGAGAGGAGGTGCTCTAGGCATGACAGCAAACATTCCCCTTAAGCCCAAGGAGAAGACAGTGGCGAAGCAAGTTGTTTTCCCATAGTCCATGAAGGATCACACCAGAACAGAAATCCATAAGACAGCTCATGGAAAGACTATTGCAAGGGCAAGTTTTCTTTCAGGAACTGAGGCCCACAGGGTACCCACACTGGATAAACCTGTTCCTGAAGGACTGTACACATTTGAAAGGACCCTTTCTGGAGAAATTCCTGCAGAGCTGTATCCCATGGAAAGGACCTTCATCAGAGAACTTCATGAAGTGCTGTGTCCTGTGCAGCAGAGATCAGTGTGAGGCAGAAGGTTGACAGTGATGAAATGTTACGACCTGGGAGCATAACCTTTCTTCATCCGTCCTAAATGGCATAGAGTTTGCAAATCCATCACACAAGACAATGGTTAAAATAATTTATTTTTTTAATGAATAAATATTTTCTTCAAGAATGAAAGCTGGAACCCTTGTTATCTGCACCTCTTGATCTGTCCCATCCTTTCTCAGTTCGTATGTATTTTGTTGCCAGTGCTTACCACCCTGTTTTCATGAAACTTTGCCAATATTGTTTTATGTGGCACTCATGTATAATTTGCAATATGTATGTGTAACTGTGTGTTTTAGAAGTGAGTTAGTTTCATAGTTTATTATGATTTACAAGTCATAGAATGCACAAATCACATTAATGCTTAGGACATTATGTTTAAACAAATGAGTCTTTACTAAGTTCAGTCATGAGATGGCTTCAATTTATTTGTGCATATTATGACTTTTCAGAACTTCCTCTTCTGCCACAAGATAATTAGATCAGTCCAAAGATGTGAAGCAAATGTCCCGTACCTGATGCAAAAAGGCTTTGATCAAAATTCTTATCTCAATCTCTCTCTTGAGACCCACATTGGGCTCCAATTAGATGTGCTGATTTTAACAGCAGAAAGAGTTTAACCCCAAATAAGCCACTGCCTGTCCCCCTCACCTTCCAGCAAGAGAGGGACAAAACCACACAACATTAAACTTTGCCCCCTTCTCTGTAACCCAAACATTTCTGTATAATATTTCACTAACACCTAGACAAAGACTTCATTTTACTGGGTAATGAAACAAGACCATGATCACAATAGATTTGTTACCAAAATTTCTTGACAAAATGTGAGCAGGTAGATCTGTAAATTATTTTCTGGGTTTTATCTAAATCAAAATTATTTTTTAGCATTGTTGAATAATTAAAGATCACACATCCTGGTGTAATATTTCAGATATAAAATATGCAAAAAAAAAATTAGGAAAAACCACTCTGCCTTATATTTTCTTTTTAGTAAGTTTCTTTGTCTTTTAGAAAGCTGATGTACATTTAGAAGAGACTTCCTAATCCAGCAACAGAAAGAGTTTCATTAAAGGGAAGTGAGATACCAACATCTATGCAGGAGACACCTAATTAAATTTGGATTAATTTTGAAAGCTAGCTACAAAAACATGGAGTTTAGATTTCAAACACAGCCTCAATTGGCAAAATTGAGAACTATGGCTTGACTGTGCTGAGAACAGAACGTTAAAGCCAGTCTCATAGTCTCCTGCACTAGCTTGTCAAACTTAAATATACAGAATTCTAATTACAAAAACAGTACATTTCCTTCTAAGTTCCCCTTACACAGTAATTATATTGGTTTATATATGTGAAGTACACACAGTATATGCCACCATTGCAAAATACATTCAAATCTCAGGAAGCCAAATATGCATCAAAACTTGGATAACGATGATCAAAACCTTATGACTCATACATGGTTTCCAGAAGTGCTCAACATCTAGACTGAGCTGGCCAAAACATTCACTACATGAAAAATGGCCTCACATTTTATCTTCGTGGTTTTTATGAACCCTTAAAGGAAAACATGATTCATTTCCCTGAGCAGCAATTAACTCAGGAAGTTATATTCATATGATTACATTTTGCTGCAAAAGATAGGATGAATCTGACCATATTTTTAATTCTTTTTTTTCCTTGTATCCATTTTGTTCATGCTACTGTTCTCTGCCAATGCCAAGTTGCTTATATGTTTTTTAGTAACCCGTCAGTTTCTCTGAATTAGGATTTCAGTAAAAAAGCTATCAGCCTATGGGAAGGAAAACTAATCTAGCTAAAGTCTAGTGTTTATCAATATTCAGAAACCCTGGGCAGCCTGTCAGATATATTACTTCAGATTCAATTCAGTTAGAGAATAACAATGTGTGACTTAAAATTAAAATGTGCTATTCAGCAAATGTCAGAGTTTTTCAAAAGTTATTATCTCCATAAAAGACAATGAACTCTGTGCCTTTGTGGATGTATTTTAAGCTTGAGAATGTATAGCCAGCTTCAGGATATTTCAGCTTTGAAAATACGACTAAAAGAATAAAACAGACACCTTGATTTGAATGAACTAGAGCATCACCTGGGTCTCTTCACCACTCACAGGGAATTCAGATCCTTATCATGCCCAGAACATCTGAACTTTTAGAAACATGTAATAAAACTGTACCCACATTTAATGTGGGTCATTAAAAACAATCCACCTTGCTCACCAAAATTACAAATTGAAAAGAATGAATATTCTTGGTAGTGATCTACCCTATAAAAAGTAAAGAAAAATAAGTTCAGATTTACACTGAAAATACAGTCTAATACAAATAAGGACCAAATATATATACATAATTCAAAGCTGAACGCAAAGAAAATTTGTATTTAAAAATTTCTAGATTTTTGTCATAGCCTCTGGAGGCAATTTTGCCGCATGGCTCATTGTTTAGGAAAAAAAGTAGGAGATAAAAAGTGAGAGAGAATACACAACGCAAACAAGTCCTCAGATCAAAATCCATGTCTGAAGAAACATTCTATTTTCTAGATAAAGAAAGAAGAATTGAACACCTTACTTTCCTGAAGACAGACCAGTTGTATTGGCTGAATTTTCCATAGAGCATATGTGACACTGTTGTACACCACAACGACACAGACTCTGACTTCTGAAGGCTGAAAATGACTATTTTTGGGATGTGTCTCCCTTTTTATACTATTCTACACAGACCAATTCCATTGGTGAAGCAAAGACAAACTTCTCTAATCACATTGGTCAGATCAGAGGGACATCAAGAAGAAGTCCCTGCTAGGGAAAGGAACGTAAACAACATTACAGTTACAAAAACATGTCTCTTGTTTACAGAAAATTCCCTGGGAAAAGAACTTCAGAAAACCAAAACATCTCAGGCACGAACCAGGGCTACAAATATGAGCTCTAGGTCCTCAGAAATAAGCAATCAGGGAAGGAAGGCAAAAGACCAGCATGGCTGAATCAAGACCTGCTGGCTAAACTAAGAGGCAGAGGGAATTGCACAGGCAATGAAAGAGTGGCAGACTATAGGGATGCTGCCTGGTTGTGCAGGGATTAGGTCTTTCAGGCAAAGGTTCATCTGGAGCTGAATTTGGTATGGAATGTAAAGAGTAATAAAGAGGGTTTCTACAGGTACGTAAGTCAGAAAAGGAAGGTCAAAGGAAGCACATTTCCTCTAATGAACTAAACTTCATCAAATAATAATTGTTATTGGCTGAATTAGAAAAGTTGCAACAGTGACATATTTAGTCACTGACCTATAATTTTTTTTTTTTTTTTTTACTTTTAGAGAACATATATATGCCATGTACTTTAGCTGCATAAAACTTCATTCTTTGAGGAATTTATAAACCTGCTCAGCTCATAAACAAGCTCTCATAAAAAATAAAATCATGATTTTCCATGTAAGGATAGGATTACTAAGCTTACTAAATAGATTTTAGATGTAACAGCAGTAGACACTCTCTTCTTGGATCAGATTAGAACATTGCACTGCATGTAGTTAAATATTGGTCTCCTAATGCCATTTCAACATATTTAATTATAATATTCTATTCATTTCATATGCAAACCTATGTTCAAACATCATTGTCAAAAGTAAATCTATGATCATCAAAAGTTACCTTCTGTGTACGCATATTGCAGAATGATTCCAAAAGTCAAAATAACATTTTTTGAAAGCTATCTGATCTAATTTTAAATTCCAGTTCATGGCTTATCCAACCACCACCTGTGGTGAGGGTTTCAATGTTTAATTATCTTCACTGCTAGGAAATCATATCTTATTTAAAGCTTAATTTTATCTTACTTGTAATTCAAAGCACTGGATCATGTCATGCCTTTATCAGCAAAACTTAAAAAAGGATTATAATTGCTTATACATTGGGCATAGTGACCAAGTTATGTTTTCCTTTCTTTCAGAAAATGACCAGACTGAAGTCTTCAAGTTGCACAGCTAAGGCCTTCTCCTGATATTTAAATACTTCTTACCTTTCTTCTGTTGGCTGTCATCTATATTTCTTCTTGAAGTTTTGTCATCTGAATCAGACATAACATTGTAGAAACAAGCTTCCCATTTCTTTTCCTCTCAATTTTTTTTTTTTAAAAATATTCTCTGAAAGACTACAGTAACCTTTATACCACCTACAATACTGAATATAGAATTCATGGGAAAATGGCCATTTATGAACACCCCCGAATTCTTCTCTTGAGTTGTTGTTAACCTCTCCCTGAAGGTCCCCATCCTAAAAACATTGTTTATGTTCTTTCCACCAAAAATGTTATTATATTAATATTCTTCTACTAAAATATGTTTGGCTCAACCGTGCTCATTTATTGGAATAGTTTGGATCACTCCATAACATTTATAACTGTTTTTTATTTACTGGCCTATAAATGTGTGTCACATGAAAATTTTATTGCAGAGGCATTTCATAAACCAGGTAGCAGTGAAAGCATTGGGAAAGATAGAAGAGCAGTGTTACTCCCAACAACTGCATTTGGAGATCTATCATCAAGTCTATTTTTAATCTAAAAGTACTGATTTACTTGGATAGATATATTTAAAATTACAATGTATTTATAATTAGATACAGTTTGTATTCACAATTTTATTATACACCTTTATAACATGTCCAGAAACAAATAGGATAAAAAAGGTACTTGATGAGGCTTAATTTTCACTGGATATTTCTGAAAGCATTAACGGCATTTAAAAATTTGTAAATAACTGTCCAGTTACTCTGGTGTTAGGCCAATCAAACTGGATTTCCTTTGGACAACATTTTTCTGTCACCTGTGCTCTGTTTCTTTTCTTCCAAAAAATAATACATAGGATAGTTTTTCAACCTGTGAAAGACTTGTATTTTCTACCTTTAATTCTCTCTTGTGCTCTTTCTCCCCTTAAGAGGAACACCATATATTTAATATATGAAGGTGAAGGTGCAACTCTTGATGGTGAAAGGTTGCATTAAAATAAGTAATAGTTTTGCAAAAAGTAACAACAAATAAAAGAATCTTAAAATATTATAGCCCTGAGGGCCCTAAGATGGAGAGGAGGTTAGGTTCCAGGGGCAGCTAGTGGGTGTTTGAGCTCTGTTGCTAGAGATCCACACTGCACCTATGTGGACATATGAGTATATTCCCATTAACAGACCTTTATCCTGATTAGACAGAGAGGGCAACAAGATGAAGCCATGGGTGCTGTCTGCATTTGAATGCCGACTGTTTCTGTTTGTGTTGTTCTGTGTGGCTGGGTATGTGTATATCCATAGATATTTATTGTGTGTGTTTGTGCCTACTGGAATTACACATGCTGGACCCAAGGACACCGAGCTGTGGTATCCTTGCCTCCACTGGACTATCAAATTTGGCATTCCCTAGCACATTCCTGAAGAGCAATTTGTAAAAGATCATTCAGGGGTTGTTCAATTTTTATGAAATGTTTCATGAAGGTAATAAAGCTCTGACCAAGCTTTCAGAAATTCTTTGTACATATGGAAGTGTGTTTGCAGAGCATC
This sequence comes from Phylloscopus collybita, assembly GCA_027886175.1. Lineage (NCBI taxonomy): Eukaryota > Metazoa > Chordata > Aves > Passeriformes > Phylloscopidae > Phylloscopus > Phylloscopus collybita. The sequence continues at coordinate 40,084,401 of JAJNNQ010000006.1, read as the reverse complement.
TGCCTGAAGCAAGGGTCCTCACAACAATAAAAGGGCCTTGGTGATAAAAAAATATTTTGACTAGGCTTTTAATTTTCTGACAATATGAATGTGTAGTCCAGAAAGTGCAAAAGTTTTTGGAGATAGACCAGAGTTCGAATCTTTTTACTACAGGATGGAAAACTTGAATTCAAACAATGAAATAATAATTTTAGTTCTAAAGAAATGTGGTCAGAATTTCTAAACAGTTTAAAGTGGGAAGCCAACAAATTTTCATGAAATTGTGGAAAAAGCTATATGCTAAGTAAAAACATGCTGATATATTTACATAAAAATAAACAAAATGTGCTGTATTATCTCAGTTACTGTGTCCAGTTGTGGGACAATTCAATTCAATTCAATTCAATTCAATTCAATTCAATTCAATTCAATTCAATTCAATTCAAGAAGGACATTTTTGTGCTTGAGCAAGTCAAGAAAAGGATTACAAAATTGGTGAAGGGTCTAGAGAATAAATCCTCTGAGGAGCAGCTGATGGAGCTCTGGTATTTTAGCCTGAAAAAAGGAGGCTTATGGGCAACCTTACTCTACAAGTACCTGAAAGGAAGCTGCAGCTAGTGGGGTCTTCTCCCAGGCAGTGGCTGACAGGACGAGAGGACACAGTCTCAAGCTGCACCATGAGAGGTTTAGGTTGGACATTGGGAGGAATTTCTTAATAGAGAGTGTGATTAAACTTTGGAATGGACTGCCCAGGGATATGGTGGAGTCACCATCCCTGGGAGTGTTTAAGGAAAGATTGGATAAGGCATTTAGGTCATGGTTGAGTTGACACAGAGTGGTGTTGGGTCACAGATTGGACTCAATGATCCCAGAGGTCTTTTCCAGACTAGGTGATTCTATGATTCTGTGATTCTCTTACTCTGTGACAGGACGCTTAAAAACTCTTTTATCTTTTCAGAACTCTGTTACCTGGTGCCGTGAAAGACAGAAATGTCCCACAGAGACATATTTTAATATGTTTTGACCTGCACAGTTTCACTGGAAGCCACTCTTTATGGAAATATAGTGCAAGTTGAAAGGAACCAGAAGTGATTAAGAGAAAAATTAAGCTCCAGCCTATTGCCAGATTCTCATGTGGGGCTACTAGAGGAAGGCCTGCAGTTAGTATTCAGACAGTATTTTGCTTCAAATTTCAGTCTGGAACTGGAGTTTTTGACTTATTTATATTCCGCCTCAATAGATGAACTGTTCCTGTCCAGATCCTTCATCAAGAGATCATAAAGATGTGCACTGGCCTTCCTCACTAAGATTTCCATTTCCAGGGAAGGAATTTTACACATAAAAGGAGTATGAAGCCATGGTGTGAAAAGTTTCCACTTCTCAGGCTTTTCTTTTTATCACACATGAGCTGCAGCAGTGTCAAAACTTTTGTAGTAAAACTACACTGGTTTTCCTAGGAAAAATGCTGGGGTTTTTTTGGGTGGTTTTTTTTTTGGTTTTTTTGTTTGTTTGTTTGTTTGTTTTTTGTTTTGTTTTGTTTTGTTTTGTTTTTGTTTTGTCTTTTAGTGAGAAGAGATCTTTTTACCCTTAACTTCTTCCAGCAACTCCTTACAGTCTTTAGGGGCAACTCCTGGTGCCCCATACTTCTACCAAGTATACCATTTTTATTCCTTGCCCATTGGAGAGAGAAGAACCTCAAGCCTTGGTCTCATAGAAGTGACAATGTCACCATACACCACATGCACACATGTCACAGCAGCATTTTAATGTGCATTATGGGCTGACATTTGCTCTAATTCTTACTTATTTCTAAATTTTTACTTGTTTTCTTCAGACATGGCATTATGCATTGCAGTCTTGTAATGGACCTGAGCATCAAATCCACTTAGGTCAATCCCCTGAACTGTAAACTAATATATAATATAATACACTGAATTTTAACTGTGGAAAACAATCCCATTCTCAGTAAAGCAAACAAAGACATCTAATACAAGAAGAGTCTTTCATCTTTAATTTAAAAGATATTTTAAATGTGGTTACAAATTTTATTGTAAATATTGTTTTGACTAATACTTTCAAAAACTACTCCTCAAACAGTTAATATACAGGATCTGCTAGAAAGAGGACATTAGAGGTACAAATTTATTATTTCATATTAAAACTTAAACACATGTTCTCTCTCATTCCAAATTTAATACAGATAAAATCTTTGTTGTCTTGGGAGGATTTTATAAAACATTAATATGTTCCTTGAATACAGTCTTAAAGTCCCATACATTAGTTTACTAACTCACATATAGGATTTTTGTCAGCTCTCTCCCTCCAAGCTGTTGATGAATTAAACGATCAATAAATCTCTAGGAAGCTTTAAGAATAGTATGAATAGGTTAATATTTTAAATGAAAAAAAATCAAAATACAAGCAAATCCTGCATCTCTTTCTGCCAACATACAAGATTGCTGCTAATTTTAACTTAGTTGTGTTTTGCAAACAATTTTTTCGATTTTACAGCAAAAGTATGTGGGATAACATTTGTACCACTGTATATGTATTAAAAAATAAGTGTTAAATATAAAAAATGTCATAAATAAAGAACTTCTAAATCTATTAGAATTTGCCTCAATATTGAGTAACAGACCAGTATTTGCAATCACCACTTTCATGCGTGTGTGTCCATAAGTCCTCTTTAGAACAAAAACATTGGAGCTTCATTGAGATTTCAAACTCCTAGCATAATGAGCATGGCCTCATGTCACAATAGAATTGCTTTCATCAGTGTTCACACCACCAAGAACATCAGTAAGGATTCTTTGTACACTATCTAAATTTGGCCTTTTCCTCCATAGTAAAGAAAATTACCAATTTTTTATGGATACAAGTCTTAATACACTAGACTACTTCCAAATCTGACTGAATGGCAATTGCATAGTCTGATAAGCCAATATCAAAATACTCAAGGAATAAATGAATCATGGGCAGGCTCAAGAATGACCTGGAATTACAACAATGACCTGTCCCTGATTTTACAGCATGTGCATTTGTTTCTTTCCCTTTATTTTGACCATGAGGTCCCAACTTAACTATGCTGGTCTTTTATCTTCCTAGCCCAATATCTTGCACTTGGGGATTTCTACCTCCCTTGCTCTATGAAGAGCATCCTTAAATATGTGCCAGCTCCATTCTGTCTGCTTGTTCCTGAGGGCACTTTCCCAGGCAGTCCTGTTGAGTATATCCTTGAAGAGCTGTTAGGAGTCATGACTTTTCTCTTTGTTTGACCCATGTCCCTCAGGACTGTGAACTCCACCAGTGTGTGATCACTGCAGTCCAGGCTTCTTTCAGTCTTGAACCCACAGGCAGGTCACTTACACTTGTGACCCTCAGGGTCAGTATCATGTTCCTTCTAGTAGGGCTGTTACCTGGCTGAAGAAGTTATTCTCCATGCATTCTAGGAGTCTCACATGTGAATTCAATCCACAGCTTTCCTAGCTTTTACTCTTCCAATTCTCTCCCGATCCTCATGGCAGGGGAGTGATCAAGCAGCTGCGTGTGGCTTGGCTGCTGACTGGGGTGAAAGCACAACATAATGCTATGGGAGTATAATAGGTATTTTTACTCCTTTGCACATCTCTCCCTAAAAAATATAGGCCATTTTATATTTCTCCAGTTCGCTAAATTACAGTCTATCAAAATAAATCATCTGAACAAAATACAGCAACTCCATACTTCTCAGCTAATAAGGAGAACTGGTTTTATCTATTAATTCATTAGAAGTGAAAATATCTATTAGTTTTCCTCCTCATGACAGTGACTTCTCAATTGGACAATTACCACTGTTTGGTTAAATATGGAGGGGTAATGACAGATTTTTAATGAGTAATCTTATTTCTTTTCTTAAAATTCTCTTGGGATCAAAATTTTTGGTAAACAAAATTTTAGGATTGTAGTTGATACAGGTTCCAGCATACTGCATATAATAGAGGCTGACATAGTTTATTATTAGTTTTTCTTCTTTGTCTCTCTCATGATGACTGTGGAGAGATCAAAATTGAGAAATCTAGAGAGGCAATAAAGACATCCTTTGATGTGGAAAATAATCCAGGGAGGATGTGGAAATGGGCACTGGAATGGAAAGAGGCTGCTATAAAAGATCAAAAGAAATAGGTCCCAAAGAGAACTGGCTGAACAGTAATTGGATGTTTCCTTCTGAAGAGTCTGATTAATGGTAGCAGAAGTATAAATTTACCTTAGAGCTCTTTCCTTGTGTGCTTTAGGTACATATAGACATATTAATATACATGCATAAAGTTATTGCAGAAAATTTCAATGTAATTTGTGCCATACTGTAGAACTATAACATTTTTTTAAAAAGTCCCAACATATTGGATGTACAACACACTACACAGAGATCATGTATTGCTTCAAATGGTGGCAACTATACAAAAAACTTACATTGTTATCAAGATATTGATTTCATATGGATTTATAATACTCCATCGTATATAAGGACAATTAAAAAACAGAAGGTTGCTAGTGTGAACTTAATTCCTGTTAAAAAACTAGAGAAATCTAAAATGATGACAGATTAATAATTAAGCTGAGTAAACTCTACAGAGATCAGTGCTTTGGGAGAAGTTCATCAAAGCTTGGATGCTCTAAACAGGATTTTGTAAGGTGTAATGTAATTAAGTATTATAACAATGTTCCTAACAAAGGAGAATTTTCATTTATATTTCTAACAATATTTGCTCTGTATTTTAAAGCACAGCTGAAAAATACCAGCTTGCTAAGTAGCAGAATAATTTTCAGGGCCTAAAGAATCTTTAAATAGGTGCATATTCCTTTCTCGTTTCATTTCTGAGAAATGTTCTATTTTTAAAACCTGCACTATATAAATATCTTTATTGTCATAAATATTACAGCCCATGTCATGATGCTTTTGATAATTCTTTGAAAGCAAATGCCTAGGGATATAGCTTGGTTTTGGTTGCATACATTACCTTTGTTGCATATTAACTGATTCCCAAAAAGCAATCCAGATTTAACCAAAGTACTTCTGCACTTGGTTCCCTCCTTTGTATGCAATTTGAAGGTATGAATAACAGCTTTTCTCACATTACTCACAAATAACTGTGTGCTGTTCTTTTATAGTGTTTTTGAATGATCAAACGGTTTTTGGAAGATTATTATCAAGGTCTTATGACCTTTGTCTTCTTATTTGATAAAAGACCAACAACAGACAAATGAGGAAACAAACCCAAAAATTAGTATAAACCTATAGCAGATCCAATTAAAACAAACAAATGAACAAAAAAACCACAAACAAACAAAAATAAAAAAATTTTATAAACCTTGGTGAGAGTTAGCATTATAAAAGAAGTTTAAGGGCTTCTTCAGTCTAGTATCTGGGAAAGCAAAATTAGAATTTTTTTTTATTTGCTACAACTCTTTAAAAAAGAATCAGTGTAGCAACAATAATTGAATATCCTCATCTATTTTAACTGAAGCAAGAGCAAGCATTTATCCTTGGGGCTAACCAAATACTGACTTCTTCTTTCTTCCAAATAACCTATTTATTTCTTGCAGGAACTGAAAAAGAAAGAAAACAAATAATTGTTTTCCAGATTTTATTTGACAGAACCCAGTTAAATTGTGAAAAATAAAAGCACGGTCCACTGATTTACTTCAATGAAAAGCCTTTAACTGTGAAAGGATTTTTTTTTTCTGAAAGAAGTTATTAAAATGAAATAATTTCATATACAGCCCAACAATCTAGTAGATACTTAATAAAATCCAAGTTTAATATAGCTATTATTTGCTGGAATTTATTTCATTCCTATATCACCATTGAGCTGAAAATAAAAGACCTGAAAAATAGGAAAATCATAAAAACTAGAAAACTCCAATACTGATAAATGGGCATACAAGTCTAAACTTTCTCAGTGCTTATGGACAAACTATAATAGTGGTGTGAGAACAGGTCTTTAACAGTGCTCAAAATTCATGAACATTTCCCCTTTCTTCATTTTTTTGTTACAGTAGAAGAAATTAAAAACAAACAAACAAAAATCCCCCACCAAAAGCACCCAACCAATCAAATCCCAAAACAAAAAACAACAAACAAACAAACAAAACCAACAAAAAATCAGTATATATCTTCTGTCAAACTAAATGCTGATGTCCATTCCATACTTGAAACATAATTTGTGTCTTCTACATGATATGGTAGCAATGAATGAGAGATAATAATTTATGATTATGATTAATTGACTCATAAATTATTGGTCTACTTGGTCCTCAGATATTCTTATCCTTCCTGCTAGATGTGAAAACGCAGTACCATTTAAAACTTGGCTTTTACATATGGAAAGTGTAAGAATAATGCCTTGATAATCAGATATCATAAAATATAAGAAATAGCACAAATATAAGAAAATTCATAGTAAATTAAAGACACAACAGAAAGCTAAGTCTTCCAAAACTCTGAAATGGTTACAAATAACCTAACCTTTTTTTGTTAATTAATGTGTGTTAGTTAATAATAAACTAATTCTCTACCTGAATGAAGCAGAGATTAAAAATCAAAGAGACATAGAGAGAAAAATAAAAATAATAATTGTGGAGTTGAGTTGCATTTCCGTGTTTATATAATTTGAATATTCAATTAATTTTAGTAGTATTTTTTGATATTCCCTTTCAGAAGGAGTGAAGAGCTACACACAAATAAATTTGATATAGGAAAAAAGCTACTATGTCTGTGAACATATATTTAGGATGGAGATTAAAGAAATATTATGGAAGCTGAAATGGATTAAGTATAGCTAATATTAAAATACTTGAGAAATGTATCAATAAACTATGCTTGTCTGTGATTTTAAGGGTCTGTGTTGGATGATCCAAGAGGTTTAATGTTCAAAGAATTTAACATCACAAGACTTCCCAATTACAAGGAGGTACTTGTGCTATCCAAATGCTAAGGTATAAAAGTATGGTATTAGTGCTTCAGTTCTACAAGACGCTTCAGAATTAATTAAACTATATTAAAATAGTGTTAATAATGGGGTGTTTTTTGAGTTTATTCCTATAAGGGGAAAAGGTCAGCTGACTTTTTAATGGCTAAAATTTCATAAATATTTGTCTGGTATTCAGAAAATTTGTATGATACATTAGCTAGTCATGCTGCTTTTAGAAGAGTTACTTCATCACTAGTATCACTAGTAGAGAATTTACACACAAAGAAAAATTAAAAATAGGAAAATATCAAGGACTGTCTCACTTATTTTTGCCTGCACATCAGTGCAACCTTTCACTGAATTCAGTGGAAAAAAGTCCCTATTCCATCAGCAGGATATGGCCAAATGGTGCACATTTTATAATTTTCCAGGCACAACCTTGGTTAGTAAAAACTCAGTCTATATTTACCATTTTCCACCTGAATCCATTTTTACTCAGACACTTTATTTTCTATCTTCTTTCATCTTTTCTATTAAATGTATGTGTGATAATTATCTCCATCTTGGTTTTTCATCCTCTGCACTGTGCAGTATTACTGAATTCTCCTATCAATCACAGTTGCATGGAGCTTATGTCTTTATCCCTGCTCTATCTGTATACAATTTCTATTGCACTGATATGAATTCAGTTACTCAGTTAAGAACCCAATCCAAAATATATCCTAATCTTTTTTCCTGAATATTTTATGTGCTGCTGTGTGTCATGGGATACACTGATGTCTAAGTCAATCATATGTACAGCTTTGCTATTTTCAATTCCCACTGTCATTTCCCCATGAAAATTTAGCAAATTAGTAATGTATGACCATATTCTTATTAATGTGTCTAACATGCTAGCAAACTGCCCATTATATACCTGGACAAATAGTCTTTGGAAATTTTAAAGCCATGATGAAAAATAAAAATCAAAAATCTCTTACCATTTTTTAAAACCTTACATAAGTTTAGGTGTACAAAGTTATCATACCTCAGAAGTAATACCTCAGACACTGAAATTAGTTTTTCAGCAATGGAGTAGCTAATATCTGTGTCATCTGTCAAGGTATCTGAGTGCATTTGCTTTAATTTATCAACCTTCTATTTTGGAATAATCAAAATCTGTGCAATTATTCCTGGTGACATGCCAGTTTTCACCAATAGTGAGTTATTTCCTTCATTGTTTTTTCCTCCTTTGGTAAAAAACAAGAGTACCTATTTGCTTAAGAATTCTTAAAAAGAATTATGACACAGAAGTTATTTTAAGACAGGCTAGTTTCTCGGAGTGTAAAATTCATCATATGGAAGTCCTGATAAAGTTCTATTTTTTCCTATAAGAAGTTAAGTTGAAATGTAGTGATAAGTAGTGTGTTGCTTAGCCCTGTGCAGTGATTGAAGGACATGGACTATGCTATGCAAGCAAAGTCACTTTATTACACTAATCACCCAATTTTGTAACTTCCGTACAAAATGTTCCTCTTGGACCCCCTTGCCACTGTTCCCTTAGCAACATAATCTTACGGTTATCAAGCCTCTGTTACATTCCTTAGCACCCGCTTTGTCCTTGTTACATCTTCTCTCCTCAGAGCTGTAAGAGTGACCAGACATGATGTCTTCACTTTTGTTCTTGCCTTGAGTTTATCTCTGCACAGCTTCCACTGTGCCAAGGCCAGGAGGCCTGCAGAGCTACCCAGCTCAGCTTCTGTAACTCATATTCCACAGCCCTATAATACTGTCACTGCTAATGACAGGCCATAGCTGTTGAACCACCTTTGCAAGTCCTCAGGTTTGATCAGTCTGAACTTTATATCCCTGCAGTTCTGTTTGACTTGGTACAAGTGTGATGATAATTTATCTACTTGAGCAAGTATGTATGGCTAATTTGCATTATTCTTGTTTATTTTTATAAAGATAATAGAGTTTTACAGCCATAATAAACATTAATCTATGGGTGGTTCTCGGGGTCTTTGCTTGCTTGAGATCAGGGTGGTCACTGCCCTTGGTTCTTCGGAAAGCCCCGAGCCGCTCGCAGAAAAGATGAGGAGTCTTTAGATGTTCGTTTTCAAGGCTGTTCCTCTTGTTTATTTTTTCTCTTATCACATTTATTTTCTCTGAGCTCTGCCAAGGTCTGGACAGCACGGGCAACAGGTGACGACTGCCTTCCTGCCCACGGCTGGTCATCTTATATACAGAAATTAACGTGCACTTTATTTACAATTACAAACCAATATCTACATGCTATACTAAACAGGTGTTTTTTACTTTGACTCAAACCACTGCACAAGATGGAGACGAAGAAGAAGGAGAAGACTCTAGGACAACACTCAGAATCCTCCATCTTGTCTCTGGTCACCCTTATTCTAAAACCCCTAATGTGAAAATATTAATACTTTCTTTTACCTTGGAGGCCTTGCAATTCCTCCCATAATGTTGGTAACTTTTCTCATTAACTATAATCGAGGCCCTTGCCTGTCTGGGGTCTATGCCAGGGTCTGCAACCCCCCTGTATACAAATCTCAGACCCCCCTGTACAGGTTCTAAACCCCCCTGTACAGGTCTCTGTTTGTCCAGGGTTTCCAAAGGAATGCCCTGGACTCCCACAGGTGATATTTACAAATCCTAGCACAATGAAATACTGCCTTGGTATGTACAACAGAAAGGGCCCTGACAAGCTGAGATAAGTGTGCAGGGTAGAGGAGTACAGACATGAGTGATAAAACATGGGGCATATGTCTGGCACTGGAAAGTCCATAAATAAAAGTAATTAATAGAATTAGTCAAAGAAATGTAAATGAAATAGGAAAAATAAATGGTTTAGTGGCAATAAAGATAAAGAAGAAATAGTATCTAAAATATACAAAAATCAGACATAATATGGAGGTCAGTGAAGTAAAAAGCTTAACAAACACATTGGAAATGACACCAGGTTGATCCTAAAGTGTGGAAGAAAACATGTACATCAACAGGATATGTTATCTAATTAAGAACTCTAAAAGCATGTTGCTTCCGTCTCCAGCAGCTGAAATTGCTGGTTTAAGACCTGGGAGAGCAACGAAAAGGTGAGCATAACATCAAAAAAAGGAGTGGTAGCTATAGATATGTAAGTTACTATTTTAATGGTATGATAATTACTATTGAGATCTTCTCTGTATGGGAAAGATTTTAAGTATTACTACCTGCCTTTTTTCTGTAATAATTAGATCTAGATTAAAAATTACTTTTTAATTAGATTTTTAATATTTAAATAATAATAACAATAATAATTATAATGAATTCTTAGCCTTATACATTAAGTGTGCTTTCTGTTTGAGCATAAACAAGATTGTGGTAACAATTGATTTTTACAGAGATAATATTTATGAACAAATTAGTTTCTCTAGTGAGAACTACATTCCACTAATAACAAACCAAATTTGAATTTCTAAGTACCTTGTATATATCCTCCTGTAGTGTGTTTCAAACAGAAATTTGATTTCCTTAGTAGTTACTTGTGTGAAAAATTAAAAAAAAAAAAAAAAATTACTGTTATTATCTCTCAGGCAGTGGTTTCCTGCCTGTGTTTTGGAGAAATCAATGGTATAACATATCCCAAGTTTCACTACATTTGTAAATATGCTCCCTAGATATTTTAAAGATCCTCATTAAAATTGCTATTAATTAATAATAAGATTTGTTAATAACAAAAAAAAAAAGAAAGTATTACTTTTAATATTTCTTATATGTGTTTCAAGAATGATGTTTTAGTTAAAGGTACTTTGTAACATGCTGAAAAATAACTTGCTCTATTAAAATTTCAGCTAAAATGGCACCACATTTTTAGTGGTAGATTAGCTAACGCCAGCTGTACTCAAACCTTTTTAGTGAACTAAAATGTTTTTCTGTGGGATCTATGTCCTGTCTTCATGGCAGCTCAGGTAACTGGCCTGAAGGACAGAGTGCCTAGAAGAACCTGGATAGCTGTTTATGCTGCAGCCATAAGGGTATGTGCAGGCAACTCTAGAAGTTTGAATGACAATTCCTAAGAGCAGAAAGCCTGGAATTTACATCCTTCATCTAAAGCCATTAGCCCTGAAAGCCTGACGGATTTCAGCTGTTAATCAGAGAATTAGAATAAACCATTAGAATCAGAATATACGATGTCATCTTTCCAGTGAAGGCAGCAACTCTGCAGGCAGCATCTCGGGAAGAAGGATACCTAAGGAAGCTGCCCCATTACCATTCCAAGCAATCAGGTTTACCCAACACTTTTTCTTTTGGGATATTTTTAGAGGTTTTAAAAACAGAGAGAACAGATGACCACTTGAGGTTGTATTTGCACACCACCAGTGAACAGAGAAAGCTGTATAACAATTACAAATGGACTAAGTATTTCAGAAAATGGGAGACTAAGTGAAGTTCTAAATGCCCCTCACATCTGATGAACAAAATTAAAAGGACATTCGTGTGTTTTTGTTGCATCATTCTTCATGGAGCAGCAAAAATCTCTTGTAATACTAGCTGAAGAATTATAGAACAGTTATCATAAGCAAGTTTGTATATTCTCTTGTATACAAAGCAAATATCCTAAGAAAACAGCAATAAGATGTGTGTGCATGCATGTATGCATGTGTATGTTTGCTTCTGGGGAAATACAAGTCTCTTGCAGATTTCTAAGGAGTAAATAAGATGATCTTTTGAGAGAGAAGCCTTCAGAACCAGAATTTTGACTGACTATTCCATATTAAATTTGTTCTATATACATTTATACAAATTTAAAATTGGAATTTCTAACATCCAGTTAAGAAAAAGCTTAAAATAAGTATTTTATCTTTCCCTCATTCTCAACTTTTAACTATACTTTTACTCATATTATGATTTGTAATATAGTCTTAATATGATAATTACCATTTTTATTCCACATCTATTTTCACAATACATAGAATCAATGCTATTACAGATTTATTGGTACAACTGTACAGAATCTCTGGCTCCAGGATTACACTATATAAGAAAAAGCAAAGAAATAAAAAAGAAAGACAAAACTAACAAAGTTAAAAAGTTATGGTGTATGTAAATTAACTCATTAAAAAAAAAAAAAAGTGAAAGCTGAAAACAGAGAATTTGTTTTTCTAAGTATAATTTTATCCACCTTCTCCAAAAATTTCTACTTGTTTTTCCAAGTAAGTTACACATCCTCTAGGTTTTCTTCCTAACCTATGCTCCTCTTTATGACCCTTGTCTTTCACACAAAAAAATTAGTAATCAGTGCCTTGTGTTCACATCAGCTATTTTAAATCCTAGAATTAAATCTACTCTTCCATCACCCCAGCATATGACCTGTTGTTTCAGTCAATTATTTCCTAATAGTGTTTGGCTGGCTTGATATTAATTCTGAATTAAAAGACTGCTATAATACGGACTAGACTCAAATTTAGGATGTCTAAGTAGCTTTCCCCAATATAATAATGTGAGACAGTAAAATATAATTGTTTTCATTATCTGTTATCGTTAACATTTTAATCTCCCTCAGCTGTTTGGGAAGATAGGACCAGTGTTATTTCAGGTTTAAAAATCATGTGAGTAAATCTGCTTACAGTAGTTCCAATTCTGGATATGTCTGTCATTCAAGCTGACACAACTAAACTGTTTTCTGGACCACAAAACAAAGAACCAGCTCTTTCCTAAGAATTTTGCACTTCTCTGGCTGAGTCTGAAGTAAAAAAATTCTGTTAAGAGGTTTGGCTCATTTGTTAAAGCAAGATGCCACTATTTGTGGTGTAGAGCCATCTCATGTCTGTCTCCCTCGTTGATGTCCATTTGAGGAAGAGCATGTGACTCTAACAGAAAATTCAGATAAAATTCTGGGCTTAACTTAAGATCTCTGCACCATTCTTTCTTTCAGGTGATAACTTTCGTGAGGGCTGAGTAACAGGCCCTTTAAAAATCAATGCATGTTAACAATATTATGAATGGTTGTAGAAATAAAGTAATTGGCATTTTGCCAAATGAATATTACAGGATGACTGAAGGCAAAGATGCATAGCAGGATCAGGGGACTGTCAAAAATGACATAAATGTCTTGTGATTTATTCCTAGATTATTTCTTTGCTTTACAAATATTGAGAATATGTAACAACTGTCTTTCAGATGAGTAAGTACTAAAGGTATTATTTTCAGTTTTAAATTTTTTCTCATACTATTAGGCATTAAAGCAAGGTTGCTTCCCCAGCCCCAAAAATGATAGTGCCATGCCCTCTTGAGAAAGAAAATACAATGACCATTCCAAATGTGCCAGACATTTTAAATACTCCATAAACAGGAAATAGAATGATGCCATGTGTAGTCTACTAGGTCTGACCAACAGCAAAATATTATCTTTTATGGATACATAAAAGGTAAGTATTTTTAATACCTACCTATCTATCCTTTATTCCTGATCTTAAAAAAAAGCCCAACATTTTTAAATAAGATTCTTCTTCTGATAGTATTTATACGGTTTCAGAAGATAATGACATCACACTTCTTTTCTAATTTTATTGATCTCTATAGTTTGCAAAGTTATGTTTATGCTTTTTAAAAGAGAAATATTTCTCTGGGAGCAAAACCTTAGAAAGAGAGTAGACAATTTATGTGAGTAGGGTTTTTTTATATACTTTCAAGGGAAAACAGTTTGGTGCACAGGAAAGAATATGTGACATTCCTTAGAACATACACACTGTCTTTTTATTTTGCACACACGTATAAAAAGAACTTCAGGACATACTGTGTCCAGCCAAGAGTTAGAAATGGGGACACTGCTGTTCTCTGTTCTACAGAAACAAAGCTCAACAATAGGAACAATGTTGAGAGTAGAATTCAACACATTTAAGATTCATATTGTATAAGTTTTTTTTCCTTGGATTACATTGTGTTGTACTGGAATAAAACCTCTGAAGGAAGCAAGAAAATATCTAATTTTTCAATGTAGGGCATGATACTAGAAGAGAACAACAGAATAAGAAAAAAAAATCTGTATTTAGAATATTTTTAAAAGTCCACTTCTCAAAATAAAATTGTCATAGTTCTTCCTTGTCACATTATCATATTTATAGTTTTAAGTAATTTTAATCTATACAAATTAGGTTTTGGAACTCCTTGGAGGAAAGCCATATCTCACTTGGTGTGCAAGAATTATCTTGTATGCTGAGATAGTATAAGTACTACTAAAACTATGTATGTAAGGACAGCAATTGTAAACAAAACACATTCAAAATGAGATTTTATTTTTCCAGGTACAAAATGGCATTTCTATCCTTTCATCCATAAATTTTAATTTTGTTCACGCAGAGTGTAATAATTTTTTTTGAGACGTGGGAATGCAACTTACCATTATAGCTGAAATTCAGAAGTACATTCAGGCAAGCGATGAGCATGTTGGGTGATCCCTCCAAATTCAAATACTCAGAAAGTTCAGAATATGTTTGTCAAAGTTATCTTAGCAGTCTGAAGGGATAGAAACTTTTTTTTTTTCTTAAAGGAAGCAAGAGACAGAGAAATTTCTATCTATCTCCTAATCTTGGCTTTTCTGGAACACACAGGATCACTGTCATTGCCCTAGTTAGAAAGTGCACTTTTTTTCCGTCACATGGGTCAATGCCCCTTTTTTTTTCCCCCCCCTTGTTTTTCCTTTTCTTTTCTTTTTCTGGAAGAGAAGTGTGTATCTGCTAGCTGTAGAAATTACTCTGTAAAGACTTCTTTTTTCATTGTCAAACTGATTTGTTGAAACAAAATTTCCTTTGTCTGCTGAGTAACTGTACACTCTTGGGCTAATGTTTTGAGTAATTTATTTAGCAGACTGGTCTGTAGACAATATTGAAAATAGTAATCCATTACAGGCATCATGGCAAGGTGGTAACTAAAGTATAGTCAAATAGAAGTGACACGATACCATGTATACCGTTCCATCTCTGTTTCTGTTTCTCAACAGAGTATTCCCAGTACACACAAGTAAGGTTGAAGTAAAGGGCCTTCCAATCCTGGAAGGCTGAGAGCATCCACAAAATAAAATGAAAGCACCAGTCATCTCTAGAGGAAATGCACAGACTTACCCTCGATCATGTCTTCATCCTACAGTACTCTATATGTCAAAGGTTATTAGAATTAGTTCTCCCTCAGAAAGTTTAAGCTATTGCTGTAAACCAGCAAAGGCAAGCCTAATTTCCAATACTTCCATGCATATTCAGAACTTTGTCTTTTGAAACTGGAATTAATTAAAACTGACAAAATGATCAGTGACTAAATATCTGAAAAATTTCATTATTGAAAATTACTCATTTTGAATGTAAGGAGTGTAAAAATAGTTTGATATTCAGCCATAATTTTGCATTTTCACTTTCATATTCAGAATGCCAGGGTTCAGGCTCATACTGTCTGCTCTCACATGCAGTCCAGCACTTCTGCAAAGCTACCAAAAATATTAATGGCAACAGAGCTCCACCCAATACCCATGTGCCTTCTCCCAGGAAACATTTCAGTCTTTGGACCATGCTTCTCTTCTGCATTTTCTCTGTTAAAGTAGCTCCTCTTTATTCAGGATCTTATGTTTACTTCTACACAAACATTAATGACTGTTACAACCATCTTTCTAGGGACTACTTAAAAAGAATTTAGAGATTCTCCAAGAGAGAGCATCAAAACAGTAGGAAGTTGACACTCTTCATTCTGGTATGCAACCTCTACTCACTTCACTGCAGTCTCTAAAAGGGGAAGAGCAACGAGGAAAATCCTGAAAAATGTTCTAATTGTCATTTAATTCACAAACTTGAAAGAAATCTCTGTCTCTCTGTGAATGTCTGTCTTTTTCTCTTTCTTCTTTCTTTCTTTCTTTCTTTCTTTCTTTCTTTCTTTCTTTCTTTCTTTCTTTCTTTCTTTCTTTCTTTCTTTCTTTCTTTTTCTTTCTTTCTTTCTTTCTTTCTTTCTCTCTCTCTCTCTCTCTCTCTCTCCTTCCTTCCTTCCTTCCTTCCTTCCTTCCTTCCTTCCTTCCTTCCTTCCTTCCTTCCTTCCTTCCTTCCTTCCTTCTGCAGTTATTTCTATTCTTTATGAAAAATTATTCTCTTACCAAATTTAATTAGAGGAAGTATTTATACTGGTAACATCTGAATTAAGCCAGCTGTGAATATGCAAAAAAAAATTACATAGAAACATGAAAGGAATTATGTATAAGTAAGGTACTTTTAGTTTCCAATTTCTGTTGCCACACATACTCTGTTTATTGTTACTCATCATATTCTTTTCTAATTATGAGGATTGAACTACAGCATCAAAGGGTTCTTACAGATCATATTCTAACCCAGCTCGAGATTCATGTAAAAGAGGAGAACTCCATTCTTAGGCTTTAAGTGGGTTAAAGCATAAAATAACTTATGAAGGTGCAAAATACCCATAAAGTTAAACAACCTAAACATCATGCTATTGTCTTGTTCAGACAGGTTCATTCTTTTACCTGGGAATAATCACTGGGATATGGGAGGAAAAAGGAACTGCTATTTGTTAAAAAGATAAAGGAAATTAAGCTCCTTCAAGGGTATTTGTGAAGTTGTTGATGTGAAAAAATATGTTCAAGTTAGAAAATTAGCAAGAAAGAGCCTACTTAGCAAAATAAACTCCCAAAATTTATCTAAAAATATACTATAACAAATTTAGCACAGAAAGCTTTCTTATTAATTATAAATTAAATTCTCATTTAGTCACCTAATTTAATATCCAGCTTAAATATTCTTGGTATGTCACTGTTTGAAGTGGAGGTGGGGGAAGGATAAGAGGAATCTATCATGAAAATTAGGGACGAATAACATGAACTTGAAAGATCATTAAATTAGACTCTCCTTCAGACATGTACATTCTCAATATATTTGTACACAGAGGGCAAGGATTTTTGTTGTGACTCAGATTAGTTACTGCTGTTTTAATCAGCATCAGGAATATTTTCTGGAGTGATTTCTTTAGGTCATTCTTACTTAATAAATAAATCTTCTGTATTCCTATTTTCATAAGCAGGATGCTGAAACTTGTTTTCTCTACTTCAATTAAAACTAAAGGAAACATCTGGAAGAGCATCTTCTATTTAAGTGCTATGCACTGGAACTTAGAATTATTTAGGAACTTGTATTTGCTAAACTGAAATATTCCTGCATACTCACGTCACTCATCAACACAGTCTACACTATACAAGATTAACTATAGGAAAAATGACTAACTTCTCCCTTTGAAAATATTTTCAAATTTTATTAAGAAATAATTATCTGAATAAACTTCAATAAATACATATAATATTTTTCTGATTTTTTTTTTTTATCTTATAAAATAATTTGTGTTAATGAAACTCACTAAAATTTCTTTAGACCAAAGTACTATAACTGCTTTCTTCGAGACTGGGATTCTAACATCTCTTACTGATTGTTGCACCAAGGTCTAAGTATGTAAAAGAACTAATGCTTTCACTTTTGCATTTTATTATAAGTGCTGTATTCTTTCAAAACCACAGATATTGGTCACCCATACTTTCTACAAAAGTGTAATGGGGAAAGAAGGAACAAGAGGGAAGCTTCTGTACTTCTACATGAGTATCAAGCCCGTTCATCTCTTAAAGCTCAAAGGGTATGCAACACATCCTACAGCACAGCACCACCTGGGCCTAATTTCTTAGGACAGTTATTTCTCAAAAATCTGACAGTTAGAAAAACCCCAGACAAATGAGTTTCTTGGAGGTCAAATAGAATGTCAAAGGACCCTTGAGGATCCCCAGGTTAATTCACTTTTTTACTTACTGAAAACTATTTTTTTTTAAGCTTGGAAGAACTAGAAACAAAAAAGAAAACTCTAGAATGAGATTTTTCTGAAACAAGTTGTCTAGCTGATATATGATCTCAATTTATTTTTAAGAACTGTTTTCAGCTGTGATATTCATGCTACATATAAAGTGGCAATTAAAAGAAATTTATGTTGTATCTCACTAGGTAGAACTTACTAAAGAACAAGAAAATTATGCTTCACTGCTTCCCTTGAGGATTAAAATTGCCTTAATGGTCTAAGTTGTTTATGATGTACTCAAGACAGAATCTGAGCTAAATGAGCCTGGACAGATTTTTTTTTTGAAACACAAAGAAACCCTGTTCCTAGATTTATACTGAAGAAATGAAATGCTAGGAAATTTCTGAAAGGAAATTTATATGGGAAATAAAGTAAGAGAATAATCATTGATTGTGGTATATGCTTACAACTGTATTTACCAATATACTGTGACAGAGTGCACAAGATGTACATTCAGAAAGTTAAAACTTTAAGTCAAAAATCTTTGTACACAGCTGCAACCAGCTCAAGTCTTCAGTTTTCCTCTCTCACTAGGAGCTGTATATTATCCCATTTATTTTCTAACTTGCTTCAAAGAATTAAGACATCTTTGACAACTATGAAGATTTTGTGGACTGCCTAAAGAACAAAATTTTCGAGGTTTTTTGGACTCATTGTTATAAATTAACTTCTAGGTTTGGTTTTGTTTTGTTGTTTTTTTTTTTTTTCTGGGATCATTTGCAAATGGTTCTGAATGACTGAGACTGAATATTTTCTGGCTGGATGTAAAAATAATTTTTAATGGAAAGAAATCAAGTGTAATTTTAACAAAATTTATTTCATCATTGTATGGACCACTTATCCTTGAACTAAATATAAAAAATAAGTCAAAACTCTTGGAAATGTAGAAAAATTGAAAATAAGCAAGAAAATACTGTAGAGTCTGGTTAAGGGATTAAAAAAAAAAAAGAAAGTATAATAGAATCATTGATTTTTGAATCAAGATATATTGAATATATCTTCAAACCAAAATCTAAGTTAAATATTTCAGAGTAGCTTACCTGAAATCAACATGAATTAATTTTAAGTTTATGGAGCTGAGACTTTCATTTCATGTAGTAGAAATCACAAAAGATAATATTAAAAATACTTTAGAATAAATATATTAAGAAAATCAAATAATTATTTTAAAAGAACTGCTACTAGCTCAGAATTTTAAGAACATTAAAGCTTCCACCAATAATTCAGAAATAAAGACGTGGTTTAAAGGAATTCTTAGCCATATTTCAACTTACGCTGATTTATAAGAGTGCAGAAGAAAAAGATTTGTTTCAAGAATTCTGTCTTTAAAAAGCCCCACTATCTCCTGGTGGGGGAGAGGGGCATGTTTTCTCTGTGTTGTTGTGTTGTGATTTGATTTGTTGGTGTTGTTTTCTTTTCCTCAAAAATCACTTAAATCAGGCTATTTTTTCCTACTTATTTTGTATGTTGGATCACTGAAGCCCACTATGTCCATTTTATCTGGTGCTGAGTTGCTCTGTCAGATTTCTGTCAAGATTGGGAATAATCAGGCAGTCGGCCAAAGAAATGCTTTTGTTACAATGACTTCTCTTAGTAAATGAGAAATATCACTTTCAATGAAATGAGTCAAAAGGAAGAGCAGGAGAGTATGTACCAACTTAGTGAAAGGGAAAATAAAATCCCACTATACGGCACAGTGTCATGCACCACTATTTGGGGTGGTGTTTGTTGTTCCTTCCTAATACAGAATGTTTGCTGATATTTGCACCTCTGAGGATAAATAGTTGAAAATATTTTACCTAAGGACAAGCTTACAAGCCAATTCTCCAATAAAATGAAAAATATCTCCTGTTTTCCCACATGCAACAGTTTCTTTCTTACAGATTATTTGAAAGGAAAAGCTACAGAGGAGAATAGAGACTGTAAGTGTCTGTGTGGTACAATTGCAATGTTTAAGGATGTCTTACTAAAATACACTGCTTTTGTAAATTACACTGAGAAAAATTACTTAAAACACATAATGATTTCCACAACACCTTTTGCTTGTGTACAATTCTAAAACATAGCAAATTTCTGAAAAGAGCAGATAGTCTTTAAAAATCACCCCAAAAACTAAAAAAAGACAAAAAAAATCCAAACAAAGAAAAAACAACAAAAAAAACCCCATAACAAAAACAAAACAAAACAAAACAACAACCAAACCGACAAAGAAAAAAAAAAAAGGACCCTATGTATCTTTATATACAGATGCACACATGCACACTTATTTTAAAGGCAACAGAACACAGCCAATGTGGAGCAGAGTCTTATTCTTTGACATGAAATCCATGTATTGTGTCCTTGTTTAATATTTTCCAAACTGTAAGCTATTCTGCCATGTACCCAATTTTCCTTGGAGAAGTTCTGTTGAAACTCTCCAATGAATAGCAAATCTGATGAAGAGCCTTTACATTAATATTGAAAGTAAAGCTACAGTTGGTTTGTATTCACCAGCTCTGTTCACTTTCCATGGCAAAATAAAATGGTCCTTTCCTTCCCATGAATAATAACAAATGAGCCTGAGAGCTCAGCCTGCTCAGCCACTGCCCTTATCTTTTTCCATAAATCAGTTTCACATATGCTTTTGAAAACACATGTATTTTTCTAGCTTAAGTATAAACCAGTGTTAGCTATGGTGAAATCATTTGCACCACAGCAGAGTCTGGAAACTTTAAAGTGTCCCCTCTAATCTCAGGAAAGTTACTGGATATATGGTGTGGTCCATCAACCAGCAAGAAATAATATTTTTATCTAAAATGTACTGATTACAAATATTTAAATTTTTTTACATATCCATTATTTTTCTTCTGATAAACAAAATAAAAATAAAAAACACCCACACCTCAGTTGAAAACCTTTCCAATTATAGTAATAAAATTAGCATCTGAATCTGTTTTATTTGCAGTCCTTTGTTAAATTGTTGTAGAAAGCACTCTCCCTTTAATCTTCCCTTCTCAAAGCAGAGTAGGACCAGTCCTTTGTCTCTGTCTCTCCTCATATATTGCAACAAATTCATTCCTCTGAGCATCCTGGTGGCCTACATTGGACATATTCCAGTTTGTCAACACCTCTCCTGTATAGGGAGAACAGAGCTATGAACACAATCTTATATGGAGCCTCATAAATGTTGAATAAACACTACCCTCAATATTCCAGGTATGCTTTTGCTAACTAATATGGCACAGAGTGTAGTTTTCCTTCACCACATGGGAACACAGTTAAATTGATACAGGAACTTGTGTTTCCTAATCCAATCATCTTTACTCCAATTATAAATCTTTTCAATAAATTTCATATTGCTGTGTATTTTATTCTAAGAAATAGTCTTTCCCATCTAACTAAACTGAGAACATCCACGATGTCTTTTCACCTTCCATCCATTACCCAGAAATTTTGGGTTCTGAAGGTTTTGCTTCTATGCCTCGTTTCAATCACAATTATTGTAAATTTGTAGTATTCCTAATTACTTGGTGAGTTTTACAAAGTCTGATGGAAAGCATACTTTCTTTACCAGATGCCTAGAGGGTTGTCTTAGCCCAGGAATGCATGCTGAGGAGGTTCGACACTGTATCATGTGACTTATAATTTCTTTTATGTGATTTCTTCTACCTAACTCTGTCTTAGAGGCATGAAGAAGATTAGAATTTCAAAGAATATTAGAATGAATATTAGAATACAGGGAAAAGAAATTTATACTCTTTTACACTTTTTCAATCTTTTAAATCCTATTTCATTTATCAGGTAGAAAGAGAAGAATATTAACCCTTTGGTTATTAGGGGCTATGGTTTTAGAAAATCAGAAGACGATCATGTATCCATAACTGAGTGCATTATTTCCATCATTGCTCTTAAAAGGAAGAATTTCATGGGATTTAAAGACAGAATGGCTTTGTAAGCCAGACAGACTGCTTCCACCAAGTTCAATACCTTCTACTTTATATTTAGAATTTAGATATAAACCTAATTTTTTTTAGTTGCATTTTATTTTAAATTTGAAAAATTTTCTTTAAATGGTTAACTAAAATATAAGTTCACTGAGTCCTTTGGTATCTTATATTTTTAATCATAGAATCATAGAATCATTAATATTGGAAAAGATCTCCAATATCATCAAGTTCAGCCTTTGACTGGATACCATGTCAACAAGACCATGGCAATAAGTGCAGCCTGTGTCCAGCCATTTCTTGACTACCTCTGGGGATGGTGACTCTACCACCTCACTGGGCATCTCATTCCAATGTCTGACCACTCCTGCAGTGAAGCAATTCTTCCTGATGTCCAACCTGAACCTCTCCTGATGCAACTTAAGGCCATCTTCTCTTGTCTCAAAATATCAAGGAGATGTAAAGGACATCATTCAGTTGCTTAAGCATATGTTCCCCTTCGGACAATCATCACAAAATACTCACAGAGACTTCAGAAGAAACCTGCATATTGCACAGCAGATGATGGGGTGAAGCTACTGGTCACAGAGAAAACTGGATGTGTATTCCACAGACAGATTACAAGGGATTGGGATTTCTATTTAAGTTGCCTTCAATGATGCAGGAATTTATATGTGAGTTTAATAGCTACCCTTTGTTGTCAGTTACAGACTAATAAATAGCTTTCCAGCCACT
The DNA here is from genome assembly GCA_027886175.1 of Phylloscopus collybita. Lineage (NCBI taxonomy): Eukaryota > Metazoa > Chordata > Aves > Passeriformes > Phylloscopidae > Phylloscopus > Phylloscopus collybita. Next base: position 40,061,951 of record JAJNNQ010000006.1, on the reverse strand, counting down.
CTTTCCCTAGCCTGTAACACTGTTTGGGGTGGTTGTGACCCAAGTGCAGGACTTGACAGTTGGCATCATTGAACTCATACAGTGGGTCTCAGGCCATGGATCCAGCCTGGCCAGACCCCTCTGCAGAGCCTTCTTACCCTCCAGTGATGCAACACTGCCACCCTTCTTGGTATCATCTGCAAACTGACTGAGAGGACACTCAATCCCCTCGTCCAGATCATAGATAAAGATATTAAATAGGGCTGTTCAAACTACTGAGCCCTGGGGAACCCGTTGTGTGAGTGGCCCACAGCTGGATGTAACTCCATTCATCACCATTGCCTGAGGCCAGCCATCTAGCCAGTCTTTCAACTAAGGGGCAACACATCCATCCGTGCCACCAGAAGCCAATTTCTCCAGAATGCTGAGAAAGACAGCATCAAAAGCTTTACTAAAGTCCAGGTAGACAACAGCCTTTCCTTCATCCACTGATGTGGTGCCAGATTTGCCCGCGAGCTCCTGACAACGCTCCAACAGTGGCTGCTCCCAGACACGATGCGATCCAGCAGTAGAGCAGGGCTTGCTCTCCATGGCACAGTGCTGTGCTAAAGCACCAAAGGCAGAGACCAGGACAAGGGAGAGACCTTCTATTTAGATTCCAAGGTGGTTTATTACCAAGGAGGGTCCAGGGGCAAAAGACCCTGAGCCCTGTTGTGCAGGGGCTTTTATACAGGGGAGGATCTAGGGGAGGGTACAAATTTTCAACCAATAAGGAGAGGAGAGGGGAGGAGTACAAGGTGGGGTTTACAATACATAAACCAATGAGGATGCACAGGGGAAAGGAACAGTTCACACTGACCAATGGGGCTTGGAGTAACAGGGGATTTCCAAGGGGATTTCCAAGGCAGGGGGCTGGCACAAGGTGGGATTGACAACTCAGCAGGAGGAGGGACTTGGAATTTTCTGTAACAAGGATCGTGGTCTAAGGCAAGATGGACAGCTAGGTGGGGGAATACAACTTGGGACTGAAACAACAATACAGGGGGAACAGAACAAACAATTATACATAAAAACAGACCAAAACAATCCACTAAGTGTGTAACTTTGTCATAGAAGAAGATGAAGTTGGTCAAGCAGAACCTGCCTTTCACAAACCTGTGCTGGCTGGACCTGATTGCCCGATTGTCCTGCATGTGCCACATGATAGCACCCAAGATGATCTGCTCCATTGCCTTTCCCAGCACTGAGGTCAGGCTGATAAGCCTGTACTTATATGGATCTCCTTCTGTCCTGTTCTGCAGATGGGCATCAAGCCACCAACTTCCAGTCAGCTGGGACTGTCTGGTTAGACATTTACTGCTGGTAAATGACTTAAAGTGGCTCAGCAAATTCTGCCACCTCCATCAGTACTCTTGGGAGAATCCCATACAGCCAATCAGAGACACCAAAGAGAAGAGTCAGAACAGTTAATTTTAAAATTTTTTTCCACTTGCCTCAAAGTACGCATATTTGGGAAGATGAAACCTACTCATCTAATTAAAACTTCCATAAATATCTACAAATTATTAAGGAACATCTATAGAAGTTTAACTTCTATAGATGTTTAACTTTTATCCCATATTTATACTGTCATAATATTTACTTTAGAAATGGAAGATCTGTATTCAACAAATGCCTTCTCCTGAGAATTTGAATATATTTACTTCTGATGTGAGATCCAAAACAAGCAGTCAAAACAATAGAAACATTATAAAAGAATTATAATATTACAAGCAGAAATTTAGATTCCCATGAATTCCCAGGTAATGAATAATTAAACAAGATTTATTTTAAGGAATTTCTCACTTGGATTTAAATTACATTACAGGCTTCTGAATATCTCTGTAGACTTCAAGTTTTGTCTAGAAGTAAAAAAAAAGAAAAAAAAAGCCAGCAGAAAAAAAATCTGTGCTGAACCGTCTTCTCTGAAAGACATTAAGACATTTCTGGATATAAATTCAGGATTTGAAACTCTAAATCTTTGTTTCTTTTTTATGTCTGCTGTCCATGAATTTCTTTAGTCCATCAAAATATATGGATAAAACAAGAAGTTCCATAACTCTCCCAGATAATTGTCTATAATTTCAAATCATGCTTTTACAGTTCTCTTGTTCATTGTTTCTCAGTTGTTTATAATTTTTTCTTAATTATGGAAGAGTACAATTATTAATCCTTTCCAAGCAGAACCTAGGTAGAATGCAAGCATATCTTGTTCATGTTTAAATGCTTTCTATATGGAATTATTTTTATTTTAGAGGACATGAGAAACAACAGTATTTTAATTCTCCCATTACTTTTTCACCTGTGTCTCATCACTGACTTTAAACAAATATACTTTAATTGAATAGAAATATTTTTTGTAAGTAGGAGTAAACATCAGAAACTTTAGAAACAGAAAATTTCCTGCTGTTTAAGAGTATCTTAGATTTATTTATCATATGGAAAATGATCCCTTGATTAAATGACTTGCTGTGAAGACAGCTATGGTTATAAAAACAAAAATCCTGATGTTTAGAAGAAAAGCTACTATTCATTTGTACCCATATTTGGGTAATTCATGTTAAACTGGATAACAAAATGGAAAATTAATTTTTGCTCTGTAATTAACCAGAGAAACTTTAGGAACCATTAGACTTTTCTCTAGCAACTATTTATCAGGGAACTAAAACAAAAACCCCTAAGTTTGTGTGTTTTTCATAGACAGAGTATTTTTTAATAAATTATATATTTAATCTGTGATTTGCTCTGAGGTGTTTTTTTGGTTGTTGTTTTATTTGTTTTTTGCTTTTTTCCCAAAGACAAAATTCAGCTCTGTGTTGTTAGAAGAAAGAAGAAAATTTTGTTAATTGCTTCTCCTGTTACATTCAAAACTTAAAATTCTAATTGCATTATAGAAATGCTGAAATCTGATATTATTAAAGATATTACCCAGTTTAAATTTCTGTTGTGTTAAATTAGATTTATTCCATTTATGAGGTAGAGAGGCACTTGCAATTAAGTCTTTATTTCAAAATTTCCTTATGATTTTCTTTCAAATCTGGAATTTATAAATTGGAGTCATTAAAAAATTGATTAATGGAAATAACAAAGTGATTATGGAGTGCCATGACCAGTGTTTCCCTGGATATGTCTAACTTCTTTAGTGCCTCAATTTTTTTGCTTACAGAATTGTTTGCATTTGAATATATTAGGACACGCTAATTCTGGTTTACCGTTAATTCTGGTTTACCTGGTTTGTTCAACTTGGTTTTAAACCAGTCCAACATTCATTTTTCTTTAATTTCTCTTGGGAAGCTGTCTAGTAGATCTGAGTGTAAGCAAATAATTCCTCATTCAGTCTTAATTTTAATTTCTCATTTTGTCTGATAATATTTAATTATTCTTACAGATACCAACTTTAACAGCTTTATTCATTTCTTGTTTACAACCTCCAAATAAGATGAGCTACCCTTGTAAACTGTGCTTCTTTGGTCATTGTTTACCTGGAATACACATTGCAAAATCTTTTTTTAACTTTTTTTCTTGAATCACTGAAACAGTTCAGTTTGGTTTGTTGGCATTTTTTTCAATTCTTAAAATCATTTTTTAAGACAGTCAAATGCTCAAAATAATGAAAATTGAAGTTCTGTGGTACTAAGGTGTTTAATGAAAACACCCACCCTGAAGAAATAGTGTTACATAACACATTCTGCTCTATTGTCCTGCCTGATCACATAGATGAGCTTTCTTTGTATAGAGTGCCAGAAAATGTGTTTTTTATCATTTTCCTACAGTATTTTACGACAATTTGCTGTTTATTTTCTTCTTGAGATCATCATACAAGCTAAATATTTTCCAAATCTTTTTACCTTCTGTCAAACAACAGTTACCAAGGCCAGTGAAATTCCCAGGCTGTGGTGAGATACATGTGGAACCTGTGGGAGGATTTTCCTCAGGGAGCCTAGAGGTTCTCTGCCAGGTAAAGTCATCACAGGGTAGGCGGACAGCAAGGCCCTTGACACCATCTGAATGAAGCTATGTATATTAAATGAGAAAATATATTGGTTTAGATTATTTGACTTACATTGAAATAATTAATTAAATGAATATTTATTCCAATATTGTCTGTGTAACCCATGGAGGGACTAGTATAATTAAAAAAAAAAAAAAAGAGGGGGAAAAAATAAGCATTTCAGAGCAATTTCTCATTTAGAAAAACATTCATGTATATATTTTAACAGCAAATATTTGGGCTGGTGAAAAATTACATTATTAGCTGTAATACAAGTCATTTTTGTAGAGGAGAAGCAAAGGACATGACACTGATGTGAAGCACAGTATTATGAGTATGAAATTGGCGTGTTTGAAGCTATCAAGGGAACTCTCAAGTAAAAAATATGATTTAATTACATTGTTACCTCCAACCAGACATTTGTACAAATGTAATACAAGATTTAAACTAAATTAGAATCCTTCTGGAGCAACAAGTTGAGACTAGACAGAATGTTTTACATTCAAAATGGTGGTATTTCCCTCCATTTAGGAGTCAGTCTTATTCTTCAGGCACCATTTAGGTCAAGATTAAGATATAGATTTAGATACAAATAAGGCAATTGTACAAAACTTGGGAAGAGTGCAAGTTCAGCTATAAATGTGAATAATGTGAATAAAATATAAATTAATCTATTTAAAACAACTTTTAAGAGGTTTTTTTCCTGGCTTTACTGGTGCCGTTCAAGAATGGCTTAGATATTGTCTCACCTTACTTCTCTGTTGAACTTGCCACATAACACAGATGTTGTGCATATTCTAGGGAATCTCACAGATGCTATATGCCTCTGATTAGACAAGTGAATCAAATCATCAAGTTAAATTGTTTATGGAATCTGCGCAGCAGATCAGCTGATTGAGGAAATCTATTGATCAATTGAGACTGACTCATCAGGAAGATTAATTGTCAGGCTCATAAAAGTGCTTTGGATACATTGTAGTGCTGAAATGGCACCAGATGTGATAGGGCTGCACACAGAGTTTATACTCCTTGCCAGAGTTTAGACTAACATGCAAAACTGTTGGACATGACCTGAGAAACTGCTGGATGTAACAGATGACCATGTAAGAAATGGCAAAAGTTACAGTTCTGAGGTTCTCAGTACAAGAGAGAGATGCACCTGCTGGTGAAACTCCAATAAAAGGTCACTGAGATGATAAAACGACTGGAACATTACTCCTGTGAAGAAAGACAGAAGCAAATGAGACTGTTTAACCTGAAGAAAAGAAGATTCGTGGGGAATCTCATCTGTGTATAAAGATACTTGAAGGAAGAGGTCACCAGCAGAGTAAATGATCAATACTTGTTAGGTATCTGATGCCTCTGCAAAATTTCCTACCCCTGTTCCAAGACATCACAGAGATAGATTTTTTTGATGTATTCTACTTGTACCTAATTTGTTTGCTTATTTTGTTCTTGGAAGTAGTTCAAGCACTTTTCCCTGCTCTTTAATAAATTGAACCTGAGGATCTCCTCAGATTTTCCATGCCTGATAAATCACATTCTGAATAAATAAATAGTGATACAATTTATATGCAACTGGAAACAGTCTTCTAAAGGGGTTTAGAACTAACTATCATCACATATAATTTTGACTGCAAATTTTTCTAAGGATGGTACATATGTTATTTCCTATGGGTACATTGGACAGAAAGTATGGTATTTTTCATATTTACCATGTATCTGGAGATCACATTTTCTATTACATAACCACATATGTCATTATGACTTTTTAAACATAGCTGTTAAGAGAAATTAATGTTGATCAAGTGAGGGCAGGTAAAAAGTCAGTCCAAGTCATTCTAAAGACATCTGTAAATGCCACTTAAATGTATAAAATTGAGAAAAGATCATATTATCAGTTGAACTATACAGAAAAATAAAATAACTGAAGCCTCTTGTGATGTTTTTTCACTAAGAAAATTATTTACTCAGTTTGGCTAGTACATTATCCCAGAAGAGAAGTAATGCTTCTTGTAGCTTTTTCAGTAATTATTATATTTATATTTTAAACCTAAGACCGAAGGTTTAATGATACAAACTTAAATTGCACTGAGAAGAGCATTAGTAGCAGCCATACGTATAAACTGTCTTGTCAAATAAAAGGTTAGTTAAGGTTTTTGTGAGACAAGTTTTTGTAGGAGTGTTTTCTAACTAGAGCTTGAAAAACCCACACAATCCAGTAGACAACAAGCAAACAAACAGTATAATGTAAATAACAGTGAATATTTTATATGACAGCATGACTTTTGGCAGATTTGCTATAAAGTTAGTTTCTCAGAAAGGTTAAAGAAGGAGCAGGAGAGAAGAAATAATTAGACTTTTACCAGCAAAGGGAAAACATCATTTCATTCAGTGGATAATGATCAGGCCCACAAAAGTTGCTTCTTACAGAGAAAGGAAAGAAAAAGGAATTTTGACTTAAAACAAAATATTTACACTACAAAAAAATCTCATGACTATATCAAGAATACTTAACTAAAATAGAACTAAATGCTCCTCTTAACTTATTATTTTTCAGTGTTGGTGACAGATGCTCCACATTTGTCAGTATCATTCCTGTATAGCTGGTTTTTGATGACAATGATGCTATCTTTATATAGTTTAGATTGTGTATAAAAATAAAATAAAATAAAATAAAATAAAATAAAATAAAATAAAATAAAATAAAATATACATTTAACATTTTTATTTGCTTCAGCAGTTTTCTATTCAGTGTGCTCAATTACATCTATTAGGAGGCTTTCACAGAAATTTATGCAAAGCAAAAACGTTTTAATAATATTATATTATAATCACAAAGATATGTGTCTAGTATTCAAAAAACATTTTTTTGGGCTCATGCTTTCCATGCTTTATGTGTCTATGCAAACAGTCCTTTCAGTAAAGTTTCAGTCAGACAATTTTGATAATTTCTAACAGTATTCTTGGATCTGGGTTAGTTTTTCTGATGTGGAAACTTTTAACTGATGTTACCTCTACAGTTGATTTACTACTGTTTCTTTACATCTGGATTTTCTTTTCTTCATTTCATAATGGAAATGTACACTGATGGTGCAAAGGATTTGGAAAGTATTTCAGACTTTCTAATTTCATCCAAAACCTTTAACCTTCTATCATGTTACTCACATGGTTACTTCCCATTTTTATTTAGCATATTGTGATCAAAGGGGGCAACAGGCAATGCAAATCTGCAATATAACCTTTATGTTTTTACATAATGTCCTTTAATGATATGAGTCACAAATGTACAGTAAATTGCAAAGTATTAATTTCAGCTTTTGTAAAAACAACCCTGTATCTTTGAAAGAAAATTAGTAAACACACTTTTTTTGACAGCAGTTGTGTTCCATGTTCTTTGTTATATGCAACTAATTGTCAGCTTTACATCAATGACTGCTGTAGTCCTGTAGAACTGATTTTTCTTTATTGAAAAATTCAAGCAAGATAGACTTATCTGTTTTATGCTGGTTCCTTTATGCTTTCTGCCAATTTTCTTTGCATTCTTCTACCATCTGACTATACTGTAGAGACTCCGATGTGACCCAGTTGAATATCCGCATTTGATTACTTTACCATATATTAAATATATTTCCATCTTGCAGTTACTCTTTTCTATGAGTTCTCAATGCTTTCATAGTCATATTTGTCATGTTCCAGTTTAATTTACATGCTTATGCAGGGAAATCTTAATCTGTTACTCTATTTTCCCAATTCTCAGGGGCATAATTTTAATTATTATTATGTCAGGGATATTCAAGGTAAACGTGATAGCTATCAGAACACAGTTTACAGTTTCTATGAGTGTACTGCTCTGGTGGAAGACAGGAGTTGTAAGAAGTTCCCATTTTTTGTCCATCAGGCACTGCCAAAACCTGAATTCTGTTTCCTGAATGCCTGCCAAAAGGAAAGGTGCTACTCATAATGTGGCAGTAGATGCTGGAATAAGGAGTAAGGTGTCTTGTCTTTAGTTGTCTCATCTAGAGAGATCAATCACTTCTCAGCAGCTGTGGTGGAACCACCCATGGCTCTCACGAGAGGTACCAATGCCTTCACTCAATTGTTTTGCCTGCAACTGCTGTAGCTGGTGGTTAGTGAAGTAAATCAAGATCCTATCAATGACTGGTTGTGTAAAACACTGCATGCAGGACACAGCTAAGGGTACTGCATAAAAATTGTATTAATTGACTACACTGGACATTATTACTGATATAAAGGAAACACTATTGAGAGACTATTGAGGGACGAAGTTGTAACCCAAATGAAATTACTAGTTCATTGTGACATAACCACAGAGAAATAAATCAGCTTCTCACATTTCTATTTAATCTTTGATAAGACACAATATATGCATTACAAGCAAATTGTCTTGTATTACAAGGTATGCAGATTTATTTTTTGGAAGAGAATGCACGACCATCACCTGCTCTCAATGAGTTTTAAAAGCAAACAATGAACAGAGCTCAAGCAGGAGAAAAATGGCAGTGAATGAAGTTTAAGCATCTTATTTATCATTGAGAATCTTAAACAAGACTGTGAGTAGTATTGTGTGACTATGGTTCAATTTTAAGTAGAAACATTTTTCTGGCTAAGGAAGCACATATAATACAGAATAATTCCAAGCATATTCAGAGCTATATTTATTCATATTTTAAGTAATTTATCCTAGCCCTGAAGTTTAGCAGATGTTAACTCAGCTAATTCAGGATTTTGGCAGATACCACTGTGTAAGTATTTAGCATCAATGGTTGAATTTATTATTCCATTATCATCTGTGAAGGAACAATGAAAAATAGTGTAATAATTTCTGAGATATGTAGAAGTTGGCACTGAAAAATGAATTGATGAATGCTGTTTACATCTCATAGTACAAGAGATTTGTTTTCCAGATATTTCACACTATTTATGCCACACCTGACAGCTTCAAGAGGATTAGATTTTTGCAGCACCTCTGATGCTCTTATCCAGAACCAAATCCCTGATATTTTAGCATCAAAAATTTCAAACACTTTCCCAAAGAAAGAGTGGCTTTGATGTTTCCACAAATATTTTTCCTGTTTCTCTCTGGAATATATCTTTACAGTCCTCAATAAAGCATCTTAGACCATGCTGTGAGTTGTAAAATTTAGCAGAACAGTGAAGCATGTGCTTGGGAAGATATCTATAAATGGCAAACGGACATCTGATAACTAAGATAAAAATTATTTCTCTGATGGGGAGTGTGGGGTGATGGAGTCCCTTTAGCTCCTCAATTGCTGTTTTTATGGGTAGGTCATTTAAGGTCTTCAGTCAAGATGTAAACAAAAAAAAAATGCTTGAAAAAGAAAGTATGTGACAATTCTTTTGAGATGTAGAGACCTAAAAGAGTATGTTAAAGTCCAAATTTTGTTTCACACCTTGGTGCCAAGGTATCTGAATATAAAGAAGCTTTAAAGAAATTTTTTCATTACTTTTTGTGGTCAGATGCTAACAGTAATTCAAAATTATCTCATATCTGTTTTCTTGGGAATACTTATAAAATCATGATTCATATGAACCACAAGAACTAACACCTACATTTTGTAGAATTGTAGACAGACATTTCTAGTCTGATTGGCTGGCAAGCTGCCATATATAGTTTTGGTTAATACTATACTCATCCCTTTCACTTGTGACCATTAAATAAAATGAAAAAATGGGTAGAAATTTAAGAACTGTATAATTAAAACACTCCTTAATCAATTTATATATATATATATATATATATATATATATATATCATACACTTTGTAAGTTTGAGTGGAAAACAGTACTAGATCCAGCAACAATACTATATAGCTATGAATGAATGAATGAATGAATGAATGAATCCTATCTGATGGAGATAGAACAAGTCAGCTAATCATATTCAAACAGCTATTAGAGAGTGAGCTAAATAGATTTTCAAGAACTATGTACTTAAATTAACTCTCTAACCAAGTCTTTTTCTAGATTCTAGAAACTTACAAAAATTTTAATAATTAGTTATAACTAAACTTATTAAACATCCTTGCTTATCCTTATTTCTTTTTCACAAACCTTCTCTCTTATTTAAAGGACTAGTTTGGGTGATCAGATTCACAATATATTTATGAAAAATCGTGTTTATTTTTGCCCTATAGGCTTCACATGTGTTGGGCAGAACTGTACCCCAACTATAAAAACAGAAAAGTAATTTATTAAATTAGATAATTCCATAACTAAGGGGTTTTAACTGTTCCTGGCAAACAAAGTGAAACCTATTGCTCTTCAATTGCTGATGAAAGTCAATGACAAAAAGAATTAATGATTTCTGCACCAACAAAAGGGTTAGAATTTGTCTAGGTCAAAGTTACTGTCCCATAGGAATAAGAGAGGAGGGGCAAGAATAGAAAGCTACTATATTCTCAGAGTTAATACAGGGGAAAAAACCTGGAAATTGTACTGAGAGGGGGAGGGAGAAAAAAACACATATTCCTCAAAGATGCATTTCTTAATTAACCACTGATGAATCTGGTTGATATGACACAAAACTAATAGTTCCTGATACTTTGGAAGATCTAAATGTCGCCAAAAGAATGACGGCACTAAGAATGGTAGTAATAGAATGATTAAACTGAGTAAGAAGGAAAAGGTCAATATGTACAATATGCAAAAGTACAATACATAAAGATTAATAAGAACATGTTTTGTTACAAACCATAAAAAAATGTCAGTAATACTCAAAAAGGAACTAGAAAACCCTGAATATGTTGACTTCTGTTGTGTCACTGAGATTTCAATATTAAAAAGAATGCTAGGATGGAACATCAAAATATATTGTATCAAACTAAAATTACAAAGAAGGGAAGAAAAATTAAACTAAACACTTGCTAGGTTGCTATAAACTGATCATGAACATAGTTCAGAGAGGAACTGATATTTTCCAGCTGTCCAAGTATTAATATTGTGGGACAGTCTTCCTATATGAGAGAGTATGAGGGCAGATAAATGGTTCTGAGATGAAATCTGATCTATTTCTGAAAAGGCTGTGATTTCTTATAATACCTGAAGACAATTCATGTCCTTTCTTGTCATATTCCAAAAAATCTCACACCTCCACTCTATCTGAAATGTTTTAACTATTACATAATACATGTTAAACTAACATATAATTTCTGAAGAAAAAAAAAAGTTCTGTGCAAAAATTTTTATGTGAGGATTTTTCTCATATAATTTTAGATATTGTACTTTCTTCTGCTGCCCCACAAAATGGAACAAACAGATCAGAGCATGTCCAGAATCTGAATCTTCCAACATATCTATCTTGAAGAAGAGTTTTGGAAGGGGAGAAAGATAATCCTGTCAAGGCATCCCTCTTTATGCCTACAGACTAGACATATGGCAGCGAGCCTTGTGAAGAGTTTTGTTTTTTTTTTTTACAATCTGTTCCACTGCATGTTCACATGCTCAGTAGAGAAGTTCTAACTCATATCCAGGTGAGCTTCCTGTGCATCAGTTTCTGCCTATTGCCTCATGTCCTTTTGCTTGGCATTACTGAGCAGAGCCTGGCTTTTAGCTCTTGACACCCTCACTTCAGATACTTATATAATTGATCAGATCCTCTCTCAGTTGTCTCTTCTTGAGACTGAACAGGCTCAGCTCTCCCAGACTGTCCTCATAAGAGAGATGCTCCTGTCCCTCAATCATCTTTTTTCCCCTCCACTGGACCTGCTCCAGGAGCTCCATTTCTCTCTTATCCCAGAGAACCCAGAACTGGACAGAACACTCTAGATGTGGCCTCACCAGGGCTGAGCAGAGGGGCAGGATCACCTCCCTCGGCCTGCTGGCAATGCTCTTCTTAATGCACCTCAGGACACCATCAGCCCACTTGGCCACAAGGACACTGCTGGCTCATGGACAGTTTGTCCACCAGGACATCCAGGTCCTTCTCCACAGAGCTTCTTTCCAGCAGATTAGCCCCCACCACCCTGTACTGGTGCAGGGGATTGTTCTTCCCCTGGTGCAAGACCCTGCCCTTGCCTTTGCTGTATTTCAGGCAGTTCTTCCCATCTCTCCACCGTGTGGAGATCCTTCTGAAGGGCTGCACATCCCTCTGAGTTATCAGCCAGTCCTCACAGCTGTGTGTTGTCGCTGAACTTGCTAAGGAAGTATCTGCCCTCTCATTCAAGTCACTGTTGAATAAATTAAACACTACTGGGCTCAATATTGAACATCTGAGGATACCACTAGTGAGAGACATCCAGCTAGACACTGTGCCACTAGTTACCATTTAGCTAATAGCACCCAAGTAGCTGCTAGAGGGTGAGATAAATAGATTTCCATTTATGCAATGTCTAGGTTATATGCAGACATTTAATATACAGGGGTTTTTTTATCTTTGAGACTGCCTTTTACTTTCAGTTGATGCAGGATGGGCCATTTGAAAATGCATCTGACTGCAGATAAAGCACAGGACTGTCCTGGATAGAATGGGCTCAGTCTCACTGCCCTTGTACAAATCCATTTTTTCATTTACAATGCCTTTTTGTGCTCCACTTCATGTTCACTACTACTACATGTCCACTCCAAAAGGGCCAGATTTTGGTGCATGTCCTGTGTATCCACCCCTGCAAGGGTGCTTCACTACAGTATTTCAGGGAATTTTAGAGGTCTGTATGAGGGCAGCTGGACAGACAACATCTAAATCCATCCCTAAAAGGCAAGGGAACTCCAATGTGTAAGGACGGAAGAGATTAACCAGATTAAAGAGGGAAGAAGTGGAATGTTTTGTCACTTGTCTGTACAAATAAATAAAATAATTTTTAATCCATTATGATTCCTATCAGTATTTACTACAATGAAACTGAACCTGTTTGTGAGATTTCAGTAATGTAAACTTCATACTATCTCTAAATATATTTTCATAATTCAGCAGCATTCCTTACTGGAAAATGATGTTCAGTCTTATGCTCTAACATGACTGCTACTAAAAATGAAAGCATATGAATTTCTTTTTTGATTTTAAGTCAATATCAGAATAAATTTTATTCCAGACAGTTTTCAGTGGTTTCTATCTTACTAATTAATTGAAAGAGTTAAATCTTGACTGCCTCCATAAACCTCACAGCTCTTAATGCATCTTCCAGGGGCAATTCATTAAGGCCACTTTCATACAAAATTAGTATCTGGAACACAGAAAATTTTGTATCTCTATAGTTTTTTTGGCTAGGTTTTTACACAGTCCTATAGACAGTGACAATTGATAGCTACTCGCTTTTGAATGTTCCTGCATGTTTTAAACACAAAGAAACCTCTAACCTGAGAAGCAGTATTTTTTTCCAATATAATTGCAGGTGAACATTATGCATGTAAATGCCACTTAATGTAATTTAATCTCTTCTCAGGGAATTTTATTTAATAATAAAATTATTTTTTTTTGTGAATTTGTCATGGTCATTCAAGTCAAAACGCTTTCTGACTGCTATAAAAGACATATTAAATCATGAGACTTGATAAATGACAATTTTTGTCATCCAACAAAAGGACTGAACTTACATTGAAGTTAAATGAAGCACATGTATTCTGTAAGATAGTATATGTCTCCTTCTGTTAGAGGAAACTTGAGTCATAGTGGTGATTTCTGGAAAAATTTTGAGTTCTAAGATCCTTTAAGAATCTAAATCTAGAAGAATATAAATGACCTAAAATGAAGTAAATTGCTTAGCTAAATATTTCAGTTAAAAAAATCATCAAAATAGGTATACTTATTAAAAAATAGACTCAAAAAAAGGCTTTTTTGTCACAATTACTGTGAATCAATCAGAGGAAGAACAGCATGTTCTGCTAACAAATATCAAGTTGAAATGCACACAAGTAGCCCTGAAAAAATTGAATACTGAGAAAAAAAAACTCCAAAAACCTAGCCCTCCCAGCAGAGGTGATAGAACACTGATGAATCCGTGTAAAAATAAGTAGGAAAAATCAAAATTTAACATCAAAGAAAAATATCAATTTTGTTTGTGGACTTGTTTGTATTAATAATAATTCATAACAGAATTGGCTGTGTGTATTTTGTTGGTTTGTATTTTTGTGGAGAGTCACTCATATTTTGATTACATTCTTAAAATATTAGTCTAACAAAAAATTCTAATAATTGGATCCCTGTATAAGGGAAGAGTATTACTCAAAATATACCCAAAGGAGTCCTTCTCTGGAAGGGAATATAAATTTTTAGTTTTAGTTCAAACCACGCCTGGCTGTCTTCAAATTATGATTACACTGGGGGAAAATAATGCAGTTAATGCAGTTTAATATATCATGTTGCCAGAAAGAACATAATAGGACAGAAAATAAAGCCCCAAAAGTAAGATCTGATGCCAACAAACTGCATTATGACATTGTAGGGCTATTAATAGCTTTGCTCTTTTTTCTGTTTCTTTAACGATAGTTAGCCATAATCGCATCATTCAAATCTTCTACCCCTAATATACAAGCATATTTGAAATATCCCACTTTAATTTTAATTGACTCTCAGATATATATAATCTTAGGATAAATATTTTTCCAGTGCTAAAACAACCAGGTAATGTGTTTTTAGTAACCAAGGAGTCGGTTGAAAATTATTTATTTGCCTAAATTTCATCACTCTTAATTTTAATAACATGCAGTATATGGTCACACTATTCTATCAATCTGTGTTCTCAAGCTACTGCTTTTTTTTTCTGAAAATTTGACATATGTATTACTCTACCATATTTTGGCATATGTATCAATGTCCCTTTGATTTTTTGTCAGTTAAATAAAAATACCATTCTATTAAAATTTTTACCATGCGAAAACTCAAAGAAAACACACAATAGCCATAAAAGTGCTAACTGAATTAGCAAGTGGTAAAGTGCTAGGCAGGGAAGTCATTGGGCTTCAGAGCAGGAAATATTTCAGGGCTTCACAAGACAGTAGAGAAGCTTCATGGACCAATCATATCCCAATTATTTTCAAACTGGTGAAAAATGTCTTTACAAAAGGATGTACACATATATCAATACATTACAATACAATACAATACAATACAATACAATATAATACAATACAATACAATACTATCAATACCGATGTAATAGCAACAGTAATTGAAAATTACATTTACTTTCATAATCACAAACCTTTGTCTTACAGATCAGGAATTTAACAATAAGTTTTCATTTGTGGTGATGCCCATCAGCTAGGTGGAGACTTATAATATTCAAAACATGTATTCTCTTTCTCCAAAGACTGCATTACTTAAAGGAAAGCATTGAATTTTGCCAAGAGACATACAGAGAGACAATCAATCAATGACAGCTTTGCAAGAAAGCTACTAGTAAAACTACCCTTGGTTCTCACTCTGTATTCCTTGAGGTCATACATTTGTCTAAAATTTTTGGTTCTTTGATGATCGAGGGACAGTCACAATTAGCATCAGTCAGTTTTTATTGCTGCATAAACGAACTAAAGGAAAAAAAAAGAATAAGTAAAGAAGAATATAATTTTAAAGGAAACCTTTATACATACTGGACCACTTTCAGTTTGTTTTTATTCACTGTATCTTTCTTTTATTTCTTGTTGTTATTTAGGAATGGTATTCCCCAATTTAGTATTTCCACTGAAACTCTCCAAAGTATGTGTCACTTTCTCTCCTGTTTCCCTCCCTTTTCCCTCCTGAATGCTCTCTCCGTCCTGGGACCAGTGCCACCCCACCACTCTCTCCAGGTCAGGACCTGCATGAGCCAACCACCACTTCCACCACCCTTGCTCAGCTGGAAACAATCCCTTCTCCCTGGAAGAGAGTGAGCCCCTTACCCCATGGTGTGAGGTGCTATAGGATAACCTCTGTGTCCTACCCATACCTTATCCCAGCTACTGCAAAAATTATCCCTGACCTGGCTGGAAGCAGGAAACACTTTATGCACATTCGTCTTTCAAACTATGATGCCTGATTAATTACCTTAGTTGTGTCTTTTAAAAACCTGAAATAATTATGTTGTTTGCCTGAACTAAATTATATCTCTGTATGTATTCAAATCTTCCACCCCTAATATACAAAAATATTTGAAACATCCCACTTTAATTTTAATTGACTCTCAGACATGTATGTAATCCTAGGATAAATATTTTTCTAGTGCTAAAACAACCAGGCAATGTGTTTTTAGTAACCAAGGAATAGGTTGAAAATTATTTATTTGCCTAAATTTCATCACTCTTCATGGCTTCCTTTTAAGGTGAAATTATGGAGATTTTAACATCATTAAGCCACAAAAATCATGTATTGAAGCAAGAAATAACTATTAAAGTTCTGACTTTTTATCTGAGGACAATTAGTAAAATAGCATGTTACAATGCAAATATTAGGATTTGGAAACTGATAACTTTAGGAGATTAACAGTGTTTGCCACCTATAAAACATACTGTCATTCAAAACAACGTTTTTCTCAAAGGCAAAACACAAAGCCAAATTATAAATAAGACCAAAAAACCCCCCTCCTGGATTTTAAGAAAGCTAAAAAATTTCAGGACTTTTTAAAAAAGGCAGACGCTTGCTCCGAGAAAAGATCTACCTCTTCAAATGAAAAATAAAACAAATTCCAGTCAGGGGACTTTGTCTGACATTACTCAATTTACAAATTA
Organism: Phylloscopus collybita; assembly: GCA_027886175.1. Classification (NCBI taxonomy): domain Eukaryota; kingdom Metazoa; phylum Chordata; class Aves; order Passeriformes; family Phylloscopidae; genus Phylloscopus; species Phylloscopus collybita. The sequence continues at coordinate 40,045,261 of JAJNNQ010000006.1, read as the reverse complement.
TAGATTGCTTGTGTTTAAAAAAATACAACCTCAAGTCACTGAAACAGAGAAAATTGCATATTTCCCAGAGAAAAAAAAATGAATGAAAATAAGTAAATAACAAATAATAACCATATATGTTACACCTGTTATTAGCAGTTACAGACAGATTGTACCATGTACTGGAGAAAAATGTCTATGGGTATGCACATGCTGAAACACAAGATCTGAAAATTCCTGCAGAATGTGGTGAAGGTCACATGTATGTAATCACTCAATGACAACACCAAAGAGAGACATTTATGCTCAACACCCTGATATTTTCCCCTAAAAAAGGTTGTGGCTTTTTTTTTTCCTTGTGAAAAATAATTATCATTCCAAAGTAAAGGATTCTGCAAAATAAATAAATTAAAAAAATTATGAAGAAAAAAGTAATTGTTTGAGAGTTCTTTTGTCTCACAAGCCATTATGAAAGGGACTGTATTTTTTTGAATGTCTCTCACTAAAAGACTTTAACCAAATAGTGGGAAAATACAGAGTACTATCTACTGCTAATAGCACAAGACTATAGAAGTATTCCCTCTGGGAAAAATAAGTAACAAAGAGGCTGAGTAATGCTTTTTTATTGGACATAAAGTTCCACTGAAGAATTCCAAGTATGTCAAGCAAGAAAGCAGATGTCTTTGTTGTGTTATGCTGTATATGCTGTTTTCTGTATCTCATCTCATTCATGCAAAAAGAATACTAAATATTAAGCTACTACAGAAGACCTAAATAGTAAAGGAGTCTCCCACCATGGTTAAATAGCCTCTGTAATAAAATTTAATTTAGAAAAGGCATTATTCAACTGTCATTAACAGTATTCTATAAATCAGATATTTTGAAATAATCAATGACAGAGATGGACATGGTTCTCATACTCATAGAAGAGTAAGACTACCTATCCAAATAGTTACTGTGGAACAAATTACCCTTTAAAAATCCTTATTCTTGTTTGTCAAGCATTAGGTTGCTTTTCTTCACATTTTGGTGGTTGAAGGCTGGTGGTAATGCTTTTAAGCACAGTACATCCCATGATTGATCTGATTACACAATAAATGTTTCAAAGCCTGCAGCACAGGTATTTCATATACCCATTTAATTTCAGAAAATATATGACTTATGCAGAGGACATGTAAATTTTTTCACTAGCTTTTTAAATAAATATTTTATTTCTTCACAAATGAAGAATTGTAAATACAGAAAGACATAGAAAATGCTTCTCGGACATTTTGCCCTATCCACAAAACCAAAACAGATGTATAATTAGAAAGGAGTTACTACAATTATACCAGTAATTTGATAAATTTGGGGACAGGTATCCGATTTTCTTGTCAATTAAGGTTCACACTTAGTAGTCACTGTATTTTTCAGAGTTTAGTCCAGAATATTTTAGTTTAAAATGCCTCAAGAACTTGGTTTTCCAATCTTTCCCTTAGGAAATTATTCTATAATCTTGTCAAGAGATAGGTTATGCTTATCACTACCAAGTGACAGTGCTTGCAGGTAGAACATGATACTCTTATTTATGACCTGAAACAATCTCCACAGAAAGATAACTGAAGTGGAAAAAATCCTCTTAAATTTAATCTTCGATGGTCAGGCAAATAACGGAACTGAGAGTGGAAACTCAAGACATTTATTATGGCTGCCTTGCAGTTTAACACCAATAATAGGGCAGTCATGCTTATTCACTCCAGTTTAGCCTTTCAATTCACTTTACATTCAGCATCCAGCAAAACCCAAGCTAAAGACCAGATCAGTTATATTAATTTACATTACATTTGACTTATTTACCTTACCTTTACCTTTATTTATAGATTATATGAAATGTTATATACCATACCCTATTTATGAAGGTGTTCCTTCATAGTCATGAAAAGAATTGGAAATTACAGGCTATCTATATTCCACAAATTACATGACAGAAGAAGAATAACCTAGACAGCGTTTTTTTTTTTTTCTTTTCCAATAGAGGATATGGGAAGGAAGCCTGTTTGGCTGCATGCACATGTAGCATTATCCGTGTGTCTTACCCAGATGAGATCCCTGGGCAGTAAACAATGGCTATATGAAAAGCTAGGAGTGAAGGAAAATACATTTTTTACATCTTCACTTAAATGTATTGTAATGAATGCTCTATCAGAACAAGTATCTTTAGAAGATATTTATGAAAATTTTGCACTGGTTTCTGACTCTTCACAAAATAAAATAATTAGGAGTGACAACTTTCTGGCAGTTATGTTGTTAGCTATTTCTGATGTTAGTTAAAGTAAACCTCCAGATGGTTTAATCTTCAGCCTGTGGTCTTTGGAAAATGAAAAATTGATAGCTGTTTGACAACTGAGAAATCTCCATCTACCTAGGAGATGCCATCTCCTCTTTTATGACAGAGCATAGTAGCATAAAAAAACTATATTTGCTGGTGAGACATTTCCAAAGCCATAGAAACATTTCTCCATTTCAGTGATGGGGTGGCCGTGTGGCCAGCAATGCCATGCCCTCTCTTGAGGAGAGCTGTGCCCTGTAGCAGTCATCCTCAAGGGAGCAGGGCTGGGATGGGGATGAGGATTAGGGTTGGCACAGAGCCCTGTAAGTAAGTAAATTATGTAATAAAACCACGGTAATGGGGTGGTGGAGATTGATCTGACTCCAGGGTCAGAGCATCCTCAAAGACTGACACATAGGGCTGAAGGAGACTTGGAACAGTCATTCCTGATAACAAAGCTGTAGCAGTTGGGGTTTTTTATCACTGATGACTGATTTCTGCATAACCTGCCCTCCAGGAGAAAATACATCTTTTCAGGCAATCCGCTTTACACAGGAAAGAGACTATTACCTTTCAGTTTGAAGGAGTTGAAGCATATTAGATGAACATCCCTTCAAACTAAATAAGCCCATGTATTTTGCTATTTTGTTTTATGGCATGTTTAATGACATTCCGTTATCTTCTTTTGACTTATTTCTGTTTATGTTATAGAATATCAGACTCCACCAAAACCCATTCAGGGCTGAACAAAGTGAAAGAATTATTCAATAAATCTTGTAAGCCTGACTTCCATTTATACACATTAATATAGTGGGGTTTTATGTTTGGGTTCTTTTTTGGGGGAGGGGGAAGGGGGGTGATTTTGGATTTTCTTTGGCATTTCTAGATATGTATTCATCTTGACATCCAGCAAGCAATTAATTTCCAAATTGCTTTGTACCTGCTCCACCTGTATCTGCCCTGTCTTGCACATAAAAAATGAAGATGCACAATCAAATAGAGCTCTGATTGATCTGATCAAATACTTTCCCACCTGCATAGAAATTGTGACCATATATCAATAGAATAAAACCAAAGCAACAGAAATCTATCTCACATGTAAAAATGTAATATTTTACAAGAAGAAAGCATTTTTAAATGTTCTATAAATAAAATAGCAGTAGTGATAAAAAAACTATCAAAATTAACAAAATTAGAAGTGAGAATCTAAAACAGAAAAGAAAGCAATATTATTCATTAGTTTGAACTGATAGAAAAACAATTACCACACTTTGGAAATAAATTTCTGCTTGTCTGTTTGTTGTTTTATTTCAAGGAGTGAACCTATTTTCAAACACAAATGAATATTATCTAACAAAATTGAATAAAATTTGAATCTTATTTTCTTGAGGACAACTACCTCATACTTCTTTTACTGAACTTTTCTACTAATAATTTGCTCTGATTATCAATTATGGAAGTATAGCTGAGATTAAAACATTATATTCTATGTTATACACACAGCAGTATTTTTTTTAATTTAAATTATGCGTGATAAATAAGAGGTTTGGTTCTCCAGATTTCCCCTACTAAAAGATATTTTTAAAACCCATTAGTTATGCTAGTTTTATATAGAATAATTTTTGTAAATAATGTCAGTATTGTTCTTTATGTTTTGCCAAATGAATAATTTTCCAACATAGAAATCCCTTTTACATAATTTTGAGTTCCTGTGGCTGAATCTGCCAGTCATCAATTAAGTGACTGGTAAACATGAATGAATGTTAAACTTCTAAAAGTGCTTCTTGAAGTAATTTTGCTTTGTTGTTGATTATTTGAAAAAATCACCTAAATGGTAACTAACGAAATTAAAATGTTTTGGAATATGTGATTTTCTTCACTATATATGAGAAATAACTTGAAGTCAATAATGATTCAAAGAAATACTATTCCATTGAAGCAGAACAATTTTTTTGCTGGAAACAAATTTAGGTTTAGCTTTTCAAGAAAATGTTTGTAATCTGTGAATTTAGATGAAAAATGTAAACATTTAATTTTGCTCTTTTTTAACAAATCTTTATTAATACTTCATGCATGAAATGATATGATTTAATGTTCTTGAGAAGGAAAATAAAATATAAGAGGGAATACCCTCTTAAAAATGAATAGTTTCACTCTCTCCATTTGTTTTCATTTCATTAATGAAAAATTAATAGCTCTGATTACAAAATAACAACAAATAATTCGTTTTTCCACAAAATGAAGAGTAAAATTGAGGAACTATTTATAATTGCTGCAGATGCAATGTATACAAATATACCATGAGAAGTGCAAATATTCATCATGAATCACATTATAAGTAATATTTCCTATTATGTCTGTTAAACTGACAAATTATTTGCAAAGATTTGTGTGGTTTAATTAACTATTTTTTGTTCTTGTCAGAGTAAATCAGAGAATCAGAATATTCTGAGTTGGAAGGGACCTACAAGGATCATGAAGTCCAGCTCTTAAATGAATGACCTATATAGGGGCCAAACCCACAACCTTGGCATTATTACACCATGCTTTAACCAAATATGTAGATATATAAACCTGTGCATCCCAGTGAAGGTAATTTCAATTTTGTATGTGTGTTTGTGTATAGTGCTATGACTAAGACAGCTAAGATAAATGTCAGCAGTAAAATTTGTGTACTTTCTTTATAAGTAATTATGATTTAAAAGTAAATGAAGGCAATAGCCCCAAAACATACAGTCCAATTAATGGTAGGAATCATCCTACAGCATTGGTAAGATGATATATTGTCATAGAGGAAGAAGTTCCTCACTCTTTTAAGTAAAAATGCTACACCTAGAGAAGGAAGGTTTACTGTTTGGGGGGTTTATATCCTATGGGGATGTTAGCACAGAGTCATAACTACGATCACTTAATTGGTGATTATCATTTTGAAACCATTTACAGCTCTCCTGCAAGTAAGTTCATTCTTCCCTGAAGAAAGAAGTAAAAGAAAGTTAAATTTAAAATTTGAGTGTTATATTACTATCGCAGTCTTTCATAATGCAGATGGTTATGTAGATCATCCTCCAATCATGTATATCAGAAAATGGTCAGTATTTGCCTTTGCATTTACTGGTCTCTATGGTCTCTAGGTAAGGAGCTCCTTTGTGAATAGGCATTTGTGACTCCATGCATAACAGCAGTGTTTTAATTCCAAACAAAAATATCCAGATTGAAAATCAAATCGAATTGGTACATTTGTAAAGATAAAAATTTTGACAAAGCAAATTTTCTTTCTTCTCAGTCTCTTCTTCCTTTCCTCCAAAGGAGGATGTTCCTTCAGTCATATGTCCAAGAAGGACAGAATTGCTTTTATGGATGGGAATTTTTCTGCAACATTTTACAATGTTTATTATATACCATATAATTATTTATATTTATTTCAATTAGCATTCATACATGACTATTATGTATTATCATCTATTCAGAAGATTATTTCTACTTCCATATATGATAGGTATATTAATCTCATTACTTCAGAAATGAAATCCAATACACTGACCTCCCTTTTCTAAATAGCCTCTTAACTAGTGTACATGTGATACTATGAGATAGCATTCTGTGCATATATTCTTATGACTCAAAAATCCCTCTCAAATTATTTTGGTTTTTTGTGGATTTGATTATTTTTAGGCCAATAAAAAAATTCCTTGTTTTATTGGCCTAAAGCTTGAAATTAGAATTCAAATTACATTTATTTCTTATTTTAAGTTTCCAGAAAGATTACATACAGAATGTTTGCGTTTATTTACAGCTGATGAACTTCCAGAACGTTGCATAGAAAGAGAGTTGGCCAACACCTATGTGTGTTTAGGCAGAAGATAGAAATTGTCACTTTTGGCTAAATGAGAAGGCCTTTTTCCACTGCAGATGTGTACTTAACATAAAGGGCATAGTGCCCTGGTGACAGCTGGGAAGGGGCGGCTTCCAAAAAGACAAGATAATAGAGCTGAAATAACTGAAGTGGTGCTATTGATGGAAACAGGTGGCAGAAAACATGGGAAGTGGGGGTTATTTCTTACACAGGAAAGCTGTCTTAATGCATGGACCTTTGTCCTAGTAAAAGCTGTGAGTTGATCCAAGACTTGTGACTCCAAACTAGAGGACATATTAGTGTCAGTGATATACTGACAAGTCCCTCCAAAAAGAGGAGGAAGTTGTTTTTCAACTACCAGTGTAAGTTTGATGAATATCACATCACCATTTTGACATTTACCAAGTGGGCAAAATGTTTGGATGCAGGCAAGGTGGTAAATATCAGGGTTGTGCTAATTACAGTTTCTTGATACAGAAACAATGAGATGGCTGAGAAAATATTTCTGCTGGTTAGCAGTAGTCACTATCAGCATCAGCTATAGCCAAGTCAGCTACAGGAAGGTGGATGAATTTAAAATCATAAGAGAAATGAGGTGGGAAAATAGAATTACTATCCCAATTTCAGAATAGGGTGTGAAGCAGCTGTTGAAATCCCATGTGAGGCTCTCTGCAGGGTGAGAGGACACAGAAAATATGTCTGATGTTCCTGGACACCCTCATAAGCGCACCAAAAGGGACCATTCTGATATGCAAAAGCTGAGCAAGAGTAGAAGAAGGTAGGCTGCACAGGGAACTCCTGACTGGGTTGAGTTGTAAAGAAGAAATTCATAGAAGATGAAATCTGAGGTGTGTGAGAGGAACGCAGAGACTTTACCCAGGTATGAAGGGGTGAAGTTAGATTTAGTATGGAGTGTGAGAGTGCAAGAAAGACACCTGTAAGGACATTGGCAGCAAAGGAAAACAAAGGAAATTAGGCCAAAGCTCGGAAGGATGGAGAATGAAGTGATAAAAGATACAGAAAATTACTTTTTTTTTTCATAGAGCCAGAAAAACTTCAGGGAAGTCCTAGTCTAGAAGTATCTATGGAAATCTTATAAGTCTTGACTGGACAAGGCCTTGAGTACCCTGTTCTAACACTGAATTTAACTGTGTGTGAAACAAGACTGACTAGATGACCTGCAGAGGTTCTTTCCAGTTTATGTCTCCATTCTACTTTTATTCCCTAAATTATATTAATTTGTGGGGGTTTTTCCAGTAATGGATAGAGATTTTTTGTTAAGTAAACGAAGTTTCCAGGGATGCTGCATCTGACCTCACATGCGTTGACAACTTCCTTGATGTCACCTTTCTTTCTTTGAATCAGTGCTTTTCCATACATGTTTGTTTTCTTTTTTAATTTCTGGCTTTAACATGTAAGTAACTACAAGATATCTTTTCTCTTAACATTCTAATAAGAAATTGATTTCTTATTGCACAGCCTAAAGGAATTGAACGAAAAGGTTGCTACATTCTAATAGAAATTTATGTTCAGGGAAAAATTAGCACATTTGTTGTCTCACAATTATATAACAGGTTTCATCCTTGTTGTCCCTTCTCAGATAGATCTTTACTGATGTTAATGGCAGGTTCTCAATGCAACAAGGTGAGATCTTTTTAAATAAAGAGTGGAGGTGAAGACAGCTGTATTCCCTAAGCTACTTGAATAGTCTTCTGTGCATGGTATTTTGAAAGCAAAAGCAATTTATAAATTAATGCCAGGGTTACTGAACCATTCAATGGTCTAAGAGCCCCCATGAATTCCAATTACCTCTCTTCCACAAACTTATCCTATAGCTGTTAGTATGAGGTCAGTACAGTGAAGTTCACTACAATCAAGGTGGGACAGGGTTTACCTTTGTTTATCTTCATCATTCACAGGTTTTGTAGCTTTACTTGACTGTAATCTGTTTTTGGGAAGGGAGTGCTGTTACATTACTTGAAATATGTGCCAACACTCAGGCTAAGACAGATACATCTCAATTAATGGAAGCAGGACTTGTACTTATATACCAAAGCCAATTAAGGCCAATGGATTTAGGTGTGTTTTTATTTGATAATAGCTTTGTGTTTTAGCTTGTAGATAATTAGATACTTTACTATAAATTACCTGAACCTCCCCACAGCAACATAACCTCCATTGTTGGGAGAATACGTTCTGTCTTTTCTTCTACATTCTTTGCATTTCTATTGTAAGATCTCATAAGATAAGGAAAAATAATAATTGAAAAATAACCAAAGGAACCAAAAAAAACCCCCACCCCAACCACACTTTTGGATGATTTCTGCTAAGGCGTCCTGTTTGGTATAATTTCTCAGTGTAGGTCCTCACACGAAATGCTGTATGTAAATGCATGCATTAAGCATAAGTACATCGAATGAATTTAGACTACCTGATGGAGTCAGAATTCTGAGAGGAGACATTTGAGACATGAATTAGATGGAAAAGCATAGGACTTTCAGGTAAAGAAGGAAGACAGAATGCTTCACTGGAAGACCAGAACATTTCTTGGGTTTTATCAGTATGTATGTCAAATGTATGCGAAGCTTGCTGTTCCACAAAAGGAAAGAATATGTTTTGCCCTAAGCTATCCGTATCTTTTGTTCATTTTCTATCATATATTAATAAGCATAATGAGAAGAGCAGGTCATTAAATTTAATGTTAACTTATTGGGCACTTCAAAATAAGTAGGTGTTGTGCTGCTGAGAACAATATAACATGCCATTCACAGTGCACAAGTCCCACAATTAAAATGCTAATTTACAAGGAACAAGGTTATTTGATTATAATCCCATTTCCCTGTTCTCTCCAGCATTATGGATTGATAAATCAGTGAAACAGCAAACCAACCCAGTTGCCTGAGGAATGATTGAATTTTGCTCTCTCCACACAGATCTGATATACATCATGAAGACAACATTATTAGCCAAATTAGGCAGAAGCAACTGAAGTTTCTTTCCTTTGCTGTTTCTTTTGTTTTATTTGTTGGTTTTGGGGTTTTTTTGTTTATTTTTTTGTTTGTTTGTTTGGAGGGGCGGGGTTTTTGCTGTTTTGTTTTGTTTGGTTGTTTGTTTTCCTTCATCTCTATAAAGAAACTGCAGTTCAATTTGGCTTTTGTTCATCAAAGTCTGTGGAGAGCTTAGCTGAAATCATATCCCTTGATCAGTTATTGAAACCAAAATCCAGAACACAGTAAATAGAATTCAGAAGTTTTAGTTATGCATCAATTAAATAGAACATATATGTTTCTTCATCTGTCTGGGGAGTTTAAAAAGAAGAAAAAGGAAGAATTAAAATGCATATGTGTATGTATATATATACACAAATCATATATATCCATTATGTACACAAATATCTATGTATGGTTGTATAAAGGTGACATTCTAAATATATTCTAATATTTGTGTCTCAGAGTCTTATAAGACATGGAATTATTTTTTAGGTCAGTTTATACCTGAAGTTAGTAACATATATGATGGAATTCATTATGGATGTTTCTCATTCTTTTTTCAAAATACAGTAGAAAAAAATTATTATGCTCATGCATGTGCATAGTAACCACAGGTATATGTATACACTTTGGTATATATATCTTTCATACAAAAAATAAAAACCATATGATGACACTGATCTTCAGGAGGTTCCAGCAATCAGGGACTTGCTCAAACCATTAGAGTACAAGTTATGCTTATATAGAGAGAGCACAAAAGGAACGTCACAGACAGAAAAGTCGTGAGTGGTCCACAGCTTGCAAGTGTTTGGAAAGATTGTGTTTGTGAACCACTGAACCTGAAAACACAGAAAAGATGGATCTATCTTTTCTAGTCCAAGATGGTTTATATGCCTTCAGTTCTTTTGTCATTATAGCACTTTGTATTTAAAGCTTATTTAAATAGACCCAATGCCTGTGTGCCTGCACCAAGTATCTGTACAAACCTCTTTATACTGAGCCCATGAGAAGAAGGAAAGCATGATTTTCTCTACATTCTTATCTTTCATCATGGATCCTTACAACATCTAGTACAGGTTTGTGATTTCTGCATGCAACTTAGATAATGGCATTCTTTCTTTGTGTCCTGCAGATAGTTCCCTCATAAAACACATATTCCCCCTCTTCAGGACAGGACTGTGTCTTCATTTAAAAATGTATGGGAAAATGGAATCTTCGCTTGATCTTTAATATAATGAGTACAACTATCATCAAAGACTCAACACTTATCATGATTAAATTTTTATGTAACTGATTTACCTAGCTTGGATATGAAGAAATAATTTCTACATCCATGGAACTTCAGACTGAGTTTTCTTTCTTTATTTAGTTCCATCAGAGCAGATAGTAAATTCCCACCTGAAAAACAGAGAGATGGGGGAAAAAATCATAAAGATAATTGCAATCAAGTGGCTGAATGAATTTCCTTCAGAATACTATACATGTGTGCATGTACTTAGTAGGATGAGCCTACTGTCTTGAAAGTCTTGTCTTTTTTCTGTCTTGAAAGGGCATACCTTTCAGGATGGGTTCCTGGTGACTGCAGGTGGGCATATATTCTACGCATCTTCAGAAAAGGACAGGAAGGTCAGCCTGGGAAAATACAGGCTGGTAATTCTCACTTCAGTACCTGAGAAAATACTCCTGGGGAACATTTCTGAGCACATGAAAGAGAAGGTGACTAGGAAGAGATAGCATGCATGTATCAAGGCTAAATCACACCTAAGCAATCTCACTCCTTTCCATGATGAAATAACTAGGTCTGCAGATAAAGAAGGAGACTCAGATGTCATTTACCTTGACTTTTTCAACACTTGGAAATCTCTATTTACAAGTGGAATTCCTCAGAATTGTATCCTATGGCTTCTGTTATCCTTATAACAGATCTGCAGGAGGAATAGAGGATGGATTAACTCATAGTGAAAGAGACTGAGGAGTGACTGACTGGGAAGGGGATCTGCTGGAAAGGGTCTTGGGGTTGAGGTGTCAGCAGCATGGCTGGCAGAAAAGAAAACAGCACCCCTGGGTGTTATCAACAGGAACACTCAACTCCTCTTATTACCCCTTTTATATATCACAGGTTAGAGTGCCTCTCAAATGCAGTATCCAGCCCACCAATGAGAGAAGGATATTGATAAATTTTACTTACGTCAGCTGGGAACCACCAAGCAGCTCCAGCACACAGCTCATGGAGAGAGGCTGAGGGAGCTGGGCTTGTTCAGCTTGGGGAAGAGTGGGTTTGGGGACCACCAAACATCATCTCCTCATCTGTAAAGTTATAATTAAGATGGATTTGTCTTTTTAGTGAGATTTATGGTGAAAGAATGACAGGTAATTCATGCATTATATAGAGATTATTTGCCTAGATATAAAGGTGAAAAACACCACTATAAAGGTAATAAAACAATGGAACCTCACAGCTCACAAAAAATGACGTGTTGTCTTTCCTTTCCATCCAACATAATTTTCCATCTCTTTGCCCTGAAATCCTACAATCTTGGAGACTTTCAAGGCCCAGATGAACAAAGCCCCCAGAAATTTCATCTGCCTCTAGAACTGGTCCCACTTTAGGTGAACTATGACCATCTAAACTCCCTTCCAAAATGAATTATCTTATGCTACTACATTAAAGAAGAGAAAAAATGCAGTAAGTCATGGCAGTTTTTCATAGCACTTGTGTTATAATACATTTTCAAGAAAAAAATAGAGCTTTCTATTTAACATTTTATGATACATGGTCACTATGGATAATAATAAATCCAGTACAACTTCCTTAAAGTATTAATTAATCTGTTCTCACTATAGCTTCAGAGTAGTGAATTTGCACTACTGTCATGACATATTAACAAAACAATATGATGAGAGAGTGCCTTTACAGGTTATTAGAATTTTTAGTTCTTACTACTTACAAGATGTGTAAACATTCTTAGGTCTGGATTAATAGCCTCCAGCTATGTGAGGTGAATGATGAAGGACAGTTCATCATCTTGACACCTGGATGCAAAAAACAAAGGGATTTCTAGGGTCTGTAAAATATGCAGATGGACAGTAGCACCTGGAGAGGTGCTACAAAGTATGTCCATAGATGAAAAAAACAAATCGCTGCTCCTTACTGGAGAAATGTTCCTTATTTGAAAATCAGAACATGGGGTCAGGAACCACATTAGTATTCTGGAAGAATCTGCAGGACCTCTCCTCACTCAAATAGACTTTTTTTTCCCCCTACTCTTATAGATGTCCTTTCTCTTATCAATCTTATAGATTGTCTGAAAATAATACAAGGAAGGAGAAAGGCCAACAGGATACTCAGTAGCAATTTTCAGTAGTCTAGGAAAATTCCTGCCTGAAGACATCTTGTGCTTTTGGTGCAGGGAAGTGGTAACATATTAAGAGTATACTTTATGGTATTTTTTCTTATGTTCAATATCTGTGCTGAAGGGATTGCTTTGAGTGTGATTTGAGTGTTACTACCTTAGGTGAGTATTTTTAACACATGCAAAAAAGGAAATTCTTTTCACATTCTTTTAAATACAAAATTAACTTCAGGACATTCTTTACTATGAGAGATCTTAATATCCATGCTTTTAGAAGACTTTAATAACTCTTAATTGATGTACTACATGCCACTATAGCATTGCTAATATCCTAGTGTCTCCTGTGGAGAGAATCATGTCTCATTGCTGGATTTATCTGGTTTCCTTGAAGATATGAATCACAAGAGCAGACTGGTCTTCCTGCCAGAAGTCTTCTTGCAAATAGCTTTCCTCTTTTTTCAATTTTTCATCATTGTCATCTAGCATGGCTGAGGAATTTCGTTTCCACTGGGGAGAAAGACAGTTCATCTTTGCACCTTCTCTCTGTAAAAACACATTTAGAGTAACTTTGAAAGCACACAGTGCCTTGCTTCGGGTTTAATGTCTCTGCCCTACAGAAGATGCCATCAATCTAATGAGACACAAGAAGAGGTGAAAAACAATGAAGAAGAGGGAGATAAAAAAACAGAGGGGGAGAGAGGGCAGGGAAAAAAAGAAAGCATTATCTCACTGAAAAGTAAATAAATTGCCACTTGCTGACAAAACCCTAAAATATTGAGTAAAGATGATCAGATAAGATGAAAGGCTAAGGTGAAAGATTTAAATCTCTCAGGCTTTGAGTCAATAATAATTACATTATTTTACCTCAAGCAGCAAAAGAAAAATATCTCAACATGTGTATATATTGCAGCCAAATTTGGTGTGATAAGTGATTTAAAACTTTGGTTGCAATTAAATATTTTTATTAGGATAGAGATTTAAGATAAAGATTGCCTATAAAAAGGAGGCTTAAGAGACTGCTGGTTGGTTTTATAGGAAAAATGTGTGTGCTGACAGATAACATTGATTTTCCCAGTATGAACTGATTATAAAACTGTGAGAGGCAGGTAGTAACAGCAATAACAACATATCTGAACTCATACTCTGAGCTTATCTGAACATCTGTACCACTGCTAGAATTAAAGTGCAGAATTATTGCCCCTCCACTGCTTTCAAACATGTTTGGGAATTCTGTCTTGAACAAATTTGGTAATGATTGTCTGTGAATCCTTCATTTGTTAGTTGCTTCATAATATATCCATGAAAATGCTTTAGGACACATCTTTGCATAGTATATCTTTTACTGAATATATTCAAACATGTATCAATCACATTTCATGTTTACTACACCTCTTCAGAAAATATTTATTTTTGAAATAAATATCACATTATTCCCTTAGCTCCCCTCTGCCAAGTATTGTATATTTTTAGAGAATGCTGATTTAAAAAAAGAAAAAAATGGGCAGTGCTTTTCCCTGCTATGAGTTATTGAGCATCTTTTTATTCAGTGGACCTCTGCTGGGTTTTCTCCACAATTGCGAGAGTATTTTAACAGAAAGAATTTTCTTTTAAACTGATCTCCTGCTTGTAAACATCTCCATAACAAAAATAAATAGGCAAATACTGATTTCCTGACAAAAAGAATATGATAATCACTGACATATAAATTTAAATCATCATTCAAAAATTGCTTAATTACCTGAATCTATCTACCTACCTTTCTCTCTCTCTCTTTCTCTCTCTCTTTCTCTCTTTTTCTCTCTTTCTTTCTCTCTCTCTCTTTCTTTCCTTCTTTCTCTCTCTCTCTCTCTTTCTCTCTTTCTTTCTCCCTCCCTCCCTCCCTTCCTCCCTCCCTTCCTTCCTTCCTTCCTTCCTTCCTTCTTTGAAAGAACTGATTTTGCAATGTATGATTGAGTATTTTTAATATATTTATCCTATTGTAGGCTAATGTAATTGGAGTCTTCTTTGGTGTGTTAAGTAATAGAAATCCAAGATTTGCTCTGCCTTAACATGTGCTGGATAGCTACATGGTGTGCATGAAAAATCATATTTGGGCTCTAGCAAATTAAAGCAATATGTCACTTAGGCCAGAAGACTCAGCCTCCCAATAGGGGTTAAATGCTCTGCTCTGCTCCTTCTTCAAAGCAGAAAAATACAATTTTAGACCAAGAATTGAAGCTTATAAAAAGAAATAGAGTTAAAGTGAGGTAATAAAAACCATGTGCACATTCATAATTCATTGACATACAAATTAGTATTTATACACTGCTTTGAAAATTTCAGCATTTTACTGAGATTAGTCAGTTACTATGTTACATTGTTTGCTTGCTTTTTTCGTGGCCTTGAGGTAATAATTACATCTCAGTTTGTTATTTCAATTTACTTCTTTACAACATATGAAAGCATTTTCCACGGTCTTTTTCAGTTATTCCAAATTCATCCAGGTGTGAAGGTCAAGAAAATACCACACCCATTGCAGTTTTCCACAAACAGTGGCCTGTGTATTTTAGTTGGACTTCCAGTGAGACTAACCTGCCTGCATTCTACAGATTTTATTTTTTATAAGATTTGGAAGCTGAATTGAGTCTTCATTCCTTTATCATGTAGAGTAATCAGACATATCTTTTTTGACCATAAATGTGTTTATGGCTGAGGACTGCTTACTAAACTTTGATGATGTTTGTAGAAGCCAGATGCCCTGACCTTTCTTGGTGGCTATTACATATAAGAACCTTCTTTGGTCCTTAGAACACTTTTTAGAATTGACACAGTGAACAAACTGAATTTTGGTGGCCCTTTAAGAGCTATTTGTAACCAAACACAAATTGGTTCCCAATAAAACAAACAAAAAAATGCAAAAAATTATTTCTTCACCATTGTTAAACTTGGAATTAAGCTTTTATATAACCAAGAGCTATGTTTTCTGAGTGTTTCTCTATTTAGTTGTAACTAAAGGGATAACAAAAAAAATCCATATGGAAGAGGTTTTTTATACTATTCTTGGCCTATTCTGAGAGTTCATGGAAGGAAGATTACTCAAAAGCACTGCTGAGAGAAGTAAGACCTTGACTACATCTGCCCAGCTTTAACCTACAAGGAGGTTTTGATACTGGTTGGGAAAAGAAACAAAACACAGATAATGATCGTAGGTATGGTTAATCCAGAAGAAGTAGACTACATTTTCTAGGTGTTCACAAGAAAGAAACAAAGAAGCAGAAATTAAACTCTTAGCAATAGTAATCTGTGTAGAACCTTGGGCATAGGAGACCGATCGCTGGTAATAACATATAACTACAGCTAGTACAATCACAGTAATAACAATAATATTAGTTTATATTAGTTTAGAGAGACATGAAAAAGCACCCCAATAACCCACTGGTGGTTTATCCCAATGATTTAACTTAGAAAGCCGTAAATGGTGAAAACAACAATCCCTTTGGGAAATGTATCCACAAATTCTCCCACTGCTCTGTGTAAAGGTGGGAAGACAGGATGTGGCCACTTGGACCTGCTGGAGTCCCCTCCCATACAGAATTTTTGCAGCTGATCCCATCAGCCTGAACGCTGCTCAGCTGAATGGACCTGCTGTATTTAAATGACACTTTATATTTAAATGCAGAGGGAAAAAATATTGACATAGAGTTAAAAATTATATTTATTTTTAGATAGCTTGTTAAAAATATGCAAGATTATCACTGATTATGTATATCAGATTGATTTATTCTTTCATTAAAGTAAAAATAAAAATAGATTTTGTCATGCATTTATATTGACAGCCATCTCTTATTTTAACTTACTTTATGAGCTATGATATTTCAATCAGTGAACAGCTGTCAGAACCCAGCACAACCACATTCTTATGTTATTTTTCTTTAAGGGAAGGAAGCATGTGAAAAATTATTTCGACCCTAAACATTTTCATACTGATTCTGGTCCTCACCTTTTAGGAATCTGTTCTATGTACTGCCTTGAACTTCCAACACAAGGCTCCAGTTAAGCAACTACCTAATATACCACAGTAAGTGAAAACTGAATTTAAATGTTGGCCAGTAGAAAAATACCCTGGTGGCTCTCAGAGAGACTTGTCTTTTGAGCATTGTTACAAAACAAGGAACGCCTCCTTACTATTCAGAGAAAACAGAATTTCATTTCAAGACACCTCAGATAATATATTCTTGGTTCAAAACTTTTATTTTTTTAATAAAATATAAATTATATACAATACAAATTATGCATGCACAATTATATATTACCTATTTGAATGCCCTTGATGACCTTTCATACACACCTTACAAATATTTTGTGGTTACCTAGATGTTACTAAGCCCTTGGAAGAAAGAAACTGTAAAACATGTTATCATCTCTTGTGGAAAAATATTCCTTCAGCTGTGCTATGAAAGGGTCATGTAGCTTGAAAATCTTAGCTTCTTAAGAAAAAAAATCAAGTGTGAATGTGACACTTCACCCTCATCTTTAAAGCACTCATCTATGAAGAAAGCTAGGATGTCCATTCCCAGTTCTGAGAAAATTTCTCTACAGAAAATATTCTTTAATACAATATAACGTGAATTACAAAATATCAAAATACAAAACTATCTCAGGAAAAGAAGCAACAAAAAACCCATAGGGGGTGGTCTCAGCAATTATTACAGAGAACAGCTTAATGGTTTATGACATGGTGTAAAGTAAAATAGACCCATGAGGAAGCTGTGAATGCTTCCTTTTACAGTGTTAGAAGGTCAGAGTGTTTTGCACATGCAGCAGAGTCCCAGCTGCATGTGCATCCTTTTGGGAAGGCTGTCCTAATCTTGCTCTTGAAATGCATCTGCTGAGGGATTGCTTGTGCCTGTACAGAGAATTAGGAGACTTGCACTCTACAGGGATGTGATACTGAATTGCAGCATAGATTCAATGTATCTGGCATAGTCCTCCTGAAGATTATCATATGGTCTCCTTGAGACTGTTGCTTTATACCTTAGGATGGCTCTATATTCCACTGTTCCTCTCTCTGATGGATGTCATTCATCTGGGACGAGAGGTGTGAATTCAATAGCTTTCCTCAAGAGAAGAAACCTGAACTGAGATCTAAATGAACAGTATTAAAGAAGTGTAGCAGTATTCACAGCTGCCATTGGCTTTTGTCAGAAATTGATCTGCTAGATTGGCTGAAACCAGTTAGATCAACTTTGGCAGGGAAGATAAGCTGAATGATTTTGGCAAGCATTGTGGGAACAAAGTACTAGACAGCACTCAGATGTTTGAGATGTTTTCAAAACTTCTGTTTGAAATTAAGAAAGTTTTTTATGTGACATCTAAGGATTTTTTTTTTTTTTTTTGAGGCTTATGGTTCTAAAGATATAATTTTTTTACTTAGGTCCCACCTTTTTGTACACATGCCTTTTAGCTAATGGATGTACATTTCTTTTTGTCCCTATTCAGCAGCATTTTTTGATTGATGTGTATTGTTTAACATGGTAAATAATAAGAAAATTTTCTTTAGACTTAAAATGGTCATTTCTGATTAATGAAAAATACTAAGTTGCCTTACTACCATTTAACTTGGTTTTTCACATCAATGTATCTTTTGCTCCCTAGCATCTCTCCCCCTGTTCCCTCTGAGACCACTTCAAGTCCCCTTTCACTAGGATGTATCCTTTGAGAATAATGATCAGTAGCTGATCATTATTCATGTACTTCTATTTCTTAGGTTAAAAAGTGGAGTTGTATTATGTTGATTCAATGAAGATACGTTTTTATCCGAATGAAGAAATATTTTGGGTTACTCTTATGAGAAGCCATATCTACCTAGATTGTGGGGATTTTTTATGAATTTGTCTTTTGGGTTTTTTTGTGCTATGGGAACTTATGGAGTTTTGTTTTTGTTCTTGTTTGTTTGCTAAATCTCTTTCTGATATAGACTGTTATCAGCAAAAAGTTATTCTAGAAATATATGAGGAAGAGGTCAAAACTTTGCCAGGAATTCAAAATTTTTGTAAGAAAGAATAACTTCTGTGTTGTTCAAATACAAATAACATTATAATATAGGAAATATCTAGGAAATACTGTAAATTTAAGTGTTAAAATGTACTGTTTTGAAGAAAACTCTGCCAAAATTATCCTGCTAGTGTTTTTAAGGTATCTAATGCCTTAAACACACACCAGTGGAAAAAACTAAGAAAAAGTTACTGAAGTTTATTTTGAAACAGATGTATCTATGGCCTTTTTAAATTCACTGATGATTTAAACTTGAATATCCAGCCACACAAATGTCAGCAACTTTGCAGATATAAGCAAGCAAGAAGAAGTTTTTTCTTGCTTCTCTGTTTCTGCAGTTTTTATTTGCCTTATACTGTGGTTTTCATAAAACAGGGCATGAATATAGGGCAGAATTTCCATTGCCTCTTCCAAGTCTACAACAAATTATGTTGTGCTGCTCACAGGGCACTTCTTTTTTATTCACAGATACATTAAAATTTTGTTGCTGTCTGTGTGACATGTGAATAAATGATGTTTCTTAAAGAAGATTCACCACAGGTTTTGACATCATTATTTTTTCCCTGATAAAATGTAGGCAGATCAGAAAGTTGCAGCCAGCCCATTCACTTCAAAAGCTGCTTTGTATGTTTTTGAGTTTGAGAATGATCTGTTGGTTCAATTAGGAGTTCATCATAGTCCCTATAACCTGTGACAAAATCTTCAGTTTGATAAGTTACACAGAACACTGCAGAAGTCACAGACTTCTAAAATTCCAGAACTTTCCAGGAGAGAGTGAGAAAACGTATTAGAAATTTCTGTCTCCACATCTTCTGGGAAAAAAACAGTTACCGTATAGTTAGGGTTTCCATGTAGGAGTTGTCTTTATACTTATTAAAGTGGTCCTTATCTGTTTTGTTTTTATTTAGGTGTAAGAAATATGGTACAGGATATGTGTAGGTACTCCCAGCTAGAGATGATGAGGTTCCCTTGAAAAGTAATCTCACCTGTCTTTCAATGCCTATAGCTGATTTCTGCACTTTAGTTTGTCACTGCTTTACAGTCAGTGAAGAAGCAGGCACCTCTGTGGAATCTCATAAAGCAGATATTCAAAATAATTCATGAGTCATACCCTAAAATGATCAGTTTCTCTGCATTCCCTCTAATGAAGCACTGAGCTGACTTTCTTGGAGGTAGGTGTAGACTCACTATAGATTTCTGTGCATAATTCATTTGCCAAAATATAAGAATCTAAGGCTGTTTTTTAAAAAAATAATTTAACCTGCAGTGCCTCCAGCTGACCTCCAAACTCCAGCTCCTGCCCTGAAGTGTCTGTATTTGGATGGGCAGATATTACACAGAACCTGTGAGAAACCAGTTTTATTGTTGAGGAAGACCTAGAGGCTAGACAGACCCTACAGTGCCTAAAATGTCATGGGAAGCGAAAGTTTTGGCAAGGGAGTTATCCCGATGAAATTAGGTGAGAGAAATCCATGACAGGATTTATTTAAAGGAGAAAGTTTGGATGAGGTTGGAATTGTTATAGAGTTCTATGAAATTCCTAGCAGAAACATACTAAAAACACTCTGTCAGAGTTTATCCACTTACTGTGGAACAAAGTGAGACATTTCTGAAGACATTTATTGTCTTCTCTCTTTTGAAAGTTTAGGGTTATGAGAAACCAGTACATACACTTATACAAGGAATGTGACTCAGTACTGCTACTTCATTCTCTGCCAGCACCTTTCTCTGCTCCCTGCTGTGCAGAATGCTGCAAGCAAGGAGATAAAAGCCTTTTTTGAGACATACAGATATTTAGGGTGGCCATTTTTACCATTTGTGTTTTTCTGACTTAGGAAGCTTCTTATATTTGCTACTTTATTTATGTGAACTATGCATGGGTGGTTGTTGTGGGGAACTTCCTCATTATTTCAGTTTCCTTTTCTTGATTTTTTTGGTTTTTGGTTTGGGGTGGTTGTTTTTTTGGTTGTTCCTTGGATTTTTTTTTTTTTTTTTTTTTTTTTTTTTTTTTTTTTTTTTTTTGTGGGGGTGGGGTTTTAGTGAGTTTGCATGAGGGTTTGTGGTTTTTTTTTTTTTTTTTAAGATGTGTTTTTATGTGTGACTTTTTCAGTTTTCTTGTTTTTGTTTTACAGAAGGTTTTCTTTCCTACCATAGAATTTGCTTGTTGGTTGTTTTTAATGGTTGTTTTTTGCTTTTGTTTTGTTTTGGGTTGTGGTTTTTTAATTGTTGTTGTTAGGTGTAGGGTTTGTTGTTTTGTTTTTTTCTTAACTTGTGGACAGTTGTTTATTTATCTACCTTTTACAGTTTTTATAGGGTTTCTTTAGAAACATATTAGAAATATTATAAGTGATTTGAATTTTATTATATACACAAAAAAAAATTCTTCATTCCCTTTTCAGTTTTTATGGGGTTTCTTCAGATATTTAGTTGGAGAGACTGTTGACATTAGGGAAGCTTCTAGCAACTTCTCACAGATGTCATCCCACTCTCCACTACCAAAACCTTGGCACACAAACATAATACAACCTCCTATGCTTTTTTTTTTTTTTTTTCTTTTTTTCTTTGTTCTTTGTTGCTTTGTTTTCCAGTGGCTTAACACATTTTGTCTTAATTCAGTGTCAACTCTGTTTTGAGTATGAGCTTAGACTTTGCTTCCTACTTGAATGCTTCTAGATGGAGTATCATTTAACGGGCATTTAGCTGAGTAGTTAATATCTTGGGCTGTCATATAGTTCAGTCTGCAGATTAGATGAAGTTATAAAATATTTATTTTGGAGTACCTGAAAATTAGACATTGTATTTTTAGACACCTCTGGGCCTTCCTACTTTGGGAGTTCACTAGGACTAGTAGGATAACTTCAGAATAAGAAGCACAACACCAATAGATTCAAGACTCCTTTTGCACATTCGTGGGAAAGCTGAATGAAAGGAACTGAAATGAAATTTTTCACTTGTGCTGTTGATTGGCTCCTTCACCACTACTACTCCTCCAATACTACTTGGTCCTTCAGTATTAGCAAACTGACATGCCCTCACTGAATCCTTTTCATCATCTTAATTGCACACTGGACTAAAGGTATGTGGCATCTCCATAACAGCAAAGCAGAACTGCAGTTTGTTCGACACAAAATATAATTTCAGGCATGCCAGAAGTGAGGAAGAGCAGTGACTATTTCTTGTGCATTCTGTTTATTTGTTTGTTTTTCACGTTAGTTTCTGAACCACCCTACCCCCACTGAAGCTGCATCATAATGTAGACTGAGGAGAACTCAAACCCAAAGATTTCCAACCTTTTTCAGAATTACGACTTTTGCAAGATTTTCCTATCAATACTTCTTGATTCCAAGATCATTTTTGTCAGGACTTTTAAATTCCTCAATTACTTCTGTGTCCAAGAAATATCATAAAATTTGGTGCTACCAATAAAAAATGGGCACTTTACAGAGATGATTGCACCATGATTCTGTAACTTGCAGTGAAAAAAAAAGCAGCTCATCCTATTAAATATTCTTATTTTTTTTGTTTCATTTTTGTGAATGCATTTGAAATATTAAACAGTCTTTTTTTTCTAAACATTTTCCAGCTATCAATCCTAAAATTCATAACAAATTTTGATGCTCTGTTTATTTGTGCTTTGGAGCACTATAATGTATGTAAGGGGTTTTTTTTGTTAAAAATTTAATTTCTTTTTGTAATGTATTTCACCTGTTCATCAGCTTAAACACACCTGAGGTTTTTTTTTCTCTTTTCTCTTCTTCCTGATTTAGTTTAAGGGTACCCCCCAAAAAATGTCGGGGATATTTTGTTGATGGCTTTTTTTCCCTCGGATAATTTTGTTTATTAACTTTTTAAACTCCTATCTCTGTCTATAGCTCAATCTTACACTGGGTTATACTGTCTTTTAGCACTCATCAGTAGAACAAACACAGTCTTGGTGGAGATTTAATATTCTACATTAATATTCTACATTAATATTCTACAAAACCCATTTATCGTTGTTTGCATGGGCTAAAAGTTTGAATATTATTTGATATCCTGATTCATTTTCCTACATTATGTATTGATTATGATCTCTCTACCTGGAAGTGAGAGATCTGTTCTACTTACCCGGTTTAGAAGACTTACTGATATTGCTGCAGACAGAGATGTGAAGTATTTAGTCACCAGAAAATGTTTACATATCCTTTCCTGACTTTTTGATGGAAAAATATAAGCAGTCTTCTTACCAAAACCTAATTACCAAACTGCTACAGTCTACTTATTATTACTTGAAAGACTGTTGAATATTTAGGAGCTCAGAAAATCAAATATATTACAAATACGTGAATACAATACTTGGATTGAATTTCAAAATAAAAGATGAAACTGCAGAAAGACAAAAGCACTTTGGAATATGATCAGATAATTAATTTGTAGGAAGCTTCTACAAATTCTTTTCATGCAGAGAGAAAACTGTGGGCTTAGAGTAAAAGGAATATATCTAGAAACATCATAGAGTAATAAATGCAGATATGCAGAAAGACTCATTCTAACATAGCTTCATGGTGTCTAAACTGCAGTGGAAATGCTTATTGATTACAAACTAAAAAGTGTATCAGATAGTTTATTTTGAATATTCTTCATAAAACCTTTTTGCTAGTGACGATTTCATGAACCTTTAGAGTTATGTAATTACAACTTCATGAAAAAAAATTCTGCGTAGTATTTCTACCTTACCTTGATAACATGTATTGGGACAAGATGTGAAAATGTTTCTGTAGCTGAATCAATAGGTCAGGTAGTAGGTCCTAAAGCTGCCCTTTTCAGAGAGAGATGGCAGAACTACAGTGGTTTGAATTTTATTATACACACACACACAAATATTTTTCTTCATACCTTTTTTGCACCCTACTACCTTCCAGCACTGGTGTCTGTAGTCATTGGTCATTGAGGCATGTCCTAAAAAAAACCAAAAACAAAACCAAAAACAAACAAACAAACAAAACCGACAAAACAAACAAACAAACAAACCCACCAAAAGCCAAAACCAAAACCAAAAACAAACTATTGAAAACTTCTATTAAGGAAGTTTAATTAGACAGGCACATACTAGGAACAGATATTTTGATGCATGACTAGTCAATTTTAAGATAGATGAAAAATAACTTAAAAAATGTGTGATTATATGTGATTTTATATTTCCCAAAGATTAACTGTAGTTTTTAGATGACCAAATGAATTAATAGAACATGGGCTAGCAAGAAAATGTCTAGTAGATTAAATAATAATAAGTTTAAATGATTTTATTCCATTAGATAGAAGTGAGGCTTTATAGTCTGGAAATCTTATGAAACTAACTTGAAAAAGGTTTGTTCCATAAATTTTAATTGTAAGTCAATGTAGGTAAGAGTAGATTACTCTTCTTCGAACACCAGATGGATTTATAATCATTCAATATTTGCCCAGTTATAAAAAACATAGACCTGAGCTAAAAGGCAAATACAGAATTATTTGAAACAGCTGTTCCAGTCCACCTTGTTACTAGTCAAACTGGTGAAAATAACCTACTGTTTAAAGAAGTATATTTAAGGTTACACAATCCAGAATTGTGACATATAACATATTTTTCTTGCATAATTTCCAAAGTGTATTTTTTAAATGATTTTGCAGTTATATTTACACTGAATCGTTAGGAGTTTCAACTAGACTTAATATTTTATGGCACTGACTATAATTTAACTAGTAAAGCCTCAGATCAGTATGAAATAGGATCAGTATGAAATAGTTCATAATGTAACACTGGTATGTATATGTATTTAAAGGTTTTCTGTAGTTTTATTCTAGAACACATATGTAGCAGTGAGCTTTTTAGATAGTGCAGCTGCCACCTATATCCCAATAACTATCTCCTGTGGAAAAGTAACTTGGGGAATTCTCAGGCAAAGCAATCAAGCTCACACATCCACACAAATCATGGCTAGGCTCAGCAAGGAGAGGCAAGAGGGGCCTTTGTAGGAGTCAGCTCCAGCCAGGTTTATCCCTGGCACGGAAGGGAAGATCAGGGACAAAGACCTGGCCATGTGCTGTGTGCTGGCCGAAACATGAACCTGTGGTTTGAGGGCACGGGGGCAGTACGAGGGGCAGGGCAAAGGGCAGTGACCCATTGAGAAGACCGGGCTGGCCACCCAGGATGCCACCACCAAAAGGGAAGGAGAGAAAGGAGAAACCACAAGAACCAGGGGAATGGGGAGAGGAGAGACTGGGGCAGACCATGGTGTGCAAAGCACCGTGGGGGAAATCCTTTCCTTCAGCCAAGGCAGGGAAACTCTATGGTCCATCCTTCCAAGGTAGCACCCTGGGAATTTATTTCCCTGAGGGGATCCAGGCACTCCACACACGTAGACCTTCATGGCAATGAAAAAACAAGGAGAACAGATGCATGATCAGAAAGAAGACAATTCATTAATTTTTTTAAGTTTTTTTGTTACATTATGGAGCTTTACAGAGAAAATATAATAATATATGTCATTTTTTTTAAAGTGCAAGAGAATTAAAACTCAAAAAAAAAAAGAACATAGAACACAATGCTTCTTACTTTAATGTGTTTCTAATCTCTGATAGAAGCTCAAATGTTGGCACTTAAGTGAATTTAAAAAAAAATAACAGTTACATGAGAACCAGCTTTGAAATAATTGTGAAAGAAATCAGAAATTATTTATCATCCAGCACTCTGTGGTAAATTGTGAAGAATAAGAGGCATTCAGCTTGGCTAGAAATTAATATTATTAGGCTAGAAGTTCATAATATTATTATATCTTCCATATGCCTGCTACAAAACAATCTGCTCTTTGGAAGATTGGAATAGAAAACTATATGGGACAAATCTGGTGGTCATCCTCAGAATATGAAAAGGAAACTTTAGCTGTCAACTCAAGTGGATCATTGGATGGTATTGATGTCACTGAACACTGAATAAAATAGCAAAGATGAACCTGGGAAATACAATGAGGATTCAGTAACTAGTTTTCTCATTCCCATACCACACAGCAGTAATTCCATTCTACACCTGTGTTTTTATACTTGTGATTAGGAAAGATTTAAGTGTCTACAAATGAGATTTAGTGTCTCGCATTCAGTTTTATTGAGCAGCTAATTACTTGCATGAATATCACAGTTTTGGTTTTTTTTTTTGTAAAAGAGTAAAATATCTAAGAACATTTTATAATTTTTCTGTGTTCAAATATCCTAAAATGAAATCCACAGAAAAATTTTACTGCACTTAATCAGGATGTACCAAATCAAGAATGATAATTTTTTTCTATGTTCCTGCTTACAAGCATAGAGAGTCTGATTCACACTAAAATAACTATTTTCCTGACTTCTTTTAAAACACTGTAAATTGATCACAGATGAAAATAGGACACATTCCAGATTTCCTGGAATTATCTTAAAAGTTAAGATAATTTTTTTATTAAAACTATTGTATATTTAGCAGCAGCAATAATAATGATAATAACGATAATAATAATGGTAATAATGATAATAACTATAATAATTATAATTATATTTTAATGATAATAATAATTATAATAGATTATTTCCCTAAGTTAACCCATTCTTTAAGGGGTTTTTTGTTGTTGTTGGTTTTTTTGGCTTTTTTTTTAATAGAACATATACACAGCTTTTTACTTTGGTAACTATATGAAGTGTGGAGAATTATATTGTGTTCATTAATATTTTGCTTGTAAATACAATATGGTTTCTTTTAATATATATTTATTTTTTCACTGTCTGTTATTGAAGGTAGTAGGAACTAGACTTAGTGAGGGAATCCAATCCCTCATCAATTGCGTCCTATGTGGTTTCAGTCCTAAAATGTGTCTGGTTGAATAAAAAACATGTATCTGATCCATGACAATGAATTCCAATAAAGGCAAGTAAGAATAAAAAGTTTTCATAGTAGTATTATAAAAATAAAAATTACAAACAATATCTTCTTCAATTTTCCCTCCTGGATGCTTAAATTTTAGTGGTTAAGACAATGATAATAGGCATTGTTTATAGTTCTACTGCCAACCCAAGCTATAAATCCTCAAAGACTTTTTCAGGAAAAATAAAATCCAGCTCATGAAATCATAAGTGTTACTGAATAAACAACCAAAGAGATCCACGACTACTCTCAACGACTACCAAAGAGAACCATGACTATTCTCAAGAAAAGGAAACTGAAAAAAGTGATGTGAATGAATAAGGATCAGACTTATTTAATGTGAGCAGCAGGCATAATACCTATAAAAATGCAAAAGGTTTGAGGAATGTAGCTGTGTAAAAAAATGTTTTGTAAGTTTTAGTTTTGAATGTAGTATAGTTTTTTTTATATTGTAAGTTTTAGTATAGTAGATACCCTAAAAAGGCCCCTTTGTTTCAAGGTAAATGATAAAGTTGCTAAGACAACCAGGGTCTCTGTACAGAGTCTCTTCCCTATTGGTTCCCTTTTTGTTACATCCCTGTTTCATGTATGATCTTCTCCCTTTGTCTATCATAAAACTTTTATCTTCAAGGTCCAAGAGCTTCGGCCCGTGGTTGGCAAAGCCCTGAGAGACCACTCCCCAACTTATTCGGGATTTGTTAGTGTTTATGTAATCTAGCTGGCATGTATCGTTTTAATTGTTTTATTGGTTCAAACACATTATACCCACCCATAAGATTGTTTGTATAAAATGCCCTGCAGCCCAGGTCCGGGGTCTTTGAAGAGGCACTGACCTGAGGCTGGAGGAACTCCTGACTCCCCCACCAAATAAAGCCTCTTTTTCAAAGCCTCTCAAAGTCCCCTCTTTTACCACCGCCATGTCAGCGTGAGCTAGACTGCCTGCAAACTAAAAACCCCACCAACGAACTTTCCGGGGGCCCAGACTGAATATCGAGTTGGGCCAAAACCGAAAATGTACAGTCGCAGCACCCAGCGCCCTGGGGCTGAGACGCAACAGCTGGCGCCCGAACGTGGGGCAGTGCAGCCGCAGTTAGCACGCTGAGTCGTGTGTTTGACACAGTGGCCCAGAGTGGACCCTGTGAGAAGTCTGCAGAGACTCTCAAATGCATGAGCCATCAGGGTGAAGCCCTGGTGGACGAAGAGAACAGCTCCTGCCCCAAAGGAGTCCTCTTCGGCGTGTGGTTGTATCAGCATCCTACCTCCTGCTGTCCTCCGGGTTTGGTGAGTATATTTTCCTCAGAGAAGGGGAGGGAAATACCCACAGTGCAGGCTTGAAAGAGCTGCACAATCTTAAGGTTGCATAACCCCTGAGACAGGAAAGAAGAACGGCTGTAGGTCCTTCTTTGTGCAAAGGCACCCTTCTCAGGAAAAGAAAACCTGTGAGGAAGTGAAGGGGGGGAATCTGAGGAAGTGGTGGAACAATAACAACTAAAAAATGGGAAACACTGAATCCATCACTCAGAAAGAGGTTTTTAAAAGTTTAATTGGGATTTTATTAGTTGCTAAAGTAAAGTATTCAAAAAAGGAATTGAAAAAATTTAATAAGTTTTTGTTTTTGCACTTTTCAAATGTTAATTCAAACCAAGTAAATTGTATCTTGTTTTGGGAACATGTTTTAAAAAAGTTACAAAAGCTAGCACAGTCAGGAGATGTTTTAGCTTCAAAATTTATGTTTTGGCCTTGGCAACTGATGTCTGCCTTGAAAGAAATTGAGAAAATGCAAGAAAAAAATAGTGCATCTTCGCAAAACTGTTTTTCAGCTTCTTCCCCTTTGTTTCCTTGTAATGCTTCTTCTTCCCCGCCCCCCCCTGTGTTTTCCCCTCCTCCCACTTCTTTTTTCCAGAGTGCACCGCTGTCCCCGCCCTATTTCACTCCCTTTTTGTCTTTTTCTTTGTCCCCAAGCTTGCCCCCGCCCCTTTCCCCGCCCATTCAAAACCAAAAATGGATTTGGCCCTTCCCCTGGGCTCCAGTTCCGGCGGTCCACCCGACCGCGCCCCTTGCCCCCGCCGCAGCCCCCCTGGCCCCGGCGGTCCACCCGGCAGCGCCCCCCGCCCCCGCCGCAGCCCCCCTGGCCCCGGCGGTCCACCCAGCCGCGCTCACGGTCCCCGCGCCCGCCCCGCCCCGCGCGGTCCCGGCCGCGGCGCCGCCGCCCGGCCCCGCGCCGCCACCTGGCCCCGCGGCCGCGCCGCCGCCGCCCCGCTCTCCTCCGCCGCTTTCCCCGGTGCCGTGCCTCACTCCCGTGCCACTTTGTCCCCCGCTGGAGCCCCCCCCAGCTCCAGAGCCTCCCCAATCGGCTTTGCTGCTGTCTCCGGCTCCCGGGGCGGTGGCGGGGCCGCCGCGCGAGCGAGTCCTGGCCCCGGGGCCGCTCCCGCGGCCGCCGCCGCCGCCGTCCGCCGCGGGGGCCGCCCCCGCGCTGGCGCCGCCGCAGCTCGGGGCTGCCGAGCCCAAACACGCGGCGGAGAGAGACCCTGCGCAGTTTCCGTGCTCGGAGCCGATCCCAGCCGGGGCGGCCCCGCTTCCGCCCGCCGAGAGTCAGCCCGGGCTAGCCCCTCCGCCGCAGCCGAAAGGCACGGCGGGAGGGCGAGCCCCGAGAAGTGTTTCTACTAATTTTTGCTACAGGTCTGAGTCAATGTATCAGCTCTCGCCGCCATTGCAGAGAAGAGGGGCAGAGTCAGAGACTGTCCCGAGCGGCTTCCTTCCCGCTCCCCACAGCGTCGCTGAAGCTCCGCCCTCAGCCGGTTGCCCGGGCAACAGCAACAACAACGAGCAGCTTGCAATCTCGGCAATTTCACACACAGCTGAAACAGATCTTCCAAATAAAGCAGTGCAATTGCCAAGCAATGAGAAAATGCCACTGATAACTCTAGTTAACTATCTCAAAAGCTGCAGTAGTAGAAATATTGTAGCAAATTGGAGAACTTTCCCTTTTGCACTCATAAAAGATTTAATAAAAGCCCTAAGAGAATATAAGCGAGACAGTTCCTACTTCCTAGAGTCGTTGTTTTCTTCTGTTACTAAGATAGTAAAAAGCCCAATTGATTTAAAGCAACTTTTTAAATGTTTAGCAAAGAAAGCAGAGTTTGACCCTTGGGAAAGAACCTGTTTCCACATGCTAAAAGAATCCTTTCCAAGTTTGTTACAAAACCCCAAGACAGCCACAGTCAATTTAAGAAATTCAATTGCCCCCAATCATTTAACCAGTGAGAGAAATCGGAGTTTCCTAAATAAGCAAGTCACTGTTGCCTCCTGGAAAAGAAAGAAAAAAGATAAAAAGCAAGAAAAATTCAGAGGCAAAGCCTCCTTGCCCAGTTACTCTTCCCTCCTAGATGTTTTGGCAAAAGGAAGAAGCAGAAGAGCTGCTTCCTCCAGATGATTGTGTTCAGTATTTGTTTAACTGAATTTTCTTTTGAGTTACAGAACCACAAGCCTGGTGTTCAACATAAAAACTCGCAGCAGGACAGTGTTTACCCTTGCAGTGCTGCTCAGTTTGCCATCAATAACCATCCCCTGGATCGTTCCACAGCCAAAAACCAATGTGTAGAAAACCCTCGCACGGAGTCTAGGCCAAGATCACATTTGCCTAGCCTCAGCAACAGCCCAAGATCCCATATCCTCCTGCCTGGTGAGAATCCCTGTGAAAGAAGAAGAGTATCCGTACTCACTTCTCCAATTGCAACAGAAATTTAATCGAAAACCCAGCACAGTTCATCATTTTGAAGAAATAAGTGAACCCCCATCAACCTTTGTCCTGAATCCCCTTGCTTTTTGGGAAGAGTGGTCACAAACTCTTTCGCGTGCTCACCAAGAGCCCCAAGAATTAGAACTCCTTGGGTCCTCTAAAGCTCCTTTTTGTGTTCAATTTCTGTATATTCCTTCCAAAGAACAAGAGAAGTCATTTTACAATTTGCTGCAAGTCAAAAGTTCATATATGGCAGCAAATTGGTGCACAAGAATTGTGCATGTTAAAGTTTCCTTTACTGACAACACCTTTCCCCGTTCCCTTCCTAAAGGTTTTTTTTTCATTTGTGGTGACAGAGCATTCACAGGCATTCCTGCTCGTCTGATTGGAGGCCCATGCACATTAGGCAAGTTAAGCCTGTTTACCCCAAACATGACTCAAATTTTCAATTAGCACAAAAGAAATTCCTCTCTTCAAATTCAGAAAAGAGACCTAACAAGTCTCGACCCTGACTGTAATTCAGAAATTATTCATTGGTCCAGAGCAAAAACTACAGCCTTGACAGTTTTTTTACCATAAGTTTCAATTGCAAAATCTATAAGAAAATTGAGCCGTCTCGAATGTTGAGTGGCCAAGCAAGCAAATTTGACAACACAAGCTATAAGTGACCTCTTTTCAGACGACAAAGCAAAAGATGTCAAAAAATCTGTCCACCAGCTGCGAGAAATAGTCAACTCCATCAAAAAAGAAACAAAAGACTAGTTTGACAACATCTTTTCAGGTGTTAGACTTTCTAGCATTGCCAGCTCGTAGATCAAAACAAGACTGTTAGTTTTGTTCATTGTTTTAGTTGTAGCCATTGCTTTTAGTTTGGTAAAAAATTTAATTATGCATGCAATTTTTCCCACTTCCACCCCCTCTGTGCACTCAGTAGTGCCAGCCATCAAATTTCCACCAGATAATACCTCAAGCAGTGAAGACAACGCAGAAATTTACACTCCAGAACAGTAACAAAATAAAAAAAAAAAGGCGGAAATGTAGCTGTGTAAAAAAATGTTTTGTAAGTTTTAGTTTTGAATGTAGTATAGTTTTTTTTATATTGTAAGTTTTAGTATAGTAGATACCCTAAAAAGGCCCCTTTGTTTCAAGGTAAATGATAAAGTTGCTAAGACAACCAGGGTCTCTGTACAGAGTCTCTTCCCTATTGGTTCCCTTTTTGTTACATCCCTGTTTCATGTATGATCTTCTCCCTTTGTCTATCATAAAACTTTTATCTTCAAGGTCCAAGAGCTTCGGCCCGTGGTTGGCAAAGCCCTGAGAGACCACTCCCCAACTTATTCGGGATTTGTTAGTGTTTATGTAATCTAGCTGGCATGTATCGTTTTAATTGTTTTATTGGTTCAAACACATTATACCCACCCATAAGATTGTTTGTATAAAATGCCCTGCAGCCCAGGTCCGGGGTCTTTGAAGAGGCACTGACCTGAGGCTGGAGGAACTCCTGACTCCCCCACCAAATAAAGCCTCTTTTTCAAAGCCTCTCAAAGTCCCCTCTTTTACCACCGCCATGTCAGCGTGAGCTAGACTGCCTGCAAACTAAAAACCCCACCAACGAACTTTCCGGGGGCCCAGACTAAATATCGAGTTGGGCCAAAACCGAAAATGTACAGTCGCAGCACCCAGCGCCCTGGGGCTGAGACGCAACAGAGGAAGTAATGGTGGAAAACAATATTTTGACTGTAAGAGCTCAGTAAGTTTTCTAAAGTCTTTCAAATATCTCTTGGTTCTCCACAGAAGGAAGTGTTTAGAGATAAAATAAATATAACTTTGTATTGTACTAAATAGAAATTAAATAACAGGCATTTTTCTTTACTGGTGCTTGGTTTCTATGAGAAAGAAAACTTGTTCCAGGAGATTCTTTTGTAGGAGCACAGAGATTCTAAAGATATTGGCAAACTACTGATGACTCTCATACAATCGTGTGACACTGATATATACCTGAAGCATTTGTGATAATGACTTTTATATCTTAATGAGGTGTCTAACACCTAGCAGCAGGTTGATGCTTGAAAAAAAAAGTGAAAACCAGCTCAGGAATACAAATATCTATATAACAAGTTAATCAGATCAACAGGTAGTACAATGTCATGTCCTTGAAATAATAGTAGTTGTGAAATTATTTTGTCCTACATGAGTTAGAAAATAACACATTTTCTGTTCATTATATGTATAACCTAACTTAGACTACTCAGCAGAATGGACCAAGAAACCTAGAAGTGTTCTTCAGGTTTGCCAATAAATTAACCAGATGACTCAAAAATCTAGTGTGACAATTTTGTGATAATTAGACCAGCTTTTATTTTTTTTTAAATATTCATATGTTCATATAAAAACAGACATATTTGTTTGCATGTGTATATGAACACACGCAAAAGTTGTTCAGCTTGAAATAATGTTCTTAAAAACATGCATATTCTCTTCTTAAATCATGAAGATACCATTCAGTAGTTATTTTGTGTGATTCATTTTTTGTAGAAGTCCTTGTTAAAATACCCTTCAATTTGAACTTTATCCTCAATCCTGTCATTGTAATGCTTTGCCAGTGGTATAGACTTGTTTCAGTTTTCCTTTACACCCATGAATTACAGTTCTTTCTGTGACATAAGCAGAATATGAAATACATACTTAGCACAACTACCAGAGGATACCTTATTTGGCATAAACCAGCTATGCCTTCTCCTCCTGGCTCTTTTTTTTCAGATACAATATGCTTAACAGTCACAGTAGTAGAGGTTAGGAAGTTTGGGAGTCAGGATATACAAATAAAGCTGTAGTTTCCTTAGTGAGCTGGAAATCACATCTGGTTACCCTTGACAACTTAAGCAACTAAGATACCAAAAGCAACCTTTACCTTCAGCTCCACTTTGGAATGCAGTTTCAGTACAATCAGTGTTCATGTTTACTGATTTTCTATGAAACTGAGACTTGTTAAATTAAATATTCTAGGTTTGGCTTACAATCTTTGTTTCCTATGGTACTGCTGTTTCAGGTGAAAACCAAACTAAACCAAACAAAAAAGAATGAACCCAAAAAAAATTTCCTACAGAAATACCAAGATTAAGTTGTCTGTTTAAAATAAAATTGAGATGAAAGAATAGTTCAAATTCCCTAGCTAGTCTTCAACACATTTGGATTCTGTTTTAATATTCCTAATTGAGTAGCTTCTTAAACCAGTTAATCTATCAATTATTTTATTTTACTTTTGCTGAACTTTTTTGTAAAACTTCTGTTCTTTTGATTGGCTTTACTTGGATTTTTTTTCCAAGTAAAATCATTAATAACACCAAAAGTCAAAACCCATTGTTTTTCGAATTTGAATGAGATCAAGCTCTACCAAAACCCTATTTCATTTGAATAATACTTTACCATCTTCAAACATTTCAAAATATGCTGGTTTTGTTCTGCCAGTCTGTGAAAGAGAATTTTCTTGAATGTCTCTCTTCAGGAGCATTTTAATTAATAAAGTATGTTCTAAAAGTGTGTTGCAGGAATTGATTTTTATTATGGAGCACTTTAAATCAGTTAAAAATAAAGAAGAAAATCTTATTTTAGTATTCACACTCCATACCCACAAAAATACAAGAGTCTATAAGAGAGTCATATTGGTTTCATACCATGGAGTATTTGTCTGTATAGATGAACATAACTTTGTCAGTTTATTTTTCTACAATAATAGAAGCAATGCTTAAGAATGGGCTTTTGAATTATAAATGTAATACAACATACATACAATTATTATGATTCTCAATCTACAATTCTTTTCACTGTATTCATTCCTCTTTAGTATACATTTTGTTCTCTACAGTTTTTATTTTCATCTAGACATCATGTACACAAAGGTATTTTTGCATAAGATGTTTTTCTTAGCTTTTGCTGTAATGTGCAAATCCATGATGATTATGAAGTTGTTCTGCCTTATGATGATAGCCTCTTGCAACACCCCCACACCCCCAAAGGTGAATATGTCACTGATTCTACTTCTTGAATATACTGAATAAATTTGACTTGAACTCTGCAAGTCAAATGCTTAGAGCTCCACAATTTAAGAAGGATGAAGGTCCCTGAATGCATTCAGGGAAAGCTGACAAAGCTGGTGAAAGGGCTGGAAGGAATGTCCTATGAGAGAGCTGAGGAATCTGTGCTTGTTTAATTAGAAGAGAAGCCTGAGGGGTGACATCATTGCTCTCTATCTTCCTGAGGCGAGGAAGTGGTGAGTTTCTTCTCCCGGGAACCCAGTGACAGGATATGCGGGAAGGGTTCTCAGATGTACCAGAGAAGTTCTTACACTGGACATTAGGAAGGATTTCTTTGCAGAGATGGTGATCAAACCCTGGAATAGACTTCTTAGAGAGGTAGTCAATGCCCCAAACCTGTCAGTGTTTAAGAAGCATTTGGAAATGCTTCTTGCTGTCCTTGACAATGTGCTTTAAGTTTTGCTCAACCCTGAAGTGGTCAGGCTGTTGAACTGGAAGATCACTGTAGGTCCCTTCCAGTGAAACACCTCCTCTCCTCTCCTCTCCTCTCCTCTCCTCTCCTCTCCTCTCCTCTCCTCTCCTCTCCTCTCCTCTCCTCTCCTCTCCTCTCCTCTCCTCTCCTCTCCTCTCCTCTCCTCTCCTCTCCCCCTCTATTTTATCTTTTAGTTTTTGGATGTTATACTAATTCCTACATTCTTTTTTCTTTTTCTTTTTTTTTTCTTCTTTTCCCTCCCTAGATATCCATATTTTAGGATTTCTTAGGATGATACATTGCTAGATATGAATTATTAGTTTATATCATTCCTTGTTTCCTTTAAATGAATTTAATTTTCAGAAAATAATGAAAGATCACATCACTAATTAGCACAAGTGCATTGTTTCCCTCCTCCCTCCTAGAAGCAAAAATAATATAAGGCAAAGGCAGCCAATGAGTGAACTGAAAAAGGAGAAAGTGTTCAGATGAAAGCATTTAACTTTAGAAGAAGTCCTGCAGGCAAAGCTAAGATTCCCTGAAACTATTCATGCCAAACCAACTTGTCAGTAGAAAGAGAACTATTTACAAGCACAAGAAACCTAAGTATGGTGAGGTGAATGTTAATGGGAAGTGACTTTCCCTGCCATTATTGATCATGCTAATGGCTCTGGATATTGCTCTTCAGGCTGATGCATGGTGCATGAAAAGGGGATGGTAAGTCCTAATGCAGCCAGCAGATGAGACATCCCCCATTCCTTTAGGTGCTTTAGTATGTACTTTCTGATTCCACAGTAAAATTCATCTTTCACAGGGACTAAAATGGGTAAAAGGATTTCCAAGGTTTGCATCTGCTTCTCTGTCATTGTCTCATAGATTAAATCAAATCTACTGAGTACTGAACAAGGTCATTTTTTGCCAGTTTAGTGCCACATTATATTAAATTCAACAAACATATTACTGCAATTTTATGATGTAGTACTAGCTGTGTCAGAGGTTCACAGCTAAACTTTCACTTTTAACAATGAGTTCAAAGGGTACTGGTCAAATATTGCTTCTGGTCTTAACTTGGCACATGAAAGGCACCATCTGGCTGCATTTTTCCCAGGCATTAAAATAATAATTTGAATAGTTATAGATATGGCTCTAACAATGACTAAAATTTACTGTTTCCTGGTTCCTTTTTTTCTAAAGCTATTTTTACTTACAGTAACTAGGGACAAACTATAGTTTGGGACAAACTATATATAATGTTACATCAGGTTTTGAGGTGCTGGAGTATGTCCAAACAAGTGCAAAAAAGTTGGTGAAATGTCTTATTGCTTAGTTGCTGAGAGAACTGGAGCTGCTCAGTCTGGAGAAAAGAAGGCTCAGGGAGGACCTTGTAACTCTCTATCACAACCTGAAAGGAGCCTGTCAGGAGGTGGGTGTTGGGCTCCTCCCCTGGGTAACAAGTGACAAGTCAAGAAGTGGCCTTCAGTTGCACCAGGAGAGGTTTAGGCTGGACGTTAGGAAAAATTTCTTCATCAAAAGGGTTGTCAAGCAGTGGAACAGGCAACCCAGA
The DNA here is from genome assembly GCA_027886175.1 of Phylloscopus collybita. Lineage (NCBI taxonomy): Eukaryota > Metazoa > Chordata > Aves > Passeriformes > Phylloscopidae > Phylloscopus > Phylloscopus collybita. The sequence continues at coordinate 40,009,027 of JAJNNQ010000006.1, read as the reverse complement.
AACTGGTGGGTGAAGACACCATCGCTGGAGGTATTTCAAAGAAAGATGGATGTGGCACTTAGGGACATGGTTTAGTATTGGCATTGGCTGTGCTGGGCTAACCATTAGATCTGATGATCTTAAATACTTCTTTCAGTCTAAATGACTATACTATTCTATTTGGAGAAAATTCCTAGTCTTCACATGGAAAAAAGAATGGAGGAAAATTACATTGACAGGTGTCATATAGTCATGCTCTTTACATTATGTTTAAATTTCATTGTTGTCCAGATTATTAATTTCATTCTATTCTAAAATCAACATTTGTTTCAAGACGCCTACGTAACAAGAATAGAAGTGAAAAATATTTGACTGAACTGGAATTTTGTAAGATTTTTTTCGTCATACCTAAGTGACTTTTCTTCATATTCATGATGTTATTCATATTCATATTCATAATCTTCATCTCACATTTTTCTGAGTTCAGTGAATACTCAAGCTGGATGTTTTTGCATCACTCAACAAGTAAAAATTGTTGACTCTTGAGGAGTGGGGATTGCAGCCCAGGTCCTGCCATCAGCTTCTGGCAATTGTCCTCTGAGTAGTACAATCCTGAGAGTTTGTAAGCTCTCAGTGGCACTACACTTGCAGATGCTGGGGCAGCCTGCTGCAGTCCAAGAAAGCTCAAAGGGCCTGACTTAGAATTGCTTTAGTCATCAGTAAATCTCCAGGATGATTCAAGCAAGGGGGATGATCCAAGGCTGTCAGGGGATAACTATGTAATGTCCCCCTCCTTGGTTTGCTGCTGGTACAGACAGTGCTGACCTTGGTATTAGTCACATAGGAGTTTCTGATAAGGTTGAGGGAAACTACATGGCCTAACTCATTTCTCTATTCTGAGTGCTAACAAGACTTCCTGGGATCATATTGCAACCTGTGTCAGGGCTAAAAAACACCACCACAACAGATGGACTTTCCTCTTTAGTCATATATTGTAAAATTGTTAAATGGAAAGAGTCCTATCAGAAACACGGAAGCAGAAACCCTTTTTTTACTTTCACAATTCAAAGAGACTTTGCACAAAGCAGCCTCATGACAAAGGTGACCAATGGCCTCCTGAGGTGCATTAGGCAGTTCATTGTCAGCAGGTAGTGAATTCTTCCTCTCTGTTCAGCCTTGGTGAGAAATATCTGCACTGCTTGAACTGATGGACAACCTGGAGTCCAGAAAACAGCATGCAGGATGATTAAGAGACTGGAGTATCTGACACAAGAGGGAATCATGAGAGAGATGGGGCTGTTCAGTCTGGAGAAGGTTTGGTGGGATTTTATCCACATGTATAAATACCTGATGGAAAGGACTAAAATAAATCCCCTCAGTGGAGTCCAGTGACAGGACAAGAGGGCACAAGGTGAAACAGAAAAAATTTGACAAGAAAAAGCTCTGTTACTGTGAGGGTGGCCAAACACTGGAGTGAGCTGTACAGAGAGGTTTTGAACTCTACATCCGTGGAAAAAACCAAGATATAACTGGTCATATTCTCACACAACCTGCTCTAACTGATCCTGTTCTGGGCAAGAGGCTGGCCTAGTCAAGCTCCAGAATTGTCCTCTAACCTCATTCATAGTGTTTCTGTGAGAACATTTTCCATCAAATACAATGATTCTATTAATTGATATTAATCTAGTAAATTCTCTTTGTGGTCTTGTGCATGGTTCATAAGGCAGTTTCTCTTCCTATCTTTTTCTCCAGTTGATAGTATAGTATAGTTATATTTTTCCATGCAGTATGTCTAAATATTGATGCAAAATAAAACAAAAACTTTAAAGTAATCTGTTCTTATAACATTTTGATCCTTCACAACTTTATGACCATAAAAATATTTGGTGTGTTAGAAAATATCCGAGCTTTTGTGGTTAAAATATAGTTCTTCATTTTTCTGCTATAGCCAGTTAGCCCATCAGGTTTACATGTGCTATGAAAAAGAATTTGTCATATAGAGCATAAAGAAGCTCAGCATAGAGTTTTTAAAAAGCTGAATGAAATGGGAAAGGAAATTTTTTATTTTGGTATTTTTAGGGAGAGGGTTACTGGGATTTTTTCGCATACAAAATTAAATAATTTCATTGTAAAAATCCACTGTTGGTAGAAAATTTGCTTGAAATTTTCTTAAAATATTCCTCTAGAGACCAAAAGAAAAATATTCTTTTTAATGAATTTAAGGCCAAAGGAAGAATTAAGAAGAGAAAATATAATAAGGCATCAAGGATATATTAACACTAACAAAATATTTTTGTGCTGTTCCACCTTTTTTACTGATAGTATGCTTCTGTGGCTACCAACCTACTTTGATTAGAAAATTTGAAGCTCTTGCTAATTATGTGTAAAATGAATCTGGGGCAACGTGAGAAGATCATTCTTGGTGACGAGCAAAGCATCATCATACAATGATGCTTTCAAGGGGAAATGGAAGCTATGAACTTTATGCAGGAAGGTCTGATTATATTTGTTTCTGGATGATGATCCACACAAGATATTTTACTGTTAATAAATAATTATCTGTAGTTTTTTTAAATTTTTCTCTTATACAGATTTTAACACAGAGAGCTTGAACTTTAATTACAACTAGATTAGTATAAAGAAGAAAAGTTTACCTGATTTCACAAATCCATTTCTTAGCTGGCTTTGCTTTCACTAATAGCTTTAAAATACTGTGGATTTTAGTGAAGTTACCTATTTAATGTATGTATATCTATGTGGGTAAATAAGCTTACATATCTACAGATATCCCTAAGTACATCAGTTTATACAATATACGTAATATGCATATATTTGTTCATGCATATATATTATATAGATGTGATTGTGTATCTATAGAGACATTTTAACTTTCATTAAATTTGATTGAGTAAAAATGCTATTAACTGCATCCATTATTTACATTCAAATAGAAAATGTAGTGCAAACCCATAATTCCCTTTAAGTAGGGAAAAATGCATGTTGGGAATAGAAATATCAAAATGATGGACTTCACATTTGTTTGTTGTTTGTGCCATTTTTTTTATTTATTTATTTTTATCTTTGTCAGTCTTTCTGTCTGTGACATGCTGGGGTACAGCAAAAAATAAATACTTTTTTATATTTCGTAGGTTTTTTTTATTGTAAGATAGGAAGGGTTTTGAATTTATTCCTATATTTATTTTATTTTTGGTAATAAAATTGTGATGGTGTATATATATTTTGTTCATAATCCATTAAAAACTGATTTTATTATGACAGTTCCAACTAGAAATGTGTAAAAGAAAAAAATGGTTGCTTTTTTTCCCACTATTATTTCTGAAATAATTATGAATCTCCAATTAAAAAAACAGCTAAATAATTTTTTACATCAAATTGCATCAGAAAATGCAACCTTAGGAACACACAGTCCAAATAAAACATGAATTTTATCACAGAAGCTGAGTTTGGTCATAGTACCATGGTTTGAAATGGATATCACACTGAACCAACTTCATCACGTTTAACCCCACATGAAACAAAGCAGTTCTTTTATTAGCCATTTGAGATTCTATTAGCTCCCTTGACTTCAGTGGGAGCTGACTGTATCTCAGTGAAGTAATTATCCTCACTCACCTAAAAAGAACAGAAGCAACTGACTGGGGAGAGGTGCTGCAGACGAGGCTCAGCATTACTCACACAGCAGGAGTGTGGATGAAAGGCACCAGGAACCATCACAAGCCACTCAGCCACCAGGTCAAGATAAGAGAAGAAAAACTGTTGGCAGTAATTCCACCTTTCCCTGAGGAATAAAAAAAAAAGCAGCCCTAGATATCTTTCAGGAAGGATGACAAAAACTTGGTGAAGACTGTAGAACACCTGCACTTAAACTACAAAGAAAAGGAAAAGCTCAGTATGTGTTCAAACCAAGGGATAATATACTGCCTCAGGGTATTGTGCCTGTAAACTGCACAATAATACTGCTGGGTATGTATATGTGTTATTTTAAATACAACATGGAAAAAAGGCTGAAAATGAGATTGTCATGCTGTATATTTTAAGGGATAACTATAATCTGTAAAATGTGTGCAAAAAATAGTGCATAATCTATAGAAGTTTCCAGACAAAAAAAAAAGTGTTTTGTTTTCATGCCCAAAGGATATATTTCTACACATTCTGAAGAAAATATTGTGATATAACCATAAAGAAAATATTGTGATATAAACATAAAGTTAAATCCTGTAAATAGATATTGATAATTTCTCTTTAGGAAACATCAATCTGAAAACCTATTGAATAATCAGCATGATAATTTTTATTACAAGTTAATAAAATCTCCTTAATCTAGTGAAGAGTAAAACAAAGTAAAGAAACTTAAGACTGTCTAGTATAAAAATTATTCTGAAACATCACTAATTACACAGAATTTTACTCAGAACATAACAGTGATGCCATAATGTTTGCAAAAAGAAATTCCATGTCCTGCCCCTGAGAGGGAATGACATCTTTCTCTAGCAAAAGCTGGAGCTCTCTTGAAAAGAGCTTTGCAGAGAAGAATCCATGCATATTGGTGGACAATATGTTGAACATGAGCCAGAAATGTTCCTTCCTGGGAAAGAGCCAAATGTCTCCCTGGATACCACAGGCACAGTGCTTCCAGCAGATTGACAAAAGTGATCCTTCCCCTCTGCTCAGCCCCAAGGACACACATCTGGACTGCTGGGTTCAGTCCTGGACTCCCCAGTATAGGAAGGACATTGAAAAAATGAAGTGTGTGCAGCTAAAGGCGACAAAAATGATCAAGTGTGGCAACTGAGTTAGCTGAGATGGATAATACCTTAGTCCAGGTAGCTTATGCAGAAACCATAAACCTGAGACCATGGGAGGCAGGACGTGGAAATTAGGATGCAAATGGCACCATTCCAAAATAGGTCATGTTTCTAGTTCTGGTTCTCCGTTGTTTTGGGGCCTTTGACATATAAAGTCATGTCCCTATCCCACATTTGGGATTGGAACCTTGCCCCCAGATAACCTTATACATAGTTAAGTTAGCCAGGCCCCGGATCTTTGACTGTTGCTCTTTGGACAATGTGGTCTCTGATTTGTTTTTTTACCACCATTAAAGGTCTATTTTCAGGCAACTCCATCGTTCTCCTCTATTTTCCCCAGGCTCTGCCCAGACAGACTGGACCTGGTGTCATAGTGCCAGCTGGGATAATCGAGGGCCCAGGGCATCTGACAGGGGAGCCAGGCTGAAACAGTGGGACTGTTCAGCACTGAGAAGACTCAGGAAAATCTCAAAAATGTGTAAAAATACCTGCCAGGAGAGAATAAAAATATGTATGTCCCTATTAGGGTTAGACCACCTTCGTGATACAGCTCAAAAAGATTGACAGGTTATTTCCTCTATAAAGGAGTACATTTAGCTTGCAACAAAACCATTCTGCAAGTTAAACCTATGGAAATCACAAATGTATTTATGCAAAAACAAAGATACAGTTCCAAATTTTAAAAAAACAGTGTAAATGCATTTTTTATCTTGTTATCTTGCATGTTTTATCTTATAATCTGAGGTGAACATCAACATTTAATAGTCATTGGAAAATGCAGAACACAAAGCTCATTTGCCACAGAAAATTTGTCACTGCCAGAAAAAAGCATCAGTATGGAACAATCCAAAATCATCTGAGAAAAATCTTAGTTGAAAAACAACAAATGTGACACTTTCACCATAGAAAATCAGACAAAATATCACTCCTCATATGGGAAGACAGAACAGGAACACATGTGCATTCAGTATGTGATCCAAAGATGACTAAGCTGTCAGCAAGCTACGACTAAATACCCAAAGCATGGCTTCATGCTGAGAACAATCTAACCTTGAGACAAAACCATCCTGCCAATCACTGAAATATTACCAATGATTAATTACCTAATTACTTGAGAACATGTAGCTAATCCACAGCCAAAAGGCAAGGAAGCCTGTTCCTTCCTCACATTTGGCCTTTCTCAGTCCATGACTGTGCCTGACAACTGTATCATATTCCATGACTCCGCCAAGGAGAACACATGGAAAGTCCACCTGCTGCTCCCATATATCATCCTCCTGCCTGTCAACCCCACTCTCCTGAGGTACACCGTACTGGACTGTACACATTTACCTAGGAGATGAAGGTGATATCAAATGCAAAGCTAGGCTGAGGATAAGGGTTGGACAAAAAGCAGAGAACCAATCCTGCTACCAAAATGATTTCACCACCATCATCAATCTATGTCAAAGGCAACACAATATACAAATGCCAGTGATGATGTTGAACACCTTCTGGATTTCTGACCTCAGTGTATGCTGAATACTGCTGATGGTTCATTACACCCAGACAACGTGGGCAAAGCAACTTACTTTAAAATGAGTTCATACACCTTTGCCAATTCCCAGGCTGTTGAGTCTTATAGTTCAGACTATAAATGACTTTGTGGCAGCAGCTATATTTTATTATATTTCCCTGAAATGCTAAAGACAATGGGGTCCCCAGCACTTAGGAGTTCCAACAATGAAAAGTAAAAGTTAATACACATTCTTTTATTTCACTTTTTCTTCCAACCACTTTTTTCAAAAATACAGTAAGATTAAAAACTATGAAAGGAAAGATCTGTCAAGTACTTAAAACATCCTTATGTGACCAAAGCTGAAGGAAGAGTTTGATACAGAAGGTCTTGAAGGCGCTTCTGCAATAGTAGATGTTTTCTGATTGCTGCCACCTCTCTCTCCCTTTCCCATTCTCTCTGCAGTCTCCAGAATGACAGAAGATTCAGTGGCAGCAGCAGCTGGAGAATATGAAAGGTCTGTATGATGTTTCATTTATACTCTTATTAAAAAGCATTGCTCTGATGGGTTGACTTTGGCTGGATGCCAGGCTGCTTTATCATTCCCCTCTTCAGCAAGGCAGGATGGAAAAAAAAAAAATCATGGGTCAAAGTAAAGGAAATTTAATGAAGTGGAAGCAAAATTTGTTCATGCAGAAACAAAGGAAACAATAGATTTACTTTCTACTTCCGTTAACAGGTGGTGTGAGTCTGCTTCTTAGGAAGTAGGATTTCAGTATGCAAAGTGGTGTCTCCAGAAGATAAACATAAATAACAGATGCTCCTACCCTTCCTCCTTCTTTCTCTTAGTTTTCATATTTGAGCAGATGTCATACAGAATGGAGCATCCCTTTGGTCAATTTGAATCAACTGTACTGGCCATATACCCTCCCAAAATCTTGTCCACACCAAGCTTACTGGTAAGGGGGGAATGTTGGAGAGACAGCCCTGATGCTGTTGAGCACTGCCCAGAAGTTGCAAAAACACTGGTATCTTATCAGCTTCTTTCTAGCTATTAATGCAAAGCACAGCACTATGAGGGTTGCTGTGAGAAGTATTATCTCAGACAGAACAAATACAACTGCTTATTCAATGTTTTCCCTTTTAAACTCTCTCCAATTTTAACTCAAAAAGTTTTAAAGCACTACCAATTGTAGGGAAATTACCCCATAAAATCTTTTGATAATCTTTAGGAGAGACTCAAGTTTACCACAGAGCCCAAGTTGTCATACATGGGTGGATGTCTTTTTGTGCTGGTCAATAGGTACAGTGTGCTGGAGAGGCTAAACCATTGACAAATTTGGATTCACAGACTTAAGTTTCTCTGGAATACTGAGGAGAAGAAAAGAGGCAACATGAAAAAGTATAAAAAGAGCTCCACTCTGAAAATATAGGAAATTAATAATAATATAGAGATATAGCACAGGCAGGATATGCAGGAAGCCCAGCTTTATACCAGTTACTTCAATTACTTGTGCTACAATCTTCAACCTACTCATCCTGAAAGCTGAAGAAAATTTCTGTATATATAGCTAACACAACTATAAATTCAACTAAATCTGAAGGTAATATCTTTGGCTATTTAATCCCTAACTAAATCAGAGAAAATTTTCTGTGGCTATTTTTTTTTAATGAAAATCTTCTTTTGACAGGATGTAGGTTTGAAAAAACGGTTTAATTTATTTGATTGTCTCTATTTTTAATTAAAGGAAGTTTGAATCTCTTGGTTGTTTTTTGTTGTAGTTTTGTTTGTTTGTTTGCTTGTGGTAATTTTTTGGAGAGGGTTGTTGTTGGTTGGTTGGTTGGGGGGGGTTGTGTGTGTTTGATTTTATTTGGGTTTTTAAAAGAGAAATTATTAAAAGATGGGAAACCACATGGTCTTTATAGAAATGCATGTGCAGTCTGATTGGAGCAGGGAACAGAGAAGGGGAAGGGGAAGGGGAAGGGGAAGGGGAAGGGGAAGGGGAAGGGGAAGGGGAAGGGGAAGGGGAAGGGGAAGGGGAAGGGGAAGGGGAAGGGGAATGGGAAGGGGGAGGGGAAGGGGAAGGGGAAGGGGAAGGGGAAGGGGAAGGGGAAGGGGAAGGGGAAGGGGAGAGAAGAGAAGAGAAGAGACATATTTAGTTTCTTCTGTTAGTCTAAGGAATTACAGTCCAAAGATTATTTTTTTTTTGACATGCAAGTCTGTTATCAAAAATAATTTTTTAGAGTTGTGCACAGCCATAAGGAGCTTAAATAAATACTACAATACTCTTGAAGTTAAATGTTAAAGATACCTGACAGGGAACAATTATTCCTATGCTTCCTGGGATTTATCAGTCTTATCTTCAGGTAATATCAAAGTTTACTGCAATTTATTTAAACAAGTCAAAAATAGGTGCATGCATTTGTTTTTTTTTTTTTTTTTTTTTTTTTACTATTTCACATTTTTCTATTCCTATTTCACATTCCTCTTCACTGAGTGAAGACAAGGTGAATATTGTTTCTTCAAGGCCATTTTCCTGACACTGGTATTTGGTTCACAGAATGAGAGTGCTCAAAGCATTTATGATGTGAGCCAGATGCTAAAAAAATCAAGATGATGCTGTGAATTTTTCCAAGATTCTGTATTCTATGCAGCAGCCAATCTCTATCTTAATAACCTTCCAGGATTTCTGCTAAGCCTCAAATCCCTTCTCAATAAGGGTGCTTATACAAAACCTCAGCAGTCACTTTAGTGTTGCAGCTTAGAGCATACAAAACCTTATGTGCAAATCCATGTACAGTTTTTACTGCCATTCATTGGCTTTCTTTTCCTGGCACCATTATCTCTAAAAGAAAGTGTCTGAACTGTTTTCTGTTTACATTTCCCAGATCAAGACAGTCTATTTCACACACAAAGCCAGCTGAATACCACAGGAGTCACTTAGCAGTAGCAGAATGGCCTGATTTGGATCTCTGCCTGCCTCAAGATATATAATTTAATTTCATAATTTGAATTTTTCACCACACAGTATTGTAAGGAACAGACCATCAAAGGGAGTGTTATCATGCTGAAATTAAAGAACTCAAAATGCATGCTGAAGTTACTTGCTTTTTAGATACAAATATAAGAATTTGCACTGAATGCATGTTATAAGTAGTGTGTGTTCCTATAATATATTTAAAGAGAAAAAATGAGACATTATTATTAGCTTATTTATATAAGTATGTAAAATATGTATTTTATTTCCATAAATTTAACATCTAATTGTTTCTCTGCCTTTATGCAGCAGTTGTTGCAGTCACACTTTTTAACTTAGAGCAGTCTTTTACAGTTAGGTCTCTAGTAATCTTCACCAATAATAAAAGCAGCTTTAAAGAAGATCTTATGCTCTTTTGGAAAATATTGTGCTGAGATAGGACTGTGTATTGACCTATGGTTGAAGTTAGAATTGAAAACTATGGTTTGGGTTTTCTGATTCATCTCCCTCCACTCCATAAACCTGACAGCTATGTTTGGAGGTTCATGTTGAGGTCTCATCAATGCTTTGTGGACAACCACAGATATGACAACTTCCAAATTTTTCATTCTATAGGACTTGGGATTAGGTAAGCAATCCTCAGAAAAGCCAAACTTCAAGGTAAGTAGTCTCTCCTTTCCTAAGTGATTTTAGAATCCTTAAATCATCTTCTAGCTCAGCAAGATTGTGAAACCATTGTGAAAGCCTATTATTCATTCTGTGAAAGCCTTTTCCTTCTAACTGTATGCTCTCAACCTGAACTGTTCTTATACCTTTTTATTTTACATTGTGCACCTGTCTGGTGCATAAAATTATCATCCATCCTGACATTACCTATATCTTTTAAACATTTTATATTTGCATTAAGGCATAACATCTTACATTTTGTCCCTTGAGCAGTATCAATACAGATTATGTTGAATTTCTAATTTGAAATTATCCTTGAATTCTTGAAGAAACGTGAAAGAAGAAAATAATTTGCACTCACATCTCAGTGTTAAAGGGGATGATTTACTGTCATGGCAAAAATTAAGAAAGGGAGTTCTCCATGCTTTCTGAATTATCTGCAAATGCAGAAGACCTGGGGGCCACTAGGCTTCCCCATGTTTTTTGGTATATTATCTGTCTGGATCCCTGGGAAACCTTCACAGATAATATTTTAGAGTAACCAATTTGACATGATAAGTCTAGCAAGGTACCAGCTGCACAAACAGCATGTCTACACTCTAAGCCTGGTCACAATTGCAATCCCAGATGCACAAATAGTGTAAGTTGAACTATAAGTCCGGGAGCATCTAATAAGCTATCAGATGCACAGTGTGATTTATTGATTGTGGTGACAGAAGATTCAGAAATTGCTGTTGATAAGTATATTGGTATCAGAAAGCATAGGCAATAGTATCACCACGGAATAAAGATGGATTATTTATTCCACTGGGATATTTTCACTGGTACTAAATCTTTATTTTTAATATCATTCCCTGACCCTCTTTCTCTAGAATATTCTATAAATGCAACAGAGAGCAACCTGCTGAACAGCAGATGCAAGAACAGGCAACAAGTAGAAGAAACAGAAGGAATATCATATACCAACAGATTTTTTTAATATCCTAAATACCATATACCTAGGTATACCCTGGTGCAGGTCACCTAGGAGATCAATATTTTCTAAGGTCCTTTAAATTGTTTAGAAAGTCTAGCATACCTTACATAGCATACTCATTAATTGAATTAATAATTACCTTTGCTTTATATTATTACCTAATTAGCTAAGCTTTAATAGATCAAAATCAAAAACCATCAACCTTTTAACTAAAGGATACAAAAAATAATAAAATATGTACAACCATATGTCTGTAAGTTAGATGCTGTATGTCAGATAAATATGCAATCTCTAACTATTGATGGTGACCATGGAGGCCATACAGGAAATAGAGTCATGAAAATGGCTCATGTCATGTAAAAATAGCCATATAGGGCTCAATTAAGTTGGCAAAGGTGAATCTGTAGTGACACTGGAGGCAGAAGCTGGATAAGTGGCAACAAGTTTGAGGCAACCTAGAAAAAGAATATATTTATATGGTAAATGTGAATGGGACTTAAAAGACACTGTTTAGTCTCATCTGTTTAACACAGTCATGATACAGCAGGGGATCCTAAGGATCTTAAACATAATACTTGGGGAACCTAATTTCAGATACCTACCACAATCTAAGGACATTAACTTTTTAGTATTCAGACGTTGAAAGTAAGCAGCTAATATGAAAGGGAGGTGCTTTAATGTCACCTAATTTTTTTGATCCTCTGTGAATCAAAATCTTCAATGCTAACCTTAGACATTCTGAGCTCATAAAAACTGAACCTACCAAACTGATTGATGAAAGACATGGCAGAAAAGTAACAAAAGCTATTTTATAGATTTCAGGAAGTAACAAAAGAGTAATTGAACAAGGTGAAACATCACTTCTGTAGCATATAATGTGCACCGACTGAAAAAAGAAATTCTGTTTCTTTTTAATGATTTCTAATCTGAGAAGAGGAAGAGAAAAAAGGAAGGATTTTATTGAACTGATGACTAAACACAATTTCCAATATTTGATTAAAATTTTAGAAATTAATTAGCCACATAACTGTTTTAATGAAATGTACCTCTGATACGACTTATGGTATATAAATCAGAAACAGTAAACACACTAGAATTCACCATAAATGAGAGAATAGAATCAACTGGAATCAAAATTTTGGTCAATGTATTTTATCACGATTTACTTTCCTCCTCTGTATATTGCTTAGCATGTACTTATGATCATATATATTGAAGTCAAAATTAGCACACATAAAATATGTTGAATAGCAACTACAATATAGTTTATTTTTTAACAGTGTTATCTCAAAAGCCTGTTAATATTATGTAGTACATGAAATAAATCTAAACATTGTAGTCTACTGTTTATGCTAAATAATATAGTGCTAAAATTCCAAGAAAAATAATCACTCACTCTGTAGGTGCAAAATTATTGTTTTACTGCTGTGAGAAACTTATAAACAAAATAGATGAATGAAGAGAGAACAACCAGACCCAACAGGAAAACAGAAATCATTATGTTATTTTTCTGAGTTTTTTGTCTTCTAGGCTAAATAAAAGAGAAATATATATATATATATATATATATATATATATATATATATATGGGAAAAAAAAAAAGTTAGTGACATTAATAGAAAATGACAATAGGAAGGGAAGAAGTCATGACAAACAGGGAACCAAAGGATAAATTTAAAAGTATTGACGAATATAGTAAAAGAGAACATTAATGTAGTAATGAAACAAGAACTGCATTTGCTGCAATTTGAGAAATGAATTCATAAAATACCTCACTGTACTAGTGGTTTTATTCACTGGTCTGACTTATATTTATTGCTAAAACTGCTAATTTTTTGATTAGTATTTATCTTCAGACTGAGATACATAAGTCCATGTTTACAAACAGGTGTCTTTACCTGCATAGCACATGTTATTTAGTTGTGTTATCACAGATGTGTGGTGCCATTTCATATGCCCAGGGTTGTATGAGACTTTGAAATGTGACAGATAGGTTGCAGACTTTGTAGGTTAAGTTCCTGATTACTCATATTTTTTCAGTGTATTTTTCAGTGTGAACTTCATCAGATCTGTCATAGAATTGTAGAATCATAAGACAATATTATCATAGAATTATGTAATATTTTAGATTGGAAGGGATCTTTAAAGATGTCTAGTTCCAACCCCAGTGCATGGCCAGGCACATCTTTTACTAAATCAGGTTTCTCAAAGTCCTATCAAATCTTCCTTGAACACTTCCAGTAATGAGTCAATGACAATTTTTCTGGGTGACCTGTTTGAGTCCAATCTAAACCTCCTCTCTTTAGGTTTCAAACCATTTTCCCTTTACCAAGCACTCTTTGTAAAAAGTCTCTCCATCTTTTTGCAAGCCTGCTTTATACATTAGAAGGCCATAGTAAGGTATCCCTGGAGCCTTCTCTTCTACAGACTGAACATCTCAAATCTCTCAGCCATTTTGCACAGGAGAGTTCTTTCAGCCCTATGATCATTTTTATGTCTCCCTCTGGACCTGTTCTGACAGGTCCATGTGTTTTGCTTGCTGTGGAGCTCCAGAGCTGGATGAAGAACTACAGCTGTGGTCTCACAAGAACAAAGTGAGAAAAGGATAATCACAGTTGGAGATTGCCCATACATTTTTGCAGGACTTCATGCTTGGTCTTGCTGGATTTCATGCGATTCTCATGGCCCTAATCCTCAGGGTTGTCAAGACCTTTCCACATGATGCCCCTTCCCTCGAGCAAACAGACTGCACTGATTAGCTTGGTGCCCGCCACAAGCAAACTTTCTGAGGGTGTACTCAATCCCACTAGTTGTGTCATTCCACTAAGTGGGGTGAATGCATTGGAAGTATTCAATCATTTTGACTATGCCTCTATTACCAGGTTATGAAATCTTAGTTTAAATGCATTAGTTTAGCTATAATCTTTTATAAACAGTGAAGAGTTTAATTAGATGTAGACTGTTGGGTTTCGTTTGTGATTTTCTAAGTTGCTAAGAATGATATATTGTCAGTAATGTGAAGAAATAGAGAAGCATTATTAACTGTTATTTAATCAAAACTCACTGTATTCTGTCCAGTCTTTTTCATTCTTCAGAACTTAGCAAAATTTTAAAATTAATCTGAATTGTCTGCCATTTATCAGTCATGTAATCCTGGCTTTCTGAAGTCTATTTGAATTAATATTTTCTAAAATGTTTTATATTTATTTATTCATTAATTCTAATAAATAACTTAATTGATCCAGGAATAACAGGTCTTTTTGATTACTTTTGTGTTTTAATGTTAGCCTCCATTAGTGTGCTGATTAGCTATTGTAAGCTTAATTTTTGAGTAACATGCACTGAAGTATCTATCTAGTCATTCACATAAATTTAATAGTGAAAGACATATATTTTAATTTATATTCTCAGTAAGGACTGTTTTGTTTAAAAAGTAAAGAACTTCTAAAAGAAGGATTTAACATATAAAAAATTGAACCCTAAAGCATGCATCTTTTCATTTATGAAAAAATCCCCAAAACTAAACAACAACAAAAACTAGCAAGAAAAACAGGCTGAAAACACAACCCCTATCATTAACAATAGTTTTGTCAATTACTAATTTGTAATTAGCCTGGTTGTACTGCACTGTAATTAGTATAATGATCTGCACTACTGAACTTGCCAAACAAACTCCCTCTTCATCTTCTGTTGCCTCCAACAATTTCCTAAAAACTCACACGGAATATTAGTAGGGATATTTTTAACATCTGTAACCAGGTTTTCATACTTTTCTACTGAGTAGCATTTTATATGAAAACTATTAAATACCAGATAAAAAAATAGACTGATTAAAAATGTTTAAACCATTTGTATGGTGTCTGTTGTACAAAGAAATGTAGCTGAGTAGAAATTTTCTTCTTTTTAAAATTCTGCTGACATTGAGGTTAATGGGATTTCTTGGCTTAGACCAGAAGAAAATGGATATACCAAGATTGCAGGATATCATTGAATTGCTATGCATTTCAAAAGTTTTTCATTGCAGTATATAAATGTGGTGATGTATCAACAAATATTACCTCACATATAGTTTGATATTGAAAAAAAAACCAAACCAAAAAATATCATGCATTGCATTCTCATATAAAACTTTATTGCTGAAATCTGAATGGGTTTTGTATATATTTTAAAGCTCAGGCACTTCAATTAAATTTATAAAAAGGGGGGTTGATGGGTTGGTTTTGTTTTGATTTTATTTGTTTAATTCCATGGAATGTGCAAGACTGAAAGCATCCACACCACCAAGTCCACCACTAAACTATGTTCCTAAGAACCACATCTTCAAATATTTTATTTCCAGAGATTGTGACTCAACCACTTGCTTGAGCAGCCTGTTTGAATGTTTGACAATCCTTTTGACAAAGAAATTTTCCTTAATATCCAATCTAAACCTTCTCTGATGCAAGTTGAGGTAATTTCTTCTTATCCTGTCAGTTTTAACCTGAGAGAAGAGACTGATCCCCACCTTGCTACACACTTCTCTCAGGTAGTTGTAGAGTAAAAAGATCTCCTCTGAGATCTTTTGGGTAACCACCCCAAAAATTGATCTTACTACAAAGACTGAGGCAAAAAGAAATTAACCTGTCTTTTCCCCAACCTTTGTCCTTACGTTTCTCACAGCATCCAATAAAGAATGAAGATTGTCCATAATCCTCCTTTATTTATTAATATACTTAGAGGAAATAATTTCATTGTCTTTCATGGCAGTACATAGGTGGAGTTCTAGTTGAGCTTTGGCTCTTCTAATTGTGTCCTGGCATACCCTCACCTTATAGTACTCCTGAGTAGTGTCCTCCTTCTTCCAAAGTTCATAAAAGTCTCCTTTTTCCCTGGGCTGGAACCAAATTTGTTCAGACAGGTCTTTCCCAATGGTTCCTATTTTGGCACATTGGGACAGCATACTGTTGTAGTATTTAGGATAATTTTTATCCTGCATGGTAGATTTAGGAGAAATATATATTTATAAGGGTTTTTTGTTTGTTTGTTTTAGAAGGTGTTGAGCACTTACTTTTACTAGGAGATAAGAGAATGGAGAAATTATATAACTTTTTGATGTAATTGGTATCTATCTATCTATCTATTTATCTTCAGGTATCTATCTAGACACCAACAACTTTGATGCTAGCTGTTTGGGTTTGTTTGTATAGTACTGCTCTCATATTTAAATTCTTCACTTTAAATGTGACCTGTACACTTACTCAAAAGATGGAAAGAAAGATTTTTTGTTCATGAATAAAATTCTAGACATACATTATATCTGCAGATTAGTAGTAAATTGAGGAAAATTTGTTTACCCTTAAGGTGTAATGAAAGAGCAATGAGATGCCTAAATATAATTGACTAGTTCCATTTTAGGTGATGCAGGACACACAACAAAAGCCTAGGGCTGGAGAGTGGGATATAGGACTGGGTGAGACTGGGATTTTTTTTCTGGAGCAGCAGCTCAGGGTGAGGTAGAATATCCCAGAGTATCTTCAGAGTAACTGTCACTTTTACTTAGTCCCCTGAATTCCTCTCCTAGACTGTTTGCCTGTGGTTTAGAAGCAGTAGGTTTCTTTTTTCATTTGAACGTTGAGAATCAAAGGTGACTTGAAAAAATTATGGGTGTATTATATTTCTGCTTCCCAACTTGCGAGCCTTTGATAGCAGCTACCAGTAAACAGGTATAAATGAGCTTTAGTGCTCCAGCTGGCAACACCTGACCCTTCAGATGGTTGTATAATATGCTTTCAAATAATCTCCATAGGGCTATGGTTTGAAAGGGAGGTTTACCATGGCCTGATAGCAACTTGTGATTAATAAATTTCTCTGAACAGGATTTACAAGGAAATTGGATACCATTATAAAGCAGCTGTTTTTACCAGGTCTGACCTTGGTCAGAGTGGCTTCAGACTGTTAATGATTTTGTTTGCCTCTCTCTCGTAAATTGCTTGTAAATTACTTTGTGAGGAAAAATTGCTTTAAAATAGATACTGATGATAACATGCTGCAAGTTGCTAGCATGTTTGCTGACCACAAATCATACAAGGTGTTTAATATAATTCTTGAGTGAACACAAAGAGCCAAATAGCAAAGATAAAGCTATGAAACACAAAAATCTTTCTTTTTGTATGTATTTTGTAGGGAAAAATATCAATTGTCATAAGACTACCTTTGAGTATTAGACTACTAATACTATTAATTGGACTATAATGCTATTGTAGTCCAATGTCTAAATAAAAAATGAATATATGATAACGTCTTCTGATGCAGCAGTCAAAAAATTATGAGAGGATTTTTCTTTATGTCAAAGCTTTAATTTCTGACAAGAGTGTCATAATTTCCAATATATAACTGCTATCAAGAACAATTTTAAGTATAAAAATTCTAGACTTACACAAAGCAGATGGTATTATTTTGGTTTAACATGAATAATTATTTTTATTCTCTTTCTTCTAAAATCCTTCTCAATATTTAATTTTTGCATAACCAGAGAGATAGACACAGTTCCCGTAGACACAGACACATGTAGTTATTAGGTCATACAGATAATAAGAGTATATTTGTTAAAAATATCTTTATGATTGTCAACATTCTTCAAGAGATAGTCTTTATGATATTTTATCTGAGTCAGGGATTTCCACTGACAAAAGTAATGCAAGGGCTAATTTTAAGTAGAAATTCCATTGTTCTAACTTTCTAGTCACTATTCCTTTTTTGAAAGGGGTGAAACTAGAGATCACCAGGAGATAAGACACTAAATTTCCATGAGAACTGACCATTTTGCAGCATTACTGTTTCTTCAATTATTTCTGGATTCTCAAACTTATGTGCATTTATACCCTGAATGATTGTTTGAATTAACATTAAAATGCCAGGAACATATAATTAAAATATTGTATACTGTGTATTTTATACTCATACTGTGGCTTTGGCTAAGTCTGGACTTTCAACTGCAAATTTTTCAGCATTTACTCACCATTCAAAATCTAAATATCCAAATTAAACTGAAAGAAAACAGTTGCTTTAATTTAATCTGTTCTGTATTCTATTTTCTAATCAGAACAATGCAGCTTTATGTCGTGTAACAACTGACAAACTTTTTACCAGTAAAATTTATGGAACTCTCTGTTTTCAATACTGGGCCAGAGTTTTGTGTGCCTGATGTTATTAGCACGCTTTCCAACAAATCTTGCTGAAACCTCCAGCCACAAACAAAATGACACACTATTTTGTCCCAAATAATTGGCTCCAAATTCTACTTATTTCATTTTTATGCTTGCAAATCATAGTAGGTTCCAAAACGTGAATAAATGGTTTTACTTTCTTCAACCTTTGCCTCATAAAAGTAAGTCAAAACTGTATTATGTGAAAAATTGCTTGAGCTGACCTAGCTGCAGTTGGGCAAATATTCACATGGAGAATATAAGGGCTTGAACTAATTCTCTTCAAAAAACAAGCTTTCATCAGGCCCCCAAAAGGTTGTGGTTAAGCATTGTCTAAAGGATTTAAGCTGACTTCATGTTCAACTAAACATTACTATCTAAATTGCTAATTGCTATCCTTTCTATCATGTATTCTTTCCTTTGCTTACCTTTCTCTCAATCACAGTTATACATGATTATGCCTTCTCTCTCAAGGTATGTGGGTCTCTCTTTACTGTTATTGTCATTTCTGAATAAATACTCCAAATAATAATTTTAAATAGCATCTTTGATAATTTTTTCCTCTTCACAATGTACGTCTTAAAACTCAAAAGGAAAAGTATACAGCAATCAGAGCCACATGCAAACTCATGTTTATGTCCAAAAAAGTGGTTCTCTTCCTCTCTGTTTTTGACAGCTGGCAGAAGGCAGTGTTTCATACTGAGTGGTCACCACTGTCTTTGGGAAGGTTCTCTTTTATTCTTCGTTAATGAAATTTTCAAGCCAAAACTTGTTTTGATTTCCAGATTATTTATTCTGTCATGGGAGAATAGAAAATGTTTTCAATTTATTTTTATTCTTTTGTTATATTTCCTCACAGTTATTGCAAAGAAGCAGGAGAACACATTATGGTATATGCTATCCTTTTTTTCTACCCTTGCTTCAGTAGGAGGGCAGTAGAGAGTTTAAAAACTAATTGAATGTAACACAGTTTTCAAAATGGCAAGCAAGTAGATGTTGGCAATAGCTTGCAAACATATGGAGCAAAGAGAATATAAAAGAATATTCTTCTTTGGCTCTATTTCTGTGCTTTCCTAAAGAGTATTTGGGCTTTATAAAGCCTCTTTTATCTCACAAAGAGACCATGAACTGTTACCTTAACATCACAAATAAACTTTGATTATATTTTTCTTTTATTTTTCAAAATTATAGTAATTCCATTTACTGAATCTAGAATCACACATCATCACTAAAGAGGTTTTGAATTTTTTAATTTGAACATTTGCACTTTTTAAACACTGTATTTTTTTTTACATTTTCCATGTTACTTCCCATGCTACTAAAAAAAAAGAATGGTTCATATTCTGTCTATGTCCTAAACTATGAATAAAAGAGTATATTGTCTCAGGATAGTAATTTATGTTTGCAATTTTTGCAATATTGTTAAAGGAACTAGTTTCGAAAGTAAAAAAAACCCCATTGTTGGCCTTAAGTGACGAGATATTTTCAGCATAAAAGATAGAAGCATCTCCTTGCAATCGGCCTCCTTGCAGGACAATGCAGAACCCTTCATTTCATGCATGAAATGTCACTGATCTGTCCATCTCTCATTCACAGGTCTGCTCTGAAGACACAGTATCAGTAAGTCTAGTCCAAATTTTTATAATTACACTCCCCAATGTATGTCCTTTCTATTTGTACTTGATTTTAAGTTCATAGAAATGTAAAAAAATATGTTATTGATAAATATGTAGTCCAAATAATTCATGCAATGTCAATTCCTTATTTTTCATTTATTTTTCTGTCTTTGAGTGTGATTTAAAATACCTCCAATCTAGAGCTTGGTTGGTTGGTTTTGGAGAAACAGGGCAGAGTGAGAAGCAATATGTTTAAATTAAATTGTTTTTGATATTTTTTAAATCAAAATAATGTTTTGATTACTTGGAAATCTTAAACTCTTACATTTCCATATCGCCCATAAAATCATGTGCAATATTTGGTAGCTATGGATGAAATAAATTTGTCTATTTTCATATATGAAGGCAGAATGGCATGAATATTTTGATTTTGGAACACTGAGTGTCATTCTTTATTAGGGAATTTTTTTAGACACATGTAGGTCATGCAGATAGTAAGATTATAAGATTATATTTGTTTAAAATAGCTTTATGATTGTCTCAACTCTTCAAGAGATAGTCTTTATGATATTTTATCTAAGTCAGGGATTTCCACTGAAAAAAATAATACAAGGGGTAATTTTTACAAAGACAATATCTCAAGTTAAATAATTAACTTATTAGGGTTATGGTTAAATAACGTAATAATAAATAAATAAATAATTTCATATTAGTTAGATTCACAAGAAAGAAGATGGTCCTAATGATAAAAAATAGTCTGCTTTTAAACTGTCATTTGAACAAGATATTTACTATCAAACAACGTATATTCTTTTGTGTATGCTTTGCTTTAAACCCCAAAATTAACTAAATTCAACAGAATGGGTAGTACAAAAAAAAATTATTAGTGTAATAATGTGTAGTGGTTTCATGTTTGTGAATTTTTTTTCCCCAAAATTAGTGTAGTGGTTTGAGTGCTTACTAGAATTATTTACTCTTTTTCTGCTGTGAGATAGGATTAGGAGAAAAGCAAAGCAGGCTCAAAACTTAAAAGGTATAAAGACAGGTTTATTAACAAAACTACAAGCAAGAAAAAAATTAGTAAGAATCAAAATGAAACCTTCGAAACACTTCTCCTCCCCCCTACAATTGTTCACTTTTCCACTGACAACACAAAGAGACAAAACCTGGGATCTTCAGTCAGTTTTACTGCTTAAAAATAGTCTTTCATCAGTTCTTAGGCAGAGGAGCGTCTCTTAGAAATCCCATGGAAACATTGCAGCAGTTCATGAACAAGAAACAGTTCTCTGGTGACTCCCATGTCACAAATCTGCAGCTGCCTGGAAACTCAGCAAACCATGAAGTCCCTCCCATTTGGCAGCCTTCTCACAGCGGCACTCATGGGCATATCAGCTTATTAGGTTACAGTTTAAGGATGACTGTTCTAGTATAAAACAAAGCTTTTATTCATCCATCTCTAAAATCATCTTCATCTCAAGCAACAGAGGTCATCTTTTTCCCTGGGAGCAGAGGGCTTTATATCTCTTTTTCTCTTTCTTTCCTCTGTTCAAGATTCTCCATTAGATCACAACTACATCAGTCCAAGACTATGACTAAAAGTTTGCATCGCCCCAAAAAGCATTCTCTAAGTTACAGGGATATTTTAGTCCATTCTCCATGGCCTCACAAGAGAAATCTAGCCCAAACTAGGCAACTCCTCAATCCTTCTCCCATCTAGGACTTTTACTCTCTCTTTTAACTCTCTTCACTGACTTCAATCTCATACTGTGTCTCTTCACGTCTCACTCCGTCCATTTCCTCTCACTTGGGGAGAGGGGTAATGTCCTCAGGTCTCATTTGTGCAGTGAAAGAGTTATTATCTTGCCCAGGTCTCTCCCTCTTGGGCCACGGCTGGCGGTGCTGGATTTCAAAGCTGTGCTGAGCTCAGCTCAGCTGGGTCTCAGTAGCATCACGCTGAGAGGCTGGAGCAGCCTGGAGAAGGACAGCCATGGCAGGCTGATGGACGCTTACCGCACCCCTGGGTGGCATTGGGATGGGCCTGACCCAGCCTGGGCCTGGAGCCGCTCCCAGAGGCCCGGCACACACCTCCCTTAGCCCAGGCCGGCTCATCCCAGGCTGGATGTTCGTAGTTGCAGCCTCTCCACCCCCCACCAGCAGCTGCTGGGGGCCGGGGGCCTGGCCAGGCCCGGCCCCACCAGCACAGCGAGTGAGCGGTGGGACATTACCGACCAGCCTGGCCCACTGCACCAAGGCGGCCAGGCCAGCTGTTACCTGTTGCCAGAAGGAAAAAGAGGGCTTATCCTGAGATTTCTCTGATTTTAACCCTGTGTGTTCACAGAGGCATATCGCCTTTCTAATGGCTACACCAGATGTCAATATTCAAACCTAGTCACTGATTGTGTTTGCTATAACTTGGAAAAATCACTTCCTTGCAAAAGCAACACATAATGTATGCAAAATCATCACCTTAGATACACAGTATAAGTCTAGACAATTTTATTCCTCAATTAAACAAATTTGTAATTAACCTAATGGTGATTTTGGCCAGAGATAATGAATGCAATTGTTTCTTAAGGAAAAAACACAACAAAACTTAATCAGTGCTTAGATGTTCAAAGTATTAATGAGATCCTATAAAACAATTGGCAGTATCAAAATATTGTCAGTCTTTTTCAGCCTGCCTTATTATTTCTGAATCTTCTAATACATGTATATATTATGAAAACTCGATATCACACAACATCCATTGTTGTCCATTGCTAAAGGCAAAATATCTGATAGATGTCACATAACTGCATGAAATCAGGACGTAAAAGTGCAAAGCATTTAGTTGTGGCTTTACATTGTTGTTTGCTTTGGGAAGTTTTTTGTTTTGTTTTTCTTTTTAAATAACTGCCAATAATTTAGTCTTTTACTAGGTCATGGACAGGTAAGAGATACTTTCTACAAATTTTCATTTTAGGAAGAAAATTTTGTCAAGAAAAAGAGCACGCCATATAATTTTGATCAAAAAGCATTTTTTTTTTGCCAACTGAGCCAAATTGTCCATCTGCTTATACCTTGAATTACTTCAGAATCCTTTGTTTATGAAAGCACAAACTGCTGCTATTGTAAGTGTGGCATTGTCACATACTTTTCATTTCAACTTCTCTGAAGATTCAAGCAGGAGGAGAAGGTGGACTAACATCTAAATTTCTTCATCATTATCACCATCATATTTACTAACACAGATATCTATAAGCTGCAGATGTAGATAGGTAAATGATACAGGACAATAGAAATCATGCATGTGAGATTTTGCTTCCCATGGGAATATAGTAGAAAAAAAATGAAAAGGCACTGATGGTAAAGAAATAGATTCCTTCTTCTATTGCCATTGTGTACATAAATATTCAATTTTTACAGTGTTATCTGAAATACAGTTTGATGAATGTCATACAAAGAGGAATTGCTGCTGGTATGTATATCAAAGTCTTGTTTGGATTTTTAGAGTGGGGAGGTTGGCCTAGTGATACTTGGGATAAAACAATATTAAATTGCTCTTTCTATCATTATCCTGTCAATTATGGCACTGTGTGCCAAATAAGCCTCTGTGTGCTGTAGAAATGCACCCCACACCTAAGCAAGTGTTTCCATATAGGGAAAGGTTTAAGACTCCCCCCTTGCTGTTGTAATAAGGTAAAGGACCCAGAAACTTCTTGTCTCTCATGGCAATTACTGGCTCAGTGCCAAGATAAAAACACTGATAGGTCTTTTTACTTGTTCCTCAGAAAGGTAGCTATTCTCTATTGGGCTATTTGCAAAAAAAAAAAAAAAAACCAAAAACAAACCACCTAAATCATCCAATACTTAAGGGAGAACACAAGGCTTCTCAGTGCATTTTTGAGGTGTGCAGTGCAGGACCTTCCCCAACACTGTGAATGGCTTTGTTCTTTTGTTTTGTATTATTTTCTTATTTTGTTAAAACCTTTTTGCTTCCTCAAGACACACTGGACCATGCCGTCTCACTAGTTATTTAAGCCATTTTCTGTGAGGTGCTGGACACCCTCAGAGATATTGAACCCTCGCAGAGCTAAATACACCTGGCTCCTCGAGAAATTCAGTAGTGTTCCTCCCCCTAGATTTTAATACCTCATAACTGTCTATACCCAGATGTTTTAATAAAAATGCTTTCATAAAGATAGCAAAATCTATTATTTGATTATTTGATTAGTTAAGAAGGAAGGTCAACTAAATACAATGACAAAGTTTCAAAAGTGATGAAGATATTTTTCCTTTTTTATTTCTTAGCATCAGAAATGTTGAGGCGCCTTTTAAAGATTTGATTAAAACTTAACATTAGACTGTGTAATATTTTTCACATAAACACTGTATATTTATTACAACTTTTCTTTACCACATCCCAATTCTATGTCAGTTTTTGCAGCTGCCTCCACCTTGTTTGCCATATGATTAGTTCTCAATCAGCCCAGAGAGTTATAAAAAAGACGAGACAGAGAGACTTTACAAATAATATTAATCTTGATTTGTTTGTGCTGTTCACTATGTCTTTTAATAAAATCCTGATTATTTAAAGGTCCTGCTGCATTTGGATCCAAAGAGCAATTAATGGTTTCAGGCTAATGTCAGTATTCTGCCACACAACAAAGAATCACAGAAGCATGGAATCCATCCAATGGATTATTGGTCACATTACTCCAGCCTAACATTTTAGACCTTTTTATCCTGTTAACTGTTGCTATTTGCATTGTGATTACATTCTGGTTTCCACATTGTGTTGTAAGTCTGAAAAACTGCTAAGTTTATCTGTACTTCTTTGTTTCTTCCCTGCACATGTCTAAAGTATTTTTGTGTAGCCCCAATTATCTATGCTGAGCAAGGCAGATACAGTCATGGTGTCATTTGTCTAAGAGATGCTTTTGGATAGGCTTCAAAGCACAATATCACCATATCATTTTAAATTAAAAGGCACCTTATTTTTTCTGATCATCCATAAGTCCCTTTGATAATCTACCAGGAAAACTAAGACCCAACACTTTTTGCAGCTGAGGACTATGTTTACTGCTTTCTTTTCCGGCCTCTGATTATATGCTCTTCTACATGTAAAAGAGGGTTAAAAGATTTTTTAAAAACTATACAAGTAATGAATGTATCTGCTCTCTTAACTATGTTTTGCCATATATTTTGTCATTTGAAAAGGAGAGATTTACTCAAAGCCTTAGTATTTGATTAGTGTTTCAACACCCTGGAAATGTTAAGACCCTTGTGCCTGACAAGTCTTTCAGCATCCTGTTTTGGGGACCCTTCACTGAGTTTACTGGGCCAGAGTTTGGCTTGACTAATTTGTTCAGGGTCACACCCAACAGAGAGAACCCCCGCTCCTGAGTCTCCACACCTTTACCCACTGTCACTGACTGAAAGTGTCCTTGAAGGACTCAACTTAAGAGTTTACAGAATATCACTTTATTAATAAAATTGTGGCAGGTTAAGGTTTGAGGATTGCTGATGATATATCTGACTGCAAAAATTCAAAGCAATATGCTAACAAGCTATAATCCCTAAGAAAATTTGGCTTGAGGTAATCATTTGGCATGCACAGAGTACAGTTCTTGCCCTATAGATGTCCCAAGAGGGGAGAAGACCTCCCCAAGAGGGAGAAGGTTTAGTCCATTAACTGATCCCACAATTTACTTTGAAGTCTTCCTTGACTTCTCCTCATTCTCAACTCACTTTTATACTACTTTTTTACATTTAGGTGGAGCTTAAGTGACTTTATTCACACATCTTACTCAGTGAGGGTGTTTCATACCTTGATGATGGGTATCCATATAGCAGCTGAGACAACCTTGGAATGGGGACATGCATCAGTCAAGGGAGAGTTATTTTGCCACAGTTGATTTTGACAAAGCCTGGCCCTGGTGTCTCCACTGCTTAGACTGTACTGTTTGTGGAAGGTCACCTACGCTGACCATGTTTCTTACAGGGAAGAACAACTGTATTTTCCCCTATAATTTCTCTCCTGTTATCTTTTAAGCCACAGCCAATTCCTCACACACTTTCACTTACTTCAATAAGATAGTTATAACAACAGGTGTCATTAGCAACAATATTTTTAAAATAGTGTAGAAGCCTGGAGAAAACCTTTATATATAAAAAAACCCAAACCTGGTCTATACATATCTAGCTACACCATGTTAATGTAGTTACTGCTACATTTTAAACCTGCATCATCTGATCCTTATACTGTAAAATATAACAAATTCTTTAAAGAACAGCATTGTTTTTAAAGAGGAAAATGTATTTACAAGGTATGTTTAGATAACTTATCAAAATTAAATAAATAAAACAAAAATAAATATCTCTGTATGTTTACAAGACAAAATAAAGAATGGACATACTCAAACAGCAATGTGTACTCAACATACCTATCTAGAGTAAGTGACTGGATTTTAATGAAATAACACTTGAGGTAATTATAACTGGATTAACTTGGATGCTAATTTCGTAATTTAGTGAAGGTGGGATAGACCTCAGCACAGACAGTTTTGATATTTTTCTTGAAGAATGAAGTGCTTCTGAGGCTGGACTCTAAACAGAACCAAAATTTCCCAGTGTTTTTTCACCTGACATACTAATAACTAAAAAAATAATAAAAAAATTTCAAAATACAAATTTCTCCCAATCCTTAATTCAACTACATTCCAGACATGTAGGGCTATATGGTGTATGATGGGTAAATGTGTACAAGTTTGGGTCAGCTGCAGAGACTTATATATGAATTCCACACTAGTTATGTTTGGGGCTAGGTCACAACTAATAAAATCACTGGGGGGTTTTAGCTAGATTTTAATAAAGGGTCATTTACATATTTTACATGATTTTTTGTTGTCCAGGAGCACAAGTAGATGCAGTTTGTTCACAACATGACTAAAGCATGCCAATTTTTATCCCATTAGTTATTTTTTATTTCAAAAAGAATATTATAATGTGTTGTTGTAAAACAGTCAGTATCCCCCTAGTTTATGCCTATAACCTTTGAGACTGTATGTCCTAAAATCTTCTAAGACACAAATTCTATGATATCTTGGTATATCATTTCCTTATCTAGCCCTTTTATTTGATCACACTGTCCCAAAAAAGGCAGTCTACATATCTTGTAGTGCAATTCTTCCTGTAAGGACTAGTGAAGCATGCAGTTTTTTCATTTTTGCCTGGCGAATATTTCAAACTTCTGTCCAACCAAATGCTGTGTGCATGTATTTTTAGGTATAGGCAAAATTGAGTTCATTGACCTAATTTCAAATACATTAAGATACAGCAGTGATGACCAAGGAAGTTGCTAGCTGCACTGGTTTGTAAATTGTCTGCTATTAAAATGTGTAAATATCAATTTCAGAACATGAAATAAAGTTTCTAATTATTTTTGGTTTTAATTTAGCCAGTGTAAGGGAAAAAAAAATACTGTATTAGCTTTGTGAAGAAAGAAAGCCCCAATTTTCAATCATGAAATGTTAGACTGAAATACTATCTCAAGGCTTGAGCCTTTAACAGAGGAGACAGAAATTACTTACACAAAAATATTCTGGTAATTGGAATGTTAATAGATGCATTACAGGAAGTCATAATTTAATGGGCTTTTTACTACTTTTTAAATACATTTTAATGGAAAATTGTGTTTGTGAAAACAGAATAAAATTAAATATGTTTCTGAAATACTTTCAATAATTTAAACTTGAATTTAATGTATGAATTTAAAAGGCATTTAGGGAAAAATCCAATTACTGCCATAAGAATCTAGAAATTGTTTACCTATCTTGCATAGAGAAATAAAGATTTTTCTGCCAGTATCCAAAATGTACAATAAAATGCATTTCTTGAGCAGAAAAGCTCCAACTGCAAATTCTGTCTTTCACTAAGCTAGATGGTGACTATGGATTTGTCTAACCAGATTAATGTATCTAAAATACAGGTTCTTATATTTGGACTTGTCACCTAAGTAACTTAAGGCAGCTTTTCCACAGATAATTCTGAGCTGTGTGAATGTAAATTCCGAATGTTCATTTAAGACATCTATAGTGCTCTTGGTCTGTCACTCACTAAAGCAGTGATGTTGAATATACTTTAATGCAATTACAGAGAGCATCTTAATTCACATAGTCATCTAACCTTTGGACATTGTCAAATTCAAGCACTGGGTGGATATCAAAGGATTTTGTGGGCATTTTCTTGTTATAGTGATTTTATTTCTGTCTAATAGGTTGTGTTTTGTTGCTTTGTGGGGTTGGTTGGTTTGGTTTGGTTTGGTTTGGTTTGGTTTGGTTTTTTTCCCGTATTTATAAAACAGTCTGCATTGGGGATGTTCCTTCAGGAAACAAACAGCCCTAGGAGTTGATCATCTGCCTTTGAACTGAATAAATGAGCAAAACTAGCCCAGTTAAATAGAAACAGCTTAGGACATGTATGTAGTCTATTAGTATGTATTGCAACAGAAAATCTTGTTGAATCATCTCTTTGCTCTTCTTCACAAATGGAAGAGAAAATTATTAAGAACATCAGTTTATCAGTATGTTTTAAAATTCTAAGTGCAATGTATTACAATCAAATATAATTGAAAAATACAGTTTCTTTATGTATCAGTGCATTTAAAATCTATTCAATTTTAATTGTTAAATAAACCTGAATAATTGAATAAGTATTTATATATTATTAAATATTAATACATTATTATATAAAATAAAAATACTTAGACATATTATGTATGTATGTAGTAGATTATTTACAACTATGTATGATATATGCTATTTATAAATTTAATTATATGAAAGGAGTTTGCCTGGGGATGCACTAGTTTATACTGGCTTTGTTTCTCTTTGGGGATTTTTGTTTTGGCTTTTTTTTTTTTTTTTATGTATTAAACTGTCTTTATTTCCATGATTTTTCACACTTTTACTCTTTTACCCTTCTAATTCTGTCCTCCACTGCTGGGGTTGTGTGAGAACAAGCAGCTATGTGATCCTTAGCTGATGACCACAACAATAATATATCCTTAAGACATTTTCATGTAAAAACATTATTAGAAAGACATGACTAAGTTTTGTACAGGAAAACCCAGAAAACTCTTTTTCCTCCAGCGGAAAACTAAGTAATGAGCACATAAATTGCCCATTACCATATGTGTTATTTTACTGTTTCTGCAATACACATTGTTTGTGGAGTCATGTATCTTAAATTGCTAAATCTTTTTTACAACACTTTGCCTCCAGATTATTGACTCAAATGCAGCCTAAAATGGTACTGAGTTGTCTGTCATCATCTGACACCTCTTCAATAACATGTGGAAAAAAGTAAGACTAATCACTATCATGTCTTTCACTGGATGTCATTCCCTATAAATTTCCATCATATGTGAGGAACTGCAAATATGCTTACCTTGCTTACCTTATGGAAAGTTTTTGGATTTTTCATTCTGATTTTTAGATAGAAAGAAAACTTAATTCACCTTAATGTCTAGAGCACTTTGGATTTAGTGATGGGGAAAAAAAAAACAAGCACTGAAAACTGACAAAGAAAGTGTCAGTGAGTCTGAAGTAATTTTGATTCAGTACAGTGTAGATGTTTATGATTAGAAGTGTTTTTTGATTCTTCAGCCCCTCCCAAGAAATATCAGCCTTGCAGAATTATTGTTTGGGTTTATGCAGAAAATAAGCTACTTTTAACTTTTCTATTGGAATATTCAACTACCCTGCTGTCTTGGGTTATAGAACCAAAAATGTGTATTCTATTTCATTTGCTGAAAGCAGCTGGGGAGATGTTTTTTCTTTATTTCTTGTAACTCTCTGGGGAGGGGGTGGATGCCTTCTGATAATGGGCCAACTGTTAAAACCAGGTGGGCAGTGTTTAGTATCTCTTTCACTACCAGTCCTCCCTCCGGGGGGTTATCTTCTGATAATGGATCATTAAGGCTCACTAAGGAAATAACATATTCCATCATCCCATTGTGAGATGTTCCACCCAGTGGGGGGAGCCAACCATTCCTACCTGGATAAAAACTGAGACGTAGGAACACAGGAATCTGGCTCCACTGGATTCCCGGAGGAAGACTGGACTCTTCTTGCCATCACTGGACCCTTTTCTCTCAAGATCATCTCTGCTCCAACAGAACCACATCTACCACTCTAGGAGGACTTCGGACTGCTTCCAACACCCTTACCAACAGGGTGTCAGGTTGTAGCTCTGACTCTGTCAGGGTTTCTAGGATTTTTGTTTGCTTGCTCTTTTTTTCTTTTTTTAAATTTGTACTACTATTTTTCTATTTTTTTTTTTTTTAATATTCCTAGTAAAGAACTGTTATTCCTATTCCCATATCTTTACATGAAAGCCCCTAATTGCAAAATTATAATAATGCGGAGGCAGGGGGTTTATATTCTCCATTCCAAGGGGAGCTTCAACTTTCCCTGGCAGATACATGTCTTTCCAAACCAAGACACCTACTTGGTAGCATATTTGCAGACTATTATACATCTAGATTTGCCTATATAACAACTTACTACTCATGCTAAAGAGCAGACTTCCTTACACAGCATATAAATGCCATAAGGTCTTCACTGTAGACAGAGTCGATACAATTACATTGTTACACACAGAGTTAGGCAATGCAATCTCTTTATTCAACTGTTACTTCAAGGCTGTCCACAGATACATGCATCTTTGGTGATCAAAGACAATTTTTGCCAGGTAAGACATAAACCCCATATCATCAGTACTAATCTATTTTAAGAAAGATGCAATATCTCCAAATATTTGGGTTCCCATATACTTAGTAGAGATTTACTTGATAGCATCAAAGGAAATTAGAGGGAAATTCTTGCCACAGTTTGATCCAGCACAGGTGCCACCCACAGGCCACGTGTCAGGATAGCTGTTGCTGAGTACTGATTTGGCATTATTATTGGTTGTGTCAAACAAGGGATTATTAATTCCTTAACATAGGTTTTCAATTCTATACTTATACTAACTGATCCACGTCCCGAAATGTTATGATAACATTTGAACTGTATTGTATTTTCCAGGCAGAAGGCATTAAAGGTTTTCAGAGCCAGGAATCAAATGTCAGGTTTCAGTGCCATGGCTGCTTCTGTGAAAAACTGGCGTCACATAAGCCTGTCCCTTGTGATAAGGTTCACCTCGCTTTGTAGTCTCTAAATGTTAAAGGTTTTATATTTTTTAACTATGTGGAAATTTTGACGCATGAATTATCAAAAGAAGGAAAAAGCTTATCAAATGTACACCTAGTATTATTATAGGACTGATTTGTTTTACAAAACGTAATCTTCTAGCATGAATTTGGATTTCACAAGGTATCTGAAGCATCCTTTGGGCCTGGCAGGTATGACATGGGACTTCAAGAAGACTTGCACAGCTACAGAATGACAGCTGAACTAGAATACTAGATTCATATAAGTGTTGGTTGGAAGGGACTTCTGTTAGTGTCAAGTCTGACACTAACCTCTTGCCAAAATTGAAAGAGAACAGACACAGCTTCTGTGGATATTCTAAATTAGTTTGTTTGTGGTTTTTGTGGTTTTTTGGGGGTTTTTTTTGATTTTTTTTTTTTGGGGGGGTGGAGTTGTTTTTTTTTTTTTTCCTCTCATGCTCAGTTTGAACCTCTTAGACATAGTTTGTCACTATTATCTCTTACATTATTTCTAGCTGGAAGAGAGATGATTTTTCATCCTGCAAGGAGTCAACAGCCATTGAAGCTCATTGCTCACTATTCATAGCACCAGTCCATATAGACCCTGAACTTATGGACCTAGTCCATAGACTGACCCTGAACTTTTTTTTCCAAATGAACACCTGCAGATACTAGAGCATTTTTCCTACTGCCAACAATTTGAATTTTCTCTTTTCCTGGGAGCTTTTGCCTTCCTATGGTCCTTAGATAGCCTTAGCCATGCTAGCTCTATGGGGAGTGGATGATAGGTCTTCCTTCTGCAGGTTCTCTATGAAAAGCATTTCAAACTCTTATCATTCTTCATGAATCAAAGCCTCTGTCTTTCTGCATTTTACCTCATCTAACCTAGATAAATTATATTCCAAGAATTTTGGAAGATACTAAACTGAAACCTCCAGTATGATACTCAGATTAAGATATACTTTTTTTTTTCCCCAAATGTTCAGTGCCTTTTTTTCTATTGATATTCCCACATGCAAACTTTTCCTCTGAATCATGCATCAAAATCCTATATTTTAGGCACATGTTTTAGGAATTAGAATACTTATTGTTAGTAATGAAAGCACGATGCTGAGGCCTAGGCTTCATATTAAGAATTACAAGAATATGAGACTCATTTCCCAAATATTATAAGAGGGTTCCAAAAACAATTATAACCCTCAACATGGTTTTGGAAGTTTTTTGTGTTTGTGACAACATTTTGCTTCATTGATCAATACCTCCATCTTTTCATTTTTCCTGTGTAGCAGTAGATACTGAATAAGGCTTTCTATGAGCAAGGCAAAGAATTTCAGTGACTATTCTGAAACTTGAAAATATTAGCTTGATGCCTCAGGGACATCATGTTTAGCTAGTTCTCATTAGTTGCAGGACTTACAGCACTTTTGCAGCTTTGTGAATGCTGGCCAATAACAGCAGTTAATTCAGCCAGGTAGTCTGACAAATCAAGTTGTATTTTTGTAAGAAGCCTTGGCTCTTAGTTAAGATTTAGGAACTCTATGGATCCTCATCAACCTACATTAAAAAAAATGAAATTTCGTGACCTTGATCAAGATTACTCTGAATCTTAAGGATTTTTTTTTTAAGGTTTGTTTTGGCTTGGTGTATTTTGTTTTGTTTTGTTGTTTGTTTGGTTTTTTTTGGCTTCATTCTGTTATTTTTGGGTTGTTTCCTTTTTAATTTGTGTTCCGTCTTTGGTTTGTTATAGTGATTCTCTGAAAAAGAAAACAAAACAACTTCCTCTATGTCCTATTTATTCTGTTCTAGATTATCTCTCTGACATTTGTATTCTTTTCAGCTTGAGGGGAGAGATAAGGACACTGTGTATTTCTGTATGCTGAATGATATTCTAGTTATGTTCACAGTCAAATAAGTCAATGGTTGAGAAACTTCTTTTCAAAAATATTGACCTCCAAGTATGATGTCCTAATACAGGTAACTAACCTCTTTAGTTGTTCCTAGACAGCTGTTTTCAGGAAACTTCATCTTATATATGCCTTTTTCTAATTAAAGAACATTACAGGTATTTTATTAATAAGAAAGTGGACACATCCTTCAGAACTGATGAATTACTTGATATTTTTTGTCTTCTTGTCACAATGAGTGAAGATTTTTGTAGATATGTTACTGTCTTGTGCCACTGTTTTACCCTGACCAGGTAGAAAATTACTTTTGCTATAACAAATTCAGATCTCATGCTTGATGGATTGGACTTCTCCAATGGAAGCTATATCTGGCTTTGATCTTCTCAAGGTACAAGTCAGACTCTTTGCCCTTGAGAATGATTTTCAGCATAAAAAAACTTTCTATACTAACTAGAAACTGAAGCAGATCTTTGTCAAAAAGCATTCAAACCATTCATTAGTGGATGCAAAGGTGGAGCAGAAAAAAATAATGAGTCTCTGTCATCACTGAGCTATCAGAATAGAATAATGATATTAAATGAAAATATTTTTCTAAATTATGTTTAATATGAAAAATAAGAACAATAAAAATACATTCTGAAATCAAAATGAAAGAAATACACCATCAAGCCAAATATTGAGGTAGTAAAAAAGAGAATTTTCTCTACAAAAATAATGAAATCATATATTTAATAAATGCAGGTTGAAAAACAAATTCAAATTCCTAGTCAAGCACATTTATAAATAAATGAAAAGATGGCTCATTCGTTCACATTCTGAAGTAATTTACAATTAATCTTATAAAAAGGAATAACTAGAGGGACGAGGGAACTACAGATGTTGTGATGTGTTTTTATGTTAAGTGGGTTGTTTTGTTGTCCCCTATATGAATAATTAGTCTTAAGTTGTACCCTCCTCCTGCATTCTCTGTGCATTAGTATTGTCTAGATTGCATTCACCTATGTAGCTGTCAGTCCTTCTCTAACCCTGCCTTTTCTTCCAGACTGTTCCCTGTCCATCTCCCAATCTTCAATGCCTTAATAGTTGTTTAGATTGTTATGTTTCTTGGTTTCAGTATTGCAATCCTCACCTTGTTTCCCTCTCCCTATTGGATCCTTACCCTGAACCCAGCCCCCAAAAGAGTCCCTTAAACCCCACTGTCCTGCCTTGGGGGCCAGACCCTTTGCTGTCATTTTCTCTTTTAGTTAGACCTTTTGCTTGCACTCTTTGCTTAGGGATTTTAGATCCTAGCCTCTGCTGTGTCTTCGAGTTAGTTGTGTTTTATGTTATGCTTTTATAGTAAATGAATCTCGGAGCTGCAAGATCTGCCCATCTTGCATCTTTTACACTGATCTGCCAGTGACTGCCTGGGACACACAGGGCCCTGGGAGAATGTGTCACGTCCCCATAAAGAAGAGCACCTTGACACAGATTAGTTACTTTTGTGCTTACATTAATTATTGTTTCCTATATAAATACATGAATGACAAAGAGGAAAGACAGGAAACCTTATTAAATATTTACCTTTTGTACCCTCTCTCTTACAGTGGTATTTGAATGCAGACTCTGGTTCATACTTAATCGGTAAAGAAGCAGACCATATTGCCACTGGTTTCTTTTTCTTTTCTGTCTTGACATTCATTGAAGTCTCTGATGAAAAACTAAGGAAGAAAAATGAGAACCCAAAGGGAAAGAGTTCACTAAACTGACAAGAAAAAGCAAAAAAACAAAACACAAACAACAAAAAAAAAAACCAACCCAGAATGCTATTAACAACTGCAATGATTGGAAAAGCCCCATGAGAAATGAGATATGTTCACCCTAAGAGATAAGTGATAGCATTATCAAAATGCCTTACTGAAACGAATTAGAAAAGGTGTGAGTCTATTCCACAAAAGATTGCTAATAACAACGAAAATGAGCAATATTGCTACCTGTGATAACACTATTCAAGAAGATTAGGAAATTGCAGAAGTTCTTCTGTTTGTTTTGATAGAAAATTTAATTCCAAGACTACACAATTACTTTTTATCTTTTTTTAAAAGGGAACAAAATTGACTGAAACTGATAGTATCAGAATGGGTGACTGGAACAAAGTGATCTCATAGAGATGCCTTGTTGTTGTCCTACTTGACATCAGTAAGTTTTAGTGCTGTACTATGAACAGAGATGAGATCTCTGTGTTGAAGTTCAGCATGACTTTTAATACCCTTCTAGTACTACTTTAATATTCTGATCATTATTTGTGTAAGTAGTATTTTTTTGAGAAAGCATTAAGACTGTATATTTCTAAGCTTTCCTCCAAAATATTTGCTACCACTTATTTTTCGAATACCAACTTTTATTTCTTAAGTTTAACAATAATTTGGTTTTCTCTATATTAGTAGGATCATTTTCAGATTTTTGTTGCCTAAAATAGCTAACTATTATAAGTTTATCCCTGCTCAGTATGTCAATATTATTTTGTACCTGATGTGCTATGCTATTCTGCTGAGGTTTTAACTTATTAAGATTTTTTAATGAAAATAGTTGCATCAGGACAATAATTGTACTAAAAGATAAATTTGCCTTATAATAATGCTATTTTTTTAATTTTTATTTTTGGTAGTAGGTTATATCCTCTTCCTTTAGATTTCTAATGAAATCATGACAGTGATGCAACTTAAATGTACAGAAAAATCCACTCAAAGTTAAAAATGCTTATACTAGGTCATAGATAGTTTGAACTTTGTGATTATTACAAAGAAAAAATAGAAACAAACCAATTTTCAAAATATAACATTTTTCTATAAAAAGATTTTTTTTCAATAAAAAGAATTTATCTGTGCAATGTCAAGTGAAGTGCTGGAAAAGAATTTAAAGATGTTTCTTCTTTCAATATGGAGTGTTCTTTGTTTGGCAATGTTTAATATTCCCTTTTGGATTTCTTAAGCCAAATTTATCTTCTACATGTGAGAAACTCCCAGACACATGATATTTTCTACAAGTTCTACATCTATGGGGCTTCAGAGATACATATGAATATATTGTGCAGAGAAAATGCTACTGTACTCCATCAGAAAATCAGTTAATCTGGAATTTTGATCTAAAAGATCCAATAAATGGTACAATACAATCAGAACTGGAAATCTGATAAAGCAACCTCTTTTGCTAGGAGAGACTAATTCTAGTACAGAAAAAATTGCTATTTTTCACATATTTCTGGGCAGAAACGAAAATATTGTTTTAGTCATTCAAGTGGATATACTGCTACTACTACTAATTTATTATTATTATTATTATTATTAATATTAATATATAATAATAATAGTAGTAGTAAAGTATTCATGGCCTTCCTTTGGACTTGCTCCAACAGTCTATGTCCTTCCTGTGCTGGGGCCTCCAGAGCTGTCCAGTACTCCAGGTTGGATCATAACTCATATCTGTTCATGCCATCATCTACTTTCATTTTGATTACATGATTGTGTTTCAGACAGGCAGAGAACTCCAGTGGGTTTTGTGTCATTACAATTAATTATGGGTTTATTAAAAATTTGAATAGTCCTAGACATCTAAGTTTAAGCTGAATAAATATCCACTGATGGTAGTGACAAGATTTCTCTTGATCATTAGGGAAAATCATATGAACAGCTAGGGATCGATTTGGTTGCCTAAATGTACCTGGTGCCCTTTAGGATACCCTGATGTAATCCAGCACAGCTGAGTGTTCTATCTCTCATCGCCTCTTAGTTATCACTGGACATCTTGAATGTTGTACCAGTCAGGCTCTCTGCTGTCTGTGACTGTATGTGAATTTTACCCTTATTATCAACATTTTTATGCCATGGGATTTCTATATATTAAAACACAGCTTTGACAGGGTTTCCCTGCTGTTTTTGATTATTCATAGTGTTCTATCTGGAATACATAGTGGCTTTCAAGAGATAACTAACACACTGGGTGCAAACCTCAGTCTGTCTTGGGCCTAAGGGAAGGGGCTGCTCATGTCATGCAGTAGTGATCCTCCTATAATTATACCCTCTTGCAAAGGAGAAATTAAAGTCCCATAATTAATTTTTCTGAGTTTCTGCTCCAATATTATATACACTGTACACAATTTGAGTTCATATTTTTTCTACATATTTTGAAATTAAAACCTGTGTCCCAATACTTAAAAACAAATTATGTTCTGAGTTTCCAGGTCATCTTGCATGTGTATGGGTGGCTTTCATAGACATTAGTTCAGATTGCTTTTATGAAAAACAAACATAGAAATCTTTCTTTCCTCATCATCATCAACAATAACAAAATGCTGTGACTTTACAATAGTGATATGCATTCTAATTTTAAAAAATCCCTCACTGAGATTTTTCAGTCTTCAGTAGTCTTCAGCTTCTTCCTGAATCTCACAAAATGAAAGGAGACAAAATATTTGTTTCATAACTGTAAAAATATCCCAGAGTCATGAGTTCTCTGGGGTGAGACATCCATCTATGGATGCTAAGAGTTCTATGAAAGCTTTTATATGATCTTTCCAATTAAATGCTGCCTAAGTACTCTCTAAACCTCCTAGACTGCAAAGATTTTCTTCTCCTTTACAGGTAATAAATGCGTTGTGGATGATTAGTCTAAATGACAGTAGAAACTAAATGGAATTCTTTGCTGCTTTTTTGTTTTGGGTTTTTTTTTTCCCTTGTTTATGTTTTCTGATGTTATAAATGCCATGTCAAGAATGACTAACTGCTGAGGAGAATTGCACATTAAATTACTTCTGCACCACATGCCGCTCACACAATAGCAAAACATCAGCAGTCATCTTTACTTAGGAGGATTTTTGGCATCTAGGTTAAGCTAAATTCTTCATGCAAAAACTTGGGTTTGCAACTATTAATGATTCTATTTTTTATTTAAAGATAAGAAAAGGGCCTACTGACGTGCTATTTTAATTTAATAATCTTCTCCATCATAATATGTATTTTAAAAATTCATTTTAAGTAGCTAGTTACAACCTTAATGGGTCTTTATACATATAATTTATTTTGTTTGCTAGGAATTCAGCATTCATCCACTTTAATATTCGTAATGCTGTCCCCAGGATACTAGTCACACCTCTCTTTGACAGTTTTGGAGAGGTGAGGGTGTATCCATGCAACCATAATAACCACCTTGCATAGGATGTTAACAGGTTTACTTGCAGAGATTTTAATCTGCGTTGGTAATTCCACTCATTTAAAGGATCATGAAAGATTAAATGTCATTTGTTGCTGGCTTTTATATTTGATGGAAAAGGGTCTAATTTTAGAAATCTGTGGAGATAAGATTCAAAGAGTCTTATCAAGAGCCTTGGAGGTATTGGTATGGATTTTGAGGGTTTAAGTTTTGCTGTGTCAATATACATCATCACAGTTACAATTTTGGACTCTTCATACTTCCATACACACACTCTTTCCCTCTCCATACTCTCTATAATGCTCACTGAACAGTTGCTGGCCTTGTAACATCTATTCCACTTCTGAAGGAGGTGGAAACTAATTTCCCTGTTGTTACTTAGCGATTGTGTTTCACATATTATGGTATTTTCCTCTGTCACATTCATGCTATTAGGCAGAGATCTGAAATTTGTACACTTTCTTCATTAACAATTTTAATAAAAATGCATTTGGGATTAAGAGTGGTGATGACCTGTACCATAGTTATTATTATAGGTAAACAAACTGGGGGTTTCTGCTCAGTGGATTGACTTTTATTTGCCATGAGTTGCCCAGAGACTACTTCCACATCTACAAGGATGTATCAGTATCTTGTAGAGGGTCTGAGTGACCTGATAACATCTATTTGTCAGGTCATCCACAAGGTTTTTCCTTTACTGTTTTGTGGGGTTGACTTTAATGTGGTGATCTAATTTTAATTTTATTCTACACTGAGGTAATTCCTTAAGAATACTTTCACAACTTTTCCCATTTTGGGGCCAGCCTTTGCCCTATGTAGCTGATGCCTTGAAAGGCTGACCAAGAACAGAGACTAGACAGAGTTGAAGAATAAAGTAGATATTTATGAAAAGGCCTTAAAGGATACACCTTGAGCAGTACAAGAACCTGGGCAGGGCCTACACCCAAGGTGGACCCAAAATGGTCACAAAATTGACAACTAGTCACGAGCTTTTACATTTTTTTTATAAATTTTGACCTATTTGCATATTGGGGTTAATTGTTCAATTACAGCTTCAGGTTATGAAGTTCCATCTGCCTTGTTGCTCTCTTCAGTTCTCCACTGTTTATACCTTTTGGGCCTCAAGTTTGTACCCACTGTCCTTGGTCTCCTGCAGGAAAAGGATTTGAGGATTTGTCTACTTACTCTGTGAAGACACTTAATTACTGACACTTAATATGAGGCTCAGAGCTACATACCTAGGCAGCACAGGATCTGAAAAACATGAAAGCTAAAACGTAAGGCATCATGGTAAAATAAAGTGCTTCCTTGCCAGTGTGATCTAATGTGGCTGAGCAATGATAGAAAATCCTGGTATATGTTTTTTCCAGTAAAGTCCACATTAACTGTTGTAATTCTTTCTTAGGAGCATCTGTATTAATTTTATTTTTTTCTTGAAGCATCTAGAGGAGCTACTGTGAAGCCTGCTATCCACCAAATAACCCAAAATTTTACATTTTTACTTACTCTTTGACATATTTCAGGTGGAGTTTCAAATTGTGCTTCATTTAATGCTTCCCATACTGTTTCTATTACTTCCTTTATCTTTTTGTGGGAACCTCCTCCTTTGAGAATATCATCCATATTTTTGTAGTTTCACATTTGCTGTGAGTGAGACCATCAGTAAAAATGCAGCAAGTTCAGCAATGAGCAATCATGGGTGAATGCTTGCGCCTCTGAGGAAGTCTGTTAAAGGTATATCAGATTTCTCACTGTGAAATGGCAAACTGCACTTTGTCCTATTCAAGTAAAGGACTCATGAAAAATATGTCCTTAAAATCTGGAGCAGGCATCCAAGCCTGAGCAGTTCCCTGTATTCCCTGTATCAGTGTCACTGTCTCAGCAATATTTGGAATTGCAGCAGTTAAAGCTGTATTAGCATTTAATTGTTGGTAATCAACTGTGAAATGCCACTGCCTAGTTGGCTTTTTACTGACCACACTGGTAAATTTTAAGATGAATGAGTCCTTTTAATGATGGCTTTTTTTTTTCTTTTTTTTTTTTTTTTTTTTTTTTTTTTTTTTTTTTTTTTTTTTTTCCCAATCTGCCAACATTTTTCAGTCCCTCTAAGTGCTGTTATTGGCAGGGTTCCTGTTTTACTTTAGTAACTTTAGTAGAAGACAATGGTACTGATGTCTCTGATAGATATATAAAAATTGTCCCACATTCTTTCACATTCTATTTATATCCCTGGAAACCTAGTGCCTCTCACTCCATAAAGTTCCATTTAGGAGTTTCCTGTTTGCCCACAAAGTAAATTAAATCCTAAAAGGCTTATATGGTCAGCCCTCACAAGAATTTCAACCTTAATAAACCATTTTTCCTTGGAAAGCCAGACAGAAAATGTTGCTGTGGGATGCTC
Source organism: Phylloscopus collybita (assembly GCA_027886175.1). Taxonomy (NCBI): domain Eukaryota; kingdom Metazoa; phylum Chordata; class Aves; order Passeriformes; family Phylloscopidae; genus Phylloscopus; species Phylloscopus collybita. The sequence continues at coordinate 39,968,621 of JAJNNQ010000006.1, read as the reverse complement.
CAGAGCTTCAAAGACAACAATCCAACCCATCCCATCCAGCACCCATAACTCACTAATTCCTACACAAATCCACACCAGGTAACTACATCTACTGGCTGCACACATCCCTCTTGCTGCTTGTGACCTATGGTGTTTTGGACATGAACCTTCCATATTCCATTCTAAAAGTTTGCTGCAAAAGTCTTGAGACTGTCTGGAAGACCCTGAATAAGAAGGGTTAATCTGGCTGGATTTATAGGTGCATATAAAAGACCCTGTATATCTACCCCTCTCGTACCCAGCCTTAGTACAAGCTGCTTTCTGCACAGAATCTGTGAGATCAGAGAATCCAGCAGTTTTAATAACCAGCAGATCTCCCCTGTCCTGCAGATATATCCCTCCTGCCTGGTATAGCACCCATGAAGCCAAAGAATAGTCATCATCTCTAGGGCTTGTGGGTAAAACATGCCAAGACCCCATAACCTCCTGCTTCTTCCTCACTCCATGAAATGCAATCTCCCCTGGTCAGGAAGACTCACCACATATATTCCCTCTCATATTCTTCTGAATGCCTGGAAAACTCGCAATTTCACTAGTTCTGAATAACAACAGGGACCTGTACACTCTATCTTATGAATTTTCTTCTCCTCAGCTTCAGTATTAATTAATGGCTGTAGAAGGGAAGCATAAGGGAGGCCAGCAGAGGCCACAATAAAATTTTCTTCACTATCATCCCAAATGTTCCCATACCAAGTTTCAAAATCCTCATAATGGGTTAATTTGTGGATTTGACTAGCCATTTCTGGAGAGGGCAATTGACTTTTTAACAGATGTAGTATTTCTTGCAGATGTTTGCCAAGTTTTTCTGCTGTAGATAATTGATATTTTAAAATTCGAATTTCAGCAACAAGGGAGTCTATGCAAATTTTAAAATTTTCTATAATTCCTTATTTAAAAGCCAATGAGGCTTTTATCACATCACGTTTTTTATAGAATCACTGCATTTTTTTTCTAGAGGTGGAGATTCTTAGGCTCTCATTGTGCATGGTCAACAAATATCTAATATGACAGAGATACCTTTCTCTTTTCCAGCTTTTAATGTCTGTTTTGCTAAACACTGCTCAATACTGTCTATGATCTTACCTTTCCAAGACTTTTTAACAGTCTTTCCAAAAATGTGATACTGAAAATTTTTGTTCTTTGGTTTTTGAAAAGCTTTTCAAAAATACTGGAGCTTTGGTGTAACCTCTACAACTCTGCCAACAAATTCTACTAGTAGCTTTTTCTGTATCAAAGTTATATAAATGTTTGTAAAATCTGTATCTTCTATTTAAAGAGTAGGCTAAATTTTATTATTAAATTTTTCTTTGAAATGTTTTGGTTGTTTGCATGAGTTTTCTTTCCTTGTCATTCCACAATCAAATGTAAATATTAATTGTACAAATGCACCTAACAGAGCAAGATTTATTCACAGTGTGGGTAAGGATAGTTAATTAAAAAAGCACTCTTCTTCTGACGCAGTCCCTAGTTGTTAAAAACAATTTTTCCTAAGACACTGTTGCACCTGGGACTGAAAAATCATATTTAAAAATCAGTGAAATAATCTGGTGTTTGTGTTCAGGACTGCAATATCTAATGGATTGTCCTAAAAGGAGGTTTGGTAAATGAATGCACTAACATTGACTGAGGTACAAGAGTCAAAACTCTCAGAAGCAGCAAGTAAAAGGATCTTCCTGCCCCTAGTATGATAGCATATATATATATATATATATATATATATATATATATAATTTTTTTTTTCTTTTTTCAACAAAATGATCTGCGTTTCCCAAGGACGATTTCTTTTTGGAAAAACAAGTTCTTAATTTGTAACTGCTTCCTTTTTGCTCCATTCCTTTCTTTCCCTGCTTCTCTGAGTCTCCAAATAAAACAGGAGGTGTGCAAAAGGCCACACAACATCCTCAGTTTAGGATCTGGATTCTTTTTGAGAGGACTCAGACTTCATAGCACCTGATGGGGACTTCAAGTACCATGACCCCCATTCTCTGTGAGATGGTGCTCCATTTCTGGGCTGTGTACACAGAGATTTCCCTGTAGCCCAATGGTGCCCATCCACCAAGTGGCTCACAGTGAAAAAGATGTTGCCTGGAGTCAGGTGTGTGTTCAGATGTTCCCCTGCATCCTCCCTCTCTACCCCTCATGAAACTATATCCCAGGGCCACTGATCTTTGTCTGTAATTAAAGGAGATAGATTGTTATATCGTAGTGATTCTGAATTGCACACTGGACACATTCCAGATGCCAGCATCTTTTAAGTGCCTTTATAGGCAGGCAATCCCATCATCTGTCTTATGTGCTTGGGCCAATAGTCTAACATCTGTTATAATGCCCAAGTTAAATATAACCCTACCAACCTTTGGTGGATGGTCAAAAGTTTCCTTCTATTTGACAGGGAAAGATTTGAGGACACTGTTACACACCAACTCAAATAAACATATAAGAAGACATCCCCAGGTGTTCTTCATATTCCCAGTGTATTATCAAAGTCTGTTGTCTTGTTTAGAACTGTTTAGAGTCTCTTCTAGACAAGTTAGAATCTAAATCAATTTGAATAGCAGAAGTTAATACAGGCTAATAAAGCAGCAGAAATTACAGTTCAGTTATATCACCCTAGTTGAAAAAAACACAGACAATTACAAATTTCTCTCTACTTTACAAATTAAAATAAGATTTTAATTTGTAATTTAATTTGTGTTTTTACAGTACAACTGCTTACTGTATTTTAGAATTATTTTATTCTAATAGGAAAAATTAGTGTAAAATATTTAATAATAATTTTTTTCATGATTCAACTTTAAAATTATTTTAGTGTTTAAATGCACACGAAAATGTTCTCAAAATTCTTGAGATAAGTGCAACCCATTGATGGTTATAAATAATTTAGCAATTTCTTTTACTAATTTAATTTGTTAAAAAGTATGCTCTGACCTGCGATATTTTTTTAAAATATTTCTCTAATTTAAAATTAAAAAGCTTTTCAAATGAGACTCCTGTCTGATTTTTAAAAATGAATTCCTATAATCAAATCTTCTTGTCAATAACTGATTTAAGCAGGCAGAATATCTTCAGTGAGGTATTAACTGAGCTCCCTCAGCATGCTAAAAATATCATGGGTCCTCTTGAAGTCAATTTTTCAAGTACTTTACTTCTTATGAAGGCAAGATTACTCCCTTACTTTTCAGATGATAAAATTAAATTAAACTTTTTTGAGGAAGATATTCTCTTTGTTATTATGGAAAATATCATAGAAACATTTTATACTTTTAAATGGATTCTACCCTCTTCATTTTCCCGTCTCACTGGAAAAGCATGACAGTAGGAATATTACTGCTGAAGCATTTGGCATTTGTCTTGCAAGCAATAGCAGATGTTTAATTATGCATTTCAAAAAGACCATTGAAAAATTCCCAGCATAGGTGAATGGGTCACACCATCAGAAAGATGCTTTTAGGGAAACCTGCACATATTGTTTTTCTTTTCTGACTTACTGTATTATACTTACTGAAGAAAGAAAAGGAAAAAAAGGAAAATGTGACGTTAACTATTTAAAAACTAAAAGCAAATAATTGAAAATATTTTCTTTCTTCAAAATGTTCAGCAGAGAAATTTGTTATTCATAGAATTCTGAATTTTTCATTAGAAGTCATCTGATTTGAATAGAACTATATAAATGTAAATTAAATAGTTACTTTTAAATGAAAGAGACCTTCCCTTGACAAAAAGTAATACTAACCATACAGAAACTTTTAGGAAGGTACAGGGGCAGCTGATTTGGCTCAGACGCAGCACAGAGTAGATATTAAGAAATTATTAAAGGCAGATTCCAGGAACTATCATAATAACCTCAGAAAATATAGAGAATAATAACATCTTTCACCATCATCCATATTAACAAAAAAGAAGACTATGAAATACCCAAAGTAACTATGTAATTTTGGATACAACATAGTAAACACACTATCTTTTTAAATTGCATAGAAATGTTTTTAAGCCTAGGAGCACTTTGTGGAGCACTGTCTACACATATTGAAGTTCAATGTTGTCACATCTCAAGTGATGCACTTCCCAGCAAGTTAGGTAAGTACTCATCTGAGTACGCAGTATATTTCTCTTCTTTAGAGACTTGAGATGAAAAATTGGAATCTTCTTGATGTTTGATGGCTGAAGTTGCCATTTATAATAAGGACTCAATATATAATATTTTGTCTTGGGTTGTGGAGCTGGGTTTTGTGTATTCTATTTACATCTGTTTTGAGGCCTGATGACCCACCTTGATAGGCCATTGTTACCTTCCCCAGCCTGTGCGGTGCATTTGCATTTCTATACATCTCATGCCCTGGCGGTGGGGGGTGGGGGGGAGGGGGGGGTGGCCGGGGGTTGGCGGTTCGGCCCTGCTGCAGGAGTGGTTCGGCCCTGCTGCAGGAGTGGTTGGGCCCTGCTGCGGGAGTGGTTCGGCCCTGCTGCAGGAGTGGTTCGGCCCTGCTGCAGGAGTGGTTCGGCCCTGCTGCAGGAGTGGGGTGCGCGGCGCTTCCTTCGTGGCGGTGTGGGAAGAGCTTTTTTTTTGTCTCCTGTGCTCGCCATCCTGTCTCCCTCCTCGCCGTCCCTGAACTGGTTTCTTCGCGGAATCATCTCTGCTCCAACAGGATCACGTCTGCCACTCCAGAAGTGTTTGGACTGTTTACGTTCGGACTGTTATCAACATCCTGAATCACAGGGTCAGATTGAAACTCTGACTTTGTCAGGGTTTTCTTCTAAAATTATTGTTTATTTGTTTATTTGTTTGTTTGGTTGGGTGGTTTTGTTTCCTATCACATTTGTATTGTTAATACCTCCTAGTAAAAAAACTGTTATTCCTATTCCCAACATCTTTGCCTGAAAGCCCTTGATTGCAAAATTATAATTCGTCGGGGTGCGAGGGGTTGGTATTCTCCATCCTAGGGGAACCTCAGTTTCCCTGGCAGATACCTGTCTTTCCAAACCAAGACAGATTTTGGCGCCCAAGGGTGGGGCACGAGGGCATTGAGAGAGAGGAATAACAGTTCTTGGGTATTAGATAAAAGCCCACTGGCCAGAATAATGTGGTCTAGCTTTCCCTGGTTTGGGTGGCACGTGGTGGTGGCTGTATTTCTGCCATTTGCTACTCCTTATGTTAATATGGGTCCTATGACTAAGGCTACTGTGGCGGGCATTCAGTTTGTTTTGTGGATTAATAAGGTGAGAAATTCATGGATTTTTAACTTCCTCTGGAAAGCAAGCACATGGATTCATAGCTATCATAGGCTAACTCTGTGCTTCTGGGGTTACTTTAACAATGGTACCTATTGTAAGGAAATGGCACCGGGGGAAATTTTCTCCCAGCCCTTCACACAGTTTTTTGGGTCCACCCCACCAGTTTTTGAAGGGTTGAAATCTCTGAGTGCTAATGATATCATACAGTGGCTGGTGTTGCTGGTATGCCTGTTCTGTTTGGCATTCAGAGATAAGGGGAAATTGGCCTGGGTAAGCACCTTAATAAGTACCCCAGAGAATAAGAATGCAGCCCAAGAGTCCGCTCCTGCCCCACAGCCTGCCTCAGAGATAAACCACCCGGTTTGGGTGGGGGCTCTGATTAAGGAGATGCAAGAAAAGATGAGCCAGGTGCTGAGGGAGTACATCTCCCCAGCTAGTGGGAAATCCTCCCCCTGCCCTGACAAAAGAGAGCCTGATGGTGCAGCAATGAAACCCACAGAGATTACAACTGCTCAGGTCCCAGCTGAACCACAGGGGCAGTCACAGCCAGCGGCAGTTGCCCCTGTGGAAACAAAGAAATCTAAGGTGAAAACAGCAAACCCAGACAATAAGAAAGGAGGGCCCTCACAACCTGCAGGGGAATCACATGTTCAGATCATCACCGAGTCCCTGTCGTATGAAAGTCTCCGTAACCTGCAAAAAGATATTGTACGGCGGGGGCGTGAGGCTTACACAGCCTGGCTACTTCGGGTTTGGGACCTCATGGGTACTGGTGTGCAATTGGACAGTGGTGAGGCAAGGAATTTGGGACCCTTGACCCAGGACTCAGGTATAAATCAGGTATTTGTAAGAGAGCCAGGACCCCTTTCCCTTTGGGAGCGGCTTTTAATGAGTGTGAGAGAGAGATTTATCCACAAAGAAAGAATGCAGGAGCACCACCATAGAATGCGCTGGAAAACTCTGGAGGAAGGGATCCAACAGCTGAGGGAAGTGGCGGTGCTGGAGGTACTTTTTGGGAGGAGTGGACAGCATGATAATGACCCTGACAAGGTTAAATGCACAGGGCAGATGTTGTGGAATCTGGCAAATCTAGGGCCATCTCAGTACACCACCTTTATTGCAACAATTAATGCTGAGGACAATCGAGAGACAGTGGGGTCTGTTGCCAATAAGCTTAGGAACTATGAAAGTATGATCAATGGCCCGATGCAGGCTCATATCTCTGCCGTGGTTAAAGAACTCAAAGAAGAGATAAGGGGGGTGAGGGAGGAGATGAGGACAAACAGTTCCAATGTGGCACCAGTGCGAGTCACAGGCCCCAGAGTTAGAGCCCAACGACCCCCAGCTCGAGAGAGAGGGTACACCCCAAGAGCTGACCTGTGGTTTTATCTGCGTGACCATGGGGAAGACATGGGAATGTGGGATGGGAAACCCACTTCTGTCCTGGCAGCACGGGTGCGTGAGCTCAAGGAGAGGAACAATCGCCAAGGGGAATCTACAAAAATGAAAGTAGCCTCAGCCTCCTATAACCAAGCTGCCAATGCTGTGTTGAATCCCCTTGAAGGAACCTCTAGTATGTATGCTCAGGAAGGGGATAACCAGTGCTAGAGGGGCCCTGCCTCTAGCCAGGTAGAGGAAAGGGATAATCGGATCTATTGGACTGTGTGGATCCGATGGCCTGGCACATCTGACCCACAAAAATACACGGCTTTGGTTGACACTGGTGCCCAATGTACCCTGATGCCATCAGGGTATGTAGGAACAGAACCCATTTCTATTTCTGGGGTGACAGGAGGGTCCCAGCAGCTGACTGTAGTGGAAGCCGAAGTGAGTTTAACTGGGAATGGGTGGCAGAAACACCCCATTGTGACTGGCCCAGAGGCCCCGTGCATCCTCGGCATAGACTATCTCAGAAATGGATATTTCAAAGACCCAAAAGGATATCGTTGGGCTTTTGGAGTAGCTGCTGTAGAGACGGAAGAGATCAAACAACTGAATACCTTGCCTGGTCTCTCAGATGACCCTTCTGCTGTGGGACTGCTAAGAGTTGAAGAACAACAGGTACCAATTGCCACAGCAACAGTGCACCGTCGGCAATACCGCACTGACAGAGACTCTGTGACCCCGATCCATGAGGTGATTCGTAAACTGGAGAGCCAAGGGGTGGTCAGCAAGGCTCATTCACCTTTTAACAGCCCCATCTGGCCTGTGCGTAAGCCCAGTGGGGAATGGAGACTGACTGTAGATTATCGTGGTCTGAATGAGGTCACGCCACCACTGAGCGCTGCTGTGCCAGACATGTTGGAGTTGCAGTATGAGCTGGAGTCCAAGGCAGCAAAGTGGTACGCGACCATTGACATTGCCAATGCCTTCTTCTCCATTCCTGTGGCGGCAGAGTGCAGACCCCAGTTTGCTTTCACCTGGAGGGGTGTGCAGTACACCTGGAATCGGCTGCCCCAGGGGTGGAAGCACAGTCCCACCATCTGCCATGGACTGATCCAGGATGCACTGGAAAAGGGTGAGGCTCCGGACCACCTACAGTACATAGATGACATCATTGTGTGGGGGAACACGGCAATGGAAGTCTTTGAGAAAGGAGAGAAGATCATCCAAATTCTCCTGGAAGCCGGTTTTGCCATCAAGAAGAGCAAAGTCAAGGGACCTGCCCAAGAGATCCAGTTCCTGGGAGTGAAGTGGCAAGATGGACGGCGTCAGATTCCCACTGAGGTCATCAATAAGATCACTGCCATGTCCCCACCAACCAACAAGAAGGAAACACAAGCTTTCCTAGGGGCCATTGGCTTTTGGAGGATGCACATCCCTGAGTACAGTCAGATTGTGAGCCCTCTCTACCTGGTTACCCGCAAGAAGAACGATTTCCACTGGGGCCCAAAACAGCAACACGCCTTTGCCCAGATCAAGCAGGAAATCGCACATGCAGTAGCCCTTGGCCCAGTCAGGACGGGACCAGAGGTAAAGAACGTCCTCTACTCTGCAGCCGGGAGCCATGGTCTGTCCTGGAGCCTGTGGCAGAAGGTGCCAGGTGAGACTCGAGGCCGGCCACTGGGATTCTGGAGCCGAAGCTACAGAGGGTCTGAAGCAAATTACACTCCCACAGAGAAGGAGATCTTGGCCGCCTACGAAGGAGTTCAAGCTGCCTCAGAGGTGATTGGCACTGAAGCACAACTCCTCCTGGCACCCCGACTACCGGTGCTGGGGTGGATGTTTAAAGGAAAGGTTCCCTCCACCCACCATGCCACCGATGCTACATGGAGCAAATGGATCGCCCTCATCACTCAGCGCGCCCGTATTGGTAACCCGAATCGCCCTGGGATTTTGGAAGTAATCACCAACTGGCCAGAAGCTGAGAACTTCAGTCTCACTGACGAAGAAGAACAAGTAACCCGGGCTGAAGAAGCTCCACCATACAACCAACTGCCAGCAGAAGAAACACGCTACGCTCTTTTCACTGATGGTTCCTGTCGCATCGTAGGGATGAACCGGAAGTGGAAAGCAGCCGTATGGAGCCCCACAAGACAAGTTGCACACGCCACTGAAGGAGAAGGTGGGTCAAGCCAGCTTGCTGAACTCAAAGCTGTTCAATTGGCCCTGGACATTGCTGAAAGAGAGAAGTGGCCGAAGCTCTACCTCTACACTGATTCGTGGATGGTGGCTAATGCTCTGTGGGGCTGGCTGGAAAGGTGGAAAAAAGCCAACTGGCAGCGTAGGGGAAAACCAATCTGGGCTGCTGATGAGTGGAAGGACATTGCCATCAGGGTAGGGAAACTACCTGTGAAAGTCCGTCATGTGGATGCCCATGTCCCCAAGAGTCGGGCTAATGAGGAGCACCGGAACAACGAGCAAGTAGATCAAGCTGCGAGGATAAAGGTATCCAAGGTAGACTTGGATTGGCAACACAAGGGAGAGTTGTTCCTAGCTCGGTGGGCCCATGATGCTTCAGGTCATCAGGGCAGAGATGCCACCTATAAGTGGGCACGAGACCGAGGGGTGGATCTAACCATGAACAGTATTTCACAGGTTATCCACGACTGTGAGACGTGTGCTGCCATCAAGCAGGCCAAGCGGGTGAAGCCCCTCTGGTACGGTGGACGGTGGTCCAAGTACAAGTATGGGGAGGCCTGGCAGATTGATTACATCACACTGCCCCAAACCCGCCAAGGCAAGCGCTACGTGCTGACCATGGTGGAAGCCACCACTGGGTGGCTGGAGACCTATCCTGTGCCTCATGCCACCGCCCGGAACACCATCCTGGGCCTGGAAAAACAAGTCCTGTGGAGACATGGCACCCCTGAGAGAATTGAGTCGGACAACGGGACTCATTTCAAGAACAGCCTCATAAACACCTGGGCTAAGGAACACGGCATTGAATGGATATATCACATCCCTTATCATGCACCAGCTGCCGGGAAAGTTGAACGGTGCAATGGACTGCTTAAGACCACCCTGAAAGCACTTGGCGGGGGGACCTTCAGAAATTGGGAAGTGAACTTAGCAAAGGCCACCTGGATGGTCAACACCCGAGGGTCTATTAATCGAGCTGGTCCTGCCCAGTCTACCCCTTTGCACACAGTGGATGGAGACAAAGTCCCTGTAGTACATATGAGAGGTATCTTAGGAAAGACTGTTTGGGTAAACCCCACCTTGGGCAAAGGTGAACCCACCCGTGGGATTGTTTTTGCTCAAGGACCTGGTAACACTTGGTGGGTGATGCAGAAAGATGGGAAAACCAGTTGTGTACCACAGGAAAACCTAATCCTAAGTGAGAACTGAGTGTGAGGGTTCATTCTGTATAGTGGAGTTTATTAATTTAGGTATGATACAGATGGTAATAGAATAAGGGGTGGAACGTTGTCTTGGGTTGTGGAGCTGGGTTTTGTGTATTCTATTTACATCTGTTTTGAGGCCTGATGACCCACCTTGATAGGCCATTGTTACCTTCCCCAGCCTGTGCGGTGCATTTGCATTTCTATACATCTCATGCCCTGGCGGTGGGGGGTGGGGGGGAGGGGGGGGTGGCCGGGGGTTGGCGGTTCGGCCCTGCTGCAGGAGTGGTTCGGCCCTGCTGCAGGAGTGGTTGGGCCCTGCTGCGGGAGTGGTTCGGCCCTGCTGCAGGAGTGGTTCGGCCCTGCTGCAGGAGTGGTTCGGCCCTGCTGCAGGAGTGGGGTGCGCGGCGCTTCCTTCGTGGCGGTGTGGCAAGAGCTTTTTTTTTGTCTCCTGTGCTGGCCATCCTGTCTCCCTCCTCGCCGTCCCTGAACTGGTTTCTTCGCGGAATCATCTCTGCTCCAACAGGATCACGTCTGCCACTCCAGAAGTGTTTGGACTGTTTACGTTCGGACTGTTATCAACATCCTGAATCACAGGGTCAGATTGAAACTCTGACTTTGTCAGGGTTTTCTTCTAAAATTATTGTTTATTTGTTTATTTGTTTGTTTGGTTGGGTGGTTTTGTTTCCTATCACATTTGTATTGTTAATACCTCCTAGTAAAAAAACTGTTATTCCTATTCCCAACATCTTTGCCTGAAAGCCCTTGATTGCAAAATTATAATTCGTCGGGGTGCGAGGGGTTGGTATTCTCCATCCTAGGGGAACCTCAGTTTCCCTGGCAGATACCTGTCTTTCCAAACCAAGACAGATTTATATATGTATCAGGTAGGCACACATTCAGCAAACTTATGTTAGTATACTGATGGTTCTTTCTTTGACATGGGTCAGCTATAAAAGTTATGTTTCTTTTTTGAAGGAACCTTTGTGGTACCTTGGGTTTGGTCCTAAAAGTTAGAACTTGAGAATTTTAAAAAAACCTACATAGTGTTGAGTTCTATTTTCAGAGAGTGAATAAAGCGTTTGTAATATCTGAAGTTCTCATTGTCAAACAACAGCCTACAGGAAAATTTTGTAACTGAGTGCTAACAAATTTTCAGTTATTACAGGGATGGGTCTCAAGTTCTAAGTTCAGGAAGCAGAGAAGGCTTATAGAGATTTAAAGCAGCAAGAAGCAAATAAAGGGATGTATTTTTTTCCAGATTACAGCAGGTAGCAAGGAGCAGCTTCAAAAGACTGAGAAAAAAAATACTAAAAACTTAACAAAAACAAAATCCAATTTTCATAGCTAAGAGGCACGATAATAAAGTCAAGACTATTTTGGCCTTTGATTTAATTCAATTTTTCTTTCTGTTGTACCTTTAGATAATTTAAAGTTCAGGTAAAATACATACAAAATCATACTAAAACATATATAAATCTAAATTAGTTCATTCATATGATTGCATATATGGCAGTTGAATTTAAATATTGAGGAAAAATATCAAACAAAGTATCTTATTGAGAAATTGTGAAAAATTTGTTTTTCAATTGCACTTCTCTTGGTAAGAATATTAAAAGTCATCTAACCAAAATCTACTACATGAACTTAACTGGAAATTGGCTGTAGGTAATTTGTGTGCTTTAATTTTACTACAGATTTTAAAGAAAAAAAAAAATCAATTGGTGCTTGAATGCCCAACACCCAGTAAGTACAATCCCTACTGCTTTTTTTCCAAGTTTATCAGAATAGAAAATATTTCTGGGTAACATTATGCGCAGTATTTGGCAAGCATCTATTTGAAACAAGTTTCATTACAGCATTCATATAATTAAATGCTCTTTCATGGGGCACATAGTAAATATTAATCAGCAAGAGCCATTAAAATGATACAACATGTGCCAATTATGGTTCCTATGAAAACTATATTTGCTTCACATTATAGCACATTTCTTCAGAGGTTTTTTTTTTTCCTATTTTATTTGTTATTTTTCCTCAAACTGGAATTTTATTTCTCCTAGTGGTTTTTTACCTCTTTTTGAACAACAATTTCCTTCATTTTTTTCTTCCTTGCATGCAGTGCAACTTACTCTTTTCTGATAGCCCCTCTCTAGATAGATTTTTGTGTAGTTCTAGATTCAAAATGAGTGTATTTCTGCTAAAGAAGAATGGAGGATATTTTCAATTGCTTTTTGAGGTTATCAAAAGAGCATTTGGATGCAAATTGAAAAATTGCAGCTCCATACGCTCAATTTTGGAAAATCATCTCAAATTTATTTTTAATATGAACACCAGATATTTGGATCAGCAAGTCAACACAAAAATTAAGCTAATAAAAATATTTTGAAGAATTTTCAAAACTGAGAAGTGCTGAAAAAATTCTTTTACACCCCACTGAACTTAGAGCTCTGACAAAGAATTTTTTATGAAATTATGTTGGTAAGTGTAACTCCTCTTAGATAGAGGCATAAAAAAATTGGTTATGTCTACAATGCTGAAGATTTAATGGATATTGTTTAATTCTAGACCCAAAATCTTACTCATATTTATTGAGGTTACAGCTAGTGGCATGTGAAAGGCACTCATTTATACAGACAGATTTGAAAAATTTGAATGTCATTCTACTAATTTTAATTTCTGCCAGTCAGATGCTGGAAAACCCCTTAACTGGATTTTTTTCATCTTCTGACCCGTAACGCAAACACATATAGGCACCCTCTAAACCCTTTGCTCTGAGAAAATGAAAGGATGTGATTTCTTTCATAAGAACATACAGCCTGTGATAGAAAGACTCAATTCAGGAAGCTTAAGTTGGACATTGACTTCTTGATTTCATTAAGAACTAGGTTTTGTGTTAGAGAGGTTGCAAACGGAAGATAACTCCTCTTGACAGAAAATGTCATGCAGATGAAACAGAGTGACCAGCAAACAGGTGGAATCTGTTCTTAAAAACCTCTGTGAAGGGGTAGAAGTGGGGCAGAGTATACACCATTTTACCATCTTACAGGTTTGCATGTTTTACCTGGTACATGTTCAAACTTGTTTGCTTTTTTTCTGTAATCATCTATGCTGAGATCCAAATGTAAAAGCTGCACACGAAAGCTTACGTGCTATTCATTGCAAGAATTTTCTTTACTGTTGCAAAATCCAATAATCATGCTTAAAAGCCACACAACGTAGAGAAGCATATTCTTAAATACTACATAGCATTAGGCATATAGAAGGCAGAGTAACAGGCATTCAGATACAAATTAATAATAATAAGAGCAACAATAAGAATCATAATAAATTTCTCTGAAAACAAGACCATGTCCTACATAAAAAATTTGCCTATGGAGCAGCTAGTATGATACTGAAGGCAAGTAATTCCTCTCCCTAATACAAAAGATATGTGAAAATTTTATCAGCATAATCTTACAGGGATCTACAGTGCAGCCTAATAGTAAAATGGAGAACATGTTTCTCTTTTTTTTACCATCCAAATCTGCAAACAGTTAGTATTTGTGAACATTTCATTTTGTTTAAAAAGTATTATATCATTTCCCATCTGAGTATGTGCACATCTTTCCAATCTTCTCCGACTAATGACATAAGGATATTAAGACTACTATATTGCTGGTGAACTTTTTTAGGATAGAATGTCAAAAAAGGCAGATCTTCTGATTTCTTTGCTGAGATGTGGTGGCTGATTGACTTCAAATTACCCTTCCTTTTTACAATGGATTGGCACTATAGAGAGTGACAGCCTTTTAGAACATTCAGTTCTAATGGGTACAGTATCAGAATCTGCTGAGAAACCAAATTTCAAAGTATTTTCTTTTTTTAGTTCACTGCTTGCACTTGGGCACTAGCATCCATATTTCTTTGTTTTTGTTTTTTTTCCTTTATTTTTTCTCTTTAATTTATTTTGATAGAAGGGTAAGCCATCTGGAAAAAATAATAAAAAAGAAAAATAAGTCAGTAAGTCCAAAAGCATGTTCCTACTTTTACACAAAATCTGTGCTATTACATCAGCCTGATTAAAGCCCTCCTAGGCAACTCATATTTCATTTGCATCACATTTTACTGGATGCTTGCTTGCTTGCTTATATTAATGGCCTGTAGCTCCACCATCTCCCTTTATGAGCTTCTCAGGATCTAAAAGTACTGCTTTCACAGCCAGCCTGCATTACTCTCAGAGAAATCTATGAAAAAAATACTTTTCCAATTGTATCATTTATCTACTGCTGTAAATTTGCACAGTGCTTTCAAGGGAGACATAATCTTCCATCTTAGTTTCCTATAGGCAAGGGCTTGGTTTGCACTTACAAGGTTTTACTTCTATGCCTATGTCAGATAGTGCAATCTTTTTTTAACCATTACAGCTACAGTAATAAAAAAAAACTTGTATTGTGACACTTCTCCTAGTGAAACAACCCTTGAAAAAATATTTGTTGAAACACATGAACTTGAACCCTTGGATGCCTATCTGTTATCAAAATGAGTGAACTAGGTGCCTAAATGCTTTAGATGGCAGGACTTATTTAGCATTTCCCCTGAGCAGTGGTTATATATATCAGTGGATTTTCTGCCAAAGTTTTATCTCTGGAAACATATGAAATAAACATGTTGAAAAAAAATCTTTAGGAAAAGATCCTAAAGGCCAAATAGCAGAAGAAGATGTGCACTGACAAAAAAAAAAAAAAAAAAAAAAAAAAAAAAAAAAAAAAAAAAAAAAAAAAAATTTAAAGGAAGCTTCTGCTTGGTTTTCAGTCTTGTATTATGTATGTCCATTCCTTTTTTCAACAAATTCTTTCCAGTGCACTGAAGGTTGGTATTCCAGGCATATTTTGTCTCCCACTTCCATTTACTCACTATACTTCACATGCTTTATCAACACTCCTGCTTATTCAACTGCTGCCTCCTTCTGAAAACTCTCAGGTTTTCAGTTACCATCACATCCCCTTCATAACCTGGCCCTAAAATACACACTAAATGTAGAAAAATTGTGCTGAAACTACAACGTAAAAGCAGCATTTGAGTTGTTTGTCCACTTATGATGGAAATGACCAGCCATTTACCTGCATCTCTGCTATTTGACATGTGCTTGTTACCATCTTTTCCACTGTCTACTACCATTTGTGGACAGAACGCTGCCATCATAGGGAGGGGTGAAAACAAGTGGCAGTAAGTGGATTGAGGGGAGTAGTACCTGCCCTTTAGTCTTTTCTGAGTGTGCAGTCCCAGAGATTCCACAGCATGGGGGTGGCAGGCAGTGTAAGCTGGCTATATCCTACCTCCCACAGCTGTGTAGGATTTGATCAGGAACATGGTGACTTTGTCAGCCCTCTAACAACTATTGGGGGGAGAAAAGTCTGTTGCAACAGATGGATATTTGTAGAAATTCAGGTTCTTCTCTAGAGCAGAAGAAGGTTGTTGGGGACATTATGATGTAGGAAATACTATTTCTCCCCCAGAAACTCTCCAAGCATAAATAGAAAATATTCAAAATTTACCAGAATATATGCTTAATTATATATTACTGTCTTAACCTCTGATGTTTTAGTATCCAAGTAAAGAATCATTTCTCCTTTCATATTTTTGTGTGAAGCATCTACAAGAGTACTGTGAAATCATAAAAATAATGAATTGCTTTCAACAGTTGGATAAGAATATATTGTTTGCTATTCTGTGTTATTCTGGTGTTCAGTACTATGCCAATATATTGCATTATTTGTCAGATATGTATTTGATATTTAGAAGATCTTCTTACCTCCTCTGAGAAAAGAAGAGCAGTTGCCATATTTGAAATTTAAAAGCTTTATTTTAGCAATGATACTATTTTGCATATATACATGCTTCAGGAGGTATATTATGTACTTAAAATATGTTTAAACAGCAGCTTCGAGTTCCTTGTAGAAGGAACTGGGCAAACTGTTCAGTGTATAATACATTTGGCATGTATAATCTTTTATTTGTAAATTGTGTCTGAGTAGCATCTGATTTATTTCCATACTCAGAATTGCTCAACTATAGCTTGACCCACTGCCAGCTTCTGAATGACTCTTATAAAATCTGTATAATTTTATTTTATGCATGATATAGTCCATACCAAGATCACATGGCATTGTTTCTCATTTGATAGCCACAGCCAAAAAAAAAATTATCTATGTAATGAAGACGCTAGATTCACCAGAATCACAGAATTGCAGGTTGTCAGAGAATGGAAGAGATGTTGGGGAGGCAGCTTTCCCAGTCCCTTTGTTTATGCAAGATCACTTGGAACCATTTACAAAGTTACAAAACTCTTATGAGTGTGGTATTTTTTAGTTCATTGTCTAGATTCAATTAATTTTTTTCCCCTAAGTATTACTCATTTGCAGTAGGGCTTTATGAATAAAGATACTGAAACGTTGCTATTTTATTTCTGGTTTTATTATAAGCTCAAATTTTCTTTGGTTTATAATCATTAGTTAACATCTTTTAGAAAAAAAAGAGTATATAATAACAGAAAGGACAAATGGCTGTTGCTTAATATTATATGAATTCTATTTACATTGTGATTTAATAAATGTGGGATTATTTTTATATTTTTTCTTTATATTCCCCAATTTAGCTACTTCAAAACCAGAAAACCATATTTTTTAAGCAATGTGAAAAAAACTGCACATTATTTCTAGTATGTTGGATTCATAGTTAAATAAATTAAAACCCTAAGTAAATATTTTGTCAACAAGCCTTGAGAATATTGGTAAACTTCCTGTTATATGGAAAGTAAACTCCAAGATGACAGTCAGAAAAATTATTTTATTTTCAATGTAAAAAATTCAATTCAATTAGCATATATTCAGTAATTTCCAGAGAGACATCATAGCAATCTAGTTATTCTGAATTTTTTTTACACAGTTGTTTTCTCTATCTGAAAAGTTTTAATCAGATGTACAGTTAGGAGCTACTGTATTCCAATATGAAGAGTTGACAATTGTACTGCAGAAGCAGGATCATGTCTTGGGGCAAAAACTCCTGAATGTGGTTACTCAACTAAATAAAATATGATGTCCTGTAGTTACATCATTACAAGGTCCAGACGTGTATCTTTCTTGACCATGGGAGGTTTCCATTTTTTGTTTTCCATGAGTTGTTACTGCTTCCCTTTTCCTCATGCCTAATAAAGAGACATAAGTGACTTGAGATCATTCTTTTCTTTAGAACTCCATAATAGAATAATCTATGGGAAGAAAAAAAAACTAATAAAATCACACAATTTTACTTTGAGTGGATGATATTTTCAAAATGTTAAAAAAATTACAGAAGCTTTTAAATTTTTCAAAAGCTAATCTTTTCCAGGCTCTGAAAACATTCCTTCTGTTAAATATTCAAGCACTGAAGGAAAGGTAGCTGTTAGTCAAATAATCCTACAGCATTTTGGAGCCAACAAGGTAGAGTTGCTTGGAAGTCATGGGTTAGAGAGTCAGTTTGATTGATCTGGCAGGGTTTCTGGATATATTTTTAAATTAATAAAAATGAAATGTCTCTGACTTACCAAATATTCGCAATGAAGTTTTCCTGTAGCAGCAGCTGCCCTTGTGTATGCCACTAACTCTGCTTTAATAGGCCTTTTTTTATGTCGCTGACAGGTTGAGAAATGGGAAGTTTATTTCTGCTGTTTTCTGTTTCTGCCTTCATTTGTGGTTTATATAATTCTGGAAGAAACAGCGTAGTGTTTGTATTGCTTCTATAATGTTAAGAAGCCATTCATTTTTACTTTCCAAGTTTCGGAAGGGTGCCCATTAAAGACAAATCAAAGACGGTGGAAAAGGTCAGTCTTTCAAAATGTAAATGCAGGTGCAAACCTCATGCGGTTAGCCATCAGTCATATTGATTTCAAAAATTCAGTTCAGTTTCAGTGTTGTGCTTTAATAAATTTGACTTTGACAGACAGTTGAGATTGATTTAATGCAGTTATTCACTACATACAAGGCAGACTACAAGCATGTTTATTCGCACTTGATTTAGCAGTTTTTTGATATGAGCTGAGGTAATCATGCTGCCAACTCCAAGTCTTCTGCTTGTTGCCTTGGCAGCCAAAAAAAATTAATGAGACACCTAGGGTTTCTTCTTACAATTAGGAAATTTTACCAGCATAATCTCTAAGTTGGTAAGGTGGAAAAAGGTAATTAATTTCATACTGTATTCTTAATAAATAAAGCTTACAGTGAGTGCAAGCTTGTGGAAAGAGAAACTTGATATAAAACTCTCAACTAAAAAACACCAGGACAGAACAACACCTACCACCTTTTAGACTGCAATAAAACAGGCTAGAATATATAATTATTATCTCAACATTTCACCTACAACCTTGATATTTCTCAACTTTGTCCTTGCACCAAGTCATGATTCAGAAGGTATATAAAACATACAAAAACTTTTTTAGGAGAGTCCACTTATATCTACTTCAGCTTTGTTAAAATTGGTTCAGTAGCAGAAACACCACATAACTGTTAATTGTTAATTTTCCTTACTTTCTGCAGCAGGTCTTTGAAATCCAAAATAACAAATTGGCCCTGAAAAATGCACTACCATCAACATTAAAAAAAAAAAAAAATAGGAATATGGTGGTTAGAATTTAATCATTTTAAAATGTATTTATTTTCTGCACATTTTGTCAGTTTGAAGTTCTGTACAATTACCTCAAGAGGATTTCCCCACTGTGTGCTACAAGAATTTAAATAACATAAGTCTTTGAAGATTTATTTCAACAAAATTTAGGAATTTTTTTGTGTAGACACTTGGGTTTCAGTCAGTCGCTCAAAGGTTTCTTAGGTGGATAAGGACAGAAGAATTAACTCTGGCAACAGACTTAATCTGGTTTATGCTAAACACTAACCATGAGATAAGATGACTCTCAGGTATTGCCAAAATATAAGGCAGCCCATTTTCACCCAGAGTTATCTTTCAGGGTGGCTTCATTCCCATGTCTGATGAGAGTCCCTGAGGAGTTATCTCAGGTAAGAGTATATTAAATGATGTCCCCTTCCTTTTCTAGATCTTCATAGTATCATAGAACCACAAAATCGTAGAATGCCTTGGATTGGGAGTGACCTTAGAGATCATCTAGTTCCAATCTTGCTGCCCTGGGAAGGAACTCCTTTCAGTAGACCAGATTGCTCGAAGTCCATCCAATCTTTGCCTTGAACACTTTTAGGGATGTTAACCATTATAAAGAACTGTTCTTTAGAGAGTTCTAAATATCTTCATATGCTTCTTTGTGTTGGGAACTCTTAAATTCAACCAGATTGGTCCAGTTGGCCATCAGACCAGAATCCTAGAAAGTTCTTCAAAGGGTCAAATTATCTGCGCCTTATGACGTATGTTCCTAATACCCAATACCAATACTTTTTCTTGGAAAACTCTAGAGCCATGCTCCTCTTCTCATCCAGTAGCAATTGGGGAAACACAATAGTATTGAAAAATTTGAATGCACCTGATATCTATATCATATTCTTAAGGTTCCCTCTAATACTCTTCATAAAACCAACTTTGTAACTGGAGTATATCATTCATAAACTCAAACAGCAGAAACTAAAGCATGTGTTAATTTTGGTTCATCAACCTTTCTCAGCTCTTAAATGTAAACATATGACTGTTAATTGAATTCTACTATTATTAATGCTGCTACATTTAGATAAAGTATAAATAGAATACAGAAAGATTTTATTTTAATGTAGATTTTTTTAAAGGTTTAATAAAGATAAAAATACATTGAATTCCTCATGCTTAGAATGGTGGAAAATTTGTATTTCCCTGGTTTAGATACATTAACCTTCAGACTTTTCTTCTGTTTTCTCTCAATAGTCCATTATTCTAAACTGCGCTACCTTGGACATTCTTATCAGGAGAGATCTCTTAACATCTTGCTATCTTCTGCCAATGAAGAGTAACAATCTGTTCAGTGCCTGTAGTGGAAAAAGACCCCAGCTGAAAAATAGATAAGATTGCAAGAGAAATACACAACAGGAGGAAGCACTTTGAAAATTTACATGGCAAGAACATTTAAGAGAGAAGTAGAATCCTGTCCTGCATTGTCCCTCCTAATTTTGGGTGAATTTCTGGTGGAAGAACATGTTTTCAAATATTTTCTTTGGTTCCAAAGTGAAATAAAGGTGACAATTTCAAGTGTATTTTTTTTACTTGTGATGGTTTACCCCTGGTGGGTAGCTCAGTACCACCCAGACACTCGGTTCCTTCTGGTGGAATTGGGAAGAGAATCAGAACGGTTAAAACAAAAAATCCTTGGGGGTTAAGATAAAGGCAGGTTAATAAGTAAACAAAAGTCTGCCTAAACAATACAAAATAAGGAACTCATTCACTGCTTCCCATCCACAGAGATATTTGGCCATCTCCAGGGAAGTTGGGCTCTATCACACATAAGAGTTACTTAGTTACAGTTACAAATGCCATGAACTGTGTACTACATTTTCTTATTATTTCTCCATTTTGTAATAATGAGGACAATGTTGTATGGTATGGAAAAACCTATTGGTCAGTTGGGTAAATGGTTCCTGCTCTGTGTGTACCCAAGTCTATTTACTGACAGGGTATCATGAGAGGCAAGAAAGAATCATAGAACTATAGAATGCTCAGGGTTGGAAGGAACCTTAAAGATCATCTAGTTCCAGCTTCTCTACCAAGAGCAGGGACACCTTCCATTAGACCAAGCTGCTCAGAGCTCCATGCAAGCTGGCCTTAAACACTGCTAGGCATGGAGTATCCACACATTTTCTGGCAAACCAGTCACAGCACGTCACCATGCTCACAGTAAAGAATTTCTTTCTGATCTCTAATCTAAACCTGCCCTCTTTCGATTTAAAGCCATCATACTTTGTTCTGTCACTGTACACCCTTATAAAAAGGTCACTCTTCCACTGTGTAGTGGGCCTCCCTTAGGTATTGAAATAAGATCTTTACGTATTGCTAAAAGGCCTCCCTGTACCCTTCTCCAGGCTGAAAGATCTCGACACTGTGCAAGAACCTTCCAGCAGTAGCTAAATCATCCCGATGTTATCAACAATGTTTCCATCACAAATTTGCAACATACTATCCTCTGAGGAGAAGTTGAACTCTATTCCAGACATCAGTAGATTAGGTGTTTGGATTTTTTTTTTTTTTAATAAATTAGGTGTTCTGTTAAAATGGCACATGTAAACTTGTCTTAAATCATAAAGCACTGTGTTAAGGAGTAGGAAATATATTTTTAGTAGTCAGGCTATTCCCTCAAAAAACCCAAGAAAAGAAAACATAGCAAAACACACAAACCAAAACAAACCCAAGAAAACCTAAGCATTGCAAAGAAACCCCCTCCCCAAACAAACAAAACCCAAACAAATATCCACAAACAAACAAAAAATTCAAAAAGAAAAAATACAAACAAAAGGGAGAAAACCCCATTATTTTCGTTCCCTACCATGATTCCCTCTCTAATCGTAGAGACCTACTTCCGGTTCTTATGAATTTCTGGTATTTTGTTGATTTCAACTGACTTTGCATAGCTTATTTGCAGTAATTCTTGAAACAGCCTTCTGAAATCAAATATTAGTCTTTTGCATAACTAATCACAGAATTGTCCTCTGAAAGGTAAAAAAGAAAATACCATCACAGAAGTCCTGAAACAAGGAGGGCTAAACTCTGACATGAGAAGGTTAATGTTTTTCACTCTTATTCCAATATCTATATAAAAGCAAATAATGATGGAATGAAATAAAAATGCATCAGAAATACTACCGAAATAAACTGCTACTGTCATGTTAACTCTGCTGAAAAATACTTTTAGAGACACAAAGGCCATAGCTTTATCTATGACGTAATGACATATATCTATTTGGATAGCTCCTAAAGGGAAAAAAACCCCAAATGAACAAGAGAACAAAAAACCTCACCAAAAGCAAAAATCATTTAACTAGCGCATTATGCAAAGTTCTAGGCACTCACAGACACATAGTTTGGTTTTGTTATTCTTTTACAAGACAGTCAGGTGCATTTTGTTTTCTTTTGTTTTTGCACTTGTGTTCAACTTCCAGAAGAAAATCAAAAAAGCATTGTGAAGTATTGTTAGGATTCAGGTACAACTGCTAGCTTTGACCCTTTTGCTTCACCTTCACACAATCACTTTAGCTGGAGGACAGTTTTGGTTGGTTTCTAGTAAGAAACTATACTGATAAAAAAAAAAAGAACATACAACTAAATTGTGTAGCAAAAAGGAGAATCCTCTAAAAGTGTCTAAATGAAATCTAGTGAAAGTGTTCTGGCACTAAGTACAGCAATATGAAAGTAATATTTTTTAACAACGACCCTCTCTCTCTCTCTCTATATATATATAGCTACAGATCATATAGAATTGCTTCAGAAATAATTTGATGTAGTGAAATACACATTTACATGTTTAGTGTATATTATGAATCCTAACTGCCTTGCTCCAATAAAAGTGTCTATGATGAAAATATTTTTTACTGTCTGGAGGGGTGTATTATGAAAATAATTTTAGCTGGTCTGCTTAAGATGCCTAGCTAAGGAAGAGACAGAATTCAGCTTTGGAAATTAATTTTTCTTCTTCTCATCAAGGGAATTTAATTAACAAGATATTTGTAAGTTAGTAGACCCCCTATTTGGTCAGATAAATCTTACAGACTTCTTCAATATCAATGTTTTAGGAGATCATGTTCCACGTAAGATCATGTGGAAATTGATATCAAAGAGGGCACCTTGAGAACAGCATTCGTTTTTAAAAAGTTACAATTTCTGATTTAGAATGAATAATACAAAACTTGACCTTTAAATTTGAAGGGAGAATACTTGGGTGTGTTTTGGACTAACTGAGATGAAAACAACATGTTCATAGCAGAGTTACTTCAGCATAAATTAAGCAAGTCATAGCATTAAACAGATCATTATCTGTAGCTAATCAGAGAGATGCAGAGAGAGACAGGGACAGAGACAGAGACAGAGACAGAAGAACAAACTACAAAACTGCCTGTGTTTTTGGTGACATGAAGTGGGAAATTTTATCCTAGAATAAATGTACTACAACATAGAGTCAAACTGCAGTAGTATTAATTATATGTACAAGGCAATAGTGAAACTGCATCTGCAAATCCATGGCTTTTCTTATTCCCACACATTCCAGAAAGTCTAAAATGTCTACAGAGAAATCCAGTAAAGGTAGTCAGTGAAAAAATAGAAAAATAAATAAAAAAGGGCATCCATTTTGACATTAGAGAAATAATACTGAAGAGGCAGTATTATATCTCTCATCTGAAATACCAAGAATGGGAAAAAATAAATTACGCGAAATTGAAATAGGAGTAGAGTGTGCAGGATTTATTCAGGATCCAGGAACAAGAGGAAAAATATTTAGTTTGACAAATTTAAGTTTGCAACTAGACTTCTAATCTTCATTGTGTTTAATACTGCTCCATATGGGTGAAGTGAAGCCATAAAGGTGGAGTGTAAAATAAGCTTATGACAGGAATTTAACTTTTTTTTTCTCTTTTGCAATACAAAATACTGTATCAGAGTAATTTATTAAGTAAAAGAAATGAAAGTTCCATAGAATCTCTGAGATTTTCTTATGAAATCTCAGCTATTTTCTGTCAGCTTATGCTGGCAGTTGCAACATATTTTTTCTTTCTTTTTCAAATTACTCTAAAGACAAAAAATGTAATTATATTGGGACATCAGAAGTGATGCAGAGGGTAGGAAAACATGCATATTAACTGTGATAAAACACAGGAAAGCAGTAATAAAATGTTTTGAATGAATGCATAACAGTTTTACAAAACTAATTTGCATGTGTATATTGATATAGTATTCCAGAGACACAAAGCAGCTCCTAGACAGAGCACAATTATTTCAATTTGGGTGCCACTAAATTTATTTAATTAAATTTTAGTTTATTAGCTTTTCAGGTCTTTCAGTTTTCTAGTTAATTTTGACTCTGGTTTCATCTGAGAGAAACTTAGCTTTCAAAGTCTGAAATATGTCTAATTACAATCATATAAGCAGAAGTTCAAATTCATTATTTTCACATTAACAGCTTGCTCACATTCTATAAACTTAAAATGATTTTTCAGAATTTTAAAATAGCTTCCAGCTAAGAATACAAGCAGGTAATTTTTTTTTTCCAATTGGCACCTTAAAAAGTAGGAAACATTCTAAAGCTATTAAGATCCTCAGTTTTCTTTTATAATCCATGTAAAAATTTGTGAGTTGTCTATCCTAATATTTTCAACAGACTACTTGATTGAGTCATTCCACTGAGATCATGAGAATTGCTTACAAAAGAAGAGATCATTCAGTGTACCTCACGATGGCAAAATCCTTAAGTGTATGGGAACTGAATTCTATGAAATAAGTTACATATCACTCAGCTTTCATTTGTTGGGAAGTATGTGGTAGTACAGCAGGAGAAATATGTAAAGGTTTTTCTTCAGTCATTACTGTAGTTATTTCAAATGAATTGATATAAAGAACTAACATAAAAGAATGAAGGTCTGCATTGTAAGTAATGTACATATTATTTTGCTATTGATGAATTCTTATTTCACTCTTAATAAACCAGAAATTGTCAGCAGTCCATAAATGAAAAGTGCTTATTGTCTTAGCTCGTGCCCACAGTGCTCAGTGCAGCTCTTGGGAAAGCTCTGTCAGTGAAGACTGGAAGGTGAAGAA
This sequence comes from Phylloscopus collybita, assembly GCA_027886175.1. Lineage (NCBI taxonomy): Eukaryota > Metazoa > Chordata > Aves > Passeriformes > Phylloscopidae > Phylloscopus > Phylloscopus collybita. Next base: position 39,943,827 of record JAJNNQ010000006.1, on the reverse strand, counting down.
TGGTGGGTATGTAGATATTTTACATGCAAAGCAAGTAGCTAAAGGTAAGCCAGGCAGCTAATCAAACATCTTTAAAGCCTGCATTTTATCTGATTGAGTCAACATTCATAGAAAAGAGTTTGGCAGGTGAAAATTAGGGAGAATAGCTAGCTGTCCAAAGAAAATTGCTTTTTCAATTCCCTGTAAATTGTTGTGCTCTAGAACAGTATTAGAAGCAGACATTCAGGCTGAATATAAAAGAGGTTTGAGTCTTTAAAGAAGGACAAGAAAGTGAGTGGGAAGAGTCTTCATACACTATTATTGTATGCTACTGATTCTCAAGAAAACCACTACAGAAATAAGATATATAATATACACTGATTATACCAATTGTACAAGTGTGAGTAGTATAACACGTAGGTCCCTTAAAATAAATTTCTCCTTGTTGCATATTACTGCATATACCTACTTGTACCCTTATTTGCACAATCCAGATTGTTAAATTCACTGACAAACTTTACTGCTCAAATGCATTTCTATGAAGCTTGTTGGATAATACACACCTGTCCAAATTATCATCCTTTGTCCTCAGGTGCAGAAATCACCAAAGATTCAGTAAGTAAATTGAGCTGTAAGGGTTTGCATCGACTGAGTATCTAACTTCATCATATATCTAGACTGAGAATACTCTTAGGAAAGGGCTTGAGAAACCTTTTTTGTTTTGTCTTTTCTTAGTTCTGGAATACGAGGTAAAGGTCAAAGACAAAATAAGAAATTGAACATAGAAACTGCTATGTTGTAACTGTAATGAGTCAGTAGTTCAGAAGTCAGTGATGTAGCTAACCATCTATTTGACAGCCTTCTGAATTTTTAGCTGAAACTACCGTGTACCTATTTACAGTTTGGCAGTTCTGGGAGAATTTCTGTCAGAAAAGAAAGCCGTTACAATTGCTCTTCCATCTACCAATATAATCATACCTTTGAAAACAGTTAAAGAGGTCTGGCTACACATTTTGCTTCATCAAAATTGAAATGACAGAAAGGAAATAACAGAAAATTTTAAGTAATTGTCTCCCAACTATAAAACATATATCAAGTCTGTGCACTGACATAAATAAATTTGAACCTATCTCAATGAAGATGGTCATCTGACTGATAGAGTTGGAAAAAAAAGTGGGGACATTCAATGCTTTTTTTGTCTCAGTCTTTAACTATACTGATAGACGAGCATGGTTCCACTGTGAGCAAACAGCAGCTTTCCTTTTGTAAATGTTGAAATTGTAAGGGAGCAGCTTTATCAGCTGAATCTTCACAATACCATAGGGTCCAATGGGATTCATCCCACAGTACTGGAGGGTGTGGAGCTAGTGGGTGATACGACTAAACCCCTCTCAATCATCTATCAAAGTTCCTGAGATTCTGAGTAAGTCCCTGCAAACTGGAAGACAGTCACAGTTATTCCAATGCACAAAGAAAGCATGAGGGAAGACCCAAGTACCTATAGACCTGTTATTTTAACTTTATTTTCTGGAAAAAATTATGGAACATATTATACTGGGTGCTACTGGAAGTCATTTAAAGTATAATGCAATCATCAGGCACAGTCAATGTGGGTTCCAAAGGGAAAGTCTTTTTTAAATAATTTGAGACTCTTCTGTGATAAAGTCACCCAGCTATTGGATGGAGGGAAGACAGTGGATGCAATTTGTCTGGATTTTAGTAAGATTTTTGATACTGCTCCAACAGTGGGATGAGCAAGTTTACCATGCATTGGGTGAAGACTGGAGGAAGGTCAGGCCTCAAGGGGTTGTAGTGGATGGAGCCACATCTGACTGGTCTAGTGGAAGGTGTCCCTGCTCCTTGTGAAAGGGGGGTTGGAATTAGATGATCTTTAGGGTCCCTTTCAACAGAAGACATGGTATGATTCTGTGACAATTCTTCTTTCACCATATTCTACTAAATAGTTGGATGTGAAAGTTTCATTTGCTGAACACAGCGCTCCTTTGTATACAGACCAGAGGAGACAGCTCTTAGTAAGAGGATTTCCAAGCAGTTCTACATTTCTTGATCTGAATCCAAATTTTAAAATTAATTTTAGCTAATTTTCTCTTATGCTTATTTAAGAAGTTCTCTAAGATTTGGTTTGATTTTTGGGTTTTTTTTCTGTTTGTTTTGTTTGTTTGTGATATTTTGATGCATACTTAGTCTGCTTTACATTCGCTGTATTACCACACATTAACTGTCTGCAGTCTTTTTTTGTCTGCATTGTAATTCTCTCTTTGTGTAGTGTTTCAGGGGTTGGGGTTTCCTTACTCTGCTTTCATCAAAGAGGAAACAAATGCAATTTTTCCTTGTTTTTCTCTGTCTTTTACTTATTTTAGTATCTTCTAGTTAATATAAAAGAAAGGCATGTCAGAACATATGCAGACCAGATCAAATATCTTACTGTAGCACTTGGTTGAATATCAGCTAATTGGAAGAGTTGCTCAGCTGAAGGACAGTGTGAGAAAAATAAATAATGGATGTATCCATTTTGTCTTTTGAGAAAACTCAGTGCAGTTCAGTACGAATGCTAGAGTCCCTGCACCTTTTGTACCTCAAAGACTGTCAAAGGATTTTACTCCACATCTAATACCAGAAATTCAGTCATCCTGTGAATTTTGTACACTGAAGGGTGGTGAATGGAGTCTAAGATCTCTTTGCAGATATTTCTGTCAAAGGATGCAAAATTTAACCTCTGTCTTCTCACAAAGTAGCATTCTGCTCGAGATAAAGGACATAGCAGTGCACATAATGAGGTGAATGACACCTTGCACCCGTCTTAGAAGGGTGAATTCACTCTAGCTGAAAACAGCAAATAGGAAGAAAAAATGGTAAAGAAAAGCAGTCAAACTATTTAACCTTAAAAACAGATGAGAGCTTTATTCTCTTATTGTGTTTTTAAAAGCACTACTGTTATAATATATTGTAAGAATATCAAGGCTGTTAGATCACCACTTACTACTCACTATTATACATGGAACTTCAGAATTTTTGGTTTATTTATGATTTTCTAGAAATTCAAGGAACTAATTTCAAATGTAGTAAGAGGTTTAGATGATTAAACTATCAAATTAAAGCAGGAGTGAACTGAACTCAAGAAAGTTTTGTTAGATTATTCTGACAAGCATGAGGGCTCATAGAGCTGACAGAGATGGCACAATGTATATATGTAAGAACATGTATAACATGGACACTCTGTTAAAGCTCCCAAACACTTCCCATCTTCTAAATATCCTAAGAGTATTCAGATTAAAATTATTAATAAAGTTCAGGCATGATACAGAGACCAAATGATTGCTATATAATTATGTGAAAAAATACCCAATAATTTTGTGTTAGTTTTAATATCGACTACCAGTAGATTTTTTTGAGGCTAGGTTTACTCTTAAAATTGGATGATCGTACCTCAAAATATTTTATTGCCTAGCATAATATTTCAAAATTTCTGTGTGCTCCAGAATGACCAGATATTTTGCATCAATTAAGACACATAATTTGAACTGGGCTGTATTAATATTACATTTATAATTTCAAGATAAGTAACTATTTATGCATTTAAAGTTTTATAAAGATGTCATAGACATTCTCAAACCTCATTTTAGCTTGAATTTTCCAAGCTTTCTCTTCCTACACTGAAGAAACTGTCCTCACCACAGGACAACAGTCCTTGTTCCTCCAGGCTTATTGTGAAGGGAAAAAAACCAACCAAACAACAAAATCCCTCAAAACAAAGCACAGCAAATAACTCTGTATTTTACTGAACTGTTAGTGCATTTGTAGATACTTAGATTCAGGCCAATAAGCTCCATTTCATTCATACATCTGGAGATTTAAATCTTCACCTGCCGAATCTATAAGTATTTTGTGTATTTTCTAACACTTGCAGGCTGTTTTAATCCACCCCCCAACCTCATCTGATTAAATAGAAAAAAATACATTTAGAAGAGTTTACAAAATCAATTTAGTCTTCCGAAAAGCATAATATGCCAGTTGATGAGCTAAGAATAACAACAATATATCCGTGGTATAACCTGCTTCCTTTTTGCATATAGCATTTACCTATCTTATAAGAAAATAGAGCTGCTTTTTTTTTTTCCTCCTACAATCAACACTGTACTGTTAAAGAGAATGAAAACAGGAAAAAAATCCCTTTTTATTAGATTCGTCAAAAACTTTGAAATCTGCTAGCTGAATGATGCCATTTTAACCAAGTCCAATTGCCTGTTTGCCTAGATTAGATGGCTTTTGAGATCCTTAGAGCGTTCAAAGTATTAGATTGAGAAGTTTTTCTGGGACACTGAAAAAGCAGTTGTTTTTGTGTTGTTTGAACTCGGTTTGGACCACTTCATGGTAGTGGTATAACTATTCATGCTACATTTCAGATTCTAACTTTTCCTAACACAGAGTGAATTAAGTAACAGCTTGTATTTCAAGACTCTTATCTTGTATCTTTGTACCTCCAGATAAGACATCCAGGAAAGGAAAAAAAAAAACGGTAGAGCAAAAGAAAAAGAAAGAAAAAAAGAAAATGGAAAGTTACAATGAAAAGACACGGGAAAAGGAAAAGAGGAAGGGGTGGAAAGGGAAATAAAGAGCTTGTAGACGAGCAGCTGGGTTAAATAACTTGAGATAGAGTAATTGATTTAAATGAACCTTGCCAAAATTCAGTTTTGGAAAACAGTAAAATTTCATTATAATTTTAATTTAGCCTAAACTTTGCCATACAAAATATTTTGGGATGTAAGATAGAGTTCTCAGGGAACACTGGTTTTAGTCCTGAGCTAGCATGATAGTTATACTTTCATGTTCACAGGGTGAAATGAGAAAGACATGAGGAAGAAGTCTTGATGAAAACCTGCTTACAAACAATTTGAATTATTATCTAGCAGCAACGTGAAATTTGATGGTACCATTAGACCTCACAGATAACCCTGTCTACTGAATAAACGTTATTTTCTCAAACAATGTAATGCATCATACATGAAAAAGAAGTAGGAATGCAGAGAAGAAAGGTTTGTTTATTTGTACGTAATTCTCTTAGGCTTTTTTCTCCAATAGATGCAATTCTTTCTAAATCTATAGCTATAGTGTACTGCAAGAGATAAAATCCTCAGGGTATCTCAAATTAATTACTCCAGTTCATAAAAAGAGCTCCAGTTCCCAACTAAATATATGCCTCAAACCCATTAAACAATAAAAAATTGGCCTAGAGATCAATTTTGAGAACAATAAAATTAATATGGTTATTTAATAATTTTGAAACAATCTAGTTCCTGACTAAGAAGACAATAAATAAATCTGTGTGTAAAATCCGTAACTGGGAATATATTATGCAGAAATAGATCACCAGATCATTTGTATTAGTGGAAGCCAGATTTATTTCAAGCTTAAGGGCTGTAGAGGAACATGAAAAAACATTGTGGTTATAGCTTTTCAAGCAATTTGCTAACAGGATTTCCCCATAAGGATTATATCCTGTTTTTTCTGCCCAGGGAGACATCAGAGCTGTTCCTCACAGCATGTAGCCAACATGTAGAAGATGAGCTCATTAACTGCATCTCTGGAACACCTTGTATTGGCAAATTTCCCGCATTCTCCTCCTTGTCAAAGACTTGCATTTCCCTAAATTGTGGGAATTCAGAAAGAACGGAGCATTGGTATTCCTACTTGTCCTTGCCAACAGATCGGTATCCCTGTGGCATAAATGAAGCTCAGTCTACACAGCAGCCAAAGACAAAGGGGTTTTTTTTGGTTAGGTGTTTTTTTTTGTTTTTTTTGTATCATAAACCAGGATGTCTGTTGATAAGTGCGACTAAAAATTCGGAAAGTTATTTCATATAAATTTGCATTAGCTTGATCTTAGTTCTTCCATTATGGACTTTTTAGATGCCTGTGGTAGTTTTGCCTTTGACAGAGTTAATTTTCTTCTTAGTAGCTGATACAGTGCTGTGTTTTTGGATTTAAGCTGAGAATAATCTTGATATCTTGGCAGTTACTGAGCAATGCTTACCCTAAATCAAGGACTTTTCAGTTTTCTGTGTTCTGCCAGTGCAGAACTGGTGAAAAACCCAGAGAAGAGATGATCTGAACTGATCAAAGAGAGTGATTTCTGTGGGAACAAGAAGTATATTAAAAATGAAACTTTTCAAATATAGAATTAATTTTAGAACATAAAATAGAAGAAAATAGGTTTTTTTCTTGTAATTTTCAAGTAATTTTCTGAAATGTAAATTTCAAAATTCAAATGCATTATAATTCTTTAAGGGTATTTTTTTGGTTGGTTGGTTGGTTGGTTGGTTGGTATTTTTTAACAGAGATTATATACAATTCTTTTGCTGCATGATCATCTCACTTGAGCTTTTCTTTATTTTTCATTAATTATTTTAAAAGTCTTCAGACAGAGCAAGGAGCAGTTATTTTAGTCAGAGCCCTACCCAGAATCTTCAGCAGAAATTCCGCATGTGGTTGGGTTTTTGTAGTTTTGTTTGGGTATTTTAATTTTGTTTTCATGTCTGGACATTGAATTCATGTTACTGGCAAGTTCTTTCCAATGTATGACTACACAATCATACTAATTGCATTGACCCATTAGATTAATTCAATTCTAAGCAATCAAGAGATAAATACTTCTAAAGTGAGATAACGGTGCAGGAAGGAGACATTTTCTTTGCACTTCTTGTTGATTAAATTAACCTGCTGTAAAGGAAGACTTTTCAATCAAATTAAAAAGACACAGACTTAAATCCACACAGTTTATAACAAGTAGACTAATTGCAGGGTTTTCATATGGCTAGAAATGACAGGAACAGAGAACTGAGCAAGAAAAAAAGAATTTATGACCACAATTATGCATAGTTTAGAAGTCTTAGAAAGAATAGTCTTACAATGAGCCAATACTCTGACATTATGCATATATTTTATTTTTTAAAGCAATTACATTCATTTAATCTAAATTCATAGTGACAGAAGTAGACTTTATATTTTAGCATAATTGAATACCAGATGGGAAATCACACAAATAAAACAAGGGAACAGTAAAAGAGAGAACTCCAGTATTTGCCATTTCTGCTGAAACTGGCACTTCTTTCTTAAGAGATGCAGATTGTGTTCAGAAAAAAGCCCCAATCTATCTTTTTTTTGTTTTCTTTTAAATATTTTTTCTGTTGTTCAGAAAGAAATTAATTGATCTCTTCTAATGAGAAACAATTTTTCTTCTTTTTTGTTTGCTTCTTCTCAAAGAAAGCAGTTTTCAGAGATTACCATCGTTATATAATTCAATTAAAATAAACTATTTTTCATAACTGTGGTGGTTTTCAGCCACAACAGAGTTCCTTTTTCTCAGTAGCCTTGATGATCTGGAGCCTGGAGCCCTGTGGACATGTCTGGGTTGTTATACCATACCTTCTACTGGGAGAAGAAGTAAGGGATTCTCACTTATGAGAAGGAGGGGGCCATGGCTTTCAGAAGAAAAGTGTCACCATTAAGGGTTTTTGCACCATTTTGTTCATTGTCTCGTGGTTGTGCTATGTCAGTTCAGGCTTGGTGAGCAACTTTTGTATGTAAATCACCCTAATTTTCTATATTTTTGCTCTTGATATAGTTGCTGTTACTGTTTGTTTTCTTATCTTCTTGTTCCAGTAAATTGTTCTTGTCCCAACCCATAATCTCTGTCTTTTGTTTCTATCTCATGAAGGGACAGGAGGAGGGGAGAGGGTGAGTTGTTCCTAAACTGCAACAATAATTTTCTGGGGTTTTTCCATCTGTGTATCTGTGATATTTTTATCAGTTTCCTGGATCACTCCTAGGGGCTGGCTACCCAAATTCTTTTCCTCTCGATGTTCCACAAAGACAATTTGGCTGTAGAATCAAGGGAGAGCCACTCTGCAATACCTGAGAGTAAAAGAATAAAACTGACAAGATCCTCCTTGTTTGTGAAGTGAAATATCAAGTTTTTGATCTAAAATGTTAGAAATTCTGAGCAGACAATCTGGGTTTTTTTCCCAAAGAAATGGATATTTGGCAACATTAAAAAAAACCAACAAAACGAACCTCACAAAAATTCCAGCACACGTTACGAAGCTCTCTACAGAACCTGGAATTCTGTCAGAGGTTTGTCTGCATCAAGTCCTGCTCTCCTGTTGGTGTATCAGTTGCATCCCTTTGGTGCCTTAAGCATGTGTTTTAACATTTACAAAAAATATATACCCATAGTAGTGTTGCATGGGTGGCTTTTTCTTTATTAAATTCTTATTTGAATAAGACAGTGTGCAAAATACAAATTTTGAAGATTTTACTCTCTAAAATTAATATGTAGTTGTACATAGAGTAGACATCTCAATAGTCTGATTTCAGAGAAAACAATTGAGATCTTTACAAGGTTAAGTGCAACTTTCAGAAAACAGTCATCAAGGGAAACTAATAAAAATATTACCAGGGTAAAGAAAGGGGAATCTTTATAAAATAAGTATGCAAATGACTTTCAGAATGAATTTTCAGAATGTTATTGAACCTACCCTTGGGATTTTCTTAGAAATAAATGCTTCAGATTCTCATATATACTGACTTGTTGGAATGTGCTGTAGGTAATTAGATATTGATTCTTGCTGTCAATGGATATACTACCTATTATCCATTTCCATGCAATGTGAAATGTATAAAGTCTGAATTAATCTTGGAACTACTTTTTAAATTGTTACATTTTAATTACATATTCTGTGCCACTAAGAAAATTAATCCCATTAGAAATTGAAGAGTAAAAGAAATTTTTAATGGCTAAGTGACTCAAACATTTAGAGCAGTAACTGAAATTTGCTCATTGCTGTTTTTCATATGTACATGGATCTGCATGCTTTTTGATCTCATGTTTGGTCTCATTTGTTAGCAAACATCTGTGTAATGCCAATAGAAATAACTAAAATCAATCTGAGATTAGTTTTGCTTGAAAAGTTATTACAAGATCAATGTCTAGTTCCATCTATAATAACCATTATTTTTAGAGTAGTTAATCACAGAATCACAGAATATGATGAGTTGGAAGGGACCCAGGAGGATCATTGAGTCCCATCACTGCACAGGGCCATTCCCAAGAATCATACTACGTGCTCAATAGTATTGTCTAAACACTTCTTCAACTCTGACAGGCTAGTGCAGTGACCACTTCCCTGGAGACCTTGTTCCAGTGCTCAAACACCCTCTGGGTGAAGACCCTTTTTCTAATACCCAACCGGAATCTACCCTGATACAACTTCAGACCATTCCCTAGGGTTAATGTAACCTTAAAAATCCTACCTTATGTTCCTCTGTGCTCTACTATGTTTCTTTGTCTTAGACAAAATGAAAGAAAAAAACATTTTTAAGTAAGTGAAAAAAGTAAAAGAGCAAAGCCAAACAGAGTTGTTGGAAGGAACAAAAAGCTCAGAAGTGGCTAAATATGCTGTTTAGGTGTACTCACATATTGAATATTTTGCTAGCACATCCATAGGCTGATTTTTTTGCCCTTGACTGAGTTTCCATCTGCACATTTCTGTGCAGAGGAGGAACTGGGTATAGAGAGTAGAAGGCCATGGCTTAAATAATTTTTTTCCTAAGGTATATATTGTATTGAACATAAAGCAACAGATAATCCCCTTTCCTTTGAAGAAACAGGGGGGTTTGTAATTATATTATGCTACGATGACCAATATGTTGTTTCCTTGTGTTTCCAAGTATTTCCCTGAATTTATGAATTAAAGGTATTACTTTTTCTTTCTTAGCAAATTAGAACTCTTTTACATATTTCAAACTCTATAGACATAAGGTTTTTATATGGATGAACTTCTTTGCCACTGAATCTACTACCTAATTCATATTACAAAAAGAAAAAGCTATGTATCAAAACTTTTCTCCTTTTCTCAATTTCTTTTGTTTTATTTCTGAGTTTCAAGAATCTGCTGGTATGAATTTAGAATATTAATGTAACTGTGCTTTTCCCTGCAAAACTTGTGGCTTACATTTTGCTTAAATTGGTAATTGAGAACTCATAATTGAGTAAATCACCCTAATCACTTTGATGTCTCACCTAAATGTATGTCGATTAAGTTATTTGAGACATGAGTAAGCTTCTGAGAACAGGTACTTTCTCTATTATTCCCATAGGACATGTAGTGTATCTGAGTTTTCTTCCTGTCTCTCTGGAAGAAACAATAGCAGAAGTCTAGAGCTTCCAGGCAATGCCTTACTGTGCCAAAAACATGCATTCTAGGGAAAGAATCACAGAAAACAATAAAAAATCCACCCCCCCCCAAAAAAAAAACCAAAACAAACAAAAAAAAACCAACCCCAAACCAAAACAACCCCCCCCCAAAAAAAAACCAAAAACAAAACCACCACAAAAACCCAAGAACCTCCCCCCACAAAGCAAAGAAAGAATAAAAGAATAGAAAAAAATCAAATTTTGTCACGATCTATTAGTTATTTTCAAAATTTTGAATGAAGTCATTTGCCTCTTGCTGTCTCCACCCATAGGAAAAAAATTAATGTTGCAGTCTGCCAAGGAAAATTTGGTTTTCTCCTCCTGACAGTTGATGAAGACAAATAAAGAAGGGGTCTCAAGTTTATATAACTTGGCATCATTCTTTAAACATTAACAACAGATGGTGATATTTTCTCATTTCAAAATTTTCTCTTTTAGTGATGGTCATATTAAAAGAACCATTCAGGCTTTAATAAGAATTACTTTGGCATCAAAATATTTTGTTTCTTTCTTCAGGTTGAAAGATTAGAATCTCAGTAGTTACTAAAATCAGTAACTTAAATGATTCCATTAGCCCTATCTCTGGAGGAAGTACATAAGATTGGAGGTATCAAAGAATGAGATCCTGTTTTGTAGTAATCTTCCTACCACTAAAACCCAGCAGGAAAGACCTATTTTATTGTATGTGATAAAGATGGCAGACTCCCAGATGTCAAGCAAGTATTTTGTTACTGGCTTGCTAGTAGCACAATAAGTCTTGGTGACAAATTCACAATATTATGGACACCCTTTTGTTTTTCCTTAAGGCTTGTCAGAACTCTGCCAATAACTGAGAAAAAGAGAGTTGGGTTGAGCTATTGAGAGGAAAATATAATAGAATGTTGCCACAGTATTTCCAACATTAAATATTTAAGTAAACATCTCACCCCAAGGTCAGGCGGGAAAAAACAAAATCAAAGAGAATTAATTATCAGATGCTTGTCATCAGAAATTCCCACACGGATTATCCATTGCTTCCAAACAGCTTGCATGGTTGTCACAGAGGTACACATGCAGACAGTCAAAGTATGTTACAATACTGTGGAGAAGAAATGGTCAGCAGTGAATATAATGATAAACTGGAACTCCTGTATAAATTTTCATTCAACTGATGCATTGGGCAAGTAAGAAGAATGATATCAAGCTGGCATGTGCATTTTAGGAATACAAAATCAACAAAGGAGTAAAGCAAAACTATGTGTAAAATCCAAAAAGGCCATTGAAAACTATCAGGACACTATTTATGAACCTGATATTCTTCTATGACAACATGACCATCCTTAATGGATGGAGGGAAAATCTGTGCATTGAAGTTTTCCCCTCCCCTCTTCCCCCTGGGGCCGGCAACTAGCTCAGATTTGGGGAGTTTCGGGCGAGGGGATCTTCAGGATAGGGAAGTAAATCCAAAAGAGGCTCTTACCTCGGGATATGTTCCAAGGTTTATTCCAAGAAGGGATCCCAGGACCAAAGAGGAAGAAAATGGAGGGATGGGGGTTTTTATCTTTTTCAGGTGGGGGAGGGGTTACCTGGCCAAAGGCCATAGGTCAGAGTCAAGGGGCAGGTAGGGTCAGACCAAAGGTTACAATCTCAGACGGGGAGACCATGCCAGAGGAATACAACAGTGCATGTTGTGTATCTGGACTTTAGTAAAACATTTGACACCATTCTCATGGAAATACTGGCTGCTCATGGCTTGGATGGATGCTCTCTTCTCTGGGTAAAAAAAAAAAAAAAAAAAATCTGGATGACTGCACCCAGAGAGTGGTGCTGAATGGAGTTAAATCCAGCTGGCAGCCAGACATGAGTGCTGTCCTCCAGGGTTCAGTATTGAGGTCAGTCCTGTTTTACATCTCTATGAATGAGGGGATCGAATGCCCCCTCAGTAAGTTTGCCGCCAACACCAAGTGAGAGACTGGAGAAAAGGATTACTGGCTCAAAACAACTGGAGCATGTGTGTGTGTGTAAATATGTGAGTGTGTGTGCATCCTTCTCTTCCCCCCACAAATACTTCAGTTGTTTTGAGCCAGTAATGCTTTTCTTCAGTCTCTCACAAGGTAGAAGTATTTATCTGCAGGAGGGAATGAAGGCTCTGCAGAGAAATCTGGACAATATGGATCAGTGGGCTGAAGCCAATTGCAAGAGGTTCAATAAGGTGCAGTGCCAGGTCCTGCACTTTGGACACAACAACCCATGAAGCACTACAGGTTGGGGACATGTCGCTATTGCATTGGGGACAGCTGAATAAAGACACACAACTTTCAGGTCTTCTCAGAAGGCAAGATCTCTGAGTTTATTAGAACTCGCGTCTTTTATAGACTGCACAGAGAGAGCTGGGTATGATTGATCCACAAAACAACACCTCCCACCATTATTGGCTAATTAGAAATAACACCTCTTCATAAACACCTTGTAAGTAAACAAGTGGGAAAAACAGCAGATGCTGGATTATTTGGATTCCCTCCTCACAGCTTATCAGTGTATGGGGAAATTATTTGACTTGCTTTCCCACAGACTCTGCTTCTGCCTGATACGTTAAAATCTCTCTCTGACCTGGCTGTCAGCATCCACAGGGGCAGTGTGCCTGGAAAGATGTTCAGCAGAAAAGGATCTGTGGTGCTTGTCGGCAGCTGGCTGAACACAGTCCAGTGTGTGCCCAGGTGGCCGAGAAGGCCAATGGCCTCCTGGCTTGTATCAGAAATCAGGCTTGTATCAGAAAGAGTGTGGCCAGCAGGAACAGGGCAATGATTGTCCCCTTATACTCAGCACTGGTAAGGCCATGTCTTGAGTGTTGTGCTCACTTCTGGACCATTCTCTATAAGGAAGATATTTAGATGCTGGAGTATTTTCAAAGAAGGACAACAGGCTTGTGCCTCCACAGAGAAAATAAACAAGCTTTTAAAAAGTATCAGAATTGAAAAAAGGGCTATGGAGCTGATTTTTTTGGACATTTTAGAGATATCGAGATGACTAAATATGCATTTGGTCCAATATATCATGTACTTAAAATCACTATGGTTGCAAAACCATTCATTTTAAGCAGATTTTTATATAGGACAGTTTGTGTCTTTGAAGCAGTTTCCTGACTCAGTGATATAAATTAATTAATTAATTAAAAAATGAAAAAGGTCTTGAAAACTTAATACATTGCTAACCATATTTAACTATATTTTTTTCTTTCTCATTTACATTGCAGATACTGTGATCTAAATGTTGATTTGCCTTCAGCATATTATTTTGCAGGAAATGGTATGTAATTGGCATTCAAATCATTCTCTTTATACTGCTAGTAGTGGGTTGCTTCCAGAAGGAAAAATTGTTTTAAGATTCATTTAAAAAATCTAACATGTTTTCTTATAAGTCACTGGTTCTTTTCTGACATAATTTAAATTTAAAAGAGTAAAATAAATTCCACATCTAATCAATAACGAGATTGTGTTTAGAAAATAAATGATACTGTGTTAAAGTAAAAACAACATACTCCATCACAACAATTTGCATATATTATCGATCATTTGAGTACACTTCATTTGGTATTCTATGAGATAGCTTTGAACAGAACAGAACAGAACAGAACAGAACAGAATGTCCTCTGCACTCTCATAACTTCCCTTTTTTTAACCATTTAGTGTTATGGATATCTTCAATATTGAAATCAGAACCATTTTTTCTTCTGTCATAATCAGATGATTAAATATATAAAAGCTTAAAATATTGTGTAACATTATCTTGAACTGCAGTACATAAATGATGAAATTTGAAAATGTGTGTTGAATGCATTTTCAGAGAGGTATAATGTTAGAACTGCAAGCAGCTACTTTGTTGATCAGGTTTTGGAATGAATTTTAGACAACTGAAGAAGATGTCAAAAAAGCTGAGAACAGAAAAAATGCTGATCATATTTGTGCTGAATAAAAAAGTTATGAAAATTGCAGGTAATACCATCAGAGAGGGCTGAATCTCACAGATCTGAAGGCAAGTTAAGAGAAACAGCCAGATCCCATACAAAAAGGAGAGGAGCACAGGGGAATTTTTTGCAGAGGATGATCTTGTAAGGAAGGCAGTGCCTAGGCAATTATATCAGTAACATTGTGCAAGGCTGAGACTGTCTACATAGTAGTGTGAAAAGGGGTTATATCACCATTTGGAGGCACCTTTCCGGCTTGGAGACAAGGGCAAGGAGGTATCTCAGAAATTTCATCAAGAGGGATGGGCTGAGACCTTGCAGCTGAGAAGGAATAACACTGTGTGCCAATACATGCTGCGGTTTCACTAGCCATAAAACAGCCTTGCAGACCAGGGCCTGCCAGTCCTGCTACACACCAAGCTGAATATGAGCCAGCAGTGCATACTTGCAGATAAAAATCCAACAAACAAATAAAACAGCCTCCTGGATGGCATGAAGAAGCAACCAGCAGATTAAAATAGTGATCCTTCTCCTTTACCCACATGAGAATCATCTGGAGAGCTGGGGTGCTGGATCCAGGGCTAGGACCCCCAGTACAAGATGGACATGGAGACACATAATTAAGTCCCTCAAAAAGACACAAAAATAGTCAGTAGATTGTGGCACTTCTCATAGGAAGAGAAACTGAGAAAGCTAGGGCTGTTCAGCTTGAAGTGGAGAAGGCTAAGAGGAGATTTTTCCAATGTGGTGAAATGCCTTATGTGAGAGCCTAAAGAAGATGCACCACTGCTCAGTGGTGCTCAGTAATGTGACAAGTCAGTGAATGCAAATGAAAATGCAGAAAATTGCATTTAAACATAAGAAAAAAGTTCTACTGCGACAGGGCTCAAACACTGGAACAAGTTGCACAAAGAGTGTAAGGTTCTCCAGTTCTCCACCCTTGGAGATATTCACAACATGATTGGATGAGCCCTGAGAAACCTGTTCTAGCTGATTAGGTGGGATTAGAGGACTTCCAGAGGGGCCTTTGAAACATAATTATTCCATGGTCCTGTAAGTTTATGAAATATCAAATTTCCATACAGATGTAACAAAACATGTGACAAATGGGGGAAATCAATACAGACTGGATGTTTATCTGGAAGGACAGTAGGACAGAGAAAAGGAGGTAAGCAAGTAGGAGGGCTGTTGGAGGGACAAGGGCTGCAGATTGAGTGGTTTGTGCTTCCAGGCTGCCTGGAGTTACCATCAAGGCCTCGCCTGGGCCAACCTGGCTGGGGCCAGGCAATAAACCTAACCCTTAACTGTTGGTACCTCATAGGAGAGAGGCTGAAAACAAGTAGAAGACTTTTTTGAAAAAGAGATTAGGAGAAAAGTATTTTCTAACACGGAAGAACTGAGACACTTTTTTCTTATTTTAAAGCCATGCAGGGTTGTATTTTAAAAAAACTTTATTTTTTGATTTTAAGATTACCTGCAAGAGCTTATCCAAAAAAAAATTAGACCAGAGCAGTAGAAGAATCAACAGATTGTGTGCTATGTCCCACTTTTTTTCCTGTGAGAGAGAATCCACTTTTATCAAAAGGTTGGTATAGGAGAGTAGTAGCAACAGCTGGATACAAATAAAACTTCTTACTGTGTTACCCCAGGGATGAAAGAAATCTGTGTTGATTTTGGTTTGTGTTTTTTGTCACTGTTGGTTTGGTTTGGTTTGCTTTGGTTTGGTTTGGTTTGGGTTTTTTTAGGGTTTTGGCTTTTTTTTGTTTGCTTGGGTTTTTTTGGGATTTTTGTTTGTTTGTTTGGTTGTTTTTGTTGTTGTTGTTTTGTATGTATGTTTGCTTGTTTGTTTGTTTTAAAATTCTTTTTCTGTCTAAGAAACATCAAAGCTAAGATGAGTAGTTATTCCTTCCTGAAAATGTGTTAATTAGGACTTCAGGCTTTTTCCGTTTCTTTAACAGTGTTCCAGTCAACACTAAGAATGTTGCACAGAACCAGTTAAAGAGGTTTTAGAAAAGAAAATTGATTCATACATGAAGTCTGGACAGTCAGGAAGCCTTGCAGGGTCAGATTACCTAATTAAGAATTGAAGAGCTTTTTGATCTCACTACTCTTTTATAAAGTGACAAAATCAAAAATCGTAGATGTTTCCCAAGTGTTTGTGACTTTATGAACCTTGTAAAACTCCATTACTTCAAGGACAGATGGGCTTTGATGAATTGGTAGCTTAAGACTTAGGAAGATTCTGTTTATTTTGCTCACCCTGAACTGTAATTATCAAGTCATGGGGCACATTAGGATGAACTCTTGGACTCTCTGGGTTGGTTGCATGTTATTTTGGTATTTGCAATTTTCTATAATCCTGGAGTCACAATAAATTATTCAGCTAAGCACAAGGTTATTACTAAGAAACTGAATGATATCTTCAGTTATTCAGATTCAGTTTAGGTGACTGGAAGCTTTATTTAGAATATTCATTTGTGGAGCTGAGATGGCTGTATTTGAAGCAGCCTTTTGTGTGTCCCTGTGTCTACCTACACATTTTATTGAAGATAAATGAATGGAATCAAAAGAGTGGCTCAAAGTGCTTATTGGTGTTGTCAGATGTGAATTCTAAGCAAGGAGAACTGCTCTTGAAAATTAAGATACTAAAATAGATCAAACTGGGAAAAAGGCTACAGGAAAGCTACGTAAATTCTATGCAAATTGATAGACCAAATTAAAACCATCAGACTTCATTATAATTGTGCAAGCACAGGTTACAGCTTCACTATCTATACAGGGATATTAGCTATGTAACTCAATTCTTTGCTATGTAGGTAGCAACAACAGTTCTCTGGAGGAAACCTACCCAATCTGGAAAACATTAGCATTCAGGGATATTTCAGCAAAAATGTTTGGAGTAACAAAAATTTAATATATGCAAGCTGTATACATATACACTCTTTATACACATACACATACATATATGAAATAGCAAATGCATATGTAATAATATAAGTAGGAGTGAAACTTGCTATTTAGTAGATACTTTGAATATGAACTTTTTATGTTAGAAAGAATTTTTTTACCTAAAGAGCAAAGAAGGAAATGAATTACAGCTTGCCTGCACTGTGATTTGCTTAGGAAACTGTGTCTTTTATAGAAAGATACTTGTAGTTTCAAACTTTCCAAATTGGTCACCTGGTCTCAGTAGGAGACCACCAGTTCAAAAAGATGATCAGCTTTAAGTCCCCATCTTGACACTGCCAAATTTCAATTTTATGAGAAAAAAGACTGTGTCTTGCTAAGTTGTTCAATGTCAATGCCTTTTCTCTTTGCTCAGGTAAGGCACACTGACCTCGGGGCCTCCACTGAGCTGTTTACACCTGATATGTACATCAGCCAGAACCTGGGACTGGGTCACATGTTTTTAAGGGACAACATTGGAGTTGACATTTACTTTAGTTATTTAATTTAGGTCTTGCGTATGGCTGGTATATCTAGATCCCAGAGATCAATGAAGACCTGAATAACTTCTACTTTATAATCATTGTCCTGGAAAAGATCAAACTATCAAATTTGAGGTTGTATATACCGAGGCCTTGTGAAAAATCCCAGTATGCTACAGCCACGCACATTATAGAAAGTACTTAGTACTTAGTACCAATCACAGCAAAACTCAGTTATACATAATTAGTCATATCAAGCTATTTTTGAACTCCTTTAGTGCTTGGCAGAATTTTTCTCCTAATAGTGCTTCATGTTTCTTAAATGCAGCCACTAACTCTTATGACTGTCAAACGCCTCAGTGAGGGTTTATAGAGCAACATGGAAAGCTTTGCACTTTATTAGCTTCAAAGAAACAGTCACTATATACAGCACCAGTGGGTGTTTTTCCTCTTAGTTGCAGTATAAAGAATTTGGCTGTACCTGTTTGCCTTAATGGATACATCTGTTCCTTTTTGGCCTATAAATTTCAATGTCATCCTAATGTCGAATTCAAATGGAAGCTGGGTTTTAAAGTGATAGTGCATGACAAGTTTATGCAATTTAACAGCAGATTTCATTCTTCATAACTGCTTTTGAGAAAATTGTTTTTGTCATGGTGACATGTCACATACTGTTTAGTTCTTCTGGTTGTAACCCTGTTAAAACCTTACAATTTTAAAGATTATTTCATCTCTCAGCTAAATGAAAATACTTCATTCAAGAGACCATTCTCCCATCATTTAGCAAAACCTTTGAAGACATCTGCTGAGAAGCATTATGCTCAGCAAGGAATACATTTTATTTTGCTTATAAATGTTAAGTAAAAGTTGATGATTTTATGTCACATTCACCCAACTTATTTTGTCCCATATATTTAGGTTCTGCTAATAAGACAGTACATTTCTACAGTTGGAATAATACTCTCCTTCAGCTAATGATGGAATTTGAAACAATCAGTGAGAAGTAACATTGCACTGTAAGAGCCTTTCCCCATCATAAGCCCAAATAAGGGCTTGTCTTGCACCAAATCAGCTCATAGACTCATAGCCCAGGCTTGGATTTGGAAGTCTGAAGAAGACTACTGACTGCTTCTTTTCACAATTTCACTCCTTAAATGTATTATCGAGATTGCCAGTAAACATACCTAAAGCCTCTTCCTTTCTCAATTTTCTTTTAGATAGATGAAAACTCAATTGACTAATATTTGGATTTTTTTTTCTGTAATTGTAGAAGGGATTAATATAGCTATAGAAAAAAAGGGAATTCTAATGTTCATCAAAAAGATTAAAAAAAGAAACATCAGGGTCTATACATAATTTCTCAGTTAAAAGTCTGAAGAGATGGAGGTTTTGTAAATTACTGGGACCTGATACTTCAGAAATATTGAGACAATTATAATCAAATGTTTCAGTATGTGTTCAGCAGTGAAGAGGCAGCCACCAAAGGAGATGGACCATCTATATGTTGGTAGCAATGGACTTATCAGGAAAGGAACAAAAAGGGAATGTCTTTATGAAGACAGTTGAATTCTAATTTGGACTACTAGATAATATCTTTGCACCTGGTATGCAATTCTTACTAGATGATAGACAATTCACTTTTTAACTGTATAAAAGCTTTTAATTGTATAAAACCTAGGCTTTTATAGACAGTCATTCATGGCTTTTTTCTCACTTTTTGAGTGCCTGTGTTGAAGCTCAGAACTCTGATTACTAGAAAAATTGGAAGCCCTGAGAAAGAATGCTTTGCTGGAATATACACTTTTAAATCATGTGGGAAATTAGCTACTAGTGGTCTCATTCAGAATACCTAGAATCAATGAAAGTATTTGGCTGAAGCCACTCTATGTATCAGTTCTTCACTTAAAAAATAATAACAATAATTTCTCTTTGATTCACAGGATCCAAATTTTCATTTCAGAATTGCAGGGATTATGGAAACACTTGAAGAATACTTTTGTACACTAAGACTGTAGACCAAAAAGGTTTTATACTTCAAGATGCAACCCTCCTAACCCCTCAATTCCTTACCTTTAAATTAAACTAGAAATAGTTAAAATTAAATGTCTTTTATAAATAGACAACCATCTTTTGAAAATGTTGAAATGGATTTTTTAAAAATATTTTACCTTTTTTCCAATTGTTTTCCAGGAAAAATAGCTCATTTAAAGTGAAGCATATTATAATGAAATTTGGTAGAACGAAACATTAAACCAAAATTTTTCACTGTTGTCTACATCAATATTTGTAAAATACAAAGGCCTCAGGGGAAATTAGCATTTTTTATTTAAATAAAGATATAAGTAGGCAATAGGAAGTACTACTTTCAGTAACATTCTGAAACTCAGAATAACATAACAAAATATCAATGGCTATAATCTTTCTTGGACTTGGTCAGATTTGTTCACTCTTTTAGTAAAAAAACTTGACACCCATTTTAGTCTTCCTTAATAAGGATCCCCAGCACAGGGATGGTCCTGTGCAGGGCAAGGAGGTGGACTTTGATAACTCTTATGGTCCCTTCAAAGTCAGGGCATTCTATACTTTCATTGTGCTTCTTATATGGGATATAAGTGTGCTTCTGCCTATTTGTATAATTACAGCAATGCCTAAGAAAGGATTAAGTGACAAAAAAGAACTTTAGGGGTGGTCATCTAAGTCACCCATTATATGATACTAAACTGTGTTTTATACTTCACATGCTTTTTAATTCTTCTAGCCCCTAGTTTAGATTTAACAAGTTTTACTAGGACTGTGTACTTCTTATAGTTATTTCTTTTACCTTTGAATTTACCTAAAACCCACTTCCATTTGATGAAAGCTTTGTTGTTGTTGTTGTTATTGTTTTTTCTGTTCTTCTTGTTTATAAAACAATTTTTAGTGGCCAGTTTATGGAATTTCAGTTATTTTTCTGCATACATGCATGTCAGTATCTTTTGAATTGAAACAGATATAATAAATATGTAAGAAATTAAACTGTTTTTACAGATAAATACTAGAGCAGTTATGAAGCAGAAAATGCTCATGATATTCTATAACATATAATAGCTTTTATGCATAGATTTGTGATGGAGTTTTACAATTGTATACCCAGATATTTCATGTGTAGAAAAATTCCATAGGAATAATAAAAAACTGTGAAAGTTTTCCAAGAAAACTTTTTTGATTTTTTTTTTTTTTGTTTTTTTTTTTTTGTTTTGTTTAAGTAACCAAATCATTCAATTGATATGTTAATTTTAGGAAGAGGTATTTTCCATGTGAATCTGAAATTGCAAGGTCAGGATTTTTTTTTCTGCTTTGTGCCTTACAAGGATAAACAAACACTGAAGCAATTAATATATTGCACTGTCATATAAAACTAGGGTAACTTGATATGGAGCTCATTATCCTAGGATGAAGGGATTCTATTTAGTTACTTTCCTAGTAAATTCAATGAGCTTCTTGCAGGTGTTTATTTTTAAGCTAACTGCATCCAAGGTTTAAAACTATTAAAAATAGTTCTCTGTGGGATACGCTTTAGATTTCCAGCTTCTGCATCCAGTTCTATTGCCTTTGTTTATGCTGAAAGACATAATTAGAATTCCTGTGCTGTAGAATGCTTCTCAGTATTCCTGATAAAGGAAGATCCATCTATTTCAGTCACAAAAACATAAATAAATAACTAGACCCTCTATTTGCATGTGTTTGTAGAGATTCAATTTGACTTTTAGATACCTTTGTTGTGATGTTCAATATTAATAGGTACTCAATTCAAAGATTAAGCTCTGAGCTCTAGCAAAAAATGGGGTATGGGGGTGGGAGTGTGTGACTGGATAGCACTTAATTGCCACCTGGGGTTAGACCATGATATTATGGAAAGTAATTTCTTGAAGCATTTTTCAAATGAGGTGTCAGATAAACTTACAGATCACCTAATATCCTGAATTTACCCGCTTTCCAATCCTGAAAAACACATTTATAACTATTCAAAAGGAATGGTCTGTAGTTCATTACACTAGGATGGGTTCTTGCAAATGCAGTGAAATGAACGGGATCACAGTTTCAACTCTCAATAAACATTTCTCCCCTTCCGCCACCAAACTGTTCATGAAAAAGGAAGGTATATTTTCCTTCTCCTTCCCTGGCTGCCACTGGGAACAATTGGCTAGGTACTGCAAATCCTTTTCTCTGTTTTGGAAAGAAATTCCTTTCTGGGATTTATGGTAATGAAAATGGCAACATGGGAGACTTCTTTCTACTTCCCTCTGTAGAATTTTTAGTGGAAATTAAAGCCACACAATAAACTAGCAACCCTCCTTCTTTTGCAACCTTCAAATGGAGATATTTCAACATACTGGGGTTTTTTTGTTTCCTAGTGGAAAGATACAGCTCTACCTACAGTGAAGAAATATAGTCCTTTGTAATTGAAGCCACATGCCTTTAAGTTACCCACTCACTGTATGGGCAGTCAACAGAATTATTTCCTAATTCAGAGGGTGAGTTAATAGTTTCTCTTTTTTTCAAGGTAACTTTGTTATCTAACAATATTGTTAAATAAAATATTGTTAAGATTGTAATGAGAAGTGATGCCATACTTAATTGAGTGACTCCTGATATTTAAAAAAACAGGAGTAAATTTCCTTCCCCTTTCTTGTTCCTAAAACAAATATTAAAACATTCAGCAAAAATAATACATACTTTCTAATATGAAACTTCATAGGATTTGAATTTTACTAGCTCAATTTTATTCCCTTGAATACCTTGGAAAATGAATTGATGAATTTACTTAAATGCCAAACTCATCACTAGGGCTACCAATTCCTGAAAGAAGCATCTACAGTGTAGAAACTGGTATGATGAGAGAGATTTTCCAATTCACCTTGGATGTGTCCTCTTATGTTGATACTTACATGAATAGCCAACAGCACTTTTATGTGGATGATATATGACTTACATATAAAACTGTGCCAGCTATGTGTCTTCTACCTGCTATAAATGAAATATTAGGCAAGTCTTCAAGATGTTGCTTTTTTCATTCCAACTTTCATAAAACTATTTTACTGACTACTGAAAGCACAGCCATGCTGTAAATGCAAACTTGCATTTATCACAGATACAGAGGTTTCATCAGCTCAAGGTCATATTAAAAGGTTACTCATCTCCTTTTATCATATTTCAGAGTGTATGAAGGCTTATATGTTAAAATGTTAATGAAGAATTGTATTTGTTATATAATTATATAACAAAATTTACATAACAAAACTTTTATCCAAAATGGTGTTGCTTTTCAGATGTGGTTTTATATATATGAGGATGATACTGAATTTTATCCCTAACTCCAAAATTTGATTTATTGCCAGAACTCAGCTTCTTTTCAAAATATTCTTAGTGTGAACAAAATACAGTTCAATACATCCCTACTTAATCTCTCAAATAAAATACTAATTGATCTAAAATTTTGTAGAACTTAGGTGTGTAAATTAAATGCTAATATTTCCTGAAACCTCTTCATAACTTTAGTTATCGTTTATCTTCATAAGTTTAGGCAGTCATCTCAAAAATATATTTTAGACCAATTTCTAAAACTACGGAAATATACATCATCATGTGAGGCTTTTGTATGCTGAAACCCTGAAACCTCTTTTACAGTGTTAAACGTTGTTCAGTAGAAGTTCCATGTGGCAGACTAAAGTTATTTAAATGGGGAAAAAACAACATTAGGAAAGCATTTAGATCAAGTCATTAATGAGAAGAAGCAGCATCCGTCTATGTGAAGGCTTTTGAAACATGAACAATGACTGTGGCACCATATGCTTTAGAACATGTTCACTTTCTGGTTAGTTGAATAATGTTGTCTATATCAGCAAAAATCAGTGAATGAAAAGATAAACTCATAAAGAGAGGACTCTTCTATGGGGAATTTCTCTCAAGAGGTAAAAATGCTAGATATTTCACAAAGTGAAATACATTATACATTAACTATTCTAACTGTAAATTATTTTGTCTGTCAGGACTGGGAAGCAGAGGGAAAACTAGAGACACACAAACGGATTGGAAATAAAACTGTTGCTGCTGCTCACCAGGTTAAGATCATCACCTTAAGTGGAGAATAATATATAGTCTTAGAAATACAATCTATCTACAGATTGCCCCAACATAATGATGTTGAAATATTGCTGCTAGTTGTCTCTAATGACAACTAGCAGTAATAACAGTAAAGGTGTAACATAGTTTACAGTCAAGGTGCAACAGTGAAGGCGTAACATAGTTTATTTAGATAAAAATAAGTAAACAAAGAATAGGTAATATCTATCTTGCTAATCTGATAATGCATTCTCCAAATATTCAGGAATTGCTTAGCCTCAGGACATAACAATTTCCTAACAGAAATAAATATTTTCTAAACAGAAAGGACCATTTCCTGCTTGCAAATAAGTCAGCAGTTCAGTAAAGGATCCGACTCTTTACAAGTCAGACTCTTAGGCTGAACATTGTTTTTTAAAATAGATTTCACCCAGTCCTGATGAAGTGAGTTTGTTTCTTTTTCTTTTGCTCTTCTACTGTTTTGATTTCATGAACATAATAAACTAAAATATATGGCTTTCAATTCAAAATACATACATGGAAGAAAAGGCTATCTGATTATTTCTACATCGAACTCACGGTGATTTTCCTTTCTTTTTATGACAGGAATTTATGTTACCTGAACTTTTTCTAAGTCATATCTTTTCATCATATATTAAAAGAGACCAGGAAGAAAATGGCAAGCCAGAAAATATGTTCCTGTAATAAATAGAGAAACTCATTGTAATTTAAAGGCTACCTAAACTACAATTGGTAAATACAGAGAAAGGATAACAATATATGAACACTATTAAAGAAATCCCAGCAGCACAACAACAACATAAACAAGTGCTTGATTTTTGCATAATAAGTGTTCTGGAAGTCAGCTAACATTTAAAATACCTGAATTTTGAAATGGAGTTATTACCACCAAAGAAAACTCTGTGAAACTCTCTAGAATAGGGTCAGGTACTGGAGGTGTGTGAGAAGGTCATTGATGCAGCTCTTTGTAACTTGTGAGGACTCACACTGGGACAAACTCTCCAGCTCGATTAACATGGACTTTGTAAAAATCAAATCCAAACACAATTTTGAGCTCTCAGTGGTAGTAACTGATAAGATCTCAGGTGATTAAGCTGGAAAGCTCCACTTATGTCCCTGATGATTTTTTAAAATATATTTTTGACTAAATTCAAGTGATTTCCAGTATTGAAACTTCTACTTGTTTTGATACAAGACCA
This sequence comes from Phylloscopus collybita, assembly GCA_027886175.1. Classification (NCBI taxonomy): domain Eukaryota; kingdom Metazoa; phylum Chordata; class Aves; order Passeriformes; family Phylloscopidae; genus Phylloscopus; species Phylloscopus collybita. The sequence goes on along the minus strand of JAJNNQ010000006.1, from coordinate 39,918,882 downwards.
AAAAAAAAAGTAAAATTCACCCTGTTCTTTCTTTTTCCTTTTTCAATAAAAGAATCAACATAATTTATACTTTATATATAATTTATATATATATTCATTTATACTTGAAAGTCTTTTTTGTTATTTTGGTGGTGGTTTACTATTTTTTTTTTCAGTTGGATTTATTATTATCTGAGGTGTGACACTTTTTGACATGTGTAAGATTTTGTAATAAATAGTAATGCACATCTTCCTGAGAACATACACATCTCTTGTGGTCATTCTGTATCCCTGTAATGGAGATTTGGAGAGATGACTTTTTCCTTCTGCTTTATCTTTCCTGAAATTTTAGCAAGGACACACCAGTTTCATCTTCCAAGTCTTTTAACATCAGATGTTTATCTTGAGACAGCCTTTGACTGTGCTCAAGCTCAGTCACATCCAATCATCAGTTTTTATCATCAGGGCTTCAACACATCTGACATGGACTTTGATTTCCCAGGTGATGCTCAAGACACTACAAGATTTCAAATAAACAGAAAACAAGCTACAACAGCATGTGAATGAGAAAGCTAACTCCCTTGACAAAGACTCATGAATACTTCAGAGAACAGAAAGTGCAGGGTGTTATTATATTTTTCTTAGAGAGTCTCAAGCATAACTCTTATAATAAAATGATAGTTTGGAAAAGAGGGTTTTTTTCATTCTGCAATGATATAGGGAAATATAAACTGAATTTCTGCGGGGGTGAATAAGCCACTTGCAATGCACTGGGTTATAATGAAGAAGCTTCATTTTCAGCCATCAGATACCTTCACCCAAGGAGGTCTTTTAGCAAATTCAGTAAATATGCTGATTCATATTCAGTGCAGTAGCAGTTCATATTTTAATATTAATTCATGCTGTTTGTACTCATCAACAGTATTGGAATACATTTACCAGAGATGGCCCTGAAAAGCTAAACTTGTTGTCCACCTTTTCAGGCACACAGGTTACCTTTCTGGAAAGTGCGTCATCCTTCTAGGTTATGTTTCCTGAGAGAAAAGGGAAAGGGGGCTATGTTCCCAGAGTTTTGCTTTATGCAAAGGTTGTTTTGAATGTTGTTCAGTGATTATCATCTAAATTTTCCTTTGTGAGGTTTGTTTGGCTTCATAATCTACCCTGTGTAAGTAAGGGCTGGATTCCCCATAAGAATTAACCATGTCTGCACTTGCAAACATGTGCAAGTAGGCAGCTTGCTTAGCAAGGTCCAACAGGCACTTCTATCATTAGCATCTCTGTGCAAAAATCCACAATGGAGTAGTCTACTTTAAATGAAAACTGAGTGACAGAAGTGTATTCTGAGCTTGAAACACTAATGAAGAATTTTAATCCTTCAGGTTCTTAGGTAACCGAAGTAAACTAGATTATTCTAACATCTCTTACTCCCACTTCACTCCACAGTTATTGAAAATTCTTTTTTTACAAAATATAAAAAAAATGCATTGAAATAAAAAATTAAAATCCCTTTAAATGTTTCAAGTAAAAACAAAACAAAACAAAAACAAAAAACCAAACCAACAAACAAAACCCCAAACAAACAAAACCAACCAACCAACCAAAAACATTAAGAAAATTAAATTGTTAGCAAAATTCCCCAAACTGCTTAAATCTGTTTTTAAATTCCAAGACATAGTGTTATGGATTAGATTCACAGAATAATCTCAGACAAGGAATATTCCATTATTCTGAAACTTTGGGCTCCACTTAATCCTCAGTTTTCACCTGCAAAAGTCTTACTTGGACAAAGACTCTCATGCAGAAAACTTACAGGGCTTTTTTATCTATGAAACTCCTTTCAAATAGATATTCATATTTTTTTCTTACAGACACTGTTTAATGATAATTTTATGAGTGGAAGTGTGGATCTAAGTAGACTGTGAAGGAGTGAAGAGTCCTAGAAACGTGAAAAAACTCAGAAATGAAATGTTGATGAAATTAAGCACAAAAAGAATGTAAAAATAATTTACATAATGCTCTTATTTTTATGCATCTGATAATGTTTTTAACCAGACAATTACTATTCATAAATGTTATCCTGAAATTATCAAAGAACATTCTATGAAAATACACCAACCATTCATATAATGGTCAAAAAAAGAGATATAGAGAAGAAATTAATGGCAAAAAATTTTAAAACCTGGCAGAAATATTGAAACAAGATATAGAAACTATACTATGTGGCCTCAATTTGAATACATTAATCACAAGCCCATCTGGGTCAGGTACAGAGAGGAAGAGTTAAACAATTAAAGATAGACCCACTGTAAGGGAATAGCTAAATTAAAAACATTCTCCAGTACTCAGAGTGAGAAAAGATATGATAAGCATAAAGTCATGTATGTCATTAAGGAACAGAGCACTTACAATCGATCTTTCACCTCAGATGCAGAATTCTTTAAAGACATTGGCAGACAGCAGATTCAAAATAGGAAGCCCCTGACAGAACACGGAGTTAAACTGTGAGCAGCATGATGAAGACATTACAGAGTTCCAGAACCCATATTTTTGGTGTTGAAAACTCTGCTAACTACACAGTATAGAATATCAATCCAGCCAAGGATATTGCATGGAAAAATCAAAAAAATATTGTTGGCTCAAGAGGCTCAGAGCAGGACCTTTCTGTGAACTTGTTACTAGATATTGTTGAGCTGGGTTAATCTTGTATCTAACCCATTACATTCATTTTTACCTCTCATGGAAATTAAAATCAAGATTGCTTAATTTTATGTTTTGCATTTGATGGAAAAGATGAGCTGCACTTCTCCATCCTGCTTAATTTACAAAAGGGTTTTCTTCAGAGGTTGTTTAAAGGAGAAATGTGAATGAAAGTAAATTATATAATTTTTCCTAATAGGCCTTTCCTTCGATTTTTCTTCTATAAAATGCAGAAAGGAGTTTATGAAATGTGCTAGATATGTATGTTCAGCTTTGGTTTTACCTGTCTGCATGGAGTACCTGGAGAACTGCAGATTTTCTGGGAATTATAGAAGTAACAAGGGTAACTTGATCCTCAAAGTTTAGGGATGTTTCTTAGAAGCTCAATAGAAGCATATTGAGCTGTAGGAGGACAAAAGAACTTGGTACATTGTTTCTCCTGTCAGCAATGATTCTGTTTCTTTTATTGGAAAACAAGGGCATTTCCCTATGTTTCTAATATTTCCTTATTTTCACAGAAAATTGAAGAAATCTTAGTACATCTATATCCTTTAATCCATCAACATTGTCTGTAGAGATTTCCTAAAATTAGCAGTAAACCTAGAGTTTTGAAAATTTTCCACTTTTTTTTTAAAATCATAACTAATCAATTTTTAATTATTTTAGTTATATTTAAAATATTTTAGTTATACATCTAATTAAGACAATATTCTAAACATATGGTATCATAAGTGGCAGCACAAGTGGTATTTCTACGCAATTCTAATTTATGTACACCTTGAAATACTGAATTTTCAGTTTGGGTTTTCTTTTTCTTTTTGTTTTGTTTTGTTTGTTTTTTTCTTTATTATCATATATATATATCATTCTAGTAACATACAAAAAAAGGTAATGCTTTTTCCAAGACTCTTCTCAAATTCATTCATCAATAACTTAATTGACATGACAACACAGAGGAATTCATAACTGACATACCTAATTTAGTCTCATTAAATGACTAATGCTCTTGTAGGTCCAAAATAACCCAAAATAGCCCAGGGCTCTGAGAGAACACCTGGGCCTTACTGTCCCTGTCCAGCACACCCAGAGCTTCTCCCAACCCCTGCTCATGGCCCAGGACTCCATTTCAGGCCAGCCACCCATCCCTTCCCCCAGCAATATTTCAGGAAAGTTGGTCTTGGTCTCCAGTCCCATCTCCTCTTGCCCTGGCCAGCCTCAGGCCCTTGATGATCACTTGCTGTGCCTGGGGACATCAATGACCTTCTTACCAGAAACCAGCTCTGCCTGCTGTTGGTTTCATTTTTTGTGAGTTTGCAAGAAATTATTTATAAGCTTTAGTTATGAATATAGTATAAGGTTTTTTTATTGTAATTTTAGTATAGTTTGAACACTTTGAAAGGGCCTCTCATCCTAGAATGTATTCTTATCGTAGTTTGATAAGGGTTTCTAAGACAACTAGAGCGTCTGCCTGGAGACTCTTCTTTATTGGTTCTTTCTTGTTTCATCCTTGTGTTATGCATAATTTTCCCTTTGTCCATCATAGAATTCTTATCTTTAAGGTCCAAGAGCTTTGGCCACTAGTCTGGCAAGACTCTTTTGAGACCACTCCCAAACCTGCATTGGATTTGTTAGAATTTAGGTAACTTAGTTGGCATGTAGTGTTTGGATTATTTTATTGGTTTGTATAACTTGTACCCACCCCAGATTGTGTTGTACAAAAACGCCCTGCAGCCCAGGCTTGGGGTCTCTCTCGGAGGCACTCACCTGGGGCTGGGGGATCCCCTGACCCCCCAAATAAAGCCTCTGTTTCCTGAAAGCCTCTAGAGAGTCCCCTCTTTTACCACAGCCATGACAGTGTGAGCCAACTGCCTGTGAGCCAAGACCCCACAGACGAGTATTGCTGTAGCGTATCAGAGCAGCCGGGAGCCCAAGCTGAACACCAAGCTGGGCCAGAAGCAGATACGCACTCCAGCAATTTTTAAGGTGTGGTATTAATAACTAAAATTATCTCAGTGGATGAGAGCATGGTGTTAATACAGCCATGATTGTTGGTTGGACTTTTTTGTTCAATGACTAATTAGCTTGGTAATATACAAGACTAAAATAAAGCAAGTATTTTCCTATGGTATTCTTATAACCATTATCAGGTCATCTACAATGGAAAGGAAAAAGCTCTAAGTAATAAAGTTTCATAAAATATAGGTTCCCTTTCAGAATTCTGAGTAATTTTTCCGAATGAATGAATGAATGATTGAATCATTGAAATATCATGTTCTTTTTTGTTGTATTGGTTTTTCAACTGTGAAAGTCTCAGAGAATCAACACTAGCACCTACAGTGTATCATTGCACACTTACTCATTCCCATTTTAGAAACAAAATAGAAAATATTTTTCAACGATGTCATATATCTGACTTGTCACATATACAATATTTTTTTTCAAATTTACCTTAATTAATATTTGCATATGTAGAGAGTAGAGGATCTAATCCAAAGCTCATCAGAATTGTTTAGTCAAGGACTATCAATAGTTTTGAAGGTATTTTTTCCAAAATTAGAATGCAGGAAACTCTTTCTCAGTCTCCATAAGACTTTATCAAGGGGACTAAAATGGTTTTGAAAAATGAGGTAGTGTAAAGTTTATGGCCACATATCTGAAATCTGGTCTCTAATAATCATAAACTAACAAATTTTATTAGCTGACCAAAATGCATTTTACTTCCATGGATTTTTTAGACGAACAAATATCTTTTAAGATACAATATCACCTTAACTAGAAGTCTAGTGACTTATTTTCTTAATGTTTTATATTATTAGCTTGAAGCATCACTGATTGAATTGAAAATGATTGAATTGATTTGGTCAAAATCTGTTTAGAAACACGTAAATGTAGGGCTTTAATGGCACTTTATAATACCAAGAGAAATGCAAGCATTTATTAATCTGAAAGATAATGCTGAGTATTACTGATTGCTGCTGTCAGAAGAAAATCAACCTAATGGAACATTCTTGTTGAAATAACAAATTGCTATATGACTGAAATATTTACAAAGAATGGTTAAACTCTTACAGCTGAATCATAGTGTAGATATCACTGCTAAATCATGAAAAACCTCTGGTAAAAACTGCTATTCAGGTTCATCAAGTAAATAGATTGAATGTTACTTCTAAAAATTCCTCCTTTCAAGCCTTTTGAAGCCATATTTTAGGGGAGGATTTCTTACTCGTAATTAGTGCATAGAAAACCAAAAACATTGTGCACAGCATCTATCAACTCATTGAGTACCTGATGAATTATCAGCTCATTAGCATTACAATAGCAAATAATTATACTTCCATTATCCTGGGGAGTTCTTGCAGTGTTCAGTCCACAGCAGCCGGTTTCTGCAGCAGCTACGCCTAGATCACAATCTGCACAGCTGGTGGCACCAGGGTCATGTGAACCCCTGAGACTGCAGCTCCACCCCTGCTGTTCTTGTCACACACATTACAAACAGAAACAACTGTTTCCAGGAGCTGCTCCAGACCTACAGTCTCCCCAGAAGCTGGGACTCAGGCTCACATTTCTGAGGTGGCAGCTCTGCCCTATGGTTTCTACTGCATGACTAGCAGAGCCTTTGTCTCCATACCATTTTCCTCCAGAATTCTAGTCTCCCCTATAGCTGGAATTCAGACCTCTTGTGCCAGCTGCTACTGCTTGAAATTTGTTTATGAATGACACATGCATACATGCACACACAGAAAACTAAGGTAACCCAAGGAAAAATACACACACCCCAGTGTCTCCTGATACCCAGCTCCTGGCTTATGCACTCAGCACAGTGGCAGAATGGGTGCTCATCCCTCCCACATAGGCATGACAAATGGGAAGCTCTTGCTCATGAAACCCTCGTGATGGAGCTTATTTAGAAGAGCAAGGAGAGGTTGCACTGGCTGGTGCAGACAAGTCTGGGCACAAGGACTCACTGCCCCCTGCTCACATCTCACCAACCTCTTTATCCTCTTTCCCTTATTTACTGACTCTTATCCCTCCTTTTACTGCATTTGCTCCTACAACATCTCTAGAAACATCCCATTAGTTTTGCACAGTCCCAAAATACTTTTTTCCAATCTCACCTAGCATGCCCTGTACCTTGTTAGGCAATAATCTAAAACCTAAGAGATCTTGGGAGGAATTTGCCTGACTCCTCCTACTCCTGCGAAGTAGATTTCACAGTTGGGCACAGGGCTGGTTGCTCCCCCTTTGACAACTGCATTAGTGGCCAAGTCAGGGTGGTCTGTTTGTACAACTCAGGGTATTGCAGCTCCTCTTCTGTCTTGTGTTTTCCATACGTTTGTGATTATGGTGAGTAGGCTTTAAGTATTAACCTATGAGCAGCCTAAAAGAATGCAGTTTTTGAATCACATGTCTAGTCTTGAGCACCTCAAAATCAATCTTTTTTGTTTCAGCCCTGCCTGGGGTTTTGGGCACCATCATGAGGGAAGGGGTGCTTTCCCAGTCCAGCTAAGGAGTGTCTAGATGGATAGACCCTGGAGTTGCTGTAAAACACCAGTTTCAGTCCTGACTACATCAGCATCTGCCTGCTACTTCCTAGCAAAGACCACAGACCACTCAGTCTACCAGAACAGGACCTTATCTGCCTAATCTAAGCACTTCATGTCAGCTAACTTGTCAGTGCTGTAGAAAGCAGACTTTTACAGTAAGTGCCCAGGTTTCCTGTTGGACAGAATGGGACAGGGGAGACACCTTTGACAGCATCAAGGGCAGGGTTTCCTGAATGTAGTTTAGTATGCTACTACACAGCAATGAAGAACTACACAGCAATGAAGTACTAAGAAGTTGCAGACTACTTCCTCATTGAAATAATTTTTATGAATAAATACTCTTCTACCTGTAGATGAAAAACTATTCTTTTCTTACCTTTTATAGACCTTGATCATATCTCTTTCCTTTGTGCATAGGTTTGTTTGTTTATTTTTTAAAATGTGGGGTTTTTTGTTAAATGTTTCATTTATTTTCTATAAACACTTTTCTGTTGTACATAATTTGCTATGTTCTTAAAGCTTGAAAAAATATTACTTCTCTGAATAAATAAATTTGCTACAATAACGTAGTTGTTTCAAGCATTGTAGTGGGCCTAGTGGTCATTAAATCAGAAGAAATGAAATTACGAAATAAAAGCAGTCCAGGGTATTAAATATTAAACTTAAAGAACCAGTAATGAATGTTTGCAGAAAGGCATGGAAAGTATGTTAGAAAGTAATTGCAGGTCTTCAAACGCACAGTATAAGTAAAGATGAAACAGAGTCTGAATCTGTAGAAACACTTCTACTATATACTGAAAAAAGTATTTTTGGTATTTACCCCACGCCATTTCTGACTGGAAAGTAAATTCTATGTCATGATATTTCAAAATATCTGCTAGGGTTTTTATCAGTCAAGAAATTTGATATGATACTGTATAATATGAGTGTGAACATGGGTCTAGGCCCACAGCGGGACATCACTATCCCATTGTATGATTATACTCAGAAAAGTCAGCTTAATACAGACTTCAGACAACAGAACAGGAGCAATAAGTTCCTGTTTTCTTCTACATTTTCTTCTAAGAAACATAAAGAAAAAACAGCAAATAATATTTTCTGTAATAGGAAAATATTTCAAGTGTAACTTACGACTAATAAAATAACCAAAAGAAATTAGAGAAAAACATCCTCTTCCATTTTCCTTATTCAAATGTGAAAATTACCTCTGTGACACAAAAAATATCCTAATTCTTTGAAATAAGTGGAAGAAGAAGGAAGAAATAGAAAAGAAATACATAAACACAAATTCTGTGGGCAGTAACAGAACTGTAAATGAGCTAACCTTCATTGAAATCAAATGTGCTATAGAGGAATTGTATAAATGGGATAACCACAAAATGGACAGGAGAACTTTGCAAAACCAATAAGTTTTACTTAAATCGAGCAGTTTATACATTATGGCCAAGCTGAGAGTTGGAAAATAGTAATTTTCATTTTCAAAATACTAAAACCCCACCATAAATTGTTAAAAAATGCTTTTCTTTTTCCTTCTCAATTTTCCCCACTTTTTGCCCCTTCTTTTTGCATATTCTAAATGCAATATAGACCTATTTTAATAAAATGCCAAAGCTTCCTGATTTTATGTACTAGTTTTGTCTAAGCCAGCCTGGTCAAGCTGTGTTAAAGAACACAGACAAGAGATTCACATTAGATTTCAACCACAGAATGAAGATAAATAACTTGGTGTATTTGAGAGGGAAGGTCCTTTGGGATGTGAATGTGAAATGCACTGGTGATGAGCATAGCTATGGCCTGTGGTCAATACAAAAAAATGATGAAAAATCAATCTTGATGCTGGCTTTCTTAAGGACACATGACATAGGCTGTGCAATATCACACCAACTGAAAATGAAGAATTCTCTGGGAAGTGAGCTGTCTAAAGCTATTCTTTTCAGGCAAGACCAAAAATAATGATGCTATACCATCCCATGAGTGAATAATAAATCAAGCATAATTATATAATCAATATAACTGGGAAAAAATCCATTATTATTTTTGTGTGAGATGCTGATATAGCAAATTCTGCCACCGATGTCATGTGCTGAAACACAGGTTCTTTATTACAATCAGAGAATCTTCTTATTTAATGCTGTCTTTATACCTGTGTCTGTTGCAAATTGCTTACTGAGAATAGGAAAATAAAGACCAAATTTGCCTTTCTACTAGAATCTCCACAGAGTTTTTGTTTCATTGCTGTGCTCTGTTGCGGAATTTTTTAAGAATATGTATTGAAATTAAAGAACTTGAAAGGAAATGCTATACAACATGAATTCTGATTGGGTGTATAAAACAACACTATGCAGAATGACTTTCAAGTTGTCAAAGATCCTGGAAACATTTTTTAGAAATTAATACTTCTGCTTTCTATCCATGAATCATGGACAGCCTCCTGCAATTCTTAAATTATGCCTCCTTAATTAATAGAAGTAGTTTTAGTTTACATTAGTATAACTAATGATTGACTACAAGCAGCACTGCTCAATAAGATCTTGTACTTACACTAACATGAATTTACTGTTAAAATAGAGGATTTAAAATAATTACTTGTTAAAAAAATAAAAGGATGAATAAATAGAGAAATAACCTCTCTTTCCTATACGAACCAAATAACTTGAATGCAGCTCTGTCAAAAAAACCCCAAAAAAACAAAACACTGGTTTTCCTTTAAGCCAATTTTTAATTAAGTGCATACAATTATATATTTACAGATACAATTATATATCTACAGTATATCTTTTACAGTATCACAGAAAATATTTCATTTGACAGATAAATTAATGTATGTTCTAGGCCTTTATCTCCATACCATCTTTAGTCTTGTTTTTCTATTATCTCAATTCTTTTTTCATTATTTGATTATTTATTTTTAAAATGTATTTGTTCAGATTGAACTGTGTCACCTGGAAAGACCCATCACATAAACCAACAGCTATTTCTTTTCCTGATATACCCAAGATTTTGCTAATGGAAAGTATTGGCACAGCTTCCAGTATAGTTATTGTAGGTCATGGTTCACAAACACTGTGGTTGCCAGAAAAAGATTTGGAGTAAATTTGAATTCTAAATAAGTATTTTAAAACTTCTTTAGAAGAGAAGAACCTCACAGTGATCTACAGTATTTGACTGATCAATTTCATTATAGATACATATGAAATCTATGAAACAGTATCAAATTTTTTCTCACTCTTAATTATTTTCTATTTTTAGTTTATTTGATATGTGAATAATTCTTGACCAAAGTATTTCTTTTCTGTTTTCTTTTCTAAAACACTCAATAGAATAAATAAATAAATAAATAAATAGAACAGGCCTTAACCTGAGGGAAAGTGTACAGGAAAGTTCTCAAACCCAGAAATATTATCTGCCACATATTTTTCTAAACTCTTTGGCAAGATACATTAAGAGTAGAAAAATTGTCACTCTTGCGACTTTTATCGTCAAAAAAAGTGACATACCATCATTCACTGGGTGAGAAAGATGAAATTTAACCTTCATTCCAATCAGGTGGTTTTTTACTGTTTTATTTCTGTTCTTGTATTCCTCTGCAATATTTGTCCTTTTTGACTTTTGGTCATGAGGCTTCTTTCTGTGACTGTAAGCTTTCCTAGATAAAGAATAATGCTTTAAAATCATAACTATAATTTGTGTTTGCTTAAGCTAGTCTAAGCTAGAATCATCCTTCCAGAGCTAGATTTTGAACACTTGATATGCCCCATATAAATAACATTTCCACATCCCAGCGCTGGCAATGCAGAGACTGACATCTGAAATTTCAGTTTTCCATGCTATCAGCTCCATACTCTGACTTTCATCTTAAGCCACTATTAATTCACAGCATGTTTGTCTAAAATTTGGCAGTAAACTGGTGCACCAGGTTCAACAACTTATCGAATATTTGCAGTTTGTTAATATTCAAATTACTGTCTCTGGCAGATTAATAACTGCAGTTAAGCATGCCAGTATTACTTCTGTAATCTGCAACTGATATAATGCATAAAAAAATCATATTTACTTTAATAATTGGAATTGTCCAGACAATAAGACTGTTAGTTCATTTTTCAAACATGCATTCTTCTGTATCTTATCCAATCCAGTGACACAGTTTGAAATATAAAACTTGTTTTCTCTTTTTATTTTCTATAACGTAACTTGAAAAACATTTGAATATGTATGTACTTAGGGACATGCAGCAATGAGATAATAGACAATTCTATAACCATTCTAAATCAAATGAAGTCATGTAGCATATAATAGATTTATAGCATATAAATCACTGCAAAAGAGTTGGAAAATGTTGGAATCCTTATATTTTGGTTTCCTGATCCTTTCCAGTTGAAATACACTTCTGTCTTTACAAGGAACTGCACAGTAGGGTTGCTTGTACCAATCTTTGAGATTAGCTGAAGGAATGGTATTGCAAAACAGTTACTTCAACTGGCCTATGAAATTCCATTCCCTTTTTCCTCAAAGTGCAAGCCATCCCTGTTTTTCAATGTTGATTTTGGCTCTTTGGGGAAATCTTGGAAGGATGACAATGCAAACAGTCAAAACAGTCTTGATATTGCTGCTAAAGCATGAACAATGGACACACTCCACACCACCCTGAAATATGAGCAGCTATAAAGAGTGATGAAAGAATGAACTGGTATTCCAGCTATAGATCTTTCACCAGAGACCCAAGTGGCACATACAATGGAAGTCACTTCCTTATTTTCTTCTGCAGAGTAATGACAGACCATCTCCTAAGAAAGACAATGGTGTATAGTAGTCCAAATGTATGGGAATGCTGTCTTTTCAATAATTTTCTCTGTGTATTTTGGGATACAGATCAAGAGATAGCTTATTGGAGGCTGAGAGTTCAAATTTTAAAAATGTCATGGAGGGAACTCTCCAATGACTCTTCAGTTCAGGGAAAAAAAAAGAGCCATCAAACTTAAAGCACAAGAGAAATATTTAGATTTTATTTTTTAAATTATTTACCACCTATTAATATGATTATTTATTATTATTTCAATTATTTAAGATCATAATTCAGAGTAAAGAAAAGGAAAAAAATCATATGAATAATTTGGAATTTTGTGTTACAAAACACAAAGTACCATGCCTTTTCAAAAACAACCTAGACTTGTCCAGCATAAATCATCCAACAAGCAAACAAAAATAAAGTTCGATGGGGAAATGAAATTCTGAATTTTGCTTGTTTATGTACGGGGTTTTTTTTCTGTATTAAAAGAATTATGTATAGAACCACTGGTGGGTTTTTGCTTTTGGGGTCATATCAAGGGAATTTTTCTTCCTACTGTTATGATATATATATACTGCAATATATATCTCCTTGGTAAAATTTCATCGAAGGAAAGAAGCACAGCCATTATATGTTTAAGAAAGCACAAATTTATCCCAATTATTATTCTATTATTTGGTATTTCTAAAAATTGGAATCTTTATTATTCACATGCAATTTAAAAATTGTTCTTCAAAGCAAGAGTTTTAAGATAATACAACTTCATTGAAAATGTCTTTAAAATACGTCAGTGATGGATTTTAATCATCAAAATCAACAACTCTGGTTTAAAGTTGCTGAGAAGTCAACACATTTTATTTGGGAAGGATAGGTAAGAGAAATGTGCATAACTGTTTCAGGAAAATTAAATACTAAGTTTAAATTCTCACAGTAATAATGTATTTAAAATACGTAGTTGAAATTAATGAAAAAAGATGGAAAATTAGACCATCATAGGTTACTTATTGAAAATATTCAATAAGTTATTTTAAGTCACTATCTGAATTTCTAATATTCCCATCAAAGCATTAGTCTGAGATCAGTTGGGAAAGGTATGTTGCTGGAGTCATGAAAGAGACTGTGCAAGCTGTCCTCGTCTATCATACTACACCCATAAAACTGCGTAATATGATCTACTTTGTTCTGCAGGGTCTTTAGGGTCTGGTGGATGAAATTTCTAGAACACACGTATTAGATACTGCAATCATTTCTGCTAATGACTTTACCCAAAGGTGTTAGGATTAAAGTGAGATCTGGTTTGTAAAGTGTGCAGCTGAAATTGCATACTACTAATAACATATTGTAACTAATTGCAATCTATATAATACAGTTTATATTGTCTTTTGATATCTGAATTTTATAAATATATATGCATATATATTTTTATCTATCTATATATATGTTTCCAGATATGTATTTTATATATTCACTTATAATTTTTATTTTACCAGTATGGCCAGAATTCTGACATGCAAAAAGGAAGGAAAAAAATTCCTTTACAGAGACATTCAATTTTTTTATTTCTCTTCCTTTTCCCTTAATTAAAACTAAGCTTTTATCTCAACCCACAGATATTGGGTTTTGTTTGTATGTTTGGTTGGGGGTTGTTTGTTTGTTTTATTTTCCTCCCAATTTTTTTTTGTGGTCTGGGGTGGAATAAGTGAGTATTTGTGTGATACTTAGTAGCCAGATGGGGTTAAATCATGAGAAATTCTTATATTTTGAAGACTCAGCCTTCTGCAGAGATTCCCTATAATCAAATATTTCTCAACATTCTCCCCTGTATTGAAAGCTATTCTCAGAAATAGGATGAGCACTTGAGGGGAATGGTAGAGGCTGCCTTGACTAAATGAAGTTTGAAGTGGAAGCAGGTGTAAAAGGAAGTAATTTTAGTGAAAGCTTCAGCTTGGATAGATTTTTTAACCACTGAGTGTTGTTAATCTTGATGACCTATGGGGTACTTAACCTCTAAACCAGGCCTACTCTATTATCAGGACTTGCCTTGTATTTACTCTGTTGACTCTGGAAATATTCACTTGACATACTTGTACCCCTTAAACTCACTTTTTCAGCTGGAGACAAAGTATTTTTTTCATGCTCAGAATATTTTATACTCATCATGTCTGGTCATGCTGTAAACATTCAAAACCGATGGTCTCATCATCTCTATTCAATTTCCACTGTTCAGGGAAGAAAAAAAACAACAATGTTTAGACAGTCTCAAGGTATCCCAAAAATTCAAATGAAATAGTTTATGTCCCACTAATTTTGAAATTTTTGAATTCCCAAGTCCCCTAGATTTTTGTTCCCTTTACTTTTAGTCTAATAAAGTAGACCTTGTTGTTGGTTCTACTGGTGTAAATTATTTTAATGGTCTTTAGTTTAAATTTCATTGTACAGCACAACTTTTTGTTCCTGGAATTGGAAGGCCATTATTACTTCTGTTTGGGTCTTCTATGTGAAATAGAGATACATTTCAGCAGGCTTGTTTCTCCACGTCTCGACTGACCTATCAGATCTTAAAATTCTTTCCATGTGTTTTCCCTTTACCAAAAGATTAATATTTTTTTTACCTACAGTAATTCTTTTTGCAGAAATAGATCTACTTGTTTTATCTTCCTCCAGAATAGCTCATAGGTTTGGGATAAAAACCTCTCTTGGAAAGCAGAAAGTGTGATTTTTAAGTCCCTTCAGTCTGAAAGCACCCTGGCTACAAAACCATGAAGAATTTTGTGTTTGCTGTTACTGTTAATAAGCACTTTTTAAAATCAGGCATCTGATATTTACTATGTCTATATTTAAGGATCTGATCATGGATTTTATGCCATATTCTTTCACAATGTATGTGTTCTTTAAATATAGACTCAAAAGAAGATAATTCTGAATGAATTGGAAAATATAAGTAAACTACTTTGTTACAATTTGCAAATACAATCAGAACACTTTTAAGCACCAGAAAAATGTGCATTAAAAATATTTTCTTTGTGTTTTTTCCAAAGCTAAAGGGTATATAGATCAAGAAGAAATTACATTTTTCAAGTAGTGATCATAACTAATTTATATACAATACAAAAATATACATATATAATATACAATATACATATATACAAAAATATTATCATTCTGTGTTCTATTTAATAGGATTCATTTTATAACACTTGTTAAGGAGTATTTACGACAATGGATGGACAAAACAAAGAGCATGTGATAAAGTAAGAAGCATTTTAATTTATAAAGGTATTTGCCAAAGCTTTTAAGGAATTTAATGTAAATCATTGCATTATGACTGGAAATTAATTTCCATTTCCAGACTAATTTTTTCTTATTTTTATTTTTGAAATGAATAATTTTATATACTTACATGAAAGATTTATGGAGTTTTTACTATTAGTAATATCAGTATTCTATTAATAGTTGCATATTAAAAATTAAATTATAAGGATACATATTACAGGCCTAGAGATTGGTAGCAGATTAGCTTTTGCACAATTTGAAAGGGTAAAAATAGAATCTAATTCAATTTGTACTGGATCAGATTTTGGTAAGTGGGCTTATGTCTTGAGGGACAAGCAGTATTAGTATAGTTAAAGAGTACACAAACTTGTCTCGTTTTTAAATATACTTCCTATTTACCTGAGAGTAAGGTTCTTTCTAAGGGAGGAACTAATCATTGACCAAAGATGAATCATTGTTTCTGACAGAGATTATAGAAAGATACAGCTATTCAGTTCCAACTTCCATTTGACTGGCTTTATATAAACATTTAAATATTATCATAGGTATTTAAAAACTTAATTAAGGTGATCATTAATTAGTGTTGGGATTATACTAGGGCATTCTTTGTTATCAGAGCTGCATGACTGCTGAAGATTAATGCATACAGTATTTTCAGTGGTGCTATAAGGCATGTAGGTCAGATCCATATCTTATAGACAGATAATTCTTATCTTTCCCTGCTTCTAAAAATGGAGGATGTTTTCTCCATCTAATAGTTCAAACTTAAAGAAAAATCTTGTTAAACATCTGAAACAAACAAGCTTTCTCTTTAATACAGAACAGCTTTACCATGCAGTTTGACGTCACAAAATGAAACACAAGAAGATTGTAAACAACAAAAGAATATGGTTTTCTATTGACATTAAAATATTTTCAGGTTTTTTTTTTTACAAAATTGATTATTTATTGCTATAATCCATTATCTTATAAGTAAAGTTCAGGCTCACTAAAAGTCACTTTGTCAAAATCCTACTGGTTATTTTTTACCTTCTTGCAAATTCATACAAGTATCCTAGCAATTTTTCTTGTTGTGGAGGGTGAACAGCAAATGAATATCCACAAGAAATACTCTAGGGAGCACCAGAGTATGGGAATGGTAGGAAAACTAAAACTATGTATCAAAAAAAAATAAATTGTGTCATAAAATTTTTCATATGTAATTGGGTTATACAACTTTATAGCAAGCTTAGCTAGATGCTCTAGCTAAGACTAGACTTTGCATATTGAGAGTAGGACCTAAATTACAGAAACAGACTGTGTAAGGTTGAAAGGGACCACTGGTGGAGGCATCTGGTTTAATAAGATGATGTCCAGATTGTTCTTCAATATCTCTAGTGAGGTCACAACCCCTCTGAGCAATCTGTTCCAGTGCATGGCCACATGCACTTTAAAGAAGTTGTTCTTCATATTCAGGTGAAACTTTCTGTGCATCAGTTTCTGCCCATTGCCTCTTGTCCTACTGTTTGGCACCACCATTACTTGGCAAAGGTCTGATTTCTTTAGGTTTTTGGTTCTCATTAGTAGCACAAACTTCTATTTAAACAGATATCATCAATCAATTTATCAAATAGCCTATAAAAGTGAGTTTCCTCTAGAATTGCTCTTTGCCCTCTTGAACTGTCAACCTTCCCAACACCCTTTTAATATAAGTTTCTTGCCTGGAGAACTCATCTTCTTTATTATTTCCCTTTGTGACCTACAGCTCTTCTCCCTCTTCTCTTTTGCTTGTTTATATATCTGCTGCTTCATCACAAAAAGGACAATGTGAAATTTACCAAGAATTACACTGCTTATCTCATTTTCACATTATTTTGCTAAACGAGATCATTTCAAGCTTTTGAACACTTTCCTCTGTATGCTCAAGAAAATGCTAGATTTAGCAGCTTGCAGTCATACAGCAGACAACATAACAAGCCAACAGATGAACAAAACCTTAATTGCTGCATATATCTAACTTGGCAAAATGAGCAACACCACATATCCTTCAGTTACAAGAGTTTTTTCTACTTTTAGAGTAAACATTTTATAAACACAAATTAACAACTGTATAAAATATATTTATTCCCAAGATTTATAAAGGATTACCTTCTGAGGTCCTGAGTGTTGTACTTCAATTGTGCTATAATATTTTTTTTCTGTTACAGCTTACCTCCTTCCTCCATCTTATTAATTTGATCAAGTTTCTAGCAAAGTGCACTTAGGGAAAAAATCCTTCCTTGAGATTAAAATTAGTTATGACTTAATGATGAAACACTCAATCATTTTGGAGAGATCATCTTCTTAAATCTTGGAATTAAATACAGTTTTTCATGATGTTCAGATATTTTTCTAAAATGAAGCATGTTCTTAAAACTAGAAATTGTTCTTGATCAGTTCTATTGACCATATTTATTGATGATTTTTATTAGGTTTTCTCTCTTTAATTTATCAGTTTGCATAGAAAATTAGAATCTCAGAAGAAAAAGACTGATGATTAAGTGTGAATGTCAAGGTTAAGATGCAAACGTTTTTCCACTGCACTTGAATAAATTTTCTTTGACAACTGCTATTTGAAGCTGTCTGTAATGTACCAGAGAATATAAATATCACAGTGTCCTGTTTTCTTAAGTATATAGTAGAAATTTACTCTGACTTTCATATGGAGAGGGAAGCTTTCCTAATATATCCTACCTGTGAGGTTCTCATGACTGTATGACATACACTCCATGTAAAGAATCCTCTAAAAATATTTGAATTTTGAAAAATTGTTTGAAACTACAAAAAAAATAATCAGTTTTGACGTTCATTTAATGGTATTGGATTTGAGTGATAAGATTTTGATAGTGGAAAACCTCCAGGATGTGACTTCTGTGTGGCCTCTTGCCCTGTGTCTGACAGAGCCAACCCCAGCTGGCTCTAAGGTGTACCCTCTACTGGCCAAGGCCATCAAGTGATGGTGGGAATACCTCTGGTATAATGTATTTATGAAGGTGGTAAAAATGCTGCACAACAGAAACTGGGAAAAAGGAGTGAGGTTATGTGAGAGAAACAGCCCAGCCTACACTGAGATCAGCGAAGAAGGAAGGGGAGGAGGAGCTCCAGGTGCCAGAGCAGAGATCCCCCTTCAGCCCAAGGTGCAGACAGCGCATGGTGAGGCAGCTGTGCCCCTGCAGCCCTTGGTGGTCCGCAGCGGAGCAGAGATCTGCTGCAGCCTGTGTGGGACCCCATGCTGGAACTGGTGGATGCCCAAAGGAAGCTGTGACCCCATGGGAAGCCCACACTGGAATAAGAAACGCCTAAAATCTAAAACATGCATCACTAGAATCCTGAAGGAATTAAGATGCCACTTCATAGGACAAATTCTGGGTCCTGAAACCAAAGTTCTCATTAATTGTATATCCCCAAATTCCGAAGGTGTAAATGGCAATGCCTAAGCATCTAAATATTGTGGTAAACTGACAACTTCTGTTGTAATAATAATTATTATTACAATAATAATAATCCTGCAATTATTTTTTTTTATTAAACAGAACAGAGGTAAATATTTTTAAGAGACAGTAACAATATGTTTCATGTGACCAGAGGGAAGAGTATATGTTACACAAGAGTAGATTGCAGATCTTCCATCACTATTTACTTGCTCCATCACCCTGAAATAACAACTTTCATCTTTGTTCTGCAGCATTTGGGAGCAGTGCTCTCTCTGAATTAAAATTCAGTGCCAAAGACAGCAGATTAGATATTATTAGTTGAGCAGAAAGACTTTGCTTGCATATAGCATTGCAGGGTTTTTTTGAGTGAGGGAAGACAAATTAAATTATAACAGAGTACAACTGCTAAGGGCGAATTTCCTTGTGTGTTAGTTTCTAAAATGCAAATTTTGGTTATAATTGACAACAGCATAACTACTCAACTATTGTTCTCCCTCTAACATAGATTCACTTTTTTTTTACTTTTTTTTTTCTTTTTTTTTTTCTTTTTTTTAAGTTGCCTGAAAAGATACTACTTCATCCTTTGTTACACATACTGCATGAATTCCTGGCACTAAATTAATGAGTTTGTAATTTCAGCTAGAGATAAGAGGTTATGAAGTCAAGTGCAATCCTGTGAAGACAAATCTCTGGCAACACTTTGATGTCCTGTCTTTCTTGAATCCTTGAATAAATACTAGTGATTAAAAAGCTGGTCATGGCATTCATTTATTACAAAGCCCATATGCACACACACATACACACGCATTTAATTTACACTCAAAAATGTCGAATTGTGCTTTAATGTTTCAGTTTTCCAATTTGTTTCATATCCAAGTTCTAGAAGCTGCACAAATTTGTACTAAGGTAAATGTTGAAAATAGAAATTTCATACCAGGATTTCCCCCCTTAATTTCTATTGCTCTTTTACTTAGAAATTTTGTATGTATAATATTGAATTCTGGTAGCAGGACAAGTTTTGGTATATTCACATGCGTATGAAATTCTTTTAAGAAACACACACACAGAGTCCACTTTATAATCTGTAAAATTTCTTTACTTTGGAATTTAATGTGCATATCATACAAATATTTATAAAATATTGAAAGATTTAAATTAAAGTAAATGTTTTCTTATATAATTTCTAAATCAAAAAGGTTTTGATATTTTTCTATTTTTTAAGCTATTCTACTTTTCTAGCTGGTTTGGTTTCATCTCTATATGTTTTCCAGCAATTTTATCCTGGAATTCCAATTTTATCCCAAGATCATAGTCATGAAATACTGGCAAAATAAAAACTTGGGATTAAACGAGTTCCCAGAACTAAAAAAAAGGACTTTAGAAAGCAGTATGGAAAGTACTTTGTTCTGTCTGTAGGATTGCACCTCAAATTCACATTACTATTTCTCTTGTAAGATCTCCCCCTACAAGAAAGACATTTTTAATCTTGGTTGTACTTTACATTCAAGTGATAAAAATAATCTCACTTTTAGCCAGTGTATTGCAGTCTTTGAGATTTTTTAACAACTGAGTGTAAGTAACCACTAGGTAGTTTCTAAGACTATAACAGGATTTTACATCTGTAAAATATATACACTTTATCTGTAATTAAGTTAGCACTCATAAATCTATCTTCCTCTAACAAGAAAATTCTGCAAATCTTTTAAGTAAATCAAAGTCATGCACCTCAAGGAAAAAAAAATGTGCATAGAAACCAATGGAACAGGTGAAATAGATGAAGAAATTAAGGTAATTTCAGCACTTCAGAAATGTTGAAGAATTGGAAATCTGAACTTCAAAGTTTGAGTTCTCTATAGAGTCTTGTGGAAATCTCAGGTATACTTCTAGGTCACCAGAAAATCATCAGGGACTGAGGGAAATCTCGAGAGATGAAGTGATCTCAGTGCTATCTTTATAGCCTTAATTGCATTATTTCAGAAAACACCTGATAAGGAACCTCAGCACAGCATACATGGTGCCAGAAAAATGCACCAGTATTAGTGGTTCCTATTAAGAATGAATGTTACCCCTCCATTTAATTAGTTTTGTTTATTAGACTCTTTATACTAAAATCTCTAGCAGTGCCCAGGCAGTGGTCTGGATCCCTGTGATTTTATCTACATATAGATGTAGAGGTATAAACAAATAAAGGAAAAGGCTACTGTAGCAATTTAGATACAATGAATAAAAATAATAAAATAAAATCATTCCACCAAAAGTCTTGCTCACGTTGAATAACTTTATCTTTTTCTAAAATGTGTAGTAATTAGGGTTTTTTTTTCCTGATTCCTTTCCCCCTGTGTTCTGAAGGTAGGGGGAAAAGGTTACAAGTGTTTGAATCTGCTTTTTTATTAAAAAAATATTCTGTTTGATTATAGCCAGAGATAATAATCCAGATATTTCTCTACTCTCTATCTCTCTTCTCCCCCCACCCACACTCCCTGGCCTCTTCTTGTCTAAATATTTTAGATGCTTGATTATTATTTTGTTAGCAATTCTGCAGTTTTGTCTTTTGTCAGTATGTCAATGAGTTGCTTTAATCAATATGCCTTAAAAATTTCCCTTTTATTCATTTTCTCTGTCTATTGGCTATTGCAAAGCTAAGAAAATTATCCTTTCTGACAGTCGTTATGGATTTAGGGCTTCTCTGGGCAGAGGCCTTTAGAGCATTTCCAACTACTTCAGTGTGGAGTTGTCCATGGGCTGCAGTGTGAATCTACTCTGATGTGACCTCTTCATAGGTTAAAAGGGAACAACGTCATCACCACGGTCTTCTCAACAGGCTGCACAGAAATCTCTGTTCTGGCACCCGGAACAGGGAGAACACCTTCTCCCCTCTCCCTGATGTGGTTTTCTTCAAGTCTGTTTCCCTCACATTTTTTCCTACTCCTCTCTCCCAGCTGCCGCTCAGCACTATTTATCCTTTCTTAAATAATTTTTTTCACAGGGGGACTACCAGCATCATTCGGCTTTGATCCTGTAGGCCTGGTCTGTCTTGGACACAGCTGAAATTTGCTCTATGTGACACGTTTCTGGTCTCTTCTCAATAGTCTCAGTAGCTTTTGGTCTTTTTTCTCAGAAGCCATTGCTGCAGATGCACCACTACCAAAAGTTTGTTCCGTAAACCCAGTGCGACCCCAAGTCCAGTAGAGTTTTGGTACTGCTGTTTTACAGGTCCAGACCTTTATAATAATGTCTTTTTTCATCCTTTTCATAATGCCATATTTTAATTGCCTATAAATAAATTAAATAATAATTCTGCACTGCACATTAGCCTGAAGTAGATAACTTTTTGTTGTCTTCATTATTATTGATTATTATTGGATTGGGGACTGGGGTTTATTATTGTGATATCTACTGATGTTCCAAGTTCAATGCATTTTCACATTAGCAAACCACAAAGTTTATATTGAATTTCTTGTCTTCTGCTTTCCTTTAAACTTGACTAAAATGAACTACAATATCACTTTCCAACAACTTTGTCTCTTGGTTGCAGGTTTTCAGCTATTTACTAGAAATATGTCATGTCATCTGGATCTTCATTTTCTCTGTCAAAGAGAAAAATTTTTGCCTCCCATCATTGGTGGTTAAGACCATGCACAAAGACTGCCTATTAGCAGAATGCAAACAGCACACAATATTACTCTGGATGACATGAAAGTTATATGGGCCTCAGCAAGGTGTGAAGCAAAGCATTAAGTTGCTCTACCTGCACAAGGCAACTTACACACTTTTGCTGGTGTAACATCAGTCCAAGCAGAAGGTTCAACCACTGTAAGTCCTGAACTCTGCCCTTCAACAGAGCTGCAGAGCAGTCAGATGCTGCCAGCTCTATTGACACGGACACTTAGTGATCTGCTTTAAGAGTGCCTGAACTAAATATTTTGTTCTTTTCCTTTTCAAGATTTTATGCCTTTTCTTCTTCTTGTTTTTCCTCTTGAATACCTAATCTACTAATGATCACATCTCGATAGGTTCTCTCACAGAATCAGAGAATCATTAAGGTTAGAAAAGACCTCCAAGATCATTTAGTCCAATCTTTGACCAAATACTACCATGCCCACAAAACCATGGAACTAAGTGCCATATCCAGTTGTTTCTTGAACACTTCCAGGGATGGTGACTTTCTAGACCACTTACCAGCTTCTTTGCCCTTCTGTAGACATGCTCCAGCAGCTCAGTGTCTCTCCCGTCGTGAGGGGCCCAAAACTGGACACAGGATTTGAGGTGTGGCTTCTTCAGCAGTGCCATGTACAAGAGGACAATTACTGCCCCGGTCCTACTGGCCACACTACTTTTGATAGAGGCCAGGATTCCATTGGCCTTCTTGCCTACTTGGGCACACACTGACTCATGTCCAGTCAGCTGTGAAATAGCATCCACAGGCCTTTGTCACTGAGCAACTTTTCAGCAACTCTTCCCCAGCCTGGAAAATTGCATGGGCTTGTTGTGATCCAGGGGTGGGAACCAGCATTAGATTTGCTGAACCTCATACCACTGGACTTGGCCCACCTATTCAACCTATACAAATCCCTTCCCAAAGCCTTCCTACCTTCCAACAAATCAACACTCCCACCAATGTAGTTTCAGCTGTGAAATTACAGAGGGTGCAAGACAATCCCCTTGTACAGGCCATTGATACAAATATTAGACCGGTCTCTCTCCAGTTTTAAGTCTTTTAACCTTTCTGCAGGCCTTCTGATGCCTATTTCCCATAACTCTGCAACTTTATCAGCTGTCTGAGCCAAGGTTGCAAAGTTGTGTGTGTCAGATCTTGGGCCTTGGGCCCATGGTATGCGGACAACTGAATGCTTGTGACAGGGAAGACAGTAAAGGTTTCAGACTTGTACCAGCACATCTTATTCTAGCATCTAAGCTTCTCTGGCATGTTGTTGGGAAGCTAGACAAGCCTAACCCACTGCTAGTTCTGGTAGAAGGTTATACCATTTTTCTTCAATACTTTAATCCGTTGACCCTGGCTGGATGCCAGACACCCACCAAATCCTCTCTTTCACTCCCCTCTGCAACTGGACAGGGAGAAAATATAAGGAAGGGGTCATGAGTTGGGAAAAGGACACAGAGAGATCACTCACCAAACACCATCACAGAAAAACCAACTTGAATTAGAGATAATAATTGAATTTATTAGTAACACTCAGCGCAGGATAATGAGAAGTAAAATAAGGCCTTAAAAACATCTTATCCCCTACACCTCCCTCCTTCCCAGCTCTAACTGCCCCCTCAGTGGCTCAGGGAGACAGGGAATGGGGGTTATGGTCAGTTCATCACTCATTGTTTCTGCCACTGGAAGGAGAGGAGTCCTTCCCCTGCTCCAAAGTGGGATCCCTCCAGCTGCAGACAGTTCTCCATGAGCTTCTCCAATGTGAGTGGAGAACTTCTCCAATCTCATGAGTACCTGTCCTCCATACACTGCTGCAATGTGAGCCTTTCTTTCATGGGGAACAGTCTTTCAAGGACAGGCTGCTTCAGCGTGACTCCTCAAAAGGGTCATGGGTCCAGTCAGCAAGCCTGCTCCAGTGGGGGCTCCTCTCTCCACAAGTCTGCAGGTCCCTGCCAGGACCCTGCTCCAGCATGGGTCTCCCACGGGGTCACAGCCTCCTTTCAGGCATCCACCCACTCTGGTGTGGGTCTCCTCCATGGGATACAGGTGGATCTCTGTGTTTGTCCATGGGCTTCAAGGGCACAGCTACCTCACCCACTGGCTGCAGCACAGACTGCAGGGGAACCTCATCTCTAGCACCTGGAGCACGTCCTTGCCCTCCTTCTCCACTGACCTTGGTGCCTGCAGAGCTGTTCCTCTCACATGTTCTCTGGCTACAATTATATCTGCACAATATTTTTTTTTCCCCCTCTTAAATATGCTAACATAGGGGTGTTACCATTTCTAATTGGTCCAGCCTTGGTCAGCAACCTGTGTGTCTTGGAGCTGGATGGCACTGCCTCTGCTGGACATGGAGAAAGCTTCTGGAAGCTTCTCACAAAAGCTGGCCTTGCTGTTTCCCTGCTACCAAAACATGGCCACACAAATCAAACACAAAAACAGCAGGCAAGTAGACAAACTGAGACTGAACTAATAAAAAAAATTAAATAAATATTTCCATTTGGCATGTAAAATTAAGCTATTTGTATCTCCATGGTAACTAATTGCTACCCTCCATTTGATTGATGACAGGTTTACTGTCACAGATATTTTTTAGTTTTACTTGTAACTAATTTTCTAAAACATAAGTATTGCATTCAGACCTCTAATCACTTATTATGAATTTGTAAAGATATAATTTGAAAACAAGCCTTTAAGAGTTTTCCCCTCATTTTAAATGCAGTTAATATAGCAGATCAGAAAAACTGTTTTTTCTGCATTTGTACTGTTGATTGCAGTAATAATAAAGCTAATTGCCTGTAATCCAGTGAAGTATAATTACACCTAGCTTGATTTAGACAAAGATGTAGATATTTCATAATTAGATCACATGAAGCATTATATGAATTATTCATAAGAAAATATGATTAATGAGATCATTTTGTAGACTTAGTTTAAACAAATATTCCAACTGAGTTATGGGCACACTGTGTGAGATTCACATTATCTGACTTTACTTGTCTAAGAAATAGTAATCTAAGTCTAAGTTGGTGCCTTAAGAGAGTCTCCATCGCTAAGGAAGAGTAGTCAAGAACATGAGGCAAGGGAAAGTACTGGTCAAATCTCTTGTTCAGCTTAAGATAACATTAATTAGCATAAGAAGACATCTATGCTGTAAAAGCATTCAGTCAATATTTGGCACCAGCATTAAACAACATTCTCCAAAGCCTTTGGAATATTGTCAAGAAACAGAAAAGTATCACTTGGCTTGTCTATACAAATCATAAGATTTTTTGGATTCATCTGTTCCATATTTGATACGTGCTTACTATCACAATTAATATTAAGTAAAGAATTAGATACTCAATTTGAATCTGGTAACTGTTATTAGTGGTTATAACATAGGGTCAAAATAAGTAGTTATTTTAAAAGGGGCCTTTGTTTTTAAGTAAAGATGCTTTAAATGAGATATGCAATATAAGATACTTTGCTATAAAATTTGTAAAACTCAAATGTTTAAGCACATTTTAATATGAAGTTTTTCTCTGTTTGTGTCTAAAGAAATAATGTGTTTGCTTGCCTCTAATTAAGTTCTGAAGGAAAATAGTTGGAAGGTCTGAGGGTTTTTTAAATTTTATTTTCTAAATAAAATAGATGACACTAACATTATTTTAAAGACAACTAATTTTAAAAATTTTGATCCCTTGATTGCATATTGAATCAGTTTCTAAGGATGTTAGAAAGATGGCAGAAGATATGTGAATATGCTAAATCTGTGGAAGTATAATAAACAACATTAGGTGCAGATAAGGTAGGAATAACATCTTATATAGGCAAATGAGTCAGCTGCAGTATTTTGCCTGGAAATTTTACTTTTAAAAATGTAAGCCTATAATTTCTCCATGGCTGTAAGAATTAAATCTCTGTTCCACCCCCACAATACATTTCTTATTACTTTACTCTTTATTAAATAATTTATTTTTATGCTTTACTTAATTAAAGAAAATCAATTAGTACAGTTGAAAGAAAAACAGGGCTTTTTTTTTCAAATGTTGATGAAAACATCTAGGGGAATGATTTGCACTTCTTACAGGAAGAGAATACAAGGTTTTCTGCTTTTGTCATTAACTATAGAATAAATTCATTCATTTTAGATTTTTTTCTTGTTTATTTTGCATGGATGTTCAGCTGTTTAGAAAGTCTGAGCAAAAGTAGGTCTGTAATATTCAAATGCAGGGAGAGTGAAGAAAATCTATTACCATTACCATGCAGGAAGGAGAGGGAAGAAGCCTGTAACCTTTTTATAAGCAGCCCTAGAGCTGAAACGGAGGAGAGCTTTAAGATGGAATTTGGCTTGGAAATAATTCTCATTTAAAAGAAGTACCTTGCATTCAGAGAAAATTGTTTTTGACTTTACTAAGGTATAAGTTTTTGAATATTGAATACTGATTACATTCATAAGGTTTTAAGCCTTTCACTTTCTCTCTTCCTTCCCTCAGTACATAAAATTTTCCTTACATATGAACACTAAAGGTGTAAAATATTCTTTAAAAACAGTGAAATATCATATATTGCTTCAGACTGGCAGTATCTCCTGTTTATTTCCTAGACATTAAATTGCCAAAACCAGTTTTGATATTTCTGTTGGCTTTTTTTTTATTTTGTTATAGCACTTACAATGTATACTCTTTTCACTGTCTTCACTGTCATCAAAGAATAACTCTCCTTTATTCAAAATTAATCTTTAGTTCCAAAATCACTCTTTAGTTCCAAAATCTGTCAATTCTGTATCACATGTGTTTCATTTGCAGGACTGTGAACATTCATAAAACTGAAACTCATACCAGCATTATGTGATCTCAACTGCAAGACCTTTTTTCTCAAGAGACTTTTATTTCTCTCACATAATCCAAGATTGGCTTCCAATTATCCTTCTAAATCAATATAGCTATTGCAGCAAACTCTGGCAGCCTTGGTTAACTCCGTCATTAAGAGTAAAGCACTCCTATTAAGTGATTTCATAACTGATAACACTCTTGCTATACAACAAGGAGATAGGTTAGATTCAAATTACAGTTTCAGAGGGCTGAAAAAAAGTGACTTTTCCTGTTCATTCTTTATTCTATCAGAACTCCTCTGTGTGAATCAGTCAGGACAAGATAGCATTTACTAAGTTTCCCTTGCATGAGAAACTTTAAAATAAGTGTGTGAATATCTTTCTAATTTGAGGACTCAAGATTACTTCATATTGACTGGATTTGTCCTTTTCCTCTTAATCAGATTTACCATTTCTCAAGAACTTTGAGAACTTTTACATTCATTGATTACTTCATTTGAAGTTGTCTAGCATAACTTTTGGGAATGCAGTATTGTAGCTGCTGCAGCCACTAAGTTATCCATCTTTTACACATTTTGTAGAGTATTTGCTCTTTTTCTTCTAGAAGTGTATTTTCCTATGAAAAGACACAAATTTTGTTGATTTTAATTAATTTAGCATACTATTCATAAAAATTCAAGTGAAGACTTTCACATAGAAACTAAGTTAGATGTACAAAATCACACTACAGAAGTTATACTCAAAATTTCTGTCAATATATAGGACTTTTAAAATTAAATTAAATTAAATAATTTAATTAAAAAATAAAATTAAATTAAAAATATAAAGTCAAACTTTTTTTTGAAAACGGTTAAAAATTTAAATAAATGTAGATATCAGGTTATTTTTTCAAAGGATCAAATGCCAATAAACTCTGAAGCTGAACTTCTAGAGTCTTCCAGACAACTAAATGACTGTGGATAACTTAATTTTTTTCCAAGTTTCCCTTCTGTTGTGCTTGTTCAAGGTGTGTCCATTCAACTGCAAGACATTTAGTGTAGCTAATAACTTGTTAGAGAGCTTTTCTCTAAAAGGCATATGTACAGATACTTAAGAATAAACTATAGTTGGACATCCCTCACATCA
This sequence comes from Phylloscopus collybita, assembly GCA_027886175.1. Taxonomy (NCBI): domain Eukaryota; kingdom Metazoa; phylum Chordata; class Aves; order Passeriformes; family Phylloscopidae; genus Phylloscopus; species Phylloscopus collybita. The sequence continues at coordinate 39,890,549 of JAJNNQ010000006.1, read as the reverse complement.
TTAATTTATGACAGTAGACTAAAAATTTGGTTCCCTCAATTCAGTACATAAAACTGAGGCAGAGAAAAGCAGGTCTTTTCCTCGTCTCAGTCTTCAGGGTAAACAGGTGCTTACTCTTGGAAGCAAAGGCCCTTTCCAGTCCACAAGGAATTCAAGGAGCAGCACAGAGAAACTAACAAATATTTGTCTGCTTTTGGTCTGAAGTGTCAAGATTTATATAAGTTTTGCCAATAATATTGATTACTTTTTTAAACTAGATTTATTTGACATAAGAGTCTAGTGAATATTTTCTGGGCAAATAGAATTGCCAGTGCAGCTTACCTCTCTACTTCCCTGGAAAGACATGCTTTTTTGTTATTTTCCTTAACTACAACAATCTGTTATGAACCAGATCTTCAAAAGCACATAGGTGCTTAATTCACTTTGTTTGGTAAGAAAGACACTTAAATGTGCCTGAGGGATCTGATCCAATGTTTTCTTCTTTTCCCTTGTTCCTACACTGTATTGCATACTGTTATTCCAAAACCTTATTCTTGTGGTGAAATTATAGACATAACTTATACAAAAAATAATAGTTAGATTTTTACATTTAAAATTCCCATATTGCCTTCTATTCTGATATAAATAAATATAGCTTATTGATTTAAATAATTTGCTGGAAAAAGACACTACCTTTTATAAGATTCTCATAGTTAAAAGAAACAAACTTACTGTTAAAATTAATGGTCCTATTTTGGCTCAGAAAACAAAACTTGGTGCCAAGAACTCTAATTAGTCATTACCTCCACAATATGTCCTACCTCAATACCACAACTTTCATAATCATCAAAGATCTGAATTTGACTCGCGCACAGACTTCTGAAAGAACTCTGTAACTATTTTTATAAATTTTCCTTTTTGCTAAGAATGTACTCTGTAAAATACAGACAGGAAGGCTGTGAAAATAATTGATAGATTTGTGCTGCTAATGCATTAACTAATAGCTGAGTACAGCAGAAAGTCACTTTGGATAAGGACTCATGTATTTTTAAGGTTTTTTAAAGTCTTCTTTACAACATCTTATACTAAAAAGCTATTCCTTTGTCTCAGTGCACTACCAACTGGTGTGCTTAAAATAGCTCTGTCTAAATCTATCTTTCCTTCTACTTGAATGCAAACTACATAGAAAAGCATACACCTTCTAGTCTTTCATTTTAGCAGACATAAAGGGTGTTGTCACTGCATTTATTAACAAGGACAGATTTTTTTAAAATTATTGTTTCTATCGTGATATCTCCTTCCCCTTGTTCTCACTTACTTCTATTTTGTAAGAAATGTCATACTTACAAAACATTTGTCATACTTCAAGCCATCTGTCTTGGATGATATACTTTCAGTTTATGATGATGAATTTCATGTTACTTTAACGTATGCATTAAAATAAAAATAAAATAAATTGTAAAAAGTAAAAAGAAGGAGGATAATCAAAATCTCCTACTTTTTATGCAGTTATCCTAGAGAGCACCACTTTCTTTCTAAATGAAAATTCAAACATTTCAGACAGAGTGGTAGCTGAGTCTAGTAGAATTCACAAATATCTCTTCCATATATAAACATCTGTTTCCTGATTTAAGCACCAAAGATGGTATCCAGGTGTCATGACGTGACAGTGACCCCATGCCAAGCACCCATGAGAGTCATTTGCTCACCCTCCCCTGCCACAGCTGGGCAGCAGAGAAAAAAAAAAACCAAAAAAGTAAAAAAAATAACAAAGGTTTCATGACTGAGATAAGGATCAGGGAAATACTTCAAGGGCAAAAGAGGCTCAACTTTAAGGTTGCAAAGGGAATTTATTACTACCAGAATCAGAGGATAATGAGATGCAAAATAAGTCCTTAAAACACCTTTTCCCTACAGCCTCTCCCTCCTTCCTGCTGACAGAGCAGGGAGGCAGGGCATGAGGATTCTGCTCAGTTCATCACCGAAATTTTCTTCCACTGCTCCAGGAGAGGAATGCTTCCTCTGTGAAACCATGGGGTTCCTCCCACATGACAATTCTCTGTGAACTTCTCTGGCATGGGCCCACTCTCACGAGGAGCAGCCAAACCGCACTTGCTGCAACGTGCTCGCAAAACTCCCACAGGCAGACAGTCCTCCCAAAACTGCTCTGATGTGGGTCTCTTCCCACGGGGTGCAGTCCTCCAAGGACAGGCTTCTCCAGACTGGAAGCAGGATCCTCTCTTTCCACCAGATCTCCCACAGGATCACAGCCTCCTCCAGGCATCCATCTGCTCCGGCATGGGCACCACCCCCCATGGGCTGTGGGTGGATCTCTGCACCCCCCATGGATCCCCACGGGCTGTAGGTGGATCTCTGCATTCCCCGTGGATCCCCATGGGCTGTAGGTGGATCTCTGCATCCCCTGTGGATCCCCATGGGCTGTAGGTGGATCTCTGCATTCCCTGTGGATCCCACGGGCTGTAAGTGGATCTCTGCATCCCCTGTGGATCCCCAGGGGCTGTGGGTGAGTCCCTACATGCCCCTGGATCCCCACAGGCTGTGGGTGGATCTCTGCACCCCCCATGGATCCCCAGAGGCTGCAGGGGCACGGCTGTTGCACCATGGTCTCACCAAGGCCTGCAGAGGAATCTCAGCTCCAGCACCTGGAGCACCTCCTGCCCTCCTTCTCCACTGACCTTGGTGTTGCCATGTTATTTCCCTCACATGTTCTCACCTCCTCCTCTTCTCTGGCTAAAAGCCAAAACCTTTTGACTTTGTTTGATTTTCTTCTTAAATCTGTCATCACAGAGGTCACCAGCCTGTCTCATTGGGCCAGTTTTTGTCAGCATCATGTCCATCCTCAGAGCCATCAGGGATTGGCTCTGCTGGACACTTCCAGTGGAAGCTTCCAGCAGTTTCTCACAAGCAGATATCTCTGTGGCCCCCACCGCTACCAAAAAACAGGCCATGCAAAAACAAACAAAAGCAAAAGTTTTAAATCTCTTGTGGCCAACAGAGTATTAGATGGAATTTACTCCCTCACAAAAAGTTGTGAAGTCTGCCTCTTGCTGTGCACAGAGTTATTTTGTTTTGTGTGATGTATCAGCTGTATTTTTCATAAAATCTTCCGTAATAAAGAAGGAAAAGTGGGCCAAGATTTTCTGAAAGAAATATAAAAAGGAGACATAGAGAGAAGCCTAATGATGCCTAATAGAGGGGGAAAACCTTAACGGATGAGTGGGAGCTATGCTTTGAAGTATAAAGTTGTGGTATGATCAAAAGCTCAGTGTAGGTAATGGAAAGATTTCTATTGACTTCACTGGCCTTTAAATTCAGTAAAGTTTAGAGGAAAACAATGAAGTTTTCTCCTTTTTCCCATCAGCTCCTTAGATGTGCTGGTTTCAGCCATATGAAGCAAATAATAGTCAAGAATGCAGTTAGAAATAATTTACTTCACTTGAAAAAAATGGGCAAAAGTAATGAATTAATTTTAAAACCACAAAGCATGATTTTTAAAAGGAATTTAATGAAATAAATATTCTATTTCAAATATTCAGATACTAATAATTTAGTGTAATTTTTCTGGGAGAAAAACAGAAAAAGTTTTGCGTAACTTTCTCTAAGAGTTTATACAGATTTTTATTATACACCTTTTCAATTTTTTTTTCTTTTAAGTTATATTGTCTCTTTCTCCCTTCTAAAACTTTTCTAGTAAAATATAAAGTATACTCACTGATTTTAATGTCCTAATGAAAATAAATATTGTAGTTTCATTTTCATAGCAGAGTCTGGGTCCTGGATGACTCCTCCCATTTATTTCTCAGACCACTTTTTCATTTCATTTAGAGATGTATTCTGGATAAAGCCTTTTAAAGATAGCTTACAGACATAATATCATTATACTATTTACAAATATTTAAAGTTTTAAAGAAAGTTTTTGTCTAAAGAGTTTTTTAATAGAAATATCTGTTCCAGAACCTACAGTTGCAGTTGAACACTTACATGGTCCTTCCCTTTGGTTTACGATTATGAATAATTGAACAAGGCTCTAGAGTCGGTCAGTTTTTAAGGTTTATCGTTATTGCCAGTACAAATAGCAGCGTGTGATATTCCCCCAGAATTACTTTGTTACAAGCAAGAGGATACTTGTACATCCGCACATCTACTGAATATGACCATGGTTCTCAGGTGTGACTTTTTCCTGATTTTTTTTCATGGAATTAATGGGATTTTAAAGTCAATATTTTTAGTCTACAAAACACAGCAACTCTGTCTTTGCTCTTTTAAACAAGATTATAGAGATATGAAAAAAAAAATCTGAGATGAAACAAATTATTCAACCTGCAAGTTATGAAAAATGAACAATCACCGTATTTGGGATCAGTCTATGAAAAATTAGTCAGTTGTTTTGGCTTACCAGCTTTTAGTCCAAGAGTATGTTATTCTGCCAAATTATCCTTTCATTCTAGCCATACCTGAATGATGGAATGGGGCTAATATGTCCAAGCTACAAAGGATTTTGCAGCTTTTTTATGGGAACTGGACTTCTCTTTTATTTATATTGCTTTGATTTAATTTATATTCCAACACTTTTAAAAATTCCTCCAATTCTGAAGCTATTATACAGTTGCCGAAAGAATAAATATGAATTCTTCAGTCTGTAAACTTTTCAGAACTTCAAGTTTGAAACATTTGCTTTTTTTATATCCTATTTTTTTTCCATAACCAAATGCAATGCAACAAACCCCCCTTTTATCTTGTATTCCATGGAAATACGATTCCCTAGTCAAGTTGCTTTTAGCTGATAAATTTCTTCTGTTGCTTTCAGTATCTTGTTAGCTCATTGAATATTTAAATAAGATTAAACAGCTGGTTGAGGTTTCTTTACATTTGTTTCACAAGATATTTTGTATAAAAGCTATGTAGTCAGAGGGGAGAGAACAAAAACTGGTTGGGCAAAATTAAAATCCCGGTCCTGAATTTATACCATAGTAGGCACTAGATAATTCGAAGGAGAGAAGAATGTTTTAGACATCTCAATCATGAGAAAAAAAGCTTCATTCAGAGATTGTACTTATTCTAAAGCAGGGAATACAAGGGAAAGTAAAATAAAAATGTGTGGCAAGAATCACTTGGGGTTTCTGAAGCATGAAGCATCAAACAAGGCAGCTGTCAGTCCATGTCAGGTCCAGGCAATTGAGCTGTAGTTAGTTGCCTGACAAGAGTCAGTCAGGAGACAAAGAACCAGCCTGTTAGCCTGACTGGTTGTTTATTCTTTGTATATAAAATCCATCACTTGTTGACTTGGTAGTGGTTTTTCTCTTTCTGTGTGCCACTTGATGGCAGTTGCACTTCTAAGGTTTTCACTCCTAGTCTTGCCTTAGCTGTTCCGATTTTTGGTTTTGGGAGTTTGGTTTGTTTGTGCAAATTCATCCTTGCAAACATCATCCATATTTCCTGACTCCTGTCTTTCCTTTTTTTTTGTCCTTACCCTTGCTCTGTTCTCTTTGCTCCTTGTCTTCATTGGTACCTTCTTATATTCCTTGTTCCAGGAATGGGGACAGTCACTCCAACAATGCTGCCTTGTCTATCTGTTCAGTTTGTAGAATCTTACAACAATATAAGTGTTAAGCATAACTATTAATAACCCAAATAATGGGTTATTATTAATGACCAAATAATTTGATAACCCCTTGCTTTACTTTCTATACTTGTACCATTGCGCAGGGTGTTTGTGTGGGGGGGTGTTTGGGATTTTTTTTATATTTTTGTTTCGTTGGTTTTTTGAGGGGTGGTTGCTTCTTTTGAAGAAGTTGAGGTTTTTTGTGGTTTTATTTTCCCTTCAGGATTTTATATATTTTCATGTTGGAGTTTTTTTGAAGCCTTGGCTTTTGATGCTCTGAATTATTAAAGATCCCATGTCAACAGTTTTCCTGGTGCCTGTAGTATTATTTTCCTGTTCTTTGGCAGATTTTCTTACAGTCCTTTTTCAGCAATCTCAGGCAAAATTACACACTTTTGCCATGGTAGAGATGCACCTTGGATCCTTTGTACTGTGTTTTGGAATCAGGAGCTTACAGTGGTTTTATGGAGAGGAAGAGGTTTATGGTTCTCCTGCATCCTAAGGCCAGCAGTACCAATGTTCAAAGCAGAGATAAATTGTCTCAGACAGTCTTAAGCATCTTGAGTTTGCAGGAAGCAATTTTGATGCACATAACAATGTTTTCCTACGTGTTCTTGGGCCCTAAAATATTTTGCATTCAGATATGTTTCCTGATAAAGACTTGCACACTAGGACACACAAAATCAGATAGCTATTCTTTGTTATGCAGCAAATGCTTAGGTTTATCAGACCATATAAGCTTTTTCTGAACTTAAAGTGGAATAGGCTAGGTAACAGTCACTTGGCTACTAGACCATTACTAGGTAAAACTGTTTCAGACCGATGTAAGTCCACATAAATTCCCATATTTTGCAGTTTCAGATTGGCATAAGAGGTCTATAGCCTTTTGACCATAATGGCAAAAAAGCTCCTGGACTGGATTAAGAAGTTTCTGGATTAAGATAAGAGATTTAGCATGTTGGTTATCTCCTCCTCTTATGCTTCTATTAATTTATTGGCAACAGAATCTAATAACTACTTGCCTTTTACCCTATCTCCTAGTTTTCTAAAATTTTTATAGCAGAAGAAAAAACATAATAAAAATACAAGAGAAAATGAATGAGTTTTAAGAGTTCAAAACCATGTTAAATTATACTAATAAACTTTATTCAAATAGCATTCTTACTGTACACACCAAGAATGAAAAAATGCATGGGGAATTATGAGAAGTTACTTATGGTAAATAAAAATATTTTAATATAAGTTTAAATCATGTATTTACAGCAAGTGTACTTAAAATGCAAGAATTTGGATAAATTATTTTAGTTTAATTGACTTAATATGTAACTCACAGTATCTGTATATAAAAAAAATTCTAAATCACGTGTCTATGATATAAATATCTCAAAGATGGAAAATTTTGCTCTGTGCAGTAGAACATGAACTTGTTTAATTCAGACAGGATCTGATAACATGATAATCAATCATACCCAGGCAAAGACCAAGTATCTTCTTAACATTTAGCCTTCAGTGCTTATACATAAAGGTCACTGCATAATAGATATTTTCTCCTACAATTCTGAATTCCAGTTAGATATAAATAACATTATTATGATTAAATATTTAACAGCAATTCTAGAGGGATAATTATAGGGGAAGACAAAGTTAATAGCACAAATGGAACTAAACAAGATTTCAAAGCTTGTTGTGGACCATTTAAAACCTGAAATGGTAGTCTCACTGATTGATCTTTGTAAGTTATTACAAGTTTCCTTTTAAGGTTAAGCATTTAATGGTTTAAGGAAAATACATATTTTAAAGTGAGTTAATTTGTGGAGTGGCATGGTGAAATTAATGATATTCATTCCAACATATAAATAACTATCATTAGAGTAAATACGGAGCTTTTCACAATTTGCAATACATAATAAATGCAATATTTCTCATGTTTTCAACATCTCTATTATTTATCTCACATATATATTATGTGATTACAGGATATCCACGTTAAACAAAATTTGAGTATGATGCAAGGAAATCTGTTCTGATTTATATGACTAGGAGCAGTTGAGGACTTTGGGCGTGTCTAGTTAGCAGGCTGAAGGGTGACCTCAGTGCTCTCTGCAACTTCTTAAGGAAGGGAAGAGGGAGGTTATGAGCTTTTCTCCCTGGGATCCAGGGAAAGGACAAATGGGAATTACTCAAAGCTGCATCAGGGGCAGTTTAGGCTAAATGTTAGGAAGCATTTCTTTACAGAGTAGGTTGGTCATGCCCTGGAACAGGCTTCTAAAGAGTTGGTGATGTCCCAAGCCCATCAGTGTTTCAGAGGCTTTTGGACAATATGCTTCATCTTTTGGTCAGCCCTGAATTGTTCAAGCAGCTAGACTGGATGATCACTGGATGATCAATATAGTCTATTCTATCTTCTATGTCCAAAGGCAGAATCTATTTTATCCAAATTAATAATTTTTTAATTATTATTATTTTCATTCCTCCCATGTATTTGTGTTTCATTTCCCAAATGGAATAAATTAGTTCTTTTTTAAAAATTTGTAAGATATTCTTAATATTGATTATTTCTCTGATATTGAATTAATGCTGTAAATGCCTGAAAGTAGTACTTTCAAAATTGAGAGAAATTGATATTCCCTGTTCATTCAGAGTTCTTGACATACTTCAGTGTTTTCAATCTACTTGATTTAAATGGAGAATTTTATCAGTAAATTATTGCCAGGTTATTTCTAGTATTTATTTATTTATTCAACTTTTTTTTTTTTTTTACCTTAGTTTTTATTTGAAAGAGAATGCTTAAAACATTCCTACCCTTCACTTTCTCATAGACCAGAATCTTGAATGGGATTTACTCAGATAAATATTTTCCAGGAAAAAGGAAACATCAAACATGTTTCTTCCTTAATATTTCCTTGTTCCCATTGGTTTCTTTGCTTTTATTCCAGTGCATTTTTTCCCTCTTTGCTAAAATATCTGATAGGAACAAAAACAGTGTTGTGATTCTAGCATACTTGAAGAAACATGCCTGTAACCAAATAAAACTGCTTTAGTAATAAATCTTCCAGGGAGATTGACACTCTTACTCTAAGGGTTTCAGAAGACAATCCTCCAGAAACACAGAGAGATTCAACTACAGTTAAGACTAAGAAACAAAAAGAGAGTAATTTCTATGCTCCTCTTTTGAAAAGACCACCTTAAAATACTCTAATATTTAACAATACATTTCATTTTGGTCCTCTCAAAAATATAGCTTAATTCATTACTTAACCACCTTTGGTTTATTTTCTCCCAGCAAAGGACACTTTACAGAAGATTTTATTTCCCTCTGTAAAGCAGCAATCTCATGTAATCAGTTTTTATAGTCCTATTTTTTATCTAAAATTATCTGGGTAAAGATTAATTCCTTTTATTGCATTGTGTTAGCACCATTTAGTCTCAGTAATGATGTATTTATATGTATTTAGTAGGATAGCCTTTCTGCAATACATCAATGGCAGAGACATGCTGCTGAGAGTGTCAGCTCTGCAAATACAGCACTGGCAGTGCAAGTGGCAGAGCTACACACAGCACAAAAGCCCCTGTGGTTTGCAGTGCCACAGCTAATTTCCTTTTCCATTTTAATTCACTTTCCACAGTAGCTCCCCTTTCTATCCTTTTTACCTCTTTCACTAATTTGTCCCAAAATTTAATTTACATGCTAGTTTTAGACCTTGTGCTAATTAAAAACTACTTTTCTAATGAAGATACAGAATTTATTTCTTAAAATGTTGTCCTATAAGATGACTCATATAACCATTTTTTTATTCCTGATGGTTTTGTGAATGATTTTTTTTTACAGATAGAAAAACAGACTTGATTATGCATTGTCAAAACCAAAAAAACATGTGACATACTTACTTTTGCAATATATGATTGAAGCTTCAGTGGTAAGTGTTGAAATATGAAAATGTTGGCAAATTTCTTTCTTACCCAAGAATTTGTTTGATTTGTTTCCTTTAGAGAAATAGTGAAATAAATTCAGCTGAACTGATATTTGATTTTTTTTTATTAAACCACACTTTGTCTTTTAACCCTGCTTAGTTTTGTCCCTTGGAGACACAACTGTGAGATCTATTTATGGCCACTACAGAGTTAGTCTTTGTACAAAGTCTGTATTGTTCTTGGTCAAGATAATCAGCCATTTTTAATTACTTTTTATTCATTAAATAGGTTAAGAAAGGTGTGGCAGTCAGACATGAGTTTAAGAGAAAAGCAAAACAGAAACCTCCATGTGCTACCTCCTCCTGGAGAGTAAAAGGGGAACGGCCCCAGTGATAAGGCTAAAGAAAACCCTGCCTCCAGTGATAAGGCTAAAGAAAACCAAAAGACAATAAGCCACCAAAACCTACGCTTCTAACATTTCATTCATCCACAGTAAAAGCCTGAGGAAGGTTTGAATTTATAATATGGCAATGTTATATAAATACTTGATGGACTACAATTACATATTGTTGACATACTGAGGCAAAACTATTAAATTATTATCTTAAATAAATTTAGGACGTCATGTTTATTTTTTTTTCTGTGGCTCTAAGGAGGAATTCTTTTATCTCATTTTAGCTCATTTTAAAACTTGCCATCTTAAGGCAGGCTAGTTGTTCACCTGTCTCCTCTTTTCACATGATGAATGTGTAATCTCCTTCAGAAAGTAATTTACTTTATCCTAAAAGATGTTTCTGATCAGTGTGATGAGGATCCTCTTTAGAGTCTGCAGAGTCAATGTAGTTGAGGTGAGATCGCTAATTTTTAGATATCTGATGTTAAGTGAAATGAGTCTCAGCTTCAAACACAACATTCATACTTTCAATGTTTTTTCAGTGTTTCTGATGTAATAGCACTAGCTCAAGCCAAATACATATTGAATCCCATATGAATCTATTCCACCTTCTGAAACAATATGAATGAGTTCAAATATCCAGTGTGACTTTGAAATTGCAACAAAAAATGTTTTCTTCTGATAATTACATTTTTTTTTATTTATAAATAATTTTAAAGATTATGTGTTATTTATTTTTCCTGGCTTCATTCATCACCAGCAACTTATCTGTTAACGATAACCTGTTAACAATAACCTGTCCTAACATATCAGAAACCAGTAAAATAAGTTTTTTGATGTACTATAGACAAAAAATTCAAATTTATTTGCTATGAAATTTTGTTACATTATTTAATTGCATATATGCCTGAAAAGATGTACTTCCTATATGCTATTGATGATTATTAAAGTCAAATATTGATTTTTCCATGTTTCATATTTTAAATATTATGTTTGTCTCAGAACTGCAAAATAGGTATCAAAAAAAGCTGTCAAATTTAAATACATAATCAATTGCATTTTGCTCTATGGTTCCCAATTCAAGCTTTTTGTGCCAAAAACAGCAGCAAATCTTTATACTGATGTAGACTAAAAATGAGCTGCAGACATTGTGAAACTGAAGAATTCAACATATGCTCAGAACTGATCTGAAGTTTTACAAAATTCTTTAGAGCTGTGGATCATGCTGATAGTTAGACATCAGTCATGAAGTATAGTGATAGAAAAGGTTTTGGAATAGCTCCAGTTCTAAAGAACCATGGATGACTGAATATAAGATGATATGTAATCACTAGAAAAGCTTGTCTTGAAAAATACGTCTTTCAATCGTAAAGAGTGGGTACCAGAAAAAAGGTGTGTTCCTATCATGGATTATCATGAAAAGGTAGATTTAGTCAAAAACCAGTTGGAGACAGAGAAATCATTCTAAAGGCAAATAAGGCATATAATTTTTAGTTATATGTAACCATATATTATAAGAAAAAAAAAATTGCTCTTAGGGTGGTCAGGTTTTGGAATAGGTTACCTGGGGAGATAGTGGAGTCACCACCCCTGGAGGTGTTTAAGAGAATCTGGATCTGGTGCTGGGTGATATGTTTTACTGGTTTAGGAGTTACAGTGCTACTGCTTGGGTTGATGGTTGGAATTCATGATCATAAAGGTCTCTTCCAACCTTGGTGATTCTATGATTCTAACCCCAAATTGTTATAAAATTATTAGAAGAAACTGTGTGCCCTGGCCTAGAACCCAAGAGTTATATCAACTTATGAAATCATCTGTGTTAGCTGCCAACAAATTGACAAGTAAAAAAATTACAGTCTGGGAAGAGAGGAAAAATGCCTTTCATCAGATACCAGCTTTTAGAACCCAACATTGTTGCCTTCTCTGCACAAAACTTTCAGGTCCAAATAATTACTGGGGAAAATACAATAAATAAAATCCATGTTTCTTATCTTCAGTTCCTTATCTTCTGTGAAGCTTGGGTATTTGCAAATAGAAAGAGACAACCTAATATGTCTTTAAGTTGAACAAAACAATAATCAATAAATAAAATTAATTTCTAGATCTGGACTAAAAGATGTCTGAGTGATTAGTTAAGATGAAATATGAAACCCTTCAGTGGGTTTTTACTGGTGAAGCCATATGGTAATGATGCAAGAAAACAGACCACTAAATATTTCCTAGATGCAATTTCTGCTTGTTGCTGGCCGTACTGAAAGGGAAAATGAAGCACTATACCTCCCAAGACTGATAGCAAAATTTTTATATAACTTGACTGCACTGAGAATTATTTATCACGGAAGGAGGAGTACTGGATGTCACCAATGACATCTACAGTTATGAAGACATACAGCAAGCAAACACAGTGATTATAATTTCAGTGCAGGAACCTGAATTCAAATGCAGTAATTTTTTAGATCTATTTTTGTGGCCAAACTGTGAAAGTATAACACTTAGCCCATAACCTAAATCATAGAAAATACAGGAGTAGATTCTCATTAAATGACCCAATATGATTTCCAAATCTTGGTATTATGTAGAATTCAGATATGTCAGCTAGAGTTATTGCAGAAGTAATAGATATATGGAAACTAAAACTTCTGTTTTGTACTTACAGAGCTACATTCCAGAGCTCTTTAATTTCTACTCTCTAAAACATTGCTTTAGTTTCAAAGTGGCTACGGTACTAATACCTTCATATCTAGCCAATAGTTGTAATGTATTTAAACTCCAGTATAAACTGGCCTATTTAAACTTTCAGTAAAAGAACTTAAAATTGTGAGACTTTCCATTAAAACTTAGATATTAAATAAAAGTAAGGAAATTCTGCTATGCATAAACACAGAGCAGAAAAACAATCATAAATATAGGTTATTATATTCTATGACTATAATAGGTTTTGTATATATCCAAAGGAGAGTTTCGAAATAAGGAGGTGGGGAAAAGTAAAAGCAGGTGGTGACAAACAAGTTATTGTATTGTATATGCTTTGTCCTCTACTGTTAGAAAACATCATCGGAACCACTACCTACAATTGCATAAAGTAGAAAAGTGGAAACCTCAGAACCCTACTGAATTATTTCCTTGGCAAATAGCACTGTCATTGCTCAAAAATCACATACATCACATAAAAAATTATTAATTATGGCAAATTAATTGTAGAACTATAGAATGACACAGGTTACAATGGGCCTTTAGACATCATCTAGTCCACCTACCAGCTGAAAGATGGGCTGGTGTAGAGGCTGCTCACTGCTCTGATCAGCTGAGTTGTGAACATCTTCAAGGGTGGATGTTCTACAGCAGCCTCTCATGCTGTTTGGTGACCCTCACAGTAAAACATATCCAGATGTAATTGGAATTTTCTATATGGCAACATGTGTGTCTATTGCCTCTTATCCTACCACTCTGCACCTTTAGGGGGACTCCACACCTCAAAGATGGATCTTTCTCTCTAATTTTACCATTACTTTTCAACTAATCTTTATGAAATATCATAATTCTCGCTTGCATGCTCTTGTAATGGAGCCAGTATCCATCCAGTGCAGCACTCCAACCATTTGTGCTATCTCTTGAAAACTCTCTAACCCCACTGATATCATAACTCTGCACAATTAATGCACTGAGGCAGCTGTGCTGCAATATTTGAAAATGACCTCCGGTCATTCTGTTTTCACATGAGTGTGGGGGTCACATCTTTACTCTGTTTCTATACCTTCTTTTCTCATTATCCACTTTCCTTTATCCAGTATCATTAAAAGCTCTGCTGTTTGGTCTAGGAAATCTACTTTCAGAGATGATATCTCCTCAGTTTGTCAAATGAACTATTGTGCAGCCATCCCCTTTCTTAGGGAGCGTTGCCTGCATATAAAGGCTAAAGACCTGGATGCAACACAAGATTTATAACCTTAAAAGAAATGTCATCTCTTTCATCAGCAATATAGGAAAATGTCACCTTGGTTCCTATTCCTTTCACCATTTTCTCACCTGTAGAGTCCTGTTCATTTTCTGTTGTGGCAAAGAAGACACTCCTACAGTTTTCAGAGTTATGGTATGGTCATATTTCTCCACTGCTTTCTCGGCGTGGAGTTCTTTTATCATCTTCCAAGTATCATGTCTCCAGTAGACACAATTTGAATTCCAAATTCTAATAGAATTTTGGGTTATGTCAGTATTGATTTCAAGCAGGGCTATTTCTATATTGTTGAATGAAAAACAAAAAAATAATAGAAAGGACATGATCAAAGATGTTCAATAAGAAACAGGTAACAAGCAATCTAATCCTAAATAATCAGGCCAAATCATTAAACAGTATTACAGCTACAATTGACAGGAGTTACATTTACTAAGGCATTTTACTGCTCATTTAAAAATTAGTCTCTTGACTTGTTTTTGTTTGGTTTTGGGTTTTTTTATTGCTTATTTTTCAATGAGACCTCAGGAGGTTCTTAAGTCAGCATACATGTACTTTTTGTTTAATTGGTGTTGAAAATCTGGTTATGCCCATGAATGCATAAATATTATTATCAAGAAAAATGTCATCCAGAGGTCCCTTTTGAAACAGTCCTTAAAGTCAAATTATTAATTGCTCTATACAGGTATTGACAATGATACCTTAAAAAAAAAAAAATCCCTGTAGACACTACCTAGTGAGGCTGTGACACTTTCATTTTGTCTTCACTGTGAGTCATAACACCCTCTCAGATCACTGATTACCAGAAAGCTCCTCTCTAGAGATAAATCTATATACATGAACAGAACCAGATGCAGCAGTAAAAGGAAACAGCCCTAAGGAGATGTATCTATTGTATTCAACACTTCAAATGCCTGTTAGGTGCATACATTCTACATGGTGAATAATATGGGCGTCATTAATATTTCACTATTCTTTCTTGATTTAGAGTTGAGAGAAAACAAATTAGTATTATGTAAAGAAGATAATTTGAATGTTTGGCTTATACACTCCAAGCTATGGTACATTCTAGGATTTAAGCAGTCTGTAACCTGGAGGACTGTAGGCAAACTGAAATGAACAAAGAAAACAAATCTACAGAGGCTTAATACTCAGAGTATATTTGATTTGTTAGCTATGACATAATGCTTCAATATTCAAAATTCTTTTATTTAAAAATAGACAGTGTGTCATAGTTCAGGTCAAAATCTTTCTTTCACTAATTTTTAAAATGTTTGCAAAAAAAGTCCTCATTCTTATATTTTATAGAAACTGATGCATTTCTGATCTATAAATGAAATAATTAATCTATTTAATGTGAAAAGCTGTATTTAATGGCTGTATTTAATGTGAAATGTTCTACAGACAAATTTTCAGCATATTTCTATTTTCTGCTGGACTTTTTCTGTGGATTGGATGATCTCTCAGAGTCCCTTATGGGCTTCTTTTTTGTCTTAATTGCATTTCATTTCTGTACCTCACAGACTGGAAAATCTATATGAATTCACACCCTGAATCAAAGAATTATAGATACTTTCAACTTAAAATATTCATTAATATATTTATGTGTTAGTTTGCTTTGTATCTCTCTGGCATCCCCTCCCTGTGAAACCCTACCTGCCCCTTGACTCTGACCGATGGCCTTTGGCCATAGGTAACCCCGCCCCCTACCCTGAAATGCATAAAACCCCCTTTCCCTCTCGGTTTGCCCTCTTTCGCCTTGGGATCCCTTCTTGGAATAAAACCTTGGAACACATCTCAGGGTAAGAGCCTCTTTTGGTTTTATGTCCCTATCCTGAAGATTCCCCTCACCCTAACCTCCCTAAATCTGAGCTAGCAGGTGGCCTCGGGGGGCTGAGGGAAGGGGAACACTTCAGTTTGCAAGAACTACTTTTGTCAAAAAGAAAAGTACAGTTTCTTATTCTGTTCATAAAAGGCCTGATTTGGAAGAGTTTACTTTTTTTTGAAAACTGGAGACTCAAAAACATTTAACCTTGAGCATCCCATATTTAAATTACTTAATATTCACACATAGATAATGTTATCTTCACCTCAAAGATACTGATTATTAGCAATATTTTCTCTTTATCAATTTTAGCAGGATTTTAGAAAAAAAACACACAACAACTCAAACCCCATGAAATTTAAATTCATGGTCATGATTTAATGAGTATCCCAGAACAAGATGTTTCACTATGGTCTAATTACAACAAAATGTTTACATAGTACTACTAGACAAACACATATTCTTGAGTTTTATTCATCACTACCAAGGTCTCTACACAGTTACTATCTCATAAGAAGACTAATAGATAAAAAGGGAAAAAAATTACCTGAATGTATCTGCAACCGCAGACACCTTGTCAGACACTACTTTCAGTTAGGGTTTCTCTTTGGATGACAGCTACTCTCTAAACTAGATTGACCTAGGCTTATAGTAAAATGTTGCTGTGTTACTCTAAAACATCTAGCCTCTCTTGTTTATTTGTTACTTAAGTCTTGAACTTTTAGAAGGATCTGACATAACTGACCACAGCAACATGAAAATAACTTCTGTAACTATACATTAATATTATGCCTTTCAGTACAGAAAGATGGAGAGGGACACTTTACAAAGCCAGAAAGTGATAGGAAAGGGGTAATGGCTTCAAACTGAAAGAGGGCAAGTGTAGAGTGGATATTGGGCAGAAATCCTTTTCTGTGAGGATCATGAGGGAAGGGAAAAAGTTTACCTGAGAAACTGTAGACTCTCCAACCATGGAGAGTAATTCAAGACCATGTTGGATGTTTCTTTGACCAAGCTGGTCTAGTGGAAGAGATCCCTGCCCATGGCAAGGGGATTTGAACTAGACCCTTAAAGTCTCTGATTCTATGATTCTACGAGGCATCTCATTGTTGGCTGTATTTGGGCAGGGTTTATAATGGTAGATTTTCACCTCTGCTGCTGTTTGAAAGACATTGTTAATAATTGATACAAAGAAGCAACAATCAAATAACAAAGGTGCTCTAGATTTACTCTGAAGTTGGAAATAACTCACTGAGAAGGTGAAAGAAAATGTAATGTCATAAAATGATGAAGTTCATAAATCAAGGGAAGAGAATGGAAAGAAAAGTATAATAAAGCCTAGATATTTTTTGAGAATGTTGTCTAATCTTTGATTTTGAGAGTTAGGAAAATGTAGGAAAAACCCACCAATGTTTTTTGAGAACCTACTTTTGAGATAGAGTAGATGGCCCTTTGAATTTCCTTCTAGTCTTATTTGCATATCCATAGAATTTATGGCTTGTGCAAAGAAATAGTATAGCCTCAATTAGCAGTCACATGGACGATGTTACTTTCAGACAAAGAGGTTTTGCAAAGTAGGGTCAATCTGACTCCAGTCACTGGAAGTGGTCACATATTTTTTCTGTGAGTTTTGTCCTGAGAGTAGAATATATACTTGATAATCCCAAACAAGCAGGCAGGTTTTTTTTTTTTTTTTTTGGTTTTTTTTTTTTGTTTTTTTTTTTTTTTTGTGATTTTGCATAAAGCTGTTTAGTCTTAAAGTTGCCTGGTTTTTATGCACTTCAGCATAACTCTATTAAATAGAGGTAAAACTGTTTAAAGGCTACACACAATTTGATCACATTTCAGCCAGTAATGCTATATCTGAAAGCTAATTTTTCAGTTACAGTAAGGAAAAGTATATAATGTTCAAGTCTGTTCTCTGAGGTGGAGGCTTCCAGATCAAGGTAGAGCTGTTAACACTGTTGCTTGCTGTTTGACAAAAATATGTTCTTACACTTCTGTATGGCTGACTCTAGAAAATAAATTTCAAAACACCACAATGAGGCTGATAGACTTTTAATCCTGCTTGTAGCGAACAGTTTGCAAAGCTTCCCCAAGAGATCCCAAACTTTACTGGTTAATAGTGCAGAGTGTACTTACTCTGAGCTGATTACATTCTGGTTTATAGTTACCAATTAGAGAAACCAATTACAGCTCCAAACTGTGTCAACAGTGTTTGACCTAATTTGATGCCAGTTAATCAGTTACATAAACAAATTCTGTTTATAGAACAAATTGAACTTGAGTTGAAGAATATAAACTATAAATGCTACACCATATTTTAGATATAAAAAATGTAATCAAGATATTATTAAGAATGAGTCTATTGAAATGTGAAGGACACCCTTGGAAAGAAAGCATTCTTGGAGAAGCAAACATCTTAGCACAGTAGCTACTTTCTTATCATCTGCTGAGAATCTTTAGCATTCAACTCTTGTAAGAAAAAGTGAATTTGCCTTTCAGCCCTTTTGTTTTTTAATCTGAAAGGATCTGTTCTTATAGATTTAATATTAGTATTTCAAAAGCTGATTGTAGCCTTAGAACTAGGAGGTGTATAGGTACACAACCACCAAATATGTGCGGTATTAGACAAATTCTCAATTTTTTTTTATTTTTTTTTTTTAGAGCTATGATGATGTGATTGGCCTAACTACATTTTGAAATTCATGGCAGCTGAAGACTTTCACAAATACCTTAAGTTCTGAGAAGCAAAGAAAACATAAGAAGTCCACATACATTTCTTTGTCTTGGATATCAAATATTAGATATCAACACACAGAAAACTGAAATCAAAAAAGGCAAAAAACAGTGCATAGCATAGGTTTTGTACAGTGGCTTATAGAGTATTTGCCACATATATTTCCTGGATTCTAGATATATAATGAATATATTTTATGCTTCAATGTTCTCTTTTATTCCCTCCCCTAATATCCTTTTTTTTTAATGTTATGACTTTCTAATATAATGAAGGATATTGTTGTGAGATATATGCAGACACAAACACACAAATTTTAAAACAAGCCAAAAACAAACAAAAACAGTGTAAAAGCCCACAAACAAACACCACAGTCTCTTTTCTAAGGCCTGAGATAAAATCTATTGCATTTGATGGAAAACCCCTATGACACTTTTAGGCTTTCATTTCAGCATCAAGTGGGATCTTAGCTGCATGCCTAGAACAAGTACTGTCTGAACCATTTAATAGTGTTTCATCATCCTGCTTACCTGCTCAGCATAAAGAGTTATTAATCATTTTCTTCATGTAGTGGCAAAATTATCTTTCTGAACTGACTTTAGGGGATGAGAAACCATGAAATTTATAAAAAGGAATTTCCTCTATTGTAGAACCAGCACTATTTCCTTCTGTGGACAACTTAAGTATTTCCACTTGTTTCAAGGACTTTGCAATGAATTCTACCTTTCTTTATTCTTTTCAAGTTCCACTGACTGTGATATATTACTTTTTATTGCCATCAGTGAGAAAAGTATCATGAGCTTATTTGTCACAACTGTAATGCAAGTAAACAAAGGCAAGTTAGTAAAGGATGGTTCTGATTTGGTTTCCTCTCAACCCACTCAGGAGAAAAAAAAAGAGATGTATTTTCATATAAATTCTAAGGTTTACATGTGTACTGACATTGCAATTTATAGCCTGTCTGAATGCAACAAAATACGGCATACAGATCACCTTCTTACTTGGTTTTGACTATGACAGAGTTAAATTTCTTCATGGTAGCTGATAAGGAGCTGTGTTTTGGATCTGTGCTGGAAATATTGTTGATAACACAGAGATGTTTTCATTATTGCTGAGCAGTATTTACACAAACCCGAGGTCTTTTCTGCCTTTCACTGTAGCAATGTGGGATTTAGATGGTGGTTGCTGCTATCTATTTCCAATAAGTATCTCCTGTGGAAAGGCCGCTTGGGTAGGCACTCAGGCAAAGCAGTCAAGTCCACACACCACACACCATGGCTAGCTCAGCAAGGAGAGACAAGAAGGGCCCTTTGTAAGATAAATTCCAGCAAAGGTTTATTCCAGTAAGCTGAAGGGATCAGGCACAAAATACCAGGATCAGATGCGTGCACAGGGTTAAGTATGGGGTCAGGAACCAACGGTCTGAGGGCACAGGGGCAGCACAAAGGGCAGGGCAAAGGGCAGTGTCCTACAGGGGACACGAGGCAGGCCACCAGGGATACCACAATCAATGGGGAAACAGGGAAAAGAGAAAACATAAGAATGGGGAAAGCAAAACTGAGGCAGATCACATAGTATTGCAAAGCACCATGGGGGAAGTCTTTTCTTTCAGCCTAGGTGGGGAAACTTTATGGTATATTCTTCCAGGGCAAAGCTCTGGGAGTTCCCCTGAGGGGTTCAAAGCTTTACACATCCCATCCCACCCCATCTGTGCAGAGACTGGGGGTGCACAAGTTCAGAGGAAACACATCTGGGGAAGTTGATCCCCACTGACCAAAGGAATAACTGAGACTGTATCATATCATGCTCAGCATGTAACACCAAAGGAAGCAGGAGTAATGGTGTTTGTCTTCCTGAGCACTGCTAGCATGATAGAGCCTGGCTTTTTGGAAATGGCTAAACACCTGCCTGCCCACAGGAAGTAGTGGATGAATTCCTTGTTTTGCTTGGCTTTCATGTGTAGATTTTGCCTTGCCTATTAAACTATCTTTGTCTAAGCCCACGAGTTTCCTCACTTTTAAACTTAAAATTCTCTCCTCCATCCTACTAAGGGGGAATGAATGAGCAATTGGGGAGGGGGCTGAGTTGCTGGCTGGGGTTAAATCATGACAAATTGAAAAGGATGCTGTAAGGAGCACCAGTGTAACAAGGTAATCTCTACTATAGAATTAAGCTAATCTCTGAGAGCAAACAAGTTGCTTAGACAAATAACATTAGATCAGAGTCAAAATAAAGTGAACAAACCAAAAATCTATACCAATGGAATATGGAATAAGATAGGCAGAACTTCAGGTGAAAGATCTTAATAGTAGTTGCCAATGTTACCGCTTACTTTCATATTAAGTTGTTGGACAATGGAGATATTTCCTCCTACTCTCTTTCCCAACTGTCCTGCTTTTATCTTCTCTCTGGCCACCATAACTGGACAGTTCACAAAAGCCCTTAAGAGACCTTGAATCATTGCAGCCATGATTAATCTAGTCTTCAGGGATTTCAAATGTGTACAAAATACCAAAATGCCTTCTGCTGTGCTTGTATTCTTACCTTATTTGTGTAGAATTTACTTAATGCAAATATATCTTATGATGAAGCTACCCAAATGGTATGTAGATACCTCCAGAAACAACACAAAATGCTAAAGGACCATGACTCAATCATAGATTTTTACCCTAAGATTATAGGTAATCACTTCTGAAGGTAAATCTTGGTTCCGCTCTTTCCTTATGGTTCAAGAAAGATGTGCGAACTCCAACATTCTAATCATTCTAAACTTAACTACATATTTTGTTTCAGCATAGATAGAGTGCCTTTCATCTGATTAAATGTTTCCTATCATTTTGAGAATCACTGTTGTGGCTTAAGGCAAACCTTGTACATCTTACAATAATAAGGTATATAAACTATCAGTGTTTCATCTGTCGCAGTCCAAAAATATCAATATAAGAAACAAATCTAGAGAATATACCAAATGCTCATAACCTTTTCTCATAATAATGTTTCTTTCATTATAATGTCTTATTGAGTGCATTAAATTATAACATAAGGAAAAAAAAAAACAAAACATGCCTTCAGCCATTTTCCTAGAGATAT
The DNA here is from genome assembly GCA_027886175.1 of Phylloscopus collybita. Taxonomy (NCBI): domain Eukaryota; kingdom Metazoa; phylum Chordata; class Aves; order Passeriformes; family Phylloscopidae; genus Phylloscopus; species Phylloscopus collybita. Next base: position 39,869,037 of record JAJNNQ010000006.1, on the reverse strand, counting down.
CACAGCTGAGCTTTCCCAAGATGCAATTATTTCCTCTTAGCTTTCTTCTACTTTACTCTACAGATAAATAGAATACACTATATTCTATTTGTCTGAACCATTCATAATTCAAGAAATTTTACATTGCGTTGTATAAAATAACACTTTTGTTAATAAAAGCAGTGAAAGAGCAAAGATTTTATTTAATGCTTTGGTGGGCAGAACCTAGAATTCTGGAGTTGGGTACAGCATGGTATCTATAACATTGAACCAACTCCAGCAATCAAGGCTGTGTCCATCTAAGGGTGTAAATATGGACACAACTGGGGAAAAAATAAACAAAAACCAACCAACCAACCAACACCATCAACAGATTAAACAGTTTCTTTTTTTCCCATTTCATACACTTGAAACATTTAAAATATATAACCAGGTTTTTTTCCTAAATATATTCACAGAAACACAAATAATTATTTTCCACTTAAAAATAACAAAGTAGTTTTCCTTAAAAAGATTATTTATTGAATGGAAAATGAGTACTATTTATTTTGTTATTGTTATATCCCCATGTCTCACTATAATAACATTTCCTATTAAAGCATTTCTTCTCTTCAGTTTCAGTGCTTTCATACCAAGGAATAGAGATGCACAGGGTTAGGAATATTTTCATATTAAAGCAGAAATGAAGCTTCTACCATTTATCACACTCCATCTCTCCCTTTTTCTAATTTGCACTCTGGTCCCTATTAAGTCCTCTCTTAAACATGGAAAAATAATTGTATATATCCACACAAATAATACATAAAATATATATTCATCTCTATAAAGAAATGTATACTAATTTAGTTTTGTTAAAAGAAAACACATTATTATCATCTCACCTAAAAATCACCATTATTCTAATAAGTATTAATTTGAGGTAAGAAATTGTAAAGCTACTAACACAGAATATTGGTGATTTTTGAAATTATTAAAAACAATCTATTCTAATCCACTTTCTTTTCAAAAGAGCTTTTACATATATATAACAGAGCTTGATTCCTGAAGCTGCAATCATAGTAATTTAGACATATTCAATGTGGACATAATCAAAATATATACTTGAAAAATAATACCTACAATACTAATAATATGCATCTATTAATTTCCTTAAATATTGTCAACCATTGTACTTTTAATTTTTCTATAATTCTCATTACTGATAGTTGAAAGAATTTTGTTACTAACTAAAGACGAAATATATCTAACTTGATTCATTTATCTATCTTGTGCTGACTACATGATTGTAAAAAACATGGGGTTTAGTCTCCAAACACCATCTCCAATGGTGATATTTACACATGTAATGCTATCTCCCGTAATGGGACAGCACAACCTTTATTTTTTTCCTAAATCTGCATTACAAAGGTTGGATCATATCGTCACATTTAAATTACTGGAACTCGATAAAAGCAGGGTGAGTGAAATCACTGTAAAAAAACTGCATAACATATAAAGAGAGAGAGGTTTTGCTGTAGTCCCCTAAGTATTATTATCCTGAGCAAAAGCAACGTTCACTTTACCAATATTGATCAAATTAGCTCAACTCTGAAGGATCGCCTAGGCTAAACAGGGGATTTCAGTATGTGGATTGAAGTAATAATAAAGACAAAATATACAGTAAAGCCAAACCCTCAACTGCAACATTTTGTAGTTATTTTGGAAAGAAGCCAGTAAGGATTCATGGTAAGAATTACAGTCATCTTGATTTATTTGGCTTAGTTTCCTGTAAGTGTCTCTAGACAGTAAACCTCAGTTTTGAGAGTACAAGGCAGTTAAGAGTAACAGCTTGCAAATGTTAAAGATTTTGTACTGCTTTCTCTCTGCTAGGGAGAATGTTGAACCTAGTTTCTATGCCAACCTACAATTGAATTGCATATTGTCCACCAGATGATTTATTAACAGATATTTTTCTTAGAGGTGTGCCACATAAATTTGGGCCTCAATATATTGTAGGAAAAGGATTTATCTAGTGCATCTGCAACCTTAAATTTTAGAATTAAATGATACATTTTCTGTATCATTTATGATAATGAGCTGATATTCCAAAGGAATTCAACCAAATACAAATTTGCACACATGGTAAATATATGTAATTAATTTATGTATTAATTAAACCAACTTAGGAATTCAGCTGATTCACACATTTCATGAAGCAGCTAATCCTGGAAGCCATTTCCAGACATATGAACACAAGAAAATCACCAAGGATAGTCAGCATGAATTCACTAATGGGGAGTTGTGCTTGACCAATTTAATAAAATTCTGTAAGGAAATGACTGGTTTGTTAGATTACATATCACAGAGCACTAAATAGCTTTCCAAACCTGAAAGTTTTTCTATAATTATATAATTATATAATTTTAGAATATGTTAGATTGAAGTGGTCATGTGAAGAACATCTGGCCCATCCACCTGCTCAGAGAAAGGCCAGCATAGGTCAGGTTGCTTGCAGCTCTAATCAGCTGAGTTATGAGCATCTGCAAGGATGAAGGTTCCACAATTTCTTCAGCAGCCTGTCACAGTGTCAGACCACCCTCACGGAAAAAAAACATCTCCAGATCTAATTGAAATTTCCTACATGGCACCTTTGTCTCCATTGCCCCTTCTCCTATCACTGCAACTTCAGGAGGACTCTGAACCTTCAGGTCTTTCCCCCATATACTTTACCATTGAGTAGCTGAAACACAATTATATCTTCTCCTACCTTAGACCCAGCTCTCAGCTTCTCTTCACACATCATGTGCTCCAGCCCCTGAGTATCCTGATGAACTGCTCTCCCAAGTGCTGAATGGAGGGGAGAAATCACCACCCTGAACCTGATGGCATTACTCTAACTGGTTCACCTTGTCATGCTCAGGCAGAGTTTCTCCCCTACAAAGCTACATAGCAGATTCATGTTTAACTTGTCCACTGGGATTCCAGGTCCTTTTCTGCAAAGATCAAAACAAGTAATGAAGAGTCATCTTGGCTTCATAGAATTAATACAAGCATTTGAGTTCTGCAACCTGTCCAATTTTTTTGCCTCATTAAATTTTAAGACAATAGCCTTATATTTTGATTTTAGGGATAGTATGGGGTAAAATCTCATTATGATTTTGCACCATTAACAAAAATACTATTAATTTCAGTAGGGTAATCTGTACTGTTGGATACTGTTTATTCTGAGAAAAAATAGAAATTAGAAACTTCCAGTAGCATTTCAGCTATTCAGAATTATGAAGATATTCACAAAGTTGTGCGAGTAAGGCTCAGAAGAAGAAGGCAATAGTTGCATTCACATCTTGGTGATTGTCTACCACATGAAGTAAAATTGATATATAAGTGCCCTTCATAGCAATTTAGATGTCTGATTTACCTCAGACTCATCTTTCTTCATCCTGAAGTTGCTGAAAATCATTACAACACAAGCATTTTTCAACAGTGAAGAGCTGACTTATATATATTAAGCTTATATACTTCATCTGTGCTAGGGCTACAGCAAGAAGTGAAAATGTTCCCTGTTGCCTTTACACATTAGTAAGGTCTGGATAATGCTATCATCTGAATAACTTTGCTCTACTTGAATAGTATCAACCATTGTACCAACCATCAGAAGAAGCCCTTAAGAACACCTTATCATGTTTTTTCCTTTGGCTGGATCTTTCTTGTCATTATTCCAGAGAAAGAGAAGGAAGTGGATCCCCTGACACCTGAATAGTGTCAGATGGCAATACATAGAACACCAGCCTCAGCATACACTGTGGATAAGCCCATTGCTCAAACAATCTCATGATTACAATGTGGTTTTATATCCCTATCCTTGTACTGAGTTCTCTTAAACTATGGCAAAGGACGTAGAAATTTGTCATATACAAAAAGAATAAATGAGCCCTAAATACAGCCTTTGCTCCCTTTGATGACTGTGTAGCTCTCTTTGATGCTGATAACTATCACTTGCATACATGAAAACTATCTCTACAGCTAGAAAGATTTTAGCTAGGCTTTGTGAATAAGCATTGTGGATGCAAAGGAGAACTAGAAAACTGAACCTAAGAGCACACTAACATGGAATTGGCAACAACTTTATCTGTAAAACGGATTTGTGATTCTGTGTTTGGTTCCTCCCCTCCCTTCTGTGATTTTCCATTGTGTTAATAAATGTGGACACAGGTTGAAAATTGCAATGGAAACATTTGTTTTAACTGCACACCAAGCAAAAGTCGTCAGCAACCACACTTCATTAAATATTGATGTAGGTGGTATTTTCAGACTTTGTATGTCACTTTGTGTCTACTGTCACTTTGTATGCTACTTTGTGGCTACCGCCAGAGTGAGAAAAAAAAAAGTTACTGTAGAAAGAAGTCTCCATTATCATAAGTTTTCACCTAAAGGTTTGTTTTTCTGACAATGAAGAAGATTTACAGAAAAGCTAGGAGGACTGTAGGTTAGATATACAGCTTTAATTCAGTTACTATATTGACACATACAGATTTTTTTAAAGTGAATTGATATATGAAAGCAGGCAACTGTTCATACATTTTTAAAATATGTTCCTGATTTATTTGGCAACTTACTGAATGTACTTTATGAAAGTTTCACATTTATAAGCCTATAAAATATGTATCATTTTTATTCTACTAAAGAAACTGAAACAAATATTATGGCCCAAGGAAAATTTAGTGTGCTTTGCACACATCTGGGATTGCATAAGCAGTAGTATGGTGCAAGCTCAGAATAGCTCACCTTTTCCTTTTATTTTCACTATTAAATTACTTTGCTTAGGACACAAGACCGCAGTCACCTGTCTGTCTGTCCAATCCTATTTCCAAAACAGCTGTAAAACTGTCCTGGTCTGACTGAGCAACTTAATATGGAGTTTGTTTGAAACCTTTACATACATAAACTTGTCTTGACAAAATAAAAAATTGTCTTTTTCACTTCATAATCTTCAAATAACAGTATTAGGAAAAGTGGGAACTTCACCCAAAGAGTTGCGGCAAATGGAGTTAAATCCAGTTAGTGGCTGGTCACAAATGGGTTCCCCAAGACCCAATTTGTTGCAGCAGCCTTCTTATTAGAGGATAGAAATGAGCTGAGGCACAGACTTCTTGTTAAACACAGCATAAAAATGGTCCCGGTTTATTCCTCTTCACAGCTTAGTCATCTTAACTCCACTTATTCACTGACTGGCTGCAGCAAGCTCCTGCTGTAGGTTTCCCTTGCAGCCTCTGACTGCTGGTTATTTCCTGCTAAACTACAACTGCAGGTAGCAGTTTGCAGGCTTTTGCCTGGCTAGACTGTGAGTGCAGGTTCCAACAACAGGCTCTGACTGCAGACCCAGACTGACCTCACAGCAGTGATTCTGTTGCCCCAGGATCCTACTTTGTAATCCTCTCTTTCATACTCCTCAAGGTTCCTTCTCCATTATGTTCCTCTCCTTACCAGTTAACCCTCTCTTTTATCTCACTTATCCTTATTGGATACAGCTGTTATTTGTCAGGGCTGAGGCTGCCTGTATTCCCTTCTCCTACACAGTATTGGGGCCAGTCCCATTAAATATCTTTACCAACTTCCTAACTGAGGTGATAGAAGTCATTCACAGTCATTTTGCACACGAAATCAAGCTCGGTGGGAATGTCAACCTGTAGAGGGCAGGAAGGCACTGTAGAGGTTTCTGGACAGGCTGGATCAATGGGCTGAGACCAATTGCATGAGGTTGCACAAGGCTGAGTGCCAGGTCCTGCACTTGGGTCCTAACAACCCCCTGCAGATCTACAGGCTGGGGCAGAGTGGCTGGGAAGTGGCCTAGCAGAAAAGGGAGTGCTGCTGGACAGCCAGCTGAATGTGAGCAGCTGAACATGAGCCAGTGTGTGCCCAGGTGGCCAAGAAAGCCTGTGATGGCCTGGCTTGTATCAGCAGTTGTGTAGCCAGGAGACAAGGGCAGTGATCATCCCTCTGTATTTGGTGAGGTCATGCCTCAAATACTTTGTACTGTTTTTGTGCCCCTCACTGCAAGAAAGACATTGAAGCTGTCAATTGTATTGAAAGAAGAGCAACAAAGTAAGAAGTCTCCAGAGAGTAAGTTATGAAGAGCAGCTGACATCTGTGGAGTTATTTAGCCTGGAAAAAATCAGGCTCAACTAATCTGCAACTAGCTGAAAAAGATGAAATAGTGAACTGGATATCAGTCTCCCAGGTAACAAGTGACAGGATGAGAGGAAATCAGTCTTCAACCTGTACTAGGGCAAGTTTTGATCAGGTATTAGGATTTATTTTCATTTTTTTCTTCACTGAAAGGTTGGTTAAGTTTTGTAGTGGGCCCCCAAGGAAGGTGTTCACCTTTTCTAGAAGTATTCAAGATACAGCTGAACATGGCACTTAGAGCTATGGTTTTCTTGACAAGGTGATGCTCAGTGAAAGGTTGCACTTTATGATCTTACTTTTCCAACTTTTCCAAAGTTACAATGATTCTATACCTACATGAAATATAACTGACTTGTTTTTGAAAACTGTGTCATATTAAGGCCCTGAAATCTAAGAGTTTTTATGGCAACATCAGTAGACAGTTTATTCAAAGCAAACTAAAACCACATTATCACAAGAAATACTAAAATTTGAAGAAACAATGACTGGATTATTCCAAAATTCACTTCCATTTAAGAGATTCCTTAATTTATTTTAATCAGAACACCTATATAATTCCTCCCGAAAAAGGAAAAAAAACACCCACAAAACAAACAAAAAGACCCACCAAAACAACAAACAAACAAAAAACCCCAAATCTCTTTGGTTGCAGTAAAACAAATCCTGGAAAAAGTCCCCTTTGAAATTTACAAAGACTGTGCTGCAGAATACAATATTTTGATAGAGATATTCATTCTCATTGGCTCAAGCAATCATTTCTCCATGGTGCAGCATAACACTCAGCATGTTTTTATGATTCAGTCCCAGTAACACTATATCCCTGTTAGCATGATTAATCAGCCCAAACAGAATACAGCTTGGGTTTAACTCTCCTGCTGCTTGCTGCAGAGCTGAATCAGTCAGGGCCAGTTAAGGAAGTCTGCACTTCCCTCTGTTGCACAGTATGGGCATGACCTGTGACTCTCTGACATGATGATATAATATTATTTCCAAACCACTATCTAATTATCTTTCACACATACCATTTATTTGTTCACAGTAGAGGGCTTTGCGCTGTAAGGATTGATCAGGAACTTTGCTGTGTTGTAACAATTTTGTCTTCAGTGACAAATGCCTGTTGGCTAAGGAATAAAAAAACCACATATTATCTCATGGAATTATCTTTTAATATTTTGTCTTCAATTAAACCAGGGGAAAAGAAAATTCAAAATTCTTAACATATAATTTTGGAAACTATTGAATGAAAGGTAGTTGTTTCCTGCTTAACTATGTTTGTTATTGTTCCAGATCACCAGCTGAGATCTTGATGCTTTTGATGATAATTATTTACTTTCCTCTCCCTTTTCAGAAAAGTAACAGAAGTAGATAGACAGAGTTTTTTCTTCTTTTGATACTACATAACTTCTGAGAGCAATAGTTTTTAAATGCAATTTTTATAGATATTACTCTAGGCCTGACTCCATAAAGGGCTTTGTCCTGTTGGTTTTTGTATTGGTTTTGTTTTTAAAAGAGCAAATTAAAAAGGAATAAATATGGGAATAACCCAGGAAAATTCAACTTATGATTTGCACTGTACCCAGTGATTAAGACTGATGTCCCCATTTTAATCAATAGAGATAATTAAATACCTCTGGATGATTATCCATTTTATCCTAAAATAGGCACACAGGATAAAGCATATGTATCAGCCACTCTAGGTACTGGAACTGCTTATGACAGACTTGTACACCACCTGACTAAAAAGAGCTTTGTTCAACTGAGATGTCTGGGAGCAATGTGAGATGCTCAATACATAGAATCTTAGAAACATAGAATGGTTTGAGCTAGAAGGGATCCTGAAGGTCTTTTATTTCCAAACCCCATGCCACAGGCAGGGATACCTTCTAATATATCAGGCTGCTCAAAACCCCATCAAAGCCCCTTGAATACTCCCAGGGATGGGACATTCACAACTCCTCTGGGCAACTTGTTCTAGTGCCTCATGGTCCTCACAGTTAAGACTTTTTTCCTAATAGCTTATCTGAACCTGCCCTCTGACAGTTGAAAGCCATTAATCCTTACATGTCCTTGTAAAAATCCTTCTCCAGCTCTTGTAGCCCACCTTAGAAACTGGAAGGTGTTATAAGGTCTCCTCAGAGCCTTCTCTTCTCCAGGCTGAACAACCAACTCTCTCAACCTGTCTTCACAGAAGAGGTCCTCCAGACTTCTGATTGTCTTTGTGGCCCTCCTCTGAACTTGCTCTGACAGCTTCACATCTTTCTTGTGTTGAGGACCCCAGAGCTGAAGAAGAGGGACAGAATCACCACCTTGATGTCCTGACATGCTGTTTATGAAGCAGGCCTGAATAGAGATGGCATTCTATGCTGTGAGTGCACATTGCCAGATCATGTTAACCTTCTTGTCAACCAACAACCCTAAATTTTTCTCTTCAGAGCTGCTTTCAATTTATCCTCTGTCCAGCCTGTTTGTTCTTGGATTGCACAAACCCATGTGCAGGACCTTGCACTTGGCCTTTTTGAACTTTGCAGGGTCCATGCAGGCTTACCCCTCAAGTTTGTCCAGGTCCCTGTGGATACCAACCTTTCCCTCCAGCATGTCAGCCTCACCACACAGCTGTCAGTAAACATGCTGAAGGTGCATTGATTCCCACTGTCCATGTTGCTGACAAAGATGTTAAACAGTGCTGGTCCCAACACCCAGCTTCGGGGAGCACCACTCCTGCACAACAACTCCACTCAGCTTTTTCCCAAGATGAGTCTGTTTTACCCATGGCTATGTTTCATGTCTGATCTCTCCACCTTTATCTTGACCCATGAGATTTTTCATCTTATTCCCCCCTCTGTCTTTTTGGGGAGTGGCAGTGAGAAAGCAGCTGGGTGGCATTTGGCACGTAGGGAAGGTATCCATCACTTTTATACATAATGACATAAAATAATTAGCATTATTAACCATGTGAATTTCAGCAGGTCTCATTGGACACAGATAGCTTCATATACATTTTGTGCTATTAATCATTTACAGAGAGAATACAATACCAGTGTAAGAATTATGATATCTGATGTATTCTACGAATTGTTATCAAGGCACGACACAGAGAAACGGCAAGAGTATTATTTATTTAATTATTTGGGGATTTCATCTTCATTTGTATCCTGAAATGAATTTGTGCAAGCACAGATGGATTGAAAGCAAATTGCAAAATTACAAAAAAAAAAAGCAAAAATATAATTACAGAAATAACACGTTTACAATTTCTAAGCTTCAGGCAGATTGCTTAGTTCAGTTTTTTAAAACTGAGCTCTCAGAAGTAAATACTTGGGAAACCCTGCTCTGACTGACAGATCAAGTCAGTCAGGAAGGCCCAGGAGATCAGAAATAGTGTCCAAGGTTTTAGTAGTACAACACTCATAAAATTCTAATCATACTCTGGAGGCAAAGAACAAAAGCTGCCTCTGTTTCTGTTACTAAAGGATACTATGGATGTTTTGTTAAGATCTAGAGGCATCAGTAAGAACAGGAAACTTATCACCAAGTATATAAGGAGCTGTTGAGACAACCCCAGACAAGCCCCTGATCCTGAAGAGTATGCAAGAGAAAAAAAAATTAAAACCCCACAGATTTTCTTTTTTTGGATCAGAATTTAAAGATAAAAAAATATATTTTTATACCAAATATTTGGAATGCATCTGCTAATGAAACTTTTGGTTTGATCACAGAAATTCAAACAAATGGAAATTTCTCATGAACTAAAAGAGTTACATTTTATGCCAAAAATTTATGTGACTGACACAAAATTCCCTTAATCAGAAAAGCATACTAAAAGCTGGAGTCATACCATGTGGCTGTGCTTAGTGAGATACCCTCTGAAACATATCCATGTTGAGCACAAAATGCTGAAAATGTAATTTCTCTTTAACTACAGATAACCACAAAATTCCCTTAAGTGTTATCCCTCTCCTGCTGCACAAAATTCATGATCAACTCAGCTGTAGGTTGGTTCTGATTAGCCTGCACCAAGCAGTTATCATCTCTCTTTTCTCAGTCATCATCCTGCAAAAATGAAAGTAGAACATCATTTTGTGATGAGCTGGGAAACTGCTGAAATCTAGGAAATTAAATTTTCATTTTAAAAGGCAGAAAAGAACAAAAAAATATGCATGGAGTAGCTTTCAATCTATTCCTGGTTGGTACTGTATTATGAACTAAAACAAAGTAAATACTAAAAAGGATGAGAAATGGTTAATATTTAGAGCTGACATTTTCAACTTTCTTGGGAACAAAATAGAAGTCCTGCTTTATCCTCTGAAGTTCTTTTAACAGGTCTCATGTTATAAAAGCTACATACAGAGATAAATAGACTGTAAAATAAAACATTAAAATCTTTGTCAAATTTATGAATTTTTCCTTCCAGAACTTTTACCAGATTTAAGGAGACTAAGCTCTAGGCCATTACATAATGTTGTGTTTAGTCTCCAGCTGGTCAGATGGCTCTACCTGACCATAGCAGGAGACATTCTGTGTAGTAAAAGTCAATATTTAGAATTGTCAAAAATGGATATCTTGATTAAGCATCAAATATATGAATAACAAAAAGCATTTAGGGGGAAGTTTCAGTCTTGGTGATGATATCACAAGCCTTAAGAAAAATCTCATCCCCTGTTCAGAAGTGTATTTAAAGAAAGAGTATTTTGCATCAACTGTGGCTATAAAAAAAACCAAACAGCTTCTTAGCTTGTTGAACCAGGTGGATCAGAATTAAAGTATGTGTAATTTTAAGAGATGTCTTTTTTGTTTCAGGTCAACTATCTCAGCAGGGTTCTCTGTACATAATCTGCAATATATTGTAATTTCGAAATTAATGTTTATTCAGCTTGTCATCTCAGGCTATCCGGGGTTATGTTCCATGGGAACTGGGAGAAGTGGTTCCTCCTCAGAGGGGCTAGAGCCACAATGAAAAAATTGCAGAGGCAGTGATATATTCTGAGCTGTACTGCACAGGCTAATCTTAGAAGGAAATATGTGATGTTGTCTCGGGGTCTCTGCTTGCCCGAGAATGATGGATGGGCACTGCCCCTGGTCCTTTGGGAAGCCCCGAGCCGCCCACAGAAAAGACGAGGAGTCTTCAGATGTTCTTTTTCTGGGTTTTCCTCCTTGTTTATTTTATCTTATCTCTACAATTCTCTCTGAGCTCTGCCAAGGTCTGGACAGCACGGGCAACAGGCGACGACTGCCCCGCCTGCCCACAGCTCGTCAGCTTATATACAGATAATTGCGTGCACATTATTTACAATTGTGACCCAATGCATGCACTTGACACTAAGCAGGTGTTTTCTACTTTGACCCAATCCCTCTAAATCTACTTCATGTCATCACCACTGTGCAAAATGGAGACAAAGAAGAAGGAGAAGACTCTAGGGTAACGCCCAGAATCCTCCATCTTGTCTCTGGTCCTTCTTATCTTGAAACCCCTAATGTGAAAATATTAATACTTTCTACTACTTTCAAGGCCTTGCAATTCTTCCCATAGTGTTGGTAATCTTTCCCATGGACTATAATCGAGACCCCTGCCTGTCTGGGGTCCATGCCAGGGTCTGTAACCCCCCTGCACATATCTCCGACCCCCCTGTACAGGTTTTAAACCCCCCTGTACAGGTTTCTGCTTGTCCAGGGTTTCCAGAGGAATACCCTGGACTCCTACAATGTTGTTTAGACGGGTGTTTTGTTACAATTAATATTATCAGGATATTTTTGATATGCAGAACAAAGGGGAAAGGTATGCCTGCAAATAATTTCTCCTAAACTTTATAGCCATATACTTTCTTAAATAAGTTGCTTAAACAATGTACCTGGGTTTTTTCTGTGTATTTATGTGTTGTTCAGTGGCTCATAATTGTTTAACTTTGCCCCCAAATGGTACAATAGTGCCTCTTTGTCAATTAAGAGTTCCCTGAGTGTAGCTTCAGTGGAGACATATTCTTTCCACAGGAAGGATTTTCTGATGATGGATCCTAAAACTTACTGAATTGGATCGTGGGCTGGTCTAGCCTTTCCTATTAGGATTTATATTTTTGAATATCAGAGCTTATTTAGGAAGATATATAGAAGAGTTGATACAGTTTTACATTGATTATCGTCTATACTACTATAGTAGGCCATTCTACTTCAGAGTCTATCTCTGAAACCTCTCCAAATGTAAAGTGACTGTGAGATGGGGAAACAGGCTGTCTCATTTACATTAGGCATAGTTTTCTGGTGATTTTATATAAATCCTCTGCATTTTACGGAGTGGTTTAAAGGAATGACAAAAGTACGTGATGTATAATACACGGTTTTTTGATATTTCTTTCAAAAGGCATCTTTAAATAATCTGTAAATCATCTTGGTTTAGAATTTCCCAGGTATCACAGAGGCAATAATATTTTGATTAGAGTATATTAGGAAATGTGGCTTCACAAACATTTTACAAACTGAGTTGTAAGGCTACACTTACATAGTAAAGACAAGTTGTGACATAATATAATTTTAAAATGTCAGCCAAAAGTCTGTTGCTGATAACAATTTTATTTCAAATACAAAAATTATTATATCTTCTGCTCCCATTTTAACCCTTCTGTGCCACATCCCCATGTCCCCATCAAAAATGTAAATGACTTGCATTCCCAAGATTGAATTGAAGATTTTTTAAAAGCCTGTTGATCCTCTTTCGCTCCTCTACTTCTAACATCAAAAAAAACCACTATTTTTGTTTGTCATTACTGCTGGTTTTGGTTGGGATAGAGTTAATTTTCTTCACAGTAGCTGGTATAGGGCTGGGTTTGGATTTGTGCTGAACAAATTGTCAGCAACAGGTTGATAATACAGAGATGTTTTTGTTACTGCTGAGCAGGACCTATGCAGACACAAGGCCTTTTCTGCTTTTCTTACAGCCACACTGTCAAGGAGGTTGTGAGTGCATGGAAGGTTGGGAGGAGAAGGTGGTCAGTCAGGACAGATCACCCCGACTGGGGAGAAGAGGAAGAAATAAGGGGATGTTTGGAGTGGTGACATTTGTCTTCCCAAGTCACTGTTACACTCAATGGGCACTCCTGAGATGACTGAACATCTGCCTGCCCATTAGAAGCAGTGAATTAACTCTTTGTTTTCCTTTGCTTGTGTGCACAACTTTTGCTTTTCCTATTAAAATCACAATGTACAAGTTCTCTTTTATCTTTCCAGTTCTCTGTATCATCCTGCTGGTGGGGAAGTGAGCGAGTGGCTGCCTGGTGCTTGGTTGCTGCCTGGGATGAAACCATGACATCAGTCTATTCATAACAAGTAAAATTGCCGAGGTTATTCATTTCAGGAACTTTCTGTCCACAGACAGGTCCATGAGATTTCATAGCACGTCATTTACAAATTATACCATTACACTGGTATTTATATTCACTGAGGATAATGCTTTCAAAAGCTTTCTGGAGTGCCCATGGAAGGCACAATGTACATTCAAACACTTTTGTGTCATTAGTATTCTCTGAAAAATAATCCCATTCATGCCAGAGACAATAGGAGGGAAGGATTTGCTTTAGTTGACAAATTCCCAGAACCAGCAGTTTAAAATGTAAAAAAATGTAAAACTGGAAGTTGGCAAAACAGATGATGATGTTATCAACTTGTTTCATGGCCAAAGCACTGCTGATTGTCTGCAGAACAGTATAGCCACCCCATGTATAGCACATTCTGGATGAATATTATTCAGTCAAGGGTAAAAAAAAAATATCTGTTCTGTCCTTAAGGCACAGTCAGGTATTAGGTCTGGGACCTAAAAATTATGATTGCTTTTAAATTTTGCCTTTTCAAAGAACAGGAAATAACAGTATAAGAATTATAGAAATCAGAGATTTGAACAAAATATTGTAGTCAATGTATATAAAATTGAATAAAATTTAAGACAATTAAAATTATGTCCTAAGTAAATTTATAAAACAGTATATTTTGTACCAATTTGAAATAAGGACCTAAATGATCTGATGGAGAATGCCATATCTAATGACAAGTGTAGTGATGACATAGAAGACTTTTAGCTAGTTAAATTCAGCTAGTTAAATACAAGAAGAAAATCCATGTAGAGAATTTTATACCAAGACAGATGTTTTCCGGTGACCAATAGATGTGGGTTGCCTTTAAAAAAATTAAAAAGCCCTATACAATTCTAGAAATTAAGGAATTAAAATATTTATATATTTATTATCATCATTCTCCAGAGATGGTAAGTTACTGAAATATAATGCAGTTGAACCAAGGACTTTTACCCCATTTTGAATCAAGCCACCATCATTTAGAATGAAGGAATGAAGACATGAGAAATCTGCTTTCTGTATATCACCTACAGATCAAAGTATGGAAAAAGACTATCTCTCATACAAGATTAAAACACTGCTGTTGAAAAAAACACAAAACAAATAAAATAACTAAAATCCACACCAAATCTCTTCCAAAGTATTAAAAATCACCAACTCAAAAATCACTCCCTCAAACCCTCCCAAACACCCTCTCATTATCGTTGTCTGTGTCTGCTTCTATTCATTTAGAAGCTCAAAGCCTAAATGTTTTGCTTTCCAAATGTGCTGCCCAAAGCTTTTCTCGAGGTCTCTCCTTAACACCACAGTCAAAGGCGTAACAGAGTTGAATTAAGCTTCCTATTTTAACAGAAAAGTATATTGTTGTTCAACTTAAACTCTATTAAAAGTCAAGAAACAGAACTGCTGAATATTTTTTCTATGCCAGAGGCAGATCTTAAAAAGTAAATAAAATAGTTCTTTGAACTTTAGATACTTATGTATCTATTACATATATATGTTATATTTGTACGTATATTTATAGATAGAAAATCATATTTCTATATGACATATAAATCTGAGAATATTTCAATAGAAAATCTGTAAAAAATGGAGATTCACCTCTTGAGAGGTGAATTCCAACACATTCATTGCCTAGCTGTGTGTAGTTAAAATAGGTTTCAAGCTGTACTGCCACTATGGAATTTGCTGTTTAATGACAGCAAAGGGCCATGAAAGGGTCTTTGTTGTTTACTTGTTTTAAGTGAATATCAATCCAATTCAGGTCAGCAACTTACAACAGAATAGTTATAATGGAATGTTTCATTTCTATGAATACATTTGTGCAGGTTCCTAGAGTAGGATCTACTGAATACCATTATATGTTTCTATTCATTGTCTCTCTATACTAATTTTTCAGCTGAGAAATTGAACAGCACTAATTAATCTGTGTAAGTTTCTCTGTCTCTTTGTTCAGTTTAGACCTTGTAGGGAAGTAAGATGCTCTTTTACTTGTTAAAACTTTAGGGGCAACAGTATGAATTACATCAAAATATGTAGAAAAGCCATGTTGCCTGAAAGTCATTGAAAGATTTTCTAAATAGCAAAGTGAACATACACCACATTACAATTTTAAGTATGACTCCACTTTAATACATTGCTTTTTGTATCTAATTAATGAATAATCCTATTTTACAGTTCTCACCAAAACCAACTCCTCAAGAAGAATGAAAAAGATCAAACTGTACTCATTTTGAAAGTGAAATTTTAAAATAATGATTTAAATAACCTTTGAAAAACAGCTATTATCTTAATAAAAATGTTTTTCAACATTTTATAACTTAGAGGTCTAATCAACAAAGAAAATAGCATAGCATTTAAAATCTACACAGGATAAAGTTGTTCATAAAGGAGTCCAAATAAATAACTCATTGGTATCTTACTAATGCCACTAATGCCAAGAAATGTATTTCCATTTGTCTAAGGAAGCACAACAGATTGAATGGCTTCCAGTGCAAAGTGTGGCAGAAGAAGAATTTTCATATTAGGATATTATTTTGGCTTGTTCAGTGATTATTTTTAAAATTTGAGGACAAAAAAAAAAAAAAAAAAGGTAAAAACTTACACATGACGTTTTTAAGAGTTCATGCAATAATTTAATGGATTCTCTTCACAACAAAGAAAAACAATTTACTTGTCCTGGGAATTGTTTCTAACTCATTTTCTAGGACCTGTGATCAGCAATGAATATTGCAATACTACTTTAAAAATACAAAAATTGAGTAATTCTTTAAAGTATTAAGGAAATAACTGTCAGGAACATTTCCATCTTTCCTACACTAGTAGGCAGTGTTCTATACATTTACTAAATATAGGAAATATGTTTTGGCATGAGAGAGAAACAACTCTCTACATGGTCTGAGAGGTAAATTGGACTATGCAACTAAAGGGAGAACACGATGACCATTGCTCACTCGTATTTCAATAATATGGGTGGTCAATAACTCATATCTAATACATTTTACTAAAGTAAAACTGTAAAAAGTCTGGAGAAGACTGATAAGACATAGATTTAATAAAGGGATCGACTGAAAGAGTTTTCTCCAAAGGAAAAAAAAAAACAACAAAAATCCTGGTGATTATTGGTGGGAATCTGAGATAATAATGGAGCTGATCATACCAGAAAATTGAGACAGTGATTGTTCAACTTATTCCTGTACTGGTAGTGTATCACAAGAAATTAACAGAGGGTAATTTCAAAAAAGATGAATGAAAATTACGTTCCATGCAATAAGTAGCTGATCTGGGGGACCCTTGCTGTGAACACTAAACAATGGCATAAATTCAGAAGAGGACACAAAAAATTTGTGGTTATTGAACTAGTTCAGAAAATTCTTGAGGCATAAATTGCCAAACAGTAAAAGAATACAGTGGGGTACTACTTTTACTTGTTCTTCTCTGCAATTTTTCTCTGAGCAGTCACTATCTCGGGTTTGTTGCTGGTCACTCTTCCCCGAGATTAGGGTGGTTTTGTGTCCTTTGCCCTCTGAAAAGCCCCAAGCTGAATGCAGGAACAACACGAAATCTTCAGATGTTCTTTTTCAAGGCTTTTCTCTTGTTTATTATACCTTATCTTGTCCCTTTTTCTCTGTGCCCAGCCAAGGTCTGAACAGCACGGGCGACGACTCCGTGCTCTGACGATGGCTCGTCATCACTTATACAGATAGTTACATGTCTATTATTTATAATTACAGACCAATATCTACATTTTATACTGAACAGGTTACTTCTACACTAACCCAATCCCTCTAAAGCTACTTTGTGCCACCATCACTGCAGAAGATGGAGACGAAGAAGAAGGAGAAGACCCCAGGGCACCGCCCAGAATCCTCCACCTTGTCCCCATTCACCCCTATTCTAGAAACCCCAAATGTGAAAACTATACTACTTTTTATCACACTTTGTGGCTTGTAATTCCTCTCTTAATGTTGGAAGCCTTTCCCATGGACTAAAGTCAAGGCCCTTGCCTTTCTGGGCTCTGTGCCAGGGTCTCCAACCCCCCTGTACAGATCCCAGACCCCCCTGTACAGATCCTGGACCCCCTTGTACAGATTTTAAACCCCCCTGTACAGGTCTCAAATTTGGCTGTGCAGGTTCCTGCCTGTCCAGGGTATCCAAAGGAATGCCCTGGACTCCCACACTGGTAGTGTATCACAAATTAACCAAGGGTAATTTCAAAACAGACGAATTAAAATTATATTCCATGCAATATGCAGCTGATCTGGAGGACCCTTGCTGTGAAGCTGTGAACAATAAACAATGGCATAAATTCAGAAGAGGACACAAAAAATTTGTGGTTATTGAACTAGTTCAGAAAATTCTTGAGGCATAAATTGCCAAACAGTAAAAGAATACAGTGGGGTACTACTTTTACTTGTTCTTCTTTGTAATTTTTCTCTGAGCAGTCACTATTCATTACTATTTAAGGCAAGATACACATTAGATCTTTGGTCCACTTTATACTTATTTTCCCTTAGACTAATTACAATCAATATAGATTTCATTCTTAGTTTGGATAAATTTCAGATAATTTCCATGATTGGTAAATAATAACTTTGGTTTTTTTAAATAATGATTAATTTTGTCTACATGTGGACACAAAATTAATATGGAATTCATTCTGTGTAATTTGATCCCCCTGATAAATGTAAATTGACTCCATCTTCCTGCATTTAATATCATATAGGATGCAACTTGCAGAAAAAGGCCCAGATGTTGTAGTGTTTTCATTTTGCTGATGTCTTACTGAAGTATGTCATGTATCTGCTGTCAGTACTTTGACCAGTTTCTCACAATAGAAAATTTAGTTCCTCTTACATTTGTAAATTAAGACCATTAACATTTGCTTTTATGTGTATATTTTCTAAAGGAAGTTATACTTAAATTCCAGATACACTGAAAAATATTTTTAAATTATATCATTATATTATATCTATACTCTTGGTGCACCAAGAGTTAAGACTGTGAAAGAAGAGAGAGAAGGAAATGCATGAAAACACAAAACTGAGCACTTGATCTCAAATAAGAGAGAACAAAAACTTGGATATAAAAGAAAAATTAAATAAAATGCAGACTTTCTTTATCAAAGATCATAACAGGGCAATAATAGCAATCATATAATGTTATTAGATAAATACTTTTGTACAAAGAAGAAATATTAAAAGTTTTAGGACTTCCATGAATTGTCTGTTGACTCCATCCAACAACTACGCACCCACTCAGTCTCTCCTTCTAAAGTCACTCACTTTACCTCTTCCCTCAGTGGGAAGGGGGAGAGAATAGAAAGTGCAAAAGTGATGAAAAATCACTCCTGATTTGAGATAAGGTAGTTTAATAAGTGAAGGAAATGGGAAGTGGGGAGAGGTGGTGCAAAGGCAGTCACTTAACACCTCCCACATGAAAATCGATGCCCAGCTGGGCTGAGTAATGACTAAACTGGAAGAAAGACCCAACTCTCTCTCAGTTGTTCCTCAGCAAATTCCTCAGTTATTCCTCAGTAAGTTCAGGTCAGCTCTCTTGGATTAACCCTTCTGTCTGTGTTGCCACTCAACTTCTCACCTGCTCACCCTGGGGGGCAGGCAGGGACAGCCACAGAAAGCCATGACCTTGTGCTTAGCACTGCACAGCATTAGATGACATATGGGTGCATTACCCACACTCAGTCAAAAATCCAAATTACAGCATCCTAAGGGTTTCTGTGAAAAACAATTAACGTCATACCAGCCAAACCCCAGCCAGGCCAAGTACAGCCATGGTTCATAGGAAAATATAATTAAAACCAGAAGTTCATAGGAACTAAAATTGAAGAAACACTTTTCTCTGAGGGAAGGGGAATGAATAACACTGAAGGTCAGTGCCATCTTCAAAAGAGATGAGTGATGGACAGGTTTTCAAATGACTCATAGCTGAGTAAGCTAGTAATGATCTTGAAACACTGATGAAGGTGTGGGAAACACCTTTGAAACAAAATATTCCCTCAGAAAGGAAAAAAGCAAAGCAAAGCAAGACAAAGCAGAACAAGGCTGAGGGATCAAAATTACATTGCTGATTCAGGGTAGTAAAAATAGATGTAATGTGAACTCTGTTATATTAAGCAACTAAAATACTTCAGTCAATTTAATCAAGCAAACTGGATTTGTCCATAAATGTAACAGCAAGATAAGCACAAAGGAGGATAAAATCCCTTTGTCTGATTTTCTGCCCCAAGTTTATCTATGCTAAGAAGTTGTCACTGGAACATGTATTAAAATTAATAATAGTCATAATAATCTATCCATAACATATAAACCTGTCAGGAGGATGGTTATGAAACAAGGAAGCAACTACTTTTAAGAAGGATTCTATGAATTATAATGAAAACTACATAACAAGCAACTTAAAACAGTATTTTCAACAACTGGGGAATACAATTAGAATGTTTCAGAGCTGTATTCTCAGCTATTACAAATAAATATATTTTTGATAACGCTAACTAATATGTGTAAATTGCTATGTAAATCAAAAGAATTACTTACAGTGACTACTTCAACATTTTCCCCTGAAAATAGCTTTTTTAATGAAAAGAAGACTAAGTAATTCTTTTCCCACACATTTGCACTACTTTTTGCTCATGCAAATTGAAACTGTGATTATTCCTTCCTGTCTAGCCTCTCACTGTACTAACATCACTAAATCTTTCACTTCATAATGAGATTTAATTATCTGTTTTTTTTCTCTGAAAACAGCAACCACAGTGTTCACATTACCTAAAATGCCAAAAAATTTATTGGAGTTTTTTGTTCTGGTTGTAAGTACATTTTTTTTCAATGGTATATGCAATGTAGCCAAATTGGAGGCAAACCAACAGCTAATTTATGTCAGTTTGTTTTGCATAATTTTTACCCAAATTTATGCTCCTTAGTTCAGAGAGACCACTTTGGTTTTTTGCTTATGTAATAATATAATCACTGTTATATGTGATGAAATAGAGATGATACATTTTATGCAATATGCAATCAAAAAGTCATTAAGATGTATTTCTGTTTAAAAAATCCCCAAGTGCATATTAACATGGAAGAAAGAGTGGATTTTTCTTTTGATTAAATCTCTTTCTCATTTCCATACAAAATATCCCAATTTATTTAAAATCAGTTCTGTCAGAATTGTTGTTAATATTTGTGACTCACAAAAGTTAATCTCTGAAGATTAAGTAATGTTTAAAGGTGGAATATTTTCTTAACCTGATTCTGTATCTTATATGGTTCTTTAATGTCTGTCAAAGCTGAAGAGGTATTAAGACTGAAATTAACCTTCTTCTGTTTTGCTACAGAGCACAGTGATGGCATAATGGAAATTTTGTTTGATAAATTATGACGTATTTTCTCTGAACTAAATATATTCCAATATATTTGTTTATTATGTTATGATATGTAATTCTTGCAATCACACATATATTTCAAAATTTTTCAATTTTCCTATGAAAAGAAAGTTTGTGAACCAGTGCCTGGATGTATTTTGTACAATATGATACAAAATATAAAGAGAAATCTTCTATAACTGTTGTTAGAACAAGTCTTCTTCCTAGGAAAATTACTTGAGGCTTTAAAGAAAAATGAGATGAAAAATACCAGCAAACTTTCAGTCTTGGTCCCTTCAGTTCTGGAGGTAGTTTTTATGTTAAAGACTGTCCCCAAGAGAAAAAAAAAAAAAACAACAAAACAAACCAAAACAACAAACAACTATTTTCAGTTGTTCAAGCTGAAATTTCATGTGCTGCCAATTCAAATTACCAGGCAACATCCAGGGAGAAATGCAATTCTCAAATATTACTTAGTAATATATAAAATTAATCTTCTGCATAGATCTCCTATTGCCATACTTTCATTATTTACTCTACAAATGCTTCTGCTTTCAATTCATACAATTGATCTGCATGTGTTCCTGAGAGTCATGAAGGAAAAATATAGAGAGTTTTGGAAACCAGTTACTAATATGGTGCAACAATGAGAAAGATAAGAGATATTTCCTTTGAATTTTTTAATTTAGTACTTATAGTATGCTTACTATAAATAAAATATTTAAATATTAGACATTACTGAGAAAGACAATGTGCAATTCGGCGTAAGTGACTGAGCTATTTGGTTACTGTGAATTAACTCAGTAGTCTGAATGTAGTCAGATGACAATTTTATTGAATCTGGTAAGACAATAGGGAATCTGGAACCTAAGAGGATTTTATTTTATTGTCTTTTTAAGAGAAATGAGAAAAAACCTGCTTCCACAAGAAAAAAAAATCAGATAAACAGAGTAACATTACAGTAACAAGACTTCTGATTTACATTGATATGTTCACAAAACCAATATAAATTTTAGATTACCCAGCAATTTCTTGGAATGAATTGGTGAAAAAAAAGTTTGATATCTACAGTAGAGAAAAACAAACTCTCCATTAGATTCTGACAAGAGGGAAAATTTCCACTGTGTCAAAGGCTAGGTATGTGACTATAAATGTAAAACAAAAGAGTTCTTCATTCTAGGGAAGGGAAAGAAGACCTATAGGAGCTGTAGATTTGGGCAGCATATTTATCAGTAGAATAAAAATAACAAAGAAAGTATATAAAACCCTTTGGGAATAAAATAATATAGAAAATAGTACTTTTAAATGACATCTTTTAAAATAGTGTTATTATTAAGTGTTGATTAGGAAAGCTGAAGAGAAGACAGAGAAGTGCAGGAAAAGTACAATAGCTAATTCATGTGCTCTCAATTGAACTCAATTGAATTACCTTAAACTTAACATAGAGATATATAAAATGTGCAAATTATTTCACATTATTGGGGTTTACTATACAGGAATTTCTGTAGTGTAGAAGTTAGAAGGACAAGACTCAAAGAGTTACAATAAATGGAATGTAAGGCAGTAAAAAGAAAAATATTCTCGAAGTACAGTTTTATGAGTGGAAGACAGAGCATGCTTAGCAGATACTAAAATCTAAAAATGGCCCATATGAAGTTTATAATGTTATTTATCATCAGTATGCACTGTAAAATAAATGCCCACAGAATAGCAAAGCTCGTAGTTATCCAAGTAAAAAAAAAATGTTGAAATGTTTACATGTGGTTAACCTAGAATGAGAAAAGGAATCAATTTTTAAAAATCATTAGGTACATTTCTTCAGTTTAGTAAGCCTAATAAAGATCATTCTTGTGTAGTGAAAGATCTGTCTAAAGCAAATTAGAGCCACTTGACTTTTCAGTTAAGGGATCCACAGAAACCAGGTGGGATTACTGAAGAAAAGTAAAGCATGAAAATACTGTCCAACTTCAAATGAAGGTGAAATAGGACCAAAGTAAACATAGAGCAGACATTTGAATTTCCTATACATGGAAAATTAATAAACACATTCCTCAGCAGACAATTTTTAAAATCCAAGTTAAATAATTATAGAATTTAGAAATTTCAAGAAAAAAGGATATTCAAATACGTTTCTTTCCTTACTTTATTTGTTAAGATAATTAACTCATTTACAGCATATCTGATTGAATATAATATTCTTATATGTAATAAAGGGAATCTCAGACTGTACAAAATTATGGAAGAGATAATGAAGACCTCTCTGAAATATTCCCAAAAAGGAACATTTTACAAAGATCCATATTCTATATTCTATAAATATTCAATATATAGTCAATACTTTTGGGAGATCTTTTGGATCTCTTACTGTTTAATGTTCTCATTGATGGCTTGATGCGGTAGAGGGTATCCATATTCAAAGCTGGGGATGATCCTCTGGAAAATGAATAGGGGAAGAGGGAGGGAGAATGTGAGGGCTGCAAATACTCTTAATAATAAAATAATTTGGTCAAGTAAGTAAAATTTCTAAAAAAAATCAAAAATCCAGCTAAGGATTTGTGCAGAGTCTGAAGTTGCTGTTGATAGCAAAAATACCTTGTAGGGAAAAGACTGGATAAGCATCAGCATCACATAAAGTCTTATGCCTATACAGAAGTGTAGGCTGAACATCAGTTACCAATTAACAATGTTTTTAAGAAAAAAAAAAAAAAAAAAAGGTCAATAAAAAAGAGAAAAAATGGTTAAGGAATAGTTCTTTCAGACTTTCAAAGTGATGTTCTCTTCTGCCCAAGAAAGATCTGAAATGAAGTTCTTACCTATCTGGAACAACATGTCAACAAAGATACAGATCAACTAAAAATATATGAAGTAGTTCAGCAAATGGGGTTAGAAATCAAGAAGAAAGATCTGCTAAACAGAAAGATTTGTCACTTACCTTTGAAAACAAAAGGCTGAAGAAAGAAAATTATGTAGTCTTTCATTAGGGTAACGTTTGACAGAAAAGGAGACAATTTTTTGGCTGTGCCTTTTTAAACCAGGATAAGAAACAATGACTTTAGCAAAGGAGATCTTGGACAGAATTGTGTAGTACATTGTTTAAAAAGGCTCTAGTACCTGTATTTGAGGTTTTTAAAGGAGGTATATATATTTTTCTGGTTGAAGAACATGAAACTAAGTGAGTTTCTGCGGTGTTTCCTCTCTAATGGCCTATAACATGATAATGCAATCACAAACATAGAAGCAGAAGGAAAAAGTGCCTATTTAACAAGCAGTAAGTACTTTGTCCCAGTAAAAAATTTTTAGCAAATCAAATTCAGAAAGCATGGACCCCTGAGTAAGGCTGATTGGGCTAGAAGTCTAGGGAGAGCTTGAACTAACCTTCCTGTTAACTTGGATTAAGTATTAATGCTCAAGTTAACAAAGATGTTACTCTTTACTCACTTTAAGACTGCTAATCCATGCACCTTTATCCTTTGCTATATAATATTTATTAAAAAAATCTTCTGTAAATAAAAGTTTCCTTTATTTTCAATACTAAATAAGAATTTTTTTAACAATATATTCTATAATAAAAAATATTCGCACTTACACTAAAATTCCTATGAAATAGAATTTCAGTGAATTCACTTTATAGTATCCAATCAAAATAGTATCCAATTAAACCTGAATTAAATTCCAACTTTAAAAATTGTGAAATCTTACATTTTGACAAATATTTGGTTTTTTCTTCATTCTTTACTTTTTTCTGTATAGAGTCAAATGTTAAGGGATAATAACTATCTAAAGCCAGAAAACTATGAAAAGACATTTTCCTTTTCTTTCAAGAAAAAAGAAAACTATCCTCATGATATGTTCAAAAAATTGAATACAATTAAATGAAGTGTCCTTTTTCTGTGTTATAAAGCATCAGTACATGATTAGGTACTCATAATTCACTTTGCATCTAAATGCATGTGGCACTCACTTTGTTCTACTAGATAAATAAAATTGCTTTAGACCCAAAAAATATAAAAATACGGGACACGACATTCATTAACTTACTTCATCATTCAAATGTCATTCAAAGTACCCTTTTTTGCTTAAATTTACTTTGTTTGTTTTTGTTGGTTTTTTTGTTTGTTTGTTTTGTGGGGTTTTTTGGTGGTTTTGTTTTTTTGGTTTTTTTTTTTTTTTTTAATAATAAGTATGGAATCCTTCTCTCTTGTAGGAAATGTTTGCAGAACAAACTTTACTCTTTTTTCAAATTTACACCCTAACACCTGAGGACCTTCCAGACCTTCTTCCATTTCTAACTGTCTTTTAATTTCTTGGAAAAGCAAGACAAAGCAAAGTGAAAGGAACAAAGATATTCTGAGAGGCAGAGCAAGAATGTAGTGTAGTTTTAGAATAACCTACCTGGAATTGAACTAAATATTATTGCTGTGTCTCTGAAATAGAATTCAGAGAAGAGCTACTCATGAAAATAGCTGATCAAAAAGGCTGTGTATGAAAAACATACTTAAACCTTATTGGCTCAGCAACGATGCTTTTCTTAATTGAATGACGCAGATCACGTCTCAAAATGAAATTCAGTTGTAATGTATTTTAAAATGATATTTCTATATTTATGGAGAGTTTGGTTTTATTTCCTGTATGTTCTAATTCCCAAGTATTTCTTTAATTTTGCAAGCAAAATGCTGTCCTCCTACATACTATAGGTATTCCTCCTACAGATACATCTTAAAAATGAAAAAAAAATGCTGTACTTCTTTGATGTCTTTTAAATTTTGCCTGTCCTGAAACTCAGCTCTATTCAGCAACAGAATGCTTGAGGATAATTTTATTTTCTGCCAAAATGTCACAAATACACCAAATGATGATAGGCTTATATTAATTGCTTTGAGTATTATGTTGCCACTATTTGAATATTATGTTGTCAAATACTAATTAATATTATAAAAATATGGGTGTATACACAAAAATATACAGAGGGACATACCTAAATATATATGCCTACATAATCTTTTGGTACTATATCTGTCTTGTCCTGAATACCTGGTCTTTGTAGCCCTTATTGCTTATTTTTCTTCATTATTGTTATTCTATGGCTTGGTTAATTTTTTTAATTTTATTTTATATTTTTCTCTTTGAGCAGCTCACTAAAGAATTAATACCGTTCCAAAATAATTGCATATCTTGTAAGTCCTTGTTTTTTTAAAAAAAATTCTCATCAATACTATGGAGTGCTTTTTTGTATGCATTGTGCTTTGAAACAGTCCTGTCATGAAATCATACCTTCTGTCATCATATATTTTCTTAATGAAATTGCTTTTGTTTTCTTTTGTGCTGTGTGTTTTACTATATGTCTTAGCATGAAAAGTATTACTTCTTTGCTAATGGAAAATCTCATACATTGAGTATGGATTCTGAAAGTTTTTTTCACAGTTTTCAGCAATTCATCTCATGTTTCCTATTTTATTGGGAGATTTGGCATGTTTCAGTGTGTCCCTAATCCAGGTTAGAATGTCAGAGGCAACAAAGTGTTGTAGATGCTAAATCTAGATGAAGGGAGCATGTCTCTTTTTTCTAGTATAGCAGTAATCCAGGCCAATGCTGAAGCCAGCTATAAAAACTTAGCACAGACAGCTTCTCCCTAGAGTATGTTATGTATTTTCAGGCAAGATGATAAGGAAAACTCATTTTACATCTGCTTTCTTTCCCAGAGAATATCAGCACAGGCATAGGAATTAAGATAATTGTTTTAATTTAAACAAATAATTTCTGCTGATCTGATCAGAAACAGTTTTGTGTCAAATATGTGGTGATGGTAAATTTACTCACAGAACAGGAATGAGCAATTAAAACTCAGGTAAATTTTCCTTAGCATGCAGCACCTCGGTTAAGGTCAGTGTGGCATGCTTAGTTTTAACTTTTAATTGTAAAGGTTTCAGAGCTTTTATACATTTCAAATTGTATCTTTCTCAATTTGATATTCTGGATATAGGGCTGGCTATTCCCTATAAAAATCCGAATAAAGTGAAATTTCAGGAATGTCCTATGCAAGCCTTTTTAACTGTTATACAGATAAGTAGTGTTTCAGCATCCAAAAGAAGATGGATTCCTTTTGTGAGGGAGTAAAAGATGTTTTATTTTTCATCAAAATCTCTTTATTTCTTTAAAAAAGCTAAATCCTGGGAAAGTTTGTTTAATTTCTGACCACTTGGAAGAGCCTAAGGGCTTTTAATTTTCCTACGTGTTCCAGAAAATGAAAATTTTATATTTGATTAAACATAAAACAGATCTCAATAAAAATTTTGCTCATGCAGCCAGTATACCTAGGAAGATTTGTGAATCACTGGACCATGTGGTTTTATTCAGCAGTTAAATGATGAAGGGTCTAAGTTAAGAAGGATATGATAGGAGGAATGTACAAAGGAATGTGACTCCAACACAGGTGAAGAAGCAGCTGGGAGTCACTTTAACAGCATCAATTCCCCCATTGCAGCCTTTCAAGGAAAAACTGTAGTGATGCTGATGCAATACAAGTCAGTTTTATATTCCCATTCTGAATGACTCTGGTCCTAGGCATTCATAACATGTAACTTCTTTTCCCAATGCTAAAAACAAAAAAAGGAAAAAGAAAATCCTTTATGAAAATGCCATCTTACATTTTTGTCGGCACACTGTAAAATATAATTATTTTCACTGTGAGTCACAAGATGCTATGAATCAGTAATTTATATATGCATTTTCTGTCCTTATTATACTATTTTAATTAAGCTGTATTATTATATTATATTATATTATATTATATTATATTATATTATATTATATATAAAGTAATGCCAGAAGTAGGATTTTCTTTGCTGTTCTTAAAATTACTTAAATTCAAGGTTAAACCCCAGAGATTAGCAAATCAGAAGATAATATACGTATACTCTTCAGCGTTTTCTCAAATTTTATTGCAATATTGCCACGGTAGCAGTTGTTGCACTGTGTATGTTTTCCTTCCTTTTATTATATCATAATTTTCATAAATGAAAAAAGTTATTGCCACTTATCGTTATGGTATTCAGGATGGCGGTAATAATGGTATAACTCCAAATTGTTTTGGAGGGCTTTAAAGCAATGTTTATGAAAAGGGACATCCTTTTATAGAGTGTTTCGGTACAATTGGACACAATTGGTCATTTCAGACCAACGCCTCTTAGTAAACATCTTTGCAAGTAAACAAGTTGGTAAAAACAGCAAGTGCAAGAATGGAAACCCTTTCGAATATCTTCACACAGCTCCCCCTGAGAAATGCCTGGGAAGCCTATCCGACTTAAATTCACACAGACTCTACAGCTGCCTAATATTTTCTCCCTGACCAGGATGCCAGCACCCACAGCCACTCAAAAATCTAGAGACTTGGCGATCATATTTATTAAAGGGACAGGAGGTAGAGATTTTGCTGGATCTCATGCTTTTGCATCTGCTGTTTTTAAGTTACAGTTGAACAATAGAACTACATTGTAGGCTCTCTGGTCAAACAAATAGAAAGGAGGAGAGGTTACCATAGAAACAGCATCAGGA
Source organism: Phylloscopus collybita (assembly GCA_027886175.1). Taxonomy (NCBI): domain Eukaryota; kingdom Metazoa; phylum Chordata; class Aves; order Passeriformes; family Phylloscopidae; genus Phylloscopus; species Phylloscopus collybita. Next base: position 39,840,633 of record JAJNNQ010000006.1, on the reverse strand, counting down.
CAAACCTGTGATATTAAGAGAAAGCTGTGGTGGCAGAATGAGGAGTGCTTGAATCACAAAACCAGATGAAATGCTGAAGAATCTCTTCACTTGAGAAAGAGCAAGTGCTTAAGCATCAGTCAGTGAGAGAGCTGCTCATCAGAGATTCACAATGTGGAAAATAAGTCCCTTCAGACTCTCTTACAAAGCTTCCAAGCACAGGCCAAAATTTATTTGTAAAGTACATAGAAGTCTAGACTGAAAAGAAAAAAAATGTTTTTCAAGGTATTGAGTCTGAATGGTAGAGTCAGTTAAACAAGGAAAAGACAGCTTACACAATTCCCTGAGTTGTAACTGAAAAAAATATTTAAAAATGGGGCATAAAAAGAGAGAAAAGGAACAGTGAGACTGATTAAATGTAACAGTAGAATAAAACTAAATTTATTTATAGAAAATGCTCAGAGAAGAAAATGAAGCAAGACTGCTGGCCAAATATTTAGTAACATTCCTGTTTCAGAAGATTTTGGGTAGAAATGATGGAGTTGTCTTCTCCATATGAGTGTATCCTAAGAAAAGCAAATGAGTAGTCAGGTAAAATGAAGCCTAGCACAGGCTAGTTCAGATGTACTACCCTGAGGCTATCCTCCAATAAAAAAATGTTCTATGATGTTATAAGCTCTACAGGTGACCAGGGTCCGTATGTGCTGTGTGCAGTCATGGTCGTAGTTTTGGCAGTGTCATATGTCACTCTTTTTGGCTTTGACGTATCCAGAGTCCACAGAGGTTACAGGTGTTCCTTGGGTGAGATGTTGTGATCACTCTTAGCATGAAAAAGTTTTATATGTGTTATTTTTGGAAGGGGTCACTATTACTTACAAAGGAAGTAACAAATTGTGGTAGTGAGGATAAAGATTTGCATTGACTATATGACTCCACTGCTAACATCTCCTTGCATTTTCACTAACTTTTGCTTTAAAATACGTAGCCAAATTATTATGGCATTTTTAAATATCATTATCATTGGTATTTAGTTAATAGAATATGTGTGAAACAAAAGATTTATCTCCTGTTTGGATTATGTTGTTTATAATTCCCCCAAACTTGAAAAGGAACTTATTTTGTCAATGAACAATGAAGCTTACAGGGTACCTCTAAATAATTCTGATTATTTTAAAACATTTTCTATGAGCCTTATTTTGGAAATCCAAAGTATTTTCCCACTGCTTCTGATAACCAATAAATGTGACAAGAAAGATAGTCTGGCACACCTACCAAGACCAAAGGACAGTAACGTCATTTCATTGGACAGCATTCTTAAAATTAGTCAAGCAGCTCTCTTCTTTAAAAGCATTAAAACTGTGTAATAATATTTTTAAAAGTTAAAATTTGTTTCTCAGTGATGAGGTTTCAAGAATCATTAGTGCTGTACATTTAGGTTCTCATTTTACCATGGACAAAGCATCCATCATTAATTTGAGGTGTGGGACAGCAATAGGTTTGATTTTCCTTCATTTTTAATGTCAGTAATTTTGCTTTTACAATAGATTATGTAGTTTTTTGTTTGTTTGCTTTCAGAAATGTCTAGCTTTACTGACTTTTTGTCCCATATAAAAATTTTAGGGAAACTAAGAATCATAAGTACATGGCACAAATTCCATAACACTTGAGTAAGGCAATGCTCTGAGAATTATTTGAGAAGAGAAACAGAGATTGTCCCTTTCTGTTACTGAGCTTGGTGACAGCTTCATTGGCTCTAAATCAGTGAGAAATGACCTAAATGACAGACAGAGCAAAGAGAGCTTGCTGAAGGAAGCTGCTTCAGCCCCCACACCTGTCTGAAAAAGGAGGTTTTTGAGGAAACACAATGATTTTCTGACTTGTGAATATGCTCAAACAAACCTTCCATTTTAAAGCTTCCAGTTTCAAGTGGAAGGTTCCATTCTTCTAGGGTAAACAAAATAGCTGTATGCAAGGATTCTGCATTGCTTTATTATACTGCTAATTTTTACCTAGTTAATTATTTTTTTTCTCTCTCTTATGTTATTAACAGTTTTCTACTAAATGTAAAGGGAGGGAGATTAGCTGAGTTGGTTACACCATGGTGCTAATGACACCAAGGTTTTTGAGTTCAATCCCCATGCAGGCCACTCACTTAAGAGCTGGACTTTCCAATCCTTGCGGGTCCCTTGCAACTCAGAAGGTTCTGTAATGTCTGTAATGAAGCAGGGGAAGAGAAGCAAAGAAGGTGTATGGAGAAAGACTCATAGGGATAAATATGTTCTGTATTTCAGTGTTCTAAAGTCACATGTATGCCCTTTTAGAGTTATGTTTTCGTGTTATAAAGAAGCAATCTTATGCACCACCAGGTATGTGCATATTGGAGCCTAAACCTCTGGTGTCTTTGGAGATCTCTGAAGAAGTAGAAAACACTTGGATAACAAGTGACCTTCTCATTCCTGGGCATGAATGTAGTGCAAAGGGACAATACTGAAAAAGAACCCAAAAGCAAAACAAAGCATAAACACCCCCCCACCCCACCCCCCCCACCCCCCAAAAAAAACCCCACCAACAAACCATAAAACAAAAACAAACAAAAAAAAAAAAAAAAAAAAAAACTTCAAAACCCCTCTTGTTTTGGGGTAGTATCTCACTGACAAAATTTTCAGTGATTTAACTTCTGTCTGATGTACTAATGTCAGTAGATAGAAGTGCTGCCTAATTATCTATGACAAGGAGAGAAAAAAATTAATAACCATAATGAAAATGCTAAAAGTAGAGAATTTCAGAAAAAAAAAAAAACAAAACAAAAAAAACCACAAAAAAACCACAAAAAAACCCAAACAAACAAAAAAACCCCCCTTCAGTCTAAATGAGCTGAATACTTTCAAATTATGTGAGTGAAAAAACATCAGAAAGGAAGAACTTGAGCCAAAATACAGATTTTACATTGTTCTAAACATTTCTAAATTCTTCTTCAAAGCAGAGATTACTTTTGCATTTTTGTACCACTCTGGAAAGAACAGAAATCTAAGATGACAGACAAGAGACAGCTAAACTCAAAGTATATTCAGCAAAATGACATTAACTTTGTAATCAGCTATGGCAAACGTGCCAATGGGGTGATTTAGATAATTCATTATACATATTTTATTTGCATTGTCATTGCATTACATTTTTTTATCAGCAAAACAGTTTGGAGGTACAGCCTGTCTTAGGACTCATTCTGGGTTCACAGATGTCTGACAATTTGGACAAGGAAAAAAGCAAAGTATTGAGTCCAGGACCAAGTCATACTACACTCAAAGTGTAAGTATCGCAACATTTCTTAACCTGCTATAACTTTTTATAAGACTGAATTCATAAAACATATTCAGTTTTGAATATTCAATGGTGAAAAATTTCTTGATGTTAGATGTCAAAATAGTTCAGATAATATTGGTAAGGATTTCAGGTAAATGTACTATTCATTGACAGTGTTCTAACAAAATAACATCAATGATGGGTAGACCCTTAGGCTTTATACTTTGACACCTATTCCTTTGTAGTCCAATTAATTTCAATGGGATAACATACAGAACCAAACTCTTTCCAGTGTAAATAAAATTACCATCATGAAAGTTACACAAGTCTGAGTCAATATCTACAGAGGCTGATGAGAATGAACATCAAAAAATTTGAACTACTGAAACTTTTGCGGCTTGCTATTATCTCACTATTTTCTGACTGAAAAGCAGAAAATGCTGTGGTAAAAATTAAATTGCTTACATTTATCGAAACATCAATAAAATAAGAATAAAGTTTTAGCTATAGATTCCATTCTATATACAAACAGTTATTTACCAGAATAATTACTTTGCATGAAGACATGTTCTTTTATGTCAGTTTTTAACTACCAGTTAAAAAATTTCAAATTCTTTAGGCTGCAAGCTTTTAAGGTTTCATAGTAAGAGAATGTTGGGATCCAAAAAATTCATGCCCACTTTAAAGTAACAGGTATAGTGTTCATATGACAACAATAGTGAAATGATAGTAGAAAAACTTTCGCAAATCTGTACTATTTTCCTCTATATCCAGTCACTTGCACAAGCTGAAGCTATAGTTCTCATCTTTTGAGAGGGGAAACAAAGATGAAAGAAGGAAAGCATGGAAGATCTATACTGATAGAAATATCTCTTCACTATAATTTCTAGTTCAAAATAAGCATTCCTTTAAATTATGCCTTTGCTGAGGTCGCTAGTTACTTATATTTTAAAAGTTGCTGAAATAAAGAACTTATCATCCAATAGAACATCTTGAATCATTAAAGAAGAATGTAATAATTTATTTTTAATACCTAGTCCTAAATGAAAGCAGCTGTTTCCACTTCAGTTAAAATTAAATGTTTAGAATTAATTTGTTAAAAGTAGATAGAACTTTAAGTGTCTCATCATCAAGAATTTGATTAGTATTTTTTATAGCACTGATAATAAAAGACACACTTGTGATTCCTGTGGAGTCCTCATTTAATATTGAAGTCTCTCATTTAAAAACCTTCATTTAGTATACAATTTGAACGTGTTTCTAAGAGCTTCCATGTTGGATTACCTATTAGTAATTTTAACCTTTATTTAAAAACTCAAATTCATAATACTTGTAGTATTCTCTGACTATCTTCAGCTTCTGCTCAGGCACATGCTGAAGTTGTGTTGCCTATGCACAAAGTTCTTGTCTGTATAATGGAAGGCTTATTTTAATCATGTAATATTTTTATTTATACATATTAGTATTAACTATATTAACTAGTTATCATATTAGTATAAATATTTAGTATTAACTAAAGCTCTAGTTAGGTAACTTCATCAGTCTGCAAATTTTATGTTATTTTCTGAGATTGAAACAATGAAAATTGATTTTCATGTGAAAAGAATCAGTTATAGGAAAACGGGTAAAAAAGGGTTATTGAGATGCATGCTTTCACAACAGTCCAAATGAGGCATTGAGGAGAAAAGAGGATGTCTGTTGTAGGGCCAGTACATTGTATGGTTGCTGTCAAAGATGTGCCTCCCACGAAAATTACAACCAGGTTTTAAGAGTACAAGGTGTGGCAGAAGCAATAGTTATAAACATTCCTTTAATGATAATGCAACAGTACTTCTATAGATAGCAGTGCTGCACAAAATTTCTGAGTGACCACCTCTGCCCACCTATGAGATAATCTGGCAACTTCATTCTGAACAAAAGGGGAAATTACACAGATCAGCAAGATTGTATAGAGCTTTACATAACAAAGCCTGAAGCAACTCCATCAATGTCATTAACTTACAGTCAATTTCAAGACTACTCTACATTGACAAAATGAGAGATGTTTATCCAAGTATGTCTCAATACAGTCCTAATACATTTTTACCTGCATTCTTACTTACATTTTTGCTTTAGAATTTCTGAATTTCTCGGGAGACTTTAAAGCTGATGTTGCATAGCAATAGTAAAAAAGAAAAAAATAAATGCTTATATATGTGTGTGTATGTATCTCTCAAGTTGTGTTCGTATATACAAAATATCTTTCTGAAAACTTACTATTAATAATTTTTTTCAGCAATGTTAATAATATTTAACAAACTGTTTGCTTAAATCTATTTGATTTGCCTCAATCTACAGAAATACTTTTAAATATCCTTAGTGTTTCAAGTTGAAATATGTTAAAAGATAGCATTTTTATACTTACTGCATTCTTATCAATTCACAAGTTATGAAGCTTTACACAACACTAAGGAATTTATTATTTTATCCAAATTGTACAGAAATGAAACATAATACAATGCTTGTCAAGAGTAAGCAGCTTTCAATCATTTTGTGTCAGTCCAATATTTCAATACACTGCTCTAATAGCCAGTTTGGGCTTTGAAATACCTTGATGATTTCAGTAATTCCCTCCACAGTGTGGCACCAGGAAGAGTGCTGTTAGTGGAACTAAAAAAGTGATGAAGTTGAAAAGTGTGAGAAAGATGGAAGGAAGGTAAATCTTAATACAAGATTTTGAAAATTAAGATGGAGGGCAATAATCAAGAGTGTTCAATTAATTATTAACCAAAGATGTTTCCCCATGTCTAGTACTCTATTTGTATACCTGCTCCCAGAACTGAGGTAGCCAGCTCCCTCATCACCTTAGGATGAATTCTATCCAGTCCCACAGTCTTGTGATCATTTAAGTGTCTCAGCAAGTCACTAAGTAGCTCCTCATGCCTTACAGGGTTTTATTCTGCCCCGAATCCCTACCTACTAGCTCAGGAGGTCACTGTCCTGAGGATAACCTGTCTTACTGTTGAAGACTGACACAAAGAAGGTATCGAGCACCTCACCTTTTTCCTCATCTTTGGTGACTCTTGTCCCCACCATGTCCAATAAAAAATGGAATATTTCCTTGGCCATGCTTTGTTATAAATGCATTTATACAAATCCTTTTAATTATACTTTACAGAAGTGGCAAGATAAAGTTTCAACTGAGCATTCACCTTTCTAATTCTCTTTCTACATGACCTAACAATACACTTATCATTTCCTGTATTGTGTGCCCACTTTTCTGAAGCAGATGCACCTTTTTTTCTTACGAGCCTGATACTCTGTTGTTTTTGTTTTTGTTTTTTTTTTTAAATTTTTTTTAGAAACTAAAGCCTTTGCTACTGCATTTAAACCTGCTATTGGTGCTGTGTTTCTTCTTGGCAAGAAGGACATGGTTGTCAGATCTGTGCTGCATTTTGATCTAAGCAAACTCTAGGCAGGAGTTTATTCAAAGACTTTATCTTCTGTGTCAACATTTTGTGCATGGATAGCTCTCAATGTTTACTACATACATTCTGTGTTGACATTTATGCTTCAAGCAAACTCCAGCAATAATACTTTGTCTTTCGATTATATCATAGGCTCTGTGAGTGTTGGATTATCTAAAGCAAAATTGTGGGTTTTGGTTTTGCTTGAATACTTAGGTAGTCGCTTCTGCTTTATAGCTGCACAAATGACTTTTCATTGGCCCAGATTTCTTAAATGTTGCAATGGCTTAAATTCAGTTCCATTAACATTTGCCTTTGAGAAAACATCATTTGCAGTCAACTCATTTTATATAATATCCACAGGAATGCCATTTAAAAGGGTACATAAACACAGTCAAGTAAACTGCTAATTTTATTCCAGAAACTGTTCACTGAACTTTTTGTGTGTGTGTTTTCAAAGCCTCATTTCATTTCACTTCACAAAACCCATATTTATCTTTCCACAAAGTAACAAAAATATCAGCGTTGCTCTGTGACTGATTTACGTTAACTTCTCCAACTCCACTTTCTCTCATCCATTCCACAACATTCCCAAAGTTCCCTCTTTACCCATAGCATTATTAATTTTTTATTTTCTTTGTTCTCTTTCATGGTCCACCGAAACTGTATGGGTGTTAATACATTTTAGTTCCCACGTAGAGAAATTTGGTCTTAAATGTTTTAAAGGATTTGATTTACCCAGTAGGCACTAGACAAATCAATGACATTATTTTAAATACACGGATTTACCAGGGAACTAAAAAGAGCTTTAATCTTCCTCTTACCACTGTTTTCTGTGTTTCAGATTCAGTTTGATTTTTTGCCTTCACAGACGATACAGGAATGGGATCATTTATCTGGGATTTTGGGGTTCTGCCTACCTCTGTTGGGACAGGAACTCCAGCTGTCTGCCTGCTGCTCAGAAAGGCCAGATGAACCAGCCATACACAAGCACAGCTCCTGTTCAGTGCCTCTGAGCTAGCAAGAATACACTCTGCACACGCTGACCATCTGCTCTCATTCTGTGAGCAGAGTTGCTGTGGACACCAAGGGTAGCCAGCAGGTGTTACAGCTTTGTCCAGGATAAATACAAGGGCCACTGTGCAGTGCAGAGTAAGCTCTTGGACTTACTGTGGGTGAGTCCATGCAAAGCAGCAGCCTCTTCAGTTAGTTTTTGGCTGTCCAAGAAGCCAAATGGCACCTAATTGCCAAAGGTTGCTAATTTTGTCAAAGTGCCAGTCATACTTTCTCTCTTTAACCTGTTCATCTTCAGAGCGTTGTAAAAAGCTATTAAACCACTGCCTTTACACAGGGAGAAACAGAAATCTGAAATTGAAAATGAGTAGGATTTACGTATAGTTCAGGAAAAAAAAAAAATCCTGCTCCTCCAGTGCGACCAGCTGCTGTCTCTTCTGCAAGATTCCTGAATTTAACTATGTCTCTTAAAGTTGCTTATTCTCTGTCTCTGGGAAAATATAGGTTTGTCTCAGACTTTGCAGGACTGAGAACTTATCAGATGTTCATAAACGGAAGAGGTAAAGAAAAAAAAATAATGTTTATGGCTGTATTTCCTACACATATCCAGTCTTGCATTTGCCACCAAAATATGGATGCATCTCCCAATTTTTTGTAAATAGCAGAGAAATAAAGAGGAAAATAGTTATTGTATTATCAAGATATATATACAATAGATTGGTAGTGTAATACAATGCAGAAGTAAGAACATTTGTCAAGTATTTGGGTGCAGTCCTGTTTTTTGCTCCCTTCTCTGAAGAAATGCTTTCATTCCATCTCTATATTCACCTACATTTTATGTAGAGGAACAACACTGTCCCTCATGTTAAAATCTGTTTCTCTTGGGAACAAAAAAAAAAAAAAAAAAAAAAAAAAAAAAAAAAAAAAAAAGTAAAGAAAGCAAGCAAACACAAGCTTCATCATGGATCATGGTTCTCTAGATCAGGAATTTCCTCACTTCTTTGGATCCAATGAACTGACCCTATTATGCCACACTGCTTCTATACATATTATCTAAGTTAGTATATTAAAAAAAAAATGGAAAACAGGAATCCTACCTTCAACACAATACACAACACAGTGTTCTCAATACTAGGCCACAGACTAATTCTTCTGGTGTTTCTCTTTTTAAGTATTGATATTTCAATTATTTACACAAATGTTTAAATATAGATAGGATGTGTTGAAAATGTCAAACTCAACCAGTACAAAGATTGCAAGGTACTCAATCCAGGATGAGGACTTAGTTTTGTATTGAGGGTTTTTTTTCTTTTTTTTCCTCCTGAGGATAAGAAACGGACATGATTTCTTAAAGATGTCTTCATATCTCAAGCCAATGTTTTAATTACTAGATAAAAGAAGTGCCATTCTTCATCCTCCAGTGCAAAGAGAATGAGAGCAAAAATTGACATCTAACTGCAGGAGACAATTCTGGACTAGGAGCTCTGAGAAGTCTTCCAGCTAATCTTGAAACATATTTAAGTAGTCTTGAAATGCACTAGGTAAATTGTAGCTATATTTTTGTCTCCCTTTTTCTAACTTTTTTTGTTTATATGTGCATTTAAGACTAATATAAGTGTCAACATCAACAAATTCTGGACTGCCTGCATGACTGATGAAGGTAACCCCAACCAGGTTTGGTTGAAAGCCTGAAACAAGTCCACTGTGAAATCTCCTGGTTTCCCAAATGTGTCATAAAAGTGAAGCAAAAGATAATTCTTAGCTGTAAATGCTGTAGTTTCAGTAGAAAGAATATTCTTTACACGGAGAATATGGCCATGGATTGCAAAGGAACACATATTGTGTATTTAAGTATGTATGCATGTGTGTGTATTTTTCTCGGGGTCTCTGCTTGCCCGAGAATGAGGGATGGGCACTGCCCCTGGTCCTTCGGGAAGCCCCGAGATGCCCACAGAAAAGACGAGGAGTCTTCGGATGTTCTTTTTCTGAGTTTCCTTCTTTGTTTATTATATCTTATCTTTACAATTCTCTCTGTGCTCTGCCAAGGTCTGGACAGCACGGGCAACAGGGGACGACTGTCCGCCTGCCCACAGGTCGTCATCTTATATACAGATAATTACGTGCACATTATTTACAATTGTGATCCAATACATACACTTAACACTAGACAGGTATTTTCTACTTTAACCAAATCCCTCTAAACCTACTTCATGTCGTCACCTCTGTGCAAGATGTAGACAAAGAAGAAGGAGAAGACTCTAGGGTAACACCCAGAATCCTCCATCTTGTCTCTGGTCCTTCTTATCTTGAAACCCCTAACGTGAAAATATTATTACTTTCTACTACTTTCAAGGCCTTGCAATTCTTCCCATAGTGTTGGTAATTTTTCCCATGGGCTATAATCGAGACCCCTGCCTGTCTGGGGTCCATGCCAGGGTCTGCAACCCCCCTGCACATATCTCCGACACCCCTGTACAGGTTTTAAACCCCCCTGTACAGGTTTCTGCTTGTCCAGGGTTTCCAGAGGAATACCCTGGACTCCTACATATTTTAACAGTGCTAAAGGAACCAGTATACATCTCTCCCTGACACTTCTTTGAAAATGCATACTACTATATATTATATATGTGATGTTGCTTATAATGCATATAATATAATGTGTACATAGGATATAATGTACTACACAATTTTTCAACTTTTGTTCGATAAAGATGACTTCCATATCTCAGAAAACTGGAAAATTGGAAAAATTACTTTGTCCCTTTTAAAATATATTTTCAGCAGTATTTCATTCATATATTTACAGTTTCATCTGCTACACTGATTTTCTGAGGAGGAACCTCTCCTTAGCTAACATAATCATTGTATTGATGGAATTTTGGCTTGCTCCTGTGGAAAACTGCAATGCTCTATTTATCATATTCCATGAGATCAAACACTTTTTAATGACCCTGCTGTGTTACTTGCAATTTGGATGTAACTGGGAAGATAGCTGTTCCCTTACTGCACCATTTATTTAAGTCTTAATAGTAAACTACCTTGTGAACATTGAGATTTTGGAACTAAAATCAAACTAAGGTAACTGCCAGAGGAATGTTATGAAATACATAATCATTAGCATAATTTAAGTGAAAAAAAAAAATACAGGGCCGAATGAACAGAATAATTTTAGTTGCATAACTTCAGATCTCACTAGTTATGTAATGTAACTGGACTTAATTGATCAGAATTCATTACAACAGGTAGATAAGTCAGATTTTTTTGACCTTTTCATTTTGTACCTTTATAATATCAAAGAACCTTGTCAATTTAACCTAAAGGGAGATGTAATATGTTACAGAATGCAAGTGCTAATAGTTTTCCAAGAAGTAGATAATGTCTTATTTATCTGCCAAAACACTAAGGAGTTAGTCATAATATATTTTATAGAGATGCAAATAGAAAAAGCTGAAAAACCAACCTAGTTCCATTCAGTTAGAATACTTAATTATTCAACAAAGAAAATACTAGAAAAATTTAATTTTAGAAGTGCAGGTATTTGCACTATGGTATCCGAAGACTTGAGAAATTATCAGTGGCTTCCCATTCCAAGAATAAAGCACAAAACTACTAATTACTTGATCCCAGATTCACTATGAGGATACTACAGGCAATGTTCCATAAAAACAAATTTAATATTGACTATCTTCTTTAAACAAAGAGGCATAAAATTTTAAAATGGAGTTTTTTGAAAGTTTCACATATTTGGGCTTATATTGGTAGGATTATCATAACAAGCAAGAGGAAAATCCATAGAATATCTCAAAGTGATAGCTCACTCATAAATGGAAGACATAATATTTTGAGACTCCCTATATATGTTTTTTCTCTGTGAAAAAACTTGAATACAAATAGAGACACCTCAAACCATGGGCTTTAGACTCACTGAGCCAACAGTGCTGTCCTCTAAGTAGCAACAAAAGCTAGATTCAGAGAAAACAGAATTGGGAAGCCTTCTAGAAATTCACATCACTTTCCTCACTGTGGTGAGTCTAGATGCCATAGAATAACCAAAATTTTACTGTTTAACAACTGACTTATTAGCATAATATTGAGTCACCAAATCTCTACCATCTCTCCTTTTTTGGACATTAAGTGCAATGCCTAAACATAGTTGATTGATGCAAAATTTCTATCAGACAATGGGCAGAAAGAAGCATCATTCAGCTCATACCTTGTTGTCTAATCTTCAGATGGGAAAGAAAGTAAGTAAGCTGATTCTTGTAATCGGTTTCTAAGGCCATTACAATTTAGAAAAATGTTAGTTTTGTAGCAAAGCATCTCAATGTGAAATGGAAAGCCTGAGAGGAAGCCAATGTGAGTAGAGTAAAAGAAGGAAATCTTGACAGAGGGGTCAGATTGCACCTGTAAAACATGAGTTTTGTAATCATTTAAGCTTTATAAATTATAATTATAGAGAAGGTAAAAAACTGAATAGACATGAAAAACTGTAATAATCTTCACGATTAAACTAAATGATATAAAAGAAAGAAAGCAGAACAGCTACATTCCTGAGATAAAAAAAACCCCAGTAGTTATATCAAATGATGTTGTAGATGTTAACCTAGGAAAAAGGCAGGAGTATTTAAATTGCTAGCAGATTATTGAATTTGAAAGGTATACATGCAAAATGAAAAAGAAGATGGCACTTTGCTTGACAGTATTGTGACAGTGGCAACTGAATAATAAAACAAACAGTCAACTTTATCCAAAAAAATGCTATCACAAATTTTTGAAATCAAATGTTGACAACATTAATATATAAGAAGCTGTAATCTCATTTCAATGAAACAGAATACTTGGGAAATAAACACATTAATGGTTGAAGTACTTTTAGCTCTAGTAAACTACAAAGGAAAGATGCTATTTCAGTTAAAGAAGATGGCACTTGGTTAATTGTACAAAAATTTTTTAAAGGAATTATTAGTTTTCCTTTCACAGTTTGTTATTTTTTCAGCAGAAATTTGCCTTATAAAGGTCTGGCTGCCACAGAAACAGAATTTGTAACTGCTCCCCTTGCTGGCCGGACCACATTATAACATGAAGGACTAGAACTTGTCACCTTGCTGCTCTGAAATATTAGATATTATTTTTCCTTAATCTCATTGTCATGTTCCTACACGAGGCACTAAATCCCCTAAGGTGGATGTAAGGGAGATGAGAGGAGAGAAGAAAATGTTATGAAACTTTTAGATCTTTGGCTCAGCCTGTGTGGTGTGCATGGCAAAGGATCTGGGGCTGTCTGGCTTGGGTTGTTTCAGAAACTCAAGGATGAGAACAAGCAAGCAGATTTGGGGCATGAGTAAGACAGCTCATGAGACACTTTTGAAAGTCTGATAGATATGGGGCACTACATATGAAATGTTTTGGGGTTAATGAGGCAAGCATGTTTGATGAAGAAGAGGTAAAATAAAGGAAAACTGGAAGTTCTCTTCAAACACATATGCATTTCAATTCCGAAAATTGCCAGATAATGTTAGTAAGTAATGACAAGCATGAGTGAGTGGAATTACTGTAATGGTGTGAAATCTAGACAAGAAAAAGATGTTATTTTCTTTCAAGGCTTGAATTTCAAGGAAATGTGTAGCTGTAGGGTAAAAGGAAGTATTGTGTCTACTGTATTTTTATGGTATCCACTGATGTAATGAGAAATGCTAATTTATATGAATTTTTAAATTAAATATAATTGGCTTTTTTTTGGGTTGTTATTTTTTCATAGTAAATTATTTTAATTAGCATGAAATTGCAATTTACATCTTTAAAGTTTCTCATATGAATGACAATTTTAGAAATAAAATTATTTTTGCGTTTTGGCTCTTTTTTTTTTTTGCAATCTAGGCAAAATAATTTCGCTTTCCTCTATTATGAATAAATATATATTAAGTATGATGCTCATATTAATGTTGGTATATTAGTATATTTAAATATATATATATATCTCAAAATAATTTCAGGTTTAAAATAATTAAATAATTACTTTATGTGCCATTTATGCTTTTGACCAAAGACTGTATTATTTGCTTGAAAATTGAACTGAAAAGTTTTGACTGTTTTTAGAGTAACACATTGAGAAATTCGTACTAAAATAGCAATACAAACATGTACTCTATGATGAGTCTGACTGTACAAATGTTACCTTATTTATATTCACAAAGGAAGACCTGTGTAACAGCAAGACCTTTTGATTCCATTTCTTTTGGCAATGTACATGTGAATATTTTAAAACACAATTTGAGGGTATTCTGACAGAATGTATTGTATCTGCATGGCAAGGTTTTGGTAGTGCTGGTGTTACATTGGTGATATCTGTGCCAACTTCTAGAAGTTTCTCCCATGTCCAAGGGATCCAAAGGCCACTGGCTCAAACAGGAACTTGCTGCCAGCCAACTCTGAGCCCATCAGCAACAGTGGGAGTACCTCTGGAATTACAGATTTAAGAGGGGGAAAAAGGTGTTGTGTGACAGCAATTGCAGTTAGAGAGAGCAGTGAGACTGTGTGACAGCCACAGGGCTGTCAGAAGTGTCAGAAGCGCAGTGCAGAAGGAGTGCAAGCACTGAAGCAGAGATCCCCTGGCAGCCTGTGGTGCAGCCCATGGTGAGGCAGCTGTGCCCCTGTAGCACATGGAGTTCCACAGTGCCTGCAGCCCTTGGAGGACCCCACACCAGAGCAGGTGGGTGTCTGATGAGGGCTGTTATCCCATGGGAGGGGAAGCAGGCTCCTGGCAGGATGCTTGGCCCTATGGAGAGAGGAGTCCACGCTGGAGCAAGTGTGCTGGCAGGACTGGTGACTCTGCAGGGAACCTACACTGGAGCAGCTCTTTGAGAACTGCGTAGGAACCCCATGCTGCATCAGGGAACAGTGTAAGGCATCCTCCCCCCAAAAAGGAAGGAGATGAACTGACCTTAGCCTCCGTTCCCTGTCCTCCCATGTTGCTGATAGGGAGCAAGCAGATAAAAGTAAAGCTAAGCCTGGGAGAAACAGTGGGGCAAGGAAAGGTATTTAAAGATTTTTCTACTTCTCATTATGCTACTTTGATTTGATTGATAATAAATTAAATTTGTTTTACCTAAGCTGAGTTTGTTTTGTCTGTGAAAGTAACTGCTGACTCTTCCTGTTCTTATCTCAAATGAGGAGCTTTTCACTATATTTTCCAGCCCCTGTCCAGTGGAGGAGGGGAATAACAAAGAAGCTTTGGTGGGCACCTGACATCAAGCCAGTCAAGCCACCACAGATCTGTGTGTGCATTATAAACTTCAATTCATTTGAATTGAAAACTAAGTTTTCAATGAAACTGAATCAAGTTTCTCTAAGTCTCTATTTTTCATGTAGCTGATCACATCAGTTTGAACTGGATCTTGCTGCGAGAATTTTCGCTCATTTTTATTCATCCAAAGTTCAAGATGAACTCATGACATGCAAGGCAACAGAAATGACTACATATTTAATAGATATTTCACCCTATTTTATACTAAATCATTTTGTTTTAACATAAAAATCAAACCTTGGCATTGACAGTGTCCAGTAATTAATTTTAAGTAACTTTCAGTTTTTGCAATATCTCTCTTGGAGAGAGAATATTATTAGTTGGTGGTAACAACAACAACAACAACAACAACAACAACAACAACAACAATAATAATAATAATAATAATAAATATAGACACATAATCAACTACAGAACTAAATTGGCCTAAACAAAAGTTCAGGCTTTATGATTGCAGAAAGCATGAAATACTGCTCTGGTTTCAGCTAAGATAAAATTAATTTTTTCTCAGTAGCTGTTAAAATGCTGTGGGTTTTTTGTGTTTTTGTTTGTTTGTTTGTTTGTTTTTGTTTTGTTTTGTTTTTGATTTTACTGCAAATAGCATTGCTAACACACTGATATTATGGGGTTTTTGCCTAGTTAAGTTGATCATAAGTCGAGGACCTCTCATGCTCTACCAGTGAGGAGGTAGTCAAAAAATCAAGCTGAGAGGGAGAATAGCTGAGACAGATGACACAAACTGACCAAGGGGATATTGCACACCATAGAACCTAGAAGGGAGGCTGATCTAGGTTCAGGAAGGAGTGTCTGTCATCATTCAGTGAATGATGGGTAATTGTACTGTGCATCACTTGGGTTGTTTTTTTTCTTTTTATTATCATTATTGTCATTATTTACCATTATTATTGTATTTTAGTTTCTTTGCAATTATTAAACTGTTCTTATCTCAGCACACAAGTTTGCTTTACTTCTCCTCCCTATTCCACTGAGGATGGCGAGGGGAAGAGAAAGAGGATTGAGAGAGCAACTGCATAGTGCTGTTTTTTCTCCAGCAGGGCTTAAAACCATGACAAGTACTCACTTAATCAAAAGGTTGTCAACATTTTCTATCTATGCTTTTATTTTACCTGTCATGGTGCATACTAAAACATTATTATCTTGTTATGCTGGGAAAATGTTAGAACTCTGTAGTAGCTGCTTCCACCATGAATAGGTATATTTATATATTAAATCTATAACTATAATTAAGCACTATAATTAAGCAATATTGCAAAAAAGAGAATTCTGATTAATACAGCTTATATTGCTTTATACAAGGTAGCTAACCACCAGAAGTTTCAGTTCTATCAGTAATAATACCCTCCGTAAGCAGAACACACAACTACTATATTCTGGAAAGCATTTGGGACATGAGAAAACTGAGCCTGAAGCAGAAAAAACCCTTACAAAATACAAATGCATGATCTCCCCAAAACTATCCTTCCTTCCTTCCTTCCTTCCTTCCTTCCTTCCTTCCTTCCTTCCTTCCTTCCTTCCTTCCTTCCTTCCCTTTTCTCTTCTCTTCTCTTCTCTTCTCTTCTCTTCTCTTCTCTTCTCTTCTCTTCTCTTCTCAACTGCAGAATTGCTGCATAAGACCTATGTCACCCTACTTATACAACATAACTTTATATGTGTTTATACCCAAAGTAAGCTTGAGACAAATAATTTCTTGGATATTGTATAGTCAAGTTTCAAATGTGTGTCTTGGGTTATGGAACCAACAATATGTATTCTATTTCGTTTGTTGAAAGCAGTTGGTGAGATGTTTTTCTTTATCTCTTGTAACTCTGGGGGAGAGGGGCAGATGCCTTCTGATAATGGGCCAGCTGTTAAAACCAGGTGGGGCAGTGTTTCTTATCTCTTTCACCAACTGTCCTCCCTCCAGGGGAATATTTTCTGCTGATGGGCCATTAAGGCTCACTTAAGGGCATGACACATTCCACCATCCCATTGTGAGATGCTCCACCCAGTGGGGGGAGCCAACCATTCCTACCTGGATAAAAACTGAGATGTAGGAACACAGGAATCTGTTTCCACCAGATTCCCAGAGGAAGACTGAACCCTTCTCACCATCACTGGACCCTTTTCTACAGGAGCATCTCTGCTCCAAAAGAACCACATCTGCCACTCCAGAAGGAATTACTTTTGGACTGCTTCCTACACCCTGACCAACAGGGTGTCAGGTTGCAGCTCTAACTCTGTCAGGGTTTCTAGGATTGTTGTTCGTTAGTTTGCTTCCTTGTTTTACTACTAAATTTGTATTGTTATTATTCCTAGTAAAGAACTGTTATTGCTATTCCCAAATCTTTGCCTGAAAGCCTTTAATTGAAAAATTATAATTTTGAGAGGGTGAGGGGTTTACATTCTCCATTCCAAGGGAAAATCCAGCTTTCCCTGGCAGATACCTGTCTTTCAAAACCAGGACAATGTGACACAATATTTCACTTTTAAATTAGATTTTAAGAATTACTCTCTGGGCATGCCTTATGAGAAATTCTGAAATTTTCCAGTAGAAGGTTACTCCTGTCTACAAGGAGGTGTTCTACCTCTGGAAGGCAGATGTGTAAATCCAAATTTGGCCTTGTAATGTGGGTATTCAACAGCCCTTAACCAGACAAAATGTGTGACAGGTGCTCTTGTCAGAATGTCCGGTACCTGACTTGTCTTTTTAAAGTTTAAAGTTTTAAAGTTTAATATTTAATTCATAGAGTCACAAACTATTTGTACCCTTACACTTAATCACTTCCAGCAAAATCAATATTTTCTCTCTGCATTTAATAGAAGGCACTGGAAATAAGTAGGAAATCTGTAATAAAAAGCAATGACATTTTGCTTACAGCTTTATTCATACCACCTTCAGGCTCACTGAATCATTCATGACCTCATGGACTTGAATAAACTCACTGAAATCAAAATTCCAATTTCTCAGCATTAATCTGAACCCACAGTGTTGGTTAGCAGCTCCCCACATCCTCCATCATAAAAAAAAAAAAGTACTTTTCTCAACATCAAACTTTTATTACTTTTGAGAGTAATGAATTTTTGTAATGTGTCATTATAAGCATGATAGGTCATTAGCACAGGCTTTCACAGACCTTAGAGGTTAGCTAGGAAAAACCCTTTTAACAGCAACATTCCAAGATGTGCCAAATTTCTCCAGAGTGCTCTGTAACAGTGATTTCAGATATAAGAACTTATTTTGCATCCCCCTTGCTTTTTAAATGTGCGTGGTATTTATGTGTAGACATAGATCCCTCTAATTAATAAAGTTCAGTATATTTGCCATGCATGAATGCTAGATAGTTTGTACAATGATTCTTTTAAATTCCTGCCTATTTCTACACACCCGTGTGTCTATTTACTTATTTATGAAATGCATATATTGCCTTGTATGTATGAGGAGAATTACCTGACAAACTCTTATTTCCAAAGAATCAATAAATATTTTTGTGCAATGCATATTTATAAACACCTCTGTCTTACTTGCTGAAAATAAAACAGGTGTTGGGGTAGGCACACAGAGTACCAAATCCTTTAATCCGCAAATCTAGAATGTTTTTGCCATTTTTTTTCCTTCTGACAGTAAAGATAATACTGTGATAATCCCAAAACCTGTGTGTATTTTTCATGTAAAGTCCTTTTCCATTGATATTTATTTAGTCCATAATAGATTGTGTCTTATAATAGTTAGTCTCCCTCTCATCTTCTCTTTCCATATCTATCTTTCACTGCTGTGTTGATAGCCTAAGAATGGTAGTTTGTTACTTTAGTAATTAATTTGACATTACAGGCTCTTCATGCTCAGTCATGTCATAGATCCAAACTGTGGCTATGTCAAGTATTTGGTGGGAGATTTACAACAGCACAGTCTGAGCTGACTATTGATTATGTCTTTCAAGATCTTGTATGTTTCTCTTCTCTAAGTATTTCAGTTGCCTCTCTCATATGTTGTTTTGCAGACAGCTGTCAACATACTCTAGAGGGTGCATATATGATTTATAGCCAGCTTTAAGGACAGAGCACTTATACCACCCCACTACAGTCTGTTCAAATGAAAGCTCTTCACTTGTTCCAGTCATCAAAAATATCTCATGGATAACTGCACATTCATCAAATATAATAAATAATTTGAAACAGTTTCCTCTTTAGCTCTATAAATACAAAATAAAGTATTTAATGGCAGGTATTCTGTGTTGTTTTAACAGTCTTATCTATATTTTAATTATTATGTTTTCATATCATTACTGATATTTGAACTTTAAGGACTTTATTTCCTTTGGAATATGCTACAAATTGTAAATTAGTGTCTTACTGGATAAATATGATTTCAACAGCAAGTGTTTTGCTTTTACCTACATTCATGTAAACACAAGATACCACATTGAACCAACATCTCTGTTTTCCAGTACAGAATTGTTCAGTGTCTCAACAGATACAAATATGAGATGTGTTGATATTACTGTCAGTGGATCTATACATGTATAAACTGTGTCGAAGGGAACTTAGTCTAAGGTCTGACTAAGGTCTGACAACATCAAATGTTGTGTTTAAACTCCTTAGCTCTGGGCAAGATCTTCATATGAGCCAAGATACCTCTCTTCTCCCTCTCTTTGTGAAATAATCCATGTGAATTCTCACTGAGTCATTTGTGCTGCTTAGGAATTCCCCCTTAGCTCCTCTGTGCTCCATCCATGGCTAATGCATTGATAAGTTCAGAGATAATAGTTTTATACAGATAATGCTTCCAACAAAATCTTGACTTGCAGCAGCAAGACACATGAAAATGACCAGAATATATGAGCTTTCTGGTATCAGACAATTCCTTAAATTGAGAGCATATGGTTTTCTTAATATCAATACTGCAATTCAATATTTTTCCATCATTGTGATCAACTTTTTTCTTCAATGATAAAAAAGAAAAACACTATAATCATGTGGCCCTGTGTTACAGCATTGCCATCACTAGTAGCATCATACTGAATTTGCAAAGCTTCTGTGTTTGTTCACATTTCCTTTGTCTGAACTTTTCTTGACCTGCCTGCACCATGATTTAAACTTTCTCTGTTTGATCAGGTGTCTATGGCTCATTTCTTTTCTTACTTTCACAGAATCACAGAATGATTAAGGCTGGAAGTAACCACAGTGAGACACCTGGTCCTACATCCCTTCTCAAGCAGGGTCATCCTAGATCACCAGGCACAGGACTGTGTCCAGATAACCCCTCTGTGCAGATATTGCAGCACTCAGTAACACAGTAAAGAAGTTCTTCCTTATTCCAGCTGGTTCTGGGGTCCGCAGTTTCGGACCCAGGAGGCTGGAGCCACCCCAAAAGGTATCTCCTTAGAGACAGCTTCCTGGGGGGTCAGAGCACTCCCTCAGCTGGCAGAGAGCGCCTCAGCACGGGGGTAGAGCAGTGATTCTTCAGCTCTTGTGATTTCAGCTCAGTGATTTCTCAGCTCTTGCCCTGCGAGGTTTGCTTCTCTTTTAGCCGGCCCAGGAAAGAGAGAGAGGGTCTCGTTTGGCAATTCCGCATGAAGTAGCTTTATCGCAAGGTACCAGCGAAGGGAGCCAGGGACGAAATACCCCAGGGACTAGGGGGACTCGGGGTTTTATGGAAAACTAGGGTGGGAGGGGGAAGGATACAAAGCCAGTTGTTTACAACAGATCTACATAAAATCTCCTGGAGGCTTGTGGGTCCTTTTGTGGTCGCTGTCTTCTTAGGGGTCTGCAGGGAGGTTGTGCAATTCTTCAGCAGGCCTCCCTCCAGGGCAGAGCCACCAGGGCTTCGCCCACCCCCACACTTCCTCATATGGGCCTTCCCATTCCTTGGATGGGCCTTCCTTTGCACCAGTTCATCTTTATGTGATATAACCATAGTTTATATAGATAGCAGTAATAAGCAGTTATTCTCTGTAAAGATGTTTATAACTCTAATTACTCATTTATGACTTATGTTGTGTAGACAAAAGCATGCCTGGTATGATAAGAGGGGTCGTCAAAAAATCAGAGACAGTGTGCAGCACAGCTGCATGGGAAAATTAAAGAAAGGATGAGCACAAAACCAAGATAAAGCACAGAAACTAAGAATTGTGCATGGATTATTTTTAATTATACTATGAGTACTACAAAGAGTTTTTCTCTATAGAAGTATTCTGACTGTGCTATTTTCCTTTCTTATATTTTCTGAAAAAAGTAGGTCTATACTAGAATGATTCTTGAACTAGATTGTTAAGATATTTGTTGTTAGAATAAACATTTGCTTTTTATATATACACATACATATGCACACATATGCTATATATACACATATGTATGTACATGTGCACATAAGGCAGGCTTATTTTCTGTCTACATAGGAGATTTTGAACATAGCAACATAAATTCAGTGAGGAAATGTACAAAAAAATTTTTTTTAGTGAGGTGATTTTGATCAGATTTTTTGATGCACACATGACAGCACACATCACTTCTGTTACATTTCTATTATTATATCCAGAGAATATACTTGAAAAGAAAGTTCTGCTCTTTAATACTCCTGCAGTAAAATGTCAGTTTCACAACAGTTTGATGTAGCACTTAAATTTTGTCCAGGATCCTCCATCATACCTCTTCAGCATGTATATTGTACATATACATGTAAGTATGTATATGTATGCATGTATTTTCTATGTAAGCTTTTTTAATTTTGTTAATACAAAATGCCTTGTCTGGCGTCAGAATCTTAAAAAAAAAAGATTAAGAAATGGTACTGACACTTATACAAGGGAATAATTTATCAGCCATATTCTTAATCCAGGAATGTGTAACATAAAGCAGTAATTTCAAAAAGGCATGGTAAATTTAACATGCAATCAAACTTTTTCCTTTTTCTTTTGATACTCTTATGTATACTCTTATCTATATTTAAAACATAGTGATGGCCCATAGGCACTAATCAGTAGATTTCTGGAACAGAAGCAGAACAAATGTAATAAAAATGGAAATTAACATTGAAAACTGTGCTAATAACATACTTTTAAAAGTCCTATAACACAGGCTGCTAAAATATAGAACAATTTTCCAATTATTGCTTTCTGAAAAAGAAATTACTCCTGCAGCAGTCATGGCTGTACTTTGAGCAAATATGTTAAGGTAATAATAACACATTGGACTGGTGAACTCTGCTCCTCTTGATTTCTAACACAGCCTCCACTTAAAGTTAAATGAATGTGCATGTTGCCTGAGTTCCATTTCTGTCTTCTGCTTTTATAGCCAAATCCCAGGTTGATTTTAAAATTCTTCAGTGTTTTATGAAGTCTTGAATCTCAATTTCATAATTGTTTCAGGTGCTTTCTTCATCCTCAATCTCAGTAATGGCAAATTTGATCCAGTTGTTTGACATAACTGAACTATAAAGTACTAGAATAAAAAAAGCCTCAAAATAAGACCTCAAGATCCGAAAAGCTATTATTTGGGACAACTGAATTAGGTACTTCTCAGTAGTTTATTTGTCTTCTGTCTATTCTAGAACAAGTTTAACCTCATTTCTCTCTGGGCATATATCACATCATACAGTTTTGGTTTTTTGTTTGTTTGTTTGTTTGTTTGTTTGTTTGTTTGTTTGTTTTTACTTCAGGATTAGTATTTTCAAAAATATTTTTTACTGTGGAATAGCTAATACATCATAGTTAGTTATTCCAGGGTAACCTGCTCATGTCCATAACCTCACTTAACTGTTCTATAAATCTAAGTCACGTCTATCTACTTATCATTCTAATGTGAGTAAAGTTCTACAGCCTTTGGGACATATTTGAGTACTCTTGTATACTACTTAATTCTTTGAACAAACCCATTGGATTCACTTTAAAGGCTCTCAAAGACTTCAATGAGCTGTGAAATTAAGCTCTACCCTTGTACTCTTTTCAATCTGAATTTCATCATGGACATTTGTACAGGTGTTTGTTGTATGAATGTTTGTGGAAGAGCTTTTAATTCACCTGAATCCCTGATATTCACAGATGAATGACCATATTCATAATCCCACCATATAAGCATGAAATTACTAGCAGACTTTGACAAGGCAAAGTTGAATGAAGGTTATGCAGGATAGAGAGTCTTTATGATTAAATTCAGCCTCGAGGTTCCCTACTATCCAATTTTTCTACTGTTTTTTATGTTTGTTTTAGTTTGTTTTGCTTTCATCTAGGTGAGAATCTGTATGCACTACACATAACAGAATGTCAGGGTTTTGTCCTTACAAATACCCAATGCTAATTGTGAAATATTCCTGAAATCCGTACAACTCTGTTAGTTTATAGTTATTTACAATTTTCCCCTTTGGGTTGGAAAAAAAGGTCAACATTTAACAGATTTAAGCTAAAGACTAGAAAAAAAATCAAAAAAGAAGTAAGGAGCAGATTTGACTGTTGAAGAAATGCCTTATTTTAGGACAGCATTATGATTTTCAGGGAACACAGTTCTGATTTTTTTGGTGATTCATCATAACAATGATGTATTTGAAGGCCACAGACTGGCCCTGCAGCACTGTGATGTTTACCATACCAGCTGAATATCCAGCTGGGTCCTAGTCAGAAGCTATGCAGAGAAGACAAGGGATACCTACTTTCAAGAAATACTGGAGTCAAAACTCATAACTAACAATAGAATCATTCATGAGAGGGAAGATAAAAGATGAGTATGCTAATGACACACAAAAAGAAAGGGAACAAGTAAGCTTGTGCAATAGTACAGCCACTCCTTCCTTCATATTCTTCAGCATCCATTACTTACAACTGTTCTTTGCAAAGCCTGCTTGTATTTTGTAGTCTGGAAGGATTGTGAGGTACTGGATTACAGAAAGATAATTGTACCATGTGAAAAAAATGGCAGCACATATGAGGTGACCCAGCATGATAAGATAATAAATCCTCTCAGTCTGTCTTAATACATATTAGAAATCCTTCAAGCAATTACAGCTAATGAGAAAATAATTACAGCTCACAACTGGTCTGTAAGGAAGATGAACATGGTGAAAAAAAAAAAAAGGGAGCTCCTATAATAAATACATACTTTGATCAGCTCAGAAATGCAGTGCTAGTTGAATGACTTGTCTGTACTGGTTTGAGCTGAGGTACAGTTATTTTTCTTCACAATGGCTGGTATAGGGTAATGTTTTGAATTTGTGCTGAATATAAAGGGATTATAATATGGAGATGTTTTTGTTATTGTTGAGAAGAGCCTACACAGAGGAAAGGCCTTTTCTGGTTTTTGTACTGCCATACTGGCAAGGAGGCTGGGTTGCAGGGGTGGTTGGGAGGAGAATACAGCCAGGACAGGTGACCCCAACTGACCAAAGGGATATTCCAGACTATAGGACATCATTGTCAGTATATAAACTGGGGAGAAGAAAGAGGAAGTGGGGGATATTTTGGAGTGTTTGTTTTACGAGGTCACCATTACATGTGATGGGACCTTATTCTGGACATGGCTGAAAACCTGCCTGCCCATGGCAAGGAGTAAATTAATTTCTTGCTTTGCTTGTGTGCATGAGCTTTGGTTTTCCCTATTAATCTGTCTTTCACTCAATCCACAAGTTTACTAGCTTTTGCCCTTCCCATTCTCTTCCCAGTCCTACTAATGGGGGATGCAGCTGAGTGCTACTTGATTACTGGATAGAATTAAACCATGACACTGTCCCAGTAAAATTCAGTACTTCCTGATTGATGAACAAAAGAAAATCTAAGATACAAGTACTTTCACTTGAAAGTCATCTTAAGGGTGGTTTCAGTGGGCAGAAATAGTAAGTTTTGACTCTTTCAGGTATATCTCACTCATTATAATTTTAACCATATTTGCCTGAACAGAGAGTAGGTGAAAGTATAAAGATTGATGAAAAAGGTACATAAGTTTGTTTCAGAGAATTTTTGCCTCATTAGAGCCAATGTCCCCTAGCCACACACTGTAAAGCTTTTCAGAGCAAGATCAGAAGGGATGACATTAATCCTGACAGAAGTGGATGATTCTTATAGCAATATCTAGAAGAGCATTTTCTTATGGGACATTGATGATCTTCTAGTAGCTTCGCAGTCTATAAAAAAGTTTGAATATGAGCAGAATATATATTTTTACACTATTTGCAGATTATGGTATCTTTCATTTGTCATTTTCAGATTCAGCATTCTGTTATGCAATTTTTTCCATCATCTGATATGTCACAGGTATTTTTAAACTCATTATAATGGTGTTAAAACATTA
This sequence comes from Phylloscopus collybita, assembly GCA_027886175.1. Taxonomy (NCBI): domain Eukaryota; kingdom Metazoa; phylum Chordata; class Aves; order Passeriformes; family Phylloscopidae; genus Phylloscopus; species Phylloscopus collybita. The sequence goes on along the minus strand of JAJNNQ010000006.1, from coordinate 39,815,319 downwards.
AATAACAAGTTTTGTTTGTTTGTTTGTTTGTTTGTTTGTTTGTTTTTTGAGAAAGTCAGCATATTTGAAAACATTAGAGCCAACATGGTTTATTTGTATAAGCTTTTTCATATGGTTTATTTACAAACTATGAATGAGAATATTTAGTCTGGTATGAAATAGAACATTGGAGATCTTTGTCCTGGACATTCAGTTTAGTAATATTATAGTGATGTCAGTGATTAATACTTTTTTTCCCATTGCAGTATTAAAACACTTTTTTTTTAACATTTGAAAAATCAATTTATTATAAACTGAAGAAGTATGGTCTAAAGTTATGTTTGCTTGCACACACAGCAGTCCTTGAAGTCTGGGGACACAAATTGTCATCACATTAAATGACATTGAATTATTTGTGGCCTTTCACTCTTCAATACAGATTTGAAGGGGTGATCTTTGAATATCTATATTGATATGTATAACAAATATACCTGAATATTATAAAATCTTTGAAGGCATTTTTTACAAACATTAAATTTAATTAGATGATCTTAGAACATTGAGAGATATTACAGGCATGTCATTTGTATTGAAATATTGGCTAGCTTTTCATAGCAGCATGTGTGGCTAGGGTAGGTATTAGCAACACTACCAGCCTGACACCTGCACTAAGCAACAGACTCACCGTAATATAATTTAATAAGATGTCTTTTGTTATTAAACCAAAAATTGTATGTTGCCAGCTGAGGTGGAAAATAGGTCCCAGAGGTTTTCCTCCCTTATTCCATCTGTGGTTATTTTTAGGGGGCTTTAATATTTAAAAGTCTATTACTAATTTCAGCATTGCCCATAGAAACCTGCTTTGTAGTTCTATTGCCAAATTATCCCTTGAAGGCAAGTGCTGTAAATAATTTCTCAGTTCTGTTCCTAGACACTTGCCAAGGTCATTATCTGGCTTTCCCACAGTCCCTGCATTCTGAATTTGATTGTGAGTGGTAACTAAGAAACAGTTATGAGATGCAATCACAAGCTGTGACAGTCTTATCAAAAGCTGAAGATGGTCCCCGAACACTCTGATGAAGCCAGTGGCTCAGCTGCTCTTGCTTCTTTAATACTTCATTTATCTTTCAAATTGGTCAACGAACAGAGCACCAAGAGCAAGCATAAAGCAGGCACTATGTAGCAGGCATGACAGCAAAAGAGAAAGGAGGCTCCAGGAAACGAGTTGTATGGAGCTGATTATAGAATTCTAACATTAATTTCTAACCAGCAATAATTTTGTCTTGTGTTCTTATACTATGTTTCATCTCTGACAATGTCAAAAATCTGACATATCTTTTAAAAATGTAGATAATTATTTCCTGACAAGTTTCTCCTGAGTTGAGCTGATAAGGCCCTCTATGGACAGATTGAAATAGCCTCACATTCACAGGGCCTGATCCACATGGAGGATTTCGACTACTCTGAAATCTGTTAAACAGACAAAGTAACAGGGCACAACATGAGGTTCCTGGAATTCATTGATGAGAACTTCCTTCTCCAAGAGATACAGGGGCCAAGAAGAAGAGGTGTTATGCTGGACCTTGTTTACACCAAAAAGAGGGCCTGGTGGGGAGAGGGAAGCTCAGGGGCAGCCTTGACAGCAGTGACCATGAAATGGCGGAGTTCAAGATCCTTTGGTTGGTAAGGAGAGCACATAGCAAGCTTCTTACACTGGATTACAGGAGAGCAGAGGCTGGCCTCTTCAGACATTTGCTTGGTAGAGTATCATAAGACCCAAGAAAGCTGGTTAATATTCAAGCATTATTTCCTTCAAGCTCCAGGTCAGTATATCCCAATGATGCAAGCAAAGGGGGTAAGAGGCTTGTATGAATGAGCAAGGAGTTTTTGACTGAATTTAAACAAAAGTTTGCAGACTGTAAGAAAAGGGATAGGCAACATGGGAGGAATATAGGAACACGGTCAGAATATGCAGGGATGCAATGAGGAAGGCTAAGGTCAGTTTGGAATCAAAGGTGGTAAGGGATATCAAGAAGGGATTCTTCAAGTACATCAGTAGCAAAAGAAAATGTGGTCCCACTGCTGGATGAGGTGGGTACCTTGTTGATAAATACAGCAAAAGCAGAGTTACTGAATGCCTTCTTAGGTTCATTCTTTTATTCCTAAGGCCAGCCCCTAGAGGCAAGAGAGAAAGCCTGGAGAAAGGAAAATTTTCCCTTGGTCAAAGCAGATAAGATAGAGTTCTTTTAGACAGATCCATGGGCTTCAATGGGAAACACTTGGGAGTGCTGAGGGAGACAGCAGATCTCATTGCTAAAGCCACTCTCTGTCATGTCTTTGAAAGGTTGTGGAGAGAGGTGCCTGAGGGCTGGAAGAAAGCTAATGTTGCTCCATTCTTAAAGAAGGTCAAGAAGTATAACCAGGAAATAGCAGGCCAGTCAGCTTCATCTCCACCCCTGGAAAGGTAATGGAATAACTCATCCTGGATGAGATCTCTAAGCCTTTAAAGGAAATGAAGGTTATCATGTTGTTCACACGAATTTACTAAGGAGAAATAATTCTTGACTGCTCTGATAGACTTCAATGATGGCATGGCTGACAGGGTAGATGGCTGCAGAGCAGTGGATGTTGTCTTGACTTCAGCAAGGCTTTTGACACTCTTTCCCATAACATCTTGAGAGGTAAACTCGGGGATTGTGTTAGATGAGTGAGTAGTGATGTAGATTGAGAGCTGAATGGCAGAGCTCAGAGGGATGTCATCGGTGGCACAAGGTCTAGCTGGATGTCTGTAGGTAATGATGTTTTTCAGGGGTCAGTACTGGGTTTGTGTGATATTGCCCCACATACTATCAGAGGGTCCAGCCCTGTTCAGGAGTGCTGGCTTAATAATAATTAGCTGGACTACATGATCGGGTGCGTCTTGAAACTCAAAAAGGTTTAATAAAATAAAGAAAATAATACAAAACAACCAACAAAGATAAAAGCTGATCACAGTGTAGGGACAGATCCCACACCTGCTACAACACCCTGAGAATGCCTGCAGACCCTTTTTTCTGTCACCTTTTCTACCCAATGGTCGAGGATGGATCTATTGGCAAACTGCCAATAGAAAGAGGTACAGGTTTTGACAAACAGTGACAAGGGCCAACAGGTGCTCCTCTCCTGGCACTGAACCAATTACAAAGAGAAAAACACAGAACTTTCTGGCTAAACTTCCTAAAATGTCCAAAGGGAAACCAAAACCCTTTCCTTATACAGAACTACCCAATCGGGAGTAGGGGGTGCATTACTACAGGTTTGGTCTTGTTCAGTTAACTTATCAATGGCCTGGATGTACTTTGGGCAGAATGTACTTTCAGCAATGATGATAAAAATTGAGGAGTGTCTTTTACACCAGAAGGCTATGCTGCCATTCAGCAATATCTGGACAAGCTGAAGATTAGGGCAGAGAGGAGGAACAAAATGAAGTTAAGCAAAGACAAATATAAAGACCTAGGAAGTAATAACCCCATGCACCAGTACAGATTAGGACTTGACCTGTGGAAAACAGCTTAGGGGAGGAGGATGTAGGAATCCTGGTGGACAAGAATTTAACCATGAGCCACCAATGTGACCTTGTTGCAACAAAAGGCTAGTGGTATCCTGGGCTGCCTTAGGAAGAGTGTAGCCAACAGGTTCCAGGGAGGTGGTGAGGCCACTCCTGGAATCCTGTGTCCATTTCTGGGCTGCCCAGTTCATGTAAGACAAGGTAGGCCCAGCAGAGAGCTACAATGAGCTGGAGCACCTCACTTATGAGGAAAGCTAGGCTTGTGTACCCAGAGAAGAGATGACTGAGAGGGGATCATATCAGTGCATATAAATATTTTAAAAGCAGGTGTCAAGGGGATGTTTACAGTGGTCCCTAGAGACAGGAGCAACAGGCACAAACTGAAACACAGGAAGTTCCATCTAAATATGAGGAAGAAGCTTTAAGAATAAGAGGATTTAAGGATGACTGAGCCCCAGAGACAGTGTGGAGTCTCCTTCCCTGGAGATGTTTAAAACCCATATGGATGTGATCCTGTGCAATCTGCTCCAGGCAAACTTGCTTTAGCAGAGGGACTGGACTAGATGAATTCCAGGCATCCTTTCCAACCCCAGCTGTTCTGTGACTCTGTGAGGCATGAGTTTCAGGATCAAAATGGTTTTGGTGTAAAGCTTTCCTTGTTTTATATACTCTTTTGGTGAAAAAGCTCACCAAAACAGTAGTATCAAAGGCAGATCTTCTGTGAAAGTCACAGATTTACCTGCCGTAAGTGCAGGACAAAACCATGTAATGTGGTTGTGCTCAGTGGGACACCTACTTATACTCTGAAATGTAACCATAAGTGTGAATGTGCAGTTCAGATCCTTAAGTTTAGGAACCATGCAAAGAGACATAACTGCCGTTATTCTAGTTCATGTCTTAAGGATATGGCAGAATCTTTAGCAGATCCCAGATTTCAGCACTACCTCCTGGCATCCTTCAACCCCTCTGATTTTCAGTAATACTGTTATTTTAACTCTGGGTGTTCAGCCTCTACAGATTGACAAGGTGAAAATTAAAATGCTTTGCCAGCTTATGACCTTTAGGGTGAAAAATGGTCCCAGCAGAAAGAAAAGAATGCTTACCCCATTTCCAATGTTCACTTCAAGAGAAGACACAAGGGGAAAAAATAAAAGGAGGAAAGAAGTCAAGAAGGAAAAAAGAAAAGAAGAGAGGAAGGAAGGAAGGAAGGAAGGAAGGAAGGAAGGAAGGAAGGAAGGAAGGAAGGAAGGAAGGAAGGAAGGAAGGAAGGAAGGAAGGAAGGAAGGTTGGTTTTTAAAAAACAGTAAATGTCAGGTTTCTGACTTAAAACTTCAAAGCTGACAAGAAATGCATGACTTTTTTACTTCTTTTAGTGAATAAATTTTAGTCATAGGCTACTTCACATTCAAAAGGTATATTTTTAAAATTAAATTAGAGTCAAACCATATTCCTAGAAGCTAGAACTTGTTTGTGCATATTGTTAAATTTTTAAGGTAGGATCTCACTTTTTTTTTTTTTCAAGTAGTACTCAGTAAGCTTCTAAAGAACTTCTGGACACAGCTATAGGTGTATCAAAGTAGAGGAAGCTTGCCACTTGTGAATAAGAATTTTGCATACAACTATCTTCTTTTAGAAAATGAGAGAGTGTAATTGCATTCCTAGAGAATAATCTTAGCATCTTTTAAATTTTTTTGATAGATAAAATAACATAGTGTTATTTGAAAAGCAAATGCAATTTTGTTATATAAAATAAATAAATATTCTATAGAGTAAAATTATATTCATTCTTAATTAATGGTGGGTGTTTTTTAAAGAATTTCATTTAAAAAAAGAAATTAAACCATACAAACCAATACCAGAATCACATCACCATAAGTTTTCATTTGCATTTACCCATTACTCGGATTGGAGCTGCACAGTAATTACTTCTGTTTCAAGAACCATTTTTGTTTAACAGGTGTGGATTATTCATTTCATAATGTTAACCAGCCATTTAACCAAAAATAATTTATTCAAGGAAAGAAAACTGTTTTGTACCTCTGTGCATCTTGCTGCATTACTTTAACCCTAATTAAAATAATTTCAGCAAAAGTATTTGCAAGCAGCTTCATAATACGGTAGGATAATTAGTTCTTTGTGAGTTTAAAGTATCACATTTTCCAAATGATATTTATTACATGTTATAATAAGAAAAAATGTAAAGATATATAGCATATTTATCTTTGAATATCCATATACAAAACATACATTCAACATAGTACAGGGTTTGGGTTGGTTAATTTTTTTTCTTTCTCTTTCTATTACTTTAATTTAGTTTCTTTTATTCTCTTTAAAAAAATTGAAAACACTTTTTCACTGAAAAATACAATTTTAAATCACTTGAATTAATAAATTCACAAAATATTTCTCTCTATAAATAAGCAATGAATAAAAAAAAAGAAGTGAAAAAATGCAAAAAATATTTAATTGAGTCATATTTAATTTAAAAAGGAGAGTCAGAAATGGTCCACGTATACACAAGAGAATCTTTCCTGTTTCAGTACAACACTGAGTTTTATCTTAACTAACATTCCCTTATGATTTTTTGTTCCCTCTTTACCAGTTCAGATGTTCCCCCATGACACACACACACACACACACAAAAAAAAGCCACAAGCCAAAAAAATGGAAAGCAAACAATCAACAAATAAATTACACACACCTTTGATAATTAATTCTACAGCTGCAAATAAAGAAAGTGGAGTGGTTGATTTCATGTTGTATGCTGTGTATGTTGTATTTTAATTTGATTTGTCACTTAGGGTTTCATTCATCTGGTTAGTAAGCACCGATGAAATCTTATTACAAAAGCTAGCAAACAGCAATGGGGATTTTTTTACTATCAGTTAGAAATCTCATGATTCAGAACAGGTCTATCTTTTAAAGACTTTCCAGAGTGGTTGTGGCAGCTAGAATTTTAATAATAATAAAAAAAAGTACTCCTAATTAAGAGCAGTGACAGCGACAATTATTACCAACTCCAAGTCCATAACTTTGATGTAAGTTATACTGACACAAACTCTTTTGCAGTCACATACTCAATTATCTTGCCTTCAGTGTACCAAAAACCCCCCACCTCTCTTGGCTGACAGACAGCTGCAACCTTTCTCCAAACAGGCTTAGCTGGCATAACTAAACAGTGTGAAACACCTAACTTTTCATAGAACCATAGAATCCTTCAGTTTGGAAAAGACCTCTAGTATCATTGAGTCCAACTATTAACCCAGCATCTCCATGTTAACCTCTAAAACATGTCCCCAAGTACCACATAAACATGCCTTTTGAACACCTAAAGGGATGATGATTCCACCACTTCCTTTGATGGTGTCTTCAAATACCAGACATCTGTTTGGTTCAGTGAAGAATTTATTCCTAGTATGCAATTTAAACTTCCTCCGGTGCAGCTTGACACCATTTTTTCTTGTTGTTTCACTTGTTACTGGGGAAAAAAGACTGACCCCCTCTTGTTACAACCTCATTTCAGGCGGTTGTAGAGAGTGATAAGGTCCCCCCAATCCTCCTTCTCTCTGGGCTAAAAATCTTAGCTCCCTCAGTCACTCCTTATAGGATTTATGCTCCAGACTCTTCACCAGCCCTGTTGCCCTTCTTCTCTGGACATGCCCCAGCACCTCAGAGTATTTTGTGGAGTGAGGGATCCAAAACTGAACATGGAATTCAAAGTGCGACCTCAACAGTGCTTGCCACAGGGGAAAAAATCCCTGCCCTCACCCTCCTGGCCACACTATTTCTGACAAAAGCCAAAATGCCACTGGCCTTCTTGGCCACCCGAGCACACATCTGGCTCATGTTCATGTTCAGAATATTGTCAACCAGCACTTCACTTCCTGATCTTTTTCTCCTGGGCAGCTTTTTAGCCACAGATAAACACAAAATGTGAGTCTGACATGTTCTATCTCTTACTTTCAGTTGGAAATAACAGAGAACAATGGTCATAAAGAGCCCTCCGTGATTCTGTAATTCTTCAAAACTTTAGGATTCAAACTTGCATATGTCCATTGCATTAATTTTATAGAAACTCAATGTCTTTCATTTTCATATTTTTCAGGAAATTCAAGAGAGACCCCTTAAATAACAATTTTCAGGCAATAATTGACATTAGACTGTTCTCTCGGTGAGTTTAAAACAACGTCTAGCTACGAGGAAGCTCAAATAGTTTTTGACTCCAGTAATTATAAGATTGTTTCACATGCTCATTTAATTTCCCACAGGATATCAGGCCATAAGCTTAATGTTGTGCAACAAAGGCTTGCCTATAGACTATCATTCATTTCATATTCACTCACTAAAGTATATCATACACCCAAAGTAAAGTTTTAGAAAACTACAGAACCAACCCTGTATGTGCGAGGGACCTTGTCACATTTCAACTGAATCATTCTACCTATTTCACAGAAAAATTTCACCTGTTTATATTTTCCTCAGTGGTATGTGGCGTAATACATTCCATTCCTCATAGAAATTATTGAAATGGTGTCCTCTCAGCAAATGAGCTTTCATCTACTCCTTCTTTGTATGGAAAAGAGGAGAAGGTTAATTTCTCCTCAGTTTTAATTGCGGGGTGGGGGGAGGAGGAAGAAAGGAGGTGCTTTTGAATAATCATCCTTGTCATCTCCTTGAATTCTATTAACATTTTTGGTCATAATAATTTGTTCCTAAAATTGTTATGTTTCTTCTAATGACTATTTTTGTTTGTTGCAATAAAAAAAAATAAAATTATAAAATTGACAGATTGTGTCTACTTCTTCATGACCTGGGCTCTCACCATTCTACTAGTGGGCAGTTTGAGTCTTTAACTTTATTCAGCATTGTCCTGCAAACATTCAGACATCTCAGTGGTTGTATCAGGATGAAAAAAATAGTGCTTCTTCAGTTTTACTAACTCAAATATATCACTGAAATACCTCTTTACTAAGCTGTGCTGGTGCTTGCGCCATCCCACAGTAGTTAGCCAATAATGCCTCAAAATCATTAATGAAGAATATTAATGGTCTGTTTTCCCTTGAGGATTTACTTCATGAGAAGTTCTTTCTAACATGCTGCACATTTAAACAATGATTCTTCCTTGCTCCCAGACCTGTGCTAAGGGATCCTGTGTCCCATTTTAATATCTGTATCCAAACCCTGACTGAATGGTAACTTTGCTCAGCACTCTAAATTCAAAGCTGCTGAAAGAAAAGCCTGGTTTTGCTACCCTTTAATAGCATAAAATTAGTGTCTTCAAAAAGTCTCACCTAGCATCAGTATAACCAGAAAACTGCTTCAATGAGTGGATCAAATTTTGCCCCAAAGCAAGAAATACCTACAATTTGGGAATTTGAAAAAACACTATAGACACTTAATATCATATGCCAGAGAAATTTATACCTAATTTCAAGATCAACATGACTGGATATCACTCTAAGAACAAGAAAAAAGCTTCAGAGGATCTATGAAAAGGGGTAAAATCAGGAATATGTACACTTCCCTTTTATGAGGAGCAGCCCAGCTTGCCCTGAACAGCTCAATTGATGCAAATGCCTTTATGAAGTGCTATTATCCTGACATCAAAAACAGCAATTCAATACAAAACTGTATAAGAATTCTTACCTATCATTTAGCCACAAAAATTATTATAAGAAAGCATGACCCACATCACAGATCATTTTCTACACACTTAATAGGCACAAAGATGGTACTAGATATTTATGATGGTACTAGAAATTTACATAGAAAATGAATATTGTATCATGCTAAGGAGTTATGAGGATTTCAGCACTAAGAGAAGTTTTACCAGAAAAATGTCTGACATATATTGAATGAAACTAACAAGATCTCTCTTCACAGAATAATGGCTACTCCATCAGAGATATTTTTCTTACATTTTTCATGAGTAACAAGACTGAGTTTTCATTTTATAGAAATGCAAATAGTCTATGAATTTTCTGACCAAGGGAAGTTCACCTCCATTTATTCTTATACACTCTATATCCATCTATTTTCCATTTTCTGATACATGATACAGAAAGAGTTCTCTTACAGCAAGGTTTTCACAGTAAGATCTGAGTAAACCACTCTCTCTGCTAGTCTGGAATAATGTCATTACCTAAAAACAGTACAGTCCACCATCACCCCACCTCTTCAAAATAATACAGTGACAATTTAGACAAGCATGAAGATTCAAGGCCACCATGATTTCCCTATGAATGTTAGTGAACTAAGGTCATGATCTAACAGAAGTAAAATTTGTTTTCTAAAGGGAAGAAATGAGAAGTTTTATATGTAATTTTATTTAATTTCTGGGGAACTTCATTGAATTTATTACCAATCAAATCACAGTAGAATAAGAAATGAAAAATTCTTAGGATACCTTCCCCCCACTTCCCTTCTTCCTTGATTCATCTTTACTCCCAAATTTTCCACCTTCCCCTCTCCACCCAGCACTACGGGGAGATGAGGAACGGAGCCTGCAGTCAGCTCCTTCCCCTTCATGGGGAGGACTACTCACAGTCTTCTCCTGCTCCAGTGTGGGCTTTCCAAGAGTTCACATCCTTCCTCACGTGTACTCCACTGTGAGGCCCTCCATGGGCTGCAGGTGGATCTCTGCTCCACCACAGACCTCACAGGGCTGCAGGAGAATCTCTGCTCTCACACTTGGAGCACTGCCCCTCCTTCTTCACTGGCCTCACTGTTTGCAGGACTGTCTTTTTCACGTGCTTTCAGTCCTCTCTGTTCAGCTGCAGTTGCCCAGGTCTTTTGCCCCTCCCGAATCTGTTATCCCAGAGGCTCTACCACCATCACTGATTGTCTCGGCACTGGTCAGTGGTGGGTCCATTCTGGAGCCGGTTGCCTTTGAGTCTGTCAGACATGGGGGAAGCTTCTGGCAGCTACTCACAGAAGCCACCCCTGTAGCCATCCTGCTACCAAAATATGGCCACACAAACACAATTAATTACTCAAGTGTGGAGCATTGAAGCTGAGATATATAGAAACCATTGTTTCCTCCTATGAGATGGATAAGTGAAAGCCTATCTACACACATAGGTAATTAATCCCTTCATTTCAAATCTTTTTCTCCTGGCTTACATGGAGATTGTCAAATTTGCATCTATATTTGCCATGCTGGATGTTAAGGAAAAATGCAAAATTCAAACTAAAACCAAAACCAAACCTGTTTGCTACTTTCAGTAGCATGCCCTCTCAATTTTCTGTTCTATACAAATAACAAATACATTCATATCAGAGGTAGCCTGAGTGATAACTACATGCTTTTCTACAGTAATCTCAAACCAGGCACCTAATATTTTTCAGTGACAAAATGGCTTCTGACTTATGCCTGTCTGCCTCTCCATACCTCTCCCCAGGTTTTCAAGTATCATGTTCTGATAGAAATCATGTTACTTCCTCAGTGTCCAATTCCAGCTATATTCATACTAATCACAGCAGGAGCTGGCTCCATTACTGCATAGGCATTTCATCCTTGTTGTACTCTTTATTGGTTAATCACATCTGTAAGACTGTCCTGGCATGGACCATTGCCCAATTCATTTTAGCTTAATTACGATTAATTTGTAAAACCATAGAATCATAGAATGTCTTGGGATGAAAGGGATCTTCTTTCCTAAGAATCTAAAGTTACTTATTTTCTATTTTGTTTTGTTTTGTTTTGTTTTACTTCTACATTTACCTATAGATGCATTACCATAGTCCACATTCTTCTAGGTTTATTACAAACATGGAAGATGTAACATTCACTTATTGAACCTAAGAAACTTACTTTGCGTTACTTGTTATATTTTGAGCCTATGTTTTTTATTTCCAGCATTGTGAGATTTTTCATGCAGCTGTACCTCTACTCCTGGGCCATGCTAGAAGCAATTGTATCAGTCTTAGACCTCAATAGCTTTGATTTACATTAATCCATAACTAGCAGCTGCCATGCCTACAAGTCTCCTTTTTCTTGTATAAGTCTGCAGTATGCCTGCATCCACATGTGCTCAGTCAGATCATTGATCTGAACATAAATGACTGCATGGAAAAAGAAATACATAATGATAATACAACTCTGTTATTTTAAATAAATATTTCTCATCAGTAAATGAGGCATTTCATAATTAAAAAAAAATATTGTACCTCCTGATTAGAAAATTTATCTATTTTCCTTTGTATAAAAGAATTAAGTAGATATTTGATATAGTCAAATACGGTTTTGTAGTTTGTTTCCTTTGTAGAATTCAGTAGTGGATTAGGATAAGTGAATAGAACTCAAAACACAAACTTAGGTCAGTCCAGGATAGGTTCCCGAATTGGAAATACCTTTATCTTGTTCTTAATCTAAATAAATGTTTGGGGATTTATTTCTAATTTTTGTTTCTTTTTTAATGAAGTCAGTTTCTTAAATTGATACAGATTTTCTGGCTTTAGTTCTATGCACAACAAGCCATAAAGACTGAAAGGGATGGCCTCTGGAAAATGAGTAAGAAACCTTGTTTGAGCAGGTTGCATCTCCAGATCCTGGGCATTACATTATATGAACCACTGTTGCTTCCCTTCCTCCCCCAGGAGTAGATTTGAGTGGCCCAGAAGCTCCCACAGTAGCCAGAAGGATGCAACTAAAAATCTTGTGATCTGGATGTGGCTCAGGAGCCAGTTTGGCCTTCTTTTGGGCAGCATGAAAGAGCAGAGCAGTCACGGAAGTGTGTTGGCTTCCCAAGGATTCCTGGTGAGACTTTTCCGAACTGCATAGGATGTCTTGATTACTGCTTGATCACTTGGTCCACATTTTCAACTAAAATAACATCCAAGAGTCACACAAACAGAGAAAACATTTAGAGGAAAGTAGTTATAACCCTGATCCCTAAAATGGTTACTTTAAGATAGAATTTCCTTAATACACTTTGTGAGATATGACAGACAGAAAATTCAGGTATTAAAACTTTTCTTTCCATTGAAAATGCTGTGTATATGCTAATAATTTAATGTTTAAGTTAAAGGCACATACTTTCTGCAATATTCTTGTTATGTTAGAACAAATCTACAGAAATTTGCAAAAATATGAAATTTTAAGAAGGTTATAAGTATACTTTATTTACAGATGGATTAGAATAATGATAAGATAAATAATAAAGGAAATAACAGGAAACATCCCCTCTTTGTTCTTTTTAAATTACACAGAAGAGCAATGAAGAGAAAAAAGCCAGCTTTCAAGACATGGGTATTTTTCTTAAAGCTGTGTAAATAATTTGTGGAATGCATTTATCTGTCTCTACCTCTGGCTGTATCACTATCTCTGTCTCTAGCATATTTCCACATATTTATTTATTAAGACAGTAAAATAAAAATTAAAATATCACAATCCTTGTGATCATCACACAGAATGACAATTTATAATTTAGATTTAAACAAAGAAAAAAATAATCTTAATTTTACAGTAAAACTGATCAATTATTTAGTATTAAATAAAACTCATATTTTAAATCTTTCTAATTCTGCTTAATGGGTCACTTGTGGGTGAAAAACTGGGTGAAAATGTTGTAGTGAACAGGTCTACATCTGGCTGGAACCAGCCAGCAGTGGCCTTCAGGTTTGATTTTAGAGACAGCTTTGGTCACTATTTCTATCAGCAATCTGGATGCAGGAGCTGAACACACCATTAGCAAGTTTCATCAAACTGAGAGGTGTTGTTAAGATGGGGACACTGAGCAATCATCAATGGGATAACATATAGCAAATCTAAGTGCCAGATTCTGGACCTGGGATGGAATAATGCTGGTTACAAGTAGAATTTGGAGAGGAGCAGCTAGAGAGCAACCCTGCAAAAAGGAATCTGGAAATGTTGGTCAACAGCAGGCTCAGCAGGAGACAGCAGGGATCCTGGACAGCCAAGAGGGCAAACCCCCACCCTGGGTGCATCAAACACAGCATCACCAGCCACTCAGAAGATGTGATTATCTCACTGCATTCAGCATTCGTGCTGCCTCAGCTTGAGTGCTGTGTGCAGTTCTGGGACACACAATAAACAGGAGGTGAATGTCCTTAAATGCACCCAGAGGAGGGCAACGAGGCTGGTGAAGAGGTTGGCATGTCCTAGGAGGACTGAGGACTCTGAGTTTGTGTAGTTTGGAGGAAATGAGGCTGAGGTATGACCTCATTGCTCTCTACAGATTCCTGGGAAAGGGAAATAGAGAGGCATGTGCTGGGCACTTCAGCCTGGGATCCAATGAACGGATGCGTGGGAGTGGCTCAAAGCTGGATGAGGGGAGGTTTAGACTGGACATTAGCATGCATGTCTTCACAAAGAGGATGCTCAAACCCTGAAACAATCTTCCTAGAGGGCTGGTCAGTGGCCCAGGAGGGGAATAAAAAATTAGTCCAAGGGCCAATAAAGGATAATATATACATAGATAAGCATATACAAAAAAAATAAAAAAATAACCCTTTATATCCTTAGCAAATGGAGTAAAAAGTCTTCCAAAATTGCAACTCTGATTTTAAATTTGCACAAATGTTTGTTTACATAAATAGGAGGTTTAGCTTTTTCTAAATGTGACTTTGAGGTCTATGAGCTTTGTTGCCATGCTTCGTGCCGGCCATGTTTTAGTTTTGGGAAATTCTGTTCCCAGGCACTTCCTTGGTACACAAGGTCACATAATGTAAACTACCTTGTGTTTCCACATCTGTTCCCAGAGGAAGGACTTCGTGTGGTGGTCTCTAGAACTGACCAATGGTTCCCAAAAGTCCCACCTCTAAGGTGGGCACATCTGAAAAGCATAAAGGCAGCTAAAGAAAATAAACCAGGGTCTCCTTCCTGCAAGGAGATCATCGCAGCCTTCTATGAAAAACTATCACTCCCTGCCTCTCATTTATTATGTCCCACAGCGACAGAGCTTTTCTTCACCAAGGGGTATGATGTGTAAATAAAGGAGGAAGATCTTTAGTTTAAAGGAAAGCTACACAAATTCAAGAATAGCCCTCCCCAGAACAATTTATAGGTGTGGAAACCAAGTTTTCTCCTGGTTGCACGTTGTCAACCAATTTTCATGTGATGCTATAAAGAGAAACAATTTTTAAAAAAATTATTGTGTTGTGGGTTTGTTTTTTTTGTTGGGTTTTTTTTGGTTTTTTTTTTTTTTTGTTTTGTTTTTGTTTTTGGTTTTTTTTTGTTCTGGTTTTTGTTTTTGTTTTTGTTTTTGTTTTTTTAATCTACATTAGTTCTTCTTTGGGTAATAGTCCTCAGGGGGACAAATAAGGAGTTCACACATCAATAATCAAGAAGTTTCAACCAGCAGCAAATGTAAATATATTTCACATAAATATCACTTGAAAATGTCACTTGTAAATATTTTAATCAAACCTCTCATTTTTATTATCTTTTTTCCCCTAGCATTTTCATTTATGATCTCCAGAACTGACTGAGATTCCTACTTGGATATTCTGCAACAGTGAGTGAAACACTTTGTTGTGAAATGAATAGGACTTCCATCAATCACAAGTCAGTGCTTTACCTTATCGTCACAGAGACTTGCTGTGCAATTCCTCAGCAGCCATGAAAAACAAACCCAAGCATGCTGCTTATGAACTCACACGCACACCCCTGTTCACCGGCTAGACAAAAGCTATAGCTATAGCACAAACCTTTATTTTATACCTATACTGACAGGTAATTTTGAAATCAGGTTGAGACTGATAATAAATTTATTTCAGACTATTAGGGCTTGTATACAAGTCTGGGTCATTGTAGTATTTCAAAAGAGCAGTTTATAGAAAATTTTCTCAAGTTATCTATTGTCGCAATAGGACATGAAATGAGGACACGAACTCGTTCTCAGAAGGCTGAGATGACTCCAATCTGTCTTTATTCTCCAGCCACTTCCCCTTATACCTTTTTGCAAAGAACCCACCCAAGGGATGGAATCCTTGGACCACATTGGTCGACTCAGAGGGACATCAAGTAAATTCCCTCCTCTGGGAAAGAATGCAGAAAAACAGGATAGTGTACAATAACACATTCCTTGTTTACAGAATTGTGCCTGGGAACACAGTTTTAGAGAAATCAAAACATTGCAGGCACAAACCATGGCTACAATCTATGTAATTCCAAAACAGTGGACAGCATAATTTTGACAGCATTATTTTGTACTATATTTTCAGATACTAGTGAACATTATAAAGCAATGAAGAACAGTAGGATTAATATCAACCTCTATGAAAATAGATTCATGGTATGCTGTTGTGAGTAGCCCAAAATACTATTTTATGCAATTTCTAGGTGTGCCCAAAAAATGTTACTATCTCTTAAAGACCCAGCATACCCGGATCCAGAGCTGTGGGTCTGCGGGGAGGTGGAAGTCCCTTTAAAAGTTTGGGAAAGCCAAGCCAATTTCCTCTTTTCTCTGGCAGTGTTTGCTGAAGGCAGAGGCTCCACTTTGGTTGGTTGTTTTTTTCCCTGATTTACAAGAGTAGCCAATCGGACGAACTGCATTTCACATCCAAAAACTGTTCTGGAATGAACTTTGCAAAACCTGTTGGCTTTGGGATTAGTGGCTTGGGGGTTTTTTGTTTCATTACTTACTCATTTTTATTAGTCAGTTGTTTGTTGAGACAAGTGATATGGATCCACATTTCATGGAAAGTAGGCCAAAATGAAAAGACTGATAAAAAAACCTCAAACCAACAAACCTATGGTTGGAAAAGACTTCCTATAATATTGAGTCCAGCCATGAGGCTACCAGGGGAGGTTTAGATTGGACACTAGGAAAAAATTTCTTCACTGAAAGGGTGGTCAAATATTGGAACAGTCTGCCCAGAGAAGTGGTGGAATCACTGTCCCTGGGAGAATTCAAAAAAATCTGTAGATATAGTGCTTATGGACATGGTTTAGTGGTGGCCTTGGCAGTGTTAGTAGTGTTAGGCTTCAGGCTGGGCTCAATATCCTGAGGTGTTTTTTCCACTGGAGGAAAAAAAAAAAAGAGAAACATACACATGATATCTTCGTAGAAAATTAAATCTCTTTTGAGAACAAAATATCTGTAGAAAAAATGGAGCAGTACCTTTGAAACAATCAAGTTTTTTTAGCATGATTTCAGTTTTCTAAAGATAATACACTGCTGCAAAATCTGTTTTGAAAATATCATGGTGCTGGCTATAAAGATCACTTTCTGCTGACAGTTCAAAAACTGGGCACAGAAGAGACAGTGCATAGGTTACCAGATATTTGGGATGTAAACAGTATTTGGAAGATGAAAAGCATGAGCTGCTTTGTCAAATGACAGCAGACAAAATGTGTATACCAATGGAAGAGGAAGCTCTCTGCAATGGCTGTATCAAAATTAATATTCATTGAAAGAGACAGGAGATGTGGGCTAAAGTGTTACCTAATTGTGTATGCAAAGACTGTATCAAATTGTATTTGCACAGGCAGGAAGATCGAGAATGCTGTCAGCCTTAATTCTGAAATCCCTAACTTTTGAACTTTGACATTCTTTTAACATAATTTTTCAATATAGCATGTAATGTATAATGCATATATGCAGAAAAGGCAGTTCTGGCAGTAACATGTTCTCATTTTATCTGTTGCTAGCTATTTCTTTTCTCAGAAAACTAATCAAACCCAAAAGCCTTTCATAATACACATCTGAAGAGAATTGACTTCCTTCTATCAGTCTTAATTCTTTCTTTTTGTTACTATTAAAACAGTTATCTGTGCCAACTAATTTGACTTGGACTTGCATTTATATACTACATTCTTATATTTGTTTGAAAGGAAAGGGAAATCAAGTACATAAAAAGATTCAATCAATCTCTGTCTATTCTGCTCTCACAGGTATGGTAAAAGGGGATGCTTTCAAAAGATCTTTTTCTCTTACAAAGATGATCAGGACCAAACTGCATTAAAATAATAAAAAAATCCCCTGACTACTAAGAGTAACAATCAGAATTGGCATTCAATTTCTATTCCACCAGAACATTTTAGCATGTCGTCTTATTTCAGCAAGCAGATGGTGTAGCATTTAGTTCTCAGCTGTTGAGAATGTTGATGGACTCATCATCTTTGGCACAGTTTGTGTTGTACTTTTTTAAAAAATAACACTTTTCAGTAATAGACAGAAATGGCACAATTCAACTTACCACCCAAAGCTCGGTACAGGAAGATGTATTATGTGAGGTTAGTGTTTTATTAACTTCAGCTAGTAACTTCAGTTTTCTGATAATCTGAGAGATTTCATGTCAAGAAAAACATTAGTTATTTCATTATTTGAACTTCATCTAAGAATAAATGTCTGAGATCACTTGTTTTTTCTTTTTAATATATAAAATATGTAGGTTGTCCAGGCACTTTCATGAATTTACCTCATTTAAGGGAATCCTGAAGATTTATATAAATATCAACAAGAAAATATTGGAGCTGCCTCAAAAGTGCTCTTCTGTGTCTTTCATGTGATCTTAGAATTTAAAAGTAAGTTTAAAAAGAACTTTTTTGGTTTTAATAACACAACTGTTGAGACACTGAGTCCCAATTTTTGCTTTCTCTGCTAGGTATTTCCTTGACATTTCAGACTTGTACCTTTTATTAAAACAAACAAACAAACACAACAACAACAAAACCCCACTACTATAGCAGTCAAAGTACAAGATTAACTCACTTCCACTTGGGAAGCCTTCTCAATGATGAGGTAGATTCTAGTTTCCTCAAATATCTGAAAAAAACAAAGTAGCATAAAAGAGGTTCCAATCACTTGTTCAGAAAGAGTCATAGCTAAAGTCTGTTTAAAAAATGACTTGCTGATTTTGCATACAAGATTTTTGGCCAAGACAAACCATAGTTTAAACAGTGAAACATAAAATACAAAATTGCACTAGACAAAAGAAGAATAAAGTAAGATTATGTTAATGCTTCATAATGCCTTATAATCCTAGAGTTCAAAAACATTGTGTAGCACACCAAAAATATCCAAATAGTTCTAAATGAAGGGTCATTACCGAAAGGAGTAAATATCAATTTATTGGAAGTCTGAAAGTTCTTATTTAAACAGTTCAATCTCTGTTGTTTGTATTTTCTCATCACATAGCAATTTATATAGGTAATTTTTTAAGCTGTGTTCACGTAACTGTATTATAAATCTCTTCTCACTACACAGAAAATTGTCTTTACTGAACAGAACAGGCTGAATAAGAACCCTTCAATATGCAACTTCTAGACCTGTTTTAAGATAAGCTCTGAAGCCCTTAAATTACTCATATTTCCTAAACTGAGAAATTTATTGTGCAGAAATGACTGTGTTTTTAGGAAAAAAACCCACAGCAAAACAAAATAACCCTGAACAGCTACATCATTTTTTTCAGGAGATGATTCACCTATTAATTAACACAGTGAAATTACTCACAGATAAACATACCTTTTCCAGACACCAGAATTACTTTTTTTTTGAGAAAGATAATTGGCAGCTTAAAGCTAAATAGAGTATAAAAGAGAAGATCTGTAAGCAGAAGTAGGGGAGAAAGATTATGAGAAAGGCAGAAAATGGAGAAAAAAATCTTTCCGTGACAAGATGTCAAAAAACTTTACACCAAATTTAAAAATGAGAGAAAAAAAGTTCTCTCTGATTGGTTAGACTTCTAGATAGGCCTCCAAGCATGTTCAGAAATCAAGACTTGCTGAATTCACTATGCGGGTTAAACTCTTACTGATTTCAGGAAAAATGCATGCAACAGAAGCTGAATTACTAGCTTTAGGATTAGTCAACCAATAATTCAGAAATACAAATTACTAAATAAAATTTAATATGATAATGGTATACTTTATGGTTTTAGTATTTGAATTTAAAGTAAATTTCCATGGTGAATTTCTAATTACCCCAAACAATTTCTTAGCAATATCACTAAAAAATTTCCAAACATCTGCACCTGGTCCTTTTGAGGATTTCATTCTATGTCTTCAGAGAATGCATTGGACTTGGAGAGAGCAAAACAATGTATTCAGGTTTTAAGAATGCCCAATAAAAAGGTATTGTGAGGTAAGATAAAAAAAAACACTGAAAGAAATTCAGTGTCAGTCTTTCATTGTTTTTTTATCTTATCAAGATTAATATATAAATCTCTATGGGAAGCAAAAGGAAACTAATAAAATTTTAAAGCTTTTTCTTTTTCCCCTCATGCTTTTGACACTGTTGATTTTGGAACGGTTTTGTGGGTTTGGGGGGTGGGGTTGGTCTTTGTTCGGGTTTGGGGTTTTTTTTGTGTGTGTGTATGTTTTTGATTTTTTGTGGTTTTGTTTGTTTGTTTGTTTGTTTTGGGGGTTTTGTTTTTGGTTTTTTGGGGGGTTTGGTTTGGTTTGGTTTGGTTTGGTTTGGTTTGGTTTTTTTTGCTAAGGGTTGTCCAGTGGGATTCAGTAAGCAGCTCAACTTCAGTATGCTCTTACCTTAGAGAATATGAACACTCTATAGGTCACTATGACTAAAGATGTTTCAAAGTAAATGCTGTTAATGATCCATTTTTCACAGCATTAAATATTTTTAAATATGGAGTTAATTTTGTGTGACAATACAAAGAAATTAAGAAGATGCTTTGGTTGGTAATGTAATATACAGTTCTTCACAGCCACCTCGTATGGCCATCCTGTCAATATATATTCAATCTATTCTGTTATGAATAACTGCATG
Organism: Phylloscopus collybita; assembly: GCA_027886175.1. Classification (NCBI taxonomy): domain Eukaryota; kingdom Metazoa; phylum Chordata; class Aves; order Passeriformes; family Phylloscopidae; genus Phylloscopus; species Phylloscopus collybita. Next base: position 39,795,099 of record JAJNNQ010000006.1, on the reverse strand, counting down.
TCTGAAAACATGACTTCATGAAGTCTTCTTGAATAATTTGTTAATTGTGTATATTGTTCATATTAATGTACTTCTCTTCAGTATGTGTTGAATGGACAAATGGTCAAAAGAATAATACACTTAGATAGTACAGCTTGCATTCCAGCCAGTGTAGCTGATATATAGTGCTTTTCCTCACTCATTATTTGTTTTTACTTTATTTTGCCTGAATTAATATTCCAGTTCCCCTCCAAGAACTTCTTTCCTAAGAATAATCTCTCATGTATCTTAATGTTAGTTTCTTTTCATGATGAAGCATACATCATGAAGAACAATGGCATGTTGCACAGTTGTATCAAAATCTTTACATTCTTCAAATTTTTCAAAGTACTTTCTTATTGAGGTATTTGGAACATATTATTTCTTTGTATTAGAGTTGGAATAGCTGAAAATATTAGAATCCAAGTATGATTGAAGTAGTTCTATGCACATTTGTACTCATTCATAGCTGTGTATTTTATATCTTGGTGAAAAAATTAAGATTAATTACTGTACATTATATTTCCTAATACTTATCACGTATTTCTGTTATTGTATATTATTATACACTCTTCTAGTAGCTGTATTATAGAAAATATATCTCAAGAAATTTACATATTTCCTTTGTCATTGAAATTTTATCAAATGTAGGTCTCTACACAAGAATCCATAAATCCTAGAGGACTTCGGGCTCCTGTGAGGAGAGAGCAGGGCTAAATCATGATCACAGCTCTGGACTTTGGGTGAGAAGGGATCTCCTTGGAAGAATCCCAAGGAATACAAGCATGGAGATAACAGGGTATGAGAGACCTAGATGATATGCAAGGATCACCTCCTCCAATCTCAAAAATAGGCTACCTCAAAGGGCATGAAGTCAAGGCAACATGGCAAGAGCCCCCAGTGTATGTACAATGAGTTCCTGACTAAACTCACACATCAGAAAGAAGTATACTGGAAGTAGGCTCAGGTGAGCACGTGCAGGGACAATAAATGAACACTTTCTGAGCGCAGTAATGGAGTTCAGAAAGCCAAAGCTCACCTGGACCTGAAACTATCAAGGGATGTTAAGGACAACAAGAAAGGGGCTTGAAGAGGTACATCATCTGCCAAAAAAAAAAAACGGAAAAAAATGGGCCTTATACTGAATGATATCAGACATTTTCAAATTAAGCCTGAAGAACTCAAGTCACATTTTCGTGTAACAAATGTAATGTGATTCCATCACAAATTGACAGGCTTATTTCTTCTACTATATATTAATTATTATTGGTTTTAGTGATTGCTTTCTAATGTGTTATCCAGTACTTTCTAGTATACCTTTTCTTTGCCTTCAGGAGACCCCTTCACAGTGGATTCTCATCTAGAAAACAGTTCTTAGCATGTCTCACAAAGGTAGCTATATTATTTGACCTTTGACTATTTTCCTTATTTTCATATGGAATATGAATATTAATTCATTCCTTTAAAACATGTTTTCACTGGAAAGCATGAAATACATTATTATGTACTATGTATACTGACACTACTTTATTCTTGTATTTTATTCAGTGTGGATATTGCAAATGTCTCAGTGAGTTTAGTGCCAGTAAAACTTGATGTGATACAATACAGGAAATCAACAATATCTAAAATTTTGCAGATGGAAATTATGTTCAGCAAGGGATGATTAAAGAACTCTATGTTTTCTGAAAAATTCTTTGTTATAGACTTTTTTATAACTAATCTCTATTTTTTTCCCCTGGCCTTCCATAAAAATAATGCCTGAGCCTTCACAGACCAGGATGAGGTTACATTTTAATTTTTTATTTTTGTAAGGCTGTCACTCCACAGGTCAAATAATATATCACCACTGTGCAGACAAAAACTCTCTTGTTATTAATAAAAGCATCTCATCAGCTTACTTACCCAGGAACTTACAGAAGTAACTAATGATCATGTAAATATTCACCATAAACATAAAGTTCCCTTTAAAGTCACAGCTTTCACAATAAAGTGTTAGCAATTACTTTTTTAAAATGTATTAGTAATGTAATGAACTGTACAAATGTACTGAATAACTCTGAACCAAAGCTTTGAGTGATGCTATCTACAGTAAAGACAACCATATTTCATGGGAGACCTGTGAGATTGGTTGTTCCCTCCAGCCACTGGTGATAGAATTACATACAGATACATTCACTTCCTCATTAGATAACACAGCTTTACTCATACAGCTGCATTGCAGGCTTGGGCTACATCTAGACTATGCATCTTTATATTTTATCTTTTTAAATCTGTTTTCTTTCAACAAATTCATATTTAGCACAAAACAGAATGGTTTCAATTGGAACCACACTTTTCAAATTTGAAAGCATGATGCTGTCATCTCTGCATCTGTAGGCATACAAATGTACAAAGGTAAAATATATGCAATGGCACTTGATAGAAGGATCTCCAAGTATATTGAAGAATTTCTATGTAGTAGTGATTAGTATAAATGCTACAATTTTGTCATTCAGAGCACATTATATTGAGTATATTCTGAAAAATAGAATTGATTTTTCTTAAATCCAAAATAGCTTGTAAATTTCTCTTCAGAGACATATACATGTATATATCACAGAAAACACTGAAAAAACCCAGAAACTATGTATAAGGAGGTTGGAATTATTCTTATGTCTGTATGTATAAGTATATATATGTATAGATATACCCACTTAGAAATTCTCTTTTGGTCCAATGTGCATTTAGTTCAAAAAAGAATTTGAAAGAAAAGCATCAGAAACAAGCAGATAGCTTATATTTTAAGAAAATATGACTTTTTAAGTTGTAAAGAGATTCCTTTCCCCAGTGGTTCTCACAACATTGTCGTGCTGTACTCCTGGTACAAAAATTTCCACTGCCACCTAAACTATTGTCTTGGGTTATGGAACCCAAAATGTGTATTCTATTTCATTTGTTGAAAGCAGCTGGGGAGATGTTTTTCTTTATCTCTTTTAACTCTGGGAGGAGGGCGGGGCAGATGTCTTATGATAATGGGCCAGCTGTTAAAACCAGGTGGGGCAGTGTTTCTTATCTCTTTCACCACCGGTCGTCCCTCGAGGGGATATTTTCTGCTAATGGGCCATTAAGACATCCCCAAAGCAGACATCCCCAATGTAGACATCCCCAAGAAGTCATCCCCAAAGCATATATTCCCAAAGCAGACATCCCCAAAGCAGACAACCCATTGTGACATGCTCCACCCAGTGGGGGGAGCCAACCATTCCTACCTGGATAAAAACTGAGACACAGGAACACAAGGTATTCATCGGATTCCCGGAGGAAGACTGGACTCTTCTCACCATCACTGGACCCTTTTCTACAGGATCATCTCCACTTCAACGGAACCACATCTGCCACTCCAGGAGGACTTACTTTGGACTGATTCCAACACCCTGACCAACAGGGTGTTGGTTGTAGCTCTGACTCTCTCAGGGTTTTCTAGGATTGTTGTTTGTTTGCTTGTTTGGTTGGTTAGTTTTGTTTTCTACTACATTTGTATTGCTATTATTCCTAGTAAAGAACTGTTATTGCTATTCCCAAATCTTTGCCTGAAAGCCCTTAATTGCAAAATTATAATTTTGAGGGGGTGAGGGGTTTACATTCTCCATTCTAAGGGAAACTCCAACTTTCCCTGTCAGATACCTGTCTTTCCAAACCAAGACAACCAAAGAAGTCTCTAATTTTAAAAGATTGTTTATTAAAAAGCAATACCAATAAACAAAATATTCCCCACTAGGTGAAATCAATCATATTGCATAATACTGCATATTAATGTATAAAAAAATAGCTGCATATATATGTTCAATGCTGCATATAATAACTTCATTTAAAGCAGAAGCTGTGTAAGGTCATTTTAGAGTTCCAGCTGTGATTAAGAAAGAATGGTAGAAGTGTAAACATGCATTATTGTGATAAATGCAAGCTAAGATATTGTACTCATTCTTACCACCCCTTTCCAATCAGTAGCAAAACTCTCATTGATCTTACTTGTAACTTGATCAAAACTCCACAAAAACCCAGCCATGTTATATTTTTGTATACTTGAAAAATATTATTCAGAATATTATTAAGAAATCTCCCAATATCACAGGATATTGAGGTATTCTGTCAACTTCTCTTGCCATTTTACAGGACCATAAGATAATCCAGGGGGGAAGGGTCCTCTGGAGGTTTCTGTTCCACAAGTATACCTTGTGCACAAAATACAGTGGGTGCTAAATAAGGGAAAGAATCCTCAGGCCTTTTATAGTTGGGCCTTGAATACCTCTCTGGATGGGGATTTCAGAAACCTCTTTGGCAAATACTTAATTTGCCATGCTTAATTACTTTTACCATTGTGGCAATCTGGGGTAGAATTCAGGATTCCATCCAGCCTGACCTTGGACACACCAGGAATGGGGCACCCACAACTTCTCTGGGAAACTTGTTCCCATGCCTTACCACCCTCACAGTGAAGATTTCTCCTCAACATCTATTCTAAATCTCTCCACTTTTAGTTTAAAATTGTTCCCCCATGTCCTGTTGCTATCTGCCTGTCTGTAAAGTCATTATCCCTCTTCTTTATAAAATTCCTTTTAGTACTGAAAGGTCGAAATGAGGTGCCTCTGGACAACCCCAACTCTCACCCTGTTTTCATAGGAGAGGTGCTCAAGTACTCTGATCAACTTTGTGGCTGGCTTTCCTTTAGACTGGCTTTAATAGGTCCCACCTCTTTATTTTATTGGTGACCCCACAGCTGGGTGTATATGCCAGGTGTGATCTCACAACAGTAGAGCAGAGGGGCAGAATCCCCTCCCTCACCCTGCTGCCCACGCTGCTTTGGATGCATCCCAGGCTTGCCAGCTCATATCCAGCTTTTTGTCCACCAGAACCTCCAAGACCATTTCTCAATGAATTCTTCTCAGAGTTTGTACTTGTGTCTGGGGCTGCCCTAACCCAGGTTAGGGCTGTGGAATTTCGTGAGGTTCTCATGTCAAAATCTAGTCCCCACTCCTCCAGCTCTCTGGAAAAGCTGAAATGATAAGCAAAACAGCTTTGAAACAAGTGAAAGACAAAAGCATTAATGATAAAAGGCTGATGAATGGCAGATGCAGTAATTAATGCAGTCCAGGTCGGTTTGTGGAAAATATTTTAACAGTAGGTTATATGATAAAAGTTCATTATGCCTATATTGAGAATCCATCTACATCTTCAGTACTGTTTGGAACAGGGGCAGGGATATGAAGCAGCCTCTGCTCTTGCATCCACTTTCCCACATGCTAAGTTCCTGTCTTGTAAGCTGTTGGAACAGGGCAAAGCCTTTCATGTGTGCAAAGAAATTGCTAAACAAGTGAAACCAGAAGAAATTATGAAGACGTGACCACTTAAACTTTTCAGAACAAGGGAAGAAAACAGGTGGGGAAAAATAATTTCTTTGTAGATCACCTGGAAGTTACTAGTGAGTGTCTCTGGAGGTTTTCTTGGGGATTTCTTTTGTTTGGATTTTTTGGGTTTTTTTTTGGGGGGGCAGATGAAATCATTGATCTTTTTGTTTGTTTTTTTAAGATACAAATTGTTTATTCCTATTTTCTCTGTGATCAGTTTTCATACGACATCCATGGGGTTTTTCTTACATTCTCACTGGAACTACTCAGATTACCTAATTCAACCCTGTAAATATATCAAGAGGTAAGACAGAGCATTTTCCTAGCATTAAGATGGAGGGTATCTCATTTAAAAGGGCTTAGGTGTTGAAAGGGATTGTATTTTTGGGGGTTTTTTCCCCAGTTTTATGAACCATAATTTAGATACTGAGGTGCATTACAATTTTCATACTCACATATTCTTCTGGCTTGACGTACCAAGTGCTGACAGTATGACATTTTGGATATTCATCTATCTTATTTCAGTGATCTGCAATGTGTGTGGAAATCATAAATCTCTGCTCTTCTCATTTACAAATTTTTCAGTCAGTGTTGCTCAGCCCAGTCTTATTTAATTATTGCTCTAAGTTTCATCACAAACCCCGTATCTTGAAGCACATACAGTGAAACAAAAATGCCATATTTTTTCTGTACATTTGGTTTAATGCATACTGAATAGCAATGATGAGAATTCAAAATATAATTCAACTAGTAAATTATGCCATGTTTATAATTGGGTTGTATAATTTGACTAATACAGATATTCCAGTCTATCAAATATATTTTTTGTTCAGTTTTATTCAGAAAATAAACCAGATAGGCACAAGATAGAATGGGGTGAGGGATGAAAATTATTGGCTTTTTATATGGTCTGAAGTAAAATTTGTGAAATATTATCATGTTTTATTGACATAAAATAAATTACTTTACATGATAGTCAGGAAAAAATACTAAGTAAAAAAGTGAAAATAAAAATATTTCAGGGCTGCCTAACTGAAATATTTGAACTCGATAGAGCCAAAATTAACTTCAGTGTTTATGTGTTGTTCTTTCATGGTTTCTATCTTAAGATAAATAGTTCTGAAATCACAGAAATGTAGAATATAAAAAAAGAAATCACATTCAATTCTAATCATACTCAGTTAGGGTTTCCTCAAAGTTATGCTGGGTAAAGAGAACCAGCCTAACAATGCTGAGATGGTAGGCTGTGCAAACCTATGTTCTCGTGATGACTGCAGCCATGCTATAATTCTCACAGATATAGAAGACTATTGTCAGCATTGTTCCCTGGTTTCTCAGTACTCAGCAGCTTGTATTTAGTTGTTTTCCTACTACTTTTAGCCAGAAGAGATTGTTCCTATTCTTCTTTTCATGAGTCCTTATGAAACAAATAGGGGGTTAGAGAGTGTGTGGAAGCATTGCAAAGACCATCTGTGCTGCACTAGCACTAGTTCTCTACCTGGTTTCTTTGTTAGCTCTAAGCAAGACCTGTGCTAGCCCTAAGGCAACTCTTTTATGAGGGAGGTTAGCCAAGAAAATGCTATTACTCTTGGATCTAGAAATGAGTCCTTGACATGAAGGACTTGAACTTTACTTATTTCTCTTATTTAAGGACTGCTACTCCAGGCATTTTATATATATATATATTTTTTTTTTTTGGGGGGGGGGGGGGGGGTATTGGTAATCATCATTCATTGGTATCAAAGCTGTAAGGAATTTGGTTCTCTCAAAACAGAGATTGTTGCAAGCACTAACATTGTTCCAGAAAACTCAGTCAGTACCCTTTATGTTGAGTTATGTTAGTGATTCATAAATCTCAGTTTGTTGAAATGAAACTATGTGATTTCAACAGTTTTCATATATAAACATTTATTTTTATAAGTAGATGTGTGCCTGTGTGTGTGTCTGTGTGCCATTTCTTGTCCAGAAAATCAAATGTTTCATAGAATCATAGAATATCCTAAGCCAGAAGGGACCCACAAAGATCATCAAAGCCCAACTTCTGGCCCCAGGACAGCCCAAAAAATCCCACCATGTTCCTAAGAGCATTTTACAAACACTTCTTGACCTCTGTCAGGCTTGGTGCTGTGACTATTTCCCTGGGGACCCTGTTCCAGTGCCCAACCACCCTTTGGGTGAAGAAGTTTTTCCTAACAGGCAACCCAAACCTCCCCTGACACAACTTCAGGCCATTCCCTTTAGTTCTGTAATAGGGCATCAGAGAGATCAGTGCCTGCCTCTCCTCTTCCCATCACTGAAGTTGTAAGTGCAAAAGGGTCTCCCCCCAGTCTCCTTCAGGCTGAACAAACCAAGTGACCTTGTTTTGACATTCCATCTAAATGAGAATGCAAACACTAAACTATTCTCTTAAGTAAACAAAACTTCTTTTAGTCTAAAAACCAGTACAACAAGTTGGTCTCAATCACTGTATTTGGTCTGCTAGAATGAATGTGACCTCTTCTGTTGTTATATTAATAAGGTTCTTTTCTTTAGAGTAATCCCTTGGGATGTACCAGTGTAATCTCTTGTCTTTTGGCATTCTTTCCATCTCAGAGAGCAATTGTTTGTGAGGACTTTTCTTTAACCTCTTTTTTTTCCTGTGAGAATGAACTATTCAGTCTAATTAGTTCATCAAGAAAAAATTGGAACATAGGAAATGGACCAGCTCCAAGGTTAATATCTGAATTAATATGGAACATAGGATGTTTCAGGGAAGGTATAATAACAATTTGTATAGAGAATGACAATGTTTTACAATTTGAAAAAAAAATGAAGAAAAGCAAAAAGGAAAAAAATTAAGAACAAATCTAAGAAAGAGAATGGAAACAGCATTTCATTGTTGTTGTTCAAATGTGCTGCTTTGACAGTGACAAACTCTTGTGGGGACCTGAGATCAGTCCTGCAAGACTCTCATGCCAAAAGAGCAAAGTGGAGTAGCAGGCCAAAATCAACACAAGCTTGAAAACCTTTCTGATGTTAGTTTTAAGGAGCTTTGCCAAGGATTCTGTTGCATCACTGGCAATATTGTCAAATGGTCTGACTTCAGTCAGAATTGATCTGCATAATAAATAATTGTTTCCTGAAAGACTAATGATATGTCCCTAAATTAAAAAGATTTACAAATTTCACTTATAGATGCTTATGTGTTATTTTTAAAATTAAGATGAAGCTTTAGCAAAATTTGTAGGAAGAGTGAATATTGAACATATTCAATACCATTGCGTGTTTATCAATTTTGTCTATAGATCTCTCTTGTCATAGACTGTAGACAATTCAAGCTGTATTTATAAAGATATTTCAAAGGCAATTGAGTCCCTGTAATCTTATTGAAAATTTGTGGCATCTTGGAGGAGTCTCAGGTTTGTGTTTTCACTGAGAAAGAAACCAGAGGAAATGCAATTTATGCATATTTTTTTCTGGCTGTGTCAAAAGGACAGTTTCTTTTCCTGGCTAGACAAATGTTCACAACTCTCGCCAAATTGTATCATCTGTTTTCTTTTCCTTGGTGGAGAGAATTTCTGGTGACAGCAGAGAGCAGAAGGGAAAATTAGTGTTACCCTTGCTATGAGGAAAGGGTGACAGGTAGCAAACCAGGCAAAACTGAAAGTCATCTTCTTCTCCTTGCTGTGCTGCTAATGAAACAAATTGCTTCACTGAAGTCTTATGATCACAGAAACATTTAAGAAATATTTATAGGATTCATTTCTATTTGCATTAATGTCATTTTCATGTTAGAACAATATAATTTCAATTTCTGTGCTCTTTAAAAGTACTAACCTTTATTATTCAAAATTCCCTCTTACAATAACCACACACATTATTATATCTCTATTAACAGATATTTTGAAATTAAAATTAAACTACAGTCCTATTTTCACTTGCAGTTCATAAATAGAGATAGGAGTACATGGAAGGACAGAAACTGTCCTGTCTGTTGTACCATTGCCTATCATGTATGAAGCAGGCGTTTTCAACCTGATAAAAAAGTCCCTTCAAAAGAAAATCAAACAAAAAATCTCCATATCCCCCGTTGTCCAGTGTGTTGAAATCTTTTACCTAGAAAACTCTGCTGCAGCACACAAAGCTTAAATTCAAAGAAAGAATTTAATAATTCATATCTGATCATTATGCTTACTTTCAGTCCTTTCTCCAGTGAATAAAAGCCTTCTCTGTGGTCTGCACCATTCAGAGCCAGTGAAAGATCTTTCTAATCCCTACATCCTGGCTGTTTTATGCAGAGAAAGATCTTTGTTTAGCTTCTAGTCACAAATGACTTTCAAAACTAATACATAATTACTGTGAAACATTATAATTTCAACACTATGAACATTTTATTACTTAAAATCAGTAAAAATGTGGTCCATCACTATTTACGATTTCTAGATCAAATGTGGATTGCACGTATTCATATAGTGTTGTTGATTTATATCAGGTAAGTGTCAAAATCACCCCCACCCTAGCTAATTAACCTTTTGTGAATTTCTTGTAAACTGTTTTCCTGAAATTACAATGGTGACAAATGGCTGATGTTCTTTTCACTCTATTTCCTCAAGAAATTGAAATGAACTTTTGTTTTGCAGTGAAAATCTCATTTTGCTTCAGAGATCCTTGTTACCCTGCACATGTTCTGTTCTCAAGAGAATGTTTTGATACAGAAATATAACATTTCATATGAAAAAAATCACCACTTTTTCAGACTTCAAAGAAGCCTGAGCTTAGTTGTAGAGGGAATTCTTTTCAGTATTATTGCTTCATAAAATATATTGATTTCAGAGCTCCAGTCTGTTCCAAAGAGAATACTTCATGGGATCTTGTTCAGCTCCTGTCCTCCCCAATGCCACTGGCAGAATGTGTTACATTTGTTCCCAGTTCTCACTGAGGGAAAGAAAGAAAAGGGAAATACACAGCTATTAACATTCAGTACAACTGCAGTTCACTCACTAACAAAGGAGAAACAATGAATGGGGAATGGAGAACCAGCAAACATAAAGTGATTTATAAATAGAGTCTAAACAGATGTAACCAAAATCAAACCTGAGACTGCTGGGGAAAGCTCCCTGAAAATACCACAAGATCATACCCGTTGAGGGATCAAATTATGATATAGTAAAGCAGGACTCATGCTAGCAAGATGGGAGTATAATATACTATCATCTCGACTTAACCTGCTTCATGATCTTTTTTTGTTTCTTTATTTCTTTGTTTGGGGAATATCCTCAGTGTCTAACATAGAGAAGCCGACATCAAAGTTTCTCCTATGTGTTTGTGCTCAACAGTCACATGCCAGTTATTAATCTGTTTTAGACAGCTCTGTCAGGATAGGAGGAATTAAGCTTTCAAAGTACTTTATTTTCTTCATTTTTCAGAAAAATATTCTAGCAGAAATATCTCTGATGTAAGTATGCATATTGAATGAGATTAATTTCCTACCCTGACTAACATTCAGCTTTCCTGTTTGGTTGCTCTTCACTTCCATATTACTCTATCCAACAACCAGACCCTGGTAAAGGTGATCCTAATACACAGGAATACAAAGATGCTTTAAAAACTATTTCATTACAGTACATCTTATTGTTTTACAACTCTGAGGACAGGCATTATCACTGCTGGTATTTTTCTTTTTCTCACAAATACTTAGGACATTACAAATTTTGAAATGACACCTTTGGTCACTCAGAGTCTTTCTAAGGTGACAAGACAGGGAAAACTTTTGGTTATTTAGGTCATGTCTTTAATACTGAAGAAAACTTACAACTGAATAAACTTTGTGATTGTCAGGGTTTTCTTCTTATGATTAGGGAGGGGAGGACGGTTTTGTTCTTTTTTTTCCTTTTTCATCTTGTTAGTATAGTTAAACAAGGACTGTTGGAGACATTAACTGAACAGATCTGTTGGCTCACTGCCTACAGGAAATGCTAAACTTCTGTTTAAGCTTAATGGGAGTGAACTTTAGGTAACGATTTTCAAGTGTTCAAAATATCTCACTTTAAACTCAGTCAAATCTGCAAACACTACCTACTTTTCATAGGGAAAAAGAAATTATGTCTTCAGAGAATCTTCCTTTCTGATTCAGTCTGATTATAACAGCACTACTGCTGTCCTAAAAATCTACCATTAGAAATTTCACAATGAAGAGATGTATTTTCCCATGCAGCATTTTGAAACTCTGATTCATTATGCCTATACAGAATTTCAAACTTGGTGCTCTTTGTGGGCTGTATCAGATTGGAATTCTGGAAGGGGTTAGGAACCAAGAGTATCAAGTTTACAGTGTCTTCTCTGGAAAAGATTTTAGTCATGAGGAAAGAATTACATAAGCATGCGATGACAACAAGCTCATTCAGTAAGAACTCAACCCAGAACTCATTTAACCAATGATAGTATCAAACTGCTCATAGAAAAGTGGTCAAATATGTGTCTCATTAAAATAAAAGATGGTTATTACTGGAGCCAGAATTTAGTGAAAATAATGAACCTCTTAATTGCAAAGGCATTTGGTTGAAAAAATATACAAAAATATACTTGAAAATTGGGTTCAAGGTGAGTATAAGTAGCTTTTGCTTTCTTCTGGTATCCTCCTCTTATGAAAACACTGTTTATTTTACAAAAATTTATTTAGTCATGACCTAAAACTGTAACTCATGCTATTATCACATTGTAGAATAAGCATCAACTAATTTTTCAAATAATTTAAATAGTGTAGGAGATCAAGAAATAAAAAGGAAAGTACACATCTTTCTATGCAAAGCCTGTCTCAACATGGGAGCAGGAGAGTGAAGTTCATTCCAGCACTGATTGCTATGAGCATCATGGGTACACTTTGAAAGACAAGGAGGAAGAGTACTGAATATGAAGCTAATGAACAATCTGTCCTCCTTGCAACACATAAAACTGCCATCCTTTGAGGTATCACTTCATTATTTTTTTATGATTTTTGTGCTCTGAAAATGACATTGTACAAAAGAAAAGAAAAAATGGAAATAAAAAGAAAGACTTCAGTATCTAGAAAGACAAAAGCAAAAAGAATCATTCTGAGAAGCACTGCAAAACATACATTCTTACAGCTGTACAAATTATACAATTCCTTTTTTTCTTGTATTTTTCCTATAACTATACCACAAGGAAGGGATTTTCTGATCCTTCCTACAATCTAACAGTGGATGAGACTATCGAGACTTATAAACATCAATCTGTTTGTAGACCAGGCCACAGAGAAGCTTAAGAAGCTGTCTGACAGAAAAGAATTTAAGCAAACCCATGCTTTATTCTAAACATATGCAATATATATAAGTAGCATAAAAAGACTCCAAATACATTGCTTCCAAAACAACTGTATTTTTAATGCAATAGAAAAAATTACCTATTTCAATCAACAGTTTTGTTTGCTTTTTTGTTTAGCTGTGTCACTTTATATTATGTTAGGAAATCTAATTTTTAAAAAGTTAACCATGTGTGGAAATATTTAATCAAGTCCAATGTTTCATCATGTCCACAGATTGTTTTGCTTCATATTGTATACATATATTTTGAAACTATGTTTTCTCCCTGAGAGCTTATGATCAAATATGAAACAAGGTACAAATTGTAATGACAGGCAGCTAGATGGTATAGCTCACCAGGAATTCACTCCTACATGAATCTCTCATGGGCAATTCTGTGCTTAAGACTTTGCACTTCTTTAATTTGATTCAGTACATGAAATCTGTAGTTAAGAGAAAGGCTGATTATCCTCCATTCGATCTTATAAGAAAATAGAAAATCTTGAGAGAACTCTGCAGGAAAAAGAAATGCATTGTGCATTCCTGCAAGTTCATTTTTATTTCAATAATTGAATTATAAAAAACATTTTCAGAAAAGTAAAAGTCACTTTTATATCATCATTGGATTATTTCTTGTTCTGCTTGTTGTTCATTAAAGAAGTAGTAACAAAGTGTTATAAATATGCTGTTTGGTGGATATTGTATTGCCTGATAAGGTACTGCATTTTGAAACCATCAGCCTAAACTTTCAGATTGCAATTTCCTAATAGACCTACCAACAATCGTATGAAACAAAGATAGAAAAGTGACAGATAATTCAAAACACTTATCTGGATGATCAAATAACTTACATCAGCATATCAAAGAAATTACAATACTAATATCTATGTTCTGTTCTTTGGGTTTCCTATGAGTGTCATATATATTGCATGGAGGATTTTATTGAAATGCATGTTAAATAACCTTATTATCCACAAGTTAGGCTGCTCAGTCAAACTCCTGATGTCAGCTCAAATGACTACCCATAAAACTCTTGACCCCAATCACTTACTGGGTACCTGTGATTCAGATTTTATAGGGAAATTAGATATGAATAATTCAGGAACTTTTTAAGAAACATATCAGTATTCGTTTTTTATCTCTCAGATTTTAAAAACAATGTTTTGAAACAGTGTTTAACAAATGGGACAGGAAAAAAAATACCTTTTTCGTAGAGAAGTAATAAAATCATGTAAACATAATGTTCCAATTCATTATGGCATCTTGACATGAGGGTCCAAAACTTAAATTTTTTCAAAGCTGTATTATTATTAGCAGAGATTATTTGATAGTCATCAGTCACTTGAAACTCTTCTACCCAAAATTACATTTGCAGAGGAACAAAAAACCTCAAAGGAAAAATTTTGCAAATGGGATTGCAAAATCACTGCAACTGAAATCCAGCCTGGATATTTATGTCAAAGATGCATTTACTGTGAATCCAACCTCTATCACTCAGATCTTCTGAAGAACAGAGTTTCCCAGGTATTTGATTGGATTTTGCTCTATCCATGCCCTGTGGGCAATGAAACACAGACTTTAAGCTGTCCTCAAATAATAGCTTAGAATACATTTACAGTAAGCAATTGTATTGTACTTAAAATTCTATCACTTCACTGATACTGCTTTGGTTGGCTTTATCCCAAAGGGAATTTTATGTACAAAATCAATGTTTTGAGTTGAGTGAAGATAAGACCAACTATTTTGAAAGTACAAAGAAATTTGTCTACAAAAATCAACATTAAAAAAAAAACAAAAGAAAAACGAAGACCTAAAGTTTAGTATATAAAGAAGAAACTTCTCTTTCTGAAACAAATAAGAAAATAAAACCAAACCTGAAGGTAGTAAATGCTAAAGAAATGGTGAAAGAGTATCAGATTAGGGGGTTTTTTTAGTGGTTTTTTTTTTTTTTTTTTGTTATGTTTTGGGGTTTTTTGGGTTTTTTTTTTGTTTTGTTTTTTTTTTAAATAGTGAAATTATACTTTGTAGTTCTGACACCGAAAACTAGATGGTATAAAGGAAGGTGTACACTGATGCAGTATATACTTAAGCTTTTTCCTTTGTGTAAGTTTTTGTAGGACTGGAATCCAAGTGCAAAGAGAATGAAACACTCAGTTTTAGTCTAACTAGTATACCAAATAACAAAAAAAAAAGCCCTCACATGTCAAATGTATTGAGAATTAGGCTCAGGTATTCTTGGAATTAATTAATTGGTACTAATGTTACAGTTACAGTGATCCATGTTCCTCAGAAATTTGGATTTGGAAAACAAGTATATGAAGGAAAGTAATATAATTTTAATATTAATGAGGAAATTCATCCTTTTGTTGCAGAGTAGCTCCTGTTACAAATTTGCTGTTCATTCAACCTGATACATTTAGAAATCAAATTCATTAATGCTTTTAAAACAGCCACCACAATTAAAAAAAAATCAGAAAAACATGAGAGAAAAATCCAAGAAACATGCAGAATGATTCCAGTTCAGACTAGATGAGAGCTTCGCTAAAGATAACTGAGTCATGTATACATTTCAAAGAGGACTTCTGCAGGTAAAATGTCATTATAAAGATTGTGTTAGTGTGTTAACCTTCTCAGTGAGTTATAAATAACTTAGCTAAGAGAGGAATAACAATTCTGCTTGACTATATACAATGCTATGTATATAGTATTGATATACAATGATATCCATGATAGATAATCTCAAAATTACCTATCTCCACAATAACAGTGATAAGAACAGCAACTTCAGCAGGTCAGACCCTGTCTTGCAAACAGCTGGACAGCAACAACTGTTCTCATTAATGGTAAATATAACCATATTTACCATATTTGTTCAGAAACAGACTGTACATACTGAGCTGTAAATCCAAGAACAGTGGTGATGGACAAGATCAGATCCTGTAGAAATGATTGTTGCTGAACTTGTATAATAAGAAAAAATGGTTCTGTAATGTATGATATGTAGGGACTGTAATTTATATCACTTTATTTAGTTTCATTGTGTTAATACATGAATCCATGGTGTTGCTAAGGGATGTCACTTAAAAATTTCTTCAAGTTTATAGATATTGAAGTATATCAACTCAACAAAATTGTCTCAGAAACAAAGCAAAATATTTGGAGAGAGAACTAATTTTCAAACTATTAATATCGGGATCTAATCCCAGTTCACTGAAGATTTATAAACTGAAACAACCTCCTAGTTTAAAATACTTTAAAGCCTGAGTAAGCAACATGTGTCCTTTATTACAACAGCAACAAGGCTAACTCAGAGTTCTGGCCACAGCATAAAAAGAGAACAATCAGAGTTAAAATGTTTGGGGTTTTTTTTTAATATAAATTGTCAAATGCTAAATTAATGACATGTTTTGGTAACATGATCTGAAATGAACAGAGAAGCAAAAACCTCACTGAAATGGATGGGTTAACTATTACTCCAAATTCTTTCCTTCAAAGAAAGCCGTATCATGTTGTCCACATATTCTCTTAGTCTGCTTATTTAGGAAAATGTCAGAAGTTTAAATTCCGTAATGCATTTTCACTATCTTTATGACCTTCCCTATTTATGGAATTGAAGAAGAAGTACAAGATAACAACTGGGTAACAGTAATATTTAAATTGTCAGGAGAATAGATTAGGCTCAAAGTATTTTCTGTTCTCATTACAGACACTGTCCTACAAATGTAGAATTCGAATTTTAATGCCTCATATATTTTAGAAATCACAATTGTAAAATGTTCTTTTGTGACCTTCTCAATGTTTGTTTCCTGATTTATTAGCACCTTCTGTAGTTCTCTGCCCAGAGCTTTCATAATGTGTAAGGGGAATGTCAAAATGCTCAGCTTATATACATTTACACTCTTTAAAAGTTTATATGTTATAAAGAATTTATAGCAGAGGGCAACTTCTAAGTGGACAACATCAAACAAATAAGTGCATAAAATAAGAAATATTTAGTCAGAAATGGCCACTTATATGCACATTAAAAAAAAAAAAAAAAAAAGACTAGCAATTGGAAATTAACTCCAAGAAGTAAAAAAGCCTGATAAAATCTTTTGACTTTTTTTTCCTTTTAAAACTGTTTTAGTATTTGTCTAAGACTCATTTTAAAATAATGACAATAATTTAATGGATTACCACATTACTCACTTATGCATACTATAGCCTAGCTATTGAAATCTACTAACGACTTCAAGAACTAGAAACACATTTCTCTTTCCATGTCAAAATACAAAAAATTTGTGAGTGAAATTAAACAAGAATTCAGTGATTGTTTCCTCACATTATGTCTTGAAAATAAATATCAAATAGATACTAAGGCACTAAGCATAATTTAGTGGAAAACTAAAGTTGCACTTGATTCTTTGAATATTTCAAGTCACAATTTTAATACATTTAGATTAAAATAATTTTCACAGCACAGCTTCATGAAAGTAATACGGAAATAAAATATTAATACAATTTTTAACAAGACAATGCAGAGAAAATTATGCAAATCATTCAGAGTTACTGATGGATCTATTTATGTTGGAGGATGGATGAGCTTAATGGATGAGCTTAAAATATCATATCAGTCACAAATTTTAAAATCTCAAAATCTGAATAGTGAAAGTATTGATAAATTCTTTTCTGTGTGAGGGTGACATCATCATAACTGCTCTTTTGATGGATAATTTTTTCTGTGTTTGACTGTATTGTCTGTATGTTAGACTTAATGGTCAAAATGGTTAGCTTTTTATTGAATTTCTTACCATAGATGGTATCCAACCAAATTGTTACCACTGTTTTCTTGCTTTTCTGATGCCACTAAGATCACTGAAAACCAGGCAAATATGACTAAATATGCACTGTATAAAACTTTTTGGGTTTTTTACATATAAAGCTATTATACCCTCGTTGATAAGAAAAAAATTAAGCAATGTGGTAGGGTTAATGGTAACTAAAGACATCAAAAATTACAGGAATGCTAAACTAATCCTCAAAGCAAGTGCTAGAAAGACAAGAAATTAAAAGAAAAAGAAATGTTGACAGCAATTTAAATGTTTTCTGAAAGCAAATGATAAAGCAAATAAAGCAAATATTTGTACAGTGTCTTAATTTTATTCTAGATAACTTCAAAGAGGTAAAAAAAAAAGTAATAGTGAATATTGACAGAACAGAAACAATGCTCACACTTTTAATGTTGCCTAAATTGTAGAATGATAGCTTGGGGGGACCCTTATGAACCTCTAATTCTTACCCTTCTGCCATGAGCAGGGACACCTTCCACTCGACCAGGCTGCTTCATGTCCCATCCAGCGTAGTCTTGAACACTTCCAGGGATGGGGCATCCATAGCTCCTCTGGGCAAACTCTTATAGTGCCTCACCAACCTCATAATAAAGAATTTCCTCCTAATATCTAATTGGACCTGCCCTTTTTCAGTTTACTCCCTCTTTTCCGTCACTACATAACCCAGTATGAAGTTTCTCCCCATCTTTCTAGTAGGCTCCCTTCAGGTACTAAAAGGCCAGAAAAGGCTGTCTCTGAAGTCTTCTCTTTTCCAGGCTGAACAACCTCATCTATCTTCATAGGCGAGGTGCTCTGGCCCTCTGATCATCTTTATGATCTCCTCTGGACTCACTCTAGCAGGTCAGTGTCTTTGTCATGTTGATGACCCCACAGCTAGGTGCAGCACTCCAGGTGGGTGTCACAATATGGTTTAAATCCAGAGGAGCACAGAAAACCAATTCTCTGTGTATAAAATGGAAAAAACTTTGAAAGTTCAAAAGATACCCAAAAATGTGATTAAAACAAACAAACAAAAAAAGATATATTTTATTGAATAGTAAAAGAGGCAAAGAGAAAGAAAGGAAAGAAGAAATAGAAAAAAAAATGCATGGGGGATGTGGGAGAACAGGGAACAGGGAGACAGTGACAGGGGTTAGGTGGAAGCAAATGACCACTCCAGGGTCCCAACAAAGTCTTGTTGTTCCCCTCCATCTGGTATTCTGGTGCTGAGTGAGCCCCATCGCTGCCAGTGCCCCGTGCCACAAAGAGTAGAGAATCCAGTGGATTAATATATGTTTTGGGTCAGGTGGGAACACCCACGTGCTTCCCTTGCAGGGTCCAGTTTTACATTGCCCCTTGCAACACTGTGGGTCTGTTTCATCATCTCTGGTGTAGGGTTGGGGATCCTTTTGGAGGGGCCTTTGATGGGACATGACACCCCTCTGCTGTCCTTGACAAGGATGCAGGTTTTTCCCCGGGGTGAAGGGCCCTCAGCTGGACTCCTCTGCACAGTGGAGGGTGGGCAGTCACTGCACTGCTGACCACAGGCTTTCCAATACACACCCAAAGCCTCTCTCTCCCCACCCTTTGGTGTGGGGGTCTGTGCAAGCCTGGCAGCTGACAAGCTGGGGGTCTGTGCAAGCCTGGGGCTGTGGTTTACGCCCTGAAGGTGTTAAGCTTGTGCTTTATAAATGTCCCCAGCCCTGAGTTACTTCATTTTATCATCATGTGGAGCCTCGGTTAGGGCATGGTCTCCTGTGCAGCTCCTGTAATACAGTTCTGCTGTAACAGGCAAAAGCCTTTCATGAAAATGTTTAAGTCATAAACTACCATATTTCAGTCTCTGACAGTGAGGTCTCACCAGAGTGGAATAAAGAGGCAGAATAATTTCCCTTGATCAGCTGCTCACACTGCTTTTTGGTACAGCCCAGGACATCGTTGGCTTTCTGGACTGCAAAGTGTGCATTGCTGAGTCATATTGAGCTTCTTATCAACCAGCATGCTACCATCTCCTCAGGGCTGATCTCATTTCTTTCTCTGTCCAGCCTGTGTTTATGTATTTGTGTCATGTGAATCTCAGCTATACAAATTAGCCCGAGGGCTAAGCTGAATCTTGTTGCACAGGATGTATGCAGCAGAAGAGCTTGGCTGGAGTCACAGACATTTTTATCCCTTATATACTTCTCTTCCTTAGTTCTGATGTTAACATTAGAATAGCACATAAATGTGGGGAGACAAAAGGAGGTGCTGCTGAAGGCAGTCTTGCTCTTGCTATGTTACAGCTGTGCTAATTATCCAAGAGTGGGAACAGCCTTGCCCTCACAGCCATGGGTGTGATAAGGAGTGAGTTAGCTGTAAGGAGTCAGTTGGAGTCTGCTCGCTGTGCTGTGAAGAGCTAGGGACAGGAGGTAGTGCAAGAGACATAAAAAGGTAAGATGTTGTACATAGGACAGACAGGGTTAGGTGGCCGTGCTAGGGACAGGAAGGAGTGAGCCAGAACTGAAGAAGAAAGAGAGACAGAGCCAGAGCTGTGTGGAGCTGCTCTTGGGAGATAAAGAGAAAAGGTATAGGAGACTTTTGAATAACAGGGTGCTGATGCTTGAAGCCTTCTGATGATTTTAATGAAGCACCTTGAGTGCAGTGTCCATCTCTACTATCACATATTGACTATGACACATAAATGTTATTTATGTTTGGATTATTTTTAAGTTTTATCAACACCATTTCAAGTGAAAGGTGAGACTGGGAATACCTGTTTTGGTCAAAAAGTAGGAAGAACTTAAGAGAGCTTTGTAGTTCTTTTTGTGCTGTAGAGGTGTGTTTATTGGTACCACAACATGAAAGGTATTTTATGTTAGGACCTAAAGAGAGACTATAAAGAACCGTGTCAAATTAACACAAGCTGGAAGAACAGAAAGATCTTAATTGAAATAGCTGGAAAAAATTAATCCAAAAAATCACTGAACGACAGAAGCCTTTGGCAACTCGGAAGTGACAGATTAAAGCGTTTCAGCTCAGTTCCTGTCCTTAATATGCAAGCAGAAGAATTTGGTTCAAATATACAAGAGAAATTTACTTATAAATGTGTTTGGAATTTGTGTTACTATCAAACCAAGTGATAGAGCAAGATTAAAGATTTTGATAGCCAAACTTAAAATTAATAACATTTTGCTCTAGTCTCTCACTAGAATATACTACTTGTCAGAAGCTAAAATAAAATAAAATATTTGGCCCAGATTTTTCAGTAAACCTCTGATTTTTTCTATTTTTAAAATACAGTATCTAACTCATAATTCTTAGAAGTATAAAAGACATCAGTTTTTAAGTTCTATCATTTCCAGTTATATGATCTGTGTAAATGACAACTTACAAATTAATGCAGTCTCTAAATTTTAGATACACCCCCTTTCATTTGCCAGATTTTTAGCTGAAGTGTGCTGTTCTACAGAAACCTCCTGGACCTCTTTATTTTGTATGTATTAGGTTTTCCAGTATAAAAAATAATACTATTTCAGCCAGCTTCATTAAGTGCATTAGCACAATCACCCTACATTGTGGGGTATACACAGTTGTATTTGCTGTATTTGTTCCCAGAGAGTACCAGTATGCAGACAGACTCAATCCCTTATTAAAGAATGGCAGTTTGTATTCAGATCACATATTAATGAACTTCCAGCTTCAGCATCTCTTCAGTTTTAGTAGAGTGTCTATCTGGAATAATAAATACAGATCTGAAAAAAAAGAACTCTACTTGAGTTTTAGTACATGGAAATTTTTCCATGTGTCTTATTTTCCCTTTCAGGAACATAATACATTGTTTCCTGAGTACATTTGTCAGAAAAATTTTGATATTTAATTAAACACTTTCACATTTACTTTATGCAAAATTGTCTGGACAATTTTAACTAACTAGCTTACCTGTTCTCTAAACTAACATTTTTTCATTGAAGTATTTATCTTTGGTGCAATGAACCATATGCACCTATAAGAAACAATGGCTTTTTGGTGTTTAATGATTGCTTTAGTCAAGCCTTGATTGACAGCCAGAATTTTTACTCATTATAGCATTAACCTAAGTGAAACTTTTGCAATATAGAAATGTGTTACATTTATCTTATAATAAGCATTATGTGCATTCCTCCTAGTTAATGTTTAACTGTTGCACAGATCACTCTTTTCAAAAGAAAATAGACAGGAACATCCCTCTACATTGGGGCACTTGTTAATGAAACAGCTAAATAATCACATTAACACAGAATACACCAGTATTAAAGTTCTTTCAGGACATAGCTTGTAAAATCTCTTCTGAAGTACCACGTAGGTCTCAAATGACAACATAGTCAAATCTGTTTATGGAGGCCAGAGACTTATTTAACTTCTCTTCTAGCTAATGCCTGCACTGGGTATTTTGTAAGACCTGTAAGTTCTAATAAGAGTGTGATGTTCCTGCAAAAACACAGGAAACGTGCCAGAAGAGTGATAGATGAAGGGAGCACTAAGAGATGCAATGCATGACCCACAGGACACCCAAGCTCCTCTGCAGGAGCAGGAGGAGGCCAGACATGTGATTATGTCTGGGAAGGTGGTTTCCACCTTACTCACAGTAGTGACAATTTCTCTGCTCACTATAACAGGGTCACCCACCCCACATGAACTTGTGTGTCTACAAGTTCACGTTTATGTGTCTGAATACAGAACTGAACCTCACCCTGATATTTCTAACATTTATCTTATAAATAGTTTGTTTCTTAGATCTAGCAATGACTTTGTTCATTCAGACATTTTGCAATGTTGTTGAATTCAGTACCATATTAGCTTTTTATAGAATAAGCCTCCACTTAATTTTTTTAAGTTTTTCAAGTCTTATTCAGACACTGTAATAAATTTTGAGGGGTGCCTGACTCATATTTCAGTTAGATACTATAACCATTTCTTCTTGTTGAAGAACTGATTGAAAACCTGCTGAAATCAACTGATACAGTCATATGCCTTCAACAGCTTTTGGATCAGTCTCTTATGATCTCTGAATAAATATTATAAATCATCTCATTTTATATTCAAAATTAAGAAAATATCTTTTGCTTTCAAAATGAGCTCTATAGACTTCATTTTATTATTTAGAAACTGCTTCATGCAGGTTGGAAAATACAAGATCAATGGATTAAATTTTTCAATAATTAAAACAGAATCAGGCAAGAAAATATTTTAAGTTCTTAAAATAGTTTAGCATTTATTCTCAGATAAAACTTCAGCATTCTTTAAAAGGATTTATATTGTTTATTTGTAATCCTTTAGTAGTGATTTTTGTTTCTCAATTGCATTCAAAATCCATTTTATTGTATTTCTAAGCTGTTAGAACATGAATAAAGAAGGCAGTTATGGTTATTATAATACAAACGTATTCTCATTCTGTATTCTCATTTAAAGCAGATCCTTATATCTTTGGAAAGAAAGTAAGTTCATTATTTTGGAACATCTGAACAGATTGATTGATTACTTCCAGCTTGGAAGTAAAACAGTTCCCCTTTCCTTATGTCTATTTTATATCCTTCCCCTCACCCAGGAAAGCTACCCCAAAGAGAGTTTAGTTACAATAGATGGGACCAGTGCAGCACAGGCACTGTGCACAAGGACTAGTTTGCTCCAGCTTACACCAACAGCCCTTTCTGTCCCCCACTCCCACACCACAGAGCCTCTCCTACTCCTCATGGGTCTAGCCCAGCCTTGAGGCTCCCCTGGGGCTCCTGTGGCAGTGGGAAGGGGCTGATCCAGTGCCTTGTGGGGCTGCCAGGGCTCCCCCACCCACCCCTGTGCATGGGGATCAGCCTTTGGCCACCAGAGCCTGACAGGCACTTTTTCTGTCCTTATTATAGACAAATTAGCAGAGGATAATTTAATCAGGCCACCACCTTTTGGAATGATTTCTGTACTTTGCTACAAGAAAAGCCTTGTTAAATAAAGGAACTTGAATTATTTAATAAGACAAGAGAGACATGGAAGAAATTCTTAATTGCAGGGAGGAACCTTGATTTGTTACTTGCAAGCAAAAAGTGGGGTAATATGATTTATTACAGAACTAGTGATAAACTAGGAAGTGTCTTTCCTTTATTCTGAGCAGAAACATTCTCATTCCCATCTTTCCAATGTCTTCTTAGATTTCTTAATCTTCTATCTGTCTTTCTGCTTTCTTCCATGTCTTCTCTTTTCTCTTCTGCTTGTCTGCTTATCTGCTATTTTGAAAGAAGCTGATCCATACTATTTTAAATGTGTGTAGATTTTTCCTCAGTGTCTCATGGTATTTAAACCAATAGGCAAAGGTGTTTATAACTTCTATATTGTTTTCTAAATTTAAGTTTCTTCTGATCACAAAAGCGGCTCAGTATGCTTCTTCTATTCAGTGGAATTTTGGTTTAGAATTTAGTGGCACTGCAGGGAAATGATTTATTTAGTGACTAGGCCCTGACTTGGGGTAAAAAAGGCATGGGAAACTACTGGCAGTGACATACATGGGGTGATAAACTGACTAAAATTACTGACAGCACTATTAGGAATAGATGGCCAAGGCAGGAAGAGGGGAGAAAGGCTCCAAATTCATAGAAAACTGAAGAGGAGCTTCAGGAAGCAGAGCCATGCAAGGCCAACATTGCCTGGCAACATTGTCAGTAATAAAATATCAGGCTGATGTTCCCCAGGTATACCAGAATTACCAAAATTGGAGGTAAAGGTAGCAAAACTGGGAGTTGTGAGGATAAAGTCTTTGAAGTAGGATGTTTATCTGGTAGGAGACAGTTGCAAGGAAACATAGGTTCTAAGATGGTGAAAGTAGGATTAAAAAAATGGAAAAAAGGCATAATGAGGTGTGTGAATCCTGAGTCAAAGTTCTCACATGAACAGGCAAACAGAATTTGACCAAGTAAGAACAGGGTAACATCAGCACCTCACAACAAACCCTTAGAACATTTTAACTAATTTTCCAGTTCCACTGTCTAAATTGTCATCTATGGTGGCTTCATAATATGAGCATTTAAAAATACTTAAAATTGTAACAGAACACATTGTGGAGACATTGCCCCTAAATAGTAGATTTTGAAGCTTAAATTTAACTTTTAAAAAGGGAAAAAATGTGTCAGGCTTTGATAACAGTGGCATTTCTGCAGTCTATACTGCAACAAGCCTTTAACCTTGACAAAGACCCATTGAGACTAGCCTCTAGAAAAGTTGGTATCATATGCAGCATCTTTAGCCTCAGGTTAATGGGATAAATAATTGAGGCAAGTACTCTGTGTAATGAGGTGAATTTTAGCATTTTAATATAATAATCAGATCTAACCAATTGTCAAGTCTCTCTACAGGCTTTGTCTGTCCTGGGACTTGCTATTTTTAGCACAAAATGTAGTCAGGAATGCAAATTACTGTAGTAAGATGACAGGATAGGGCAGAAGTAGAACATAGCATGTATCTCACGTAGTTATAGAAAATGAATACCTGTTATCTGCAACTACCTTTTCCACACCTGTATCTGCCAGAGTGAATAGCAAAAACAGCACCTGTTCAAACTTACTGCCTAACAGCTCCTATTTAACACACCTGTATGATTCAGTGTTTACTCTGTTTGCTACCTACTACCATAAAGTTTAAACTGATGCTGAACAAAACAACAACAAAAATCAAATCATATTGTAGCCGTTGTCCTGATCACTGCCAAAAGAAGAGTTTTATCCCTTTTTTACCTGTTCATGATGGCATGCCACACAGCCATCATCTGCAATGTGTGAAAAGAAAGAGTTGGATTCTGTGGAGAGCATCTAAAAAAAGTATAACATTCAAACCCCAAAGTTTCAATAGGTACCTTATTATTAATTTTGTTTGCTACACCAGTGATTCAGAGCAAGCTCTGATAAATACACTACATTGTTCTAATTCATTGTAGCTAGTGATCCACCAGAGTAGTCTCAGGTGAGGAAGTTGCTAAAGCTTTGACAATGCACAACAACCCATAATTTCTGCCTGTTTTGCAGAGGAGACCTGTGGCATAGAGTTAGCAAAAACAAAAAAAAAAGCAAACAAAAAAAAATGAGAAAAAAAAAAAAAAAAACCAACCAAAAAAACACCCCAAAAAACCAAACAAAAAAACAAACAAACAAAAAACCAAACAAAAAACCAAACAAACAAAAAACCAAACAAAAAAACAAACAAACAAAAAACCAAAACAAAACAAAAAAAAAACCACCCAAAAAACCCCCAAGTATTTCCAGCAGAAGGAATTTATCAAGAATTGTAGACAGTCTTAAAGCCTTGAAATTACTGTATGTTAATTAAGCTTTTACTTTTCATAATATATTAAAACACTTGTAGATCTGACAGAAAGTGAAATGGTCTTGTTCTCTTTCTACCATTAGAGAATCAGAATGGGTCATGACCTAATTTGTGTAGATTCAAATTAAAGCATCTTACGCATTCTTCTGCTGTAGAAACCCCCTAGATCCAGAAAGAGAAGGGATATATATGTATGCCTTTATTTTTTGGTTAATGTGTTCATCTACAAACAAGAACATCTGAATTGTAACCCCTGCTTCTTAAGATGCTTCCTCTTTGGTTGTTGAGGTATTCCCCTTGTGTTTTGTTGGTTGGTTTTGGTGGTTTTTTTGTGGGGGTTTTTTTTCCCTTGGTCTTGCTTTGGTTTTGATTTCTTTATTTTACATACAGAAAACTACATAAGATAGTATTATCAGTCTTAGGAAAAAGGAACTAGTTATGGTGTACACTGGCTAATTCAAGACATTAACTAGGAGATTTTTTTTTAACATTCTTTAGTCATTTTTTCTTCAGCCTCTTTCTGTCTTGAAATTCTTTCTCACAGAAATTACTTATTGCCAGCTTATATTGTCATACTCTGCTAGGACAGACTGAACAATTTCTACGCTTTGTAAAAGATTCAGTCCTCCTGAAACAGACTAGAAGTGCCAC
The DNA here is from genome assembly GCA_027886175.1 of Phylloscopus collybita. Taxonomy (NCBI): domain Eukaryota; kingdom Metazoa; phylum Chordata; class Aves; order Passeriformes; family Phylloscopidae; genus Phylloscopus; species Phylloscopus collybita. The sequence goes on along the minus strand of JAJNNQ010000006.1, from coordinate 39,768,621 downwards.
TTGTGGGAAGAAAATCTATGCTGAGATGGCCAATCAGGCAAACAGCATCTCACCTTATATCAGCATAGTGTGGCCAGCAGGACCAAGAGAGTGATCATCCTTTTATTCTTGACACAGGTGAGGCCACACCCTGAATCCTGTGTGCAGTTTTGAGTTCCTCACAAGAAGTACATTGAGGTGCTGGAGCATGTCCAGAGAAGGGCAACAAAACTGGTGAAAGTCTGGAGCCAGAAAGTTGATCAGAGGGATGGAGCACCTCTCCTATGAGGAAAGCCCTACAGAACTGAGATTGTTCAGCCTGGAAAAAGGAAGGTGTCAGGGTGACTGTTTTGGATTGAGTGAAGTTGTTAGACAATCCCTGATAAGTTCTGTTATATGATGAATTATTTATTGAAAAGGCAAGAGATTAATGGGAAAAATGGCCTTAAACAGAATTACTTACTACACAGGTTAAAACAAAGAACAACTAGTAGATTACATGTGACAGTGCATGACATAAAGGTACCTACATCATAGCTAGCAAAGAAATAGTATAGATTAGGAGGCAATGTAACTTGCCACCAAACTGATGATGGGGTACACAGATTCCTTTCACTCAGCTCCCAAAACAGTAACCACAACGTGGCATCCTGCTTGTGAAAGTTTTGTGTATCTTTTACATTTTGTAAAGTGAAGTGTTTGTCAGTCAGAAATTAAAGCTCACTTGCCTTCAGTCTTGCTCTCAAGGCAAGATGTTTATTGTCAGCTGGGAATGCCACCTCCATGGTACCAGAAATAACTCACTAACAGACAGGTGAGATATTTCACCAATTAGCAAATTCCTGTGAGGAGGACGATACCCTGAGCTATGCACCAGCTGACAGGCAGAACAGGTAAGCCCTCCTGTAGCGGTGAGCATCCTGCAAGAATGACCTAATTGCAAATTTCCAGTACCTGAAGGAGACTTACAGGAGAGGTGGAGCAAGACTGCTATTTAAAAGAGCATGAAGTGACAAGGATAAGGGTGAATGGGTTGAAATTAAAGAGAGTAGTTTTATACTAAATATTAAGAAAAAAATATATTTACTGTGAGGATGGTGAGGCCATGGAACAGGTTTCCCAGAGTAGTTGTGGATGCCCCATCCCTGGAGGTGTTCAAGGCCAGGTTAAATGGAGCTCTGATTCATATATGTGTGATTCTATTTCTTCTTGATACATTTGCCCATTTAAATGTATTCTGAACCTGCCTGTTGAAAGGTTTGTGTTTTATTCACTGAAGTTCATAGTTTGCTAGGCTGAAGGAGAAAATGAATAATTTTACATGTTCATTTACTTGAATTTGGAGACTAGATAAAGCAACTTTTAAACTATCTGTAATTGATTAAAGAAGTATTATTAAAATGTGCTGAAACTGTTTATGGAAGACTAGGCATAGCGTTCAAATCTGAATTAAGGTATGTTTAGTCTTTAAATTTAAATCTAGTCAGAAAGAGAACTAAGTTTTTTTCTACCTTGTTGACTCCTATTTGATTACTCAGATGTAAGCAGTACTTGAAAGTCCAATTCAATAATTAAATTTAGAATTCACAAGGATTTTGCAACTTTAATAATATGGTACAATATTAAATGGTAATGGAGTTATTTATTATTCTGCTATAGACAATGCAAAAATAAAGAAATAACACCTGTCAGTACTTTCATTAGAAATTAACTTATCTTTGTGTCCCTGACTGAGAAGGGACGTGGGAGGGAGTTCAAATTTGTCTTATTCTCCTTAAGAGAGGAAATTTAATGTGCATAAATTATTTGGTGAATGGATATCTCTGTGAAGAATAGCAGTAATTTTGTTATTACAGTCTTATCAAAAAGAAACTGAAATAATATTTCTAGAATTCTCTCATGTTATCACCTAAAAATAAAAAACTAAATGTAGTGAAACATTCTGTGTTCTGTTCATAATCTATATTTTGGTTTCTATGTTTCTGTTAGGGTCAGGTAAATTAACAATTCCAATTTGTCTTGTGCTTTATTTCCCACTGAGTAAAAAACACCAGTTTTACTCAATTTCCTGCTGAATTCTTTTGGCATACTACAGATAAAAAAGCATTAGTCAATCCAAATGTAGTCTTAATAACACCCTCATGCATTGAGTTTAAGTCTCACAATGCTCAGAAGAGTTGCAACTCAACCTCTTATCTCTTCTTCCCCTGTCTGCCTTGTCACAAGCTAAAACAAAAGCCATAATGCAAAAGGTTAAAAAAGAAATCAAACAACAAGCAAAGTCATAAATGTGACAAAAGCAGACAAGACTACCTTTTACTACTTTTCTAAAATGCCTTTGTGGAAAATTGCTGAAGGCCTTCAGGAGATGACAGTAAAAATAAGGTTGTGATACCCCCTAAAGGAAGTTAAAAGCAGAGATTTTTTTTCTTCTTTTTAAAAAAAAAATCACTTGTTCTTTTCATTGAAAGGGAAAGTCAGTTCACTATTCCCCTCACATTTTCCCTTCACAAAAAGGGAAAAAATGGTGAAATTTTTATATTAATAGTCAAAGAGCAAAAAAAAGTCATTAACCAGAAGTTTAGAATTTCCTGATGATTGTTTTAATGGGAGGATAATACAGCTGAAGGTCTAGATATCTCTGCATTTTAAGAACATTCATAATGATTCAGTCAGTGCTGAACTGAATATTAATACTAAACAACAGCTGGAATTTCTTTAGTATCACTATGCTTATGGAATTTTTATATACAAAATTTAAAAGCAGGATTACTGAAATAATTTTGGAAGATAAATAAATAAATTGGATGGCGGGCTACTGAGCTGTTTTTATCTTGCAAATTCACCTTGTGAGACAAACAATTTAATTGTTTTATTATTTTCTTTCATAAGTTCTCAAGTGCTGTAAAAGAACTTTCATAGCTGGAGTAGGAGGGAACTACAGAAAAAGTGGGTATGCCATAGTACATCCAGCCACATTACACATCCATTCATCCCCACGTCACGTCCATGTTTACTTTGTCCAGCTCTCATTGCTTCCAAATTACCATTCAAAGCCTGAATTGGAAGTACATGAGATAAAAATAGGCAAGCCAGGAAGAAGAGAAATTGAGTGAGAAGAGTTTTAATAAAGTAAAGGCAAGAAGTATCAATGCTTTAATTTTTAGTTGCTGTGGAAAATGTTCTGTAGCAATTAATTCTCTCACCAGTAGTGATGAATCCTAGATATTTAAATAGTACCTACTGGATATGTCTCTTTAAAACAATGTTTTTCCATCTGCCTGTGTATTGCACCACAGCCAGACTGGCAGGTACCTAAAGACATATGTGGATTTCACAGATGGATAAATAATATTGTTTCAGAAACGTTTATATTCACCTTCCTAAAAACTTGGTGCCAACACTAAGTTCAAGTGCCTGTTCTGACGCATTGGTAATTTGGCCTATTATAACTACAAGGAATGTAAGTAGTTATTTATAAATTAAATCTTTTATTTAAAGAACAAGGTTTGTTTTCTTTAGTAACAGAGTTTAAAGAAATAAAAGGAGTGAAGTGAACTAAATTGATGGTTGCATATAATTACATAATACATTGTAATAGACATAGCTATATGTAGATATCAGTGACTCAAACCACTGAGTATATCAAATGAAGTTCAGTTATAAATCAAACCACTAGACCAATCATAACAAGGTGCTGGCATGTGTATGTTGTTTGAAATACTTAATTAGGTGTTAAAAGTGATTTTTAGCATTGAAAACCAAATGAGGACCTGATTTATGCATAAACACTCCCCCAAATACACACTGAATTAATTCATGGGCAACAAGAAACAGATGTGCTTATTATTGTAACTGTTTCACTGGATTATTATTACTATTACTTAAGATTTTCTATTAATTTCCCTCATATTACCTTTAACATTAAGAAATATTTTTTTAATTTGTTCAGACCAAGGATTAGTGTACCAAAAAAAAAAATTGCTTTTGTGAGTGAAATGTGAAGCATTTCCGTCTGCTGGGCTTTTTGAGAGGGTGTGGGCTTTTTGTGCTGCTACTTTAAAAAGCTACACATATTAGTAACTTAAAGACTGTGGATTATGTTATTTATACATGGCCCTTCCTTATCTTAATTTTCTGTCTTGTGTGAGTACGAAGCTAAAAGGGAGAAAAAAAATCTAAAATGCACGAGGTATTCCATAAAAGGGTAAACTGTCACTCTGTTCAAATCTTTTATTTTTAGTTGTTTCAGAACAACAATTTTTGTTCTTTCAGAAAACAAGCAAAAAATATTACCTAAAAGCCCTCTCTGAAATAAAAAAAAATAAAAAAATAAAATAGTTTTTGTCCTTACTGGGTTCAGCAGGTGCTTATGAAAAAAATTGACTTTTCACACTGCAGTACATTTAACTGAACTTCTGTGAAGATCTTTTCCAGAGTGCTAAATTTAGTGAAATAAGGAGGAAGTTGGGTGGCTTTTACCCCACTTTAAAATATGCCCTCTTCACTTGTGCATAAAAGTCTAATAGAACCACCTAATAGTAGACAAATAAGTAAAAGCAGAACTTAAAAGAAATCTTTAATGGAATTCAGGTATGATTAAATAATAAATATAATTTTCATACCTCTGTCTCTCTAAAAGCACATTCTAACCAACCAACTAAAAATACCAAATGACAAACCCAAAAGCAACAAGTGCTGTCTAAGTTGTTACTACATGGGGATCTCCCACTTCTTGTTATTAATCCAATTTGTGTGAGCAAGGTGATTCAGCCTGCTCTCTCAGTGAAGGTCAGGGTTGGAGATCCAGGTAGCAAGAGAGACTCAAGAGTGATTGAGGTCTTAAAAACCACAAAGCACCTGAGAATGGTCGCATTGGAATTAGGGCTGCTTCCCCAAAAAGTTGATGGGATCAATAGCCTGAGTGTAGTGTCAGACAAGCAACTTCAACTTATACCAAGGGAGGTTTGTATTGGACAGTGGGAGAAAAAAACATTTTTACCAATAGGGTTGCCAAATATTGAAACAGGCTGCCCAGGGAAGTGTTTGAGTCACCATTCCTGGAGGCATATAAAAACATGTCGATGTGGTGCTTAGAGGCATGGTTCAGTGGTGGACTTGGCAGAGTTGTGTTAATGGTTGGACTTGATGATCTTAAAGGTCTTTTCTAGACAATTCAGTGATGGTATAAGCTACTATTAATATCTAGCTTGTTTGACAAGGCTGTGCAATATTTTATGATCCAGAGTATTTTGGAATGTCCACTTATGGTCAAGAAGAATTTCTGGTTGTTGCAACTGTTCACCAAAAGTATAAATCCACTGTTAGAACCTAAGAGTTGAATTCAGGATCTTGCTGCTGACCTGATAATAGTAAGAACCATCAGCTGATTGTGCCATTCAAAGCTATTTTACGAAATACTTTGCACAACAAAAATTAAGATCGATATTGTCTTCTCTGTTACTGTAATCCGAAATGAAATCATTCTGTATTAAATTAACTGAGTTCCATACTATGTTTTTCTGTCAGATTTCACAGATATTGATCCTATGTCTAGATCAGTGATGGATTTTCTTTCTTGTTAATCTGGTGATATGCTGCAGGGTAATGACAGTCTCAGTCACAGCATGTTCTCAGCAAGTTATGGGAATGGGTATCACAGTATGGTCTCTAAACAGTTAAAGAGAACCAAATATGTTCATGTTTCTTTCATCTTCTCACCTTCTTTGTACTTTTGCCTCTTTTTTTCCCCCTCTTTGTTTATCATATTTTGGTTATTTTGACGTGAAGAGTTAGTACCATGAAGAGCTGTATGAACAGCACTTATTTTTGCTTTTTTTTGAATCTAAAGGAAAAAGGAAAGACTGCTTATTTGTGCCTATTTTTTTCTATTTTACATGGTCTACTTGTTCTTTTCCTCTTGTATTCAAAATTGTCTTTTTGAAAACAGAGGAAGAAAAGACTATAATTTTTGTTGTTGTCTTAGGACTGTTCAGTAATTTTGATTTTTGTGATCTTCAATGAAGTGTAGGACTGTCGGCAAACTGCAAACCATTTGTTTGTGAACAGTTATTAGGCAGAATTACTCCTATATTATTACGTCCAGACAATGAAATGTGGGAAGACAGCTCCAACATACCTTTTATTTTACTGAAAAAAGTTATACTTAATTTTCTAATTTCTTACACAAATATCAGACTTCTAAATAAGGTATTTGATTTAAAATTTGACTGCAGAAGACTGTAACTAAGTGGCCAGCTCCAGAGTTTGCTATAGAAATTGAATAGGTTTAGATTTGGAGGCTTTTGCAGCCAATAGTTTTCACTATTGGAAGCAAACCCCACAAAATCTGCAGCATACATGATGAGCAAAATACACTGTAAATTTATTTCATTGGGGTTTTATGTCAACCAGTTTATATTTAATAAAATTTTAACTTGCCTACTGGTGCCAGCTATAACTTAAATCCCTCTCTCAGTCTTATCAAAATAATGAAAATAAATAGACAAAAGAGACTTCATTTTTAAATGTCCACAGGAAAGGCAAAGGTAACAGTCTTTTTGGGCAAGTATGAGAGATATAGTTCAATGTGATTAAAGTTATGTCCCCACATCTCCTTTTAGTTGATAAATGAGTGGAATATCTTCCACAAAATATCATCTTACCTTCTCTTTAGTTCTATCTCATTGGCTATTTACCTCTTATGTATTGAAATGCAATTATACTCTTATTAAATATAAATTTTAAGAGAAAATTAAGATTACAGCTTTCATGGAATAGGATAATGCATTAGCAGTGGAAGTACAAATAGTGTGTTAGTGATGCAACTTTAATATTTTCGTGCTTAATTGCCTCTAAAGCAGCTGAGCAATGGCACACAGTTTAATGGTGGGAAGAAAATAAAATTTCTGAATTGCTAAAAGGAGCTATGTTAAAAGACTGTGAATCTCATATATGTGAACTATAAAATTTCAATTTGCTTTTCCACTTGACTAAGGAGGCAACTGCATTGGTAACTGCTGCTGTAGACCATGATAAATAACTCATTAGAAGAATGTCTAACTTCACGAAGAAATACAATTGGTATAGATTAAATATAGTGTAAAGAACTACTTTTAAAAAGAAAAGGCATATTTGTTTTGAACTTACAATTGGAGTTTCTATCCACAGAACTCAATATTGAATCCAAAACCAAATAAAAGGTCAACCTAGGTAAACAAGATCAGCTAATTAATCTAATAACATTGTAAAAACCACATAGCATAATAAAAATGTTAATTTAAAATGGAACAGCAGTCCTCAAGGGACAGCAAAAAGAATGAAAACCTTGTTAAAACTGACTTTTAATCAAATTTGCCATTGGCTGGGTATGTGGACTTTATTGCCTTATCTGTTTTTGAGCATTGATGAATTAGGTACTGTAGGTATTCCTTACATGAAGTTACAATTCAAAATGTTTGAATTGTGCCATCTGCCTTCACTTACTGTAGTCTGTGATAAAAATAACATGCCATTATATCTGTAATATATTTGCCTCAATGCATTACAATAAAATATTTCACTGATTATCTAATTCTATTCATTTTTACCTAATAGTTATTTAAATAACATTTTTTTCATTTTTCACTGCTCTAGGAACCAGAAGTTTTACACATTATTATTGATTTAATCAATTATAAAGTCCAGTTTGTGAAATTAGAAAATGGGAAAAAAGTAAAGTTATGGAGTCAAATTTCAGTTTTTCTTTCAAAATCTGAGTTATTTTGATACTTTGATATTTCATTTTCTATGTTTATTTTTAATGACTCCTTTAACTTTTTTCTTTTTTTTTTTTCTTTATTAAAAGATAGCTCCATGCCACTTGTGCCAGGGGTACAGATTTGAGGACCACCATCTGTTCTTTCCATCCTTATTTTCCATTCTCTTGGCATTTCTTTTATAATTATATAAGCATCTCCCAGTCGTCTTCTCTGAAGTCTTGTTTTAAAACTGCTCTTATCAGTGAGCCTATTGATCCAAGAGGAACATATCAATGCCAGTGAAAAATTATGTTGTTTTTTTTTTTAAAAGCTCAAATTTTATACACATGGGGAGAAAGGCATTTCAACAGAATATTCCAATAAAATATTCAATTTTGAACAGTTGAAACACAAAACTTTCTGAAAATACTCTGCATGTTCTACTTGAAATAACAAATTTTCTTGAGGAAACAATAGTATTGAAATGTAGTTGTTTTCTATAGCCCAAAACAGAGCTTGGCTATGAGGTCCTTGGTATGATCAGATTTTCTTTATTGGAGATACTGGCCTTCTGATAAGATAAAAAGAGAACATGAGGTACCTCTAAGGGGGTATGGTAGTAACTTAATGTGAAATTAGCTGCATGTCTAAGAAGAGATATAGACTGCATGTCACAAATCTCTGATGGCAATAACCTAATGGGGACAAATCAGTCCCTGGCCATAGACATGTTGTACTGATTAGTTCATGTCCACGCTGCTCAGGAAAAGCTGGGTTTACAGTAAGTTTATCTTAAAACAATCTGAAATCAGTTCAGATCAAGGCTTTAAAGTCAAGGGCTGAACCAAAGTCTACATTATTAGATTGACACAAAGCCTGTGGCCTTTCAGTAGTAGTAGTGAAGTATCCCATTAACTGGATTGCAAGAAGAGCAGAGAATCAACCTCCAAGTCCCAACGTAACCTTGTACTCATCCTAAATGTAGACCATTTGTTTAATGCTGCCCATAACAATCTTAAAAGGGAGCTGGTTTAGAACAACTTTTTTCTTGAATATGTGCATAATCTGAAGTAGGTTTCCCTCCTGCTCATTTTCTTCCATGCATCTAGAGCAAGAGAGATGAGGCACCATTTTCTACCCTGATTGTGCACCTGTCATTTGAATCAAAACCACCCATAAAATTATGTGGTGGGATGGTGAATACTGAAGTCTGGGTCCAGGCTGCCAGGAGGCTGAGCAGGACAGTGAAGTGCTTTACCCCACATGAGCAGTTTAAGGATATCTCACCCATCATTTATCTGTCAGCTGGATAAACTGCTTGTAGAAAACTATCATTTGAGTATTGCACTAAATTTTTCTTTATTTATCTCTATATTGACAATCAAATTAGTCTTTAGAAGATATTTATGTAAAATACTCATATCTAGAGAAATAAAAAATAGCAGGGAATCAGAAGTTATCTTAGTTTATATAACAATGTCTTCATCATATTTTGAAACATTGTGATAGCAGCAGTTTCATTTTTTTCCCTTAACAGTAGAAAAAAACCCTAGCAGAATAGTTATCACACCAATTTCCTTTTTTGTTCATTTTTTAATCATCTATAAATATTTAAATATTAAAATTTTTCTGAGATATTTTTGTTGTTGCTCATTGAAGATATTTCCTAATTTTCACATTTTTGAGTGTAAATTTCCCTAAACCAGGACATTGTGTAATTGTAACATCAAGGATGTATGTTCTGAAGTACTAGAACAAATAACAGTAAGATATTTGTGGAACAGATTAAGAATAAAAGGTGACAGAAGAATTAAGCTATATGTTTCTGAAGTTAAACCTCTCTTTTAAGAATAAATCATTTTGACTGTATATTTCAGATTGCCTATGGTTTGTTAAGCTGCCAACAAAGTTTGTTCTTTTAGCTATGTAGATGACTATACTCAAAAAACTAATTTAAACTCGATGATAAAAAGATGTAAAATGGCAGAGAGATTTTACAGTCTAAATTTAAGCACCTGCCTTTATTACTAGGTTCATTTTCTGGATGCATCATCTTTCCCTTTTTTTTTTTCCTTCCTATTCACTAAATGAGGAACATTAACTTCTAACTTTAGGATCCGAGAATTTATTTTAAGTTCGGTGTTAGAAGCAGCCAGGAGGTGAAAAACTCAAGCACTGAATTCTGCAAACCTATGCTTAACCTTTGCTTCTTCTATAGACAGTCATACATTTTTTGCTCTTTCTCACTATGGCATTGCCATCCATGGTAAGAAGGACACAGAAGTGTGACTGTTCTTAAAACACAGAACAATTGTTCAATTATGCTGTCTGGAAAATACTCTGTTGCACTTATGGATTCCTTATTCCATCTTTTGCACAATCTTTGCTTTTTTAAACTACACACAGTGCTGTATTTTTAAATTAATCACTCAGTGCTGTATTACTCAATTGGTAGTTTATTTATCTTGGATACTATTATGCAAATATTAAAAACATTGGACTGAAGGACTCTGGGACTACAGAAAACCTTTGTCTCCAAATATATTTGTCCCTATTTGACCAATGGTTGTGGTAGGTGACTGGCAATGTAGGAAAGATTTACAAATTTGTACTTTTTCAGTAGGTTTTTGATTCTCCTTTCCAAAGTCTAAGACAGTAAAAGATATTTCAGGGCTACCTGGATTTGGTGTTTTGTTCACTTAGAAGATTTCTGCACACTAGGATAAAAAAGAAACTCAGTTGTTCATATGAAATCCGTATTTGTGCATTACCAGTGCTCCTATCTAACACTAAATACCATAGTAAATATATATGTCTGTTTAAGAATGGCAGTAAAGAACAGATATATTTTCAAATTAAACTGAGCTTTTAAACAAATACCACAATTAATTCTAGTGAATGTAGTAAGAAGTAGTAATTGAAGGGTTCTAAATCTGAAACTGGAGGAATCCAAGCGGTTCTATTGTCAGCTTTAGCAGTGAAGAGTTTATTCATTTGCCAATAAGAACAGACATCTTAGTCAATATTAAATCTTGTGAATTGACCCAACCTGTTAAATGAAAAAGTACCTTAAACGTGAGAAGTGACTTGAATAAGGTCAATGACAGTTCTCATTATCTACTAGAAGAAAGATATCTAACACTGTGTAATTGAGACTAAGATTTCTTTTCCTGGACATTACTTGATTTCATTATTGTGTCATTCATGTTTTATTGAAGTGTTGGTGAAAATAATGATGCCCAAATATACTATTTATTTTAAGAATAATGTCAGGAAATTGTCTTTCTATGTTATGTAAATCAATGAGAAGTAGTATTAGGGAAAAAAAAAGGCATTAGAAAGTAAAAGTTTACTTGAAACAGAAAATCAGTACTATTTCAGATCTAAAATTCTTGTTTCATAATCAAATCACTTTGGTTTTGTATCTCAGGCCAAAATTAGAACGGCTGGAAGCCTTGAGTAAATGAACAGAGATTTATAATAATAATACCTATTATTGTTATTATTACAGTTGAAACATCATAAAAGACCTTATGACATTCTTTTAAAGACTTTTATCTTTTGATTTCTATCCCTTCATCTTTTTCATATATGAATCATAAGTGATTTTAATATCAAAATCTTGGGATGCAAGAGAATTATGTTAATTAAATAAGTTCCAAGTGGAGATTTCTCTAATTTAACATATCAATATGATATTGGTTTGGTGGTGTGGGACTGGTCAGCTGAGTCAGATATTGATGTCAATGTGTTTCTTTTTAGAAGCTGATTAAATTTATCAGTCAGGTTTCCCTGACTTGCAGACTGTATTTTTAGTAAATCTTGCAGACTATATTTTTAGTAAAATATCCAATGGCAATAAAAGTTTAAATGTTTTCCATAAGGAAAGTGATATCTAAAACTGGTTCATGGAGTCCATCATCTAACTGTAAAACATTAGTGCATCTAAAATGCGAAACAGAACACTAGTTCTAGCATGTGGTCTTTATGTGACCTTGAGAGAAGTGCAGTTTGGTTGGTTGTTTGGTTTTTGAATGTAAAGACATCATATTATTTGCAAACTGTAAACAATAACTTTTGTCTCCTTAATTATGCCAGTGTCACACTCCTGGCCAAGGTAGCTGAGGAAATGATTTGCACCTAAAACTCACATGAAGGACTTGTGAATTAGTAAATCACGTGTGAATTAATTTATTTCAAAGAAGAAGTGGGAAGACATTGTAGAAAGAAGAATCTTTTCAGTCTTTTTTTTTTATCCTTAAATCAAATTGTAAGAAAAAGATTGTAGCATCTACCAGAAAACTGATTCCAACAAATCCAGTAAAAAATTTAGCAATCGCATTGCTCATGTGTAGAAAAAGATTTTTTTCTGTGAAGTTGACAGAAGTTCTGAAGGAGGGAAACCCTATATACATGGAAAGAAAGGAGAAATCACAGTGATTTTTTTGTACACTCTATGTCTGGATCAAAAAATTCTTTAAAAAAATTCATGTCAAGTTCAGCCACAGACCCTCACCATGGGCCTGTGGAAAAACTGTCCCTGTAACAGGCACTGAGGCCATCTGAAATGGGAATGTCTGTATTCATGCTATTGAACACACTTGTCTTTTTTGCCCTCAAACCAGCCTTGCATCTCAAAACCAAACATCAAGAGTTTTGAGCTAAATCCTGAAACACTCTCTCAAAACCTTGGGAAATGTTCTTTGGTTTGCAAAAATATTATTCTAGGGATTCTTCTTCCAATTTCATAATGTAGAATATGGCCCTTACCAATATAGGCATAGCTGTCAAATGCTTTCTCTCTGCACTGCCAGTCGTGGGTGTAGACCCAAGGGGAAGCTGTACATTTGCGTGTGAAAAGTTTATTGACTGACTGCAGAACAAGAATAGTTGTGTCTATATTGGCAAGAACTGTCCATCTTGTAAAGCAAAACAGGTAATGGCTGGTGCTGAGGGCTTAACACCCAAGTAATTCAGGAAAGTCTGTGTGTTGAATTGACTCTGTGGCATGCTCCTGTACCATGGACTCAGTAGCTGTTTGCAGCAATTTGTGCCACTGGAATACATCTCCCAGGTTGCCTTAATCTGAAATTATTTTTATTTTAGGACTCTGCTACATTCTCCATACACATCACAGCACATCACAAATCAAGCTGGATTTGATTAGATCCACTGCATTATACATGTTCTGAATGAGTGCTTAGGTCACTTAGAGAATCATCGTCAGAGGTATTAACAAAAAGCAGGTTTTATATGAATTTGTGAAAGTATTATTTTAACAGAGTTTAATGGCAAAGTTCACTCTATTACTTACTGCATAGAGGAAGCATATATAAGAAAATTGGATTAGAATCAATTTAGAATGATTTACAAGAAGACAAGGAATGCAAAAGGGTAAGGATGTAAAGGGTATAATTACAAAAGATAAGGGCACAAAAGGGTTTAGCAAGATGGAAGAGGAGTGGGGAGAGCAAAGATGCACCACCACAACAAAACACAAGTTGGTGGAACTCTCATCCCATCCCTCATGATCTCTCTGTGTGTCTCTGTGTGTGGTGGTGGGTATGTATATGCAGTTCAAAACACAGTCATATAATTGAGAGAGATGCTTACTATATATATGCTGGAGAAATTATTGCTTCCAAACACAAAAAAGTCTTCCTTGTAGCATAACAGATTAAATTTCTTTGCAGTTTGTATTTTTTTCCATTTCTTTTCTGGTTTAGCAATGCATTTTGAATTTTCTTCAAAGTAGCTCAATATAGACTGCATGTTCATTAATAAAGTGGTATTGTAAATGTGATACTGAAATTCTGGGGTTTTTTTCATTTATTAGTGGAAATTTATTTTTATATCAGAGAAGCTATTCAAGGAGTAATAAATAATTCTCAGAGTACATAGTGTTCTAATACTTTACATGATTACTTTTCTAATTGTACATTAGCAATTCAAACATAGACATAAACATTCTGTCAAATCTAACCAGGTAATGAGATTCTATTTTAAAAAATTATAATCAGTTTAAATCCTATTTAGTCAGATCTTTTCAACAACATAAGCTGAGTTTGATTAATTAGTTGTCCCAAACACAGAGCAATGAAGGCATCATGAATTAACATTAAATTCTGAATTAAACTAGGTGATTTGCGCCCCTGTGCCAGTTAACTCTTGTAAAGGTATTAATGGGCTTGCCTAGGGTTGTTAGCTTGCAAGCAGACTCATAAAGAAATAAAGACATCCAAGGCTTTTCTCCCTGTGATGACAGGCAAATACTGAAGATTATGTCCATCTTCAGATATATGACAAAAGATATTTCTTAGTTTTTAAACAGTTTGAAAAATCCCAGAACAAAAAATAAAAATTTGAATGGATTCTGTTGTTTGATTAAACTGCTGAAATGTATGTAAAATACATAAATTCCAATCACAATTTAAATAAAATCTGCCATTTGTTTGTTTGGGTTTTTTTTAAATATATCTGTAATGGAAGCACTAAGAGAAAACATTAATGTAAAACCTTATAGAAGTGTGCAGATATCTATTCAGGTATTTGAAAAGTAATAATCTCTACATTAAATATCATATCAAAGGAACAAAGCAACACATGTTACTGAATAGATTATTTCTCTGCAAAATTACACTGGTTTGCAGTGTGTTTCTATGAGTTTATGACATTTTTTGTGTGACAGATCTGTTCAATTAAGAACTTCTCTTCTCAGCCCTGGTGAAGCCACACCTCAAATCTTGTGCTCAGTTTTGGCCTCTCACTTCAACAAAGACATTGAGGTGCTGAAGTGTGTCCCAGGGAAGGGCAAGGGAGCTGGAGACTGTCATAGTAGGAGCAGCTGTGGGAGCTGGAGTTGTTTAGCCTAGCTAGAGAAAAGGAGGGTCAGGGGAGACCTTATGGCTCTTTAAAGCTACCTTGAAGGAGGTTGAAGCCAGGTGTGGGTCAGCCTCTTCTCCCAGGCAGCCAGGAGACAGGACAGAAGGACATAGCCTCAAGCCATGCCAGAGAAGGTTCAGGTTGGATACTAGAAAGAATTTCTTCATGGAAAGAGTTGTTAGGCATGGGAACAGGCTGCCCCCAGGCTGTCATCATCCCTGGAGGTCTTCAGGAAATATCTAGGTGAAGCATTTAGTGCTATGGTCAAGTTGACAAGGTAGTGACCCATCAAAGGCTGCACTCACTGACCTTGGAAATCTTTGCCAGCTGAATTATTCTGTGATTCTTGGCAAGACACTGTAGTTAGGTTTAAGGAGGTAGGTCAACCAACTTATGAACATTGATGTTTCATGGTACTTTGTAATGTCAAGAGTGTTACTTGATTCTGGTGAACTTTACCACTAAGTTGTAATTCATATCTACTTCTCAATGAGGAGAAAAGGTGGAATCTGACTAGGCCTTCAATCTAGGAGGGAAAGTCTAAATAAAATGCAGTGTTTGAACAGTAAAAAGAGAAGTCAAGTGAGAAATTAGGTTTCGTTGTTAGACAGAAGGACTGGAGAAAAAAAAATTACTGATGAATATGGAGGATTTTTCCTGATTTTATTGTAGCCAATAAGGTTGTCTTTTAGAAAGACACAAGCTATTCCTTTCCTCTAATTCTAAGCTGTATGACTGATGAGTATAGAGGCAAGATGTCGTACACTGAATTAAGAAATGGAACATCAAGGTGTTGCTATCATGAACTCCTGAGTCCCATTAAAGATAATTAGGATTAGTAGGGCAGGTGATTGCAGAGTCTGGGTTTGCTCTAAGAGGTGTTCTTGTACTTAAGGAAACTGCAGAACATCTGCAAACTAGTTTGACATTTTCCAACATGCACACTCACAGAACCTCTTAGAATCATGTTCCCTGATGATTATTAATCTCACATAAATGCCTGGTTGTAGAAACTGTAACATTAAAAACAAGGCAGTGGTTGAAACATGCTATCAAAGTATATGCTCAACATCCTATGAAACAAAAAAAATATTGTCTTTATTTAGTTCAATCTGAAGCTCAGACTGGGTTTTTTAAGACAAAAGCAAACCAAGGATTTTTAATAAGACAGAGTCCTTAGGTTGTTAAATTCCTCACCTAAAGCTTACTTCTTCAAGTAATCCTGTGGAAGGCACTGAGTAAAATGGTAGGGATTACCTGATTTGATTCAAAAGGTGCACTGTGCTGAGCTTCCTGGTAACAGCTAGAAAGCAAATATTTGCAAAGACAATTGAATTAGTGTTTAAATGACAAACACTCAATAAAAAATACTAGAATCATTATTGCTACTAGAAGATACACTGCTGAAGCAATTACATTGTGATACAGTGCATATTGTAAACATAAAGTAAACAAAGTTTAATATATTCCTGTTATTTTACTCTGGCTGGGATGATTTCCCACAAATACCCACAAAGCAACACCATTGATCTGCTTGAAATCCCTCTTGAAATCCCTTCTTTCACCAGAAAACAGAATCTTCAGAATAGCTGCTCTCCTGAAGGTGAATGCAGTGACTCACAACAGACCTCTGTTATTGCCTTATGACTTTCCTATTCTCTGAACTCATATATCTTTATCACCTTGTTCAATTTAATGCAGAATTTACAGTACTTTTATTAAGGGTAGATTTTTCTTCAGCTGCTCTACAACATCAGCCACAGAGGGTTTAAAATTTTAGTTTCTGAATTGGACATTAATCAGGTAACATCAAGAGAAATGTGAAAGGTGACTGAAAAAATAAGTTTATTTTTGACTGACTTAAAATTTCCTATTCAGAGGTCTGCTTCTCCAGTGGAAATATTTTATCTATCTGCAAATTTGAAAAACAAAGAAAAAAAAGAATGAAAGTCACTGGTCAGCAAAATAGTATTCTATTTCATAACTGATTCATAGTCTGAAATCTGGGAAGAAGCCTGTGAGCAGACTTTGTGCAGAACATCTTTATACTGTATGCTTCAGACTTCTTGTACACTGGATGCTCAACTACACTGCGCCATAGCAAAGAAATGCTATGATATTTTCAAACAGCAAGTATGCTTCCTAGGAATTTTTAAGTCCCTCAACACTGTGCTGATAGGCACTAAACTAATCACAGGAATAATTATTGGTGTTATATGTTGAGATATCAATACTGCTATTAGAAATAGAAATTAGTAGTCTTTATTCACCTGGAGACTGTCACATAAACAAAACATAAAAGCGTCTAAAATACTGCTTTTTCTATGTTCTACATTGAAGTCTCATGAAAACTTGAATATAGAAGCAAAACACCAATCAAACAAGACCCTTTTTTTAATTTTTATTTAAGTTTCCTCTGTTATCCCTTAAAATTGGGGAACCTTGGTTGCACTAAAACATTTCTAGAAGACTGGAGAAAAAATTCAGTACAAGGATTTTTTTTTCTTTATAATGGCCAAAAAATAGCTAATAATTATGAATTATTGCCTGAATTATTCTGAATTATGGAGTAGATATGTAAGAATTGACCACAGTTTTCCACAGTTTTAAGTGGATAACTGATGAGTACATCTTAACTCAGTATATTCTGGAAAATAATTCTGAATTAATGATTCATGTCATTATTTTGTTTACTTTCCTTGCACTAACACAATCACCATTTTCAGAAAATATTTTGTTACCCTGTTTCAGTTTTTCTGAGAAGTTTGCTTCCAGAATTTGCCTCATTTGTTTGGTCAGAAGTGTGTTAATCCTACCACCAGCAAGAATACAAGACCAGGAGGGTACAAATTTCTGGTTTGAACTGTGACAGAGCTAGAACTTTAAAAAACAATCAATAGCATGGGTCAGGATGGATCTTTTTATATAAGCAGTCATATGTACTTCAGAGCTGCTTCGTGCAAAACCACTGGTGAGTTATAGGTTTTATTTATTTATTTATTTATTTATTTATTTATTTATTCATTCTTATATTAGCCTTCTTAAGGTACAGTGTAGACTTACAGACCTAGCAGTCATTTTTTGTGATTTCATTACATTTGGCAACTTAGCCACCTCTTCTTTCCTCAGCTCTGTGTGTAGGGACATCTCTTACCTCCCTTTCTTCTTATCAAAGAAAGCAGAAAGGAAGCTCCAGTAATTTTTTGGCCATGGCCCTTGAGAAAAAGCAACCATGGTCATTTGTCAGAACTCCCTTTCTGGAGTCCCTGATTAGAGGTGATCTTTTTCCTCCAAAAGTCCTGTACCAGGGTTAAGAAGATAAACAAGACTTGCAGTTATTCTATTTCTTATCTCAAGTTCTGCGCTCCCCCAAAGCGTGGCTTAGCGCGCTGAGAAACACAGCTAAAACCTGTTCCAGACAGAAGATTCCAAGGTTCTTAAAGGTTTCTAACCCAATTAATTCTTAAAATGTACTATGTTTACTGTTTTGTGCCAATAATCACTACCTATTCTAAACACTCAATTTCTGTGTCAAACCCATTCTACCAAAGTCTCTGTGTCACCGTCACAGCAGAAAATGGAGCAGAAGAAGATGATGAGACACTGCCCAAAGTTCTCCATCTTGCTCTCATCTATCTCCATATGAAAAACCCAAAACTACAAATTTTCACCCTGTAGCAAACTAAACTACTATTTATTTCAAATCTTCATTGCTTTCAACTCATCTCTAATTGTTGGAAGTTTTTCCCATGGACTAAAGTCAAAGGCAGTGCTTTCCTGGGGTCCCAGCTGAGGTCTTGGACCCCCCAGGGCATCCTGGGGGGATCCCCACGAGGGATTTTCCACGTGCCCTGGACTCCAACAGTCATTTTAAGCCACTTGAGCCACTTTCCACCCTTCAGACACTTAGGATGACTAGAAGATTGTGCATGCTGAGAGTATAGCACCATATTCACTGAAAGGTTAGTTTCTGTTATCTTTAGTAAACAGTTGCCAGATCTGCCTAAAACAATCACAAATTATTGCAGCTTTGCTGCACACTAGCTGAATCTGCCATATGGCAGTACTGTGGAAATGATCCAGATATACTAAGGAGTTATTTCTTTTTTTAGTTTCCTCCTTACCCTAATAAAACGTTTGTTTGTTATTTTCACTGGTTTTGTTGTTATATAAATATGGTGGAGAAAATCTAATGTGCTTTATGAATTATGTCAGCTCTGAAGAGAAGATTCTATTAATAACTGAAGCAGTATGAAAATTTAACTTTACACTCCCTTGGGATTTTTAACTCTAATCTCTTATGGGTCTCAGATATCTCCAGCACTAGATCATGTAATAGTTGTTATTAAACTTACTCCGGTAGCTTTTCTTTCATTTTGTCTTAAATTCACTGCTATTCCTCTGCCTCAGTACCTTAGGATAGTGTTTTTAATAAAAAAGAAAACCTCAAAAAGGTGAAAAATTTCCTGCCTTTCCTACTTAGCTCTCTTGAGCATGACATTACACCCAGTAAGCCCCTATGTATTTATTTTGTTCAGTCAGATAGATAAATTTTTCAAACATGCCAGTGATGCCTCCAGCTGTTTGGCCACACACAGGAATGTTTTTGGAAGTTATCTGGAAACTGCAGTTTGGAATCAATGCAGGGCTCAGCCACAGACACCACACATCTTGCCCTAGTTTTTTTCTGCTGCTTTTATTCACAGTGATTCAAAGCAATTGCCATCAAATGTTAATTTCCACATTCAGTGATCAATTTTTCTTTTTTTATTTTATATACTCTAATAGGTACACATTTTAAATAACGATTCTCCCTTATAGAATAGAATACTTCATTCAGATAGTTCAGATATTTTATGCAGTGCCTCACAGATTCTTTTCCAGATTCTACAAATGTGATTGTCAGTTGCTGATGTCAACTGAAAATTCATAAAAATAAGAAACAATAACTGGATATTTAACTAAAATAAAACTAGGTTAATACATAAATATTTTGAGGATGAAAAGGGTAAATTCATCACACCTTCATTTGATCTACTTTGCTAGAATTCTTCTTGTCCTTATTAAAGTGAAACGAGAGAAACAGAAACAAATTGAGTTGATCTTCAGAAAGTAAATATACTTCAGATTACTGTCTTATACCATGTTTATTCAGGAAATCTGCTTCTAAAAAGATAAAAATTGTTATTTTAAAACATTTTTAAAAATTAAGAATCAAATTCCATTGTCTGTATTATCCATGAAAAGACATTACCCACAAGGTGAATAGAAAAATAGCTGACTTTTTAGACATGACACATTTGTTTTTTCTTAGATTATGGGATTTTTTTTGTTGATCAGGAGTCTTGAAGCTC
This sequence comes from Phylloscopus collybita, assembly GCA_027886175.1. Taxonomy (NCBI): domain Eukaryota; kingdom Metazoa; phylum Chordata; class Aves; order Passeriformes; family Phylloscopidae; genus Phylloscopus; species Phylloscopus collybita. Next base: position 39,748,667 of record JAJNNQ010000006.1, on the reverse strand, counting down.
TAGTGAACTTACACCATTTGAATGCAGTCCATTTAATTTCTTTTGTAACCAGCTTGGTCACTTTTAGCATTTTACTTATACATACTCTCTGTTTTAAACTCACAGTAACTGAAGATGTTCAGTTAAAGGATCAAATAGCAGAGGTGTCACTTTCTCTGGGTTTGTAGTTTGGTTTTTTTTGTTTTGTTTTGTTTTGTTTTGTTTTGTTTTGTTTTTTTTGTTTTTTTTTTTTTTTTTTTTTTTTTTTTTTTGTAGCAGTGGAGGTGCAGGGGTGAGAAGCTGTCAGAAGCTTCCCCCTTACCTGACAGAGCCAATGCCAGCTGGATTCAATATGGATCCATCCCTGGCTAAGGCTGAGCCCATCAGTGACAGTGATAGCACCTCTGGGATAAAGCATTTAAGAAGAGGGGGGGAAATCTGAGCAGCTGTAGCTGAGGTGTGAGAATGTGTGAGAGAGACCACCCTGCAGACACCAAAGCCAATGAAGAAGGAGAAGAGGAGGTGCTTCAGGTACTGGAATGGAGATTCTCCTGTGACCCATGGGAGGACCATGGTGAAGCAGGTTGTCTCCCACAGCCTGTGGATGTCCACAGTGGACCCAATGTCCACCAGTATTATAATCCTGACAAGTCTATTGGGGTAATTCTGTTCTCTGTGATACAAGAAAAACAGGAAAGAAACACAACCTAAAATAGAATTCTTCACTTGAAACCAATTTGTCCAACACTTTAGAAAGTTAACTTGACAATATGTGCTGAAACAGAATCCTATGTTTCAATTTCTTTTATTTGTAATTTATTTTACTCCAGTAAAAAAATCCATTATTATTATTATGTATTTAGTGACAGTACCAACTTGGTCCATTCAAATTTACTTGATATTTCAAATAACCTTTTAGGGCATATCAACTTTCCTTTTTTTCCTCTATGGTGATCAGTTACATATGGCATTCAATTTGGAATCTAAAACTTGAAATGTTATCAATTGAAGGGAATAATAAAACAATATTATGAGTTAAATTTCAAGTATAAATTTGGTGGCATTTCCCAAAAAAAAAAAATTTGTTTGCTCAATATGATTCATTTTAACAAAAGTAGTCTAACCCAAAACTCACTGAAGTCAATAAAAAGCTTCTAATAAATTCACTAGACTTTAGGTCAAGGCATGAAGCTGCTTCACCTGCAGAGCATTATTCAAAAGAAAGGCAGTATTCAAAGGAGGCCATTATTCATAATTTTTTTTTTCTCTTAAAAGAAGAAGAAATAAAGACAGGCACCTCATCCAGACTCAAAAGCAATTCAAGATGAGAACTAAAAATAGAATCCAATCTTTACTTGTATAGTGATAATAGAAATAGTAGAAGCATTAGGAACAATATTGAATAATGGTAGAGAACTGCATAATAAAGAAAGAATGGATAATTATGTGTATTGTTCCTGAAGATATATTCAGATGAAGGAGTAATTTAAACTGTATTTTTATATGCAAGTCTCAGCTTTTACTGTGTTTCTTATTGGAATTCTGCTTCATATTTTGAAATAAGAGCCTGAAGTAAAATATGCCTTTACAAAAATTTTATTTTCTACATTTTATTCAAGGGAAGGCAATGCAAAATAATCTTTGTATGCGGTTGCGAGAAAATTCTAAACTTGCACTCCTCTGATATCAGAGTTCCTTTTCTGCACCTAAATGGAAAAATCTGCTCAGATATTCAATACTGGAAATAATTTTTTGCTTTTCTTCTGAATATATGTGTGTTTTAACGTGTTAGAAAAGCAACCTGTGTATTAAAATATAGAGAAATTACAGGAAATTCTTAAATGCAATTTTCAAAGAAAAGAGGAAAGGGAGAGTGGATCTATATTGCTATAACTGCAGATACATCACTGTTCTGTAGCAGTCAGGGCAGGAGATGTGTGAAGCCTTTCTGATGTTCAACACCATATCTACTCTACTTATACATAGTTAGTTTGATAACACATCATATGATAAGAAAAAAGAAAATACAGACCATGATTTTGTATTAATCAATTGCATGTTGGTGTGTCTGTTAATAGGACTGTTTATTGACTTCAGTGACAGTGATGATAAAAGTAAAAAACTTTAGCTGACCAGTGCAGGGATAAACTCAGATTTCTATGACTTTCTTAGTCATTTCTACTAAAGTCCATGGCATGAGATTTTTTTTTCCAAATGTATGTAAAAATAGTTCTAAAAATGTATGAAACTGGTATCTACAATAGTTACACACCAGTTATACATCTGCCTTTTAGAAATCAGTCAAAACTGGTCTATAAACATAAGTTATGCCCCCATTGACATGGCAGATTTTAATTACTGATTAAGGAAATTATGACTCCTCTAATATTCATTTCCTTTGTGGGTATTTTCACTCTTCACAATGGTGTCGAGCTATAGTTATAAGAAATGTTTATATAAGAAATGTTTATTTTTAAACTTTTACCTCAGAATCTTGTTAGAAAGAATCTGTTAGATCTGTTAGAAGATAAGCAAAACAATAGAACATATATTTTAGTTTGTTGGTCGGTGGGGCAGGGGAGGAGGATTTACTGATAAAAGTGGAATATATTTCTAGGATGAGCAAGTATTATAAACAAAAAAATGCAATTATTTATAATGAGATTAGTTCCTTAATTTGATCCAATGAGTGAATACCTTTAAAGTCAGCTGCAGGATAGATTTTGCAGGGTTTTTTTGGGAATACAACCTGCAGAATCTATGACTCCTATTTGCTCAAGGTCAGGTAACGTATGTTTAGATTTAGACATTATTTCATCTTCCCAAACATTGAGCAGATAATACTCAGGTGGGATGCTGGTCCATCTTGTCTAGATTACTTTCCACAACAAAGGATGAACCACATGATCCTTGCAGTCCCTTCCAATTTAATATTCCAAGAATTATATTCTTTAGTGTCTTTCTTATTTGACATAAATAAGTGCTTTATGATTGGAAGAAAGACCACAGCAGTTTATGTATTGATTTAAAATTGCTACTTAATGATGGTATTGCAAATCTGCATATCCTTGGATATGGTAATATTACTATTCAATTTATCTCTTTTTTAAACTGAAATTTATTTGGTTTTGGTTCCCTCTGCAAGGTGTCTGATAACATGTTATGACCTTTTCATTATGAAATTTTCAATGTTTTCACAAGACTGCAAGTGTCATTTCTGGCAACTACTTCAGATAAATTGATATTTGACCTTCTATTCAGTGTTCAGAATATGTTTAGAAGTAACAATGAAGTCATCTTTGAACATACTGGTAATAAGTGTGATCAACAATGAGGTGAATTTCATCAAAATTGATGATGGTGAGTTCAATAAAAGCCACAAAAATGTGATGATACATGACAGCCATGCAATGTATCCCATAAAAACACTTCTAATTAAATCAAGTGGTTCTAGACAAATTCCCTGATTGCTAGCCCTAGAGTCTTCTTGGCACAGAGTTCTGCGTTATTTCAGTAGATATCTTGAAAACTAAAATTTATGTATTTCAGAGGACAATCCTTTCCACTGGAAATGAATTTTATGTAGATTTCTTAATTTGAAGAGTTCCTGAAGGTTCCATGATGGGACCTATTCTCAAGACCTATTCTAGTGATATGGTGTCCTTGAATATAGAGGCTTTCCTCTAGCTGATTTAATATAAGTGAAGATTGTTCAGGACTTAAAAGAGCAACAATTTATCCTGTTGAGTTCTAGAGCTATCAGAGGGTGGAGAGGGTTCTGTTATTTTTCAAATAAAAAAGGGGAATAATACTTACATTAAGACAGTGCTTTAAGTACTAGAACCTTCTGCCAGCTGTTAGGTTTAAAGAGACAGTCTCATATAAAAATGAGATAAAGATTTAAATTTTATCTGAAACCTAAACTTTATACAGTAAGGAATTAATACGATATTTACATTAAGCTCACACAAATAAAAGAAAAACTGTTTAATCAGTCCAGTCAGGATAAGTGTTGTAATTAAAAATTAATGTCACATGCATTTTGTTACTAATATTTTTTTATGGCATTGACTGCATTTAAGTTCTGATACCCAATATAAATCAATTTGAAAACATGGAAAAAAACCAGCTTATTTAAAATAAGGATGACTTTCATAAACATTTAGGAAAATATGTAAAAATTTTTGAACGTTTAAGATAGTAGTAGCTTTTGGGTAACCATTAGATGATTTATAATGAAACATATTCTAAGAAAATAATTTTATAATAAAAATTTCCACAAAATACATAAATGTCTAACTGAAATTAAAAAATCAATTACAATTACAGAAAGGAAAATAAATGAAGAATATCACTGGTTTCATCTAAGCAAAAGGACATACTGTCAAATACATGGATAGCAAAGAAAACTAAAGGTTTATGTTTTAGTGGAAAGGGAGCCATTTTCAGCATTTTTACATAGCAAAAGAGAGTAATTAACTCAGAAGAGCCAGACTTACTCCAAGGGTGCAAAAAAGTTCAACATTGCACCACAGTCTTCCAATAGTCAAGAGGCTGATTGCCTATTCATACAGACAGCTTGTGCTACATAACACAGTTTCTCAGTAAAATTCCTCTCCTCCATATCAAAATGACATTTTAACTTTTAGGGGTCTTAATACCCTTTTTAATACTTTATTTTCTGCTCTATGTATTGATTTTTCTAACCTCTTGACAGGAGCTTTACTTGCCTTGTCTTTCTGCATAATTCTTTTAAATTACATTCAGGACACAAGACAAATTCTAATCTCCATTATACAAAAATACAGTAAATCCATTGAAGTTAACAGAAATGTATGAGGTTCAAAGTCTGATCCTGATCAAAAATAGACCTATTGGCTTTTAGTAGTCTAGCCTTTAAGCCAGGGAAAAGCACAATGCACCAAGTTCATTTCCAGTGGAACTACAATAATTCCCACTGACTTCTTACAGAAGAAACCCAGCATTTTCTTTAAAACTTAAACCCATTTTTCTTTCTCTGAAAAATAGACCTTAAAAGTTTAAATATTTTGAAGGTATGATGGTAATTACTGTCATGAATTTGCCAGTAACTTTCAAGGACTTTCTCTAACTGTGAATCATGTGCAAATAATTTTGTGTCCCAAGATTTTGTTTCCTGTCAATGTAGTTCAAGTGACCCACTGAATGCATCATTTTGCCCTTCTCCTTAGCATGTCATCTTCCTATTGGAAAAAAGGTCATACAAGCTGACGTGAAGATCTATTTTGAAACTTAGGTAGCAGCCACATAGGATAAGCACTTGCATCCAAAACCTTGAAAATACTCCAAATATTAAAGGCTCAGAGAATGCCACTGAATTAGTCTGGCATCATTTGGCTTTGGTGAGGTCATATTGACTGTCTCTGATCTCTTCCGTGTCTTCCATATGTTTTGGTGCATCTTCCAGCAGGGTCTATTCTGTGTTCTCAGAGGACACAGAGCTGAAGCTGACTGGTCAGTATTACCCAGGGTGCTCCTCATTATCCTCTTCAAAAATGAGTGTGACATTTCCTTTCTCCAGTCACTGGAGACTTTGTCTATTTGCCATGATTTTTCAAACATGGTAGACCAATGAAATTATTGTAGGCCATATTTAGAGTATCCTGCTTCCTTCTAAAAATAGGTAAGTTGTTGAAGTTTCTGGAGTCAAGAGTCAGAAGTTTTAGTGAGACTGTCAATGCTTAGGCTGTATTTCAAAACTAATGTACACACTTGGCAAAATTCCGCAGCAAAGAAAGAGTAATCCCTTAAAATTTTATATAACATTTTACTATCTCATATAATTACTGATTTATGCAAATATAATTCCTAATCTTAAAACCATTTATAAGTTATTAACTTCTAGAATTCCACTTTCAGCATGACTGCACTTCTCTGGGCTTAATATTTCTGAAATTACTGAAACTGTAGCATTAAGTTTCGGGGATCTTCAGTACAAAGAACAAATGAACAAATTGTTTCATTCATCATCAATGGAATATTTGAATCAACCTTAACACTCTCCCCACCCCGCAACCCTATTTCAAGTCAATGCTTATTTGGAATTATAGTTATTATTATTTATCTTTTTAATATATTTTAATCTTGAGATATGCATGCCAAGGACTTTTCCTGTGGAAAAGATTTCTTCCCCATCTTATAACTGGTATTCATCATAAGCTTTTGCAGCAGATATATTCTTCTGTACATGAACATAAATGGCCTTTTCCTTAGGCCTTGCAAGCACCCTGCACTTAATTTAGGAGAATACTTTCTGGGAAAATAAACAAAAATAAACAATCAATACCTAATCAAACAAATGAAATCTATGACTCCTTGTAGTATTTTAAAATTGAAGACTCTATGACGGTTTGAGTCTCTCTGCTGAAACAAATATGTTTTAGTATTTAACAATTTTTAATACTTTATAATAAATTTTTCCCCTTCAGATACACAGTTCCATTGCAAAGGATGTTTTTGCTCAGGCCTATAGTGCTTGGATAAGGACCGGAAAAATGAAATTTACCACATTATTGACTGACATTTTAACTAGGTATTTGCCACTTATAAAGCACAGCATTCCATCATTCCCTCAAATTGACTATAAGATTGATATCCACCATATCAAGCCTTTAATTTTTCCTCAGTTATGCACTTAAACATATTTACTTAGATTGCAGAAAATAAATTTCAGCACAATTTCCAGTGAGTCATTACTAAGAATACTAAACTTTTGGTACCAAAGAATTTGATGTCTTTTCGCATATGTATCTCATCTAAGACCATAAAACACCCTCTAGGAAGTATAGTAGGAAGCAGAAAAATTTCATTCTTATCTTGCTGCTTTTTATTTTCAAAGTTTTTCAGAAAGTACCTGAAAGCTTCTGATCAAATGTCTGAGGAAATTGTATGAGCCGGTGATAAAAATCTCTCTCTTTCAATGCAGAACGTCACCAGGATATTTGATAGGTGGACAGGTCAAAGAAGTTGGTTTAATTTCAGATGAAGAGAGGTTGATACTTGGTGATGCATTTTAGAGTGACTGTGCAATTTCCATAACAATATTTCCTAGTAAACCTTTCTAGAAAGTACTATTCTACCAAACGATTTTGAGATCTCTGCCAAAATTCAACCAATGAATAAAACAACCAAACTATGCAAACAGTATAAATACAGTTTCAATACATTTTGTTTCCATGATTAACCAATAGCTCCAGTAAATTATCCAAGACTTATATTGCTGATTATTTGTTATAGACAGAGTTGGTGATACTGATCAGACTTGGGCTTTTTTTTGCCCAAGTTTGGTTTGAAAATATAGAGAAACTTTTAGAATATCTTTTTCAGAGCTTTTCTTACCAGATAGCTGTGTACCACAGAATGATCATTTGTTATGTTCAGTATTTGGACTTTATATTTCCAAAATCTAATTTAGTTTCCAAAACCTGAAACTTCTCACTGAACTGGAACAGTGAAACAATTGCTCCAGGCTAAATTAGATTTGTTAACTCTTCTCAACAGAACAAGAATACAAATGATGACTTAGAAATGCATGCAGAGTCCAGCAGACACCATAACATAATTTAAGAATAAAATGTTACCAAATTCATTAGCATTGGTTTACATATAAAATGGTAAAATAATTTGAATGATTAAATAACCCCATTGGTGTTGGGGGGGTTGTTTTTGTTTTTGTTTGTTTGTTTGTTTTGGGGGTTTGGGTTTTTGTTGGTGGTGGGTTTTTTAGTCGTTGTTAGTTTTTTTTATATATGAAGATAATCAGGTTTGGGAAAACAAAACAAAACAAAACAAAACAAAACACCATAACAAACATTGCATTTTGTAACCTTTCTATTGCTTTTTCCAGCTTCTAGGAGTACTGTTTCTTTCCAAATGTTCATCTTATTTCAACATCTCTGTGATAACTGATTTAGCAGCAAGAGTACCAGCTTCTAAAGTGCCCCAAATTCATGGACTATACAATTTAGGATTGTGCTTTTGGGGGAAAACTCACTTAAACAGTCATTCAGGGATGGACTTAGCTGTCAGAGTATGAGAAGCCAACAGGACTGATATAGGCTGTTGCTGGTTAACTTGGCTTATTGTATGCTAAAGTGCCTTGTCTACATAGTGGTTTGTTTCATGCTGTCTGACATTTTGACCCATTAATAAACCCAACTTGGAAGCAGGTTTTCTGGAATGGAGAAATGAGATACATTTAAACAGAATGATGTGGGTTGAATTACCAGACTGAAAAATCGTTCTGTATCTGGCATTCTTTTCTCTGTTGACCTTTTGACTGACTACACTAATAAATCTGTGAGTGTACTTGTGTATCTCAGTCACACTAGTATCATCTAGACAACTCTTCCTATTCCCATTATTCATAATCAAGTGCCATGCTTTGCAGTAGCCCAAGGCAAGTTCACAAAGCTCAAAATGTGATTATTCAGCAGATGTGCCTTGTGTTCTGCGTGGCTCATGTTGATGTCTTAGATTTTAATGAATCACAGAGCTTGAAGAGAGTCCAGGCTCATCTGAAGAGCAGTCTAATGCACAAGTATCAGTAAGGACAAATGAAGGGAAAGGGGACACTTAGCACTGATCTGGCACCACAGCATGGAAGAGAGGCTGAGCTGGGTTATGCCAATGTTAGGAAAGATAAAATTAAGAGCAGATACAACCTTGCCTAAGGCTTGAATGGCATTTTTGGCAGAGATATGATCACTGAACTATATCCTATAAAAGTCACACAGTAATTCTTGTAACTTGTTACATACAGGGTAGAAAACTCAGAGCAGCTTTCAAAAATAGATGTTTTAAGACTTAATTTGTTATTGCATCGGAGTGGGATCTCTCAGATTGAGCAAGTGTGTAAATTTAAAAATCTGCTTTTCTACTCTGATTTGTCTATATGCAAGACACATCATTTGACAGAAACAAACTTCATAAATGGACACAAAATAATATTCCTTATTAAATATAAGTCAATATGCTATATTTATATATTTATATATATATACAGATATATGTATGTATGTATATATATGTATATGTATGTATCTTTATAGGATGAACAACATGTGTTTTTGAAATAAGATTATGGTAAAGAATAGTTCTGTGGAAATCATGCATTTTTTTCTCTCAATTATCAGTCTGGCTCCCGGGAGCTGTGATCTTTTCAACTGGTGCAGGATTCCTGAGTTTTCTTAAAGCTCCTGCTGGTAAGTAGAATGCCTGAAGGTCATGGGCACCGCAATTTCTCTAAGCTACCAAGCTATATAGTAAGCTGTGTAATAGGAAGGGCCTGCAAGGGCCCCTGAAATTCTGTTTTTAAAAGGCCAGGGGATTATTTTTTTTTTTTTACATCAAAATTTGTAAAATCTTTCTGATGGAAATATGTTTAGTTCAGGAGTCTGAAAACAGTCCATGGCTAAGCAGTCCATCCTAGTTAACAGATGATCCATGTATTCTTCTTTTCACCACAAAGAGAATCAGAAATGCTTCAGTTATGAGTATGAGACACTCCTAATGTACCTTAGAGTCTAAAAAACTTCCACGCAGACAAAACCTCTCTAGATTATTAATATGAGGATTCAATAGCAACAAATTTTGAGGATGTCAAAGAAGAATAGTCCAACATACTGAAAGTGAAGTGGAAAGCAATACCTCTTATAAAAAACACAAGGCAAATGTTCAATCTATAAGACATTGTTCAAGATGAAACCTTATGGCTGGTAAATAAGAATAATTAGTTGCTAGACTACATTTTCTGAAATGGTGGTGAAATGGTATTTTTCATTGCAGCTTAACAGTCCATCTATAAAAACAAGTCTCTTTGATAAACCCCCTCAAACATATTCTTTCAGTTCTAATTGTTATTGATTTCCTTAAAAGAAGAGAATCATATTTTAACATATATTTTTAATATACAATTCATATGGTGTGTCTTATGCTCATGATAATCAGTCTGGGTTTTTAATTATCCCCATGCTGACTGGGTGAATCTCTTTTTTAGCTGTAAAGGTGGAAGTGAAGATTTTCATTCTCTTAAACTCTAAAGCACTCGTTAAGAACATAAGACTTTTGAATTAAAAATTTTGCCATTTGTTACAGAAATTTAAATCAGAAAGAGGTCACACTAAAGACTACATAAAAAAGAAACAGAATTTTTTTATATTTCATGTTAAATAATAAATGCACAGACAGCTTTAAGGAAAATCAGGGTGTGGAACAAGCTTCTAGAAAGTTTATAGTTACTCAAGACAGACTAACATCTGCTCAAAGGACATAAAACTCATCTGTTTGATGTAATCTTACTTAGTCTGTTTCTCATAAAACAATTATAAAATGTTCAAGACAGGTGCTTAGTTCCTCCAGTATTTGCTTATACAACACAAATTTATTTCTTACTTTTATAGAAAAGAAGGTGATATGGAAAGGACCAAAAATATCAATACCTGATGGCAGGCATTGAGCCTAACAGCCTAGGTTAGTTTTAGGGACTGCCTCCCTTGCCAGTACCCCTAGTGCCACAAAAAATCAAACCACAAAGCCAAACAAACAAATAAAAACCAACCAACCAAAAAAAAAAACAAAAACAAAAAGAAAAACAAACAAAAAACCACACAAAAAACCAAACAAAAAACCCAAACAAACAACCAAGACCAAAACAAAACAAAACAAAAACCCCCAAACCCACAAAAAAAACACAAAAAAAAAAAAAACAAAACTGCAAAACAAACCAAAGTGACAAACAAACAAACAACCCACTGAAATCCAAAAGTAAACCTAAGTCAACAGCAAAACTTCCACCAAGTCAAACAAACAAACAAACAAAAGAGATAGAAATGAAAATGTTCTGCAATGTCCCACTGGAAACACATATACTATGATCCCCACAAAGGACTGGGTTTTTTTCTGGGGATCCTCTTCTGAATTTTATCAGTCTCCCTACTGTCTGCTCCTGCTCATTATGCTGATGGCATTGATTGAAAAATACTTTGAGAGGGTGCAGAAGTTTCATATTCTCAATGGATACTAAGCTTTATGCGTAAATTTTGTATGAACAATTCCTCTTGGTTATTTAATCTTACTGGCTGTTTAAATTATTAGCACTTGCTACTGTTATCTAGTAAGCTTTATGTGAGTCCAGTGATGAGGACACGAGAACTTTAGATATAGGTATACAACGCTGCAACAGGAGACAAAGAGATGAAGGGTGTGGGTTTATGAAATAGCAGTGAAATGCATGCTGCAGTATTACAAGTGGTGGGCTATGGAGCTCCACATGAAAGGAGGGGAACCTTTCTTCGCCTTGCAAAGGTTAATACTACCTTCCTTACAGAGATGACTTACAGATGTAGTCATTAATATTTCCAAAGTACTCTTTAGTCCTCAGCAATCTTGACTTAAAGATTAGGAATTGTAGATAAAGAATACTGATGTTACTAGAGCTCCACTAAAAGAAAATTTAAAGGTCTATTTTGACCTAAAAATTTATCCTGTAAGTGGGTTAAACAATTCCTTTAAAAGGTACCCTGAAATGTGTAGACATGGAATCACAGAATATTCCCACATGGAAAAATATATATATTTTTTTTTTAGCTAGGAATTTCTTAATTGTGTTTGTTTCTTTCTTTTACTTATTTCAACATATATGATTCCTCCTGACTCTTCATACTTTCTTTGCATTTTCACCTTTTTATCCTTGTGTTTCTGAGAAACACAGATTAAATTTGGAGAGGGATCTTTGGAAGCCAAGGCAGTGACAGCTTCAAATTTGGTTCCAGCTACAGAGACAGATGAGGTTGTTCACTGCCTCATACTGCTGAGTTTTCAGTACCTCCAAGGGTGAAAATTCCATATCCCATCTGGACAACCCATTCCAGCATTTGGCTGGCATCATCGTGAAGATTAATTTCTTTATTTTCAAAAGAATTTCCCTTACTGCAATTTTTCCTTGCCTCCAAGTTTTTTTGCTGTGCATTCTGAAAAAAAATTCTCTGTGTTTTCTATGAGCGTTCATAATGTAATAAAAGGAAACAAGTCAATGTTCCTCAGCTCATGCTTCTTCAGGCTGACTAAACCCAGTTCTCTCAGATTTCCTGATATGCCATGTGCTCCAACCCCCCCAGCTGAAGGTGTAAATGCCCTGCTGCTTATAAGGATTCATTGTAAGACCCTGTAAAGCCCTGCCAAAATCCCTATGTACTTTTCCAGATCTTTATATGAAATGGTGTCTTTTAAGGCTGGTTGGTTCTTGATTTTTCTAATTCTGTCTGACACACTGTAGAGCTGGCTTTTATCCAGAGATGCAATGGTGCCTTACCATTTCCCAGGAAGCCCATGGAAGATTTCATTATAATGTTTGTATATACCTTGAATTCCTATGCTATGGTTTACCTATCTTCCAGATCTCCTTTTTATTTTTGTTTATTTGTTTGTTTGAATCTAGCTAGGGATTTAGCGAGATATACATTTCTATTTATGTCTGCTTCCTAGGTAACCTAGGTGGCCAAAAATATGCATTCTGTATTTTTTCTACCTCATCCAGTCTGTTTTACCATCCCTTAAAGACTCAGGGCTGAAGCAGAACTGGAGTGTTTTACCCGGTTCACGGGAAGGAGGAGGTGTAGCATCCCTTTAAAAACAGGGAACACACACACACAGCAAGCTCTTTTGTTCTCTCTGGGCTCCTGAGGGAGGGGCTTTGGGCAGGTCTCCAAGTCACAACCCAAGAAGCTGAGATGGCACAAGGCAGAAGCTCTTCTGTTCTCCCTAGGCTTTGAAGAGTTTTGCAATGCTTTCACTGCTGCTGCCACCTGCCATTTGTTGGGGGGTTAGGAGGAACCCACTTCACCAGTTCCAGCTGCTGCCCACAACCTCTGCGCCACACCAGGAACTTGGACCCTCTCTCTGCAAGTTCCAGCTGCTGAGGGAAGGGTCGGTGCTACAACACCTGGGAAGTTTCTTTCAGAGGCCTGGCAGCATTTAATCATTTTGGACATTTTTTTTTTCTTCCATGTTTTTGTTTTTTTCCCTTTACTGTATTGATTGTTGTTTAGGGGAGGAGGGAGTTCTGTAACCTCAGAGGCTCAGTTCCTGTGCTATTTTCCTTTGTTCTCTCTCTTGGCCACATGGTCCAGAGTATGGGGCTTCTCTACCATCTTGTCTTTGTCCCCTGGGCTACACAGGATGCTATGTTGGCCACCGTCTTGGGAGTAGGAGGGCCTTCTGTGCAATCTTGTTTTCATTGTTCCAGGGGAACATTATATCAGTACCTATGTATCTAGTAGTTTTTGCTGTTATCTTAGTTGTTGGTACTTTCATTTCAGTAAACTTGGGGGTTTTTCACTTATATCATCTCGCTTCTGTCTCTGCTTATTGGTGAAAGGGGAGTGGTTAAAGCTAAGAAGGAGGTAACTAATTTTGGAGTCTCCACCCTGTATAACTGTTTTAAACTAAGGCAGTCTGCTATTCATCTGATGCTTTTCTACTGCTCTCTCTATGCTGAGAGAATTAGTTTTTTACCATAAGAAAAAAATGCACATATGGCAAGAACAGGCATAAAGACACAATGACCACTAGGAATTTTTTATCTCAGTCTTTTACTGGGTTACTGACCATCTTTCTCTAAGCTTGATGTAATATTTTAGCAAATCTCCCTACTTAAGTGGAGCTATGTGCTTGACCAGTGATATGGGGCCTATTTTAACACCTAAGATTTCAGATAAATCTTTGATTAATGGAGCTGTAAATAGCAATTTTATCTAAACCAACGTCTTTCACTGCCATATCCTTCAGTTTTTCCACTGGTGAGATTCAGCTTGCCTGATGATCCATTTCTGTTGGTTGCCTTAAACTTTGTAGTGAACATACCTGAAATATCTTGCTTACTATAAAAGACTGTCCCGTGTGAACAGATTGTGCATTAAAACATCTAGTTTTTTCTAATGTCATTTCCTGATTCAAGGCCAGGGTCCAGTGACCTTGCAGGCTTGGCATTTGTCTGTTCTGACTTTTTTCATTTGCATTGCTGAGGAACATGGGGCTTCACAGTTCTGTGTTTTCTAGTCACACACTCCCAATGTCCCCTGGCTAATACCAGGGCTAACCATCTCTTTCAAATCGTGTGAAAGTTTGCTCCAGGCAAGTAAACTTTTGATCCACAGGATATGACCTGTATAATTTCCGTTTCCATTTACATCAGAGTTATACAAGTCCTTCTGATCAATCACAGAGCTTTCAGTGAACCCATGAGGAGAGTGAAATTGAGTTACTTGGGTTTTACCTTTTTTTTGCTAACACTATTAATAGACTATAGAACAACCTTATCTCATGGGACTTCAATCCTACAGGGTCCTTCCTCTCACTGCACTATAATGCAGTAACTTTGCATGCTTGTCAAATTCTGTGAATATCAGATTCAAGAGCAGAGAAATTTGGGAATAAAGCACCAACAGGAACCATAGTAAGGGCCTCTTATACCTATAAAAATGTAATTTTAAGACAGATGGAGAGACTCGGAAAAGCATGTTGTGCTACATATTTTTCTATTAATTTTTTTCCCATTTACGTGAATAACACAGCTAATTATGTTTAAAATTATATATTTACAATGTGGAATTTTTTTTGTATGTTAGGGGTTTTTTTTGTTTGTTTGTTTTTGTTTTGTTTTGTTTTGTTTTTTGCAAAATCCATTGTGTACTTCATTATTACAGTTAAAAGATTGCTTTTAAAATTTTTGTACAAGTCTCTGTACCATTATGCTGATTTATATGTTAACACTACATTCTTCAAATGATTGTACTCCTTTGCTTTAAATGCAGTAGCTCTCTGCTAGACATGAGATAAAATATTATAAAATGTGCCACTTAATTAGCAATGATAAAACCTGCATTAATTAATGATATTAAATCCAAAACACTCTCTTTTGGTGAAGCTTAGATGGGTATCCCTCCAAAGATGTCTCTTTTCTAGGCTGGGGAGTTGAGCTACAGAAAACATCATTTGCTTCAGTAGAGATTCATGCTGTGATGGATGAGCTTTGACTACTAGACAAACTCCTATCCAGAAACTCACTCACTTCCCTTCCTTCATGAGAAGGAAGGACAAAATTGTGAAAAAAGAAGGAATGAGAAAGTTTGTGGGTCAAGATAAATACAAAAAATTGTTTGTCATATCTACTGTGGAAAAAACAGATGTGAACTTGGGAAAATTAACTTTTTTTTTTAATATATAACCACTTCAGTACAAAGTTGGTAAAAAAAACATAAAAAGCTGTGCATGTGTAGTGAGCCAACAAGGTTTAAATTAGGAGTTTTCATTAGAAGCATTAGCATTAGAAGAAATTTATGCACCTCAACAAGGTAACATAATGCACTAGATTAGATGTAGTCTGTCTATTCCTTGAAAGCACAGAGAATATTTAAAAAATGCAAATATTCTTCATTCACTTAGGTGTTTATTGAAATATCTGGCAGCTAACTTTTTCTTAATAGCACAGTGACCAGAACACACAGAATAGAAATGAAATATATCAAAGATTTTTATTCAGGTTCTATTACTCCCTGCCTTTAACCCTTGTTTCTCATAACCTTCTTGTGCACATTAGTCATAAGACCTGTCCTTATGAAAGTGAAGTTCTTGATTAAGCAGAAAAATGAGACAGCTAAGGAGATGATACAACTTTGGCAATTTCAATGCTTCCTTGGGAAAAAAAAATACATATTTGAATACATTTACATTAATGTAATAAATATTTCTACAAGTTGTTCTTACTGTCTGACACAACACTGACCAGTTTCAACTCTAGCTGATCTTTAGCCTTTCATGTCTTCTCCCTCTATATATCAACCACAGTTGTATTATCAATGGCCTTTATCAGAGAAAAAAACTGAGTGCTCTTAAAAATCTGTTAAAGGAGCAATTGCAAAAAGGTCACATCACATCCACGAATAGTCCCTGGAATTCACCAGTGTTCATCATCCCCAAGAAGGCTTCTGACTCCTGGAGATTGCCCCATGACCTGTGATTGATGGGGACATTTGGACCAGAGAAGTTTCTAAAGCACCTTCCAAACCCCAAGAATTAGAAATCTTTGGTTCTTTAACGATGGATTTCTGTCTTACATTTTCAGATAGTAATTGGCAAGAGAACGATTCTCCGAGGTATAATGTTACTCCCATTTACCCTGCTCACAGAAATTCGAGTTTTTGGTGTAATTACTCAGATAATTGGAATGCACTTTCTGGGGTTGACCAATATCTATGACAATTGCCAGAAGGATATTGGTTCATCTGTGGCAATAGGGCTTGGCAAGACACTCCATCACATCTTGAGGGCAGTCCATGTAGCATTGGGCAACTTACCGTGCTGGCACCTAGTGCTAAAACAGTCATCAAAAGAAAACACAGAGGAAAAATGTTTACCCATTATTACGAAGAAAATTGTAAAAGTAATTTTATGCCCTGGAATGGTGCAAAAAGAGCTTCATCATGTTTATTTTTACCCCAGCTTGCTTCTGCCATGGCATTGAAACAGTTCGATCGAGTTAGATGTTGGCTGAGTAAACAGACTAATGCCACCTCCATTGCAATTAGTGATATGTTAACAGATGTCAACAGTGTTAGACATGCTACCCCTCAAAACAGAGCCACCATTGACTTCCTTTTACTGGCACATGGACATGGTTGTGAAGAATTTGAAGGATTGTGTTGTATGAACCTGTCTGACCGCTCTGAATCAATCCACAAAAGCATACAAGAGTTGAAAGATTTAACAGCTCAAATCAGAGAAGATGATGGATCATGGTTAGATGATTTGATTAAAGGATGGAACTTTGCATGCTGGTTTGAAGAAACTTTGTAAAGCAGGTTTATACGTTTTGGTTATTTTAGTGGTGATACTAGTGGTGGTACCTTGTTTACTTTGGTGTGCTCAGACAAGCACAAGCATCAAAGAAGCTCTTGTCATTCAAGGGAGAGATGTAGAAAGTGAAATTACAGAAAGTACTGAGGATCTTACAGAGGTAGTGAATGCAAGTTTAGATATAGATGAAGGTTTTGAATTGAGACCTTGGAAGAGACGAGATTTATTACAACAATAAATAATAACTTACACCAAATTTGATATAAAACCCTTAAGTTAAACTAGCTCTTTTACAGCATTACTTGCTGTGCTTTAAAATTGAAATGCTTAATGCATGCAAGATGAGCAAAGAAGAATATGTATTATAGTAGAGTTATGTAATATAAAGTAGCAAATAAGAAACAAAGTCAAGAGAATTTTTTTGTAGTTAAACCAAGCGGGGGAATTGTGGGAAACACTAAAAGTCAAAAGTATTTTTAGGAGCTGAAGAAACAGGCCTCAAACAGAAAAAAGCTGAGAACTCAGAATCTGCTGCAACTGAAAAAAGTTTGGAACTAAAAAAGATACAGTAGTATACAGAAGTACAGCAAACAAGAACATGGAAAACAAAGGCTGAGTTTTTAGATTTGAATAAACCTTAACACTGTAGAAAATATACATCTGACAAGATAGTAGAAGGTCTTAATATTAATAAGGGTATTGTGTATTGTTAATAGAAGAGCATACAAATGGATATTGTTTAAAACATGTGTATGTGTGCTATAATCGATTGATTAAAACAACTGTAAACTTAGCAATATATTATTGGCTGAAAAATCACTGACTTGTGCATTTTATGCATTGTTGTTTATATTGTTCAGTTTCTTTTTTCATTGGTGTTTCTAGTAAATTGTTTTTATTTCAGTCTGTGATATTTACCTCTTTGTGCCTCCCGTTCTCCTCTCCATACTGCTGCTGGAGGAGGGGATGGGGAGAAATGAGTATGCAGTGTAGCATTGGGGTGTTTCGGTAGGAACACTAAGTTGGGGAATATTGTGCCTAAACTACATCACCTGTCCTCATTCAAATGCTCACATGAGAGCTTCTCTCTGACCCTGAATGTAGGGCCTAAACTATTTTTAATATAGGCTTGTTTAGAAGGGAAATTCTCCATTACTTCCAGTTCAAATAAGTTGAAGAAAAATTTAGAAGAAACAGCAAGATGTCTGCAATGATATTATTTATTGGCAAAACTTAATTTCTTTGGGAGCCTCAAATGTTCAAGTTTTGTAACCAACTCACATACCATATAATTTTTTCCCTCGCTAATATACAAAGGTATCATAAAAACCCAAGAGATTAATTCTGTGTGTAGGTGTTTGTGAATAGAAACTGTGGGACACCATGTCATATTTCTGTATTGGATTTCAGCATACTTGGCTGATGCAAAGTCAGGTAGAGTGAAGATGAGAATGTGAAAGCCTGGACTTCATGTCATTTATACCTCTACTAACTGTTGCTTAAAATCTGTGGAAGATTTTATCAAAACTTCCTCACAATCGTAAATGCAAGAGAGAAAGAACAAAGGTTTGAACACTTTGAATTTTGGCAAAAAATGTAAAAAGACATGCAGTGTTTATAAGTATCATCAGAAAAAAAAAAAAAAATTCTCAAACTGAACCCAAATCCCTGTATAGTCCACAGATCTCTTTTGGACATGGAACTTCTATTTAACACCTGTCTGTAAGATGTCTTATTCTGTTGGGTAAAGTTTCACTTGAAATGTCTATTGAAATGATAAAAAAAATAAGCCAGTGACACAAAACTTAATGCATATTTGCATTTCTTATTTATTTTCATCTTACCCAGAGGGCAGATTTAATGTAAGCAGACAATACAAACAGAGGTATTCAAACAAGACTGTGTCGTAAAGATGCATGGGGTTTCTCAGATATCTCCCCTGGTAAATTCTCTTTCTTGGATCTAATTGAAATTCAGCAAACATAAGTTATTATTTTATTTTGAAGAAACTAACTGCTGAAGGAAAGAAAAATCAATAGAGATTTTTGGGCAACAAAAAAAATGTGCAATTGTTATACTATTTGATTTTAAATTAAAGCTTTCATCTTTAAAGGATTTGTTGAACTGTAGAAAACACATATGGATTACAGGGAATTAATTTATGGAAAATGCAATGTCTGAAGCCTCTTCATTATTTTTACACACTTGCCAGCAGTTTCTATTAGTTGTATTTCTCCTATGTTAGAGTAGGCAGCAATGGCCAGAAGGCTCTGCAGAACACTATCAAAAATGATAATGTTATGTGTCAGAACTATTTGAAAATACATTGAACCAAAAATATTTGGTTTGGGAAATCTGTGTTTAGTCATCTGCAATTGTCTCAATGTAACTACTACAACTTTTGTACTGACATCCTTCTATTTTACAGTATTAGAACTTGGATTTCATGATCCATATATCCTCTTACAACACAGTAAAAGATTATAAGGAAGGCTACAGTCTGAGCTACTGCATCCTCCATAAGCCTATAACTTTTTGTGAAAGAATCTAAAATAAGGACTCTAACAATTGAAGTTAGTACTTCTTGTTGCTGGAAAATGCAATGGGAAAATCATCTCTGATCAGTGAAGAAGGAAAATTAGGTTAGAGTAGAATACTCACACAGACAAGAAGAAAAGTAATTTTTAATGGATATCAAAGTATATTTTCTGAAATGTGGAAGAAAGATACTTTAGGCATTGTCTGAAATTCCACTGTTGGTGTGCAAGTTGTGATTTACTTTTAGAAATCTTAGCCTATGCATTAGTACAAAGAAAACAGAAAGCAGTATGATATCACTGTTAGTTCTAATTAATAGTTACTTCATCCTGATTAGGAAAAAAAAGGTCTACCTGACTAAAATTAGAAACTAAAAATGTTGTATGAATCCTTTTTCTGCTTACTTTAATAGAAAAATTATTGTTGATTTCAAAAAGACAAGAATTTTTTTCCTTGTAATTACATATCATATGGAAAAAGCATAGATAGATAACATTGCTGGGGTTTTTATTTTTACTTCCTGAAAATCTGAAAACTACAGAAAATAATAGTCTGAGGCAGCAATACTAAAATATCGTGTTAAGATGAGAACATGAAATATATATATTTTTTAAGTATGTCAAGGTAGTCTATAAGGGCAAATTTTAGGCTCATATCTCAAAGTTTCATAGAAACAGAGTATCTGTCTGTAAGGTCATATGCTAATTGAAGTTTTATTTAAAGGTCATTAACTATATTTTCTTTATCAAATTGACTATTGTTTTTAAATTAGTCATGGAAAATAGAATATACTCTTTGTCAGAGATTACATTACAAGTATAGCTTTAAAATAAGGAAAATCTTTCTGCTGCAAATAGATTAATTTAATGAAATGGCCTTCCATATCAATATGCCTTTTATACTGGAAAAGGAAAGGGCTTTTTTTTTTGTGTTTTCAGGAGATGAAATTCAGGCCTATATGTGTAATTAATTTAACCACTCTATTTACTTTTTTCAGATGTTTAAGTGAAATTTCCCCACAGAAATTGAGGTCATCCAAGCAACAATTGCAAAGCAGGCGGTCCAGGTGGCAAATTAAAGGCTCAAATATTAAATCAGGAATCATATGGCAAAAGTAAAACCACAGTGAGCACTTTGTGGTCAAGCCATGTACTGGTATAAATTAGACTGAATAATTCTGCACAGCAGATAAATCTCCAAATAATCAGTTCTCTTTTTCCATGAAAATAAGTAGACAAAGAACAAATTCTGAGGTAATAATTTGTATTAGGACTTGAAAATAAGGACCATAATGAAAGTGTAATAAAATCTTATCTATAAATACATAAATAGAATTTTGTTGATATAAACAGTATAGGTTCATACTGCTAAGATTAAAATATGGTTTTATACAACACTTTTTCATTTCATAAAAAGAGACTTTCTTAAAAATATATTGTGAGAAAAATAATCTTTATTGTCAGGTTTGGGGTCTTTTTCTTCTTTGTTCTCAATTTTTCATATACAGACTCTCTTTTAAAGTTGCAAAAGACAAGAGGCTTAGATTGCCAGAAGTTTACATTGGCAATGAGGCCATATTTTGCACAAAAGAAAATCTGACTGAAGACTTCTACCATGAGAGATTTTGGAGAAAACTATAATCCTCTTCTTAAGCCTGAAGCCTGTTCTCTTTCACAGTTCTGACATGAAAATTCAACCTGAAGTCTCTTAATCATGAGAATTAGGAAAAAAGAAACAGAAAACCTGTAATATCTGTCTTGCTTACAAGAGCAATACCAACAGCTGATTGGTAAGAGTGTCTTGAGTACCCGGTGTATTTCTGCCTCCTGAAAAAAAACAAATGGAACATAATTTTACGTATTAGGAAAAAAATATAAAATTATGGAAACTTATTGAAAATTCCACACAATTGTGTGAAAACAGCCCACCAGGCTAACCACTGTTTATTTTTTCACAGCAGATTTTGCATCTGCTCAGACATATTTTTGTAAAAGGAATAAGGAAAGTAAATATCTGTGCAATTAACCACCTTTTTACACTATAGGCACAATGTGCACAGTTTGGCACACTAAGGCATTGTCAAAAGAAAGCCATTGTTATGTTGGATTCTTCCAACTATTTTTTACTAGTGGCTGATACCAGTTGCCTCTGCCTACACATGTAGTCCTCTTGTCATGAAAAATTCTCTGTGGATACAGTTCTGTACATTGCAACAGGATTGCAATGTACAATTACTCTTGAATTGTTTTGTTCCAAGTGGACACGGACTGGTTGAAGCTGCAGGGAGCCATTACAGTGGCATGATGTTCTTCCTATTAAATTTTATTGTTTGATAGAATCCCACACCAGTGGTTTATTCATTCCTAGCAACTAGAGGTCTGTGAGGAGTAAATGAGGTTCTGTCTTTGCATATCTAGTAATAAATTATGGTACTTCTTATTGAAGATGAATAGGGTAATAAAAAAAATAAGAAAGAGTAAAGCATATATCTCAGCAAAGTTAAAAACCATATAAATGAAGACAACAGGTATAAGCTGGTGGCAACAACAATAACACACCACGAAAGGCAAACTTGCTATTTTTTAAAAAAAGTTACATAGGACATATATTTCTCCTTTGACAGTGATATTCAGGAATAGTCCCCTCCAGTCTGATAGGTAAAAACTTGAATGGTAGTGAGTCTCAGGATTGCAATATATGCATGGAAAATATTTTAGGGATACTTACTCTATTTGGAAATTATGGAGATGTAGTTTGTTGTTTTCATCCTGTTTCTGATACTTGTTTCAGGTCTTGATTTTAAGTTTCAGAGGTAGTGATGGATACAACTCTGTATGAAATGCCAGACTTTAGAATAAACTGAAGCATGATAGTAGCCTTTCTCAACACACTGCAGTCTCTTAGGTTATACACTCCGTGCAAGTGTCTGTAAAAGGGGTGACAGCAGCAAGCATATACTCTTTCTGCCATCTCAAAAGCCTCCATCAGTCACATTCTAGTAAAAGAAGCAGTTCCAAAAACCTAGACAGAATAGAAAGTTGTGGAACTTTATTACCATGTATCAAGACAATTAAATTTATATCATATATTTATCCTCTGAGTCAAGTGTCCACATATTTCTGTCTACTAAATACCTTCATTAAGAAGTTGGACAGTATAATTCTCTAAAATGCTCCTACATAGAACCTACATAGGCACTGGAGATATGGCTTCAAATCTTTTTGTTCAGGATTTAGAACTGCTGCCGATATCCAAGCCAAATCCTATTGCTGTCTATGATGGGTACTCGGGCTACTTGACTACTGTTTGTAATGCCACTTATAGGTTAGTATTGGGGTTTCTTGGGAAGGAGATTCCCAGAATCTGACTTCCTCCCCAGAGAAATATCTTTAAGGCAATTAATCATCTAGTAAGAGGAATGTCCACAAGAAATTTCTAAACAAGATATAAATTACCATTCTTTGCTTTTAATGGGCACAACTCCTGAGACAGGAATTAGTCATCCTCACATAAATTGAAATATTGCAGTGGGCCAATGTGCAGTGACAGAATAAAGAATTAAAACCCTAAAAACTGAAAATGAGAACTCACTTTTATTCACGTTATATCACATCAAAACATTCTTTGGTTTGACTATATGCAAATTTAAGATCAATTACAAATATATGTTTGCTTTTTCACTAGTTGATTAAATTTATTAATTACTCCAACCTTGAAAGCTTCCATAGTATTTTTCGTCTTTGTTTTTCAAAAAAAAACCTAGATAAACTATTTAAAATTACAAGAGATTCCTATTTATTTCCAAATTAAAATCTGTTCTTCATAAACACAAAACATAGTTTCATTTAAGATTTAAAATCTTAAACAAATAAATCCAAGAGTATTTTCACAAGTATTCCATTAGGTTTTTGTTCCAGTTTGATCTATAAAGGCATATAACTTTTTGAAATTACTTTGTACTGAGCTATAAATAATAACATCATCTAAACTGTGACAAGAGGACTGCTTCTAAATTTACATTTGCAGTTACCTTGGAACTTTCAGATGATATCTAGTCCATCTCTCTATTCAAAGAAAACAGCGTTCTGTTTTTGGCAGGTGTTTGCCCAATGTATTAGAAACATGTTTTGGGATGGAGCTTGCACAATAACCCAAGCATCTTTTTCAGTGTTTATCTCTTCACATTGTCAGATCATACCAATATTTTAAAATGCGTCCTACTTTAACATTATCCTGCCATCTTTTATACCTGTTGCTTTAATTATTAGAACCGTTGGTGTCACTGGGAACATTTTCTATATATTTAGAAACAGCCCATTCAGGTGGTGAAGTGTACTGATGAGAATTACTCTGGTTTTCCATTCAGGCATTTTATCATTCCTGGAGAATACAATCTTATTTTCCAAAGTGAAGATGCATATTTTAAATAGCAATAAAACAAAATACTGTGAATAAGCAATATGATCATGAATTTTCCTCATCTTTATCAGTGTTCAGTTTCACTGATATTAGTGGCAAAAACACATGTATATTCAGCAGAAGTAAGTGGGAATAGCCACATTGCCTTCTCTGGACCTGGACGTGCTCATCACAAATAACAATCTGGCCTATTGTTTTCTAAAAAAGAAAATGTGTCTTTTCCACTGTTCTTAATCTTTTAAAAGTGTGCCTTCTTGTTGAAAATAGACAGAATTCCTGTTTATCAAACAAATATGTTGGCAAAGTAAATATTTTGTTCAATCCTTTTTCTTACAAAAATAAAATTTAAAACAAAATCTAGAGATTTTTGTAAAATAGATATATAAGTAAATCTTTAAATCCTTGGATATTTTGAATGATAACTGAGTATTCAAGTCTCACTGTGTAACTGCCTTCCATGCATAAAGATAGCAGAGTCTGGGCATTTGGTCTCACAGGATATTTACTTTAGGGAATGCTGATTTATACCCTTAGGCTCCTCCACTAAACACTAATGAATATAAATGGTGATATCAGATCACTTATGAAATGTAGATATATGACAGTACTTCAGCATCTAGAAAATTATGCCAGTCACTGAAAGATACACAAATTATTTCATGTCTATTCTGAGATATGACATTTATGTAAAAAATCAGTGTAATTTGGTATTAAAGTGCATGCAGACATCAAACCATTCCAGTATAAGATCTGTGGGAAAAAATTCTTTCAGAAATGTGCCTGACAGGACCATCTGAACCCACATGGTGGGGAGAAGCCCCATAAATGTAGCTTCTCTGACAGGTGGTTTATGCATAAACTTACTTTTGAGGAAACAAAATTTACACAGCTACATGGTAAAATAGTTTTGACAATGTTAGGTCCGAGTGATCTATATGAATGTTCCTCTCATATGCCTGAGACAATGAGGAAAAATGGAAGAAAAACAGTAAGAATGGAAGTAATTGGAGAAATAAAATATTTGAGAAATTGCTCATTAGCCTTTATTGAAAATTAAAATAGTGATGTCAACTGATTTGATAACTTTGAATAAAAGTGACCTGACTTTACACTGTCTTAAATCTTGGCTTATGTGCCACAGAATGAGTCTCAAGCCAAGCATTGACAGGAATTGCTCCTTTTATATTAGTCTTGCAACCTTGAACTTTAAAGTAGACTGGAAAAAGCAATTTGAAATACTGTATAAATTACACAATTTTACTAGAAACTGCATACTGTGAAACAGATGCTTATTTAAAAGTTACCTGATTGTTCTCTTCAGAGAATAATTTCAAGATTAATTCTATTCATCTGCTTCAGCAATTCACCAATGTCTCATCTTCCCATTGTCTGATCTGTATTACTTATGATTCCTCTCTATAATAAAAAGAAACAATTTGTTTCTAGAAGCTTTGTAAGAGAAGGATATCTGCATCTCTTATTCAGCATATAAAAATGTTGAGAAAAATAATTGCAGCATTCTGAGAGGTAGTAGTTCTTTAATAGCAGTATTTTAACTTCACTAGAGACCAAGTGAATGTCAAAAATTTCACTTTACTGTCAAATTCAGTTTCCTCATCACTTCTTAAGATCCTAGGAAAATGTCAAGTAAATCCAACACAATTAGAAGTATCCTTGACTGAAAGGCTATTTTCCCTGAAGAAGTTATTAAAAGAACATTTTAGAGGCAGTTTGCTCAGTACCTGTGAAGAATTGATAGTTTGTACTTCCCATGTTCTCAAACCAAAGGGAAAAAAAAAAAGGAAAGAAAAAAGAAAAAGAAAGAATTGCTCTTGGCAGTAAGAACCTAGAGGCTGACACCAGCAGAATACAACATGATGTGGATGCAGGAGTGCAAGCATGCTGCTTTCATCTCTAACGATATTTAGGTAAATTATTTGCAGCTAGCACATTAAACTATCAATGGCATAGATACTTGCAATTCTACTGCTTAAATGCGCTTTTAAAATGGGGAAAAAAGAAAGTTGGTTTGTTTTTTTTTTAATTCAACCTGCTTTTTAAAACATATGCTAATACAAAATTTATGCTTAGATGTTATAATAATTTTGATGGCATGGCATATATTAGATATATTCCTTCATGGTTTCTCTGAAGAATGTTGTGATTTAGTTTGAGATGTAGGTTGTGATTGTGTCCTTGTCCATGGCAGGGGGAGTTGGAAATAGATGTCTCTTGGGTCCCCTTTAACCCACACCATTCTGTTATCCTGTGATTCTATGTTATGACTTGACATAGCAGAATGAAACTGTTTTATCCTGAGATTTAGGTATTCCAATCTTTCAATTAATGGAATTCCTCTAAAGGGCATGGGGTAGATTATTTGATATGCAAAGTAATATCAAATTATGGGTTATCATAATATTGTCAAGAAAAAAGTTATAATTTAAGATCTTCTATTTCCACGGAAAATAGAGAAAACCCAAGTCAAAAGAAACTGAACCAAAACATGAAATCCCAGCTAAAACAAACTGTAGCCCCTCTCTCACACCATGAAGGTATTTTGAAGGCCAAACGTAGCTTGATAACATATCAAATAGGTTTCATTAACTACTTGGGAAAAGAACTGTTAAGTAAGATATTTTAACTAGCAATACAAAATTTTTAAAATCTATAATTGAACATTGCTGCAATTCTAAGCATACATATGTACAACTTTATTTTGTAAATATTCTTGTTTAAGTCAAGTGGATTATATGCAAATTAAGTAAAAGGAGTAAGAGCTTTGCTTTATATTTGATGAACAAATAGAAGCAGAAGTGAATTCTAAGTCTTGTATTAGTAATGTAAGTCACATGTTAATATTTGGAAGTCTTTTAATACTGTTCCCACTTGAACTACATTACCCACAGGTAAAGAATAATACCTTATTAGTTTCAACAAGAACCATAAGTTGAATTATTAACTTATGATATATAAATGCATTAGATAGCTTTTTAAATATGTTATAAAATACCTTATATCTTTAGCACATTTTCTCTATTTTGTCTGTTTTCATTTCAACCCCAAATTTATTTGGTAAAAAAAAACAAAAACAAAACAAAAACAAAAACAAACAACAAACCCCACAAAGAACCAGACAAAAAAATTGAGGAGATTTTTTTAGATGTACATCCTAATGTACACAACTATGGAATAAATTAACTGCTAGCACTGTCCTAATGCTGCAGTTTTATATTAGATTTGCCATATAAAAAGATGCCTAATCTTTTTCTCTTAACCTGTGTCTCAGTCTTTTTCACAATAATCCCTCTCTAAACTGTCTCAGAAGAAAAGAAGAATCAACTTTATTTTAGCATATAGACCTTGCCTTCCCTAAAACATTTAATCATCTTTGAGGACAATTCTGCAATCAAGTTACTTGACAGAAGTCAAGTAGCACTGTCAGTTCTTCATCAGAGAAAAATGATGGTCAGCCTCACATGAGCCATTATAGCTTTTCACTGGAGTTTAAACTTACAGGTTCAAACCCCTTAAATCAAATGAAGGTTTGTGTATGTAATCAGATGTGCACTCATGTGTTTTGTTTCCCTGGTGGCTCAGACTGTTAGATAATTTTTTGCAGCAATGAAAACCTTCAAAGGAATCCACAGTCTCATGAGATCAAGACCATCTCTATATGAATGATGACCACTCTTTCAGGAGAGATCAAACCATTCTTAGTTCACATATTCAAGCCCCACAGAATACATTTTTGTGAATACATTTCACTTAGTGGGAAACATCTAAAATATGTCTTCTTCAAAATTGCTAGACTTCTAATTGTCTCTCCTCTCCCTCTCCCTCTCCATCTCCCTCTCCCTCTCCCTCTCCCTCCCCTCCCCTCCCCTCCCCTCCCCTCCCCTCCCCTCCCCTCCCCTCTCCTCCCCTCCCCTTTCTACCTCTGTCTTTGTTATTCTAGTATTTTACATTTAAGAACTCCCTTTCTAACAGATTGAATCAGAGTAACAAATGTGGAAGGTTAAAAGTTCCACACTTAAAACAATTTCCCTGTAGTTTAATTGTGGTTATTTCCCACAGTAGTGGACAAGATAGCTCTTGTTTGTTTGTTTGTTTGTTTGTTTGTTTGTTTGTTTGTTTGTTTTAATGGAGAACTGCAGGGTTTAGTTTTTGGTTTTTTTTTTTTTTTTTTTTGTGCTTGCAACCAATATTTTTTTTAAACCTGTTCTTTTCCAAAAATGAAAACCCTTTAAAGAAATAATATAACTTTTTTTTTAAGTAACAGGAAAAATTCTGCTGCCTGGAATTGTTTATGAAGGATGTGCTTATAGCCAGCTTGGATAAAAAGCCTCCACATAGCACAAGCCTTCATACTGTAATGATTGCTGAGAAGTCTCAGTGATTTCACAATAGATATTTGGAGGTTTCAGATGAGAAGTTGCACAGCACTAGCTCCAGCATCACATGTTTTTACCTCTAAGTTTTGTGTTTTATTTGTGAGATTTATTTTACAGCACATGGCAACAATTGAATTGGTAATTGAACAGTGTAATGATAAATTCACAGTCTATGCATTAATGTAGAACTCTGCATTCTTGTTCATCTGCAGAATTTTGCAGTACGGATCAACTACTCTCTTTCATTCTTTTTAGAAAGTATCTGAAAAAATAGACAAACATGCAAAACAAAAACCCCGTAAGACTTCTTCACTGTAAAAAAGTGTATAGACAATATATTATACAGAACAACTGGAATTTCATTAGGTTGAATTAATATTTAACCTCTATTTTGTGGGTTTCAGAATTACTCGTATGAGTTAAATGGGACATTAAGCTAGTGGAAATCAGATCAGTTTTATAAGTGAATAATCATTTGAATAGTCAAAGAAAATATTGTTGCCACCTGCCATATCTGAAACTGGTAAATATACCATGAGCTACAATTATCTGGAAAATTTCCAAATTCTTTATATTTCTTTAAAAAAATTGGTCATGTAGAAAAATTTGCAAAGGAAAGGAGAGTGACGTTAGTTTTGATTAACAGATTGTGTGTTTATTCCCTTACTTCACCTAAAATAAAATATTGTGATTGTAATTTAATTTTAATGAATTATTGACATTCTGTTAAAGTTGGGAGCTGGAAATACTAACAGGTATTAAATAAAGCTGAACAAAGGCATTAGTTTATATTCAAATTAAGGTGAAGCCTTCCCTTCCCCACCCCACCCCCCCTTGGCATCGACTTGTACTTAACAGAAGACAATCTCTTTACTTCTTTTGTTCAGATGAAACTTATATCTATTTAACTTAAATCTGTTACTGCTTCTATGTTTAATCTTATACGTTAAAATCTATTTATATGTATATTTCCTGATTTCCTATTTGATACTGAAAAAAACCTGAATCTGAAACTAATCTTGAATATCTGATCCCTATCCTTACAAGAAACCAAAGAATTAAACACAATATATTTTCATGGAGCTCAGTTCTGCATTTGAATCAAGGTTTGATCCTGAGCCCTTTAAAACACTGATGCCAAACAATGGAAATGGAAAATAATAATTTTCAAACTGAGGCAAAAATAACAAGGAAATTATAAACAAGGATAAAAAATAAATCCCAAAGCAATAAAAGTGTTTTCCTAAATGTCCATGGAAAATAAAGAATACTGAAAATTTTGCCAGTCTTGTTGGGTTTAACTGATGTTGGAGTGGAGAGCATTCTGCAGCAGCCATGACTTGCCTTCCTACCTGGTGCAATAGAGTATGTCATGCCATCAAAAGGTCATTCACTGTTATGTTTAAGATTTTAAGTTAATTTTTGAGGATTTGCTAGAAGCCAGAAAGGTAGCTATTTTGTGTGACTGCAAATAAATTGGTTCAATGCTGTGAGAATACCATAGTGGAGATTACTGAGCTGTCCTTTAAATAGTATCTCCGTTAGGGTAATACTGTACAGCACCATGTATGGATATCAATCCAAGTCCCTAGGAACCAACAAAATTTCCCTCCAAATGTCTATGAAGTATCTATTTCAATTGATCAAATTTCTAATTTTATGTGTTTATTTTGGTATTTAACAGCTCTTGCTTGTTTTGTGCAGCACTTCTTATTTGGGCTCAGACTTGGTAGTGGATAATCTAAATCCATCAGTGGTAATAGCAATCTGGTAATAATTTAAAAGTTATCATAAAACTGGTATCAAATTCTGACTGTAACAGTTCCATTACTTTTTATATGAGTATTGAAGGTTCTCAACTAAAACTGTGTGCATATTCCTTTAATGATCACAGGCTAGGAGAAGTAATCCTTCATTCATAAAATATGCATTGGGCCTTGACCATTTCTCTAATGGTATCTCGTTATCTATTTGAAGATGTTATGAGCTTAAAATTCAAATTACAAGAAATTTAAATAAAAGACAAGACTATTAGAGAAACTGTGACCTAATTTAAGTGAAATTGAACCCAGAATTATTTGTGGAAGGGACTAAAAGTAGTGGAATAGACACTAGAAACCTTGCTATCTCTTTAAGTCAGTTCAAGATGAAACCTCTGACATTCAATGCTCTGAAGGGAATGATTCCAGTTTGAGAAGAAATCCACTACATTCAGGGTTGGGAGTAGAGGAGAAGGCAGTGGTAGGTTGTTGTTTGCTTATTGAACTTTAAAATACTAAATAAATACTAAATATCTGTAAAATGTGTAGGTCACAGTCTAAGACCTTTACAGTGATTCCTGGCCAGATAACAAAAAGCTAACAAAATCATCCTGATCTGCTTAAAGGACCTGTGTTACCCTTGCTCAATCATTACAGCACTCATTTTCTGCATCCCTAGCTATAATAATTTTACAGCTATTTCATCCATGGTTTTAAAAATAAACCGACACATCCTTTTTGGGACTGGGACATCCCTACTTACTCAGTTATTAAGGAACTGGACTTTGGTTTATTTCTTTAAATAGACAGCTGGAAAATTGTTCAACCTTTCTTCTATGTTCTGCTCAACATAGGGAAAAAAAGGAAGATTTTGATATGTAAACTTATCATTAGGTGTAATTTCATGCTCGTGAAAGACCATATGTCTACATAAAAAAGAGATAACAAATCTTCCCAAAATATCCAATGTGAAAAAATCCTCTTGTGACTAATTGTGACTAATTACATTCTAACCTGTATTTAAATTTAACAAGATGCATATTGCTGACTATCCTGAAATAAACAAAAAAAAACAACTAAAAAATATACCATGTGTACAGTTAAAATACCTCATGATAAAACCTCCAAAGTTTCCATCTCATTTGGTAGCCATGGAAATTAAATGTATTTTGGTAGATGGATCACACTATGTTCTGGTGCTGTGTTTTCTTTTTGGGGAGTGATGTTTCTTTTCTTTTTATGGTTTGTTAGTTGATTTTTTAAATTGTGTTATATGTTAAGCCTAATAATGACAGCTAGAGCATCTCTAAAGTGTGCTTCTTTTCTACTCATGAAGCACTTCTTTTCTTTTTACTCATGAAAAGTGCTGTTAACAAGGTCAGAATTAGCAAATTAACAGGGACATTCAATCTTTTTTTTATGTATTTTAGAAAAAAGAAATGCTAAAAGGCAAATTTTTTACCATGGCAATGGATTGACTGTTTCAGAGTATGACTGCCACCTTGAGCTTTTTATTAAAAGTTAATAGAATATTTAGACCAAGCAATGCTGCTTCTTGAAATTCGACTCAAAGATGTTTGCCAGTTTACCCTTTTACCAGTTCTTAGTCTCCTGATGTTCTTAACACCGTGCAGTAATCATCAAACCAACACACAAGTGCTGTAAGAAGGGGGCTAAAGGGTAAAAGAAGGACTATCACCTCAAATTCCTGCAAAGGACAGAATTGGCATCTACATACTGGCAAACAAATACGAACATTAGCACAACAATAACACAGCATAACATTTGGCTGCATTTCATAGGTCTTCTAAAAGTTGACGACTTTCTTTCGTGACAGCATTAGATTTTGTAGGTGTTAGCTAGCTTACACTGCTTCTAAACCTGTCAGATGTGTTTGCTTCTACAAAACCAATGTTATAGTCTTCTGGAAAGTCTCCTCATCTGGCAGAACTGAAAAATTAAAATAAAAAAAAAAAAAAGAAGCCAAAACCTTCAACCAATAAATCATTGACTATACTGTATACAAAAAAAAAAAAAAAAACCAAAAAAACCCAAAACTATTTGCTCACCGTGATGTGAAGTGCTCCTCATTTCGAACATCTTTATCTCTCTTCTCAGTAAAAAGGTGCAATGATGATGGTGGCAGTGAATAATGAAGCACACTGTATCTATTGTAATTATTGGGAGGCTGTTTGGGTTTCTTTTTGTACTGTAGGTGTTGGCATCTGCTTGTTGAGGAGATTATGTGTTTATCAGGTCATGGTATTACATACTTCAAAAAAGACACCTCATTTCCTGTTGACTGCACTCAATGAGGTTATTTTCTCTTGTCATGATGGAATTCAGAGTGCTCATTCAATATTAAAAATCAATTTCTTCCATTTAGATTGCACTGCTTTTATGTGCTTCATTGTCTGTAAACAGGCTTCTCCTTCCTAAGTTTATCTTATAATTTATGAAAAATTAGGAAGACAAATACCCAAGTTTTGGAAGTTTTCTCTATTTTTTTAATCTTCTGTATATTTTTACAAAGACTAGAAAACATACAGCATTTCCTTCTGAGGATCATCCTTTTAAAATATTGTTTAGGTACAACTCAAGATTAAAGGTTTATAATGTGTAGAGGAGAAAAGGGTTAATGCCCAACAAAATACTTCAAAATTGCCTACTTTATCTTTACACTATATTTGTTTAAATTTTGTTGGAACAAACTATTTGGAAATGTTGTCTTAGTAAACCCTGACCACATTCCTATGAAATATTTTTTTAAATGTGGGTTTAGTATATTTCTATAGACAATGTGAAAATATTTCATTCAGTTTAACTTACCAGTTAAGAAAAATTACTAAATACATGTAGAAAAAACTGTAAAATATATGTGTAATAATACCACTAAGCATATTATTAGATATAAAATCTATGAGATTGCCAGAGCTAAGAGACATGTTTATTAGTTGTGTAAAAGAATCATTATTATGCTATAAGGTTATAAGACATTCTATTTCATTTCCCCCTCATTCATTGTGTAACCAAAAGGAATAATAATAGAAATAATGATGAAGTAATGATAATACAAGCAATATAAAGAATGAATAATATTCATGGTGTTACAAGAATAATTTTAATTTCTTTTCAAAAGAGTAAAGTTATTTTATATTGGCTGTATATCTCCTGATTTATTTTAGAACTTGTACAGATCAGGGACAAAACCATATATCATAAAAGCACATGTAAATTCTAATGGCCTGAGACAGTGATTTCTACAATATAGGGGATTCTATATTGAAGACAGAAATTGGTATTAAATACATGGATAACATGGATTTTATTAAATGGGGATGTATTGACCTAGGAAAGCCTGAACCCAAATTCAATACAATGCAATCATTCAAAGTGAAACAATTTACATTTGCAAACAGAGGTAGGAGAAGGAATCTTGGATTCAGTAATAGAGTAAAAAAATAGTCTCTCACACAGACTGTAGCAAAGATTTGAGATTTACAAGTCTGACTTGGAATGTCCTTTGATTTAAGATATAAAAAGGTGATAACAACATAACAAATAGGGGCAGCCAACAGACATATCGTTCTGTGAGCATAGAAAAGAGCTGGAGATGCTGGTGAAGGCAGCACAGGTCTGACTGTGTCATTGGGCACAGCCCCCACTGACCACAGTAAACACACCAGGCATGGCATAACCTTGTTGGAGAGATGTCAGGGCCACCCAGAACTGGGGCTGCAGGGCTGCCTGGTGCATCTCACAGAGCTGGGGCTGGCAGAGGTGCTGTCCCTGACAGCTGGGTCTGTCATCAGGGCAAGCCGCTGTGAAAAGGCAGATGGCACAGCATTGAGGGATAGGTAAACATCTTCTCTGAGCCCCTGCAAACAAGAGCACTCAAACCCCCAGGAGGGCCAGGCAAAGACTGTGCCCTGGATTGCAAATGGACACCTCTGTCCCTCAGAGGCAGGGAGATGATGTTAGGAGGAAACAGCAGTGTGGCAGTGGGTGACTCCCTGCCCTGGGAAGGCCATCTACTGACCTGACCTACTGCTAGGTAGGCTTGCTGCTTGCAGGGGTTCAGATCTTGCATGCTGCTTCTCTGGATATCAGACTATTGCCCTTGCTACTTTACCTTGTCAACACTGTGATGAGCTAACCTTGACTGGCTGCCAGATGCCCACCAAGCTCTTCTCTCCATTCTTCTCACTAGGACAGGGGAAGAAATTAAGACAAAAAGGACAGGAAAATTTCTCACAGACGTGACAGATTCAAATTTGGGAAAATAAATTTAATTCATTGTAAATTAAAAATAGAGCAGGGTATGAGAAACGAAACCAAAATTAAAGCCAGCTTTCCCCCACCTTTCCTTATTCCCAGACCCAACTTTGCTCCTTCAATCCCAACTCTTCTATCTTAATCCCCATGAGCAACACAGAGTATCAGTATAAGAGCAACTGCCAGTTCTCATCTGCTGCTTTTTCCTTCCCACACACTCCCCCTGCTTCAGCATGTGATCCTTTCTACGGGATATGGTTCTTCATGGACTGCCCCAGTGTGGGCCCTTTCCCCTGGGTTCAGTCTTTCTGGAACAGACGGATCAGCATGGGTCCATGGGAAGGGTCTCGTGGTGTAACAGAGGAGAGAGTGAAAAAGTCGAGTGCAGGACCCCAGTGCTGCTCTGAGGGCTTGGCCAACTTGCTGCCCTTGCTCTTCATAGTTTCACAGAATGGTCTGGGTTGGAGGGGGTCTTAAAGGCCATTTCATCCTACCTCATGCCATGGACAGGGGCACCTTCCACTAGACCGGGTCGCTCCTGTTCAACCTAGCCTTGAATAGGATGAGACAGCCACAATTTCTCTGGGCAACCTCTGCTAGTGACTCACCACCCTCTGATCTGGCAATGCTCCCTCTTGCTCCCTCTTGATTCATCTCAGCATGATTTTAGGGCTTTCCAGGTTTGCTCCCCATGCACTCTCCAGGTTGAGCTGTTTTTGGGGTGACCAGGCAGCACCACCTGACAGGTCATGCCAGAGTGGAGTGCAATTCCCATACTGTGTGTATCCATTCCACTCAGGTGAGGCCCACAGTGAGCTGCAGCTGCAGGTACATGCTCCCACTCTGGTGAGACAAACCCTGCCCTATGGAGACAAAGCAAAGCCCTGCCATGAGGCAAGTTTTCAAAGAAAACTTTGGTGTTGGTAACTGCTGAGCAGAATTCCCCTATTCCAAAATCTCAATTCCAACTTGATTCCAATCAAGTTACTGAGAAGGAATTTCTGCTTTGTGGTGTTCAACTGGTGATAAAAAATATAGTTGTATTTTTTCAATCCTTATATTTGGAATTGGTGGATTTGCCTCCCCACTGGTAGTCATGTTATTGTTTAGTGCACTTTTCGCTGCAAAAAAAAAAATGGTATCAATTAATTTCCTTTATTTTTTCTCTCTTAAAAAAGGAAATATTTTACTGGCTGTAGAATTTATATGACCCAAAAAATTAAAAAGGCATTATAAAAACAGATCTGGCCAAGTAAGAGAAAAAGTTGCTTTTTGTTTCAATGAAAATGGAACCCAAAGACATCTCCAAAAGAGCCACCTTTGTCCTTTGTGGGGGAATTCACTTGCAGTGTAAACTGGATATCATGGCTGGCATGGCAACTGGTGTACATCTTGGCCACAGCAATCATACAGCTATCGAGTTTCCAATCTCTGGTGCCAGGCTGCACCTCTCTTACTCCTGAGATGGACCAGGCACAGATGAGTACATTTGGAAAATCAGCATCTTTTATTAACATACTCACAGTAAACTCCACCCTGTGTTTCTCCCTAAGAGTGCCACAAAGGCTGTGGGCCAGCAGCCATCCCTGGGGACCCGTCTGGTGCTGACAGTGGTGGGCACTAATCCTTCAGCCATCCCACCATGCAGATCCACTGAAAGAGCCCATGCAGAGCCCAGAGCTTCCTCCTGAAGTGGGAGGGCTGTTTATTGCAGAAAGTCCACTTCTTGCTTAGGGCCTGGGTTTCCAGCTGGGGAGATGAAGGGCTGTGTGGAAACAGGGGCTGTGCAGGGCAGCAAGATGGCTCTCTGTCCCTGCTGCTGTCACCTGCTTTCTGAAGGCAGAAGAAGTTGCTTCCTTTGCCCCCTTGGGAGCTCCTCTTCCTCAGGACCTCCAGCCACAGTAGCAGCTGCTGGCTTGGTGTCTGTGGGACCTGCTGGGGCAGGAGATGTTCTGTGCAGAGACTGCCTCTTCTGCTGCCCCTGTAGTCACAAAGGAACTGCTGTAGTCACTGCTGGAACATCTGGGCACCTCCTTGGGACCAATATGGGGGTCCTCATTCACCACACTCAAGGCAGTATCCCAGATGTAGCTGAAGTCCTTTCTTCCCTGGGCCAACTCTTGGATGTTATAGTCTTAGCTGTTGGGACAGCTCTCTGTCATGGTCATCTTCCCTTTGGGAATTATCCCCTTGGGAGATCTCTTGGAGTCTCTTGCCTTCCCTGTGGGACAACCCGGTGTCATGGTCGATTTCCCCTTGGATTTCCTCTTTCTCAAGGTTGTCTTAGCTCTGATTTAATTAAAAAAAAAAAATCCCAAAGAGTATAGTAGATACTGTTGCCAATGAAAAACATTTGCACCACTAAAAGACTCAATTTAAACCTAACACTTAACCCAAAAAATAGGGGACTTAATAGAGCCACAATTCCTCCATCTATATCCTGTTGCTACAGCTCACACTTAACTTGATCAGCACAGTGTGTTACAGGAATAATTTTTAAGCCTTGTTTCCATGTTTGGGATTTTTTTGTGGAATTCTTTTAAAATCATTTCACATAACTTTAATGATTGAATCATCTACAAAAGCACAGACATTGTTCACTTATATCAAGAAGACTTTAATCTTACTGTCACTTTTGAGAAGGAACAAGCTTGAAACCAGTCATAAGAATATTTTGTTCCAACCTTTGTATCATGAGGGCTGTTGAAGTGTTAAATACCCATGAAAATAAACAAGAAAAAAAATTCTGTCTCTCTGTCATCAACCTACTCAAAGTATTAGAAAAATTAAACTAGCCACATTGATAAAACCATAGTTACAGGAATTTAACAGATTTTAAGTAAGAATAAATTACTGCCTTTCAAATTTGTAAGCCCTTATCAACATAGTTCTTATCAAGTTATTTTCATTAATCCTGAATATGTCTTTTTGGTTGGTTTTTTTTTTTACTTCTTCTTCTCCAGCTTTACTTTCTTTTTCATCTTTAATAATTTATGGAATCTCTCATAGTTTCACGTTGACTCTTATGTGTTTCCTTCAGATTTCAAGGTGTAGTTTTGAATATTTTTCAAAGTTCTTCCAATTCACTTTGGTGCATCACACTTTGCTCACAAGCTTTTTTAATTCACTCAAAGTTAATTTCCTGAAATTGAATATACTTGTATTATATAGTCCTACTTATTGTTACTATTTTGCTGTATGGAAATAGCTGATGGTAAACATTTATGGGATTCTTTTTAAACTGCAGTCCTTTTTTTCTATTTCAAAGAAAAGGCCTTTTATGTACTCTTAGTTATATGTTTCAACAGATGTCATTCAGTGATATTCAAGACTACATCAGTTTCTTCTTTAGAGTAGAGAAGGATCTATATAGGTCCAAAATATCTCCCTGCTATTTGTCTGTGTCAGGTCTGACAACCTAACAGCTTCTTTTAAATTAATTTTCTTTTGGTGAAATCCCTTGTACAATATGAAATCAGCTTTTGCAATGATATTTCCTTTCATTTCCTTTAATTTCCAGTTTGGTTTCAAAGTGAAGTAGAAGTTATGAAAACAATGGAAATGAGAAAGTTATTTAAATTTTTTTCTTGTCAAAGATATGGAAAACAATGTTACAATTTGTTATAGAATGTACCATGTATTTTTTTTTGTTCATACTTAGAGGAGACAAAACAAAATATCCTGTCAGTAGAACTCAAGTGTTTCTGTCTAGGCCCCATTGCACAATTAATTTGTGAGGAAATAGTCCTTTCTCCCAAAAAATTGTTGGCTTGTAAAATGCATGACAATTTACCAAAGACAGCTGAAAAAACAGAATTTTAATTTTCATATCTTGGCTGTTTGTAATGTTATTTGGAACAGCTTTGTAATTCTCCGTTGATTATGAAATGACTCACAAGGTACTATTTACCATCACCTTCCCTCATCAGCCAAATTTACTTATAATTAAGAGTAGAGTCCTGAAGCATGGAAGTTTCTAGCTATCCATTTTTAGAGGCAGTTGGAAGAGATTGATGGAGCTTGAATAAAAATAGGCAGACAAAATACACAACGGTATGCAATGTTTTAATTTTCTCCATCCAGCTGGCATTTCACTTTTGACCTAGAGTGATATGCTTTTTCTCCCTACAAAGTTGTTCAGCTACAATCTACAGATTCCCTAGTGATGGAAAAGTGATTAAGAGTAGGTTTCATATACCCTTTCCAACAGTGACTTCACACTGCTTGCTTTAATTTTACAAGTTTTCTGCAGGGATGACAAGTGCTCCTGTAGCCCATTTCAAGATCAACATGTTCTAGATGTGCATAGGCTACAACTGTGGCCCCTACACCTGCAAGGGTCAGGTCTAGACTGGTCAGAGCAAGTGCTGCTGAGATTAAGCAGTTGGTCAAATATCCTGCTTTTTGGTCTTTTGATACAGCAGTAATCTTTATCAGAGAGATTCCTATATAATCCTCAACACTAGCTGTGGCAGCTAACCCCTTGTTAGCCCTAAGAAAAATAATAATAATGAGAGAAAGTGAGGAATGAATGAAGGGAGGGAAGGAGGAAGAGGTAAGGAGTGGAAAGGAAAATATGAACAGAAAGACAAACAGAAAAAAAGCTCACATTTTTAACCATGCAGTTAGCTCTATTGATCCACTGAGGATTATAATGTGATTACAACAACACACAGAAAAAATGAGATGGCAAGAATGGAAGGGGAGTGTGGGAGAGCAATAGCATGGGACTGTCTTTTCCATTGGCCTGGAAGCATTGGAACAAACTGCTTTCTTTATGACTTCATTTCAACAGATGAAGAGGTAGATTACATGAAGAGGTAAACTACTAGAGACATAGTTTTCCAGAGATTCTCACAAGTGCATAGAGAATAACAACCCTCCAATTTTGAAATTATTTTTATTTTGTGACTTAACAAAGGTATATTTACAGCATAAATGCTTTTCTTACAATGCTTATACATTGCAAAGAC
Organism: Phylloscopus collybita; assembly: GCA_027886175.1. NCBI lineage: Eukaryota > Metazoa > Chordata > Aves > Passeriformes > Phylloscopidae > Phylloscopus > Phylloscopus collybita. Next base: position 39,709,439 of record JAJNNQ010000006.1, on the reverse strand, counting down.
TGGGATTTCCACTTCAGATATGAGGAACAATCTCATTAAAGAATAAACATGATTTGTTTTAGATTGTATAAAAATACCTAAAGAAGACAAAAAGTGCACCTATCTTTGGCTGGTTGACAATGTTTGCTTCACCATTTGAAAATAGTCCATATGCATAGTTCAAAATCTTTTCAAAAGAAATAGTCATTTCAGAACAGCAATTCACTCTATCCTTAGAGGAAGTTAAAAAAGACATTAGAAAAACATTTCTTTTAGACCTATTTTCCTCTCCACTCACTATAAAAATGTGTTCTTTAAAGATTATCCCCAGCTGTCTAAGCCTGGGCTTGGGTTTTGGGTGGGGTTTTTTGTGGTGTTTTTTTTTTTTGTTTGTTTGTTTGTGGGGGTTTTTTTGGTTGTTTTTTTTTTTTTTTTTTGGTTTTTTTTTTTTTTGTGTGTGTTTTTTTTTTTGTTTGTTTGTTTGGTTGGTTGGTTGGTTGGTTTTTTTGTTTTGTTTTGTTTTGGTTTTTTTGGTGTGTGTGTGGGGTTTTTTGGTAGTTTTTTGTTTGTTTTGGTTTGATTTTGGTTTTTCGGGGGGGAGTTTGGGCTTGTTTGTTTATGAGTTTGTTTGTTTGTTTTGTGGTCTTTGAAACTCCAGGTTTCTGGAGCTTCACAATGCCATTGTATTGCAAACTGGTGATTCTCCAGCTTGCCTCAGTGCTAGGCAAACATATCCAATCATCTATAGAGGATGGAAGCACAATGAGCCTCATTTCACAGATTTCTTCCTGACAAAGAAAAGCCTATTAGATGGAAATAAAGGGATTGCACCAGTCACCACTATCATCATAGTAAGACCATTTCTATTTATTTGGTCTCTGAAGATCTGTCAGAGACATGAAATAAAAGTCACTTCTCTTTATGTCCTCTGTCCAACATCTCCAGAAAGAACTTGCATTTCTAATTTCATTTTGATGACTCATGATTCTTTTTCCATATGCAAATGTGCATAAGCTTAATGGGAAATAGTTATTATTTGGTTTCTTTCCAGAAATAGTTATTATTTGGTTTCTTTCCAGACATGCTGTTCATCTGATATGCTGCCTTGTAAATCAATTGGAAACAAAAAAGTAATTATTTACTTTAAGAAATATATGTTCAAGTACCAGAACTACTCAAATAAAGCAACTGAAAACATAAATGATCAAGTGCCCGTTTACACCTTTTTAAATTTGTCATTATTTGCAACCATCTCTCATAAGCTTGAAAATGAAATATTTTCATTGTCAACTAGTTTTTCCATTGAACCATTAACATATTTTCATTGGAAAATATATAAAATACATAAAATATCATTATGTTTCATTCTGCATGGATAAAACTGTTGCTCTAAAGATGAAGAAGAAATTTAAATAGTAAAAGTTTGTTTCTAAAGATGGCCTCTTCTGTCTCTCTCCTACGACCACAGAATGGATAACACTTGTTTTCAATATAATCCATATTTTTTACATAAAGATAGACACAAAGCATCAGACCCACACTGTTTTAGGAAACAGGATAACTAGGTAAAATGACTACCTATGGACATGTTTATAGTGTTCCAGTTGGGTAAGATATCACAGTAACTGTCCATTGTACTCCTAACAGCCATAATCTCATAGAGTGCTATTCACCAAATGGCTCCCAGCCCCCGTAATAGCACTGGGCAGGGTCCTAAGGCTCAGCTCAATTAAAACTACTCTGACAGGGCAAGACCATTCTGGCAGACAGCACTATTGCTCTTTCATATAAAAAAGCCCTGGGAACACAATAAGCAATCTCTACACCACAATGGATGAACAGGATCTAATGTGCAGTGATGTAGCACAGATTTACTAAGCTAATGCAAGCTGACTGTGCTGTGACATACCATACACAGCTTTCTAGAAATGGTTACACATTTTAATACTATGCTGTCTAGGTGTCAGTTTTGCTGCTTCAGTACTGTAGAGCATGTGAAATAATATATGCAGAGACAAAATTCTAGCTATAGTTTAGATATAAAACAGGGTTTGAAATAATAAAAAATCCAACAGAAGGAGGCAACAGTATTTATTTTGTTTTTTGGAAAGCATATGAACAGATCCTTTTTTTATTCCTTCTGTATATCTGAAAAATGAAAGATGCCTATATCTATATCCATATCTGTGCTTATCTCTTCTTAACCCATATATAATTTGCTATTTTACATACATTTATTATTTATAACATATGTATAAATAAACTATTTCTTTGTGGGTTGTTTGCTTATGAAACATGTGCCTCTTTGTCAAAAACTGAACTGGATTTTCATAACAATATTTTTTTTTACTGCAAGGCCAAAATAGTCAACACACAGTTACTGTAATAGTCTTTTTACATAGGACTGGATTGAGCTAACAATAATGTTACAAAGGTAGACATAATGTATATAATCCTGCTTGTTTTTATCTTTCCTAAGTATAAATATAGGTCTGAATAAAACTGTTGTAATCAAAATTCAATGGTTTCAGCTCTGACCCTTTAGGAATAAAGCTGTCAAACAGAACTCTAAGAGAAAAAAGCAAGTCTTGTGATAGAACTCTGTTTCATTTATTGCAAAATTCACATTTATTGGATGTAGACACAGTTCTATATGTTTGATTATCATATTCTTTCATCAGTACACACACTTATTGCTTTTGACTGCCAGGGAAATTCTGGAAACATGTGACAACATGCACACATGAAAAGTTGGTTTCTATTTGCTATTTCAAATTTATTTGAGGTAATTTCTATAATTTCACTCAGTAAATTTGATAAAGGTGGCCATATACTTTGTATGGTCACATGGGGGTAACTAGTGAATAACAAAGTAATCTCATAAACACATCAGAATCAGTAGCAATCAGGATCAATTGCACTTCAGATAAATTATTTGCAACATACAAATCAGTCATCTACTAATTCTGACAACTAAATATGTCATCTAGTGTTTTTTAATGGGATTTGAGTAATAACCTAAGTGACTTTTCCATCTCCCATTACTGTTTCTGAGAGATTTAGTCCTAAGCACAAAAGAATAACTCTAGTTACTTATTCACTGCACATCAGAAAGGCTATGTTGTTATTCAGAGTCCAATAAATCAATACAAACAAACCCATGAGACAGAGCAGACTTTGGAAAATGTTGTGAATGAGGTGTTATCTCGTGTGGACATAGGTGTCTTTAATATGATACCAGGAGAATACAGCAGACAAGCCACAACGGTCAGAGAGGAGGCAAGGTTTACTCACAGCATTGCTCTGCCTCATTGTCCATCCAGTAGAAACACAAACCCAGCTGCTGACTGGACATAAAGATGCATTTGTACCAACATCCCTTACGGTTTCACTGTGGTTTCTGGAGTGAGGTGACAAAGACAGGACTGTCAACAACAACATGAGGAATGGCCTGTGCCACGAAATGGCCTTTTTCCCAGGCAATGGAGCAGGCATTAGGCATTCTGTCTGATGTTTCAGCTCAAACTCTGTCAGATACATCCCAGTGTTTTCACATGTAGTTCCACAAAGAAGGCCTCAAAATCAGCATGACTTCCATTCCCAGGTGGAATCCAAGTATCATTTTCTTCTTTTGCACTGAAATCCGAACTGTCATTTGGCATGACAGATATTAGTGCCCAAAGTGACACTAATAAGCAGTGTAATAGCATGATGTGTTTCTAAATATACGTATATAGGTGCCAGTACATAATGACAATTCAGAATATGTTTTATTCTGTGTAAACTAGGTTTTTAGGTACATTTTTGACATCTACTGAGCACTATTATAAAATATCCTGAAATTTTCTAAAACAAAATTATTTTATTTATTATAATTATAAATGTCCACTTGTTTTCCTTTTATCATTAAGAGATCTGTGGGCTACTTTTAAGACAGAAAAAAAGGTAGTTTGCAGTAGTCATATGTAGCCTCCTTACAGAGGCATTGAAAAGCATTTCAAGGTTCCCTCACCAAAAGTGATTTGACTATGTGCCTAAATCAATGTATACTTTAATATGATAAATTACTACAATACGAGGCATGCAAGGGAGAAATTAACAATGCACAGTTTTCCTGCTTTGGTGTTTTAAAATCCATGTTGATAGAGGACATAAGAAAAAAAAAATCACAAAACTATTCTAAAATAGAATATATAAAGCAACAGCATGAGTAGGGGAGTTTTAATCTCTCTTTGAGGAAAGTGTTTTTTTTGTTAAGTGCAAGAGACTACCTTTAGTGCTTAAACTTTACTCTTTACTTTAAAAGCAACTGTAAAACCCCCTACATATCGTAGCACTTGACCTAGCACTTATCCTTTCCTCCTTCTAACTTGTCTTCTTGAGACTATTCATCTGTTAAATATATGTGAACATCATCTAAAATGCCATTGAATACTTTGGCTTTTTTTAAATTGTTTCCTAAATCTAAATCAAAACTATTTTTTTCATATCTAAGAGAGAGGAAAAGCCTTTGGTTTCAATCAAGTTACAAGATTATTATGAACTCATAGAAGTATAGAAGGGTTTGGGTTGTCCAGTGTAACCCTTCTCTCTTTCAGTTTAAAACTGTTGGCCCTTGTCTTGTCACTACAGTCTTTTCCAAAAGGTCCCTCTTTGTCCTAGAAGCCTCCTTTATATAGTGAGAGGCTGCAGTAAATCTTCCCTGAAGCCTTCTCTTTTCCTGATTAAATGGCCCCAACTCTCTCAGCCTGTGTTCATTGGAGAGGGACCATGAATTTCCTGAGCTGTGAATGCCAGACCTGGACGCAGCACTCCAGGCAGGGTTTCTTTAGAGCACAGTAGAAGGAGAGAATCACCTGCCTTAACCTGCTGGCCAAGCTTCTTTTGACGCAACACAGGATTTGCATTTGGGATGCAAACATATCATGCTGTCTCGTGCCCAGTTTTTCAACCACCATTATCCCCAAATCCCCCTACTCAGGGCTGGTCTTTATTCATTCAGTTCCAGTCTGTATTGACACTGGAAACTGATTGCCCTGAACCAGGCACAGGACCTTGCACTTGGCCTCATTGAAGTTCATGAGGTTCACACGGGCCCACGTCTCAAGCCTCTCAAGACCAATTATCACCTGGAAGAAGAAGAAATACGATGAGTTTTGAAAGACATATAAAAGCTTTCTGGACATTTTAAATATTTGGAATCTAGACATTTGATAAAACTATATTTTTAAAGGTATATTTAATATGCAACTTTTATAAATTGTTACACAAAGCATTTCCTGTCAGATTCTGTAGCTCATGGGCAAGACCAAATGTGTAATCTGGTGATCAGATATTAAACCTATTAATTTAATAGGTTTATTAAATTATTAAACCTTTAGTATCATCTCTAACAGGAGAACAATGGTAAATTAGGGAGACCAGGTAAATTAAATCCTCCTGATATAATATTAAAACAGTTATGCATATATATTGTGTCACTTTACATATAATTGTGTCACATTTGGTTTTGTTTTTGTGCTCTGTGTCTTTTTGTTTGTTTGTATTAGTATTAATATTTGAACATCTGCATTGATTATTTTTCTTGTTATGACCAAATGTTTTTGATTGCATTTTAATCTATTATGGCATCAATAAAGTTGAATTTAAGATGAACATACAAAATCACAGCATTGCTTAGCTTGCTCTCAAACTGGTAAAGTCTGAGAAACCTTAACAAATGTTTTATTTTCCAGCATGTTTTTCACTATGTTGAGAGTTTTGGAGGGACTCACTGGCTCATGAACAGGACACAGAAAATCAGCTGATATTCAAGGTCAGGGGAGGAAATGCTTTCTTCCAACAGTCATTGTAATGCTGATAAATTTATGACAAATAACATGATTTTATTTGGATTTTAGTTGGGACCTTTTACTTAAATATGTTATATTGACTTGTATTTGTTTTGTCAAATATAAGGAAAAGCCACTAAGGAGTACCTCTGGAGCAGCTGTTGGTTCAGTTTACTGGAAATGCACTGACAAGGCCCAGCCTAGGTTTTGTAATCTGCAGATGAATTCCAGAGTCTGTTCAATGGAAAATTGTTTCACTCAGCATCTACAACTAGTGAAACAGTGTCACTATTAGAAACAATAATGCTTTACTTTTCCTTGCGCTTGTCTGAATCAAAAGTTGAAGTATTGCAGAACCACCTGTCAAAAACTGACAGCTGATGTAGAGCTCAAGTAAGACCTAAGAATTACAAGAACCAGAATTAAGATTTAGTTCTAATCCATTTCATAGTGGCAGAATAACAAACCTATAATGTGCTCAACATTTAAAGCAAAGTTGAGATCTATTTTTATGTATCTGTATTTCAGTATAAGCAGCAGAACCTAGGTACATGTGAAGCCCATATCTAAACACCCATTGTAATGAATGCAAATCAATCAATATAGATAATAAAGTTTGGCATATTTTTCCTAAAGAGACTCCTGTTCATTCAGCCAATCCTCCTTTATATTTCATTGTGATCAAGAGGACTAAAAAATTCCCTTTTTTTGGAACCTATAAACAAACCAGAAAAACTCCTTTTTTTTTATCAAACTCACAGCTCTGACTACATTAACAGGTCTTAGTGGCGAGATACTATCTAGTCAAGATTGGGTAGAGTAATATCTTATGTTTCAGCAAGGAGGTAGAAGCCTCTGCTGAGGTGTCTAGTAGTGGGTTGAATCAAAACCTTAAATTGTTGACCAGTTTCATTAACAAAGATATAAACATCACCAGAAATGTATGTTATCCTAAAATAGGAACCCAAACTATATGGTATAAATAAATTTCTGTAAATTATAATATCACCCTATTCACCAGCTAGAAAATCTGGATCTAGATTTAGTTGCCTAAAAACATATTTGCCATGTCATTTTAGGCCCTGTGGGTCTATAGCTGATACCCAGGCAGGGCTCTAGGTCCCCTAGTGTTTATTGTGTCTTGGATGTGCCAGAACTGTGGAGATTACTAGGATACCCTAAGCTTTTTCAAATGGCTTAAGGAGACTTTCCTTTTTTCACCAACAAACCAATCCTGACATAATTGTCTACGTAAATCTATAGGTTTCTGAAAAAGTAATTTTAACTCAGGTGAACCTGGTTTATATGCACAGAGCACGAATATCCCCTGGAACAGATTAGGAAAATTCTTAAAGAGGATCTTAGGAAAAAAAGATTAGTACTGCGTATTGACATTAATCAAAAAAAGTCATCATTCTGTCACTGTATTTCAATAGAAGGTTTTTTTTTTTTTTTTAACTACATGGTCTTCTGCAAATACACTGGACTGTGAGTTTGCAGTCACAGATACTCAATAGAGATTTTCCTCAACTTCTGTCTATTTTGTGGCATCAGAATTCATGTGTTTGTCATCTGAATGTTTCAGAGCAGAAAGGAAACACAGGCCTTTCTCGCCTCTCAAGCAGCTCTCATAAACCACACTGCAGCTACCCCACCTATTATTCAGCAACTGTTGCCATCTATCACCAAGCCCAGCTGCCTGCTCTGATTCTATGGGGTTTTGAAACTGCTGTAGCTTTTTGTTATTATCTTTGCCTGAGAAATACCATCGTCAAGAAAAAAATTATCCTTGGGTGATTATAAAATTTAAATTATTATGAGATCCTAACACATCTTTAAATTTTATGAAAGGAAGCTTTTAATTATAAAGATAGCTTGAAATGAATTGAGTAGTAAGTGAAACATCTTCCGAATATCAGCTAATTGTAATTTCATTGTAATTGTTTTGTTGTTATTTTGGATGTAAACTGTGTTTATGACTTGCCTCAAAAATCCCAGTTAGACATTTTATTAGAAATTAGCCTCATAATATCTTTCAACTGCTCTGGAATTTACTTGTTTTGACATTTAAACAACTAAAAAAAGTTGTTCGTTGAAAATTTTATGTTATTTCTGTGTTGAAAAGTTAAATACGGTGGGTTTTGTTCCAGATCTTCTTTTTCCATTCAAATCCAACAGGAATAAGCTGTTTGCTTTTCTAACTTTCTTTAAAGAGAGAACAAGGACTAGCCTTCACCATGTATTTCAGGCAGCGACTCTTAGCTCAGTGCTGCTCCAGTAGTTCAGCATGCTTCTGGCTGTGTCCCCTAGGATAGCAGAACTGTGGATGAACCAGAAAACCTTCACCATGCATTAGGAAAATAAAAGCACTTGTATGTCTTTATCAACATCAAATAAGGGTGCATTTGCCATCACAGCCAAGATTTTAATGCCCTGAAGAGAGCGTTGTTCCTAAAAATAAATGTAACTTTATATCAACACAGTTCAACTTTCTCAACTTGAATGTTTAGCCCAGGGCTTGAAGGGGATAAAAGTCTCATGCAACCACATTGCTCTGTGTTTTGGAATTAAATTCAAGCATTGTTTTAGGTATGTGCATTGTTGACCTTTCTCAAAATTTTGATTGTAAGTCTCCTACTTCAAGGTATAAAGTAGAAAATACTTCAAGTTGTAAAACTTTTATATCTCTCCTTGGATCTGTATTTAAAAGACAATTAAATTTCATGCCAGCTATATAAAATAACACATAATTCTTTACAATTTTCATTAACAGAAAATCTCATAAACTGCCCTAACAAAGGTGCTGCTAGAGAGATGATGCACATGAGAGTTATGTTTGATCCAAATGAGATGCCAGACTGATGAGGAACCCTTTCTCAAAGGGAGCAGTTGCCAGAATATGCAATCAGAAGATCTTTTTATCTTCCTGGGAGTTTTATGAAGTACATCACTTAGTTCAGCTAATTTTCTTCACCTCTATGGCAAGGAGACCAGAATTAACATAGTCTCAAAATTTGGATGATATTTTTACTTTTCGCTATCACATGGATTATAACAAACCTTTAAATAAAGGGCTTTTACACAACTGCTATATTTTAGACTACAAAAGTCAGCTAACATTAACCTACCTGAAGTGATGGACAGCTGTATTCCAAGCTAGATGTTCTCAAATTTTGAATTCTGCCTCATTCATCATATATATAAGTGAGATTATATGTACAAGGTCTGGGTGTATCCTTATTCTCTGCTTGCTCTGAGACACCCTAAAGCCTTATGGTACCAGTACCTCTAAGCTTAGGATAGACTGACTAATAATTTGATTGTAAATTTTCACTGGTTCAGAAACTGGCTCAGAGATCTTCTAAATATATGTAATTGGACATTTACATGTACCACACAGTCCCCATTAAAATCATTATTTTTGTGTTTTTCAATTTAAACCAAAATGATACAACAGATTGTGCATGAAAAAAAATCTTTGGAAACAAGCATAAATTAATTGAAAAAGCAATCCTATTATGTTAGAATCAGTCATTCTGTAAAATCTTGTCCTATAAAAAAAGAAAAATATAAGCAAAGAACAGCCTCAAACCTCTCCTCAATTAAAAAAAAAAAAAAAAAAAAACCAAAAAAACCAACAAACAACAACAACAACAACAACAACCAACTGTCAAGTGTACTTCTTGAGTTTTGTTTCATTTTCCTTGCAAATCTCATATTCAATATTACATCATTAGATTTGAAAAAAGTAGTGATGCCTATTAAAAGTTGTAGCTAAGGTTTTTGGTCTTTTTAACACTTTAAAATAATGCATCCAAGGTGTTGGACAACAGGTCCTGAGCTGCCATAAGTGATAACTGTTACACTAATATAAAGTTTAGTGGACTAAGGATCTTGTCTAAATCCTGGAAAAGTCTACATAGTCTAGAAAGTTTTACAAAGCCAAAACAAACATAACACGGATTTGATAAGCAAGAGTCACAAATATAAATGTTGTTCTTTTATTGTATTAGCAAAGCTGCATGAATGAATGTAAATTTAATGGTTTTTTGGGGATTTTTTTATTGTGCATCTATTCAGATGTATTTTTGCTGATACAACCTGAATCCAGAATAGCTGAAGCTATGATTTCTTCACATCTCAAACTTTTTATCGTTAAGCTTGCTCAGCACTTTGATGTAAGTTCTCTAGGGAAAACTCATGAGCTGCAGAGAATGCTATTAACGGCTTTGTGAGCTGTGATATTCCCACTAAGAAAAATGCTGGACAAACTGCTAATTATTCTGTGGAGATATGAAGAGGGTTCTCTTCTAAAGAATATGGGTTACTCTGGACCTGGGTTTTGACAGACTATTAACCTTATTGTCTTTATCAAATTCCGAGTAGTTGTGAGGTTTTTCTTGTTAAATTTTTAAGGGTTTCAGTGTATAAGCCTTCTCCTAAATTATTACAGTACACACCTGCTATATAATTACATCACAGAGGGCCTATATGTTTAGAACTGGATGTGCTCCTGTTATTCCCATTCAAAGATACTAAGCTGTGTCAAAATGAAAAAGGAATTGCCCCATGTTATCTTAAACATAGAAATCTATAATAAAAAAAAGATTATAAAATAGGCAAGGATTAAAACCTCAGAATTTTTTTCCTCATTATCAACTCTTCTTACTTTGAATCTTAGATTCCACACAATATTTTTACTATTTTCCATTGTATTTAAACATCCTCCATAATCTTTGGGGTTTGCTTCCATTTTCAGAACATTTTTAATTTACTGCTTACTTGGTATTTAGATTTTCTGCTGCATACTTGCCGATGTCTGCTTTATTCTTATGTCCAATTTGATCTTCTGCTTTTTATCCACATATTGTGTGATAATGCTTTGATAACAAGGTATTAACTCATGATTCATTGTTCAAGATGGGGTTGGAAGGGGCCCTGAGCAACCTGAGCTAGTAGTGGGTGGCACCCCTGCCCCCAGTTGTGTGTGTGTGTGTTTGTGTGTTGGTGTGTGGGTGTGTTGGTGTCTGTTTGTGTGGGTGTGTTTGTGGGTGTGTTTATGTGTTTGTGTTTGTGTGTGTTCAACTAGATGATTACGTTCCTGTGGCATTCAACGCCTAGGAAGAAGGGACCACCCAAGGTTGATACAAGCCAAAGGAACAATAGAAGTCAGAGTCCACTAAAACTTACAGTTTTATAAGGAAATTATGTGCTTGGCATGGAAATTTGTGTTAATTAGTCCCCTATCTTCTGATATAAATACACAGCGGTGAATTTTGAGAAAGGGATGGGGGGAAAGAGAAGAGAGAGTTTAGAGAGAGGGAGAGAATAAAGAGTAGAAAAAGAAGAAAGGAATTTCACCAGTACTCACTCCAACATCGATCCACCTGTTGTGGTGTCCAGGGTTTTGGGGGCACACACCTGGATTTTGTGAGGGTCTCTATTTATGGACACGTTTTCTTCACCCTGGAGATACCTATCTTGGTTTCTATGCAAATTAGTTTTCATGCACATCCCATTTTTCTAGACCTTTTTGGAAAAGCTTCTCTTCTAGGCTTCTACAAGTCCTTTCCAACCCAAAAGTCCCTCCATCTTTCAAAGATTCTATGATTCCATGACATTATGTTCTTATGGAAAAGCTATTTTCTCACATGTGTAGACAAAGCACCTTTTCTCAAGATGCAAAACTTTTTCTCTCATAGGAATTTTAGAGGCATCAGGGTTTCTTTCTCTAAGTTATAATATGCATATGCATATGAGTCTATGCATATTTGATATTGAAATCTTTCTATAAATCCACCAAAGTACTTACATATTATTCACCATGGAAGGAGTATCAGAATATTAAATTCAAGTGAAAAAAAAATCCTGTGTGGGATGATACTTAATGACTATAGATAACAATTATAAGGAGATATACACATACACAGACATATTTTGTACATATAAAATATGTCTTTGTAAAGACAGGCATAAATATGAAGAATACTTGTTCTCAGAGTCAATTGTTCCATGTTCTTCCTACTGCAGTACAATGAAAATAAATCTTGATTAAGGATTGTAGCTCTCAGCCACAGGGCCACTCTGCAGACAGAGTAAAAAATGAGTACATATCTACATGTCCAATATAATGGTGAATTTATGAACTGCGGCATAACCACACCTATTCCTATGTCTGGAAAATCTTTGTGTTACTACTCAAAGAGAAACAGCTCTTTCATATAGAGTATTAAAAAGAGATAATACTTAAAAAAAACATGTTGAAAAAGAGGCAACAACTAAAAACATAAGCCTTTTGAGAAATTGCAACTTCATGAAGTGTGTTTTACTTTAACAAGTAAAAAAAACCCTAAGAAACAAAAGCACCTGAGACACCACTTGTAGATTTGAGTTTTATTTGAGAATTTATTTCAAATAGTCTGTCAAAATATCAGCAGAATAATTTCTATTATTTAGTAGAAATGCCAAAATACATAGGCCCCAGATACAAGAAAGAGAGACAGAAATAAAAATAAAATTAAATTAAGCATATATAAATTAGGAGTTGTGTTTATGTTTCTGACGGATTAAAGCTATGTCAGTGACACACCTTGTCAACTTACTCCTGTTTGTCATTCAGGATAAAATCTGTTTCTTTTTCCTTCCATCCTTCATCTTTTTTGACAGGTAGCATTTCAAGCAAGTGTGTCAGTCAAGGAGGGTGGTATATGTGTCTTGTCACTTCACTGAGGCTCTGAATAATACGGTGTTTGCAAGTGAAAAAGATAATTGCCAACATCAGTATTTTGATATGCATAACAATAAATATAGGTCAGGGACGTAGACAGCATGAAAAAATCATTTGTGTTACACTCATAAGCAAGCTTTCTAAGCAGTGTAGCTGGAGTAAATTAAAATCTTGTTGGTTAATTAAAGTAATAAAACACTGCCTTTGGGGGGTTGTTTGTTTGTTTGCTTTCACCAGATCTCAAGATAAAAAAATAAAAATTGGAGTTTCTGAAGTATCTTGGTAAAAAGGGTGCCTTAAGCATAGGAATAAGAATTGTGAGCACTGCTGCACACTGCACAAGCATACTTACAACCTTTACTATAGGTACACTGAGAAACAGCAAAGACAGAAAGAAGGTTACATAGATGTTGACCTGATTTAATACAGTTTTAATATGTATTTATATACACATATGAGAACAGAACAAATATTTCTGTAATTATGTCCTTATGTTATTCCTTTAAGTAGATTCACAAACCTGCACCAATTTAAGAAACAACTAATCTCAAAATATCAAGAAATAGCTAGCATAAATAATTTTCATAACATGCTGTTATGAAATTATATTTATTTGTAATCTTAAAAATGGTGTCTACTATGTTAGTTTTATTAGTGATTTAAGACTGTAATTTGAAATTAAGTATTTATAGCAATGTTTTTAATGGGTTTGGTTTTGGTGGAGTTTTTTTGGTTTGTTATATTTTCCATGCAGTACCTTTTCAGTTTATAGCAAACTGTCAGCATCTGCAGTAAAGGAGATGGATGGCATCTGGAGAAACTGAAAAATTGTAGGAACAAGAGTACTCCTGTAGGGGACACATGCATTGTTCAAAAAGTACTGATACAAGAGACTCTTATTAAAACAAATTAGAGAAAGAAACACTACCTACAAAATTTGCTACTATCTAGTTTAACTATCTAGGAAGTTTGTTTTCTAGCATGTTCTTTGCATTGTTGTTTTTGTTCAGTAGTCCAGCTTCAAAGAAAGAAATAAGCAATTTTGTAAATACACTTTTTGAAATCCCTTCTTCTCTTCCTCAGACAATATTCAAACTGATTGTATTTATTGTATTCGTATTATATTGCATTTTTAAAAAAATCTAATCTCTATAGAAATATCTTTTCAGATATTTTTGTGTTATTTGAATGAAATCTGAGATCCTTACCAACACTGTAATAAAATTCATAATTTGTTGCTCTTGGTGATGTATGCACCATCTTATTTTTTCAAATATCTATGATATTCCATTATTTTCTCAAGACCTTTTCACTTCTATTGTTTCTTGACAATGTTTTCATGCTTTCTAAGAAAGCCCAAATACTAATGTAAACAGCAAAAAAGTTTTATAAGGGTAAGAGAAAGATTGTGACTACCAGTGAACTTCCAAATACATTATTCCCATGCAGGATTTAAAATTCCAGAAATCACACTCTTTGATCATTCAACAATATTCGCAGCTTCAGTTACACATGTAAATGTTATTTATTTTAAATATGGTGTGGAAGGTATCTGAGAGTTTCCATAAGATTAAGAAACTATTCTTTCTCTGGTTTATTAAACAAAATACTCTAAGTAGCTTAAAATAATACTTGTAATGGCAACTGCATTAAAAATCTTTGGATTTTGTTCTGTCCTTGAAGATTTTTTTATATTTATCATTAAGCTATTTTGAATCAATAATTAGAAGCAGAAAAATTCTGTGATCTCAGATTCTTCCTTATCATGATGTAAATTGCTAGTGATTCATCACACAGCTGGAGTACTCCTTCAAGGAGGAACTATGCATATCCAGAACTCTAAGTACAGATATTTTAAAAGTATAAAATTCAAACTACATTAATTTGTTGGGAAAAAAAAACTAAAGAAAAACCCAACAACCAAATCCCAATCCCCACAAACCATCCCGTCAAGGACCAGAAATGAATAGGTTAATTAATTTGAGAAGTTCTGAAATTTCACAGCTCAGTGCTTGTTGATCCCCGTTTTTCGTGGCAAAGCATGATAAAACAGGCAGAGTTAGATTTTTTAAGATTCAGTGCATGCCTTCCCCTTTGATTGCCACTTAGAAACAAATGCAAACTCACTGTAACTTGATGACTATTTCTTAGAATTCAGAGTCAGAATAGCCAAGAATTAATGACTGGTAGAAGGTTTTAGAATATTTAAGCATTTTTTTCATCTGATAAATGTAGATTAATTGAAACATTTTATTTGTAAGGAAGATGCACAAAATATGCATCCATATGACCCTTTCAGATGTAATTATAGATCTCAGGTTTATTCACAGGCCTCTCCACTGGAGTGTCACTTTAAAATCATTTATCCAGAGCCCAGTTGTGAAAGTCTAATCAGGATATGTGGACTAAATTCACCAATACTCACTCTCAACTTCACAAAATCATGTACGGATTGAATGAGAATATAACCAACCTGTCCTGAGAACTGAAACACATTTCAATATTGTCCTAATTAGATATACACACTCCTGTATAACTTCCAAGTATCATTCTGATCTATACCACAAGGAATGTAATCTTGCTGGAGACCATGTTCCTTATTAAGATCAAAATTCTTTATATTTGCATGTCTAAGTTTGCAGTATTTCAATTATCTGCTCAAGGTCAAAATTAAATATTAATTTCAAATAAATGCTTAAAAGAAATTCTATAAAAATTCAGTTATGAGATCCTTACAAAGTTAAGAATAATTGTGTTCTTCAAAAGTAGTATTTAGTGAGAATCACCTTTATTTCACCAAAGAGTGTTCCTGAATATCACTGGGGTTGCAATAAGTACAGACTACTTCACTTCTACTGTTCCTTCTTACTCTCACTGTTCTTCAACACCAGCATTTTCCCAAAGGGTCTAGATCTTTTTGAACTCCTCAATGTGAGCCCTTTCCCTGGGGAAGAGTCCTTCAGGGACAGACTAATTCACTGTGGGTTCCTCTATGGGCCGTATTTTCTGCCAGAAAACCTATTCCTGCATGTGGTACTTTCTATAGGTTGCAGCTTTTGCCAGGACACTGCTCCAATTTGGGCTCTCTATGGGTTGCAGTTTTTTCAGGGCATGGCTACTTACTCTGCTGTGTAAGCAGGGGCTGGTGTCTTGCAGGGGCTGCAGGGTGAAAATTCCCTCTCTCATGGTCCTCCATGGGCTGCAGGGGGACTTCTTCAACGTTATTCTCCAGGGGCTGGAGAGGAATCTCTGTTCAGGTGTGTGTGGGAAGAAGTCATCTCCTTCTTCTCTGATCTCAGTGTCTACAGGAATGTTTCCCTGATATTTTCTCACTCATCTGTCCCAGCTGCTGCATCTTTACTGTTTTTACTGCTACTGGTTTTTACTGTTTCTGAAATGTGTTATCACAGAGGCACCACCAGCATGGCTGATGGTTTCAGCTTTGGGCAACAGTGGGGATTGGTTGGAACAGATTTTGTCCAACACAGAGATAGTCCCTGATGTCTTCTCACAGAGGCCACCACTGCATAGGCCCCTTGTTACATAAACCCAATAAAATATTTTTAAGGGTTATAAAAAATATTATTAAAGGTGATAACAAATATCATTAGGATTTTTGCTAAGCAGAGGCTTAAGCATAGTTTATTTTTATTTTTACTACTTACTCTTTCTTTCCATATGTCTTTGCCTTAATTAGTTATTAGCAAATAAGCTGTTCTGTGACACACCATAGCAGCCACTTAATATGTGGTTGCTATTATCATAATTTCAAGTTAATTCCATATGGTAGGAACACAGTGCATCCTAACTCCTTTGTGGTCTCTCATAAATAGTAGTCTTTGCATTAACCAGGTATTTTCTCATTCCATATAACTAATTATAAGCCTAAAGCATTGAACAGGATGAATTTTTTGTTGGCAGAAAAGAAATAAAAGTCCATATGTACTTAGTAAAGTGCTCTGTGACTCACAATAGATTTTAATGTGCTAAAATTTTCCAGTCATGTATCATTTTGCCTCTAAAACAGGATTGAAAATAAATGGATTTGGCAGCTTAATAAAGATTATATTCAAGAAATAGAAAATAGTGCTATCATGCATGTAAAAATCTGTATTTGAACAAACACCCAAAGACAGAGAAATGCAGCACTGACAGTTAAAGGCATATACAAAGAGAAGTTACTAATCATAAATAATAACCAAAAGAATTAATATCAAGTTCTTGTTTTGACAACAAGAGACATCTTGTAAATCTTTAGAGTTTCGGTTGGTGTGACAAAGCTTGCTTCAAAATTACAATTGTTGAAATATTAATATTTTTAAATATAGCTTGAAATTATCGGCATCAGGATTCATATACTAAAAGATTGTAGAAAAGCATGCAAAAATAGAAAATTTTGAAAAGAGAACAGATGAGTCTGTTTTATTTGCCACATAGTCTGCTTATTTCATGCAAACCTTATTACTTTGCAATTACCTGAATAGACATCAGTGCACTTCCATAGGGTTTTACATTATTTTTTTTCTCTTAGTGGTTCCATTACAGAGAGAGGGAAGGGATGGTGGACAGTTTGCCCCTGAGGCACCCATGCAGATGGTGAGGGTCTCTCCCAGCAAGGGCTGGTGCAGAAAAGTCACAGACCAACGTCTGCCCCTGCAAGAAGCAGCCCACCAACAGTAAGGAGAAATAACAAGGAAGGTTCAGCAATAGCAGCAAGTCCTCTGGGCAGGAGACAGTCCAGCACCAAAACCCACAACCATCTGCCCTCCAAGGCAGGCAAAAACTGAACCACCCCCAGCTAAGAAACTGCCAAAAACCACACCAGTCCCCTCCCTTCCCAGAACCATTCCAACAGTATATGAAGGCATTAGCTGCATCTTTAGTCTCTTAATCAAGGCCCATTTACCATTTCTATGAAAGCAAATGGGAAGAAAATTCCCTTAAGAAACCTAACCATCAAGTATTTTACATTGAGAGTCTTTTTCCCAATAGACACTGAGATGGTGATTCTTCTGACATGGACAAGCAGGGACCTTTCTAAAAGAAGCAGAAAGAAGACAGGAAAATATATAAAGGTGGAAGAGCCAAAAACCTGGAATCCATATTCATTTTTTTCAAGAGCATGTAGATGGTTCATTAAAATGTGTTTCTTTGAAAAAAAAAAGGAGTGAAATTTTTAATATATCATGCATTTTCACTGACTTTTTTTTTTGTCTGTTCTTGTAACAGTCTATCTATGAACCATTTCCTTCCTATGAGAAAAAATGCAAT
Organism: Phylloscopus collybita; assembly: GCA_027886175.1. Classification (NCBI taxonomy): domain Eukaryota; kingdom Metazoa; phylum Chordata; class Aves; order Passeriformes; family Phylloscopidae; genus Phylloscopus; species Phylloscopus collybita. Next base: position 39,691,631 of record JAJNNQ010000006.1, on the reverse strand, counting down.
TTATTCTTCTCTGGGGCCAAAAATTCAAATCAGAAAGAAAAATTGAGCAGTAGTAAAAACAAAAAAAAGTGGGGCTGGGGAAGACCAAAAATGTACATTTATGTGTAAATTCTCCACATACATATACAATATATATGCATATCTTTTCATACATGCATTTAAATTCCTAAGATAACTTATTTGCTTAGATACAGAGTCAGGGCCCTGAACAGATTACTTTTTTTTTTTTTTAAATCCTTTTTCTGGTTTAGTTCAATATGCCTTGACAATACTGGAGAGGAACAAACACATTGCAGCAAAGGCTGAGCATAAAGAAATTGATCTATTAGTGACTGAATAATATAGGTACAATTGATCTTACCATCTTTATTCTGCAGAAAAATAGACTGTTTCAATGTTTAATTCTTGTTACTGAAAAGTTAACAAATACAGTTCATTCCAGCTTTGGAGAATTATCCATTTCGTCCACAGAAATTTCTGATTCGTAGGCAATTAGCAGAGAATAAATTGTTTTATGCTCATAACTTTGTATACGAAAAAAGAAAGCATGCCCTATATATTAAGTCAATAATTTATTGTTAACATAATTCATGTCTTAACAGCCTAATCCAGGAATCATAATTAGTCAAGTTGTAATGATTTCAGATATTGAAATATTGCATTTTAAACTTTTAGCTGCAAAAACAACATTATGGCAGTGGATAAACATATATTTTTTCCTTCCATCTCTTTCCCTGATGTTCTGTAAGTCTATGGAAGAGTATAATTTCTCAAGCCCTCTACCATTCTAACATACCAGTATTTGTACAACATTATTAGAATTGTAAAACCATGATGGTATCATCCAAAGTTAAACAAAAGTAAATGAGAGTAGCTATAGAAATAGAAAAATCACTATTACAACTAACCCTCAGTCTTGAGACCTTGAAAACTCATTACAAACATCACCTCCTACTACTAAAAAAATCACCACCATATGACAGTGCTATGTGAATAACAGTGGGTCTAGCAAAAGACATCACTCTTAATGACTTCTTTCCTGAGGTTTAAGCCTGAAGAAACCTAGGCATTTACTGTACTTTCACATCCTCTCATGATCCTTGACCAAAATCTAACAAACAGTTTCACAACTTATTCTTGTCATGTTCTTAAGATCAATGCTTCTATTTCAGCATCTGGAATCCTTAGAAACCAACAGAAGCTCAGACACTAAGTCTGAGCTGCAGTGGGGCAGCAGCTGGAGTACATCAGCAGCCCACTGCTAGTCTCTCAGATGGTGAGCAGCTAGAACAGTTCCCAATAATTCCAGATGCAAAAGGGAGCCTTTAATATTGCAACATTACCACTTTAATATAGCATTATTACACATGCTTCAAAATTTATTTCTCCATGGTTTCAGAATACCAGGAAAATGAATAGGATAGCAGTCTGGCTCAGGTCACAGCTTACTGTGAAAACATGTAGCTCTGTGTTGCTGCTAACCTATGCATCTTCCTGCCTTCAGCTTTTTCTCACTCTATTTCCTTTCTATCCACACAGATGCTGTGCTTACAGTGACATTCACAGGCTGAACAAAAGTTATGGAGATGAATAAGTTCACTGAGCTGAAAATTTATGTTTATTGCTAATTTCTTTTTTGGTGTGTTAATTTTCAGTTCCCTCTATTCCTAGGTCAAGAAGAAGATATGGTTACATGACTGCTAACACCACTGGAGGATCAGAAGGTGAAATATGCTTTCACTAGACACAGATGATACACATTGAATTTGGACCATTATACTTTGTTCCCAAGGGCAGTGTGATACTTCACAACAACCAGTGTAAGTTGATTACAGTAAAATAAACAGGATAGATTTCCTTGTACCCATGTACATTGCATTTAGTGATGCGTGTGGCTTCTGGAAAACAAGAGTTGAAAGCCTTTTACTTGGCAATGTACTAAATTGGTACTGCTGACTTGACAGTGAGTTGTTAATTTTGTCAACAAAGCAGATACTTCAGTGTTAAATGTTGTCTTAATCCAAACCGTCTCTGTGTCTGCACCTCCATAATGAAATTACTTAAGACAATTGCTGCTTGCCAAAAGATCAATCTGGATAACACAAATCTTGTCAAAGAGAGGAAGGAGGACATCATGAAATTCAGGGATCTTTTTCCCCTCAACTTCAATCATATAATCATATAAGGTAATATTACCTGCTTGATGTAGAGAAACATAGCACCTAATTGGTATTCCATTTTTGTTTTCAGATGCAACAGACTTGTTCTCCTAAAGAGAACAGAATTTTTAAACCTTTTAATGCTTTGCTTCTACTATCTGTCTTTTACTATAAAGACTGAAGTGAGATATATATTAAAAAAAAAAGCTAAAATCAGTATAACTATGCATTTCCATTCACAAATGAATTAAGCACTTCCCACCCATCCCAAACTTATTCATTATTTTTCCCTGTCTCCTTCAGGTTTTGCTTCAAAAAAAAGTGCAAAAATGACAAAAATTGCTAGAGCAGTTCCCTACAAAGTGTAGTACCTTCTCTCTCAGATTTCCTGCTGAACTGAATTCAGCCCAGAAGAATTCGATGAGTGTGCCTACCAGATTAAACCCTCTAGATCAAGTATGGTATACATGTAGCTGTATGTCAACATTGTCATAAAACATCAGGGAGGGTGTTTCATCCAACTCTACTTGTCTGAGTGCAGATATATTATCAAATCTAGTCACCTTGATTCTCCATGGAGAGTGGTAGACACTTCAAGGATTTGTTTCATCCAGCCAAATTTAAGTATTTAAAGTGAAGTGAATCATGTTTGAAGAAGACTTGTGTCCACTGACTGTTGGGGGGAAAAGGGTTAAATGCAGAAGAAGAGGAAGGAATAGTTTACCTCGAAGTGACCTTGCAGCTAGGAATGCTAAAACTGTCATTGTGGGAAACTACATTTATTATGCCTAATGTTGTTCATCCTCTCCCTGTTTTGAGAGGCTGAAATCCTGTGGAGAGAGAGTGCACTCTCACACAGATGTGTGAGTGCTTTTATTATCGTGAGGCCGGCAGCGAGCCCCGCCTCTGCTGCGGCCCGAGCGAACGGAGCGAACGGAGCCGGCGTGCCCGTGTGTCTCTGCCGCCCGGCGCTGCCAGCAGGGTAATGACATAAATCTGCTCTCGAGGCTTTGGCTGCAGTTTGATGGTTGCCCTTGGTTACCCATATGTGTCAATTCACACACCAACTGCTAAAGGCTATCAAGAGTGATGGGATCAGATGTAGACGCCAACATGGACACAGTTGAATTCCAGTGCTAGATGTCCAGATCGGGCCACCTGCTCCTGTAAGAATCTCTTCATCCCAATTGAAGATACAATATTCAGACATTGGTAGGGCTAAGGTCCATCCTGCCATTGTGTTGTAAAGAAGACAAAGTGGACAGTATTGCTTTTAAAGGCATAAAAACCAACTGACTTCTAAAGCGAGCTTAAAAGTGTGATTTAAGTAGGAACTGTATTTGGAAGTTACAACAAATTTAAAAAGTTGTGCACCCATTTTTTTTTCTCTCTCTCTAATAACATTCAAGGATTTGCCTTCTCACTGAAACTTTTGAACATTTGTGTTTTGTTTAATAAAATGGGTTTTCTACAGTGTCCTGTGGGTTCAACTAGAGAAAGATATTTCTTTACACCTACCTGATTTTTAGAGTCAAAAAAAATTTTGCTAAATTTTATCTGTCAATTTGACAAATTCAAAACACACATTCAAATACCATACATTTAGTAAATGCAAGAGCCTTCTAGTGTTTGAGCTTTTGAGAAGCAGATTTCTACTGTGTTAAACTCATTGAGAGTTATTAGCAATGTCTAAAATATACTCAGTTCCAGGGAATCTATGCTGCATGTTTTATTCAAATATGAGATATTTTTACTGTAAAGCATTAAACTGGTGTTCTAAATGCACATTCTAAGGAAAAAAATGCACATATATTCGTGGAAAAGTGGCAGTCTAATCATAATCACTAAAGCTATAAATACACTGGAATTAGAATATTTCAATATTATGAGGAGCCATTCAAAATTCACATTAGAAAATTGCAGATTTGTTCACTGAAACTGACTCTTGTAAAATAGCAGAGCATCAGAGGTCTGAGACCTCTCTTTCCTGGCCTAATGTTTCCAAATATAGAGTCAATGATCCCAAAGGACTGCCCCAAGAGACACACAAATTAGCAAGGAAGATCCAAATTCTTTTCAGCTCTTCCTGAAATGTTGACTAGCATAATACTACTTTATTCCACGGTTCCTTATTAGTTTACTTCTTTCACTAATTCTAATGTAGCTGACCTGCAACAACACAGTTGTCAGATCCTGTAGTACTGATCAATCTGTTTGTACCCTCTGAATTCACTGTTCAAGCTCTCTTAGATGCCCATCCTGTCCTTCTGCTCCTCAGCCTCCTCATCTTAGAGGCTTGAGAGTTGCTGACTCTTTGAACCCAGCAGATCACTGACACAGCATCAGATGAAAGGCTGGAAATGCAGCCCATACAGTTTTCTTTTTAACATATGTTTCCATATTACAGAATGGCTTTGCCAACTCTTTAATTTTCCTTTTTGCAAACAGAAATCTGATCTAAAATAATCTGATCTAATATATGTAAAGAGTGTATTTTAGATCAGCTAGCCATCTAAAAGTCAAATGGCTGGCCAGAGTTCAAAAATGTAGCCTCCCTATATAGTTACTCTCAGGGAGTTCTGAGGGAACTCTCAGAAGGTAATCCATCTCAACTTGGTTGTGTGTCTGAGATAAGGTCATGAATTGTCTGTGGCTGAATCCACTTCTCTACTGACTAAAAGGGGAGAGAGAAGAGGCCTAGACAAATAGTTTGACTAGATGCCCATTTTTCAGGCAGCTAATTAGGTGACATGTATTTTGTCCAGGATTGCCTCTCTGTCTGATATCAATAGACCAGTGTTGTCCATCAGCTGGGTATGCAAAAATAAAACTATCTCTTTAATCATGCAGAAATACAAAATATCCCAGTTTCACACCACATTAATGCCCATAGACATTCAGAAATTGTCAGCCTCCAGGCCCTTAAAATGTACAACTTCTTTGCCCAGAACTACAAACAGCTCTTAAAACAAATATAACACAGAAGAAGTTTCATATCAACTCCTTCTCTCTCTTCAGCTCATGACTGACCTGCATTAATAACAAAAAATAATCATTAATCTCTTAAATAAAATATCAGCAGGCTAAGTACAGATTTTTAATTACAACATGGAAAGAATGACTAGAAAAAGAAGAGAAAATAGGAACAGAAAGGGGAACTGAAAATAAATGCTTAAGAGTGAGAAGCAAAAAACTTTTAAATATTATGCAAGTTCTCTTACACCTTTAACATGATAGCAAATATATCTTGGTTTTTTGGTGGAATGTGCTGTCAAAAATATTTAGAGGTAAAAAGAGTGTGAGTGAGTAGTGTCAAAAAAAGTACTATCTGACTTCTGGAGTACATGACATACGATGATACTGAGATACTACTAACATTTTAAAACTTAGGGATTTATTCCAGTGAGAGCTTACACGATCAATTCCAGCCTGCCACAGCAAATGAAAAAAAGATCAAATATCCAAAGCATTTCTGCTCTTATTTATTCACCTAGTGTGATATGAAAGGATGCTTCACTAAATCCAAAAGATCTTTGTCAGTGAGGATAAATTACTCAAATTTTGTAAGAATCACTCTTTATTCTCTGTGCTGACATGACATGACATAGGACCTGCAAGTTTCTTGCAGATCATGGAGTGGACCCTGCGAGATCTCTAGGCTACTCCTCAGCCAACAAAAGAGACACCTCTTGGTCCAGTTGAGAAATAAAATCTGAAGGATGGATGCCTCTCAGGGCAACACAATCCACTGCTGACTGTCTTCAACAGAAGAGGACATAAAGATGTTTTCTTTTTTTTCCCTCATAATATCCTATTAAATAAGGACAAGAATTTGAGAAAATTTTAAAACTGAAGGAATTTTAAGCAGTTAATTTGGTTCTTAACTGTTTCAGTTAAACTCGCTGGTGATAAGTCTGGGAAAAGAACAGAACCAATACCAGGATTTAGGTTATTTGAGTTCAAGTTACAGAGGAAAACAAAAAGTCTGAAATTAAGTAAACAAAAACCAATCTGTCTTCTATAGAAATTACTTGTTGCTCTGACACATAACTATAATTTTGCCCTTTTGGTCTGAAACAAGGATACAAATGACATGTTAATATTTTCAGCTTCTTTTGGAAGTTGGTATCTGATAGGTGTCCCGTTGGTATCCAGTCCTGTTGCCATTAACAACTCTTCCAGAATGATTATTAATGGGGAATAAAAAAGGAAAATGCTGATAATGTGAGTTTCAATTTAAACATTGACTTTAATTTTAAAAACTGAAGTGTTGAAACTTTTTGGAATATTACTTGGAGAGGTTTATCCAGTCTTTGTTTATTAACATGTCTAGTTTCCAACAAAGTCAAGCAGCTATTTAACCTATAGAAATATCAAATATTTTCTTAACAATCAAATATTTATTTATATGCACATTGGATACATCTTTTGTGTTTATATTTAAACACTGAGTTGATCTTGATTAGGATAATTTCCCCTATATTATTAGCTAGAAAAAAAAATAGTATCAGTGTTATTTTTTCATTGCCATGCAGTGTGTATTCTACTGTAGTCATACTAAAACTGTATTATAAGTATCAGCTTCTTTCTTCAGAGGCAAGGACAATGAAGAAAACAAAATCTTGTTTTTTTTCTGTGCAAGCCAAGGAAAATTTTCATGATTGGACTTTTCTTTATATGATTTCATATAGACAGCATGAGTCATCCTGAGTAGACTGCTCTTCTGCAGCATTTAGTTAAGAGTCATCTTGAGACTCCAGACATTATGGAGAACTTTTGCAGTTTGGTTCTTTATTATTGCTTGAAACAAATGGAATATCATTTATTTCCTCAAGAAATTTAATAACTATTTCCACGGTATATTATAAATATCACATTTCTGACTTTGGTTGCTTTTTTTTTCATACACCCTACTGAAGGGAGCTTATTAAAGTCCTATAATTCATGCTATGAGACATTTTAAATTCCCAGTCTTCTTACAGATTACTTAATAGTTCTCATCAACATTCTCTTTCTGTTTCTCTGACCATTTTATAAACAACCAGTACGATTCCACAGCAAGTGAAAATGGAAAGAGAATAACCTGAATAATGTCTTTCACATTTCTATATGTTTTTATTGAGTTGCTCCTAGAATAATATTTATGAGAACCAGATAGATATAACAACTTCTCCATAAAAAAGAAAACAAAAACAAAAAGCCTTTTAATGAGCGTGTCAGTCTCCTATTAACTTTGTTTAGATTTTTGTCGTCATCAAGGGCTGAATAATAGCATTCACAAATATCGTGCCATTTTAGCAGTACTAATCTGTCAAAAAATAATAGAAATATTAATAATTTTAAAATATTATTATGTAGTAATGCACCCCCACCCGCAAGTGGGCATTTCTGTATAAGGAAAGTGTTTCAGTTTACCTTTAGACATTTTAGGAAGTTTAACAAGGAAGTTCTGTGCCCTTCTCCTTGTAATTGGCTCAGTGCCAGGAGAGGAGCACCTGTTGGCCCTTGTCACTGTTTGTCAAAACCTGTACCTCTTTCTATTGGCAGTTTGCCAAAAGATTCATCCTTGATCATTAAGTAGAAAAAGAGAGAGAACAAAGGCGCTCCACGCATTCTTGAGGTGTTGTAGCAGGTGTGTGGGACCTGTCCCTACACTGTGTTCAGCTTTGATATTTGTTTTGTATTGTTTTCTTTCTTTTATTAAACATTTTTGATTTTTCAAGGCACACTCAACCATGCAGTCTTGTTAATTATTTTAAGCCATTTCTCTGCAAGGGCTGAACCCTCAGAGGTATTGGGAACCCCCATATCATTAAAGTAATAAAAGTTTTAATAATGATAATTGAATTAAGCACACAATAATGACAAATGTTAAATTCTAGAAATTATTTCTTATTTCTTTTGTTCTCAAAAAAGATTGAGAGGATATGATATTCTAACAATTATTACTCCACTGACTTTTTCTTTCTATTACATAATGTCTGTCCTATCAGAACAAATTGCTTATGATATGAGGAATAGATGAAAGTAAATAACCTCAGGATAATCTTCACACTTCCCTGAAGTTAAAGACAAATTATTCTAAAACATATAAATTATCTTCCATATGAGAGATACTATTGAAAATAAGTTATCATACCTTGATTGCTTTCTAGTCACTTACTTTTCATAACACTTTTCTATGGAAATATCTCCGCAAAAACAAAACAAAACAAAACAAAACAAAACAAAACAAAACAAAACAAAACAAAACAAAACAAAACAAAACAAAACAAACGTTAATTTTAATAGTAAGTCTAGTAACAGATTTCACTTATTGAAATCATCAGTGTTCCCTCAAAATTTTCTAGGATTTCTTTTAGAAATTAAAAGGGGTAAATAATGATATATTTTTCCACTAGTACTGAACAAATCTTTGTATATCTTCATACTAGAAATATTTAAGATTTACCTAGGTACCTTATTATTTGAGATATTTTAAAATATATTTTAAATTTTATATTTCATATTTTTATTTACTTAAAAAATAAAATAACTCTAAAAACTAGATTAATTGTAAAAGATAACAATCTAATAAAATGCTCAACTTACATTATCAATATGCATCACTAAGCTTATTAAAATTGCACCATAACAGTAGAAATTCAGTGAGACAAGACATAGATAATGACATTTTTAAAATCTCCAACTTTCTTATTGAGACTAACTGAAAAAAGAGAAATAATACCTCATTAATTATGTCCCAAGCCTGCTAAAACTTATGCATGTTTCTAACTTTGTGGCAGTAGTTGCATTCTTTTCAATAACACTCTTGTTAGCAAACCATTAAACAGATGTATAAGCTTTGGCAGGGTGAAAGTTTACAAACTGGCTTCCTTGAGATAATGAGTCCCAGTTTTTCCTTCTAAAATGATGTAAAACATGGCTTAATGGCTTGTCGATGTTAGGATTACACTTTTTTTTACTTTTTTTTTCTGTAAATTGAATGAGATTTAGCAATGGAATGAGGTAAGAAGTTAACAGATTTGGGAAATATGACGAGCAGAAAGCAAAGAGCAAGGTGATTGCATAAAGGCAGTAACAGGTGCAATACTCTCACAGGCACAATAAGATAACACTTGGATCTTATATTCCTTGTGTAGTAGCCATCTGACTATGAGTAAACTTCCTTTTCCTGTTATAACTGCTTCTGATCTGTAAGAAGCAATTATTAATGATTCTGGAGACAAGTGTTTCTCTTGGGAGAAGACCTGTGCATTTATAGGAGAAATCTGATGGGAACTGCGATTGAAGGAGTTATCTAACCTGAAAGAAAAGCAGCCTTGGGTTCCCTTTGCAGCCAAAGGAAGGATGTACTTATTTTTCATGATTTGCATTAAAGGGCCCAGGCTACTTTCTCTCCTGATACAAGTGCTTCTGTGGAGCACCTAACACTGTGTAGAATATGTGCAAAAGAAAGAGGGGAAAAAATACATTACCATAACATTGTTGAAGGAAAACAAGCCTAAAGGACACTTAATGAGCACAGCTGCTTCCTAATCTGTGGAAGATTCTGATTTTGAATCTTTTTTTGTCTATTCAAAGTTACAACTTGGTCTGGTATGTATTTGTCTGAATGGGAGCCAATGTGCATGCTATAAAATGACAACATTGTAAGCAAACCTCGCTTAACTTGAAGTGGTATTAATTGCTGCCTAGGTGTATGACTTTACGCTTTGATCAGCTCTTAATGCACATGAGTACTGCTCACCTTTGTACATGGCTGTCATTCTCAGAGGATTTTAGCCTTTAGAAGATATTGAAAGTGTAAGAACCATGTAATTGCTCAATGGTCTGTTTTAGAGAGCGATTCCACACAACATGAGATAATTTTGGCAGAAAGGACTCCAGTGGCTAGCAAAAGCTTTTATTCTCTTTGTTCCAACTACTTTCTAATAAATGTAAACAGAAAATACTTTTACTGTAGTTTAGTAGGTACAGTCTACCTATAAAGACTCAATTAGCTCTCAGAACATCTCTATTAGATCAGTGAGACATCTAGATACTACGATGACTCTTAAAAGACCTCCAGCAAATAACTAGTGAAAATCACCATAAACCAATGTCTAAAGTATGCTGCATGAAGATCTTGTTTGTAAACCATTTCCCTATGATGATTTAAAATGCTAAAGCATATTATTTCCTTTTAAATTTCTAGTCCTAATGTTTAAATACAATACCAAAAAGTAATATAATAATTATTTTAAATTTATAAAAAATTAATTACCTAAACCAAAGGTATGTATACGTAAAAAGATATAGGTACATACAGCAAACGAGCTACTCTTTAGCTTTCATAACTGCAAGAAAATGCCTAAAATTATAACTTCATTCTGTAGTCTCAAAATCCAAGAGAATAGTAAAATCACCACTAATTTAAGGACAGCTACATCCTGGCAGGTATTACCATATAATTTGGAAGAATATAGGGAAAAGTTCTTCTATGACAGTTTGGAAAACAGGCACCTGAAGAGAGGTGGCAGTGATGTGTCCTTGGCTTTCCTGGGCAACACTTTCTAGTCTGGTCTGTATTAGTCCCTGGAACATTTCTCCTGCAGTTGCCCTCAGTAGACCAGTTCCTCAAGTCTTTGACACAGAGACAAATAGAAAGTTGTGGCATTAATTTACTGTGTCCTGACACCCACAACAGACATCTGTCTAAAGGTGGCCTAAGAGAGATGAACTTCTGAGTTCCTATCTTTGATGAATATGCTGTGCCTATGTGAAACTAAGAAGTTTGGACAACTGAATGCTATATAATTCTGCAGATAATAAAACCAAAACCAGACAGCATTATCTATGGCCTCCGAAACTGGTTCACATCCTTTGTGTGCTTGCACAGGATAACAGTTTGTCCAACCTTTCGAATAGTTGCATACTCTGAGTATCATCATGACAGAAGTATCACAAAGAAGAAAATGAATAATTTTTAAAATTTATGTTAGCCAAATGAAGAATAATGGGATTGGTCTCATCTCAATAACCCCTATCTATTGCCTTCAACATTATCAAGGCTTTATTTTTATAGAGTCTCTTTATTCTCACTTCTTATTTTAAAAGCATTGTGGATATATGGGGAATTTGTTTGTATTTCAGTAGTGAAGCTACTTTTGTGCACCACAAAGGCTTAAACATTGAATTATCGTTATTAAAGCCCACCCTAGCAATTAAGTTTTATAATTTGACAGCAGAAACCATAGGTTTCTACTCTTGTAGTAGAAATCAGGGAGGCATTTGTCAGTTGTTTCACAAATACTCTTCTAGCGTGGGTTTACAGACGGGAAGTGTAAATCTGCCTAAAAAAAAATAGCTTTTCAAATTTGAAGCCATTAATTCCTTCCTCATAATTTTCCCATGGAGTTTTTTTTTTTATTAAAAACTTTTTTAATATGTGGTGGTTTTTTAATTAAAGTTCCTCTAACTAGAAAGTTTTTTATTATTAGGCTAAAAATTGTCATCAAAAATTATTTTCTTTTGTGAATGTCAGCATTGGAAAATGTTTTCATTTATCTGCATAAAGTATAGACAAAAATAAATCTTTATTATCATACAAAATTTAGTCTTTTGATACTAAGATATCTGTATTTTTTTTCCCAAATTATTCAAAGATCTTCATCCAAATAAATGCCCTTAAAACAGCATGGGGGTTTGCCTGCTAGTTGGGGAATAAAGCCTCTATGTGATAAAATCAAATTGTTAAAAAGCCCTATTTTTGTGTTTCCTTTATTGTCAACATATCTGATCTCATAATAACACTCATATTTAAATTATTTGTTTTAAAAAGTAGTATGCTATAAGAATATATCTGCAACAACATCGAGCAAAACATGCAATTGTTAACAAAACATGCTGGTCTTATAATAATTGCTACTTCCTTCAAAATAATTGTTTTGATCAATAGGAAGAGGTATATTTCTTATTCAACAGAAATATTGAGGTCAGCACCAGAAAAGTCTTTCAGGTACTATTGAAAAATGAAGCATTATGCAAAAATATTTCTTCCTCAATTTACATTTACTCTTTTGGAGGTTTCTTGTTTTGCCCCTCTTTTTTATTTTTTCCTCTCAAAAAATATTGTGGATTTCAACACACTGAAAATCAAATAGTCCTCAAAAGGCCCTGCAATAAAGTTGAGATGGTGATTTTTACATGGAATAGAAGCATGAATATGCTTCATGCATATAACAGCATACAACTGCAGCAGAAGTTTAGGAATAAATATTACCTTAAACCACTACTGAGAGTACAGTCTCAGCTACAGGAAAGTTATTCTTGGTGGGGCAGGGTACACACATGTATGTGAGTTATAATAGAAACCTTTTGACAGAAATCACTGTGCAGCTCTAAAATGCCATCCTGATGAGTATTTCCTGGTTATGTATGGCTGGACAGTGTGATGCTGGTATTGTTGTCCCACCTAAACTCTGCCTTGGCAAGCAGTGATGTAACCTCTAAAAGATTTACGGGTTGTTAAGCACAGCCCTTTTCATCCTGCTGTACAACACCAAGCATTTAACAACATTAACTAGTGCTCTCTCACAGTACAATGAACACAAGATTGTGCTTATAAGATGCTATTTAGATGCTTAAAGGAAGTAAGAGGGCTACAGTATTACACAGCAAACTATAAAATCTGAATTTGATCAAAATAGTAGTTTGACCAGACTGATTTAATTATTGATCTTGTGGCTGAAGTTATAGATACACTAACTAGAACTCTATCTTCCTGCTCATAATCTGCATTTCCTCCTTGAACCAGAGGTCACTCTTAATGTTTTGAAGAGCAGCCAGATTAGAACACCTGGGCAATTACCCTTATAAAAAAGAAAGCAAACATTTTATAGCTCACAAGATAAATGCATCAATAAGGCTTTCCAAAAGCCACCTAGAAGAGAATGACAAGCTTTGAGTTAAAATCTGATCAGAGTTAATACAGCAAGTGAAGAATAAATATTAGTCACAGAAGTGGAAATAAATGTGAAATGATTTTGATCAAGTGAAGCTGCTAGCATCTGATCTGAGGATCTGAGCTAGAGCACAGCCCATAAGATCATCTGCAAATTTTTTGTTGTAGCTACTTCAAGAGATTTGAAAAGCACAAAAGCAGGATCATGGATATGCTCCTTAAAAAGCAAAATTGAATTAATCAGGTGGGATGGAAGACTACCTCTTAGCATAGGAAAACCTATATTTTAAAACACAATTTCAAAATACTTTTCTTTGTAATCTTTATTCCTTTTTTTACACTATTAAAATAGATGAAAAATAGAGTGGACAGCTTGGATTCCTTCTGAAATGTATTATTATAGTAGATATGAAGACTGCTGGAACTGAATGTAGTTAAATAGCATGATAGGTGAAAAAAGGGTAGAGTATCATATCAAAACAGAGTACATTCTAGAGACTTCTTTATAAATCCTTCTGGAGTATCTCCAGTATAACTTTTGTGATGTATACCTTATTTTCAAGAACTGAACTCTCTATTTAAAAAAAACCAAAATGTAGACCAGAAATATTCTTTAGGGCTATGTAACTATTTCCTTGTCTTTTTTTCCTGATCTTCAAGAACTGATTTATATGTTTGTAAGTTGTTGGATTTTTTTTTCCAGAAAAGAAGAGGAAAAGGAAAAAAAAAATTTCCAGTGAGTTAAAACAAGCTACTTCTATATAAACTAGTTCTAGTTCTTGGAGACTAATGCAAACATGGTGCACCAAAATACATGAAAAATTTTAGTTGTCTCCCGAGATATGCATGGCATTGGATGCTTAAATATAAAGTGAATGAAGAGTTAAAACTAAATATGTCTTTGGTAATTATTAATATAAATAACACTATATATAGCTACTGACATGAAGAAGCCATTCTTAACACAAAAGGATAGCAAATATATCACCAGAGAGAACAACAAAAACCATGCTCCCAAATTATTTTGTAGTGAGGCTGAATTCTGAGAATCATTGCTTGCATTCTTACATTTAAAATAGCTCTAGAAACAAGTATGGAGCTTTATGTATTTTCTTACGGTAGCAAGTCAGCTCTGGCAAAGACATTAAAATCTGACCATAGTTTGCTAACTAGTATGAAATAAATCACATGGATAAATCAAATCATAAGAAAAAGGTATGCAATACCTGTTCTGAAAAGTTGATGGCCAATTTTTAATTTTTTCCCTCAAAATCAGGAATATCTAATAGCATATCTGTTCAGATGTAATTTAAAAATTTTAATTTTCAAAAATGTGTAGTCTTATGTAAAGTTTTTCAGTTTTCTTCTGAATAGTTTCACAATGAATGCAGAGAATAAAAATGGTCAATTTTCATGACAAGTATTCATATCTTTTAGTTTCTGAAAATATTCTACTGATTTTTACTTTTACACATATATACATTCTTGTTTTGTAAAGGACACAACCTGTTTTGCAAATTCACATGCAGCATTACTTTACAAATACTAACATTAAAAAAAAAAAGAAATTTTTAGTCAATCAGGAATGGAAAAAATGAAATGATTCTTAATTGTGGTTTTTTGGATTAATCCAGTCATGTAGAATTCTGATATGCAATCTACCTTTTAAAACTTTTTATACACTATTCAAAAGTGTGAGAATTTTTTCCTTTTTCATTTTAATCTTAATGTGATGATCATTTTATATTAACACAGCAAAGCTCATACATACAACGTAATTACTATGGAATAGTTAATGCAGTCTTCACTTATACACAAACAAGCTTTAATAACAACCCAAAATATCATGGCTGTAGGCAGTCAAACTACCAGCTATGTCTCTATATACTCTAGTCTACAATAAATATACGATAGGTCATTCTTCTTCCACCCCTAATGTGTTTTATATCACAGAATATTTATCAACTGTCTTGCACATAGGCAGCTATTGCCAGGTGTCTAACCTGCCTCTCTGTAGGGCAGTATGCAGATTTTTCCTTGAGCATAAGGAACAGATGATATGTTGAACGTTGTCATGGCTTGTCAGAAGTTACTATATTTGCCTCGCCCATTGCAGAAAGGAGTTCACACATTTTTATCCATTATAAAAAGGCACCAGACATACCCAGAGCTGTCTGAAAGGACAATCAAGCTCACTGCAAGGACTTTGATGGCTAAAATGGCAGAACACCAAACATTTAACTTAAATAAGAGAACATATTAAGGTGGAATAATCTCGCCAATATATTTTCTTCTTTTCTCAGGAAAGAGAAATTACTGAGAAACAGACCCCAACACAGAGCATTCACTTTGTCAAACCAATTAATTAGAAATGTCCATAGGATGAAGATGCAAATTTAAGTGTGAGCCAGCTGTATAGCTAAGCACACTATGTTGAACTCTCAAGAGTCACACAACCTCTCAGAGGAATGTTTGTATCTGATATTATAACATTACCAACTCTAATAAAGATATTCACCTGAACCACAGAGATGGAAGCTGCCCCTTTCCAGTTCTGCTGTTCCTGATGTGCCTAAACAAACATTTTTGTCGTTAAACATATGAAACTATCTTCTGCAATGCTCTTGAGTGTCTTTGATTAAGACAGTAGGCATAAACACAGCTACTGATACAACTCAGCACCACAGTGCACATTTATAATTTCAGAACTATGCCAAGTTAAAAAAAACCAAACATACAACAGCATCTGCACTTGAGTTAAAAGAGCTGAGCAAAAGTAAAAATATGTTCATCTATATTAAACTGTTTCTTATAAATTGAAATCAGGTGATAGCATTTGAAAAGCTTAATTTTAAAGCCCTTTGGTGAATTTCCTTGTGTAATCACTTTTCTGACCTCCTCTTTAGAGTTCTCATCTTACAGCACAAAGCTGGAATTATGCTGTCACTTTACTGGTTTTACACCAGAGGAGTCAACTTTTCATTTGGTAATGTAACCTGACAGTCTGACAAAAACATTGGAAAAGGCATGATGTGTGTTCGGCTCTTGAGAGAATCAGAACTGGTGGAAAAACAGATACTTTGAATACTTGTCTAAATGGGAAATTCACTCCTAAGTAATGTATTGCAGGCAGTGGAATTTCTTTTACTGACCTCTCATGATGCCACATCAGGCCCAAGAAGGCACCTATAGATGACCTCATGCTATACATATAGCTGCACCATGAACAAAGCATAATTTTCAGCTGTGACTAAAGAGGTTCTCCTCCTTTTTCAAAAAGGAAACAAATTCATTAATGCACTCCTAAGACTATCCTCCAGGCATGTGATGGTTTAAGGCCAATTTGGGAGGAGAACTCTTAGGGAAACCCTCCCTCCCCTCCCCCAACCGGTTTGGGAGAAAATTCCTCAAAGAGAAAGTGGAAAGTAACCTGTTTATTAGACCAGCAAAGCACTCCCCCAGCACAATAAATTGAACAATACCAGACGACAAATTAAGGAAAACAAAGTCCCTCCTGTAGGTGGTTTCTGCTCTCAGTTCTTTCCAGCGCTGGTGGAAGTTGCTGTGCAGGGTAGATCCCGGTGGGTCCAGGTGCCAGCTCCCCCAACACCCCCCGGGTCCTCAGTCTGGGGGAGGTGTGAACAGTTCCAAAAAAACAGGCGGAAAAAGGGAAAAAAGAAAAATAGGAAAAAAAAAAAAGAAAAAAAGAAATGCAAAGCTTCTCAAAGCTTAACTAAGCTAAGCTACGCTAACTAGCTACAAAGCAAAGCAAAGGGAAAGTGCCTGCCAAAAAAAAAAAACCTCGTTGTCTGATGCTGGTGACTCCCACTCTTCAAGGTCAGTCCGAGAGGTTTCTGAAAACAAACTATGCACTTTTCTCCCCATTTTACTCTCAGATACAAATTAAAGGCACAGAGTGTAATATCCAACATAAACCCAACAGACGATTGGGGATATATTGTAACGTCACCCCAGGACAAGGCATCAATGAAGGCTTATATTCAGACTTAATCTCATTTACATGGCTTCTACCATAAGGGTAGATCACCAACCATAAAGGGTTTTATTTACGCTCAAGTACTCTCAAGTACATCAACGCTTTGGAACAGTGACTATGAAAAGTCCAGAAGTTCAGAGTAATTAAGTCACAATGTGCTCCCTATCTGTGTTAGATTGAAAAAAAAACAAAACAAAACAAAAAACAACAAACCAGTAATTTTCAGTTGTTCCAATGGAGATTTAACAAGGATCACAGTCCTTACCCACAGAAATGAGGAAATGTGGGTTGCAAAGTGTGTAATTACCATCTTTTGACTTTTCCTGTATCTTTGGAAAATTTTCCTTAAAATCAATGTTTTTCAGTCTTACCAAATTTCTACTAGGTTAGATCAAACAATATAAGCACACAAATTTTATATGTACTAAAGCTAAGAGCAGATATCACAAAGGTAATTTCACTGCCTTAAATGTGGTACGGTGATAATTGGATTTTTGACACCATTTCTGTCCATACTAAACCTCATTCCAGCTAGACTATCTGATTATTTTATAAGGATCTTGGCCCAACTGTAGCAAGCAAGCACACAAAATTCAATTATATGTTTCTTTCTTCTCTCTCAGGTATTCTGATATGTAATGCAACTATATATATTGTATGTGTAGTCAGAAAGACATAAGTATTTTTTAAAAGGAATAAGCAGCACAGTAAAAAATAAACAAGAAAAGTTCATACTAATATCAAACTTGTATTTTACCTTGGAGATAATTCCTTACCTGTAATTTCAGATAAAAATAATTTAAACATTTTAATAACCTGATTCGCATACATAGAAAGAATAAATAAAGAGGAGAAAAGACTAAAAATCAGAGTAAAGAACGTTGAGTATAAGCCTAAAACAGTAATTTCAACAAGAGAAACACCATTAAACTGAAGAAAATTCAGGAGAATTTTCACATATGGTTCAAAAATGAACAAAATCTACATTCTCAAATACAAGGGAACTCCAAAAATCTAAGTCTTTTAAAGATGCTACCTAAAAAACAAAGAAACAAAACAAAACAAAACAAAACAAAACAAAACAAAAAAAAACAACCAACCAAAACAAAAAAAAAATCTTAATCTCTTTCTTTTTGTGAATATTTATGTCTATCTTCATTCCAGCAGACCCTTCTTATCTCACTTTTTGGAAAGTAAATAATCTTGTTGAATGACTTTCACAGGTACTTATTGTCAAAAATATTATATGAAACAAAAAGATTTTGGAAAGGGGGGTTAAAGATTTTTCTGAAGTTAATCTAATTTCACTTATTAGAAGGATTTTTTTTTTTTTTTTTAAGGAGAAATTTACTGAGAAAACCAGATCTTTCTTGGGAAAGAAAAGAATAATGACTAAACACGTTGTCTTAATCATGAATACAGAAATTTCTGGTTATAATTTGTACTGAGTTTCTTGCTCAGAAGCATTAAATATGTTACCATTAATGAAGGAAAATGATGTGAAATTGGTAACCTACAGCAGTCAGTCTTCAACCTTCATAGGAAAAGAGACTACAAGAAGTCAATTGCCATGGAGTGCCTCTAGTGGGACACCCTGTCCCTATTTTTCCAGTCTGCGTGCATTCGCTGTCACAAGCACTGGCTTTGTTCTAAACAGGCCATGACTTTTGAAGGATTTGAAACCCATAAAGTGAGCATTTTGTACTCAGGAAAGTGCAGTGTTACAAAAATCTTCTATTTGAAGGAGAATTTATATATAGAAGGTAATTTTTTTTATTGGATATATATAGATTCAGAGCATATAAAAAGAAGGTGTTCTGGCAGTTGGGTAAAAGCAAGTAGATTTAAAAAATCAGATTTTGTGTAAAATCCTGTAAGTTCTCAATTGCAGAGTACAGTAGCAGCATATAAACTGTGCAAGCAGCATGTGAAATTTTGGTAATATTTAAGTCAGTGTTTCAGAATGTTTCAGAGCTTTTCTGAAACACTGTTACCTTTTATTATATTGCCACTTCTTAAACAGTAAAAAGTATTTTAGTCATCTCATTCCTTATACACTGGGAGAGCTATCTTTCATGGCATTTGATAAAAGAAATTAAATCACCCTGTTTTCTTGCATCCCAAAATTCCATATGGGCTGTTCTTTTTAGTGTTGTTTGATATGCTGCAAAAGTCACCAGTTAAAGAAATAAAACCCCAAATATTTCATAAAGTAATAAGAATGCAGCATCTATAAACAGGAAGATGAAAACAGATGACTATTTGCATTCTGTTTAAATAACATTCATAGTATTAAGCTGCTTGATGCTCACAGCATTTTAGAAAATTTGAATAATTATGATCTAATGTAAAAGTACTTTTTTTGTTTGTGAAAGGAATAATCTCCAGATAGCATTGTTACAGAAAATTAGGAGGTGGGTCTCAGAAAACTGAACATAGGTTGAAGGACAATCTTTCATATAGAGTAAGATCACACCAAAGGAAACAAAATTTTCTAAATACCTGAGTAAATATTTAAGCATCTAAAAGATACCACAAAAAGAAGTATTTAAATTAAAAGAAAAGGTGCATTAATATATTTCTAAAACCAAGGAATATTAAACTAATACAAAACAATTGTAGACTAATATGGGAATAAACACAGAGTTTTTCAGCAGAATGCTAAAGTTTTAAATTTGAAGGAACTTTTACTAAATGTTGGGTAATTACAAATTTTAGTTTGAAGTACATATGCAGAATCATATGACAAAACAGTGTTTCTCCTGTTCCCCTGCAAAGATTTTTAATGTATATATTAATAAAACCCATTATCTTTAGAAGTTTTATTATTAAGCATTTTGATTTTTATCCTACATTGCCTAGAGGGGATTTACTGAAAATTCATAGAAAAGAATTCCCCCTTGTCTGTTTCCTTTTTAAGAAGCCAATGAGTAAAAAAGTTGAGTTGATAAAGTCTGATTTACTTCAGGGTGATGTGTCTTTGTCAGGAACTTATTAAATCTCTTTAAAATTGACAGGATGCTGAAGTACTGTTGAGTTATGTGTATTAATTCATAAATTTGTTTTAATGAACGTAAAACTGTCGGAATAAATGAAAATCATTTAATGGGAAACCAAATAACATCAAGATATCTTAAGAAAACACATTTAACAGCAATAAAAATGTTCCCTATAATCAAATAGTGAATGCTTTTAAAAACACATTTATTTTAAGCTCCCTAAAGTTTAAAAAAAAAGTGAAAACAAATTTTTTAAAAATTGTATATGGATTAGTTATTGTATCATTAAGCAAAACTATATTCTATTCCAGTTTGTAAACCTGATTTTAGTTTGGGTAAAAGATCAAGGAATGGAAAACAGAGGAAATAATTTACATTGGACAGAGTTTATGTGAATTAATCCTCTCTCTGTATATACACAAAAATGAGAAAGAAAAATTAACAAGATATTCATTGTTCTATATAAGGTACTTCAAGGAGAGAGCAGTTGCCCTATCATGATAATGTGCTGCTTGTTTCTTTGCAGCTTTCCAGGTCTACAGGCCCTCATCACTGATGTTTCTGAAATTAGTAACATATGTTTTTAATGTTAAAAACTCAGTTTGACTCTCACAAGGCAACATTTGTAGACTCTCAGAGTTGCAACAAAATATTTCCAAGACCAAATCCAGAAAATTAGAACCAACAAGACTACCAAAACACAGGAGGTATTCATTCGGGACCTGGGCACAGATGTTAGGGGGAAAAAAGGGTGATGAAATAATCAACTACTTGTGACTTCTCAACACCCTCTGACTGAGACTTTATTATTTCTTCATCATTTATCATGATGTTTTGTTTAACTGCCCTGGAATCATTCTTGATATTCTTAACATTATGTCACTAGACAGAATTTTGCTCTTCTGTTTCATGCATAATAAAATAAGAATATTAACAGGGTTAGTGACAAAAGATGATAAATCTTATGATCAGCTCAGGTAAAATACTTGTTATCAGAGGAAAGCATAAAAGTAAGAGGAAATTACAAATATCATATTCATTAAAACTACAAGAGCTTTTTGTAAAACTCAAGGTTGAGTCCTTCACCCAATCTTTCTTGGTTTGAATAACAAACTCAAAATTGAATTAAATAATTGGTGGCTTTAAATTGACTTTATATGTCAATTAATATATGACTATATATGTCTATATAATTGACTATATATGTCATCAGGCTAAGCCTGATTCATAATTTAGAAAATATATCAGCTGAGCAACTGGTTAATATATTTTTTTCTATTTTTTGGGTTTTCAATATTTTTACCTGATTACACTGATGTATTCTTAACAAAGTAATCAGTCACTGACTCCTAGCACAATGTGTGAATGAAAATTAAAGTTGTTGGTAAAGCAGTATCCAATTTGCTTCTAAAGACCACACTATTATGTCTGTTTCTTTGAGCAAAGATTTGGTTTAATAAGGAATTCTTCATCCATGCCTTGGGGACAAAAAAAAGCAAGAAAAAGACAAAGCTAGATGTTCCCTATGGAAAGTGTGCCATTGGTTTCTAGCTTCACTTGATGTTTTCTTGAAGGATTTTTTTATTTCTTTGTTTTTCTTTGGTTTATTTCAGGTTTATTTCCAGACTTATTTGTATAATTTTCTGTTCTGTATACTTTTTAAGTTAATGTAGGGTCTTTTGCTCTTATGCAATACCTGCACATACTTTTCAGGGTTCCAAAGAAAGCAGTGGTAGCAAAAAAGGGCAGAGTGGTTCTCCTGGTTAAGATACAGATATATGATCTGCCACGCTGTGATAAATCTAAGGTAGATCTGCAAGGGTAGGTAATGATGAGTTGGTTTTGGCTGTGAAAAAATAAATTTTCTTCAAAGTAACATAGATCTTTATGGATCTATGTTTTAGATAGTGTAGGAAACAGTGTTGATAGCACAGGGATGCTTTAGCTGTTACTAACCAGTGTTTACACGGAGCCCAGGACATTTCTGCTTTTCACCCCAGCCCTCCAGCACAGGCTGGGGATGCACAATGAGTTTGGGGGGACCACAGCAGCAACAGCTGGCCCCAACTTCACAGGGGTATCCCACACCATAGGGCCTCATGTGGAGCATATAAAGCTGGGAGAAGGAGGAAGGAAGCAACATTTGTAGTGATGGTATCTGTCTTCCTAAGTCTCCATTATGAGTGATTTTTGTTTTAACCCACAGGTTTTCTCACTTTTACCCTTCTGATTTTCTCTGCAGTCTCAGTGGGGGAGGGTGAGTCAGCAGCTCTGTGAGGCTTAGTTTTTGACTGCAGTCAAACCACAACAGGTACTTATCAATATCCAGTGATTTGAGTCTCTGACTTTTTGTATCTGAACTTGACTTCTATTTTTCTATTCAACTTTGGCAAAAGGCAAACAGTAATTTTGCTTAGTATCTTCTTAAGAAAAAAGAGATAGGTATCCAAGAATGAGGTGCAGACATTGTTATGTTCAGGTCTACAATTCCTTCCATCAGTATTCTAGTTTGGCATAAAATCATAAAATACCTTATCCTTTCCTTACTGAAGGAAATAAAGCTTTACAATAATGAGCGTAAATAAGCTTGTTAAAATGAAAGAGAAAAGCCTGTTTTTGAAATATTGCTTTCACCATTCACTTAAACAAGTTAGATTTCCCTTGTTTCTGGTCTTCTTCAAAGAATTGGTCTTCATTATAGTGTAATGGAGCAGGTGTGCACATCTAGTTCATTAAACGTGAAAGATAGTATGAGACTATTTTCCTTGTTAATCATCTTCTGAGAAGTCACAAGTGAGGATGTGAATATCAGTCTAAATTTGTTACAGTATGGATTTGAACTGTAATGGTTTAAGCCCTCATAGATAGAATTTAAGAGAAATTATTTCCTGATGCTCCAGCATCATATGAGAGCTTTTCAACTGCTGCTGAAGTAAAATTTATTTAAGGATGCACTAGAACAGACTGGGATCTTTCACACTGTCATTTAGGAAATCCGAGATGGCAGGCTGTAATTAATAGATGAAGGCAAGGAAGAAACGACTTCTGAACATCTCCCTCTGAACTGATTCACTTTTACTGAGTGGTAATATGATAAAGGGTGAAAAGTTCTGGTACAAGCAGAACACACATAAATGTTTCCCAAGCCATGAAAAACAAATTATTAACATAAATGAGTCACAGATATGACTGCAAGAACGTCAGGATAACCTCTGGCAGGGGTCAGGGAAAGGGGGGAAGACCTCGGTGGTATGAACAAGGCACTGTACAGCCTGATTCTCTGAAAGGAGCTTGCCTTAAGTGGAAGCTTAATGCAATAAAATTTGGATTTTCAAGACCATAAAGACCATGCTATGGTTTTAGTAACCATAGTAACAATATCCAAAAGCACATAAAACCTGAACAATTTAATTCTAGCATTTTTTTCCAAATTAACTGAACTCACAATTCTCTTCGAATGAACCTTTTTGCAGTCTGATTGAGTGTAATAGTATTCTGGTTGAGGTGCAAGATTCATCATAGGTGAACTTTGAATAGCAAGCTTCTTAGGGGGAGATACTGAAAATCTAAAAAGGGGTGGGGTGGTTTTGTTTTGTTTTGGTTGGGTTTTTTTTATGTGCAAATAAACTTTGGGCTACGAAGCAGAGAAAACAGAATAGGCAAAATAAGTCCAGTTCATTTATTCAATACATTTATTGGCCACTGGATTATATGGCTTTTACCTTTGAAAATACCTTCTAGAATCATTCTACCCCTGCAAGAGTTGTGCATTTCTGACAACAGATGGCTTTCCTGAGACCTGTGCCCCAAATATTCATTTTGCATTCAAGAGTGAGCCACATTCATCAGACCGACAGCCTCATAGAAACACTCTCCTTGTCTTTGGTTTGATTTTTATTTTGTTTATTTGTTTATGTTTTGTTTCTGGGGTTTGAGGGTTTTTTGGTTTTTAGTTTAGGGGTGTGTTGTTTTTGTTGTTGTTGGTTTTTTTGGTTTGTGTGTGTGGTTTTGTTTGTTTTTGTTTTGGTGGTGGTTTTTTTACTGTTTTGATGCATTTTTTAATTTATTATTTATTTCTTAGTACAATGATGAAAAAAGTATCATTGGACAATTTAAAAAACAGTAGAAAGCTCTAGCTGAATTTGCAACATTTTCCATAAATATACTTATGGCATGTTTAGACACACGAGAAGGTAATCTGATCTTGGAGTTTAAAGCACAAGACAGAAGAGACAAATGTAAGGAAGATATATGTCTCAAAGGAAGCAACTAGATAAAGGAGACATAGTGTTCTTCTAATCCTATAAGAGACAATATGCATTCTTATCTGAGATCCTGCTGACTGCCAATGACTTTAGCACACAACTCCTTGTGGCAGAAAAAAAAGTTTGCCATTTCTCAAGGATAATTTTTTTCTTTCTTTCTTGAATTAATGATATTTAATCTTTTCATTTGCTCTGTATTTATATCTGTATCTACATGCCTATATATCTATATATCTGCATAGCTATATAACATTTCTATATATTATTATGTACATAATATATAATTTATATGTACATATACAATATTGTGTATTCGTTTTTAAAATATCATTACTGTAATGGGAAAAAATATTTAAAAGCTCAGTACAAAACAGCATTTAACAGACATGTCAGTGGTAGAGCACAAAAATAGTGAAAAGTATTTGCAAAGGAAATGAAGAAAAGAGATTTTTCTACTAATTGTAAGTTTGGAATTAATCTTTAATATAGTGTCAATGCTGTGAGATCTTTTGAGGTCCTCCTAAAATTGAGGTATCCTCTTGCATGGAAACAGAAAAATTTACAAACACAGGCTACTTATTATCAATTACAAGTAGTCACTACACCTCATTTCTTGATAATACCTAGGGAAAAATTACCAAACAACAAGAAAAGGAAAGAACAACTATCCCCATTCTATGCATATCCTTCTTATTATTCAAAAAAAAAAAAAAAAGGAAAGGAGAAAAAAAGACTACACACTACTAAGAATACATTTTGTCAATTTCTCTGCCATGACTATCACATTTATGTAAACCATAACCAGCAATAGATTTTAACCTATTTGGCCAATGCAGGAACACTTTCATGACAGTTTTGAATTGTAGGTTTACAGAAGATAAAGAGAGTTTCAATCTATTTCCAGGAAGGCTGGGCTCATAAGGCCACACAAATATTGGTAGAAAGAGACCCCTGAAGGTCATAGGGCTGAGCCTTTTTCCTGAAATGGGACAGTTTGACCAGATGTCTTGCAGTGTGCTAGAGAGGTAAAGTGTAGTCCAGAAAAAGTATAAGTAATTTCATTAGTGTGCATGAATGTGTAAGTTTTAGACATATGTACTGTATACAAATTGTCAGCATATTACTGGTAAGAATTATGGGTTTACCATACAAAACTTCCTGTTTTGTTTTACAGTCTTCTTTCCTATTTTTAAACACTTCTTATTTTACTCTTTTTTGGAATAAAAAATCAAAACTGAACTATTTCTGATGGTCATTTCCTGTAACTGAAATATAAGTGAATTATTTCCACTGATGATTGCTACTGGCAAACAAGTATTTGGAAGCAGATTTTCAGAAGAACTTTAACATTTACCAACACTGAAAACCTGTCACTGTTCCAAAGTTCCTAAATTAAAAGAATTAATTAAAAAAACAATTTTAATGGAAAATTATTGCATAAAATTTCCTTCAAACAATTATGAAAAAAGAAACAATGAAATGCATTCTCTTTTTTTTTTTTTTTTTTTTTTTTTTTTTTTTTTTTTTGTGAACTGCGCTCAAGTTTAGCTCAAAGTTTTAGCTTTTATTCATGACCTGTTGTTTCAAGTTGCATATCAGGAGCGTCGAAGACTCTTTATTCTTGTCCATTTTCTCCCTTTCATCATGTGCATTTGTTTGCATAATATAGAAGAGCAGCAGGGCAGAGTAATTACTGCAATCAGTCTCTGAACACATTAATCTGCTCTAAACTGCAGGGAGTAAATGATGCAGAAAGAAATCCAGCAGAGAAATATTTCTTTTGTTTGTGGCAAATCTCATACCAGGTTTAAATCATGCAAGGGCAACTTGTAATTTATTTCATGGTTGCCTAGGCATCAGCAATTAAAATACCTGGTAAAAATGTTTGATTTGAAGAGGCTTATAAAGTCTCTAGTTTATGTAAGCTAATGAACATGCTATTGTAAACAATAACAAATACTCTTCTTTGTTTACTCACATGGAGAATAATTCTTGTTAGTAACTATACTGTTCCAATAGACTATAGCTAAAAGTTTCCAATAACAAATAGGATTTTTATTTCTTCTCTCTTTTCATTCCTTTAATTCTTGTTCTTATTTTGAGTCTTACAGTCATTTCTTCTAGGTACTCCTCATAAAAAATTCCATTTCACCCAGAGCAAAGCTAAATTCATTTGGAAAAAAAAAATAACCAAGACTCACCCACATAGAAATGAAATAATGAACCAGTGTCAGATCCAATTGTTGGAATTTCACTGAGTTTTCTGTGAAAAAGAATGTGTGTGGAGGTTTTTGTTGTGAGGTTTTTTTTTCTTCTCCTAATTTTATTTATTTGAATTTATTTTCATTAAGCCTGCAAAAAATAGACTGGAGAGGGTGGAAAAAGGTTTTACATCAGAGTTAAAAATATAAAATTTTTCATTTCATACCAAACCAAACGCCTTTGCAATCTCCCTAGCTCTCTCTCATTCAATAACAAAGAAACAGCAAAATTTTGTGCAATCTTTAACTTTCTGTATTCTTAAATTAGCCTCCCTGTCTTCAGATTTTCAGTGAAAATGTAGTCCCATTATTGTAAGTGATTTTGTTTTCTTAATTTTTCTAGAAAACGTATAACATATTGTCTTTAGCTAGTCAAGTCATAACCCAGCAGAGCATTGGGCACAGGATTTTGTTGAGTCAGTGCTGATATTCTGAGCATGGATTGAAAAGGGCATATTTTGTGTCTAACTTGGGAGAAAGTAACACTCCCTAGTTCCATCACTGAGGCAAATGACCAGGTTTCTAAACAAGAAGTAGATCACTGAGTGAAAAAAATTAGCAGAGTAAAAGAAAATTGATATTAACATTGCTTTATGGACCTTTGAATATGTCTTGTGTTTTCTAGCTATTTCTGAAATCTGAAAATACTCACACTAAGCTACTTACACATACAACTCATGTACAGTTGTATATGACTTCTATTAAATGATTTATAATAAGTAGCTTAAAGAGGGTTGAGTGCTGTGTATTCCCTCCAAATAAATCTGAAATTTCATGCTTACTTTATTTGAATTCACATTTTAGTAGGGATCTTTTTTCTGAGTCTTAAGGACTTATGTAAAATATGGTCACGTTTGTAAGTTTTTCAGAACAATTAAATGACTTCACCCTCCCTCCCAAAGTAAATTGAAACAGACAGAGTGGCAACATGCTCTTTGGCAGATGAAAAGCTTGACATGAGCTGGCAGTGTGCACTTGCAGCTCAGAAAGCCAACCACACCCTAAGCTGCATAAAAAGGAGTGTGACCAGCAGATTGAGGGAGTTAATTCTGCCCCTCCATTCCACTTTGGTGAGACCAACCTGGAGTACTGCATTCAGCTTTGGAGGCCCCCACAGAAGAAGGACATGAGTGAGTCCAGAGAAAGGCCACAGTGATCAGAGGAACACCTTTCTTCTGCAGAAAGACAGTGTGCTTTGTTCAGCCTGGAGAAGAAAATGCTCTGGGGAGACTTTATAGCAGCCTAGTACCTGGAGGTACTGGAGGAGGGGTGACAAGAAAGCTGAGAGGAGCTTTTTACAAGAGCATGTTGTGATAGAACAAACATTAAAGGCTTTATAATAAAAAAGGGCAGGTTTAGAGAACATGTTTGTCCTGGTTTCGGCCAGAAAAAAGTTTGGCTTCTTTTGCAGCAGATGAAAGCAGATGCTGTGGGCATGTCTAAGAGGTTATCTGAAACCATGCTTAGTCTTTACTGACGTGGAGAGAAAAGGACTCCCTCTGTCTTCCAAGAAGGGTGTTGCTTTTCAGTGGAGCAAGCACGGCAGACAGAGCAGTGGAGTGGGGTGCTGCTGGCTGGGGTGACCCCATATTGTGTCAGGCTCAGTGAGCATTTTGTGTATAAAACCAGTCTCACTTGGTACAATCTTATTAATATTGTTGCTGTTTGTTTTATCTTGTTGCTGTTTCCAGTAAATTGCTCTTTTCTCAATCTCTAATTTTCACCTTTTATGT
This sequence comes from Phylloscopus collybita, assembly GCA_027886175.1. Lineage (NCBI taxonomy): Eukaryota > Metazoa > Chordata > Aves > Passeriformes > Phylloscopidae > Phylloscopus > Phylloscopus collybita. The sequence continues at coordinate 39,663,272 of JAJNNQ010000006.1, read as the reverse complement.
CTCCGATTCTCAACTCCATCCCTGGAGCAGGAAGGCTCACGGAAGGAGTCGGGCAACGTGTCTGGTTTGGGAGAGTGTCAGTGAGGGCACTGAACTGGGGAGTACCATTCCTAAACCATGACACCTATAATTGATACTCTTGTGGCACCGAGGGTTGAGATAACTACAGATCTGCCCAGAGCAGGTTGGAAACAAGTTTGATCTAACATTTGTTATTGATATAGACCCACTAGTTCCAATGTTGCTTGGTCTGTTCCTGTGGGTGTGGAATTTAACCTCCCATATGTTTGTGTATATGCACTATGTGCTCTTCATGGTGCCCTTTTTCAGGGTTCTTTCAGGGACAGGGATTGCTTTTTTGATGTACTGGGGGACATAATTTTATGGCATGATAACATGAAGGGCAATTAGGGTCATCTGGAATGTGTGTTCCAGATGACCCTAATTGGAGGGTCAACAATTCCAGTGTTCCTCTCCCACCCTGAGTGCTTGAGTGCTACCTCTGGGAATTCAGTAATAATTCCAGCCTGTGCAGGAAAGAGGGGAGGATGATTTTCCTAAGCCTTCCACCTCCTTTTTCTCCTTCAGGGCTGTTACAACAGCATTTGAGATTTCTGAACTCCCTGTGGTTGTTAAGGAAAGTGTGTTCTTGTCTCTAAGTCTGCCAGGTCTCCTCAGTGCAGTCTACATCATGCTTAGAATCAAGAAAGAGATTTCTAGGGAGGTTATTCAGAGATGTCCTTGAAGGCTGGATAATCATGAGTGGCATGGAATGTGAGAACATAGGCCAATTTTTGGTGGACTTCTTTCCCACAAAGGTTTTGGAAGTTCACCCCTGAACAACTGTAGGACTGTTAAAGTGATAAAATATGTGAAGAAAAATTATTCCAGAGAGGTGTGAAGTTGAGCAATGTGCTGGGCCCTGGCTAATATTTATCAGACACTGCTCCTTACTAGACAGGACACTCAGGGGGAGGGAAAGGAAAGAAGAAGAAATCCTTTGAATAGCAACAGGGCTAGTTGGGGTTGTTCAGCCTGGAGAAAAGGAGGATCAGGGATGACCTTCTCACTCTACAAGTACCTGAAAGGTGATTGTAGCCAGATGGGGCTTGGCCTCTTACCCCGGCAACCAGCAACCAGACAAGAGGACATAGTCCTAAGCTGTGCAAGGGAAGGTTCAAGTTAGATATTAGGAAGAAATTCTTCACAGAAAGGGTGATTAAAAATTGGAATGGACTGCTAAGGGAGGTGGTGGAGTCACTGTCCCTGGAGGTGTTTGTGAAGACTGGTTCTGGTGCTTAGTGGTGTGGTCCAGTTGACATGGAGGTGTTTGAAGGTTGAACTCGATCTCTGAGATCTGGAAATCTTAAACAAAAGTGGAATCTTAATCAAACTGTGTAATAATATTTAAATGTTAGCCGGTACTAGTGTATGACCTTAAGATCAGGAATGTTACATTTTTTTAATCCTGAAAGTAAGAATAGGCTGTTAACTGAACAAAAATAATTGAATCTCAAGCACAAGCATTTCAAGAGTGCATTAAACCATCTGTTTGCCATCTCTGAGGAGGTATTAAATAAGATTCTACGTTTCCCACACAGAGCAGCTGCTGGCAAAAACCAAACATACGACAGTGTTTTACATTTTTTAGATGGCTTGAGAAATAGCATCAAAAGCGTAAAACATACTTGCTAAAATATTTAGATGAATATGTTGTGAAAACTGACCTTTTACAATTTACCTAAGAGGAACCTAAATATTCTCAGTACTTATATAGGGACATAGAATGTTTATAAATAGCTATAGTTATTTTTCTTATAGAATTAAAATAATAATAATAAAAATAATAACAATTAAGACTATCGACTCATATTTTACTTGTATAACATATAGTTGTACTCTTAAAGTTTTTGAAGATCTCTACTGTATTGAAAATCGGTGTTCAGATTTTTGACTGTGCAGAAATGTACAAAGATTAAAACTGGGATCTATGAAAGGACAAGTAGCACTCTGATGTCTATATGTCCTTTTATGAAATATTTTCATTGGAAGCTGAATATATCTTGTAGAAGTGACTTGCTATTCTCATCACTTTTGGATTCTTACTTTCTGTTGCAGTGCGCATTTATGGTTTTCAAGGTGAGCTCCTCTTGGGGGTTTTTCCCCTCCCCCAGGGTGGGGTTTCCTGAGCCAATTCCAAGGGAATGATTTTAATACACAGGGTCTCTCGGGCACCCTGGAATTCTGCAGGGGCTGGCTATCGAAGGAATTGGCCCGGGCAGAAAGGGTCCACCCCTCCTCACAGGTGATTTGACCTTTAGGCTGCCCTTCAGCCCTCGGGTCATGCCCTGTCCCTTTCTGATATGTAGGTAGGCTCAATGTCCTCCCCCATCCCCCTCTCCCAGGTTATAACCTGGGGGCAGCCATGTGGTCCTTTGTTCTTCTCTGGAAGTCACACTGTTCAGAAGTGCTGCTGTAACTGGAATTAAAGCACTGGACGAGATTCCACGCAGATCCAGTCTCCTTACTTCACCGAGAGTCCAACCTCTCTGAAAGGGTCACGCAGGATTCATTTTGCTACATTTATCTCCCTGCTGCACTCCGGGTCCAGCGCTGCCTGGAGTCTTGGAACAAGCCCAGACCTGTCCCAAGGGGTCCGTGCCCGTGCTGGCAGTGCCAAGGGAATACCCCGGTGTGACCAATCCCTGGGCTGTTCTCCCAGCACAGCAACCACACAGACTCCTCAATATAGCTGTGATTCTTCGCTGTTATATCTGGCGCCCAACCTGGGGCTGTTATAACTTTCAACTAGGAAGACAGACTGGATGGATTTCTGTCTTTGTTTTTCCTGTTCTGGTTTCATTTGGGACAGAGTTTGTTTTCTTCCTAGTAGCTGGTGCAATGCTGGATTTAGGATGAGAATAATGTTGATAACACACTGATGTTTTAGTTGTTGCTGAGTGAGTTATACTTACCTTAAGTCAAGGACTTATATATGTCTCATGTTCTCATGTTCTGCTAGTGCAGAGCTGCAGAAGAAGCCAGGAAGGGCCCAAGTCAAGACAGGTGACGCAAACAGGCCAAAAGGATTTTCCATATCATAGAATGCCATGCTCAGTATATTAACTGAGGGTAGTGTTAGGAAGGGGCTGATTGCTGCTCAGGGGAAGGCTGGGCATCAGTCAGAGGGTGGTGAGCAATTGATTTGGGCTTAACTTGTCTTGGCTTTTATTCCTCTCCCTTTCTGTTGTCTCCAGTTTCATTACTATTATACTGTAATTATTGTTTGTTATTGTTTTTTATTATTATTGGTATTGGTATGGTTATTATTTTTATTGCTATGGTTATTACTATTTTATAATTTTACTTTATTTCTGTTATTAAACTGTTCTTATCTCAACCCATTAATTTTACCCTTTTTTGATTCTCCTCCCAATCCTGTGGCAGGGTGGTGAGCAAGCAGCCCTGTGGTATTTAGTTGCTGGTTGAGGTTAAACCACAATAACCCCCTGAATAAAAAGCAAGATGGACCTGTGTAAAGCTACAAAAAAGCAATTACAACTCAAAAGGAAATGTCAGAATCAATTAACAATTGAAGAAAGTGAACAGAGCTCTGACTTATAAGACGAAAAAGATCTCAGTGTAGTGGCCTTTGCAATCTTTGAGAAAAAAAAAATGAAAGCTGAGTTTTAAAGATTATAAACGTGTATGTGCTGGCAACACAGTGACCTTTCTACTGGACTTTACAGGTGTAAGTTTTAAGGTATTGATTGCACTTACAGCTTTTCACTGTATAGGAGATTCCTATACACATTTTGAAAAATGGGCATGCAATCTCTCACAGGCAAATTAAATATAGCTTGCAATAAAATGGTCACTGGAAAGTGGACTAGCCAGGGAAGAATTACAATTTCCATCCTATTTCCCAAAAGAACAGACAGGAAAAAGTATTTCAGCTGCAAATCAAAGAACAAAGGTTTCTACTACCTTGTGCTTTCAGTCATAAGAAGCTGCCCACAACATTATATTCTTAAAGTTCAGATACCCTGGAGGTTTAATACTGTTCTTTGTTGGCTTTTCCCCATAAGAATAAATGCACTAAAGCAGAGTCTTCTGATTTTCTAACACCTTTTAGAAGAAAATAATCTAATGCTTACAGTAAGTATGATACAACACCATAAATGCAAAATGCAAAATAAAATAACCAAAAAAAACAAAGCAGGGACATTTTCTATTTAGAATCATGATTTCCCTGGGAGATCACATGGAGTGTTTTAATCCATAGTTGTGCTTAGTGAAACTAGCTTGTTGTGGCTGAAAGCAGCTATTTATCTATGCCTAATGGAACAGGAATCAGACATGGAGAGAAAAGTCCTAACAAAATATTTCACAGGGATGGGAAAAATGCTAAGCCCTTCAGACTAGGTTTCTGGAGTGTATTTCTTTATTCCCACCATTTAAATATTTTGGAACTAAAGGTAGAAGATTAGGCATTACTATGTCTTTGATTCTTTCTTTAACCAGTAAAAACAATAGCAGAAAAAAAGTAAAAAACCCCACCCTAATAGGGATTCAGATATAATCTCTGACATTAAAAGCTGCTAATATAACAGGGGTCCTAAATACAAATTCCTGCTGAGATTTTTGCTCTTTTCTTGGGTACAAAATCAAATGCCCCAATAGTTTACTAATTAGGACTAGGTATTTGCATCTGCTGCTCTGTACTGCAGTGTTCATATTTGTATTTGCTGCGGTTTGGTAGGAACCTTTACATTTTAAAGAGATTTATTTCTGCATTTATGACCCTAATTCAGGACTGAGGAGAGCTTGAAAAGAGTATTCAAAGCAGAGGTTTTGTCAGACTAATTGACATTTGTGATAACTGCCTCTGCTACACTTTCAATTTTAGTTCCAAAAATTCACTGGTAATTCACCTGTTTTCTGTGAGAAAAATACTGCAGTGCTGCAGAACACCCTGATCTAATAGGTGTTCATTTCCATATGCATCTGTCTTTAAAAATCAGGCTCATATTTCAGCTTTGCTGGATGCAAATTGCTAAGAGAGGATTTTAAAAAGGGGTGGGGTTAATGGATTAAAGGAATATTGGCTTTATCCCCAAACTACTTTCAGATCTGGATAAATGATGGAGTTATTCTGGTAGTCTGGGCACCAGGCTGCAGTGATCAGCAGAACAGAGATGGTTTGTCCTCCTGCTGTACAGGAGGAAAAGCCAGGCTGGCTGCTGCCAAGGAAAGACATTTATGTGTGTGGACTGAAGGAAAAAACAGCAACAGCAAATTTTGTTTTCCAGAGCTCCTCTTCTGGTAATTTCTTTTGTTATTTATGCTGCTGAGAAACTTGAAACAGCTCTACAGGTCTTGAGTTCTCCCTGCTAAACTAGAACCTGAAAATGCTATTGTGGGGATGGTCAAGACAGAATATTCAGGATTCGTCACCTTCTTCTGAAAGTCACAGGTCATTTTTATGACATACATTTATTTTACATTTACATGGTGCATAGTTTTTAAATTAGCAATATTTTACTTCCTTGTGACCATCACAATAACCAGTCTCATGTAAATTCACGTAACAGTTGAAAATAAAGCAAAAGCCAATGTTCTTGTCCAACTCACTGAATTCCTTAGACAGAAAATTTATTCAATTTAGCGAACAGATCCCATTTTTGGCTAGTAATCACAAAGGCTCAGTGCCAGTTCGTTATTTCTATCATTCAATCATAAAAACTGATATATGCTATTAATATGCTATTCACAGATACTGAATGCCAGAAATAATCCTGGTGTTAAATCAGACTTCTTGCATTATTCATGATGTTCTCTGTAATATTATTTTTGCAACTCAGAGAGAAACAAGCAGTATTGCCACTTTGGGAAATAACTCACATGAAACTGTCTTTCATGGCCATCTGAAGAAATTGAAAGCTTTGATTTAATTAAAGGCACATATCTATGTTACTGCAATGTTGAGGCCAAATTTCATGTCAAGAAATCAATTAAAATGGCAAAAAAAGTACGCCAAATCTTTCTATTGAAGAACTTTCCTTGAGGTTTCTGATCCTTAAAGCAAGGTTAATGAATCTATGCAATGAAACAAATATATTTCAAAGAACATGTTTTTAAAATGGCAGATTCAAAACAATTAAAATGTCATCTGACTCAGTGGTAGTCTCTTGGGTAGCGTGACTAAAAATCTGCAGTTGACAACAAAAAAGGGAGCAACAGGGCTGGAATGAAATCTAATATTTGACTCTTCAGTTTAAATGATCTTGTAATGACCAGTGATTTCTACCTAAAACTACCTAATTCTGCCTACATTTTTTAAACTCCCCTGGCCAGCAAAACCACACTGTGCCTGTTGCCATGTCCCATAATCTGAGTTTTGTCTTCACAAAAGACTGTACTTCTAAAACATAAGTGGGAAAAATCATTAGCTTTCTCAGGGGGACTGGTAATGTAATATTTAAGACCAGTATTGTTACTATTAGTAACATTTTTAAGGGAAGCATTTTTATGATTACATTTTTTTGATTACCTCACTGTTAGAGCCATCAAAATCAATTTTTATATATATCACTCTCTGTACATGCCTAAGAAGGCTGTGTTTTAGAATCTAATTATTTTTAACTCAAAGCACCAAGCAAGTTTCACATTGGAAAATCTTATTATTTGTTTGTCTTTTTGTCCTGAAAGTTTGCATTCATTTTAACCAGGGAAAAAAAAAGTTAATAACTGAAAGGTGCTGGTGCAGAAAAATGAAAAAAGGGTTTCTTGGAAGGAATTCTCAGGCTCTGAAAAAGCTTCCTGCTTCAATTTTTTCCCTTCTCTCCCTCCTGATTTTAAATGTTTGCAAGGATAAGGTTATTTGTGGTGTTATCAAATTCCTCCTGCCGTACTGACTGTGATGTATTTCCTAACCTTTACTCTGGCTTTGACTGGGTGATCCCAGCCACTGTGTCAAGGGAATGGCTCTTCTGCAGAAAAATTAAATTCTGTCATACCCAGTTTGGTTCCACATTGTGACAGACTAATCAAAAAGTTTATGCATTTTTAATAGAAGCTATGAAAGAGTGAAATTCGTGGAATCAAAGGAAATTTAAAATACAAAAACATCACAGATATGTTGTTTTGTTTTGTTTTGTTTTTCATTACAGCTCTTGACTTGTTCTAGCATATTCTTAACACAACCTTTGCAGTCATAGCTTCTAATGTATTTATTTATCTATTTTCTTTTGTGACACTCACTGTGCAATGTCATCAGATAAAAGCTTTTCTGGGTATTTGAAAAGCTGAGCGATAGGCCAATGTAAAAAAAAAATAAATATATATATATAGGATGAAGATGGTCAGATGCTTATTGTGTAAGTTTTGTGTGATTGCAGCAGGATCATTTGACAGTGCCTCATCCAGCTGCAAGTGAACCACAGCAGATGTGCAAAGTTATCATCAGCATATAAAGAAATAAAGAAAATAAGAAAAGGCAAAATAGTATAATATCATAAGTATATTGCATAAAGTCTCTTGAACTACATTTTTCACTGTAACTTAGATTTTATTATTTATAACATCTCCAAAACCAGGAAAAATCTAAACCAGAATATCACAAAATTTAGGCTTGAATGAAAAACATTTAAAGAAAAATAAAATGGGGAATTGATAACTTAATTTAAAAGATTCTCTATCTGTCTTTCAAAGAAAAGGCATCTCACAAAATTGTTTTAGTAACAATACACTTAGCAACAAAGTATTCCTGAATACCAATTTCCTCTCAGAGCAAGTCATCTGAAAATTAATGAAAAGGTTTTTGTTACTTTGTGATTTGTGCTTTGCAATATTTGTGTTTCTTTTTATGCAGCAGTTTAGCAACAATTAATTTCAAACAAACAAATGTGAGTTACGTCTGCTGCCAGTTGCTGTTCATGCCGAAAATCACTTTATGCAATGCCTGATGTGAGTGTGGCCATGCTTGCTAGTGTCCGTACTGTTTGCCATAGCAAGGCACAAATGCCTGCTGAAGTTGACCCAACCACATCTTTACCCTTTGGAGATTTCAGTGTCTGTTTGGAGTCAGACAACTGTGCTGACAGTGTGCTCCAGCTGTCTCATGCTTGCGACTACTTTCCAAAAAAATACTTCCACTTGCCTCCACACACATCTAGCAGAAAATTGGTGGTGGCCATGTCACTGCTACATTGACTTCTGCAGACATATTTGCAAAAACTTGTCATGAAGAGGCATATTTCAGGACCATCTACATTTTCTGCAAGAAAATGAACCTGAATACAGAATCTTTAACACTGACAAAAGTAATGCCTTTGTTTGCTCTCAAACAAGTTTGAGCAGAATGACAAGCAACTGGAAGGCTATCAGGAAGAAGTAACACTGCGTGTGTGGAGTACAGGGAAGTTAGTCAGATGCTACTGAAATAATTGGCAATTGAGGTCCAAGTTTCCATTTAAGTAAAACTCTGTTGTGTGAAAAACTTGTTCCTGTCTGTGTTGGCCTCTGTTTGGTACGTATTGTACTAAAAACTTCAATAAGAGTCAGAAGGACTGACTCATTTAGATGAGAGTTTGGAATGCCCTTCCTGCCACTGCCAGCCCTCCTTTTACTCCACTGACCTTGGGGATGACTGAGGCCTAAACCTGGATTTGTCAGCAAGGATCTGTCAGCCTTTGGGCTCTGGCAGGAGATATTTTAAGGCTGCTATCAACCACAGACAGCAGTGATTTTCTACAGAGATCCCATGTAATCTTTTGCAACAAAGAAAGATTTAAAATGTGTCTTATGTACATGATGCAGTAAAAAGCAAAAACAAAAACAACAACAACAACAACAAAAATAACAACAAAAACAAACAAAAAAAAAACCTACATTCAGCATTTTTAAAATTAAAGTGGCCCCTGTGAATCTGAGGAGAGCCTGGAATATCTCCTGTCTGATGGCAGCATACTGCTAAAAAAGAAAACAATAAATTCACGAATAGAAATGCGAAGCCAGGTCATGATTTTGCAAAACTCAGAAGATACAAAATAAATCTTCATTTTGAAAGGCTGGAAGATGAGTTCTCTGAAATGAAGTTATTTTTCTTCTTTTCCCAAATATTACCTTTTACAGGAGGATGATGCAGGAGGTAAATTTCAACATTAAAAGGTGTCATGATGTCTTGGAGGAGTGTGTGAAGTCTTAGGGCTGCAGGAAATTCTGCAAATGTCTGCAAGCAGGTCAGCAGGATGCACAGAGACAACAGGCACCTCTGTTAGGACATGCAGCTCGCCCACTACCATCACTGAGCCCTTTATCAAACATTGAATTCTCAGCCACTTGCAGCAACAGGCAAACAGCAGGAAATATCTGAAATGAAAACACATGTGAAGTCAGGATAGGAACATGACATGGATAAAGGTGAACATCAGCTCTGTTAAAGAGAGCTGAATACAGTGGTCTGTCTTTGGGGACATGGGATTGCTCCGACCAGAGCAACTGGAGCCAGAGTTGCTTATGGCTCTAGCCAAGGGGTTTTCTCACCCTCCAGGTGAGAAGCAGGATGCTGAAATTCTCTCTCCCTAGGTCCTAAACTGAATGCATACCACCATTCTAAACATACACTCACTGAATACAGACAAGGCTGGATGCATAAACACTGCAATTCTTTAGAAAGAGCTGGAGACCGACATCCATGGAAAATGCCTGGGGCAGGGACTGATGGCTCCACGCTGGGCTGAAACAGGGCCTGTCCAGTGTGGGAGGGAGCCCCTGTGGGGGCTTAGCAGGGACAGGCAGGACTAGTGGTGCTCTCAGGGCCATGACAAGTACAAGTGAAAAAATAAACTCCTCTCAGGTCTTGCATATAAGCTTGAGGGGTGTTTGTCTCTTTACTGGAAAGGTAGATAATATCAGGAATAATCACTCCTCTCAGCAAATAGAATAATCAAAAACTACCAAAATAAGACCTAGAGTACAGTAAATCATCTCTTAAAATGTACATGCTTAATGTACATTTTAAATGTACATCTCAGAATGTACGTGCTTAGATCACAACTTAGTGATCCAAGTTTTATGCTTAACATTGTTCAAATAATACCCATATGAAAAGAACATCTATATTACAGCACACACTCTAAGAAAATAAGTATTCTTGAGTCTGGTACAAAAACTATGACTTTAATAGCACTCATTTGACATTAAATTTGACATTAGATCCACTCTTGGGCTAATAGAGACATTTTCAGTATTAATGAAACTAATCCAACACTGCAGATTTCTGCCTACTCATTACAGTAATTTATTCATAAAGTGTTCAGTTGTTCCTGGGAGATTCTGATGGAGAACTGTACTCAGGACAGATATTTCTAGGAGCATTTCTAAACTAGTTTCTGGCTTATCTCTGGCTTTTTCCCTTGGTGTCTCTGTTGAGCTTCTTCAAGCAGTCAAAATCTGAAAACAACCTAGTCAAATATTTTCCAAAATAAATCAATGATTGGTGGGAATAAAAAATTTTAACTTTTCACTATGGTGTGTTTTCAGATCAGCATTTCTCTGCCTGTCATACATTTTGTCAGACAGGCTGAGGTGAAATGATGTAGAATAAAAAAACCCTCTGAAATTAAAATAAGCAATATAGACAGTGTTTATTAGTAATTCGAAAATATTTTTAAAACTGTTCCAACTTCCTGCCTGGAAATACCAGAGAGAAGATAATTTGAGCAGCTATTTTCAAATAATTACTTACAGGAAAATAGTATTTAGAATCTAGTGCAAAGTTTACATAAGGAAACCATGAGAGTAGGTATGACTACGAAAGCAAAACAGAAAAGTGACATTGCAATAACTTAGATCATCTGACAGGAATATTTCCAGGTCATCTGGCTCTGTTTCTCCCATTTCCACCCCTAACTGGTCACATGGCCACTATCTCCCAACATCTCACCTGGAAAGGGTCCATGGCTGCTCAGCGATGTGCATCTACCAGGGATGGCAGCAGCTCTTCCAGGAGATTTGTTTTGGCACCCTGCCAACTAGGAATCATGCAACAGCTAGCTTGGCATTCTTTTTCTTTGCAAACTATTGCTTGGGATACATTGAGAACTGAGCTACATACCTATGTGTTCACTGGCTGCACCCTCAGAGTAAGGTGTTTAAACATTCGGAATGACAAGGCTAGGTGTCAGTACACATAAAAATATATTTTGGTTCCTGAGCAAAGTGAGAGTCACCTTCTAATGTAAGCATCATAGTTCTTTGAAACAACTTTAAACCGTGTCTCACTCTTTTTATCTCTTACATTTCCTCTTTTACTTCTATTTTAGTCTTGATAACTTCTATAACAGATTTCTATTCTTCTTCTTAACATTTAGTTGAAATTGCCACTATGAAATGCCATTTAGACAATTTTTCCATCATTCTGCTTCCTGGACATCAAAACACAATTTGATCTATTCAGTTCTTTGTTTACACTGAAAGAACTCAAAGTAAAAAAAAAAAAATAAAAAAAATAGTGTCAGTTCTAGATTCTTCATGACCTCAAATTCTCATAAAATACTTTAAATTTACACCTAATACCCAATAATTAAATGTTGAGATTTTTGAACCATGTAGTAAATTTCTTTTGAATCTGTCGATATTAACCTTGAATTATTAGAATCCATTCAAAAATTGTATTACTGAAATGAATTTATTTTGTAATAAGATGCAGTAATTATAAATATTCCACAAAGGAAACTTCAGGAGGAAAAACAAAATTCCTAAACAAATATTCAGAAGAGCTAACTTGGCTCTCCTAGATGCAGAAATAATAGCCAATAGCCTTACACTTAGAAAAAACTTCTACAATTAAGGAATTAATCAGCAATATATTAGTCTTGATTAAAGCAATTCACTTCTAAACTCAGTGAAGTCTTTCAGACTATTCAAACTTAATTCATCCTGTCATTATGCTACTTTATGTTGGGTTTTTTCCTTTAAGGAGTATATCAGCTTAGTAGACATTAAATCACTCTTTGCTGTTACCCGTTTCATTTCCCACCAGCATCCAGACTTCTTCACCCCCAGTATTTTTCCTCCTGTTAATTTAAGAGGAATTCCTACTGTACAGATTAAAAATAAAGATTTAAAATTGCCAATTAGTCTGATCAACATCCTTGACATTTAAGTATATATTTGAAGTTATTTTGCTTCACCTGCTGCTGATATTTGTGTACTTGCTACAAAATTAACTCTGTGTCTGATTTCTAATCTGAAGAAGTCTGCTATCAATGTTTCAGCCAAGTGTGTAAATTAAGGGGAATGGATAATAGCCTACCAGTTAACTTTTGCTGGTGGTGTACTTATCTTTACACCTAAGTAAGTTGAATTCGGAAAAAAACCCTTCTTTCCATCCCATTTAAATTTCTAAAAATTACTTTTTCAGATGTGCATGAGCAGGTGATAAAATTGTATTACCTCTAAAATAGTTGTTGTCATTATTATTAAAGCTTATCTTTAATAGATCACATGCATGTGTCCAGTCTTGTCATTGTTTATCTGTCTGCTGAAAAACACTCTGAGAATATGCAGAGGAAGGTAAAAACTTGATGGATTACTGTATTAGGTCAGTAATCAAGAGACAATCAGCTTCTGAGAAAGTGTGAAAAAAGAGGCCTTTGATAAACAGGCAGAAAAAATAATGGGACAAAACAGTGCACATCCTGTCCATAAAAACATGAAAAATGGAATAGAGGAGGAAAATGGATGCTTAAATTCCACAGCATGGTTTAACAATCCTAGCAGCATTGCTAGAGAAATAAAGGATTAAATTAAATGAAGAAAATTTTGGGTTTTTTTAACCCCAACTTTACAGCATTATTGAATGCCACAATTTCAGAAGAGAAGCATCAGAAATCAGCAAAAGAGAAATGCAAAGTAAACTTCAGGGAGTAGATTTTTTGTGAAGCCTTTGAGATCCTTCTAGCTATGGAATAACTTAGAGAATCTCTTCAGAAGGTTTGTCTTCTGGTTTTTGTTTTTGTGAATTCTACTGCTGCATTTGAAAGTTAATAACTGTATTGGGTTTGCATGGCTGAGATTTGGTAGCTGGGGCTGCTTTTGTGAGAAGCTGCCAGAAGCTTCTTCCATGCCTGGAAGAGCCACTGCTTGGTAGCTCCAAAGACTCCAAGGACTGCACCCCTGAGGCCGCGCCTATTCCGCCTCATGGTCGGAGCCTTGCCTGCCTCTGGCTAGCCCTGGCGACGGCTCCAGGCAAACGGTACAGCCCAGTTGGCTGACCAACCAAGCTGATCCGATGGGCTCTTTCCAGCCCAGCCGCTTGGTGTTGGTTGTGACGACGGCGAGGACAGAAGGAGGACTCTGCTAAGGGGGTTACCACAGGAGTTTATTGAGGGGTCAAGGGAGACAACCTCACTCCAGGGAGCCTGCCTCAGCAGAGCGAAGTCTGCTCAGTGACAGCTCCTTTTACCCGAGGGAGGAGTGAGGGGAGGTGACAGGGAAGGCACCAATGAGGGAAGTCCAGGGAGTGGCCGCCAGGATGATTGACTCTTCCGGGAGCCAATCCCTGTGGGGGAGGACGGACTTCCTTGGATCTTGGCCTATCACTCGACACCCTCCTAGGAACTTTCCAGAACCAGGGAGAGGCCTCGAGGTGATGAACAGGTCCTCAGGGGTAGGGAGTACAGGATTGACAGGTAACTGAAATTGGGTAAACAACCAGGGTAAAAACCAACTGGGGTTTGAACAGGGGTACATGGAACCAACCAAATAACAACATGAATAAACATTTAACATATAAATATAAACACACCACTACACACCCCGTGGAAGAGTGACCAATGTTGCAGCAGTTTGAGGGACGCTGTTGCCCATGGGATGGACTCACACTGCAGCAGTTCGCAGGGAGCTGTTGCTGGTGAGATGGACTAATGTTGGAGAAGTCCATGGAGAATTGTTTCCCGTGGGAGGGACCCCACGGTGCAGCAGGGGAACAATTCCTTTAACTGAGCAGCAGGAGAAATAACGTGATGACCTGACCATTCCCTACCTCACTGTACCTCTGGGGAGGAGGTAGAACTTGAGAAGGAGGGAGGGGCAGCGAGAAGCTGTTTTAAGAGTTTATTTTCCTTCTCATTATCCTGCTCTGATTTGGTTAGTAATAAATTCATTTAATAGCTCCAATTCCTGACTGTTTTGCCCATTACAGTATCTGGTGAGTGATCTCTCCCTGCCCTTATCTCAATTTGTGAACCCTTTGTTATATTTTCTCTCCCCTGCCCAGCTGCAGAGAGGAATGATAGAATGGCTTTGGCGGGTGTCTGGCATCCAGCCAGCATCAGCCCACTACAATAACTTTATTCAGCATTGTGGGGCCGTGCCATGCCATCATTTATTCCAAATTCCCCTGTTTTATTTATGGACCTGTACAACAGACCTATTGCATTCTAAAAAGAGTCCAATGTTAAACAGTGCATGAGTCATTGAAGATCTGCAGTCAATATTTCCCCAAATATCTATAAAGCATATGCATATTTTTCAGTCTTTTATGGATGTGAATTATTTTACTGTATTTATATATAAAATACTCAAAATAGCAAAGGTGTATCCTCAACCATCATATTTGAAATATGTTCCTGGATGCCTTCCACTGCTGCCAATTTTAAGAAAATGTGTACATTGATTAATTCCCTTGATAATAGCATCTATAAATTGATTTAAACAACGATGAGTGACAGACTGCCTTTTTCTTAAATTGGTTCCAATGGTTACGCGAACAGATCCTGTTGCTAGAAAGGCAAGGCAGATATTATTTTTGAACTAAAACAAGCAAAGCCTCACTTCTCTCAGCACTTGTTAAATTCCCAAGAAGTTTTCAGCAGAGCTAAAATAAGGGTTATCAAATCTGTATTAAAAAAAAATAAAAAATCAACAATGACTTTTTAAACTCCTGTGTATTGCAGAAGAATAATTAAATTATTCCTTCAGTGCTTTTTAATTCAGACTATCACATATGTTTTTATTTAAAAGAAGAGAATTATTAAATTTCCATGCTTTTAAAACAAAAACTTATAAATATAAATTATTTTATTATAATAAATAGCATTTATTTTAACAAATAGTAAAATTTAATTTGTTACAGTATTTAGTTATTAATGATAAACATTTACCTTTTCCCTTAAATAGTTGTAGTTCCAGCAATATTTAAGCGTTTCTAAAAGAGACAAGGGATCTATTTCCATCTCTATATATTTTACTTCTGGTAAATATTGCATTGCTATAAAAATGCAGAACATTCATCCTTAACTTTTAAAATCATATATTATAGAGTACCCTCTTTCTTTTTTGTGATCCAACTTTAATTTCAACATCAACATTTTGCTTCTTAAATTTATTTTCACTGTGTTGTAAGCTGTAGTCTTTGCAGTATAGAGTATAAAATACAAAAATTTTGTAGGTTTTGAAGCAAAGTAGTATGTCTTTATTAGCTGCAGTTCTCTCTGTTCCATATAGTCTGCTTTCTCTTACAGTAAATTAGCATCAGAACAACACTGATGGCATGCTTGATCTCTTGCTATATGAGGTAGTTCAGTCACTACTCCAGGCTGTGTAAAATACCACTGGTGTTCTCCCATCCACATTAAATAATATCACACATATATCCCATGAAATATTGAAATGAATACAGGTTTTTAAAGTTTTCATTGAAGTCAGATTTTTTTTTTTTGAAATTTCTTTAAGCCGAGGACACAGCCAGTAGATAAAGCTGTGTCATAAAGATATATTTCTAATGGCTGCTACCTAAATTACAGTATTTGTCTTTAAAAACTTCTTGAAATACACTGTAGAAGTATGTAAATCCAAGCTAATGAGAAGAGTAGCACAAAAACTACAACTATTTTTTAAAAATTAATATCTTCAGTAATATTTTTCTGCTAGAACTCGAACATATTTCACCTCATTTCTGAACAGTAGTGGAGAATTAGGTGATATAAAAGAAAAAGAGCATTCTTCTAAAAGTTGAGGATGAAAGAAAAGTCATGGATGAAGGACAGGGACACTAGGTGTCTTCTCATGAGAATTCACCTCAGCCATCCTTTCTATTCCTGTGACACTATACAGGCAGCACCTCAAATCTTGGTTTTAAACAAGAACAACAAAAAAAAATTTACTGGTTTCCTCAAGTGCACATAATCCACACAACTATTTGTGTGTTATAGTTACACCTCAGATGCTTAGAACACACTGTATTCTTCAGGCAGGCAACCAGGTCTGGACTCTGATGCTCTGATTTGGAAAAACAGATCTGTTTCTTTCTTGAGAATATTCATTGTATTGACATTGAAATCCACTTTTTTTTTTACCCCAACTGAATCATTATAAAAATTGTCATCATTAAAACTGCAAGCGTGTCTGGTTTTCTCCCCATGTATCCTTTCAAGGTGGACCCTGGAGGGTCCAGAAAATGCTGGTAAGGAAAGCAGTTTATAACAGAAAAGTAATTTTTCTGACACAAACATTTGCAGTCTAACACATTTAACTACTAACACATTTAACTATATCTGTTTGACAGATATACATATCTGTCAAACATGGAATAGAGTAATTTATGCCACCCAGACAGAAAGGATGACAGTGCATAGAGATAGGAATTCTATCCAGGGTGTAGGGACAGTGTTTTGTCTACTGATCTGAATAGCACCAATATTCCAGCAGACTTAGCATGTGCTGGCTGCTTTCCCCCCCCCCCTACATTCTGCAAGGAAATCACAACTCTCCCACTGAGGTAATTTTTCGTTTTCTTTCTACTGCTTGCTTAGAGGTACATAACCTATCACCAGGTAGCATAATAAAAGAATAAAATAATAATAAGCGTAATAAAAGAATCTTACAATCTTTTGTTGTAAGTGGCCTTTTATTTTGGGCAACTGTCACCAAATCAGAGCACTGATTTAAATACCAATTATTAACCAGATCAATGAAGACTCCAACACTGTAAATATGATAATTGCAGAACAGACACAGATGCAGGCTACACTACACACAAAATGCAGTCATGTTTTCTTCCTGGAAAGATATATATAGATATATATATATATATATATATATATTTTTTTTTTCTTTGTTGCTTTCCTGATACATATTGAATATATCAGGAATATCTTGAATATTAGTGTATTTTTGTAGGGAGAAATGTCATTATTCAGCATACATAGCAAGTTCTACCCCTATAGCAAATTTAATAAATGAACAAAACTCGTCCCTTGAGCATAAAGATTAGCCTAACTCTAGGCTGTGGCACTTGTTTTCATGGGTGTAGAAATCTGTAAGAGCAATTTAGAGATTTTTGCATGCTTACTATGGGAATAGTAGAAGGAATCCAAAAGGAACTGTGAAGTTTCTTACCCATTAGGTATTACCCCAAAACTAATCTTCTATTTAGCTTCTTAGCATGTATATATTTCTCATGTATACACTCAGACTGTCTCGAGTCATGAACACTTGCAGGTGCTGAAAATCAGACTTAACGCTTACTTTGGTTTACAGAAGAGCTGTCAGGGAATGCAGTTACCTTGGCAGCTAAGACCCTTTCAGTGTATCTTCTTAGTATCTAGATCTTCCCAGTGTGTGGAGGATGCTATTCTACCATTAGACTGACCAATGGTTTTTACCTCCTACTTAGAAATTTTGTACTTTAAATATGCTGTTCTCTGAGAGTCGTAAGTTATTCCCTTCTCATTTTCTAGCACATCCTGTGCAGTGGTAGCACTGGCCTAAGGTAGAAAAGTGCCTGAAACTGGGCTATTCAGTGTGTTACTGTGCATGTTTCTCATAGGAGTAATTGGAATAAAGAGGCCTCTTACACATTCTCGCAAACACAATCTTTATAATTATTTTTCTATATCATTTACCAGTTCTACTTGAGCTTCAAAACAAGTAAGGGCATAAATATAAAATGGCTCTAATAGTAATAACATCGCCTGCAGCTGCCAGGAACAGTTTGTACCAGGGAAACTCTGGGCATATGTTGATGTGACAGCCATTGGCAGGGCTTGGTTGCATATGCTGCACTGTCAAAACACCTTTTTAACTATCTCAGAGGGATTATGCTATTTTCCTCTTCATTTTGAGATAAAATACAGAAAACAAATTAGTTTCTGGAAAGTTTCTTATTGAGGAACCACAAAGTATTATGCTTTTTTTCCCCCTAAGTTTTAGTATCCTATTCCCGTGTCCATGAGATCTGACTTGCCTTCTTTCAGGGTAATATCATGATTGTACAGTAATTTTTTCATAACTGTAGATTGATAGCCTTCATATCTAAAGAAATTATGATTGGGTGCTCTAGAAATTTTAATACTATTCATTCCTTAGAGGTGGACAGAAGAACAAGTAATGCCTTCTTTCATATGATAGAGTACAACAAATGATATGCATACGTGCACTTTTGAGTTTTTGCATTTGTGTCTGTATGTATATGTACAAGCATATACAAATATATATACACACATCAAATATCTTCAATTATCCCATTTCCTAATACTAGTGAAACTGAAAAAAAATCGATTTCCCCAGAAAGACATTTTCCCATTCATCTTTGAAGCAAAACAAAATACGCAAATAAAAACATAAAATGCAGACCCAGTCTTGAAAATACTTCCTTTTTCCAAAACTCTTGGAAAAGGGATGAGTTTAACAACCTCCCCAAATGAAAAAGGAATGGGTCCAAACCCATTAGAGTCAGAGAGATTCTTTCCATTAACTAAAATAAGTTTGAGATGAGACTCATGGCACATGTCTTTTAGTGATTTGTACTAAAAAATGTGAGAGGAATGTCAACATATTAAAATTATATCCTGAAAGCATGCTTTTGTGGTATACTAAAAATAGATGCTAGATCATCTTTAAAAAGAGAGCTCATGAAGGTTGTTGAATAACCAGAGTAATAGCTGTCCAGATGCCATAATGAGATTTATGTAAAATATTGCGTGGGCAGAAATTATAATTGCTTTTTTTCGTTGTTGTTGTTGTTGTCGCGGAAGAGAAAATTTCATTTTTCAATTTCTAGCCTTGTGAAGTTCATTTAAGAGGCAGACATTAGATTTTAACTCCAGCTTATCCCTACCTATATGGCAAATGCATATATAAAAAATGTATACATATCTGGTAGCAAAATTTCCAAGTCTTAGCCTAATATCAGATGACACAAAATATTTCTGTGATGTTTATTATGAAATTTGAGGTTTATGAGCATGAAATGCTTTTCAGTTTTGAATGAGGGAGAGGAGGAGAGGGAGAATGCAGTACAAGGTAAGCCATTTCTTGTAAAAAAGCTTAGATAAGCAGTAGAGAAATTTGAATGTAAAGCAATAGATTTGCATAAAGATAGATTAAAAGGTCTAAATCACTGCAAGAAATTGAACTTACACCTCAAAAGTTTTAAAAATGTTTGCTTTTTAAATGTGTACTTTCTTTTTTCTTCATTTCTGATGTTAAAATATTGTCTAGTGTAACTTTACCTCTGCAGCCCAGGAAGCCCATGAGGAACAGGAATTTCTGGTATCCATAGATGAATCAGAATATAAGGTAGGAAGGTTAGAAATTTTCAAGACAGAGAATACAGAGAGTGAAACAGAGAAAAATAAAATGAGGAGATGACAGAAAATGAGAAAAAAAGGATGGGAGGACAGGAAAGCAGAAGGAAGAGAGGGAGGGAGTGAGGGAGAGGAAAACTTTTCTGAAGGCCTTCTCTGAATGGGCTTATGTAAAAGACAGTTAAAAAAAATATTCATCAGGTTGTTTTCCTTAGTGATGGAAATTTTCTGACACAATTCCAACATTTGCAGTGACTAAACCATTGGGCCACAGGGATAGGGTGAAGGGAGGGAATGAGGTTATTACAGATCATTGAAGGGTTTTGTTACCATTAGATTTATGAATTTAGATTAACTGCACTATTCAGGAGTGCTAAAGCCACAATGCCAATAAAATCACTATCAGAAAATCTGCTATTGAAACATTAATTAGCATAAAAATATATAACTACAAAGTTACATATGCTGCAAAAATATTATTTTAAAAAGTCAAAACTAAAACAAAAAAAAAAGGTGACATTTAATGTCAGTCTTTCTGTTAACATTTTTGTAATGGTATTTTAGCAATCCTCCACAGTCCAAATTATGTTGAAGTCCACTCAAGGAAGTTGAATATTAGATTCCTCACATCCATTTCTCCACTGTGTGTTTTATTTGATCCATAATGTTGCTGTGTCTGGGTACAGGAAAGCTTTATGTAAAGTCCAAACAATATACAGAGGATATAAAGAAAACAAACATTATTCTAAGAAATTTAATAAAATCATAAATTAAATGTAATCTATGAAAGTATTTGCACATTAGATAAAGCTCCTCAGCTGCTCAAAATTGAAGTATTAGACTTCTATTTTTCTGGACAGTACCTCAAAATAATTTCTGTCAACCCTTACCATGCAGTGTACATTTGTTACTGACAAATATGTAGACTCACGGCAAATGCAGAAAAGGTGTTTCGTTCTAGCAAAAAAATTTGATTTATAGAGCAAAAACCTACATGCAATAGTTTATTAAAGTATGTCTAGTTCACTTTTATCTTAATTTTATGAAGACATAGATTCCAGGACACAGGGAAGCTTCATAAATGTGCTTCAAAAATTATCCAGTGGGGAACCCCTAAATTGAATGCAATAAAAAGCATTTGAAATTACATTTTGAGAGTGCTCAGCAACAAATTCTTTTTAATTGTTTATATTGACCTTGGTTTTCCAATTAAGAAAAAAATCCTCTTTTAATGTTTAATGTTTCCCTGAATAGAAAAGACTTAATTAGGCTTCATTTGCACAATCAGGAATCATGAACAGATTATAATTTGCATCACAGAACTGTGGAGTATCATTAAGGTTACATTTGGTATGGTTGTTATAAGAAATTGTATTGAATAAATATCTGCAGCCTAAGGTCAAACATTATAATGAAAATATAAATCCTTTTCTGAAAACATAATGGTGCTTTTCTTTCCCTTGATGTTACTCTCATGTAGAAAGGCTGCAAAGACGGCAGTAGGTCCATGCATATGTGACTGATATATTAATCTGTTACAATACAATCATTTTGAGGAAATATTCATGGCTTATCATACTAAATTTCTACAATTCTTCTTAATCAGTCACTTCTGGTGGGTTCTAGGCTTAAGGAAAAAGAAGTCACTTATTGTGAATAAAAGCTAACATGAAATTAATTTCTCCTTTTGTAGCTGTCACTATTCTTGTTTTATTTTGTTTACCACTGTCAGACAAAAATCTCTTGAACAGCATGAAAACATTTTTGATAAACAGTATACATAGAAAATGTTCTCTTTCTAATTATACTATATACACTTAAAATAGTCATCCTAATTATTTGCTAATTGGAAACATAGTTCATAGTCAAGAAATTTTTTACTGTATTTCTTTCTTCATCAGCTTTTTAACTTCTCTAGGAGAGAGGGGAGGGCAAAATATGTAGTACTGTAAAATACTTCTTCAAACACAAATGTTGTACCATAAAAATAACTGACAAGTGACTTAGTCTGAAAAAGTGCTCACCTTTTTTTCATCTTCAGAACTGATGGCAGGAGATGTTTTCATGGTAGACAGAAAGAAGTATCAGTGTAGGAATCATGAGGGAGTACTAAAAAATGTCCTGATGCAGTAAGGCAGCTACAAGGTGTCTTAGCTCTTCACACTCTCATATTTACATTGAAGTAAAAAAATAATAATAATAATAATAAAAAATCTCATTTCCCATGGATAAAGTTTCTCTCTGGTGATCCATAGTGTAAATAAAAATAATAGGGACCTCTGTTCATACTTTCTGGATCTGTACCCAAAACAGTCACTTTTTTTTTTTTTTTTTTTTTTTTTTTTTTTTTTTTTTTTTAACTACTGGCAACTTACACTTAGCAAGTAGAGAGGAGAAAGAGATTGTAATGAGATTTTGAGGAGTTTCACCTGTCAGATCTAAGAATTGGAAGTTACAGGAAAGAAAAATTGCTTGAGTAATGAGGCCTGGTTTTCCATCACTAGTGCAAGCACTTGAGCTCCACTTGGAAAATACCTGAATATATATATATTCAACTAGCTCTAAGTTTTGACCAGCAAAACACTGCCTATTCAATATGTGAGGACATATTCAGCAGAAGCTGAAAAATAAATAGCAAATCTTGGTTGCAGTTGCACCATGCTGATTTAATGTAAAGTGTGATAGCTTCAGATATGTTGTTTTCAATAATAGGAACCCAATTCCATAGAAAAACATTGTATTTATTCAGAGCAGAATAACAGATGCAGCTGTATTGGGTTAGCTTGAATGGATATGTGTTGTCTGGAAATATGCATTGGATGGGCAAGTACTTCTGACTGAAAAATCTGGAGCTGAGGAATAAATGTATTGATGTAAATGAAACTGTATTGATTCAGCAAAAGGTTACTGGCTTCTAGAAATATATGTTTGGGAAGAAAGCCTATTTTTATACAAAAATAGAATTTTATTATTTGGATACTGTGATTTTTTTAAGAAGCAATTGACAATATATCAAATTCAGCAAAATGGCCTTGATTTCAGTGTCTATTGCATGTATTTCCCTGAAATTGTACTGTGTTAAAAAATCAAACAAACACAAATCCAATTCAAGTGTTTCCAGTCTCAAAGGCTTTGTAACAAACCCATGTAGTTGAACCCTGGCAGTCTTTACTGAATTGTAAGGATTTATTTAAGGTTCTTTAATCTTTAGTTGCTTTTATTTACATTTCTGAGCCATCAATTTCAATAATGGATGAGCTGTCTCTTATTAAGAGCTCTGATTTCTTATTATTGCCCAACATTCACAGCTATGTCTTTGCTTGAATTAGCTCCATAAGCTAATTTAAATACTTATTCTTCCAAACTTTTGTTCAGAGAAGACTTTAATTCTAGGGCTTTTTTTGTTTTTGTTTTTGTTTTGTTTTTCCCCTGAGGAATGGAGTAGCTTTCTTGTGGAGAGTCCTTTTTCATATTTCACTAGATATGGAATAAATTCCCTCTTCCTTGGAAATTAGCTGAATTCATGTAGAAGCATTGCTGTTTTCTGTTTCAAACTTGTTTCTAATTTTTTTTAATAATAAGCAGACTTCTATCTGCCTATTTCCTAATGGGAATTCATCTTTTACCATGGAACTACCTACTAAGAAAATACAAAAATCATAACAAATAATATCCCCTTAAGCCAATGATATTTGCAATTCCATGAGTTTTCTATGAGTTCTAATGTAAAAAAAAATCTTATCAAAGATATTTTATGTCAAGCCTAAGTTTTCATATAATATTTATATTTGCTATATTTTAAAATAAGTAATAACATTTAAATTTGTTTTTCAAATTCTGTCACATTTACTGTCTGTTTCATGCTCCATTGCAAAACCAGTCTTTACATTCTCCAGTTTCCTAGACTGATAGTTTTTAAGTTCAAAAACATACTGCTTCATATCTTACCTCCTGATTTCTGTGTACTCAGATACATTATTTCATTCCCATATCTTCTTTCTTTCCATTCTGCTGTTTCTTTACCTTTCTGCACAAGCACTTCACAAACACTGTTGAAGCCAGAGAGGCAACCCTCTCCCCTTCCTTGCATTGAATTTACTCAGTTCTTGGACTGGAGTCCTAACAAAAATAAATTGGAGCACTCAGTTACTCTATATTTTTCTTCTCTATGAGTAGACATTCCTGCCAGTAAGTAAAACTTTCAAATATAATAGAGTTTAGTATCAGTAAAGTGAGCTTTGGTAATGGAATTTATATAATTAACTTACAGAAAAGGTGGATTTTATATATTTACTTAAGGAACAACAGAAGCAGTTTACAAGTATCCAAAACACTGCACAATAGACTGCAAAGCTGAATAGTACACCCAGAAAGTAACAGTAGTAGTATTTACTTAGATCATGTCCTAGTGAAACTAGGACACTCATAGGTTATTCCTGTTTCTGGCAGGTGAGAGAGTCCTCAATTTACTGACCACTGACTGGTGTTCAAGGACAGAAATGCAAACTGAGCTTGAAAAATGAATTTAAAAATTAAAATTAAAATATGAATATTTCCAAAGATATTTGTATAATTAAAATGTACTGTATTAGGGAATTTTGAAGAATGTCAAATTAGAAACTACACTGCATTCCTATTGCAGATTTTCTTGGACTCTCCTCAAGCACTAATCTCAAGAATGGACTAGAGTGGAGATCACAGAGTTGAAAACTGGTGGAAGTAGAGTGGTCAGAACTATAATTCCCTACACTGGTTTCTATATTTCAGATTACAGGGGAGGAGGGGAAGGGAAGCAGTATTTTGATAGCATAACTTTGTTGAGGTTTATTTTTTTGCACACAAAAAACCCCCAAAAGGATAAAAAAGGGAACACAAAATAATAGCATATAAATTTGAAATAAAATTCACCTGAGAAATACCATCTGCACATCTATCTGTTAAAAGTACAAATGACATGCTGAGCTTGTTTTGATAGCTCAATGAAAAATCAGTGTTTATGAACACATAGAAGAAAACAAATTATTGAAGACCAGGGACCACTTACATTTGTGTAACTAAATATAATTGAAATAAAGATGAAAGTTGCATTAAAATAATTATAGCAATGATGAAAAAATGTTATGAAATACATAATTACATGCACACTGGTACACATATCAAACAGCTGGTCAAAACATCAGCTAGTGTAGATTGTTTGTTCAGTTAGCTGTAAATATTTAAATAAGAAAAAATATGATATTGGCAAGAGAGTGAGAGGTGAAGATGGGAAATTATTTTCCCTCACCATCAAACAGAGCTATAGTATAAAGAGTTTCAAACAGTTCTGAAACCTTTGAAATAGCTGTGTTGTTCTTCTTTTAAAGAAAGCAAGAAAATGCCTTGGTGATGTTACTCAGTTCAGATGACAGAACCAAGTTCTTCTGATTTTGATAAGAGACTTCAAAAGAAGTCTGTAGAGGCTCCTTTTGTTCCCTTTCTCCCAAAGACTACTTATATGAAGTAGAGGAGTTCTGATGGGAACAACTGAAATTTCATTATTTCCTCCTCAAAAAAGAAATAGGTCTCACCACAAGCAAGATGGCTAAATTCAGGTATCACTTCTGACTGAGGCAGGCATTCAGTTCTGGATTTGAATTGAATTTATTTAGCACAGGGCTGCTAGTTCTGAAACTGAGATCATTTCACCAATTAAAATTATGTTCAATCTAGTATGTTCCCATAAAAAATGTATTTTGGGGAAGCTACAATTTTCAATCAGTATGTATGCAACAGAAATAGTTTCCAAAAATTATTATGAAAACAATAAAAATCCTGTAACAATATCCTCTGGCTAATTAATACATAATCAATTTTGTGAGTGTGCCTTTAATTACTGTCCATCCTACCAGGTCACATTTTTTTTCTGTTATTAGAATTTTATTTCTGTGGGTTCTTGAAAACACAATAGCATGGAGTTTAAATTTTTTGATGTGTTTTTCAGAGGGCTTACCAAGCGTAGACTACAGTGTTTGGAAAACTGAGCAGGTTTTACTCCAACAAAACGAGAGAAGTTTTGAAGAAAGAAAACTCAGCTCAAACTCTACTCTTTGAATCTTAATGTGCTGCATACAGATTTAAATCTCTGATCTTAAGTTTTCAACCTGAAAAGTTTTGTTGGGATTCACAAAGCAAGATGAAAAAAAAACTTAGCAAAATAAGAACAATTCCTTGAAAGCACCTATAGAATTTTTTATTTTAAAAGGTAGATACATATTCCATGCAAAGAAATGTGGACCATATATGTAAATAGAACATACTGGGTTTTTCTTTGTGTTCTAAAACCATAATCTTCAACAAATTCATTCTGTATTATTCAAGTCATAACAGGACACATTATATCACTGGCTGTTCATAAGTTTTTAAGAAGGGTTTTTTGAGGGGATGTCAGGGGTTTTTTGGTGTTACATAGAATAAAATATCAATAAGGACCTATGTTTTACTGGAATAAGGGGATTTTTAGGTTCACAAAGAAAATCCCCTGTTACAGTTTTGGAAAACATGCAAGACAGTTATTTTTTAAATAGAGAAATGAGGATCCATATGGATACATATGGGTAATAATAGTAATAATTAATGGATGCAAATAAAATAAGAGCAACAGAAACACAAAGGGAGCAGTGATACAACAACAGCTGAGTATTAAAGTAATAAGTCACAGCACTCCAGTTTTCCTGAGCTCTGGAGAGAAACATGAAGGTTTGCCACAGTCCCATAATTAGCCCTCGTGTCGTACCTGATGAAAATTCAAAATTGCACTCCTGGGAGAAATAAGCCAATGGCAGTGGTATTGAACATCCTCCCAGGGCTCTGAATGATATATATATATATATGATATATATATATATATTTATATATATATAAAGACCAGGTGACTGAGCCTGTTCTGAGGATCTGTTAGCATGGAAATTTTTGTCATTGTATAGGCATTCTTTGCAATAGTTACTTTTGAGGTTGTGTTTTACTAAAAAGTCTTGCCCATTCTGAGTCACAGAGAATGAGTGTCACATTTTCTTCACTGTAATAAACAAGTGGTCCAGCAACTAGTGAGCAATCTGTATCATGCAAATAAGAAAATATTTCCTTCGGGGAAAACCTTTCATTTGTTTTGTGTGAATTTTGCAACTCTAAAGGGTAACTGTAAATGAATCAGCAAATCTAAAGAGATTGAAATTCACTGTTCTAAGTCTATATTTCAGGGAATGAATAACTTGTGGTAAGAGGAAGTGTAATAAAATACAGAAATGGTGCCGGGTTTTTTTTGATGAAAAGACCAGACTTCTGATAAAAAGACCATGTCTCCCAGTATTTGTCAGTATTCCTAAGTGACGCTGCTTTGATTGCATCAGTTCTTGCTCTTTCCTCAGTGCACATTGCTGGTAAACCACATTCCTACACACAAAGGGCTTATACTAAGCTGAGCTGCAATATCTTCGTGCAGTTAAAATTACATCCCCATAAGAATGCAGTACTGTAGAAAACTTGTCTTCAAGTAATATCATACAGGTTTCCAAAGCAGTTTCTACATGAAAAGTGATGACAGCCAAAACAACAACAACAACAACAACAACAACAACAACAACAACAACAACAACAACAACAACGCAAATATCTGTAGAAAATAACACAAGGAAAGAAAATTGGGCAGGCAATGTAGTGAATAAAATAAAAATAAAATAAAATAAAATAAATTAAAAAAAGAGACCACACTGAAAATAAACACAATCTAGTGTTTTCCTAAACGCAGGGTGATAGTTCACCATCTGCTTTATATTATTTTAATAGCCAAACTTCACTCCATTGTATTTTGCATTGGGTAGGTAATGTTTTTATTTCTTCATTTTTTTCTTTCCACATTCCTTCCTCCCTAGGTGCGTTACTCCCAGTTACAAAACTGAAAACTGAAAACTAAATTATAGATGAGAGATAGAGAGATCCCCATAGGTGTGTATATATATATATGTGTGTGTGTATATATAAACTCAACATTTTCTGTAATCTAATCTACTGTTCAGTTTGTTCAGTGAGCAGGCTGAAATGTTCATAATGCAGCTGCCCTGGAAGCTTGGTCCTGCTGCATTCCTTGCCTGGAAGACACCTGTTCAGCAATTATATGGCCAGCAGTACATTAGCAACATTGCCTGCTGGATTGCAGGTGTTTGAATCTATAGGGAGAAGGTCATTACACTACCATTTCTCTCCATCTGGCCCTAAGAAAGCTAAGTATATATGGGCCACTGAGATTGCTCACTTCAGAGGATATCTCTCTGTCCATTTATCATCAAACAGCACATGCCGCACCGCCTGTAGTTCTAAGATGCTAGCCACTATTAATTTCTAGTTGAGAGGTACTGCTCCAAGTGGATTTACTCCTTAATCTGCATACACACTAACAAAATACCTTGAAATTCCTGCATGTGGACTCCCTTTGTTTGCCTGATTTTACTGTAACTTAGAGAAAAATTGTTCTGTGCAGAAAGATGGTTTGACCCAGATTTTTACACTGCCTGCTGGTGTTGGACCACCAGCAGAAAGCTTGGTAGCAAATATTTCAGAGACACTGTCACTGACCTACCAAATGTGAAAGAGTAGAGGTATTTCTATATACCTTTCTCTGTTGAATCCACTTCTGATCACATATCAATCAGAAGGGTAAAACCAGAGGAGGTTACATGGTGCTGGCCATATAATTGCTGTGTTTTACCTTTACCAAACCACATCAGTGTAACATTATTTCTATAAATTCATTGAAAGATAAACATTAAGAAGGAAGGAAACTTTTCCAGCTTTTCACAGCTTTCTTACTGGAATTATGCTGGCAATTTGCCATTGGCTATTCCAGCAATGACTCTGAAAGTGTTTTATTATGCTTACAAGTACCTCTCACTGTTTCTATGCAAATCCAGATATGCAGCTAAGTAGACAGGTATAGATACGCCCTGTGTGTATTGAATGGAATTAATGGATAAAATTTATTGAATGGATAAAATTTACCATGAGAAGTTGAATGACCCACGTTTAAAAATAAGTAATGGGACTTAATGAAATATATTGGCTGAAAATAAGATTAATATATTGACCCTTTAGATAGAAAGAAAATGGAGCAACTTGTAAAGATATAGAGGGGCTTATATTAGGAATTGATGTGTTTGATGCAGCATATTGTTGCATGGTGTATTTGGCTACAGAAGACAGAAACAAACTGCATGATCCAGAACATCCTCTGCAGTCCTATCTTCTTACCAAGTCAATAAAGAAAGGAGAATCTTTTCATTGGGATGCTTCTCTCAAAGAGAAATATTTGGCCAGCAAGTTGCAATTTTCTGTTCTCACTGGCTTCAAAGAATCAATGAATGGTCGATCTTAAAAAGGACCTCTGGATGTCACCCTGTCAAACCCTAATGCTCAAACAGCCAATGAAGAGCAGCCGACCTGAGCCCATTATCAGACAGCTTTTGAAAACTTCTGAAGATGGAGACTACAGTCTCTATGCAAGCTTCAGTGTCACAGTAAGAGTGTTTGCTTAAGTTCAAACAGAACCTCAATATTTCCTCTTCAGCTTATTACATCTCAAGAGTAGCCAAGGATCCTAGTGATAAAAAATAAGCAACAGAAATTAAACAGGGGAACCTTTATGCAGACTACTCATCCTTCATAAAACTACTAGTAAAACATTTCTCTTTCTTCTTTTCTATATCTCTTTGAAAGTGATTCTACAGGTATATGCATAAAATTACAACATATTTTCTTGGATATCATTATTAAAATAAAAATTTAACTATGGAAAATAAAACCCTATTGTCCCCTGAAGACAGGAAATAATGATGTAAGTGCTGATCTCTTCTCCTTGGGATTCAATAACAGGACACATAGGAATGACTCCAAGATGCACTGGGGGACAATAGGAATCATTTTTTTACTGGGAGGGTGGTCAAAACCTGGATCAGGCTTCCTAGAGGGTGGCTGGTGCTCCACATCTGTCAATGTTTGAGAGGCATTTGGACAATGCCCCTCAGAACAGGATTTAACTTCTGATCAGCTGTGGATTGCTCAGGCCTGGATGATTATTGCAGGCTCCATCCAGCTGAAATATTCTTTCCTATTCTATTCTTTTCTATTACATTCTATTGAAAAGCTTTAGCTCATCTTTAAAATTCTTCTTTTTTCTTGTTTATTTACTTTATATTTTGTTTGTGGTTTTTTTGTTGTTGTCTTTTGGGTTTTTTGTTTTTTGATTTTTTTTAATCCTGGTTTGGTTTTGGTCAGGTTTTTTGTTTTGTTATGGTTTGTTTGTTTTTCTCTTTTCCTTTTAATTTTAGTTTTATTGATAGAATAGTATTAAGCTGCTCTGCATAACAATTCTGGTTTTTCAAAGTAAGTTGAGCTAAAAAAAATATAAAACCATCACTAGATATAAAAATGGATAATTGTCCCATTTACTGTATGAGGAGGTAATTACCTCATTTATTTTTTAAAGTAAGCTCAATAAATCCAGATAATTTTTGTTTTCAACAGTTTTCTAATATATTTTTGGGACATACTTAAGACGATATGCTATTCTCATTGTGTCTAGTTTATGTGAAAGATGAAACTTGTGACATTGGTTTTGTTTTTATGTTTTAAAAAAATGGGTTTTCTTAAGGAATTAGTAGTAATAATACACGTTAACAGGTTTGCAAAAATTTATAGAAGACAAATGCTTAATTCCAGGAGGAACCATTTTACAAGAAACTGGTAATTTTGAAAAAAGAATGAGAAACACAGAAGTTAGGAAGACAGAGTCTTCGGTGCTCCATCTGCCCAGCTGCTTATCTTGTCTCAACAAAATAAGATCTTCAGGGTGATCCTAAAGAATAAATCCTAAAAAAGTAAGAGAATTAAATAATGAATAGAAATGTTGTCCTTTTATTTTCCTGTGGACAAGTCTTTTCTTGATGTACTTTTCCCTAGCTGTGTATTAGCTTTGTGCTGAGCTGCCTGTACTGCTGGAAACTCTGGCTACATCTTGGCAAGATGCAGGTAGGCATGAGACAGGGTGTTACTCAGGCAAAGAAAAGAGAAATGCAATGAAGAAGTAAGAGAATGGTAAATAGAAATAGAAGAGATCTGTTGTGATGAGAATTATTTTAAGATCAGATTGGTATTTGCTCAGCATGATATAGTACAGTCAATACAAAAGCCACTTTGGGAAGTAGTGGAACAGTGAAAAATAAACAAATGTGAATAAAATTTCCTTTACACTGCAAAGCAACCTGGTGTCAAAAGACATAGGCTTACATTTTATAGGAGTTTAGCACTAGAAAAGACAAGTTAGTGAAGATGAAAAAAATTACCATTTTTTCTAGTGTGTGTTCATCTTTTCTCTCTTGTTTTGTGTTTGAATTTAGAAGACATAATTAGAGAATCTTTAACTAAACCATTTGCCTGACTGATGAGTTTCAGTTACTGAAAGTTTGGATTAGGCTTTGATAGTACTTAGCTGTCAGCATTTTGACACACAAACTGATTAAATTTACAGTGCCTAATTCTTTCAATATTTTCAGTTTCATAGTATGCAATGGATTAAAAACTGCATATTACATAACAGGAAACTAAATATTTTATTAATAATATTTTGAATTATTTAAAGTTATTACTTAAACATTTTTAATTTCAGTATCTTTTTTGTGTTGCTTTTTATGACAATCTAACTGTTGAAGTATCAAAAGTATTTACAGTTTAAAGTTTCAGTTCTCAAAAAATTCAGACATTAAAGAACATTTCTGTTTTAAACTAGCAGCTGCACTTGAAAGTGCTCAAGTCTTATAATAAAGATATGTATGAGATTATAATTTAATGTAGTAATGACCTCTCTTCTTTTGCAAATTACAAATTCTTTGTAAATCCACTAAAGCTTTCCTATTTGTAAGTGTAGTGATTTCAGAAAATGTATGGGAATTTTGAAATTGCTGGAATGAGATAAAAATAAACTTTTCAAAAGAAGGAGAACAGAAGACTATTTTTCTCTAAAAGATAATTATTTTTTAGAATTTTTTTAAAGTATTAGTGAAGAGTATCTAAAGTAGAATCAATTGACATATCTTGCTTAGGTTGTGAGCATGTTTTCATACAGGGTGCAACTAACAGAGACAGAGGGTGAGAAGTAAAGCATTTTCAGAGATTAAAAACACTGAGAAAAACAGTAATAAAGAATCAAATTGGATAATGTAAAAACAAACAAGAACATTTTTTGTGTTTCAAGAAAACTGATGCTTTAAAGATATTTGTTTAGTTAACTCTTTTCCAGAGATAGGTCATGAATCAATTTTGACCAAGTAAATCCCTTCATCCAGAACTTTCAGTTCTAGGCAGGGAAAAATACTCCATTGCAGAATTTGATAAAGTAGTAGTTTTATGGGTATATTACATATTTTATGTGTGCCTAGTAAGTTTTAATGTTCAGGCAAAATGCTGCAGGAATGAAAAAATCATCTGTGTGCTATGCCTCAATTTTCCTTTTATAACTTTTATGTTGAATTGTAGTGTATGAACTCTGAGTAGATGGAATCTCTGTATGAAGAGACTTCCAATTTTAATATATTTTTATGAAGTTGCAGATTCTACTTGTTCAGATGGAAGAAGCAATTCAGGCATGAGAAAGCTCAGAGCTGAATTTACACTTCAGTTCCTACTCCAGCCTCATTTGCTTGCCTGAACAACCAGGGCAGACAGATAGAAGGGCAGGAGGGTGGCAGAGTCAGAGAGGGGAGAGGAAGAACCAGGGGAACTGGATTTGTGCCTTATCAGGGAGATTTTTAGAGGGCTTAAAACACAGGAAATAATATCTTTTGCTCATCCTGAACAAAATTAGAGGGTCTATGCTTATTTTTACAAATATGTTTACAACATGTTTACAAACATGATTGTTCATAGTATACTAAAATATTGTCTGTGATACATCAGTATTTGTAATGCATTCACTTCTAAAAATATAAAACTCCACAAATTCCATAGCCTCCATATGTAAACCCAAATACCTACTTCTTTCAATATCTTCCAGTACTACTAAGGTCAGTAAACAATTCTGTAAATGAAACATGAGATTGGAAAAGATGATCAATTTACAATTGATAAAGGAATTAAGAGAATCTGTTTGTTTAAGGCATGGTAGAATGCAGCTCCACCAGAGAATGTCTTCTTCAGGATCTTTAATACCTCTTTGTCTTTCTGCTTCATCTCGCAGCTCTGCCACTAGGCTGAGCAGATCATTGGCCTCATTGCTCCTCACACAGCTGTTTTTTCTGCTGCCCTCTGCCACTATACAGGTAAGGAATCACAGAAAAATTATACTTGCAAACTTCATTGAAAGAAAGGATGGCCTTCATCTGAAAATTTACTGGGATCATTTTATCCTACTATTCTAGTCTCCTCAGTCCTTCATGGTCATTTGTCACAGGAAATGGCATAGTCTTGTATGTGTATGACAGCCACAATATTAAAGTTACCTAATGCTTGCTAATACAGAGAAATATGAAGCCACTTAATTGTTTTTTCTTCTCAATGAATATTGACAGGAAATATGGCACCCAGATTTCAAACTGGAAATTTTTAAGGGATAAACGACTCCTATTTCATTAAAAGTTTCCATTTAAGTTCTGTGGCATTGCAAACTCTTTGTGCCTGTAGTTTGTGCAAAATGACTTGTTCAGTTTTATGTTTGGTGGCAAGACATAACTCTGGGCACTCAGGCTTTGCCCATATCATCTCAAATCAACCTTTTAGATGGGTCAAACTCTGGATGAAAACACATCTGCTCATAAAGAGCAGAAGAGTTGTGACCTATGGATATAGCTCTGGCCCAAGTTCCTTGGACATTTCCAGGCAGCCATGGCTTTCTCACTGCATGCACTTTAAATCAGTAATTTCTAATCCCAGCATCTACAGCTGTAATGGGACATCCCTAAAATTATTGCTGTGTTCTGAATTTTGTAGCCATCTTTCCATCAGTTAATAGAAAGCTCTGTGGAAATATTAATATTTAAAGTTCTTTTGGACAGAAAGAAAGTTTCCCACAAGAGGAATCAACCAACTTTGACTTTTTCCATGGACAAGAATTTCAAAGACTCAAATTCCAACTGCAAAAATCAGGGATCAAAAAAGAATTTCAGTGAAGAAAACTATCATCCAGATCAGTGCTGGTGTTATATTTGGTGTAAGATTTTTCTCAGAAAGATATGCTATACCCTCACCTTTGCCAGGTTTGGCTGCACAAAGATGCTTCTCAAGTTCAAAACAAGAATTGTTTCAGCATGCAATCCAGGCTTTTGTAAGGTCAGATTCACTGGGGGCAAACAATAAAAAACTGCCTTACAAGCTCAGGGAATGAGCTCATGAAGTAAAGCTTTTAGCATAAATAAAAATTATATGACATACTTTTAGTGAAACCTCAGGAGAGTTTTCAACCAAATAAGTACATAAGGCTAGAGTTACCTTATTTCTTATCAGGCCATGAGAAACAGAGCACTGTTAGTGCTTTGACCGTGTGTGCTACTGGGCAGGTAAAACTATGGGATCATTTGATCTATTCATATGCTCCCTGCCTCACCTAGTGCATAGCATGAAGTGTATTAAATGAGTTAACTTGTTTCCTCTAATAAATTAAGCTTCCACTTACTCAAGATGTGCACCATATCACAGGAAGCTGTAAAGCGTGAAGCCAAAGTAGAGAAATGGACAGAAGAAAAGGAATGGATAGCTAAATGAAGTAAATATTTGTCTTTTACCCATATTTATTCTGACATTTAATAGAAGGTTCCTTTTTAGTGTAAGTCATTTAAATACAGATAATTGCAGAAGAAAATCAGCTAGATTTTGCTTTCAAAACCACTGATTAGAATTAAGTAATAAATAGAGTATGTCTCACAAGATACTTCAAGGCTTTAATTTTTTTTCATGCAGATTAGGAATGGAACTTAAGTATACCCAAAGAAATGTTGAAGATGATTTGAGATGAAGCAAAATGTGTGGCTTTCTTGATTT
The DNA here is from genome assembly GCA_027886175.1 of Phylloscopus collybita. Classification (NCBI taxonomy): domain Eukaryota; kingdom Metazoa; phylum Chordata; class Aves; order Passeriformes; family Phylloscopidae; genus Phylloscopus; species Phylloscopus collybita. The sequence continues at coordinate 39,628,623 of JAJNNQ010000006.1, read as the reverse complement.
TTTTTCTAAATATGTTGAGGCTGAAAAGAATTATGCATAGGTTGCTGTAAGAGAAAACTTGCAGGAACTTCCAAAATAGTAGCTGAAGCTTGGGGCAGTTGTCATATCTAACTATTTGGTAAAAGAGCAAATGAAGTCTAAAAAATAAGCAAAAAAGAGTAAAATTTTATGCCTGATTTCATCTACTAAATTAAATAATTAAAATTTAAAAAAATGAAGGGGGAATGGGGAGTGGTTGTTTAAAAAGAAGTATATTTATCAGCTCACCTGGGATCATAGGAGAGATTGAAAAGCAAATTACTCTGTTTTCTGATGCAGTTGTCTGATTTGAAAAATAAAGGAATAATCTCTTCTCATATATTTGTGTTGTAAAGGTAAAAATCTGGTGTCATTTTGGATGAATAAGGCTTTTTTAAAATAGATTTCTTATTTTTTGTTACACAGTGTAGTGTATGGATGCCATACTATGATTTATAATAACATACTTTTAAATACTTATTAATGTATTTGATCATGAGGATATGTATTTTTAAATTTAATTGCTTTAAAATATTTTCAAATCTTGTTTATTTTCCCTGTTTCTGTCTATTCTATACGTTTCATTAAATTACCCTCATTCAACATGCATGCATAGGTTTTACATGTGGAGTTATATATACCAGCTAATACTGAGAATTAAAGTTATTGTGCATTATGCATAGCTTTGACTCCAAAACTTTGCAAGCATGCATGTCTTCTATTAAAGTACTACAATATGTGAGTGTACTATTCTATTACACCACAGCAGACACTTTGTAAATGTGTTGCATTTATTTAAGTAGAAATCTTTTCTGTTAATGTTTAATAACATATTACTTATTAATGAAATTTGAGACATGATTAAACAAAAGATCTAAACCTTAGCCTTTTTTACATGAAAAATTCACAAAATTCAATTAGACTTTATTTCTGAAGAATATTGTACAGAAGTTTTTATCCCTGCACTAATCCATTCTTCTGTCTTTTTTTTCTTCAGGTGTGAATTACGTAAATTGTAGATTCATCTGTCTAATCTAGTGATCTTCTGTGGTGGAGTGACTGCATAAGTGAACAGCCACAGCTGTGATCTACCTGGATATCTGTAAGGGTTTTGATATGATCCCCCACAATGTTCTTGCTGCTAAATTTAAGAGATAGGGAAGCTCTTGGATAGATGAACTGTTAGATGGGTAAGGAAATAGCTGGATGGCCACATCCAAAGAATTACAGCCAACAGTTCAGTGTCAAAGTGAAAATCAGTAATGAGTTCTTACCCAAGGTAAGGTCCGTACTAGGACCAAGACTATTGATTATTTTCACAAATGGCATAGAACTGAGCTCACCCTCAGCAAGTTTGCATATTACACCATGCTGAGTGGTGCAGATTTGTTAGAGGGAATGAATGCCATTCAGAGGGAACTTGAAAAGCTTAAAGGGTGCAGCCAAGTGCAAGGTTTTGAGACTGAGTGGGGTGCAGCTCCCAGTACTGAGACAGACTAAGAAATGGAAGAATTTAGAGTGGCCCAGCAGAGAACAACTTCGAGATATTTGTGGCTGAAAAAATAGACAGGCATTGTCAGTCTGCGTTCACAATTCAGAAAGCAAATTGCATGCTGGGCTTCATTAAAGGAAGGATGGCCAGCAATCCAGGGAGGAGATTCCCCTGCTCTGCTCGGCTGTCTTGACATCCCACCTGGACTATTGCATCCAGGGCATGAAAGACATGGATCTTTTCAGACAGGTCTAGAAGAGGGCTGTGAAAATAGTCAGAGGACTGAAACACTTGTCCTATGAGGAAGGGCTGAGAGAGTTGGGGTTGCTCAGTCTGGAAGAGGAGAAAGTCCTGAGAAGACCCTCTTTCAGCCTTTCAATACTCAAAGGGGTTTATAAAACAGGATAGGACCAGTTTACTACAGCCTGTAGTAACAGGGCAATTGTATTAAACTGAAATTGGTTAGGATTAGACTGGAAAAAAAGGAAGACATTTTCATGATGCGTATGGTAAGACACAGTCGGTTGAAGGTGTGGATGCCATCCTTGCAGTTGTTCAAGCTAAAGATGGATGAGGCTTTGAGCAACATCATCTTGTGAAAGACATTCTGGCCCATGGTAGAATCTTGGACTAGATAGTATTTGAAGGTTCCTGCCCACTCAACTCTATGATTCTGCATCCTACTAGCTATTCCACAGTGACTGGTTGAATACCAGACAACAAGAGCTTGAAATTAAACTGAACATTTGTCTCCTTCTCTGCAGTTGTTATTCTTGCTGTTATGAGACTCCACACTGGGTCTTGTCAGTCATTTCAGTTCACGTTTCTTTCTACTTTGTTCTGTAAAAAATACTTCTTTCATTTAATAATGAACGAAAAAATAAATTTTTCATTTCAGGAAGGAAAAAATACCTCAATAACATTTATTAATGTTTTGCTAGTTTAGGTGCTGAAATCCCAAACCTTAACTTCTCCAAAAAGATTATTTTTCCCACTTCTTCATTGAATCTGTGGTAGAATTATGAAGTGATATTAGTCAGGAGCCTATAGCATAGATATACCTGTTTCTTTGCCCGTTCTGAGGGTGCACTATTACTTCATAATTTCTCTTATAATTACTCAGAAAATCTCCCTGGTTACTTTTAAATACTACTGAATTTTATTGAATACTTGAAATTGCTTGTCTCCTTAGTGAATTAGGGCATTTAACCAATGATCATAAATAAAGCTCAAAGGCATTAAGTACTTCAACCTCCAAACAGCATCTCTGACCAGCACATATCTTAAATATGAGCTATAATATTAAACAAGTACATTTATTGGAAGTCAAATCCAAGGGAATTGACACAAAATTTTCAAGGCTATCATTCAGTTCAGACGTAATTTGTATCTATTTGGAATCTGGATTAGCTTATTTTTGGATGTCTCTTCCAACCCAAACTATTTCTACTAACCCAAAGATTCTATAATTCTATTTAGGAAGAAATTCATGACAGTACATTTAATGGCTACTTTAGACTCTAAATTTGTATGGGTGAAAAATTTGCCTTACCTGGGTGTTATAAGCTTTCATATACTCAGTAAAGATGAAACTCCATCAAAACTATGTGTGTTTCAGAGAAGCTTATGCACTGGAGCATGTAGACTTTCCTGCCTCAGTCATCTGTAAAAATTTCTCAGAGCAAGGCTGCTAAAATGAAACAGGTGAATCTTTCACCTGTGTAAATGGATCTCAGACTTTAGGAAATTAAAAAAAAAAAAAAAACAACCAGAAAACCCACCCCACAATGACTGTTAGACATATGAAATCTGTCTTTTACAAATAGATTACACCCATATTTGGAAATTGAGAGTTTCTATTCAGAAAGGTAAGATAAAATCTCTGCTGGGAATTTGTATTGGAGAATGCTCTTTGAGAAAAAGGAGGGGAAGATAAGTCTGCACAAAAGCAATCTCTAAAAAATACGTGGTGCACAAGTCATCAATAATTTTTTTTTTAGTATCATTTAGCATAAAACTATTCATACTAGTATATGTACTGGTATCTTTTTGATGCAGGAAATAGACCAGATCTGGACATCCAAAAAAATAGTATGGCTTTTCTTTTTTTTTTTTTTTTCTTTTATTTTTTTTCTTTTTTCTTTTTTTAAAGTTAATTATGAAGAGATTATATCGAAAAATAAGATAGTGTATTAGTACCTAAATAAATGGCTGGGGAAAAAATCTTATTTGAAATAACATTTCTCACAAACTATGCCTAAAGTGTCCATGTGTTAATGTATATACAAGGGATAGGCAAGTTGTCTCTTCCACTCTGTCTGGACGTGTCATTGATGGATTTGTATGAACACATTTTTTCCATTTCCTTTCCACGACCCCTGAGCCCTTTTTTCTCTTACATAGTACAAAAGTAATCAAGGGAATGATGCACTTTTTTTTTTTTTTTTAAGAGCAAGTTCTTTCAACCTTTGTGGTAAGAAAGACATAGGAATTACTCAGAGATGTGACTTCTGGCTTTCTTTTAATATTTGGCTTTAAAAAAAGTGCTTTAAGAAAGATTTTCTAATTATATGTTTCTAGGTACACTCCCAAATGACAAATATTGCTTTAAGGTCATAAAAAATTTGTATTTTCCTTTAGCAGACAAAGGTAAGATAAACATATATTTGACCAAAAAGCTAAAAAACAAGTAGTGCATATCCTTGAAAATTTTCCAGAAAGGCATAGCTTATAGACTGCTAAGGATTCTAACACTGGGCTTGGCAATTGCTATCTCCATGCTGATCTGAGATGATCCATGGAACTGAATTGAACAGAAAAAGAAACTGTAACTTTGCTGAAAGAAGCTATTGGTATTACTAAAGTGAAGCACTTTCTAAAAATTTAGAGCAAAGAGTCAATAGTTACCTTTTCAGTTTCCTAAGTTGTCTGCTCCAGCCTTGAGGAACAGCTTACACTGGAAAGTAACTTGAGTGTTTTCAGGAAAAAAAAATAAAAAAGGAAAATGGGCTTATTGATAAACTATTCTCTATGTCTATAGACATGTATTTACATACAGCCTAGTCATTCTTAGGCTACAGTTACTGTAGTAAGCCTGAATGAGAACTGACATACTGCATCACAGGATATGGTTCTTATATAAGTGGTATATATACCACATGATGATACTAGATCTGATAGCAAAAATCTCTGTAAAGTCTGGCACTGATCAGAACTTGGACCAGGTCATGTTAAAATGAAAACATAGAAAACAGACTGGGTACTATTAAAGAGCACATATTTCATGTGGAAAATCTATGCTCCATAGAATATCTGAATAAATACAGTTGCTAAAGTTTCCTTTTAAAAATAAAACATAGGATAAATTAATTAAAAATAACTTCTAAAATTTGCAGAATTGATTTCTAAACCCAATGACATTCTCTATGTAAATACTGAGAGTGTATCTTTCTTTATGAAAATTGTCTTGAGTTGTGATCTTGAACTACTCAGAATTTATCTTTACACAAACCACTACTCATAGATAGGATTATCTGACATAAAGAATGTTCATACTTTAGTTTTCTTCCAGTGTCCATATTTTTATTCTAGACCTTTCACCACACTGATGCAGCTGAATGCACAGAAATATGCAGAAATCTGTAATTATATAATGTTATTACTCACATGCAGTGAGTATTTTATTATATTACTATTCAACCTTTTTAATTATGTCATGAAATAAATATCATTCTACTATGTAATTAAACAAATTACCAAAATCTACCCACTCACTAAATAAATGAGGCAGTATAATTGAACATAAATAGCTCCTGGTACCAACCTAATCTGTTGTGATAGCAGAAATGTTCTTTTCCTTTCTCTCACTAAGTAGAGAGCTCTGGAAAGTCAGAAAATATTTCAGAGCTTTTTCCCTTTTCTTTGGAAACTGATACCATGTCTTTCAATTGTCTGAACAGGGAAAAGATCATAGATGTTGGCATTCAATTAAAAAAAATAAAATAAATTCTTAGAAAATCCTGATAAGGTACAAGTCGCTTTCAATAAAATTTAACCCTTAATTAATTTATAAACATATTGAGTTTAAAAATGTAGTTTAAGTTTAAACAAATTTATCAAAACATTTCATATTCATAATATTAAACATAAAGTCATCTTGAAGAACTTCTTAACTGAAATTTTTTGTTGAAGAATGCCACTATTAAATGACAATTTTGCTGTATTTCTAGACAAAAATAAGATTTGCAAGACAGATAGAGATCACACTAAAGCTATTATTCTTCTTGGAAGAAATTCAAAGGAAAATTGAATGAAAAACTTTTCATGATTCTGAGACTCAAGTGTAAAGACTTAAAATCTGAACTGCCTGACATTATGATAGCTTCTGACACTTACACAATTATTATAGAAAGAATATATTTCCCAGCTCTGATCTCATGTATTTTATTGGAAGTTTGGTGTGATTTCTCTTACGATTACAAAATGATATTGATCAGAATCAGGCATCGGAAAGGAGATCTGGAAAAACCTCTGGCACACATGGAAAAAAATAGTGGGTTTAAAAAGTTTATATTCAACCTTACTCAGTTATTTTTGTTTCTTCCTTCCTCTGTGTCCTCATATAACTATGGTGATATTTGACTGTAAACACAGCTGCCCTAATGCAATGCACTGACAAAAAGTCCTAGATGCATGGGATTTAATTTTGCATTAACTTCTACTTCTCTGAATTTAAAATAGTACTTAAAATACTGGTGTAATTCACAACAGTGAACTTTTCCATAGCTACATATGGCTGAGATTCCTCTAAAAATTGAAATAACATTTCTGTGCAGACTGTCAATATTTCATTAGTTTTCCAGGTTTACCACACTAATCTGACATGTTTGCATCATTCAGAATTTTTACTGATACGTTTCATGTTTCTACCAAAATAGAAGGGTTCTAGACAGGGTCTCAGAAAATGTGATGGAACATGTTATAGTAAAGCAAAAAGGTTGTCTAAGACAGGAGGACTTGGGTGTTTTTGCTCTAGCATGGGGCAGAGTCTCTCATCCTTTCCTAGTAAATTCATACCAGGACACTTAAAGAAATCTTGGGTGTCTTTTCATCTGTTCTCCTATAGAATGAACGGTGAGGTCATAGTCTTGCTGTGTGCTCACTGGCTCTACTCAGTGGAAAACATCTAAGTATATGTATAGGTATATCATTTTGGGGAAGATGGATTTTGTCTAAACTCCCAATTTGTCATTTGGTCTACTGTTTATAACTACTAATATGTACAAGATACTGAATTGCAGAGGCCAGAAGCCGCTGTTCTAACCATTATTTTTGTTTCTCCCTAAAGTCCATTGTGCTAGTATAGAGAAAATTAGTGTCAGAGATTCAGGCAGAACAGCTCTGTTTAATTGTTTAATATTGTGTGCCATAGTTGTGGTTCTCTCATCTGCAGAAAAGGCAGTAAGAGACAAAAGTGAAAGTTGAATAATTTTGAAAGCTTTGCATAAAGATATTTACTTGTTGCAAGCAAAATGTTTGTAAGGTACATATAGTGATGGATGCAAAGGCGAGAAATTTCAATTAGGAAGTCAGGAGGGAAAGCGAAAAGAGTTGATTTTCACATTACCCATCAAATGCCATTTTCTCACTAAGAAGTAACTACTGTTTCGTCTATTTGCTTGTCTTGATATTTGCTTAGTAATAAATGAATTTCCTATTTTTTTAATATTAAACTCATACAGAAACACCCAGGCATTTTAAATACACAAGAAAGATCTGTCCTCTGTGTATTACAGCTTCTCTCTAGACACCGTTACCTATTCTCAACACCTTAGCATTGCTGCAGTCCTGCCATAATACTGCTACAAGCCAGTAGTAGTCTTTGCTCTGTTAAACTTGTCACTTCTGGCAGCTGTACTCTTTCTTCTGTCATATTTCTCTTCCTCAACTATCTGCTTGATGCAAAAGGAAAAAAAAAATGCCCCATCATTCAGTATGAGAAAGACATGGACATAATGAGGTGAATCCAATGAAGAGACACAAAGATGCATAAAGGGCTGGACCATCTGATGTATGAGGAGAGGCTGACAGAGTTGGGAGATTTCAGCTCAGAGAAGTGAAAGCTCAGGGAGATATTATTCATGTGCATAAATGCTGCTTACTTAGTCGGGAAAGTAAATATTCACACAGGCTGGAGCCACCTGCCATAGCTGCCCCTGCTCTGAGCAGGAGGTTGGACAAACCCTTTTCCAGATGGGCCTTCTAGACTCAAACATTTTATTGATTGTTTGCATAAATTAATAGTAAAAAAATTTATTGACATTATCATATTACATATGATCACAATAAAAGACCCAGCAATTTTAAAACTAACACAGAGGAAAATTTATGTTAATATTTGCAAAAAAGACTTTTTTTTTTCCAAAGTGCTAAAGTACTTATGTTAAAATTTTATAGATGTAGGGAATTTTCTTAGAGAACATAAATTGACCTTAATTTTGAAATACATCCCTTCAGAACTGCGCCAGCTAAGTGCATAGTCTCAAACTGTAGGAAATTTAGGTACTTATTAAGGAAATAGAGGCTGAGTATTTCTCCCTCAGGATTCTGAAAAAAGAGTATTAAATCTGTACTCCTATATAATTTCTTTCAACATGTACCTTGAATAATATCTTTTTAACAAAAGAATATCTTTTTAACGGAGTGTACGTCTTCCCTTGTATGTGTCTAGGACACTTCCCCATACACATACTCTTACTAAAATAAAATTATTTTTCCATAAGAAATTGTTATCTTGTGTGTTTCAAACAAACAAACAGACAGACAAAATCTGTCTTTGTTTCTCTTAAACCCTTTGATTCTACCCTTTCCAGTACCTGCCTTCAAGGGTTATTGTTGTCTTAATTCAGTGAAAATACCTCTCCTCCATGAACAATAATTCCTGGTGTTCCAGCTTCCATTTATATGTAAACAATACCTATTTCTCAAACTTTTCAATGTGTAAAATGCCTGTGCAAGCACAAACATTACCCTCAGCCAAGATCTCTACCCCAAGTAGCTAAGAAGTAGAGGTAATGTGCTTTCTCATGTTTGTGTGTGAATCAGCAAGGCTAAATATCTGTCAGTTGCCACACAGAGCAAAAGGTAATAAGGTAACTACTAATCTTAGCAATGACTGAATCCTTTAATCCAGCTAGAAAAATCTGTCAACACAGTAATGTCTTGCACAGCATAGTTGCTTAAAGCGTTTTCGCCCTGACATGAAGTTTTATTAGTCATTTTTAAGTGGTTAATGATATCTAAAATTTTATCACTTCAAACAACAAATGAAATTTCTGATGTAGCATGTCTGTGGCCCTAATTTGATGGGTCAATGTGGAGCATTTCTGCTCCTCTTCCTCTTTGCCTTTCAATCTCAAATTACATTATGAAAACATTCTTGTACTATGAGGAAACCAATTTCAGTTTAAAATCACCTTGACGAGGCTTCTATGTTGTCATCAATTTTGATTTAATCTCTAAAAAAGTCTTTAAAATTTTTCTTACAAAAGGAAGTATTTAAAATCTGTCTCACCCAGGCAAATATCATGCTGAGTAATTAGATTACACTTCTATGCAACTATACCAATGTTCTCAACCTTTTCCCAGATTCACAAAAATATTCATATTTCAAAGACTTGCTTGACTTTCTAAAGTTCTCCAGAAAATTTATGATGTTACTATCTTTGTCTTGGAACTTCTTAGGTGCATCTTTGTCCACACTTATAATTTAGTATTTATTAAAGAGAAGAAAATCACCCTTTAACATTTGCAACAATCGTTGATGTTAATGTGAGAGAACCTGACCACAATAAAAGCTAAGGTAATGTTTTAAAAAAAATAGGCAAACAAACAAACAAAAAACCCCACTTAAAATTAGGGAATAAATAGGATAAATTTTCTTAAATACAGTGGTTCACATACAATGTGCAATTAACAGATTAAGAGTGACAAAAATCAGAGACAAGACTAGTGAGCACCACAGTATATTACTGAGTGAGCTTCAGATAGAGATCCCATATTGTGACCCTCAAAATACCCAAACTTTTCTAACAACCACAGAAGCAATAGCCAAAAGAAAAGAAAAATCTTTTCAGTAAGGATGAGAAATTGCTCATAAAGCATTACCTATTGGTATTTTCTTCTTGTGAGTTGTGAAAATAAGTAAACCATTGACATACCATGTTGTTGAATAAAATTTCCTCACGAGGTAAAATTTCATTGTGCAGCCGAGGAAACACACCATAGCAAATCTTGCTAACAGCCAAAATGGTTCTCAATTATGTTTAAGTAGAGCAGGCCTGAGGAGAAACAAAGCAATTGCCTAAGTAAGCAGGTGATGCTGCTTACAGGGAAAGAACACTGACATATTTCATGTATTACTGCAAGCCAAGTATTTTTCAGGAAAGAGTTGTGTCTTACTATTAGTCGTAATACCTCCTCTGCATGAAAAGCAGGTTAATTTATCTTCTGTATTGTAGTCTTCTAAAAATTTTAAAGGTCATAAAATGATAGCTTTAAGCTGAATTTTGTGTGATAAATGTAGCATTACTATCTGAGAAGTAGCCTGAGCTCAAAAAAGTTGTATACTCTACTGTTTTGGTGGTTTTTTTCACATTCCAGTCAGGGTTCCTCAAATTCCAACAAAATATAACAATTATAATTCCAATTGAATAGATATAAGTCCTATTGAGATCTTTTATTTTAAGGTCTTATTATGTGCATATATTTAATATTAAATTCATACTCATCATAATCCTTGAAGCACTTTAAAATCATGTTTTATGTTCTAGTACATGTGGTTTATCTTCATTATACATTTTTATGTATGTATTATTTGTTCTTCATATTAATTTTCGTATTTATATCCTTACAATATAAGACTAATTATGTTGCTTGAAGCATTTTAAATATATCTAAGACTTACTTCCTTCCTCTTTCCTGTTTTATATTTTTGTTTGCATTGTATATTGTGCTCCTGAAAAGAGTTTGTGCAGTGTTAAGTGAAAGGGCAAGTGCTATATCAGTTTAAGCAGCTTAAGTTAAATGTGATTTTTTCTGTTGGAAATATCTGTGAGATATGGATATCCCAGCTTTCCAGAGGAAAATGTTCTTGTAAAGAATACTTGGAATCATGTCTCTGCACAGCATTCTGCACACCATTCAGCAAACCCACCAAAATCTGGAGTTTCATTTTCCATCATAGTGGAATCTCTTCCCTACAGTGTCAGTTTTCCAGTTATTTAATCACTGCTCTCCCTGTGGCATCAGATGCAACCGACCAATGAGAAAGAGTTGGTGTTCATTTAAAAGTTGTATATTTCCACTTACCCTGCAATCATGATGCTATTCCAACTGTTTTTAAACTGGAAATATCTATACCAAATGGACAAAGAAAATCACAGGGTTCAGAGAGACTGAAAAGATTGAAAATCAATAAGCCTCCTAAAACTGGAAGAAGAAAATAAATATCCCATACATTAACTCAGATAACATTTTTTCCTTTTGTACTTACCATTTCTTCTTATTTTATGGCAATGCCCTACACAAGGGTGTATAACACCTCCAGCCATCATGAATTTGTCAACAACAAACTGTGTCAAACCAATCTAATATCCTCCCATGACACAGGAACAGCCTTGTGGCAAGAGACAAAATAGATGTCATGTCTTGATTCCAGTGCATTTTTTGATGCTGTCTCTTATGACATTCTCTTAATGAAGTTCAGAAAACATCATCTGGTGGAAAGTGGTTGTAACATGTAAAAATATTTCTAAAAAGATAATAGCACTGCTGTTTTCACTGGAACAAAGAATCAATGACTAAGCTGAGAACGTGTACTGGCAGCCAGAGAATATCATCAGGGTTGACCTGATATTGCAGGTAATAGATTATATATTACATTTTCAGGTGTACAAAACCCTGGAAAGATTGCCAGGGTATTGGAGGAATAAGAATTTAGGGGACTCCTAATGAACTGGGGAAAAGGTTAGAAAGAAGAATGCAGTTTATAAGATATGCCAACAAATAAGTGTAGGAAAGTATTGCATCTCAATTAAAAAAAAAAAAAAAGTGAGTAATATAAGTGCATAGTAGACCTATGAATCAAAATCTGATGAATATATGCAAAGCATCAGATAACATTTTTTTAATTGGGGAAAAGAAAAGGAAGAAAAGTAAAAGGTAAATAGCCTACCTACCATATCCATTTCATCTGAGTAAAGTGATTAGCTTCATTAGGCAGGTGAACTAGATTCTATAAGGATAACCTAAAAGCCCATTAAAAATTATACTGACATTTGTCCATGCACCTCTACATGCTGTACAATGTAATATTGATAGAAATTAAATAAGTGTTGGGGTTATATATTACTAAAAAATAAAAGAAAATCCCTTCACCTATCTATTTTGATTATTTTCTTTTTTTTTTTAAGATTTTGTCTTAAAACAGAAAAGATGAATTGTGTTAGTTATACTTCTTCCACCAGGCTTCAATGTAAATCTGTACATTGAGGCAAAAGCAGGTCTAATAAGCAAGCAGTCACCATCTCTATGGTTTTAAGTTAATCATGGCTACTGATATTTTGTAATTGGGGGCGGGGGTGGGAGGGTTGTGGGTTTTTTTGTTTCCTTGCTTGTTTTTATTAATTTCAGGCTATCTTAAGTCATCATGGATAAGCCTTCAGAGTAAAGGCACTCTTTACCCTATGTCCTCTTCATCACTGTTTGCTGGACAGTGCTGTGCTCTCCTGTTCCCACAGGCATTTCACCTCCTGCCTCTGCACATGCTGTGCCTGCAACTGCTATGATGAGATACAGCCACAGGGTACCACAAGGAGCACAGGTATGATATAACATCAGTTACTTTGTAAAATGCATATAAACAGTCTCTGGCACCTGACCTTGTGAGAAGAAAATGGTCTTAGCCCCCACTCACAAAAATAGATTCAAGCTGCTTAAAAAAAGGCTTCAGGGACCTTTGGAAGGACACATATGAACACAGAGTGGAGTGCTGTTAAACAAAATATGATAAAACAAATTTGATCACAGCCAAATATGGATGAAGCTCTATGCAGTGTACATTCCCTAGGTTGCAGGTTTTCCATCTACAGGCTAAGAGGAAAGGAGATTGAATAAAAAAAACCTAAGGAAAAGGGAAAGTTCATGCAGGGAAAATGAAGTTATTTTCTTCTGGTTTTAATCTGTCTACAAAAATACATTCTGGGAAAAGGACTATATTGTGATATTTCAAGCTCTTCAGACACACTCTTCAAAAGTTAGTTAAATTAAGCAATATAAAAGAAAAAAGTCCTGATAAGAACAGCTACAGACCTAGCTTAAAAAACTTGATTTATATGTATGTAAATTAATAATTATTTCATCTATGAAAAATTAAAAAAGAAAATAGCTTCTTTTTCTGATAGGTAATATAATTTAAGTAATTTTGACTCCCTCTGCATGCATAATAGCAGACCAGTTCTGGAGCATCAATTAAATGGATTTATGAATAGAAAAAGGGATGCTGTTATGCTTTCTTCATCTTAAAACCCAAAAAACCCCAAACAATAATTCTCAGCAGAAGGAAGGCAAAAATAAAATAGTGGGAAATTAAAACCTTAACATGCATTGATAACATCCAGTGTCAGCCTTGCTAAATCTGCAAGCAGTAGACCTGAGACATAAATATTCTAGTTCCTGGTAAAGCAAAACAAAAAAAACCAAACCATTATCAATGATAATGTGCATTTTTCTAACATGCTGTGGTTTATATATTTTCTTGAGTCTTCACCCTGACAGCATTTCTTCAACAGGATGCACAATTACTGAGTTATAAGCTCAAAAAATTAAACCCTTGACATTACTCAAAAAGTGCAGAAATTAGACAAATTTATCAAAACGCTTCAAGATAACTATGCTGAAAGTAATACAGTCTTTTAAATACTCTGTTAATGCACTCATGGCCATGTGGACGAAATATCAATCCTGATTAAAAGTCCACATCCTATGATTTAGCATAGTCAGCTTGGTATAGAAACTTGCTGTCACAGAAAAACTTTATTCAAGGAAGACAAAATAACCAGGTGAAATAATGTTAGTCAAATAAACTAAAACTGGTTTAAAATGGTTTTCTGATTTCTTTATAGTCTGCTAAAGGAACATTTCCCTCTTTAGTCTACTAAATCCTTATGTGAGATAAAATGAGATATGATTGTGAGTATTGCAGATGCTGGGGCTATGTATTTTATTTATATATTTAACTTTGCAAAAGAGAAGGACCAAATGTTTGATCCTTCCTTCTACTATGGGCTTGCAGCTCAGACTGCTGATTTTATCCTGCATCAAAAGAGGCGTGGGCAGCAAGCCAAGGAGATGATTGTCTCACTCTGTTCCACTCTTGTGAGGCCCCAGCTGAAGTATTGTGCTCACCTCTGAGGCCCCCAAAGTAAGAAGGACAGGGACCTGCTGAAGTGAGTGCAGAGGAGGGCCATGAGGATGATCAGAGGGTTGGAACACTTCTTCTGTAAAGTCAGGCTGAGAGAGTCAGGGTTATTCAGACAGAAAAGAAGGCTCTAGGAAGAATTTACAGCACCTTCCAGTACCTCAAGGGGCCTACAAGAAAGCTGGAGAGGGACTTTTTCTCTAACATTTGATCTCTCTAGGAATTGGAAAATGGCTTATTTGTTCTGTTTGCTCTGAAATGACTGCAGTTCTGCAAAATTTAGCATTGCTTTCCAGTTTCCTGTTTATAAATCACAGGGATTACTTAATCCTTGAGATTAAGAAACAATAATCTGCTGCTTTCAAGAACTCAAACTCATCTTTTTTTTTTTTTTTTTTTTTTTTTTTTTTTTAATTTTTTTTTAATTTTTCTTTTAATTGTCTTTACTATAGCGGAATAGATCCATTAAGTAGTAATATATATATGTTAGCTGATGATTAAAACCTAACTTTGTTGACTAGTTAGACTAATGACAAAGTTTAGAAAAGTGTCACTTGCTGTTTCTCCCAAGGCTAGGACCAGCATAAATTTGAATAATTTAATAATTTATCTAAAAGTGTCAGATAACCTAATAAAAGTTGGGAGAAATTCAACAGAAAAATGAGAAAAATAGAAAATAAAAATTAACACTGGAAGTAATCACCATTTTTGAATTTGTTTTGTGTTAGCAGGATTCAAGTATTTTGTATAACATTTCTTAAAACAGGATCTTCACACATATTGGAGTGGGAAGAAGGGAAGTATCAGCTTTTCTAATTTATTTTTGATTAGCCTCAGATATCATCTGCAATTGGAAATATGATGATGGAAAACAATTATTTGTCTCTCTGGGCTCAAAAATCTTTTCCTGTAACCAGGCACATACAATGAATTGCCTGAATTTAAATAAAACATTAGAAGAATGGGTCAACACAGGAGTCACACACCTGAAGTGCTCTTGATTTGAATCACTTTCATGAAAGTTTATTTCCCCTCTCTGTTTCCTGGGGTATGACATCACTGATTTACATCTCTTTGCATATCCTGACATTCACTGTTCTCATATCTCCACATAGCCCATCAGTTCTAGGCAGCTACATTATGATGTTCATGATTCCACAGTGTCATCAGCACTAAACCCAGATTCAATCGAGCAACAAATTAACAGTCTGGATCAAGGCTAAGCAGATTAGGTCCTTCTCCATAATAACAATATGAAGGGTTGCCACAGAAAAACAACACCAATGCAGTTCCTGCCAGTGAATTTTCATTTAGATTCTGTGGTTCTCAAACAGTAAAAGCTGACTAAACAGTGCATCTCTATTTATATTTTGTAATGGGAATTTTAGGAAAGCTTCCAATGTATATTATATGGGCTAAAGCACATTTTGGCTTTGTCTTCATGATCTAGGGTCAAACTGTGCAATGTAATCAGAATGAAGTATTAGTTTAAAAGCAAAGTCAGGGGAGATAACTGAAGGATGTAAAATCTTTTATGAGAAGCTTTGATACATTAATTTGGCATCATTATAGTCTAAGTATACCGTACATGCTGGGTTTGTGATAAAGGCAGGATAGTGTGATGGGGACAAGGGCTGGGAGAAAGCTGTTGACATCAGTAAGGGATACAATGCTGTAAGCAAAATTGGGGCAGGGGTTGCATGTCGGGAAAAGAACAGTTTTGTGAGGCAAATTTTGCCATGGACATCCTAGAATCATTTAGCATCTGTGAAGATGTGGCAGCTCCTCACCCACTGCAGGGTGGGGTCAATGCTTTTGAATTTTTGTAGTTGTACAAAAATGACGTGGTGTTGCAGAGCAAGGCATGGATTGGGTGTTTTTTATAACACTGATGTATGGCAGCTTTTACAAAAGATACAATCTCTGAAACAGGATTGTCATTCACTGTCTGGCTGGTGATGGCAGCAGTCTCCATTACGTGTTGAAATGAAAGAATCACTGATTAAGTGACAAGACTTACTGAACTGCTGCTCTGGTGGGTTCTTTTAACCAGTTGGTCCAAGTCAACTGTGACTGCTCCAGCCTATGCATGATCTGTTTATGTTGACTAGTTTAAACTACTTGCAAATCCCAAATACTTCATACCCTAATTAATATATATTAAACACTGCCACAGACTGTCCTATGCGTCCATTCCTAACTATTTACATATATTTAATCTGTGTTCAGTTTACTCAGTTCTGCAGCAGTAACAACTTTCAGAAATCTCTGGGACAGACAGATTCTTCCCCCAGCATTGAAAGAACTATTGGTGAGTCTATTCAGAGCAGGGACTGACTGGAGGGAAACTTCAGGGCTGGCTGAAAGTCCCACCTTGAGAACTCTGACAAAAGTCAAATACCTTTCTGTGGAGACAGTTAGTACTTCAGTAAAGCACATATCTCAAGTCACTTTATTGTCTCAAAGAAGTTTTTAAGGGAATTCTGACTAAATGTGTTAGGTATGCCAGCAAAGACACCCCTGATCCCTCGCTACCCTATGATCACAATTGTGTGGAAAATTTGAATACTGTGATGGTATTAGAAATAGAACTTAAAATGTGTAGAGGTTTTGTTAAAAATGGCATGAGAAATGAGAGAACAGGCTGTCAGGAAAGTCTCTCTTGCCTTTGCCCATAGCCTGTTCCATGCAATATTTCCCTTGCACATTGCCCCCTACTACTTCCCACTCCACCAGCCAGTCATTGTCCTCTATGTTATCTCACTTCAGCTGATCAATGGTCTAACCCAGCTAAGCTTGCATGGCTGTCTCCTCTAAAACTCTTTGGTTTTTACACACCATGAAATATTGCCTGAAAGACTAGGAGGATACGACTAAGATAATCTTGTGTTCTTCTACTGCAAACCACACTGGTGCTGGTGCCTAAGGTGCTGTTTGTAAACTCATCAGAATACAAAATCTATTTTGTGAACTGTGCAAACATTCCTTCAGCTGCCTACCAAGATTTTAAGTAGATTATTTCAGATTCATAGTTTTCTATAACCTATAGGAGAGCTAGTCAAGGCCTGTCTAAAAATATGGTAATTTTCCTGAAGATAACTTATTGTCAAATTAGATGTCAATTAATCAGATCAATAGACTCACTACAGCTAGTTTGAACAATCTCCAAATTTTGGTCCCATTTCACACGTGTGTAGTTTACCCTAGAATACCTTTAATGGTACAGCTTGAACTTATACAAATCTCTGAAGCTGGCTTTTAAACTGCTTCAAGGGATCTCACTTTAAGTTATCTGACTTTAAAATACCTGATCTTGGGGAATAGAATACAAGTCCTTCTTAAATACAAATCTTATAGATATATGCTGATATAATTTGATTTAAGCTATCATGTGTCTCATGAACATCTACTTTTGATCTTAATTAGACTCCCTTTTAACTCACTAGAGAGAAATGTTACCCTACAGAATTCAGGGGTTCAGATTTAGAAATCTGCCATGAGATAAAATGAATTTTAAAGTGTCATTTTTCTTCCTCAGCTAAGAAAATGAAGTTACAAATTAGCTCTGAGGTAAACACAAACAATATAAATATATAAAGGTGACTCAAATGTTCCACCTTTGCTGGCAAGAACATATGTAGACTGAAAAAAATTTAACTTCAGAACCCAATTAATGCAGGTTAAGGTGAGTATTCCTGAACTTTTGTTTGAAAAGCTGCAAATACTTGAAAGTTGCTATTCAGCAGTATTTAGAAGAAAAAGAAAAAAATAAAACAAGCCCTAAAAAAATTAATTTTTCAAAATGAAATTACTTTTTTAAGCAATTTTCATACCTAAAGGGCCTGCTTTTATTAACTTCATGATAAAATATGCTCACAGAAATATTATTCTGTGTAAAAATTCTCAGTAATTAAGAAAACATTTCATTCTGTGATGCTTACAGTAAAAATAATAATAAAAAGGAAACCACAAATCCCAACAGATATTGTGAGGACATATGAATCATTCTGTTTTAAGTAATCAGGATACTAATTCCAAAGTGTGGTAAACTAATTTTTTAGGCAACAAATAAAAGGCTACATATTAGTGAGAATTATTCTTAGACCAAATTTCATTTTGCAACCCTGGACCATTTTACCCAGAGGGTTATTTAAAGAAGAAAGGAGGAAAATAATTGTATAATGTGAAAACTAATATTATTCTCTTTCCCCTCACCTTACTGAATAAATCAGCTTAATTAAAAAATCTGTCATCTACTCTTCTGACAAAAAAAAAAAAAAAAAAAAAAAAAAAAAAAAAAAAAAAAGAAAGAAGTTATTAGAAAAATTTTATCCTACAGGGTGAAAATTTGGAAAAACAGGTTTACAAAGGTGGAAAATAAGAAAAATTCATCATCATGAAATTGGCATTTAATTCATAAGAAAGGGGAAAAGCTGTTATACATACAAGTTTTGTGGACAACCTTAGGCGCAAAAACTGTTTAGATTTTAAGGTTCTTGAAAGACTTTTTACCAGTGTTATGAGCCTAAACAGAATCAAATTGTACAGATTTTTTTTGTTTATCCTTGTGCCTGCTTAAGTGTAGTTTCAGAGAAAATTATCTGGAAACTGATGTGGTAATAAGAACAGTAATTTCTTCATTTTCCCCTCCGGCCATTTTGTACGAGCCAGGTACAGAATGTATAAAAGCTTGAAAGGAAAAGCATAGCCAGAAGGGCAGAGCTGAGTGCAAGAAGCCAGAGGGTTGGAGAGTGATGTGGTAAGAAAGGTGTAGGTGTGTGGGTGACTCTGTTGTTCTTCAGTGTCCATTTGCGGTCTTGGATGCTTCAGTCTCCTACTTGGAAGTATTTAGTCACCAACACAGAGACTCACAACAGCCACAACGTTGGGCACTAGGTCAGAAAAACAGCCAAGAGAAAATTCCAAAGAGGATTGTGCCTGAGAATCTTTCTATTCGGTATATTCACTCTCTGCACTTACTTCTCCAGAGGTATCGCAAGGTACCTCTTTGTTAAAGTAGAAAGAGACCTGGATGACTTTATCCAGGTCTTTTGTGTTCTTGTATTTGGTTTTTCTTTCTTTGAAAGTTAATCCAGCTGAAACTGGAGATGCTGGAACTGCCTTTTGAATGGCAGTTTGCTGGCAGAAAACTTTTGGAGAAGGGGGAAAGCAAAGTTCATTTTCCTCCTTGTACAGAGGAATGCTAACACATTTCTCCTGCCTGCTGGAGGAGTCCCCTAGTGATCAGATTTCAAACTATAAAAAGAAGAGTCAGTCCTGGACAATTCAGGAAAAAAAAAAAAAAAAAAAAAAAAAAAAAAAAAAAAAAAAAAAAAAAAGAGAGAGAGAGAGAGAGAAAGAGAAAATATAGGGAAGAAATCAACAAAACAAAAATCTCTATAAACAAACCCTCAACAAACAAAAAATTAACAAAATCCACAAAAGCCTTATAAAAATCCTTTCAGACAGACATTCCTGGAGATATTTTATTATCCGGGTTTCTACTGGACAGAGCATCCAGACCTGTTAAGAGCAAATAAGTTATAAAAGGAAGTGGAGTTTGAAATTTTGTGGTTAAATAACTGAAAATAGTGCTGTTGCACTTTTTGAGTAGTTTTGATTTATTACTCCAAAGGTCCTAACTCACCCTCTGTCTTACAACTACAGCTTGTGAACTTTGATTCCATTTCAGAAAACATTTAGGAACCACCATTCTTTACTGGATCTGGCTCAAAGGCCAGAAAACTTGGTTATACTAATTTATTTTGCTTTTTCCCTTCCATTTTTTTTTTCAAATGAGAGTATTTGATAAAAAGGATATAAGGATATAAGGCTTGGCATCACCAAACAAAAGAGAAAGAAAGAAGAGTGGTTTAAAAATAAATTAAATTAATGGGAAATAAACGAACTCTTGTTTTTATTATGGATACTTACTTTGTGGTAACCTGCATGAAAATTATTACCTAATTCACTGAAATCTTTATGAAATTTTGTCATTGCTCATTCATTTATTGTGCTATTGAAATATGTGTTCATTCACACTTAATGGACAGTTCTTCAACAATTATTTATACTTACTATGCAGTATATAAATATTATTATTATTATTATTAACAACAACAACAACAATAATAATAATATTTAACCATTTTCTCTCCTTGTCACAATTCAATAAAACCATGTATTTGGAAAAAAAAGGAAAAAAAAAGAAAATCAAGATATTACACGCAATTTTGGCCTCTCTGTCAGATGTAGTAGTAGAATCCAGCTAACATTATGGCCATTAAGAAGATGGTTTATTCAATACTTCTAGAAAGTATTTTTTTTTTTTTTTTTGGAAAGGCCATGTTTTAACTACACATCCAGAAATGTGTAATTCCTTGTGTTACTTTACATTATGCTACAGGGTATTTCAAAATAGTAGGAAAGAAGAGAAATAAGAGATCTCAATGTTTGATAGGAAGAAGTTGGTTCATTTTTCTTCTAAAATGTAAAATGATAAACTGCAGGTCCTTTGTAATACTGCATTGTGTATTTCAAATTTTTTGTCATTGTACAGATAAAATAAGAAATACTTAGAAAAGAAATAAAATGAATAACAGATGATAGTTTTAACTTTAACTTTTTTTATAGTACTGAATTTGAATAAATTTGTCGATATTTTGATTCTCGTTTTTGCACTTTTAAAAAAAGGCACATAATATTTTTTCTTACATCCCACCATGAAAACATAATATGTTTTCAGGATTTCCTAAAACAGAATTCTGCTCCATTGCCAGAAAAAAAACTTCATTAAAGTTTACCATTGTGGCATATTAGGTGACACATTTACTAGTCAATTTTATTGGAGAAAATAATTTTACGTTCACAAAAGAAAGGTCATATCTACTGAGACTGAAGTACAAAATAAGAAGAATTAAAGATCACTGTGAATAACTTATTTTTTCCAAATCATTGGTAAGACTAAACTAGGAGAAAGTGGAAATTTGGCTGACCACCTTCAAAAACAAAATTCTTCTGAACTGTTTTTAAAAATTTAACCCCTGCTATACACAATAGTCTCTTGATTCTGCCTCCTCAGTCTATCTTACCTTTCCTTTTAGCTTTCCTCTCGTGTTTCTGTCAGAATTTTTTACTACATTTCTGACAGAAAGAGATAGCATTATGAAAAGGAAAGACACTATATTCCTTGGAAACATTTAACCTATGATGATAATTTCAAACATATATTTTTAAACTATTGTATTAAAAATTGAATTAATAGGAGTAGGATTATTAGGAAACTCATTTGAAATAGAAAGGACAGAGTACAGCAAAAGAGTAATTTGATAAAAAATACCACCAAGTCAGATTCAGAAAAGTTGGAACCTTGGTCTTTTTTTTTTTCTACTAGTTTTCACATGAATTGCCTCTAAAACATACAATGGAAAATACTGACACTGAGCATTTCCAGTATCCACTATATCCCTGAGAAATTGTTGAATTTGAAGACAGTATTTCAGCTTGTTCTGAGAACAGACAAATTTCACTCTATTGAGGAGTAGTTCAGATTCAAAAAACAGGACTTTATATATTGTTTAGCTTGGACAAGAGTTAGATCAATGAAAAGCTCTTGAGAGAAGTTTAAGGCAAGCAGTCTTAACTTCCCCAGGTGTTAATATAGTCTGGTTAACTCAACATAGCTTAACATTGTTGAGCTAAAATAAGACTGAACCCTATGGCATATGGGAAGCTTTGGTAATCAACAGCAGAACAGGTACTCCCTTCCTTCCTTCCTTCCTTCCTTCCTTCCTTCCTTCCTTCCTTCCTTCCTTCCTTCCTTCCTTCCTTCCTTCCACGAGAGAAGTGGCAAAACTACTGTTATCTACCAGCTGTCCAAAAGGCTCTGAGAAGCAGATGACTTTAATATGCCTTGTCACAGGATCACTACTGATGTATTTCCCAAACATAAGAGAAATAATCCATAAATGCAAAATCAAACTGAGTGTAAGATGAGAGGGTGGTGAAGGGATGTTGGTTTGTAGCATAGCTGTGGCAGACTTCTAGATACATCTTGTGCTATTACAATGAGAGGAAATGTATTGCCTCCTTGTTAGGTAGTTAGGGCAGGACAGAGTCTATTTAATATTAGCATAAAACCTAGATGTAAAATAAAGCACTTAGGAAAACAACCCCTATCAATAATATGCCTAAATCATTCACTGAGATGGTACCCAACTCTAGAATCTCTGAAAATATTTTTCTCTCCTAGCCTGGGCACTTACTCAGAGGAGATAAAAATAAAAGTCCAGTTTAGTACCTGAGTTGAGCAGTCCAATTCCTGTCTTGAGACTTTTATTTTTAATAAATAAAGGCTTTTTAATGATGTAACTACTATGAAAACCATAACTCATTTAATTCTCCAGAGCAGTAGAGGAAGTTCTTCTTTTTGAAAATACACATCTGCATTGCACTGAGCCAGGCAGATGTTCTTAGAGTTCTTAGAGTTATAAAACATGGTGGGATGTAAGGATTTATAAACATTACAAAAGCTAAGGAAATTGGAAGGTAGCCTTCCATTAAAAAGGCTATATGAGGAGTAAAGCAAAATAAGAAGCACCAAAAATCAACAGTAATTTTTCCCAACTCCTTCATAGCATTGTGTTTCTGTAAACTGAAATATTAGGTAGCATTATTCACCTTTAAATTCTCTCCTGTGGAAACTAAAATAGGCTGTCATCATGCCATATGCTTCCAACAGAGTTAGTGGTAAACTGCAGCTGTAGTCTTCAGCTTCTCTAGTTTTATGTTTAAAAAATCAAAGGCAGGTTTTTGTTTTGTTGTTTGTTTTTTTTTTTACCTTATTTTCTTCTATGCACATTGCTAAAGGTTGTTTATGGTGTATGTACTTTTTTTGCAAAGGTGGCAAAAATCAAGAATTTTGTCACAGAAAAAAACACTTGAAATTTATTCCTTTATAATTCAGCATAAATTTAAATGGAAAGTTTTACTGACCAAAAAGTGAAAAAGAATGTGTTTTTTTTCCTAAATATAAGCAATGAATGCTTTCTTTAAAGTTGTGAATTGCTACATACAATGAAAAAAACTTACCCTAGATAACAGTGTTAATTAAAATTTTAATTGTATCTGTATGAATTACCAAGGGCAGAAGAAAAATCATATACAGAACATTGCTTGATGTTTTGTGTTTATTTTTTTAATTTTTTTTTTTTTTAAATTACACCCCACCTCCCCCCCACATTTTCTGTTTCTTTTCAACTGTTTCTGGAAGCTCATTCAGCTAGACTTGAGAGTGCAAGAGCATCCCCTGCAGGAGCATTACAGCCCACACTGATTTTCTCTTTTCCATGGTGTTTTTCCCTCTGTTAATTTGTATTCATCTTGCATGGTGCACAGTAATTGTGTCTAGAGAATTAGAAAGGGATGGCTATTGCAGTGGTAATAGAATTACTATCAGTGTTCTAAGCTGGTAAAAGGATTGTGAGTTTCAGTCAGAGGATTTAAAAACACATGCTGAAATGTATATCAGGATCTTTTTTCTGCAGCACCACTTATGTGTTTTTCTTTTGGGTTATAAGTGGGATCATTTAAAGTCACCAAATGTTGCTAAAAAAGGATGGTACTAGAATTCTCTGAAAAAGCACCTTTAGGTTTGTACATGATAACAACATATGAATGGGCAGACACTCTGAAATGATCCAACTGTCTGCCTAAGTGTCCTTGAATTCAGTGGGAACTGATTCACTGGCTACAGCAGTAGTTACTCGTTGTTCTTTTATACCACTTTTTTTTTCCTTCCAATATGTTCTTTCTGATTTAATCTCCCCTGTTTTATTTAAATAAAAGGGAAAAGAGAAAATTTGTCATCCTTAAATGCCAAGATATTATAAATATGGCCAAAACTTCTGATCTGTGTGTTGCTTTAGAGAGTGAATATGTAAAAATTAATATATGGTCAACAATATTCAAACCCTGCTACAACTTCTATGGATTTTACAATATTCTGAAAGTACTAGCTTAATGACCACATACCTATATGGTATTACAAGTTTTAGTAATCTATTTTTATTATAAAAACCAACAATACAAACCAGACAAATTATGTATTTTGACCTCTCGGGTTGTTGATATTCTACCTATAAGAACGAAAGTGTAAATCTGTAAATCTGGCTTCAGCATTAGATGGCAGAAATTGAACTATTTCTCTTTTTACAGAAAGATGCATCCTTTCAGTTTAACTGAAACTTCATATCCTCTGAAATTTGTGCTCATACAAGCAACATGAATAAAATTAATTTGTAAAATTGCTTCATGTTGGTTCAAGGAGAAATTGATTGTTTAACTGGTTATTTTTCTCTCCTTTCCC
Organism: Phylloscopus collybita; assembly: GCA_027886175.1. Taxonomy (NCBI): domain Eukaryota; kingdom Metazoa; phylum Chordata; class Aves; order Passeriformes; family Phylloscopidae; genus Phylloscopus; species Phylloscopus collybita. The sequence goes on along the minus strand of JAJNNQ010000006.1, from coordinate 39,604,269 downwards.
TGAATAATTTAGAAAGCCAAGATCCCACACAGAAAAGAATTACAAGACAATACCTGATAATGATCTGGGACTCAAAATGGAATTCAGTGCAATCTACAAGGTTTTTTAAAAGGAGAAGTAGAATAAGGACCACAGTATGACCTGGAGGTCTTGTTCTTTGTTCTGTTAATCTGGCTTTTTCTCAATTCTCATTTTAAAATCTGGAAGACACCCATTTGTATTATTTGTTATAGAAGCAGCATTCCTCCCCTCACACACAGCTGGTAATAGGGCAAGTCTTTCCCTTCTCATTTTGGGGTTCATTCCCTGTACAGAGATTGGAAACCCTAGAGACAGAACAGCTGTTTGAACACGCAGATTACCATGAAACACGACAAAGTGTGCACTACTCTCCTGAATAAAAGATTTTCTGGGGTTTTTTTGGTTGGTTTTTTGTTTGTTTGTTTGATGGTTTTGTTTTGTTTTGTTTTGGGGGTTTTTGTGGGTTTTTGTTTGTTTGTTTTTTGTTTTGGTTTTTGGAGGGGGGTTGCATTTTTGGGGGTTTTTTTGTTTGTTTGGGGTTTCTTTTTTTGGGTTTTTTTTTGCCTTTTTTTTTTTTTTTTTTAAGAAACTATTGGTTTTCAGACTAATAGACCAGTCCTTAACAAATATTTCCCACCACTGAAATAAAGCAAAATGTAAGCAAGTCTTTAGGAAATTGAAAAGTTGAGAACAGTCCCTAAATCCCACTTTTTCTGCCTTAAATGCCTTTTTGTAGACATTGCCCAACTATTTACAGATAAAATTTTCTTTAAAATTTGCATTTCCTCACTAATTAGCTGAGATTTTGCATAGAGTCATGTTATAAACACTAGTTTGGAGTTAAGATGAACATCGTAGTCATCAGTTGTGATCTCCAAGCAGTAGTCTATCCCATTATTGGGCCAAAGAATACCACTCTTGCACTCAGAATTTTGTGATACTGTCCCAATGGAACTTATTTCTACCATTCATCCTGCTACAAATTATTATGGAACTTCAGCCTCATTGGCAAAACACATCTAATTTCCAGATGAAATTTCTTTTCTGACAATCTGTAGCCATTTGCTTAGCAGTTTATGCTGTTCTTTGGACTCTATTGTTCAATTTTCTCTATGGCCTTTTTTCCTCTGATTATCTAAGAGAGAAGAAAATAAAGCTACTCACAAGCTTATTCTGTAAGACTTGTCTTGATCTTTGCTTATCTTAACATCTCTTCATTATATCTTTCTGAGGTGTATTTGTGTGTGTTTGGGTTTGTTTTGTTTGTTTGTTTTCTTTAATAAATAGTCAAAACTGTACACAAAACCACACAGAGCTATCTCCCCTCCAGGGAGGCTTTTTCATTCCTCCCTTAATGTATATCATCCTTCCTTCATGTGTCCCAATATTGTCAGGCATCTTTTATGGTCACATATCTTTCGTTTCTATTTGCTAGCCTGTTCCATTGGAAAAATTGCCAAGCAGCATTACTTGATTTACGTGCTGTAAGGATTTTAAAATGTTCACCAGTAGTACACTTACTTGCTGAATCTACTTAAATATTAATTTTCTTATAACCGTCTCAGAGTTTTTTACATCCAAAAGTTAAGGTGTAATTTCCTAGCTTGCAATGCACTTTCAGGCTTTCATATTCTATTCAATACTTACATCTTTTACTTTTTTTTTTTCATATTTTTTCTTTTTTTTATATTGATATGAAGTCTAGAATATGATTATGCTTTGTGCTACATTAGTAGCAGAGGATTTCAGATGTTTAAATGCAGGTGACTAGGGCTGTCTGAATGCCTTAGCATATCTGAAAGACACAGTCTACTTAAGAAACTTTCTGGCCTGGCAGCTGGAGGTCAGTTGGCTTTCTTCTACATGTGCACAGCAGAAACAATGTCGATGTTTAGGAAATGACATCTCACTTCAAATCTTCTTCCTAAATGATAAGATTGTTTTAATGATCTAGTGCTGTTTTAGCACCTTTTTAGTATCCTTCTTGGGCTTAGGCTGCTATTGCAGAAAGGTGCACGTTTCCAATGAGATCATTGTCCTACACACCTCTCTGGTACAGATGTCTTAAACAACTTATCAAGTTGGAAATGCCTCTAGTTTTCCATATTTAAATAATTAATACTACCAGGACCACCACAGGTTTTCAGCTTTCTATTGTAGGTTCAGGAATCTTCAGGCAAACCAGTCATGTTAAATTCTCAAAATATATATAGAAATCAGAGAGTCAGTAGGTCAATTAAGACCTATATGTAGCTAATAGACTTGAGATTTACTCACATCAATAAAAATTAGTTGTGGTCGCCTGCATAATTCTCTAAACTTCATTAACCTTTTGATTGGGATATTAAAGCATTTGCCCAGTGTCACTTCAAAGGTTGCTAGACTAAGATATCCACATAAATCTAGGATATATGAAACAAAGCCGACACAAGACCCATGCTCCAGGAGCAGCACCTGAAAGCCATGTGGGATAATCTAGGACATCCCATGCTCATGTGAATGAAATCATTCCATAGGTCTGCACACTAATGCTACAGATGTTGAGATACCTAACTCACTTGTTTATTTTGACCCTTAAATTTAATTGTCAATAGTCTAGGGAAAAAATCCTTTAAAACAGTTTTAAGTATTAGTTATTTACAGAAGTTATTATTATTATTATTAATTTTATTATTTCTTTTAACTATCTCTTCAACTCTTAAAAGTATCTTAAGGCAAACATTCGAACCTTAAACTTGTGACCTTGATCTTAACTTGTCAGGTTGGGGTTGAACCCCCAAATGCAATAATTTTTCTGGCAGGGACTTTTGCAGCTCTGCTTCTTCCTCCTCAAGACTGGGGGGGAAAAAATTCTCTACAAAAGAGAACAAAAAAGACCATGTAATTTACTTGGCTCTGACATGTGACTGACAGCAGATGACTAGTAAAGATAAGAAAGAAAGAAAGAAAGAGCATCAGTTTCTTCCTCAGTCTGCCCTCAGTATATTTCAGTGTTTGCAAACCATGGACTTTTTGAGCACAAAGTGAGATCTTTTTATTCTGCAGGCATTGCCACATTTTTTCTTCTGTAGATATGATTTTGTTTTACCTGGAAGCAATTAACATCTACAAAACAAGTCTTTTTACAACTGTTAGCAGTGACTGCTGCAATGCTTTATGTAGCAGGTGTATTCACCAGGGAGATGGTACCTAGATATGACTGAAATTGGACAAGTTGGTAAAGTGGCAATTTATAGCCTTTTTCTAAGCAATGTTTAGCAAGAGGGCCAGGGGGTGGCACCATTTTGGACAGTCTCAGAGAAAGAGCTGTACAGCTGACGTTTAAAAAGGTAGATTCTGGCTTGAGAGACAGGTAGTCCCAGCCATATGACAGATAACAAGTTGCTGCTTCTGCAGCTCCTATGGATTACACAGCCCTGTAGCACATTAGAAATCTTGGGGTGTAATGCACCTGTTTCTAGTCGTGAATTGATGAGATCAGATACCTGTCACCCATCCAGACAATATTGTCAGTTTCAGGCCTCAAACAAGCATCTCTGTTCTGCTGAAGAAGAGAAGAGACTGTTCTATGCTGAAAAACAAGTCGAGCCTTTTTATTTTTTTTTCTGACAGGGGTTTTCTTTGCCTTTTTTTTCTTTCTTAAAAAATCCAGATATTTAGAGTCTTTACAATAGTTTAGTGGAGCAAGGATTAGTTCAGGCTGGAGGAGGAGTGATGAAATACAGTTAGATTCCTATTATTCAATTATTTTATTTTATAGATAACACCACCACACAAAAGTAAACACCACTATTTCTTTTAGGCTGGCACTTTAACTTTGCAAATCCAGTAAAGACAAGCAAATAACCCAAAACCAACCCCAATGCTCATTAACCCCCCCCAAATAAACACAGAACTTTCCCCCAACCTATTAAAGAAATGGAGATCCAAGAAAGTATTTTAATTTTTTTCAATTGTGTTTTCAATATCAATTAAGTCTGTATTTTCCTAGCTGTATTTCAAAAATATGTCTAATTTCGTCATTTTCAAAGGAAAAAAAAAAGGTTGTTGTCTTGACCCTTCAGGGAGAATTACATGACTTTTAGAAGTCTGTGTGTCAGTATAATTCAGGATAACACACTCCTAAATTCTGAGTTAGAGGATTTGCCTGGTGCAGCAACAACTGTTTTCTGTCAATCAGCTGTTAAAGTTGCTGGCTAAATGCAATGTGTAACTGGCTCATAGGCTAAAATGCTGATTCCTCTCTAATTCTGATGGCAACCAGATTAACTAGGAAATCACTTGGCTCCAGTGGTTTTCTGTTAAATATTAAACTACGGAAAGACAATGTCTCCTGTAATAAGAAGAATATCTAGTAGCAGACTGAACTAATTTTGAATTTAATTACAGGGCAGTCTAAAGTATTTATTTCTGTCATTTTATAAACAGCAAAACTAGCATATTTTGAAATAAATTATCAACTGTCCTTTAACTCTCGGTAAAATCATACTAGCTTCTGACTAGGCATCTGAGTGCACTAGAAAAATACTAATCTTAAATGTTGTCTGTAAGAGGTCACTTTTCAAACTCCAGGACACTACTACATTGGGAAAATTAAAAAATTCAGATAAACTATCTGGTTCAAGTAAAGCATTAGCTTTGATAGATACAGAATCCATAAAATTATACCTAAATAAGAATGCAAATAAATAAAAGTGTATATACACGTATATGTATACAAAGAAAGGCTCTGGAATATATTTCTTCCAGTTCCTCAACATGCTATGAACAGTTCTCACTGTGTGTAGCCTATCAAGTCTCATGCACAGAGATATAGCTTACAGGGCCATGTCAGATATTTGATAGCTTTTGCACTCTTGGTGGTCTCCTGCAGCTTCCCTCCTACCCTTATACACATTCTTTTTTTTCCAAAGACCTTTTGAAGAAAAAAATCTTTTTCTCAGCAAAAAGACCATAAGTTCTTCAGATTGTAGCAATAAGGTAAATCAGGTGTCTAAGCTTCCTTCTGTTCTGCTCCTGTCTCAGAGATACTGAGAGCAGCTCCAAGCAAACTGACATATTTACATACCACACTAAAATGCAGAAAATTGGTCACTGAAATAAATCCTTGGGAAAAGGAGACTCTTGCATTAGCATACAACTGCACCACACGTGATCAGTCTTATAAAATAATTTGTACAGTTGTACAAGTAGACATCATAGAGTTACTTTGCATCCAGTTTCCTGATCTGGTTTGTTCTTATTTCCCAACTGCTTCATATGATAAACTAGATTTAACATCATACTTTTCTTTGACATATTTCATTATGCAAAGTCTTAATTCATATCACCTATACTTTAAATGTATAGACATAAATTAGGTTCTGAGTATATTGGAGGTAAAGCTGCCATTTTTATTAAAGGGTGGTTGATAGAATCAGGCACCTGGTACAGAATAAAAGGCATTAAAACTAAAACATCAATGACACAGGGTTTGGTGGTTTTTTTTGTAATCTTACTTTCTTTATTAAATTTAAAAATTAGTTTCACAAAGACTCATATTTAAATAATATTTTTAGAAAGTAATCACAACATAAATTGAAATATATTAATGTTAGTTAAATGTATCTCTTTGGTAATTTAGATTTTTAAGTTCTTGCTACTGTTAGAACAGAGTGATGGACAGTACATCTATTTGTAATGAAGTTTAGTATGGGCAAAAAATTAACTGCAGGAAATACTGATAGTGTAAAGTAACTGGCTATAAAATAGATGAAAATGGAAAAATATTTTAAAATTAAATAAGCTTTATTGATATGTGTTAGATACACAAGGACAGAAGCATCTAGGGTATATTGAGAGATGGTTAATCAATTGCAATATTATTTTTTTGTGTTTAGATCTTGATGTTTCCAGGGTAAGGTATGTATTATAATCATCACTGATTCATATATTATTTACTTTAGTAACCAGTTTCAAGTCACTAGCAGTATTTCATGTGAGTTTAAGTACAGTAAATTGCTACAGGCAAACCTATCTTATGTGCGTCTAATATGTGCAGGTGTCATACCAAGTTTTGGGGGAGAGTAACAAGCAGTTTACACAATAAAGAAAAATCATTACCTCTTCATAGACTACTGTGTAAACTGATAATTTTTTTCCTTGAAATATTTCTACTCTACAATGAACATATAATAATAGTATTTATTATCATTATTATCATTATTGGCTTGATTAGTCTGTCTCAAACACCTTAAACCATTAGGGAAAGTACAATATAAGATGTCTAGAAAATGTTGCCTTCACAGGGATGCTCTTATCAAACTCCTATGTCTACTTTAATTGCTCCTTTTTATCTACTTAACTTTCCTTTGACATGTTGAAGCACCATGTAGACAACTGCTTGAACTTACTGAAAATTGCCTCGCTTTTTTCCAAATATGTCAGGATGTTTTTATGCTGCTGAAATGTATATCTTATTAACTACAATGAAATAGGAATCTGTAGATTATTAAGGAACCTTTCAAATCAGGTGCAGTAAGCATGCAAGATGTCTTAAGAAACTGGTTTTCCAAAGTATGAGAATGACAGGTTGAATTTCTGAGGCTCAAAAAAAGTATAATAGTTTACAAACAAATTGCCTATGAATCCAACAAGCAGCTGTCTCTATAAGCAGATATGTTTCTGCGCAGTGACTCAAGTGTTTTAATTCTGTATTACCAAACATATCTCCATCTTACATATTAGTTAAGACCTTTCCTACTAGAATTTGAAATTTTACCCTTTGGATAATGCAACAGAAACCTTAAAAAAATCAATTATTTTTAATAATTTTTTTTAAATAAAATATAGATGACTCACGATGATAAAGAAAAGCATACCTAGAAATTACATAGACTTTGAAATGTTAATTCTTACCCTAATAACCCTTGATGATTATATTAACTAAATATAATAGTAGACAACATTATCATAGATCCTGTTTCCCAAAATTATGTAGGTATCTGCAATTAAATAGCAGTAACTATGATACACTTCAGTGCACTGAATATAAAACTTTGCATAGCAACAGGTGGAATCACTTAGACATATTTATAACAACATTGAAACTACTGAAACAAAGTGGGAGTAAGGAAAAACAAACTTTTCTGTAGAGTTATTTTTGCCAGGAGAAGAGGGATTTTGTTGCATCCTAACTGCAATTTACAACACAAGCATACCCTAAATTGGTCATCTAGAGCAGGTTTATAACAAATGAAAAGAAATAGGAACTTCCAGGCTTTGATTTATCTTGCCCTCATATTCAGGCCTAAAATGGGTTATATAAATTGACCATGAGATATCCTTTTTTCCTTGTATTGATCACTCTCTCAGTTAGAAAACATTCTCAGGGATAAGTTTATTTTATACATGTCTGAAGTCACCTTTAAGGTGGATTTTTTTCATCATGCATACCTCTGCTAATTATTCCCTCTCGCCTGTTCGTTCCCTACCTAAAAAAAAAAAAAAATTGGTGAAAAAAAAACCCTATTACTTTTGTGCCCATTTTTGTAGTGATGATAAACAATTTTCTTGACAGGCTATGGGGTAGAGAATTTTTGTAACAAGCTTACATCCAATTTACATATATTCACACAATAATGAATAAGGGACTCAAAGTACATTCTTGTAATTAAAATATATTTTGCCAATGTAGTATTTACTACAACCTTTTAAATAAATATATAGTTTCTATGAAGAGTAATCAAATGCAGTTCAATAGAAGATTTAATTTCATTATACTTCTTTATAATTTAGGACTGGAATTTAGGCTGGAGCACATATAGTGGTTTGGTTAATGTAGCAGAAAATACTGACTCCTCCTTTCCTCTCAGTACACCCAATTGTCCCAATTGTACAAGCTACATAGTGTCAAGTTATTTCTTATTAGCCTGATTTAGGACTGGGATTCAAGTACCTGTATGTGACATGCAATCCATGTAAGCTACTAAAAATTAAAGGACAAGTCAGAGCTGCTCTACTTCATATAATTAACAATTGGAGCCACAGCTCCAGTCTGTCTCATATTTTCCAAGCAAGTGTCTTAATCACTGGTGTATAGAAGCAATCACTCATTTGTTCTGGCCCAGTGAATATTTATTTATTTAAAGTGGAACAGCTCCAACAAGAAAGGCAGAGACTGATGTAGTGTGTTTTAGTAGCAGGGCAATTACATAACAGAATTTATGTTAGTCAATAAATCCCTGCAACAGGGAATCACAAGATAAAACTATTACAAAAAGTCTCAGTCATACATTTAGACAGTTGGCAGTTCTGAGAAATAGCACTGTAGCTGAAACATAATTCTCTTTAAAAACATACTCTATCAGAAATGAAAAAATAGTTCTGTTCACACTGGCATTTTAGACACAGAAATACTGTACTGCCTCTTTCCACCATCTCCAACCCACCAAGAGAAGACATAGGATGGGACTTGGACAGAAGTAGCAACATAGAGCCTAATCCTGAAGGAAAAAAGACAGCTGAACAAAAGAACTTAATCTTCTTATATTCAATGTTTTGGGGGTTTTTTGTGGTTTTTTGTTTGTTTTTTTTTTGTTTTGTTTTGTTTTGTCTATTATATCCATAGCTCTTGAGGACATAAAACTATCTTTTTCTCCTTCTATAGCAATAAACTTGTGCCGGATCAGTGAACATTTTTTATGCTTTTAATACTGAGTAATCATACATCATGTTTTTGCCAATCTACATTAGAAAAAATGGACTGTTATGAAACTTTACAATGTTTTCAAGAATTACAGCCATGTCCATTTAAATTGACATTTATTTTAATAACTAAATGTTGTTAATGATAGAAAAATTGTAGAGAAAAAAAATTGATTTACAAGCATGAGTATCTGACAAATAGAGGGGTTTTCTTGCCTTATTCAAGTCGCCTTTTCATTAAGCAAAATATTTTTTGTGTGTAAGAGGAAGGGAATGAAGCAATCCACTTTGTTTAACATTCAAGCTCAATGTTTTTGAAAAAATAATATATAATTTTTACAGCAAGAGCAGAGTTTTCTAAAAAAAATAAAAAATAGCACGACCAAAACCACCTAGTAGACTTTTCCACAGTTTAGTATTTTATGGTTGTATAAAAGCATAAAGCAAAAATGGGAAAAAGCACACAGTATTTCAGGTAAATCTATGGAAACATGAATTGTCATGGAGTCTGTGAAAAATATATATTTTTATTCTCTATGTCTATGTTTATTTTACATGAATTTCAAAACTTTGAACTTTCAATTTTTTGGATTTGGGTTTCTTTTGGTGCAAATTTAATATTAATTACATCCATTTATGACAGATACTTCCTCCTACCATGCAGAATACCTGATTTGAGATGATTGAGATTTGATTTTGAGAGGTGTCAGAAATAAAAAGTACTTAGGATCTGGAAATCAATCCACACTGTATTATTTTCACAAATGTCTCAGTTAAACACAAAGAAATATGCAAAGAAACTTAACCTACCATGGAGAGAGCTATACAAGAAGATGAGAGAAAAAATGTATTACTTTCAGTGTAGGCATGCTGGTTCTTGTAAGCCACTGCAGCATCTGATGATGTCAAAATGTGAGAAAGATTTCAGATTATTAAGACTGAATTGTGTTTTGGAGAATAAAGAAAATAATATTCAGTACATGTTTTACTGATGCTGCGTTACTGACATGTTAAAGAAAAGGTACTTGATAAACACAGGTTTATTTACTGGTTCTTTTCTTATTAGCAAGCTTTTCAGGTGACATGGAAACACATGGGTAATGAAGGGGCTTCAGGACCACAAGATGATCCAGCAATTTGTTACTTAAGAGTGTAAGTTGATGGTTATGAAGAAAGCACTTAGAGATATGGCAAGTAGTGACCACATCTGTGAGCTGGAGTCAGTTAACTGAGCAATAATATAACATTGTAGGAATGATAGCATGGGCACTACAAGACAGTATTAATGCTAGAATAGTTCTACAATTTTGTCTTCTAATTCCTCACTAACAGTCAAGTAGAATGTGTATTTATGGGTATTTTAGTATGTTGAATGACATCACCATTGGTTTGTTTCTCCTTCTCAGTGTCAAGGATCCAATTTTCTTGCTACGTTCCCTGACAATGGCCCAACATCTCCTCTTAACTTTCCATCGAACTTCGGCAATTGAGGGCACTGACCTAGTCTGAGTGCTCTGATGCACTTTACATTCCTATGAGCAAGCTTTCAAGGAGCTTGATCATTTTGGACTGCAAATCAATCCAAAAGGAGGATGGAAGCTGTTGGAGACTGGAGTATTGCAGGCAGGAGTCATTTAACTGAGGTGATTTTTAGAAAAGTTGCTGTCATTCAGGCAACAGCATTTGAGGAGCTACTAACACTCACAGGTCATTAATCCAGCACACAGGTTCACCTACTAGAGCCTCTCTACACTGCTCCAGGTAATATTTCAGTAGCTAGCTGGATGCCAGTATTGCTCTGAAGGATTTGCATTTTCCTAACATCTTAATTTATCACACAGTGAGATTTTCTTTGAGTCAGCTGTCTAAAGGGAATCTTGCTAGTAGGGGGAAGTTGTGACATTCATGTGCTTATGATAAGGGAAAAAATATTCACCAGAATATATACAAATTTAAAGCATTAAACTGTCAGGCTTTAGGATTGCTTTTAATCAAGGTACGGGCAGCTAAACCTGATTACACACTTTGTAACTTCAGGCTTTATGAGAGTTATAATTTAGAAGCAGCTTATGGAGACAAAGGAGATAAATAGGCAGTGTCAGCAGGTGAATCAGACTTCTGGAGTTCTCTATACTCTGCTGTAGGTTGAAGGAAGGTAAGCAAGGACAGTCCTAACCAACACACATTATGTTATTCCTAGACATGTGATGAATGTCTGGTACTTAGATACCACCCTGGGTTGAGCCACAACACTGTGCCACATTCTATATATGGGAGGAAAAAAGCAGCTCTATCTCTCTGCATCTTTCTCTGCTTCTGTGAAAATTTGAAAGATGGAAGGGAAAGACATATAAATAACATACCATAACTTTTAATCTTCTGGATTTGAGTAGCCAGTACATTTACCTTTAAAAGGTATTCTAGTATTCCTTCAGTCTGTTTCACATCATCTGACTTCATGAATGGCCTCTGCCTGGTTCTGGAGCAGGTATTGAATATCCCTATTAATATGGCATTTGACAGTGTACGTTACCTTTACACGCAACTTCCTCTTCCCACAGTAAATGATTGTATATGGCAAACACCACATCTTAAACATACTTAATTCCTGAAGCCTTTCTTACTAATGAAAGGCTAAAGTAAAGAAAGCATGGATTATTTCAGCCTTCTCCATGTCATGTTCCATGGTCTTTCTCCCTTCAGCAGCTGGCTCTCATTTCCCCTCATTTTCCTTTTGCTGCTGCTATAGCTGTAGAAGCCCTTCTTGTTGGCCTTCACATCCCTCAGCAGGTTTAACTCCAGATGGGCTTTGGCTTCCCTAACCCCATCCCTACATGATCAGACAATGTCTTTATACTCCTCTAGGGCTGCTTGTCCCTGCTTGCATATCCTGCATGCTTCCTTTTTATGGTTCAGTTTAATTAGGAACTCCTTGCTCACCTATGCAGTCCTTCTGCCACTTTTCTTTGACTTGCTATACATTGGGTTGGACCATTCCTGAGCAGGCAAGAAATGATCCCTGAAAATCAATCATCTCTCAAGACACCTCTGCACTCTAAGCTTATTGAATATTGTGACTAGCATCTGGCATAGGCTTAGGCAGACTAGCTCAGCACAACTGTCACATATCAGCTATTTTGGGTTACAAGTCTAAAAAAATACAAGCAGTCATCAGCCCTTGCTCTGAGAAGTCTATCATCATCCAGCTTCCACCACCATAAATTACACATCTCTTTTTCTCAGAGAAATGATTATGAAGTTGCTTTTATTTTTGTTAGCCTGTGTATTCTTTGGTTCCTTGATTCCTATTACTAATTACATTGCTTCTTAAAGTCTGTTCTGTCTTCCAGCTTCCAGAAATGCCATAATGAAAAATACTTACTTTGTGGACTTATATGTCCCAGACTGAGAGGGTAGAGTATCCTCCACTAAGAAAGAACAAAAAGAAACTTTCAAATTATATTTTGTGCCTCTTGATGTGACCTTGAGATCATGATATTTATGAGCAGCCTCCACTATGTTAATACTCTGGAACACATATTTCTGACAAGATGACTTGGAAAAAATGCACTATATATTGTATCCATCCCCACACTGCACAAGGTTAACCCATTTCTTCAGTATTACACATAGTTTTATCTTAATTTAAAGAATTCATACTTTAGCTTCAAAACAGTGCATTTCAAGCACACTTGTCCTTGATTTTGTCCCTTTTAATTTCCCCCCCCTTCTACCACGGCAAAGCAAAAGCTGAAAAATGAATGTGAATGGTATCTCATCTCAATTTACTTTCATTTACATTAAATTTTGTATATCAGTTTTGAAGGTATATAAAATCAAGAAATTACAGACTAACTGACATGTCAAGGGAAGGACACTACCTCAGATCATGTCGACTACTTATTGCTAAAAATCAGAATGAAATTTATAGGGAGTCAGTGAAAACTGTCTGAATAGCCTCTGGTCATATACTATCTCCCATCTTACTACCTCTTGCTTTTTCCCCCCCTCAAACAGTATGCTTCCAGTAGCTTTTTCATTTTCATTCCCAGTTTCAACTAACTCTTTCTTCTTTTTTTAAAAAACCATTTATTTCTTTCCCGTTTCATCTCTCTCACTCCTTTTTATTAATGTGTTGCCATATAAGCCAGGCAAAAGAATTATTTTTCCCAGCATTCAAAATGTACTTTCCAATTAGATTGCATACTACTGAGAATCTAAATTTAATATGAGATAAATTAGTTAAGCATTTTGAATTACAGGAATAAAATAGTACCAAAGTATATTTAACATGAATGTTCAAGAAAACCCTGAAGAAACATTTTAATCAGATAGCTCTGGTCATGCATGGCCAATTAAAATACTTCAAATTAACCATCTTCAGTCCTTCAAAGTGAGATGAAAACTTGGTTTTCTGAATTTTTACACATGGAATAATAAGATTAGGATCAGTGCCCTGTAGAAAGAGACAGAAACCAGAGGACATCTACCACTGATTTTGGATAATGAATCTACTGTCACCAGAAGTGAGGTTTAAACAATTTGATGCTAGAATGTTTAACTCGTAAGAACAAAAGAAACCTTTAATTTTACTGTCTTGGGGAAAACAGCAGTTCAAACCACTTTCTGTGTCTAAACCTAAGATTAATATAATTATTTTTTTAAAGAGAGTTTATTCATTTACAGAGAGAAGGAGAGGAAAAAGAGACCTAGTACAGATTTAGATTTAACCTGGGCTGTCTCTACCTGGTTGGATTTACTCTTTACAGTTCACAGTGTTTAATATCAAAGTTCAGACTATATTTTTTCCATTCCTTTGCCAAGCAATTTAGGGGAAAAGGAAAAATAAAAAGCCTTTTAATGTTTAACAGACTCCAGGCATACAGTCATTGATGAGACACAGACATTTCTAAAGAGCTTTCAGCCCACCAGGATCTGAGTTGCTCCCTTAAGCCATTTATCTCTTGCTAGTGCTACAAACTGAACTTTGAAAAACAGATTTCTAATCTAGCCTTGTGCCTACCTCAGGTGGGATTAAGCAAGACCATTATGTTGCTTTTCATCTCCTTTGTTTTGTTCTTTGTTTGTAAGGTCTTTCATTTAGGCAGACATAATCAGTGAACTAGAATGTTAGTAGTATATGAGGAGGAAAAGAAAGGTGGCACTCCTGAGCATTTGCCTCAGATGCACACCACAAAGAAAAAAAAAAAAAAAAAAAAAAGGAAAAAAAAAAAAGAGAAAAAGAAAAAAAAAAGATGGAGAAAAAAAAAAGATGGAGAAAAAAAAAGATGGAGAAAAAATAGAAAAAAATGGTGAAAATAAGGCTCTTTTAAACCAGCTCATGTCATTAATGTAAGGATTAGACCTGCTAACTAAGAGCAGGTCTGTTAAATCAACAGATATGCTCAGGCACATCTCAGTGCTCAAGAATCTCAATCCCATTTTCTGCCATTGATGTTGCACCAAACACTGAATCTGATTTTACCATGGTTTGGTATTTCAGCTTCAGTCTTTGTTGCTAATGTTCACAAATATACACAGAACTCTCAGTCTGAAGGTATGCCTAGTATTGATGGCATTTCTTTGTATTGGACTACTTCATTAAGATTATCTCCTGTATTTATTTTCTCTTTTTCATCACTATATCATTTCAATGGAGAAATTGTCCACCAATAAGGTGAAAGAATTAAGTGACTAACCATGCACACTAAAGTAAATAACTTTGGAAAGAGACTGATTGAACCAAATGCATGCCGGGATAGATTAAATGATATATAAAATTGCTCTCATGCAAATTACATTATAGTTTAAATAAAGTTTTCTATCTGAAAGCCTCCTGATTGATTTACACTGCATGTTTAGGACAAGGTTGAGAAGGGCTACAATGAAGCTTATTTAATATATCTCTTTTGTAGATAGAATGAGACACCTGCTTTTGCTTGGACAAAGCGTTAAGTGTAAAAGGCTGAAAATTTTTAATTATACCCTACTATTAAACAAGAAAAAAAATTGCTTTTTGTATAAAACTTACTTCACTAGAAGTTTTCTGCAACCTTCTGAGTAATATCTTAAAGAAATGTCAATGAATAATTACATGTCATTTGGCCAAATCATTAAAAGCAGAGCTTGTAGCAAAAGCTGATTGAAGGCTTATACCCAGTAAAATTACCATACAGTCAATCAGGTCTGTGGAACTACAGAAACTTCATTATTTCTATCAGGAAAGTTTCTCTCTGAAACTACAATATTTTGGTAGAGAGATCACAAAAAAAAAAGTTTAATATTTTTAACCAATATTCCTAATCTATAGAAAACAGAACAATAAAAATGTGATACTGTTTTGATAACTCTGCAAAATTATAGAAGAGTCAACTTTATTGAAACTTAAGAGTTTCAATGTAAAAGATAAATTAGCTGACACATGACAGGTCTTTAATATCTCAAGTGAGAGAATAGTACATTTATAAGAACACACAATATTGTTGTTTTTTTTTTTAACTAAAGTTACCAAAAATATTAAAGGAAAAATTTTTAAAAATAAAGAAATAAACATTTAAAGTGGAGGGCTAATTCTGAAATGGCAGTAGTATTGAAGTTATCTCTGAAACAAGCTAGAGAGATGAAGAAAGGCTGAATTTTTCAGGCTGAGAAAGTTGCAGCTGCTCAACCTGGAGAAGAGAAGGTTGCATGGAAATCTCATATCTTCTTCCAGTATCTGAGGGGGGCCTACAGAGAATGCAGAGAGGGACTCTTAGTCAGGAACTATAGTGATAAGACAAAGAGTAATGGTCCTAATAGTGTGGAAATTCAAGCTAGATGTTACAAAGAAAGTCTTTGACTGGGAGGGTGGTGAGACAATGGAACAGGTTGCCTAGGGAGATTGTGGGTTCCCCAACTCTGGAAGTTTTCAAGAACAGGTTGGATAAAGTCTTGAGCAACCTGGTCTTGTGGTAGATTGCCCCTGCCCATGGCAATGGGGGTTGGGACTAGATGGATTTTAAGGTCCCTTCAAAACCCCTTAACATTCTATGATTCCATGATTTTTTGAGGGATTGTTAGGATTTTTTCTAATTTATTTTTTTCCTTTTTCCTTTTTTTTTTTTTTAACTAACTACCTCTTTCCATGGACATGGTAGGGAGAACACAAATATATATTACTGAGACAGAACAGTTGAAATGTGTCAAATTATCATCAAAGTCAGAAGAGTTAATGCAGATCCCCTTGTGGTGGAAGTGAGATTTTTTTTTTACAAAAAATAAAAGTGTGCAAGATTGAAACACTAGGAAATGGAAAGTAGCTGTTAAAAGGTGTAATAGGAAAGGCCAGGAGAGGGAACTACACTTGATGAATCAGAACACTTACAGTATACCCCAGCGGAGAGGTTTTGTCAGATGAAACAGACTGAACTTTCAGAGTTTGGTCTGAGTTAAAAGCCCTATTAAAAATGGTGCAAAGAAGATAATTATTTCTTTTCTTTAAGCTTTCTATCTTGTTCAGTAAAAAGAATTATATTCTCTATTTTATTGCAACCAAAAATTCACACAAGAAAAAAAAAAAGTCTTTGGCATTTTATAATAAAAGGCACTGAATTAATAAAATTCTGGTCCTGTTGTGCCTTATATGTTGCTCTCCCACAGAATCATGGAGTGACTTTGCTGGAAGGTATCTCCAGAGATCACCAGTTCAACCAGCCTGCTCAAACTAGTGTCAGCTACAGCAGATTGCTCAAGATCACACCCAGTTGGAGTTTAACTATCTCCAGGGACCTAGATTCCACAAAAAACTTGGCCTGATTTGACCACTGTCACAGTAATAAGGTGGGGTTTTTTTCCGTTTAAATAGAATTTCTTGTATTTCAGTTGTGCCAATTACCTCTTTTCCTGTCACTGAGGGCATTTCTGAGTCCATCTTCTTGCCTCATGGGCACACGTTCACTTTGGCATTCACCAGGACCCCTGGCTGTCTTTGCAGGGCTTCTTTCCACCAGCTCAGCCTCCAGAGAGTCAACAGGGGTGCATGGGGCTGCTTCTCCCATCATCAACAAACTTGTGAAGGATGTGTTTGGGGCCATCATCTAGGTAACTAACAAAGATGTTAAACGGTGCTGGCTAAAGTGCCAACCTCTTCTAGCCTCCCACTAGACTTTGTGCTGGTGAAATTCTTTAAGCCCAGCAGCTCAGCCAGTTTCTAGTCCCACTCTCCGTGGTTCATCATAATTACTTTGAGTATGTTTTGTCAGCCAGCATCAAAAGTCCTGTTAAAGTCAAGATAAAAAACATTCACTGCTCTCCTCTCATCCTAGCTTTCTAGTTAGTTATCTCCCTCTGGAAACTTCAGATTTTTCAAGTGTATTAAAAAAAAAAATATAAAATCACAGTAATCTTATTGTCTTTCATGTGTTTGTAAACAAGCATGATGATTTGCTTGATTACCTTTCCAGGGGGTCAAGAGGACGGACCAGGCTCTGTTTGGTGGTGCCAAGCAGTAGTGCAAGAGGCAACAGACAGAAACTGATTCATAGGAAGTTCCACTTGAACATGAGGAAGAATTTCTTTATTGCACAGGTGACTGCTCCCTGGAATATGTTGCCCAGAGAGTTTGTGGAGTCTCCCACACTGGACACAATCCTGTGCCTCATGCTCTAGGATTACCCTGCTTGAGCAGGGAGGTTGGGCCAGGTGACCCACTGTGGTCCCTTCCAAACTGACCCACTGTGTGATTCTGCAATTCTGTGCATTACATGATGTTATAATGAACCAAAGCAGGGAAGCTGATATTTCTTTTGCAGTTTTTATCTGAATGATTTTTAATTTGTATTTATTACTTTTAGGACTATGAATATCTTGTCATAAATTACCCTTTGAACATTTGACAGCAGTTATCTTTTTTATGTGCTAAAATATTAAATATCCATGAGTCTTCTTCAATTAATAAATTAGCTGTGCTGAAACGACATATTTGCTTCTTGATCTCTACAGATCTCTTACAATGGATAGAACTAATGGGGGCAGATATAGAGTGACTTTTGCCTACTACATAGGTGAGTCTGTTTAAATGGCAACATGCATTGATTGGATCTGGAGAGTATTGTGCATTTAAGAATCAAAATTTGAGGTTTTAACCTTGTGCTGGTTTGAAAGCAAAACCACTGAAAGACTCCAAGTCAGAAATACAATTTAATAGGAGGGAAAAAAAGTAAAATAAAATAAATGTAAGAGTACAAGAGACCACAGACAGAGTCAGAATACAACCTGACACCGTTAGTTAGGGTGGTGGTAGCAGTCCAGGTGAAGTGGTCTTGTGGAAGCAGTGATCCTGTAAAAAGGTCTGGTAGCTCTTTTTCCCTGGGAATCCAGTGGGTAAAGGCTCCCTGTGCTGTCCCAAATCCCAGATTATATCCAGGTGGGAATGCTTGGCCTGTTCCCCTGGGTGGAGCATCTCACAATGGGCTGATATCATTCTATGAGTCATGCAGTGGGTCCTTGATTGCCCATTAAACAGAGAGAACTCCTGGAGGGAGTTACCTGTGAGTCATGCAGCAAGGCATTGATGGCCCATGAACAGAAGATAGCCTGGAGGGAGGGGACACGACAATGGGCAAGGACTGCCCCACCTGCTTTCAACAGCTCATGAAGATGGTGATAGAATACATACTTTGGGCACATCTTACATTGTAGCCTAGGACAAACCTACTTGACCCTCACACACCCAGCTGTTCTCCTTTCACCTGCCCTACCACCCATAATATTTTTTTCTATAGGTCTTGAATTCTGTTTTCATGAGACCCAGACCAAGGCTATTTGGAATAAAGTTACTGGGAAAAAAGTTTATGACATACAGTTGCTTGCAGCAGTCAGCCTTGGCCAGGGTCTTCTCCAGCCATTACTGGCCAAGGTCTTCTCCTGTAATTTTTTTCCATGTTACTCCCTAATGTACAAGAACTTTCTCTATTTTCATGATCCTCCCTCCAGCCAGGATGTTTACTGTCTTCTTTCTGGGTCCCTATCCTACTGAGACCACAGTTTTTCAGCACCAGCTCTTTATAGATCCCAAAGTCCCTGATTTCCTAATTCAAATTGTCCCTGTACAAAAGCAAAGTACGTGATCAGACTTGTGGAAATGCTTAAAAATTCCTCCATATAAACCAATTAGTGAATCTGATTCAGAGAAAAATAAAGGATACACAAAATTCCCAATGAAAGAGAAATACAAGAGTTGTGCAGGGCCAAGTTAAGTTAGATATGAAATATTCCTAACCACAAGTCTTGACATAGAGAAGAAACTAAAAGGAGGAATTAAGCATGCACACCTTCTTTGGGAAATGGGCTGGAGTTTCTAGAGAATCTTTAACATAGAACAGGATGGGAAGACTTGTTAAAAAGAATTGGGTTAACATTTTAAAATGTCGAAATGCAAGATCCATGGCTATACAATATACCCCATTTAATATAATAATGAACCATAGTATAGACTAGTCTTAGGGTATTATGCTTATCTCTTTTTCATGACATAAAGCCACACTGATGTTCAGCCTGCTAGAAATGTGTCTTAAAAACATCAAAATAAACCCCAGACAAAGAGTAAGCAAGCCCAAAAAAGATTAAACAAAGAAACGAACAAACAAAATAACTTCTTTAGAAATATGTAAGATACATAAATGTAAACGAAAGTAAAAATTAAAATGCAACAGACTTGCAATAAGTCATGCATTTGGAAGGAAAACAATAAGCAGCAAATGAACTAAATGAAACAAAGTTTAGAAAAGATAAGAGCACCAAAGATGCAGTAGAGGAGGAATCTAATAAAATCATATTCTATTCTTTGTAAGATTTTTACTTACTTATCAATAAATGGAAATCCAAAAGGTAGGTCTTTGTGAGGAAATGTTTTAATAGCTGATAAGTAGTAAATCTCCACTACTATTAGTTCACTGTTTTATAAGGCTGAAAAATATTTCCAGCAAAAGTATTAAACTGTCAGGTTGTTTTATTTACAACTGCTCCCCATTTATATTTGGTTTAGGACCAATCCTCTTAAAGAAGGCGATTTTTCTGTTTGCCTGTTCCTTCCAATGATCTGATGAACAGAGCCATATCATGCTAAGCCTCAGGAGGCAATTACAACTCAGATCCAAGGCTGTGCTGCTCCGCTGTCTTCTTGCTCCAGCAGCAGGGTATTAACCCTGGCCTGCAGTAGAATTGAGTGCCACTGCTGCTCATGACCAGCTCTGTAATTGAATCTCTTCCTCCATTTGTTTACTAAGAGAACACAATCAAAAATGGCAACACTGACAGCTATGAAAATGGCTGGGCAGCTGTGGGTTTTGTACAAATGGACTAATCTATTTACGTGTGGTCATATCTGGAATGCTATGCTATGTGACTGAAACTGGGGAGGGGGTTCTTCGGGGTTTTTTTTCCAAAATGCTGCGTAGAAGGTTAGATACATATATATTTCTGTAGTTATTCAAATTCATAGGAATACAAAAAGTTAATATTTAAAGAGCATTATCTTCTCTAGATATTATTTGAAACACTCATGCTATTTATTTAATAATATTACATTCACCTGTTCAGTCTCCTGATGTATTTTCCGCACATAGTCATGGCAGAACAATATCTTTTTTTCTCTTTCTTCATAATGTAGCTTTTTTACTTTAAGGCTTTCAGTGGTTAATACTGAGTTAATAAATTTGGGGAGATTTCTACCCTTCTGTGTATGACATCACCAGACTTTTATTGTCTTCTCAGAAAACAAATCATACCTTCAGCCAGTGCTCATCAGTTCTGAAACAGGATGTGCTCAGTGTCTGCAGATTGGAGCTGTAATTCATATTTAGTTCAACAAATGTCAGAAAACATTTTTTTGTTAGCACAAAGAGCATATACTGTTAAGAATTAATACAAACTGTTATTCAGCAAGTCAGAAGAAGTCAGGTTTTTGGCTTGAGAAGGGAGTAAAAATTAAATGTTTAATCTAGGACAATGGCACACTTTATTTAAAAACAAACAAACAAACAACCCACAAACAAACAAACAAAAAACACAAAAAGGGGGAAAGAAAAGGAAAAAAGAAACAAACAAACCTAAATAAAAATAACACTAAAATTAAAAATTATTACAATTTTATAATCCTAGTTGAAGAAAAAATTAAAATAATGTGCCTACCTATCTTACTTTTTTATAACAGAGATTGTACTGCAAATTATCTAAGGACCAGTTCTTCAAAAAGTTATATAAGGCAAAAAATCATGAAGTGAAGAAAAATACAAAATCTGAAATAGGATGAAGATATTTGTTAAAAAGTTCTTTAATTTTCTGTTTACCTAATGTAACTCCATTCCTAGATTTAGTACAATGAGACCCAGCATGAGACAACCAATCCTGAAGCTAGACAGTGCAGCAGAACATGATAATTATAGATAAATCATATCTCACAACCAAAGTCTCAGTCTTCCCAAGGTGCTGTTATATATAGTACTTTAGTGATTTTTTTTTCCTACTGGCTCTGAAACTGGAACACAACAAAACATTGTTATGGTTTATAAGGAAGTAAGTATCTATTTTTCTTTTTTCCTAAATAAAGATGATAATACCTGTTCTGGTCAATCCAGTAGCTGAAACGTGAAGGTCCTGAAAGACAATGAAGTCCAGACTGAAATTTATTCCCTCATGCTGGTGTACAGAAGGACAAAATCTTGAGTAGTGTCATGTCAGCACATCTCAAAGTGTAGAGATTTAAGTGACCTAGAAGGTACACACATTCCTGTAAAGTTTTGCAATCCACTCTGTGGTCTCTGCAGCTGTGTCTACACAGCAAGCACTGGTTGTATTAATGTCTGCTACAGTGATGAAGGAGCAAATGCAATCTATTGGTACAGTTAGAGAATTTATCTCTGAAAGCATTAAATTCTGTCCTGAAACGTAAAGATGGGTCAGTTACACAGACTTCGTTTTAAAATTTTATTCTCCCCATATTCCATGTAAAGTATGGAAAATTTTCTTCACATATTTCAAATTGTGAAACTGAAAAATATGATACAAAAGTAGATTTAAACAATCTGGTTTTATTTTTTATCATATTTTAAATCGTAATTTATATTTTAGAGTCTAAAGGAAAACTTGTTTACAAGAATTATATACTAAAGAGTCAATCAGTCCAAATATGTATCCTTCATGATTAAAAGTCATAAAAGTATTTAAATAGAAGGATCAGGGAAGGGAAATATGAATCATTCCGTTAAGAAATGAAAAGCAGTTCTCAGAAGTTCTCAAATTTCCTGAAAGATCTGAAACCAGCTTTTTTGTTATGCTTGGGGTTTCATCAAGCTGCTAACATTTAATTTATAAAAACTGTTTTCTCATGATAATGAGCTAATTCTCTCATTCTTTGCTGATCTACATATACTGATTATAAATTACTTGAAACAAGTACAAATTCTTCCTGAGAGTGCAGCTCCTCATTCTTAGAGAACCCTTGGGAACCTTAAAATTATATCCTTTTATGTTAGGAGAGTTGGTGTATTTAATAAGGAACTTTAGCAAAATTTACTCTTTTTTTCCTTAAAAAGAAGAGTCTTAAAAAGTCTTAGGAAGTATATGTTCCTTGCTATGAAAATGTCCTTTTCAGTTCACTGAGATACTAAACTACTGTATCATTTTAAAAATATTTTCCCCTCTAAAAGGTAATATTCAAGCAGAAAAGTGTTAATATTTTTGATTAATGAAAGAAATAAAGTAATTTGTTTTAGGTCATGTAGTGTCTGCTGAAAATTTGGTATGCACACACAAAATCTCCCACTCACAAAATATCAAAATTTAACAAGTAGTGAATCTACTGTTGTATTGAAATAAATTTTCATTAGAAATGATAAGAGTAACCAGAAGCTGAGCTCCCAAATAAAATGATTTACCTTGAATATCCTGCCAAAGCAATCCTACAGGAACTGAGAATTTAATAACATGTTATTAGATTAAACTTTATTCTTTGAAAACAGATACTGAATTACGTGGTACTCTGATTGTAATCATCTGTTATAAAGACATGTCAAAGCAATCAGCTGCCTCCAGGAAATGTAAGACCAGAGGTAGAGCTGCTTTATAAGAAAAGGCCAGATTACAGTATTGCAGAGAAAAAAATAATTTTTGTGAGGAATTAAGATGTCATTTTTGACTTTTGTAAAATTGCTTACAGTGTGTTCATTATGCAAACTTTTTTTTTTCCTTGGTTTGGACATAGAATTTTCAGAGGGATTTTCTACTGTAACCATGTGCCTACTTTAAATGAGACTTATTATAACACCACTAAAAATAAGGGAAGGATAGATATGACCAGGACAATGAACTCATACTGTCCTGGAGATGACAGTAGAAAAATCTGCAAAACATTTAAAGAGTATAAGAATTAGTGTTTCAGTAGGTGGACTAAAACAAAAAATTACTTTTTCTCCAGGTGTTAAAAATAATGTACCCCAAAATTTCCCAATATATTAATTAAAAAAAAAAACAAACAAAAAAAACCACCAAAACCCAGTTGATTTTTTTTATTGATAACATTGCTAAAAACTTTTAGCAAAAATAAAAAAAAAAATTAAGGATAGTCTGATTTCAATGTGCTGGTCTATCTAAAGCATATAGCTGTATAACTGCTGTGAGTAAGGAGTGAGGAAAAAGAATATATTTCAAAAACTACCTGTGGACATGCACATTATGTCCATCCATTTTTCCTTGCTCCTATGGACAAGATGATTGTAGTCCCCATTCATTATAATCAGAGATGACTACACTATGAAAATTATGTTTATATTGAGACACAATAAATTTTAGTTGGAGTCATTCATTTCACAATTAGAATATTTGTATGTGATTAGCAGTTAGCAGCTTATTTTTTCATTTGATGTTTAGACTAAAAGGCTTTGCTTCCCAAATTCCATGATTAATAATGGGATATCAGCAGAGTGTGGAAGATCAGCCAGAGTTATTGTTTTAAAATGGACTCATATTGCATTGTAAAAAAATTCTGGGCTGATGTGATGTAGTTGACTCATCAAGTTAGAAAGATGGGATTTAAAGTTCTACAGACCTTTACAAATCCACAGTACTTGCAAGGAAACATGGGCTGTCTGGAGAATGTGGGAAGGCTCTGACAAAGATGACAGACTAGCAGACTAAAAGAGTATTTCACAAAGTATCCCAAAAACTGCTAGTGAAGATAATGAAGACGCGTTTTCAGATGTATGTTTGTAGACATACAAGTAGTTCAAATAATACTTTTCACAAAATGTGTCATTCAATCATTTTTCAACATTTCTTGTCTCTTTCCTCAAGGACAGAATGTCCAAGACACCAAGTTGAACTTGATGTAATCCTCGTTAGTTTAACAGGAAGTAGAACTGAGTTCCTAATCTGTAATTGCTCAGGGACTGACACAGTGTGAGAAAGGGGGTGGGTCTAACAGAAACACGGAAGATTTTGAGGAGCATAATGAAATATGGGGAGAACCCAAAGAGTCAAGTGATTCCTTTAGAAACTGAATATTGAGGATAGGTGGTAAAAAAATCCACCAAGGGCCTGCTGCAGGGTGATCTTAAAAATCTGCCACTTAATTAAATTTTATATATGCATGTATTTATTTGCATGTTTATTTATAGATATATATTTATACATTTATTTGCACATTAAATTTCATTAAAAGGTATAAATAGATCTCTTTATGCTTATGCTACAAATATTCTATGTTCCATCATATTGCATTGTACTACAGAAGTCTTTTTTTTTTTTTTTTTTTTTTTTGTGGTTACTAATGTTCACAAAATACAGAAAATGATCAAATTTTAACTATTTTCTCTGAATTCCCTTCTCCCAGATGCCATGTTTTTTTAATCACATAATTTGTCTTGTTACTTTGCAACATTTCTTTCATGTATCTTTGACTTAGGTCAAAGCCCTTGAGGTCTTCACTTCTGTGAGTACTCATTTCTCAAGGACCAGCCTTTGCTGTCAGACCCCATACCTAAAATTCTCATCCTGGCTCTTGTCAACTTGTCAATTTCTGAACCATCCTTTTCTTTCCTTTTTGTGAAAATTGCTGTCTAGCACAACTTTTGTCCACTTCAAATAAGGCTGCAGTGATTTTCTCTACCCTGACACTTTGACAGTGTCACTCTTCTTGACACTCTGCTGGCTTACACTTCTCCATGGAGTCAAGAACACCATTGCTCTTCAAATATGTCATGGATTATCCCCAACCTACCTAACATCTCTTTCACCTTCAGCATCTGGAATTATCCTCTGATATGGTACTTTCTATCACCTTGTACTCACCTTTGGCACCTTATGCTGCCCCTCTCACAGGGAATGTCAGAACACCATCCCACGGAATGTTTTTACACATTAGTTATTTTTTCTCTGTATAAATTCTTTCCCTTCCCTTTTCTGTTAAACTTACATAGTGCTTAACACTGTTTCAGAGCTTCTGTGTTCAACCAATTGCCAGCCATATGTTTTTCTGCAAATCACTTATAATGGGGACCTGTTTTCCATAGCCTTGTTTTTATATAGTGGTATGTAAACTGAGACCTTGATCTCTAGATGCTGTGTTGATAAAAAGCTTAAAATTATAATATGAAAAGCTGGTGAAAAACATAATTTTACTTTTCTAGTTCTTGTCGTCTTCAGAAATCTCATGTTAAAACTATGAGCTTAAGAGGACAACAGCATTAAGTCCTATGCCACAGGAGCCAGAACTCAGTTCCTACTCCTCACTGAAAATACTGCAATATCAATCACAGAAGACATTATTGGAACAAGAGGAAAACACTGGAAAAAAGGTGGGTTTTAAGAATTATTTCAACATAGAAAGCAAACAGCAAATACATGAAATAACAATGTTATCCAGCTAAAGTACAAGCATATATACTTTCTCTATAAGAAATAGTTATAAATAACAGATACTAAGGTTAAGAAGAAGTTAAAAAGAAAACTGTTTAAGGTATTAGACTCCTTGACTGGTGAAAGGAATTTCTTTTGACAGTAACATAACAGTTATGAAAGTGCAGCAAAAAAAGAGATTTCTACTTTGCAGTTTACTGAGGAACTTTTTGAGCCTAAGAACAGCCTGGAGTCATCCGAGAAACTTATGCATAAAAAATGGACAGACTACTAATGAGCATATACATTAAAAAAGACAAACTTAGATTGCTTCTAAGGACTTTCTGTCAATCTTTATGCTATTCCATCATCTATTCTGTAATTACCCATATAGCCCAAAGAAATAATCAAGAGAGGTTTTATGTTAGTGCCTTTGCTCTGCAAGAAGCAAAGAAAATGAAAGAATACACAGCTTTTTTTGTAATTGCCCCAACTTCTGAATTTTGTAACTTTCAGTAAAGAAAATGAAAGAAGAGTACATCCACAGCTGAGTGGATTTTAACTCAGCACATGGTATAAACTCATAGTTTTCAGCTCAGAAGATCAGAACTAAAATAATTGGGTAAAACATTTATTATAATATATAATCTTTTTGGGGGAAACAAAATGAGCTTTGAGACTCATATTTAAAAGACTTACTACAGCATATGTCCTCTAAATCCAGAAGGATCATTTGGAAACTGCTGTGTTCATTGACTAAGTTCTGCAAAAGTTGTGGGTTCAGCTTATATGGAACACATGAAAAAGGTGTTTTGTGCTGGTTGTCTACACAATGAACAAGTACATACACTTCAGTGCACATGTCCCTTACAACATGTATACACCTATCCACAAGACTTCTGAGAGATGGAAGCTCTAACACACAACTGTACTTGTCCTGCAACACACAGGGGTTTTTGCCATAGTATGTATACATACATATTTCTTTCTTGTTCTTCCATTAGTTTTATAGCATAAGTAAATACACCTCTATTTAAAAAAATGTAAAGTATTTAAATTGGTATCTTATGAGTAGGGTGAGGAAACAGCTAATTTTTCTCAATATCCTCAGGCCTTTTCTGTAGTCATGACAAATCCATCAGCCACCCTTCGACCTCAAAAAAGGCATGCCACATACAATATAGAATGTGCTATAGTGTTATAAGATGGCACAAAAATTGCTGAAATAAGTAATTCAGAAAAGTAGAGAATATTTCTTTTATCTTCTTTATATTATTATTTCTTTCATATCAAAAAATCAAAAAAATATAACCCTAATTTACTATATTTACTATAATTAAGCATATAACGGGTTTATAATAGATGTAAAGAACAAAATGGTATTTCAGCATACAAGAGGAAAGCTTAACAGAACCTTAAAATATATTTCTCTTTTTATTGAAAGCTTGTATTTCAAATAGTCATGAAGTCCTGGTTTTTACTAGGGTAGAGTTAATTTTCTTCCTAGCAGCTGGTAGAGCACAGTTTACCTTTGGTTTTGGTTTTGTGATTTTGTTTTTAATTTAGTACAAGAATAATGTTGATAACACAGTGATGGCTTAGCTGTTCCTGAGCAGGGCTTTTCCTAAGTCAAGGTTTCTTCAGTTTTCCATCATCTGCCAGTGAGCAGGTGCATAAGAATCTGGGAGGGAGCACGGCCAGGAAAGCTGATGCAAACTGTCCAAAGGGAAATCCCATATCATAGAAAATCATGACCAATATATAAACTGGGGTAACCTGGCAAGGAGCTGCTGATTGGTCATTGGAGATAGGCTGGGCATCAGTCAGTGGGTGGGGAGCAATTGTATTGTGAATCATTTGTCTTCTTGGGATTTACCTCTCTCTCTTTTTTTTGTTATCTCCCTTTCCATAATATTACTATAATTACTATCATTAATTTAATTACTATCATTAGTATCATTATTACTATCATTATTATATTAATATTGTATTTTATTTTGTTTCAATTGTGAAGCTGTTCTTAACTCACAGTTCTTAACTTACAACTAAAAGTTGTATCTTTTTAAAATTCTCTTCTGCATTCTACCAGAGCATCTGCATGGTACTTATTTACCAGCTGGAATTATGTCATGACAAGGGCCCAAATGGTCACTCTTCTCACTTAAAACTCCATTTGGTATGTACATTTAAAGGTACAGTCCAGTTTTTAAAGATATCTAGGGTGAATATTTGGAACTGAAAATTAAGTTTCCAGGTTTGGAAGCTATAATTGACCTTTTTTATGTTAAACTATATGAAGTTATTTAAAATGTCAGGGGAAGTGAAGAAATGTATCTGTGTTAATGAATAAAACATTTTGATCCTCTATCCTTCACTTGTTGTAAACATTGATGTGACATTAAGATATTCCAGAAATACGCAGTCACAAATGAATTATCTTGTACTTCAAATGAATTATATGTTAGTAGACCTTGTCCTGTGTTTTTTAATGAAATAAAGAGATTTTTCAGAGAAAGTATTCTATAAATAATGACAGAATTTTGATGAATTCTTGTTAATGTTCCAGATCAGACAGAATGCATTTATCTATAACTGAATCAGAAGAGTTTCCTGTTATAAGATGTCCCTTTTTTTTTTCCTCTCTCACTATATATGAAATTGGTTTCTACAGACTGGAAAATTTTCAGCACAAGGAAATTTATTGAGTAAATATTGGTTTGTAAGATTTCAGTTTATTCTAAATCATCATAAAAAGAAATATTACTACATTAAACATTTCATAAACTGAAAGTAATTTTGCAAGTCAGGCTTCCATTTGGAAAAAGCAGCAGTCAGATAAATAAATCTGGTGTATTAGTTTTTGCCAGTACTTCTATTTAAGTTGGCTTCTCAGACTAAGATATATCATTCACACAGTCATAAGAGGATAATTCAGATTTCTATGTTTCTTTTTTCCACTCAGGATTTTTCTTCACATACAGCCTAATCTTACAGAATTCATTCTGAGTTTTAACATTGTCTTCAGCAAAATCTTTAATTTCATATTTAAAGTGGTATTTAAAAACTTTAATACTTAGTCTGGACATGAAGAAGCCTGCTAAAAAGAATTGTTTGCCTTGATTTTAATGAATGTTTTTTCTTTTTTACTTTTCAATTTGAAACAAACTATTAGGTTTTGAGATGTGATTTGTATCCACATCTGGTCACTGTTTCCCTACAGAAATATATCATCTCCTCTGATTTAGATTTGCTCATTGCTACTCTATTATGTCCTCCAGAGAACACAGAATCCTGAAATGGCAAAGATATTGATTGGTTGATATAATCCTCGTTTCCTTAACTTCTGTCATCAATCTGTCTGTCTGTCTATCTATCATAAAAATATTCATAGTTTAACCAGGGAAGCAAACAAATTCCTAATACTGTGCTTCTGAAAGTTTTGGTAAACTGCTCTGGTGAGCTATGACTGTTCTATTAAATCAGACCCTAAAAATCATTAGGGCACAGCAAAGTCTATTAGTATTGAAAATCTATGTTAATGCAAATGTTACAAGGCAATAAATAAAGACTATTAAAGACCTATGGCTTCTGTCATGCTGGATTAAAATTTGGGTTAATGCTTACAAATGTTTACAGTTTCCTACCTAATGGCAGGCCAGATTGCAGAAATAATATTTTAGAGTTTCTTCTTTCATTATAATTCTATTATAAGCAATGAAAGAAAGGAAAATGTGAGATTCTCCTGGGGCAGCTGCTTATTTTGCCTGGCATTCAGTCACTACATAAAATGTGGCACCTGAAAGAGAGCCAGCACTGACTGAAATATATAGTATTCCCGAATTTCTAAGAACATGGAATACACTATTTGGTAAAAATGAAAGGAAGAGAACATCACAGGACACTTGTCAATATCAAACCAGGAAAACCCCCCATTTTCCTCTGTTGTTCTTTTCCTCAGACACCTTAAGAAAACCTAAGACAAAACTGCAGAAATAAAAGCTAGAATTAATAAATGAAAGAAAGGAAGGGCTGGGAAGAGTGGGGGGAAGGGAAAGAATGGAAGATAGTTATATTCTCACATATATGTGTCTCCTTTGGTCTTAGTAAACTCACGGATATACCTGAAAATTCTAAAACCAAATTAATGCCTTCCTTTTATGATCTTTCAGGTGCAAGTTTTGTTTTCTGTTGTGCAGAACTCAGTTTAGATACCTGTATCTCTACTGACTTAAACAATACTAAACTGTAAATTGAAATTACCTCATTAACCTAAATTTACCATTTGTGGAGAAATAAAATATAAGAATAGCAAAAGAAGTGATTAAACATAATGAGTGAAACATAATGCGTGAAGCAGCACTGCTTTCTTTCTATCTTGCTTTATTAACCAAAGGGAAAAATCAACAATGAAAATCAGATAGAGGGCTCAAAACAGATTGTTTCAATTTGTTCAAGAAGATGTTCTTCTTAGGAAAAATGAGTGTATATGATTTTCTGCCTATGATGGGGAAGAATGTCAAAACCATGGCAGATTATACTCAAGGTTATTAAGTATGATTGAGATCAAGTAGCACACCTAACAAATGAATGGAAGGCGTTGAAAATCTGCAAATCCTCACAAAAATTATATTTAGAATACTTTCTTCATAGTCTTTCTATCTCATCTGTTTATTTACATTTGCAATTGAAATGCTCAGGCTGCAAAAATAAATAAATTTAGAGACCTTGAGAACTAAAAATATGTATGAAAGGGATGAATCTCTTCAAGTATAAAAACATACCAGCCCACAGACACAATAAGTTTGGAGCAGTGGAGAAATGCTGATGATACCAGCTTCCAAAATCTATTTACGTTTTATGGTCCATACAGCTACAAATAGACGTTCCTCAGCTTCTACAAGAACATTAAGAATCTTCCTTTCAACAGTATAAAATATTACCTTTATGAAAAGTTATGTAAACTTGTTATCAATCTACAAAGGTGAAATTGATTCAAGGAGTAGAGCCAGAACTCCAAACTGAAATAATTGAATATAAAATATTAATTGTTTTGTTGCAAAGCGCTGAACAATCAGCTCCCTCTAACCTAACAATATATTATTTCTTAATACCATTGGACAGAATGAGCTTCTACAAACAAACAACCCAAACAAAGTATATTTGATGGGGAAAGACACTTTCTCTCAAGTACTACGCAGGTGATAAACAGGGAGCAACATGAAATGTCAGCCAGCAGAACATCCTTAGTGCTAATGAAATGATGGACTACTGTAAAAAAAAGTACTGATATCTGCAGTGAGCTCTAACATCATTTCACCTAAAACAAAAAACTTACCAAGTACAGATACATCAAGGAGAAATTCAATGTATGTATGAACAACAACAGACTGTCACTGTGCCATATCTAGGCTCACACAATGCAATGGTAAAAAATTCTGATAATCTAGCTTCTACGAATGTACAAATCATCATTCTGTATAGTCACTGTTTCAAATGAAAAAAATAGCAATTCCCCTAGTAACTAGCAATTCAGTTGTTTCTAGTCATAAATGGAGAATAGAAAAGTTAATAGAGTTACTGTGATAAACTAAATGAATTCTTATTTTTAAGAGAGCTGATGTGCTTCTATGTAAAAAATATTCCTGTTTTGCAAGTCTGAAGAAGTATCATTTGTGTTTTAAACATGTACATTTTCATCAAAGATGTGGTAACAACTAGAATACTACTGACTGCAGACTTCTTGTCAAGAACAGTTATGTTCACTGTGTAATGGAAAATGGACATTGGTAGAAATAGGATGGCTATATTTAAAGGAAGAAGGATTTAATAGATTTTGACTGTCCATGCGTGTGTGCATATCCCAGTGGAGACTGAAAAGTTTTAATTATGGAAAACTAATCTTCTTGTCAATTTAAGAAAAAATTCTATGAAGTATGTAATAGACTTCATATATAAAACAGCCAAATATCACATTATTATGTAAAGATTAAATTTAATTTGAAATACTTAGAAAAAAAGATACTTTTTTATTTTCTGTAAAAAGATTTTTATATTTTTGTTCACTGAAACTCATTTTTCAAAATCTACTTTCTGCATTAAGGATTCACACAAACACTTTTTTTTTTCAGCTGCAGTCTTTCATGAAAAACTATTATGATAACAGCATTCCTTGAGCACTGTATATTTTCTATGGCATTTTAAAAATTTGTGCTTTACTGCTCATAGATATATCTTTGTGAAGAGCCCTTGCTACTGATTACCAGAAAATTTTGCTTCAGAGAAAGAAAAAAAAAAAAAAAGAAAGAAGAAAAAAAAAGAAAAAAAAAAAAAAAAGGAAGAGTACATTAGCTAACACATTTTATGTAGGAAGGATAGTGATATCAATATAACACATAAGCATTACATGTTACCTACCATTTATGTAAAATCCAATTTGAATAATACACTACTGCAGAGAAACCAAATCCACCTATAATTGTCTATATTCAATATTGGCAGTTCAGCTATAGAGTAAACCAGGGTGGCATCAAGTCTGTTTAATACATAGTAAAACTGAAACGGGGTTTTCACCATGTACCAAGCAGATCAACATGTATAAATCAGCAAAAAAACATAAAACAAATATTGATATGAAGACAAGACATCAACAGCTGTGTTAATATTCCTCAGCTTTCTACTTCCCTTGGATACTAACTTCATGGACCAATGCTATAATTGACAAGCTGACCTTGCAAATTTTCAGTACCATGGTTGGAAAAGAGGGTGAAGTGGAGAAAAAAAGAAAAAAGCGAAAAACCCACACCCTACTAAATATTGTCCATTTTGGAAAACATTCAGTCCCAAATTAAAAATTATTTTGATGGAGAATTTCTGGGAGGTGCCAGAACAAAGCAATTGAAAAGGGCTAAGACACCCTGATATGGTCATATGTTGCTGTGTCTGCAGTGACAGACATTCAGCACAAGCCAAAATGAAACACTGCATAATGTTCTGAGCTAAGGAAATGGACAGTTAAAAATCAATCTCTAGCTCACATTCCCAGCTCTGAACCTGAAAATGACAGCTATTATCCAGATTTACATTTTATTCCAGCTAGAATAAAGCCAATAAATCACTGGTCTTTTGGCTGCTCAGATAATTACAGTGTGACTGGCTGGTATGAGTTTCACTGGGGAAGATGCTTTCAGAGGGTTAGAGCACAAAGTGGAAGGAATGACAGTAAAAAATGGACTTGATTTCCATGTTGAGATGAGAGCTTGTGACATGCAAATCACTGAACACAATAACCTCTGCTGAGACCCATCAACCCTTCTCATCAAATGCCCAGGATGGGTAAGTCTGTGTGGTGAAATATTCTTTATTGAGCTGATAACTCAGGTGAACAACCTTTTGGTTTAAAGGGATAGAGGAGTTTTTAATGGCATATTAAAAAAATTCTGATGTGTCTTTGCCAGAAGCAATTTCATCATAGACACTCTCTTCAATATAATTTACTGGTGTGGTTCTGTGAGAACAGACATTTTGAAACCTAAATTCTTAGTTATGATTAGTTCAATATTCACTTCTAATCACATCTGCATATCAAATGACTAAGTAGCAAGAAATTCAGCTATACATAGGTTTCAAGAGAATTTGAAAGAATATATAATACAAACATTCCCAAGTCTGTATTGTATGACTAGTCGTTTCATCCTGTAAAAAATTCTTTAATTCCTCAGACATTAATTATGGCTCTGTTTTATAACAAATGTAACATATATTTCACAGCTCCTTTCCATAATTGTCCTGACTTCCCATCTAAAGTGAGCCTTTCATGATTTTTTCCTGGATGACATCACACTGGGAACCTGAAAAAATGGTAAAAAAAAGAATTAGCTTTATTATTCTCTATGATTATCTAGTTAATATTTTAAAATTCCAAGAAATTATCCTAAATAAAAATGGAAAAGTATATGTAAAAAAATCCAAGTACTATTTTTCAACAGCTTCACTCATCCTTTGATGAACTTCCTAAAACTGTATGCAAATAAACCTAAAAATTTTTATGTTTTTATTACATCAAAGTTGAGAAAACCATTTCCAAAACAGCTGATAATTTATCAAATTGAACTTGTCTTGGGCAGCCACACCGGTGGGCTATATCTATTGTCACAATAGGGATATCTTACCCAGATAAAATGAGTCATTATTATTATACTTATTATTGTCACTATATATGATTGCATCTTTCATAAAATTGCCTTTTCTCTTGATGCTTTTTTGTTGTTTTTGCTGTTTTTTTACTGTATTTATAAGACCAACTTCTACTCTTTTTTTGTAATAAAAACACCTCTAGTAGCAAGTCTGCAGTTAAAGCTGTTTATTTTTTACCTTATTCCTTTCTGCCTTACAAGGACTGTGAAGAACACCAAGTATCCTCCAGTAAATGTAGCAGGCCTACATTCCACTGCAAAAATTGTACCAAATTTCTATTTAGTGTAGAACACAATATGGAATCAACATCAATTTGTTGTAAGATAAAGACAATAAATACTTGCAGAGAACATCAGATAAAAATCTGCACTAAGATAAAGCATTAGTGTATAGATATTCCAAGTCTACTTGAAAAAATCATTAGTACATTAAAAACAAAACAAAACAAAACAAAAACAAAACAAAAACAAAAACAAACCAACCAAACAAACAAACAACCAAAACCAAATCAAACCAAACCAAACCAAAACAAACCACCAGACAGATGTATTTGTCCTCTATTAGGACATTAAAAGATCTTTATAAAGCGAGGGGGAAAACAAAATGTTTTCTTGGTTCTGCAACTCTCATGAGACTGCATCTCATGAGAATATCATCACCAAATATCATCACCAAATCTCTGTAGTAATTAGAATTGGATGAGATCATACAAGCTGTAATAAAAGATAATAAACCATGGCTAAGCTGTAGGAAATTAAGAAAAAGATATGACAAGAACATGAAATAATGCCACTATAGAACTACTTTAATACCAAGGAGTGATAAAACTGAGAAGTGGAAGAACCCTTAACTAGGATGAAATGCAAAAAAGACTGAAATGTAAGAGAAGATAGGAAGGAAGATAAAACAGGCTGGATAGAAGGAGAGGATTAATTGTGCTGAAACAGGAAATAATGATAGACTCTAAATACCATGTTAAAGAGCATCTGGGAGCCAGAGCAGTGTAGGTAAATGAAGAGATTGTCCTTGCTCCTTCTTAGATCTTTACTTGCTTGAGTACAAACATGATGTATTCAGTGCTCAGGCACATAAAGGATTATAAATATTGGAACAAAATACAGAAAAAGCAGCTCTACTCTTTGTCTCATTGAACTTTATGCAGAAGAAATAGAATAGAAAAACAACAGAAAAAAAATTGTATACACCAGTGCTTGAATGAAAAATTTCCCTTTCTTTTGTTAGAACCTTTTTCTGAAGGACAAATATAAGAATAATAGTATTAAAATTGCATTTTCTTTATTTCATAGAATTATAAAATAGACTCATAAAAAAAACTTAGGCTGAGAGCGACTCTAAATGTCAAGTAGTCCAAGTCTCTTCTCAAAATCTGGTCATTTTACATGAAATCATGAAATCATATTACCCAGAAAGACTTCCAAAACTGGTGCAGTATATGCATAATAAAACCAATATAAAACAGCAACTCATAACTGACAACTCATTTACAAAAACATAATGGTTTCACTCATTAGTAAAAGTAGAAATAGCAGTATTAATAGAAAATCAAATATATTCTGTATTTTGTATTAATTGATTGAATTCCCTATTTAATTTTCTTATTTAATAAGGTTTTTCTTTTCTTTCCAGTTATCTTCTTTATTAACCTACTTCTGAATAGAATAAAGAATTTTGGCTTATACATTAACTCTATAGATAAGGATATTCTGGGTCACAAAAGTAATATATTCATTATTGGGAATATACATCATATTAAATATGATGAAATTGTTAGGACTCTTCATCATATCACAATAGGGCAAGAAGACCCACCTGAGAAGTAATAATTCTCCAAATTCACAATCTAGTAAACATAATGAGGCAAATTTTCCATGAGAAGAAACAAAAAGTAGCAATGGTATACATTTTTGTTCTTCAAATATATTTTAAATTTTTCTTCAGTTTAGAAATACCTTTTTTCCAAAATGTACTAGTCAGTTTGAAGAAATAAATACCTATGCATTCCATTGTTGCAAATTATACTGTACTTTGAATCAAGCAGTGTATGTTTCTATTTGGCAGCTAAGACTCTACTGTGTTCAGGAACTGAACATTTAACATGTAGGAAGATTTTTAGGTAAGTACTGCCTGGTAGATTATGCTGATATTTACAGTTTCAGAAGTGTTGCAGTCTGTTCAAGCCACAGTGTTACAGGACTGTTTGGTACCCCCTTTGTTTTGTATAAGTTCGTGGTTTTGTCGCAGAAGTTGTTTGCTTCCCAAAGCTGCCAATTATTCAGACCCCAACCCTTTTTTTGAAGATTCTAAGTCAATCTTCCCCCAAACCAATTTTCATTTGTCCATATAATTTGTTTTCCTTTCACTGGTTCATGATTCGTCCCCAAAAACCTTGTTTACCTTCTTCATTTCCCCGTGATTGGCGGGAAGCTGTTACTTGCCCAAAATCCTGTTATAACTTGTTTCACCCGGCGCTCGTGGTCTGTCTGTCTGTCGCAGCAATTCAGGGAATAAACTCTTTGGATTGAAGATAACAGATCTTCCTTTCTTAATCCTTGCCCTCTGCCTGCACTGAAGATATCTGAGTTGCTGAGCAGAAGCTTGGCTCCGGAGGAGGCACACAATATCGCCTGTGCAGAAAATCAGAGCTAGCACGGAGATTCTGGCCCCAGCGATACAGAGGGTTTGGGTTAGAAGAGTGGTGTTTCATGTTAACTATACTTAGTTGGTGTAGCAGGCATAATAAACTACTACAGGTAAGAAGAGTTTACACTGCAGGGTATTCAGGATGGAATGAGATATTTCTCTCATCTCACAAGTATTCTGGGTAAGGTCAGTTGATAGCAATAAAAGTTCATATTAACAATCCACCCGGTTCATACATAGATCCCCTAAAATTTCTCACTTCAATATTTACTTTACCAATTTTTTTTGTTAGCACATTTTATCAAGGTTTTAGTAGGGTTGAAAGCAACAGTTTGACCTTCCTTCAGTAATTGCCAAAATTAATAACATTTGGCAGAACTCATCAAGGATGTTTTCCTAAAGAAAAAAAAGAGAGAGGCTTGAGAAAAATGACAACCTTATTAGTGAAGCAATATATGCTAATGTAGAGGCTAAAAGTACAACAAAATATTTCATCCCATCTTCTCCATCAGCAATGTCTCATAAAAACAAAATTGTCTGATAAAACCAAAATTGTACGTATTTTATTCTAAACTCCAACTGCTTGGTAGTTGTTTTAAAACTCTTTATTAGCAAAACACACATTCAAATTAAGGTGATACTAGCATACTATTTAAGTCAGTTTTGTGATAAGGATTTATCTGTCTCTTGCTGACAAAATTACAAGACGGGCCCAAAGACATGAGAAACCACACAATTCCAAAACCTAAACCAAGTCAGTTACTATCTCTCAGAGCTAAGATCTCATAGCCAAACAGGACAAAGGATGATGCTATAAAACGATCTTTTGACCTTGAATGTACAAAGAAATAATTTTATATAGAATTTAGAAAAATTCTTCTGAACATTTAACTGATCCTTTTTATATATGCAGAAAATATGCAATGGCAAGATTACTCTTATATCTTTATTCTGCAATCAGTATCAGTTTTAAACAGACTTGTACTCTGTTTCCAGGTAAAAAAATCAAAACCCAGAAGTGCAGTTTAAGCAAATTTTTAAGACAAAATCATTATAAATTTTTACAAAATTACATGTTTATTTTTCATCTTTTCATTAAATTACAAATAAACGATCAGGAAACCAAAGATAGTTTATATTCAGGATTTCCAAAATCTTTTTTTTTTCTTCAAATACAAGTTCCTTTTAAAAATTAAGATGAATCTCCTTACCTCGTTCAGCAAGATGCATGCCCGAGCATCAGAAACATCCTATTATTGCTACTGGTCAGATTGCTTTATTTTTTTCTCCTCAGGAGCACAAAGCATCAAAATTTCCTGCCACATCCAAATAAAGATATTCTGACCAGCACTACTCTAGGGTATATATTTTTCTCACAGTGAATAAGCAAGGAAAAAATTAATAGAATTATAGTCAATTATTTTGACTATCAATTTCCTTGAATATGGTTGAGTGAGTAATTTGCAGTGAATCATTCATGGGATTAATTTCCCTCCTTTCCTACTTATGGAAAACCCATCAGCTATTCCTAATTATTTGACTTTATTTCTGTCTAGAAGAGAATCCTTCTGAATCATGTGGAAGATTTTTCACTGAAGGCAAAAAAAATTCTTTCCATGGCAGAGTACTTTAGAAATATATTCACCAGGTTTTCAAATCTATATGGATTGATCCCCTTCATCCAAAATTTAATCTCATATATTTTAAATTTACCAGTAATTTTATGTATATGAATAGTTATATGTAAAATGCAACAGAGTTATTCATAAGCACTAAGTTGAATGTGTGCACAAAAACATGCAGAACTAATGCTCGCTCTCTGGGCCTTGCAGCACTGTAATACAGCATTATTTCTCTCCTGATTCTTTGCAATCCACATTCCATCAGGAAAACCATCTTCATTTACTGAAAATACCTTGCTCTGCATCGTTAGGCAAATGCCTTTTTAATAAAGAGAATCCAGGTGTACAAGTAAAATACTATGATTGAATACCTTTAATGTCTCAGCTTCATTAGGCAATGACAGGCTGTCATGCTCTTTCTTATTTATTCTGGTTGAGTTGCTATCCTATTCCTGGCTATTAATAATGACAGATCATTTATTACTCTGTTAGAATACAAATATGTTTCCATCACAGTCTTATATATTTTCCCAACCCCACATTTTTTATTGAATAATAGAATTAATAACAATAACAACATACACCTCATGCTTCTAACTGAAATTCAAACACATGTAAATGCAGAATTAAATAAGGATTAAGTTCCGGACACTATTTCAGCCATACGTCCTTTTGAAATTATTTCGATATTTGATATTTGATACATTCTCTATTGATAGAAGTAAACTAAATATTCACCTTTTTGTTCACATTAAGCTTCTTGGCCTTCCTACTCAAATGTTAATGTGCAAATAAGAATTCCTATTCAGAGGAATATTAGGGAAAATCAAAATAACTGTAGGTTCTTTGAAAGGAATTGAAAACTTCCCCACAGTGTTTACAATGTTATTTATTAATGTCCATAGGTATTTCTTCAATAATTAGTGGCAAATTTAGCATATGAAGAAGATAATTTTAATTTGGAGGGAATTATTTTTTTCTTTATATTACGGTTAATGTATCTTAGGATAATCTAAACCATCTACTTCACAACAGAGGAATTACTAACCCATAAATCAAAACTGTTGGTGAAGTTCTGACAGATAATATTGATTGCCTTGGAAGGTAAGGAACTGCCATTCCAGCTTTCAATGTTTGAGAGTAATGAACACAATAAGTGGCCTCTCAGTTTATAGTGTCCCTAAAACAGCTTTACACAGAGAGCTGGCCTAAATGCATAATTCCTAAAGTCAATATTTGTAATTTTGGCTGAATTTTCACACTCAAAAGAACTGTTAATTATTTTTGTATGACATAGAGTATGGCCTGCCCTGCAATAAAAAAGGATATCTTATTATACATAAATCTGGAGTGTATGCAGCAGGTACTTCTCTACCTTTTCTACAACCCTGTGGATAAGAAGGTAAAATATGACCTAATCTGATGGTTAAATGTGGTATGCTATTGAATTGATATGATATTTCTGTTCAGTTATGAGATTTAATTTCCAGCATTCAGAATGAGGCAATTGCTTGTTTTGAGTCTAAATGTGATATGCATCTAGAAACTTTTGAGTCTAAATGTGATATGTATCTAGAAACTTCAGCAGGAGGCTACATTGCTTAGGCTGATAAGCTGTGCTTTGTTTACTTAGTGCAATCAAATTATTCTGACACATGATGGTGACAGCAACCTTCACCTACAGAAAAAAATCACCATGTGATGAAATTTGCTTTGGTTAACCAGGCACTGCTTGGAAATCATTACCAATACCTCCTCCACCTAACCTGCTACCATTTCTGGCTACTTGTATTGATACCACAACTCCTAATGCATAAATAGTAAACCAGCCCTGCCCAAAACTTAATCCATCTGCCTAACAGGTGATCAGAAGTTGAATATCACTGCAATCAATTATTAGGGTGTTTTGAACACAGGAATGTATTAATTCTTCTGCTAGGAAATATCCTTCAAGTCTGTAAACTCTTCAGGGTTTATTTAAAACATCCTACACCACTGA
This sequence comes from Phylloscopus collybita, assembly GCA_027886175.1. Classification (NCBI taxonomy): domain Eukaryota; kingdom Metazoa; phylum Chordata; class Aves; order Passeriformes; family Phylloscopidae; genus Phylloscopus; species Phylloscopus collybita. The sequence continues at coordinate 39,564,219 of JAJNNQ010000006.1, read as the reverse complement.
ATTTCACCAAAAAATTAATTTACTCCACTTGTACACAGCTATCCTGAAGTCACCTTCAGAGAAATTCTACAATGACCAAAGAATGTCTGCATGCCCTGAACATCAGTACTATAAGTCTAGTCATGTTGTAGCTGGCACTTTATTTTAATATTAATTACTGAAGCACAATGACCTAATCTCTGTACCACAACTGCCAACCTAATTACATACTCTTAATTCTAGTACCTGATAAAATAATTGTTCTCTGGTCTTGTGAAAATAACTAATTTACCATGGGTGAGATAGTTGGAAACATTAAGAGACCAATTCATTGTCATGTGTACAGACCTGCTACTCCTTTGAAATGTACCATGAATACTACAGATCAGTAAAATCTTCTTTAAAGAATTAGAAACGAAGTCCAACAAAACAGAGTAACGTATATGCCTACAGCTTTTATATTTTTCAATAAATTATTAGTACATATAAATGTACTTTTCATGTTCTGAATGAATGTTTTTTAAGAGACTGGTGAGACATATTCTTCAGCAGCAAATTTACCATTTCAAATAGATGCTATTTTCCGAAAACAAGAATAATTTCTGCAGTTTCTCCTTATCTGGAAAATCATCTTTCTGCTGATTCTGCACAATGAAAATTTTAAGTCTTTATTAAATATTATGCTATCCCATTTCAGAAAAATAGAATATTTTTCTATTAATTTTCTTTGAACATGTAAACATAAAAAGTGAAATATAGAAGTTATTTACAGGCACCACCAGATAACATAGTAAATGAATTACAATAGCTCTGACTCCAGAATTAAACCTGAAGCATGCTTTTAGATATAGTCCTTTCTGTATTGGGTCAACCTGATTCCAGCACACAATGGTTTTGCATTACCTAGACACTGAGGATATAACTACACAAGTAAGTCACCACTTAAACAAGTGGAGCAAATTTTCTTTATGTGCTGTCATGTTCCTCCAGTACATGTGTGAGCCATTTCAGGTTTCCTGCTCTTCAATGGCATTTGGACAATTTCTGTACTACTTGTGAGACATTATGAAATGGATCTTCTTAAGCCTGCAGACATTTCTGTGAATGACAGAGTTTGGAGTCATATAAGTTTTATAATTTCATAGGTTTCTACATATTAATGAAGTGATAAAAAGAACACTTTGCTGCTTCAAGACTGCTCTGACTAGAGCCCTGCATGGCCTTTTTCATTACCTTCTCCTTAGTGACAGGTGCTACCAGGCAATTAAGAGGCTCTGAAAGCTCATCTGTGCTCGCATTTTCTCATCAAACATACATACACATAGAAAAAAAACCTAAAAAACAACAAAACAACTAACAAAAAATCTCCAACAGCCCACTAAAAAAATACAACAACAAAAAGAAACCACTGAAATCAGAGCAAATGTGATGGTATAATAGATACAGGGATTAATGGGGGAGAATAAAACACTGTGAACCTACTGGAGCTCAAGGACTACACTACTGACAAGGGCTATTTCCTGTGACTTTTTGGTACTTATATGTAGTGACCAGATGGGGTAATCTTCCATACCTTCTGTGTGTTCCATCGCCTACAGGAAGTGGATTTATTGTGGAAGAATAATCAAGTTATAGCTAAGCAGATTTTAGATATCATTCCCATGTGAAAAGAAAACTTCATCCCCTTACTCTCTGAGTTTTAAGTTTCATGTAATATTTCCTTATTTTTAACTAGTATTATCTAAAAAAATATGTGATTTTAAGACTGTTTTTTGAACCAGTATAGTTAGAAGCACCTACAATCCATGACTGCATGAATAAGTATTGAAATTCTGTTAGGAAATTCAAAATACAAGATAACCTTCAGAGTGTATAAGCTGGATGCATATAATTAATATCTCAGAAACAAAGTACTTCATTTGATTCATTAACTATAAATGTGAAAAACTGTAGCTGGTCCTGGCAGTCTAATTTCAGGGACATTTTGGTCACCAGTATAGAATTCCTATTGTTGGATATAGATAATATTCTCCAGAGAAAACAGTTGATCATCTCTAATTGAAGTGAGCTTCTAGAGGGAAAGCATAAAAGATTAGGTGAAAGAAGGTCTAAACTATGTTTTAAACACAAGCATGTTTGATGTTTGAAAAGTAAAGAAAATTTAATCTGTTCTAAAATAGTACTGATAAGCAAAGATGTTTATTTCCTGTAATATGATTTAAAATTTAAACCATAAGTAAATTTGCTGTCATGGCTAAAGACATTAAGCAAGAGGGACAGCAGGTGAGGAAAAAGCATGTGCTATGAACATGACTGCAAGATGCACAATAATTCTTGTTTTCCAGATTCTATACAGTGAAAATTAAATAATCATGTTTTTCTGTATTGTTAAACAAATAAGTAACAAACATTTGCCTTTCTCAAATTTCCTATTTCCCAGAATCCTGATCCTAATTCAGGAACAGAAACAGCCAATTGATTGATATTTTATTTCTAAATCTAGGCCTTTTGTCAGAGCATGGTGGAATTTAAAAACTATGAGTAAAAAATACTTTTATGCCCCATCTTGTTTGATTTAAGGCAGTTTCTGGGAGATGCTGAACATCCTTACTGAAATCAACTGGGTTGTAGATATCTACTGTATTTAAAAGATCAGAATATGGCATTTTGAATAACTGAAATGTAAACCTGGAAAAAAAAGAGTAACTTTTACTGTCCCCTAACTCTTCTTTTTTTTTTCTGAAATATTTATTAAGTGCCTAAAATTATTTCCCAATGTCTGATTTTTCCCCTGAAAATAATTCCTTTTATTATATAGAAATAGTATTTGATATTCTTTTTGTCAGGTTGGTTGTCACAGCAAGCATCTACAATATTTAAATATGTAAATATAGTAAGCCTGCCTAGATCAATGTAAGGTAAAATCTAAGACCCTGTTTTACCCTATTTACCATTTGATTATCTGAACATCAGAAGTCTAAGCCTAGGCAGTCTGAAAATTTTCCTAGATGTCTCCATTCTACCTCAAAATACACAGATTTTCCTCAGCCTGAGGTATGAAGCATTTAACAAGCTATGATTTAGAGGCAGAAGGGAAATACCTAAAGAGGCCCAGTCTTTGGGTAGATTAAAGTAAGTTCCTCATCTTTCACCAATGCAAAGAATTAGAACCTAAAATCCACACTTTCCAAGAAGGTCCTAACTGCAGGGCATTAAGGGACCACTTTTGTCCATTCTTACCATCATTGTAACTACAGAAACAACAACGACAAAAGAGATTATAAACTGGCTTTTTTTTTTTTTTTAATGTTATTTATCTGCTGGATAATGCTAAAGGTCTCATCAAGCATGAAAAAGTGAGGGACCAAACAGAAGCGTTGCAGTCTAAATGCCAGCCAGGAGACACTGAAGAAAACAGAGGAATCAAAGGCCCAACAGCTCTGTTAGGGAATGATGACAATTGTAGTATCATAGAATGTTAAGAGGTTGGAATGGACCTTAAGGATTATCTAGTCCCAGCTGCCCTGTCATGGGCAGGGACACCTCCTATTAGACCAGTATATTAGTATATTGCCAGTTCCCAGTGTGCCCAGAACACTTGTTGGGGAATCTCTCATAGTGTGTATCTGGAGAGAGCACAAGAGCAAATACATTACAAGTTTAAGCTCTAGGGTTAAAACAAAAATGGTCAGTGAATCTCAGCTTGATAGAAAATCACACCCATGGCCATCATTTTGTGCACATTGATAATTAAGTTTTGTTCTATATATTCAAGGGAAGATCTGGAGGAGAGCTTTTGGGAATGTATGCTGGCTTTCCACATTTTTTTTCCCTTTCTGACACCCAGTTCATCAGAATATAAAGTTTGTGCTTAAAGCAAAATTAGGCACTTTTTTCCCAGAAAAAAACCCCAAAAAAACAAAGTGGGTTCCTTGGAATTGTGTAGCAGATATTATCCCTCTTTTTTTTTTATTACTCATTCCTCTTTCTTGTTACTTTATTTCTGCTTCTGACCTCCTTTCTTTTTCCTATGTGATAGGCAACATTTTTGCATTCCTTTAATTTCCATCTACATTATACAAAATGACCATGTTGGAAGTAGAAAGCAGCAGAGATACAGCTTCAACATGATTTGATCTTGTGAGCTCAGAGTAATGAATGCTGGTCAGGTAACATCAAATGGTGTCTCAAAAGTGTTGGAGCACTTCTGTTTCATAAATGGCTCAAAACTCTCTGTTTACAAAGACAGAAGGTGAACATTGTTGATTTTCTTTTTTCAGCCAGTGCATGTGCTTCTTGCAGTAGACAAGAGTTGCACTGCTGCAAGTAAATGCAAGAATTTCCTTTTCTTGCTGAAAAGCAGAGTCCCTCAGAACTCCCATATGCCAGGACAACAAAAATCTGCCTTGTGTACAGAATACCAACTGCTTTCAGAATATAGTTTCAGACTGAAGGTAGATTAATAGGTATATGGCCAGATTTATTTGTTTGTCTCAAGTAGTCATCCCTAGGTAATTTTTCTTATAATACCAATGAAACTTATGTGATTTAAGCATCAAAAATAAATAACTTCTCCAGTGACAGAATTCAATCTCTTTTTTTTTGCCTTAACTCTTTCAAAGAGGTACTGTGCGCTGCATAACTGCTTCCTGACAAGTTGTTGCCCTGCTAGGAAGGTAACAACAAGTTTATGCCCTAGAACAACTTATGCTGAAAGAACACAGACTTTTCAACCAAGCTGAAATGAGAATTGAAAATGAAACATCATAATCAGTGTCATGATTTTTAACAACTGTGACTGTGTCTCCATGCACTCTTGCATTTTTCTTTGAAAGCACAGAATTTTGTGTCTAGTGTGAGCTCCACTTGACTTACTTCAAAGCTGTAATGTTGCTGTCCAACTGAGGCCACACACTGAGAAGTTAAATGAGGATGGAAGCCAGTAAGAGCATTTAAGAAATTCCAGTGGTGTACAGTATTTATATGTTATGGTTTAATCCCAGCTGGCAACCAAACATCACCCAGACTCTCATTCATCACCACTAGTGGGATGGGTGAACAAATTAGAAGACTAAAAGTTAGAAAACTCATGGATTGAGAAGAAGACAGTGTAATGGATAAAGTAACAGCAACGTACACAGAGCGCAAAACAAGGAATTCACTCACCACTTCCCATGGGCAGGGAGGGCTTCAGTCTCATCATAGTCTACAATCTCCTCAGGAGGGAAAGGAAGGGCAGAACTGATCTCTTCTCTGTGGTGACCAGTGACAGAACCAGTTTTGTCAGGGGAGGTTTAGATCGAATATTAGAAGAAGGTTCTTCACCCAGAGGGTGACTGGGCACTGGAACAGGCTCCCCAGGGAACTGGTCACAGCACCAAGCCTAACAGAGTTCAGGAAGAGTTTCCTCTTCAGGAAAGAGGATAATGTTCTTGGGTGTTGTATTCCTCTGGGGAAATGGTTTTCCCCCAGAATCCCCTAAAGCCTGTAACTACTTAATTTGACCCTACCTTCCCTTATTGATAGCCAATTGGCTCAGTGCCAGCTATCTGTCCTAAGAAAGAGAGTCTATATAAACCCACGCTCCTTCCTCTTTTGCCCTCTTTGCCCTGGGACCCCTTCAAGAATAAAGCCTTGGAATAACCCTAAGAGCCTCTTTTGAATCTTTTATCCTCTCCCCTGAGGCATTTCCCCCAAAGCTCCCCAGAAGGCTGAGCTAGCACAGGAGCCCAGGGGGGTGAGAAGGGAGGAGTACTTCACTTGGGTACATAGTGTTACTCTTGGGGATAGTGCTGTGCAGGGCTGGGAGTTGGACTTGAGGATCCTTCTGGGTGCCTTCGAGCACAGCATATCTTATTATTCTGTGATTCTGTGATTTCCAGGAAATCCAGGCTCTATCACATGTGACAGGGACTTGGGAAGCCACCACTCCAAACATGCTCCCTTCTTCCTTTTCCCCTCAGCTTTATATGCTGAGCATGATGCCATATGGTGTGGGATATCCCTTTGGTTGAGGTTGTCTCTCTCAGCTGTATTCCCTCCCAATGCCTTGTGCACCCCCAGTCTGCTCGCCAGTGGAGTGGGGTAAGGAGCTCTGTGTAAGCACTGCTCAGAAATAAATAAAACATCCCTGTGTTACTGAAGCTGCTCCTAGCACAAATTCAAAACACATTTCCATACTAGCTTCTGTGAAGAAAGTTAACTCTACCCTAAAAAAACCCAGAAAAATATGGTATCTTGCCTCCTCACTAGATTATTGCTACTCACCTCATATCTTAGCAAGATTATGCAGGGGCTGATAGTCTGATGGGCAGAAGTCATAAAAACTACTCTCTTTGTAAACAGTTTTGTCAGGATCCTTACTGTGCTCCTCATCATGATATTCTGCATGTCCAGATACTAACATCTAAATTATTGTTTGACCCTCACAGAATCCAAAGAATATTCTTTCCTTTTGGATCTGTCTTTCATTGTCCCGGAAACTGAATCAGGAAGTTTTGCAATAAGAGTATCTTTAGGCTTTCCCTCTACTGCCTGATTATTGGAAAGGAGGGGGATAAAAAGTGGTTTTTGCTTGTTACACACAACTAGAAGAAAATCACAACAGATCTTTAAAGAAATAAATGCTTCCACTACCTAAATTTATCTTTTTCTGAAAAATAGATCTGCCTTGTAGCAATTTTTTTTCCTGTTTCTGCCATGGATTAATAAAACATAGCAGTTCACTCTTCTTTTCCCAAAAAGGGAATAGAGTCCCAGAAGCCACAGAAAAAAACCTCAAACAATTATGATGTCCAGTTAGGGGTAAGAAACAAGTCCCTGCTTTTCTCTAGAGGTGTAAATAAACAAAACGTCCAGAGAGCTGGTTTTTGTTCATTGTTTTGAGGTCTTTTAATTATTATTATTTGACAGAAATTATCAGCTATAAAATAGTTAATAAGAACAACATGACTGTTAAAGTTTAACACAACACAAATTGTTGTTTCAAGATACCTTTCCACAGACCAAGGGAAGTCATCTATGCAGTCAAGCCTCCATATTTTCAAATGTAAGGACTAAAATGTAGTAGTTAAAGTAACTGAACTGCAAAGGATTGAATTGCACAGGAAGATTGAAGGTTAAATCTTGGGAAGATTTCAAAATTAAAAATAAGAAAGTGAAGATAAAAATAAATGATTTTTCATTTTCTTCAGGCTCTGATGTTGTCTTACTCTGTGCAAAGCTAGAGAGTGATGATAAGAAATCAGTTTTAAATAACAAAAAATATATTCCTTGATCAATGTAATTGTCAGAGGATATTACACTGGCAAACAATGCTGTAGCAGAAGTTCAAGTTCTTTAACAGGTGAAAATGTAATTCCTTTTTATTTTTGGTTGTAATAGGGAAACAGTTGACTTAAATGAGATTCATTTCACTTGACACTGACCTTTCACTGGACAGTGCAGGCCATACATCTGACAACCTATTCTTAAATCCCTGTGTCGCAGCTGAAGCATACAGGTATAACTCCATAAATATTTCATAAGTCTGTGGGGAAAAATGTTGTGTTTGAATTAAAATGCATTCAGATAACACCTGCAAATATTATGACTTGGAAGAAGTATTGCCACTTACAACATGACAAAAACCATGCTAATTATTTGGTGATTCCCCAGAAATGTACTGTCACCAAAGTTTTGGGGTTTTTTTCAAGCTGCACGCAGGAACTTTATTTCCATTCCTGACCTTTTCTTGAGCTTTCTGCTTATGATAGCAGGAGATTTTCTAGACCCATGGAATGACAGTACACACCTACATTAGTTTCATCTGATTTCTCCAAGCGTTTCTGTGGAGCACACAGAATGTTCACTTTTATTCCACCATGTTGTAGGGGTGGGTGGATAAAGAATGGACCAAAAGGTCCTTCTTCAAAATCTCTTGCTTCTCTCTCTCCTGCCAGTGGTCATATGACCACTACTCCTCCATCACTTCTCCCTATTTTCTCTCGGAAACTTTCCTTCCCTCAGCTCTATTTTCTTATTTCTGAGTTGGAAGGAGGCTAGTAAGAAAAGGATTTCCTCTTTTGATGTAAAGAACTTTTAAAGCACATCTTCAAAATAGATCTTTGCAATTGCATGCTAGCTTTATCAGCACTGTGACAGGTGGTATAACCCAGTCCCAGGCTATCTCTCAGGCACAGAAGCAAAAGTAAATACAGTTATATGTTTTCTCACTAAACTGGTGAATATCTCTCTGCTCTAGCTGAATGTAGACTTCGTGTGCAACTACGTAAACATACTACTTCTTAGTCATCTTATTTACTTGCTTTACTTAGAGTTCTTCACTTGCTTTTCTTAGAGTGATTTTTTTAATTTGATTATTGATAAAATGTTCAGATGTGAAAAAATCTGTGTGTTGAACAATGCCTAGTATGTCTCAATCTCTTCCAGAAATCTTTTGCTCTGAGATTAAAAACTGTGTTTTTGTAGCTACATTACATTGATGTCTTACATGCTTGGGGGGGGGGGGGGGGGGAGTTGATTGTTTGCTTGTTTGTTGTTTTTTGTTTGTTTGGAGTGTTTTTGTTTTGTTTTGGGGGTTTTTTTGTGTGTGTGTGAGAGGGTGTTTTTCATTTGTTTGTTGGTTGGTTGGTTGGTTGGGGGATTTTTTGTATGTTTTCGTTTTGGGATGTGTTGGATTATTTGGGGGGGACGGCTGTAGTGGGCTTTTTTGTTTGTTTGTTGTTTGCTTGTTTTGTGACAGGTTTGTCCAGTTCAGCCTTTCTCTTCCTCAGTCATTTTCAGCTGATGAATTCTCAGGTTATAAGAAAAAAGAGTTTCACAGGTGTACCATCTTTTACTTTTAATGGATTTATTTATTCCCAGATGTAGAATTCTAGTCCTTAAGGTCACTCAGTTATTTCTGATTTCAATAATCTTCTTGATCTTCTCATCAATATATTTTATTAGCATTCACTCTTCCAGTCACAATCATTTCTGAAAATATAATAGAAATTATGAAAACAGAATGATTATCAAGTAATCTACACATTCATAGATATTCCTCCTTTCAATTTTACTTTCTATTCCTTCCTCTTTGATCAATTCCTGTCAGTTTACTTGTTCTGTGCTAATTCCTATTTTTGAGTCCTAAGTGAATGAAATATTTTAGTGACCTCCAAGTAGATTTTAACTGAAATCTCTTCTAGAAAATTTCACTATATCAAAAGAAGTTGTCAATTTATTTTAGTGTAATCTATGCAAGTCCATGTTGCATTTAAGCTCCTTTTACGTATAGAAAAATGTCTTTTGATATTATTTACTCTCATTACAGACTCTCATTTCATATTTATATCCTTAAGATCATTCTACTGTGTTTATTTCCATCTTTTCCTTCCCCATCTTTCATCTCTCTTTTTATTCAGAAGAAATGCTGCACTCTGTTTCCAATTGTAAAGTATCATACTGCAGTTGATAGATTTGTAAAAAATAACCACTGTTAGACCTGAGCTATCTTGGCAGCTTTTGTCAGTTCTGGTGCAGTTTATTGAGGCTCCCTGCCATGAGTGTACTAAACAATGTAGGTTTCCTGACCTCCTCTTTTGTTTTTTCTGTTTCTTTGCCCCTGTTCTCATGAGCCTTCCTGCCTTTCTCCAACATTCAATATCATCACCTTTATTAGGAAATGAGGCAAAGTATTAACTCTGTTTGGGAGCCATGTTTAGCTTTTATCTGCATTCAATTCAACCCTTTTCTCTTTGTTATTTATATGGTTGAAGAGTCTTTTGATTTTGTTTAATTTTTGTTTGTTTTGGTTTGTTTTTGGGGTTTTGTTTTGCTTGATGATATTCTTTGAATAACATGGCAATAGATAGAGTGAATAAGAAAGAAATATTTCTTAGTGTCAGAACTATATTTATAATCTTTTCTTGTCTGTGATGCTAGCAAATATGATCAGACTCTCCAAGAGCACAGAAAGACCTTTTCTCCTAATTTAACACTGAATGGAAACACAGAATGTGATTAAATAAAGCTGTGCAAAATACAAAACCTTGGGCTCATGTAGATTCAGCAGTCAGCTCACCACAAACATAGCATGAGCTTGAGAATAATTACTTTTCTGCAGAGAAGCTTCTGCTCATTTTTGTGTAAGTGGGGAAGATGCTGCAAAAGATGTTAAATATTAAAAGCTGTTATCAGTTGAAGTTTTGTAATTCAGCCTTATACCTCAGGCAGCCTTCCTTTTTTTTTTCATGCTGGCATTTCTTTTCTTCCACAAAAAAAGCTTGTAAAGGCATTTCTCATTTAAATTAATCTTTAATTAGTGCTCATATTCTTCTCTTTCTTCTCATCTGCTCCTAGAGGAACTTAAAATGTACTGAATGCCCTTGAGTTATATTCCTTCATCCCAAGTGTTTCTTGACCCAACAGCTTTGAAATTACTGATGTTTCTAAGTTCTTAAAAATAGTAATAATATTTTTTAAAAAAGAAACAACAACAACAAAAAACCCTTATATGTAATTGGGTTAACAATATTTTTGAGGATTTTGGAATACTGTTAAGAAAAGTTATCCATTCCAGTAATGAGATTATGCTAGCAAGGAATGGACAAAGTCACTAATAATTGGCAGGCAATGCACAGCACAGGAGAAAAACTGGACTCTCTATTCTTGGATAAGTTAATACACTGTTGCTCATTTTTAAGCTGAAGAAAACACATTACCAAAGGAAAATGCTAAATTCAAACACTTAACAAGATGAATCTTGAAGTCTGTGCTATTTTAATTTGTGTGAATAATATACAAAAAAATAACATTTTAAAGACATTTTAATATTAGAAACATATACTATGCTAAACTATAACATAATATAATACATATAATATTGAAGTCCCATGTTTGCTACATGTAAAAACATCTCTGTTGTTCATTAATTATCATTCCAGGCTTCATTTCACAAAATGAGATCATTTCAGAAGATGACTGACCTTTTCTACCATAACACTAGGACAAAATTTGACTAAATTACATGGGATAATAGGAGATACCCAGACATGATAACTCAGAATTAATCCAGGTGCAGTATATTTTCTTTAAGACAACAAATAGCCAATACACAGCTTCAAGGACAGTAGGATAAAGAAAAAGATATTTAAGACATAGTTTTTAAATACTCTTGTCTTTTATTAAAAAAAAAAAAAATTAAGAAGGGTGGGAAATATTCTCCCATTAATCAGTTAATGTAGATTACAGAAGATGGCTAAGCTGTCCTAAGTAATTCCTGTTTACTATCTTTCAATCATATCCCTGTTGATGTTACCTCATCATCATGGACATTTTGCTCTTTAAATAACCTCCTAACATGAAGACCTCATGTGACATTGTAGAAACTTGAAAAAAGAGAACTTGCAAAACACAGCTCTGTAAGTGGAAAACTGAAGCTTTTCCAAATAAAAAAGTCCCTTGAAATATTTTAATCTGTCCTCATAAGGAAGGCAAAAAAATTAAACAGTGAAAAAAGTCCTACAAGTAGTAAGGACACATCCTAAATTAATGGTTATATAGCAAATTTATAGCAGTAGCTCTGAAGTCAAAAGTCTAGAATAGGAGTGCAGACGTGTGTATAGCACCTACAAGGTGAATAAATATAACTATGATGATCTTTTATTAGTTTCTTCATTATAATCAACATATTAGGATTTAATTGCCATGGACTAAGAAGAAAATATTTTTTCTTTCAATAAGCTATTTCAATGTTATATAAGGATTTATTTTGGCAATTGGAAAGACCTTATTGCATGTCTTCATTTGTGGTTAATGCTGCAGGTCCAAACATACTGTAAATCCAAAGTTTTAGTGTTCATATATTTTAGAGCATTTCAAAGCCAAGAAGCTTTTATATACAACTGCAGAAGTACTTTTACCAAGTAGAGGTCTGCACAATGTCTGTTTATTAAGCAGTGTTATAGTGGGTGCTCTTCTGCAGTCCAACAAGGTGTTTAAGTGTTTATTCTAAAGAAAAAGGAAAAAAAAAAAGTATCTCTAAAGAAAAAGAAAAAAAATGTATCTCTAGTGTCTCTGCAGTAGTAACTCACTAAGTAGCCCTGAAGAGCTACTATAAGCAGTGAAATTAACCCCAAGAGTCAATGCTGGAATTAATGTGCAAAGTCATCCCTACAAAGTTATTTGAGGAAAGTTGATACCAAGCATTACAGCTCAGTGTCATTGTCACAATAAATACTATATAGATTCATAGTATGCTGTTAATTTTCCTCTTTTTTACTTTTGCAGTTCAGTGAAGTGTAGTGGTGTGTTTAAATTTATTTGTTAAATGTTATTCATGTTGTTCATTGGTTTGTTTCATGTACCCCTGTTTAAACCCCAGTTGGTTTTTACCCTGGTTGTTTACCCAATTTCAGTTATCTGTCAATCCTGTATTCCCTACCCCCGAGGACCTGTCCATCTCCTCGAGGCCTCTCCCTGGTTCTGGAAAGCTCCTAGAAGGGTGTCGAGTGATGGGCCAAGATCCAAGGAAGTCCGTCCTCCCCCACAAGGATTGGCTCCCGGAGGAGTCAATCATCCTGGCGGCCACTCCCTGGACTTCCCTCATTGGTGCCTTCCCTGTCACCTCCCCTCACTCCTCCCTCAGGTAAAAGGAGCTGTCACAGGGCAGTCTTCACTCTGCTGAGGCAGGCTCCCTGGAGTGAGGTTGTCTCCCTTGACCCCTCAATAAACTCCTGTGGTAACCCCCTTGGCAGAGTCTTCTTTCTGTCCTCGCCGTCGTCACAACCAACACCAAGCGGCTGGGCTGGAAAGAGCCCATCGGATCAGTTTGGTTGGTCAGCCAGCTGGGCTGTACCGTTTGCCTGGAGCCGTCGCCAGGGCTAGCCGGAGGCAGGCAAGGCTCCGACCATGAAGTGGACTAGGCGCGGCCTCAGTGAAGGACTAAAAAATTATAAAATCTAAAATAGTGAATTTGTGGGACTGCTGACTTTCTAGACTACCTTGAAAAACACAAAATTAATCATCTCTGAGATGTTACCATTTTTCAGTGTTAAGATCACATTCACAGATGTCAAGCCTGAATCCATTGGTTTAAAGCTCACTTCAGTTTTAAATGTCCAAAATAAATATCCAGGGGAAATCCCCTTATGAGTTAGGTATTCATTAGCTGGTAATACAGTGCTTCATACACATGTCACCTTTTTTGGACCTCGTCATACATTACCTGAGCCCTGTAAATTGAAAACCATGCCTTGGATCAGCATCCCATTATTTTCCTGTTCCAAGATATGCTTGCTATTTTCTCCCAACTTCTGTCGTATTTGCAGACTCATGCCAGGGCACTTCAACTCTTTCCATGATCTTTTTACTTCATAACATGATACTGTCCTTAGAATAAATAAACATATCTCTGGAGGGCAAGCAGATAAGTAGTACATGGTACAGAAAGTTAAACATGCATTAGGCAAAATTGGACATAATGGAAGCTCTTCCTTGGCTCACCTGTTCTTTGAAGACTATTATTAACAGCAGAAGAAAAGCTCAACAAGTCTAACAGAGAAAATGAGAAAACCTCCATGATTAAATATAAGCCAAGAAAACTGTAAGAAGAGTCAGTCTATTTTCTGCTTTCCTGTGTAAGCCAAAGCCCTGACATCAATCCACTAAAAATGACTTTTCTAACTTATTGTGCCTGGAGGATCACTGAAGCTCCCATCAGACATCCCAGGATCTGGGATCATGAGTGTGCCATTAGAACAGTGTTAAGCCATTCATCAATATGGTTGAATGACAAGATGCCTCTAACAGTAAAATCAGTGGGGTTTTCTGGTATAGGGTTCACATGGATGTGGTGGAGCCATCATCACTGGAGGTACTCAAGAATCGATTGGACATGGTACTTAGTGGTATGGCCTGGCTGCCAAAGGAGTGATTGGTGGAAGGTTGGACTCAAGGATCTCAGAGTGCTTTTCCAGTTAAGTGTTTCTATGATTCTATTCACAGGGAACATCAAGGACTTCCAAGTCCAAGACTGAGAGTGGTGTGAGGAAGAGGAATCATGCTTTGCTTAGTAAAGCAACCATGGAAAGACTGAATTTTATGGATACAATGTTTGAAACATTACTTCCACAAGATTGAAGCTTACCATCTAGTTTAAGTAGACTAAAACAGCCCCTCTGTCTCTAGGGACACCTCTCATGCCTCTTCATGCTGTGGTAAATTGCCCTCTGATTTGTCTGAATCCAAATCTGTTGGTCGGTGCCGGTTTAACTCTGAACACAGTAATTGCCTATAAGTCAAAGGAAAGTCAGATGTAACATCCAGTAAAAAGTCTACTAACTACAGAGATCTCCTAAGAAGCTAGAATTAGAAATATTTATCCATAAAGACATATGAGATACCATTTATGTGTTGTTATCTGAAGCCAATTTGTGGATGACCAAAACTATTCTTTATAAATTATTCATACTAGACAATGCATTCAGTCTGTTGTTGTGCATTAAAAATTTACACAACTAGTACATTGTACAAGGAAAATCTTATATTCCTTCACTACAAAGAGTCTATTTTCTGCATGCTTGTTTGAAAGGTAGGTATTAAAAGATACACAAATCACCTTGTCTTCAATGTTTTTCAGTATTTGAACTTTATATGGGCACTAAATTCTTTCATACAAACTGTGATAGATAATGATAAATATATCTTATTAGAAAGAAATTTAATTAAAATTCAACTAAATCAGAGCCCTAATGCAGAAACATAGGCATAAACAAGACTATCCATTATACTACCACAAACTCACACCCATAAAACATTCTTGACAAGTTTGCAATTTAGGCCAATTTTCTGTCAACAATTTGTAAATCATTAGCTTATTTGGTAGCTAATTTACTAACTTTGGGAAACCTGAAATTGTTCAAATATACTTTCTGCCAACTTTATCAGGTACTATATTTTTCCTTTGCAAGGACTTTTAAAATGTAGTATTTATTTCTAGTTTGTACATAAAACTTACATTTTCATTTCTATTTAGCTTTATATTTTTTGCTACCTAAACTATTTTTATATTAATTTACATTCTAGTGGGTTTTATTTATTTGACCATCTTGCTATAATGTTCATAAAGGAAGATTATGATTTACTTTTTCACTGTTGTTGGATCTTAATTTACACATCAGGTATTTAATGTTTAATAGTCTTAGCCAGATACTCATCTCACTCACTAAAAATGAAACATTTACCAACATCTGTGTTCTGCTTTAGGTATTGTCTATTTAAGTATTAGCTTGGTCCTTACTTGTGGTCCTCTCAACTTACATTGAGAAGCAAGTATACAAGAGACTTCTCTCATATCAGTTCCCTGAGCACGCGTGGGTTGGATTTTTTTCCCCTTTGGTTGGGTTTTTTTGTTGTTGTTGTTGTTGTTGTTTTGGTTTGTTTGGGTTTTTTTTTTTTTTGTTTTGGTGGGGTGTTTTTGTTTTGTTTTGTGTTTTTTTTTGTTTTGGTTTGGTTTTGGTTTTTTTTGTTGTTGTTGGTTTTTTTTTGGTTGGTTGGTTGGGGTTTTTTGTTTTTTGGTTTTTTTTACTATATGTATGGGGTTTCTGGGTGTTTCCGTATGAGATATGCGATTATCTGTGTAAAAAACCCAACTTGACATGGGAATAAAATACCCACAACATGACCCGCATTCAATGTGCAGAGTTTTGAAATCAGTGAGGAGAAATCAAGGCAGAGCGCAGCACTTAATAGGACTTATTTCAGCAACATGAATTGGCAGAACTCCACGGACCTCAATGGAGCTCTTCCCAGACTATATTAGCTGAAGATCTGGATCAGTGAGTAAAAGGGTGACAGGAGTAAATGCTTTACATTAGATCAGAGGCACTGGAGCTTTTCAAATGAATCTTGCTTGGTTCTTGTGAGGGATTGAATATTTCAAAGAGTCTGTAACTGAAAAACTATTTTTGTTCTGAACAGTGAACAGGAGTTATTTGAAACATGCTATTCCTGCATTTCCACAGAAAACAACAATAAAGAACAGATAAATATTAAGCAACTATTTTTCTCCAGTACTACCACCACAATACAGCAGATATAAGAAATGTTTGAAATTTTTGAAAACTTTAAAACATGGAGAAAATTATTTTAAAAAAATTTAAAACCCCTTTAAGCAGGGGTTGGCTTTCATTTCGAAACTTCATAGTGTTCTTGTGAAATAATATGCTTGTGGTACAATTCATCCCAGAAGATGACAAAAGACATCAGTATATATGTGGCTTTGGAAACGTAATTTTTCATGTTTTCCAGAACATTTCTGTGCAAATATTTCTAGAACAACCTATTACAGACTCTCCTATGCTGCATTATGTCTGTTGGTAAACTAACCATTTAGAGTTAATCAGAACAATTGTGCTGAACAAAGCTAGTTTGGCATAGCAAGAGAGAGTAGTTATATGGAAAATGAAGGCTTTCCGTAAATGAGGAAAAGAACCACCAAGCCAAAGGCAACTGAAAACAAAACTTTTTTTGAAACTTTATGTGAAACTAGACTTCCCCTCTTAAGACAATGTTGGAAAGACATTGCCAGAAAACTGGGTGGGAATGAGGTTTTACTCTTACAGGCTGACTAAACTTTCAGTCTGAGGTAAATCTGAAATTTAAGACCATGGAGTCTTGGTACTAAGCTATATTCATGGCCCACAGAACCTGCCTACATGCTAATTCTTTCTCCCCTCTTTTTCACTCTGCCCAACAGTTTAGTCATGTTTTCCAAGGATAAACAAAATAAATACTTATGTCTCACAGAAGTTAGTGATGAGAGCTAGTGGGTTTTTTTTCATTGATGGTGTAAAGTCTAGCGCCCACAAAACACTGGGTGACAGTTTTGCCCACAGTAACCATGTGGTCAAGTCTTCTAAAGCTCACAGCTGCTTCAGAACATTTTTCATTTTAGAAAACAAGGAATTAGACAGAAAGGATAGAATTTCATTCTAGGTGGAGCTTCTCTTCCTATGAAAAGAATGAATCAAATTGCTGTGAGCCACTTTCTTCATACCTTTAACCTACTTCCAGTCTGCTAATCCAAATGTTTACATGCATTGGCAAGAAAATAAAGAGGAAATAATGACTTAAGATATAGCTACACTGCCAGCAGGACTATAAAAAGGAAGGAATAGCAAATATTTAAAGGATAGTTCCCCGGATTTTTTCCCCTTTGGTTGGGTTTTTTTTGTTGTTGTTTTGGTTTGGTTTGGGTTTTTTGTTTGTTTGTTTGTTTTTACTATATGTTGGGGATTTGGGGGTGTTTCCATGCTTCCTGTTTAACATTATGCAGCTTCAGTTAGCAATCAAATTCATTGCTATTACCTCTTGAACTTAGCAATATTTCTGAATTAATTAAACCTTACACTTTGAAATATATCAAAGTTCTGAAACTTGAAGCCTGATGTATATGAACCTAAGGATAATCAAAAATGTTAAAATATTGTTAAAACTCATACCACGTGCAAACACCGCAGCTATAACTGAGCAAAATCTTTCCATTTTATGATATCATTTTTTAATCTCTTAGCTAAGATAGAAGCAATTTCCTACAAAATCTGTTTTTCTGGACATAAAATGGATGACTTTTCCTTCAAGCAAGCTTACATTTCCACTTTAAGATTTTTTCAAAATGGTTGCCTCATGAATTTTATTTCGTTTATGTTTTTTACTTTGTTTTTCTTTAGTATTAAAGATTCAACCATCCTATTAATCATGTACTGGATTTAAATTATGGAGTCCTATGGAAATGACAATAACTATGAATACTTTTAATATACTTTTACTGTTTTATTCCAATAATAATGTTGGAAAGAAGCAATGTAATGTCAGAACTTTTTACAGCCTCCTGAAAACATTTTTGTTTCTACTTGCTATTAGACATTTAATGAACAGATGACAATTTCTCAGTATTATTAGAAAATTGCTTTCTGAGGCCATCAATAGCTGAGCACTTTGTGCAACTGATGTACTAATGCCAAAACCCTGTGTACTCTGGCAGGAAAACCACTACACTTACACACAGCACCATTTCCTTGCCAAACTAGAAAAAAAACTAAATAGAAAACAATATAGGTTTTTTTGTTCAAGTTGCATTTCCACAGTAACATGAGGACACATATGGACACAGATGGCTCCAAATTATTAAATTTTCCAAAAACCCCTCAAGCCTTCCAATCTTAACTTTAGCCATATTGACATTCTGAATTATTTATGTTAAAACAGAGCATACCATAAGCTCTTCCACGGGTCTGTGACTCCTTCAAGCACTACTGCTCAGTTCTGAGAAGTCAAAAGGCACAGTTTTCAATTAGTGAGTTCATTTTTCTGATTTGAGATAGTTAGAAGGTATTTATATTATCCTGAAAAGGTATCCTTTGTTTTTTCTCATAAAATTATTTTCTTGGGTTGCAATGCAAGATGTAACCAAAAGTGTGTACTCTATTGCCATCTGTTGAAACTGGTTGGGAAGGTGTTTTCTTTATCTCTTCTATGACCCATTCCTCATAACTCTGGGCAGAAGGGGACAGGTGTCTTCTGCTAACGGGCCAGCTGTTAAAACCAGGTGGGGCAGTATTCTTTATCTCTTCCATGAACCATCCGCCCTCCGGGGGATATCTTCTGCTAATGGGCATGGGCCATTAAGGCTCACCACATGACTGAAAACATCCCATTGTGAGATGTTCCACCCAGTGGAAGGAGCCAAGCATTCCTACCTGGATAAAATCTAAGATTCAGAACACCAGGACAGCCTATTTCCACTGGATTCCCAGAGGAAGACCAGACCCAATTCACCACCACTGGACCTTCAGAGGAAAACTACACCCTTCTACAGGATCATATCTGTTCCAATAGAATCACATCTGTCACTCCAGGACAACTTAATTGGACTGCTACCAACACCCTGACCAACATGGTGTCAGGCTGTATTCTGACTCTGTGTTTTCTTTTTTTGTTTGTTTGCTTTTTTGTACTACTACATTTTTATTTTTTAATATTCCTAGTAAGGAACTGTTATTCCTATTCCCATATCTTTGTCTGAGAGGCCCTTAATTTCAAAATTATAGTAATTCAGAGGGAGGGGGTTTACATTCTCCATTCCAAGGGAGGCTCTGGCTTCCCCTGGCAGAGACCTGTCTTTCCAAACTAAGACATTGGGTATCATGTTGTAAAGCATATCTGTTATAACATGCAGGGAAATCCATCAGACCCAGCTATTGTCACCTATCTTCCTCAAGACAGATATTTTGGTTCCCTAAACAAGGAACAGAGACTAGCCTGTTTCCAAGGCACCATTACAGAACTTCAAAGCAACTAGGCTTATTATAAAATCATGAATAACCTGTGGACACAGATAAAAACTGTGTAAGAAACACATGAACACCTGCTTATGATTTATTAAAAATATGAATATCGACCTAATACCGATATCCAACTGAGACGGACAAAAACTCTCTAACAGTTCGAAGTTAGAAAGTGTATGTTTATTGCAGCACTGGGCAGCATGTGGGATAGCTCCCCAAAAACATACCGCACCTTACAGAAAATCACAAAGCCATTTTATTTACAAAACTGTTGAATATCCAAAATACAAATGCATATTCATAACCTTGATACATCCCATTCCCTGCTTTGTATGGTAATTAGCAAAAAAGCAATTAAGCATGTGTAGTTTGTCCATTGAAATGGGTTGGTGGTCTCATTCAAGAGGAGTGGGTTTAAAATGAGGAAGTAAAATGACTCTTCATCGCCTTGAACTTTCTACCTTTCCAATGCAAATGGTGACAAATGGGTGTTGATAGGATTCCCATTTCCTTAGGTACAGTTACTTTCAATAAGTTTCAGGATTGGGGAGTCTCTGCAATTGTCCTGTGTCCCTAAACCTATTTATCAAGTTCTCTATTTATTGTTGCAAGCACAGCTAAGCAAACATAAAGTTGACAAGCAATCAGTTATTTGGAAAAAGTTAACTCAAGCCTAGTATTCCTTAGCTAACTACAAAACTTTTAATTAACTTCAACAACCATAAGGCTTATTTCTAACTAAAATCTTAATTTCTTTAAAATCCTATATTCTTTAAAGTCTATGTCTCACTTATACATCTAAATTGTTCTCCAAATAAGAATTTTGAAAATCCCTAAGTCTTGATTAAGGGATCAAATTTCAAAAAAACTTCACTAGAATTTGAAATATCTTGATATGTCTTACTCAGATTTACTATTCTAAAAAATGCAGTCTTGTTCCTTTCATTTCCTTTCACAATATTGCTTTGCAGATCTTTCTCTTGGTTTATAAATATGCCAACTCTCTCTCTTTCCTGTTTTCAGTTTCATAGCCTACTCCTACTCTATCATCTTTTGTTCATCACTGGGAGATTAACTTTCCCCTCAGTCAGCCTAGATTCCAGTCTCCTTTCACCTCTTCAGCAGATTTCTCATCCCACATCTTCATTCCTTCACTCATGTGCTCCATCATAGGTATATTCGAAAACAATTAAATTTATACCCTACAGAAAATATTACCCATGAAACTGCTATATGTTATGCATTGCTTTTCATCTCTTTCAATTCTTCTGGTTTTATGCCTAGGTTTAAAGCTCCCTGAAGCACTTACCACAATGTTTTAGTTTTATTAGGATAGTACCATAGTCAGTCTACAAGCAGAACCTTTTAGCATTCCTGAAGTGCAAATAGAGATTGCAATAACAGGAATAATTAAAACATAATAATGCTAATAAAAGAATTTACATCAAATCTCTGCTGCTTAATATTAATTATATTTTTGTATATGCTAGGAAAAAATGTTGCTTTACCCCATTTTATTACCTAGATTCATTATAGCTTTTCATTACATTGAATACTATCAAAATGGAAGCTTTTGTGCTTGCATGATTTTTTTTTTGATATTAGAATGTATGATCCCTGGTAAAATGATGGATACATACAAGTTGCAGTGAAACACACATGCTAACAAATGGAAAAGTTGAATATTCTAGTAGAATTGTTATGCTCCATGAGGTCCAGTGCAGGCATTGAATTTTCCCTTCACTGAATTTCTGCCTCAGTCAAGCTCTCCACAACTTACAATTCCTCTTTTTGATCTTATTAAAATAGATTTCACTGGATACTATTTGTCAAAGACCAAGGAAACTCCCTATGAATTACATTAAATTCAGAATCCCTACCAGATGGTATGATACAATGTTGGCAAACATAAACAACAAAATTTACTTCTTCACTTGAAAAAGATGCACAATTACTGCAATTTCAAAGCTCTTGTTAAGTAGGAAAAACCTTGGCTTAAATTCAAAATGCTAGAGGAAATAGTCCTTCTTTCCTCACAAAACATTCATCAGCATTTCATTCAACTAGAATACTTCTGTTGTGGCTTTTTTATACTCAAAACTATTTCCAGGTTTTCCTGATGATCCTAATTATTCATAAAGGTACAGATGTCACTGTCACTGTATTGTAGTGTAAAGGACATAATTTATTGGAATTGAATAATTCATTGAAATAAACAGAAAATAATGAATCTTAGGGCTCATTTGGCCTCCTGATCTCACATTTTACTTTTTTATGTTCTACTGAGGTAGAATTCACAGTCACACTGATGTTACAGAAAAGGTTTCAAACATTTTGTATAAATAAGACTAGTATGAATGTTTGTATGACATTTTTATAGTGTTAAAATTATATTTTATTGTATTGTTCTGCATATCAGGTCTAAATGAAATATTTTATACTTGGGAAATAGTAAGAATATTTTGTCAAACAATTGGGAAAAAAACCCCTGTGTTATTTAAACAGTAGGTATTTTCTAGTCTTATAATAAAATGCTTTCTTTCCAGTTCTTTGAAGGTGCAGTAAGAAGAGTTACAGTAAAAATTATTTGTTTCTTGTAGTAAAATTTCACAATTTCATATGTTTTGAAGAAAAAAGTACTGAATATTATTTTAGATTATTCATTAAATAAATCCTGCTAATACTGCTGATATTATCAACCACTGAAGTCTGCTGTGGCATGAGGTAGAGAAACAGCATGTTCTCTCCTCTTTCATATGGGGGGAGAGTCAGTTCTTCAAGATGGTGTTAGTGATCAGAAGAGTAATGACATGGTTTCTCTTTAGCCACCCACTCAGGACATCTTTGAAAATCTTTAGTGTAAGTGCTGAGGAAAATGGGAAACTATATTAATTTTATTGGGGGCATTTTTGTGGTGTATAACAGACATTAAAGACCTCGTCCCATGGTTCTGAATTACTTGATTATGACCTGTGGCATAATAATTGTTGCAGTGTGCCTTTAAGGCTTTCAAGGTGGGCTCCCTTTTGGGGGTTTTCCCCTCCCCCAGGGTAGGTTTTTCCCAGCCAGCCCTGAAGGAATGGTTATAATACCCAGGGTTTACCAAGCAACCTGAGATTCTGCAGGGGCTGGCCATCGAAGGAATTGGCCAGGGCAGAAAGGGCCCACCCCTCCTCACAGGTGATTTGACCTTTAGGCTGCCCTTTAGCCCTCGGGTCACGCCCTGTCCCTCTCTGACAGGCTGTGTGCCCTCCCCCAGCCCCCTCTCCCAAGTGAAAACCCAGGACAGGCACATGGGCTGGGTTCTGCTCAGGGAAGTCACACGGTTCAGAGGTGCTGCTGCACTGCAAATAAGATCTCTGGACAAGACTCCTGAAGCAGATCCGCTTCCTTCTTCCACTGTTTCGTCCAACCTCTCTGAAGGAGTCAGGCAGGAGCAGGATTCATCTTGCTACATTTGTCTCGCTGCTGCACCCCGGGTCCTATGCTGCCTGAAATAAGCCTAGACTTGTCTGAGGGGTCTGTGCCTGTGTTAAAGTGCAAGGAGAGTATCTTTTTGGGACAAACCACGAGGCTGCTCTCCCAGCACAGCAACTACACAGACTTCACAAAATAGCAGTGATTACTTCGCTGTTATAAATAATTATGAATATGATAAGAAATTACTAGGAAAATGAGAGATTTCTGAAAATAAACCACTTTGTAAACAGTAATCTTGTCACTGTCTAGAACCTACCCCTAGTTTGCTGGTTTGGTTTTTTTTGTGTTTTGTTTATTTTATTTTGTTTTTAAATAAGAGGACTTTAAAAATGTTACGTAATAGAATGACTGTTTTCTTTATTTATTTTTACTTATGCATCAACACATAGAATAGACGATACTGACATTTCTGAAACAACAGAAGTCCACTTCTACATCTCAAGAGCTCCTTTCCTCCCTGTCATTTTTAAAGCTAATGAATTCTTGCCAATGGGCATGAAAGAGATTTAGAATCAGTGCTATAACCAAAGTTACAAAACAGCATTATTGATTTGATAGAGAAAAAGGTAGAAAGCAATAAAAGTGTTCAACAACTTGTCTTTCCTGGTAATGGCTCATTTAATGAAGGCAAACCAAGAACAACACTCATGCCAGACACATCCATCCCACTGATAATCCCCAGCAGAGCTCTATCTACAATTCTGGATTTAAGTTTCTGGGGAAAAAAATCACAGTAGTCAGTTTGTAATGCATTACTGCAAGAAATAAATGGTTCCAGCATAAGAAAGACATCCCTATATGAATACAAATGACTGCTTCTTTTGTCCTCAGTAGTCAGATAATTTTAGAAAAAACTTTGAATTGCTTTAAAAATAATCCCTGAAACAGAGTATTTAAAATACATTGACAATATCTTATAGCTGCCAGAAAGGCTCATCCTCTCTTACTGTCTGTAATACAGATTGACATTTGCACAGGAATGTAGGAGGAAGCTGTTTATACATTTAATCAGCATTCTTTTAATAATCCACCCTGCTATTGTACACTTGGAATCTAAAAATAGAGATTGTGCATTTTCAAAATCTGTCCTGGTCTCACCCACTGGAAAAAAAAAAAAAAAAAAAAAAAAAAAAAAAAAAAAAAAAAAAAAAAAAAAAAGTTTGCTTTTAACATTAATAACCTGCCTTAAAACACACATGGCTGACTCTTTCCTATGTCTCACTTCTGCTTTTGCAGAATCTTTAGCAAAGAGCCTGTACTAATTACAGTCCATCATTCCTTCCTGTCAGGACAGGGGGAACTCCACTCAAGCCAACAGACACTAAGTAGTTGTACCATGTATGTGTGAATTAGTCCCCAAGAGAGATCAGAATGAAATATGCACTAGCACACCTAAACCTCTAGGGAAGCAATACCACTTCAAAGTAGGTCCCTCAGTGCCTATTGTGCTAAGTCATTATTTGAAAAAAAGTTTACTTTTCTGTCTCTCAACTAGAGGGCTCTTTGAGCACCAACGCAACCCCCTTCCTTTCAGTTTCCTTGTTATGTAATTTCATGCATTTTGAACATGACAGTAATCTGGGTTGTGTTTCTTTTTCAGAAGACAAAGAATGCTGCAGAGGAAAAGGAAAGTAAGGTAAACAGTATCGAAAGGAAGGTAAATAATACATGTATGGGAGCAGGCAGTGCTCTTCTTGAGGAAAAAGTATTTGTGCCCTTCTCACTCAACCTGACTATTTGGAAACATAAAGGTTTAGCAACCACCTTCTCCTACTTCTGAACTAAGTGGGTAAAGATCTGTTCAGAGAAAGCTTTTTTAACTTCATTTTGCATTCCTCTGCATCTTGGTAATTCTTGAAATTTAAATACTTTTAACAAAAGTTAAGAGAACACTACTTTAAGAGTGATAATAATTCAATCTGCCCTTTCTTTCAAGAGCACATTGCAGCATTATGTTAAATGCTAGCTGCAGAGACTGCCATAAATAACAGAAGTGGCCCTATGGATATTGTCAGATGTTTTCTAAAAAACTAATGTCTCAAGTATTTGCTAAGGGACTTCTGAGGCTTCCATGATATTCTCTACTTCAGCTGAAACACTGAAAGGAGAAATAAAAAAGCTTTTTATTTTTCTATTTTCCTGCTTTCTAAAAGGGGCAGCTCTAAATTTATAGTACAATTTGTATTAAAAACATAAAGGGGTTTTTATGTTTCTGTTCAAAGGATCCACAAAATAAGTGAATAAGAAGAGAAGTAATAAATAAATTCAATCACTAATTAGCCAGTTTTCAGATTCCAGGTTCTCAGAGTTAATGTCTTGTTTTCCAATTGTCTTCATCTAAGTTTTCCATCACTCTCACACAACAAAGCATAACTCTTCAAAATGACTATGTTTAAACTCACCTCAATGCACATAGGGATAAAAACATATTGGGTCTAACCTTATTAAAGGACAACAGAACAGTACCATTCTTGCAGGCTGGAAAAAAATATTGATCAGCAGCCTCAAACGTGATCTTCTCTTTGATATTTGCAAATTGTTTTCTCTATGACTGTGTAATTACACAATCACAGGCTTTTATTTCAGATCATGGCATGATTCTTCTGAATGGCACCATAGTTCTTTTACAGTCAGAATTGCAATGGTGAATTAAATGACAGTTTCCTTTGAAGTTCTCACAGGAATTTTTTGAGATTTTTTTGATCATGTCAAATATTCTGTGTGCCAGTAAATATTGTTCTAGTCTGAAAGCTGGGAATGGTAAACACAAGAAATGGGAGCTGGATGTTGTATTTGATTTCTGTAGGTGCTGAATGTGCTCCACTCACAGTGGAGGGCTCTAGCAGTCTGAACAATATATTTGAAAGTGTTAGAAATAAAAAAGAGTAAGTGTACTGGAGGTGATTGTTGAATGTTCCAGCAAGTGAAACATTCTGAGATTTAAAAAAACCAAAAACATATAGTATCAGCAAGAAAACAAAGAACATCTGAAGATTCTTTAAAGCAAAAGAAGCCATGGAAATATAATTTAAAAGGTGCAACAATGCAGGGCCCCTACTTATAGCATTGTGTGTTTTTAGGAGTGGAGCTGAAGCCTAGACCCCAATAAGCTTCTCCAACAGGAAGGCCACTTGGGCAAACTCAGGAAAAGCAGTCAAGCTCACACATCCACACACACTACGTGGCTGGCTCAGCAAGGAGAGGCAAGAAGGCCCTTGCACTGGATCAGTTCCAGCCAGGTTTATTTTCAGGAGCCAAAGAGGAATCCAGAGCAGAAAGGGGCGAACATGTGCCAGTCTCAAGGTTAAGTATGAGCTTCAGCAGCCAGTGACCTTGAGGCACAGGGGCAGAACAAGGGGAAGGTAAGGTCAATGTCCTATAGGGAAACAGGGCTGGTCACCAGGGACCTGAAACCAATGGAGACACAGAGGAAAGGAGACACCAAAGTGCCAGGGGCATTAGGGAGGGAGGAACTGGGACAAACCATCATGTACAGAACACTACTGAGGAGTTCTCTCTGTCAGGCTGGGAAGGTGATTTTATGATCTGTCCTGCCAGGGCCAGACCCTAGGTATTATGTCAAGGGGCTGCTGGGATTCCACACTTGCTGGGCTATATAAGATAGGGTAGAAATACCTTTTCAGAATCATCACATATTTGACTTCTTGGAGGTACACAGCTTGAAAACATGCACATTGCTTTAACCTAATGCACAGCTGCAGTTGGATCATCTATTTGAACTCCATGACAGATTGTATAGTCCATTTTCCAACTCGATTTTCTTTTTTCTTTTGCATATTTCAAGATGAATTTCCTTCCTTTCTTCAGAAAACTAATCTGCAACTTAACAACTCTCAGCTTTGCTAGATAGAGCTGACTTCAGTTGAAGATGCAGAGGTATTATTTTTATAACGTGTCACAATAGGACACGAAAGAAAGACACGGACTCATGATTCAGAAGGCTGAAGGTGACTCCAATCTGTGTTTATTGCTCGAGACTTCTTCCCTTTATACTATTTTACAAAGAACCCACCCAAAGGGTGGAAGAAAGACACACTTCTTGGACTACATTGGTCAAGTCAGAGGGACATCAAGAGAAGTCCCTCCTAGGGAGAGGAATGCAAAAAACAGGATACTGTTAGGAAAACATATCCCTTGCTTACAGGATTGTGCATGGGAAAGTATTTCAGAGAAATCAAAACATCACAGGCACAAACCATGACTGCAACATGTGTATGTTTACATTATTTCCTGTGGTCTGGAAGATGAATCATAAATGTAATTCTTATAATTGCAAAATGCTAATGTGGACTTTATATTTAAATATGCATTGATATACTAATTTATATATTTATACATATCTACATGTATGCATTTTTCTTACTAGTCTGAAGTAGTAAATTTAGTCTAGTTATAGTTGACTCAGTTCAACTTGGTAAAGATTTTTATTAAGATAAATAATTGTGCTTCATCTGTAATGAGCTTTCCAAAAGTTTTGATCATGAATAATTATACCAATTTTCCATTTTACTGTACTTTATTAAAGGATCTTTCAGAGTATGTCCAAGACCAAGTCCACAGGGTTTCCAGTTATTCCTCCTGGCTTTGAGAGTAGATCTTTATGCTTAGTCTTTTGGCAGAGATGGACTTTTAAAAAACAGAGGGAAGGAAAAGCATATAGAAGAGAGGGAGACAAATAAAGAATGAAATATTGACAGTGGCATCAACAAAAGATAAAAAATATAAGCAGTTCTTGCAAGGCAAGTCTCCAATACTGGAGACTTAAATAATATAGAGAATAGATAAGGTTGGAATCCTAGAAACTTTGAATTTGGGGTTTTGGTATATAGTTATACTATGAGTCAAGATGGAGGATACTGGGCATTGTCTTTTTCCTTCTTCTTCATGGGTTTAGGTTTTCTTTAACTGGGTGAAAAAGGTCCACATTGCAGGCCTTGGGTGGTCATTATTGGGTCAAAAGTATAAGTAATATAGGTGTCACCATGGTATTGAGTAATTACTGCTTAAAAGACCATGGAATGACTTAGAAGCTCTCCATTTTACCTCATTTTCCTAGCTTGCTAGATTGAGCTCACAGCTTGTAAGTCTGTAAATATTGTAAATAGATAAGATATAATAAACATTCCAAGTCCAAACTTGTCTTGGTTTGGAAAGACAGGTTTCTGCCAGGGAAACTGGGGTTTCCCTTAGAATGGAGAATATAAACCCCTCACCCCCAGCCAAATTATAATGTTGCAATCAAGGGCTCTCAGGCAAAGATTTTGGGGATAGGAATAACAGTTCTTTACTAAGAATATTACAGTACAAATATAATAGGAAACAAAACCACCAAACCAAACGAGCAAACAAACAAACAAACAACAATTTTGGAAAACCCTGACAGAGTCACAGCTACAACCTGAAACCCTGTGGGTCAGGGTGTTGAAAGCAGTCCAAAAGTAAGTCCTTCTGAAGTGGCAGATAAGGTTCTGTTGAAGAAGAGATGATCCTGTAGCAAAAGGGTCCCGGGTGGTGAGGAAGGGTCTGGTGATGGTGAGATGGGGTCTGGTGTTGGTGAGATGAGGTCCAGTCTTCCTCCCAGGAAATTGGGCGAAAACTAGCAGCTTTTGTGTCCCTGTGTCTCAGTTTATCCAGACAGAAAAAACTGCCTACCCCCTGCACAGCCAGGGGGATGTGATGCATCTCACAATAGTATGATGGCAATGCAGATGCACCGCTCTGGGGGGAAAGGTATAGGCTGGGGAGGTGCTAATGGCCCATTATCAGAAGGCCTCAGGCCTCTCTCCCCCTTGAGTTACAAGAGATAAAGAAAAACATCTTCTCAACTACTGTTAACAAATGAAAATAAAATACACATATTTGTTTCCACAACCCAAGACAAAGTCCAATAGCTGAGAGAGAGCTAGAGATGAAAAATCTTGGGATTTGGTCACTCTGAGGGTGCTCCCGACCCAGGGGATCTGTTCCTCGATGTTTATGTGTTCACTTTGTGGCACTTTTTATCTTGCGTACCAGGGAGGGTTTAGCCAGGAGGAAAAGCAACAGGCCTGTACCTTCTCTAACACGTACACGTAATTAAACACTTCCTGCCAACCCTGGAAATCCTCATAGTTCTGCATATTTTGTTTATGGCACAATCACTGAAATAGTAATGAAAAACCAACAGTTTGTTTTTTGTTTTCTTGCTCAGTACATAGACTTTATATCTCAGGAGTGCAAGCACATCAATGAGGTTGTGTTTTTTATTTTCCTGAAGTCATTGCAGTGCTATTGGGGGCCTGTGGGACGTCTGCCTTTCTCTGTATTTCTTTCTTTTACTTTTTCTCTCTTTTTTATTCTCTTTTTTCTGTTTTTCTCTCGCTCTTTCATTTGCTTTTTTTTTCTTTTGTTCTTTCGCTCTTCCTTTCTTCCGCTTTCTTTCACTATTTCTTTTGCTCTTTCTTTCGCTCTTTCGCTCTTTCGCTCTTTTGCTCTTTCTGTCTTTCTGTTGCTATTTCTTTTGCTCTTTCTTTCGCTTTTTCTTTCTCTCTCTTTATCTCATTCTCTTTTTTGCATTCTTTCTTTCTCTCTCTTTCACTTTTTCTCTGTATTTCTTTCTTTTACTCTTTCTCTCTTTTTTGTTCTCTCTTTATTTTTTCTTTGTTTTTCTCTCACTCTTTCACTTTCTTTTTTTTTCTTTCGTTCTTTCTTTCTCTTTTGTGCTTTCTCTGTTTCTTTCTTGTGCTTTCTTTCGCTATTTCTTTTGCTCTTTCTTTCTCTCTTTCTGTCTTTCCTTTTCTTTCATTCCTGTCTTTCTTTCCTTATTCTTAGTTTCTTTTTCTGTTTTGCTCTTTTGCTTTCAATTTCTTTGACTCTTTCATTCTTTTTTCTCTCTTTCACTCTTTCTTTCTATCTCTCTTTCTCCCTTTCTCTTTCGTTTTTTCTTCCTCTCTTTTTTGTTTTCTTTCACTCTTTCTTTCTTTTGCTCTTTCTTTTGCTCTTTCTTTCGCTCCTTTTTCTTTCTCCTTTTTGCTTTTTCTCTCAATCTTTCTTACTTTCTCTTTCTTTGTTTTGCTCATTCTTTCTCCTTTTTTGTCTTTTTTTCGTTCTTTCATTCTTGCTTTCTTCCACTCTTTTTTCGCTTTTTCGCTCTTTCGCTCCTTCGATAATTCTTTTGCTTTTTCGCACTTTCTTTCATTCTTTCCTTTTTTCTTTCTCAGTTTCTCTCTTGCTCTTTCACTCTTTCAATCTTTTGCTCTTTTGCTCTTTCTTTCACTCCTTCTGTCTACTTCTCTTTTTTCTTCTTTCTTTCTCTCTTTCTTTCTTTTGCTCTTTATTTCTTTCACGCTTTTGCTCTTTCTCCCCTTTGATAATTCTTTCCCTCTTTCTTTCATTTTTGCTTTCTCTCTTACTTTCTCTTTTTAGCTTTCTTTCCCTCTCTCTTTCACTTTTTCTCTGTATTTCTTTCTTTTACTCTTTCTCTCTTTTTTGTTCTCTCTTTATTTTTTCTTTGTTTTTCTCTCACTCTTTCACTTTCTTTTTTTTTCTTTCGTTCTTTCTTTCTCTTTTGTGCTTTCTCTGTTTCTTTCTTGTGCTTTCTTTCGCTATTTCTTTTGCTCTTTCTTTCTCTCTTTCTGTCTTTCCTTTTCTTTCATTCCTGTCTTTCTTTCCTTATTCTTAGTTTCTTTTTCTGTTTTGCTCTTTTGCTTTCAATTTCTTTGACTCTTTCATTCTTTTTTCTCTCTTTCACTCTTTCTTTCTATCTCTCTTTCTCCCTTTCTCTTTCGTTTTTTCTTCCTCTCTTTTTTGTTTTCTTTCACTCTTTCTTTCTTTTGCTCTTTCTTTTGCTCTTTCTTTCGCTCCTTTTTCTTTCTCCTTTTTGCTTTTTCTCTCAATCTTTCTTACTTTCTCTTTCTTTGTTTTGCTCATTCTTTCTCCTTTTTTGTCTTTTTTTCGTTCTTTCATTCTTGCTTTCTTCCACTCTTTTTTCGCTTTTTCGCTCTTTCGCTCCTTCGATAATTCTTTTGCTTTTTCGCACTTTCTTTCATTCTTTCCTTTTTTCTTTCTCAGTTTCTCTCTTGCTCTTTCACTCTTTCAATCTTTTGCTCTTTTGCTCTTTCTTTCACTCCTTCTGTCTACTTCTCTTTTTTCTTCTTTCTTTCTCTCTTTCTTTCTTTTGCTCTTTATTTCTTTCACGCTTTTGCTCTTTCTCCCCTTTGATAATTCTTTCTCTCTTTCTTTCATTTTTGCTTTCTCTCTTACTTTCTCTTTTTAGCTTTCTTTCCCTCTCTCTTTCTCTTTTTCTCTGTATTTCTTTCTTTTTCTCTTTCTCTTTTTCGTTCTCTCTTTTTCTCTCACTCTCTCACTTTCACTTTTTTCTTTTTTCTTTTGTTCTTTCTTTCTCTCTTGCTCTTTCGCGCTTTCTTTCGCTATTTCTTTTGCTCTTTCTTTCGCTTTTTCTTTCTCTCTCTATCTCTTTCTCTTTTTTGCATTCTTTCTCTCTCGCTTTATATTTTTCTCTGTATTTCTTTCTTTTTCTCTTTCTCTTTTTTGTTCTCTCTTTTTCTCTTGCTCTTTCACTTTCTTATTTTTTTCTTTCTTTCTCTTTCGCTCTTTCGCTCTTTCTTCTGCTTTCTTTTGCTATTTCTTTTGATCTCTCTTTCTCTCTTTCTCTCTTCCTGTCTTTCTTTCTCTCTTTCGTGCCTGTCTTTCTTTCTTTTATTTTTTTTTTGCTCTTTCGCTCTTGCAATTTCTTTCACTATTTCATTTTTTTCTCTCCTTCATTCTTTCTTTCTCCCTTTCTCTTTCTTTTTTATTCCTCTCTTTTTCTTCTTCTTTCGCTCTTTCTTTCTTTTGCTCTTTCTTTTGCTCTTTCTTCCTTCACTCTCTTTCTTTTGCTCTTTCTCTTGTTTTTTCTCTTGCTCTTTCTTTCTCTTTCTTTGTTTTACTCATTCTTTCTCCTTTTTGCTCTTTCATTCACTCTTTCGCTGTTTCGATCTTTCTTCCAATCTTTCTGTCTGTCTTTCGCTGTTCTCTCTCTTTCTCTCACTCTTTTGCTCTTTCTCTCTTTCTATCTCTCTTTTTTCTGCTTTCTTTCTGTTGCCCTTTTTTCTTTCACTCTTTTGCTCTTTCTCTCCTTCAATCTTTCTTTTCCTCTTTCTTTTGCTTTTTCTTTCTTTTTCTCTCTTTCTCTATTTTGCTTTCTTTCTTTCCCTCTCTCTTTCTCTTTTTCTCTCTCTTTTTCCTTCCTGTCTTTTTATCTTTCTCGCTCTTTCTCTTTTTTCTTTCTCTCTTTCTTTTTCTCTCTTTCTTTGTTTCTTTTGTTCATTCACTTATTCTTTCACTTTTTGGCCCTTCCTTCCTCCCTCCCTCCCTCCCTCTCTCATTTCTCCTTCCTTTCTCTCTTTCTGTCTCTCCTTTCTTTCTCTCATTCTGTCTCTCCATCCCTGTTTCCATCTCACTTTCTTATTTTTCTCTTTTTTTCTTCCCCCATCTTTTTCTATTTTCCTCCCCTCTTTTCTGTCTTGTCCTGTAAAGTGGGACTGCTCCTTGTTTAACATATCCATTGTCAATAAATGCTTTCCAAGTAAAAGTTCCCTTATTTGACTTCATTTCATCCTAGAATATCTGTTTTCAAAAGAACTCTTCCCGTTTTCCCATAGTCAAACAAAACACTCCCTTTCCCTCCCTCTTTCCCTCCTATCCTCTTTCCCCCCACCCCCTCTTTTGTCTCTCCTTCTCCCTCTCCCTCTCTCATATACTGTTTTATAATACCTATCTTAAAACAGGAGGGACTTTGGCAGCAGCAAGCTGAGCCTTCCCCCTGCACAGGCATTTACAAGGGATAATGACTTCACAGGTATGGGGCAAGAGTTAAACCTTTACTCTTCAAACACCTTTCAAAACTTTTGGACCGGGGCTGCCACACAAGTGAAAAACGTCAGTGACACCCTCAAGCTGTCCAAGTCCAACAGCCAAGAGAGAGCTAGAGATGAAAAATCTTGGGATTTGGTCACTGTGACGGTGCTCCCGACCCAGGGGATCTGTTCCTCGATGTTTATGTGTTCACTTTGTGGCACTTTTTATCTTGCGTACCAGGGAGGGTTTAGCCAGGAGGAAAAGCAACGGGCCTGGGCCTTCTCTAACACGTACACACGTAATTAAACACTTTCTGCCAACCCTGGAAATCCCCATAGATCTGCATATTTTGTTTATGGCACAATCATTGAAATAGTAATGAAAAACCAACAGTTTGTTTTTTAAAAAAACCATAATCTGTTCTTTATTAACTGATAGGAAGTTTTCTTGCTCAGTACATAGACTTTATATCTCAGGAGTGCAAGCACATCAATGAGGTTGTGTTTTTTATTTTCCTGAAGTCATTGCAGTAACTTTTACTCACTTGCCTAGTACTTTAGAAGAGAAAATTGTTTTAATGTCTTGTTCCTGCTTGCCTGAGATTTCTCTCTAGCATGTAAAGAAACGCCTACAATAACATGGAAGAGGAGGTTTGGAAAAACACAGTGTTTTCTGGATTTAGAGCTGCATAATGGCCTAAGTACTGATTGCTGGTCATTGCTGGTCGTTGCTGGTCATTTCTCTGGATGCTAGACTTTATTATCTTTGAAAGTCTAGCCAGACTGTAACATAATTTGCAGTTGCAAAGCACATTGAAATGCTGTTTCTGTGCAGCTCCTGTGGGTCTTGCCAGAATCAGTCCAACTGCGGTGATCCAGCCCAGCAGGGAGGGCGTCCCATTTCCTGGATGCAACATCTTTCTCTTTCTCTTTCTCTTTCTCTTTCTCTTTCTCTTTCTCTTTCTCTTTCTCTTTCTCTTTCTCTTTCTCTTTCTCTTTCTCCTTCTCCTTCTCCTTCTCCTTCTCCTTCTCCTTCTCCTTCTCCTTCTCCTTCTCCTTCTCCTTCTCCTTCTCCTTCTCTTCCCTCCCCTTTTTCTCTGACATCAGCAGTTCAATGAAACCCACACAATTGGCTTTGCCCTGTGCTCTCCTTTGCACCTTCACTCGGGTACAGCCCTTCCTGAGCATTTGGAGAAGCGGCTCAGCACAAGGGGCTGCAAGCCCCCGAGGCCGGCGGCTGCTCCAGGCCCCTCCCAGGGCCTTGGGCTGTGGAAGGGCTGCTGCGGGGGCCCTTTGTGACACAGGCACCTTGTGTCAGGGCCCTCGGTGACACCGCGGGACACCGTGGTGCCCCAAGTGCCTTGTGACGTCTCAGAGCCCCGCCCCGGCTGAGAGTATCCAAGGGACACTGCAGGGCCCCGGGCCAGCCAGTTCCCGGAGAGTGTCTGTGTCCCAGGAGCTGTGTGTGCCACAGGACATCAGACATGGAAGAGAACAAGGCAAGCCCCAACTCCCAGCCCCCCAGCCCCTTGCCCAGCTGGCTGCAAGACCAGGAGCTTTGCCCAGGAGATGCTGGCACCTCCCAGGCGGCATCCCCAGGGGACCCATGCACTGAGCCAGAGCTGTCCCAAGGGGTACCTGATAGCTACCAGGAAGTGCCCCAAAGGGAATCTTGTGCTAAACCAGAGATGACCCCAGTGGATGCCCATAGCTCCCAAGAGCTCTCTGATTCGGACGAAGACCTTGAGCAAGAGACGTCCCAGGAAGACTCCTGGGATTACTCTGTCTCGGAGCTGTCCCAAGAAAACTCCTGGGATTACTCTGTCTCGGAGCTGTCCCAAGAAGCATCCTGGGATTACTCCGTCTCAGAGGTGTCCCAGGAGGAAGATGGGGCCTACCAGGAAGATTCTGACCGGGAGAAAGGAACAGAGCAAGAGCTTTTCCAGGGAGAATTGGCTAGCTCCCCAAAAGAAGAACAGAGGCCTCAAGAGCTGTCCCCCACAGCAGTCTGTAGCCACCAAGAAAGCTCAGACTGTACTGGCCAAGAGCTCTGTGGAGTGCAGGGCTCCATTGGCCAGGAGGACAATGGCCATGCTAGGAGGCCTTCTGTGCAGCGCAGCCGGGCAGATGACAGCGACCAAGGCCCGATGCAGGACACCCGTGTACAGCAAGCCATCCCAATCCTGCGGCTCAAGAGCTTGCTGCAGGAGGGTGGCAACAGGGATGACGCTCGTGTCCTGCAGCCGTGCAAGGAAGGAGAGGAGGCCAGGCAGCAAAGACAGAGACATTTTGCAAGAGATAGGCTCCCTGTGCTTCCCTCTTGGGAGGCTTGGGCTGCGTGCCAGTCACTTTGTGAAGAGCACAATACCATCGGCCAGGAGGTGGGTGAAGGCAATGGACAGGCACAGGCCGCACCGACAGGAGACCGACCGACTTGGGAGGACCTTTGGCAGGCTTGGGCTGCGCGCCAGGTAACTCAGCCGTGTCCCCAAGAGCGGCTCCGTGCCTTGCGCAGCCCAGTGCTCCCCCGAGCCCGCGCGAGACCTGCACCTTCTCCCGAGCAGCCGGTTCCCCACAAGAAAGGCCGCTCGCTCTTCAGGCGGGTGCTGCGGGCGCTGCGCAGGCTGTGCTGCTGCTGCTGCTGCTGCTGCTGCCAGGCGGCACAGCCGGAGCTTTAGTGCCCGCTGCCAGCAGCACCAGGCCTGGAGATGGCGGCTGGCCCGCGGCCTGCCCACTGCCCGAGGGAGCCGCACGGCCTGCCTTGGCCTGCACGTGTCCCTGCGGGCCCAGCCATCCTCGGCTGCCTTGGAGCACCCCCGGTGGCTGTGCCCAAGAGCAGATGGCAGCCATGTGGCCAGCCCCAAAGCGGCAGCCCTGGGGGACACTCGGTGCCAGGGGCTCGGTGCTGCATCCCGGCCAATCATCCAGCTGGGAAGGGACCTGGGCACTCACCCGGTCCCACTGTCGGCCAGGCAGCACCGTCGTCACCCCCGAACCGTGTCCCTAAGGGCCGCCCACATCCACACAACTCCTGACCACTTCCACACACACTGACTCCAGCACCTCCCTGCTGGAACTTCTTCCAACGACTGACCACCCTGTAAGGGAACAGCTGTTTCCAATACTGAGTCTTCACCTCACCTGCTGGAATCTAAGGCCATTTCCTCTCATCATCTCATCATACTGATCCTTTGGCATTTTTTCCATGAGGAAAGGACAAACAGCAGGTGTTGCTCCCAGGACGTGACCCCATACTGCCGGACTGTGACACACACAATTCTTAGAAAACAAAAGGAAGTTAGGTTTAAGAAATAGTAGTAGAAAGGGAAAAAACAAAACAAAACAAAACAAAACAAAACAAAACAAAAAAAAAAAAAAAAAAAAAAAAACCAAAAACAAAACACCCCCCAAAAAACCTAAAACCAAAGAAACCCACACCATAAAAAGGACAAAACCTCCAAAACCCAACAAAAATAATAAGAATAGGAAAAGAAATAACCATAAGAAGGCGCTGTAGCAGCTGAGAAAGTAGTAGTAGTACTACCACTACTAAAAATAAGGATAAGAATAGGAATACAAATAAGAACAAGATTTTAGATAAGAATAAGAGTAGCAAAAAATAAGAAAATCATCAGAATAAGAGAAGAAATAGGGAAACAATAAGAGTAAGAAAAGAAATAAGATGGAGAAGGAGAAGACGGAAAAGAAGTAGAACAAGAAGAACAAGAGCAAGAAGAAAAAGAATAAATAGAAGAAGAGCAAGAAGAGTAAGAACTATAATAACAACAAGAAGGAGAAAAGGAAGAAGAAGACCAAGAAAAACAAGAAGTATAACAAGAATAAGAATCAGAATAACAAAACAAAACAAAAGTAGAAGGAGAACAAGAAGAAGAAGAAAAAGAAGTATAAAAAGAAGCAGTTCAAAGAGACAAAGAAGACAGAGAACATGAGGCAATGAGGACAAGTCATAATCCCTCAAAGAGTCCCAAGGCACTCCCCAGGCTCGTTGCTGAGGTCTTGCAACTGAGCACTGTGCAGAGGGTTGAAGTGCTCATCCTACACCTGTCTCTGTCTCTGTCTCCCTCTGTCTCCCCACCTGCTACTTCTTCCCTTCCCTTCCCTTCCCTTCCCTTCCCTTCCCTTCCCTTCCCTTCCCTTCCCTTCCCTTCCCTTCCCTTCCCTTCCCTTCCCTTCCCTTCCCTTTCCCTTCCCTTCCCTTCCCTTTCCCTTCCCTTCGTTTTTCCTTTTCCTTTGTTTTTCCTTTTCCTTTTCGTTTTTCCTTTTGATTTTCCTTTTCTTTTTTCTTTTTCCTTTTCTTTTTTCTTTTTCCTTTTCCTTTTCCTTTTCCTTTTCCTTTTCCTTTTCCTTTTCCTTTTCCTTTTCCTTTTCCTTTTCCTTTTCCTTTTCCTTTTCCTTTTCCTTTTCCTTTTCCTTTTCCTTTTTATTTTTCTTTCTCTTTTTCACTTGTTCTTTCTCATTGTTTCTCTCTTTCCCTCTTCCTCTTTCTTTCTCTTTCTCTTCCTCTTTCTTTCTTTCTTTCTTTCTTTCTTTCTTTCTCTCTCTCTCTCTCTCTCTCTCTCTCTCTTTCTCTCTTTCTCTCTTTCTCTCTTTCTCTCTTTCTCTCTTTCCCTCCTTCCCTCCTTCCCTCTTTCCCTCTTTCCCTCTTTCCCTCTCTCTTTCTTTCTCTGTTTCTTTTTTCTTTTACTTGCTCTCTTTTGCTCTTTCTTTTGCTCTCTTTCTCTTTCACTCTTTAGCTTTTTCTTTCACATTCTTTTTTTCATTCTTCCTTTCACTCTTTCTGTCTTTTGCTTTTACTTTCACTCTTTGTTTCTTTCTGACTTTCTTTCTGTCTTGCTTTTTCTTTTGCTCTTCTTCTCCTTTGCCCTTTCGCTCTTTCATTCTTTCATTCTTTCGAACTTTCACTTTTTCTTTCCGTCTTTCTCTTTCTTTTTTACTTTTTTCTTTCTCTCTTTCTCTCGCTTTCTCCCTCTTTTTTGCTTTCTCCCTCTTTCTCATTCGTTCTTTTTCTTTCTTTCTTTCTTTCTTTCTTTCTTTCTCATTCTTTCTTTCTCATTCTTTCTCTTTTTTGCTCTTTTGCTCTTTCTGTCACTCTTACTCTCTATCTTTCTCTCGCTCATTTGCACTTTTGCTCTTTCACTTTTTTTTAACTCTTTCTTTCTGTCTTTCTTTCCTTCCCCTACCTTCCCTTTATCTCTCTCTTTCTTGCTTGCTTTTTTCTTTCATACTCGCTCTTTTGCTCTTTCGCTTTTTTGCTCTTTCTCTCTTTTGCTTTTTCACTCTATCTCTCTATTCCTCTTTTGATCTTTCTCTCTTTCACTCTTTTGCTTTTTCTTCACTCTTGCTTTATTTTGCTTTCTTTTGCTCTTTCTGTCTCTTTCTCTCTTCCCTTCTTTATCTCGCCCTATCGCTCTTTCTTTCTCTCTCTCTGTCTTTCTCCTTCCCTCTCTCTTTCTTTCTCTCTTTCTCCCTTTCTCTTTTACTCCCTTTCTCTTTTCTCGCTTCCTCTCTCTCTTTTTTCTCTGTCTCTATCTTTCTCTTTCTCTCCTTTTATCCCTATCGTTTTTTCTAGTTCTTTCTTTCTTCTTTCCTTTTTTCTTTCGCTCTCTCTTGTTCTTTTGCGCTTTCTCTCTCTTTTGCTCTTTTTGTCTTTTGCTTTCAATTTCTTTCTTCTTTCATTTTTTCTCTTTCTTTCTTTCTCGCTTTCT
This sequence comes from Phylloscopus collybita, assembly GCA_027886175.1. Lineage (NCBI taxonomy): Eukaryota > Metazoa > Chordata > Aves > Passeriformes > Phylloscopidae > Phylloscopus > Phylloscopus collybita. The sequence continues at coordinate 39,525,849 of JAJNNQ010000006.1, read as the reverse complement.
CTCTTGCTTTCTTTCTGTCTTTTATTCTGTCTCTCGCTCTTTTCGCTCTTTCTTTTTCTCTTTCTTTCTGTCTCTTCTTCTTTCTTTCTTTTTCTTTATTTCCTTCTTTCCTTCTTTCTTTCCTTCTTTCCTTCTTTCTTTCCTTCTTTCCCTCTTTCCCTCTTTCCCTCTTTCCCTCTTTCCCTCTTTCATTTACTTTTCTTTTCACTCCTTCTTTCTCTCTCTTTCTCTCTTTCTCTTTCATGTTTTCTTTCACACTCTCTCTTTTGCTCTTTCGCTCTTTTGCTCTTTTCCTCTGTCATTCTTTCTCTCTTTCTTTCTCTACTTCTCTCGCTCTCTCGCTCTTTTGGTCTTTCTCTTTTATGCTCTTTCGCTCTTTTGCACTTTCTTTCTTTCTCTTTTTCTTTCTTTTGCTTTCTTTCACTCTTTCTGTCTCTCTTTCTGTCTCTCTTTCTCTCTTCCCTTCTTTATCTCGCCCTATCGCCCTTTCTTTCTCTCTCTCTTTCTCTCTCTTTCCCTTTCTCTTCCCCGCTGTCTTTCTTTCTGTCTCTCTCTCCTTTTATCTCTATCTTTCTATTTCTTTCTTTCTTCTTTCATTTTTTCTTTCACTTACTCTTGCTCTTTGACTTTTTCTTTCTCTTTCTCTCTTTTTATCCTTTTCTTTCTATTTCTTCTTTCATTTTTTCTTTCTTTCTTTCTCTCTCTCTCTTTCTCTCTTTCTCTCTTTCCTTTTTTCTGTCTTTTATTCTGTCTTTCGCGCTTTCGCTCTTGCTTTTACTCTTTCTGTCTTTCTCTTTTTTCTTCTTTCTTTTTCTTTCTTTCCTTCTTTCCCTCTTTCATTCACTCTTCCTTTCACTCTTCTTCCCCCCTCTCTTTTCTTTCTCTTTCTTTTTCATGTTTTCTTTCACACTCTCTCTTTCGCTCTTTTTTTCCTCCTTTCCTCTGTCTTTCCTTCTCTCTGTCTTTCCTTCTCTCTGTCTTTCTCTACTTCTCTAGTTCTTTCGCTCTTTCGCTCTTTCTTTCACTCTTTCTTTCTTTCTCTCTCTCTTTCTCCCTTTCTCTTTCTTTTTTGTTCCTCTCTTTTTTGTTTTCACTCTTTCTTTTGCTATTCCTTTCGCTCTTTTTTCATTCTCCTTTTTGCTTTTTCTCTCGATCTTTCTTACTTTCTCTTTCTTTGTTTTGCTCATTCTTTCTCCTTTTTTCTCTTTTTCTCTTACTTTCATTCTTGCTTTCTTCCACTCTTTTTTTGCTTGTTTGCTCTTTCTCTCCTTCAATAATTCTTTTGCTTTTTCACTTTTTTGCTTTTTTGTTCTTTCTTTCTTTCATTCTTTCCTTCTTTCTCAGTTTCTCTCTCGTTCTTTTGTTCTTTCGCTCTTTTGCTCTTTCGATCTTTCTTTCACTCTTTCTGTTTACCTCTCATTTTTCTTCTTTCTTTCTCTCTTTCGCTCTTTCGCTCCTTTGCTCTTTCTCCCCTTCGATATTTCTTTCTCTCTTTCTTTCACTTTTTCTTTCTCTCTCTCTTTATTTTTCTCTTTCTCTTTTTTGCTTTCTTTCTTTCCCTCTCTCTTTCTCTTTTTCTCTGTATTTCTTTCTTTTTCTCTTACTCTCTTTTTTGTTCTCTCCTTTTCTCTCGCTCTTTCGCTTTCACTTCTTTTTCTTTTTTTCTTTTTTTCTTTTGTCCTTTTGTTCTTTTGTTCTTTTGTTCTTTCTCTCTTACTCTTTCGCTCTTTCTTCCACTTTCTTTCGCTATTTCTTTTGCTATTTCTTTTGCTATTTCTTTTGCTCATTTTTTCTCTCTTTCTCTCTTTCTGTCTTTCTTTTCCTCTTTTTTTCATTCCTGTCTTTCTTTCTCCTATTCTTAGTTTCTTTCTTTCTTCCCCTCTTCCTCTCATTCTTTCACTCTTCCGCTCTTTCTCTCCTTTGATATTTCTTTCTTTCTTTCGCTTTTTCTCTCTCTTTATCTTTCTCTGCTTTGCATTCTTTCTTTCCCTCTCTCTTTTTCTCTGTATTTCTTTCTTTTACTCTTTCTCTATTTTTTGTTCTCTTTTTTCTGTTTTTCTCTCGCTCTTTCACTTGCTTTTTTTTTCTTTTGTTCCTTCGCTCTTTCTTTCTTTTGCTTTCTTTCGCTATTTCTTTTGCTCTTTCTTTCTCTCATTCGCTTTTTCGCTCTTTTGCTCTTTCTGTCTTTCTTTCTGTTGCTATTTCTTTTGCTCTTTCTTTCGCTTTTTCTTTCTCTCTCTTTTTCTCTCTTTTGCATTCTTTCTTTCTCTCTCTTTTTCACTATTTCTCTGTATTTCTTTCTTGTTCTCTTTTTCTCTTTTTTGTTCTCTCTTTATTATTTCTCAGTTTTTCTCTCTCTCTTTCACTTTCTTTTTTTTTCGCTATTTCTTTCTCTTTTGAACTTTCTTTCTTTTTTGCGCTTTCTTTCGGTATTTCTTTTGCTTTTTCTTTCTTTCTTTCTCTCTTTCTGTCTTTCTTTTTCTTTCATTTCTTTCTCTTATTCTTAGTTTCTTTTTCTGTTTTGCTCTTTCGCTTTCAATTTCTTTCACTCATTCATTGTTTTTTCTTTCTTTCACTCTTTCTTTCTCTCTCTCTTTCTCTTTTTTCTTTCGTTTTTTTTTCTTCCTCTCTTTTTTGTTTTCTTTCACTCTTTCTTTTGCTCTTTCTTTTGCTCTTTCTTTTGCTCCTTTTTCTTTCTTTTTTTTTGCTTTTTCTCTCAATCTTTCTTACTTTCTCTTTCTTTGTTTTGCTCATTCTTTCTCCTTTTTTCTCTTTTTCTCGTTCTTTCATTCTTGCTTTCTTCCACTCTTTTTTCGCTTTTTCGCTCTTTCTCTCCTTCGATCATTCTTTAGCTTTTTTGTTCTTTTGCTTTTTCTCACTTCCTTTCTTTCATTCTTTCCTTCTCAGTTTCTCTCTCATTCTTTTGCTCTTTGAATCTTTTGTTCTTTTGCTCTTTCGCTCTTTCTTTCACTCTTTCTTTCTTTTGCTCTTTTTTCTTCTTTCTTTCTCTCTTTCTCTCTTTCTTTCTTTTGCTCTTTATTTCTTTCACTCTTTTGCTCATTCTCCCCTTAGATATTTCTTTCTCTCTTTCTTTAATTTTTGCTTTCTCTCTCTCTTTCTCTTTTTTTGCTTTCTTTCTTTCCCTCTCTCTTTCTCTTTTTCTCTTTCTCTCTTTTTCGTTCTCTTTTTTTCTCTCACTCTCTCACTTTCACTTTTTTCTTTTTTCTTTTTTCTTTCTTTCTCTCTTGCTCTTTCGCACTTTCTTTCGCTATTTCTTTTGCTCTTTCTTTCACTTTTTCTTTCTCTCTATCTCTTTCTCTTTTTTGCATTCTTTCTCTCTCGCTTTCTATTTTTCTCTGTATTTCTTTCTTTTTCTCTTTCTCTTTTTTGTTCTGTCATTTTCTCTTGCTCTCTCACTTTTTTTTTCTTTTGGTCTTTCTTTCTCTTTCGCTCTTCCTCTCTTTCTTTCTTCTGCTTTCTTTCGCTATTTCTTTTGATCTTTCTTTCTCTCTTTCTCTCTTTCTCTCTTTCTCTCTTTCTGTCTTTCTGTCTTTCTGTCTTTCTGTCTTTCTTTTTCTTTCATTCCTGTCTTTCTTTCTCTTATTCTTAGTTTCTTTTCCTGTTTTGCTCTTTCGCTTTCAATTTCTTTCACTCTTTCATTCTTTTTTCTCTCTTTCACTCTTTCTTTCTCTCTCTCTTTCTCCCTTTCTCTTTTGTTTTTTCTTCCTCTCTTTTTTGTTTTCTTTCACTCTTTCTTTCTTTTGCTCTTTCTTTTGCTCTTTCTTTCACTCCTTTTTCTTTCTCCTTTTTGCTTTTTCTCTCGATCTTTCTTACTTTCTTTGTTTTGCTCATTCTTTCTCCTTTTTTCTCTTTTCTCGTTCTTTCATTCTTGCTTTCTTCCACTCTTTTTTCGCTCTTTCGCTCTTTCTCTCCTTCGATCTTTCTTTTGTTTTTTCGCTCTTTTGCTTTTTCGCACTTTCTTTCTTTCATTCTTTCCTTCTTTCTTTCTCAGTTTCTCTCTTGCTCTTTCGCTCTTTTGCTCTTTTGATCTTTCTTTCTTTCACTCTTTCTGTCTACTTCTCTTTTTTCTTCTCTTTCTCTTGCTCTTTATTTCTTTCACTCTTTTGCTCTTTCTCCCTTTCATTATTTCTTTCTCTCTTTCTTTCATTTTTGCTTTTGCTCTTTCTCTTTTTTGCTTTTTTTTCTTTCCCTCTCTCTTTCTCTTTTTCTCTGTATTTCTTTCTTTTTCTCTTTCTCTCTTTTTCGTTCTCTCTTTTTCTCTCACTCTCTCACTTTCACTTTTTTCTTTTTTCTTTTGTTTTCTCTCTTGCTCTTTCGTGCTTTCTTTCGCTATTTCTTTTGCTCTTTCTTTTGCTTGTTTTCTCTCTTTTTATCTCTTTCTCTTTTTTGCATTCTTTCTTTCTCTCTCACTTTCTATTTTTCTCTGTATTTCTTTCTTTTTCTCTTTCTCTTTTTTGTTCTCTCATTTTCTCTTGCTCTTTAACTTCCTTTTATTTTTTTGTTCTTGCTTTCTCTTTTGCTCTTTCTCTCTTTCTTTCTTCCACTTTCTTTCGCTATTTCTTTCTCTCTTTCTGTCTCTCTTTCTCTCTTTCTGTCTTTCTTTCTCTCTTTCTTTCATTCCTGTCTTTCTTTCTCTTATTCGTAGTTTCTTTTGCTCTTTCGCTCTTTCAATTTCTTTCACTATTTCATTATTTTTTTCTCTCACTCTTTCTTTCTATCTCTTTCTCCCTTTCTCTTTCTTTTTTATTCCTCTCTTTTTCTTCTTCGTTCGCTCTTTCTTTCCTTCGCTCTTTCTTTTGCTCTTTTTTCCTTTGCTCTTTCTCTTGCTTTTTCTCTTGATCTTTCTTTGTTTTGCTCATTCTTTCTCCTTTTTGCTCTTTCATTCACTCTTTCGCTGTTTCGATCTTTCTTGCAATCTTTCTTTCTGTCTTTCTCTCGCTCTTGCTCTTTCTCTCGCTCTTGCGCTCTTTCTTTCTCTTTCTCTCTTTTTTAGTTGCTTTCTTTGATATTTGATTTCCTCAAATCTTTCTTTGCTCATTCGCTCTTTCTCTCCTTCAATCATTCTTTTGCTTTTTCGTTTTTCTATCCCCTTCTTCTTTCTTTCCTACTTTCTTTCCTTCTTTCTTTCTTTCTCTGTTTCTCTCTCGCTCGTTCACTCTTTTGCTCTTTCTTTCACTCTTTCTATCTCTCTTTTTTCTTCTTTCTTTCTCTCTTTCTTTGTTTTGCTCTTTTTTTTCTTTCACTCTTTTGCTCTTTCTCTCCTTCGATCTTTCTTTTCCTCTTTCTTTTACTTTTTCTTTCTTTTTCTCTCTTTCTCTCTTTTGCTTTCTTTCTTTCCCTCTCTCTTTCTCTTTTTCTCTCTCTCTTTTTCCTTTCTGTCTTTTTCTCTTTCTCGCTCTTTTTCTCTCTTTTTTTCTTTCTCTCTTTCTTTTTTTCTCTTTCTATTTTTGTTTCTTTCTCTCTTTCATTGTTTCTTTTGTTCATTCACTTACTCTTTCACTTTTTGGCCCTTCCTCCCTTCCTTCTTTCCTCTCTCCCTCCCTCCCTCCCTCCCTCCCTCCCTCTCTCATTTCTCCTTCCTTTCTCTCTTTCTGTCTCTCCTTCCTTTCTCTCTTTCTGTCTCTCCATCTCTGTTTCCGTCTTGCTTTCCCATTTTTCTCTCTTTTTCTTTCCCCCACCCTTTTCGATTTTCCTCCTCCCTTTTCTGTCTTGTCCTGTAAAGTGGGACTGCTCCTTGTTTAACATATCCATTATCAATAAACGCTTTCCAAGTAAAAGTTGCCTTATTTGACTTCATTTCATCCTAGAATATCTGTTTTTAAAAGAACTCTTCCCGTTTTCCCATAGTCAAACAAAACACTCCCTTTCCCTCCCGCTTTCCCTCCCGCTTTCCCTCCCGCTTTCCCTCCTATCCTCTTTTCCCCCTTCCTTGCTCTCTCCTTCTTTTCTCTCTCCTTCTCCCTCTCCCTCTCTCATTTACTGTTTTACAATACCTACCTTAAAACGGGAGAGACTTTGGCAGCAGCAAGCTGAGCCTTCCCCCTGCACAGGCATTTACAAGGGATAATGACTTCACAGGTATGGGGCAAGAGTTAAACCTTTACTCTTCAAACACCTTTCAAAACTTTTGGACCGGGGCTGCCACACAAGTGAAAAACATCAGTGACACCCTCAAGCTGTCCAAGTCCAACAGCCAAGAGAGAGCTAGAGATGGAAAATCTTGGGATTTGGTCACTCTGACGGTGCTCCTGACCCAGGGGATCTGTTCCTCGATGTTTATGTGTTCACTTTGTGGCACTTTTTATCTTGCGTACCAGGGAGGGTTTAGCCAGGAGGAAAAGCAACGGGCCTGTACCTTCTCTAACACGTACACACGTAATTAAACACTTTCTGCCAACCCTGGAAATCCCCATAGATCTGCACATTTTGTTTATGGCACAATCACTGAAATAGTAATAAAAACACCTGGAATGAAAAATCAAGAGTTTGTTTTTTAAAAAAAACAAAATCTGTTCTTTATTAACTGATAGGAAGTTTTCTTGCTCAGTACATAGACTTTATATGTCAGGAGTGCAAGCACATCAATGAGGTTGTGTTTTTTATTTTCCTGAAGTCATTGCAGTACCTTTTACTCACTTGCCTAGTACTTTAGAAGAGAAAATTGTTTTAATGTCGTGTTCCTGCTTGCCTGAGATTTCTCTCTAGCATGTAAAGAAACGCCTACAATAACAGGGAAGAGGAGGTTTGGAAAAACACATTGTTTTCTGGATTTATAGCTGCATAATGGCCTTAGTGCTGATTGCTGGTCATTGCTGGTCGTTTTTCTGGATGCTAGAGAAATTATTATCTTTGAAAGACTAGTCAGACTGTAACATAATTTGCAGTTGCCAAGACATCGAAATGCTGTTTCTGTGCAGCTCCTGTGGGTCTTGCCGGATACAGTCCAACAGCGGTGATCCAGCCCAGCAGGGAGGGGACCCCATTTCCTGGATGCAACGTCTTTCTCTTTCTCTTTCTCTTTCTCTTTCTCTTTCTCTTTCTCTTTCTCTTTCTCTTTCTCTTTCTCTTTCTCTTTCTCTTTCCCTTTCCCTTTCCCTTTCCCTTTCCCTTTCTCCTTCTCCTTCTCCTTCTCCTTCTCCTTCTCCTTCTCCTTCTCCTTCTCCTTCTCCTTCTCCTTCTCCTTCTCCTTCTCCTTCTCCTTCTCTTCCCTCCCCTTTTTCTCTGACATCAGCAGTTCAATGAAACCCACACAATTGGCTTTGCCCTGTGCTCTCCTTTGCACCTTCACTCGGGTACAGCCCTTCCTGAGCATTTGGAGAAGCGGCTCAGCACAAGGAGCTGCAAGCCCCTAGGCCGGAGGCTGCTCCAGGCTCCTCCCAGGGCCTTGGGCTGTGGAAGGGCTGCTGCGGGGGCCCTTTGTGACACAGGCACCTTGTGTCAGGGCCCTCGGTGACACCGCAGGACACCGTGGTGCCCCAAGTGCCTTGTGACGTCTCAGAGCCCCGCCCCGGCTGAGAGTATCCAAGGGACACTGCAGGGCCCCGGGCCAGCCAGTTCCCGGAGAGTGTCTGTGTCCCAGGAGCTGTGTGTGCCACAGGACATCAGACATGGAAGAGAACAAGGCAAGCCCCAAGTCCCAGCCCCCCAGCCTCTTGCCCAGCTGGCTGCAAGACCAGGAGCTATGCCCAGGAGATGCTGGCACCTCCCAGGAGGCATCCCCAGGGGACCCATGCACTGAGCCAGAGCTGTCCCAAGGGGTACCTGATAGCTACCAGGAAGTGCCCCAAAGGGAAGCTTGTGCTAAACCAGAGCTGACCCCAGGGGATGCCCATAGCTCCCAGGAGCTCTCTGATTCGGATGAAGACCTTGAGCAAGAGACGTCCCAAGAAGACTCCTGGGATTACTCCGTCTCGGAGCTGTCCCAAGAAAACTCCTGGGATTACTCTGTCTCGGAGCTGTCCCAAGAAGCATCCTGGGATTACTCCGTCTCAGAGGTGTCCCAGGAGGAAGATGGGGCCTACCAGGAAGATTCTGACTGGGAGAAAGGAACAGAGCAAGAGCTTTTCCAGGGAGAATTGGCTAGCTCCCCAAAAGAAGAACAGAGGCCTCAAGAGCTGTCCCCCACAGCAGTCTGTAGCCACCAAGAAAGCTCAGACTGTACTGGCCAAGAGCTCTGTGGAGTGCAGGGCTCCATTGGCCAGGAGGACAATGGCCATGCTAGGAGGCCTTCTGTGCAGCGCAGCCGGGCAGATGACAGCGACCAAGGCCCGATGCAGGACACCCGTGTACAGCAAGCCATCCCAATCCTGCGGCTCAAGAGCTTGCTGCAGGAGGGTGGCAACAGGGATGACGCTCGTGTCCTGCAGCCGTGCAAGGAAGGAGAGGAGGCCAGGCAGCAAAGACAGAGACATTTTGCAAGAGATAGGCTCCCTGTGCTTCCCTCTTGGGAGGCTTGGGCTGCGTGCCAGTCACTTTGTGAAGAGCACAATACCATCGGCCAGGAGGTGGGTGAAGGCAATGGACAGGCACAGGCCGCACCGACAGGAGACCGACCGACTTGGGAGGACCTTTGGCAGGCTTGGGCTGCGCGCCAGGTAACTCAGCCGTGTCCCCAAGAGCGGCTCCGTGCCTTGCGCAGCCCAGTGCTCCCCCGAGCCCGCGCGAGACCTGCACCTTCTCCCGAGCAGCCGGTTCCCCACAAGAAAGGCCGCTCGCTCTTCAGGCGGGTGCTGCGGGCGCTGCGCAGGCTGTGCTGCTGCTGCTGCTGCTGCTGCTGCCAGGCGGCACAGCCGGAGCTTTAGTGCCCGCTGCCAGCAGCACCAGGCCTGGAGATGGCGGCTGGCCCGCGGCCTGCCCACTGCCCGAGGGAGCCGCACGGCCTGCCTTGGCCTGCACGTGTCCCTGCGGGCCCAGCCATCCTCGGCTGCCTTGGAGCACCCCCGGTGGCTGTGCCCAAGAGCAGATGGCAGCCATGTGGCCAGCCCCAAAGCGGCAGCCCTGGGGGACACTCGGTGCCAGGGGCTCGGTGCTGCATCCCGGCCAATCATCCAGCTGGGAAGGGACCTGGGCACTCACCCGGTCCCACTGTCGGCCAGGCAGCACCGTCGTCACCCCCGAACCGTGTCCCTAAGGGCCGCCCACATCCACACAACTCCTGACCACTTCCACACACACTGACTCCAGCACCTCCCTGCTGGAACTTCTTCCAACGACTGACCACCCTGTAAGGGAACAGCTGTTTCCAATACTGAGTCTTCACCTCACCTGCTGGAATCTAAGGCCATTTCCTCTCATCATCTCATCATACTGATCCTTTGGCATTTTTTCCATGAGGAAAGGACAAACAGCAGGTGTTACTCCCCAGACGTGACCCCATACTGCCGGACTGTGACACACACAATTCTTAGAAAACAAAAGGAAGTTAGGTTTAAGAAATAGTAGTAGAAAGGGAAAAAACAAAACAAACAAAAAAAAAAAAAAACCAAAAAAACCAAAAAAACCAAAAAACAAAGAAACCCACACCATAAAAAGGACAAACCTCCAAAACCCCAACAAACATTTTAAGAATAGGAAAAGAAATAACCATAAGAAGGCGCTGTAGCAGCTGAGAAAGTAGTAGTAGTACTACCACTACTAAAAATAAGGATAAGAATAGGAATACAAATAAGAACAAGATTTTAGATAAGAATAAGAGTAGCAAAAAATAAGAAAATAATCAGAATAAGAGGAGAATAGGGAAACAATAAGAGTAAGAAAAGAAATAACATGAAGAAGGAGAAGACGGAAAAGAAGTAGAACAAGAAGAACAAGAGCAAGAAGAAAAAGAATAAATAGAAGAAGAGCAAGAAGAGTAAGAACTATAATAACAACAAGAAGGAGAAAAGGAAGAAGAAGACCAAGAAAAACAAGAAGTATAACAAGAATAAGAATCAGAATAACAAAACAAAACAAAAGTAGAAGGAGAACAAGAAGAGGAAGAAAAAGAAGTATAAAAAGAAGCAGTTCAAAGAGTCAAAGAAGACAGAGAACATGAGGCAATGAGGACAAGTCATAATCCCTCAAAGAGTCCCAAGGCACTCCCCAGGCTCGTTGCTGAGGTCTTGCAACTGAGCACTGTGCAGAGGGTTGAAGTGCTCATCCTACACCTGTCTCTGTCTCTGTCTCCCTCTGTCTCCCCACCTGCTACTTCTTCCCTTCCCTTCCCTTCCCTTCCCTTCCCTTCCCTTCCCTTCCCTTCCCTTCCCTTCCCTTCCCTTCCCTTCGTTTTTCCTTCCCTTCCCTTCGTTTTTCCTTCCCTTCCCTTCGTTTTTCCTTCCCTTCCCTTCCCTTCGTTTTTCCTTCCCTTCCCTTCCCTTCCCTTCGTTTTTCCTTCCCTTCCCTTCCCTTCGTTTTTCCTTCCCTTCCCTTCGTTTTTCCTTTTCCTTTTCGTTTTTCCTTTTCCTTTTCGTTTTTCCTTTTCCTTTTCCTTTTCCTTTTCCTTTTCCTTTTTATTTTTCTTTCTCTCTTTCCCTTGTTCTTTCTCATTGTTTCTCTCTTTCCCTCTTCCTCTTTCTTTCTCTTTCTCTTCCTCTTTCTTTTTCTCTTTCTTTCTTTCTTTCTTTCTTTCTTTCTTTCTTTCTTTCTTTCTTTCTTTCTTTCTTTCTTTCTTTCCCTCTTTCCCTCTTTCCCTCTTTCCCTCTTTCCCTCTCTCTTTATTTCTCTGTTTCTTTTTTCTTTTACTTGCTCTCTTTTGCTCTTTCTTTTGCTCTCTTTCTCTTTCACTCTTTAGCTTTTTCTTTCACTTTCTTTTTTTCATTCTTCCTTTCACTCTTTCTGTCTTTTGCTTTTACTTTCACTCTTTGTTTCTTTCTGACTTTCTTTCTGTCTTGCTTTTTCTTTTGCTCTTCTGCTCTTTTGCTCTTTCGCTCTTTCGCTCTTTCATTCTTTCATTCTTTCGAACTTTCACTTTTTCTTTCCGTCTTTCTCTTTCTTTTTTACTTTTTTCTTTCTCTCTTTCTCTCACTTTCTCCCTCTTTTTTGCTTTCTCCCTCTTTCTCATTCGTTCTTTCTCTTTCTTTCTTTCTTTCTTTCTCATTCTTTCTTTCTTTCTCATTCTTTCTCTTTTTTGCTCTTTTGCTCTTTCTGTCACTCTTACTCTCTTTCTATCTTTCTCTCGCTCTTTTGCACTTTTGCTCTTTCACTTTTTTTTTAACTCTTTCTTTCTGTCTTTCTTTCCTTCCCCTACCTTCCCTTTATCTCTCTCTTTCTTGCTTGCTTTTTTCTTTCATACTCGCTCTTTTGCTCTTTCGCTTTTTTGCTTTTTCACTCTACCTCTCTATTCCTCTTTTGATCTTTCTCTCTTTCACTCTTTTTCTTTTTCTTCACTCTTGCTTTCTTTTGCTTTCTTTTGCTCTTTCTGTCTCTTTCTCTCTTCCTTTCTTTATCTCGCCCTATCGCTCTTTCTTTCTCTCTCTCTGTCTTTCTCCTTCCCTCTCTCTTTCTTTCTCTCTTTCTCCCTTTCTCTTTTACTCCCTTTCTCTTTTCTCGCTTCCTCTCTCTTTTCTCTCTGTCTCTATCTTTCTCTTTCTCTCCCTTTATCCCTATCATTTTTTCTATTTCTTTCTTTCTTCTTTCCTTTTTTCTTTCGCTCTCTCTTGTTCTTTTGCTCTTTCTCTCTCTCTTTTGCTCCTTTTATCTTTTGCTTTCTCTTTCTTCTTTCATTTTTTCTCTTTCTTTCTCGCTTTCTCTCTTGCTTTCTTTCTGTCTTTTATTCTGTCTCTCGCTCTTTTCGCTCTTTCGCTCTCTCGCTCTTTCGCTCTTTCTTTTTCTCTTTCTTTCTGTCTGTCTCTTTTTTCTTCTTTCTTTCTTTTTCTTTCTTTCCTTCTTTCCTTCTTTCCCTCTTTCCCTCTTTCCCTCTTTCATTTACTTTTCTTTTCACTCCTTCTTTCTCTCTCTTTCTCTCTTTCTCTTTCATGTTTTCTTTCACACTCTCTCTTTTGCTCTTTCGCTCTTTTGCTCTTTTCCTCTGTCATTCCTTCTCTCCTTTCTTTCTCTACTTCTCTCGCTCTCTCGCTCTCTCGCTCTTTTGGTCTTTCTCTTTTATGCTCTTTCGCTCTTTTGCCCTTTCTTTCTTTCTCTTTTTCTTTCTTTTGCTTTCTTTCGCCCTTTCTTTCTCTTTCTCTCTTCCCTTCTTTATCTCGCCCTATCGCCCTTTCTTTCTCTCTCTCTTTCTCTCTCTTTCCCTTTCTCTTTCCCTGCTGTCTTTCTTTCTGTCTCTCTCTCCTTTTATCTCTATCTTTCTATTTCTTTCTTTCTTCTTTCATTTTTTCTTTCACTTACTCTTGCTCTTTGACTTTTTCTCTTTCTTTCTTTCTTTCTCTCTTTCTCTCTTTCTCTCTTTCTCTCTTTTTATCCTTTTCTTTCTATTTCTTTCTTCTTTCATTTTTTCTCTTTCTTTCTCTCTTTCTTTCTTTCTTTCTCTCTCTCTTTCTCTCTTTTTTTTTTTTCTGTCTTTTATTCTGTTATTTCGCTTTCACTCTTGCTTTTACTCTTTCTGTCTTTCTCTTTTTTCTTTTTTCTTTTTCTTTCTTTCCTTCTTTCCCTCTTTCATTCACTCTTCCTTTCACTCTTCTTTTCCCCCCCTCTTTTCTTTCTCTCTTTCTCTTTCATGTTTTCTTTCACACTCTCTCTTTCGCTCTTTTTTTCCTCTTTTCCTCTGTCTTTCCTTCTCTCTGTCTTTCCTTCTCTCTGTCTTTCTCTACTTCTCTAGTTCTTTCGCTCTTTCGCTCTTTCTTTCACTCTTTCTTTCTTTCTCTCTCTCTTTCTCCCTTTCTCTTTCTTTTTTGTTCCTCTCTTTTTTTGTTTTCACTCTTTCTTTTGCTATTCCTTTCGCTCTTTTTTCATTCTCCTTTTTGCTTTTTCTCTCGATCTTTCTTACTTTCTCTTTCTTTGTTTTGCTCATTCTTTCTCCTTTTTTCTCTTTTTCTCTTACTTTCATTCTTGCTTTCTTCCACTCTTTTTTCGCTTGTTTGCTCTTTCTCTCCTTCGATAATTCTTTTGCTTTTTCATTCTTTTGCTTTTTCGTTCTTTCTTTCTTTCATTCTTTCCTTCTTTCTTTCTCAATTTCTCTCTTGTTCTTTTGCTCTTTCGCTCTTTTGCTCTTTCGATCTTTCTTTCACTCTTTCTGTTTACCTCTCTTTTTTCTTCTTTCTTTCTCTTTCTCTCTGTCTTTCGCTCTTTTGCTCTTTCTCCCCTTCGATATTTCTTTCTCTCTTTCTTTCACTTTTTCTTTCTCTCTCTCTTTCTTTTTCTCTTTCTCTCCCTCTCTCTTTCTCTTTTTCTCTGTATTTCTTTCTTTTTCTCTTTCTCTCTTTTTTGTTCTCTCCTTTTCTCTCGCTCTTTCGCTTTCACTTCTTTTTCTTTTTTCTTTTTTCTTTTGTTCTTTTGTTCTTTTGTTCTTTCTTTCTCTCTCACTCTTTCGCTCTTTCTTTCTTCCGCTTTCTTTCGCTATTTCTTTCGCTATTTCTTTTGCTCATTTTTTCTCTCTTTCTCTCTTTCTGTCTTTCTTTCTCCTATTCTTAGTTTCTTTCTTTCTTTCCCTCTTCCTCTCATTCTTTCACTCTTCCGCTCTTTCTCTCCTTTGATATTTCTTTCTTTCTTTCGCTTTTTCTCTCTCTTTATCTCTTTCTCTGCTTAGCATTCGTTCTTTCCCTCCCTCTTTTTCTCTGTATTTCTTTCTTTTACTTTTTCTCTCTTTTTTATTCTCTTTTTTCTGTTTTTCTCTCGCTCTTTCATTTGCTTTTTTTTCTTTTGTTCTTTCGCTCTTCCTTTCTTCCGCTTTCTTTCACTATTTCTTTTGCTCTTTCTTTCGCTCTTTCGCTCTTTCGCTCTTTTGCTCTTTCTGTCTTTCTGTTGCTATTTCTTTTGCTCTTTCTTTCGCTTTTTCTTTCTCTCTCTTTATCTCATTCTCTTTTTTGCATTCTTTCTTTCTCTCTCTTTCACTTTTTCTCTGTATTTCTTTCTTTTACTCTTTCTCTCTTTTTTGTTCTCTATTTTTTCTTTGTTTTTCTCTCACTCTTTCACTTTCTTTTTTTTCTTTCGTTCTTTCTTTCTCTTTTGTGCTTTCTCTGTTTCTTTCTTGCGCTTTCTTTCGCTATTTCTTTTGCTCTTTCTTTCTCTCTTTCTGTCTTTCCTTTTCTTTCATTCCTGTCTTTCTTTCTCTTATTCTTAGTTTCTTTTTCTGTTTTGCTCTTTTGCTTTCAATTTCTTTGACTCTTTCATTCTTTTTTCTCTCTTTCACTCTTTCTTTCTATCTCTCTTTCTCCCTTTCTCTTTCGTTTTTTCTTCCTCTCTTTTTTGTTTTCTTTCACTCTTTCTTTCTTTTGCTCTTTCTTTTGCTCTTTCTTTCGCTCCTTTTTCTTTCTCCTTTTTGCTTTTTCTCTCAATCTTTCTTACTTTCTCTTTCTTTGTTTTGCTCATTCTTTCTCCTTTTTTGTCTTTTTCTCGTTCTTTCATTCTTGCTTTCTTCCACTCTTTTTTCGCTTTTTCGCTCTTTCTCTCCTTCGATAATTCTTTTGCTTTTTCGCACTTTCTTTCATTCTTTCCTTTTTTCTTTCTCAGTTTCTCTCTTGCTCTTTCACTCTTTCAATCTTTTGCTCTTTTGCTCTTTCTTTCACTCTTTCTGTCTACTTCTCTTTTTTCTTCTTTCTTTCTCTCTTTCTTTCTTTTGCTCTTTATTTCTTTCACGCTTTTGCTCTTTCTCCCCTTTGATAATTCTTTCTCTCTTTCTTTCATTTTTGCTTTCTCTCTTACTTTCTCTTTTTAGCTTTCTTTCCCTCTCTCTTTCTCTTTTTCTCTGTATTTCTTTCTTTTTCTCTTTCTCTTTTTCGTTCTCTCTTTTTCTCTCACTCTCTCACTTTCACTTTTTTCTTTTCTCTTTTGTTCTTTCTTTCTCTCTTGCTCTTTCGCGCTTTCTTTCGCTATTTCTTTTGCTCTTTCTTTCGCTTTTTCTTTCTCTCTCTATCTCTTTCTCTTTTTTGCATTCTTTCTCTCTCGCTTTATATTTTTCTCTGTATTTCTTTCTTTTTCTCTTTCTCTTTTTTGTTCTCTCTTTTTCTCTTGCTCTTTCACTTTCTTATTTTTTTCTTTCTTTCTCTTTCGCTCTTTGGCTCTTTCTTCTGCTTTCTTTTGCTATTTCTTTTGATCTCTCTTTCTCTCTTTCTCTCTTCCTGTCTTTCTTTCTCTCTTTCGTGCCTGTCTTTCTTTCTTTTATTTTTTTTTTTGCTCTTTCGCTCTTGCAATTTCTTTCACTATTTCATTTTTTTCTCTCCTTCATTCTTTCTTTCTCCCTTTCTCTTTCTTTTTTATTCCTCTCTTTTTCTTCTTCTTTCGCTCTTTCTTTCTTTTGCTCTTTCTTTTGCTCTTTCTTCCTTCACTCTCTTTCTTTTGCTCTTTCTCTTGTTTTTTCTCTGGCTCTTTCTTTCTCTTTCTTTGTTTTACTCATTCTTTCTCCTTTTTGCTCTTTCATTCACTCTTTCACTGTTTCGATCTTTCTTCCAATCTTTCTGTCTGTCTTTCTATCGCTGTTCTCTCTCTTTCTCTCACTCTTTTGCTCTTTCTTTCTCTCTTTCTATCTCTCTTTTTTCTGCTTTCTTTCTGTTGCCCTTTTTTCTTTCACTCTTTTGCTCTTTCTCTCCTTCAATCTTTCTTTTCCTCTTTCTTTTGCTTTTTCTTTCTTTTTCTCTCTTTCTCTATTTTGCTTTCTTTCTTTCCCTCTCTCTTTCTCTTTTTCTCTCTCTTTTTCCTTCCTGTCTTTTTATCTTTCTCGCTCTTTCTCTTTTTTCTTTCTCTCTTTCTTTTTCTCTCTTTCTTTGTTTCTTTTGTTCATTCACTTATTCTTTCACTTTTTGGCCCTTCCTTCCTCCCTCCCTCCCTCCCTCTCTCATTTCTCCTTCCTTTCTCTCTTTCTGTCTCTCCTTTCTTTCTCTCATTCTGTCTCTCCATCCCTGTTTCCATCTCACTTTCTTATTTTTCTCTTTTTTTCTTCCCCCATCTTTTTCTATTTTCCTCCCCTCTTTTCTGTCTTGTCCTGTAAAGTGGGACTGCTCCTTGTTTAACATATCCATTGTCAATAAATGCTTTCCAAGTAAAAGTTCCCTTATTTGACTTCATTTCATCCTAGAATATCTGTTTTTAAAAGAACTCTTCCCGTTTTCCCATAGTCAAACAAAACACTCCCTTTCCCTCCCTCTTTCCCTCCTATCCTCTTTCCCCCCACCCCCTCTTTTGTCTCTCCTTCTCCCTCTCCCTCTCTCATTTACTGTTTTATAATACCTACCTTAAAACAGGAGGGACTTTGGCAGCAGCAAGCTGAGCCTTCCCGCTGCACAGGCATTTACAAGGGATAATGACTTCACAGGTATGGGGCAAGAGTTAAACCTTTACTCTTCAAACACCTTTCAAAACTTTTGGACAGGGGCTGCCACACAAGTGAAAAACGTCAGTGACACCCTCAAGCTGTCCAAGTCCGACAGCCAAGAGAGAGCTAGAGATGGAAAATCTTGGGATTTGGTCACTCTGACGGTGCTCCCGACCCAGGGGATCTGTTCCTCGATGTTTATGTGTTCACTTTGTGGCACTTTTTATCTTGCGTACCAGGGAGGGTTTAGCCAGGAGGAAAAGCAACGGGCCTGTACCTTCTCTAACACGTACACACGTAATTAAACACTTTCTGCCAACCCTGGAAATCCCCATAGATCTGCACATTTTGTTTATGGCACAATCACTGAAATAGTAATAAAAACACCTGGAATGAAAAATCAAGAGTTTGTTTTTTAAAAAAAACAAAATCTGTTCTTTATTAACTGATAGGAAGTTTTCTTGCTCAGTACATAGACTTTATATGTCAGGAGTGCAAGCACATCAATGAGGTTGTGTTTTTTATTTTCCTGAAGTCATTGCAGTACCTTTTACTCACTTGCCTAGTACTTTAGAAGAGAAAATTGTTTTAATGTCGTGTTCCTGCTTGCCTGAGATTTCTCTCTAGCATGTAAAGAAACGCCTACAATAACAGGGAAGAGGAGGTTTGGAAAAACACATTGTTTTCTGGATTTATAGCTGCATAATGGCCTTAGTGCTGATTGCTGGTCATTGCTGGTCGTTTTTCTGGATGCTAGAGAAATTATTATCTTTGAAAGACTAGTCAGACTGTAACATAATTTGCAGTTGCCAAGACATCGAAATGCTGTTTCTGTGCAGCTCCTGTGGGTCTTGCCGGATACAGTCCAACAGCGGTGATCCAGCCCAGCAGGGAGGGGACCCCATTTCCTGGATGCAACGTCTTTCTCTTTCTCTTTCTCTTTCTCTTTCTCTTTCTCTTTCTCTTTCTCTTTCTCTTTCTCTTTCTCTTTCCCTTTCCCTTTCCCTTTCCCTTTCTCCTTTTCCTTCTCCTTCTCCTTCTCCTTCTCCTTCTCCTTCTCCTTCTCCTTCTCCTTCTCCTTCTCCTTCTCCTTCTCCTTCTCCTTCTCCTTCTCCTTCTCCTTCTCCTTCTCCTTCTCCTTCTCCTTCTCCTTCTCTTCCCTCCCCTTTTTCTCTGACATCAGCAGTTCAATGAAACCCACACAATTGGCTTTGCCCTGTGCTCTCCTTTGCACCTTCACTCGGGTACAGCCCTTCCTGAGCATTTGGAGAAGCGGCTCAGCACAAGGAGCTGCAAGCCCCTAGGCCGGAGGCTGCTCCAGGCCCCTCCCAGGGCCTTGGGCTGTGGAAGGGCTGCTGCGGGGGCCCTTTGTGACACAGGCACCTTGTGTCAGGGCCCTCGGTGACACCGCAGGACACCGTGGTGCCCCAAGTGCCTTGTGACGTCTCAGAGCCCCGCCCCGGCTGAGAGTATCCAAGGGACACTGCAGGGCCCCGGGCCAGCCAGTTCCCGGAGAGTGTCTGTGTCCCAGGAGCTGTGTGTGCCACAGGACATCAGACATGGAAGAGAACAAGGCAAGCCCCAAGTCCCAGCCCCCCAGCCTCTTGCCCAGCTGGCTGCAAGACCAGGAGCTATGCCCAGGAGATGCTGGCACCTCCCAGGAGGCATCCCCAGGGGACCCATGCACTGAGCCAGAGCTGTCCCAAGGGGTACCTGATAGCTACCAGGAAGTGCCCCAAAGGGAAGCTTGTGCTAAACCAGAGCTGACCCCAGGGGATGCCCATAGCTCCCAGGAGCTCTCTGATTCGGATGAAGACCTTGAGCAAGAGACGTCCCAAGAAGACTCCTGGGATTACTCCGTCTCGGAGCTGTCCCAAGAAAACTCCTGGGATTACTCTGTCTCGGAGCTGTCCCAAGAAGCATCCTGGGATTACTCCGTCTCAGAGGTGTCCCAGGAGGAAGATGGGGCCTACCAGGAAGATTCTGACTGGGAGAAAGGAACAGAGCAAGAGCTTTTCCAGGGAGAATTGGCTAGCTCCCCAAAAGAAGAACAGAGGCCTCAAGAGCTGTCCCCCACAGCAGTCTGTAGCCACCAAGAAAGCTCAGACTGTACTGGCCAAGAGCTCTGTGGAGTGCAGGGCTCCATTGGCCAGGAGGACAATGGCCATGCTAGGAGGCCTTCTGTGCAGCGCAGCTGGGCAGATGACAGCGACCAAGGCCCGATGCAGGACACCCGTGTACAGCAAGCCATCCCAATCCTGCGGCTCAAGAGCTTGCTGCAGGAGGGTGGCAACAGGGATGACGCTCGTGTCCTGCAGCCGTGCAAGGAAGGAGAGGAGGCCAGGCAGCAAAGACAGAGACATTTTGCAAGAGATAGGCTCCCTGTGCTTCCCTCTTGGGAGGCTTGGGCTGCGTGCCAGTCACTTTGTGAAGAGCACAATACCATCGGCCAGGAGGTGGGTGAAGGCAATGGACAGGCACAGGCCGCACCGACAGGAGACCGACCGACTTGGGAGGACCTTTGGCAGGCTTGGGCTGCGCGCCAGGTAACTCAGCCGTGTCCCCAAGAGCGGCTCCGTGCCTTGCGCAGCCCAGTGCTCCCCCGAGCCCGCGCGAGACCTGCACCTTCTCCCGAGCAGCCGGTTCCCCACAAGAAAGGCCGCTCGCTCTTCAGGCGGGTGCTGCGGGCGCTGCGCAGGCTGTGCTGCTGCTGCTGCTGCTGCTGCTGCCAGGCAGCACAGCCGGAGCTTTAGTGCCCGCTGCCAGCAGCACCAGGCCTGGAGATGGCGGCTGGCCCGCGGCCTGCCCACTGCCCGAGGGAGCCGCACGGCCTGCCTTGGCCTGCACGTGTCCCTGCGGGCCCAGCCATCCTCGGCTGCCTTGGAGCACCCCCGGTGGCTGTGCCCAAGAGCAGATGGCAGCCATGTGGCCAGCCCCAAAGCGGCAGCCCTGGGGGACACTCGGTGCCAGGGGCTCGGTGCTGCATCCCGGCCAATCATCCAGCTGGGAAGGGACCTGGGCACTCACCCGGTCCCACTGTCGGCCAGGCAGCACCGTCGTCACCCCCGAACCGTGTCCCTAAGGGCCGCCCACATCCACACAACTCCTGACCACTTCCACACACACTGACTCCAGCACCTCCCTGCTGGAACTTCTTCCAACGACTGACCACCCTGTAAGGGAACAGCTGTTTCCAATACTGAGTCTTCACCTCACCTGCTGGAATCTAAGGCCATTTCCTCTCATCATCTCATCATACTGATCCTTTGGCATTTTTTCCATGAGGAAAGGACAAACAGCAGGTGTTGCTCCCAGGACGTGACCCCATACTGCCGGACTGTGACACACACAATTCTTAGAAAACAAAAGGAAGTTAGGTTTAAGAAATAGTAGTAGAAAGGGAAAAAACAAAACAAAACAAAACAAAACAAAACAAAACAAAAAAAAAAAAAAAAAAAAAACCAAAAACAAAACACCCCCCAAAAAACCTAAAACCAAAGAAACCCACACCATAAAAAGGACAAAACCTCCAAAACCCAACAAAAATAATAAGAATAGGAAAAGAAATAACCATAAGAAGGCGCTGTAGCAGCTGAGAAAGTAGTAGTAGTACTACCACTACTAAAAATAAGGATAAGAATAGGAATACAAATAAGAACAAGATTTTAGATAAGAATAAGAGTAGCAAAAAATAAGAAAATCATCAGAATAAGAGAAGAAATAGGGAAACAATAAGAGTAAGAAAAGAAATAAGATGGAGAAGGAGAAGACGGAAAAGAAGTAGAACAAGAAGAACAAGAGCAAGAAGAAAAAGAATAAATAGAAGAAGAGCAAGAAGAGTAAGAACTATAATAACAACAAGAAGGAGAAAAGGAAGAAGAAGACCAAGAAAAACAAGAAGTATAACAAGAATAAGAATCAGAATAACAAAACAAAACAAAAGTAGAAGGAGAACAAGAAGAAGAAGAAAAAGAAGTATAAAAAGAAGCAGTTCAAAGAGACAAAGAAGACAGAGAACATGAGGCAATGAGGACAAGTCATAATCCCTCAAAGAGTCCCAAGGCACTCCCCAGGCTCGTTGCTGAGGTCTTGCAACTGAGCACTGTGCAGAGGGTTGAAGTGCTCATCCTACACCTGTCTCTGTCTCTGTCTCCGTCTCCCCACCTGCTACTTCTTCCCTTCCCTTCCCTTCCCTTCCCTTCCCTTCCCTTCCCTTCCCTTCCCTTCCCTTCCCTTCCCTTCCCTTCCCTTCCCTTCCCTTCCCTTCCCTTCCCTTCCCTTCCCTTCCCTTCCCTTCCCTTCCCTTTCCCTTCCCTTCCCTTCCCTTTCCCTTCCCTTCGTTTTTCCTTTTCCTTTGTTTTTCCTTTTCCTTTTCGTTTTTCCTTTTGATTTTCCTTTTCTTTTTTCTTTTTCCTTTTCTTTTTTCTTTTTCCTTTTCCTTTTCCTTTTCCTTTTCCTTTTCCTTTTCCTTTTCCTTTTCCTTTTCCTTTTCCTTTTCCTTTTCCTTTTCCTTTTCCTTTTTATTTTTCTTTCTCTTTTTCACTTGTTCTTTCTCATTGTTTCTCTCTTTCCCTCTTCCTCTTTCTTTCTCTTTCTCTTCCTCTTTCTTTCTTTCTTTCTTTCTTTCTTTCTTTCTTTCTTTCTTTCTCTCTCTCTCTCTCTCTCTCTCTCTCTTTCTCTCTTTCTCTCTTTCTCTCTTTCTCTCTTTCTCTCTTTCCCTCCTTCCCTCCTTCCCTCTTTCCCTCTTTCCCTCTTTCCCTCTCTCTTTCTTTCTCTGTTTCTTTTTTCTTTTACTTGCTCTCTTTTGCTCTTTCTTTTGCTCTCTTTCTCTTTCACTCTTTAGCTTTTTCTTTCACATTCTTTTTTTCATTCTTCCTTTCACTCTTTCTGTCTTTTGCTTTTACTTTCACTCTTTGTTTCTTTCTGACTTTCTTTCTGTCTTGCTTTTTCTTTTGCTCTTCTTCTCCTTTGCCCTTTCGCTCTTTCATTCTTTCATTCTTTCGAACTTTCACTTTTTCTTTCCGTCTTTCTCTTTCTTTTTTACTTTTTTCTTTCTCTCTTTCTCTCGCTTTCTCCCTCTTTTTTGCTTTCTCCCTCTTTCTCATTCGTTCTTTTTCTTTCTTTCTTTCTTTCTTTCTCATTCTTTCTTTCTCATTCTTTCTCTTTTTTGCTCTTTTGCTCTTTCTGTCACTCTTACTCTCTTTCTATCTTTCTCTCGCTCTTTTGCACTTTTGCTCTTTCACTTTTTTTTAACTCTTTCTTTCTGTCTTTCTTTCCTTCCCCTACCTTCCCTTTATCTCTCTCTTTCTTGCTTGCTTTTTTCTTTCATACTCGCTCTTTTGCTCTTTCGCTTTTTTGCTCTTTCTCTCTTTTGCTTTTTCACTCTATCTCTCTATTCCTCTTTTGATCTTTCTCTCTTTCACTCTTTTGCTTTTTCTTCACTCTTGCTTTATTTTGCTTTCTTTTGCTCTTTCTGTCTCTTTCTCTCTTCCCTTCTTTATCTCGCCCTATCGCTCTTTCTTTCTCTCTCTCTGTCTTTCTCCTTCCCTCTCTCTTTCTTTCTCTCTTTCTCCCTTTCTCTTTTACTCCCTTTCTCTTTTCTCGCTTCCTCTCTCTCTTTTTTCTCTGTCTCTATCTTTCTCTTTCTCTCCTTTTATCCCTATCGTTTTTTCTAGTTCTTTCTTTCTTCTTTCCTTTTTTCTTTCGCTCTCTCTTGTTCTTTTGCGCTTTCTCTCTCTTTTGCTCTTTTTGTCTTTTGCTTTCAATTTCTTTCTTCTTTCATTTTTTCTCTTTCTTTCTTTCTCGCTTTCTCTCTTGCTTTCTTTCTGTCTTTTATTCTGTCTCTCGCTCTTTTCGCTCTTTCTTTTTCTCTTTCTTTCTGTCTGTCTCTTCTTCTTTCTTTCTTTTTCTTTATTTCCTTCTTTCCTTCTTTCTTTCCTTCTTTCCTTCTTTCTTTCCTTCTTTCCCTCTTTCCTTCTTTCCCTCTTTCCCTCTTTCATTTACTTTTCTTTTCACTCCTTCTTTCTCTCTCTTTCTCTCTTTCTCTTTCATGTTTTCTTTCACACTCTCTCTTTTGCTCTTTCGCTCTTTTGCTCTTTTCCTCTGTCATTCTTTCTCTCTTTCTTTCTCTACTTCTCTCGCTCTCTCGCTCTTTTGGTCTTTCTCTTTTATGCTCTTTCGCTCTTTTGCACTTTCTTTCTTTCTCTTTTTCTTTCTTTTGCTTTCTTTCACTCTTTCTGTCTCTCTTTCTGTCTCTCTTTCTCTCTTCCCTTCTTTATCTCGCCCTATCGCCCTTTCTTTCTCTCTCTCTTTCTCTCTCTTTCCCTTTCTCTTCCCCGCTGTCTTTCTTTCTGTCTCTCTCTCCTTTTATCTCTATCTTTCTATTTCTTTCTTTCTTCTTTCATTTTTTCTTTCACTTACTCTTGCTCTTTGACTTTTTCTTTCTCTTTCTCTCTTTTTATCCTTTTCTTTCTATTTCTTCTTTCATTTTTTCTTTCTTTCTTTCTCTCTCTCTCTTTCTCTCTTTCTCTCTTTCCTTTTTTCTGTCTTTTATTCTGTCTTTCGCGCTTTCGCTCTTGCTTTTACTCTTTCTGTCTTTCTCTTTTTTCTTCTTTCTTTTTCTTTCTTTCCTTCTTTCCCTCTTTCATTCACTCTTCCTTTCACTCTTCTTCCCCCCTCTCTTTTCTTTCTCTTTCTTTTTCATGTTTTCTTTCACACTCTCTCTTTCGCTCTTTTTTTCCTCCTTTCCTCTGTCTTTCCTTCTCTCTGTCTTTCCTTCTCTCTGTCTTTCTCTACTTCTCTAGTTCTTTCGCTCTTTCGCTCTTTCTTTCACTCTTTCTTTCTTTCTCTCTCTCTTTCTCCCTTTCTCTTTCTTTTTTGTTCCTCTCTTTTTTGTTTTCACTCTTTCTTTTGCTATTCCTTTCGCTCTTTTTTCATTCTCCTTTTTGCTTTTTCTCTCGATCTTTCTTACTTTCTCTTTCTTTGTTTTGCTCATTCTTTCTCCTTTTTTCTCTTTTTCTCTTACTTTCATTCTTGCTTTCTTCCACTCTTTTTTTGCTTGTTTGCTCTTTCTCTCCTTCAATAATTCTTTTGCTTTTTCACTTTTTTGCTTTTTTGTTCTTTCTTTCTTTCATTCTTTCCTTCTTTCTCAGTTTCTCTCTCGTTCTTTTGTTCTTTCGCTCTTTTGCTCTTTCGATCTTTCTTTCACTCTTTCTGTTTACCTCTCATTTTTCTTCTTTCTTTCTCTCTTTCGCTCTTTCGCTCCTTTGCTCTTTCTCCCCTTCGATATTTCTTTCTCTCTTTCTTTCACTTTTTCTTTCTCTCTCTCTTTATTTTTCTCTTTCTCTTTTTTGCTTTCTTTCTTTCCCTCTCTCTTTCTCTTTTTCTCTGTATTTCTTTCTTTTTCTCTTACTCTCTTTTTTGTTCTCTCCTTTTCTCTCGCTCTTTCGCTTTCACTTCTTTTTCTTTTTTTCTTTTTTTCTTTTGTCCTTTTGTTCTTTTGTTCTTTTGTTCTTTCTCTCTTACTCTTTCGCTCTTTCTTCCACTTTCTTTCGCTATTTCTTTTGCTATTTCTTTTGCTATTTCTTTTGCTCATTTTTTCTCTCTTTCTCTCTTTCTGTCTTTCTTTTCCTCTTTTTTTCATTCCTGTCTTTCTTTCTCCTATTCTTAGTTTCTTTCTTTCTTCCCCTCTTCCTCTCATTCTTTCACTCTTCCGCTCTTTCTCTCCTTTGATATTTCTTTCTTTCTTTCGCTTTTTCTCTCTCTTTATCTTTCTCTGCTTTGCATTCTTTCTTTCCCTCTCTCTTTTTCTCTGTATTTCTTTCTTTTACTCTTTCTCTATTTTTTGTTCTCTTTTTTCTGTTTTTCTCTCGCTCTTTCACTTGCTTTTTTTTTCTTTTGTTCCTTCGCTCTTTCTTTCTTTTGCTTTCTTTCGCTATTTCTTTTGCTCTTTCTTTCTCTCATTCGCTTTTTCGCTCTTTTGCTCTTTCTGTCTTTCTTTCTGTTGCTATTTCTTTTGCTCTTTCTTTCGCTTTTTCTTTCTCTCTCTTTTTCTCTCTTTTGCATTCTTTCTTTCTCTCTCTTTTTCACTATTTCTCTGTATTTCTTTCTTGTTCTCTTTTTCTCTTTTTTGTTCTCTCTTTATTATTTCTCAGTTTTTCTCTCTCTCTTTCACTTTCTTTTTTTTTCGCTATTTCTTTCTCTTTTGAACTTTCTTTCTTTTTTGCGCTTTCTTTCGGTATTTCTTTTGCTTTTTCTTTCTTTCTTTCTCTCTTTCTGTCTTTCTTTTTCTTTCATTTCTTTCTCTTATTCTTAGTTTCTTTTTCTGTTTTGCTCTTTCGCTTTCAATTTCTTTCACTCATTCATTGTTTTTTCTTTCTTTCACTCTTTCTTTCTCTCTCTCTTTCTCTTTTTTCTTTCGTTTTTTTTTCTTCCTCTCTTTTTTGTTTTCTTTCACTCTTTCTTTTGCTCTTTCTTTTGCTCTTTCTTTTGCTCCTTTTTCTTTCTTTTTTTTTGCTTTTTCTCTCAATCTTTCTTACTTTCTCTTTCTTTGTTTTGCTCATTCTTTCTCCTTTTTTCTCTTTTTCTCGTTCTTTCATTCTTGCTTTCTTCCACTCTTTTTTCGCTTTTTCGCTCTTTCTCTCCTTCGATCATTCTTTAGCTTTTTTGTTCTTTTGCTTTTTCTCACTTCCTTTCTTTCATTCTTTCCTTCTCAGTTTCTCTCTCATTCTTTTGCTCTTTGAATCTTTCGTTCTTTTGCTCTTTCGCTCTTTCTTTCACTCTTTCTTTCTTTTGCTCTTTTTTCTTCTTTCTTTCTCTCTTTCTCTCTTTCTTTCTTTTGCTCTTTATTTCTTTCACTCTTTTGCTCATTCTCCCCTTAGATATTTCTTTCTCTCTTTCTTTAATTTTTGCTTTCTCTCTCTCTTTCTCTTTTTTTGCTTTCTTTCTTTCCCTCTCTCTTTCTCTTTTTCTCTTTCTCTCTTTTTCGTTCTCTTTTTTTCTCTCACTCTCTCACTTTCACTTTTTTCTTTTTTCTTTTTTCTTTCTTTCTCTCTTGCTCTTTCGCACTTTCTTTCGCTATTTCTTTTGCTCTTTCTTTCACTTTTTCTTTCTCTCTATCTCTTTCTCTTTTTTGCATTCTTTCTCTCTCGCTTTCTATTTTTCTCTGTATTTCTTTCTTTTTCTCTTTCTCTTTTTTGTTCTGTCATTTTCTCTTGCTCTCTCACTTTCTTTTTTTTTCTTTTGGTCTTTCTTTCTCTTTCGCTCTTCCTCTCTTTCTTTCTTCTGCTTTCTTTCGCTATTTCTTTTGATCTTTCTTTCTCTCTTTCTCTCTTTCTCTCTTTCTCTCTTTCTCTCTTTCTGTCTTTCTGTCTTTCTGTCTTTCTTTTTCTTTCATTCCTGTCTTTCTTTCTCTTATTCTTAGTTTCTTTTCCTGTTTTGCTCTTTCGCTTTCAATTTCTTTCACTCTTTCATTCTTTTTTCTCTCTTTCACTCTTTCTTTCTCTCTCTCTTTCTCCCTTTCTCTTTTGTTTTTTCTTCCTCTCTTTTTTGTTTTCTTTCACTCTTTCTTTCTTTTGCTCTTTCTTTTGCTCTTTCTTTCACTCCTTTTTCTTTCTCCTTTTTGCTTTTTCTCTCGATCTTTCTTACTTTCTTTGTTTTGCTCATTCTTTCTCCTTTTTTCTCTTTTCTCGTTCTTTCATTCTTGCTTTCTTCCACTCTTTTTTCGCTCTTTCGCTCTTTCTCTCCTTCGATCTTTCTTTTGTTTTTTCGCTCTTTTGCTTTTTCGCACTTTCTTTCTTTCATTCTTTCCTTCTTTCTTTCTCAGTTTCTCTCTTGCTCTTTCGCTCTTTTGCTCTTTTGATCTTTCTTTCTTTCACTCTTTCTGTCTACTTCTCTTTTTTCTTCTCTTTCTCTTGCTCTTTATTTCTTTCACTCTTTTGCTCTTTCTCCCTTTCATTATTTCTTTCTCTCTTTCTTTCATTTTTGCTTTTGCTCTTTCTCTTTTTTGCTTTTTTTTCTTTCCCTCTCTCTTTCTCTTTTTCTCTGTATTTCTTTCTTTTTCTCTTTCTCTCTTTTTCGTTCTCTCTTTTTCTCTCACTCTCTCACTTTCACTTTTTTCTTTTTTCTTTTGTTTTCTCTCTTGCTCTTTCGTGCTTTCTTTCGCTATTTCTTTTGCTCTTTCTTTTGCTTGTTTTCTCTCTTTTTATCTCTTTCTCTTTTTTGCATTCTTTCTTTCTCTCTCACTTTCTATTTTTCTCTGTATTTCTTTCTTTTTCTCTTTCTCTTTTTTGTTCTCTCATTTTCTCTTGCTCTTTAACTTCCTTTTATTTTTTTGTTCTTGCTTTCTCTTTTGCTCTTTCTCTCTTTCTTTCTTCCACTTTCTTTCGCTATTTCTTTCTCTCTTTCTGTCTCTCTTTCTCTCTTTCTGTCTTTCTTTCTCTCTTTCTTTCATTCCTGTCTTTCTTTCTCTTATTCGTAGTTTCTTTTGCTCTTTCGCTCTTTCAATTTCTTTCACTATTTCATTATTTTTTTCTCTCACTCTTTCTTTCTATCTCTTTCTCCCTTTCTCTTTCTTTTTTATTCCTCTCTTTTTCTTCTTCGTTCGCTCTTTCTTTCCTTCGCTCTTTCTTTTGCTCTTTTTTCCTTTGCTCTTTCTCTTGCTTTTTCTCTTGATCTTTCTTTGTTTTGCTCATTCTTTCTCCTTTTTGCTCTTTCATTCACTCTTTCGCTGTTTCGATCTTTCTTGCAATCTTTCTTTCTGTCTTTCTCTCGCTCTTGCGCTCTTTCTTTCTCTTTCTCTCTTTTTTAGTTGCTTTCTTTGATATTTGATTTCCTCAAATCTTTCTTTGCTCATTCGCTCTTTCTCTCCTTCAATCATTCTTTTGCTTTTTCGTTTTTCTATCCCCTTCTTCTTTCTTTCCTACTTTCTTTCCTTCTTTCTTTCTTTCTCTGTTTCTCTCTCGCTCGTTCACTCTTTTGCTCTTTCTTTCACTCTTTCTATCTCTCTTTTTTCTTCTTTCTTTCTCTCTTTCTTTGTTTTGCTCTTTTTTTTCTTTCACTCTTTTGCTCTTTCTCTCCTTCGATCTTTCTTTTCCTCTTTCTTTTACTTTTTCTTTCTTTTTCTCTCTTTCTCTCTTTTGCTTTCTTTCTTTCCCTCTCTCTTTCTCTTTTTCTCTCTCTCTTTTTCCTTTCTGTCTTTTTCTCTTTCTCGCTCTTTTTCTCTCTTTTTTTCTTTCTCTCTTTCTTTTTTTCTCTTTCTATTTTTGTTTCTTTCTCTCTTTCATTGTTTCTTTTGTTCATTCACTTACTCTTTCACTTTTTGGCCCTTCCTCCCTTCCTTCTTTCCTCTCTCCCTCCCTCCCTCCCTCCCTCCCTCCCTCCCTCTCTCATTTCTCCTTCCTTTCTCTCTTTCTGTCTCTCCTTCCTTTCTCTCTTTCTGTCTCTCCATCTCTGTTTCCGTCTTGCTTTCCCATTTTTCTCTCTTTTTCTTTCCCCCACCCTTTTCGATTTTCCTCCTCCCTTTTCTGTCTTGTCCTGTAAAGTGGGACTGCTCCTTGTTTAACA
Organism: Phylloscopus collybita; assembly: GCA_027886175.1. Classification (NCBI taxonomy): domain Eukaryota; kingdom Metazoa; phylum Chordata; class Aves; order Passeriformes; family Phylloscopidae; genus Phylloscopus; species Phylloscopus collybita. The sequence goes on along the minus strand of JAJNNQ010000006.1, from coordinate 39,497,870 downwards.
TATCCATTATCAATAAACGCTTTCCAAGTAAAAGTTGCCTTATTTGACTTCATTTCATCCTAGAATATCTGTTTTTAAAAGAACTCTTCCCGTTTTCCCATAGTCAAACAAAACACTCCCTTTCCCTCCCGCTTTCCCTCCCGCTTTCCCTCCCGCTTTCCCTCCTATCCTCTTTTCCCCCTTCCTTGCTCTCTCCTTCTTTTCTCTCTCCTTCTCCCTCTCCCTCTCTCATTTACTGTTTTACAATACCTACCTTAAAACGGGAGAGACTTTGGCAGCAGCAAGCTGAGCCTTCCCCCTGCACAGGCATTTACAAGGGATAATGACTTCACAGGTATGGGGCAAGAGTTAAACCTTTACTCTTCAAACACCTTTCAAAACTTTTGGACCGGGGCTGCCACACAAGTGAAAAACATCAGTGACACCCTCAAGCTGTCCAAGTCCAACAGCCAAGAGAGAGCTAGAGATGGAAAATCTTGGGATTTGGTCACTCTGACGGTGCTCCTGACCCAGGGGATCTGTTCCTCGATGTTTATGTGTTCACTTTGTGGCACTTTTTATCTTGCGTACCAGGGAGGGTTTAGCCAGGAGGAAAAGCAACGGGCCTGTACCTTCTCTAACACGTACACACGTAATTAAACACTTTCTGCCAACCCTGGAAATCCCCATAGATCTGCACATTTTGTTTATGGCACAATCACTGAAATAGTAATAAAAACACCTGGAATGAAAAATCAAGAGTTTGTTTTTTAAAAAAAACAAAATCTGTTCTTTATTAACTGATAGGAAGTTTTCTTGCTCAGTACATAGACTTTATATGTCAGGAGTGCAAGCACATCAATGAGGTTGTGTTTTTTATTTTCCTGAAGTCATTGCAGTACCTTTTACTCACTTGCCTAGTACTTTAGAAGAGAAAATTGTTTTAATGTCGTGTTCCTGCTTGCCTGAGATTTCTCTCTAGCATGTAAAGAAACGCCTACAATAACAGGGAAGAGGAGGTTTGGAAAAACACATTGTTTTCTGGATTTATAGCTGCATAATGGCCTTAGTGCTGATTGCTGGTCATTGCTGGTCGTTTTTCTGGATGCTAGAGAAATTATTATCTTTGAAAGACTAGTCAGACTGTAACATAATTTGCAGTTGCCAAGACATCGAAATGCTGTTTCTGTGCAGCTCCTGTGGGTCTTGCCGGATACAGTCCAACAGCGGTGATCCAGCCCAGCAGGGAGGGGACCCCATTTCCTGGATGCAACGTCTTTCTCTTTCTCTTTCTCTTTCTCTTTCTCTTTCTCTTTCTCTTTCTCTTTCTCTTTCTCTTTCTCTTTCTCTTTCTCTTTCTCTTTCTCTTTCCCTTTCCCTTTCCCTTTCCCTTTCCCTTTCTCCTTCTCCTTCTCCTTCTCCTTCTCCTTCTCCTTCTCCTTCTCCTTCTCCTTCTCCTTCTCCTTCTCCTTCTCCTTCTCCTTCTCCTTCTCCTTCTCCTTCTCTTCCCTCCCCTTTTTCTCTGACATCAGCAGTTCAATGAAACCCACACAATTGGCTTTGCCCTGTGCTCTCCTTTGCACCTTCACTCGGGTACAGCCCTTCCTGAGCATTTGGAGAAGCGGCTCAGCACAAGGAGCTGCAAGCCCCTAGGCCGGAGGCTGCTCCAGGCTCCTCCCAGGGCCTTGGGCTGTGGAAGGGCTGCTGCGGGGGCCCTTTGTGACACAGGCACCTTGTGTCAGGGCCCTCGGTGACACCGCAGGACACCGTGGTGCCCCAAGTGCCTTGTGACGTCTCAGAGCCCCGCCCCGGCTGAGAGTATCCAAGGGACACTGCAGGGCCCCGGGCCAGCCAGTTCCCGGAGAGTGTCTGTGTCCCAGGAGCTGTGTGTGCCACAGGACATCAGACATGGAAGAGAACAAGGCAAGCCCCAAGTCCCAGCCCCCCAGCCTCTTGCCCAGCTGGCTGCAAGACCAGGAGCTATGCCCAGGAGATGCTGGCACCTCCCAGGAGGCATCCCCAGGGGACCCATGCACTGAGCCAGAGCTGTCCCAAGGGGTACCTGATAGCTACCAGGAAGTGCCCCAAAGGGAAGCTTGTGCTAAACCAGAGCTGACCCCAGGGGATGCCCATAGCTCCCAGGAGCTCTCTGATTCGGATGAAGACCTTGAGCAAGAGACGTCCCAAGAAGACTCCTGGGATTACTCCGTCTCGGAGCTGTCCCAAGAAAACTCCTGGGATTACTCTGTCTCGGAGCTGTCCCAAGAAGCATCCTGGGATTACTCCGTCTCAGAGGTGTCCCAGGAGGAAGATGGGGCCTACCAGGAAGATTCTGACTGGGAGAAAGGAACAGAGCAAGAGCTTTTCCAGGGAGAATTGGCTAGCTCCCCAAAAGAAGAACAGAGGCCTCAAGAGCTGTCCCCCACAGCAGTCTGTAGCCACCAAGAAAGCTCAGACTGTACTGGCCAAGAGCTCTGTGGAGTGCAGGGCTCCATTGGCCAGGAGGACAATGGCCATGCTAGGAGGCCTTCTGTGCAGCGCAGCCGGGCAGATGACAGCGACCAAGGCCCGATGCAGGACACCCGTGTACAGCAAGCCATCCCAATCCTGCGGCTCAAGAGCTTGCTGTAGGAGGGTGGCAACAGGGATGACGCTCGTGTCCTGCAGCCGTGCAAGGAAGGAGAGGAGGCCAGGCAGCAAAGACAGAGACATTTTGCAAGAGATAGGCTCCCTGTGCTTCCCTCTTGGGAGGCTTGGGCTGCGTGCCAGTCACTTTGTGAAGAGCACAATACCATCGGCCAGGAGGTGGGTGAAGGCAATGGACAGGCACAGGCCGCACCGACAGGAGACCGACCGACTTGGGAGGACCTTTGGCAGGCTTGGGCTGCGCGCCAGGTAACTCAGCCGTGTCCCCAAGAGCGGCTCCGTGCCTTGCGCAGCCCAGTGCTCCCCCGAGCCCGCGCGAGACCTGCACCTTCTCCCGAGCAGCCGGTTCCCCACAAGAAAGGCCGCTCGCTCTTCAGGCGGGTGCTGCGGGCGCTGCGCAGGCTGTGCTGCTGCTGCTGCTGCTGCTGCTGCCAGGCGGCACAGCCGGAGCTTTAGTGCCCGCTGCCAGCAGCACCAGGCCTGGAGATGGCGGCTGGCCCGCGGCCTGCCCACTGCCCGAGGGAGCCGCACGGCCTGCCTTGGCCTGCACGTGTCCCTGCGGGCCCAGCCATCCTCGGCTGCCTTGGAGCACCCCCGGTGGCTGTGCCCAAGAGCAGATGGCAGCCATGTGGCCAGCCCCAAAGCGGCAGCCCTGGGGGACACTCGGTGCCAGGGGCTCGGTGCTGCATCCCGGCCAATCATCCAGCTGGGAAGGGACCTGGGCACTCACCCGGTCCCACTGTCGGCCAGGCAGCACCGTCGTCACCCCCGAACCGTGTCCCTAAGGGCCGCCCACATCCACACAACTCCTGACCACTTCCACACACACTGACTCCAGCACCTCCCTGCTGGAACTTCTTCCAACGACTGACCACCCTGTAAGGGAACAGCTGTTTCCAATACTGAGTCTTCACCTCACCTGCTGGAATCTAAGGCCATTTCCTCTCATCATCTCATCATACTGATCCTTTGGCATTTTTTCCATGAGGAAAGGACAAACAGCAGGTGTTACTCCCCAGACGTGACCCCATACTGCCGGACTGTGACACACACAATTCTTAGAAAACAAAAGGAAGTTAGGTTTAAGAAATAGTAGTAGAAAGGGAAAAAACAAAACAAACAAACAAAAAAAAAAACCAAAAAAACCAAAAAAACCAAAAAACAAAGAAACCCACACCATAAAAAGGACAAACCTCCAAAACCCCAACAAACATTTTAAGAATAGGAAAAGAAATAACCATAAGAAGGCGCTGTAGCAGCTGAGAAAGTAGTAGTAGTACTACCACTACTAAAAATAAGGATAAGAATAGGAATACAAATAAGAACAAGATTTTAGATAAGAATAAGAGTAGCAAAAAATAAGAAAATCATCAGAATAAGAGAAGAAATAGGGAAACAATAAGAGTAAGAAAAGAAATAAGATGGAGAAGGAGAAGACGGAAAAGAAGTAGAACAAGAAGAACAAGAGCAAGAAGAAAAAGAATAAATAGAAGAAGAGCAAGAAGAGTAAGAACTATAATAACAACAAGAAGGAGAAAAGGAAGAAGAAGACCAAGAAAAACAAGAAGTATAACAAGAATAAGAATCAGAATAACAAAACAAAACAAAAGTAGAAGGAGAACAAGAAGAGGAAGAAAAAGAAGTATAAAAAGAAGCAGTTCAAAGAGTCAAAGAAGACAGAGAACATGAGGCAATGAGGACAAGTCATAATCCCTCAAAGAGTCCCAAGGCACTCCCCAGGCTCGTTGCTGAGGTCTTGCAACTGAGCACTGTGCAGAGGGTTGAAGTGCTCATCCTACACCTGTCTCTGTCTCTGTCTCCCTCTGTCTCCCCACCTGCTACTTCTTCCCTTCCCTTCCCTTCCCTTCCCTTCCCTTCCCTTCCCTTCCCTTCCCTTCCCTTCCCTTCCCTTCCCTTCCCTTCCCTTCCCTTCCCTTCCCTTCCCTTCCCTTCCCTTCCCTTCCCTTCGTTTTTCCTTCCCTTCCCTTCGTTTTTCCTTCCCTTCCCTTCGTTTTTCCTTCCCTTCCCTTCCCTTCGTTTTTCCTTCCCTTCCCTTCCCTTCCCTTCGTTTTTCCTTCCCTTCCCTTCCCTTCGTTTTTCCTTCCCTTCCCTTCGTTTTTCCTTTTCCTTTTCGTTTTTCCTTTTCCTTTTCGTTTTTTCCTTTTCCTTTTCCTTTTCCTTTTCCTTTTCCTTTTCCTTTTCCTTTTTATTTTTCTTTCTCTCTTTCCCTTGTTCTTTCTCATTGTTTCTCTCTTTCCCTCTTCCTCTTTCTTTCTCTTTCTCTTCCTCTTTCTTTTTCTCTTTCTTTCTTTCTTTCTTTCTTTCTTTCTTTCTTTCTTTCTTTCCCTCTTTCCCTCTTTCCCTCTTTCCCTCTTTCCCTCTTTCCCTCTTTCCCTCTTTCCCTCTTTCCCTCTTTCCCTCTTTCCCTCTCTCTTTATTTCTCTGTTTCTTTTTTCTTTTACTTGCTCTCTTTTGCTCTTTCTTTTGCTCTCTTTCTCTTTCACTCTTTAGCTTTTTCTTTCACTTTCTTTTTTTCATTCTTCCTTTCACTCTTTCTGTCTTTTGCTTTTACTTTCACTCTTTGTTTCTTTCTGACTTTCTTTCTGTCTTGCTTTTTCTTTTGCTCTTCTGCTCTTTTGCTCTTTCGCTCTTTCGCTCTTTCATTCTTTCATTCTTTCGAACTTTCACTTTTTCTTTCCGTCTTTCTCTTTCTTTTTTACTTTTTTCTTTCTCTCTTTCTCTCACTTTCTCCCTCTTTTTTGCTTTCTCCCTCTTTCTCATTCGTTCTTTCTCTTTCTTTCTTTCTTTCTTTCTCATTCTTTCTTTCTTTCTCATTCTTTCTCTTTTTTGCTCTTTTGCTCTTTCTGTCACTCTTACTCTCTTTCTATCTTTCTCTCGCTCTTTTGCACTTTTGCTCTTTCACTTTTTTTTTAACTCTTTCTTTCTGTCTTTCTTTCCTTCCCCTACCTTCCCTTTATCTCTCTCTTTCTTGCTTGCTTTTTTCTTTCATACTCGCTCTTTTGCTCTTTCGCTTTTTTGCTTTTTCACTCTACCTCTCTATTCCTCTTTTGATCTTTCTCTCTTTCACTCTTTTTCTTTTTCTTCACTCTTGCTTTCTTTTGCTTTCTTTTGCTCTTTCTGTCTCTTTCTCTCTTCCTTTCTTTATCTCGCCCTATCGCTCTTTCTTTCTCTCTCTCTGTCTTTCTCCTTCCCTCTCTCTTTCTTTCTCTCTTTCTCCCTTTCTCTTTTACTCCCTTTCTCTTTTCTCGCTTCCTCTCTCTTTTCTCTCTGTCTCTATCTTTCTCTTTCTCTCCCTTTATCCCTATCATTTTTTCTATTTCTTTCTTTCTTCTTTCCTTTTTTCTTTCGCTCTCTCTTGTTCTTTTGCTCTTTCTCTCTCTCTTTTGCTCCTTTTATCTTTTGCTTTCTCTTTCTTCTTTCATTTTTTCTCTTTCTTTCTCGCTTTCTCTCTTGCTTTCTTTCTGTCTTTTATTCTGTCTCTCGCTCTTTTCGCTCTTTCGCTCTCTCGCTCTTTCGCTCTTTCTTTTTCTCTTTCTTTCTGTCTGTCTCTTTTTTCTTCTTTCTTTCTTTTTCTTTCTTTCCTTCTTTCCTTCTTTCCCTCTTTCCCTCTTTCCCTCTTTCATTTACTTTTCTTTTCACTCCTTCTTTCTCTCTCTTTCTCTCTTTCTCTTTCATGTTTTCTTTCACACTCTCTCTTTCGCTCTTTCGCTCTTTTGCTCTTTTCCTCTGTCATTCCTTCTCTCCTTTCTTTCTCTACTTCTCTCGCTCTCTCGCTCTCTCGCTCTTTTGGTCTTTCTCTTTTATGCTCTTTCGCTCTTTTGCCCTTTCTTTCTTTCTCTTTTTCTTTCTTTTGCTTTCTTTCGCCCTTTCTTTCTCTTTCTCTCTTCCCTTCTTTATCTCGCCCTATCGCCCTTTCTTTCTCTCTCTCTTTCTCTCTCTTTCCCTTTCTCTTTCCCTGCTGTCTTTCTTTCTGTCTCTCTCTCCTTTTATCTCTATCTTTCTATTTCTTTCTTTCTTCTTTCATTTTTTCTTTCACTTACTCTTGCTCTTTGACTTTTTCTCTTTCTTTCTTTCTCTCTTTCTCTCTTTCTCTCTTTCTCTCTTTTTATCCTTTTCTTTCTATTTCTTTCTTCTTTCATTTTTTCTCTTTCTTTCTCTCTTTCTTTCTTTCTTTCTCTCTCTCTTTCTCTCTTTTTTTTTCTGTCTTTTATTCTGTTATTTCGCTTTCACTCTTGCTTTTACTCTTTCTGTCTTTCTCTTTTTTCTTTTTTCTTTTTCTTTCTTTCCTTCTTTCCCTCTTTCATTCACTCTTCCTTTCACTCTTCTTTTCCCCCCCTCTTTTCTTTCTCTCTTTCTCTTTCATGTTTTCTTTCACACTCTCTCTTTCGCTCTTTTTTTCCTCTTTTCCTCTGTCTTTCCTTCTCTCTGTCTTTCCTTCTCTCTGTCTTTCTCTACTTCTCTAGTTCTTTCGCTCTTTCGCTCTTTCTTTCACTCTTTCTTTCTTTCTCTCTCTCTTTCTCCCTTTCTCTTTCTTTTTTGTTCCTCTCTTTTTTTGTTTTCACTCTTTCTTTTGCTATTTCTTTCGCTCTTTTTTCATTCTCCTTTTTGCTTTTTCTCTCGATCTTTCTTACTTTCTCTTTCTTTGTTTTGCTCATTCTTTCTCCTTTTTTCTCTTTTTCTCTTACTTTCATTCTTGCTTTCTTCCACTCTTTTTTCGCTTGTTTGCTCTTTCTCTCCTTCGATAATTCTTTTGCTTTTTCATTCTTTTGCTTTTTCGTTCTTTCTTTCTTTCATTCTTTCCTTCTTTCTTTCTCAATTTCTCTCTTGTTCTTTTGCTCTTTCGCTCTTTTGCTCTTTCGATCTTTCTTTCACTCTTTCTGTTTACCTCTCTTTTTTCTTCTTTCTTTCTCTTTCTCTCTGTCTTTCGCTCTTTTGCTCTTTCTCCCCTTCGATATTTCTTTCTCTCTTTCTTTCACTTTTTCTTTCTCTCTCTCTTTCTTTTTCTCTTTCTCTCCCTCTCTCTTTCTCTTTTTCTCTGTATTTCTTTCTTTTTCTCTTTCTCTCTTTTTTGTTCTCTCCTTTTCTCTCGCTCTTTCGCTTTCACTTCTTTTTCTTTTTTCTTTTTTCTTTTGTTCTTTTGTTCTTTTGTTCTTTCTTTCTCTCTCACTCTTTCGCTCTTTCTTTCTTCCGCTTTCTTTCGCTATTTCTTTCGCTATTTCTTTTGCTCATTTTTTCTCTCTTTCTCTCTTTCTGTCTTTCTTTCTCCTATTCTTAGTTTCTTTCTTTCTTTCCCTCTTCCTCTCATTCTTTCACTCTTCCGCTCTTTCTCTCCTTTGATATTTCTTTCTTTCTTTCGCTTTTTCTCTCTCTTTATCTCTTTCTCTGCTTAGCATTCGTTCTTTCCCTCCCTCTTTTTCTCTGTATTTCTTTCTTTTACTTTTTCTCTCTTTTTTATTCTCTTTTTTCTGTTTTTCTCTCGCTCTTTCATTTGCTTTTTTTTCTTTTGTTCTTTCGCTCTTCCTTTCTTCCGCTTTCTTTCACTATTTCTTTTGCTCTTTCTTTCGCTCTTTCGCTCTTTCGCTCTTTTGCTCTTTCTGTCTTTCTGTTGCTATTTCTTTTGCTCTTTCTTTCGCTTTTTCTTTCTCTCTCTTTATCTCATTCTCTTTTTTGCATTCTTTCTTTCTCTCTCTTTCACTTTTTCTCTGTATTTCTTTCTTTTACTCTTTCTCTCTTTTTTGTTCTCTATTTTTTCTTTGTTTTTCTCTCACTCTTTCACTTTCTTTTTTTTCTTTCGTTCTTTCTTTCTCTTTTGTGCTTTCTCTGTTTCTTTCTTGCGCTTTCTTTCGCTATTTCTTTTGCTCTTTCTTTCTCTCTTTCTGTCTTTCCTTTTCTTTCATTCCTGTCTTTCTTTCTCTTATTCTTAGTTTCTTTTTCTGTTTTGCTCTTTTGCTTTCAATTTCTTTGACTCTTTCATTCTTTTTTCTCTCTTTCACTCTTTCTTTCTATCTCTCTTTCTCCCTTTCTCTTTCGTTTTTTCTTCCTCTCTTTTTTGTTTTCTTTCACTCTTTCTTTCTTTTGCTCTTTCTTTTGCTCTTTCTTTCGCTCCTTTTTCTTTCTCCTTTTTGCTTTTTCTCTCAATCTTTCTTACTTTCTCTTTCTTTGTTTTGCTCATTCTTTCTCCTTTTTTGTCTTTTTCTCGTTCTTTCATTCTTGCTTTCTTCCACTCTTTTTTCGCTTTTTCGCTCTTTCTCTCCTTCGATAATTCTTTTGCTTTTTCGCACTTTCTTTCATTCTTTCCTTTTTTCTTTCTCAGTTTCTCTCTTGCTCTTTCACTCTTTCAATCTTTTGCTCTTTTGCTCTTTCTTTCACTCTTTCTGTCTACTTCTCTTTTTTCTTCTTTCTTTCTCTCTTTCTTTCTTTTGCTCTTTATTTCTTTCACGCTTTTGCTCTTTCTCCCCTTTGATAATTCTTTCTCTCTTTCTTTCATTTTTGCTTTCTCTCTTACTTTCTCTTTTTAGCTTTCTTTCCCTCTCTCTTTCTCTTTTTCTCTGTATTTCTTTCTTTTTCTCTTTCTCTTTTTCGTTCTCTCTTTTTCTCTCACTCTCTCACTTTCACTTTTTTCTTTTCTCTTTTGTTCTTTCTTTCTCTCTTGCTCTTTCGCGCTTTCTTTCGCTATTTCTTTTGCTCTTTCTTTCGCTTTTTCTTTCTCTCTCTATCTCTTTCTCTTTTTTTGCATTCTTTCTCTCTCGCTTTATATTTTTCTCTGTATTTCTTTCTTTTTCTCTTTCTCTTTTTTGTTCTCTCTTTTTCTCTTGCTCTTTCACTTTCTTATTTTTTTCTTTCTTTCTCTTTCGCTCTTTGGCTCTTTCTTCTGCTTTCTTTTGCTATTTCTTTTGATCTCTCTTTCTCTCTTTCTCTCTTCCTGTCTTTCTTTCTCTCTTTCGTGCCTGTCTTTCTTTCTTTTATTTTTTTTTTTGCTCTTTCGCTCTTGCAATTTCTTTCACTATTTCATTTTTTTCTCTCCTTCATTCTTTCTTTCTCCCTTTCTCTTTCTTTTTTATTCCTCTCTTTTTCTTCTTCTTTCGCTCTTTCTTTCTTTTGCTCTTTCTTTTGCTCTTTCTTCCTTCACTCTCTTTCTTTTGCTCTTTCTCTTGTTTTTTCTCTGGCTCTTTCTTTCTCTTTCTTTGTTTTACTCATTCTTTCTCCTTTTTGCTCTTTCATTCACTCTTTCACTGTTTCGATCTTTCTTCCAATCTTTCTGTCTGTCTTTCTATCGCTGTTCTCTCTCTTTCTCTCACTCTTTTGCTCTTTCTTTCTCTCTTTCTATCTCTCTTTTTTCTGCTTTCTTTCTGTTGCCCTTTTTTCTTTCACTCTTTTGCTCTTTCTCTCCTTCAATCTTTCTTTTCCTCTTTCTTTTGCTTTTTCTTTCTTTTTCTCTCTTTCTCTATTTTGCTTTCTTTCTTTCCCTCTCTCTTTCTCTTTTTCTCTCTCTTTTTCCTTCCTGTCTTTTTCTCTTTCTCGCTCTTTCTCTTTTTTCTTTCTCTCTTTCTTTTTCTCTCTTTCTTTGTTTCTTTTGTTCATTCACTTATTCTTTCACTTTTTGGCCCTTCCTTCCTCTCTCCCTCCCTCCCTCTCTCATTTCTCCTTCCTTTCTCTCTTTCTGTCTCTCCTTTCTTTCTCTCATTCTGTCTCTCCATCCCTGTTTCCATCTCACTTTCTTTTTTTTCTCTTTTTTTCTTCCCCCATCTTTTTCTATTTTCCTCCCCTCTTTTCTGTCTTGTCCTGTAAAGTGGGACTGCTCCTTGTTTAACATATCCATTGTCAATAAATGCTTTCCAAGTAAAAGTTCCCTTATTTGACTTCATTTCATCCTAGAATATCTGTTTTTAAAAGAACTCTTCCCGTTTTCCCATAGTCAAACAAAACACTCCCTTTCCCTCCCTCTTTCCCTCCTATCCTCTTTCCCCCCACCCCCTCTTTTGTCTCTCCTTCTCCCTCTCCCTCTCTCATTTACTGTTTTATAATACCTACCTTAAAACAGGAGGGACTTTGGCAGCAGCAAGCTGAGCCTTCCCGCTGCACAGGCATTTACAAGGGATAATGACTTCACAGGTATGGGGCAAGAGTTAAACCTTTACTCTTCAAACACCTTTCAAAACTTTTGGACCGGGGCTGCCACACAAGTGAAAAACGTCAGTGACACCCTCAAGCTGTCCAAGTCCGACAGCCAAGAGAGAGCTAGAGATGGAAAATCTTGGGATTTGGTCACTCTGACGGTGCTCCTGACCCAGGGGATCTGTTCCTCGATGTTTATGTGTTCACTTTGTGGCACTTTTTATCTTGCGTACCAGGGAGGGTTTAGCCAGGAGGAAAAGCAACGGGCCTGTACCTTCTCTAACACGTACACACGTAATTAAACACTTTCTGCCAACCCTGGAAATCCCCATAGATCTGCACATTTTGTTTATGGCACAATCACTGAAATAGTAATAAAAACACCTGGAATGAAAAATCAAGAGTTTGTTTTTTAAAAAAAACAAAATCTGTTCTTTATTAACTGATAGGAAGTTTTCTTGCTCAGTACATAGACTTTATATGTCAGGAGTGCAAGCACATCAATGAGGTTGTGTTTTTTATTTTCCTGAAGTCATTGCAGTACCTTTTACTCACTTGCCTAGTACTTTAGAAGAGAAAATTGTTTTAATGTCGTGTTCCTGCTTGCCTGAGATTTCTCTCTAGCATGTAAAGAAACGCCTACAATAACAGGGAAGAGGAGGTTTGGAAAAACACATTGTTTTCTGGATTTATAGCTGCATAATGGCCTTAGTGCTGATTGCTGGTCATTGCTGGTCGTTTTTCTGGATGCTAGAGAAATTATTATCTTTGAAAGACTAGTCAGACTGTAACATAATTTGCAGTTGCCAAGACATCGAAATGCTGTTTCTGTGCAGCTCCTGTGGGTCTTGCCGGATACAGTCCAACAGCGGTGATCCAGCCCAGCAGGGAGGGGACCCCATTTCCTGGATGCAACGTCTTTCTCTTTCTCTTTCTCTTTCTCTTTCTCTTTCTCTTTCTCTTTCTCTTTCTCTTTCTCTTTCTCTTTCTCTTTCCCTTTCCCTTTCCCTTTCCCTTTCCCTTTCTCCTTCTCCTTCTCCTTCTCCTTCTCCTTCTCCTTCTCCTTCTCCTTCTCCTTCTCCTTCTCCTTCTCCTTCTCCTTCTCCTTCTCCTTCTCCTTCTCCTTCTCTTCCCTCCCCTTTTTCTCTGACATCAGCAGTTCAATGAAACCCACACAATTGGCTTTGCCCTGTGCTCTCCTTTGCACCTTCACTCGGGTACAGCCCTTCCTGAGCATTTGGAGAAGCGGCTCAGCACAAGGAGCTGCAAGCCCCTAGGCCGGAGGCTGCTCCAGGCTCCTCCCAGGGCCTTGGGCTGTGGAAGGGCTGCTGCGGGGGCCCTTTGTGACACAGGCACCTTGTGTCAGGGCCCTCGGTGACACCGCAGGACACCGTGGTGCCCCAAGTGCCTTGTGACGTCTCAGAGCCCCGCCCCGGCTGAGAGTATCCAAGGGACACTGCAGGGCCCCGGGCCAGCCAGTTCCCGGAGAGTGTCTGTGTCCCAGGAGCTGTGTGTGCCACAGGACATCAGACATGGAAGAGAACAAGGCAAGCCCCAAGTCCCAGCCCCCCAGCCTCTTGCCCAGCTGGCTGCAAGACCAGGAGCTATGCCCAGGAGATGCTGGCACCTCCCAGGAGGCATCCCCAGGGGACCCATGCACTGAGCCAGAGCTGTCCCAAGGGGTACCTGATAGCTACCAGGAAGTGCCCCAAAGGGAAGCTTGTGCTAAACCAGAGCTGACCCCAGGGGATGCCCATAGCTCCCAGGAGCTCTCTGATTCGGATGAAGACCTTGAGCAAGAGACGTCCCAAGAAGACTCCTGGGATTACTCCGTCTCGGAGCTGTCCCAAGAAAACTCCTGGGATTACTCTGTCTCGGAGCTGTCCCAAGAAGCATCCTGGGATTACTCCGTCTCAGAGGTGTCCCAGGAGGAAGATGGGGCCTACCAGGAAGATTCTGACTGGGAGAAAGGAACAGAGCAAGAGCTTTTCCAGGGAGAATTGGCTAGCTCCCCAAAAGAAGAACAGAGGCCTCAAGAGCTGTCCCCCACAGCAGTCTGTAGCCACCAAGAAAGCTCAGACTGTACTGGCCAAGAGCTCTGTGGAGTGCAGGGCTCCATTGGCCAGGAGGACAATGGCCATGCTAGGAGGCCTTCTGTGCAGCGCAGCTGGGCAGATGACAGCGACCAAGGCCCGATGCAGGACACCCGTGTACAGCAAGCCATCCCAATCCTGCGGCTCAAGAGCTTGCTGCAGGAGGGTGGCAACAGGGATGACGCTCGTGTCCTGCAGCCGTGCAAGGAAGGAGAGGAGGCCAGGCAGCAAAGACAGAGACATTTTGCAAGAGATAGGCTCCCTGTGCTTCCCTCTTGGGAGGCTTGGGCTGCGTGCCAGTCACTTTGTGAAGAGCACAATACCATCGGCCAGGAGGTGGGTGAAGGCAATGGACAGGCACAGGCCGCACCGACAGGAGACCGACCGACTTGGGAGGACCTTTGGCAGGCTTGGGCTGCGCGCCAGGTAACTCAGCCGTGTCCCCAAGAGCGGCTCCGTGCCTTGCGCAGCCCAGTGCTCCCCCGAGCCCGCGCGAGACCTGCACCTTCTCCCGAGCAGCCGGTTCCCCACAAGAAAGGCCGCTCGCTCTTCAGGCGGGTGCTGCGGGCGCTGCGCAGGCTGTGCTGCTGCTGCTGCTGCTGCTGCTGCCAGGCGGCACAGCCGGAGCTTTAGTGCCTGCTGCCAGCAGCACCAGGCCTGGAGATGGCGGCTGGCCCGCGGCCTGCCCACTGCCCGAGGGAGCCGCACGGCCTGCCTTGGCCTGCACGTGTCCCTGCGGGCCCAGCCATCCTCGGCTGCCTTGGAGCACCCCCGGTGGCTGTGCCCAAGAGCAGATGGCAGCCATGTGGCCAGCCCCAAAGCGGCAGCCCTGGGGGACACTCGGTGCCAGGGGCTCGGTGCTGCATCCCGGCCAATCATCCAGCTGGGAAGGGACCTGGGCACTCACCCGGTCCCACTGTCGGCCAGGCAGCACCGTCGTCACCCCCGAACCGTGTCCCTAAGGGCCGCCCACATCCACACAACTCCTGACCACTTCCACACACACTGACTCCAGCACCTCCCTGCTGGAACTTCTTCCAACGACTGACCACCCTGTAAGGGAACAGCTGTTTCCAATACTGAGTCTTCACCTCACCTGCTGGAATCTAAGGCCATTTCCTCTCATCATCTCATCATACTGATCCTTTGGCATTTTTTCCATGAGGAAAGGACAAACAGCAGGTGTTACTCCCCAGACGTGACCCCATACTGCCGGACTGTGACACACACAATTCTTAGAAAACAAAAGGAAGTTAGGTTTAAGAAATAGTAGTAGAAAGGGAAAAAACAAAACAAACAAAAAAAAAAAAAAAACCAAAAAAACCAAAAAAACCAAAAAACAAAGAAACCCACACCATAAAAAGGACAAACCTCCAAAACCCCAACAAACATTTTAAGAATAGGAAAAGAAATAACCATAAGAAGGCGCTGTAGCAGCTGAGAAAGTAGTAGTAGTACTACCACTACTAAAAATAAGGATAAGAATAGGAATACAAATAAGAACAAGATTTTAGATAAGAATAAGAGTAGCAAAAAATAAGAAAATCATCAGAATAAGAGAAGAAATAGGGAAACAATAAGAGTAAGAAAAGAAATAAGATGGAGAAGGAGAAGACGGAAAAGAAGTAGAACAAGAAGAACAAGAGCAAGAAGAAAAAGAATAAATAGAAGAAGAGCAAGAAGAGTAAGAACTATAATAACAACAAGAAGGAGAAAAGGAAGAAGAAGACCAAGAAAAACAAGAAGTATAACAAGAATAAGAATCAGAATAACAAAACAAAACAAAAGTAGAAGGAGAACAAGAAGAGGAAGAAAAAGAAGTATAAAAAGAAGCAGTTCAAAGAGTCAAAGAAGACAGAGAACATGAGGCAATGAGGACAAGTCATAATCCCTCAAAGAGTCCCAAGGCACTCCCCAGGCTCGTTGCTGAGGTCTTGCAACTGAGCACTGTGCAGAGGGTTGAAGTGCTCATCCTACACCTGTCTCTGTCTCTGTCTCCCTCTGTCTCCCCACCTGCTACTTCTTCCCTTCCCTTCCCTTCCCTTCCCTTCCCTTCCCTTCCCTTCCCTTCCCTTCCCTTCCCTTCCCTTCCCTTCCCTTCCCTTCCCTTCCCTTCCCTTCCCTTCCCTTCCCTTCCCTTCCCTTCCCTTCCCTTCCCTTCCCTTCCCTTCCCTTCCCTTCCCTTCCCTTCCCTTCCCTTCCCTTCCCTTCGTTTTTCCTTCCCTTCCCTTCATTTTTCCTTCCCTTCCCTTCGTTTTTCCTTCCCTTCCCTTCCCTTCCCTTCGTTTTTCCTTCCCTTCCCTTCCCTTCCCTTCGTTTTTCCTTCCCTTCCCTTCCCTTCGTTTTTCCTTCCCTTCCCTTCGTTTTTCCTTTTCCTTTTCGTTTTTCCTTTTCCTTTTCGTTTTTCCTTTTCCTTTTCCTTTTCCTTTTCCTTTTCCTTTTCCTTTTTATTTTTCTTTCTCTCTTTCCCTTGTTCTTTCTCATTGTTTCTCTCTTTCCCTCTTCCTCTTTCTTTCTCTTTCTCTTCCTCTTTCTTTTTCTTCTTTCTTTCTTTCTTTCTTTCTTTCTTTCTTTCTTTCTTTCTTTCTTTCTTTCTTTCTTTCTTTCCCTCTTTCCCTCTTTCCCTCTTTCCCTCTTTCCCTCTTTCCCTCTTTCCCTCTTTCCCTCTTTCCCTCTCTCTTTATTTCTCTGTTTCTTTTTTCTTTTACTTGCTCTCTTTTGCTCTTTCTTTTGCTCTCTTTCTCTTTCACTCTTTAGCTTTTTCTTTCACTTTCTTTTTTTCATTCTTCCTTTCACTCTTTCTGTCTTTTGCTTTTACTTTCACTCTTTGTTTCTTTCTGACTTTCTTTCTGTCTTGCTTTTTCTTTTGCTCTTCTGCTCTTTTGCTCTTTCGCTCTTTCGCTCTTTCATTCTTTCATTCTTTCGAACTTTCACTTTTTCTTTCCGTCTTTCTCTTTCTTTTTTACTTTTTTCTTTCTCTCTTTCTCTCACTTTCTCCCTCTTTTTTGCTTTCTCCCTCTTTCTCATTCGTTCTTTCTCTTTCTTTCTTTCTTTCTTTCTCATTCTTTCTTTCTTTCTCATTCTTTCTCTTTTTTGCTCTTTTGCTCTTTCTGTCACTCTTACTCTCTTTCTATCTTTCTCTCGCTCTTTTGCACTTTTGCTCTTTCACTTTTTTTTTAACTCTTTCTTTCTGTCTTTCTTTCCTTCCCCTACCTTCCCTTTATCTCTCTCTTTCTTGCTTGCTTTTTTCTTTCATACTCGCTCTTTTGCTCTTTCGCTTTTTTGCTTTTTCACTCTACCTCTCTATTCCTCTTTTGATCTTTCTCTCTTTCACTCTTTTTCTTTTTCTTCACTCTTGCTTTCTTTTGCTTTCTTTTGCTCTTTCTGTCTCTTTCTCTCTTCCTTTCTTTATCTCGCCCTATCGCTCTTTCTTTCTCTCTCTCTGTCTTTCTCCTTCCCTCTCTCTTTCTTTCTCTCTTTCTCCCTTTCTCTTTTACTCCCTTTCTCTTTTCTCGCTTCCTCTCTCTTTTCTCTCTGTCTCTATCTTTCTCTTTCTCTCCCTTTATCCCTATCATTTTTTCTATTTCTTTCTTTCTTCTTTCCTTTTTTCTTTCGCTCTCTCTTGTTCTTTTGCTCTTTCTCTCTCTCTTTTGCTCCTTTTATCTTTTGCTTTCTCTTTCTTCTTTCATTTTTTCTCTTTCTTTCTCGCTTTCTCTCTTGCTTTCTTTCTGTCTTTTATTCTGTCTCTCGCTCTTTTCGCTCTTTCGCTCTCTCGCTCTTTCGCTCTTTCTTTTTCTCTTTCTTTCTGTCTGTCTCTTTTTTCTTCTTTCTTTCTTTTTCTTTCTTTCCTTCTTTCCTTCTTTCCCTCTTTCATTTACTTTTCTTTTCACTCCTTCTTTCTCTCTCTTTCTCTCTTTCTCTTTCATGTTTTCTTTCACACTCTCTCTTTTGCTCTTTCGCTCTTTTGCTCTTTTCCTCTGTCATTCCTTCTCTCCTTTCTTTCTCTACTTCTCTCGCTCTCTCGCTCTCTCGCTCTTTTGGTCTTTCTCTTTTATGCTCTTTCGCTCTTTTGCCCTTTCTTTCTTTCTCTTTTTCTTTCTTTTGCTTTCTTTCGCCCTTTCTTTCTCTTTCTCTCTTCCCTTCTTTATCTCGCCCTATCGCCCTTTCTTTCTCTCTCTCTTTCTCTCTCTTTCCCTTTCTCTTTCCCTGATGTCTTTCTTTCTGTCTCTCTCTCCTTTTATCTCTATCTTTCTATTTCTTTCTTTCTTCTTTCATTTTTTCTTTCACTTACTCTTGCTCTTTGACTTTTTCTCTTTCTTTCTTTCTCTCTTTCTCTCTTTCTCTCTTTCTCTCTTTCTCTCTTTCTCTCTTTCTCTCTTTTTATCCTTTTCTTTCTATTTCTTTCTTCTTTCATTTTTTCTCTTTCTTTCTCTCTTTCTTTCTTTCTTTCTCTCTCTCTTTCTCTCTTTCCTTTTTTCTGTCTTTTATTCTGTTATTTCGCTTTCACTCTTGCTTTTACTCTTTCTGTCTTTCTCTTTTTTCTTTTTTCTTTTTCTTTCTTTCCTTCTTTCCCTCTTTCATTCACTCTTCCTTTCACTCTTCTTCCCCCCCCTCTTTTCTTTCTCTCTTTCTCTTTCATGTTTTCTTTCACACTCTCTCTTTCGCTCTTTTTTTCCTCTTTTCCTCTGTCTTTCCTTCTCTCTGTCTTTCCTTCTCTCTGTCTTTCTCTACTTCTCTAGTTCTTTCGCTCTTTCGCTCTTTCTTTCACTCTTTCTTTCTTTCTCTCTCTCTTTCTCCCTTTCTCTTTCTTTTTTGTTCCTCTCTTTTTTTGTTTTCACTCTTTCTTTTGCTATTTCTTTCGCTCTTTTTTCATTCTCCTTTTTGCTTTTTCTCTCGATCTTTCTTACTTTCTCTTTCTTTGTTTTGCTCATTCTTTCTCCTTTTTTCTCTTTTTTCTCTTACTTTCATTCTTGCTTTCTTCCACTCTTTTTTCGCTTGTTTGCTCTTTCTCTCCTTCGATAATTCTTTTGCTTTTTCATTCTTTTGCTTTTTCGTTCTTTCTTTCTTTCATTCTTTCCTTCTTTCTTTCTCAATTTCTCTCTTGTTCTTTTGCTCTTTCGCTCTTTTGCTCTTTCGATCTTTCTTTCACTCTTTCTGTTTACCTCTCTTTTTTCTTCTTTCTTTCTCTTTCTCTCTGTCTTTCGCTCTTTTGCTCTTTCTCCCCTTCGATATTTCTTTCTCTCTTTCTTTCACTTTTTCTTTCTCTCTCTCTTTCTTTTTCTCTTTCTCTCCCTCTCTCTTTCTCTTTTTCTCTGTATTTCTTTCTTTTTCTCTTTCTCTCTTTTTTGTTCTCTCCTTTTCTCTCGCTCTTTCGCTTTCACTTCTTTTTCTTTTTTCTTTTTTCTTTTGTTCTTTTGTTCTTTTGTTCTTTCTTTCTCTCTCACTCTTTCGCTCTTTCTTTCTTCCGCTTTCTTTCGCTATTTCTTTCGCTATTTCTTTTGCTCATTTTTTCTCTCTTTCTCTCTTTCTGTCTTTCTTTCTCCTATTCTTAGTTTCTTTCTTTCTTTCCCTCTTCCTCTCATTCTTTCACTCTTCCGCTCTTTCTCTCCTTTGATATTTCTTTCTTTCTTTCGCTTTTTCTCTCTCTTTATCTCTTTCTCTGCTTAGCATTCGTTCTTTCCCTCCCTCTTTTTCTCTGTATTTCTTTCTTTTACTTTTTCTCTCTTTTTTATTCTCTTTTTTCTGTTTTTCTCTCGCTCTTTCATTTGCTTTTTTTTCTTTTGTTCTTTCGCTCTTCCTTTCTTCCGCTTTCTTTCACTATTTCTTTTGCTCTTTCTTTCGCTCTTTCACTCTTTCGCTCTTTTGCTCTTTCTGTCTTTCTGTTGCTATTTCTTTTGCTCTTTCTTTCGCTTTTTCTTTCTCTCTCTTTATCTCATTCTCTTTTTTGCATTCTTTCTTTCTCTCTCTTTCACTTTTTCTCTGTATTTCTTTCTTTTACTCTTTCTCTCTTTTTTGTTCTCTATTTTTTCTTTGTTTTTCTCTCACTCTTTCACTTTCTTTTTTTTCTTTCGTTCTTTCTTTCTCTTTTGTGCTTTCTCTGTTTCTTTCTTGTGCTTTCTTTCGCTATTTCTTTTGCTCTTTCTTTCTCTCTTTCTGTCTTTCCTTTTCTTTCATTCCTGTCTTTCTTTCTCTTATTCTTAGTTTCTTTTTCTGTTTTGCTCTTTTGCTTTCAATTTCTTTGACTCTTTCATTCTTTTTTCTCTCTTTCACTCTTTCTTTCTATCTCTCTTTCTCCCTTTCTCTTTCGTTTTTTCTTCCTCTCTTTTTTGTTTTCTTTCACTCTTTCTTTCTTTTGCTCTTTCTTTTGCTCTTTCTTTCGCTCCTTTTTCTTTCTCCTTTTTGCTTTTTCTCTCAATCTTTCTTACTTTCTCTTTCTTTGTTTTGCTCATTCTTTCTCCTTTTTTGTCTTTTTCTCGTTCTTTCATTCTTGCTTTCTTCCACTCTTTTTTCGCTTTTTCGCTCTTTCTCTCCTTCGATAATTCTTTTGCTTTTTCGCACTTTCTTTCATTCTTTCCTTTTTTCTTTCTGTTTCTCTCTTGCTCTTTCACTCTTTCAATCTTTTGCTCTTTTGCTCTTTCTTTCACTCTTTCTGTCTACTTCTCTTTTTTCTTCTTTCTTTCTCTCTTTCTTTCTTTTGCTCTTTATTTCTTTCACGCTTTTGCTCTTTCTCCCCTTTGATAATTCTTTCTCTCTTTCTTTCATTTTTGCTTTCTCTCTTACTTTCTCTTTTTAGCTTTCTTTCCCTCTCTCTTTCTCTTTTTCTCTGTATTTCTTTCTTTTTCTCTTTCTCTTTTTCGTTCTCTCTTTTTCTCTCACTCTCTCACTTTCACTTTTTTCTTTTCTCTTTTGTTCTTTCTTTCTCTCTTGCTCTTTCGCGCTTTCTTTCGCTATTTCTTTTGCTCTTTCTTTCGCTTTTTCTTTCTCTCTCTATCTCTTTCTCTTTTTTGCATTCTTTCTCTCTCGCTTTATATTTTTCTCTGTATTTCTTTCTTTTTCTCTTTCTCTTTTTTGTTCTCTCTTTTTCTCTTGCTCTTTCACTTTCTTATTTTTTTCTTTCTTTCTCTTTCGCTCTTTGGCTCTTTCTTCTGCTTTCTTTTGCTATTTCTTTTGATCTCTCTTTCTCTCTTTCTCTCTTCCTGTCTTTCTTTCTCTCTTTCGTGCCTGTCTTTCTTTCTTTTATTTTTTTTTTTGCTCTTTCGCTCTTGCAATTTCTTTCACTATTTCATTTTTTTCTCTCCTTCATTCTTTCTTTCTCCCTTTCTCTTTCTTTTTTATTCCTCTCTTTTTCTTCTTCTTTCGCTCTTTCTTTCTTTTGCTCTTTCTTTTGCTCTTTCTTCCTTCACTCTCTTTCTTTTGCTCTTTCTCTTGTTTTTTCTCTGGCTCTTTCTTTCTCTTTCTTTGTTTTACTCATTCTTTCTCCTTTTTGCTCTTTCATTCACTCTTTCGCTGTTTCGATCTTTCTTCCAATCTTTCTGTCTGTCTTTCTATCGCTGTTCTCTCTCTTTCTCTCACTCTTTTGCTCTTTCTTTCTCTCTTTCTATCTCTCTTTTTTCTGCTTTCTTTCTGTTGCCCTTTTTTCTTTCACTCTTTTGCTCTTTCTCTCCTTCAATCTTTCTTTTCCTCTTTCTTTTGCTTTTTCTTTCTTTTTCTCTCTTTCTCTATTTTGCTTTCTTTCTTTCCCTCTCTCTTTCTCTTTTTCTCTCTCTTTTTCCTTCCTGTCTTTTTATCTTTCTCGCTCTTTCTCTTTTTTCTTTCTCTCTTTCTTTTTCTCTCTTTCTTTGTTTCTTTTGTTCATTCACTTATTCTTTCACTTTTTGGCCCTTCCTTCCTCCCTCCCTCCCTCCCTCTCTCATTTCTCCTTCCTTTCTCTCTTTCTGTCTCTCCTTTCTTTCTCTCATTCTGTCTCTCCATCCCTGTTTCCATCTCACTTTCTTATTTTTCTCTTTTTTTCTTCCCCCATCTTTTTCTATTTTCCTCCCCTCTTTTCTGTCTTGTCCTGTAAAGTGGGACTGCTCCTTGTTTAACATATCCATTGTCAATAAATGCTTTCCAAGTAAAAGTTCCCTTATTTGACTTCATTTCATCCTAGAATATCTGTTTTTAAAAGAACTCTTCCCGTTTTCCCATAGTCAAACAAAACACTCCCTTTCCCTCCCTCTTTCCCTCCTATCCTCTTTTCCCCCACCCCCTCTTTTGTCTCTCCTTCTCCCTCTCCCTCTCTCATATACTGTTTTATAATACCTACCTTAAAACAGGAGGGACTTTGGCAGCAGCAAGCTGAGCCTTCCCGCTGCACAGGCATTTACAAGGGATAATGACTTCACAGGTATGGGGCAAGAGTTAAACCTTTACTCTTCAAACACCTTTCAAAACTTTTGGACAGGGGCTGCCACACAAGTGAAAAACGTCAGTGACACCCTCAAGCTGTCCAAGTCCGACAGCCAAGAGAGAGCTAGAGATGAAAAATCTTGGGATTTGGTCACTCTGACGGTGCTCCCGACCCAGGGGATCTGTTCCTCGATGTTTATGTGTTCACTTTGTGGCACTTTTTATCTTGCGTACCAGGGAGGGTTTAGCCAGGAGGAAAAGCAACGGGCCTGGGCCTTCTCTAACACGTACACACGTAATTAAACACTTTCTGCCAACCCTGGAAATCCCCATAGATCTGCATATTTTGTTTATGGCACAATCATTGAAATAGTAATGAAAAACCAACAGTTTGTTTTTTAAAAAAAACCATAATCTGTTCTTTATTAACTGATAGGAAGTTTTCTTGCTCAGTACATAGACTTTATATCTCAGGAGTGCAAGCACATCAATGAGGTTGTGTTTTTTATTTTCCTGAAGTCATTGCAGTAACTTTTACTCACTTGCCTAGTACTTTAGAAGAGAAAATTGTTTTAATGTCTTGTTCCTGCTTGCCTGAGATTTCTCTCTAGCATGTAAAGAAACGCCTACAATAACATGGAAGAGGAGGTTTGGAAAAACACAGTGTTTTCTGGATTTAGAGCTGCATAATGGCCTAAGTGCTGATTGCTGGTCATTGCTGGTCATTGCTGGTCATTTCTCTGGATGCTAGACTTCATTATCTTTGAAAGTCTAGTCAGACTGTAACATAATTTGCAGTTGCCAAGACATTGAAATGCTGTTTCTGTGCAGCTCCTGTGGGTCTTGCCAGAATCAGTCCAACTGCGGTGATCCAGCCCAGCAGGGAGGGCGTCCCATTTCCTGGATGCAACATCTTTCTCTTTCTCTTTCTCTTTCTCTTTCTCTTTCTCTTTCTCTTTCTCTTTCTCTTTCTCTTTCTCTTTCTCTTTCTCTTTCTCTTTCCCTTTCCCTTTCCCTTTCCCTTTCCCTTTCTCCTTTTCCTTCTCCTTCTCCTTCTCCTTCTCCTTCTCCTTCTCCTTCTCCTTCTCCTTCTCCTTCTCCTTCTCCTTCTCCTTCTCCTTCTCCTTCTCCTTCTCCTTCTCCTTCTCTTCCCTCCCCTTTTTCTCTGACATCAGCAGTTCAATGAAACCCACACAATTGGCTTTGCCCTGTGCTCTCCTTTGCACCTTCACTCGGGTACAGCCCTTCCTGAGCATTTGGAGAAGCGGCTCAGCACAAGGGGCTGCAAGCCCCCGAAGCCATCGGCGGCTCCAGGCCCCTCCCAGGGCCTTGGGCTGTGGAAGGGCTGCTGCGGGTGCCCTTTGTGACACAGGCACCTTGTGTCAGGGCCCTCGGTGACACCGCAGGACACCGAGGTGCCCCAAGTGCCTTGTGACGTCTCAGAGCCCCGCCCCGGCTGAGAGTATCCAAGGGACACTGCAGGGCCCCGGGCCAGCCAGTTCCCGGAGAGTGTCTGTGTCCCAGGAGCTGTGTGTGCCACAGGACATCAGACATGGAAGAGAACAAGGCAAGCCCCAAGTCCCAGCCCCCCAGCCTCTTGCCCAGCTGGCTGCAAGACCAGGAGCTATGCCCAGGAGATGCTGGCACCTCCCAGGCGGCATCCCCAGGGGACCCATGCACTGAGCCAGAGCTGTCCCAAGAGGTACCTGATAGCTACCAGGAAGTGCCCCAAAGGGAAGCTTGTGCTAAACCAGAGCTGACCCCAGGGGATGCCCATAGCTCCCAGGAGCTCTCTGATTCGGACAAAGACCTTGAGCAAGAGACGTCCCAGGAAGACTCCTGGGATTACTCTGTCTCGGAGCTGTCCCAAGAAAACTCCTGGGATTACTCTGTCTCGGAGCTGTCCCAAGAAGCATCCTGGGATTACTCCGTCTCAGAGGTGTCCCAGGAGGAAGATGGGGCCTACCAGGAAGATTCTGACCGGGAGAAAGGAACAGAGCAAGAGCTTTTCCAGGGAGAATTGGCTAGCTCCCCAAAAGAAGAACAGAGGCCTCAAGAGCTGTCCCCCACAGCAGTCTGTAGCCACCAAGAAAGCTCAGACTGTACTGGCCAAGAGCTCTGTGGAGTGCAAGTCTCCATTGGCCAGGAGGACAATGGCCATGCTAGGAGGCCTTCTGTGCAGCGCAGCTGGGCAGATGACAGCGACCAAGGCCCGATGCAGGACACCCGTGTACAGCAAGCCATCCCAATCCTGCGGCTCAAGAGCTTGCTGCAGGAGGGTGGCAACAGGGATGACACTCGTGTCCTGCAGCCGTGCAAGGAAGGAGAGGAGGCCAGGCAGCAAAGACAGGGACATTTTGCAAGAGATAGGCTCCCTGTGCTTCCCTCTTGGGAGGCTTGGGCTGCGTGCCGGTCACTTTGTGAAGAGCACAATACCATCGGCCAGGAGGTGGGTGAAGGCAATGGACAGGCACAGGCCGCACCGACAGGAGACCGACCGACTTGGGAGGACCTTTGGCAGGCTTGGGCTGCGCGCCAGGTAACTCAGCCGTGTCCCCAAGAGCGGCTCCGTGCCTTGCGCAGCCCAGTGCTCCCCCGAGCCCGCGCGAGACCTGCACCTTCTCCCGAGCAGCCGGTTCCCCACAAGAAAGGCCGCTCGCTCTTCAGGCGGGTGCTGCGGGCGCTGCGCAGGCTGTGCTGCTGCTGCTGCTGCTGCTGCTGCCAGGCGGCACAGCCGGAGCTTTAGTGCCCGCTGCCAGCAGCACCAGGCCTGGAGATGGCGGCTGGCCCGCGGCCTGCCCACTGCCCGAGGGAGCCGCACGGCCTGCCTTGGCCTGCACGTGTCCCTGCGGGCCCAGCCATCCCCGGCTGCCTTGGAGCACCCCCGGTGGCTGTGCCCAAGAGCAGATGGCAGCCATGTGGCCAGCCCCAAAGCGGCAGCCCTGGGGGGACACTCGGTGCCAGGGGCTCGGTGCTGCATCCCGGCCAATCATCCAGCTGGGAAGGGACCTGGGCACTCACCCGGTCCCACTGTCGGCCAGGCAGCACCGTCATCACCCCCGAACCGTGTCCCCTAAGGGCCGCCCACATCCACACAACTCCTGACCACTTCCACACACACTGACTCCAGCACCTCCCTGCTGGAACTTCTTCCAACGACTGACCACCCTGTAAAGGAACAGCTGTTTCCAATACTGAGTCTTCACCTCACCTGCTGGAATCTAAGGCCATTTCCTCTCATCATCTCATCATACTGATCCTTTGGCATTTTTTCCATGAGGAAAGGACAAACAGCAGGTGTTGCTCCCAGGACGTGACCCCATACTGCCGGACTGTGACACACACAATTCTTAGAAAACAAAAGGAAGTTAGGTTTAAGAAATAGTAGTAGAAAGGGAAAAAACAAAAAAAAACCAAAAAAAACCCAAAAAAAAAAAAACCAAAAAAACCTAAAACAAAGAAACCCACACCATAAAAAGGACAAAACCTCCAAAACCCAACAAAAATAATAAGAATAGGAAAAGAAATAACCATAAGAAGGCGCTGTAGCAGCTGAGAAAGTAGTAGTAGTACTACCACTACTAAAAATAAGGATAAGAATATGATACAAAATAAGGAACAAGATTTTAGATAAGAATAAGAGTAGCAAAAAATAAGAAAATCATCAGAATAAGAGAAGGAAATAGGGAAACAATAAGAGTAAGAAAAGAAATAAGATGGAGAAGGAGAAGACGGAAAAGAAGTAGAACAAGAAGAACAAGAGCAAGAAGAAAAAGAATAAATAGAAGAAGAGCAAGAAGAGTAAGAACTATAATAACAACAAGAAGGAGAAAAGGAAGAAGAAGACCAAGAAAAACAAGAAGTATAACAAGAATAAGAATCAGAATAACAAAACAAAACAAAAGTAGAAGGAGAACAAGAAGAGGAAGAAAAAGAAGTATAAAAAGAAGCAGTTCAAAGAGTCAAAGAAGACAGAGAACATGAGGCAATGAGGACAAGTCATAATCCCTCAAAGAGTCCCAAGGCACTCCCAGGCTCGTTGCTGAGTCTTGCAACTGAGCACTGTGCAGAGGGTTGAAGTGCTCATCCTACACCTGTCTCTGTCTCTGTCTCCCTCTGTCTCCCCACCTCCTATCTTCTTCCCTTCCCTTCCCTTCCCTCCTTCCCTTCCCTTCCCTTCCCTTCCCTTCCCTTCCCTCCCTTCCCTTCCCTTCCCTTCCTTCCCTTCCTTCCCTTCGTTTTTCCTTCCCTTCCTTCGTTTTTCCTTCCCTTCCCTTCGTTTTTCCTTCCCTTCCTTCCCTCGTTTTCCTTCCCTTCCCTTCCTTCCCTTCCCTTCCCTTCCTTCCCTTCCCTTCGTTTTCCTTCCCTTCCCTTCGTTTTTCCTTCCCTTCCCTTCGTTTTTCTCCTTTTCCTTTTTCATTTTTCCTTTTCTTTTCGTTTTTCCTTTTCCTTTCCTTTTCCTTTTCCTTTCCTTTTCCTTTTCCTTTTCCTTTCTTCCTGTTCCTTTTCCTTTTCCTTTTCCTTTTCCTTTTCCTTTTCCTTTTCCTTTTCCTTTTTATTTTTCTTTCTCTCTTTCCCTTGTTCTTTCTCATTGTTTCTCTCTTTCCCTCTTCCTCTTTCTTTCTCTTTCTCTTCCTCTTTCTTTTTCTCTTTCTTCTTTCTTTCTTTCTTTCTTTCTTTCTTTCTTTCTTTCTTTCTTTCTTTCTTTCTTTCCCTCTTTCCCTCTTTCCCTCTTTCCCTCTTTCCCTCTTTCCCTCTTTCCCTCTTTCCCTCTTTCCCTCTTTCCTCTTTCCTCTCTCTTTATTTCTCTGTTTCTTTTTTCTTTTACTTGCTCTCTTTTGCTCTTTCTTTTGCTCTCTTTCTCTTTCACTCTTTAGCTTTTTCTTTCACTTTCTTTTTTTCATTCTTCCTTTCACTCTTTCTGTCTTTTGCTTTTACTTTCACTCTTTGTTTCTTTCTGACTTTCTTTCTGTCTTGCTTTTTCTTTTGCTCTTCTGCTCTTTTGCTCTTTCGCTCTTTCGCTCTTTCATTCTTTCATTCTTTCGAACTTTCACTTTTTCTTTCCGTCTTTCTCTTTCTTTTTTACTTTTTTCTTTCTCTCTTTCTCTCACTTTCTCCCTCTTTTTTGCTTTCTCCCTCTTTCTCATTCGTTCTTTCTCTTTCTTTCTTTCTTTCTTTCTTTCTCATTCTTTCTTTCTTTCTCATTCTTTCTCTTTTTTGCTCTTTTGCTCTTTCTGTCACTCTTACTCTCTTTCTATCTTTCTCTCGCTCTTTTGCACTTTTGCTCTTTCACTTTTTTTTTAACTCTTTCTTTCTGTCTTTCTTTCCTTCCCCTACCTTCCCTTTATCTCTCTCTTTCTTGCTTGCTTTTTTCTTTCATACTCGCTCTTTTGCTCTTTCCGCTTTTTTGCTTTTTCACTCTACCTCTCTATTCCTCTTTTGATCTTTCTCTCTTTCACTCTTTTTCTTTTTCTTCACTCTTGCTTTCTTTTGCTTTCTTTTGCTCTTTCTGTCTCTTTCTCTCTTCCCTTCTTTATCTCGCCCTATCGCTCTTTCTTTCTCTCTCTCTGTCTTTCTCCTTCCCTCTCTCTTCTTTCTCTCTTCTCCCTTTCTCTTTTACTCCCTTTCTCTTTTCTCGCTTCCTCTCTCTCTTTTCTCTCTGTCTCTATCTTTCTCTTTCTCTCCTTTTATCCCTATCGTTTTTTTTCTATTTCTTTCTTTCTTCTTTCCTTTTTTCTTTCGCTCTCTCTTGTTCTTTTGCTCTTTCTCTCTCTCTTTTGCTCTTTTTATTTTTTGCTTTCTCTTTCTTTCTTCTTCATTTTTTCTCTTTCTTTATTTCTCGCTTTCTCTCTTGCTTTCTTTCTGTCTTTTATTCTGTCTCTCGCTCTTTTCGCTCTTTCGCTCTTTCACTCTTTCGCTCTTTCTTTTTCTCTTTCTTTTGTCTGTCTCTTTTTTCTTCTTTCTTTCTTTTCTTTCTTTTCTTTCTTTCCTTCTTTCCTTCTTTCCCTCTTTCCCTCTTTCCCTCTTTCATTTACTTTTCTTTTCACTCCTTCTTTCTCTCTCTTTCTCTCTTTCTCTTTCATGTTTTCTTTCACACTCTCTCTTTTGCTCTTTCGCTCTTTGCTCTTTTTCCTCTGTCATTCCTTCTCTCCTTTCTTTCTCTACTTCTCTCGCTCTCCTCGCTCTCTCACTCTTTTGGTCTTTCTCTTTTATGCTCTTTCGCTCTTTTGCACTTCTTTCTTTCTCTTTTTCTTTCTTTTGCTTTCTTTTGCTCTTTCTGTCTCTCTTCTTCCCTTCTTTATCTCGCCCTATCGCCCTTTCTTTCTCTCTCTCTTTCTCTCTCTTTCCCTTTCTCTTTCCCCCGCTGTCTTTCTTTCTGTCTCTCTCTCCTTTTATCTCTATCTTTCTATTTCTTTCTTTCATTTTTCATTTTTTCTTTCACTTACTCTTGCTCTTTGACTTTTTCTCTTTTTTTCTTTCTTCTTCTTTCTTTCTTTCTTTCTTTCTTTCTCTTTCTTTCTTTTCTTCTTCTTCTTTCTTTCTTCTCTCTTCTCCTCTTTCTTTCTTTCTCTCTTTCTCCTTCTTTCTCTCTTCTCTCTCTTTCTCTCTTTCTCTCTTTCTCTCTTTCTCTCTTCTCTCTTTTTATCCTTTCTTTCTATTTCTTTCTTCTTTCATTTTTTTCTCTTTCTTTCTCTTTCTTTCTTTCTTTCTCTGTCTCTTTCTCTCTTCCTTTTTTCTGTCTTTTATTCTGTTATTCGCGCTTTCGCTCTTGCTTTTACTCTTTCTGTCTTCTCTTTTTTCTTTTTTCTTTTCTTTCTTTCCTTCTTTCCCTCTTTCATTCACTCTTCCTTTCACTCTTCTTCCCCCCCTCTCTTTTCTTTCTCTCTTTCTCTTTCATGTTTTCTTCACACTCGCTCTTTCGCTCTTTTTTTCCTCTTTTCCTCTGTCTTTCCTTCTCTCTGTCTTTCCTTCTCTCTGTCTTTCTCTACTTCTCTAGTTCTTTCGCTCTTCGCTCTTTCTTTCACTCTTTCTTTCTTTCTTTCTTTCTCTCTCTTTTTTGTTTCTCTTTCTTCTTTCTTTCTCTTTCTTTCTCTTTCTCTTTCTTTTTTGTTCCTCTCTTTTTTTGTTTTCACTCTTTCTTTTGCTATTCCTTTCGCTCTTTTTTCATTCTCCTTTTTGCTTTTTCTCTCGATCTTTCTTACTTTCTCTTTCTTTGTTTTGCTCATTCTTTCTCCTTTTTTCTCTTTTTCTCTTACTTTCATTCTTGCTTTCTTCCACTCTTTTTTCGCTTGTTTGCTCTTTCTCTCCTTCGATAATTCTTTTGCTTTTTCATTCTTTTGCTTTTTTGTTCTTTCTTTCTTTCATTCTTTTCCTTCTTTCTTTCTCAATTTCTCTCTCGTTCTTTTGCTCTTTCGCTCTTTTGCCTCTTTCGATCTTTCTTTCACTCTTTCTGTTTACCTCTCTTTTTTCTTCTTTCTTTCTCTCTCTCTCTCTCTTTCGCTCTTTCGCTCTTTCCCCCCTTCGATATTTCTTTCTCTCTTTCTTTCACTTTTTCTTTCTCTCTCTCTTTCTTTTTCTCTTTCTCTTTTTTGCTTTCTTTCCCTCTCTCTTTCTCTTTTTCTCTGTATTTCTTTCTTTTTCTCTTTCTCTCTTTTTTTGTTCTCCTCCTTTTCTCTCGCTCTTTCGCTTTCACTTCTTTTTCTTTTGTTCTTTTGTTTTTTTTTCTTTTGTTCTTTTGTTCTTTTGTTCTTCTTTCTCTCTTACTCTTTCGCTCTTTCTTTCTTCCGCTTTCTTTCGCTATTTCTTTTTGCTATTTCTTTTGCTCATTTTTTCTCTCTTTCTCTCTTTCTGTCTTTCTTTCCCTCTTTTTTTCATTCCTGTCTTTCTTTCTCCTATTCTTAGTTTCTTTCTTTCTTTCCCTCTTCCTCTCATTCTTTCACTCTTCCGCTCTTTCTCTCCTTTGATATTTCTTTCTTTCTTTCGCTTTTTCTCTCTCTTTATCTCTTTCTCTGCTTAGCATTCGTCCTTTCCCTCTCTCTTTTTCTCTGTATTTCTTTCTTTTACTCTTTCTCTCTTTTTTATTCTCTTTTTTCTGTTTTTTCTCTCGCTCTTTCATTTGCTTTTTTTTTCTTTTGTTCTTTCGCTCTTCCTTTCTTCCGCTTTCTTTCACTATTTCTTTTGCTCTTTCTTTCGCTCTTTCGCTCTTTCGCTCTTTCGCTCTTTCTGTCTTTCTGTTGCTATTTCTTTTGCTCTTTCTTTCGCTTTTTCTTTCTCTCTCTTTATCTCATTCTCTTTTTTGCATTCTTTCTTTCTCTCTCTTTCACTTTTTCTCTGTATTTCTTTCTTTTACTCTTTCTCTCTTTTTTGTTCTCTCTTTATTTTTTCTTTGTTTTTCTCTCACTCTTTCACTTTCTTTTTTTTTCTTTCATTCTTTCTTTCTCTTTTGTGCTTTCTCTGTTTCTTTCTTGTGCTTTCTTTCGGTATTTCTTTTGCTCTTTCTTTCTCTCTTTCTGTCTTTCCTTTTCTTTCATTCCTGTCTTTCTTTCTCTTATTCTTAGTTTCTTTTTCTGTTTTGCTCTTTTGCTTTCAATTTCTTTCACTCTTTCATTCTTTTTTCTCTCTTTCACTCTTTCTTTCTATCTCTCTTTCTCCCTTTCTCTTTCGTTTTTTCTTCCTCTCTTTTTTGTTTTCTTTCACTCTTTCTTTCTTTTGCTCTTTCTTTTGCTCTTTCTTTTGCTCCTTTTCTTTCTCCTTTTTGCTTTTTCTCTCAATCTTTCTTACTTTCTCTTTCTTTGTTTTGCTCATTCTTTCTCCTTTTTTGTCTTTTTCTCGTTCTTTCATTCTTGCTTTCTTCCACTCTTTTTTCGCTTTTATGCTCTTTCTCTCCTTCGATAATTCTTTTGCTTTTTCGCACTTTCTTTCATTCTTTCCTTTTTTCTTTCTCAGTTTCTCTCTTGCTCTTTCACTCTTTCAATCTTTTGCTCTTTTGCTCTTTCTTTCACTCCTTCTGTCTACTTCTCTTTTTTCTTCTTTCTTTCTCTCTTTCTTTCTTTTGCTCTTTATCTCTTTCACGCTTTTGCTCTTTCTCCCCTTTGATAATTCTTTCTCTCTTTCTTTCATTTTTGCTTTCTCTCTTACTTTCTCTTTTTAGCTTTCTTTCCCTCTCTCTTTCTCTTTTTCTCTGTATTTCTTTATTTTTCTCTTTCTCTCTTTTTCGTTCTCTCTTTTTCTCTCACTCTCTCACTTTCACTTTTTTCTTTTCTCTTTTGTTCTTTCTTTCTCTCTTGCTCTTTCGCGCTTTCTTTCGCTATTTCTTTTGCTCTTTCTTTCGCTTTTTCTTTCTCTCTCTATCTCTTTCTCTTTTTTGCATTCTTTCTCGCTTTATATTTTTCTCTGTATTTCTTTCTTTTTCTCTTTCTCTTTTTTGTTTTCTCTTTTTCTCTTGCTCTTTCACTTTCTTATTTTTTTCTTTCTTTCTCTTTCGCTCTTTCGCTCTTTCTTCTGCTTTCTTTTGCTATTTCTTTTGATCTCTCTTTCTCTCTTCCTCTCTTCCTGTCTTTCTTTCTCTCTTTCGTGCCTGTCTTTCTTTCTTTCTTTTTTTTTTTTGCTCTTTCGCTCTTGCAATTTCTTTCACTATTTCATTTTTTTCTCTCCTTCATTCTTTCTTTCTCTCTTTCTCCCTTTCTTTTTTATTCCTCTCTTTTTCTTCTTCTTTCGCTCTTTCTTTCTTTTGCTCTTTCTTTTGCTCTTTCTTCCTTCACTCTCTTTCTTTTGCTCTTTCTCTTGTTTTTTCTCTTGCTCTTTCTTCCTCTTTCTTTGTTTTACTCATTCTTTCTCCTTTTTGCTCTTTCATTCACTCTTTCGCTGTTTCGATCTTTCTTCCAATCTTTCTGTCTGTCTTTCTATCGCTGTTCTCTCTCTTTCTCTCACTCTTTTGCTCTTTCTTTCTCTCTTTCTATCTCTCTTTTTTCTGCTTTCTTTCTGTTGCCCTTTTTTCTTTCACTCTTTTGCTCTTTCTCTCCTTCAATCTTTCTTTTCCTCTTTCTTTTGCTTTTTCTTTCTTTTTCTCTCTTTCTCTATTTTGCTTTCTTTCTTTCCCTCTCTCTTTCTCTTTTTCTCTCTCTTTTTCCTTCCTGTCTTTTTCTCTTTCTCGCTCTTTCTCTTTTTTCTTTCTCTCTTTTATTTTCTCTCTTTCTTTGTTTCTTTTGTTCATTCACTTACTCTTTCACTTTTTGGCCCTTCCTTCCTCCTTCCCTCCCTCCCTCCCTCTCTCATTTCTCCTTCCTTTCTCTCTTTCTGTCTCTCCTTTCTTTCTCTCATTCTGTCTCTCCATCCCTGTTTCCATCTCACTTTCTCATTTTTCTCTTTTTTTCTTCCCCTATCTTTTTCTATTTTCCTCCCCTCTTTTCTGTCTTGTCCTGTAAAGTGGGACTGCTCCTTGTTTAACATATCCATTGTCAATAAATGCTTTCCAAGTAAAAGTTCCCTTATTTGACTTCATTTCATCCTAGAATATCTGTTTTTAAAAGAACTCTTCCCGTTTTCCCATAGTCAAACAAAACACTCCCTTTCCCTCCCTCTTTCCCTCCTATCCTCTTTCCCCCCACCCCCTCTTTTGTCTCTCCTTCTCCCTCTCCCTCTCTCATTTACTGTTTTATAATACCTACCTTAAAACAGGAGGGACTTTGGCAGCAGCAAGCTGAGCCTTCCCCCTGCACAGGAATTTACAAGGGATAATGACTTCACAGGTATGGGGCAAGAGTTAAACCTTTACTCTTCAAACACCTTTCAAAACTTTTGGACAGGGGCTGCCACACAAGTTAAAAACGTCAGTGACACCCTCAAGCTGTCCAAGTCCGACAGCCAAGAGAGAGCTAGAGATGGAAAATCTTGGGATTTGGTCACTCTGACGGTGCTCCCGACCCAGGGGATCCAGGGGATCTGTTCCTCGATGTTTATGTGTTCACTTTGTGGCACTTTTTATCTTGCGTACCAGGGAGGGTTTAGCCAGGAGGAAAAGCAATGGGCCTGTACCTTCTCTAACACGTACACACGTAATTAAACACTTTCTGCCAACCCTGGAAATCCCCATAGATCTGCATATTTTGTTTATGGCACAATCACTGAAATAGTAATGAAAACACCTGGAATGAAAAATCAACAGTTTGTTTTTTAAAAAAACCATAATCTGTTCTTTATTAACTGATAGGAAGTTTTCTTGCTCAGTACATAGACTTTATATCTCAGGAGTGCAAGCACATCAATGAGGTTGTGTTTTTTATTTTCCTGAAGTCATTGCAGTAACTTTTACTCACTTGCCTAGTACTTTAGAAGAGAAAATTGTTTTAATGTCGTGTTCCTGCTTGCCTGAGATTTCTCTCTAGCATGTAAAGAAACCCCTACAATAACATGGAAGAGGAGGTTTGGAAAAACACAGTGTTTTCTGGATTTAGACCGGAATAATGGCCTTAGTGCTGATTGCTGGTCATTGCTGGTCATTTCTCTGGATGCTAGACTTCATTATCTTGGAAAGTCTAGTCAGACTGTAACATAATTTGCAGTTGCCAAGACATCGAAATGCTGTTTCTGTGCAGCTCCTGTGGGTCTTGCCGGAATCAGTCCAACTGCGGTGATCCAGCCCAGCAGGGAGGGCGTCCCATTTCCTGGATGCAACATCTTTCTCTTTCTCTTTCTCTTTCTCTTTCTCTTTCTCTTTCTCTTTCTCTTTCTCTTTCTCTTTCTCTTTCTCTTTCTCTTTCTCTTTCTCTTTCTCTTTCTCTTTCTTTCTCTTTCTCCTTCTCCTTCTCCTTCTCCTTCTCCTTCTCCTTCTCCTTCTCCTTCTCCTTCTCCTTCTCCTTCTCCTTCTCCTCCTTCTCCTTCTCCTTCTCCTTCTCTTCCCTCCCCTTTTCCTCTGACATCAGCAGTTCAATGAAACCCACACAATTGGCTTTGCCCTGTGCTCTCCTTTGCACCTTCACTCGGGTACATCCCTTCCTGAGCATTTGGAGAAGCGGCTCAGCACAAGGGGCTGCAAGCCCCCGAGGCCGGCGGCTGCTCCAGGCCCCTCCCAGGGCCTTGGGCTGTGGAAGGGCTGCTGCGGGTGCCCTTTGTTACACAGGCACCTTGTGTCAGGGCTCTTGGCGACACTTTTCTTGACACTGTGGGATCTCAGAGCAGCCTGGCTGCTGGTGCCTCCTGCCCCCCCCTCTGTTGGCCCAGCCCAACCGGGCCCGTCGCTGCTATTGGGGGCCTGTGGGACGTCTGCCTTGGCCTGGCCTGCTGTGTGGGGCAAGCCTTAGGGTCGGCTGGATACTAACAACCGTGCCTTCCCCCTCCCCTGGGGGCATGGCCAGGCCAGGACCAGCTCCCCCCCAACAGGGAGCAGGGGCAGGGCCTGGCCAGCCAGGGCCGCTCCATGGATCAGCCCCAGGGGCCCGTTGTTACCTGCTCCTCCGTCCAGAAGGAAAGGGGACGGCTCAGACACAGTCTCAGTTTTATATGTGCATTCACAAAGTCACATCCAGCTTCCTCGGTGGTTAAACAATATGTCAGTATCTAAAAATTGGCCTCTGATAGGTCTCTGTCCTTTCCACAGGAAATTAACATGTTCTTACAGAGAGCTTCTTTAACTAAAAAACACGCGTGTTAAACCATGACAATCTCTATGCAGATGTTCTACTTCTCAAAACAGACAGAATAAACAGCAGTAGGCATAATATTTGAGTTTCCCACACTGCTCTTCTCCAGACCTTGGCATGCCCAGCTGCAAGATCACTTGAGTGAATCTACTGTCCTTGTTGCTATTCTTTTGCTTTTCAGTCTTTCCTCCCAACATAGTATTTGCCAGAAGTTCAAGATTCTGGTGGGGATCAGGTATGGGAGCTCATGTCTAGGAAGAGTAGATGGTTTCACTCCTCTCAGATTTCATATTTCACCTACCACCTTTCCTGTCGTAGGTTGCTGTGGCTGGCTTTTGAAATGTTTCAAAATTTACTTGAGCTAAATCATACTTTTCAAGCTCTTTGTCACCCACTGGTTTTGTGTTCCGGTTCTACAGCATTTTTCAGTATCAATAAAATTGGTCAGAGACTTTTGAAAGCCATTTTGCTTTTTTTTTACTTTTTTTTTCTTCAGTATAATTCATGTCAAAACTATATTTTTGGAGGGAAAATATATTTTGGTATGTTTTATATAGTAGTGGAGTACAATTAAACCCTTCAGGAAACATTTAGAAGCTAAATAAATCTTTTATCAGATAATCCCAAAGAACTAATTCCTTTGGCCTATATCCTTCACTCAAAACCTTTTTCAAATTAAACTTTTCTTAATCAGTATTAATTAGCCAATAACTACGCTTAAGAGTACACTAGAAGATTAAAAGGGCTATTGGTATTTCTGACAGCACTGAGAGATTAAAGATACCGGTGGTCTAAAGCAGGAACCTTCATTTGAACAGTTAATAAAGCTATCTTCAGTCTGTCCATTTGTGATATTGTGCTCCTTCTTACCTCATTACCAAGGTATCAGACTGCTTCAAAACTTACATACATTTATTCAGTCTCCATGGTTGTGAGGTAGGAAACTCAGTGGAGCAATTAAAAGAGGCTAGAACTGCTGGTGTTAAAGATTTGTAGGCGGCTAAAGATGAAGATGAGTGCCTAGTGGGATTTTGAAAAAGATTTAGGGGTTAGGATTACAGCAGCACCTTGTGTCTGAGACACTGGATGTCTAGCTGTTACTTTAGTACTATTCTTCAAAAGCAACTTGAAAGCACACTGTTTATTCAAGTTTGGTTTTTTTTAAAGTGGGTACAACTTCTCTTTCTCTGATCTTCTTTTCTCCTTTTTTTGTTTTGATTTGCCTTTCCTCATACTGCCTTCCTTTCCAGAGGTAGTCTCATTTGTCCTCTCTGTTTCCTACTCCAACCATTACTTCAGAGAGACTAGCCTAACCAATTGCTCCTCAGCAGCAGCAGTTCAATAAATTTTCTTCCCAGTGCTCTTCCATGGGTCAAATAATCATGATGGCTATAGCTGTGGTGTTGATCCCTTTCAAGTTCCTGAAATTGTTTGAAATTTGATTAATTCATTCAACTTTCTAGTTATATTTTCCACATATGTTTGCCTCAGGAAAATGCTGTTGTGCATAATCATACAGGTACAAATAGAGTAAAAATAATGCAAATATTCAAACAACATCAAGGTGCAAGAAGTTATATTGTAGTTTACTTAAACTGTTTCATTGTAATATTTCTATCAATTTTTTTCCGGTTATATATAGTTTTCTTTTTTCCCTACTTAGATGAAGTTAAAATGTCTCCTTTTTATCCTTGTCTGTCTGCTTGGAAGTGGATGGTGTTTGATAATGACTTAATCTAGGTGATAGTCAAATTAATAATTCCACTGTGAATTCTCTGATCAGCTCATGGTACTTGTGAACCAAATAAGTGATCACAGTCATTAAATTAGTTCTAATTTAAGAAAATTAATGACAGATTCTAAAAGTAAAAATGCAGTCTTGAATCCCTTGGATAAGGTGCTGAATAGCCAGTCAAAACTGGCTGACAATTCTCTAAGAGAAGCCTATACATTTTGCTATTACAAGTACTAATTGATAAAACTATTATTTCTGGAATTAAAAGCAATGAAAATAAATTGTAAAGTATTCACTTCTTTCTGCCATATTGCTGAGATATATATGCACCCCATAAAAGGTTCATACACCAAGAGAAAATTTGTCTTTAATTTTACATTATACAGGCACAAAAGTAGCCTTATTTGGATAAATTCTCATAAGGCTGCAAAAGCAAATGCTCAAACAGAAAGAAAAGCTTAATCAAGATTGCTGTGCAACACTCTCCCAGTTTAAATAACTTAAATGCAATAATTGGAATGCATTAGAGAATTCTATTCTGTGATAACTCTTAAATTTTGTTTGGTTGGGTAGTAATAACAAAAATACAGTGTCAAGAAATTATACAATTAGAACAAAGATTCTTCTGCAAAGAATTTTTTTTTTTTGTGGTCAGATGATTGATTTTTTTAACTTGCTTTTTTTCTAATGTTTGTTCTTCTAGAATTTAATAGCCAAATGAAACCAAATATTATAGAATTGTTCAGTGAAAAAATTGGGGTCCACTTGGGATTGAAAAATACCACTAATAAGTACACTCTGTTCTGGAGAAATTATCTTTAAGATGTTCCTAATTGTAAGTATGTCTAAATAGTACTTGCATTGCCAAGAATACACAATACACATGACTGTTTGTTTGATCAATATTTTTTCTCACATCTTTCCTCTAAAAAAAAAAATCCTTATGAAAAGAACACTGATGTCATCAAGTGAGTCTCAAAAGTAATCTGAAGGGGAAAAACAGTTCTGTGTCCCTGCAAATAATTTTTCTTTTTGTCTTTGAGAAACATATAAGTACGATCTTGGAAATGTAAAGGTTTAGTTGTACTAAAAATGTCTTCAGTTAGGTAAAAGGGCTGTTAAATTTATTATCAGGAATTTTACATAATTTCACATCATTTCGCATCACCATTGTGTTGCACTGATGTTTGCTATGGTAAAAGAAAAGTCTCGTCCCATTACTGAATATCAAATCATATTAAAGAATACCAGCTATCTCAACATAGTTCAAGACTAATAAGATATGATAGAAAATTGCTGTTTTGATAAGACTTTCAAATCATGTTAGGCAAGTAATACCATGGTTTCATGTTCTGTTTGCATTGAAAACTTCCACTCAGTAATCATTTTTGCTGCATTCTTCTATTGGACGGGAAAATAATCTCGAAAAACTAGGTATAATTTGACTGGCGAGCAAGCACTTCCTTAGGATATCGTGATCTATATACCCACAAAGAGTGGTATAAAACACCAGAGCTTATGGCAACAGAGCTTGATTATTTTTCAAAGTCCAGCCTCTATCTTTAATATTTTATACTCAAAACTGTGCTTTGGAGTCAGAGTTCCCTTTTCTCAGCAGGGCAAAATCTGGTGTCTCAGAACCTATTTTTTAAAAGTCTGACATGACACAGGTGGTGAAGAAAAACCTTGCCAGAGGAGGATCTGTTCTAAATCCTTTGTATTCTGTCCCACCCACTGAGACACGTACCAAATCAGAATGTACCAATTCAAATGCATCCTTAAATTTCAGCATATTATTAGTATATTACTATATTGACATAGCCTCTCATGGCATCCTTGTATAACCCAGTAAGTGTGGGTGAGATGAGTGGAGAGTGAAGTGGGTTGAGAGCAATCCCAGAGAGTCATAACCATTGACACTGGGTCTAGTTGGTGGCCTATCACTAATGGTGTTCCCTGTTGTCTGGGTTTTTTGCTGTTCTCCTCTGTCTCTTTAAGGAGTTTTCTAAAGTTCCATTTTTAGCCTTCTGTGTTTACCTTTTGCAATGGCATCAGATACAATTTTGCATAAACAACCTTTTTTGTTATTGTAACCATCTAACAATGTTTACATTCCTCTCATAAGGAGGAGACTGTGGATGGACTGTTGGGTTGCCCAGTGTGGTTGAAGAGGAAGATTTTCTTCCTCCAATCCATGGTCACTGCTGGAATTTGATAAATGTTGAAGTTGAAAATAAACCTTTTTTTCTGCCTTGGACATCGCAATATGTGGGTGTCATTTCTTTGTGTTGTTTGCTACAGTTCCCCAAGGTTCAATATGGCCCCAGCATTGTTTAACTTGTTGATCAATGACCTGGATGAAGGAGAAGATGCCTCCTCAGCAAGTGCAGTGACAACACAATGCTGTGAGGAGTGCCCAATATCCCTGTGTGCTGTGCCACCCTTCAGAAGGACCTCAACAGATCTGAAGATGGGCAAAAAAAAACCTGCCTAAAATTTGTCAAAGGCAAATGCAGAGTCTTGCACCTGGGAGAGGTTAACCTCAGGAACCAGTACAGGCTGGTGGCAACCTGCTGGAAAGCAGCTCTTTACAAGGACATGGGAGTCCTGGTGAACAACAAGCATTCATGAACCAGCAGTGTGGCCTTGTGACTAAGAAGGCCGATGGGATCCCAGGGAACATCAGGAACAGAGGCCAGCAGAGAGGTGATCCTGTCCCTCTAATCAGCCCTGGTGAGGCCACATTTAGAGTGCTGTGTGCAGTTCTGGGCTTCTCAGTACAAGAGACGTGGAGCTCCTGGAGCAGGTCCAGCAGAGGGCAACAAAGTTGGTTGAGGGACTGGAACATCTCTCATTCCATTTATGAGGAAAGGCAGAGCTAACTGGGTCTGCTTAGTGTGGAGAAGAAATGATTGGGAGGGGACCTGGTGTCTATCAGTATCTCAAGGAAGGGTGTCAAGAAGACGGAGTCAGGCTGTGTTTAGTGGTGCTGAGCAACCAGCAATGAGCCTGGTTCACAAGAATGAATATGAGGAAGAGCCTCTTTACTGTGTGATACTGTACGTGCTGGGACAGATTCTTAGAGAGGTTGTGGAATCTTCCTCACTGAAGATATTGAAGAACCAGCTAGACACAGTCCTGTGCCATGTGCCCTGGGATGACCCTGCTTGAGCAGGGAGGTTGGGCCAGATGACCCCATGGTCCCTTCCAAACTGACCCATTCTGTGATTTTGTGATTAGTATATGACAACTCACATGGTGATGTCATTATCATCTTTTAAGTAGCAATTTCAGTATAAGACCCATTCAGACCTTAAAGGAGACATAATATGTTATGTTCAACATGTTCTTATGGTCAAAAAGGAAACACATCTTCTCAGTATAACTGTTAGTGTAACTGAAATCCTAACAGTGTAATCAAAGAATCATTCAATCATTCATCATTATTCATTCACATGAAATTATGCAGTCAAAAGAGTAGTTGAGTCTGGCACGTTTTAAAACAAAGCTTTATTGAGGCAATAGGAAAGATGAGCAACAAAAGCCCATACAACAATTCACTCACAATCACCAACAGCAAATGTGACATGATAAAAGAGCTATACTGCAGCAGACAGCCAGGGACATTTGGTGTCTAGGGCATCTCAGCCATAGCCAGTTGTGCAAAAACCGTTTTTTATTATGGGTAAGAATTATGGCACTCTTTGGCTCCGCAATGATGGTGTGATTTGAGAGGATCCTATCTTGCATGAATAATATGGACAGCAACCTGCCTACACTGCCTATACTGGTAAGGGGCCAAGGTATTTATGTCTGTTTATGCCGCCAGTGCTGCATAAAAACAGGGTGTCAGCAGTCTGTCTTTGCTGCTGATACTGGTTAAGGGTCAGGGTATTAGGAGGAAAAGTGCCAAATTATTAAAAGAGAAACAAAGAGGAAGAAACCTCACCCTACTACAGAAAAAAAAAAAAAGTAAGAAAAAATTGGTCTTGAGGAATTTGAGGCAGTCAGAGGAATTTCTTGTGGAAAAATTGTTTAATATGCCAGTAGCAATACCTTTTGCCCATCCTGATCTGTTCACTTGAAAGCAGAAGGGACATTTTCCAAGAAATGTTTGCAGCAAAAATATTGCAGCTAAATGGATTAATTCTTCATGGGAACTAGGGATGGAAAGAATAGAAAGAATAGTTTGAATAGAAAGAAAAATGTTCAGGGCAAGGGAGTCATACAGCCTGTAGAAGATAACAGGAGGGTGATAAAAGCAACATGTCTTATTGAAGTTTTTATGTCTGTAGCCCAACAATTGATACTGCTACTACCAGGACATGAGTGAGTCTTCAAGGTCCCACAGCTGACATTTCTAAGGCTTACTTTGTCTAAACTTCTCTTGATGTGCCTGAAGCTTTGCTTTCTAATGTGCTTTGTTTATTTTTGTTTGTTTGTTGGTTGGTTGGTTGGTTTTTGGATTGGTTAGTGTTTTTGTTGGGTTTTTTTTAAGTTTTGTTTGTTTGTTTGTTTGTGATTACCAGGTTGCTATAAGGACCACATTTTTATAGGAGTCAAAAAAAAACCCTCACAAAACCTAAATAGAGTAGACGAAATCAAGGAAAAAGAAAGAGATAAAAAGGCTTAAAAGCACTTTAGAAAACACGTGCAAATCTA
The DNA here is from genome assembly GCA_027886175.1 of Phylloscopus collybita. NCBI lineage: Eukaryota > Metazoa > Chordata > Aves > Passeriformes > Phylloscopidae > Phylloscopus > Phylloscopus collybita. The sequence continues at coordinate 39,457,593 of JAJNNQ010000006.1, read as the reverse complement.
CTCTGGTAAACTGCCTCAGAAAAAGAGGAAAGGTGAAGAGAAACAAGAAAGCAGTAAAGAACCCAGAAAACTCACTGACTGATCCTACTGTTGCTATGCTCACCAGCAAAACTGTTGCTGTCAGCCTTATAATTGAAAGGGATATCAGAAAGGTGAGCTTAACAGCTGTAAGAGACGGTCCCTAAGTTCCATCTGCCTCATGATCATTGCTGGAGACTGAAGACCCCAAAAGAGACTGGGACTGAAAACCTAAACGCCCCCCCCCCCCCCCAATACAGCAGTTCTGGCCTGGCTGAGGTGGGAAGTCTGCCAGCCATTGTCTGCAGGTGCATCCCCGTGGGAACCAGCATGGAAACAATGGGCACTCCACGGCAGGCTGGTTTTGGGCTGGTCTGTTCCGTGTTCGCCCTGTACCTGTTCCCCTGAGTGGACATTTGAAGCATCGAAGCACTGCTTTCAGCACGCCTGCTGATGGTCTCCCCACCTTCTGGCCAACTGCCTGCTGCTTCGGAAAGGACTATAAGAGATCCCTCAAGACGGCCCGAATTTCGAGATCTCCCCAACGGAATAAGACGCCGTCTATTGGTCTACGTGTACCACGAGGACTTCGTCTCTCCGTTGGTAGCTATAACCCTTTTCTCTCTCTCTTTCTCTCCTTCTTTTTATCCCTCTCTCACTCTCTTCTCCTTCTATAGCATAGAGTGCTGTGTGCACATAATAAAGCGTACTGCTTTTGAGCAAATTGTTGTTGTCTCTTGCCATATCTTTTGCGCTCTGAGATCACTCGAACCATCACGAACCTGCCTGCATTAGTGGGTCATGATAACAGCTGAAAAAGGAGTAGATACTAAGAATGAGCATGCAACAACCTTAAGTGCATTACTATTATATTACAAGGATGATGATGATGATGATTGATGATAAGATCTACTTTGGGATTTTTATTCTAATAATTATATCTGGAAAAATAATTGTTCTTGACTAGATTCCTGACATTTTTATTATACTAATAACAAATTCTTGTCTCTACTTGTGTCCCTTTTGGTATTTTGAAGATTTTGAGTGCATCAGGTTAAATATAAGCTGAACAGCTTGTGAATAATTGTGTCATGGGTGAAAGATGGAGAAGTTAGATATTCCACCATACTGTCTTCCAAACATGTCTATGTGCCAGCAGACTTGATCTGTTCTTAGTAGGACACCCGCATCTATTGGATCATACAAAGTGCTTGAAGCTACTTTTTTGCCATTGGTTTTTTAACAGTGGCTCATTCATGACACCACAGATATTCTGTGGAATCAAGATACTGGGAAGAGTAAATGAACAGCATCTCAAACACTTCAAACAGTGGATATGGCTGTACTTAGTAGTCCACTGATAACTTTTTAAGATAAATTGAATTCAGTATTGTAATTATCACTATGTATATTCTGCACTTTGCTCCTTTTTGGGTTTCTTCATTCATTCTTTCTTAAACAGAGGAATTAATCAATCCTATAAAAACATTAGATTGGGCATTTTCAGTTTCAGATTTTAACTCTGCAAACATTTACAGCACTGTCTCTCATGCCTATTAGATATTTGTCCTGTACATAAAATATTTTTCATTTTCAAATATCCAGTTATGTTATTAAAAGGTATTCTTGTCATTGGAAAATCACAGAGTGAAATGAATGCATTTTCTACTGATTTCCTTGGGAACATGTAAATGCCATATGCATTTCTGAATGGTGACAAGATGTGAAACAAATGAACGCATTTGAATAATTAGCTAAATGTTTTGAAAAAAAATATGACAGATAATGTCTGTATGTTTATTATCTGTGCAATGCTGTAGCTTTTCGATTAAAGGTGTTTGCTGCTTCATACTGTTGCCATTACAATGTTAAGAAATGTAAGTTAATTTTCCGTAGTTAAAGGCTCATAAAACCGTGCAACTTATTGTTTGATTTCTTGCCATGTTCCTTCCTGAGTGATCATCTCATTAAGATAATTTCTGCAGTTTGTAGTCATAAATTTATTGTTAGTTATAAATTTTCCTTTAAAGCTGCCACTGAAATGACTTTGAAACATTTCTAATCTATCAAATTGATTATAGATATAGGATGATGATAAGAGATATATAGTTTTGCAATTTCCTTGTTGGATTTAGGTCTTTTCTCCTGTTTATTTTGATTTTGGCACTTGTTTATTTCATGGTTTTAAAGCTCATTCATCATGCATTTGCTGCCTACTAGGGTGTGAAGCTGTTCTAGGACGGCCAATCAAAACTTGGCTATTTTAAGTGCATGATGCTGAATAAATAGATTGAAAGAAATATCATTTGACTTCTAACTATATCTGTTAGCTAATCCCTGCTATTTATGTATTGCTTTAGAAAGGAAAGAAGTTAAAATAACCAAAACCAACCACAACCAGAAATAGAAAGAAATTATATTTCTTGATGATTCTTGTCAAGTACTCAATGTTGGCACCAACTCCACTGAATTGTTTGAATTTTACTATAAATTACTGTAAATTTAAAATATTCATTGAACAAATTTTTTTAAAAATACTCATTGTCCTTCACAAATATTAGGGATCTGTCTCTTAATTGAAGGAGTTGCCTTCAATGTGAAAGTTTTAACTGTACAATCCTATTCTGTACACTTCTAAATTGCATCTACTCTTTGCTGTTGCTGGTATATTTCTCAAGATAGCTGCTATTCTGCATGCAAGAAATCAGGCATGTTTTTCCAGTACAGAAAGTTCTTATAGGATTCTGTTTTGTTACTCATTAATGCTCAGACAAACATTAGACTTCCTGGTCAATCAAACCAATTAACTGCTGCTATTGAGCTGTATAGCTACAAAATTAGATTAAAGAATTTGTTTCCCTTTTACAGTGTTGGATTGAAGTTGTCAGAACATTTATAGCACTCTTGCACAACTCAGATTTCTTATGTGAAGAGAACTAGATGGCAACAAAGTCATCATCTTTCAAGAATAGTATATTCGCTTTTAAGTGAAGGAAGAATAATTAAAACAATTTGATCTTGATTGTATGATCAATGAAAAATGTGGGTTCTGAATGCTGAGAAGGGGGGATAATAACTTTCCTCAGTATTTTGGCTTGATGTTTGCAGCCCAGTACTGATGTGCAGTTAGCTCTTGTCACACTTGGCTCAGTGATAACATGCTGTCCCAAGAGAACCCAGGTCCTCATCTACAGGGTTAATTTTTGTCCATGCAGTCCCTAGCTTATACTGAAGCACAGTTCCTGATACTTCAGGTGCAAAACATTGAATTTCCTTTTGCTGGCCCTCATGAAAATTTTGTAGATCTAATTGTACATCTGAGTGTTTCCTGTCATTTTACTTCAGTTTGCAGAGGGTGCATTTTGGTCCATCACCCTTTAAATGGCATCATCCCTTTAGTGTCATTTGAGGAACTTTTTTGTAACGCATGCCCATCTGGACTTCTTCCTGAGGACATCTACCTTTTCAGTATGATGATCTGTTTTTCACTAACTAGTACACATCTCTGTAGCTTCACAACAAGGATGTTACGGGTAGAACACATCAAAATCCCATCTATCTTTCAGCTCTTTCTGCCCCAACTCTTTGCAAGCTGTATGATCCCATAACACTCAACTGGGTTGTCACAGAGCTGTCCTGAGCATGTAGCCAGATCCCTTGGGGGAGGACCAGACAGAGCCTGTGGGGGCACTTACAGCTCTAATGTGCAGAATTGGGGTTTTTTTTAAAAGGCTGGGGTCTTCTGAAAGCTGAGGAAGTACATCGTGGTACATAAGCTGGGGAAAGCTGGCCAGAAGGACCATTCATTGTTCATATTCAGACAGGACTTCAGTCAGCAGGTTATCACCTGCAATTTTATTGTCCCTCACTTCTTTCTGTTGGGTTTTATTCCTCTCTCCTTTTAATTAATAATAATAATAATAATAATTTGCAATAATAGTGGATGTATAATAGTATTAGTAGAATATTTAGTTTGAACTGTTAAATTGTTCTTAACTCATATGGTTTACCTTTTGTTTCCCATTTTTCCCATGGGTGGAAATATCTGACATTGCTTGAAAAATGGGGTGGAACTGCATTTAGACATCTAATTAAACAGGGCTGCTGACAACAGTAAAGAATTGAGGGCAACAGTGAAGCTAAAAGCTCAGTAAAAGCAAACTATTCCTATTGCATTTTCTTGAGGGCAGAAATTAAGATCAGTTTGTTATCTGATACTGTAGTCTAAAAGTGCTGTCAGGTATGACCACATCCCCAAGTGCCACATCCAGACACCTCTTGAGCACCTCCAGAGAAGGTGACTCCACGACCTCCCTGGACAACTTATTCCAATGCCTACCCACTCTTTCAGTGACTTTTTTTTCTTTTTTCCCTAATATCTAATCCAAACCTCCCTGGTGAAATTTAAGGGCAAGAGTTAAAGCACTTCAAGAGAATCTCTCACTAGTGTATGACTTGCATTTCATGTCTCAAACTCTCAAACCCCCAAAACTTGAGTTGGCATTGGGGTTGAGATCTTGTCTTTACTATAACTTAATTCTCTGGAGTTTTGCCTCATATTTCTGTATTCCTAACTTGCCGAGTAAGACAGTTGATACTTAAGACCCTCATCCCATGAGAAGGCCAAGATAACCAGCTAGAATATTTATTAAGAGCAAAGGGTGAAGTTTTCTGCTGATTTAGCATGTCTGAATGCTGAAAGCATGAATTTTCTTAAAGTATTGATGTAGGATTATTATTTAAAATTGAGGAGAGGCAATATCAAATAATCTAATTCAACAATTATTTATTGTTGTGGGATATCCTTGTCAACAGATTGGGAATATATGGCAATAATAAAGGGAGCAGATGCACATCCACACACATACATCCCCTGAGTTATTTTTTGAGATATATTTTATTGGAATTCACATCGTGGCCATCACATTTGTAATCTATAACACACAATGTGCTGCTGGTGAAGCCCATGCCCAGAGGCTGCATCAATAGCCTTTGTTGCTCACTCACCCTGCTAATGTGAAAATGAGAACTGTGGGGTGAATCCTAATAGCTTCTGTCAGGCCTCTTAGGATGAGTGTTTGTATGACTGCATTGGCTTCTCATTTATCCTTGCTATCACTACCTATTCATTTCTCTCTTGGCTTTGAAGGTGAAATCCCTTATTCTCTTTCATCAGGGTTGACAGAAGCACCAAAGCTTTCTCTCCTGTGTTACAAAATTCTTCTTTCTAGAGCGTGGTGACATTTCATCGGGGAAAAACATACACCAAAACAAAACTGACTTTTTGCATAGGAATGCCATTAACACACTGTTTTTCAAACTGAAAAAGTATTTAATCCTTTGGCGTTTTTTTCTGCTGATTTGGCATGGATGTAAGTGTTCACAATGTCTAGTTTATATGGAAAAGTTACAAAGTAAAAGAAATTACTTCTAATCGATGGTTCTTATTTATTCAAAGCTAAAAAAGAAATTGATAACTGTGTTATCTTTTTTAAGTGTTTGGACTTTACACATTTTTAAGCACTGCCCTATTTCTAGGAAGGCTTATGGCGTACCTAGCAGCCAGGTTTAATGAAAACTGGAGTTGCATCTTGCCCTTTGGCTCTCTGAATCAATCCACTCTGTGAGGAATTGCTTACATTTATAACTGTGTGTCTCCTTACAAAACTGGCTGTTTGAGTCATGGAACATACAGTATATACCCTTCCCAAGCTTTGCTATGTGTCATTCAGCTTGGCTGAAAATTGTTTGTTGAGTTTCTTTCTATGTTGATCTTTGCAGCACACAGCTGGGCAAAAAATTACTTGACCTACAAGTAATGCCTTATAACCTCTGATAATGATAAAGAGCAGATGAAAATATAACTTAGTTGCTGGGCTAAGTTTATTTGTAATTACTTTGACTCACTAGAGAGGCCTGCATCTAATGCAGTAAATGAGATTTTTTGCAAAGAAAAATATAAATGAAAAAATTAACAAAGCTTTCATTTTAAGGGTTCTACAAAGTTAGTAATATGAACGTATTTTTGATATACATTGGAAAAAATCAATGCAATACCACATGAATTTTAAAAAATTCCTAAGAGTTTTTTTAACACAATCAAGAAGGATATGGAAAATCTCTGTGCAAATATTTTTTCTTGTGATGATTCCTCTGATAAACTAAAGGCTTTTTTATTCAGGGTATAAGCAGAGCCAAAGACTTCATATTTATGTTAACAAATTACTGTCCAAGTTGCAACAAGTGCAACATATTACTACATTTACCACCAGTAATGGTGGCAAACATTCTTACAGCAATCACATTTTTCAGTCAATTGATCTATTCCTACAGAAAAGGAAGGAATACTCATCCTGACACATACTGTGGACCAAGAAGAGTACAAAGACAGATCTCCTGCATTCCTTAAGACTCACAGTTCTTCAAAAGAAGAGTGAAGCTCTGAATGGAGCTAAAAAGCCTGAATTTCCCTACTCCAAGACTTCAAACTTGACTTCTGTGGAACTTAAAATGGTCTGTCTTTTATATATTTCTATCTTGCTACAGTTGATGGATGTTCATCAAACTTTTGTGCATAAAAATGCAGCAATGCTTAGAAGCAGGGACAGAAGGTTTAAGACTTGGCTTTAACCATGCAAATAAGCAGAATATATGACGAAAATTATAACTTTTAACCTCAAAAACAGCAGATACCCTGTCTTGGTTTGGAAAGACAGATATCTGCCAGGGAAACTGAGGTTCCCCTAGGATGGAGAATGCCAACCCCTCACACCCCGACGAATTATAATTTTGCAATCAAGGGCTCTCAGGCAAAGATGTTGGGAATAGGAATAACAGTTCTTTACTAGGAGATATTAACAATACAAATTTGATAGGAAACAAAACCACCCAACCAAACAAACAAATAAACAAATAAACAATAATTTTAGAAGAAAACCCTGACAGAGTCAGAGTTTCAATCTGACCCTGTGATTCAGGATGTTGAAAAACAGTCCAAATGTAAACAGTCCAAACACTTCTGAAGTGGCAGACGTGATCCTGTTGGAGCAGAGATGATTCTGCGAAGAAACCGGTTCAGGGGCCGCGAGGAGGGAGACAGGAATGGCGAGCACAGGAGACGAAGAAGCTCTTGCCACACCGCAGGGCAGGAAGCGCCGAGCACCCAGCTCCTGCAGCAGGGCCGAACCGCCAACCCCCGGCCACCTCCCCTCCCCCCCACCCCCCACCGCCAGGGCATGAGATGTATAGAAATGCAAATGCACCGCACAGGCTGGGGAAGGTAACAATGGCCTATCAAGGTGGGTCATCAGGCCCCAAAACAGATGTAAATAGAATATACAAAACCCGGCTCTACAACCCAGGACATTATCCACCCCTTATTCTATTACCATCTGTATCATACCTAAATTAATAAACTCCACTATACAGAATGAACCCTCACACTCAGTTCTCACTTAGGATTAGGTTTTCCTGTGGTACACAACTGGTTTTCCCATCTTTCTGCATTACCCACCAAGTGTTACCAGGTCCTTGAGCAAAAACAATCCCACGGGTGGGTTCACCTTTGCCCAAGGTGGGGTTTACCCAAACAGTCTTTCCTAAGATACCTCTCATATGTACCACAGGGACTTTGTCTCCATCCACTGTGTGCAAAGGGGTAGACTGGGCAGGACCAGCTCGATTAATAGACCCTCGGGTGTTGACCATCCAGGTGGCCTTTGCTAAGTTCACTTCCCAATTTTTGAAGGTCCCCCCGCCAAGTGCTTTCAGGGTGGTCTTAAGCAGTCCATTGCACCGTTCAACCTTCCCGGCAGCTGGTGCATGATAAGGGATGTGATATATCCATTCAATGCCGTGTTCCTTTGCCCAGGTGTTTATGAGGCTGTTCTTGAAATGAGTCCCGTTGTCCGACTCAATTCTCTCAGGGGTGCCATGTCTCCACAGGACTTGTTTTTCCAGGCCCAGGATGGTGTTCCGGGCGGTGGCATGAGGCACAGGATAGGTCTCCAGCCACCCAGTGGTGGCTTCCACCATGGTCAGCACGTAGCGCTTGCCTTGGCGGGTTTGGGGCAGTGTGATGTAATCAATCTGCCAGGCCTCCCCATACTTGTACTTGGACCACCGTCCACCGTATCAGAGGGGCTTCACCCGCTTGGCCTGCTTGATGGCAGCACACGTCTCACAGTCGTGGATAACCTGTGAAATACTGTTCATGGTTAGATCCACCCCTCGGTCTCGTGCCCACTTATAGGTGGCATCTCTGCCCTGATGACCTGAAGCATCATGGGCCCACTGAGCTAGGAACAACTCTCCCTTGTGTTGCCAATCCAAGTCTACCTTGGATACCTTTATCCTCGCAGCTTGATCTACTTGCTCGTTGTTCCGGTGCTCCTCATTAGCCCGACTCTTGGGGACATGGGCATCCACATGGCGGACTTTCACAGGTAGTTTCCCTACCCTGATGGCAATGTCCTTCCACTCATCAGCAGCCCAGATTGGTTTTCCCCTACGCTGCCAGTTGGCTTTTTTCCACCTTTCCAGCCAGCCCCACAGAGCATTAGCCACCATCCACGAATCAGTGTAGAGGTAGAGCTTCGGCCACTTCTCTCTTTCAGCAATGTCCAGGGCCAATTGAACAGCTTTGAGTTCAGCAAGCTGGCTTGACCCACCTTCTCCTTCAGTGGCGTGTGCAACCTGTCGTGTGGGGCTCCATACGGCTGCTTTCCACTTCCGGTTCATCCCTACGATGTGACAGGAACCATCAGTGAAAAGAGCGTAGCGTGTTTCTTCTGCTGGCACTTGGTTGTATGGTGGAGCTTCTTCAGCCCGGGTTACTTGCTCTTGTTCTTCTTCGTCAGTGAGACTGAAGTTCTCAGCTTCTGGCCAGTTGGTGATTACTTCCAAAATCCCAGGGCGATTCGGGTTACCAATACGGGCGCGCTGAGTGATGAGGGCGATCCATTTGCTCCATGTGGCATCGGTAGCATGGTGGGTGGAGGGAACCTTTCCTTTAAACATCCACCCCAGCACCGGTAGTCGGGGTGCCAGGAGGAGTTGTGCTTCAGTGCCAATCACCTCTGAGGCAGCCTGAACTCCTTCGTAGGCGGCCAAGATCTCCTTCTCTGTGGGAGTGTAATTGGCTTCAGACCCTCTGTAGCTTCGGCTCCAGAATCCCAGTGGCTGGCCTCGAGTCTCACCTGGCACCTTCTGCCACAGGCTCCAGGACAGACCATGGCTCCCGGCTGCAGAGTAGAGCACATTCTTTACCTCTGGTCCCATCCTGTCTGGGCCAAGGGCTACTGCATGTGTGATTTCCTGCTTGATCTGGGCAAAGGCGTGTGGCTGTTCTGGGCCCCAGTGGAAATCGTTCTTCTTGCGGGTAACCAGGTAGAGAGGGCTCACAATATGACTGTACTCAGGGATGTGCATCCTCCAAAAGCCAATGGCCCCTAGGAAAGCTTGTGTTTCCTTCTTGTTGGTCGGTGGGGACATGGCGGTGATCTTATTGATGACCTCAGTGGGAATCTGACGCTGTCCATCTTGCCACTTCACTCCCAGGAACTGGATCTCTTGGGCAGGTCCCTTGACTTTGCTCTTCTTGATGGTGAAACCGGCTTCCAGGAGAATTTGGATGATCTTCTCTCCTTTCTCAAAGACTTCCATTGCCGTGTTCCCCCACACAATGATGTCATCTATGTACTGTAGATGGTCCGGAGCCTCACCCTTTTCCAGTGCATCCTGGATCAGTCCATGGCAGATGGTGGGATTGTGCTTCCACCCCTGGGGCAGCCGATTCCAGGTGTACTGCACACCCCTCCAGGTGAAAGCAAACTGGGGCCTGCACTCTGCTGCCAAAGGAATGGAGAAGAAAGCATTGGCAATGTCGATGGTCACGTACCACTTTGCTGCCTTGGACTCCAGCTCATACTGCAACTCCAACATGTCTGGCACAGCAGCACTCAGTGGTGGCGTGACCTCATTCAGACCACGGTAATCCACTGTCAGTCTCCATTCCCCACTGGGCTTACGCACAGGCCAGATGGGGCTGTTAAAAGGTGAATGAGCCTTACTGACCACCCCTTGGCTCTCCAGTTTATGAATCATCTCATGGATTGGGGTCACAGAGTCTCTGTCAGTGCGGTATTGCCGACGGTGCACTGTTGCTGTGGCAATTGGTACCTGTTGTTCTTCAACTCTTAGCAGTCCCACAGCAGAAGGGTCATCTGAGAGACCAGGCAAGGTATTCAGTTGTTTGATCTCTTCCGTCTCTACAGCAGCTACTCCAAAAGCCCAACGATATCCTTTTGGGTCTTTGAAATATCCATTTCTGAGATAGTCTATGCCAAGGATGCACGGGGCCTCTGGGCCAGTCACAATGGGGTGTTTCTGCCACCCATTCCCAGTTAAACTCACTTCGGCTTCCACTACAGTCAGCTGCTGGGACCCTCCTGTCACCCCAGAAATAGAAATGGGTTCTGTTCCTACATACCCTGATGGCATCAGGGTACATTGGGCACCAGTGTCAACCAAAACCGTGTATTTTTGTGGGTCAGATGTGCCAGGCCATCGGATCCACACAGTCCAATAGATCCGATTATCCCTTTCCTCTACCTGGCTAGAGGCAGGGCCCCTCTAGCACTGGTTATCCCCTTCCTGAGCATACATACTAGAGGTTCCTTCAAGGGGATTCAACACAGCATTGGCAGCTTGGTTATAGGAGGCTGAGGCTACTTTCATTTTTGTAGATCTCCCTTGGCGATTGTTCCTCTCCTTGAGCTCACGCACCCGTGCTGCCAGGACAGAAGTGGGTTTCCCATCCCACATTCCCATGTCTTCCCCATGGTCACGCAGATAAAACCACAGGTCAGCTCTTGGGGTGTACCCTCTCTCTCGAGCTGGGGGTCATTGGGCTCTAACTCTGGGGCCTGTGACTCGCACTGGTGCCACATTGGAACTGTTTGTCCTCATCTCCTCCCTCACCCCCCTTATCTCTTCTTTGAGTTCTTTAACCACAGCAGAGATATGAGCCTGCATCGGGCCATTGATCATACTTTCATAGTTCCTAAGCTTATTGGCAACAGACCCCACTGTCTCTCGATTGTCCTCAGCATTAATTGTTGCAATAAAGGTGGTGTACTGAGATGGCCCTAGATTTGCCAGATTCCACAACATCTGCCCTGTGCATTTAACCTTGTCAGGGTCATTATCATGCTGTCCACTCCTCCCAAAAAGTACCTCCAGCACCGCCACTTCCCTCAGCTGTTGGATCCCTTCCTCCAGAGTTTTCCAGCGCATTCTATGGTGGTGCTCCTGCATTCTTTCTTTGTGGATAAATATCTCTCTCACACTCATTAAAAGCCGCTCCCAAAGGGAAAGGGGTCCTGGCTCTCTTACAAATACCTGATTTATACCTGAGTCCTGAGTCAAGGGTCCCAAATTCCTTGCCTCACCACTGTCCAATTGCACACCAGTACCCATGAGGTCTGTGACTGCCCCTGTGGTTCAGCTGGGACCTGAGCAGTTGTAATCTCTGTGGGTTTCATTGCTGCACCATCAGACTCTCTTTTGTCAGGGCAGGGGAAGGATTTCCCACTAGCTGGGGAAATGTATTCCCTCAGCATCTGGCCCATCTTCTCCTGCATCTCCTTAATCAGAGCCTCCACCCAAACCGGGTGGTTTATCTCTGAGGCAGGCTGTGGGGCAGGAGCGGACTCTTCGGCTGCATTCTTATTCTCTGGGGTACTTATTAAGGTGCTTACCCAGGCCAATTTCCCCTTATCTCTGAATGCCAAACAGAACAGGCATACCAGCAACACCAGCCACTGTATGATATCATTAGCACTCAGAGATTTCAACCCTTCAAAAACTGGTGGGGTGGACCCAAAAAACTGTGTGAAGGGCTGGGAGAAAATTTCCCCCGGTGCCATTTCCTTACAATAGGTACCATTGTTAAAGTAACCCCAGAAGCAGAGTTAGCCTATGATAGCTATGAATCCATGTGCTTGCTTTCCAGAGGAAGTTAAAAATCCATGAATTTCTCACTATATTAATCCACAAAATAAACTGGATGCCAGCCACAGTAGCCTTAGTCATAGGACCCATATTTACATAAGGAGTAGCAAATGGCAGAAATACAGCCACCACCACGTGCCACCCAAACCAGGGAAAGCTAGACCACATTATTCTGGCCAGTGGGCTTTTATCTAATACGCAAGAACTGTTATTCCTCTCTCTCAATGCCCTCGTGCCCCACCCTTGGGCGCCAAAATCTGTCTTGGTTTGGAAAGACAGATATCTGCCAGGGAAACTGAGGTTCCCCTAGGATGGAGAATGCCAACCCCTCACACCCCGACGAATTATAATTTTGCAATCAAGGGCTCTCAGGCAAAGATGTTGGGAATAGGAATAACAGTTCTTTACTAGGAGATATTAACAATACAAATATGATAGGAAACAAAACCACCCAACCAAACAAACAAATAAACAAATAAACAATAATTTTAGAAGAAAACCCTGACAGAGTCAGAGTTTCAATCTGACCCTGTGATTCAGGATGTTGATAACAGTCCAAACGTAAACAGTCCAAACACTTCTGGAGTGGCAGACGTGATCCTGTCGGAGCAGAGATGATTCTGCGAAGAAACCGGTTCAGGGACGGCCAGGAGGGAGACAGGAATGGCGAACACAGGAGACGAAGAAGCTCTTGCCACACCGCAGGGCAGGAAGCCCCGAGCACCCAGCTCCTGCAGCCAGGCCGAACCGCCAACCCCCGGCCACCTCCCCTCCCCCCCACCCCCCACCGCCAGGGCATGAGATGTATAGAAATGCAAATGCACCGCACAGGCTGGGGAAGGTAACAATGGCCTATCAAGGTGGGTCATCAGGCCCCAAAACAAATGTAAATAGAATATACAAAACCCGGCTCCACAACCCAGGACATACCCTGACCATAAAAATAACAGTAATAAAATATATTCTTTAACCTTTGTATAAAACAATATTGGAATAGGGATGCCCTTCATAATAATATTGTAAGTGTAGGTGCTCTCATGGACAGAATGGGAGCCTCAGACCAATTCATTAGAGAAACCCTCCAGCTGAGTCACAAGGTGCAAAAAAGCCTCCCTTACATTCTAAACTGCTTCTCAGAAAGGGGTCTAGGTATGGCTGGATCCAGTCTTAGCCCCAGACTCAGTCAGTGGTTTATGTTTAAAAGATTATACTGGTGTAATTTAACCTTTAAACAACTTTGTCCCAGAGGATTAAGGATGAAAAATAAAATATAATTACATAGATACAATTACTTATTTATTTAAATTGATTACAATAGTGATAATGTTTAGAGAAAAGACCTTTATAAGAATTATTTACTAAACAGTATGGATAGTTGTAACTAATAGTATAATGTAATATTTTTGAAGCAATATTGCAGTAAATACATTAAATAAATTATATTGAAGCAATTATATTAAAGCTAGCAAAACAATTAATAGGTAGTGATTGGTATTACTCACCTGTGTGAACAACTGTGGATAAAACTGTTTTGCTTGGCCTCGAGAAGTAACCTTGTGGGCTGTCCCCACTCAAGGAAATTATTTTCACACACATTCAAGACATATGCTAGAAGTCCTTACCATGAAACAGTGGTGCTTTATAGTATAGTGATTAAATGTCAGTCACATATCTTTCAGGATTACATGTTGTCTGATTTATTCTGTAAAATATGCTTTGCTGCTGAAAAAGCTGTTATCACCTATGGCTTCTTCTGCTTAACATTTCTGACTCTCACTTTGTATCAGGGACTGCACATCTCTTCTGGTTCCAGACTCAGTCTGGGAGTCTTGCATGTCCTGTAGGTAGGATAGGATAGTTTGGTCAAACTGGTCGTATAATCAGCACTAAAACAGGGAATCATTTCTGCTATACCTTCTGCTATGATCTTCAGTAGATCTGCCTTGCTCAAGCATCACTGATAACTTGTAAACAAGACACAGTTTCAGCTGCTTAGGCAGAGTATCCTGCTACAGATGCAACATGATACTAGTCCATTTATTCAGATAGAAATCACATAAATAATAGAATCATAGAATTACAGAATGTTTTGAGTTGGAAGGGACCTTAAAGATCATCTAGTTCCAACCTGTCTGCCATGGGGGGCAATGAAATAATTTAATTCAGTTTTCTATCAGCCATATGAATACAACTAAAATGGTATCCTTAAAATAGTATTTAGTCACAAAATTGTTGGAAAAGTTAGAGGTATGGAAGGCCTATTACAGTATTTAAGACATTTTATTGCCACAATGGTATTTTTTCTTCCTACTGGAATTGTATTTTTAATAGAGTGAAGGATTAAAAGTCTTCATTATCTCTTACATATCAGCAAGCACTATCTGGAAATAGCATTTGTTTTTCAGATTAAATCTTTCTTTCCTTCACTTTATCCTCTAATAGTTCTTTATACTTGTGTATGTTAATAATTTATTCTCTGTTCTGGGTGTCAGATTAAAACTGTTTCTCTTTTGCCTTTGCTTAAAACCCCAAGACATATTTAGGCTGAGCTTCTTAGAAGAGCTTTTGAAAGATAGAGGTACATAACCACTGATCTTCAGAAGATTAATGGAAATTGGGCAAGGAGCATCCAGTCTTCATTCTCTACTTTTGAGGCAAAGTACTTCTTTCAGCACATTTAATCCATATTAAAATTTCTTGCTGGACTAATTATCTTTCAATGTCATGAAATATGCAATTACAGTGATATTCCATGTTCATATGAATCATAATTATCTTCCTATCTATTATCTCTCGATGACTATGTGCTTTTGCATATACTGATCATCATTGGAAAGGATGATTTTAACTGTTACATGTGCCTTTTAATACTGTGTCAGTATATCCATTAGGAGATATTTATAATTACTCCCACACAGAAGTAATTGCATTGATGCATTTTTAAATATTTTCTCAGAAGAAAAATCACATCCATCTTTTTTACCAGATGAACTTAATATGAACATACTCATTTGTTTTACCTCTCCAGAGTAAATTTCTCAAACAACATTGATATTTTCCCTTTATTGCAGTGTGGTATTGGTTGCATACTACCAACTGCCTTTGCTTCTACATATTCACATACTTATTAAAAAACTTAAGATTTAATGTCAGTCCTTCTGCCATCATCTCTGGAAGTCAGGTCAGGCTTCACAGGAAGTTACAGAGCCATGGCCAACACTGGGTGGGATAACAAGAGCTTTTTAAATTTGTTGCTATCAAGAGAGGCTCTAGAGAAAACATTGGACCAATACTTGTTGAAGATGGTCATTTAACAAACATGCGTGGAGAAAAAGTAGAGGTCTTCAATGTGGGTTTGGGATTTTTTTTACCCCCAGTCTTTAATAATACCAGTAGAAATTGAGCCACCTGGTTCAGTTCATGGGAATGGTTCAAACCTGTATCAGAGGAGGTTTAGACTGGGTACCAGGAACAGTTTTTCCACCTGGGGAGAGGATAAACCCTGAAACAGACTTCCTAGAGAGATGGTCAATGTTCCAAACATGTCAATGTTTAAGTATTTGGACAATGTCCTTAACAGCATGTTTAAACTGTTGGTCAGTCCTGTATTGGTCAGGCCATTGGACTGGATGATTATTATAGTTCCTTTCCAACTGAAATATTCTAGTCTATTCCATGAGTAAACGGTTTATGACTTAGATTCATTATATGATTCTCCACATTTACACAAGGCTTATGCATAATATTTCATAAGGAAAAAAGTCACAGTAAAAATCTCATATTCTCAGTACGGTTATTAAGGTTATATTCCTTATGCCACAGTTATGACTTTCTAGAAAACATTCATCCTTCAAAAACAGTATATAAAACAGATGTACTATTCAACATATGTATTCCAAAACTATCTTCTAACAATTCCCAAAATATTTTGTCAGTTTTCAATGCCTGCTCTATTCTAGCTACTTAAACAATTCTTTGAACTACTTGGCTGGGATGCAACCTCCTCATTTCTCAAAAAAAAAGCATATTCTACAGTTTGAGAGTAATTGATCTGATTATTTTGAAGCTTAATATCCTTGAAAATGTCTCAACATATATCATGAGCAATTTCATGAGTTGCAAAGTTACATCCCTGAAAAGAGTCTATATAACCCTGGAAGCTAACTGCTCCTTTATTACAAATGATGTGTGCAGTCCCTGTTTCCTGGCTGGTTCATTTTCTTTTATCACTAGTCTCTCTAGCTTTCTGATATTCCCTGTCATCTGTGAACATTTTTAAGGCTTTTTGCAGTGTTTTACTTGAGGAGAGAAATGGATGATACTACACAGGTACTTGAAGAAAAAATTCTAGAAAAGGATCTAGCAAGGATTTAATGTGTAGACAGAGCAGGAGCAGATGATTTATTAGCTCTTCTGTCAAGTCATAAGAGTTTTTAGGCTTTTTTATCTGTCAACAAAAGTCCAGCTGTATCTGTATGCTCAGGTAATGGAAAAGGTCATTGTCAGTGAGAACCAAGAAAATCTCTTCTATGACTTTGTACGTTTTTATGAAGACGGGAAACATAAGTAGGTTATTTTGGGTTTTGTTTCCCATGGCAATCATCAGTTAGTGATGACAACATCATATTTCGTGAACTTCAAGTCTTAACCTCTATATACCATTATTTATCAAGATAAGCTTAGAAACATTATAACTTTCCAAAGAAGCAAACAAAATAAACTTCCATAAATAATTTCTCTACAGGTTATAAGGAAATATCTTTTGTTCTGAGCCCTAACATCAAAATTATTTTGCATCCTCTGCTTTGTGGTACTTGTATTCACAGTATAAGGAAGAAGTAGAATTAAGAAGTATGGCTTACCATACTTGATAACCTCACTTTGTTATAATGGAAGTATCTTCCCAAATAACCTGAGATTTTTTTTCAGTTCCTGGAGTAAAGTCAGTGGTATAAACATGAATAATTATGGGAATACTTCTAAAGAAGTCATGGCATCCCTATAGTGTACAATTCTGGGTTATTCACAACAGTTCTAAAGACTCTGTGTGAATCACTTGCTCTCAAATAAAAACATGCACTAGATACTTGGGTAAAAGTCTTTGTCTACTGATGTTATATATTAGGAGCTTTGCAGAAGACAGAGTTAAGGAGGTGGAGATGTACAGCAAGCCACAATAGCCATACTAGGTTTTTTATTTAGGGCTTGAGAAACCCATATGTTCTCATGAGTCACCACAGTAAAATCCTGTATGTGTCAGAGCATAGGAGATTGTGCTGAAATACCCTGTTTTATGATGCTTGTATCCCCAATTGTCTGTTCTGTTTGTGCTGTATATTGAGTTCTGTACCTTGAAGACTGATTCTGAGAGCGAAACAGGAAAAGAAGCAACGCGCAGTTTGTTTTGAGAAAACTTCCTGACTCCTACACATTCCTTCTCCTGACTTTGTGTTCATCTGAGGCATGGACAGTGGTGGGACAGAGATCTCCTGTGCTTCTAGTTAGTTTTAGCTAGCTGAGGCAGAGAAAATCCATAGACTTTTTTTTTCTTTTTCTTGGGACTGTTTAAATCGGCTCTGGACTGACAAACCCAGAGGAGCAGCGAGGGCTGGCACCTGCGGCCGCCGGGCCTGGCCCTGCGGAGGGAGTGGGGCTGGTGAGAGACTGAGGGAGCTGAGCTGCACCCACGGCAGGGACTGCCTCAGTTTGCCATCTCTCTTCAGAGTGGCCAGAGGTTTTATTGTTTCATATTATTCATTCTTTGTGCTTGTGGGCATCTTGTTTGTTAAATAAATAGTTTTTTCCACTTTCTGCTGAGGAAGTTCTTTTTTCTCGGCCTGGCAGGGGGGAGGGGCCATTTGGGTTTGCTTTCCAGAGGAACCCCCTTTGGAGGTTTCCTCCGAAATTTGCCCTTAACCAGGACACCTGTGTAGGTTGTAGATATGTGCATCTAAGATTACTGTAGTGGACATCAGAGATAACATTGCTCTCTGTCAAAACAAGCTGTATGGTTTTGTTTGTTAAACTACAGAAGCCATTGCGTAGGGAAAATGACAATTCCCATGGGTAGGCTCTGCACAGCTTGCTGTGGCTGTCTGCCTGAGGTCCATCTGGTGCTACATTAAACTATCTAAAGGGGTGGAAGATATATTCATTATTTTTATTTGTTTCTTTTCTATATCTTGTTATTAAAGTAATTTTATTATAATATTTTCTGTCATGGTTTTTCTTTTGGGATCTGAAAACAATCTTGCGCTCTTGTCCTCCTGGTATAAGACATGCTGGAGGATGTCAGGTAGAACATTACTGGATAAATGATGTAAGAGTTGATGTTCATGAAATCTTTCACTATCCTTTCTATGTACACACTGACTGCCTCTTTCTTCATGCTATCGTGGCCACCAAAATTTTGTCATGAGGGAAAAGATGCTTTTATTTTCCAAAACTTTTGGAAGAACAATGGCAAAAAATAAGTTGAAATTGCCAGTTCAAATTTAGGTGGTTAAGATATTATCATTCAACTTAATAAATAAAAGCTGACAAATCTTGTCCATCTGGTCTAGAGTTCCTTTATAAGTAGCAGTAACTCCAGTAGGATAATAGAATAGTGATTAGCATTCTGTTCATGCTATAACAGTTAGAAACATTCAGTACTTCTGTATAGGCAAACCCGAAGTACTCTACCTCATCAAATTATTGTAGTGTGCTTGTAGTATTTCAGACTGGACTGTGATAATCTAATTAATATATCATTAGGTGAGGTGCAGTTTGCCCAGCCCACTTGCCATTCATTTAAATAAATTACTAGTGGTATGGTCTCTCTGTACCAACTACTCCTATGCTACTTGTTGAAGAAAGTAACAAATTATGGGACTTTTAAGTGTTGCTAAGTAAACATTTCTTTTTCCTTTTTCTTCTCACTTTTTCCAATCAAAAGCTCACTGCAAAATAATTCCGTGAGTTTGTCAAATAAATCTACATTTTGTCCTAATGTCTATAGGTCCTAGCTTTTTAATCATTATTAAAATAGCTCACTCTCACTTTACTAGTCAAAGGTGATGAAGAAGAGGCTAATGAGCTACACTGCCAGATGGAAAAGTAAGAAAAAGATTAGATGAAAATCTCTTCAAGCATTACACATTCTAAAGTTTTATTGTCATTTATTTAGCTCATAACAAACAATTTAATGTATTTTGACATGACCTGCAAATTTGTTCTTTGACAACTCTAATGCCAATGCATTATCATTAATACAGTGTTATAGAACAGACTGTTTCCAAAGTTGTGGCTTCAAAAAACACATTTCTTACACTGAAGTAGTAATTATCTTAATTTTGATTTATTGTTATCCATTGTTTACTTATGTTCTTTTTTCTCATACTTGCAGACCAATATATAATATTAGAACCTGTGATACATGAGGGCATACTGTATCCTTTTCAGCTGCACATATCAGAAAGCACAGTAATTTTTTTTAAAAATTCTAAATTTGCAATCCAGTTTTGGCTTTTGAGTTTTGTTGATTTTTCCCTCCACAAATTTATATAAAATAGTCAGATTCTCAGAAATTTCTTAGATAACATCACTTTTGAAAGTTTGTAGATTCACAAACTCATAGAAAGTTTGGGACAGAAAAAACATTCAAAGGTCAGGTAATGCAACTTTCCTGCAAAGAACAGGGACACACTTCATTTCAAAAAGGTTGCACAGAGCCACATTCAACTTGATCTTGAATGTTTCTGGGGATGGGGCATCCATCTCCCTGTGCCAGTGTTTCACCATTCTCTGTAAGAAAATTCTTCCTTATACCTGGTCTAAACCAAACCTCCTTTATTGTAAAACTATCACCCCCACTAAAACAGCTGATCTCAACTTTCTTATAAACTCCCTTCAAATACTGAACGGCTGCAACCTGTCACAGTGAAAATTTAAAATAATTTATATCATATTTTAAGAATCCCTTGCTTTAATTCTGATAATGGGATAGGCCTAAAACAATTAAAAACTTCAAATGTCTTCAGGTTTCATTTTTAATAGGAAGCATTAATTAGTGGCTGAACCTGTCCATCTTGTTAAATTAAGAGAAAACCAACTAAAGGTGGAAAAAGGGCTTTATTTAATAGCAAAGTATTAATAAAAACTGTGCTCTGGGAATTTCATAGTCTGACAGTCTTTTTCTGTGAAAAGCTAGAGCAATAAAGGAGAATGAATGCTTGATATTGTTAGTCAGTATTAAATTAAAATTGTGCTAAAACTAGATTAAGCTAAATTATGTTTCTCTCCCAAAACAAGCATGGCAGCTGTTAAAGAAAATTTCAAATTAAAAATTGCAGAGTCTCTATTTATGCTCAATTGAATATATGTAATCTTGGTGAAATGTGAGCGATCGCTAGTTTTGAGTGTAATTTGTTTGCACAAAATGATCTCATTTATTTTAACTAAGTTAGACTTATCTTTTCTTTAGCATGATTAGATCTTTTCCACTGCATATTTAGCCTTCATTCATGTGTAAGTTTTAAGATAAAAAACAGATATAGACAAAGTCAGGATGTATTTCCTATAGCTTCTATCAAACCCATTGAACATAATTTATAAGAGGATTAATTAATTTCTATGTTACGTAATTTATTTTAAATATGATCTTGTTATTTCTAAATATACTTATTCCATTTAAGTGCAATGAGTGTTACATTTTCTTGAATAGAAATTATTGTTTCATTTCTGAACAAAAACAAAACCCAAGCTCAGTGTGTTTTAGTGTTTTGTTAAAAATATTTGCTGTTTTTTCTTTTTTCTTTTCTTTATTTCTTTTTGTTAGTTTGTTTTTCCTATTAAACAAAACAAAGTTACAGAAAAGTGTCATGAGGTGGGAGCGTTTTCCTGTGACCCCAGCCCCAGTTTGGCTGGGTTGAACATGGCTAATAAACAAGATGGGTACAATGGGTAGTCCAGAGATATCCTTTTAATGCATCAGACCATAGGCTTCATTCAAAGACCAGGGGACATGGTTAACCTGGCATTTTATAGGGTTTTACCGGGTGCCGGTGTAACCAATCATGGTTACAGGGCAGGGACTTGGCCTTGTAAGTCTAAGGTCTTGAACCAACAGGGCTTACTCTATTAGCATCATCCTAACATCCCACCTCCCAAGGTTCCAGGTTTCCACAGAAGAGAACTTGGAGGTCAATATAAACTGGAGACTGTTAAATTTCTACAGCGTAATAAGTTTTGTTCTTGTCCTATGACATAGTAACAGCAATAGTTATACGCAATTAGTTCATGAGATAGCTGCTATTGAAGGAACCGCAATGGTGTTCCACAACTATGGAGCCGGAGAGTGGGAAATTCTATTGGTCATTCAGTGTATTCAACAAGCTCTAGAAGGTCACTTTTTATTAAAATGGAATTTATGACATGTATTGAAATTAACTCAGAAACAATTAAAACTTTCACCAATGAGAGTATCTTATTGGCAGAAATTATTTGCATGGGAGGCAAGCTAAAGTAGTCAATTCACAGATTGAGTGCAACACCAATCAAACAAATATGTTTGATTATTCAAACATATTGATTATTTTGTTTTCTACTGACCCCTGACACATCTTCCCCAGGTAAAGTGGACAATGAAAGGTCTCAAAACATTGCAAAATTGAAAGCAATTGATCATATACCTCTCATTTAAAGCACATACAAATTTATGTAAACATGTATCAGACTGGTACTGGCAAATTCCCAGTGTCATTCTCATCAATGCTTCTAACTCATTCCATTACCCAAGAAGGATGGCCTAAATCCAAGCCGAATCTCTGGTTTGAAAATCTACATTTCTTCTCGAGGGAGGATTAGATTTCCTTCCTAGCCTGTCACTCCCTATTGCAATCCCAATGTACCATATAATGGAAGTACAGAATAGTTTGGAAGTTAACCACAAAAGAAATTATGTAATCTAAGTATCTTCTGAATATTTGAAAAAAGAGCTTATTGCCCCTACAATATCACATAATTAATTTGTCATCCTATGAGCAACCAATAAATGATTAAGGTTTATGACTAAACCTTAAAAGTCTGCAAGAAAGTTGTGGAAGGATGTTTAATTTCCTCATAAAATGTGGACTGAGCTACAAAATGAAGTTAAGGCATAGGAGAAAGAGAATGGTAATAGTGGGAATTGCAATGTGAACAATGTCATTTATCTCAGCTAAAACAGCAGAGATTTTGAGGAAGTAAGACTGACTGCTGTCCTACCTCCATTAGCCATTTTAGTGTAGTAAGTGTACCAGCTCTCCAGGTATTCCTCTAAGACAGGGTGTCCTAGGTTATAATGTAAATTGTGCCCAAGGTATGTATTCTATCCCCATGAGCCTTGGAGCCAAGGTGGGGCAGTGTTTTCCTTATCTTCTGTTAACGAGCCCAACAATGCCTTGGAAGAAGTTATCTCTGTTTAATGGGCCATCAAGGACCCATTTGCATGACTGATAGGATGAAATCATACCATTGTGAGATGCTCTGCCCAGGGGGAGGAGCCAAGCATTCCCACCTGGATATAATCCAGGGTTTGAGACCTCACGAGCAGCTTCTATCCACTGAACTCTCAGAGGGGACAAGAGCTATCAGACGTTTCTACAGGAATCACTGCTTTGACAAGAACATCTCATCTGGATTCCTGGAGGAAGACTGGACCCTTCACACCATCACTGGACCTTTCTCTCTCAGGATCATCTCTGCTCCAACAGAACCACATCTGCCGCTCCAGGAGGACTTACCTTTGGACTGCTTCAAACACCCTGACCAACAGGGTGTCAGGTTGTATTGTTCCATTTATTTTATTTTACCCTTTTTTCCCTCTCTTCTCCTATTAAATTGTACCTCTGACTGGGAGTCTCACTGGTTTTGCTTTCAAACCAGTGCACAGGGTAACCCTGAAAATTTTCATTACAGTATTCTATCTGGAAATAGGCACAACACAAAAGTCACCAGTTTAAATATCATAATGCTTCAGTCTAGAAAGAACTGAACAGTAGGAGTTTCACTAGTGAAAAAGATCATGATTAAATTAATGTTTTGGTGATTGCATTTCAAAGATAGATTCCTTTTTGTCTCCTGTAAACATTGACATTGAAAGCATTTGTCTTACTTTAGAATTATAGTCAGTAACTCAACATTTCAATGTTCCTCAATGTTCAATGTAATATCCTACTCTTAAAATCAGAAACAATTATTAACCTGAGATATTTTTCCGCAACAAGTAATGTGCATGACAGATTGATGTCTGACAAATTTTGATCACACAGCCTCTGATTTTTATTAGTGTTAGTGCTCTGTTGCTTAGATGTTATCCATTTTGATAGGTTTACACATCTTAAAGAAAATATGCCCTCACTTTCTTTATTGAAAGAAAGTGGAAGTCAGATAAAAGACATTACAGCTATCGAATCTCAGGAGTTTGGCAGAAATTGCACAGCATCTTCTGAATACTAAGATGCCAGTACAAATAACACTTCAAGGTAATTCTATTTGGAGGTCTAGGAGTGTCAGGTACTGAATATTGTAATTACTCTAGCTAATGTGGATGATTAAATGAAAGTTTCTCTGGAGCAGACTCGGAAAAATCTGTTATGGCTTTGGTACAGTGGAGAAAAAGATTATGGAGGGATATCATATATATATGTTTCATAATATATTGCATACATTCAGGTTTGACCTGATACTTTTCCCAAGGGATACTAAGACACTTGCGGGAATTTTTTGTCAAGTTTTCAGAAGCGTATATCACTTACTCAGCATTTATGGTCACAAGAGCAACAATGGATATGCAATTTGGTGAAATCTAGAGATTTGTCACATAATGTTCACTTCCACTTGCGTAATTGTGGAAACCCAGAAGATAAAGGGCTGATATGTGTGTCTCCAACAAGCTGTGGAGTCAAGCAAGGACTGTTGCATAGGAGCATGCTATGGAAGCAGGCAGGAAAGAACAGGATATGGCTGGAGAAGGGGGCCATATGAATGTGGGACAGCACTCTCCTGTGGCAAGTGGCCTGTCCTGATTTCTGGAGATAAGTACAACAAAGTACATTGCAGGATCAGGAAAGAGTCAGGTAACGAGCAAGACCAGTAAAGGAGGAAACAACAGCACCAAAAATCCCCAAAGTACTTCTATAAATTTCCAGAAAGGTCTAGAAGAATGAACAGTGCATGCTAACTCTTGCATAGCAAGTGAGAACCTTAACCCTGGGACAGGGAAAACTTAGCCATAAAAAGACATCCTCACAAAGCCTGGGTGATGACCCCCTGGACACCCTGTTGGCCAGATCAGCATAGGACCCAGGACTGACGACCTCCTTTCCTCTTTCTCTCTCTCTCCCTCCTTTTAATATCTGTCTCTTATTTTTTTTCTTGTATTTCTCTTACTACTAGGTGACCATATACTGTTATAGTATTCGAGATGGCTGGAATAACGATACGTAGACTCCAATTTTCTTGGAGGGCACAAAAGCAAAGCTTATTAAAAGGCACATCCTTTTTATACACTGTTCCGATACACTGAACATGATTGGTCATTCAAACCAACACCCATTCGTAAACATCTTTACAAGTAAACAAGGTGGAAAAAACAGCAGGTGTAAGATTAGAAATTCTGTAGAATATCTTCTTCCAGTGCTATGCCTGGGAAAGTCTATCTGACTTGGATTCCCACAGCTCTGCAGCTGCCTGATGCCTAAAAATTTTCTCCCTAACCAGGCTGTCAGCACTCACAGTAAGAGACTGACTTCTACCAATTTCAATGACAAGTGTATAATTTACTAAAAAAAAAAAAAAGGCAAGATTTTTTGGGCCTTTGACATTTGTTATTCCTCTTCTACCATGGACTTTTATGAATCTTGGATGCTTCATATCTCTTAGCAGTGGGACGTGACAATAATATTTGAAAAAAAAATGTCATTAACCTGAGGACTATTTCACTCACTACAGGCACAAGATGGTAGAAATTTTGGAGGGTGGTATTTTGTTTGGTTTTGGTGTTTTTTTTGTTTTTTTGTTTTTTTTTTTTTTTTTTTTTTTTTTTTTTTTTTTTTCGTTTTTTTTTGTTTTTTAATGAACTTTCCATAAATTCTGATTTTATTAACCTCTTTTCCCCAAAACCCTATCCAAATCAATAGAAATCTTCAATGAAGGAATTGAACTTCTTCTTTAATGCATTGAAGACTACACTTAAAATTTATCTAACTTCTGAAGAAACAATTTCATCATCAGTAAACATTGGATCATTTCTGGAATTTAAAGATCGTAAAGCATCAACTGTTAAATAGTGAGTAATGTAATCGATTCTTTTCCTGGCTCAGGAAGCTCAGGGGAGGTGCTCTTTATTTTCAATGGGAGTCAGATGCTGTATTATAGGTGCCTAACTGGTGTATGGCAATTCCTAGGCAGCAGAGTCTGTCCTGCTTGGAAAAGTCGTAGTTCTTGTAGCAGGCAGTAATGATGCCTTACGCTCAGTAAGGAAAATTAGGTTCCTCCAGGGAGCAATTCAGAAAACCTAAGCAAGTTATCAGTCTTTCTCTATTGGCAGCATAGAGAAATGCATTATTCTACAATGATTCAGTAATTCTGTGCTCAGAATGAAACCTCCCCAAAAGCAAAGCATTGTGTTGGAAAAAAGTGTCTGTAGTATTGGAATTTTATTCTGCAATATATAAAACTCAAAAGATAAAATAATATGAAGATAGAATTTATTCTCCAGAACATATTTTCCCCAAGTGTAGTTCTTAATACTCTCAAATAGTCTTAAAGAAATAAAGATTTAATTAATGATCCTTCGCTGATTAATCCCTCAATTAAAACTGTTCTGTATTGTACTCATGTAAAATGCCTCTCTGAATCTTAGGTGACACAAAGTGATTTGAAAACATGGTAGATGAGCCATTTCTTTACAGATGCACTCCACAAAGACAACACAGGGACTTGTACTTCTAAAATAAGCCTATAGCATAATGACAGTATATGTCATTAAATCAGGTGTAATAAACAAGATTTCATATTCAAATGTTAGAGTCCTAGTGAAAGATATTGTTAGAAGTGACAAGTAACTCTTCTGCACACACAAATTGAGTAGAAAAGAAACAGTGTGGGATAAATTAACTACTAACCTTTCTTGGCTGCTCTCAAGCTTGTCAAAGGAGAACCACCAGATCATCAAGGGCCCATCTCCACAGGTACAGGGGAGAACACAGGCAGGATTAAAAGCAAAGGAACCCAAACTAAGACTCTTGAGAAGGAACATCTGGTCCAGATTCCTCACAGGACTTTTCCAGAACCAGCAGATCCATCGTTCAGGTGTAAAACCCACCAAGATAATGGGAGCAGCCCTCTGCAACACCTTTTTGGATTTAAGAGATGGTTATCACCTGTTGGTGTTAGACACAATATAGGTTGCACGAGAGCAGAATTTTGGGATTACATGAGTTGTTATGGGATGTATGTGGGAGGAACCAAACGTGACATAAGGGAAGGATCTACATGGTTTGTGGAAGGAACTATGGTGGGCAAATTAAGAGATAAGGAAATAAAAAGGTGTAAATAGGGTCTTTTCTGTACAATCTAGAGACATCCTGCACCTGATCACTGCAGTCTGTCCTGCGTTCTCACTAGTTTCTACTTTCAGTTATTTTTGCAGTAATAGGCATTTAAGCCCATGTGTGTATGTGTTTTTGAGGTATCTGAGTGCCAGCAAGTGGAGTCAAAACCTGGGTCCAGATGACCTGAGTTTCCATGGTGGCAGCAACTGGAGAGACCTGAGTGAGTGAAACCTAGTGATAGGCACCAGGATGGTTCCAGGGGTCAAAGCCACGTGTGCCTTGATGCAATACCTGGAGTGCATGTAGGAGTACAAATGTGAGGGCACTACTGAAGAGCAAGCCAGGTGAGCTGGTGAGTAGGTGAGGTGGCCTGGGTTTCAAGAATTCTCTAAGGGTAAGATCATGAGGTTGGAGGTTGTCGTTGGGGGATCAGGAGTCCCAGCCAGTGATGGCTGTGGGAGCATGTGGTTTTGTGTGTTTGCAGATGTGGCAGGGTAAGACAGTCCTACAAGAGAGTGGACTTTGTATGTCCCCTACATGCCATCCACTGGGGAGACTGGGTTGTGGGTACAGCTTCTGGGCATACCAGAAACCTAAGTCTAGCTGCTGGAAGGGTCTACACTGTAAATATAAATGAACATGCACGAACATATATATGGACTATTTTTCATACATACATACATACATAAATTCCAGCTGAGCAGGGCAGAGCTGCATTAATGATGCTCAGTACTGGCCTCTCCTCCTGCTCAGCCAGAGGGGCTGGTGCTGCCTGTGCTCATGAGTGCTCTGTGGGTGTGCCTGTGCTTGCTGTGTGGCCAGCTGTGTATATATGTGTATATATTGCATACAGAGTAAGCCATCGATTACTCATACACACTCAACCTTGCTGCTGGAGAGACCAGCTCTTCAATCAGGAGGAAATAGGAGGAAATAAAGACTGACACAGGTGGCCCAACAGATGTAGGAGGAACAATCTCCTACATTCCCAAATGTTTCCAGATCAGATAGTCGCATCAGATGTTAATCAAGGTCAGATTCATAGTTTACTTCTGCAGTGGTACCAGATTGCAATGCCCAAATCAGAGAATCCCTAGGCACAAATCACCATGACAATTTCTCTAAGCAGTCTAAACTGGAGTCTTACTTGTTAGGCAAGCAATGCAGACTAAGCAGTTTGTTGGTTCATGCTGTCTCTCTGAACTCCATAAACTCTTAGATGGGGAATGCAGAAGCTCTCTTTCTGCTCTCTGAGTATAGCTTCAGAAATCCCCATGAAACTGTGAACACAATTCAGACTAAGAATTTTGCTGCCACTCCTCCACATGCTCTTTCCCTTCCCTTCTTGTGCAGACCATGTATGTATGACTGTCCATAACAAATATGGGGGAAAGAAATGCGGAATTTACCATGCTGAGAAGGAAGCAAATATGCTAAACTCACTGCAGAACATCATTATAGTGTTTGTGCCAGCTGCACAATAATGCTGCAATATGGCTGATGAGAGTGGAATTCAGAAAAAAAAATAGATACAAAAGTAGTCAGAGACTCCATTTAGCTAAAGATGTGCTAAAGAAATCTTCTTTACTTGCAGCAGTAGCAGCACTGAAATCCTTCATGTGATGCAAAAAGAGGGGACATGAGTCAAAGCAGCTGAATTTGGGGTACTACCCAGTCACTAGGAGTTTCCTGTTCAGACACCAGCCTGTGGAGAGGATGAAGGAAATCCCAGGAAGCTGAAATTGGATCCTAAGCTGTAGGTAGGGTAGATGCAGCCCCAAAGCTCAGCTGGACAGCGACAGTCATGACTGGTGATGCCCTCAGAAGCTTGGAAGTAGAGTAATATCATGACTGCTATGATAATAGATTATTAGCTAATTCATAGGCCATATAATTTATATGGATACAGAAATGAATGAAAATGGTTTTTCCATCTAGATAAATCTGCATTTCTTCTCCATTAATTCTATTATAATGAATAATGCAGCAGGAAAGATTCTAATTTTAGAATGCCTTTAATTTGAATAGATTTCATACATTTTTTCCATCTTATTAACCCCAGCACTCTTTTCTTGATGTGGGAGGATAATTTACACTCATTCTTTTGTTTAATTGTGCCACTTACACAACAGGTGCTCTCTGTAGTAGTTCATACCATGTGCAGATCAATGCTGTGCCAGTGTTGAATACTTCTATATTTAAATTCTTAATAATACATACTCCCTTGTTACATTAAAATGTAGGAAGAAGTCTGCCTGCAAATTTGATAGGATTTGGTCATGCAATGTTCCCCTTTTTCCAGCTCATGAATAATCTTTAATTAGATATCATTTCAGAATGCACAAAATTGTACGATTATGCCTGAGATAATGAACACTAAACTACTTTATGTGTCGAGTCCAGAAGGACAATAGTTCCTCAAACTCTTGCAGCTTATCTTCTCAGGGATGAAGTAAAGACAAGTCGTCTAAAAATAAATTTTATTTTAGAGCACCAGAACAGTTGCAAATGTAGCATCCATTGCTTAGAGTTACTGCAGCCTTTGACTCTAATCTTTCTTTTATCCAACCTTTTGGTGCACCCTGCTGAAAATAGTCATATTGTTACTCTGTGACACTAATTTGTGGTGTGAAGTTATTGATTGACTTTGACAGTGTTTGTCTACTTTTTGTCAAGAGTGCTTACAATATTGTAGGAGAGTGTAATAGCTAATCTGGTGTAGAGTGTCCTAACCCGAACACTACTGTCATCAAAGAATCAGTGAACTCTTGAATGGCTGACCTAAATATGTGCAGGTTTGTGCTGTGTTGTGCACACTTGTGGTCTGCTGGAAGAACTTCACTGATTAATTGTAACATGAGGTGCACATGCAGCTCCCTCTTGGCCCCTGGCCTGTGTGCCACCTCATGTATCTCCTTATATTGAGGGTAAGCAGCATGTTTATATAGAATGTTCCTCTGCTTGACAATAGAAATGATGAGTAGAGCTGTTTTTGCTAATGAGGAAATACTATAAAACCTCTGAAGATAGCAGTGCTGGCAAACAGCATAGAAAGGATCTGTGCAGAATGCCATTCTCTGACTACTGGAGTACTGTTTAAACCTATAAAATTCGGGGTTGTCACCATTTGAAGGAATGTAAGATTATCTGAGTTATTCCTTTTTCCTTCTGTTATGTCCAGTAAATGACATTTTAATCAATATCTGACAGAGCCTGTTTGTCTTTCTTACTGGAAGGAATAACAAGCACTTGCATCAATATATTACATTAAGCGTTTGCTGAATGTGCAAGTCCAGTACCAGTGCCAAAAGCTGGTTCCTTGTCAGCCTGTTTCTCCAGTCTGTCAAAGTCACACTGAATGGTAACATGACCCTCTGGCATGTCAGCCACTCCTCACAGTTTGGTGTACATTCTGTCCCACCATCCAGATCATTAATGTTGATGGTTAAACAGGATTAGACCCAGCATTCTCTCCTGGGGTACACTGCTAGTCATTAGCCTCCAGCTAGATGTATCAATTGATCATAAACTCTGGGGACAGCCATGTAGCCCATTTTCCAACCACCTTAACATCTTTACATCATCAACTCCTCTATGGGAATCATGTCAAAAGCCTTACTGGTTTCCAGGTAGACAATATCCTCCATTTCCCTCAGCTACCAAGCCTGGTTTTTTTGGGTTTTTTTTGGTTTGGTTTTTTTGTTTGTTTGGGTTTTTTTGTTTGTTTTGTGTTTTTTGTTGTTTTTGTTTTTGTTTTTGTTTTGGGGGGGTTGGTTTTTTGTGTGTGTGTGTGTTTGGTTGGGGTTTTTTTTGTTTTTTTTTTTTGTTGTTTTGTTTTGTTTTGTTTTGGGGTTTTTTTTGGTTTTGTTTTTGTTTTTGTTTTATAGAAAGCAAATAAGCTTGTTAAGCATGACTCCCCTTTAGTGAATTCTTGCCTTTTACTCCTCACCCCTTTCTCATCTTTCATGTTCCTGTTATTTACTTATTCTGCCATGGTACTTATGGCTATTAGTTATTTATTAGGCTAAAGTACAACAATTTTAAAATTTAACATTATAGCACTGATTTTATTCTTAGTTATTTTGATCACTGAGGGCAAATTATAGTGCTGTTGGAAACACTGGGCCAGGGCCTCCTACATTATACCATAGCCCTGTAGTAGACAAAGGGAAATGAGCAGTAAGAAATAGCACCTGATCAAATATTCCTGCTCTGAACAAGGGTTAATGGCTTTCTCCAACATTCCTACACATGGTCACATGAAGGTTATCCTCACATTATCTTTGAGTTATTGTGTTTGCAACCAAAACTGAGCAGCAGTTTTTTCTTTTTCATCCTTTTCAATCTAGGAAAATAACCTTGGGTTTTGACTAGGCCTATTTATAAACTTAAAAAATGAATGAAACATAAAAGAGTTTACTCAAATATACAAACTGTAATATTTGCTTTATCAAAAAATTTAGGAGAAACTAATATTTCATTAGGTTAAATTCTTTAAAGTACTATCAAAGGGAAAACAATTCTGGTGTGTCTTATGGGAAAAAATTCTGTCATCTTTAATTCAATATTAATTTATTAATGTTCAAAGAAATTGTCACCAAGAGGTTTTAACAAAGTCAGTATGATAATGACAAGTTAAAATAAAAGTCATTTGGAAGGACACCTGTAAAGCTATTTTCTTTCCTTGAGCAGCCCATTGATTTAAAAATCAGAATGTCATAAGAGCAGTCTAAGATTTTAATAGCCACAGCCACATGGTCAAGTTAATTATTAGTGGGTGCAACAACTGACAGCATACAGCAACTCTAATAGGGAAAGTTACTTTGGGGGAAGACTAAAAAAGGGGAAGAGAGAGAGGCAAAGGAGGAAAACTGGGCAAAAGCAGGGGCAAGGGAAGATGAAGACTCACCAGTGACTGGGCTGGAAAACCACTGGCAGGGTCCCAGATGAACATCCTGTAAAGGAGGTCCTTTTCAGTGAAAGAGGTGATGAGGAGGGACAGCTGTGAGGATGATTTCCTTGCCTTGCCTTTAGCCCCTAGAACTATAATTTTTCCATGACCCTCTCTTATTTGCTATGATTTGTTCCTGTTTGTGATGATGTTAGCACAGGTTGATGGTCATGTGTGATCATTGAATGCTGATTATCTCTTAAAGATTCTGTGCACAAGTATTATTGGATAATAACAGTCAAATATTTAAGAGACTATTGTCTATTTTACTGTATGCTGTTTGCTTTTCTCTATATTGGAGAAAACTGGATTAAAAAAAAGGCTTGAATACCTAAAATCTGCCAAACTACAGGAAAGAAGAGGCATGTAAGTAGAAGTCATTGCTATAGCAGTCATAGCCACTCCCCACAATAACCCACCATACCAAGACAGGTGCAGGTGCAAGGCCATGAGATCAACAGTATGAGAATAACAGTATGGAAACAAAAGAAGAAATAAGACCAGAGGGGCTCCAGTAAAGCACTACTATGGCAGCACATCTGAAAGATTTCAGAGCTGCAAAGAACATGCCCTTGGCATTAATATGAACAGGGTAATAGGGCATCTCAGACACTGCAGTACATCATTATTATATTTCATAATGGTGTATATGATTGTATTTGGTAGGAAAAAGATTAGCTATGTCTGTACTTACTTTGTCTTGTTAGTTTTTCTACTTTTAGGATAAAAACTCACACATAACTTTCTCTATTGCAGCCATAATTTTGTAGGCTTTACATTATAATATGGAAGTACAGAGGAATAACAAGTATTCATTTCATTCAGAGACTTAATTATAATTCAACCTCACATTCATGAAATCTATGGAAGTGGTATCATCTCTACATGCCCAGAATATTAAATATTACTTAAGGACAGAATTTGTAATACTGACTTTAGTTTTCCTTTTAAATTGGCTGTGGATTAAATCAGTACATTAACATGCTGAAATAAATAATATAAACATGACAACTGTTGCATTATACTGAATATTAATGCCAGAACAGTCACGGTAACCAAGCACCTTGCTCAAAGGCTTTGAAAAATGAGTTGCAAGGCAATTAATAAGGGCAAATTTATTGCTAAGTCTGAAGAAGAATACTTTGAAATGCAATGCTTGCATAGGCAACTGTTCATTTTAAGAAATTGATTGTGATTTTTCCTTCAAGTGTGTAGTGAAAAAAATAAACATTTGCAGTTCAGTTGTTTGAGAACTTAAAACAGTAAACCAACAAGTGGCTACAATTCTAAAACGGTTTTCTTTTTTTGGTTTGCTAGATCCATTATTAAGAACCTGCTGTTTGGTTTTTCATTGCATCTCTGTTGATGTTCAATATGATGAGAATGAATCTTAATTTCTGTGATAAATGAGAGATGTTACTTTACTTACCAAAGCCAGTAAATGTTTTAAACTTATCTGATAATTCTCTGTGTACAAATTTAGATGAGATTTATTGTTTACTTAGTAGAACCATGATATCCCGAATTTTCATTCCATATTATTCTGAATCTATGTATGCCTCATAAGCTTTCAGTTTGAAACCTGAGTAGTTTTTGTTTGAAACTGACATATAATGCCTGTTGTTCCTGTGTTCATGTATTCCTGTGATCTGTTGAGATATTCCTTTAGTCAGCAACAGTGGAAATACAGACCTTATGAGCTTTACAGTTGTTTTTTGCAGCACATGATAGCAAAATATTCGCTGAACTCTACAGAGGCAGCTCTCATTACTTTTCTCCCACCAGGTGTGAGTTTCTTTGATGGCAGAGTGCACTGGGCTATGTCAGATGTCTGTCAAACACACATAGGTTATTGTTAAGAACTTACAGGGCACTGCTGTCCCATTGTTCTAGATGATGATTTAGGTTTATATGTTATTTTTGTGTTATTTTAACTCATGTAACACATTATCTGTGTTATTTTAAGATACATGGAGGCTGGGTAGATTTTACCAAAAAGTGTGCTTAAAGCAAATTTTTGCTTCCTTTTCTTTTATCCTCACCTTCTTATATGGTGAGTTAATATGGGGAATAAAATGTTTTGCAAAAGAGGTTCACTAAAATAAAATTGTTATAAAATCCATTCTTGTGCATAATTTTTGTACCAGCATGAGGGATTGACAGAGCTAAGGGCTGAGTACCATAGAAGCCTTAGACATTAGGTTTAAAAATATATCATCTCAGATTTTAATGGAAAGAAAAAAATATTGTAGTCTTCAAAACTGTGAATACAAACCTGAAGACAATAAGCAGCAAAATACACAGTTTTGATACAAGTCAAAACTGTGATTTTTCAGAGAGCTAACTGCTCTGTTCTTTGTAGCATATCAATGTCATAACCCAGAGGGTTACCCAGCCTGTGGGTGTTCCAAAATTGTGATGGTGCATTCATTTTATTCTGTAATAAACAAGACTACAGAGGCTTATTTCCCCCTAAGCTTCTCTGCTTTATTTCAGATTACAAAAAATGCCATGCAATTCACCAGCAGCAAATATATTTTCACAGAAATCACCACTTGCAAGCTTAACTATGGTTAATAAAGTGAATATATTTTTATCAAGATATTATAAGTTACTATAAGCAATCAATAATAGAAATAATCAATTTTGTACCAACAATCAACGTAAAAGCAATGTCCAAGTAAGGTAACAATTTCCTACAAACTTCTCTCTAGTGAAGCAAGCTTGTAGACAATACAACTGTGGATATACTTATGAGAGCTATACAATATCAGTGTCAAGAAAAATTAGATTTCAGAAAGGACCAAACCTTCTCAAGGAGCAGGATAACTCATTCCCAGAGGGTGGGACACAACCATTCCAGAAATGGGAGAATAAACTGAACTAATCCCAGAAGTACTAATGCAGAGGAGCGCCAGTGGAGTAACACAGTCACTTCAGAGATGACCCACACCACAGACTTTGGAGTCAACCACAAATTCCCAGCAAGGCTCCAAGATATCACAGAAAGTTTGTGCAGAGTTCAACTGTTTGTGAAAGAACAAGCCACATGGGAATTTTCCAAGAGATAGTATCCATTTTGGACAAAAAATAAGTAATTTTTTTGGTATTATAGACACATAAGAGTGCATAGGACACCAACACCTCAATCAGCCAACAACTGCAGTTACGTTTATCTGGGGCGGTTTAGAGATTAAGCTGATTTTCAGACCAACTTTAGCTTTTCCAGACTTTTTTCCTGTTCTAGCAACTAGAACAGCCCATGACAGCTTCCAATTCTCATTCTTTTAGGATGTTTCTCCCTCTTTCCAGACTGTTTTTTGGCTTTTTTTTCTTTTGAGTTTCCATTACAATTGTATTTGCTGTAATCGATGATATCTCCGGATGTCAGTGGTCTCCAAGTACCCATCTCTACTTCAAAGATGCCAGCTGCACTTCTCAAGGCTGCTTCTGATTCACAGGCCTAGACAGATAGTTCCCAGTCTGGCAGGTGTTTTCCTTGGCAGACAACTTCTGCTCAGTAATTTTCCCCTTCTAACCAAGTCACCTTTTTGGTGACTGACTTTCTGTTCACACTGATCACATCAATTGCTAACTCCAAAGACCTTTTTCCCACCGCCATTGTCTCTCTTCAGGCTGTGACTCTTACTGCAGCCCTTGTGGTTTAACTAGTAACAGCAGAATAGGTTTGAACCATCTCATATAACATTTTTCAAGCTACTGTGTTTCATAATGGTCATCCAAAATCAAAGAGGTAAGTAACCACAGACAGAAGTGTTCCATTCCTGTGAAGCCCTTTTCCTCAACCGACCTAACCTCATCTCCTTCCCACAGAGGAAATAAATAAGTCAAGAACAGGAAAAGATAAAAAAAGAGACACCCTCGCTTTCCAGTTGGAAAAATTCTGGACTAAAGCAACAGCCCTTTGCAGGTTTTCTTCCAAAGGCACATGGCAGTAAACCTTAGAATGGTCTAGGCAAGACTAGCTGAGTTGCCCTAGTGCTGAGAAATACAAGAAGGACACATCAACACAACAGTGTGAGAACAAATCATTTCAATGTCTGTGTAAAAGTATGAAAAAATAGCTTTCTTTTAACCTGAAATGCAAAATTAATTCAATCTTACATGGATATGGCACTCTCTGATAAGCGTCTCATGGGAAAACCATGGATAATTCTGTGGACTGCAATGACTTTTTTTTCCTTTTCTCTTGCCTGTGCATAAAAGTAGGTCCACAATACATGTTCTCAGGAGAATCAAATCTTTCTCATGGTGCTTCCTAATATGAGTAAGAATTTCCCATCTATATGCCCCAACTTTCTTCAGTCTGATGCTGAAAATACAGTAAAAACTAAAACTCATTAATAAATGCATGTGTTTTGCTTTTCTATAGGCTTGTATTTACTCTTTCACCTTTGAGAAATCATTATACAACCTTCTCTTTCTACAAAGAAGATTCTAAGGGCTTAGTGATCTAGCATATTGTCTTTTTGGTAACTGACTGCTGGACTAAAAGCCTTCCTAAAATGCTTTGAGATTTAAAAAAATTGATCCTTTGTAATGCAGAATCAGAAGTCACTGTTCTTTGTGTTTTAAAGTTCATCAGCAAGGCTTTGAATGATATCTAGAATAATTAATGGATTATTTATGAGTTCTGTGGCTTATATTTCTTATTTTGTTTCCTTTTTGCAGATGCACTCACTAGTCTGTGTGTAAGTCTTCAATATTTATTATGTTTGTAGCTAGTTTTGGCATGATATGTGACATTTTAACATTTGTAATTTCTCAGCATTTATCTTCGGTTTATGTTTTATTGCACCAACATGGAATTAAATTCTGCTTTCTTGAGCAAGAATTACTTTCAAGACAATCTTAAATATCTTCCTGAAAGTATTCCTAAAAGTAATGAATAGACAAATGAAAAACATATCCATAGAAGGATAATGTCCTCACTTTTTGGCACTACCTTAAAAAACAGGAAAAGGGGCGGGGGGAGCTATTTCTTTACCTTGGACTGTACACTTAAGTAACTCAATATTGAACTTTGTGGTTGTGCAATAATTTCTCTCAATCTTGTATTTTCTTATTCAGTTTTACGTCACTCTAAGAGTGGAAAATAATAATTGGGGGAAAATGAGATTTTCTTCTTGCCAATTAGTCTCTTGAAAGAGTCTGTGTATCATGTATGTTTAGAAACATAGCTCATTTCTTCGTCCCAGAAATTCAATCCATTCACATTCTCTTGGCAATTTCATACAAAATATTTGTTTGGTATTTTGCGTTTTGTGAGGAAGGTTGCCTTTTGTTTCCTTTTTTTGGGGGGGTGTGGTTTTGGGGTTTTGTTTGTTTGTTTTCTTTTTTATCTCAAGTATTTAGCTCTTTTTTCATCTTTTGTTAATGAGATGATACACCTGATAGAGATTCTTGTAGAAGAACTGTAACATTTCTTGTGAGCAGCCCAGGTATAGAACTTAAGGTTCTCTTTTTTTCTTTGGAGATTTTTCATCTTCTGGAAGGAAGAGCAAAAGGATCTGGGACTGGGGGGAAGTCCAAGACTAATATATTTTTCTTTAAAGACCACAGATTCAAGATGTCTCAATCAAGTATTAAATACCAATAGCAAGTAATCAAAATAAACTAAAAAAAATTTAAATTGAGGTAGAAGTAATCATAGGGCAGAAAGTTTGCAGTTGGAAGGGACCTTTGGAAGTCCAGTCTCCCTTCTCAGGCTGTCCAGGGCCATCCAGATCCAGCTGCATGGTGCAGGGCTATGCCCTTCTTGAGCTCCACAAGGTTCCTGTTATCCCCTTGACTCCAGCCTGTCAAGGTCCCTCCGGTTGGTAGCACAGCCCTCTGGTGTATCAGACAGTCCTCCTGGGTTTGCGCCCTTTGCACAGTTGCTGAGGGTGTAATCTAATCCAACATCCAGATCACTGATGGAGATATTAAACAGATGTGGACTCAGTACCTATCCCTTGGATGTACCACTTGTCACTGGCCTTCAACTAAACTTCACTGTTTCACCTCTGGGCCCAACCTACAGAAAAAGGAAAAAAATCACAAATATCAAAAGAGCTCCTAATATGTTTAAGTGTACTTTTTTTTTAATTAAAGAGCTTTCCACACAAAATGTGGGATGAAGTCAGTTCATGAACAATGCGTACCTAAGGCCTATTTATGGGGCTGTTTTCTTATATACTACTGCCTCATCACCTTCACTTCCTAATCCTTGACAACATTTTGGGAATATATGTTGTGTATTAGGAAGGCTCACCTTGAGTTTCTGGACACTTTCTTTTGGACATCTCTGTTTTTGTTGTGCCTTCTTTTTAACCCAGTGTTGCTTCCCGATGTACACACCCACCTTGTAAGTTCATGTTCCGTGGACAGTGTTACTTGGCAAAATACTTTTAGATAGATGAATTGGTAAGCAACAAATACTGAACTTTTGTCCAAAACTGCAAATATGATATCACCATCATACTGCGTTCTTCATGGTTGAGCCATTGGTGTCAACATGCACCTATTAAGCCTGTGTCTTGGTTTCAACTCATATTATTTTCTTTTTAGTAGCTGGTGGGGAAGAGAATCAGACAGAAAAGGTACACTTTTTGGTTGAGATAAGAAGAGTTTAATAATTGAATAATAACAATAGTAATAAAAATCGTAATGAAAATAAGAGAGAGAGGAGGCAATAAACCCCAAGACAGACAAGTGATGCAAATGCAATTTCTCATCACCCACAGAACGATACCCAGCCAGTCCCTGAACAGTGATGGTCAGTCCCCACAGAGTTCCCCCAGTTTACATACTGGGCTTGATGCTCTGTGGTATGGAATATCCCTTTGGCCAGTTCAGTTCAAATGTCCTGGCCATGCCCCCTCACAGCTGTTCTGCAGCTCCTCACTGGCAGAGCATGGAAAGCTAGAAATTCCCTGACTGAGGATAACACCTTCTCAGCAACAAATGGAACTTCAGTGTGTTATCATCCTTATTCTTTTTCTGAATCTATATCATAACATTGTACTAGCTACTAGGAGGAAAATTACCTAGCTGAAACCAGGATAGCCTGTTAGATACATATTTAATTAGGCAAATAAATGTAGATAGCATAAAATCTGCTTCTCTCTTTTAGCTAAACCATCACTTATCTTTTTCTGTGCTCATCATATAACAGCAGCTGACTGACTGTCCATGTCACCTAGTTATACCATACCTCTGGCTCAGCACAGCTGGTTTTAACTAGCATTAAATCAGGAAATGTGTAATCAGCAAGTTTTATGCCCTCACCCCTGGCTAATTTGACATACCACTTCAGGCAAAGTTTGGCATAAAAATGGCTGCAGAGGAATTTCTCCAGATGACAGCTATGACTTCATGACAGTCTCCAGCTTTGTCAGCCTTCATGAAGTCAGACTCAGTTCATAGGCCTGTACAAAGGAACTAGCACTGCCTGTGGGAGGGTGAATTCCCTATTTCTTGAATAAAAATTATGTTGAAGAAAAAATGCATTTTATTAGTAATTGTGGGTGAAAGGACAGTTGAACATTTCAGCTATGAAAGTTTCCTCTCATGGGTGATATATCAGCACATTATCATATCAACCATCAATTTTTCAGAAACTGTGAATGATTGCTGAATCCAAGCTTTTGTTCTACTCAAACTCTATTTTCAGTGGTAGACTTTTGCCCAGCATTTTGTGCCTTTTGCAAGAATTTTTTTACAGAAGGCAATATTTAAATTCTGTCATTTAAACATATAAAATCCTCAGTCCAGGGAAAGTGCAAAAAATCCCACAAACCAAAATCAGTGGACGAGCCTCTGCAGAGGTAGCCAATGATGTTTGGAAGGATTTCTGAGCAATAAAAAAGATTCTGGAAGTGAGGCAAACAGAAATAAAAGGAATGTCTGAAGCAAAGCCAATGTTATTGAATGACAAAGGTGTGTGTTTGATGGACTCTTTGGCATCA
Source organism: Phylloscopus collybita (assembly GCA_027886175.1). Lineage (NCBI taxonomy): Eukaryota > Metazoa > Chordata > Aves > Passeriformes > Phylloscopidae > Phylloscopus > Phylloscopus collybita. The sequence continues at coordinate 39,418,066 of JAJNNQ010000006.1, read as the reverse complement.
AAAAAGGTTAACAGCTGCTGGTACTTAAAATCCTCATTAGAAGTCATGCCTTGTTTCTTTGGCAATTCACTCTTTCAGAACTCAAAGCAAAAACGTTAAGAACAATATTTTTGTTTCTTTTGCATTTCACCCACTTCCTAATGGTGACTATTTTGCTTTATTTTCTAATTTGAGTGCTTATCATTGTATTTCTTCAGCTAGTTTTCATACACCTTACTGAAAGAGAAGTATGTCATTGATGTCCTCCCATTGTATAATTTTAAACATCAATATTAGAACATTTATAATTTCAATTATGTGTACCCATAAAGCTGTTATCTTGGAACATACAAATTGTACATGACATCTCATCTTTTAAGCCAGTAAATCAAATAATTTCCTTCACAGTTTCATTTGGAAAGAAAATATAATTGCTAGTTGAATGAAATCTACATTAGCGTGTTCTAAATTCAATCTGGGAAAAAAAATTAAAAAAGAAAACAGCAAAACCCTGCTGCAAGAAATCATTTTATTATAATCTCAACTACTCCAGTAAACCATTGGTTCATCAGCAAAATGCTGCTGAAACAAACATTAGACTATTACTAATTCTGAAGTTGCTCAGTTTTTATGTTATCTAGTATTGGGGTTTATTATTTGTTTGTTAATAAGCAAGCCTGCTTAAAATAAGATTACTTTTTATTTATTCTTTTGCAAGTGTGAAAGTCCCACACAGACACATGGATCTAAAAGCAATCTTCATTACAGAACCTCACTGTTTATCTTTGGCCATGGGTATTACTTTCTTTAAATCTGTATAGGTGCTTGAAAATGGAAATATAAAAGGGAAAGGAAAACAAGCGCATACAAAAATACTCAAATCCTTTGTACAGAATTAAACTCAGATTTCTATGACCTCAACCTCTTTCTGAAGTTTAAAGCTGGAAACACAGCTTTCAGCTGCTCCACTTCCATTTAATTTAGTCTTGACTTTATTTTTATTTTCTCTGTATCTCAGTGGTATTTAATCTTTCTGCTATGCTAACACACATGGAGGACTCCCTTCACCACTACACGAATTTATAAAAGCACTCTCTAACTGAATTCTTTCTCAAGACTGATGAGTGCAGCAGTGCCTACCAGAATCTAATCAAAAAGGACTTTTTAACATTTACTTTATTTGACGGCTTTATTTTACTTCATCTTTTGTTGTTGACTACATAATTTGTTTCTCAAATTTATTTATAGGAATAATCGTTATACTACTCCTCTTTTCTTCTAATGTTTTTTGTATTTCTTCTCCATTTTTTTTCTCTACAGCTCCTGGGGGAGGGTGGGGAAAGAAAATATAAATGGAATTCCATATTTTGAGAATATACTATATTAAGGATCAAAAACAGACTGCTTTGATGAGCAATGGTTCATAGACTGAAACCGCCAAGTGCAATGGAATCTTTTACAATTAAGTTACAAATACTTTCAAAAATATGCTATTAATTAAAATGTACATGCAAAAAACTTTTTCTTTCTTCACACTGTGGATAGATACAATAAAATTGAAAGACAATTTGACTATTTTCTTTTTAGTATGATGAAGTACAAGACAAATATGAATACTTACTTAAGTTCTCAAGGTGAAAGCCAACATACAAGATACAGAATGGCTTTGGTGAAGTTGTCAGTGTTTATTTTCTTCATTGGGTTTGGGTTTTTTTCCCTGTATTTCAGAAAATAAAAGTAACAAGAACCTTAATTATAGTTATCCAGTTTGTAAACTAATCAAATGTTCTGTGTTGATACCTATTTTTTTGGTTGAACTGGTCTTCTTTTGAAGCTTTCATGTCAGCAGACCTATGTGAAGTAAAAATTTGGATGGGATCATAAATTAGCCTTGAGCAGACAGCAAGGTAACTTCTTTAAAGAGCTTTAATAAAGTAAGAATAAATCCTTTGAACTAAGTTTGTTTAGGCTAGGCCATTCCTTTTTTGATCACAGTTGTGTCAGTTGGTTTGAGCTTTAGGCAGCTTTGGGGCCTGGACCACAGATTTTATCTAGCCAACAAGCTACCTCTAGTAAACAGAAGTCAGTGGTGAATATATGGCCTTAAAAAGGATGCCCTAAAAAATTCTTGAAGAATTTTTTAAACTTTGATTTCTCAAATTAAAAAATGAGAATACTATTTAAAGTAAGGACATATTAAGTGACAAAAATTAAGAAAATATTTTTCTATATTTTATTTATTTTATCAAAGAAAAAATCTCTACACATATTTAAACAGTCAGTATTGAAGGACTTATATAAGCAAGATTGGTAAGTACACTCTTACTATGATCCTTTCAAGAGTTCTGAAGAGATGCCTGTAGTGGTTAAAGCTGTCTCATACAATGTTAATGGATTTGAAAAATCACAACATAATAGAAATGGTGTAAACAAACTGCAGTGCTTAACAGTAGCCTTAGTAGTTCATGTCAGATTACTGCTCAGAAGTTTGACATTAAGGTTTGACTTTTTCACACTGTCATGAACTGCTGATCAATTAGAAGACAAGCTTTAAAAGTACCATATGTCTTGAGAAAAATCTATAACTCTACTTTGTCCTATTTTACAGATAAGATGAGAATTTGCAACTGTCAATGCACATTATTGTTACTAGCAGTGGGAAATACAAAACCATACTAAATGGCTACTTATAGCTAGTTATGTGCAATAAAAGGTTTAACTCAGACCTTCTCACCTACTTTGAAAGACAACCATCACAAAATAAAGACCTTAGTATTGATAAAAGGTTTGACTTGGCATCATAAATGGATATATTCATACTTACACCAGAGTCTATGCACTTCACCCCTTAAAATTATAAATCTAATGCACAGAGCTGTATGCTGCTTCAGAGGGCAGAATTCAGAAAACAGAATGATAGTTTTTAAGGTTGTCTACAAAACGGGGGAAATCTTCACTGGACTTCAATGATCCTTGTGAGTCCCTTCTAACTAAGGGTATTTTATGATTCTATGAGTCAATCCCTCAGTTAGGTACTTTAATTCCAGTGGCATGGATTTTCAGTCAATTTCTGTAGAAGTCAATTTACAATGGCCCTATGCTGCTGCTATTTGCCTTCTGAGAACTGTCCTCTTTGACCAAAGTGTATCATACAACTAGCTGAGATAAGGTCAGGCAATATATTAATGTTACACTTAATACAGTTAATTGACTTCTGCATTTAGATTTTTTCGGATATTTCATTTTTAAAAACACTGGCCTAAGAAATACTATTACCTGTATCTCTTTTCTAAGGAGACTTGGCAGAGATAAGCATTACAATGGAGAAAAATTTTCATCTATGAAACTCTTTTCCACTTTTGCTTATAACACTCACTTTTTCTATTTTCTCGTTTAGTCTGGAAAATTCTAGAGAATTGCAAAATAGTCCTCAGTCTATGGTTGTCCACCATCAAAACTATAATAACAAAATTTTAAATATGTAAAGAGAAAAAAAAGGATGGACAAGTCAATCCAAATCCATTATCACCTATTTAGATTTACAGTACAACCTTAAAGATTCTTTCCTAACTTTGGGGAACTACTTAGAAAAAAAAAAAATCATACAGATCGGTGTGAAAAGTCAATTGTTTAGTTTTGACTTGGTTATCACAGACTCATGGACCAGACCTTAAAACCAAAAGTCAATCACCATGTAAAGACAATGCTTGTAACACACATAGCTGTCCTATGCATTCATATCTGAGTTAATATTTAGCAAAGTAATGATGGTGAAGTCAACTACAAATTTGGATGTAAAAACTTGTTCCAATTCTGTGGATCCTGAACCACTTCATATTCTACTTAAGAGGTCTTTCTGAAAACAATGTAGCCAACTACCTGTTGACACCTTCTAGGTGACTAAAGATTGTTGTTTCTAGAATTAAAAAACAAAAACAAAAACAAAAAACCACACAAAAAAACCCCACCAAACCAAACAAAAGAAAACAAACAAAAAACTTCCAGGCATAATTTGCCAGCCAAATATTGTCTGACATGCATTTGTTCCTTAAAATGATGCTAAAAATACAAGCAACCAGCAATTTCACACTGTTAACATTATGATATACAGGGAATAGAATATCTAGAACTTCAACTGTATGGCTGCCCATTACTTGAAAGCAGGTCAATTCAAGAACTATGCTTTTTGCCTTGATCTAACTATTTCATGTATGATATCCCTCTGAAGATAAACAGGAACATGAGGAGTAAATCTTTTCTGGCTAGGACTAATGCTATTTTATCTCTGTTCTCTGTAAAACAATTTCAATACAACAACCCTATCTGTAGGACAAAATCCTTGACTTTATGTCCACAGAGAATACCATAGTTTGTTAAAATATAAAGGATGACAACTAAGGAACTGGAGTTACTGTACAAATACAAACTTTATGTGAAAGCCTCTGGGTAAGTTCTCTTCATGTGTATTAATACTAACCTGATTTTATACTAAATACTCTTCAAAGTATTACTGAAATGCTGCTGTGACATTCATACTCAATTTTCCTGCATTTTATCCTTTACAAGAGCGTGAACATGCTGATATTTAAGAATCACAGAATCACAGAATCACAGAATCACAGAATTTTTAGGTTGGAAAAGACCTTCAAGATCATCAAGTGCAACCCATGCTCTAACACCTCAACTAGACCATGGCACCAAGTACCACATCCAGTCTTTTTTTAAACACATCCAGGGATGGTGACTCTACCGCCTCCCTGGGCAGGCGATTCCAGAACCCCCAGGTCCCTTTCTGCCTGGGCACTGTCCAGCCACACCATGCCCAGCCTATAGCATTGCAGGGGGTTATTGTGGCCAAAATGCAGGACTCAGCACTTGGACTTATGAAACCTTATCTCATTGGACTCTGCCCATCCATCCAACCATCCCAGGTCTCTCTGCAGAGCCCTCCTCCCTTCCAACAGATCTACACACGCTCCCAGCTTAGTGTCATCGGCAAATTTACCAATGAAAGACTCAATGCCCTCATCCATGTCATCAATAGAAATATTGAACAGAGCTGACCCCAGCACAGACTCCTGAGGGACACCACTGGTGCCTGGCTGCCAGCTGGATGCAGCACCATTCATCATCACTCTCTGGGCCCGGCCATCCAGCCAGTTCCTAACCCAGCACAGAGTGCTCCTGTCCAAACCATGGGCTGCCAGCTTTTCCAGGAGTGTGCTGTGGGAGAAAGTGTCAAAGGCCTTGCTGGAGTCCAAATAGACAACATCGACAGCCTTCCCTGCATCCACCAGGTGGGTCACCTGGTCATGAAAGGAGACCAGGTTGGTCAAACATGGCCTACCCCTCCTAAACCCGTGCTGGCTGGGTCTGATACCCTGGCCATCCTTCTATAGACTTATAGAAGCCTGTATATGTCAAGAGAGCTAAGGTGAGTGCTATTCTACACAAATGCTCAGACAGTGAGAAAATTAAAAGAAAAAATTTAGAAAAATGAAAACAAAGAAGAACTCAGAGAAGAAATGGGAAATTATGTTGGATTTCTGCAAGGCTTTAAACATTTAAACTTTAAATGTGCTGGTAGATTCAGTGAATATCTGTAGTTACATACATATTATCATGTCTTACACCTAACATGTAGATCCCATCAAGGAAATATTTCCATTAACATTGTAACTAATATTTAATTTTACTTTAAAAAATGGAGATCATACAGAGTGAAAAATCAAATAAAAACGTAACTGTTCATATGGGTCATAAATAGTCTTCAACAAGATCAACATGGTCTCTTGCTATGGAGCAACTCTGATATAAAACTTTGAGTCATTCATTTCAAAGAACTCTGACAGAAAATTAAAAAGGTCCTGGAAGTCTGGAAATTCACTCGTAAGAAATTAGGTGTCTAAATCCAACACTGTTTTTGACATGTTAAACATCACAAGTGTCTTTTTTTTTAAAAAAAATAGAAGACTCACAGGAGGTGTATTGGTAAATCATTAAATAGTGATAAGCAGTTGAAAAGAAACACCAAGAAGGTAAGTGTGAAGACAATCTAAACAGAATGGAATGGAATGGAATGGAATGGAATGGAATGGAATGGAATGGAATGGAATATTTCCAGGTGGAAGGGACCTACAACAATCTTCTAGTCCAACTGTCTGGCCAATTCAAGGCTAACCAAATGGTAAAGCATGTTACTATGAACATTGTCCAAACACCTTCAATTTCCAAGGCATTCCTTGTATTAATTCAGGCTGCTTTATATTCAAGAATGTAATATTTCTGAATACAGAAGTGAATCTGACAGTAGCATAATGAGAAAGCTCCCTCAGCTAAAAAGTGAGAGTTATATGATGATATGCCTACATTAGTAAATTAAATGTACTCAGGCTGGTCTTTGGCACTGACACTGGATGGCATCTTTCCACACTCTTAAACCCTCAGACTCTCTAAAGCAAGGTGGTTGACTGCAGACCAGGAAATGTTTTATTCAGCCTCAGAATATGCTGTGCACCTTTGGGCTGGGCATTCTCCACAGTGAGAAGAATTGTGGATTAATCTCTCCTGAATACTGGTAGGGTGCTATACTCCCCACCCTGAGAATTAGGGGATACAATATTTCCTCAAAGCCCCAACCAAAAATGGGGCCCAGAAAGTGATTAGAGCAGAAAAGTGCTTTGCTTCACTTAAGAAAAAGAAATATGTAGTTGAAATATTTCTAAAGAATTACCGTGAAGAAAGCAAGACCTGAAGGAGTTATTTGCAAAAACTATTTTAAAGCCTATTTTAAAAACTAAGGTCTGCTCTGTTTTAAAGTGTTTCACAGGCAAGAAGAATTTAAAATTATGGGTAACAACAAAAGATAAAAGTAGACTAGGGTTTTTATAAATCTTTTTTGTATTTTCATTTGTCAAAAATTAATTTCTTATATTTCTGTTGCTCATAGACTCTCCAAACCTGTGAATATGACAAACAGCTCACAGTAAGGTTATGCATTTTCTGTGTATATTTCTCAAAAGAAAATTTTTCTTTAATACTTTTTTCTTTCATCCTAGAATAGGTGATAACAAAAGTCAGGGAACAACAACAATTGAAACCTTGTTAGTCAAAAAAAGATACACAATGAGAGAAGAAACAAAAAAGAAACAGACAAGTCTTCACGGCAATCATAAATAGAGATATTAAAGAAAAAGTGATCAATATAAAAAGACAGCACTTATGAATGTCCTATTTGAAAATACAAAGAAATAGAACTTCATAATGGAAGTGTTTTGATTTTTTTCATGACTTTAAAATATTGTTGACATACATTTTGCTCTTCCAACAAACAGGTTAGGAATGGATTGGAGAAAGAAAATAAATCCAGTACAAAATACACAGTAATTCATCTTCCTATTTAAGCTGTATGTGCCAGTCCATGTAAAGACATGAAAACTTGTCTTAGTATTTGCTTCTATTGTGTTGACCGCAAGAGATTAACAATTTCAGCTAGAAGGAAAAAAATCTACACTCAGAAATCAAGTATCTTTGTTTTAGAAGGACAAACTCTACATCCTCCTGGGCTGTGGAGATCATACAGAGTGAAATGAAATTTACCCTCTGCCTTTGGCTAGAGGGTAAATAGAAAATATGAAATATTGCCTGAAACTACAGTTTTTGAGTAACTTTTTCACAAATGTCCAAAATATTGGAGTTTAAAAGGATCATGAAAATTTTGCTTGTTATAGAAAGCAAAATTTATAAATGACATGAGAAAGACATAAATATTTTCAGTACAATATAGCACAAACCCTTTGTAATAGGTTTAGTTGTCAGAAGATATAATTGGAGCCCTTGGCCCTTTCTCTGATCACCAAGATGATTCAATACAGTTACATAAACAAGAAGACAGAAATTTTAAGACCAAATGACAAACAATATTCACGTTTATTTCAGCCATCCTATATACAGAGTTAAATAATGGCCTCAAATTGCACCAAGTGAAGTTTAGATGAGATATTAGAAAAAAAAAATCACAATAAGGGTTGTAAATCATTTCAGCAGACTACCCACGTAAGTGATGGAGTTACCATCCCTGGATGCATTCAAAAAATATGTTGATATGGCACTTGAGGACATAGTTTAATGGTGAACATGTTGATGGTGCTAGGTGATGGTTGGACCTGGTGATCTTCACCTTAACAATTCTACAGTTCTATGATAATAATGTTGTTTGACCAACGTAGTAGACAATTGAGACATAATCATATCTTTAAATACTTTCACTATTCAATGATGCTGTGTTTCAAACCAATAATTTTTCTTTATGTAGCAAACACAAATGCAGAAAAAAATTAATTTACTATACATGTATATTTTAGGCAGAAAATTTTATTATTCTTTTCAAAATAGCTGCTATGTTTTAAATTCTTCATCTAATATCAAAATACCCCTTTAATACAATCCAAATGATATCATTTCTTACTAGACTACTCGTGTTTTTCTTCCATGTTCCTAATACAAATTTTTATGTCCTTTTTAAAGCCAAAAACTTTTTAAAAACAAATTTCTTCTTCAAAACTAGCAGCTTTTGATGAAACTAATCTATTCCTCTTAATTCACCACAGTTTCATAGCTTCCAAAGCAGGACCAGGCAATCCTCTGGCAAATTCCCCCTGAAAATAGCTATTGCAGGAGTTTGTTAGCCATATTCTGCCTAAGAGGTTAAAGAAATAGGACCAACTTAAAATTTGAAATAAGATAAATATGCCCAGATTCACAAAAGGCAAAAGGAGTATGCACACACCAGTGTGAGATAGATATCTAATACAGAATAGATTTTTGTGGTGCTCTTAGACAGTGAATATAGAAAATGTTCACTTTATTGAAGACATTTTAAAGTATTAGAAGTATTCACATACCTGCAGTCAGTTAACTCAAAAGGGATGCACACTCTCTAGGAGTCACTTCAGTTTAAATCAACAGGTTGTGATAATTCCACTGTTTCATATTCTGGGACTAAATACTAAATCTGAAGATTCTATGATACAATGATGATAGAAGTTATACTGAAATTAATATCAAGCCCACCTACTTAACTCATATGTTTTTCCAAATTCTCTCCTAAAATGGAAAAATCTTAAAAATCAATATTTATCGAGTTTGTGATGCCAGTATTAGGACGTTAATATGAATATATTAAGAATTTTGTAACATATGTTATATGTTAGATAAAAATATATATGAATTACATATATGTAATTTTGTGATTCTATTAATAAAGTGTTGTCTGCATTTGATTTTACCTGAACACTTGGATTTCACCAAAATAAAATAACAAATTCCATCATATACATTAAAGTGGTTTAAGTAAGTGGTTTTTGTAAGAGGACTGCAAGATATTTCAACTGTTTTCTTTCTCATGACTTGGCCTTTCTGTTTCAAAAGAGTTACATGCATCATATTTAACTCACCATACTTTAAACTTCACTTTATTTTTTTCCACCTAATGTTCTGCTGCATAGTCCTTTTAAACTTTAGATAATATAATATCCAATTCATTTAGGTGAAACTCACTCTTGCAAATAGATCCCCATGAACCAAGAAAAAGCTTTGAAAACAGGAGGGGGCAGAAAGGCATGAAGAGGGGGAATCAAAGATGATTAAATATTTTAGTGTATATTAAGACATCTTTTCAGTGGTTCAGCTATGAAAGGACAGAGTTACACAGATTGTTTCATAAGTAAAATCTGAGATCAGATCAACAGTTATTTTGAACCAGATAAGGAGGCAGTCTCTTTTAAAGTCAGAAGTTCTATACTTCAAGTTTAATTATAGCTATAGATTTGAAGAATATTTAAGGTAGAAATATTCTTCTGTTTCTCAGATTTTAATTTAAAAGTTGTATTTAACTTACTTTCTCATACCACCTAGAGCCACCTCAAGACACTTTACAAGTTCTTCAGTAACCTAATATACCTTCCACTTCAGGTGTACAATTCAGAAATTATGCCTTCCAAACTTGCCAAGTCTCTCAAATTCAGAGGAAAAAAAAAAAAAAAAAAAAAAAGTGAAGATGTCATCAACTTTTTTCCTAAGAGTAAAGCAAGATTTTAGCTAGTGTTGAGAAACCAAAAGCTGCCCACATACCCACATACTAGCACATTCAAGTGCACTCAGTAATGCATTTTTGTAGGATTTTATTGCCACAGAGACTAAATAACTACAGTGACTATGATTGATTGAACTTTAGAATCTAGCAATTAATTTTCCATTTGAAATGCTTTTAGATGCAGTGATCTCTCTTTTTCATTTCATCTGAGTCAGCCAGATGTATAGGACACAGGCAAACACTCCTTCTCTGCTGCTGGATCCTTAATTCACTCTTGATGTTGGAGCTGCTGAAACCATTGTAAATGCAGAAAGAAAAGAAGAACATTTTTCCAGACTCAATACACTATAATAACACTAGTAATATAAATATACTCCATAAAAGTATTTGCTTCACTTGTCTACAAAACCCCATGGATGATACATGATATGTGACAGAAAAAAATCGCCTTAGCAAATTTTCAATACTCCTTAGAGTACTGAAAATATGTCCTCTTACAGTACATGGATGGAAACACATCTAGCACATTTTGTAGAATGACAAAAGGCAATTAGACTAAACCTAAGCAAACACAAATGTTGATGCCATCTGCTATCAACCTATGGACCTCAGGAGTCTGACTTGAATAAAGACACACATGAGCTAGTGGGGATGAATATACATTTCTATATCTGATCTTGATACTAGATCTGCTCACAAACTCTCTCTATAAATATATATCTTCCATATAAATAGATAGTATCTCTTGTATCTTCTCTTAAGACAACAGAAGGACAAATATTTTAAATCTCGCATAGACTGATAATCAAAAATAAAGGATTCTTACAGATAGATCTAAGGGAAAAAGCTTGTTTAAAAAGTAGTTGCACAAGCACTGATTGTGTTCCTTAATTTATCTTTTTGGTTTGGTTTTAATCTAAAAATTAATACAAAGCGAAGAAAAATACAGCAGGGTAAGAATTAAAGCAGTTACCAGTTTAGATTCACTGAAGTTTCTCTGTAGAGGAACAAAACTTGCTAGGCTGTTCAAAACAGTGAATAACACTCAAATTATTATTATTATTATTAATAATAATAATTTTTTAATTGTTATTCAGTATATATCTGAGAAGTGGTTGGATCCTCATTTATGGAGAAAACATGAATAACTTAATCAGAAAATACAACAAAGTATCATGTATAATTCAGGTAAATAGAAATTCAGGCATATGATCACAATGATCAGAGAAATATGTTAATGCTGTTATCAAAAGGAACATAACAGGCAACAATAGCATTCCAACTGCTAATGCTAAAGACGTAGAGCCTTTAACAGTTGTGGAATACAGCAGATTTTTATGCTGGTTGGGATTTGATCTGAACCTCCACTTCCATCCTTGAGCACAGAATTATTGTCTACAAGCAGAGTGCTTAGTCAAAATCTAAAGACTCAAATGTTGTATGATTTCCATCCCCAGAGTTTATATGGATTACAAACTGAGGATAGCTCAGATTATTGAATCTGAGTGTCCCATACTGCTGAAGAAGGATGCCTAGGAAGTAGCAGAGAGCTACTAAGTTGTGAACAAGGTTCCTTTGTCTTGGTGAATCAAGATATCCATGAAAACTGTCTGCTACACAGACTTTAAACTCTGGTGTCAGACATGCTGGGTGGTATAACCTCGCTTGTGAAGGCTGGCTGCTATAGTACGTTTCTGTCTGAAATGTGAATGACTGATGAGGTATGAAAATTTTATTTTTACATAATGAAAGATATGCCATCAGCCTTCATGGATGAAACAGTCAATGATGCCTTTTCTTCAGGTAATAAGAAAATGTTTAATTTTTCAGTGTACACTTTTAGAGATGAAAAAATCTCAATTTTCTTTCTGTACAAGATGGTTATATTTAGTGAATACTGGGTTATAAACTTAAGAATGAAGTTATATAATTCTATAACAAAACACTGCTCTTGTATTTGATGTATGAGGATGTCATATCATGAGGATATCATCAGCCACACTTGTGAGAGACTGAGACTGGAAAGGATTGATGTCTCAAGATATTTTGGGGTACATGTGTGTGGAGAAAGGGGCAGGTTGGGCCTTGCCCTGGCAAGGCAGCAAACTGCTCCACATCCTCAAGCCCACTAGAGCCTATATCCCAGCCTGGCAGTGGCTGCCAATTAGTGGCACACAGGAGGCAGTGCTCCACACATGCCTCAAACTCCTAACCCAGCTCCTGAGTGGTCAAATTACCAGAAGTCCCAAGAGGGGAAAGGGTCCAAGAATGCCAAGGGGTATTTAAGGCTGAACATGCATCAAGCATATATCTTGACCCTACCTCTTCTTGGGATTTTTATCAGTTAAACATCACGGGAACCCAGGAGTTGGTAACTATAGATGTCCTTTTCTATATATTTTCTGTCTTTTTCTCTTTCTTCGTCTTCTAATTAATTCCCTCTTCTTGGAATATTGAGTAGCTAAAATCAAAAGGGCTTAGAGTTTGCTAAATTGAATGGACTAAGTTAATGTGCTGAGAAGTTTTTTATGTTGATTGAATGCTTCTGCAAACCTTTTGCCAAAGTTCTTTGATTTGCCAGTAAAGCCTTTTTTTGTTGTTTCTACTTCTTGAGAATATCTTGTATTTTCTCTGTGCATCTAACCCAGAGTACATGAATAACCATGACTCCTTTTAAAAGCCTCATCAAGTAATTTTTTTGGGCTTTATAACACTATTGAAGTCAATATCATTTTTGGATATTCTTAAAGGGTAATAACTATACTGCGGATCTTGTGGCTTAGTTGTTTTTTTGGTTTGGTTTGGTTTGGTTTGGTTTGTTTTTTTTAATCAGTCGTTTCACTGCTCTCAAAATTTTCTCATATTTTATCCTCTCTTAGGAAGAGCAGCAGCCTTTTGTTAACTAAAATTGTTGCTCAAAAATCTACCAAGTTTCTAGTTTATTTCTATGCTTTCTGGTTTCTTCTTTTATCTTCTTTATCCAAAGAAGTTCTGAGCACATCTGTACAATTAATTAATCTCAGAATTTAACAGTTTCATTTAATTGTGTGTCTTTCATTCAACTGGATATGACTCCTTGCAGATAAAACTTGAATGCATTGATGTTATATTTAGTCCACTGGCCTTAAAAAATTCCTTAACGCACTCTATTTCTTAAAACTTTGAACTTGCTTCTTGAATCTTAAAAACTTACTGCATTATAAATCATGTTAGGAACACAAGAGACTATTAGACAAAAGGAAGTACATATTCCACTTACCATTTCTGAGTGCAGCTTCTCTGTTCAGTTCTCCTCCTCCTCTATTTAGAAGAAAATACAAACAGAAATATTTCTGAGCCTTTCATTATCCTAATTTAAGAGAAAATCTCCATTCAGCTCAATTTAGGCAAAGGTTTTTCAATGCATAGTAGAAAAATATAATTCTATTATAATAGTTCTCTTCTAGTAGAAGCAATATAATTAGTGTTCAGGCAAGTTTTTCAAATACTGATCATCTAAACCTGAGGTCTCGCCAGCAGATCTGAAAATACGTGCAGGTTGTTGATGAAATCTGGAAATATAAGGCAACACTTTTTAAACTTGTTTGGCCCAAATAACTGTTTTTCTAGGGAGGCTTGATTAAGTTTTTTTGCTGGTGAGGAGCTGTTACTCAGGGTTCTTCAGTAAGCGTGCTCACAGACAGCATACCTTTCTGTTCATCATGCTCCATCTGGAAGTGTAGGAATATCATCAGCTAGAAGTGACTGGGTTAGCAAACTCTTGGGAAATGCATTATTGCTTTCTTCTTCTTTTTTCTTTTCTCCCCTGTTATCTTTATGTGGAGTCAAATTAAGAAAAGCATCTCTTTTTACATAAAATTGGTTTTTCTTTCCAAGTTACTTTCTGTAGGTATCTTGTACTTCCTCTGACAACAGTTGTAGAATCTGAAAAATACTCACTAAAGACATGTATCTCTGTTGAGGTGGGATGGGAAGACAATGCTAATAACAGAAAGAGAAGGATCTAGCATTTTTCTGCAACTTTTGTCAAGAAAAACATACTCCCCTTAAAGGAAAAACAGTGAGACAATGCTTCACAATGACTGATGAATTAAGAGTTGTCCAATTATCTTCAGATCACTTCTAGTCCAATTTATTATTTTTATACCTCAGGAAACCACCCCCACTCTTAAAAATTTATCTGTTTGACAGCATACAGTGACTATTATAGAATATATTCTCTTTTGGAATGCAGTGGAAAAAACATTGTCAAACAAAAATTAAAAATATAAAATTACTATAAAATTATTCTTTATTTCTAGCCACCCCAAGAGTGATTAAAAATCACAGAACTTAGATAAAATCAAACAAGAATATGCAAGTGGAAAAGATCAATGAGGTTCACACTTGAAACCATAAAGTAACAGCAAAAAATAACCCTGTCTTTTAACATGACACCCTTGCATTTCCATGAAAGCATATTAAATATCTAATGATGCATAATGATACCCCGTGCACTGGATAAATGCTAGGCAATCATCTTTTCTTCCTGTTTCATTTTTCCAAGCTGATATATTGACCTAAGTAATAACTCTGTTTCCTACAAATAATAACTCTGTTTCCTATGACCAGGGTAACCACAAATTTCCAATATGTTTAGACATTTGTTGTTAATATAAGAGAGCAGAGCAATGCAGTGTGCACTGTCCTACACTAAACAGTCACTAAACTACAGCTTTATTTCTTTATTTCAATTTAATTTCAAAAATTAAATCTTGTTGTACTGCCACAGCAGATCTTCCTGTAAAATGAGTTAGTAGAGCAATGGACAAGATTTTGTTGGTCTTCTGCAGGTCAGAACTGCACTGGAAGATATTAATAAGGTGGGGAATTTTTTGGTTTTGATTTTTTGGGTTTTGTGGGGGGTTTTTTGGTTGTTTTGTTTGTTTGTGGTTTTTTTGTGTTTTGTTTTGGTTTTTTTCCCCAAGACCATAATTCTTTTTCCTAGAAAACAACAGATCAAAATGGAAGCTTCTGCTCAAGTATCACGCACGGTCTGCAAAAACACCTCACCATTCATTTGGATAAAGAAGAATTGACCCCAATTTTATGATCTCTATGCTTTCTAAGCAATTCAGAGAGTAGGAATCAAAGAAGATATCCATAGACCTAAAAGTGAGAACAGCTCAATAGAAATACAGAAATCTTGTGAAATGAGAGACCTCCATACTTTTAAGTTGCAACAAAGAGAGAGGTTTGTTCTTTTGATGAGAAGACTAGTGCTGTATACCATGTAAATTCCAGTAAAATGGAAAAGTCAAATGATGATTTCCTAGAGCTAGCAATAGAAAGGAATTGTGAGACAGACCTCAAACAAAAAGTATTTCTGTGAAGTAGGAAGGAACCAGTTTAAAAAGGGAGACAACTGTAGTGCAAGGCCAGTGATCAGTGGTGAACAAGTATCTGCATTTGTTTTTACACCAAATAATATTCAATATTTTAAATTTATATGTTTCACCCTCAGGAATTCTGACTATTAAGGAAATTCTAAGAAAAAGAAGACCTAGAAATGTCTTTTCTATTACCTCTTCCCAATGAAACTAAATGAGATTCTTGGCCGAATATTCCTTAAGATGTGGTATCTACAATGATGGTAATTTCAGTTAGCTTTTGCTGGTATTATAAACTTTATTTCAATTAATTTATTCCAATTCAAAAGCAATTAAAGAAATGGTTTTTTAAATCAAGTCAACAGAATTTACTTATATATTCTCACTTAAAGGAAGAGGAAAAAGGAAACAATATAGAATAAATGAAAACAAAAAGAACTGGGTAAGAACTAGAACAATTAAATCATTAATTGTTCATCATGGACTAATCATATGCAGATGTCCCCACAGTATCATTATAGACATTTGACTGTAAAGTGTATGGGAGTTATGCTAACCTATCTGAATGGCTTTGAAATCAGATGCACTCCTTAATGTTCTTAAATACATTTGTCCATCAATGGAAGAGTATTTTAATTAAATGCATACACGCATGTACATATATCTCCCATATAGCTCTTTAATCTTTCACCTTGTTTAATTTGAGATGATGCACTTAGAAAAATGATTATTTTCTTTAGCATGTACATTTGAATAATATCACAAACAAGTTTTAGCAACTTAGTTATATTTCAAAAACAGTTTGCCATGATATTGTTTAGAAAATCTGCAAGTACTTTAGAAGATAAATACAACATCTTATTTTCTAGTTAGAAAAACAAAACACAAACTTCTGAGTCATAAAATGACATTTATTCACTGATCCCAACTGTGTTCTTTCCATGAGATGCACACCACCACAGGAGTCTTGCAACTCACAACATAGTTCATGAAAAATCTCAAAGAGTCAATATAAGAAAAGAGAATGCTAGGAAAAATCAGAAACTATAGAGAACAACATCCAACTGAAAAGTTAATCATGGTTTCCACAGGTAGAGAGATGAAACAGCTTCCTAAATGCGAACCTGAGAACAGTAGATGTATATTATCAGATTTTGAGGTGGAAAAAATTGTGGGGAAAAATTCTTTTGTGCTCTTGGAAAATCACTAGTGTTCTAAGTGGTGATTGTGTTCTTTAGTTCAGCAGCATAACACCTTGCATCTTACTGTAATTTGGCCAAACTTTAGCAATATAGGCTGTAATTTTCTGTTTCATGACATTTGATGGCATCCAATCAGTGGATAGGAAAGCATGGACTGTAGTTTAAACTCATTCATACCGGTAACAAGGGGTAACAATCTAATTTAACATGTTTTGTATAAGCACTCAGATTAAGTCTTTAATTACCTTGTCGCTTGGTATTTTTACAAAGATTGTGTACTCTGTGATTGCACAAAGTATTTGTCAGAATACCAAAACTGAATTGTGAAATAAACTAGAATCTTTGTTTCAGCTGCTGTAGAAATTTAATTTTGTGCAGTGAATGAACTAAGAACGGCAGAAGGAAAAAGGATCTTGGCCCAGGTGATGCAGATAATCACCAGTTCTTTCAGTTGAGGTGTTCCTCTGTGATGACAGGCAAGTCATGCAAATTAACATTTTCTCAAATGCACACTAACAACATTTTCCATGTTCTGAATACCACTGAGAACTGAGAATCAAATTAGCAGGCATGCTGAATGCTTAGTAGCGACAACTGCCATTTAGTAGGGAATACTTTGGGAAGGGAAAGTGCCAAAAGAATAATCTAAAAATCAGAACACAGACATTTACGTTACTGAACAGCATTGGTGCTAATGTTTTTGAGTCTTTATTATTCCTTAATTCTATCTCCATATTCATTGTGAAACTTTATTAAATGGCTATGAAGCTGTGAAAATCCATAGTGACATAATGGTAGAAATTCCATGAGAGAGTTATTAACTTTATAAATAATATCTGGAAAGTTTGAAACAAAATAGGACAAGGGCCATACATGGAGTAAGAAAAATGCAAAATGGCTTGGAATAACTCCTGAGATATATTCCTACAGGAACAACATGGTAGGTTTAATAAAAGTAAAATCTGAAATTAAACTTCCTTGAATACACTGTGGATACCATTTCATGTTTCAAACTATAAGAATCTTCAGTGACAACTGGTGTGAGTCTAATTTAACATTCCAAGATAAAATTTTTGATCCATTTTTGTGGAGTTATGCTTCATCTCATCATCATATTAACAACGGCCAAGTTGTACTCTCAAGCATTTTCCATGTTCAGGGTGAATAACTGAGGAGCAGAGAAGAAGAATGCCAAGAAGTCTTGTGTTCTGCTTTGCTATGGGAAAAAGAAAAGACAAGATTGCAAGTATTCTACTCACCACTGAGAAATATTATGGACTAAATTTTCTAGAAAGTCTACAGCTTTAGTGAGCATTTCTGTTTTTGTCATTGTCATTCCAACCTTACTAAGATCACAACTTGCCTTTAAAGCAACAGTTTTACAATGCAATATTTTGCAGAAACTTCAATTAAATTTTCTGTGTAAAACACAGCCCAAGCTGATAATCAGTTTTATGCCAGACACCAATGAGGCAAAATTTCAAATGCTGCATTATTCTTGTTACTGGTACATGTAAATACAAGAAAGAGTTCTATGTGTCTTAGGTGTTTAGTTCTATGTGTCTAGATATCCTTTATGAAAGCTTAAAAAAAATAAAAGGATTGTCTGTCTAATGTACCAGTTAAAATGTAGCTGTTGAGAGTGTTGTGGTAATAGCTTGTTAAATCATAATTTTGAGTGTATGAGCACCAAGAATTCCCACTACAAAGGTTCTATTTTTTTCATGATGTAATGCAACCCCTGGCTCCAAGCTCTGATGTTGATGAAATTTCCTGATTAATCTTGGACAATTTTAACACAATAGGGAACTTAGCATAAATCAAATTAAACTGACACAACCATCAAAGTTTTCATCTGCAGTTTCGATAGAATGCAAAATCTAGACTAATAACTCTAACTGTGCTTTAAGGTGAAAGCACAAAAGAATGTATATGTGAACTAGCTGCCTCACCTCAAATTCTTGTGAATGGAGATACGTTTCAACTTCAGTTGCCTCATCTGTAGTTCATGCTATTTTTAATGCCCTGCATTACCTTGCCAGTCTCCAGTTGCTGCCCTGGAGGGCATGGATCCCTTGTAAATAATGTGCTATATCTGAACACTTCATGCCTCCTATACCCCTGCATATATATATATATATATATATATTAAAATATTTATAAACCAATACGACTTCAAGCGGGACACAAATATTTACCCTACTTGTCTAAAAAGTACATTTATATACAAGATTTATATACAGTTTCCAGATGGGATGCATCATAAAGATGGTCTTCTCTTTCATCTCTGCTGAGCAGAGATTTTGTTGTTGTTGTTTCTTCTATGAAACTGAACCCTTTATCGCAAGCTATTTGTCATGAAGCAGTTCTGCACTGGTCTGACCCCTGCAAAAAGTAAATCTTTGGTAACTTTTGCTTTACTGGCTACCTTTGTAATTTATATGATCAAGTAAAGTTCATAGCATTTGTTTTTAAGGAATCTTTCAACCCTAAACATTTCCTAGGCTGTGTACATAAAGAATTCAGTAAATTCATCATGAATAGTGAAGCTGTGAGTTATATAGTTCATACCAAACCCACAGCAATAAAATTTTTACACTGCAGAACTGCATATTCTGTTGAAAAAAAAATCCACATTTTACAAGTAAAGCTGTTATAGAAATGCTTCAGAGAGTTTTGCTCTGAATACAGTCATCTCTAAAACTAGTCTGCTTCAGACAAAATTTATCCACATCTACAGGCCTCCAAGGAAAAAAAAAACCTCATAAATTAGCTTTTCTGTACACCATGATGTTCAAATCTCTTGAGCTTATATTTATGAATGTTGTGGGCATAGACCAAAATTCTCTGCATCCTGTTCAAGGACAGCCTTGCATCCCATTCAAGGACAGCCTTGATGTGCCTGAGGTAGTGTTCATCTTCTCCTCCCTGCTTTGTGCCCTCCCCAATAGTCTTGTGTCAGGCCAATTGTCTGACAGGGCAGACAAGGGTAGGAACACAAAAAAGAACTGGAGTGAAAAGGCAGGAATACTTATTAAACACTGCACAGCAATACAGTAATACAGCAATACTTTTTTTTTTTTTCTTTTCCCCCCAGAAATATGAAAAATAAATATGGTAGTGCCACACAGGCCCAAATCATACAGTTGACTATGGCAGGTAGGAAACTAAGAGATGAGGTTTACAGAGAGCACCTGACACCTCCTTTATCTCTCTCTCTCCTTGGAAATAAGGTAAAAAACCAGTTATAGTGAGTGCATGTAAGGGAAATTTCAAAATGCACAACCTTCTCTTCAAGTGTTAATGGTGGTGTTGATTTTATTTCTTCATTGTATGTAAACTAAGCATAGCTATTTTATTATATGCTATATAATGGCTATTTTGTTTGTTTGTTTGTTTTTTCCCAGAAAGCTGTATCAAGTTCTAGACAAGTATAAACCAAGTAAATTACAGATTAAAAGCCACTTATATAAAATTTAATCAAAATATTTGGTAATGCTATTATGTTCTTGTGCTCCCTTTAAAATTCAATGGGAAAATTAAATCCACTATTCTCACCCCCTTTTGATAGTAGAGGAAACATACTAGTAGGGATTATAAATTTGAGTCACAATTTACTGAAGAAATCTTGATGAACACAAGAATATTAACAAAAGATTGAGCAACAGAAAGAATGGTTTACCCGTAAAAAAGGTGTTCACTACCTAAGATATCACCTGTGCCACATGGATCCCTGGGGAACAAAGACAAGAGGGCAGCAGGGTCCCTCACTATAACATGCAGCTCTAGAGAGCCATGGAAGGAAAACAATCAATGGGGAAACAGTGTTGCAAATGAGTTTCCACGGTTTAACACCCTCCCCCAGTCGGGAAACCAGGGAGAACAGGGGCAAAGAAAACCTGGAAGGCTATTTGGTCTGAAAGGAGTTTTGCTGCCGAGCTGCTCATCCCCGTTGACAGCGATCTCAGAGGTGGCTCCCCAGCAGTGGTGTCAAGTGGTGCCAAGCACAAGTCACCTCACTTGTACGGTGACTGCCACTCCTGAGTGAGCCCAGCAAAAGGAAAAGGACCCTGCATGGTTTTTAAAGGGGGTAAAACCACTCCGTTCCGTGACAGGGCAAGAAAAATATTCCACTCCTGATGCCTCAGCACTCCGTGATGAAAACTGCTCCCAGCTCTCCACGGTGATGTCTGTGGTATAAAATAAACAGTGCCAAGACTTCACCTCTCATCCCTTACCCAGGACAGTCACACAGCAAAATGAGATGCTCAGGGTCTCCAGAAGTTCTGATGTTTGTCTTCAGAAGAAAACACTATGGGTGCTGAAGCCTTGCTTCAAGGGAAGTAGACAAACATAACTTGCTGATGGCAAATAGAGAATATTTGTTTTTCTTTGTTTCCATGCACATGACCCTTGTTTTGCTTTATTTCACTGCCTTTATCCTGAATCATGACACTTTTTCTTTTTTTCTGTCCCACTGTGTCCTGCTGAGAAAGGGAAGTAATAGAATGGTTTGGTGAGCTTCTGTCAACCTATGACAGAGTCCCTGCACGTCAGAAGCATCTCTGTATCATTCTAGATACATGATGTCTAGAATAAAGACCTTGAACATTTTCTGTATTTATACGATTATTGTTCAAGTTAAATAGCAGTTGCAAGGCAAAAATAAACCCACATTAAGTTTTATAAATCAGATTTAACCTGAACGTTAGAGAAGGGAAGTATGATTTTCCCTCTCAACTCTCATGTTTATATATAAATTTAAATCAAGCATGACAAAAATCAGAAGTAAAGGCTTCTTTTGATGACCTTTTACTCCAAGTAATTGGTTTAGACAGGTATATAAAACAAAGCAGAGCTAGAATTTATTAAAAAGGATCTTGCACCTAAAATACTTTTCAAAGATTTTGGTGTTTAGGACTGACTTAATATAACAGGTGACGAACTTTCATTGCAATCCATTGTTAGTTTAGAAAGCAGTGCTGAAGTGACTTGATTATAAACTACAGTTTAAAATAATTCATGAAAGCCATATTTCTGAAAGAATTTTTTGACCTGTCAAAACAGGTCCCTCAGGGAACTTTGATGCAGGTGTTAATATTAATAACAGTGTAGCTACCATCTAGCACCTACCCTTCTGGGTTGTGTGCCAGCTGAAATAGCAAGGTCCTACTACAACATAAAAATGTGATATGAGAAATATGTGTAATTATGCAAAACCCTGTGACATAAAGATTCAAAAGAAAAATGAGGCACAACTCAAAATAAGGTCAGACAGAAATAATAGTGCCTACAATTGATCTATAACATTTATTCACTGCTTATTAAAGAGGCTTGTCCTTCATCTGTCAGACTGGCCCTGAGAGTCCTCAGCATCTTCTCACAGACCTGTTAGGGAGCCAGAGGCTAAAAACGAACCAACAAGCAAGCAAGCAAAAAAACAAAACAAAACAAAACAAAAACAAAACAAAAACAAAACAAAAGAAGTAACAAATAGTATTATTTCTGTCATCAAATATTGACTTCATTTAAATTTTCAAATCAATCTGCAAACGGGAAATAGTGAATTACAGAAGACTTTATCAGAAAGTTTTCTCTGCGTCCATTCCCTCATATCTCTAGAGCAAATCATATAGTGCACAATAGTTACACTAGAAAACATGATTCTGACTCTTAAACTTTTTAGTGAAATTCTATAGCCTGTGTGGTGCAGATGCCCATTTTAGGCAATCAAATGCCCTCTTTATCTTCAGATTTTTTGGAATTTATCTATAATGAATTCTGTCTGGTCAAGATATATGATTACTAAAATGAGCTACTCTAAGTGATGTGACCTGTGGCTACCTTAGATCAGAGGATGTTAGTCACTCACAACTCAGTGTTTTCTGAGGAGACATCTTCATTCTGTTAAAATTCACACCACTCACAAGGATAAGAATGGAGAGACTTGAGAAGTCTTAATCCTGAAAGCCATTGGGACAGCAATCTCTGCAAGATTCAGAGTATGGTTCTGAATAGCAGTCTTCTAATAAGGTAAGCCAACAAATATATTATTTTCTCCTATTTATGCAGAAGTCTGGCTCAGTTTATGTTAGTCTCTCATTTTTATCCAAATTCCTTTTCCCTTTAATTAACAAGTTTTACTTCCAATTTAGGATAATATGTTTTCTCTCACTTTTTCTCTTTTTCCTTCAAGGAGTGAGTTTAAGGAATTTGTTAAAATTGCAATTTAGCTCTATCCTTGTTGTGTAAATTGCTGTAATCTATCATTATTACTGTTTGTTTATCCTGCAATAACAATTATGCCTTTATTCAATACTCCACCTCTTCCAAGGTGAAGTATTTATCATTTAAGAGAAATCATAATCATTTAAGAGAGATTACAAAAATCTACCCAGACTGGTCCTTAGGTTCATGGCAGGAAGAGCCAAAATCCATGGGTTTCCTTATATCCTTGAGTAAGAGGGAATTTCCCCCTGTGACTGGAACTGTTTTCTGTTTTTATGTTGACTATTGAGTTCTATTTCTCCCTTAACAGCACAGAAATTATTAATTTTTTTGGAGGAAGCAAATGAAGCAGTCCTGATCAAGTTTCCTACTTTTTCATTCCAGAAGAATTTCTTCCTTCAGCATTTTGAGAATAGGTTGGAGAAAAAGAATTAGCTTCCAACACATAAATGTTGGACAAAACTACCCTGAGCTACTGTTAGTCTCTGGAGTTTTCTGTGGTAAAATATAAGTAAGGTCTATCATAGTCATCAAAGCTTGACAGGATGTTGAATGAGACACTTTCTGCCTTGGGACAGAGTTTTGTGAGCAATCCTGTTAGAAATATCTTGAACAGAGAAGGAGATGTCCATTATCAATATTTTCCTAGGATAATTGACTTTCTTACTCTTTAAAAGGTACTTGGAAAAAAATAGTCATATTGCAACAATTCAATAAGAATAAATACTGAACATGAGTTATTTCCACTATTCATTACCCCTATTTCATTATTTACCTTTCAGTGGGAGGATTCATAGTCAAAATTTAAAAGGAATACAAGCAGAATTCAGCAAATAAAATAAGGCACAAGATAGTATACTGAAAACTGATTAGAGATTGCTTCCTCAGTAAAAATCCACTTTGACTGTAATTTATTCATGAAAAAGCTCAGCAGTCAACTTTGGTCATCTCTGTTTATATTTTTCTTGTGAGATGTTTCTTCCATTTGATTATCTGCTCATTCAACCAACATACCTAAACATGCCTGGGAGATATTCTCTGTTCAAAACCTTGCATCTTGACAAATTGGGATATCTCATCCCTTTTTTTCTGAAAATATAATAAAAGAAATCATGTATACATGAAAGATTTTTAATATTAAGCTCAATCTATCTATATTGCAGAAACGCTGTACAGCTTTGTATTTTTTTCCACAGGTCTGATTAGTTTTTGGTTTTTTTTATGTATTCTTCTCTTTTAACCCGTCCCTCCTATTGTAACCCAAGATGATATACCCAAGAAAAGATGGTGTTCTGTGCTGTTAGCAGATGAAAAACTAACAGATAAAGGATTTTAACTATAGGGTTCACTTTGGCCTTTTTCTCTGCTAGCTTGGCATCCTTTCATGAAAGCAATCTCAAAGGAGAAAATCAGGAAGAGTGGAATGAAAGGAAT
Organism: Phylloscopus collybita; assembly: GCA_027886175.1. Lineage (NCBI taxonomy): Eukaryota > Metazoa > Chordata > Aves > Passeriformes > Phylloscopidae > Phylloscopus > Phylloscopus collybita. The sequence goes on along the minus strand of JAJNNQ010000006.1, from coordinate 39,393,761 downwards.
TGAGGATACATCCTTTTTCAGAGTTTGGTAGAAAGATGCAGCAAAGTCCTACAATGTGAACAGGCAGGCCAAATATGAGAGTAAATCTTCAGGAAAAGTTCCCGTTAGCTGAAGTTTAGGGAATATTCTTCAGGAACAGCTTCTATACCTGTTCTACACCACACAGGAGAAATGCACAACTTCCAGTTAAGAAACTGTTTTGCCATGAAAAGAAACAGCACTGAGGAGCAGATCTAGAGGTTAATTTACAGTCATTGGAGAAGTGAATCCTAATCTTTTCTGCTCAGGTTGAGTGTTACATTTTTACCTGCGTCTCTGTGCGCAGTTCAAAAACAATGTTTTTCCATTTCTACTTTGAAGTTTCATAAGTTTACTTATAAAATTTACTAAGTTTACTTGTAAGAGTCACATAATGATCTCTGGCTTGGAAGCTGGTACCATACTGCTTCTCCTACCTGCTGCTCTGGTAACCAGTGCCCAGTCCAATGGAAAATAAAACAGGAAAACTTTCCCCACATTGGGATGTAATAATCCCTGGAATTTTAATAATCCCTGGAATTTCACTGTTGTGTTTTCCATTCGAACCTTCAGTGTCTGATGGCTCTGATTCAAGTTGCCATAAAAAATTGAAATCGTATTCACATTTCTTTCTCTATTGTTTCTGAAGGGACTCCATCTGTTAACATTTCAGAGGTAAAAAAATCATTTTGAAGGCTTTAGAGAGCAGACAATATGGATCTGAAGAGTACTAAAATATTAGGGCACAGCTTTTTTCTGTGCTTCATGTTCTGTTGTCCAGATAATTTGTAATTTTTGGTAGATTGGAAGGAAACAAAAAGATGGATAAAAAAATGCCAAGACTTATTGTGTAGAAATAACACAGACCAAAATGCATGTGTATGTGAAGAAATAACATTTTTAGACAGATGAGAATACATCATGCACTTTATTGTTTGGCCAGGCAGAAATAAAAAAGAAAAATCTTCTACCGTTCTAGTTGTACAAATATCAGACTTATAACAACTTTTTCAAATAAGAATTTTATATCTTACTATGTTAATTTATGGAATACAAACCACCAAAATACTATGGATGATTATTAGGGCACATTTTTGTATGAGAATTGTTTTAATGCCACTGAAACTGTTTCTCTGAAAAACTCAGTGCATATATATATACACACATACATAATTCTTGATCCAATGTTCTGTGTCTGGAAGTAAGCACATAATAAAAGAAACAGAGTTGTTTCAGATGTTGAACAATCATTTCTGTAAGTACCAGAAAAAACCCCAAAATATTAAATTAGCCAAGTATGAGTGATATTTTGAACTATTAAAACTAAAGTAGAGCAGATTTCAAAATATAATAATAATAGTAGAATAATACTACTGTTTTCACCACTGAAGCTGGTTTTCTGCTTAATGAAACTATAAGCTGATAATTTTAATTACTATCTCCCTGTTTCTGCTTAAGGGTTTGCATATATCATAGATTAACATGAGAAATATTAATAATTCACAATTCAACTGTAAATAACTTAAAATTTAAGTAAATCAGACCAAAAGGTTAATTTATTTTTTGTTTTCCTGTCAGAACTTCTGTAATATCGCTAAGTGCTTGATATAGGAAGAATGCACATATTAGTATTCTAGTAGTATTCTAGCTAAGTATTACTGTAAGTATGTTTCAGACGTGCATTCTGCCTGAGACTGAGGACAGTAATTTCCTGATATGGATCTTATTTCTCTTTGATTTTTAACTACGTGTATTCTACATACAGCAGCACCACTTACTGTCCAGAACATTAAATAGCGTTAGAAAAGTTGGGTGGTTTTCACCCTGTTAGTTTATATTCAACTGCTGTGAGGAATCTTATCCAAAGGAAAACTGAAACAAATCTATTCAATATCTTTTGAAAAATATATTTTTATAGTACTCTATTTGTGATGTGAAGAGATTAAAAAGGAAAAGCAGGTTTTAGTTTTCAGTTAAGTATATATTTTCAAACAAGTTTGAAAATATATACTTATGTGTATTTCTTTTTTTTTTTCAAGGTGGTTAAAAAGTCATATTGCAGGGTAATAATATGGAGCAAAAGGTTGAACCTTGAGGCTCCTAGCCTTAAATAGAGCTTTATCTCCACATAAACAACTCCAACAGTAATGCTTTTTTCCACAAGAAAAGGACCCTTTTATCCAGAAAGTCATACATTTGCCAATATATCAGTTCTTCCAATACTGAGTCAAAGACTTTATAAACGTCTAAAGTGCAGCTGTAAAGTATATCTTCAAAAAATTGTTCATTTCTACAGAAAATTTAGCATATCCCACTTAGCATTTCAGTCTAGCAACCAAATGCAATTTTTTTCTCTTTTTCTTTTTTTTTTGCTTTGGTATGAAAATAAAAACCTGGAAACTTAGGGGAAGAGAGCATTTTTGGGGGGAGGTTTTAAAGTGTGTTTTAGTGTTATTGGAGGAAAACAAGGTCTGATAAAACAAAAAGAAGTCCTTGACTAATTTCTAGCTTTGGCTGTATTCACATTATGGCAGAACATAAGATTGGATTTGTAGGTAAACACGTTCTCAAGGGTCATCTGCTGTAAAAGTGTTTGGGGCACTTGTACATTGAGCAAGCTCTGGGCTGGATGTGTGCTCATTAACATCTGGCACACTTACTGCACTCCCAGCACAAATGGACATCACTACATCCATCCACATGCAGCCTGAGATGGCCCTGCGATGTAATCCAAAGCATAGTGATGGAGCAGAATCAAGAGATTTACTTTAAAACTGCCTCCCATAAAGCAAACTAAACATTAATGCAGGCTCAAAGTCTCTGAAATTTCCCCGGCCTTGTTCTTCAACACCATTATTTTAGCATTTTCCAAGAAAGGGCAACAAAGCTGGTAAAGGAGTACAAATCTTACTAGGAGCAGCAGAGGGAGGTGGGGTCCAAAAGGGTCATTAAGTATTGGAACACGCTTTCAAAATAAGTTTTTGAGTCCTCATTCCTAGAAGTATTCAAAGGATGTGATACTTACACAAAGGATGTGGAGATAGTTTATTGGAGGACTTGGCAGTGCTGGGTTAATAGGAGAGAAGATCTTAGAAGTATTTTCCAATTTAAATGATTCTATCATTCTATGACTTCTGAAGACAGCCAAACTGCATGCTATGTTTCACAGTCATTAATGTTCAGTTGTTTGGTTTTTTGTCAAATGTATTACCTTTGCCCCTTTTAAAACTATTTTAACATTACCTTATGAAATAACAATACAAATCACACAAATCTGATATCTCACAGCTGTGTTTACTATTCTACTTCTGCTATTTACACAGTTACTGTACAACAGTACATTTTTGTTACAACATTGTTCCAAAACATTGTTTTAAGTTCAGTCAGCTGGGCTTTTTCTGTAATTCCACTGGTAGGGTTTGTGTGTCTTCCTTCCAGTGCATTTTGTTCAGTAGTGATTTACATTTATTACCAAGTAATTGAAGAAAATGTTGAACAGAACTGTGTCCAGTACAATTCCTTGTGGAACATGATAGAGAACAAACAGAGTAGTAACTCTCCTGTCTGTAAGGCAACTGATGATCTACTTGTGTGATTCCTTTCATTAGAGCATTATATGGTATTAAGTCAAATATAATTTCAACTCTATTTACCAAATCTATGATCTTAGGAAGACTGACAGTGAAATCAGATTTACTTTGCGATTTATATTCCAGTAAATTATGTTGACCACAAATAATTATATTCTCACTAATCAATTCATTATGGTTTAAATTTCGTATCTATTCATCTCCAGTATTGTCCAGAACTTATGCCAAGACCTTTCCACAAAATTCCTAGTGCTCTTGTATGAAACTGGTCCTAATTTGCTGGCATGAATTTGTAAGTAAGTTGTGCTTTTGAAAAATAAAGAGATTTGGTGAAAGAGCTGCAAAAGGTAAATTTTTGCAAAAGAAAATTAGCAGAGGAATTTGCTGCTGACTGCTCATTACAGAGATTTCTTCTCCTAAAACCACTAGCTGCTCTGTATCACAGACTAGAAAAAAGATTTTTGGACTACTGTAATGCAAAGAACAATTAGATATTTTGATCACTTAGGCCATTTAAGGAAGCAGACATTTTGAACTGTCTACAAGGGTCTGCTGTTGTAAATGTCATTTTCCTTGGGGATCTAGCTGGGGAAGATAAGGGGCACAACCAATATATCTTAGAAAATCTTTCATTTATTAAACTGTTATTAATAATACAATCCTTGTGTTATTCTAAATCATAATCACTAATATAAGAATTTAATTGAATCAACTGAAAAAAAGCCCCATACTGATAAATTGCCCTTGATTTACAATTTAAATACACTACCAGAACCAGCTGTAACACTGCCAAATCTTTGGCTTAAATCTATATAGACTTTCACAGGCACGAGCCACTCTAAGGCAGCACTAAGCAATACCACCACAAGCAATAAAACCAAGCAAAACAGAGGGTTTTTTCATTAAGATCAAAACATCTGTTTTTTGAATAGATGACATGAGGAACAACTCTTCATCAGGAAGTCATGCACCCTAAACAGCCAAAAGATGAAAGCAAGGTTATAGTACATAACACTACCCTACCATGAAAATAAACTATAGACAGATATATGTGCAGATGCCAAACTTACATTAAAAAATAAAAAAACAGAAAACAAACCCTCAGAACAACAACGTTGCCTAAGGTTTATGGACTGCCTAATAACAGCTGTTGACTTTTGCAGAGTATTTAAAATTCTGTCTAAAAAATAAAAACTTCATTGTTGTCAGTCAAGAAGAATCCAAGACAACTCTCTTTAATACACATAAGTGTTCCTGGACAGGCATCATGAACTTGCATACCTTGATGATCTTGACTCTGTAGGTGTGAAAATATGTCTGTGAATGAACAAAATCCATGTGAGAATGAGTGTGATAGCTGAAATTAACCCCTCTAAAATTTCTGTAAATAAAAATCAGCTTCCTCTTCTCTAAAACATCAGACTGAATTTTGATACTTTAATTTCTTATATTATTCATATTAACTTGAAGCTGATAAGAAAAGTTGATTACTTAAATTTATTATTTGTACTAATTGTATTACTTATTATTTTTATTAATTTGAAGTTGACATGAAAAGATTTGATTCAAAACCAGTACAGGGTAACTGAAATAAAGATGATTTTATTGTCTTGCCTACCATGCATTGGCCATGTGGATACCAAGGAGAGTAGATAAGTAAATAAGAGGAGACCACCTGAACAGCAACATTCAAGTGAGCAAGTATACTAATCATCATGTTGTATCAATCTATTTTGTTATGGCTTGCTGTGTTTCTATATAATATATGCTCATTAATAAATTTTATTTGTGCTCCAGCCTACATTTTTCATTATTTTGCTTATGTAAACAACACTTGTTTTAAAAGTCTGCACACAATCTCGTCTCATAAAGATTTCCAGCTTCTGCCTTCTTTTTGGAATACCTTTCTCAAGCGCTTATCTTTCCCAGGTAAGTGTCTTTATTAATGCCCTATAGTAAGTACATGTACAAATCATACCTCTCAGGCACTATAGAACACTTTATTGTTGGAATGTTCTCATGCTACATTGTGCTCCACATGGGTGATGTGAGAACACACATATCTTGATGCGATGCAACTGAACTTTGTTTCAGTTATCTCAACACTCCATAACTCGACTGAAGTTAATTTTATGCTACTCAGCCTTTTCCACAGTGTACCTGACATTAACTTTCTTACACAGTAAGATCCGACCTGAGGAGTTCAGACTTTCTTGCTTTAACACTTCTTGTGTTACAAACTAATGCACAACTTTGAGACTGAATTTGTACCCTCGTGGTACCATTTGACTTATGGAAGGAAAGGGAGGAAAAAGTACCGTCTTCCAGTTACAGCACTTAGTTGTTCATTGCTGCAATCAAATGGAGATTAGTGATGTGAGTAGTATTTAACATCTGTCTGTTGTTTCTTATCTTTATGCATTGTGAAATAAATTAGTAAATGCTTTGGGACATTTCTGCTAGACAGCTATATTATTCAGACTGTATTAATGAGAAAATTTTGTCAGTGAGGTCTAAAGAACGGACCATGGTCACAGAACAAACCCATAATAGAATGACAAAAGAGTTGTTTCTGACAGAAGGTCTTTTGACCTCTAGTAGGAAGATAAAACTCCCACATGTCAAATGACCTTCCAGTTGATCAAAATTTTTCACAGAAGCTCATTTAATTTGTATAATTCTAGATTATATGTGGGGGGTTGTCCTTAACTTTTCCTCTTCATCTTGTAAGCCTTTCACTGCATAAGATTACTGTTTTTAAACATGGTAACAAAGACATTAGTAACTAAAACTGACAAACTTAGGCTTTGCATATGTTGTAGATGAGAAAATGAATTACTGCTCAGTGAACAACTTTGAGTTACATCGAAATATATGCAAATTGCCAAGTTACTGCCAGATGGACCAAATCCCAAGACTGTAATGTTATGGTTATAATGTGTGTCTGTGTGTGTACTTAGAGGCCTTCACAGGCTTGTCAGTTACAACACAGGTATCAGAAGTGCTTATATGGTCTAACACAACCAGACTCAGTGCTTGTATTCTTCCATATGGGCATAGATGAAAGCTGATGCCAGTTGTGAAAAGAGAGTTTAAAAATGATCTAGCAAAATATTTTCATGTCTGCCTTAGACTGGAGACATTTTTGAATACATACATAAATTTTCAGGCTCCTAGTTTTTTGCACTTTTGCTTAGGTAGATGAACAGTCTATAAGTAGCATTTTTAAATTTCTGTACTACTTATTTACTGAACATGCTGCATTTCAAATTTTAATTTAAATACTAAAGATTGAGATAGCTGGAATATATTAAGTCTCTGGAGAAAAAGTCAAATGATCATATACCAAAAGGTTATATACCAACTTCACAAAGCAGCCTTTTATCTGTATTAAAAAAGAAAACCCATGTAAGGTTAACACTGAAAACTTAATTAAACAACCACTGCAGAAAGTACATATTTAAGACTGATTAACTTGGAATTGTAAACTAATTTTCTGAGATACTGTTGAACTTTGTGCCTCTTCAACTTTAGCCTCTCTAATTCACATATTGCCCTATATTCATGGGCCTCACACAAAAGGCTATAAAAATTTGAGTCTTTGAACATCATGAGAATGACAACACCATTTTAAAAAAATCTTCCAGATAGTGTAATGTCCAGAGTTCCAATACTCTGTCCATTCATGCCAAAATAAGACCACAGTTACATAAATATCGGTTTTGTCTATTTCTTGCACAACATAAAGAAAGCATTGGGGTGTGTTTATTTACTTTCAAGAATCTTCTGCTTCTGGGCTTAAGGATGATTTTCAATCAAGGCTGAAGAATTTAGGTGGTGGTATTTTTAAATCATTTTTGGGAACCATAAGGCTTTAAAATGTTATCATTCTATCCTGCTATAACAAACTTTAATCATTAAATAAGAAGAATGAGACTTATTATTTAATGTAATAGTATTATCTCTCAATATCTTATCACCCTGAAAAAATTTATTTTAGTTCGTGTTACTCTGTCATGACGATTAGGACTTCACTAACTTGCCTAGCAAAAGTGCAATGATAAAGTCAGAAGAAACAGGTTGTTTATATTTTGACTACAGAAATGTTTTATAGGTTTATTAAACAACTGTATTTATAGATTGTGGCCTTTTGTGTGTGTGTTTAAATCCTTTATTTATGATGAATGAAGTTTTAATCTATCACACAGAACCACAAAAGAGTATCTCATATCCAGCCAGGGGTGCAGTAGCTCTTTGATTGTCTGGATTTACTTTGCTGGTGTAAGGGCTATAGATGAGGAGGAGCGGCAGCAGCCAGGGCCCCTGAACTCAGCTGTATCTCAAGGTGCACAGGCCAATGAGGTCTGTGATAACTGATCGTATTCGCTCAACTGTATTTATCTTCTGCATGACAACATACAAATTCATTTATGCAGAATGTTTATCTAGAATTTTTATGTAGCTTTATGCATACAAATTTATTTGCATGCAAAATAAATGAACCATGCCTATACAGTCTTGAATATAATAGACGAATAGAAATGTAATCAGTTAATCGTGAAGTGACCTCTTGTGCGTAATCATAAAATCATTTAAAAGCTCCCAGGTGAAAACACGAAATTCAGAAACTATTTCTTTACCTGGAATTGACAGATATTAACATTGACTGATTTCTTTCCAAACCCCAATGCAGAAATGAAAGTTTAGCTTTTGCATAAATGAATTATTCTGAATAATGCTTTTGCTTTAAAAAAATGCTGCTATATTTTAGGTGTTTGAGATTTTTACTTCCACTTGCAATAGTCTGTTCAATGAAAAATCGAAGAGTTTACCATGGGGGAGCAAAATATCCTGCAGTAATCTCTCAGAAAGAGGCACTTAAACCCCTTTTAAAGGGCACAGAAGTCAATAGACTCTTTAAAAAAGCCACTGAACTTTGGATAAGAGCATACAAATAAAAATTTGATCAGCCTAGTCAGTACAACTCTTCCAATTGATTCTCCTTGATATTCTACCATCTCAAGTGTGACCATATTTAAATTTTCCATTATGCCTGTAGCATAGAAAATAGGCTGTAAGAGTGTTGGGCCACAGTGTTTCATGACAGTCTGAAAGGTTCTTCTGTATTCTGAATGGTGTTAGTTATCTGCATCCTGAATCAGACTTACTGTATTGTGTAAAGTCTAAGGTGTAGAAAATTTTCGCATTTTTACATAATTGCCTGGGGTTTTTTGATAAAATTTCTTTTACACAAATCTGATCACTTTTTAATGGGAATTAATCTTTTAAAGTTATAAGTTTAATTAAAGACTGCACTCCTAAAATAGTATAATCGTGAATTAAAAACTTCTGATTTTTTATTCTTATGGTGCTCATTTCAGTAATTCTAAATGTTAGCCTCCATTTTTACAAGAACTGCTATGGACACAAAATTCAGCTCTCTAAAACCCACTCAGAAGAAAGAAGCAAAAATTAACCTTTCTTCCAAATCCCATCTTTGCATGAATACACCAGAGATGGGTCTCCCAGTCATGAAAAATTTCCTTGCTTGCACAATTTCAGCTAACTTGAATGGTAAAACTTATCTATTGCTTTCTTCTCTCCAGTAACTTCAATTTGCAAAAGGGTTGACCTTGCCTGTAGTTTGGTTACAGCCCATTGCATTTGTGACACAGCCTATGTTCAGGATTTGCATAGGCTAATTGCATCCCCAGATCTCCACCCTCCCAGGTATTCTCTCTCTGAAATTTGTGAAAAACAAGCTTTTGCTCTAATCCTGGATTTCTGTAATTTAGTAGCTACTTAAAAATGTGTCTGATTCCAAAATTAACGTAATGTTTACATAATGATTTAACCCGTGTATATGACAGCACTTGTACCACATCAGATGTTCTGCCTTGTGTATACTGCAGCCTCAAACTCCTCAAAGGAAGTTTCTGTTAGTAGCAAAGAAGGTTTGAGGAGCTGTTGGTACCAAGGGAAATATCAAATCCCAATTTTTCTTTTTCATCTGGTTATTTTTCCAGGGTTGTTTTAGTGTTGGTTTAAAAATTTGTTTCATTTCTTCTACTATTCCAGGTGGCTGAGTTAATAAGAAATGGTTATTTCTTTTTTTTTTTTCTTGCTGATGAACTCTTCACATCTTTGAATATTCTCAGAACAGCTGTCAGATTCAGTTTTCACTGGGATTATCTAAAGAGAAAAAATACTTTTGCACCACGTCTACAGCTGTGGCTTGCTCAATAGTCCACTCCAAAAGAAATGTTATCACCTTACTTCAGAATGCTGAGGGAGGGAACCTACAGTTATATGTAGAAATTATTCTTTTCGGGATTTCTATCAGTGGACCCACAAACTAATTTTGAAAGCATTCTGTCATTCTTCCTATCTCTGAGAATCTGAGAGGTTTTTTCTTTAACTTTGACAGTTTGGAAAAAAATTCAGGAATACCTTTGCACATTTGCTTTTCAAGCTAGAAGCCCAAGAAAGACTTTTTGGAAAGTCTTTTCCTAGATTCCCTTCACTGAAGATCTCACCAGCATAATATCACATTTCCTTTCTAAAATCAGTTGAGATGTATATATGAACCTTACTTCCTTCAAATAGCAGTAACCCAAACATTATTTTACTTAAGGAGAATTTTTACCAGGTCTTTTCACTCTCAACTATTACCTTCAAAGATATGAGGTGATGTTAAAATTATTTTATCTTTTTCTCAGTCTTTAAATTAATTGCTTTATTTTGATGTGGTTCTTTCATGACAATTGCTAACAATATATCTGCTTCAATGGATTTTTAATTTCTGTTTAAAGTTTACACAATTCCTTGTTTTACCAGCTGATCTAGTATCTTTTTTGAGTACACTCACAGAACCTTTTAATTTTTTCACAAAATGAAATTTCTTTCATGAAATGATTTCATGAAATGTTTCTTTCATTTAGTATTGTCACAAATACACTGCAACAAAAGAATAAATTTAAAGAATTGACTCACCAGAAGTGTGCTCATGAGCATCCTGTGTTGATAAGAATTGTGAAAGTGAATAGCATCTCCAAGTACAATCTCAGAACAAAGTATTCAATTGTAATGAAAATATTCAAGTGCAGGTGATAGAAAGCAACTCTGTGGTGAGCTGAGCATGGGACAGCTGAATATAACATGTTCCAAGTGCTTCCAGGCATTTGGCTGATTGTCAAATCCAGGATGCCTGGAATAACTGGTGCCACAATAAAACATCAGTTTTCAGGTCCATCTGTGTGTGAAAGTAATGTCTGAAAGTAGTACACTCTTCCCCATCTTTTATTTCATAGCAAAAACTGCATGACTTTGTGTTATGTTACATAGTATAATTTAGACCAGTCAGAAATACAAAATGTTTGATGATCATTAGAAAGTGCTCCTCCCTGTGGTGGTGCATTCCCTCATTTCCTCCTTGGGATGCTCTGTGATCTCAGAAATCCTCATTAGGCCTCAGCCTTGATCAACAACACCCAGACTAAAGTCCTCTTGAGTCTATCAGAAACACTGTCTGCTCCTAAGAACTTATGCTGTCTAAAAAGCTCCCATTTTTTAATGAACAACTTTGGAAATATGTTTTTCTTGCCTAAATAATGACCCAAGTGGAATAATTTGCTATTGAACTTTAAAAGAAATCTACCAACCTGAATTGCATCCAGGATGAAAAATTATTATGAGTAAAGGCAACTTTAATGACCTTTTTAACTAGCCTGTAAAGGGGATCCTAAGTGAGACCCTTTGAGCTCTCCTGGATAGCAGCAGGATGCAACCAGTGATCTCCATCTGAGCAGGACATCTCTCAGAGCCACCAAACTCTCAAGTTTGCTCTGCTTGGAGGATCTAAGAGAGAGACTGGGCTGAGATCCCTACTCCTAGAGGTTCAACCCTTCACCCATTGAGAAGATGTGAAGGCATCCAAAAGGAGTACTTCACTGAACGTAAGGGAAATTTTTCACAGGTAAAGTTTTTCCATACTCATTTAGGTCTGCATGCATATGAGTGTGGATAAACTATAGCAAACGTACTACAAATGCTGCTCTCTTCGATTCTTACATATGTTAGAGTTGCAAGTTAAACTTATCAGTGAGTTGCTGTTGTGATATAGCAAACGCTTTAAGATTTTTTGTTCATTTTGTTTTATTGGGTTACTGATTAAGTACTGTTAAAACCTTTAGGCCTAATTTGTTGATCAAAGCAACAGTGAACCTTATGCCACAAAGGGAGGGTCTCCCTTTTTCTTTATATCTCTACCTTTTTCCTGGTCACCACTCACCCCAGCCTCCATGTAGATAATTTTTATGTTAATTTTAGACTGATTTATAGGTTGGTTTTTTTTTCCTCTGTGTGCTTTAACCATCTGTAAGTAGTAGAATGAATGTTGCCAGCAAATTTTGTTATACTTTTATTTTTGTATTGAACCTGCTTTGGCTGGCAACTTTGTTAAGGATTCTTTAAGTGACCTAAACCAGTAATTTAGAGTGTGGCTCTCCTTCCAATGGCTGCTTCTGTTACCAGCCCAGAGGTTCCTCTGAGACAATGACATTGGGAATTAATTCTTGATAGCACCACTTACCAAAAATAAAGTACTGGGATTGAATGAGAGTTGTTTCATAATGTTTTCATTGTGACACAACCTTCATTCTACCACAACTATATTATTTTTTTTTATATATTCAACCACCTGTACACTTCCATTTTACAGGACTGATGTTCTGGCCACATTTAGAGTTGTTGAATCATGGAATCATTAAGGTTGGGAAAGATCTTTAAGATCATCGACCACCTTTGACCAAACACCATCATGCAAACCAAACCACAGCACCAAGTGGCAAGTCCAGTCTTTTCTTGAATACTTTCAAGGATGGTGACTCCACCACTTTCTTGGGCAACTCATTCCAGTGCAATTCTTCCTGATGTCCAACCTGAAGCTGCTCTGGTACAGGTTGAGGCTATGCTTTTTTGTCCTGTCACTGCTTGGCTGGGAGAAGGGGCTGACCCCCATCCAGATACAACCTCCTTTCCAGGTAATTGTAGAGGGTGAAAAGTTCTCACCTGAGTCTCCTTTTTTCCAGGCTAAACAGACACTGCCCCCTCAGACATTCCTCATAGGACTTACTCTCTAGACCCTTCACTGCCCAACATTTACAAAGGGGCATACCAGAAAAACCCCTTCACTGCAGTTTGCTGAATCATACTTGAATCCTATTTATTTTGGTGACTCTTGTAGATTTTTCATTTTCTCTAGCTTGTCCTCCTTTACTTCTATGGCTAAGGCTTGTGCATTTTGGCAATTTTTTTTGTGTTTGAGTCATTTGCAAATGGATACTGAAGAAATATTCAGAAATTCCCTGGGTAAACAATTAGAATATATGCTCAGTACCCATGGAAGAAGAGGTATACTTGTGCTAGCACCTTCAGCCAGATGAATAAAGAAAAGAAAATTATTCCTTGCATGAAGAGTGAAAAATCAACTATAAGAGCTAAACCCATATTTAGATCAAGCATCCTAACCATGTAGGTAATACACATAAATGAGACTTGGTTTAATTTTCAGTAATCACTGTGAAGCGCCTGTTTTTCCTTTTAGTTAAACTGAAATTAGTGACTATAAAAGACAATGTTTGCTACAATTAACCAAATCAGGTAGCAGGAGAGAGGTAAGGCTGCACAGCTCTCCGCTCATGGGCCCCCACCTCAGTGGGGTTGCATGTGTATTGCCAGCACTCAGGGTTTCACTGCTGGCAAATCACAGAGAGAAACGTGGGCAGGGACGCTCATGGAAACATGAACACACCAAAGCTCTCTTCCTGCTCCCCTTGCTGACTGATCAGTATAAAGGTCTGTTAGTAAAAATGAACACATGTATAAACACATGCACAATATAGGACTCTCAAAGAACTGTACTAAAGACCATCTACACAGTAGCTGTCCCTGGTATCCTATTGGCACCTATATCTACAAACTTCTTTAGCTGCACTCCCACTCTATTGCAGCAGTGCTCTTGTTAAAGGTAGAAGTGAGCTAAGACACAGACTTCTTGTTTATCACAGCATGAAAAGGGTCATGGGTTTGTTCTTTACAGCTCAGCCACCCTGACACCAACCATTCAATGACTGGCTGCAGCAAGCTCCTGCTGTAGATTTCCCTTGCAGCCTCTGGCTGCAGGCTTTTACCCAGCAAGACTGTGGCTGCAGGCTCCAGCAACAGGCTCTGACTGCAGAGACCCAGACTGACCTCACAGCAGTGATTCTCTCACCCCAGGATCCTCCTTCTTCTTCATCATTCTCTCTTCCTCAAGGTTCCTCCTCCTTCATGAACCTCCTTACCAGCTAACCCACTCCATTTTATCACACTTATCTACTGGATATAGCTGTGACTCATCAGGACAAGGCTGTATTGGATAATTAACACAGCTGTTACTTATCAGGGGCAAGGTCACCTGTATTCCCTTCGCCTACACCGCTCCTGCTGGAACAGCCCATCTTTACATGCACACATCCCCACACATGCACCCTCACCCTGCATGGTGTGGGTCCATCTGGTGCTGCTCCCTGCCCCACAGCATGGCTAGCCCCATGACCAGGCAGGTGCTCAGCCCTACTACTTCTCAGGGGGCCTTTGTGTAGAAAAAACATTCTAAAGGGAGCTTAATGATGAGGCAGAAGATGCTGTGTTGTCTGCTGTAGACACTGCTGGAACATGTATTGACAGGCCCCTGCTCACACACCAACAGCCCCTTCCATTCTCTTTTTCTCTGCTGAACTGCTTCTTGCTCTCCAAATCATCCCTTTCTTGCCTTCTCTTCCTTACCCTGAACACCCACAATGACACAGGGTGCCCTGCTTTCTTACAAACACCACTGGTCTTTTGTACACAGCAGCACCAAGACACCACTTGCTTCTTTCTGGCATCTCAGTGTTTGCCACAGCACATTTCACACTCGTGTCTGCCTTTCATACTCCTCTCCTTGGAGTCCTGCATGAGCACTGGACACATGTTAAGTAACGGAGGCCAGCAACATTTCTTCTGTCAGAATTTTATACAGTGTGGTTTTGGAGCTGTTGTAGAATCTCAGTATCAGGAACAAAAATTCAAAGTGACTGTGAGAGAGAAAATTCGACCCTGCCCTTGCAGAGATGTAGGTGTGATGGACTGGTATAGTTCTCTAGGAGACCACTAGAGCTTAGGGAATGTAAGCTTCTGTGGAAAATTGCAAAGCTTATTTCATTGATGGCATCACTGTGCACAATTATTCACTAGAGCTCTCTTATTCTCTGCAGTAATACTTGTGTCTGGTTCAGATTATTTAAGTAACTGTTAGGATTAAAGAGCTAAGAGAGTAATAAACTTCCTTTCTCATGTTGATAGTACTTCAGCAGCAAGAGCTCTTAATTTCTGATTCTTAAGGGGAAGAGAACCATAAATTTTATTATGCCAATGACTCTTCAGTGTGGAAAAGGAAGTTAAGTACTTAATCAGGAGTAGTTCTTTCTTTTCCTTTTTGTGAGTAGAGCTGTTGACAAATAAGCTAATACTCAGAATTTCCAGGGGGCCCAGACAAATTCTTAGTTGAAATTCCACATATATGATCAATGGCTGATATTTGGGTGTTACTTTTATTTTTTATATCTTTACAATGGGATTTTAAAGGCCTTAATGTAAAACAGCAGGGTAAGAGCTCAGCAAATGCTGATGAACTGTTAAATGAAGCAAATTAATCTGAACATCAGTATCAACAATAACATGAAAACTGGGACAAGGTTTTTAACAAGTACCACTTGGACAGCTATCAGATCATTTTTCTTCATAGGCTCTGCACTTCAGTTTGAACATCTTAAATCTGGATACCAGTAATAAATGCAACTGGAGGCTTAACAATTCTGTTAAAGAGGAGTGAAGCTGATGAATAGGATTCATCCTCTAAGTACTGCAATCAGACAAATTATTCTATGATGAGGAAATGCCTTTTAAGATTAAAGGAATGAGAAAAAGGAAGGATGTTAAGACTACAGATGTGATGGGTCTTTGTCTATCAGCTAGGAAATGCTGGTGTCATCTGACAAGAGTGCCTAGATTGTAAATAGCACCTTAACAAGCTATATGAGTGCTACAAGCATCATGTAAAGATCACATTATAGCAGTGATTGGTTGTGAATGCTAAAGTAGGTTGAAATGTGCTGAGTATCTCCAAAATAGCAGCATCTGCAGCAGAATGCAGTGCCTCTCACTGTTGAGTTTTCTCCATTGCAAATACTGGGTGAGTAACTGTGGGGAAGAAGTATCCCACATAAAAATTTATCTCAGTTTCAACATGCTGTATTGGAGATGGCAAAGCAGATTACACCCCTGTGGCTGAACTTTTGGCACTGGTAAATTTTTGGAGGGAGAAGAGGGCTTGTTTCTGTGAGGTAGCCTCAGGCACCCTGCTGTGTTCTGCAGAGTGGCATAATATTTTGTAACTTTCACATATGTTAGAAAAATCATGTTAAAAAAAAGTATCAACTTCTTCATTTGATGAAAAAGCAATGGCTTTGGAGGTAAGCTTAAAATATGCAGTTCTCCTCCCACAGTTCAGCTTTTTTTGGTTACTTTGAGTTTACAAGAATTGGTGATGCAGTTTGTGATTCAAAGAAATGCAGTCAATTAACATGCATTCCTTTGCAAGGTCTGCACTTTCCAAAGGCTTTGTGCTCTACTGCTGTGCTTCGTGTACATGGCAAATATATTTCCTTATATTTCAATGGCTTAAAGCCTGGGTTGTTGCAGTTGTTGACAGTGATATGACAATCAACAAAGGGACAAATGTTTCCGTTGCAAGGTCTTCAAACATGAAATAAATAATAATAAAAAAATAAAAATGAAAAAAATAACCCACCACACTAACAATTGAATTGTGTATTCTGGGAAGACACAACAAAGGAAATTAGAGGAGAGCATAGGGAAATTTATGTTCAATGATACAAAACAACCCTGCCAAAACCACAACTGTGACGTACTGCAGATGTAGAAGACTATCTCAGGAATTACATGAGAGTAAAAACTTATTTCATTACTTAGCATAAGAAAAAAACCTCAAAACACAGAAAGTAGCAAAACAAGAAAAGCAGTTCATTAGTACCTGATACACAGTACAAGAGGACAATGCCTACAACTTGTAATCCAAAACCAAATGCATTTGGTCATGTAATGCAACTGCTAAATAACTTATAAACCCTCTTAGTAAATATAAAAAATGTGTATTGAAACATCCCTACTCAATTCTCAAATTCACTTTAATGAACCAGTAAGTCAGGAGGAAGAAATTTTCTGAGGAAGACAAGGATTTTATCTTAGATCAAAACACACTTATAACTCAGTATATTCTATGTTTAGTGGAATTTTCTTTGCCTTTAATTTTGATTTTTTTATTTAAAAAAAGAAGTCTATTGTACAGACTTCTCTTGAACAGAACCGAACAAATGATGAATTATAACTCTCTATTAAAAGCACTGCAGATTAGTTCTCATAAGGATAGGTTCCAAGTTCAAAACAGCTTCATCAGAAACCAGACAAAAGCTAGCAAGATGCAATGTCACCTTGAAAAGCAATTTTTAAAAATTACTCTTTAGCACCTTTTTATCTCATAATAACTGATTTATAGACTCATAAATTACAACTATACATGATGGACAAGCTGGGACACCAATTTGCTGAAAAGTGCTTGGGGTTCCTAACATATGTGAGACTGAACATGAGCCATCAGTGAGCTTTGTCAGGGAAGGCAACCAACATTATCTCAGGATGCATTAAATGAAATGCAGCACTTCTCATTCAGCAAGTCTAGATAGTGCTTACAGCACTGGGGATCCCAACACAGCAAGAACACACTGGCAAATGAGCTCAGTGGGAGCCCCATGGTGAACAGGGCTAGAATTACTGCTGAGAAACACTTGCACATCTGCAAGGACTTTTCTGCATCTTTCTCACCCCACTGAGTAAGAGGGCTGAGGTTTTACAAAAGAAGCTGGGAGGGAACACAGCTGGGACAGCTGACCCCAACTGACCAGAGGGATATCCCACACCACAGAGCACCATGATCAGCATATCAGCTGGGAGCTGGGGGAAGAAGGAGAAAGTGGGGGATATTTAGGGGGATGCTGTTTGTCCTCCCAATCCTCTATTACATGTTATGGAGCCCAGATGTACTGGACATGGCCTGAACAAGTGCCTGACAATGAGAAGTGATAAATTAATTCCTTGGTTTTGTTTTGCTTATGTGCATGGCTTTTGTTTCACTTGTCAAACTGTCTTTATCTCAATCAAAGTTTTTTCTTGTTTGTTTGGTGGTGGTTTGTTTTATTTTTTGTGGGTTTTTTTTTTTTTTTTTTTTTTTCCACCTTTTTTATTCTCTCCTCTACTGGGAGAGCAAGTGAGCAAACAGCTGTGTGGGGCTGAATTGCCCAATGAGTGCAGGGTATGAGCTGCCGTATAACAAATCCAGGGCATTCTATTGCTTACCCTAATTTCCCTAATTGGTCTTCGTGAGCTCTTTCCCATTAACTAGCTTCTCTTCAATAATTCAGGTTGAAATGATCTATTTTTATTTCATATGAATTAATACTTTATAAAAGAGTGTATGTGAGAAGTAACAAGTTATTTTGCCTACTCAGAACAGTGTCTGGTCTTAATCACGTTCAAGACGTGAAACTTGCTAAGATTTCTTATCCAATCCTACAGTTAAAGGACTTTTTCCCCATAAAGTTGAGTCCCTTTTTCTTGGGGTTTTACAGTCTCTTTACAGTTTAAGCTTTTACTTTCCTGTTAATATAATGTAGAAACACCAAAACATACTGGTAACATTAGCCAGGAGAAAGACAAGGGGTAACCTGATCCTTGTCCAGAAGTACTTGTGCAGAAAAAAAAAATTGGACAATGGAAGATATTTTTCTTAATAGTTAAGCATATAATTTAATGTACTAGGATTTAGTGTTGGATAAAGTTTGACTACATTTAAAATTTATAGGCATTTTTTAATGATCACAGTAAGTAACCACCAGAATTAAATGCAAAATATTAATGTAGTTTTACCAGATTTTTTCCCTCCAAATTAAGGATTTTTTTTTTTTAGATATGAATGTCCTAATTTAATTAGTATTTAATTATGGAAGTCTAATATTCTGTATAATGGTGAAAGTCTTACAATGAGGGAAGCAATCTGTTTGTAACTAAATTTTATTCTTTAATTGTAGCAACTGCTTATAGCAAATGTATATGTCATTAATGGTGTCCCAGAGGTCTGTGAACAATTGTCTTTTACACACAAAATAAACTGCGTTTTTACAAATATTTATCAGTCAGTGAAAAAGTGCCTTACCATATACCCTTCTTCAAACTCCTTCAGGTAGGTTTGGCAAGACAGCTGCATTCTTTGCAGTGAAGGGAAAAATCCCCAGCAAGTTAATAAAGTAATGTAATTGCTTTTTCCCCCGTGTTATCTAATTTTAGATTTCAATAATGTACTTATAAGGGACATCAGGCAGTCCTTGTCTCCTTATGCTGAATGAAGAGCTTCACTAAAGTATCAGTTTCTCTCTCTTTCAATTGCCATAAAAGATAAGTTGCTTAAAGAATATCTACCTGAACAGAGTGTTTTGAACAGTTGTCAGTTCAGTCAAACTGGCTGGAGAAATCCATTTCCTGAACCACAAATTACTACATATCTTAAAAAAAAATCTTGTCCCCACAGCCTTTTCAGTTCTTCTCTGGGAGGAGCTGACTGTCCACAGCCTTTCCATTTTCTGAGCTCAATATTGAAAATGTCTTCTGATCTTGTCAAAAACATAAGACCTCTGGTTTAAACACTTTATGGCTTATATTTTAATACAAATGGTTTGATCCAGTAGCTCTTGTTATTTTTGTACCCGGGTCTGATAGGATCAGTCTGTTTTGGTTTTCTGTTTGGTTGGTTGATTGTTATTTTTTTCTTTTTAAATAGAAAGCACTGGAGAAATAGACCAAGTAGGTTGATAAGTGGGTGATTTGTTTTTAATAACATTTTGACATGTTTTTTATTTCTGAGTCAGTTATTCCTCTCACTCCCTCTTCTAATTTCCCTGCTTCCTTTTTTCTTCTGCCATTCCCTTCAAAGAAACACCCAATAACTCTAAAATAGAAAACTACTTTCAGTTGGATTTGAGTTTGCTCTTTATTTTAATTGTAGTCAACAATTCCATTCAGAGAGAAAAACATATATATTGCAATTAAAAGAAAAATAAACAAATTTTATTGGTACTATAAAGTTGATCTTACAACCTGCTCAAAAATAGGGAAAATCTTCAAATACTAGGCAAAAGTCAGTGTATTTTAAACAGCCTATGCTGCATAGACAGTAGGTTGCCATTGATATAGAAATAGCTTCAGAGGTTCCAAAGCATGCAATCCAAATGATAAAAAAAAGGAAAACACAAAACACCATAGTATTGATCAATGAAAAATGCTTAAAAAAAAAAAAAAGTGCAGACATGAAAATAACTGGATAAAAAATTAAAGATGTGAAATGAAGAAAACAAAACAAAAAACACAAAACAAAACAAAAACAAAAACAAAACCTTTCAACTGAAGAAAAAGTAAGCAGGCAAGAACTGAACATAAAATAGATGTAATACTACTACTATTGTTGAAAATCCAACGTTAGGTAAAGATGTGCATTTGGTGCAGAAATAGCAAGATGGGGATGTTTGGATTCCATTCCTTCTCCAAGTGCCACTTGCCAATCTCATAAAATATCATGATCAGTTCTGATAAAAAGTAAAGAAGAAACAGAAAAAGAGAGATATATCTAAAAACTTTAGAGATTTGCAGGTGTATGGTGCACCTTGTTAATTTTGATGAGGGATTCCATAAGCCAGCTTTAGACCCATTTATGATCAATGTTAAAAATTGCTAGTGGTGTTTCAATTAAATCTCCATGTTAAACAAAAAGCAGTTTTCTGTGCAGAATGGGCACTTTGTTTTTAATGAAAAATGGTGTCTTTTCCTTGCAGCAAGTACTGCTATTATCTCCCATTGTTTGCACCATTATCACAGTGTAATTAAATATAGAGGTATGAAAAATGAACATGTTGCTTATGCATGGAAATTTAATTCAGCAAGGTGTTTTTAGTGCTTTGAAAAAATTTTATGAGAACCTTCAAGGTTTTCTCTCTTTTTGTTTGTTTGCTTGTTTGATGTGTTTTGTGTGGTTAATTGTTTGGTTTTGTCTTGATCCAATCTGAATTTTAAAATAACCTTACAAAATGGGGCTTTTTTTTTTTTTTTTTTTGATAAACCTCTCTGGATCAGATCCTTTCCCTCCAGCAGGCTGATGTCAGCAGACAGCTTGATGTAACTGGCAAATTTACTAAACTTGTATTCAGTTCCACTGTCCATGTTGCTGCATAAAATGTCCATGGAGGGTTTCACAGATATGTTGGAGAGATTAGGATGCTGATATATCTCAGTAGCCTAGGAGCACCCTTTAATACTCATGATTGGCTTTAAGATATCAAGAAACAAGAGTCCTTATCTTTAGGATAGGGGATATCCTTCTCCTCCTTGCAATGAGCTGTCTACAAAGTAAATTCTATGTTTCTTACGAAAGTTAATAAAATTTTGTATTGTTAAGAAAGTTCATGCAATTTCCTGCTATAAAGGCTAATTGAATACAATGGTTAGGGAATAAGATTTTCCAAGGATATGTTAAAACCAGACAGAAGTTAAAAATTAAACACAGTAAACAGTAATGATAATGATGATAGTAATAATAGTAATCTTTTGCCCTAGGAAGCTCACACATCTCACATCATATCAATGGTGCATCCTGTGAAGACAGAATCATCAGATTACTCTTACATGACCTGTTATGCTGGGAAGTTATTTAAAATGGCCACTTTATTCCTATTCTCTGTTTATTCAGCTTTTGTTACCTAAGAGTCACAGCATATAGCTTCTAATAACTCACTGAAGTAGAAACAAAAAATATTGTTCAGAGAACAGAAATGTGTTAAATAGTGTAGCTGGCTGAAAAGACTGAATTCACAAGCTTATTCACAGTCCAAAACAGCAAAATGATAAATTATATGCCCAAGAAAAATGTATGAGCACAGACACTTAGCTAGTAGAAATTGTAAGCAGTTCTCCACTTCTTTTTTGTTTGGTTTGCTTTGTTTTATTTTTTGTTTGTTTTTAATGCAGGCAAGTGGATACATAACTCAAAATACACTGCGTTTGTGAGCTTTTTACAAGCTTGACTGTGTTAGAATTGTCAAGCTATTTTACCTTCATAGCTTTTCCATTATTCTTTTCCATTGTTATTTTCCATTATTATGTTTCTAAAACTTTACAAATGTGTGGATATGTGTTGTCTAACTCTACTTCTTTCTGGAGCATACATACCGTTCTAGTCTACACTGGTAAAGAATCTTCTTTTATACAGTCAATTCTTCTTATAGGATCTCCACTCTAGGAATTGCTCTTTTCTTTTATTCTTCTCTTTCTCTCTCTCTCTCTCTCTCTTTTTTTTTTTTTTTTTTTTAATTCTGTGAAGACTAGCCAGAAGCAATTAGAACCATTTTAATCGAAGACTTTCTCTCAAATGGGGCAATGGCCTCATTTTTTATTTCCATCCCTTTTGTGCTTGCATGTAGAAAGATGAATCAATGCTGAATAAATGGGAAATAAGCAAATAAAAACTATTACTTATCAATTTAAAATACATGGTAAACTCATATGTCAGGAATATTAAGAAATATGAAAGGAGTTTGCTAAAAATTGGGGTGGAGGAGACCTTCCCAGGCATTGTAAAGGACATATGCACTCCTATTGAGGCTCAGAATGCAAAAACCTGGGTAGTGCAGGAAACATGCACAGCAGGGCTATTGGGTTCAATTTCAGGCATTCTCAGCAAGAAATATGTTGGGGACAAAAGTACAATTTTGAGAGGCAATGTCAGGCTCTGAGAGAGTGTTAGATGTTGGAGTGGTAACATCTGCATGAAACAATCATGAAATAGACTAGGGGCAGACTCCAACACTGAATTCTTTCGTGGCACTTATTTATTTGTCACTCCTCTAAATATGTAACACTTAACCACTATATGTATGAGAATGCAGTTTGTTATTAGATGGGATGCTCGATATATACATCCAATAGACCTATTAATTTCTGGTTTGCACGGAACTGTGGATATTGGTGTTCCTTTGGGGCTTCTGGGCTGCAGGTTTACCTTAAAACCAGACGGTACTGATGGTATAATGAGACGGAGGAAAAGAACATTAGCTTTAAAATCTTTCAGGGGAAGCCAAATTAACATCAAATTTCTATTTATGCAAGGGGAAATTGTATCTATCAAGACAGGCACATTTACCTTTTTGTCTTCTATGATCTGAGTGAGAAAGTAATTCAGTTATGTTTGCTGTGACTGAAGCATTAGTTCTTTATGCTACTTTTCATAAGTAAAAAATGTATTGTAAGATGACATAATCCAAGGGGTGGACGTGGGATGGGTTAGCAATGTAAGGAGCAGGGTGGGGCATAATTGCCGGTGCCCTGAAGTAAGTTAAGGAAATGAGAATCTGAAAATCTGGCAACAAGTCAGAACAACAGGCCAGCTCAGTAAATAACATTCCTCTCTGCTTAATAAAACACAGTTTGGCAATAGTGAATGGAGGTCTTTGTGGAAGGGGGAGAAACATGTAGTCAGCTTCAACATTTCATTCCAGTGGAAAACACTGTACTTTGCTATAAATGAGGTTATACTCTGAGAGTCAGATATCAACTAATCAACCTACCTAGAGTGTTCTTTTGCTACTTTATTGAAAATATTCTTCAGTAAGTAACCTTTCAAATAATAATTGAGAGGCATAAAAGTTTAGTTAACTCAACACAATACATTTTGTTTTCATTTTCTCAATCCATGGGTTTATATATTCTATATATTAAATATATTCCATGTTTCTGCCACTTGTTTGCTGACAGAAAGCTACACTTGCACTAATTACAAGCTTGTCTTTTAAGACTTTCTTGAATCGTCCAACATTCCCATTATTTTGGCTAGAGCTGGAGTTCAGGATGGGTGGCCCATAGTCACCTTATTCACATACAGAAGCACAGAATCTGGGGATGGTCTAGGCTGGAAGGCACCTCTGCAGTTTGTCTTGACTCATCACCTGCTGAGAGCAGGGTCTGGCTGAGAAGTTTGTTCAAGGCTATGTCCATTCAGGTGTTTATTAATTCCAAGGCTAATGACTCCATAGTGTCCTGGGTGACCTGTTCCAGGGTTTGACCATCCTCATAGTTAAAAAAAACCCAAACCAAACAAACCAAAACCAACCAATCAAACAACATCCACCCACACAAGGCCAAAACATAACAAACTTTCACAGGTTGTTTTTTTTCTAATTGCAAAATCTATGACATTGAATTCCTGAAGAAACAATGGAGCAATAGAAGGAGCTCTGTGGCAAAACTGGAAGAGCAATGCCATTAAAAAGGTTGTTATAATCAGGAAGGAATAAATGGCTATTTCAGAACCTAAATAACATTGGTCTTAATTTTTCAGGCAATAGAGAATACTGGCTTGAAGACTCCTCTCACTAAAGACTCATCACTGGAAGCTACAGACAGAAAATCAAGAAACAGAAACAGTAAAAAAGCCCTTGGAATAGAAATAAAAGCCAAAATAGAAAGATACATCTCAAATGTACATGCTGAGATTCTGAAGTAATTTCTGTGTTTATTCTAATGTTTGATTCAGAAACATAGCAATATATACCTAGAACAATATACCCTCCTCTGTTAGACTTTTCTTTAATAAATAGATTCCTAAAGTTTAATTCCTGCCTGGCTCATTCTGCTGTTACCAAAAACATCTTGGCCAACAAATTAAGAACGGTTTGTAAATTTTGCACGCATGTGTGTACAAAGTAATGACAATGTCAAGGTACTTAATTGGATTTCACATAAGTTTTTCTCCATTTAAGAACTTTTTTTCAATATAGCAAGAGAATCTCTTCTCTGTGGAGTCTGAGAATATAATGGGAAAAGAGTTATTTCATTGATTTAGTTTAGATCAATTTTCTGAATGCCAATTAAAATTCAAAATTTGTTAAAATGTCTTCTAGTTCTTTTTCTTTTTCTTTTTTTTTTTTCTTAGATTTTTTTTCTTCTTAGATTTATAGAAGAAAATTCTATTCACTGTATAGAATTAATAGAATTCAGAGGTTCAGCCTCTTTTTTATCATGATTCAGATTCAGAGTAATGTAAGGCAGACTTATCACTAGCTGTATAGTTTGATATAAGTGGAGAAAGCTGCAGAATTTTGTGCAACTTCTCTGTATTCAGTTAAATACACCCACCTGCAGTCTTAAGTAAATGCTAACCCAATTATATCTTTGACTAAATTAAAAACTGACTGATGAGCTCAAAAATGGTACTAAGTAGATGTGACTCTTACCTGATTTTTAAAATGTACCAGAGACAGATGCTCCTTTCCACTTTTCACCTTAACACAATGCATAATAAATTCCACAAAACGAATACTAATTTCCTGCAGTTCATCTTAAGCAGAATGCTAGTTATGGCTCCTTTGATTTTAGATAGAAGTTTACTAAAACGTGCATGCTGAGAAAAAAACTACATCATCTTAAATAAATTAGGCTGGCTCTTCGCCTGTACCTTCAAATTACTCTTGATTTTATATCTAATTGCACGGGATAGGATTTCCCAAAGCTTGCAAAGAAGAATAACATTTTGGGCAAGATAGATTAGAGAAGAAGTGTCAAAAAGCAATAGATGTTGATAAAATTGCAAGATTTAAAAAGTAACATTGGGCTATTATTTGAGGTGAATAATGGAACCGTGATTGCACTTGTTAAAATATATGTACAGTATTCATTTGAAACACTACAATTCTTTTCAGTGGAGTTTATTTTGTTGAAAAAATGGGATCTGAGGATCTGGTCCCTCACATTTAAGGTTAACATCGGCAAATTTTTTTATGTTTTATATTTAATTGGTGTACTCCTTATATTTTACTTGGCACTTGGTGCTTGTGACAGATTCTAAAAATAACCTGTGGTTCAAGAGTGGAAATGAAAAGAACAACATGTTGAAGGGAAAGTCAGGGAAGAACAGAAAGCATGGTCTCACAAATGCTACCACAAATTGTAGGAAAGGGTCTTGAACAGTCATACATGTTAAAAAACAAACAAGCAAAATAAAACCAACAAAACCAACAAAAACAAGCAAACAAACAAAGCAAACAAAAACCAAAAAATACACATGAAAAAAATACCCCCAAATTTTTTTACAGACACAGCTGATTTACAAAATGTATCTTAAATACACCCAAGATAGTTGGGGTTCTAGTTCTGCTTTGGAAATTTACAAGATTTTCCTTTTTTTTTTTAAGTTATCCCCCAAGATGTTTTACAATCTCAGTATATATAAACAGTAGTTGGGAACAATACAGCATTGTCTAAATTCAGGCTGTTCCATCCTTCTCTCAGTAGGGACTACAAGCACGCATAAAGCAACATGATTAAGAATTCATTTGTTTTATGGTTCAAGGGGAGCTGAAATGATTAAGCTCCTTTATCATGTTTCTGTTCCTATGTATATTTTAAGAATACTACTGCTAAGAAAAAAAAAAGCAACAAAACAAAAGCAAAGCAAGCTCCTCTTCAAGGTGTGGCAAATATTTACTTACCTACTGTATACATATGTTTCCATTTGATAAATACTGCTTAAACCGAGAGAAATCGCAGGCTGCAGAAATGTCTCTGTGCTGCACAGGAGAGAGAGACTGCAAAGGCACTTTGCAAGTCCTTATCTGCAAAGGGAAAGAGATTATTGCCTTAACCTTTGTTATCAGCATGAGACCTACTTTAATGCTCGTAAGGCTCAAAAGGACTTATGAAGTGGTGAAAGGCTGAGCTAGATGGGCTGTGTCTTACTGCCAGCGTCTGGCTCTCCGGCAGGGGAGCTTGTGCTGGGGCAGCAGGTGTTGGAGCGCAGCGGCACACTGCTGCCCTCACTGCAGACTCAAAGATGTTTTCTTGCCTATGGCAGTTCACATTCAGAAGGCATGGCTAACACCGAAACGTGAAACTCACAAACAGATAAAATTACCAGCCAACGGTCTCTTCTTTTTCATCCAAAAATTGCCATACTAGAAAGAAAACCTAGGTTCCCCAGTCTTGACTCCTGAAGCCTGGTTGTGATGACTTACTCACCTAAAGGGTTCATCAACAATCAGTCTGTCTTTGCAGAATGGAGTGGACTATTTAGGCTTGGCTTGAAGCATATTATTTTATTTTATTTTGTTTTGTTTTGTTTTGTTTCATTCTAAATAAACCACCACATAATATCATAGCAAAATGAAAAGTAAACAGAGTGAAGCCCAATTTTACACTTCAGTTTGTAAATATTACACGATTTCTTTTCTGTCATCATACCCATGCTTATGAGATTTCATTCAGAATTTCTTTGCATGTTCTGAAAAGGTTTATAGACACTAGGAAACTAACCTGCCATTTTGCAGAATTTTGTGCATTCTTTGGTATACCCATATTTTTGAGAAATATAGAATTTCTGCAATATAGTTAGGCTCCAGCCTTGCACTATTGCACATGTAAGGTTAACACTTATTAACAAGGTTGGAGACCTATTTAATGCCCAAAGAGTTTGGGATTAATTCTCCATTTTTAAACAATTCAAAGATTATTTATAAGTACCAAATTCCAAAGTCTAGGAAGAAGGCAGAAACAAGAAGAAAATTGCGTGTTTTATAAAAGAGATCATTCATAAAATGCAGTTTGTCTATTTATTTTCTATTGCTTCTTCTGTCAAATACTTCCATCCACTTTAATATATGAACTGAATGCTATTGCTATGAGATTAGTAAATATATATTCGCTAGGTCTTATGTTTTAAGGACACAGTACGTATTACTTTGGAAAAAGATACAGATTTGTTTTACCTGAATGCCTGATCTGAAGAGCAAATCAGCAGTACTATATGTTCAGAAATACTAGCTAAAATATTTTCCTTTTTTCATGACTTTCTACATGCTGGAAACATAAATTAGCTCTTAGAAATTTTCATGACCTGCAGAGATAAAAGCCAGCCCATAAAAAAAAGAGAGTTAGAAAATTAGGATCAGAAATTAGAAATTGCAATGAGAAAAGGAGAAAACCATCTCACACCTGTGAACCCTTTTTCTCTTCCAATATATCTTTTGTTCTAGCCTAATTCACATAAAATATGTATAACACTTTTATAGACCTTATCTTTGTACCTTATTACAGGTAGAAAATTTAAAGGAATTAAAGGTATGAGTAAGAATTTTTTATTTTCTTTATCTTTTAATATAAGCCCTTTCTTTACATTTTCTTTCTCTGATGTGAGAGAGTGGGAAGATGTGATACACATACTTCTTGAAATGTAATATCTTCATGCACTTTGTTGAATTCACCACTCATAAAATAAAGAATGGAGTGGTCTTACCCCTGTGCAAACCTTCAAAAAACTCAGGAAGTTGTTTTTAGTACCATTTGTCTAACTCTGTTAAGACAGGTAGTGAATATAAGTAGTGTATTTCTGCAGTCAGCTGGGAAACATCTGGGGTGAGGATACAAAGCCTCACACCACAGCCTTACATCAGCTGCCATCTATGTCACCATGCACTAATCCATCTGTTCACACAGAAGTGCCTCACATGCATTTCATTCTTCTAGTTTTCTACTTAGTCTTTCAAGTTTCTTGTTTATAGTCTGTGTTATTTCAAGAGGCATAAAATAAAAAAATTAAAATATACATTTTGTGTGGGCAATAAAAGAAGAAAATTAATTAAAGACATTTCCTTTTCATATGGAGATGTACCTTTTGACAACATTGGAAAGAGGTTGGTAACATACAAAATTCTGCAATCTCAGAGACTCTCACCCATGACCCAAGGTACACTGTGGGAGATAGTGGGAGATAGTAACAAGCCATTTTAGATGGAGCATTCGGAATTAAGAAGTGCTTAAGAAGAAACATTTTCTACTTTTTGGTCAAAAGTTTAAAAAAGGCACATGGCCTAGACTTGGTAACATACTTGTCACCTCTGTTTATGTCCCCTCTGCCCAAAATCTCAGTGGTATCTAGATTCTTTTTTTTTTCTTTAAAGGAAAATTAGTTTATAGGGTTTTGGGTTTTTTTTTTTTTACTAAAAACATCCTAAATCTGCAAACTAGCAGCATTCAGATTTGTAACTCCTTGATACATTTTTCCCTAAGGCACCTACATCTATTTCTCTCAGTATCCCAGAACAGACCCTTATTATGCTTCCCTGAAGAAATATGCATCATCAATTCTCTTGGCTCCCTTTTCAACCAACTTGGGATATTTAAAAAAGGTACAGAAACCATTAAAAAGAAATGAAGAAAGATATAGGAACATGAATCATTTATAATAGTCAATAAGAACTTATTTTTATTTACTATTAACTGTATTTGTCTCAAAAAGAATTTTTTTTCCTGAATACTGACTTATAGTCATCATTATCTCTTCTTTACATATGGGAACATTTTTATTTGAATATGCTTCAGACAAATTGCATTCATAAATTTTCAAAATAACTAAACTTTATAAGAGTGAGACAGAGTAGGCCTGTTGTGATGCATTCTAGATTCCTTTTATACTCCCACTAATATACATCAGTAACTAATCAAAATCTCTTGAACTATGCAAAAAATTCTTATTAAGATCTGTATATTGACTGGGAAAAATATTGAAACCTAATGTATCTGAAAACGTTAATGACTAACTCACGAACCAACTTTCACAAATTTGCACTTCTCTTGGTTTTTTGTGCTTTTTTTTTTTTTTTTTTTTTTTGGGGGTGTTTTTTGTATTTATGAAAAAATACTTGCCTTAGTAAAAGGAAGAGTGTTAATATCAACCTCAGATTTTCCAGACAGTGAATCCATGTCTGGATTATTGGCAGTATCTTTCAAAATTCTTGGACTGTTAATATTCCCAAGATCATTCATGGGGAAATAACAGTATTTAAAGCATGTATAAAAAAATTGGCAATACTGGCTTGGTTTTAGTTATTGTTTATTATTGAAAAAACTCTCCTTCTAGATATTTCTTTTTATGTACAGCTATAGATATAGACATAGATATGGATACATATTCATGTAGAAAGAGAAAGGAGTTATTGAATAAAAATGAGTAAAATGATTATAAAATTCTAATGATAATGATAAAGGAATTGCTATCCACCAACTACACCTGTCACACCAAGTAAATGTCATTCCACCTTTTTTTAAAGATTCCATGTTCCAATACGTACATCAAAAAAAAAATACAAATCATGGATGAACAATTTGGTCTTTTACTGCAAAGAGCAGCTCTGGATAAAAATTACCTAGGTATGTACTGCTTTTCTTTTCTCATTTTTTATTACCTTTTGTCTGTTTACAAATTCTTCTCCAATTTTACTTTATTTCCTCTACATTAATCTGTCTTTTCAGCTTTCATTTGCAACAAAAACAGCTAGCTCATTATGACCATGAAGAAAGATCATCTCCTCATGTTTACATCTAGAACTAGAACATCTAGGGGAATTTATTTTTTTAGCTTAATTGCTAAGTATGTCAATAGTTTAGGCACCACCAAGTGATCTCCCTTTCTGCAGAGTTCAATAAAATGAAAATGGTGATCAGCTAAAGCAAATGAGGGGAAATTGGTGAGATTATTCTGCATGGAAAAATAACTTTTTTAAAAATATTGATGTTTTCAAGCGGTAAATCATGTCTGCATCCCTTATTTACCACATGGAGTGAATCTAGATCTAGAGGTAGATCTGGAGGGTGGTGTTCCATGTTAGTGCATCCACACTGTGCATCATTACCCTGTGAGATAACTCCTGTGACTTTATGACAAAATTACCGTTTTTCATGCACTTTTCTGAAATTTCTGAAGTAATGTGAAGCTTAGCTGAAGATCACTACTAGCATATTGTACATGACACAGAATGAGAGTCTATTTTGCATGCTCTGGAATGTAGGATGCTTGTGGCTATTTGTCTCAGGCCTGCTGGGTGACAGAGAGGTGATTAGATGAGAAAGCAGTACTTGCTGCAGTCTCTTAGTGGTCATTTGTCCCTGGCTACAGGCTGCCTGTGGGCATCACCCAGCCAGGTGCTTCTTGACTGCATTGGAGCACCTCAGACCACTCAGACTTATCTGGAATAAACTGGATAACAAAAGTAATATTTTCTTTTTTTGTAGCACTTTTTGACAGAAGATGATGAAAACCATGGTAGTGCCGACTGATTTGAGGCTTTGCGATTAATAAATGCATGTGACTTATTCTGAAAAATTAGTAGAACAGTGAAGAGTTGAAATAATAACCCCTTCAGTAAGGATACTGCAGGAGCCAGGAGAAATGATCATTGGCTCAAAACAACTAATGTATGGGGGGAGGACAGGGCAAGTTCTGCATAGGTGGGGCAAAGCACTGCTTCACACCCCACCCACTGGAGCCTCTAGTCCAGCCCCAAAGTTGCCCAATCCAGTGACACAACTAAAATCCCAGCTGGGGGAAAACCAGAGCAAGGGCCATGACATCGGTTTCACCTGCCCCGTTGCCTCAGACTTCACAGCAGCTGAGACCACACTGGATCCAGGGCTGTAACTACAGATCTTTCTCTCTCCTTTCTCTCTCTCTTTTCCTAACTTCCTCTTCTTGAAAACCGGGTGGCTGAAAGTTGGAGTGGTTAGACTTCACAGGGCTTTGTGAAGTACCTTAGTGTGACTGGATGATGCTTTAAAATTTCCAAGTACTTTATCCTCTATGGCTTGCAAGTACAATTTGCTGTTAAACCTCCTGAGAAGTTTGTTGGTTCTCCCATTCACTGCCGAGGGAGCTGCAGTACTTAAGCCCCTTTAAAACACATGTCAAGTGACCTTGGGGTGTAACAGATACTAAATGTATTTTTGAGTGCTTTGTAAAAGCTTCCACCCAAACACCAGACACTGCATATAATGGCCAAGCTGGCAGGTGCAGCTACGACATGTCTGAAAATAGCAGTGCCCTGTTCACCTTTTTGCAGTTTGAACTGGTGTGTCTGAGCTTTGATTTGGGCATACATTTGTGGGGTTTAGGAGTCACTAGCTACCCAATATACCTGTCATGTCAAGCAAATTTCAGGTCATATGTCAGTGCACGAGGTGGTTACAGCACAGAAATCCTGTGTGGCACCATGGGAATGCACTGTCCCCAGAGCTGCACTGAGCTGTGTTTCCAGGAGAGCCTGGGAACAGAAGGAGATGGTGCAGTGTTGACAACAGCAAGGATACAAAGGTTCCAGCCAATCTAACACTATAGGCCTACTCTTATGAAAATATTTACAATACTCTCCAGTTCTGTTATACCAAGCCAGTTAGGATCATTTAGACTGGAAAAGACCTTAAAAATCATTGAGTCCAACCATTAACCCAGCACTGCCAAGTTCAGTATTAACCATGTCCCAAGTGTCACATCTCCATGTCTTTTAAACACCTTCAGGGATGGTGACTCAACTATTGCCCTGGGCAACCTGTGGTGCTTGACATCCCTCTCAGTGAAGAAATTTTTCCTGATACTCAATCTGACCTCCCCTGCTCCTCCAGGGTGCTTTGAGTGAAAGCCAGTGGTAGATTTATGACTCTTGGAACTGAGCCTGATACTAGCAAACAATCTAACGCTATTGGCATTTAATGATTTTGTGAGTTTTTCCCCTTCCATGCATTCTGTCAATTCATTAATATCTAATGCTAAACTGTATTGTCAAGAAAAGCTGATTTCAGTGATTAATCTATGGTTTATTTGCACTGAGGTTTGTTTTGTTTTGTTTTGTTTTTTTAAACTATTCCTGCTCCCAGAAACACTATCATATCTAAGGATAGGATCCATCTTTTACCCAATAACTCATCTCCCTCTTGTTCTTTAGTGCCAAAGTCCAAGATTATGTTTCAAATAATTTAGTTTTGTATGGCTTTGGACTCAAGCATTCATAAGGCAGAAACCTGCTTATGTGAGAGCTTCAGCTGATGTACACTGAATTTGGAGGCTTTGCTAACGCTGACTTGATTAGCATGCAAATAGCTTTTGATGTCTCTGCTCAAATTAACATTCCTATCACCTTATCCCTCAAGATAACTGTTTCTCCTGGCTAAACATCAAAACTGGATGTCAGTATTTCCCAAGATCTTAAATTTAAAAAGACAGAGCCCATATTTACCAATAATTTCTTTATTTTCAAAGTGAATCCCCAGTAGATGAAGCTCCATCTGGCATAGTTATTAACTACATTTTGCCTGCTCTATAATCACAATGCAGTTCCAGTGCTCCACAGAAAGGATTGCATTTCTTCATTGATACATGTCCACCATAAAGTGATGCCAGTAATATTGGGGTTTTTTTCTCCTTTTTTTTTTTTTTCCCTTAATTTTCTTTCCCTCCAGTAATACTCAAATGTAAGAAAAGTCCAAATTTTCTGGAAGAGAAACATTTTAAATTTAATTTCACTTTTAGCCCCTTTTTTCTCTCCCTCTCTTGAAAAAGAATGAACCTGAAAACAAAATGCCAGCCATACCCTTCACAGCTCAGGCTTTTTTTCAGCTTATTTATCCCTCTCACCTGCCCCTAGTGTAGCAGCCACTGTTCTTTCTAGACTGCCCACAAGTGTATTTTATTTCCATGAGTACCTTCTCCCCTCTGATGCTGCAGCTCCTCCTGCTGACCACAGCCTCTCTTCTCTCCCAGTGCTGCAAAATTGCTGTCAGATACAAAGGCGGCTGGCCCTTAGAGTTCAAACCTGATGAATAGTACCTTTAAAAATTGACCATTACAGCCAATATTGTTTCTTTTATCACCAGAAATAGAATGCATCAATCTGTATTTGGTATCACTGGAGGAGAGAAATAAGAATAGTTTATAGTCATTTTTATAGGTTTTTTCAGTGTATTGGTAAGACGGGCAGCATATTTTTATATTCTATGACTCTTGCTAGCACCTTTCTAATAACCTAGGTTACAATATTAATTTCTCTGATTTTTGTTCTTTTTCTGTATGCACTTTCTCCAGAAAGAAATATGCAAAGGTCCCTTAAAAGTAGCACTTTTGATCCATATCTTTGTAATGGGGTAATATTTCATTTGGAAACATTTAGCTCCTTCTTCCCAGGGCTTTCAGCTCATGTTCATCAGATCAATAGGAGTGGTCGTGATCATAAACTATGTATAAAGCACGTTCCTGCACCACCATGTCTGAAGCACTGTGTCAATGTACTGAAGCTAATGTTAAACTACCTTTTCCAGTTTCAATGATTTTAGAGTGACTACACATTTGTTGTTTGAGTGTTTAGTGAGCATTTAGTGCAAAATTATTATCCTGGTTTTGGCTGAAATAGAGTTAATTTTCTTCTTAGCAGCTGATAAAGTGCTGTGGTTTAGATTTAGTATGAGAATAATGTTGATAACACACTGATGTTTTAGTTTTTGCTGAGCAATGCCTACCCTAAGCCAAAGATTTATCAGTGTCTCCTGCTCTGCCAGTGCAGATCTGCACAAGAAGCTGAAAGAGAGTCTCGCTGTGATAGCTGACTTGAAGTGGCCAAAGGGACTCTCCATACTATAAAACTTCATTCTCAGTTGGGAGATTGGGCCAGAAAGGGCCAATAACTGCTACAGAATGTGCTGGGCATTGGTCAGTGGGAGAAGTTGTACATCACTCCTCTGTCTTGATATCTCTCTCTCTCTCTCTTGTTCATTGCAATTACTATTATTAATATCAGTATTTATTATTTCTAGTTTATAATTCAATCATTCAGCCATTCTTATCCCTACCCTTGAATGTAATCTTTTTCTGATTCTCCTCTCTCTCCCAGCTAGGGTTCAGCCACAACAGCTATCACGGATATGTCTGAACTATCCTTCCATCAGAATCATCTTAGATGGCTATGTAACTGTAACTGTATCAGTGATCTAAGCATGAATGCAAAGATATGAAGTTAGATATGCATTACTAGCTGATTACTCATGAATATATGCTTTACCATAGCAAGGTAAAATAACATTCTTTACAAATGTGGGGGGTTGGGGTTGGGGTTGAAAATTGCACTCTACCAGCTTTTGATACCATTTGAAAGGTAAGTATAGCATGCAAAGAGAAAGTCTTCTAATATGTATGTATATTTTCAGTCACTGTGTTCACTGGGATGTCATCCAAATAGTGATAGACTCTGACAACACTTTATAAAATGAAGCTTTATTGATGCAGTAAGGACAATGAGCAACAACTCACCCATATGATGACTCACACACAGTGAATAATATAGGAGGGACTTACTTTCTTTCCTTTGTTTTTGGTTACTAGGGTACTTTCCCTGAAATGTACTTGAGTTTCTGTGAAATGTAGTTTAGGTTATACAAACCATGGTGGTACTTAAATCAGTTAAAGCTATTCTCTAAATGCTTTAAGTTCAAGATGTTTGAATATCCTTACTACTTAATGAAGAGGAATTCATGATGGATTTCTTTCTTTGTGTACAGAATAGTATCTTGACTTTGGTCTATTAGATGAGCTGAATTCAACTTTTGACAAAAACATCCATCTAAAAGTTTTTAGTATGCATTGATTCAAAACAATCCCAGAGCAAAAAAGATTTTACAGACTGTGCTGGGTTTTGCTGGGTTAAAGTACTTTTCTTTACAGTGGCTGCTATGAGGTTGTGGTTTGGGTTTTTGCTGAGCACAGGGTTAATAATAAAGGTGTTTTTGTTATTGGTGAGCAGTGCTTGCACAGAGCTGAGGCCTTTTCAGTATTGCAACGCTGGCAAGGAGATGGGGGATGCATGTTGGGAGGAGGAGGCACAGACAGGGAAGGTGAGCCAAAATGACTAAAAGGTTATTCCATACCATATAAAATAATGCACAATCTATAAACTTAGGGGAAGAAGGAAGACAGGGGATGACATTTGGAGTGATGGTGTGTGTCTTCCCAAGTCACATTATGCCTGATGGGGCCGGGTTCTCCTGGGGATGGCTGACCACCTGCCTGCCCATGTGAAGCAGTGAATTAATTCCTTGCTTTGCTTAGTTTGCATGAGTGGCTTTTTGCTTTCCCTATTAACCTGTCTTTATCTCAACCCACAAGTCTTCTATCTTTTACCCTTCTGAATGTCTCTGCAGTCCTCTGGTGGGACTGCGTGGAGCTTGGTTGATGACTGGGGTAAAACCACAACACAGGCACACATAAATGCATGCATGTTTGCTGTAACTTGTATGATTCACACAGGACTGACTCCTTTTAGATTTAATTTGTAGTAACATTGGATATAAGTGTGTACATTTCAGTATTGTCTTCATAAGAGGAATGTAGGCTCATCCCATGGAAGAAATGAACAGAAATTTCAAGCTTAAAATTCAAAATTCAAATTTCATTCTATTCAAAACAGTTCAAATATGCATTCCATCTAAATCAGCTACTTCTAGCTGATAATCTAGCTGATATATCTAGCAAAATAGCATCTTGTTTGTTTGTTTCCCTTGCCACACTCATATGTTTAAAGGACTCTTTTTAAATTTTTTTAATTATTTTTTTAAGAACTGAGTGAATGCCAAAGTATTCTCTTTGTGGGTGAGTAAACACTCTTAGTTCAGTATTTGAATGATGATCAAACCATTCTGAGTGTCTCTGAGAAAACCCCTTCTCCCTAGTTACCTCTTTTACTAAACCAAAATTTTAAATCACATACCCCAGCTGAAATAGTGAAATGAAGATTTAAATGCAAAATAAAAATGAAAAATGTCTTCTTTTTCCCTTTTGCTTTTCTTTTCCCTCACTTTTGTTTTTTGGTTGTTGTTTGTTTGGTTCTTTTTGTGGTTTTTTTTTTTTGTGTGTGTGTGTGTGGTGGGGGTTGTTGGTTTGGTTTGGTTTGGTTTTTGTTTTTGTTTTTGTTTTGTGGGTTTTTTGGGGGGTGGGGGGCAGGGGTAGTCTTGTTTGGTTGGGTTTTTTTCTCTTGAAAAGGTTGTGTATGTTGCTTGAGAGAACCTAATATATCACAGGAGCTTTTCCATCTGGAAAGGTTTTACTGTTCCAAATCTCCAGACTCCCACTGGTCTTAACTTTCCAGTATATTAAAGCCATAAAGCCATTTTAACAGGCACAGTAGGATTAGTTCAGTAAAGGGGGGATTGTCTGATAATGGAGAGCTGCTGTAGCAATGTATTTGCCTCCCCATATCTTTTTGGCATTGAAGAGGTACACGTGGAATAGGTTCTAATCCTAGCTTCCCTGTTTTTCACTAGTTTTTGGCTGCTAAAATTCATTTTTTGATTCACTGGCTGAGGGCAAGAACTGTAAATGCACAAGAGCCATTCTAGCTTACTATAAAATCATAGAATATGATGAGTTGGAAGAGACCCACCAGGATCATCAAGTCCAACTCCTGGCCCTGCACAGGGTATCCCAAGAACCACACCATGTGCCTGACAGGCTTGGTGCTGTGACTTCTTCCCTGAGGACCTCCAGTGCTCAACCACCCTCTGGGAGAAAAACCTGTTCTTAGTATCCAGCCTAAACCTCCCCTAAATCAGCTTCATGCTATAAACACTAGTATTTATGTAATCATAAAAGTAATTCAGAAAAGTAGTACCACTTTCTTTCTCTTTCCTCTTTGATTTATTGCAACCCTTCTTTGGACGTACCCTGCAATTAAGTAAAATTCAGAAAGCAAAAATGGAAGGGGGTAAGAGATATCCTTACAGAGGCACGGTTTTTTTCAAAGCATAGGCAAAAAAGAAAGGTGGAAGTTTTGGAGTTCCTGAGCTCTGGCTGGTGCTGTGACCTAAAGCAATGATTCTCTGATTTATAATTCCACTACTAAATGTATTTCTATTACGTTTTTGATGAAACTGAAACTAAATCATTACAAGAATAGCCAAGAATTTTTTTGTTGTCATTTGCAAATCCATATCTATTTCTTTCTCCTGTGAGGAGGTAAATGTGTAATCTTCCCTATGAAAACTATTTGGGAAGAAATAATCTGTAAAATAATTATTTAGATAGACAATATTATCTACCATACATTTAAAACAATCAGCTTTTAGTGACATCTTTAAACGGAAATCTGTTAGAGAGCAACTTACTGAGCATTGAAAGGCACAATGAGTTTTCACTGCACTATCATTACCCTGGAATGTTTTGTAACTTTTTGAAAGATTCTTGGAATTTCCATATGTTCATTTAATATAACATGAAATGTTACTTTCAAGAAAAACTAAGGGGAAAAAAAAAAAGGAAAACGTCCTAGAAATTATGTGTGTCTATATCTATCTATCTATCTATCTATCTACCTACCTACCTACCTACCTACCTACTGATAAGAATAAAGGACCCAATAATTGATTGCCAATTAGATAAACTTTATTAAAGTGAGAAGCTGAAGCAAGCAGCCCTCTGGGAAAGCCAGAGAGCACAAGTCTCAGCTTGTCCTCCACGCACAGCTTTCAAAAGTTTTCCCCACAATTTCCCATTTTTATAACTTTTTGGTTTACACACACCCCTTAGTCCCTCCCCAGTCCATGTTTTCCCATATTTGGTCATGGTTGAGTCTTCCAGTTCCAGGAGTCTGGGGTCTTCTGCCCTCTCACGGTGGTCAGTGCATGAAATCTCTCCTCTCCTTCACAGCACGTTCTTGGGAACCTTCCCACTGTGGTCACCATGGCTTCACCACATATCTCGTTTTCTCTTTCTTCATGTCTTATGATACAAAGTAACATTACATTATCCTGCACCAAGGCCGGGCTCTCTCTAACTTTTCTGTTTCTGCAGTTTCTGCAACTTACAGTTATTGCTTAATATCTTCCATATATTTACAATTTCTGCAGTTTGCTTAATAGCCCCTACATATTTGTAATTATTAACTATAACATTTAACACAAATTACCTAAATCATTAATTTCACTTAAAACACTACCTACCTACCTACCTATCTACCTACCTACCTACCTACCTACCTACCTACCTACCTCAGACATGACTAATTATACAGACCCAGGTGTTACCGTGTCTTACCAGCTTCAGTGTTTTCCAAGGTATTCCAACCAATTTTGCAAGTTCCCTCCTGTAATAATGTCTGTCCTGTACTGCTAAAGCACAGCAGGTAAGCTTTCTGGTTAACAAGTGTTTCAAGCAGGCAATAAAAGCACCAATTCTGCAATTACAGCTCTGATAGTGGACTCACAGGCTTTGTCTGAAGCCTTTATGTCTAAAAACCTAGAAGGCAACAAAATTCCTGTGGAGGTGGAACTTGTCCATGCAGAACCAACTACAGGATAAAGGCTATACACATGTTTTCAAAAAAAGTATGCCTCGAAATCTGCTCACTGAGTTGCTCAGTCAAAAGAGGGATTTGCATGTCAATTTTCTTTTGTATTACATTCTTCCAGTAAGGGAAGATACTGATCTGAAAGGAGTGGGTATTGGTTGATTCCTGGCACGAAAAGAGAAGCTTGATTTGCTTTGCTCTTGCTTTTCGTCTGAGGGATAACCATGTATTAAAACATAGGGTCTGCATTTAATAGACTTGGAAATACCCTCTTCAAAACTGTTTAGAAAAGCAGACATCACTTAGGACCTACCAGGTTTCCATCAGTGGGTTTAATTTTATTATAGCTGATACTAATAACCACACAATGTGGAGTTCTGCTCCATATCAGTTTAATATTTTGCTGAGATATGGGCATTATGCATTAAAATTTGATTCACAAGTTCCAGAAATATACCTAAGCTTATTCTGCAGCCCAAGGATTAAACTGACAAATACATAAGTTTGTGGTAATAAATGTGGGCACTTTTTTTCAGGAAATTGTTGTTAATAGAACATCTTGCTGTTTATTTTCAGTGTCTCTGCTCTAGTTCAATCCAAGTCAGGGGTATTTGCCTTCTGAAAAAAACTGCAAGTCATTTTCAATTTATTTGGCACCTCTGAAAGAAGTCTCATCTCAGGAGACCAGGGGTGGAATAAGCAATGAAGATTGAACTGAACATTCACCAAAAGAAACAATTCTTCCATATTTGACTTGAACACCAATTACTTCCCCACAAATTCATTATTTTGGAGTCAATTGCATTTTGGAGCCTAACTCCTTTTTCAGTTTAGAAATTGAGCTATGGTCCACTGAAGTAGTTTGTCATAGCCTTGGCATAAGACTTTTTTCAGTCTCATATACCCATGTAGGTGAATCATTCTGGCTAGAGCATGGATTTTCAGACTGCTGACAGACATTTGATTTAATCCTTTATTGTAAACAGCTCCCAATCTCCAAACAGTATTGACTGATATCAAGTTACAGAGTTTGAGCTGCTCAGACCAGAACCAAAGAGTAATGCAGTGATAACAACCACGATGTGACTGAAAGCAGAAAAGAGGTGAGTGAACAAGAACATAATGTTTTTGGGTTTTTTTAATCATATGATAGCGGTTTCTTGTGTGAACAGCCTTTAAATGTCATGTTGTTAAAGCCATTTTGCTGGAACGCATCTGGCCAAACACATTGCTTCATTAGAAAAGTGGTGTTGATTTAGCAGGTTTAATAAAACAAGCCATTGAGGTCAAGAAACATTTTGGATAAATACAGAGAAAGAGCAAATTAAAAAAAAAAAAAAAAAAAAAAAAAAAAAAAAAAAAAAAGCAAGCAAAAACCCAAAGAAAATCAAATTAAAAAAAAAATACCCAAAAATAAACAAATACAAGAAAATATTAAAATGTTGAGATTTTTATCCCAAAGTAAAAAAAAAAAAATCATCAATTAAATATTTCTACTGCTTAGATTTTTGCTTGAATACAAAACCAGAATTTTTTTTTAATACAAAATTAGAGAAATGTCTGTTTCAGAACATGCTCTTCTTATTTTATTTTACTTTATTTTTCAAACTGACCAGCACCATACTAATGAATTTTAAAAGTGCAGGTGCTTCAGCCTCTGTCTGTGCCAAAGAAAATGCTTCTAGGGTATTTCCATGAACATGCAGTGAGTGAAGGCTTGAGGTTGCTGTTAGAGAGCTGGTTTGGAAAGCAGTCTTGGTAGACTTAGTGAATTCTGTGTTAGGCTCAGGGCAGGGTTTGTTGACAATCAATGTGGATTCTTTAGGGAATTCCCTCAGAAAGGGAAATACTCTTCTTTTGTTGCAGACACTGCAAAAAACACATTTTGTTTCTTTGTTTTTACCTGAAGTAGCTAGTATAACAAAACATGGTCAAACTGCCTTTACCTGAAAGCTGGTTTTGCATGTCTGTATATCCACCTGTCTTTTTCTTGGACTATGACAAAGGCACACTGTGATGCACATGCAGCTTGCCTTTCTGATGGTTACATATTCACCTTCCACAAATACAAATTTCTTACTTGTTTTGGTTTGGGTTTTTTGGGTTTTTTTGGGGGGTTTTTTTGGGTGTTGTTTTTTGGGTTTTTTTGTTTGTTTGTTTGTGTTTTTGTTTTTGGTTTTTTTTGTTGTTTTTTTTTTTTTTTTTTTATAATGAATATTTTCTTGGAAAAACCTTGTTAGTTTTTACCCTCTCAGCAATGCTAGAGTAGGTGATGTTATATCAAATTCACAGTGCTTAGAGGGAATTAAATATTTTGAGAGTTAAGAGAACTCTGTCCAGACTATCATAATGATTAACAACTCTCTCAATCTGATCTGTCTTCTGTGGTGTTTTTTTCTCGAGGTAACTTTGGTATCAAGGGTAGTCATCTGACAAGCAAGAATGTAAATTCACTGCTATGAATGTTTGCCCTTCTCATGTACCCAGCTTCTCACAGTGTCAAACATCAGCAAATGGTAAAATTGGTACATTCATGTCATCTCAATTTAAATGGACAATTACATGCATAAATTCTAGAGCAATGGCACAAACAGATTTAAATATACCAAATATTTGATACCTCATACATATGAGGTAAAATTTGAAAATAAAAGCTGACAGATTATAAACGACCCCTATAAAAAAGCAGATGGGGGAAAAAATAGCTGACTCTGGAAATGTTTTCTGAAGCATGTTTCACTAGCAGCATTTTCTTTATATAATTTTGATCACAATATGAATGATGAATAAAGTAAGAAAAAGTCTGGTCTTGTGTCCTCCTGTTGTCTGATACAAACAGTTTTTACTTTGGTTTTGCCTACATGTGTTTTTTGGAATGACTTTGATAGGTCCTGTTTGACTGTCAGGGAGGCATGGGCAGAATTTTGAAAATGTAAATGAAATTGTTTAAAGTCTGAGAGAGAGGAAAACCGTATGAATTTTATAATTCTCAGTGTCAATCCATTAAAACATTAAATATATACATATTTTTTTTTTTGTCTGCTGTAGCTTTTAACCATGTTTACCTGTTTCACAGGGAACATTTTCAACTAGTCACTATTGGGGGAAAAAAAGTGTTAAATGTAAGATTAACTGATATTGAAATCAGTAGCGAAAAAGTTAGCACAAATATGTTTCTATATTAAATTAGTACTGTATTCCTTTGCAATAAGAGGGAACAGTGTACTGTTCAAATATGAAATAAAGGAAGAGGCAGAGGGAAGAACAAGGGAAGAAACAGATACTGCTAAATTTACAAAGCCTTGAAGGCACTCTGCTCAAAAATCATCTTCTGTCTTAATCACTACAAAAGGCTGATTTCAAGCAAATGCTGTCAATGTCAGAACTGATCATTATTTTTTCTCTTTTTTTTTATGCAATTACACTTATTAATTTATGCTAATTGTTATTAAGTGCATTGTAGGATCATTCTGAGTTTTGCAGCAGTAGTACCTATATTCATCATGCCTTTTTCACCTTACCTGTTTTTCCAGCAAGATATGTGCAAGTCTTCTCACCTCAGAAAGTAGGATCCAAAGTAAACCCTTCAGGGTATACCTTGAATGGCTTCTGGCATCAAGCATACCTTCAAGGGGAGGAAAAGGGACGGCATGATATATGTTCTCAAACACTTCTAAGATATTGAATTTAATATGAGGTAAACAACTGAAATTAACATTAATTTTAATTCTGTTTGGGAAGAACATAATGTAAATCCCCATCATTTTGTGCCATGGAACAGACTAGTTTAACAGGAAAAACAGGACAAAATGTGAAACAGGAAAAAATGTGAAACTACCGCGGGAAGGGTTAAAGCGGATTGTGTCTTATTTGTATTTCTAAATCCATGTTTGTAGACTGAAAGTCAATAAAAAATAGGGCTTATTTTAGTTCTTCAGAGGCTAGATTTTTCTCAATGGGTTTCTGGGAAAAGTAGATGTGATGTATAGTCATTCTGCAAAGCTATTAGAAAATATTTTAGGAAACCAGCACCAGTAGGAAGACTGTTCTGAAAGATGACTGCTTGACTGCAATTAGCTGTAATAAACAGCACTTAAACAAAAATTTTATATTTCTCAGAGTTCAGCATGACCTCTGAAACTTGACCAAGGATGCTTTCAAGGGCTAAGCAAAGTGCCTGGGGCTGGGGAGGGAGGAGGGAGCAATTACTTCCTTTCTATTTTAGCCTTATTCACCTCTGCCTTCCAAGAAGGAAAAATATGTTTTTTAAAAAAATACATACACAGGCATAGATGCATAAATATAAATGTTTATAAGTACCTTTACTTTGGGAAAATTCACTTTCATGACATATCTTTCTCAAAGAATCACTGTCACATCCTCTGCAGTGTCAAGTCTGTTGACAGCAAACATCATCATGACTGTAATTTGTGAGTCATTCTGCCAGCTCCTGTCTGGTAAAATTAAACTGTCCTTGAACATTGAATATTTTTTCCTACCACAAAATGGCCATCTACTCTCTCCTTAGCATAGGATCCCCAAGATGTAAGGAAATGAAGCTTTCTTTTTCTATGACAAGATAAACTATTCTCTTTTCACTTACAGCAATCTTCAGATGATTCAGTATACCAATCATGTCTGATCTGGCTGTTTTACAACTCAAATGTGGCTGATGTCCTACAGTTGTACAGATTTGATGCAGCAACTGCTATGCTGTTGAAGAAAAATAGCATTAACCAGAAGAAAAATACAGGGCAGTCAAAATAGTTTTGTCAATTTCAAATGCTGTTCAATGTAAGGTTTTACTCACTGCACTTAGAGGTCCTAAAGGAAGGTCTTACCTTCCACAGCTTTGTAGCACATGAAAAGCATACAACAAAAATATGTCTCCTAATTATTACTTCATGATTCTATTTCCATGTTTGTTACTGTGCATTTGTGGAGT
The DNA here is from genome assembly GCA_027886175.1 of Phylloscopus collybita. NCBI lineage: Eukaryota > Metazoa > Chordata > Aves > Passeriformes > Phylloscopidae > Phylloscopus > Phylloscopus collybita. The sequence continues at coordinate 39,349,809 of JAJNNQ010000006.1, read as the reverse complement.
GCTACGCTAGGAAAGAAAATATAGTTTTCTTTATCACTCAAAATAATTTTCACAATACATGCAAACAAAGTTTTGTTTTTTTCAGGCAAAACTTATCTTCTGGGCAAACAATCTCAATACAACCAAAAATATAATATCAATGGATTCTATAAAGTTTCCCAATTCTGTCAAGTAGATGTCATTAAAAACAAGAATGATCATTGGAACCATATACCATGTGCCTCTGCTACTCTGTAAAACATTGGCAAATATATTCTAAATATATATTTAGCATAACTCACAGATCCTATTATTTTGCCATCTTCTCTGGTGGATAAACTAAGCTTAAAAAAAAATAAGAACAAGCACCTGCTATATCCTCTAAACCACTGAATTCTGAATTGTGTGGGGTTTTATTTGTTGGGGGTTTTTTAAGTTTGGTCCATCATGGCTCTGTTTTTCCTGTTTGTTTGGTTTAATCTTTAGACTCTAACTTGAGCCTTTAAAGACATAATCTGACTCAAACAGAAATGCCATTAGGTGTGGAGCACAATTTTAAAAGGTTAATAGTTGTTTGCACATTGGTATTTTTAGGAATACACCCAATCTTAGCCAAAGAGCAGCTGTTTTTCAAGGATCAGTGAAAATATTGTTCTGAGCTGAATGGGAAGGCTATTTCCTGACATTGTGCAATAGCAGCAGTGCCAAAGAAAAAAAAAATAGAAATATATATATATATATATATAAAGGAAAGAAAACGTGTTGATCAATAAATTTTGGGTTAAATGGCTGCCATCTATCTCAAGATTCTTCTAGGAACTTTTCTTTGACTAAAGTAGTGAGTAAATTTAAGTCCTATAGCGAAAGTCTGGCAGACAAAGCAGGTTGCCCATATGCTCCTTCTCTACCCTCTTATGTCCAAGAAATTCTGCTCTGGTGATATCCATTGGAGAGAAAGGTAACTGAACAGAAAGAAACCAATAGGTGGGGGTGAAATATTGCTTTCCATATATTCTTTCATTACATTTGGAGGCACTTCTATTAAAAAAGAATGTATATTTATTTAAAAAAAAGATTGTCATTGTCTTGATGTGTGAAAGTCTGGGCAGGTATTTATATGCCTTCCTATAGAAAGCAAGATCTTCCAAGGAACAAGGAAGTGAGAGTCTGCAGCAGAAAGAAAACAGATCAGAGACTTTTTTAGAGGTAATCTTAAACTCAGATGAGGGATTGCAGTTTAGTTTCCTTTGAGCTACAAGACAGTCAAGTCTGCTAATATTTTTCTATTTTCAATAAACTGCTGCTCATAAGTAATAAATTCATTCTAACCTGAGAAAAAGCCCAAGAAAGATGTTTAGGAATATTGCAGCAATTATCTAGAGTTGCTGGTGGGAATCCAGCAGTTGCTGAGCAGATAGAAAAGAAGAGCACAGACTGGGACAAGGATCAGGTCATGGGAGGTCTGGTGCCAAGAGAAGAAGAGAGGCACATGAGGGGAAGCAGCTCCTGTCTCAGCAGTGCTGTCAGTCCGGATCAGTCGCTGTCTGAGGGGAATCACTGCAAGGTGAGGAAGCAGCAGTTTGCCAGCAGTTACTTCACTAGTGCAGAGAGTAGTGAGAGATGGGTTTTGTACTGACTGCTGCATCTATTTGGCCAAATTTTCTGGTATTTCACTTTAAATAAAATGCAGTTACATCAACTAGTTGGTATTTGTGCATGGAAAAAAAATTAATTCATTAAACGGGATTTAACGCTCAGTTTATTTTTCCCTAGATTTCCAGGTTCCTGTGTGGAGCAGTGTTTTATAAGTTACCTGTTTAAATCCAAGCCTTGTTTCTGTGAGCTTGCTAAAAAATCGCTATCATTTACATTTGTACAAAATATTTAAAGAATTAATAATGGTCAGGCCCAAGAACTCGAATCATTGATAGAATCTGGATCATCTTTACAGATGATAAAAATGCATGTGAAACACCGTTGCAGGGGTTTCGTCATTTTTTTTGGCAAGAATTCACCAGCCTAGAAAGACCAAAAAGGAAATTCAAGGAAGGATTTTTCTAATTGTTCAACCAGAGGTCTATCTCCAGACAGTTTAGAGAGATGAACTGTGGCAGAGAGTATTTTGTCTCACCTTATTGAAGACGCCCACAGCAGATAAGAGGAAACATTAACTAAATCAACTTAATTGTGTCTTTGATTGTAAGTGAATTCAGACTGATTCACTTGGAAGCACACATCTGTATATTAAACATCTCACACTCTGTGAAATGAATCCTACTTTAAATGCTTGGAGGAAGGCCTGGAAGGAAAAATTCCCGCCATCTGAACATATCAAATCTTTGAAGACACAACACAGAAGTTCACCACAGCTCTAATTCAGGTACTGGAAGGAAACAAGTAAATTGGGAAAAACTTTCTATATTTGTTGCTGTCACATAATATACTTATTCAAATTTATACACACACACACATCAAAACATGATACACATATTTTGTATATATATAAAGTAATGAGAACACTAAGTGGCCAGCATTTATCAAATCATTTATTAAATAAAAATTGAGAAATATCTATAAATTTTTGTCACTGAAGTATTTTATAGACTAGTATTTCCAGGTAGTATGTCGTCAGGACCAACACTACTTCATGATAGTAAGCAACTATCATGATTTATTTTTATTTATACTCTGCTGATATTTATCCAGCAATATTAAAAATAATGACTATATGGCATGTGAGAGAACATTAGAAAAAGAAATAAAAGAAATCTAAGTAAAAATATTTGCAGACAACATATGAAAAATAAATGCAAACAAGCGCATATATGTATATAACTAAAAAATGTAACCAATGTGCAGCAAGGAAAAGATCACACTTAAACTGTCCCTCAAAATCTCAAAATAGTAGAAAATAAATTCTAAATTAAACAACATTAAGCTTTCTAAAATTATTTGCATTAAATTCAATATTACAAAACAGTAAATCTACTACAGAAGACTGGTAGAATGCTTTGGATACTTTAGGATAATTGGATACTTCAGCTGACAATAAAACAAGAAGAGATGCATTCAAACTATTCAATTGTGTGAGAGATTACCCTAAGATATGAAAGGTATCTTCCTTGCAAAGTTGGAAGAAGGTCTCATTTTGAAAATTAAATATATTTGGAATTCCTCCAGCAATGCAGCACACTGGAGTTATGAGAAGAAATTGATAAGTTTGGTCAGATATTTACTGTTTCGCTGGCCTAGAAGATGCATATAGGCAATGCAAGTAATTTGCATCATGGGGCTCAACTGAAAGTAACAAAATATTTCCATGTGTACAGCTTTGACAAAATTTTATAGATATACATTCTTATGCTGTTATAGGCACACAGACAAAATATATTTTTTTGTGAAGTGAAGCTGAGCAGGATAAAAGAAGGCACTGCATTGTTTTTCTGATGGGATTTTGATATGGTAGGCGGTTTTGAAAGAGTACAACTCGATTCACAAGACTGTGAAGAATGATAAAAACAGCTAGTATTGGCTGCAGGCCAAAGCAATTAGTTAATATTGATAATTAGAAAACTAAGCAATCAGTTAAAAATGTTGCTATGAGCTTTGCAGGGTTGTTTTTGCTGAAAACAGAAGCTGGAGCCAAAAGAGCTATATATACCTTGGGTGCAATTCAGTTCATTCACAGGGAATGTCTATACTGCCTTGTTTCTAGCCAAAAGATTTCATTCATAAATGCTTATTCTTCATGGCTAACTAAGGCACCCTGACATTTATGTTGGTGTCATGGAAGCGAAAAATTGGGATTTTGATTGTCTTATGTGATGACTAATTCATAACTCTAAGCATACTTGAATGTGAATAAAGATGAGAAGCCTTTTGTAGCCATTTTGGGGGGTTATATCTATCTGGCAAAACCTCCAAGTCTGCAATCTTCTTGCCCCTCCCCAAATTACTCTGCCCTACAGTATGTCGAGTAGATTTTATTTATCCTGTAGTAGCTGAAAAATGCTGAAGAACTAATAAATTGTGTACAATTTTCATAGGAAAACACGCTTCTATAGCTTTTTTGCAGAAAATTTTCTTGCACTTGGTCATGACTTAATGTCTTTCAGCCTGAAGGATGTTTGAGGAAAAGCTTTCTTCAATTTGTTCCTTTACATATAGCCACTTACTCCAGCTCTTTCTAAATTCTCAAATAACACCTTCCTATCTTTGTTTTGTGAAAGTGTAGAGCAAGTGGAAGTATTGTCTTACAGTTTAAGCTCATCTATGATTGTGAAATACCGAGGATGAAAAATCAAAAGAGGTGATTGTGAAAATTAGTACCAAAAGTGCAATATGATCCAACAATATGCCAATTGTTCTGAAGTGAACTGTATACTTCACAGTAAAATTATAACTATTAAAATCAGTAAAGAGATCGAAATAGAAGTCAATCATTAAACAAAACAAGCAAAAAACCAAACCAAACCAAACCAAAACAAAACAAAAAAAAAACAATCAAACAAAAAAAAACCCCACCAAAACAAAACAAAGAAAACCCACAACAGATTAACTGTTGCAGGGTAGCAGGTGCAGGTTAGCTAAGATACAGTGAAGAGTAATCTTTAGTGTTTAACTTCGATTTAAATTCTGGCTCAGCCATGCAGAACAGCATTGTAAAAGAAAAAACTGAAACAACAGCTAAGAAATGCTAAAGAAAATGTCTTTAATGTTTTGCAGAAAGGTACATTGTTTGATAATACCAACCAAAAGGTAAAGAAATTGAAAGGAAAAGCCTTAATCACAACTGAAGATAAAAAAGAGACAAAATAATTTTCATAGGTGTACCTCTGTAAATTCCTCCAAGAGGGAAGGGACCCATGGGCTGGAGGCTTGGGTCCCTTCCACGTAGTGCAGTCCCTCAGGAAATAAGTGTTCCAATGTGGGTCCCCCCATGGGGCTACAAGTCCTGCCAGGAACCTACTTCCCATGGAGTCACAGTTTCCTTTGAGCATCCACCAGTTCCAGCAGGAGTACTACACAGGCTGCAGGTCCACTGTGGACCTCTATGAGCTGTAGGGGCACAGCTGCCTCACCATGGTCTCTCTGCACCATGGGCTGCAGGGGAATATCCACTCTGATCCCCACAGCACCTCCCTGCCCTCTTTATTCACTGACCTGGGTGTCTGCAGGGTTGTATCTCACTCCTCTCCTCAGGAGGCTGTTGTGGAACATTTTCCTCTTTACTTAAATAAGTTATCCCTGAGGTGCTGCCACCACCATTGATGTGCTCCACCTTGGGAAGGTCTGTCTTGGATCCACCTGGAATTGGTTCTGTTGGACATGGGGAAAGCTTCTCAAAGAAGTACCCCCCTCCCCTCCCCTCCCTCCACTAGTACAAGGTATGCCACTAGGAATGAACATGAATTTATGTGATTTTTAGCGGATGCTCAGGATTTTAGCAAAATCTCAGGATTTCACAACTTCCCCAGGCAACTCCGCTGCTTCCCTAAGCTTGAAGTTACTGAAAGGTTCTCTGGTATCTAAACAAAATGGTATTTAATGTAATGTAAGCAGCTTAGTGTTTGTTCTGTCTTCCACAGTTTCATTGAACAGACAGATATTCTCTCCTTAAAAATCCTTCTATTAGTTTGAAATTTTTTGCATGTATCTTCTGAATTTTCCTCCATTTTAAGGTAAATGGCTCAATTGTTTAAACTTTTTCATATTATTTTATATTGTAAACATCTATGTACTGGCATACGAATAAACAACAAATAACATCTATCTATGTATGACAGATTATAGCACAAATTATATTTAATAACAGTATTAATTACAATGTTTTAGACTTGGCCTCCTTTCTGTTGAAATTACATTTTGTGAAATTCAGCCATAGTGATAACACATGTCTTATGCTCAAGAACTTATCTAACATTCAAGATGCATCAAATAAAATTTGAGGCTTATAAACGGGAGAGGAGAGAAAGGAAGAAGAAAATAGCAAATAAAAAGATCTGTGTTCTCTGGCTGTAAAAACCTCTCTCAGGAAGACTGAGGTAATTAAGTAAAGCAAGAGCTGAAGAAGCAAAAGCTGCTATCAAGTAGGACCTTAGCCAGTTAGAGAAGTCCTATGCATTTAATTGGCTAGGTCAGTGAAAGTATTTTAATTGGCATGGTCTCAGTGAAGCAAGCAGTGCACTCAAGGAGATAGGGAGTAGAATCACAGAACCATTTAGGCTGAAAAGGACTTTTAAATCAATGCATCCAACTGTAAATCCAGCACTGGCAAGTCTACCACTAAACCACGCTCCTAAGTGCCCCATCCACATGTCTTTTAAATACAGATGGTGACTCAACCACTTTCCTGGGAAACCCCTTACAGTGCTTGACAACCCTTTTGGTAAAGAAATTTTGCCTCATACAAGTAATTGTCAGCGTATAGAAGTGCAGAAGTTCCTTTAACCTCCCGTTGCTGGTGTCTCTTCTGGTCTTTTTAGTTCTACAAATAAATTTTATGTCACATTCTAAATGTAGGAGGACACTGTCTACATATGTCTAAGATTCCTCAGAATGTGGAAGCTGTTCTTTGCTGATTTTCATCCTGAATAGAAGCTGAGGTTTTATTAAACAAGGACTGAAGTTGTCTGTTTTATTTCTGTGACAAAAAAAAATCTGGTAATCAGTCAAAACTGTAATTTTGACAGTGGCTAATGCTTCTGAAATTAAAGAAAATATTTTAAAATTTACAGGGCACAAAAAGGAAAGAACTGCAAAAAGTGAGAAAAGCATGAAAGGGATGCTACAAGATTTACTTTTTAAAAATTGTGGGATAAAAAAAAAAAGGAGAAAGAAATTTAAAAATTTAAATGAGAATTTGGCTTAAAAAATCACACAGTGTTTAGAAGACAAAAAATATATTCACTTTTGCAGCAAGAGAAATTGACATGAATTGCAAAGGGGTTTTACCAATATAAATGGTGCTTTTTGTGATTCTCCTTCACATGCCCTGACTATCCTCAACTCTTACTTCTGCCCGTACTCAATTCCTTGGGAATAACGAACTCCAGCAATCACCTCCCTTTGTCTCTCAGTTCTTTTTCTGCTTCCCTCAATGCTGTACTATTTCTTATTGACTGAGTGGCTTCCTTTTCTTTTCTGGCAGAGAATGAGATATAAAAGGAGTTTTGCTGACTACAAATAGGAACCAGCAATCTGTCAACTTCTTCGCTGCTGCTCAAGGCAACAATGAAGGTTACAAGATCTTTAAAAACAAACTTTTGGATTTTTTGCCCAAGTAATAGAATTACTATGCAGACAAGGAGTCCAGGAAAGACACCAGTTACTCCTCCTACACCACAGGCTTTACATGTTAGTTTACTCTTTTTATGTTAGAGCAGCTGTGTGAACCTACTCAGGTTGTCACACCTGGTCAATAATTTTAATCATTGAATAAAATATTGGCATGAGGCAGAACACAAAGTGCGGGGAACTTCAGAGGAAATTTTCTATGCAATATATTGGATTAGAATGAGGGAAAATATCTGTAAGGCCATCATTCTGTATTAAATGTTGTTTATTGTTCATTACCATCACCTGGTGACAAAGATGAGCTTCCCAGCTCATCTTTGAGGAGAGGGGAAAGAAAGGTTGCATGTCTACATGTAATTTGAGAAGTTGGTAGGATTTTATACTCACTGTCACCTAAGTTTTCAGTGGTTTCTGGTCAAAGTTTAGGAATGTCACGCTCCACATATTTACCCTCACTTTGTGAGAGAGCATCTCTGACACGGAGACACTACTGTGTTCTTTCAACTGACCTAGCTCATACATGGATAATGATGTCCCTGTATTAAAATTAACTTTGCTGGTGCAATTTCTTTTACAAGACTTTTGGGTTTTAAGTGTATTTAGCTCTTGAGTTTACTATGAGGTACACTTATTTGACAACTTCTTCAATTAGTAATATATTAACATCATGATAGATTCTGTGGCTTGTGAAATCAATTTTCTTGATTTTGCTTTGAGCAAAGATCAATACTGTACTTTAATGGTATATGGATTCTCAAGAAAACAAAAAATGAAAAAATATTAGTCAATATTGTTAACTGTTATCCTCGTATATTAAAATAGATGTGCAGAAAAAAATCAAACAGGATTTTAAACTGGATGGTTTTATTGAGGGAAAAAAGTTATTATTTTGATGGTGCATATAATTCTAATTGTAGGAGGATTCCTGAGAGACCATAACTAATAAAATATGAAATACAATTGTTGATGAGAAACCATAATTTTCAAAATTTCAAGAGATGATCCAGTGCTCATCAATGAAAGAGAGAAGATAGGAAAAAAATTTTATCATCCTAAATGGTTAGGGATTTCCTTCTAATGAATCCAAACAATGTTATTAAAAGTTGCTTAACTGTCATTTCAAAGTAAAATAAAAACAACTTTAGGTTTTTGATAATGTTCACTCCCTTAAAAAATTCAACCAATCTCTTCTCAAGATTGTGTAATATGAAATACTGAACATTTCTCTTATAGTGTAAGAGTTACAAAATAAAATACAGAAGAAAGGATGAAAATAATAGCTCTTTTTTTCAAAAGAATTAAAAACTTTCAGTAACAATCACTGACAATAACATTCATCTGGGTTTTTTTTTCAGTCTATATCCATAAAATGGTGAAGTACAGAACTTCTGTTTGTGTACTCTACTGAAAAATAAAATTGATTAGGAAAATAAATAATTTACAACTAAATATTTCTGTGTATAAGTAACCTGGTTTAATCAGTGATCCAGATAACAAATCAGTGATCAGCAATGTGCTGATAGGGGTGATAATATGACATACCAAATCCTTTAAACTGAGCTAGAACTAAGAAAAACCTTATGCATTGTCCCTATACAAATACAGATTTGGTCAACAGAAATTATAAGTAGTGGCATTATATCTTTAAAACAGATGTTATCAAAGGTGAGGACAAAGAAAGCAGCATTATCTTTAATAATCTTTTATGCTTTAAGCAACAACATGTAATGCTGTAATACAAATAAACAATAAGTACAAAGAAAAGTTACATGTTGTCTCCCACTGGCTAACCACTTGTGATAGTTTACATAGTTTAGAACTATGAAACTGTACTTCTGAGTTACTTGTCTGCAGGATGCTTTCCACAAAAGACTGGGAAAATGTAGTCTCAGGGACAGTTGTTGGCTTTCCTTAGACTCCAGATTTTGTGAAAACTACATCATTTGGATCAAATAGTTTTAAATTACCAATTTAATTACCTCATGTTAAATTGAAATATTATTTCGCAACTGCAAAAAAAAGTATTTTCAGTAAATTTGCCATATGAACAGTTATTGAACATATGTCTGTGTGACTGATTCTGTCAAAAAGGCATAAAATTCACCCAGTAATTCCTTTATGTGGCTTAAAAGCTGCATCTGAAATAAATGGTGTATTCAGAGATACACAATTTCACAATTTAATAACTTCAAAAATGAAAGGGAAGGAGGGGATGGGCCTTACTTCACCATTTGATAAAGTGCTTCATTTATTGAAGTCAATTTTTTGTTAAAATTGTGTGATATACTCCTATTTTTGATTGCTACCCTTGGCCTCATGTTATCTGACACTCAAATGTTACAGGCAGCTCTGACTTCATGATTTTGCATCACTAAATCCATATGTAATGTCAGATAATTTTTGCCATGACATCACACAAACAGATCACAGTAGCTGGTTGACTGTGAAGATGGTTCAAGTCTTTTTCAGTATGTCCTACAATGACAGTTCTTTTCATGATTATAACCAATAATTTTCTTTTACTCTTGCTTTGATATTAAAAGTAGATAATCTAGATCAATTATCTCATTTAGATCACAAAAACAGTAACCTTTCTTCCTGTAAGAACTCTCTAAAAGTTGAATTACTTTTAGAATCCATTGAATAGTACTGAGCAGAATTTGTTCTAATCATACTCATTGTTATATTGGCTGTTTATCATCATTTTGCTTTAATCCACCTTCAGGGGTCCTTTAACAATGACCCTAGTTGCCATGTCTCAGAGGTGGGTCACAATGCCAGGCTGGAGCAGTTCATTCCTGAAGGATGGCATCCCATGGAAGGGACCCACACTGCAGCATTTTGTGGGGAGCTGCAACCTGTGGGAAACACACTGGAGAAGTTCATGGAAGACAGTGTCCCATGAGAAGGGCCCAGCAAGGGAAGACTGGGAGGAGTTCCCCTGTGGAAGAAGCATCAGAGGAAATGTGTGAGCAAAATACCCATTCCCCATTTTCCTATGCCAGTTGGGCAGAGGAGATAGAGAAGTGAGAATGAAGATAATCCTGGGAAGGAGGGAGGGGTGGGGAAAAGGTGTTTTCAGCATTTGTTTTACTTTTCGTTATCCTACTGTGATTTAATTAGTAATAAATTCAATTAGTTTCCCCAGGCTAAGTCTGTTTTTCCTATAACAGTAACTGCTGAGTGATCTCTCCCTGCCCTTATCTCAATTTACATGTCTTTCATTATATTTTCTCCCTCCAATCCAGTTGGCAGGGGAAGCGATAGAGCAGCTTTAGTGGTCATCTGGAACCCAGAAAGGGAAAACACCATCTAAGTTTAGAATATTCAGCTCATTAAATGAAAGATAATCACTTTACTACAAATGAGTTTCAAACTATACCATGTTTTGTAGACACCTCAGCTTTATCTATGAGAGTTACTTCTGTTAGCTACCATCTGAACAGCAACTTTTTATTCCCTATAACTTAATGAATCTTCTGCATATTCTCTCTTCTTTCTCTTCTCTTTCTTTCCCAGTTCTATGTCACAGTAGTTTAACCTCTGACCTCTGTCTTTCTTCTAACCTGAATTTTTTTTTCCTTTTTTGTAACAGGGATACACTCCTTTTTCCTTTTCTTTTCCTTATAGTGAGAAGTTCCTTATACCTATTAAAAAAAAAAAAAAAAAAAAGAAAGCAAAGGAAAAAAAATACACTATGGGATTCTAAAATTTATGCCTCAAATACATCAAGGAATACATATTTTTTGATATGTAAACAAATGCTCAAGTTCAAATGGTAATAAGAAAAACTAGTGTAAAGCAGAATCAATGAAGTGAGTTATCAAATCACAGTTTGGCCAGTAAAGACACTAAAACACTTAAAACTTACTTCACAACAAATAGAAAGAGAAATGTTTCAATCAGCTAGATATCTTAAATCAAGTTCCCTTTCTAATCAAACAAACTCTTCAAAGGCACGCTGAGTCAGGCACAGCTCACTATGAATAAAAGTTTTCTGCTTTTCTTTTTTTTCCCCATTATTCTCCTTTTCACACCTGGGAGCCTCAGTAGTATTTTAATCTTTGATGATGATGGTTTTTCTCCATTCAATAATTCCATTTGAATAATGGTCTGCATAATGCTGCAAAATGGAGTATGGTAATGTTGCTTTATCACCTGAGGCAGCAGAGTTTTCTTCTCCAAAGAGAAAAATTTTCATTGGACAGGCAACATAATAAAGTAAATTCCTGAACTCCTGCAGGGCACTTGTATCTGTTACACTCATGACATTTTAACTGAAAGTGTGTAGATCTAATTAGTTAGAAGCAGAAATGTAATCAATACTGATTTATGAATATTCCCCACATGTAACAATACTTGTTTGGTCAGAATAAATTGTTAGTTGTATAATTTAATCTCTGTGATTTCTTAGTGCTCTTTGTTCATAAAAATAATAACCCTATTTGTGAGAACTGAAAATTTCCAACTGCAGACATCAGAAACACCTATTTTTCTACAAGTATATGTTGCTCTGGGGACAAGAAACTCCAGGCTCAGGGATCTTATATAAGAGGAAAGAAAACAGATCAGCTCCTGACTGAAGATTGCTTGTGATCTTGTGAAAATTAATGCTAGCTAGTTGCCAGTCATTCATCTGTTCTTTTACAGATTAATTTCTGTGATCTCTAGCCCGAAGCAAGCCTGGGAGTATTACAAGCATCACAGTCTTGTAGGCTGGCATCCCTTTGAAAGTGAGATATTTTTAGTCATTTTAATTGCCTTTCCCTTGACCTTTTCATTTCTGCCATAGCCGCCTTGAAACACACCAATCTTCAGTCAATATCCCATGTGCTGCTTGCTACCTCATAATTTTTATTTTTTCATCTCTTTATTGATACCTTGATTTACATTTCTGCTTACAGTTTGTAAGTTTTCCTTTTAAACCATTTTGTGAGTGTGCCAGCATGCCCACCAATGTCTAAATAGCTTTTACTGAGTTACCACCATGAAAGATGGATCATATGGCCAAAGAGAGAAAAGGGGAATCTGTAAGAAGAAGGTCTAGAAAACAACTGGTTTTGCTCACACCTGAGTTTTAGGAAGTGCTATTCACTTTTCTCAAATAGCAAGTGATGGGATGACGGGAAATGGGCTCAAGTTGCACCAGTGGAGGTTGAGATTGGAAAATAAAGTTGTCTTAAAAACCATTGCCAAATGCTCATTACAAAATGTTTTTCTTGAGAAAGAAAACTTTCAAAGTGGAAGGTAATGATTTTTGGAAAATTTCTGCTTCCAAGAACACAAGACTGAACGATGGGGCCCCTCTTGAAGACTATTAGACACTAAAGTTTTGATTTTTCCAAATGACTTTGCTATGCCTTCTTTTGCGAATAATTTTCTGTTTCTGTATTTGGAGCACATCATCTACTCCTCTTGGCTCCATGTACAATAGCAAATTACAGCAAATCTATCACAAGTGAAAAAAAAAAATCAAAGAGAATACTTTATAAGATAAACCTCCCTATCTCACTCCAAATAGAAAATTTAGCAAAATGAAGGATGACAGTGACACAGAAATTTGCTTTATGTATTTATAAGGATTTAGGAAGCACTAAATTTTTTTCAAGTTTCATCTTATTCATAAAATATATTTATTCTTTATAATGAAGCAATTTTTATATACCTTAAAATTTCAAAGACACATAGATAGTTGGATGAAGTTAATGGTAAACTCAAACAGAGCCAATCTCTCTGATGAACTAAACCTCTCTTTATCTGACATAATTAGTTCTACAGATATCTGTGAAAAGTAATCTGAGGCAGAATAATTTAGGAACACATTTTCTAAAATATGAGAATAGCAACTGAACATGTTTTCTCCTGGTGACAGAGAAAATCAAAGTGCAGTCTTTAAAAATGCTAAATTACATACAAGGGAGTACAAATAAGAGGTTACAATGGAATAATGAAGGGTAACGAAAAATGCGACATACAAACCAATCAATGCAGAAGCAAATAGGGTCTTCAGCAACTCCACAATTAGGAGGGCAGAGAATGGCAAAATATCCTCACTAGTAGATCTAAAAAGACAGAAATTAGGTTGCATGTTTGAGGTTGTCTTCCCTGTTATTCTATCACTTAGTAAAAACTGTTTAGTGAGTCGAAAAAGTGAATAAAGCTAACAATGGCTCACTCCTAGAAAAACCAAAACATAATCAAGATGATATGAAACCGATAGCTATTGAGCTCTTTAAAAACATATAGCATCACTTTAAAATCAAACTGGCACTTTATGAGTAGCAACAATTTTACACAAGGTTTTCACTGCCTTTCGCAATTCAAATTGATTGTTGTTTCATGTTGAATAAAATGTAAGTAGTGTTTCAAGGCTGCAGAAAGCACCACAATGATTTACATTAAGATGACAAGGCTGTGAACTGTCATACATTGCCTCTTAGTTTTTTGATTTTTCATGCAGTTAAACATGATCTTTTACCTCTAATGAAACTTAATCTTCAATTGGACATATGAAATGTATCTGGGTATAAGATGTGTAATAAACTGCTCAGAAAAGTGGTTAAGGCAACTTTGTTTTGGTAGCTATAAGGAGGAGACTTGCCTCTTCCTGTTTTGGGGTGTGGTTTTTTGGGGTTTTTTTGTGTGTTTTTTTTTTGTTTGTTTGTTTGTTTTTGTTTTGTTTGGGTTTTTGTTTGGGTTTTTTTGTTTGTTTTTTTTTGTGGGTTTTTTTATTTTGTTTTGTTTGTTTTGTTTTTTTGTGGTTTTTTTGTGGTTTTTTGGTTTTGATTTGTTTTTTTGTTTTTTGTTGGGGTTTTTTGTTATTTCTTTAGTTTTGCGGATTTTTTTTTTTTCCACCATAAAACAATATATAGCTTTCCAGGGCACTGTAGACCTACTAGAGAATCTGGTCTGATGGCACAATTCATTCTTTGTTTGCACTGCTCAGTGAATACATCAAAACTCCCAAGGCCTAGGTATAAAGGGGCTTACTCAAACTTCACATATTATTACAAGTGTGTCCCTTGTGGAAATTGCTGACTCTAATAAATGCACTTTGGCTGAGCAGGTAAAATGTTTCACTAAATTAGATTTAATGCAATTTTCCATTTCAGGTTGCATTGGTTTTTGATTGCTACTATATAAAGAAGTAGAAACCCAGTGATTTACAAAGTGAAAAGGCAGAGATTCATATGACACTATACGTCCTGATATCTCATGTAAAGTCTGTCTTTGTATGAAAATAAAATTACTTAAAGGGAGGTTTCTAGTTTTGTCAAATATTAGTGTGGTGGTTTAGTATTTCTTCATTTGACATATTCAGCATAACACTGGGAAAGCTGCGTCCAAATACATCAGAGCACCATTGAGATGTCAAAGTAAAATGTACAAGTATTTCTTTTTCCTGGAAATAAACTGCAGAAATTAATCTGGAAAACTGTTTTGTCATAGTCAAACAAACAAAAATAAATCAATAGTTCATTCATTTGACTATAATAATTTCAGTAATTGTCTTAAGTTCCTTAAGAAAAATAATAAAAACAAATCAGTGTACATTGATTTTTAACTTTTATTATTAGATTATTGAAATATTAGTGCAGTCTTTTCCATCTATTTTTAAAGCAGTAGCAAGACTTGTCACTATATAGATTTAAAAGTGAATATATTGCTAGCAAGATATTTCATTTTTGAATTGCGTTAAGCATTAACTTTTATTTTTCCCAAATGCAAAAAGATTTTGAATTGAGATGTTTTTTCACTTACAATAACAAGATGTACAGAGATAAAGAATAACAAAACCAGTAGGCCAGGTGATAATTTGCCCTGGATATTTGAAATCATAATTTTCTGTAGATGATCTTGCTGTGTAGGATACAGTCTCTTAAATAAGAATTGCAACTTCTTGTATGACAAAATTAAGATTCTTTTTAAAAATGAAAGTCATATTGAGAGAGACTGCATCCTATTGAAAACACTGATCCCAACAGCATGTATTGTTCTCTTGTACTTTCTTTGGTTGAAAATTTATTAAAACTCACATTTGAAATTGTAAAAAAATTACTGAAGAAAACATACTTCCTGTTCTCAATATTGATTACATGTATGATATTTTTTGATGGCAAACTCCTGTAAATATCCATATTGCTATGAGAAGAGGTGAGGACACAGTGCACTGTCTCCTTGTGCTCTGGGTTTCCCTGCTGCCTCCTTGGCTCCACTGAGAGCCCTGGACACTGGCAAAGTGGGGGACAGCAGCAACACTCAGCTGTGGCAGCTGGAGAGCTGAGGCAAACATGGTGCACATTGACCTGCTCTAGATTCTCATGTAAATGATAATATTTTGGTTTATTCTGTATTGTGCTTGGAACGACAATATTCTTTGTTCAGCCCAGCATCAGGAAAAACATGTCTGAGCTGTCATGTTCCACAATGATTCTCTCTTCTTTTGCACCCAAACCAAGTACACCTGAGAGAGCCTTAGAGGCCTTAGTAATATTATTCACTATTTTTTCACTTCGGTGGGCCTTTTGAGGAACTTATCTGAGAAAAAAACCTGTCCTGGGGTGGTTTTGTGATGCTTGTATCCCCAATTATCTGTTCTGTTTATGCTGGGTATCAAGTTCTGCACCCTTAAGACTGGTTCTGGGAGTGAAAGGGGAGAGAAGCGCCCAGTTTGCAGATGCTGCACTGGCTCCCCCACATTCTCTCTCCTGGACTGTGTTTTCTGCAGCATGGACATGCAGGAGAGAGCTCTCCTTTGCTTTTAGGTTAGGTGGTTTTTTGCTAGCTGAGGCAGAGAAGTTCCCCAGACTGTGTTTTTTCTTTTTCTTGGAATGGATCAGCCCTGCTCTGGATTGAAAACCCCGAAAAACACGGGAAGCTCACACCTGCAGCCCACCAGGGCCAGGACGGCATTTTCCAGCGCTGGAGGGACCGATGAGAGACTGAGGGAGCCGAGCCCCACCCCACAGCAAGGACTTCCTGAAATTGCTATCTCTTCAGAACAGCAAGAGGTTTCATTGTTTAATATTATTAATTTCTTATGCTTGGGAATACTTTGCTTGTTAAATGAAGAGTTTTTTCCATTTTTTTCCAAGGAAATCTTTTCCTGAACCAATTGGGAGACGGGTCACTTGAATTTGCTTTTCTATAGAGATCCATTCAGAGGTTTCCTCCCAAAATTTGCCCTTAACCAGGACAAAACCACACATGTATAGATATGCCCAGAGTTTACTGTCTGCAAAAGGTAGCCTCAACTCAACAAGTTTATTATAACAGATCGTACAAAAAGAACATTTGCTGTAGACAAAATTAACCTTAAAATTCTCTCACATAGATGGCATTTTTTAAGGAGAAAAGGAAATATGACTGCATTTTGAAATCCTTCTGTTTCAGCTTACATTTTTCATTGCTTACAGCCCTGTGTTAAGAATGTATTTATAACTGTTCTTGGGAACATTCGTCCCAGAAAATATAGACAGATGAAGGCACAAGGTGTTTTTAGAATTGTAAAATTTGGAAGAAAAGAAAAAAGAAACAATCCTTTATGAAACTTGTCAGTGATAGTATGGGGTTTTTAAGCTTGATATCTGTGTCTAAAAATCAAAGTCCCAGTGGATAAAGGTAAAAGTCACTTAACTGACAGAATTCCTGAGTGACTGAAAACTTGCATCTGTTCTTTATAGGTTCATCTTTGAGATTTCTCACTAGAAAACAGCAGTTGAAAAGATTATCTTATAGCAGTACTAAATAATAGACTGTTCTGCGACATTCAAAGGTCTGAAGCTCCCTGTGGAACTAATGACATTTGTACAGCAAGTCAGGCTGCTTCTGCAAAGGAGGATAGTAGAAGAGGGAAAATAATAGTTTTTTTGACAGAATGTTAACCCCAAGTTGCCAGAATCTCTGAAGGATAACTGCAAATAAGAGAGCTCCAACACTTTTAATAAAGGTCCAAAGTCTTAGATGAATTTTAAACTCATACACTTTCTCTGATTTTGATGTTCACAGCTGATGCTCTGTCCCTGACACTTTGGAGAGAGGAAATAAATGCTGTATTGCTGTGCTCTGACGATAGATCAGTAAGGTAATTTTTCTCAGAAGATATAATAAGCCTTTTATTAAGGACACTTCCTTTTGCTTGTCATTGCAACACTCTATTTTTCTTTTCTTTTGAACGTGGAAGTTTAAAAAGTTTCTCTGGACTTGTTTGAAGTAAGTATGGCTAGCTCAGCCATTAAGCATTGCCATGGCCTCCGAATGAGATCTGTTCCTATATTTAATCCACTGCTATACTGAAAAAAAAATTATTAAGAGAAAATTAAATCATGGTTTTTTCTCACCCAGGAGACAATTTGACCTTACATGTCCTGAATGCCCTTAGTACAGGGCTGTAAAATGTGTAGGAAAAATACTGACAAGAGTCTTCATCTCTCTAATTGAACCTGAGGAAGATTGTAGCTGGGAATTTAAGATTCTGAGGGAAAGAAGACAAGTGAATGAGGATAACTTGCTCGTCTCCTGGAAGAGAGAAGAACTCAGCTCCATACCTCATGCTTGGTTGTGTTTTACATCTGCATCTCTCTATAGCTAGCCCTCCTTACTGGGAATCATTTTTCACTGTGTGATAGTGTAACTTCAAGCCAAGGGGTAAGAGTTTACATGTCTCTGATATCCCACAATCCTGGTGCTGAAGTCTGTCTCCCTGTGTATGAGAGTCAAATTATTTCAGAACAAGATGGGTCTGCTGAGGAAAATTGGCACTGAAATATTTGTAAAGTCACTTTGTTCTGCTGCTTTCTACCACCCACTGCCTGATGCAGCCATCTGTGAAGACCAGCCCAATGACCTGCTTTGTAGACTTCTTTAGGGATTTAAACAGAATTGGGCAGCTATCTGTCTAAAGTCATATAACAAGAGAACTCAGCTGGAAGAAGAATGTTATCTTCTCAACAGGGTAGCTAAATCTGTGTTTAAGCACTCAGTCAATTTCTGCCTCAAGAAACTAGGACCTAGGTAGTGTTAGAAGTAGATGCTCTTGATTACTGTCTGAATCTTGAACCAAGAGCCCAAATTCCTAGCTGAGACGTGTTTCCCAGGGTTCCCATTTAGCCCCATGGGAAGGCAGCATTACCTACCTGCACTTGCAGGTGTCTGTCACTTAAAAACCTGCTCGGGCTTTCTCACTCTAAACACAGGCATGCAGAAAAACTGAGACTTACACCACAAAGGTTTTAGAGACATGACAGTACTTCTCCATAGGATTACAAGAGACAGAGGGATTTACTGTGCATTAGTAATAATATGGCCCTTCAGGGTCAGCCTGTACTCTGAAAACATTTTAATGAAATACTGCATACTGTCTAGGTGGCAGAGTAACAAGGTATGTTTGGGCAGGGGACCAGCATTTAAATCAAACTGGTCATTATATCTCTCCAACTATATACTCATGTTACCTACCTTAGCTAAAATACAGACTTAGAATAAAAGCATCCCTGAGGCATAACGTTAAATATGCATTGGGTATATATATTTTCTCTTTTAGCTGTTTACATTTCCAAGCATTTAGTGTAGCCAAACAGCTTAGGCTGTAGCTTAGGCTACTGGCCTAAGTGATTTACTATATTGAAATTATCCATGCCCTCCTCTTCTCCCAACTACCATATGTTAAAGTGTTTTTTGTCTGCATAAACTTCCTGAACAAACTTTAAATCTTAACTTTTATAGATGTTACAAAGAAAGTCAGTAATGCCTTGTACTGTTTCAGCTTTAAATATTCCTTTTTAACTTTGTTCCTTTCTACTTTGTGATTCCGAATTGACAGATGGAGTTCTCACGTTGCTGAGATATTTAAAATTAAAAGTACTAAAAACTCATTCAAATTATAAAACAAACCAACCTCAAACCTTCTGCCCTACACTCCTGTTCCTTTTTCAATAATTGAAGAAATCTTTCTTTTTGTATGGAAATATCTGAAAAAAAAATGCACCTTCTCCTTTTCTGTTAAACAAATACACTTCCTGTATTACTCCCACTCAATACATGGGCAATTAAATAAGAGTATAAAGGACAGGAAAAAGCAAATTAATAAATTTTAAAAATCTTGGTTCTTATTTCTTACCAAACAAAAGCTAATATTACACAAGACAAAGTAAAATTTAGCAAAGTGGATCCACCCTTGATTTGCACTATTTCAATATTTTCTTAAAGAAGTATTTATGGTTTCAATGTTCAAGTTGAAAGGTGGAGGGTTACAGAGACAAAACCTTATTACAAATAACCTGCATTATCATGACTTACAAACCAGTTTGCTCCTTTAGTTTTACTGGTGGTTACCACACCCCAGTCTGCAATACCTGAATCTGTTCTAAGAACACAGAAAAAGTGCAAATTCAGAGGCTGTCTTTTCACTTCAGATTCCATCATGAGCTCTCATAAAGCCAACAATACATTCCCCACTTCTAATGGTTCAGCATTGATTTCTATTAAATATAGAAGTGGTCCTGCAGGTTTTAGACTTGTCTTTTTTCTCCTCAGTGTTTTCATTCCTTAGTAAATGACAATTTGACTTTCTGAAATTTAATCCATACAAATTTTAGGTGAGTATGTTCTTAAGAAAATTTTCTTCTGTGTTGACTTTCTCATTTCAATAAAGTCCTCTGAAACGGAATACAAATGATTTTTGTGGCACCTTAAAAATGTTTCTTAGAAATAGTCCAAAGAAAAAGGCCAGAAAAGCAGAAAATTATGCCACTTGGTTCTTCCAAGCCTCCTACCTCTTTTGATAAATACTGCATCAAAGCTTACCCTATAAAGCAAACAGTTTCCCTGCTCTTGAGTGCTGTGGTTTTAGTTTGTTTTTAACAGTTTCTCAATTGATTCTGCCAGCAGGCCCATGATCTATCCAGCAGTGATAACAGTGTGCAATACAGGACTCTTTACTGCACAGCTTCCCTGCCTCTCTTTCTGTGTCATAGCTATCTCTGTATGCCATTAGGCAGAAATCCAAACTTGGGGCCTTAGCCAACTCCAGATTTCAGGTATTATTACTGCACCATTGAAAAGCTTATGAATTTCAATTCTTCAACAGCTTCAGCATAAAAGACTGCATACTCTGTCTCCATCCTTTTAACTAGTCTATTCCCCTTTATCTCCTCTAATAAATTACTAACAGACAGACTTCCTTCTTCTAAAGTGCAGTACACTCTATTTGTATGAAATAAATTGAAAAAGAAAAATATTACTTAATTATCACTATATTCTGCATAGCTTTAAAATTAGCACTCATTTGTGTTGCAGCAGAACCTGATGAGCCCCAGAGGAAGCAGGGTATTAATGTGCTTATTGCGGTAGGAACACAGAACAAGGATCAATCTCAGTCCTAAATAGCTATTAGTTGCGTCAGGCAAAAGGATTGTTCTACCTTGTTTAACAGATGAGGTACCAAAGTACAGAGACTAAACAATTTGCTCAAGAAAATACATGGCAGAACTGAACCCAGGTCTCTTAAATCTGAGCCAGATGTCCAGTTCAGAAGATGTCCATTTGTCTTCCTTAGGATAAGTCACATTCTGTAAACATCTGTGTCTTATCTGCTGTCTCAGTGTACCCTGGCTCAGCAGAGATTTCCTGTAGCTATCAATAAGAAAACCTCTCATTTCTGCTTCAGGACATTCAAAACTGTTGAATTTAAAAAAAAAATTGTAGAGTGTTGCCATTGCCATAGCCAGAGTTTCGTGTCTGACAGAAAAAAAGGCACAAACACAATTCACATTCATTGCTGTAAACAAGATGTAATGGAGCAGCCTTGCAGCCTTGCAGCCTTGCAACCATTACTGTCACATATCATCATTGCTCTATTTCCATATAATTAATTCCTTGTGAAAGGTACCATTGTAATAAAACAATTCAAAAATAAACTCCCAACCAGTGTTTCTGCCTGGAAACAACACGTCACAATCAGAAGAATGGCTTCACTTAACACTCCCCTTGTTCTGTACCAGAGCCAACAAGCTCTGTATCCATCAGCACTGCAACCAGCCAACCCACAATAATGAGCTTACTGGAAACATCTGTAATAGAAACCAAACCTATAATTTCAAGATATTTCAAAAATAGAGCAGGGACAGAAGAACACACAGTGGAATATGGGGTATTTGTACCAGAGATACTTGTGAGCTAGTTTATATATATATATATAGCATATAGTATGTAAGTTAAGCAGTGGGTCTTACATCATCCTCAACAGAGAACATTATTGGTCAGGGAGAGTATTTGAGTGTTTTTAAAGAAAACCTGGACTAAGGGACTATTTTCTCAATTCATCTTACCTGAAGCTGATCTCCTCAAAGATGGGAAGGTCAATAATTTAAATTTGCTTATGTTATTTTGGATAAAAACTCCTTTGATACCTCAATATAAACAGGAATAATATTACATTTAAATTTTTCTTCTTTGAGAGTGATATATTGGAATAGCTTGGTCAGAAATAGAAACATCAACAGAGCTACACTGTTACTTCTACATGTAATAGTATATTTCTCTGTGCTCAGTGCTGTACTGAATCATCTATACACATCCTAAAAGGCCCCAGGGTGTCAGAGGGTTGAAGCATGAAAAAATCTGATTAATAAGGTCAGTTTGTTCAATCCTTTCCTTCTCAGGTCACAGAACAGGAAAAAGTGATCCTTTCAGACCCATAGGGTTTTGAGTAAAATTTCTAAATTGAAGTTTGGTAAATCAGATTTGAATCCTTTCTACCTGAAACATCCTGAGCCCATGTGGTTCAGAAGGAAGTTTTCCTGCAAGTCATTTTGGACTGTGGCATTTAACCACAGGAAAAGTCCACCTAAAAAAATTAAAAATTCAGTGGGCAGAGTAGCAAATAGATACAAGAACTAGAACAAATAGACATAAGAACAAGAACACTGTGATTTCTTTTGTGAGCCACAGGGAAGAACAGAAAGGGACATCCTTCTGCTGCTATTAATGACAGACTATTCGCCCAGAAAGATAAGGCATACTAAAATAAAAGGTCTAGAGTATGTTCATGGTTCCTTGTGCAAAGCCACATTAGGAATTTCCATGCATCTCTGGAAAAAACCCCACAGTATACTTCATTGTGCTGGTCAGTGTAATTAACTTAGGTGCAACCCTAGTGACTAGTCTCCTGTTTCGAATTTTTGCAGTTATCTCTAACAGCAGGATGGTCTGAAAGTTAAAGCACTCCGTGGGGAGGTGAAAAGTGCCTTGAGCAGAAGCTGGATTTGAATCTCAACCTCCATTACCCCAGCTCACACTTGCACTGTGATCTGCTAGGGAAGGAGCCCCACACTGCTGTGTCTCACACCTCTCCATAGCACCTCCATGAAGGAAATGTTTTAAAAGGTCATTCCCAAGCTCTGGGAGTCTAACACATTCCTTGACTGGTTTTTATGCTTATGTGTTATTATTACAAGGGAGAAAACCAGACAAAATATAGAGCAATGCATGTGCCTAAATTATCAGAATGGAAAACTCAACATTTCCTAACCATGAAGTTATAAATTTACAAATATGTATATATATTTCAAGTTGGATGTATTAACATAAACAGTAATACAGAATTCTGTTTGACTACATAAGGCTGGATCGTGCATCATTCATTTGATGGCTAAAAGAAATAAAATTGATTATTTTCTGATTTCTACTACTCAGTCAAATACGCATAAACCTTTACTAGCAAAAATGATGGGAAAACCTATTTTATCTTCTACAAAATATTATAGAATTGTGGAAATTTTCTGTACTTCACCTATTTATTTGCTTTACAATCAACACTTTTCTTTCTTTTTTAACTTTTCCCCAGTGTCTTTCAACTGGAGTTAGAATTGTAAACAGTCTCATCTCTCTTGAGAGGTTGTACTTAATAAAAAAAAGCTAAATAAGTAATAATTTCTAAAAGAGCTGTTCAGATAAGGTCCAGAAGGGTCATAAAGGCACTGCATATTTCATCAATCAAATTTACTTCTCACAGTATATTTGGTAATATTCTTCTTTTGTCTTGCTATGTAGAAAAAGAAAAAAAATGCTTTGGAGTAATAGCAAACCATTTTGGTGATTCTTTTCTATGTATTCTGTAGAGAGTTGCTCCTCTACACAGGATCTTGCCAGAAACAAGTTCTTTGCTCGCTTAATGTTATGGGAAGTAGGCTGTGATTCTCATATCTGTTTGCAAATTCACAGAAAAGGAAGATTGAAGGAAAATAAAAATGCCTTATTTTTTACAGCTTATAACTGAATTTCACTAGCCTTGTTTACAGTAGTAATGCCACTGGAGCTGAAACATGAGTTCAGTTTTGGAAATGTGGAAGTTACAGTCCAACAGATTTTTCTGTTTCAAAAGACTGTCCCTTTCAAACTCCCTGTAGGAAACCAGACTTAAACATGGAGTGCTTAACATTTAAAGCTACAGTGGGTAAATAAATTTGGACTTTAAAAAGCTGTGCATACTTTAATATTAAGAGCAATACATCTTCAGTGAAAAGTGATTGTCCATGAATAAAAGGTAATATGGATTTCTCTTGATGCCAATTTTTTTCTCTGAAGCCATAAAATCTCTATCAAATGCAGACAAGCAAAGAAAGCTCCTTGCTAAATGTCAAGCAAATGGTCAAGTACTTGTAAACACAATCTGAGGAGGCTGTTGAGTATATGGTGCAATGAAGCCATTTGGAACCTACTACAGCCAGCAATGTAAAATGGTATGCAATTACATACACAAATACATGTAAATACTGAAAACACCTAGCTCCCAAAGATATTTATTTTAATTTTTTTACGGGTTTAGTTTTACTGATTTTTTTCATTGAATTTTTACCTCTCTCAGTTACATGAGAAGCTGTTAATGTCAAACAGGTTTAATATACCAGCAAAATATCTAAACTACATTAAAAAATGACACTTTTTAAATTCTTTATTTTTTCTTCCTATAGCCATGCATCATTCATTACTCTTGTCAACACTTGACCCTTTATGCTACATTTCCTTTCACTCAGTGTCTTACCTTAACAAATGATATTAGGTGTCAATGAATTCTTCTGTCTGAGACAAAGAAAGAAAATAAAATGCAGGTTAGCTGGGTTGCAGCTTCCTGAAATTTCAACACTGTCCATGCTCAAAGATAGGAAACAAAGGTTAGTTCAACAAAAGCAAGGGTTTATTCTTTCAGTATATTCCTAGACTGTCTTTGTTTGTCTTTGATGATAAAGACAATCTCACTTCCCATTCTTATTCACCTTTTGGCTTGTTCTGCCCCTCAACCCATGAGTGGCTACCAGTCTCTTGCAATCTCTTTATTGCACAGATGAATACAACAAGTTCATTGGAGCTACCACATCCTCTCATAAAATTCACTAAATTTTATGCCAGCAAGTTGAAAGCTTCTCCTAAGCTTCATAAGTGTCCATATTTCATTACCAAATCACCCAGTTCTTGATATGCAACTTCTTAAACTATCCATTCCTACTATTCATTATTTTACATTATTTTGTGAAATTCTATATGTATAAAAAATTCATCTATCTGAAAGTAAAGTCATGATATAGATCATGACTTGTCTCTAGACTAGTAAATACTGAAGGACAATCAAAGCAGTTTCATAGAGCAAAACAACAGATGACAATGACAGTGGTGAGGGGCTTGGAACACAAACCCTGTGAGGAACAACTGAAGGAGCTGGGGTTGTTCAGCCTGGAGAAAAGGAGACTCAGAGGTGACCTTATCACTCTCTAAAACTCCCTGAAAGGTGGCTGCAGTCAGGTGGGGGTTGGTCTCTTTCTTCAGACAGCAACTGACAGAACGAGAGGACACAGTCTTCAGCTGCACCAAGGGAAACAGAGGTTGGATATCAGGAAAAAGTTTTGTATGGAAAGAGTGATCAAGTACTGGAATTGTCTCCTCAGGGAGGTGGTGGAGTCACCATCCCTGGATGTGTTTAAAAAAAGACTGGATGTGGCACTCAGTGCCATGGTTTAGTTGAGGTGTTAGAGCATGGGTTGGACTTGATGATCTTGAAGGTCTCTTCCAACCTGGTGATTCTGTGACCTGATGCCCACACTATCTGAGTTTCAGGCATTCTACTTCAAAATGGCTGAAATGTGGCCCTGTGGATTGAAAACCCATTAAGACCACTTCAATTTTTTGAGTAAATCTTCTGGTTCAGTTTCATCTGAAAATAATCAATTTTGCACACTTCAAGTTTTTAAATGTTTGAACTAAACTCAGTCAACAGACAGAATTGGATTTGCTGCAAAATGCAATTCTATTCTAAACCAAAACACTAACAGAGATTAAGGCAGTTTCACCTCACATTTTTGTGCATTAGGTGGCTTCTTATAGTAAGTTTAGTGATTAAAGCTGAACTGCTAACATTCCTTTAAAAATTCTAAAAATATAAATATAATTAGCAATAAAATTAGTCACTCTGAGAACCTGAGTAATTTTTTCTTTTTCATTTATTAAGATCTTTGTTTCTTGTTTTCTAATTTCTCTCAATAGACATTTATCACATATTCCTGAATATGCAAAAAAAGTCCCCTAGGAAATATGTCTTCCTATTGAAATAGATTTGGAATGATCTAAGGTTGAAAATGGCTAGCCTGATACATAATTTAGTTTTTTATATAACAATGGTAAATTTCTAAGATTCAGGAATGCATAGTTTTTAAAAATTCTATTTAACAAGAATTTTTAGACTAAAAAATTAAAAAGAAAGCCATTTTCAACAAATTAGTTTGGTAGTGAAAAGTGGCATTTATAATTGTTAAACTAGAGCAAGATACAAAATAAAACTCTACATACTTCTTTTCATGGTTTATCTTGATTTTTTTTCCTGTTTTCTAAAGTGCTTAGTTTGTGGTGTTTTGGTTAGTTTGTTTGCTGCTTGGTTGTTTTTTCAGTTTTGATGTCCTCAAATAAGTTGAAATGTATTTGTATTCTACATGTAGGATCATCTAAAAAACCCAACCAACTAACAAGCCAAAAGCACTTCACATTATTGTTTTATTTTAAGTTGCAAAGGGTTTAAAAATATTAATTTATGCACAAAAAGCTTAAAACCCTTAAATTTTGTTGATAGACTTTACAGAATTAAATCCAGCATCTCTAGGATTTGGTTTAAAAGCAAACAGCACATCTCATATTTGAATGGAAATTTACCTCTGAGGTGATTACACAGAAAGAAACAGAGAAGCATACACAATTTTGAGTGACTGGCTTTTTGCATATCATCTCATAACACCAGTGTCAGAGAGCCTTTCCCTAAAAAGCAATTCTTTGTCTATGTTATGGTTATTAATACTGCTGTGGGTGGGTACCTGAATTACAGAGAGATTGTGCTTGACAGTCTCAGAAACTGTGACTAATATGACTGATTTGTAGGCTTAAAAGAAACTGATCAATCTTTTAAAGAGTTCTTAACATGTTGTTCAAACTTTCAATTAAATTTTGCTTAAAATAACTTTTTAAAAAATATCTCTAGAATTTAATGTATTTCCAGGTGTGTTTTACACTAGTTTTTATTTAGTATCAAATCTATATAAAGCTTGGTATATAATATCTTATGGTATTATAGCTTTCTCTGCATTATTGAACTGTGACAATAGACCAGAAGCAATTTCAAAACACTCATTTGATTAAGTTCAGGCTTTGATTTTTGAATATTCCACCTAATTGTAGTGATGCATGCATGTCTGGGATTATCAGGGAAGAAATAGAACATCAAAATCACTTTAATGTATTTCTCCTCATGTTTTTTTTCTTGTTTTTGTTTGTTTGTTTAGGTTAAAAATAAAATGCTATTGCTTATTAGCACCATCACACAAACATTTGGTAAGGAGTGCTCTTTCCAGGGGGCTGAACTTATTGGACATTTGTTCCAATTTCATTAATTCTAAACAAAAAATGAATTTTCCAGTCCTATTTCAGCTTCTTACCTAAGTTTAGCTTGCTTTAAGTAGTGATTAAGGAACAATAAAATTATGTGGTTTCAAAGAGTAGGCAGTAGAGAACCTAGAGTGCAGACTAAATACTAGAGGAAATAAGGGGCAGGAGGAATAAGACAGAACAGCAATACAGTTTTATATATAGTCAGAAGTGAGTAAACATAAATCTGTTTTGAAGTGAAGCGCTGTATAATATCCCCATTAACCCAAGAACATGTAAACAAACTATTTCTGAGCTGTGTGGGAAACAGCCTAAGAGCCTCAGTTATACAGAAGAGATGTGCTCTTTACTTTCTGTTACTACAGAATATGAAATACAAGTGTCTCACTAGGAGATTGCTAAGTTGAATTATCATTTTCTACCTACAATCAGAGGATATCCATACCTATTATTCATAAAAAGTGGAAGTCTGTCAATGTTGCAAATCTACAGGATATACCCAGCAACTGAAGAATTCTCATGAAGTGAGAAACAAAATCCAGTTAGTATATATAACTGTACTTAGATTCATTATCCCACATCTGGCTACTCTGGAATAGATAGTAGCAGTTGAAAGACAACAAAAACTTGTCTAAAAATATATGTTAAGACAGCACATTAAAGCCTAAGCACTGCACAAAATAGAGATCAGCACAATACATATTCTGTTTGTTAATTCACTCATCAAGCCTTTGTCAGGAGTTTAAAATTCCTAAAATACAGTGTAGATAACACAGCTGGTAATGTTTAATTAAAATATTTCTTCTGCTTTGGTGAAACTTAATTCTCTATTGAATCATATGCAGAAACATCTCCTTTGCTGAGAAACTATCAGGAAAGGCAGGATTCCCAAGAGTGCATCCAGTTCCCCATACCTAAGAAAATATCAGAGATTATCTCAGTTTTATTGTCAGGAAATACTACCACAGAAGCAAAAGACTTCAAAGCAGAATAATCAGGGAAGTTATTCCTTTCCTCATGAGCCCCCTTCAGAAGGATGTGCTCAAGTTGTTGTAGAATCTGCAATCAGTCCCCAAACACCACTGGGATAAGAATGGAAAATAACCAAGTTTTTCACATTTTAAAAGAATCAGAAAACTTTAGTAACTTAATTTGGGCAACTAACAGAACTGGAACTGAGCAGATTCTGTGATGTCGCTCAGCCAAAGGTTTGCCAAACTTGCCATTGGCTAATTGCTCACATGCACATAGAGGAATTTTTGCATCAAGTTGAAGGTGAACCTTTGTGGAAATCTGTTGAAAGCAGAAAATACCACCTGCTTGAATACTATCCTTCTCACCAGAACCCAAAGTGTAGACAAAGATTTCTGACCTTGTTACAGGGCAGACTTTGATTATCCAGCAATATTTGCACAACACTGGCAACTAATGCAATCAGAGTTTAACCTTCTCCAAAAAAATTCTGAATCGTGCTAGCTGTTCTTCTTGCAGTGAAAAACTTGGTCACATCTTGCTCACTTAATAACAAGGAAAAGGCCAGCAGGCCTGCTTTTGCCAAACACCTACAACTGTTTTGACATATACCTCTCACAGATACAAACAGCACAGAAATCATCTCCTCTCTGTGTGGTTTCTTAACATTACAGCAAATTACCGCTGCAAAATGATTTAGCAGTAGGGCTCTCCAGAGAGAAAAAGACAGATGATGCAGCAGAAGCCTAGAAACCTTAAAAACAAATAAGATTTGAAGTCTTTGTAAGACCAAACTTGATGTTATATAAGATCAAAATGACATTTGTGTGATAGGCTTCTCAAAATTTAATGAAAAATAAGCTGTAAGTTTTATTTTCTTCCCAACCCAATCTTAAATATCATAATTCTGGTTCTTGTGCAAAGCTAACACCCATCTTTAAAAAAGGTCTTGAATATGAACTTTAAAAAGACCTTGCAACTAATGTTGTTCCCAGTCTGTAAACAGTAGCCTACAAACCATCTTGACTTGAAAAAGCATAATGATTTAGAAACTATTTAAGAAGCTACAGAAAACAGTCAGAGCAAAGTAACAAATACAAAGGAGTTGGTGGCAATCACTTAACTTATGCATTATAACCTTCAACCAATACTGCTTGAGCTTCTTAAAATGCAAGCAGTTATTTTCAAAGAGCAAGCAAATCCTTGATAAAGATTACCTTTTCTTTTCTATCAGTATTTTCCAGATCAATACTCTCCGTAAACTGCAAGTTGGTCCTCTCTCTTCATCACCAGCTACATGTCATTTTCTGAGTGACGTCAATGTCCCATTTCATTTTCACAGATGAAATCCTGTCAAACACGTGGTGAAGATATTTGGAGCACAACCAGCATAAGAAAAGATCTTTATCACAGATATAATTCTTTCAGAAAACCAACAATGCCCTGGCATAAACAGAGGTAAAAATATATTATTCACTGTGAAGTTTTATCATTGTAGCACAAGACCCTGATTTTTACACCCATTAAAAAGTATGCAGACTTAGTGTACTGAGTCTGGCTGAGCTGGAGTTCATTTTCTCCTAGCAGCCCTCAGAGGGTACTTCTCTTTGCATTAGTATCTGTTAGAGGTGGTGGTAACACACCAGTGTTTTGCTACTGCTGAGCAGCGCTGACACAGCACCAGCACTGTCTCTCCAAGATCCTGGGAGGGGGCACAACTAGTCCAACTGACCCAAATTAACCATACCATACCATATGAATATATATCAGCTCAGATATAAAAGTAAAGGGAGGGAGGAGGAATGGGGGGCATTTGTCACTTTTCTGTTTGCCTTCCAGAGTAACTACTATGTGTGCTGAAGCCCTGCTTCCTGGGGAGTGCCTGAACATCACTCACAGATGGGAAGTAGAGATTTTTGTTTGTTTTCCTTTTGCTTATGTGCAAAACTGTTTGTTTGTTTTCTTGCTTTAGTAAACTCTCTTGTCTCAACCTGACAGCTGTTTTCCATCCTTTTTTTTTTTTCTCTCCCCTGTCCCACTGGAAAGGGAAGTGATAAAGCAGCCTGGTGACCACCCAACATCCAACCAAGGTCAACACTACAGTCCTTTTTGGTACCTAATGTAGAGCATGATGGAGGAACCAAAAAGACTGTAGTGGGTTGACCCTGGCTGGATTCCAGGCACCCACCACAGCAGCCCTCTCACTCCCTTTTGCAGCTGGACAGGGAAGAGAAAATATAATGAAGAGTTCATACGTTGATATAAAGACTGGGAAGGATTGCTCACCAAATACTGTCACGGGCAAAACAAGCTCAAATTAGAGACATGGAATGGATTTATTATGAACAAGGTCAGAACAGGACAATGAGAAGTAAAATAAGACCTTAAAAGTATCTTCCTCCCACCCCTCCCTGCTTCCTAGCATTGCCTCGTCCCCCAGTGGCACAAGGAGACTGGGAATGGAGGTTATGGCCAGTTCATCACTTGAGGCTTCTCCTGCTGCTCACAGAGAGGAGTCCTTCCCCTGATCCAGCATGGCATCCCTCCCGCAGGAGACAGGTCTCCATGAAGTTGTCCAACATGCAACTGATTATGACTCTGTTATCCGCTGTTTAGCTGGTTCTCACCCCATGTCACCACCCACTCATCCAGTCCACACTTCCTGAGTTTGCCTATGAGGATGTTGTGACAGACAGTGGCAAAAGACTTGCTGAAGTCGAGCTGGACAGCATCCACTGCTCTTCCCTCATGCATCCAGGAAGTTGTTTCATTGTAGAAGGTAATCTGGTAGATCAGGCATGATTTGCCTTATTGAATCTATGCTGACTACTCCTGATCATCTTCTTGTCATCCATGTGGATAGAGATGGTCTCCAAAATGAGGTAATCCATCACCTTCCCAGAGATTGAGGTGAGGAACTGGAATTACACGCAATATCTGGTCATGCAAGTACTCCATAGTTACTGTAATCATTGCTTATCTTCAAGTTAGAATATTAGTCCATACATGTATCTAGAAGTTGTGTCATTTCCATTTTCTTCTTTAAAAGAGGTATTAGGTTGTCATCTTTCTTCTCTCAAACACCTTCCTTTTGCCTGCTAGAAAGCCTTTCTGTAAAATATGAAGATTGCAATGACTTCATTTGTCCCAGTGGTTATCAAAATGTTATTTGTGCCTCCTTAAGCCTCTAAAGTTAAAACTACCTAGATATTCTACATTAAACTTCAGAAAATATGAGTCTTAAATCTTTAAAACATAAAGGAGTATAACAATTGTCAGGACTAATTCTAGAAATATGTCCAGATTCTCTTTTAATTTGGATTTGCACACAGGCCTATAGCCTAAACATGAGATGTAGAACTGTCTTTTTAATCAGCGTGTATCTCATTCAAATAACTAGCTTTTGGTTTCTCTAAAAGGTGATGGATAGAAAGAAAGGAAATTAGGTACTTTTGAGACATAAGTGAAACAAAAAGAAAGTCTCCTCAGATTTCACTTTCTATTTATTGCCAAAGTACAATACCTCAGTGCAAGCACTAATCAAATGCTATTCATAAAGTAAAATGTTACCTTTGATTGTTCTACCAGAAAAATGAGAACTTCTCCGATTTCTGGGCTGTAGATCCATTATGCTGAGTGTGAGAATAGAAGTCTAATGATAAACTCTTGCACCTTAACAAAAAATATTCTAACACTGCTGGGATGTCTTAAACTTTCTCCAGGTAGCATGTCATCCCCAAAAAAAGCTAAGAGGAAGGCAATTACATCACCTGTCATGAGGGCATAGGACTCAGGCTCTATTTATTTAGAATCATCTTTGTTAGAAAAATAACAGTTTTCTTTAATGTAAGAGTTTAAAAACCCAAACAACAGAGTAATGGAAGCAACTGTATAAAGAAAACCTAAGACAAGAAAAGATAATTTTAGTTTACAAGATGTTTCTTTCTGTGTTAAGTTCTGTACCTTATCTATCCTGTGAGACTGAAACTAGAATTCTCCACCCCTGATTCAGAGAACACTGATAATTATTTTCTCCATGATATTTAAAGATGGACACCCTTCATGCAGCAGAGAGCAGTGATGAGAAAATTACCTGTTTGTTCTTTCCCTGCACAGGAATTTCCATTTTTCATTTTACTCATTGTTTATAAAACTTCCCATCTTTTATAACTGGTGGCAGTGTTTCACACAGTAACATTGTCATTTTAAGTTATATGCTTCCTATTTTGATATGTAGACAAACAAGAATTCATTTTCTTAAAGCCCATTTCAAGAAAATATAATAAAAATATAATATTTTTAACATTCTTACAATTTTAGGATCACCTGACTGATTTCCTTACTGGTACTACAACAAAGACAAAAAAAAGAAGCAACACATTGTGAAGCTAGGGATTAGGTTCTTAGAAAAGGGATCTTCCTTTGCATTTATTTTAGGGAAACTCATCACAATAAATTTTTTGAAAACACCAGTTATTCCAAATTGAAATTATTGGCTTTTCTTGACCTCACTATCTGGCCATAAGCAAGTTTATCCAATGATACATCAAGAAAAAGAAACAGTTTCTCTGAGATTGTATAAAATAAAAAATACTGCAACAGGGAGACATAAATTCAGTTAAAAGAATTTTCTTACAAGTGCTGATTTTGTAAGTATAATCCTTGGCTAAAACATAAAATGACATTTCTCATTAAAATAATAGTTTCATTTTAGATAGAATAAGTACTTTTAATTAATTAACATAATATTTGAAGTCATTCAAATGAGGACTGTACTGAAATAATTATGAAAGTAGCATTCAGTTGTCACTTTAAGAGATGCACTGCTCATTCTGAATAGAAACTGAGCAATTGGAAGTGGTGCCTTATATCTGCATAGATGAAGAAAAAGCAGGAATGGATCAGTTCTGTGCAAGACCTGAAATGATCACATTTTTGGTACATGTTTATCTTCATCTTATTTATGGATTTATTTATATAACTGAGAGAACACCAAGCTTCAGATTAAAATTCAGAAGGAATAGGGCAAAGTAGTCAGTATATTCACAAAACTTAAAACCCTCCTTGTCAGAAAAAGCCACTCGTTTTCTTTGAACTGTCAATTCAGGGAGCATCAATGCACATACACTCTCTCAAAATGAAATTCAGGACATCAATTGCAAATGTTCTTTTAAGAAAATGTCTTGGAATTTGCTGGCAGTTCATCCCTATCTTTCTCACTTTGCTTATACTATTCTATTTTCTTCCACATAATCTCTGTACCTTAAGTGCCCAAAATCTGTAAGGTTAAGGCTTTGAAATCTCTGCATAACCTGACATATAAAAACAGCTGCTCGGCACCCTCCCATATCTGAATCAAAACACAATGATGCCTTAAATTTTTTAGCTTTTATATTTTTCAGACCTTGTACTGCATTAATGTATAACTCTAAACTGTGCACAGTGTTAGTGAGCTCTCTTCACATTTTAGTGAGACAAAACAACCCTTCCAGGCCTGAGAACCAAGGACACCCTCTTCCCCAGGCCCAAAAAGGATAAACAAAAGTGAATCAGGACAGAGAAAAGCAAACAGGGGGTATATGAATTCAGTACGTGAAACCATAATTGGACAATTACTTCTGATATGCAAGCAGACCAAACTTATATCTATCTGAAAAACTCCTGACCTCTGTCCATCTTGGGTGTAGCCTCTGGGAGTCTTTTGCACTGTCCAAGGTTTATCTATTGAAGGCCTTTATTAAATACCTACTTTATTCTCTAACTCTGCCTAGCCTCTGCTCTAGGGAGCCACTCCAAGCCATCAATCCAATACATCTCTTAAGCTTTAATTACTCACAGTTTTTCATCACTTCACTGAAAAAAAATTATTCTGGTAACACCAACAGTTTATTGTTTAAGGACAAAGTATCTGCATCATTGCATTAGAAATTTGAGTAAAAAATAGCCTTACCAAAAATACACTGTCAGTAGTCCATTCTCCAGAGAAGAATCACAGCTTCCTTACTCCTGACTTTGTTGTTACTATTTAATATCAGAAGAAATTCCCTTTGTTTTCCCAGTACAGAAATATAAAGGTAAGTAGTCATGTGTGACTCCTTCATTACTGCCAAACAACTAAAGAAGCAAAATCAATACTAGGATTGCAAAAACTTTTTGTACATACTTTCCCTAAGAGCAAATAAGGTTAGCTGGCATAACCGGTTTTCTGCATACTTGAACAACCACAAAAAGAAGACACACATGTGCAGAAAACCAAAACAGAACAAAAAACCCCAAACAAATCAACACGAAAACCACACAGACCAGCCCGTTTCCCTTCCCATTCAACTGTTTTTCACAATCTACTGTAAGGATAGTATCCTATTTTTCTTTGGTCCAGAAAAATTAATGTGTAGAGATGCTGTCTGGGTTTTTTCTGTTCTCCTCTGTCTTTTAAAGAAGTTTTTCTAAAATTCTATTTCAGCCTTCTGCGTTTACCTTTTGCAATGGAGTCTCATAATTGTCACATGCACAACCTATTGTTATTGTAACCGTCTTTCCATGTTTACATTCTTCTCAAAAGGAGGAGACTGTTGATGGACTGTTGGGCTGACCAGTGTGGTTGGAGAGGAAGATTTTCTTCCTCCAATCCATGGTCACTGTTGGAATTCTATAAATGTTGAGGTCTGTAAATAAACCTGCCCTTTTTGCCTTGGACTTCTCAGTGTGTGAGTGTCATTTCTTTTGTGTTGTGCTCGACATAGAGGGAGTAAAGAGGAGACATAGAGAAAGAATAACAATTACAAGGAAAGAAGCAAGGAGACAATAGAGAAAATTTGTAAAAGAAGACTAAATTAGTGGAAGGTAGATATGTCAGTCAGAAATAAAAGCAGAAACTGTGACACTCTAGTAGCTAAGGGGCCTTTGCAACAACAGAACTACATTGAGTTGTTCTCAGCTTGGATTTTCTAAGTCAGGAAATGCGAGCACTAGTTTGTCAGGAATCTTGTAAGATACAAATACATGCTTTAAGCCTTGTAATTGTCTATGTCTTAATAAGTCCATGTGTTTATGGAGCTAAAAATAAAGCATATGAAGCATCCTGAAGCATTTCCTTCTTTTCTAGGCAAGCTAGAATTTGTATTTTCCCCTGAACAGAGTGCAGTACTTTGCAAGGTGATTAAGACATTTTTTAGAAGACCCCAATGACCCTGCCAGAGTCATTTATTCAAAATTCCTGACTCAAAGCCTGAATCTAGATTTATAGAAGGTAAGTAATATTGAATATGATCCTATTGTGAAAATGAGAAAAATGTTGTCCATTAGACTAAGTCTTTAATCTTTCCATCACTGGAAGTATTTTTTATCCATAATTCAATTACAGATTTTTAAGTGAAATAATGTCCAGATTCAGCAAGAAGTCATATATCCTTTCTGGTTCCTGACACCCATCTCGTCCTTGTTCTTAAATGTTCCCATTTATATGATTTCTAGCTTGGAAATTGTTACTTGATTATGACACCATTCATTGTTTTTTTCAAAACTACACACTCAAGTAATCTTTGCATAAATAAATTCATAATTAATGACAAAATTATTTAAAGTAAGCACCAAAATCTCCATAATGGAAAGGATGCCTTATGGGCACTTGTACAAAGGTGCTGTTTTTCTGATCAGGTGAAGTGTTTAAGGGCAGACACACAGAAGGTTTTTATTAGAATTGCTTTAGACTTCAAATGCATATTGCTGCAAACCATAGAAAATAATTTATTTTAAGAATTATTTTCAGCTCCTTTTTAGTACCTGTCAAATATTTATTGGTTTTGGGGTTTTTTTTCTTTTTTTTTCCTTCAGATCCATCTGCCCAATCAGGAAGGTCTCAATTCCTGTACTATTTTAGGCACTTTCTTCAACTACACCCCTCTAAAACCATCCATCTGATGGCCAAGTTAATCAGCTGTTCACAATGTGTGAACTGCCACTGCTTTCTGAGTTTTCTCTGTGTGCTTTTTCCCCATAAAGGGCTTTACCAGGACAGAGAAATAAAGTCCAGGTACATGTTTATCTTCATCTTATTTATGGATTTATTTACATATAAATAAATATATAAATTCATATATTCATATATATTCATATATATAATTTTTTATATTTATATAAAAATAAATATATAAATTCAGAGCAATGGAGGCTCTGAAAAATAGAGAGACAGTGTCAAGCAAAGACGAGTATGGCCATGGGAACTTAAGAAAGGAGTCACTGGTTTGTGCCCACAGCTG
This sequence comes from Phylloscopus collybita, assembly GCA_027886175.1. NCBI lineage: Eukaryota > Metazoa > Chordata > Aves > Passeriformes > Phylloscopidae > Phylloscopus > Phylloscopus collybita. The sequence continues at coordinate 39,313,384 of JAJNNQ010000006.1, read as the reverse complement.
TAAAACATCTACTAATGATTGCAGGGGTTGTTTTGTGGGTTTTTTGGCTTTTTGTGTTTCTTAAAGAAGACCCAGAAGCAGTCAAAAGCAGCTCTCAGTGTAACAAAGAACAAATAAAGAGTATATAAAAAGGTAAAAAGCATAAAATTCTCATATACCCTGGAGCTATAGACCAATGAAGTACTAGATAGGTGTAAAAGCGTGTTAGGAAACATAAAAGTGGCACCAAATATAAGCCAAGTATATAAGAAGAAAACCACAACCATAAGACACATCATATTCCTCACAATAAAGTACTCCAGAGACTGTTGACCTACAGTGTCAGCCTTTCCAGCAGTTTGAAGCTACCAACAAGCTACTGAAATGTGCTATATTTCCATAATTGCTAAATGTCTGATTTTATTTCTGTGCCTGTCTCCATTTCTATTTCAATGTAACCAATTCAGGTATCCTATTAAAAATATTAACTTCTGTCACTGAATGTTCTCTGCATTTAAAGGCAAAATTTCTAACAGCTTACCACATGAAATACTTTCAGTTGATATCCCACTTAAATAGAGATAGATATATTTGTCCCTTGAGGAAAAATCTTTAGGCTTTTGTTTAATCTTGTTCACAACTTCATAAAACATAGTATTGCCTAATTTTTATAAAATTTATCATCCTGTATTTCTTTAAAAAAAAAAAAAAAGGCACAGGAACATCTTCACTTTGAGCAACCGGGTCTAGGGAAGGCACCCCTGCCCACAGCAGGGGGATTGGAACTAGAGCATATTTAAACCCCCTTCCAACCAAAATCATTCCATGATTCTGTTATTTGGAGTTTTCTTTGATTAACAATGAATAGATGCAATATGTAAGAGGCAAAATTTCTCTTTGCAAATGGAATCAGCTGCCCAGTAGCAGAACGTACAAGAAATAGTTAAGAAGGTACAGCAAACAGCTCCTGTACTCCTGAGGCAAATGGCACTTTTGAGTTCTGCAAATACTGCTACAAATAACCTTATTGAAAAGTCAGAGAGAGAACTCTCAACACATCTTTTCATTTTCTGAAAAATAATTTCATTTTATTCTCCCCAAAAGAAAGAGGGTGTATTTTTTTCTTTCTTTCTTAGAAATGCCATTTCCATCTAGACAAATGTTAGTGTCATGAGAAACAAAAGAAAATAAAAGCAAAATAACTACTTAAGAATGGAAAATATATTCTACTTATTTGAAATGCTTCTTTTTGCTAACTGTTTAATGTGAGTATGTAGCATGGTGTGATTAAAATGAAATTATTATAGTAAGAAGGAATACTATAACAGAGTCTGAGGAAAAACAGAATTCTTAGGTTTTTACAAGTGAAGCACATGTTTTCAGGGGAGATGGAATGAGAAAGAAAAATACAGTATTTAAGAAAATTTCAGGTGAAGTAAAAACAATTTGTAATTTCCATTGCAAGTGCCATCAAGATGACAGAATTTCAAATATTTTCAAATTTTTACATTTTGTTTTGAGAAATATCCTTCATATGGTACCCCAAGAGAAAGAAAAGGTCATTGAATCATAAGGTACATTCAGAATCTTATATAGTGTAAAAGAATTCCTTTGTGTAGAGTTCTGTAACTCTCTCTACTCAATTTCCTTTTACTCAAGGTAGTTAACTTCTGACCATGCTGCAACTTCTACTCAGGGGGTAGGACTCACAGGAAAATGAAAGCTTGTTGTATTCAAGTTTATCTTGTCTTCAGAATTTGAATGGGAAGGAGTATTCCAGCCATGTGAGCCAAGCAACAGAACAACACTTCCTCTGCAGCTGGGGTGTGATTTAATGCCAAGGAGCACTGGGAAGGGCATCCAACCAAGCAGCTTTCTATTGCAGTGTCTGAGTCCACTGACAATGATCTCTTTCTGTCATGCTAGGGGTGCAGCTGTCAGAGTCAGCCAACACACACAGCACAGAAAAGGGCCAGAACCTTAGCAGAGGGTCATGACCACAGCCTGGACAGCAGCAGTGACTTGGCACAGTGCACAGTCCCCAGTACCAACCCTGAAGAAACATCCCCTGGCCCATCAGAGGCCTCCACCCAGTGCGAGCTCCTAAGGGAACACACTCATCTGGGGCTGTAGGTTTGCATGGTGCCCCTTGCTGTGTCTGACATGAGGTAGGGAGACTCCTTTCCTGTGGTATGTGCTGCTAGAAACTATTCTGTCAAGGGAATGAGGAGGGAGACAGTGGTCTGTGCAGCATCTCAGATGTGAAAAAGGAGAATGGCTGCAAGAAAAGCAGTGGATATTGTTTATCTGGAGTTTAACAAGGCTTTCAACACCATCTGTCATGTTTTTATAGAGAAGTAGATCAAGTATGAGAATGAATAAGTATGAGTAAGAGAATCTGAAGAGCTGTTGAACTCAAAGTGCTGTGATCAGCAGCACAAAGTTCAGCTGGAGGCCAGTAACTAGAGCTGTTCTCCAAGGACACAAGGGCCAGCGTTGTTTAGTGTCTTCACTCGTGACCTTCTGTATGACTGCACTAAGTACACCCTCAGCAAGTCTGCAGATGACACAAAACTAGATCCTATAAACAAACCTTGTACTACAGTAAAAAAAGGGTCAAATTACGTACCAAACCATTGTTAACTTCTGAGTCCTCTGTTATTTCAACATAGGGACGCGCTTTTTTCTCTCTCTTTTTCTTTTCTTTTTTTTTTTTTTTTTAATTTTACCCATGGAATATATATGTGCACTGCAACACAGTTTTACCTATTATGGATGCACTACATCTCGATCAGCAAAGGGATTCACAATCAAATTATCCCTAGAAAAATATTGTCATCCTGCATCTTGAAAAAGATGAAATTGAAGAGTAAAAACTTTGAAATAATATTAATTAATGCATATTTTCTAACTAATCCCACCTGCCCGATTGTTTTCCTAATAACATGGACTATCAGCTGGGTTTTATCCACTTCCAATATTTCCAGCTTCTTTTTTTTCTTAAAAAAATCTACATTCTTTGAAATCTAGCATATCCTCTTTTAAGTCGCTTCATGCAATGACTGTTTCATTATTTGAAGGTATAAGAGGACATGTTATATATCTGCTTATCACCAAAAACTTCATTTTTTCTTTTAATCTCTAATCTACAAATGTATGACCAAGAGTGAAAAACAAAAAATATTATAGAGAAATAAATTAAATATGAAGCCTAAAACAAAAGTATTTGTTTGAAACAAAGGTTTTCACATGTGAAAATAAGAACTAAATTAGAAAGGAGAAGAAGATTAAAGAAAATAAGTTATGGTTCAGCCCCAGCTAGCAATTAAGCCACACAGACAGTGGGATGGAGGAAAGAATGTGAAGCCTAAAAGTAAGAAAACTCATGAGCTAAAAACAGTACAATAATGATAATGATAACAAATAAAAACCCAAGAAAGAAAAATTATGCAAATGAAAAACAAATTTTCGTTATCAACTGACCGATGTCCAGGCTGTTTCCAAGCACTTCTCCCCAAAGGCTAACTTTCCCCTTAGTTCATATGCTGAGCCTGTCATATGGCATGGAATATCCTTTTGATCAAACGGAGTCAGCTGTCCAGCTGTGTCCCCTCCCAACTCCTTATTCACTGGGCATCCACTCCCTGCCAGGGCAGGATAAGAAAGTGAAAAGTGTGCTGGCCAGTAACAACTAAAAATCAGTGTCTTGTCAACATTATTCTCATCCTAACTCTGAAACACAGCACTGTGCTACCTGCTAGGAAGAAAATTGACTCAATCCCAGCTGAAACCAGGCGAAGAAAAAAAACAATCATCCTTTTGCTTGTTGTGGTGTTGTTATTATTTGGTTTGGTTTGATTTGGTGCTAGGTTTCAGTGCCTTTAAGAAAGGCTATTTAAACTGGAAGTTTGAAGTAGAAAAGAAGATAAATAATAGTGGTTTTCTCTGGCAGCACACTAAGGCTGTTCATCACTACCATTTCAACTGCACTTGTGGACAAACCTGTGTTTTTGCATATGAAAGAGCAGAGGAGGAAGAAGAGGATACAACATTCAGATTTATGCACTTGAAGTGTAATTTTAAGACATCTCAGTTTGCTGAGTCTCATACAATTTTTTCCAAGCTGACCAAATTCACTAAATGAAAAATCATGTATAATGTGATTTAAAGGGAAATAAAATCTTGAAGAAAATATCCCAGTGAGATAAGATATGAAGGGTATTTGAATGCTCAAAACAGCTGATTATGAACACTACAGAATGAGTCAATCTTTCTGTAGCAAGGACTGATATATTGTTCAGTTATTTATGATATTTTAAACTTTAGGTTTTAACTACAAAGAAAAAAGTATCATGTTAGTGATATTACCTAGATAAAAATTAATTATATGACAGGCAACTTTCAGCAGTATCAGGATGTTCAATAGCATTTTTTTTCAAAACTCTAAAACCTCCCCAAAAATTTTAACCTTCCCCCTACAACCCCTTCATATTCCTGTCACTTTGTGTTATAAGCCATTAAAGAAACCATAGCCCTATGCATGGTGCATTTCTAAGGGTTACCAACATGAATTATTTAAACTCCTTAGCCAGTAGCTGCCACAATTACAGCTTCATGCATATCCATGATTGCAGAGAACCTATGCAGTCCTACTGTTGGAAGAGGAAATGAAATAGGAGAGGATGCACTCCAAAATGCTCACAGGGACTCAGGGACTCTGAATTCTTCCTTTAACTCTGCTGTCAAAGTCAGCCTTTCAACCTCTCCTACATTAATTCCAAGTTTATAGTTTATCTTCAAGGACTAAAGCGAAAATCTTGCTGGTACAACCTTTATGAAGTCTGCATATATAACTTCCTTAAACACATTTAACAATCATACATCTGAAAACAAATTGAATTTTTAAATTATTATTATTATTATTATTATTGTACCTTGTTCTAACCAGTAAAGCTATAAACTCCAAATATAACTGCTAAATGTATTCTGTAAATAATTGGAATGTATTGCCTTTCTGGAATGCTAAATTTGCACTGACAGGATCAGCCTAATCAAACACATATTTAAGGCCAAAAATAGCCTTGTTTTCAAAACAAAACCTACAATAACCTTTTATCAAAGACTTCAGAATGCTCAGATGAAATAAAGGCATAAGACAGTGAAAACAGAGATTGTTGGAAAGGTTGAGAAAATGCTAAAAGGTATCAATACATCAAATCGTCTACAGAATGCTGCTGAAAATTTCAATAAAACAACATACCAAGCTTTCATACATAAATGACTCAAGGTTTTATTTTCTCCCTTTTAAGTCGTTCCACTATTGGGCTTTTTTTGTTTGCTTGTTTTTCTGTTCCTGATTATTCTGAGCAACAGATTGTACCCAGCACCAGGCCTTTTTTCATGCCTAGTGTCCTGCTTGGATGAATCTCTGCATAGACATGTATTCTAGGTCTGACATGTACAGGTTCCTTCTCTAAGATATTCTTCATGTCATTATTTTCCTCATCAGGAAGAAAAAGAATTTTTTTCACTGAGATTTTAAAAAACATATATCTGGATTACTTCATTACAAGTATCACTGTTATGAACACAAACAATTTAAAATGATAATTTTTGTGGGCATAGATACTTGGACTAAAACACACTGCTTCTCAGCTTCACTCCTATCAATGGTTCAGGTGAAACCTATGATGACAAGATTGTAATTTATAATCATTAACAAGAATTAAGGCACTGCTGTCAATCTAAAGTCATGGATTCAATAATTCCTGGAGATATCAATTTTGTCCTACTTGTATAAGTATCCCCTCTCTCCCACAGAATATAGAGTATTGTTCTGAAATATTTCTGTGTTCTAGTTTGTCCCTCTATATTAAAAACTAAAAAAGAGTGATTTATTTGTTTGTTTGTGGTATTTTTAAATTAGTAAAAGTGTATCATTCAGCTTCAGTATTACTTTGACCAGAATTCAGCTGGGAATAACATTGAGAAATTAATAATAGAATATGTCTATTTTTCACTCTCTGGAATTCTGCTGCTCTCTATCTAATTTGCCCCACTAATCCAATGCTGTACTACCTAGAATATTTCTGGCCTCATAAATATCACAAGCCATGGCTCCTTTGCTTCATCACACAGAAATATGTTTAAGAGATGCTGGGACAGAAACGATTTCTGAAATTATGAATCACCTTCAGCTTTTGAAATTACTTTCCATTTCTCATTCTTACTCTTCCCTTCCCCTTTAAATAATTTCTCTTTGCTATTTATATCTTTCTATTATTTTAGATTGCTACAACATGTCCTTCTACCAGTCATCATTTAGAAAAAAAAATTGACAATATTTGAGACCCATCTCTTGATCACCTGAAATTATTAAGCTGTTTTTTTAGTTTGTTAATAACCTTGTGTCTCAAAGAATTGTATGTGTTCGCAAAGGACCAGTGGAACTCCTTTAGGAGCTGTCTTCATGATTTTATCATGGTAGCTTCCAAAAAGGAATATATGAGGAGTACTCATAAGGCAAATGTTCTAGTTCTATAAGGTTATCAGTCACAAATGTGAAACCTTGAAGAAATTATTTACAAATGTAGTCTTTTTAGAGAGAGAAAAAAAATACTTAGGAACTTTTATTAACTGATAAACCAATTAGTTAGCTACCTGAGTTTCTTCCAAGAGAAGTAAGTTACAAACACAGCTTTTAATTTTATTTTTTTCTTAGTTTGTTTCAATGTTAACAGTGGTAGAAACTGAAACTACCTAAGCTTTCACAGGCAAGAGTCAAGAACTATTTTAGAACTATTTCACCTCTAAAGTGACAAACTCTTTTCTTTTATGGTCAGATAATTGTCCCATATTGAAATTCCTAAGTAGAGCCTACCTCTGGTGTGTCTAGGATTCCAGTGTAGAAACTCAAGAATATTACTGTTTAATTTATGCCAAGTTCCCATTTTACTATGTTCCATAATATCACTTTTTATTTATTACATATTTAGATAATCTTCAAGTTGTTTTGGTTTCTCCTTAGTTTTCATAACAGTATATCTCTCCTGAATAGAAGTTACTGTTACATTACACAGAATTCAGATGCATTTGAAAACTTAAATTCTAAATAATTGCTCAAGTAACTTTGTTATCTTCATCCTCAGTGTTTTTTAGCATTTGATTCCCCAAACTCAAAATTTTAATTTCGAAGATATAACTTTATAAAGTGCATTTGCTCTCACAGTGTTATGATTTAACGCCAGCCAGCAACTAAACTTCATACAGACTCTCACTGTAGCAGAGAGATGCGGTCAGAGGAAGAGGAGCAGAAGAGAGAAAATTTAATAGTGACTCTAAAACAGAAGTCATACCCACAAGTAAAGCAAAACCAGGAATTCACTTGAGACTTCCTATCATGGAATGTTGATTTGGGAAGACATTGCTCAGAACATCTTCCTCTTTCCAGCTTTATGTGCTGTGCCTGATGTCATAAGCAGCTGAATATCTCTGGAGTCAGTTGGGACCAGCTGTTCCAGCTGTGTCCCCTTCCAGCTCCTTGTGCTCCCCCAGCCTGCTCTCTGGTGGGGTGGGGTGAGAGGCACAGAGGACCTTGGCTCTGTGTAAGCCCTGCTTAACAATAGGCAAAAACCCCATCCCTGTATTATCAACACTGTTTACAGCACAAATTCAAAAGAGCTGTACTAGCTACTGTAAAGAAAATTGATTATTCCAGAGGAAACCAGCACACTTCAGTAGGCAAGGGTTGTCAGTTTCTGTACTATAAAAAGCTTCAATTTATCTGCTGCTTTTATTGAACTTAACCTTTTCAAAGGGATAAATATTCTCCCACTTTTACATGGTTAATTTTGCATAATATCTGTTCTGTTGTAGACGAAAATTTGTCTCTTATTTCTTTCCCATCAATGAATTTATTTGTTTTCTGTGCTGTCTTTCCTTCTCCTTTCTTCTTCCCATTCTCACATTATGAATTCAACACTTGGAGTCAGTTTTACTACTACTTTTTTTCCACACTGTGGTAGATTTGCTTTGCATACAGATCTGAAAGAATAGTGTATGTTTTAGCAGATTAAATATACATACTTAGACTTGCAGAATTCCTTTGGATGCCTCTGGGAAGGACCCAGGGTCATGCCATGCAAGCATCGTGTAAGACCGTAATTGATCAGGACAGAATGTTGTACTAATATTGTATTTTTTATGTTACCTGTGTTATAAATTATACTACATATTGGACCAAATAGTCTCACCACTTTTCTTCTGTCCATACTGGTTTTCAATCATAATGATTGTATATTCTCATCAACTCCAACAAAGTTTTAATTTTTTTTAATTTCCTTGAGCTAAAACAGGTTAGACCATAGTTATTTTACTACTTTTAGATGACTGTTGGAATAAGTTAAGACCAGTTCAGGCTGTGGAAATCTTAGACAAGTCATAAGACTCACTCAGCAGTGAGTTCAGCAGAAACTTTATTAGCCTTTATTATTAATGACAAAAGATTATTTACTGATCCAAATGCTCGTAATACAGGCACTGGTCCAGAACTAGAAATACCTTAGTGTTGGCAAAAGATTTTACACAACTGCTTCTTAACGTCTGAAAATTTAACTTTATAAACCCAACAAAATTATTCATAAATATGTATGGGAAGTTCTAGAAAAATTTATATTAACTAAATACCTTTGGGTTTTGCAAATACTAGAATTGGCCCTTCTGTTTTTGTTTTTGGTATTAAGAAGTAATAATTCACTAGAATCTAGAAATGGATGTAGTGTTGAGATAAATTAGTTTTATTTTAGTCCTACTGTGGGTTTTTGTCAGAAAAGCTAATATTGGTTAAATGTCTGCAGTTGTACTGAGCAGGGTAGTGGGTGGATTTAAGAGAGAATGCGTGTGGGAAAGCAGAAGAGGTGAATCCCTAGGGCCAACATGGCTGGGAAAACTAATTGTTATACAGGATCTATGGTGTTCAGTTATGTTTTACAATATACATTACATAAAAGCTACTACTTCAGCTAGTGAACCAACCAGCTAAACGAAACTGCTAATACATATTTTAAAACCTGTCAAGCAAGATTTAGGTATTTGGTCACTACTGCAAAGATTTAGTTTTGCTCATCAACTTCTGTCAAAATTAAATTGTTTGCTTTTTATTGACAAAATCTATTGACAAAGAGCAGTTCCTAAACTAACAGCAGCTATGCAATCTTTACTATTATATTCCAAACAAGAATTCCAGAAGCCTAAAATTAGATCCTTAATACTATTGTGTACTTAAATGATCTGATTTGTAAAAGCACTTCATCAACCCCCAGATATCAGCAGAGTTCAAAAAAACTAAGAGAACAATGTTAACTAAGAACAGGATTCTGCCTTTTCATACTTAACTTAGCTTAATTGTATTCCCTGCAGCAAATAGAGATTTTCATTTTTCCATGCTGTATATTGGAAATATTTTGTGATCTTACCTCCAGCAGTGCTGCCATTCTAATGATGATCTTCATCCCTACAATACCTCAGTGTGGGATCGGTTTGGTTTGGTTTGGTTTGGTTTGGTTTCTAACATGGCTGCCATGATCTTTTTGCTTGCTTGCGTGCAAGTGCTAAACACCATCTTTCCTTTCATTTGCATGGATCTACCAGATGTAATAAATCAGCTCAGACATTTTAGAATATAATGAAGCACACTAGATTAATTATGAGAAAACTTCCTTGTCGTCTGTTGCCAAGATTTGGTCAATAGGATTGACGCTAAGAAGAGTAGCATTGCTGCAGGCTAAAAAACCCTCTTTCACCATCATTAAGGTTCCGAGTTGTTTTTCCCTTTTCCTTCATGATAATTATATCTATATACCACAGAAACCCTTTTTGGAGTGTGTTTGCTCTCCCTGATTGGATTCAAATGAAAAGCTGCCTTTCTCTGTGGGCTGATTTCTTTTCCCCGTCTAATCAGAAGCATGGCCTGAATCCTAATTACAAGTTAGGGACTTAATGAATGAACTTTGAGAATATTAATTTAATGCTTGAAACACCAGCAAATAGAGTGAATGTTTTATTTAGGGCTTGCTTCATGAAGTCTCCTTTTAACAGCATTAGAGTTTAAGGTTTAAAATGAGAATGTGTTGAAAAACAACATTTATTCCTCAATGAGAAGAAATAACTAAAGACTTATAAAATGAGGAGATGAATTAATGTTGGGGAAAAAAGAAAGGTAGCTGTAATTAACAGAGATTTTTACAGTATTGACCTTGCACATTTTAAGTTGTTTTTACTTACAACAGTAAAATCAAAGGCACAAGAATATGTATTACTGTTGATTTTTCAGGCATAATTCATTACTCAAGTGCAAGTGTTTGTTAAATGACCAACTTATATCTGCAATTTTAGTTTTTGGTGAAAGTTTGGTTTCCTCCTAGTGCACTGAATTACCTGAAAACGATGGTGCTTTTGAACACCTTCTGAATGAAATTCCATGTGTTCCTCTAGCTTGATTGTAAAGTTTACCGAAGACTTCCTCTAGGGCTTTCAAAAGCTTTCATTTAGCTAAGGGCATTAATTGGTCATATTGATACCTGAGATAGTAAGGAGCAGTGATTTTCTCAGCACGTAGGAGAAAAGGCTTAATCTCCAGAGAGTTTCTTTCCCAACAGGAGTTTTCCTATGCTGACTTTCAACATCAAGCCTGTAAGCAGGCCTTTTACTCAAAAGTTAATTTAATACCCTTCTCACTGCCATGTTTTCGTTTTGTTGTGTTTTTTTTCTTTAATAGAATTCCAAAGAAAAGCCTTAGTTTACTTAGCTTAAGTAAACAAAGTTTGAAATATTTTGATACAGCTCCCTTATCATTCTGCCCATTCTTTTAAACATTATATAGGAGCTTCTTTAGCCTTTTGGTTATTTCAGTGGATTTTTAAAGAGCAGGGTAAGAAAAAAAATTAAAGTGGTAAACTACCAAATAAGAGATGCAGTGTGGTGGCTACTTTAGACTCTGAGCTGACACCAGTGGGATTATCTGCTAGAGATTAGAAGGAAGTTTTACAAATGCTCTTCATTAAGCATCCTCAGCAACTGAACCTGTATTTTTCTTGGACAACTTCATGGTCACCATACAAACACCTCTATTTTCTCTTTGTTTTCAATTGCTGATATTTTAGGTTTTCTTCTTTGTTTTTTCTTTTTCTTTTTCTTTTTCTTTTTCTTTTTCTTTTTCTTTTTCTTTTTCTTTTTCTTTTTCTTTTTCTTTTTCTTTTTCTTTTTCTTTTTCTTTTTCTTTTTCTTTTTCTTTTTCTTTTAGGAAATTTATTATAATGTTTTAATAACAGAAAATTGTTATAATAGAAGAGAGACAAGATTGTTTCTTTGTACCTAGTCAAAGCACAAGGACCAAGAAAGGTGTATTTAAAATTATTTCAAAAACTTAAACTACATGAATGTTTACCCTTGGAAAAGTTAGGAAAGGAAATATGTTTATTACTAGAGAACTGAAATACAATCATTGGTCAGTGGGTGCTAGCATTGCAGTTCTTTTCTACAGAGAAACTTCAGTCCCCTGTGCTCCATGTAATTAATGCTGATCCATCTTTGCTATAGAAGAAAAGGCAGGATTTTTCTTTTTCTTTATTGGCTTTACTTTTAAATTTCATTTTATGGGCAAAAGAAAGAAAATAATAAAACCCATAAAATAGTCAATAATTTTTCAAATATATGAAAATGTAAACATTCCTCCAGCTATTCCCTTGAAGTCCCATTGTGGAGTTTTACCCTTGAGTGGATTAATTAAAACCATTGAGCCAGATTCCTATTGAAATTTCCCATACATTTCTTTCTTCCCTCCAATAAAATTGTCCCATCCCCCTGAATGCATTTATACCCATCATGCTGTTTTCCATGAAAAAGATGCCTTTGACCTTCTAACCAAATCAGGAAACTATTTCAAGTTACACTGAATGCTGCCCTCCAACTTGAGTCCATATATTTATAGGACTTACTGCAGATGGGCACTTAAATACAACTATGACTCAATTGGTTTTATCTGTATCCAACTGCATTTAAGCTGTCCCACTGTATGAGCCATCATGTATATCTCCTTTCAGTTGACACCAAATTTCTTTCTGCTTTTTAAAACTTTTTTTCACATTTTGCTTTTTTTAAGAAGAGCTCTTTGTTTTTGTCTCCTCACTAGAAAATAATATATACATTCTGAAGTCAATGGACCAGCCAAAATTGTTTCTTATTACACAAAATTGAAAATAATTTTTTATTACAATTGATTCAAATTGGAACACAAATTCATGGTTATGCAAGTTAGGGGAATGAAAATATAGGTTGAGTAAACAAAAAAGACAATATGACCCTTTTGAAAAGTGTTATAACTTGAAGTATCCACAGGTTCATATATAAAACAGCTGTTGAGAAAACTAACCATAAAACTATCAGTGTTTACAAGATTTTTATTATACAAACTTAATGGATCCCATGGTTTTAATGCACTGCAAAATAGTCTTTCCTCTTCCTTATGAACACAAAGCACATCTCCCTAAAGGGACTTTTCTTCCTACAAGCTATCAGTGCAATCAAAACTAGTGATGCATTTTATTACATTACTGCCTCTTGAAGAAACATGTTTTTATTGTAATATTTCATAAAGATTTCCTGCAGGCAATGTAAAAAGTAACTATCTAATAAAATTTAGTAGTGTGTTCTTGCAAACTCGATTAAAATATGTACAGTAGGCTAGCAAATATATATACACTTTAAACTCACCACTAAAAATTAATATCTTAAGACTCTACTACTGAGCTTTTGCCATCCTGCTTTTATCATGTGTGTCTCTCACATTCTTTTTAGAAAAATATGTGCATGAATTTTATGATGAAAGTCATAAAAAAAGATCTTTGAAATCTAAAATAAACTTGGCAAGTCTGCTGTAATGCATATATAAAATACATGGACCTATAGCTATGAATATAAACACTGCATTAACAATGCATTAATGTATAATTAACAACATTAGAAAATTTTGTGATGAAAATCACTATGAAAAGAAATAAAACTTTCTAAAACATAGAAGGTAATTTTTAATAATAAAAAACAGAGGGATTATTAACACAAGTTTGTCTTAGCCTACTAAGATTTATCTCCCTTTGTGGTATCTAATCTCAATAGAAATAAAAGATTACTCCAGAAGATAATTAAGAACAGGAAACCAATTCAGTGCATCTGATGTTATGTATACACTGGCAAATAGCAGCACCATTTGGTCCTACAAGTACAAGTGGATTTGTGTAGCAAAACAATTGGTGCTGAGGACCTGGTATTCACAGTAGGCACATTTACATGTTTTTTTATTTCACGGTATCTCTAGCCTAGCCTTGAGTTTGATTGTCTCTTAGTAGTTGGAGGGTATTAAGCACAATTCTGCAGTTCATCTTTCAATTTAGTTTAATCTGAAACACATCCAGTCTGCATGTTCTCAGGGTACTTCAAAAGGTACTAAAAGAGGGGGAAATGAGAACATTCATTTCAAAAGCAATCTCTTAAATATTATGAAAATATTGATGTAGATGCATTCTGGATTTCTTAAAAGTGGAATTTTGGCTAAAGGAATAATTTAAAACATGACCTGTAGGATAGTCTATGGGTTTGCATGGCAAAGATTTGGTAGTGCTGGGACTACAGGGGCAGCTTCTGTGAGAAGCTGCCAGAAGCATCCCTCTTGTCTGACAGAGCCAATGCCAGCCAGCTCCAAGACTGATCTGCTGCTGGCTAAGGCAGAGCCCATCCATGACAGTGGTAGCACCTCTGGGATAACAGATTTGAGAAGAGGACAGGAAAGAAATCAACTTTCCACAGAATAGCTGTGGAAAGAGTGAGAATATGTGAGAGAAACAGCCCTGTAGATACTAAGACCAGTGAACAAAGAGGGAGGAGGTGCTCCCGACACCAGAGGACAGATCCCCTAAAACCCATGGAGGACCCCATGACAGAGCAGGTGGATGACCAAAGGAGGCTGTGGCATCTTGGGAAGCCTGTGCTTGGAAGGGGCCCCTGACATCACCTGTGGCCCCATGGCCCCTCTCTCCATGGAGAGAGGATCCCACAATGGAGCAGGTTTGCTGGCATCATCTATGATTCTATGGGGAACCCAGTCTGATCTTGAAGTATTGCACCCCATGGAAGGACCCATGCGGGAACAGTCCATGAAGAACTGCTGCCTGTGGGGAGGACTCACGTTGGACAGGTTTGTGAAGGGCTTTCCCCTGTGGGAGTGACCCCACACTGCAGAGGGGAAGAGTGTGAGTAGGGATTCATCCCTGATTTGATTGATAATAAAGTAAAGTATTTTCCTCCCAAGCTGAGTATGTTTTGCCCTTGATGGTAACTGGTGAGTGATCTTTTCCTACCCTCATATCGATCCACAAGATTTTTGATATTATTTTCCCTTCCCTGCCCCGTTGAGGAGATCAGTGGTGGGGTGGCCTCAGTAGGCACCTGGTGTCCAGCCAGCATCATCCCACTATAGAAGAATAACTAACCTATAGAAAATGTAGTTTTAGTTTGGTAAATGTTTTAGTGTTTGTGTTTTTTCATTTTGTGTTTTAAAGAAATGGTTTTTCTGGTAAAAAAAGGAACTTTTTTCAAGGAAGAGCGTTTATCCAGCATAATAGCCTGGATTCTGTTCTTAAACACAAATTGGTTCCAATTGGCTCTGGACACTAAGTTTCCCAGCTGTCCTCCAAAGGATAATTGGGCAATTAGCCTTTGTCTCTCACACAAATTACCAGCTCATCCTACCCGGCTGATTCTCAAAGAAGCCCAGACAACTACAAGCAGAGAAAATAGGAAAATACAGCCTTTCATGAACATCAGATACTCACGTGCCATTTACTAAGCTACCCTCTCCCAACCTATTTTTAATGAAGGTGCAGACCAGAGCTCTTGACCAGAGAAGTTTACTGGGCAATGACTACCTAATTAGACGTGACTTTCTGCCTTATGAAAATACTGGTAGCTCCTGATCCTGCTCCAAGTCTGGGCAGGAGAAGGGTCTGGTGGCAATGCTTGTGAGTGTGTGTTTAACAGCAGTAATTTAGGAATGTATCAGAATATGAATCTGACACTGGAAAATAAAATAGAGGGGTGAAGAAAGCAGAGTACATTATATTTCTTCATGGATATTTATGTACACCATTCCCAGTGAATCTAAGAAAAGGCACTATTATGGCTGAGGACAGGAGAAAAAAAAAAGTAATACTCTTTTTTCTCCTTGCCCCCCTGCACTCACCCACTGAAGACACAATTTGGGAATCCTTATAAGCTGGTGAGAATGACAAAAATATCTGTCAGAAGAGCAGGTCCTTCATAAAGACTTCTGACTTTTGCCCTTTTAATTCTTCAATCCCAGAAAATGTTGATTATATGCAAGTATTTTACTTAGTATCACTTGCTTTTAAAATACGGTGTCTGTAGCTCAATTTCATAGATAGCCTTTGGAGTATCATAATAAAACTTAGTTAATATTATAGAGATGTGCATGGAGACATTGCTCACAGCAGGTACAAAGAAATACTGATAAATTGGTTGGCTAACCTTTATTTGTTCTTCAGGAAATGGAGTTCATTCATGCTTTTCTTCCCATGTTAACTACATGAGACTATTATTATATGTCTGCCTGCATTCCACAAATACCATGAAGAGTAAGTCAATTCAGCTTAAAGTTTTCTAATCTTCCAGAACCAAGAGACCTTTCATTTGTACTTTTTTTTTAAAGGCTGCACTTTAGATCTTCAAAATGCTCCACTACACAACAGTGGTTCAAAAGCATCATAAACCCCTGCAGGGTAAGGTTTGTTGCATGCTTCAACAAGTAGGACAGAGGAGAGGAACTCGCGTGGAGAGTAGCGCAGAATTCATCAAGTGCATACAGACAGAGTTCAGCAACCCCTGTGCTCCTTGAGGAATGCACTGCAGAAGCTGATGAGCTTTTCTATAAATTTTATAGACTGCTGAGGTGAGAGTGGAGAGAAGGGGTCAGCTTTTCTAATGTTCTTCATGCTGTTTTGCCACTGAGATTGCATTCAATTACTTGGTTTGCTCATTGTAAGCCAGTGGGCTGAAACATGGGTGAGGTCACAGTTTGTAATAGTATATGGATCAATGCTTGCCATTTAGAAACTAGGCAAATTGGGTTAAAAGACACTACAAAGTATGTGTCTGAGGAAAACAGACGGCATATTTGCTCTTTTTTCCTCTACTATCAGTAGAGTGGATGAGTTTTTTGATTGAGGTTTTTTTGGAAGTAATCTAATAGAAATGGAGTTAATATAAATAATTTTTGTTTAGCATAGATATAATTAAGGTACCTATGATATTGAATAATGGAGCTGCATAACTGAAATAACAGAACTTCTTTCAGCTGACATAATAGACTGCATGCAAAAATCTTTTGTTTTGCTAGTTAAGTTTAGCTTTTACTTATTCAGAGAGATGTTCAGAGCTGAGATGTCATTTGATAGCCAAATAGAATTGCCATGTTTGTCAGTCCAATGGGATCTGTAGAGGTGAAGGTCCTAGGTCTCTAAAAACAGAATGAGGTTTCATGCCCAAAGGCATATTTTTTAGGTGTGGATCCTCTGTATCCAAGACCTTGGATGTTGTCACTGAGTTTGTAACATTCCATAGCTGATGGAATCACTGTTGGACTTGAGTCCTACAGACTGTGCTTGCAGATTTTTTTTTATTACTGATATGAATTCCAAAGCAATTGACTATGTCATGCATGAGACACACAGATTAAAACAAAATTAATCAAACACTGTACACATTTATTTGCCAAAGTTTTAGTATAGTTTCTGGCTACTCTGATAAGAACTGAAATTATATTTTCTACACTAATTGGATTGTTTGTCAATCCCATGGCTTACTTTCTCAACTTCTAAGACTTTCTGGCTCAGCTCACCTCTTTAGCTTCCTTTATGATTGTATCCATATTAATGTATATTTTCTTCCCCTCTCACTGAACTGTACTGTCTTTTTCTTTTTTTTTACAGCCCCAAAATATGCCATGTTGCCTCCCATGATGTATATAATTCTCTCCTGATCTGAATATCTTCTTCCTGTATACAGTAACTTCCATTATTTTAAAGCCATTTAATGGAGACAAATAAGAGCAGAAGTGTTCTGTAGGGCTACCCTAAACAGAACAAACACCAATTTTGCAACACTAAGGTCTAGATCCCTATCAGAAATTCTGATTTTCTACTCATGTCACAAGATTAAAGGAAAACAAACAAACAAAACCCTAGTATACATTAATTTTATTATGAGAATAGTATAGAATAGCCTGAGTTTTAAAGGAACCAAGATTATCCAATACAATTTCTAGAACTAAATAGACATTTTTTATGTTTTATATTCAATCTCATGTGAACACTACAAACTATATTTGCTATATTATTGTTGATGTCTTAGCCTTCCTGTTTCTCATGTTGAAAAGGGCTTCAGAATTTTCATAATAGCTGTGATTCTGTATATTTACCTTTTCAATCCCTTTTCATGTTTTGGTGTATCTTCTTAAAGATCACACATGGCATTAAAGGAAATGGTATACTGTGCATTTATATCAGAGTAGTATGATATTTTCTATTCTTCTTTTCCTTTTTTAACAACTTCTCATAATCTATTTGCCATTTTGATTGCTATGCAACACTGAGCTGACGCTCTCAGAGATCTGACAACAGCATAATAACCAAGAACATACAGATCTACTTAGAATACATTTATTCAAGTGCACTTCTTAACAACAATTTTTGTCTCCTCATTTTGCCGCTCAGTATCATGAGATAATCTTCAGTCCACTTTAGACTTGACTATCCTAAATAATACTGTATGCTTTGTAAGAGACTTGTTCATTCTACTCACTCCTTTCAAGTAATTTGTCAGCATATTGAACTGAGCAGGCTCTTGTGCATATTCCTCAAACCCCCATGTGTAGTAGCAGGCACAATGTTGCATTCTTTTTGTTTCCCGTACGAGAACGGAGATACATCTGAAGATGAAAATCTGTGATAGAAAGCCTTGCTTATTATTCACATAAACTTCTCATTTAGTGCTGCAAATGTTATTCAGAAAGGCTGTTATAACATGGACCTCCAGGGAGATGAGATAATTAGAACTGTACATAAGAAAATTTCAATCTGTATGTTGTGAATATCGTGCATGCTGTGTGATTATTGTATACCTCTGAGAAGATTCTCTGTTGCAATAAACAAATATAAAATGTTGTCTTGATTTGCAGAAAACTGGCTGTTAATGTCTTCAAGCCTACCTTAAAGTTTCTGCCAGTTTAATTATTTTAATCGCCTATTTCCAAGTTAGGCTTTTGAAAGTAAGACAAAAATCAACCATTTTGTTGCTTGCTGTAACTATAGTTCATGTCTAAATGGTGCTCCCAAAATATGGTGACAGAGATGGACAACTCGTTCATATTTATGCAATTGCATCTTGCTTCTCGAGCTTCCCAGAGAGCTTCTCCAGTAAGTGGGTTTTTTAATATAAGTTGTGTTTTTGCTTTAATCAGTTTGCTTTAATACAGTGAAAATCCAGCACTGTCTCCGTCAATCAAAGTAGCATTATACTCAAAATTAGCTGGTTTGCTTCCAGAACATTCAGTAAATGCAAAGATCTGTGGTTTGGATACTGTCCAAGGTGAAGTGGGTATAAATCACTTCCTGTTATATTTCATCAAAAATTTCAACACCTCTAGGGTATATCTGGAGTATTGTGTTCAATTCTGGTCTCCTCCATGTAAGAAAAACAAATTGGCACTGGAAAGAGTCCAGCAGAGGGTCAAAAAGGTGATTAGGGGACTGGAGCATCTCTCTTGCGAGGAGGGACTGCAGGAGCTGGGCCTGTTTAATCTAGAGAGAGAAGACTGAGAGGGGATCCCACCCATACATATAAATATCTCGAAGGTGGGTACCGAGAGGATGGTGCCAGGCTCTTTTCAGCTGTGCCCAGTGACAGGATGAGGAGTAGCAGCTATAAAATAAAAACACAGGAAGTTTCACCTCAACATGAGGAAGAGCTTCTTTATACTGAGAGTGGCAGAGCACTGAACAGGCTGCCCAGGGGGCTTGTGGAGTTTCCCTCTCAAGAGGCACTCAAAACCCACCTGGACACATTCCTGTGTCACCTGCTGTAGGTGACCCTGCCCTGACAGCAGTTTAGACTGGATGATCTCCAGAGGCCCCTTCCAACCCTTATGATTCTGTGATTCTGTGTTCAAAAACTAAATTCAACATGCTTCACAATTTTTAGGCAAAGTGTATCAGGAGCTCTTAAGTTTGCCTTCTTTTTACTTGTTTGAAACAAATCACTAAGTTCAACCAATATTCATAACTGTCTGAACTTAAAAAACATTTTTATGGTAAGGAGTTGTTTAATTGCATAAATGATTTTAATGCCCATTTCAGGGTAGATACGCTCATTGGAGAAACATACTTCCTTGGCAATTTATGTGTAAAAGCATCCATTTCAAATTACAAAATTGCACAGAATGGCAGTTACTCAGATTTCCCTCATTTCATCTACCAAACTGGTGAAAATCAAGACCTGCTCCACTGGAACCACTGAAGCTAGATTAGACTGCTATATCTTGTTAAATGAAAAAATAAACAAAACTGCCTCAGAGTTAAGTTTAGGTTAAAGTTTTGCAACCCCATTAGTCATAATGGGATGGCAAAAGTAGTATTCATAGCAGAAATTTATCCATCATATCAATCAATGATCTATTAGGAATACACATTTTTTAAATGCTGATAGCTTTGTGCAGACTTCCTATTAGGAACACAGTGATGTGTGGCACTATTTTCCTCCTTCAAAGTTAATTTTTTTATCATTTTTTACACTTACAGCAGTACATTATATCCTTGCAAACACGAATCCCTTTACCTTACAGAAGCACAGCCTTCTCCAGTGGGTGGGGTATTGGCAGCATGCCAAACTATGTTATTCCATGATCTAGATGGAAGCAAAAGTGTGCAAATCATGAATTTCCCTTTTCCAAAACAGTTGAGAAAGATGAATGGAAGTATCTGAAAACCTGACACAGAGATCTCTAAAAATAATGCATCAAAGTTTGCTTTGTGCTGCTTCCTTTTCTCTGACTTGTTTTTATCATCCTTCTGTTAGTTCAGAAAAAAATACTGTGTTTCCTTCAGGGTATTTTGATTACAGGAGAAATCAAGCATGAAAAGGACTGTTACAATGTGATAAAATTCTTGTTAAACTGAGGGGTCACTTAAATCATAACCCATTATTTCTTGGCACTTGAACTTTCTCATCCTGAAATGACATCTCGGCAGCAACACGTTTTATTAAGACGATCAAGACTGATACTAAAAACAATAGTCCTTGATTTCTGATATTGACATTTTGGAGTTTATTAAGAACATAATAAAAAAATTACCTGAAATGCTGGTAGGACTATGGACAGATATTTCAAATGGGAAGGAAAAAAAGTAATATAAAAATGAAGTGGGAAGAAAAATTACATGCTGAACAAGAGAAGGCATTTACAGGCCAAGAAACACATCTAGCATAATAGAAAATGCAATGATAATCGTCTTTCTAATCTGAAAAGCTATCAGAGCTGAAAGGATTAAAACACCACAGATCACTCAATATCTGAGAAAAATATCCTAAAAATGCATTTTTGGAACATTACGCGAAAAATAATTACTAAATGCTATATTTTCTCAGAATTTTCTCAGAAGATTACTTATAATGGGCCATTTACTGTGTTGATTATTTACTATATATTACTTTCAATTTTAATTTATAGAATATTCTCTGTTCACGTGGGAAATATGGTAATAAGTTGTTCTTTGGACCGCATGAACCAACTTCAGAAATCTTCCTCCTAATTAAAATATTTGGAATTTTATAGGCCACATCATTAATCCACATTTAGAATTTCAGTCACTTTTTTTTGAATTCTGTGTTCTATGACAGCAATAGCCTGGCCTGGAGATGTTGTTAAAGTGGCTAAGAGTGTGTCTTACAGGCAATATTGCATAGACTTTGGTTTAAATTAAAGGCTGCTCTTATCAAGTTTACATCACTCAGATTGTGATTATTTATACTCTGTTTCTACATTTCAGGTAACATATTGTAAATGTTGTTCAGTCGTCCAGGAAAGGGATTAGAGAGCAGTACAGAATTTATTGTCTGTATTCAGCAAAACAAAAAACTGTTGATATCCTTTCATATTCTTTCAACTGTCATATTATTTTGCTTTCTTTGGCTTTGGAGTGTGGAAGAGAAATTTTTTTTATGTTAGGTATGTTTTTCCTAAATTTGACTGACTTAGCTATTTAAAATATGGGGCTTGCACATTTTCCAGAGGCTTAGCTATTTACTGCTATAGTACTTATTTTACACATGATAGATGATAATACATATAGGGGATGGATATTCATCCTTAGCTATTGATTAATTAAGATTATTGAGGTGAACAGGTATCTTGAAGCCTCTGTTGCACTTGTTGTTTATGTTTGAAGAAGTCCAAGGTTATAAAGATTGCTTAGATGGGTCATTTTGCAGCATTCAGCTTTCCTTCAACTCCACTGCTGTGACATTTTGTCTGGGGACAGCCACATGAGTAAACTGTCTAGATGAATGCAATGTGATACAGTATCAGATTAAATCACCATATTTTATCATTCTTGGGGAAAACACTTTTGTTTATCATAAGAGTAGCTGTTCTATTCACACCTCTTATTCATCTTTGACAAATGCTTCTGTCAATCCAGAATTTAACTCTTTCACTAATTGACTAGATTTTGAAAAAACTGTTTCTTCTGAAAAACAGAAAACAAAATCAACACTTTTCTTACTATGGTATTTTTCTGTGTGCCTTGTTGAGTAACCATGTTAAATTCTGCTTTTCTTAAGAAAAAAGAACAGAGGCTTCCTTCCCTAATGCCCTCACATCCAAGAGCCAGAAACATTATTTTTAAATATAAAAAGTCACAGCAAGATAGCCTAAGGGAATAATGAGGGGAAAAAAAAAAAAAAGCCCCAACCAAAAATGAAGAATTCGATGTGAAGACTTGAACAGTGTATCATGGAAGGGAAGCAAGGTAGATGAGTTCCAAAAAGGGAGAAGGAGGGAAAGGTGTGTAGATAAATAGAAGTGAGAAGGAGGCTGAAAGCTAGCCAGAGGTAAGGAGATTAGGAGGAGAAAAAAATCAAATAAAAAATTATGATGAGTAGGTTTGAGGAATAATAATTCCTGGACACAATCCAGGAAGCAGTAGATAGGCTATAATTTGTTGTCATAATCAAGATTGGGTACTGCTATGCAAGGCATCTGTTAGTAACAAAAAAGTGTGTTCTCTAACCCATGGGCAAGAACACCGACTCCTGTGCCCAATGTGATGTTTTGCTTTTCCTTATGATCTCTGTATAACATTTATAAATTCCTTCAGGAATTTCAAAAGACATACAAAATGTCATGCCATTGACAATCTGAATGTTGGAAATAGAACTTAAAAAATTATGGGATTCAGCATTTTAAGGAAAAGGATTTTTTAGGTTCTTCTACTTTTTTCACTGTAGGTTAAAACAGCATACAGGTATGAGTATAAATTAGTATCACATTAAAAATCACCACATATAAGTTGACTTTTTGCAATACAAAATAGTTATGTGTAGATTAGGGAATTTGAACTAAAGAACTTTCTTATACTTTGTTTCTACATATAAAATAAAAATATATCCATAACAAGGACATAATCTTCCTTTAACATATGTGCTTCACTAGGTGTCACTAATGAGGAGTTACAGGTCAGTAAAATCAATAAAACAAGAGAGGAATTGAAACTTTCATACTCAGTTTCAGACAAATATTCAGAAAAAAACTTATGCAAATGCATAAATAATTACACGGATATGACTTTTAATTTTGAATTTACACAACTGATAAATTATTTCAGAAATTATAAATTGTAAGTGCCTTGATCATAACATTTTATCCATACCAGAGTTATTTTCTGAGGTGGATTAAGAACTGGTTGAATGGCCAGGCCCCAGAGCATGGTGATCAATGGCACAGAGTCTAGGAGGAGGCAGTAACTACTGATGTACCCCAGGGCAGGTTAGGGCAGAGTGTGATATGACACCAAACTGTGAGGAGTGACTGATGCACCACTGGGTCATGCAGCCATCCCAAGAGATCTTGACAAGCTGGAGAAAGTGGCCAAAATAAGCCACATAAAGGGAAAAATGCAGAGTCCTGCACCTGGGGAGGAACAACCCCAGGCACCAGAACGTGCTGGGAGCTGTCCAGCTGGGAAGGAGCTTGGCAAAACAAGGCCCTGGGGGTGCTGGTGGATACTGAGTTGAACTTGCACCAGCACTGTGCCCTTGTTACAAAGGAGACTAATGGACCTTGGGCTGCAGTAGACAAAGTTCTGCCAGCAGGTCAGGGGAGGTGATCCTTTCCTTCTTGTCAACACTGGTGCAGCCACACCTGCAATGTGTCCAGTGCTGGACCCCCCAGTACCAGAGGAATGTGAACATACAAGAGAAATACCAGCAAAAGGCAACAAAAATGATTGAGGGACTGAGTGTCTCTCCTGTGAGGAAAGGCTGAGAGAGCTGGAGCAGCCCAGAGAAAAGAAGGCTCAGGGGAATCTCAGGAAATACCTGAAGGAGGGTGCAAAGAGGACAGAGGCAGGTTCTATTCTGTGGTGTCTTGTGGCAGGACTAGTGACAATAAGCACATGCTGAAACACAGGAGTTTCCCTCTGAACATCAGGAAACATGCTTTTTTAACTGTGAAGATGACTGGGCATGGGCACAGGCTACCCAGAGAAGTGGTAAAACCTCCTGCCTTGGAGATGGTGGACACAATCCAGGCAAGCTGGATTACTTGGTTACCAATAGGTTACCTGGAAAGTTAGATAACATGACTTCCAGGGCTGCCTTCCAAACTCAGCCACCCAACATGAGATTCTGTGAATTCAACTTCTTTTGAAGTGGAAGTGATGAAATAATATCAAAGAAACTTAGGCAGGAAGCAACGTCTCTATGCTGCATAATTTCTTGTAATCCAAAGTGAAAACCAATACATTGGCTGAGGATAAAACAGAAAGATGCAGACATCATCTGATAATTTTTATTATTACATTGTCCTTTTTAAGTCTTAAAATGAAGGAACATTTCCATCAAAATATGATACTTTGGCTTCCAGTTCTACTTTCGAAATGGCACCTTTTTTTTTTTTTTTAAATGATGACTCCACATTTAGAATACACCTGCACATGTAAATCTCATTGGAAATCATAATGGTAGAGGACTTCACTGCTAGGGTTTTCACTTTAAGCCATATATTCCAGTTTTCTGATTGAAGCAGACTCAGACTGTACAGAAATTATTAAACAAACTATTATTTCTTTTCTTACAAAATTCACAAACCTCTGTCTTCACTTTTAAAAAATATACCTTATTAATATTTCATATGTATTGCATCTTACTGCATTCAAATTTGTTCAAGACTTTGAACAAGTCTGCAAGGCCATATTTCCCAGTATATATTTGCATTTTACAAGCAGACACTAATAAAGGCGAAATATACTCATATAATTCTTACAACATCCTCTAATGTTTACTGTTTGGTGCATTAAAATGGTAAATGGGGATGGAGTAAGGAAACATAGCCTTTATTTATTGAAACTGTAAGTACCAAGAAGAAGTTATTTTGGTTGAAACAGGAGCATAGGATTTGAGAACACTTTCATAAGCCTCATGCAGTTTTTCCCCCCAAATATTTTCTTTGTAACACCATTCTAACATACAGAGTTGGCCAGTTTATTTTTGCCTGCTTTTTATATCTACAACACCTCAATGTCCCAGAGCCATATCTGGCATACACTATCAATAATCTAGTAATTCAGTGAAACAGAGAAAGGACAAAAAAAGGAAAAGAATCTTTATCCTTCAAAGATGCCTGTGGTGGAGCATGGATAAGCATAACAAACTATTACTTGTATCACAGAATCACAGCATGGTTGGGGTTGAAAGGGACTTTTAGAGATCATATAGTCTTACCCCTTGCCCTCTCGTGCTCAGAAGTCAATACATAGTGGTTCAACTATAATTATTAAGTAACCTTGCCACTGTAAGCTTTTATTTTCAGTCAGCATTACATGACACATAAAGACCAATGGATCTCATGGATCACCATGCAAAGTTTAAGAATTGGATGACCAAGAGGAATAGGCTTACTTTCATTATATAGGGATATATAAATCAATAAAATTACTGAAAGATACCATAACATATTTTACTCTCTGTCTACTTCCAAATTATTTTCTTACTCTGCACAATGCAATTAGGAAAAAAAAAAAAACAGCATTTCCTACACAAAACAGAAGAAAAATTGTACCACTTTCACTGGCAGTTCAGAAAAGCCCCTCAGAAAGAATAGGTATATAGCACTTGAAGCTGCACATATAATTAGAATTGCTGAGAATAAGGACTTCATACTAATTTGAAAAATAACTAGTTGTTTCTTTTTATGCTAGTGTTCCAGCTGCTTTAAACAATTTTGATATAATGGATTATTAATTATATTGATCTTGCATGTCAGCTGACATGAGGGAAATATTTGCATTTCTAAATAATATGTGTACAAAAGTGGTTACACAAAACTCACTTCTTGAATACTGGAAATACCACCTGCCTAATGCACAGAATAAAAAAAAAGAGAGCTATAGATAGGCAGATCTTTAATAGCATGTAGACTGCAGTTCACCTTAGGAAATATTATAAATCAACAACATCTTCTCACATTGAAAGAAAGTATTTTTTTACTGTGTAAGCTTTAAGTATTTCTTTCACCCAGGGGACTGTTCCATTAACCTATTGTTTTGATTTTGGAGCAAACTGAACCACAAAAGAAAATGAGATTCTATTTCATGTTCTCACAGGGCACTGATTGCTTCTTCAATAATCCACCATCTGTATCCAAAGTCCTACCTAATAGAACAAAAAAAAAATATATACAAAGGTGTTGAGTCTTTCCATGTATTCTCTATTTCACACTTGAAAGAGACATTTATTATTAACAAAAATTTTGGAGTGTCAGGGAGGAGAAAGAAAGGCTTGATAAAAGGCAGGATAAATTAACATGAGTGGCAAATTTTACCAAAAATATAAGCCATTGATAGCTAAGATTTGAGAGACTTTAATGAGAAACGTTAGGTGACTTTAATACAAATGTCACTATCATTTAGTTGCTAGAAGGAGAGCTGAAGCAATACTAAATTGTCAGAATTCATTTGAGTCTGAAAACTAATTTCCAGTAGAACTTGTTTGAATTTCTTTTGGGATCACTTTCCATTAACAGTTAATATTATGTAGTCAAAGCTTATGAATATAAGGCATAGTTCTTCTATCATTTACTTCAGTTTTCAGCCTTGTGATTTGCCTAGCTTTGTGCAAAATCCTCCTAGGTTAACACAGGAGCAGTAGAAAAGATAATCAAACTCCAAACTGAAACTATGTGTATGAAAGTTAAGCATTTACTTCTACAATTTGTGAAACCTTTATATATATATATATATATATATATATATATATATATATATATACATAACGTTAACTCACATTATTGAGATATTTCCAAAGAAATCTCCTGGTAAGATGAATGGGAATTTATCTTTGTCAATTTTACTTCTTACTGTCTGCATTTTTCAGACAGTAGAAGAGTAGAAGTTTGAATAAATGAATTAGCATTTCACATTCTAACAGATCATCTACTTTTTGTGTTCCCCAACTGTTTCATGTACAAGTGTCATCTGATTGTTCATCACTGTTCAGCTCTGTGGCCTCCCCCACTCCCCCTGCAGTAAGCAAAGCCTGACTTCTTACTCCACTGTCATTCCTTTCACACTACTACTTCCTTTGGTGGGGTGGTGAGTGGATAAGAAGACAGGTTTTAGCTTATCAGATCTATTCCACAGTGCCCAACCTAAAATTTAATCCAGAAGAGGAAAAAAAATGATGGGTACTTGAAAATCCTGAAGGCTGAAAGGAATCACATCAGCTATGCAACTAAAATACCCCACCACAAGACCTCAGAAATCAGATAATACCATGATCATTAAATCTGATGGCTCTTTAGTTTCCTCTGAAATTTAATTTATGAGAGAGGCATTTATCATCATTTCATGAGATAAGAGTCCACGGAAAATACTGGCACAGCCCTCCATGAACTTACACAACTCAATAGCTCCATAAACAGGTTTAGTGATAGGCTGTTATTTCGGGTAGGGGAGCCTGCTTAGGCTCTCACTCAGACTGAGGCTTCACAGTGATTTAGCCCTCAAGAAAGCAATAGGTAGATAAGCCAAGAATGTCAAGGATAACAGTAGAAGCTGTGATGCAGCTCTCACACAACAATAAATAAGCTACAGTATGATAATACTACCTTTAAGGAAAGAACAGCCATTTTTCCTAGTCCATAAGACCTTCACAAGATATCTGAGAGGGAGAACAATGTTAATGATGAGTTCAAAGCAGAATCAGTGTATAAAGTGTATGTGAGCAGCGTTAGGCATTCACAGAACTAATTCTCACTAAGAAAGATGTGTAGCAGAAAGTGTAAGCACGGTGCTTAAAATCTATTCAGGTTGCATATGTCCCACAAGGACGAGGTCCATAATGATGAGGAAACTTCCCAGAAACAGGGTTTTTCATAGGTAAGCAGAACCTTGCAGTACTGATATTATGCTCTAAACCACTTCAAGGTGCAACAATACTGACATTCCTGGAACAGACATCTAAACACATTTGTGTATTTTTCTTACTTATTAACTCTAAATCCCTAAATTTAAACTCCTCAAAAATACGGTATATGTGTTAATATAATCTACAGTAAGAGTTTCCAGTTGAAGCATATAATAATTGTTTTGCCCTGCTCCAGAAAGTATTTCACTTCATCAAGCTGTCACAGTAAGAACTAACAATACATTTCACCAGAATTGCAAAAGAATTTTTTTTACATAAACACTAAAAAATGTTACTTCCACCTCTGTATCTGTCTCAGTTCTTTCACTTCTAATATTTAAAACTCATGCCAAGACTGTCCAAGCAGTCTTCTCCAGCACTTAGAGGAGAGTTTAGTATTGAAATCAATATTTTAAAAGTGAAGTATTGGATTTCTCCAATATCTCTTGAGGGTCCAGCCCTGCTCAGAGTAATGGCTTAATAATAATTAGTGAGATGGCATGGTTGGATGTGTTTTGATAAATCAAAAAGGTTTAATAAAATAAAGAAAATAATACAAAACAACAAACAAAGATCAAAGCAGAGCATAGTGTAGGGACAGATCCCACACCTGCTACAACACCCCAAGAATGCCTGCAGACCCTTTTTTCTGTCACCTTTTCTACCCAATGGTCGAGGATGGAAAGAGGTACAGGTTTTGACAAACAGTGACAAGGCCCAACTGGTGCTCCTCTTCTGGCACTGAGCCAATTACAAAGAGAAAAACACAGAACTTTCTGGTTAAACTTCCTAAAATGTCCAAAGGTAAACCGAAACCCTTTCCTTATGTAGAACTGCCCACTTGGGAGTGGGGGGTGCATTACTACAGTGGAGGGAAAAGGAAAGTTGCCTTTAGATAATCACAGAACACAGTAACAGCAGCAGCTGCCCAAAACAGAAATGGTTTATTACTTACTAACTGTTATGTTTTAGTGTGTAAAATAGTCCCTACACAAAACCATATTCAGTGGCACAGGCAGGGTTCCAGGTCCAAATGCTTCTATAAATCAACTAAATTCCATGAATTGCTGGAATGTAAATGGGGAAGATGACATGAATTACAATCTAACAAGGGTATTGAATCCTTAAATGAACTCTACACTCACATTTTTAATGCAGAAAGCTGAAACCAGGCATAATAAAAATAATTAAAATGAGGTCTTGAATGCATTAATCTGGATGAAAAGTGCTTTAAAGAACAAGTGAAGCAGAAAAACAGACAGAATGTGTATGGCATTTACTTGTAGATATCCTTTGTGGCTGCTATTATCTGCTACCATTAGTAAAATGTGAAAAAGTAGAAGAAAGAAAAAAAAGCTTTAAAATATTTTTATTACATTGAAATTCAGGAAAAAAACCATGGAACTACTGCCTTGTAATGACCAGTGATAACTGCATTCTGTCACAGGCTGAATCATTAGAGAAACAAAATAAAAGCTTAGAGAAGCAGGTGAGGGAAGAAATAAAAGGACCCAATGATAACAGGGGTACTGTCAAGCCATTAGGGTTTCTGAAATATAACTACAAGGTAGATGCCTTCAAGAGACTAGAAGAAAAATGTAAAATATCAGTACAATCTTCTGATCACAGAAAGGAATAGTGAGGGCTTTCTTAGTTTAGAACCTCTATTGTGAACAGAGATCCTCTCTGGAATGTTACTGTCTGCAGCACTGAAACCACTTACAGCCTGACAGGAGACAGAACTGATGATACCATTCAAGACCAGAAAGAACATCTAATGAGCCAAGAATCATGGCTGAGCACTGCAAGGGTGGCTAGATTTCAGGTTTAGACTTAAATGTGTACCATCAAAAAATTGTTCTTTTAGTCATTCAGACATCCTTTAGATTCAGCCCTACTGCTTTTCTTTAATCTGAGCTTGTATTTTAATTTCAAAGCAGTTCAGTTCTGTTCTGTCTCAGTGAAGAAGCTGTTGTAAAACAGTATTGCAGCAAAAGAGCACACTATACAGTGCTCAGGAGAAGCCTGTGTGTACATATCTAGATATGTGTTTGTGTATCTTAAATTTGCCCTCCCCAGAAGACACTGTCAGAGGCAAGATTTCCCTTCTAAATTCATACATTTCATCTTTCATTTTCTATCTATGAATAGCTTAACCCTCAGCTGCTCTTAGTTTCTGTTCCTAGTATAGCTGGTAGCTAAATTATGAGAAAATCAGGATGTCAATATGTGTATTTCTTAGGAGCACTCAAGCCAGACATGTGACTTCTAATTTAAGGCCATCATGCTCCTAAAATAGAAACCTCCTCAAGCTCTGCTAGATCTGAATAAGTAAATTGTTCAATTCACTTATTTCTAGGCTGACCTGGGTGAGTCAGATATTTTAAGAATGTCAAGGAAGAAACAAAAGCTAAGACTGTTCTAAAATCCCCTGTGGTACTACAGCACTGTATTTTAGATTTCTATAATTTCAAATCAGAGCTTTCTTGAATATGCACTAAAATTACAATAATTTGTTCTGTTTATAAACAAATATCTATCTAAACATAATACTATGACCAGCAGAGAAGTTGGCCTCACTATGAGGCAAGCTTTGAAATGAGGAGTCAGGAAAGTCAGGATATCTGCTCTCATACTGATAGCATGTGAGAGGGAAAAAGCGGGGGACTGAAGAGAAATTAAGTCAGGGAAACAGAAGGGGGTGGGAGCTGGAAGTACTAGTCTGAAGCATTAATCAGGTGAGAAAGAAATGGGGTAGCTGCTGCTCCTAGAAGTATCTAGAGTGAGACTGGTGCTCTCTGTATATTATAAGACCAATATAGAAATGAAAATAATTTTTATATTTTTTTAATATATGTTACTGAAGTGCATTTGTGTAGTATTTTAGAAGTAGTGGAGATAAAGCAGTATAGCAACAAAGCAAAAGAGGCGATTTTTAAATAAAGATGTAATCTCTCCTGCTCAACCAACTGGAAAAAAAAAGCAGATAAAAGATTTGACACACAGGGGGTTTCATAGAAGGTCTGCAAGTCCAAAAGATATTTTCTTTTCCCCTCTATATCAACAGTCTTAATAAAAGATGCTACCTTTCCCTACAAACTTTATCTATTTAGTGCTCTTGCCTGAACATCCTTGAATATATATGTTTGAAAATTTTCTTGTAAAAACATCAGTTCTACACAACACATCTTAAACAGCAATATATTGGTATGTCTGTTATAAGGAATATGCTCAAAGATTTTTTTAAAGTAGACATAATTGAATTACAGGTCTTAATTTTTTTTTTCTTTTGCCTGTGGTCTAATATTATTTGAGGTCTATAACTTCATTCCTGATTGACTTAGGACTTTTTTCTTAATGAAGGAGTATGAAATTTTTTTCAAATGTGTATCAATGTACAGCTCTTTAGCTCAATGTTTTACCACCAGTTGTGTATGTTATTCTTTGATATACCAAACTATAATGGGATCTGAAGCAATGCTGGGCAGAGGAAGGAAGGTTACATATTGATCATAAACATTCAGTCTCCTTGATAACCAAGTTACCCAGTTCATACTTACACATGCATTTGACAAAAATTTAAAGGAGA
Organism: Phylloscopus collybita; assembly: GCA_027886175.1. Lineage (NCBI taxonomy): Eukaryota > Metazoa > Chordata > Aves > Passeriformes > Phylloscopidae > Phylloscopus > Phylloscopus collybita. Next base: position 39,282,015 of record JAJNNQ010000006.1, on the reverse strand, counting down.
GGAATGTCTAGTGCCCTTCAAGTATTAACATAGTTAATGCTTATTATTTTTCTCAATTATAAGTTGAATTGCATTGTAGGAAATTAACATTTTAAGCATTTTGTAGTTTTCAGGCTGTACACCTCTCCAGCTAAGCCAGACATTATTTTTGCATATTGAAATATTTAGTTGAAAGATATGCTGAAGTCTTCTGAATTGTTACTGCAAATTTACTGTTTTCAAAAGGAGCTGAAACCTAGAAATGCCAGTGGAAACCTTTTGGTACTTCCACTCTGGCAATTACTGCCATAAGAAAAGACAGATACATTTGTTTCTGCCTTCAGCTGCTGCTTGGAAATCTGTTTCTGTTTTTACTCACGTATTTATAGATCTTTAGCTAAGTCGTTACTCTGAGTTTCCATAGTGATAACTGAAATATGTATTAACACCAAACCTCAAGGCATATTTATGGTTGGCAATGCTTCATAAATTATTTTTTTCAAGAGCAGCTTCTAAAAACATATTTGCTCAGTTCAGTTCCTCACTTGATTTGTGATAGATACTTTTGATATAGCTGTATTTATCTAGGAGAGAGATATTTTTCCCTCTGCAAGATTCAGCATGTAGATATTCTCCAGTATATAGATGTACTTCTCTTTTTTATCTATACTATCAAATAGTCTGAAGAGATGAAGCTTCTGAATTCAGAATGTTATCTTTAAAATAAAATCACAGTTTTAAATTTGCCTTACTTTCAATTAAATCTTCCTTAAATGAGGCACCCTTAATGGACAGTACAGAACATTGCAGATGACTTATCTGTATTCATAATCATGAGCGTTTGAACAAAGAAGAACCTATTTCTCTGGTTACCACCAGATTAGGAAAGAATCATACATTCATACAATCTCACTAATCAAAAAGCTGGTCTGCAGGTCATCAAGTATACCCAGAACAACCCTTTCTGAAAAAGAAAAAAAAAAAATCTGGGCCAGAATTTTCCCATTCTGCTCATTTTTCCTCATATATTTATCTAAACATTGAATTAGTCTACTCTGGGATGACTTAATGTCATGGGGAAAAAAGAGAAAACAACAAATCCAAAATATTTTTATTAGATTACTCAAAAAAAAAAAAGTGCTTGGGTTTTTTGTTTGTTGTGTTTTGGGGTTTTTTTTAGGAGATGTTTGAAAATCTAATATACTGACAGTCAAAGAGAATGTTTTCAGGAAATGTCTGAATGAATGAATGACTAAACAAATTTCCTCTTCATTTCTGGTAATTGCTTCTGTGAAGACAGCTGAATTAGAGGTTATTGGATGAAAATCTTTCACTGTTTGTTTCAAACATACTCAGGGCTGGCTTGTGTTCTGTACTAAGAACTGTCATGCATATAAATACAAGGTGACAAATAATGACCAAAACAGGCCTAGAAAGGGACTTGAGCCTGGATTAATGAAAGTGCCTATGTGGTCCCTATTTTACTCTGCTTGCAAGTAGGAATGTGCTTTCATCTTTTATTTACCTCCTCGGTCTGCTGGTCATTTAAAGAAGGAAGTGCTTACATTCGACAAGCTGCATTTACATTCAGCTGTTTTGGAAGTCTGATGAAGTATAAAGTAATCTCTCATTAACTGCAGGTCTCTGTGGTGTGCCATAATCCTGTCCCCCCTTCTTATCCTCTGCAGTCATCGCCCATGTGCACACATGGCAACAACTACAAGCACAAAACATCCTTCTCCAGCTAGTACTGTGTCAGACCCATATCTCCAGATTCCAACTGCTGGGCCTCCTTTTTCATTGTCCTTACCTTAAATAGCATTTTGTATTAGCTTAGCTTTTCATGGCTCTTAGCAGTTCACACAGTTGGGTTCTAAATTGTGTTTTTCTCTGTGACAGTGGAAACTCCTGCACAAGGAGAGTGCCCTCTGCAGTCGTTCTTTGAATCTTGTGCTGTTCTGGTCTCCTGTCATCTCAGTAGGACTGAGGGAGACAGTGTGTGACTCCCTCTCTTTTTCTGTTGTATTGTGCTAGCTCTCAAGGCCCCAAAGCTCAGAGGCTTTATCTGCAGAGCTGATTTGAGCTCAGGCTGTTTCCCTCGATCCTTGGCTGTGTGATGCTGCTGATATGCCTCTGCCCAGACTGCATCATGCTGATCCTGACCCTGACCCAGTGTGAATAGGATGAAGGCAAGCCTAACACTCTTCGATGTGCTTTCACAATCGAGACATAGCCAGAAGAAACTGAGCTAGAGGTTGCTAGTAGCTTATTGTGTCTGTGTGAGACAATGGCTCTTATGTCCCTCTCCTAGACCAGCAGTAGCCAGGAGTATGGGACAGCTGCAACTCTCTAGAGGTTGCAGGAGCTGCCCCTTGCCCGGCTGAGCTGGTCATGCTCTGTGCCTGATATGTGCACTGAGAGTCACCAACCTGCCTTAAGGATACAAAGACAAACACAGTGCACCCTCAGAGTCACCTTTGAAATTTATGCAGAAAAAAAAAGTTGAATGTGTGTTGTCTAGCAAATATTAACACTATCTCAGTGTCTTTCAGCCATAATTATTTGGGGTTGCAAAAAGTAGGGTATAAATGAGATTACTGAGTGAAGCATATAGCATAAGTTTTCATTTAGTTTGCTTCAGTCCAACCCAGTCTCTGTGTCACTGTGGAGATTAATTTTTAGTACTGAAAATATGGACTTGAATGTACTCACACACAAGCAATTGCTAAGGGGCAATGTGATCCTGTACATTAGCAATTCTCTGGAAACTGCCTGTTGGTAAACTTCTGCTTTCAATGAAAAAAATGAGGTAGCTTGTTATTTTCTCATTAAGGGGTAAGCTACTTCAACTTATTTTCTGATTGCATGTTTATAGCTACCAGCCTGCAGTAACTTGTCCTCTAGTAATTTCCTACTGTGTCTTCAGTCTTCATAAATATTTTGATCCCGAAAACACCTGCTCCACTATTATCTAATAATATGCAGACCCCTTTCTTTAAAGAAAAGATGGACTATTTCCCTTTTTTACTGTTCCTAAAAATAAAGCTCTCCAGAGCTTTCTCTTTTGCTGTGCTCACTCGGAAGCAGAGGACATAAGATGTACTGCCATCCTGAAAATAGGAGTTCTCTTTATGGCTTGATGGAGACACAATATTATAATAGTATACTATAAAATGCTGGGTACAAAATCAAGGGTGTACTGGAGGTGTCAGGGATGGAATTAACTTCCTTCATAGTGCTGCTTAATGGATTTGCAGCTAAAATTATGTTAATAACACACCAGTGTCAGATTTTTTTTGCCAAGTAGTCCTTTGCAGTGTCAAGACTTTTCTCTGGTACTCACTCATCCTGCCACACCAGGGAGTCAGCTGGAGAAGTTCACAAGAAAAGGGACACAGACAGGCCAGATCACCCAAACTGATCAAAGGAATATTCTACACGATAAAGCATGATGTGCAGCCATACCAAATAGTGTTCTGATCTTTCCTATGAAGCCATTGCTTGAAAACTGTTGATCTGCTTGTACAAGGTGGTGAGTGACAGTTTTACATCGCTTGCTTTGAGTTTTATCTACTTGTTGGCTGGTAGGATGTTTTTTTAGGTTTTTTGTTTGGTTGGTTGGTTGGTTTGGTTTGGTTTTTGGGTTTTTTTTCTCTTTCCTTTACTTATTAGGATTTGACTGAAACCACAAGTTTTCCTGTTGTTGTTTTTCTGAATTTCTACCCCAATCCATTGGGAAGGGTGATAACAAGTGTTGGAGTGGGTGCCTCATTGCTGTTTGGGGTGAGCCAGCCACAAAAGGACAATTGCTATGGTCTTTAAAACCAACTGAAACACTGTTACTTCTTTTCCTATAAATGGTGCTGCGAAGGCAAAGCCAAAATATGGAAAGCTCACCACCATCTCCCTTTTCTGTTAAGAGTGGACAGATCACAAAGTTAGAACAATCTTTCTTTCTCCCTACATTACTTTTTGCCTCAGTTAAGTTATTTTTTCCAAAAGTTTCATGTCTACAGAAACAGGAACAATCCTGAGTATTGACTGGAAACTTGAATATTCACCAAATCCTTGCCCCAAAAATTTTGTTCTCCTGTTTAAAAAGGAACAATTTGCCACTAGACATCTGTTCCATTTTTAGTCCTTTTTTCTTGCAGTCTTTCTTGTCAGCAGATTGATTACTTTCAGGTAACTAGCCCAAGTCAGAGCATGAAAATATAAGATCTCCCGCATTTCTAAGGCATGTCTCTGTAAATTACATGAAAGATGAGATTTTTCCTGAAGATTTTTTTTCAGACAAAGGAAGTTTGGCAAAAATGCTTTATTGTGTATATGCTTTGCTGAACTGAAAAAGAGACCACTGATGCAAATTAAAAGGAGGAAATGTTGAAGCAGTGTATGGACTGGACTGGACTGGACTGGAATGGAATGGAATGGAATGGCAATGTCAGTTGGTAGAGACCAACAATAATCATCCAGTCCAACAGCCTGACTCAGCACTGGCCAAAAGTTAAAGCCTGTTCCTGAGGGAATGTCCAAATGCCTCCTAAACACTGACATCAGACACTTCTCTAGGAGCTTGTTCCAGGACTTTGTTGGTCTCTGGGTAAAGAAATTATTCCCAATATCCATTCTAAATCTCCCCTGGCACAATTTCGCACCATTCCCATCTGTCCTGTCACTGGATCCCAGGGAGAAGAGATGAGCACCTCCCTCCCCAGGAAGGTGTACAGAGCAATGAGGTCATCCTCAGCCTCCTCTCTAAACTAGACAAACACAGTGATCCCAGCTGCTGCCCACAGGACATTCCTTACAGCCCTTTCACCAGCTTTGTTGCCTTCTCTGGGTGTGCTCAAGCATCTGCAAATCCTTCTTATACTGGGAGGCCCAGAATGCTCTCAATTGCATGCAGTACTCCAGGTACAGAGGCAGCATCAACACTCAATACAACAGGATAATCACCTCTTTTGAGCTGCTGGTGGTGTTGTGTTTGATGCACTCCAGGATGGGTCTTGGCTTCGTGGCTACCAGGGCACCCTGCTGACTACTATTGAGCCTTCTGTGACCAGCAACCACAGCTCCCTTTCTGCAGGGCTGTTGTACAGTTATTCCTCTCCTCATTTATATTTAGTCTGGATTTACTCTGCCCTAGCTGCAGAATGCCACTTTTTTCTTTTTAAATTTAATCCCACTAATAATTGCTCTAGTCTATCTAGATCCCTCTGCAAAACGTCTTCTCCGTCAAAGGAGAACAGCAGCTCCCACTGTGGTATCATGAGCAAACTTGCTAATGGTGCATTCACCTGCTGCATCCAAAGCACTGATAAATATATTGAACAGAGCTGGCTCTAGAACTGAACCCTGAGACCAGACACCAGCCAGAGGTGGCCCTATTCACTAAAACCCTTTGAGCCCTGACTTTCTGCCAGTCTTCACCCAATGCACTGTGTTCATCTCACAGCTGGACAACTTATCCAGAAGGATGCTGTGAGGGGCAGTATCAAAAGCCTTACTAAAATCCAGGAAACTGTATCTACAGATGTAATTTTATCCACGAGGCTACTGCCCATGTCATAGAAGAATATCAGATTAGTTAAGCAGGACGTTCTTTTCGTGACCCAAGGGTGTGTATGCCTAATGACTGCACTATTTTAAAAATATTTTTCAATAATAGCCAACATGATCTTCTCCATAATTTTTCCAGGAACTGAGGTTAGACCAACAGGTCTGTGTTTCCTGTAGCGTGTGTACATGTGTGTGTGTCTGTGTGTGTGTGTGCATGTGACAAAGTGAAGGGTTACCCTTGGACATTTAGGAACTTTCACAACTTATGTATATGTGTGTATAATTTATTAAAGTAATAGTTTGCTTATTTAAATCCAAAGGAAGTAGCAGTTTCCAAATATAGGTCAGAAAAAAATTCTGCAGAGATGTAAACAGTCATTCCTTTGTGCTTGTCTCATCCCTAGCTAAAATTCTATATTGCTATCTTTTCATATTATTCAGGGAGTCAGGAATAACCATTATCTATTATTAAAATAACATTCACCAAGTCATAACCAGAGGCATAATCTACATTATTTTTTGACAATCAAGTTGAAAATATATGTCCAATTGATGACAGAAGTCTCCGCAGCAATTTCTTCTCATGATATTTCAATAGAGTAACCTGAGATGATGGAGAGTTTTATAATTAATGTCAGTCATGCTGGACATACTCTGATAAGAAATGATGGGCTTGCCATTTACAAACATCAAATTTTATGAGCTGGAAACGAAATGCAGTCAAAACAGGCCAACAGACCAAAAAGTGATATAAGCTGTAATTTCATGATAGTCTATCTTGTGCTGGCAAAGCAAGAACTGTTCCCAGAGGAGCTGAACAATGCTGTGGGATTGGTTAGGAAACGGCAAAAACACTGCAGCAATTGTCACTGGGTTTAGAGTTATGAATTCCTTGTTTGGAAAACAAAAAGTTTTAACTTCAACTTTCTGCTGTAAGTGGAGAATATATTCACCAAATTTTCCCAACAGAAAATTTCACAGGATTTTTGCAGAAAAAATATGTAAAAAGAATCAACAGAGGATTCTGTAGCAACCTCTTGACAGTAAAATGAAGAAAAGTTATGACAAAGGCATTTAGATATTTTCAGCATTAAATTTTCAGGGGGTTTTGTATTTACTATAAAGTAAGTAACAGGCTTCCTGTTTCCACATTGTTCACTGCAACTAATGAAAAGCCTGTTTCTTCTGTCCAGAAAGGAAAACAAAAAAAAAAAAAAAAAAAGGCAATGTAATATCTCACATCAAAAATGTTTCATAAAAATAAAAAAATAAAAGAAAAAATCAGAAATGTTATTAAGAATTATGACATCACCAAGAAAAAATAGGGTGATGCATATAAATGTATACCTTGAAGTTTGCAACCTAAATGTTATGAAATGCAGTATTTTCATTTCAACCGAAGTGCAGCATTAAAAATGTCTTTCTCCAAGGTCAATACATTTTGAATCTGTCATCAGAGTTTTTATGAAGATAAATGTTTTCACCTTACAAGAAAATTCACAGAGATAGGAATAACATTGCAAAAAAAGGTGAGCAAAAAGGGCCAGAACTTCTCACTAAGTGCTCTTTTCAGCACTACTGCTCTGCTGCCTCTGAGTGCTGTTTCTAATTTGAAATTCAGAGGCTTCTAGAAAGGTGTTAAAGCCATCCTGCTTGCTTTGAAATTAGTTATTTAGTTCCTGGTCCCTGCAGAAATGTAACATGAACTCTGAGCACGGGTTTTGCCATAATCCTTTATTTTTCCTCCTTTTTTGAAGAAATTCAGTGTTGATGAAAACACTACAAAATGAATTAGTTAAGTTGGCATGCCAAAAATTGGTTTAAAAGTAAGTTTTCTAAATATACTTATACTTGCAATTTGGGAATCTTCATGAATTTGCAAATCTTATTCCTAAAAACCTGATATAATGAATATTTTCATATCTTTGTTTTGAAACCAAAGCATCACAAATCTTAAATTCTCTTACTTAAACAGACCATATCTTTTACACTCATTACAAATCTTGGTTAAATAATCTATTTTTCTACTACATAAAGCTTAGCACTACAAACCCAAGATTTTTAAAGGAGATTATCAGTAAGTCATAAAAGTAAATGAATAAAATAAAATAATCTAAAATTAAATATAATAAAATAAATTTTGCTATGCAAAAAGAGCTAATATTCCTAAGATTGTAAGATCATTTAGATATTCTGCAGGCAACAGAGTTAGAGCTGGGAATTATCAAGACTTAATAGAAATCTGAAGCAATTGGCACTGAAAGAGAGGGTATCAGGAAACACCTAGAAAATTATGTGTCATATCCCATTAATCTACTGAGCCATATCCTAGCATAATGTGATCTTGAGAATTATGCTAGGATATGGCTGATCTTGGTAGAAAATGTCAGGTACCCACCCAAGCCGCTCTGTCTCTCTCCTCCACTGCTGGACAGGGGAGAAAAAATATAATGAAAACCTTATGGGTTGAGATAAGGGCATGAAGAAATTACTTACCAGTTACAATCTTGGACGAAACAGACTCCACTTTGGGATATTTAATTTATTACCAATCAAATCAGTTAAGGGAAATGAGAAATAAAACCAAATCTCAAAGCCAATGTCCTCCCAAACCCACCCTTCTTCCTGAGTGCAACTTTTCTCCTGATTTTCTCTACCTCCTCCCCTCCAGCAACTCAGAGGTATGGGGAAGGGGCTGCATTCAGTTCATCACACATTGTCTCTACCACTCCTTCCTCCTCAGGGAAGGATTCCTCACACTTTTTCCCTAATTCAGCCTGGAGTCCCTCCATGAAGTTTTCTGATGTGAGTCCTCCACATTGGCTGCTGTTCTCCATGACCTGGTCCAGAGTGGGTCCCTCAGGAGCAAACTGCTCCAGTGTGAGTCCTCACAGGGTCACAGGGCCTGCCAGGAGCCTGCTCCAGCACTGGCTTTCCTGTGGTCACAGTCTCTTTTGGGAACCACCTGCTCTGGCATGGGGTCTCCTCTGCTCCAGTGTTGATCTCTGTGAGCTTCAGAGGCACAGTTCCTTCACCACAGTCTGTCTGCACCACAGGCTTCAGGGAGATCTCAGTCCCAGTGTCTGGAGCACCTCCTCCCCCTCCTTCTTCACTGGCCATGGTCTCTGCAGGGCTGTGTGTCTCACATATTCTCAGTCTTCTTTCTGGCTGCAGTGGCTGTTGCTCAGTTTCTCTTCCCCCTTCTGGATTCTGTTTTCCCAGAGGTGCTACCACCATTGCTGCGAGATCCATCTTGGAGCTGGCTGACATTGGCTCTTTCAGACATGGATGAAGTTGCTGGAAGATCCTCACTGTTTCCCCCCACTAGCAAAACCTTGCCAAACAAACCTACTACACATAACAATGAAGAATGAGAAAATTGTATCCTATAAACAATTTGTATTACAAATTGTATTATAAATATGGATTTCTATGCAGTTCAATAACTATTTGGACAAAAGTTAAATACTATGATTTTTTTTATTGTTTGAAATTGTTTCAGCAATAGAATCAAATAAAATTTACTGACCACGTACTGAAATTCTGGAACTAGTTGCAAAAGGCAACTGTGGAGGAGCTGAGCTTGTTCAAAAAAGGTTAAGGCAAATTCATGGGCAAACAGGTTCTTAAATGCACAATAAAAATCTGCACAAGCATATAGTCTCTGACATCCTTAAGACTTGGAAAGTACTAAGAGAAGGAAGTAACTCTGCTATATAACTGCTATAGAGCCATTTTCAGAAACAAAATTGATCTGACCCAGTAAAGTACTTTTTTTTGTTTTGTTTTGTTTTATGGTCAACAAACTCTGTACATGCTGCTTGCAAATTTTGTTGTGTATTATATCAATTTAGGCAAGTAATGGTTCTGGATTAATATGCTCCTAAAAGCACTACTAGCTTTTAAGATGATGAAACAACTATTTCAAATATAATTCTGCAAGACACAAAATGAATGTAGCCAAATGTGTCTTTGTAGAAATCTAAAGCAAACAAAACAAAACAAAATCAAATCAAAACAAACAAACAAACAAACAGGTAAAATAAATTACAATTGGGAACTTATAATATTGATTGATGTGAACATTTACTCAATATAACAAGAAGCAATGTGAATATTCCTCAAAAATCTGACAGCATAACATAACTTTGCTGACTGGATAGAAGGAATTTCCAGGCATTGTGCCCTGCATGTGAGAAAATTCCTTTTTTGCCTGGAGCCTTTCAGATCCATTTTCCTTCTAACCTAAGATGCATTACTCTGTCCCATCCTTCCTTAACAACCTAAACTAGAGTTTCACCGTATATAAAATAAAATAAAATTTTACTTGGATAAGACAAGCATACTTCTACCATACTGTGAATAAACATGATGTTTATCTCTTAGAATTTTATTTGCCTACTTTACTTACTGGACTTGTTTAAGACTGTGAGATATTCTTTGTTGTGGTAACTCGTTTTTTTTTTTTTTTTTTATCATTACTGGTCTTTCAAAGTTTGTCTTCCATTTGGGCAATTTTTCTCATGATTATGCATTCCTTTGTAAATCTGCAGCACAACTGGACTACACAAGGAGACTTGTGACAAAATATGTCATTAATACACAATAATATTTATAGGCAAAGGAGTGCTCATTATAAAAGAGTTAAACACAGCAAGTTCTCTAAAGAGAATGTAGGTGACAACCATCACACAAAGGTTATCCTTTGTTAGTGACATATATTCTTTTCTTGACTTCCTGGGGAGCAAAATTATGTCTCGACTACATAAAGATAAGTGTCATGCTAAATCACTGCCTTTAGATTTGTTTCAATAACCTATGTGGTTATTACTAGGCTGTGGCATTCACTTAATCTATCTTTTCTTACATTTAGATGCTTAGGGTATAGATATTTTATCACCCACATCTGGATTTATTAGATCAGATAAGGGGTGTAAACGTCAAGGAAATTATTTAGACCCCTTTTAGAGTCAGAAGAGACAAACAGGAATTTCAAAGATTTGCTCATTCCATCATTACTTCCTAGGGGAAGCAGGTAAAATGAATTCCATCCTTAATTTTAGACTTTTGCATCTGGCTTAATAACACTAAATTCCCTAACCTGAATGTAACATCTCAGTGCAATTGAGTCTTGCCCTGGGTTTATATCTAGGCAGAGGTTTTATTGTTTGTTTGAATTTTAATTGAATTCTAAAAATAAGTCCAAGAAGAAGGATCTAGAGCCTCTTACAACTAATTCTACATCTAACATTTCATCTATATATACCAACAGAGAGGAATTTACTCTCAACCACTAGAAACTTAAACAGCATTATTTTTTTATATAAAAGAGGAACACAGCTGAATAACTGATTTCTTTTTTCACTTTCATAACTACTGCAACATAATTCTGTCCTATCATGTATTCTGAAACACTGCCAGAGTGAAGAAATGGATAATTCAGGAACATGTTGAAAGTATACTTCTGAGCATATTAGTTGGCTTAAAAAATTGAAAAGTGCACTATACCAAAAATACAAATCCAGGAAAAAGGACCTTAATTCTCCTGAGATTTGTTTCCTTGTGAAATATGCAATAAATGGTACTTGTGAACCCTGCAACAGTGCTAAGATCCTGCGCATTTGTTGAGATCATTATTATAAACTAGAGAAGACTAAACCAGAAAGAGTAGTTTCATGTAGCCCAGTAAATGTGGTATTGCTTTTGCTAATAAAAGGCTGAAGGCATTTTTCTGACTCTGTGAGGCCTCGGGACTGGGTCTTGTCAAGCTTGCTTAGTCCAACAAGCCCATCTTAGGCTTGCCTGGAGGTCACTTTTTTTATCTCTATCAGTTTTGTAATGACAAGGTGGCTGCCACCCAATTATTTTTAGACTGGCTTAGCTGTGTGCAGTTGGAACATGCAAAGCCTATTATTGCAATAATTTTGATACATTTCTGAAAGTAATAGAGAGTGTTAACATGTAGTTGCTCTCTACAGGATGAACTTCTGATGACCCTGGAATACAGATGTGGCAGAGGAGTACAAAGGTGCAATGCAAGCAAAGGCCCAGAGAATTTGAACACAAGCACTAGAGTTATAATCAAATCAACAATGAACAATTACTGAATATTAAAAAATGCATTCTTAGGAGCTATGTAGGTACCTAAAACCAGTTATAGGTGTAACAAAGAAAACAAAGAAAAAGTACTTTTACTTTATACGTAATGGCTACCATCTGTAATAGATTTGGATATAATATGGAATCAGAGATCAATAAAGAAAAATCAAGGTATAAACTGTGCTAGAGCATATATTAAAAATAGCTATGAGTGGATGCCAGTGGGAAGAGGAAGTAACTATGGCCATACTCCTGTCAACAAGGAGAAGGAAGAAATCCCTCACTTCTAAAATTATACTTTTTCACCTGAGGTACCTGAGGAAACTGATGATGCTTTTAACCCTCTTATCCAGACCAAAGCCATCAACTTAAGACTCAGAGAAAGGGTAATATAAAAGAAAATGTTAATATGTATTTTATTTTGTTATTAGACTTTGTCGTATTCCATAGATAATTTACACTATGATTTCAATGTCATTGCTGCTGACAGTAATACCTGTTTGTTGTACATTTATTATATTGTAAAATATTTCAGTTAAGCTAATATTGAATTCTATGTTTCACATACAAAGGGAATTCTTGTTTACTGTTTGTGTTTCTTTAGCCTGCATATGTCACACAAGATGTCATTGCAGAACCATCACCATCATTATTCCATTCCAAGGTGGTAGCAGATGGTGGGGCTTTACTCTGGGTGAATCTTTCTGTTGAAATTGAGAGGGGATCATTGCCTGAGTAGTTTATGAGGCAACCTATGCCACTTTGCTTTGGCTGGACAAGCTTTACATTGTCACCGCAGCAGAACTTTACTCAGGCAATTCAGCTTCCTCACACTGAGTTCAGTATCATTTTTTCTAGGTATGCTGCTGACCTTTTAGTCATAGTTTGGCTTTTTCCAGGGCCTCCTGTGTGAAATATAATCAGGACTGGATTGCTGTGACCAAGCATACCAACATGAATGATTTCCTGATATTATTTCCTTAGCTAGGTTTTTTAACCATCAATTGACACCATGAGAAAAGTATGTTGGACTTTAGAGAACACAGAGGGCTTGGTAATTAGCCACTTTAACATGTTTTATCAATGTTTCTTAACACTTGAGATATTTAATAATGATGTGTTTAGGCAGGGAATTAAATAATAGTAAAGATGTGACATTTTCACAGTTGGCTGTTTTGCCATTGTCATTACTGGGCTGCAATGTCCTACACTGGAGTAACATCCTGGATGCAAGTAATTTGTTATCCATTATTTTTGACTAATAATGGATCTTTTGCTTTGGGATTTTTTTTTCCCATACCACATACTTATCCTTATTTATTTTCTTTTTGCAAATTAATTCTTCCTACTAAGTCAGTTTTTGTGCTGGTCTTCCTTTTATCATTTGTAAAATGAAAGTGTTCTGTAATAAATTAATGTAGTGGTAAATATTTGTCTTCGAAACAATATCATTGCTTTTTTGCTTTGAGTAGATAGAGAATAACTTTTGGGGAAAAGGTTACGCATTACAACTTCAATTTAAGGAAACAAAAGAAGTATTTGCAATGGATAATGACTGAAAAAGGAAAACTATACAAAAATAGGCTTTGAACTTTTCCATGAAATTGAACTGAGGCATTTAAAAAGAGATATTACCAGAAAAGCATGGTATACTATGAGAGGCATTATCAAAGAAAATAAAGGTATTAAAAGTGCTCTTTATTTTTTTCTTTTATTTTTTTCTTTTTTCTTTTCTCTTCTTTTCTCACAGCAAAAAGTAACACTGAAGCACTGCACCTGCCATGTTGTTTGGCCATAGAAGTTGCTGCTTGAGGTTCCATTTTGGAGTGGCACCCTGGAACTCTGGAAAGCTGAAACTCATGCTGATACTGAAAATTTATTAATAAAGCTCTGATACCTAGTGAATCCTAAAAGCTAAAGCCATGAGCTTCTGAATGAAAGGAACACTCTTTACCTTGGAAAGAAATACATTGGCATGATTAAAACTTTGTGTCAATGTGTAATAAAGAGCCATGTCTTCTCACAAGACAGTCTGTCAGTGAGGCACACCTCCTTTCTACAGTGCCACAAGGACAGTTACATTTGTATAGTTCAGGAAGCTTATGGAGGTTTAGAAGCCCACAAACAAACATAAATTGACAGCTAGGATGGAATTACCTTTTTGCAGGGATAGGAGTGTAGCAACTCTAGTCAGGAACAGGAATCTCAAAATGCCACTTCAGAGTCAGACCCTCACACAAAAGGGTGAATCAACTGCTAGAAACAATCCAATAAATTTCTGTTTTCAGGCAAGACCTCACGAGAGACCAAAGGTCTGCACTTGTTCTTTAGTCCGACCTCAGCTGGTCTGTGATTTTCCTTTATTACTTTTCCCTCAAAGTCTACCATGACTCAGAAGTACATTTCACAGGCTGAGTGCATGGCAGCTCATTAACCCTGGATCAATCACTCTTCCCCAACCCATTTTGGCCTTTGCCAATCCCCATGATATCCACAGTCAAATACTGGATGGGAGTTTTTTTTCAAGCATTACACTGGGCTTAGAGAATAAAACTTTCAAAAAAAACTAAAAGTTTTTAGTTGGATTCAATGCAGGTGGTATTTAGGGGACAATGCATCGCCTTGGAAAATAATCAGTCACAGTTAAATTGTAGACAATAGAGAACACCAATGGAAATTTCTGAAATTAGATCTTCTATATTGATACAGATGTTTTTAGCAGATCAGATGAATCAAATGTTAGCAGCACTTGCAAAAGATGCCTGGTTGCTCCATATGTGAATACCCACCATCAGCGGAATGCCATTTGCAAAGACTTCTCTGCAAAGATTTCTCCTCACAGCTACAGAGCATACAGCAGTGGTTAGTTCAGATTCAGTGTTTCAAATTCAGATGTTTTAATTTGGGCAAATGAAGCTCATTGAACTAATTTCCAGAAGGCGAATCAGACATGTAAGTCCTCCTCCCTGAAAAGTAAAAAAAATAATCCAAGGTGCAAATCAGGTGCAAACGGGGACACAAAATTTCATGTAGGGAGTTCCTGTGATGAAGGTACATGAAAAGGGACTGTCTTCACTGCCTCAAATACCTCTTTTCTGGTGAATCACAGGAACAAAAGTTTTGGATCATGAGACTTACTGCCCAGTTTATTTTGAGATGTAGCATTACTTGACATGCTTGCAGTCATGTGTGGGTAATAATACGATCGTAGAAGTTTTCACCTGCCAGTCAGTGTGCCACATTTCACTTGCTTCTATTAATTCTTGATTTATACCCTCATTTCTTTCTGTTGTTCTGTTACTTTAGTCTGTGATACTCATTTCTACTATTTATTTCTAAAAAAAAATGTATTTAATTCTAAATAACTACCATCTAAAATTCCGTGGTAGACAGCAGCAAGAGTAAGAGCAACTGATTTTGATAAATGAGCAATACTGATCATATTATTGACTATACTAGTAGTGACAGTGATTACTGAGTGAAAAATACTAAAAATGTAGCCCATAGAGTACTACAGTAATTCTTACTGCAGAAACATTTAAAATTAACTTTTTTCAGTATTTCAAACACATTCTTATGTACTTCTATTTCAAAGAATCCATTTTTCTATAATGTAATTTCAAAATATTCTATTTTTTCTACCCACCTACTGTCCACACATTATCTAGATCTACCTAGAGTGATGAAGTTATGAAGAATTGAAAAGTCAAAGCAATGAAAATAATGATTACAATTCTTCCAAATGAGAAACAGAGGAGACCATGAAAGAAAATAATGTGTTGGTCATGCTCTCACACACACACACAAAAAAAATTGGTTTGCAAAACACAAGATGCAGCATCCTACTACAAGGTAACATCTATTTCAGCAGGGGCAGCTTGAATATCCAGAGAGAGTTATTCAATGAAGCATAGTCCACAGAGCTAGTGGTTGAGTCCCTGACTTTGGTACTGCTGGCATGGTGTCTTTCCAGCAACATAGTTAGAAGCCCATTGTCATATTTTTTTTCTTTCTGCTTTCCTTTGATGATCTTTTCTTGAAGATTCTTTTCCTGATATTTTTTTTTCTTTTTTAAGGATATATACCTTAGTTCAGTTGATGTACTTCTCATTTACCTTGATAAAAGCTTATTTCCCGCAGAGGGGTGACAGAAAGGACTTTACATGCTCTGGGTTCAGTATCCCCTTCTTACCTTGTTCTGCAGGGCAGTTCAGGATCCTCACAAATCCAAGAATTATTGTCCTGCTTGTTTTTACACAATGGAGTCAAGTTTTCATCTTTACTGAAGTCAAAATGAGACCCCATGTCATACCTATTCCTTACTGGGTGCCCTCAAGGAAAACTTTTTCTGTAAGGACTGCATCTATGTTGCCTATCTCTTTCTCCCTGCAGCCTCACATGTGGATCTCAATGGACTCTCCAGTCCATAAAGGAAGAATGTAGAAGTAATTTAAAAGAAGCTGTGATAAAGGGAGAAGGGAGGAGCCTATACAAGAGCAGTATTTATAAGCAAGAGAGTTCAACACTGAAACATAATGGGGTAATATAACGATATTTTTTTAAAAAAATCAGGTACAACTGCTTATGAAAAGATGAGCCAGCCTGTTTCAGGAAGCCTGTTGGTATAGTACTGTAGAAGATCTCCTATAGATAAAGAGGTTAAAGTAATCTTCTGATGCTACCTACCTTTCCTTCTGCTGAAGAAAGAAGCCAGAGTTACAGCTGTTGGATTTAGAGATATCCATATTTCTGATTGCTATTTTGAATTTGTAAAGTATTTCAGTGGTTTTGTGTTCAGCAATATATATTTTATGACTTTAGTCCTACTAAAGACAAAGTGTAATTATCTCCATCTATCTAGTCAAAGTTATTTACGAAACCCTGCAAACAGTGTATCTTATCTGATTACACCTGCCCAACAAAATTCTCCTAAAAGTACTTCAGCAACACAGTGATAATAAAATGAGTCTGTGTTTGACCTGCATTTAGCCTTGTGTCATAAGCAGTTTTACAACATATGCTCAAAGGTATTAGGTAATAGTGATTTGCATGTCCCAAGCAGAGCTGTCTGAAAGGGGTCATGTCCACAGCCCTGTAAGGAAAGTGGAACTAGGTCAGTTGGGAGGAAAAGATGCTGTGCACATCATGTGATCTTTTGTTCTTACATTTTGAAATTCAGCATCTTCAGAAAACTTTTTCACTGAGTCTGTCTTCTTCATCTAAGAGAATGGTATGACAAAAAGACAAGAGGGAAATTTTGCTTCAGTTACCCCAAGTAATCCTATTCCAAAACTAATTAATCCCATTCTTCCAAAATTGTATCTAAAGCTCACATTTGGTTGCAATGGTTTTGTGCTTTGTCAGCTATCACTTGTTAAAAGGTAATCCAAAAGGGACAAAACAAAAAAGACCAAGATAGGATTCCTACTTCAGAGAATGTGCAGCTGTTCACTACAGCCCCAGACATCAGCACAATTTGTTTCCAGGAGTTCTGAGTTCAGTGAGGCAAATTTCAGTGAGCCTTTACCCAGGCATGAGGACAGAGATGCTTCCTCCTCCCACTGTCAGTGAGGCTGAGGTGTTTCCATTCTTCTGTATCCTATCTAATATTTCTGACTGAAGTGGCATGGTAAGGCTAATTAAGTCAACAAGACTGCATTAATCTCATGTTTCCTAATTGCCTTTTTAACAACCCATGTCTGGCAATTGAGTCTCCAATCAAGATGCAAGAAATACAGGCAGTTAAAAAAAGGACATTTCTTCCAGACTCATAATGATACTCTCACATGTATCTCTGGCATTGCATTAAATATTAGAATAGAGCAGTGGTAAGGTTTAGAAGATGCCCTTTTGTCAAAGCATGATGAAAAGATTCCAGTTCACCATGAATATTTTCAAATCAAATTCCAAACAAGCTTATTTATCTTGCCAGAGGGTTCATTGTTTGAATACAATGCTCCAAATATTTTAATACCATTGAACACACACACACACAAAATAAACCTGTTATAGTTTTGTATTATTCCATTTGTTTCTTGAGATGCAGAAGAATTCAGATTCTGGAATTGAACAGTATAGAATGCCATTATATTTCAAGAAAGCTAGTATCCTTAATATCAAGATCCAAGTTCTAATAAATTTGCCAGTATTCAAATACAAAAAAAAAAAATTAAATTCACTGCCTTCAGTATCAATTTTGATTCCACCAAAATTCAAAATCATCAATAAATCAAAACTATCAATGTCATATATTTATCAGAGGTACTGATGATGGGTCACTCCTTTGAATTCCAAAATGGCATACATCAACTTTCTGGAAATAATTTTAAACTTTGTTTGAAAAAGTTTCTTTAATGTATTCAGCAGTATGGCAAATGCAGCTACACTTTTACAGAGAGAATGTAAAATTAAGTCATCTGCTCACCACGTGCAGGAAGAGTAAAGCTGTGAAAGAATTCAAAATAGAGGGATTTACAGATGGAAAGAGACTTTTTGTTCTTCCTCCAAATGGTTTTATTTTCATGATTTTACTTCTGCTTTTATTTTCTTGAAAAAATAAATGAGGCCAATCCTTAACTGAAATTCATTTTGAAAGCCTATATATCAAATAAGCATGCCCAGAATGCACAGAACAGGATAGTTAGTCACTGAGATGTAGGGATAGAAACTGTTCTCCATCTTATTTTGTGTCCTTAAAAAGTCTGTGTGCAACCCTTCAAGCTGAAATCCTAAGTGAACAGAATTTTCTATACTTCCTTATCTATTGTAGTTCCTAAGAGTGAAGTTTGTCAGGATTGTAATGCTACTATTAAGGAATCCCAATTCTATAGACTCTCCTGTTTCAAAATGACCCTGTGGACTGAAGAACTGTCTCCAAGATAACTGAAAACATATTAATACCAAGAGGTGCTTGATAAATAAAAGCACATTTCACAATTTAAGTAAATTCCGAAATGCAATGCTCTCTTTTGTATATGTAAAAATAATGAAAATGAATAAAACCAAAAAAATTCAAAAGTTAACAGCTGCCTGGTAGTCTAAACAATTTAAGGAAAATATAGAAAAAATTGGATACTGGACCATTCACCAAAAAAGTGAGATTGAATTCATCTCAGCCTAGTAAATGTGTTCTCTTGGTTTTCCAGGAAATAATATCCTGAAGGAGAAAAAGAAAAATTACTGCAAGTCCCTACTGTGCTTTATAAATCATTATTTTAAAAGGAAGGAAAAACTAAAACCACAAGCACATGAAGCACAGGCACAACAGAAGTGACTTCAGTTACTGCTTCTGCTGAGACCTAATTTCACGGAATCTCGTGTTAAAAAAATTACTCTCTTGCTACTTTGAATCCTAATTGTATGCTAGGGATCTTGGTTCTTAATTGTTCACTTAGTCCTGCTTGTAACAATAACCGACAGGATCTGGAAAACAGTCATAAATTATCAAGATCTGTCCCCAAATTGTCCCATTTTTGTGGTATGAATTTTTCATGTGGGAAAGGGAACAGAAAAAATGATGTTCTTTCAGGGAATGAAGTCCCAAAATTTCCACTTTACATGCATGACAGGGAAAGTAACAAACAGTTTCATGTTTTTTTAGTAAAGGTGGTTTAGTAAATTATAATAAAGCTCAGTTCTTCCGAACAGTGGGAGCCACTCCTTCCTCACTGGTGGGTGCATCCTTTTAAAGCAGACTGGGTGCCCAGGGTAGCGCAAAATACAGAAGAGATGAGGTCACTGAACATCTTCCAGGTGACACCACTCTGCTTTAAAAGGGACAATTCCTCTCAGGAGCTCCCCAGAACACACTGACTTCCCTGCTCTGTCCCTCTCCTGCTTTCTCCCCAGTACAAAGAGCAGCACAAGCTTTATGCTTTGAAATAATGAATGAACCTGAAGGAAGCTCTGTCAAGCCATGCAAAATTAATTAGGTCAAGGACTCGGGTGGCTGCAGGGTGACTGTTACACTGACATTTTCAAGCAGCCTGTCTGTTGCACAGCAGCCCTCCCAGTTGTGCCATCCCAAAGATCAGCATTATGGGACGTGTTCATCAAATCACTAAACATAATCATATTTCCTTTTATAACTGTCATGGCTTCTTTCCTACATGCTCACTCCCCTCTTTTTTTTTTTTTCTTCTGCATTGTATTTATTATTATTATTTTGCCTACAAGAAATAAAAGAGTTTTTAAATACTGCTGGGGTTTTTTCCGTTGTACAACAGCTCCCTCTAATGTTTGTTCTCTCTCTTTTTCTTTCTTTTCCTGATGGAGAGGAAAAAAGTTTAAGTTATACTTAAAATTTGATGAACAGTGTTTGGCCATTCTTCTGTGTTGTGAATACACAAGTACCAAAGCTCAAACTGACAAGAAAATTTCCTAGACTCTTTATTTCTATCTGATGAATAGGCTTTATCAAGAGTATCAAAAAATTACAATATGATTTAAAAGACTATAAATATAACCAAAGCTGGTTTACTGTGACCAGACCTCTGATGCTTTTCAGGGTTTCAAAGATCTATATATGGTTTGATGGCAGAGACTGACTTACAGATATTTTATTTATTTATTGTGTTGTTCTATCTCTGAGTAGGCAAGGAGAGGTGAGCAAATGCATCTCTTTGAAAGAGATGTTCTGACATCTCTTTCAAAAGCAAGTGAGTAGAAAAGTGCTGATTAAAAAAAAAAAACAAAAACAAACAAACAAAAAACCAAACAAAAAAAACCACCACCAACCCCAAACCCCAGGGGAAAAAAAAAAAAAAAAAAAAGAAAAACCATATCAGTTCCTGAGGTCTTTGAGTAATAGTGATTGCACTGCAGAGTAACCAAAACAAAACAAGCCATACAAAAATGGGATATGGATTAAGGAAAAAAACTGAAAGAGGAAGAGAGACAAAACAGTAAGTATGAGAAGAGAATGAATCACCAACTGGATCAATAGGCTTTAAAAACAAGTAGATCACGGCCATTTCCCAGGTGAGCATCCTGCACAATGTACTCCCTAGATGTGAAGGACACAGATTTCTTCTCCTCAGATACAAAACTCCCAAATACTGTGGTTGTAGTTGTCTTCAAACAAACACTGGTCTTTGAAAATCTCTATTTGTGCAAGCTCAGTGTAATGACATCTAATCTCCTGTGTCAGGGTAAGAAGGCTTTTCACCCCCTGGAATGTCAAAACTCCAGGTGATGTTTGGCCTTTCAATGTGAACGCTGCTTCAAGGACCACTGAACATGAGCAAATACTTATAGCAGGCTAATGGTCAAAGTTTAAAACAACCACAGCACTTAGCAGTTAATTAGCTTTCCTGTTAAAATAAACCTCAGTAAGCATCTCTAAAGCCTGTTGGACCTAAAAGACCTCATTTTACATTAATTTGTTTCAATTAAGATTTAATCTTTTTTGAATTTACTTTTCAAGTGTGTTATCAGAAAAAAAAAAAAGTATTAGGAGAAGTGTCTCAAAATTAAAGCAATCTTTAAGAAATATGTGAAAAGCATACTATCTTCACTGCAAGTCAAAGTTTATGAATTATGGCCAAAATTTATTACTGAATATTTTTGTAGCTATTTTAAGGAATCTCAATTTGGGAATATTTTAACAACTAGATAAACAGAAGCCTAGCAACTAGAACATTTTTATTAAAACAACTTGGTTTCATTGTGGAAAATAAAACTTATATTAGATCAAGAGTTCTACAAGTTTCTCAATTGCCAGTCAAACCAACTACTTTTTTTTGCAAATTACCACCGTCATATAAGCTGACATTTTCATTATGTCAATGTTGTCAGATCTTGCGATGTCAGTATGACATTTTAACATTAAATTGAACAAAAAATGCACGTGAGTGTTCAGGCAGGTACACGAGAGTCTCTGAAGCTAAATTTCTGACCATCATGCATCTGCAAATGCAAAGTCTCAAACAACTATCATTTAAATATATATGTGTATATACACACACACAAATCTCAGTCATTATAGAGTGAAATACTATAAAAACAATAACAGCAACAACAAAAGCCTTGAAATGTGCTTATAGGACATGAAGTTCAAGAGAAATATTCTTGATGGTGGGCGCAACTAAATTTTCAGCATTTGGTAGCGCCCTGCTGGAACACGAAGTCTTTGGTGAGCAGCTTGATGGTCCTGTGCTTTGAAAGAGCAGAAAAAGGGAAGGAAACTGCATTCAAAGGCACATCGGCTCTAATGAGGGGAGGGGAAATTCACATTTCTATGAGGAGGTATCTGACTGCAATAAGGGGCATAGAGCTGAAGTTTTCCAGGCTCCCTCAGAGCTACAGCATTGCCAGTTCTGCTGGCCTATGAGCAGTGTGGTATAGAAACAGCACTGTGCACTGTTGGTAGGGCAGGAGGGCAGATACCTGCACCCAGGACAGGCCTTAACAACAGACTGGATTGTCTCTTGCACCTCCCCAAGCTCCAATGGGGAACGTACTGCAAAGTGAGAGCTTAAATTTAGAGCTTATTTAAAAGCAATAAAAAGATATAGGTACTTGTAACCATATTAGTGAGGTGGTTACAAATCTATGGGGAAAAAAGATAAATATTGGTAGTTACATTATAACAGTGAACAGAAAAAAATCTTCAATACACTCTGAGCTACACAGGGTTTCCTGGGTGATATCTCTGTGTCAGCCAGGTCTCAGCTTTCACCTGGGGACAAGCACAGTTCTCAGTACCTGTTTACATCTCTGGGTTTCTCACCTGCTTAGCTGCACGCTGCACATCAGCTCACACATTCCAACTGCACAGGAAGCCAGTTCTCTCAGAGCCTCACATTGCATCCATCAGGCTGTGTGGTAAGAGGCTGCTCCCTGCACAGCGTAACCAGGCTGGGAGACCCAGGGGCAGGGGGGCTCAGTGCTGCCTACGTGCACTCTGTGTGGAATATACTATTTATATGTGATGTGTATACCATGTACATATGTCTGTGTTTGTGGATATGAATCGTGTGTGTGTGTGCATTTTCCTCTTAGGAATACATGCTTGGTCTTGATGCAGGCTGAACCTGGGGACACAGGGCTGCCACCCTCCTCTGCCATGCTTCAGCAGCTCCATGTCAGCATTTCAGTTTGCATCCTCAAAGCTTTACCAGAGGAATCACACTCCTCTTTGGTAGGGGGAACTTCTATCTTATGGCGTGAGCCTTTGAAGATCCACTAGCTCTCCTTTCTCGAGCAGATTTTGTGTTCTCTTCATGGAGTTGCCTCAACCTTTCCAATACACATTTTAATACTAAGCTCATCTGGAAGATTAAAACAAAAAAACCCTAACTTTACACTTCCTTTGCAGAGAGATATATCTTTTTTTCTTGTCTCACATATTGTGATAGAAAAAAAAAAAATCCAATTTCCAACAGAATATGAAAATGAGACACCGGCAGAATAAGATACAACATTCCAAGATTTCTGAGCAAATTAACAATAGATAAGACTATTCATTTCTTTATTCAGTGCTTAATCTGCTAGATAGCAATAATCTTTCAGTAAAGCAGACACCTTTGTTGGGGTTCAACAAGAAACAGATTTTTTTTCTTCTTTTTAAAGAATTACATTGTATTCGTGACATGAAATGAACTTTGGCATGATCTTTTTGTCAATCAGAATTTTCTGCAATGGGAAAAATGTGTGCTGAATTTACAACCAGCTGCAGCTACCACAAATGCTAATGCTGACACCTCATGGAAGTGAGTCTCAGACCACCAAAGACAATCCAACATTGATTGCACCAGCATTGATTGCAACTCCAAATTTAGAACAGTGTTCTAGTTATACATATCACTGATCAAAGTATTGCAAGAAGGATTTGTAGGGCAGGTTGTGGACAATTCCGAGATTCAAGATAGCCTGGCAATTTTAGTGTTAATGACTGAGAGAAATTTAAGCATAAATTGTTTAACACCTTTCCCTTCAAACAGACTCTCAGGAAAACAGTAATCCTAAAGTAGCTTTCGCTACAATCTCATTTCAAAATAATCTTGACCTCTCTAAGCTGAGTTTTAGTAACATGGGTTCAGTTCTGGCAATAGTGCAGGTTTCTGTGCCACCATCAGTCAGTACTGGTGAGGGCATTTACAGGGGCTGACATTAGCAGATAGACTGTGTCTTCATCAGCAAACAGGGCAGCACAAGCAAGATCTGGAGAGCAGAAGCTTCCATACCACCTGCACTGTGGAGGCTTAACTTCAGATGATTTCTAGTGTGCCTCTGTAGGCTGAATACATGAAGACTCCTGAACCCCACGTTTTGAGATGGTCTAAGTTGAAACCCCAAGCCCTTTCCTTTCTGCAAAACCATGGCAAGCAGTACTGGTAACGCGCTGTTAGTGTCCAATGAGAGAGATGATCTGAAGACCAGGATACTCTTTGGGACACGTGGTTTATTGGTAGTGGGAAGGCAGCCTAACCAGGGAAGAGTCCAAAGGTCTAAAGGGACAAGGATCCAGGGGAGCAAGGAGTTACTTGTTACATTGCATTTTAACCCTTTCTATGGTGAATATTCTAATGAGCATCAACCAATCATCTCAAGATACAAAACCTACAGAATTTACATACAGCCTGTAGGGACTACTATATTACCATACTAATCTACATACTAAAAACCTGAAAAACCACCTTTTCCCTGATACCTGAGAAGGTCCAACCCCTTATTCATCCTTTTGTCTTGGCAGGGGTGTCACTGAATCACCCAGCCCAGTCTTTCAGCTGGCTTGATCTCTCTCTTCCTGCCTAGCATTTCTACAGTTCAAATCTTGCTTTTAATTCTATCTCTTTTGTAGGTTTTACACTCTTAGAATCTTTCACTAATAAGCTGTCTCTGTAGGGTCCTCCTGCTTCCTCCTCTCCAACAAAGCAAGAGTGATAAGGAAATTTATTTCAAAAGAATTCTGCTGACTCAAACTACAGGGCTAATGCAAAGTAGATTAAATGACCTGATTAGAGATTTGAACAGGAAAGATTTAAAAAAAAAAAAAAAAAAAAAAAAAAAAAAAAGACATTATTCTATCTCCTTCTCCTATTGGAGTAAACTGTAGGCTGACTGCCTTAATTTACTAACTTTAACCAGATGTCTAAAATTCATGCTGTAAGTATGCTTCCTGAGCTCTCTGAAGAATCCTCTTTTCAATCAGGATGAAAAAACTTCCTTTTTACTCCTGTCTCCCTTTTTTTGTCTTATTGATTTACTTGTTACCATCATAACCTGCAACTTCTGGATAATACTTGTCACACATATAAATGAGCCTAAAACATAAGTAAGGTTTTATCTCTCTTTACACCCTAGATACATTAACACTCTTATATCTAACTATGGATACCTGAATTAACTGTCAGCTGGAAGCTTTTTCATCTTCAGAAAAGCACATCCTGTTAGGTTTTCTTCAAATCTGATATCAGTAAAATCCCTCTAAACTTGCTTTTCTCTAAATGTAGTATTCTCCAAATCCCACTTCAGACAATATCCAGGATGAGCTTACAGACTGAAGCTTTAGACAGCTGCCTCCCACTGTTGCTAATGCTACTGCTGAAATAAAGGTGCTATGATTGTCTGGTAGGGCTTTCTGCAGTGTAGCTCCTTTACTTTGAGTAAAGTTTGAGTTTGAGTCTGAGTTTAAGTTTTGTTGTGCATGTTCATGTTCACAACAGGTCAAAGGAGCACAAGCTATCACTTACGGTTCTACAATACATCATTTCTTCAGGCAGCTGAGTGGGATGAAAGGCAGCAAGGGAATGTCTGTATTGTGCAATTCCAAGTTCCCTCGTTGCATTGTATGCATTATAAGAAAAGTAGCAATTACTGGTGTATTTAAATAAGAAACTTTCTGCTGATAAGCTACCTTGAGTATTTTCTGAAGGTGGGGCTCTGGGTACTACCTGTGAGAAATGGACTGCTACAAGGAAAGGAGCAAGATAAAGCAGGACACACTGAAAAACAGTGTAAGGTATATTGAGGCACTCCTGTATGTTTCACAGAGGTGTAGGTTTCTCTCTCCATCTCACAGTAGGCAAGCATGCTGTGCAACTACTGGACTACAAACAAACAAGCAGAAATGATAGCTACAAAAATGATCAGTAAAAGGCAGACATCAGGATATGAACAAGTGCCTAAAAACTGTCCAGTGGAAACAAGATCAGAATATACAGCATTAACATTAAACTTTGTATAATCATGTAGTGGGCTGACCCTGACAGGATATCATGTGCCCACCTAAGCCACTCTATCACTCCTCAGCTGGATAAAGGCAGAGAAAAGATAACAAAAGTCCTGTGGGTCAAGAGAAGGAGAGGGAGAGGTTACACACCAGTTACTGTCATGGGAAAAACAGACTTGGACAAATTAGTTTAAATTTTTACCCATCAAGTCAAGAGTAGGGGAAAGAAAAATAAACTCAGACCTTAAAATACCTTCCTCTCACTCCTCCATTCTCCCTGGGCTCAAGTTTTCTCCTGATTTTCTCTACATCCCTATCCACAGCACCTTGGGAAGATAAAGAATGGGGTCTGTGGTCAGCTTATCACATGTTGTGTCTGCTGGTCCTTCCTCCTCAGGGAGAGGACTCCTCACGCTCTTCCCACCCAGAGTGGGATCCTTCCCATGGGAGTCAGTTTGCTAAGAACGTCCACAAAGTGAGTCTTTCCCATGGGCCACAGCTCCTTCATGAACTGCTCAAACATGGGCCCCTTTCATAGGGTGCAGTCCTTCTGGAACACACTGCTCCAGCAGTCCAGGGGCATCACAGGTCGTGAGCAAACCTGCTCCAGCATGGACTCCTTGTTTCACATGGCCACAGGTCCTGCCAGGAATCTGCTCCAGCACTGGCTTCCCACCAGTCCACAGCTTCTTTCAGTCATCCACCTGCTCCAGCATGGGGATCCTCCAGGGCTCTGGGTGGACCTCCATGGGCTTCGGGTGGACAGCCTGCCTCAGTCAGTGAAGCCACCACAGTCTTCACTGTCACCGATGGGCTCTGCCTTGGCCAGCAGTGGGTCCATCTCAGAGCCAGATGGCTTTGACCCTGTTGGACATGGGGAGAGGTCCTGGCAGTCTCTCACAGAAGCCACCCCACTGTCCTCCCTGCTATTGAAACCTGGTCACACAAACCCATTACAAACCAATAATTTTGGATGCCTATTAACAGTGTAAGAAGGTATAGATATATATACAGGAAAAACAAGATGT
This sequence comes from Phylloscopus collybita, assembly GCA_027886175.1. NCBI lineage: Eukaryota > Metazoa > Chordata > Aves > Passeriformes > Phylloscopidae > Phylloscopus > Phylloscopus collybita. The sequence goes on along the minus strand of JAJNNQ010000006.1, from coordinate 39,255,174 downwards.
CCAGATGGTTTCAAATTTTAAATGTCTGCAGAAGAAAAATAACTGTAGCTGTCTCAACCTAGGAAAGAAAAAGGAAAGGAAGCAAGACATGTACAAGTGATAAATGTTTTGCTCCATACAGATAAATTAATCAGCAGCTGTAGCAAGACAAATATCAGACAGATGTCTCTAGGAGCTTCCTGAACTCTAACTTGCAGTTAAGTTAGGCAGACCCAATAAAAATGAGGTACAACCAATGTGCAGCTCTTTACCCTGAGAGAGTAAGAAAAAACAGTAAGAAAAGACATAGTTGATTAATATAATTGTCTCATACCTCATTAGACAGCTAACCCTTGCTGTGCATTAAAGACTTTTTCCCAAGTCTGTTCTGGCACCACATCAGAGAATTACTTTGTAAATATAATGCAGTGTATAAACAAAGTTAACTTCAATGTTTATTGCTTGCCCCAAGGTCTGTGTTCGGTGTTTCTCAGCACAGTAACAGGGAGCCATGGGGTTTTACCTCCACCTCTCTTTACACCACTTCCTCCTCTAAACATACAAGTTAAGAATACATCCTGAATGAAGGAAATGCTGAATTTAAAATTAAATGTGAGATTTATGTTCTGGATTAAAGAGGAAACATTCAGTTTCAACAAAACTTTGACTTACAAACTTTGTCTGCCTTTGGAATAAATTATACATAAACTTTGTACAGACCTGGCAAATGCATATTTTGGCTCACGATGTGGAACAAGGCCATATGTTAACACGAAAGAAGGGACTACAACTGGGATAACTCAGAGCATTACTAGCTAGTCCCAGCAAAATCATTTCTACTAGCTCAACCCAAAAAACTGCAGAAGTTAGGTTTTGCTGAGACAACTAATTTCACTGACGTCAATGATTTTTTGCAATATGACTGTTAGTTTGCAAGAGAGGAAGATTAGTAATCAGTGGATCTTGTCTAAAATAAGAAACTATACATTTGAAATATATCTTGAACTAATGTTTTTTAGATTTGGAATACTTAAGGATTTTTTTATAATCTGCACTGGTTTATAGCTTTTCCTTCAAATTTAGCTGAGTACTGATCATCAAAAAATCAGTTTCGTTTGTACAGATGCAAAATTCTTCAGTAAAGAAGTATGCTGAATTTGCATAATGAGGTTTTTTTTCCTGTCTCCATACTTTTCTTGGAAGTATTTTTTTTTCAGTGTAAGAAAATACCTATAAAAAAGTGAGAAAAAGCTCCATGTCTGAGTCCTCCAATATTCTAGCTAAGTTTCCTTTTGGCAGTGCAGGAGAAGCTGATACATCAAGGCACTTCAGCTTTGATAATCAGATAAATACATATATTGTTGTTTTAAATTCAAGGAGATTTTACTGACAATCTGATTTATCCCTAGGAAAAAATAAAAATATGGGACATATATGTTTCTGTACTGCTGAATGTCCTAAAAAAAGTGGTCATTTAGATTTATTATTTTTAATTTTATAATTTATATACAGCTGTCTGAAATAGCCAGTGCTAATGCCCTATGGCCCAGGACTCAGGACCAATTTGCAGCCTTTCAGTCCTGTGCAGGAGATTGCTGCAACTTCTTTTCATTTGGTTACTGTAGGTAGTGTAACCTACTACAAACGAACATGCAGAATACTACTCAGGAAAGTTTTAAACCTCTTCAGGAAATTAAAATTGCGTTATTAACAAGGAAAGTAACTTGGGGGCCGATTTACAGAAATCAGGCCATGTTATGTGTTTTTCTAATAAGTATCAGTTTCTTAACTGGTTTATTGAAAGGAAGAAAAATAATCTAAATCCATGTATTCAAAGAACTTATTATTTCAGGTTATATATGTAACAGTAAATAATAAAGGCATGCTTTTACTAGAGAGAGTAGGCACGAACTGAAGTAAGAGAAGTGCCTTTTAAATAGTAGAAAGACTCAATTATGTAAAGAGTGGTCAGAGGTTGAGCTGGGAGATTATGGAGTCTCCAATTTTGTGACTGAAGTCAAACCTCATCTGGACACAGCCCTGAGCAACCTGACTGTCCTGGGTTGATGCTACACTGTATCCCCAATCGTCTGTTTGGTCTATATTGGATCTGAGGGTAACGGGGAGAAAGTGCAAAGTTTGTTTTCAGGAATTGCACAGACGGGCCTTGAGAATATGAGTCACCGGCGCGGAGATGCAGGTGTTTTTTTTTTTTTTTTTTTTTTTGTTTTTTTGTTTGTTTTTGTTTTTTTGTTTTTTGTTTGTTTTTTTTGTTTGTTTGTTTTTGTTTGGTTTTTTTTGTTTGGTTTTTTTTTGGAAAGAAACCTGTTTATTAAACCAGCAAAACACTCCCCCAGCGCAATAGATCAAACAATACCAGATGATGACTTATGGAAAGCAAAGTCCCTTTTATAGATGGTGTCTCCTCTTGGTTCTTTTCAGCAGTGGTGGATGTTGCTGCGAAGGGTAGCTCCCAGTGGATCCAGGTGTCGGCTCCCCCGGCGGCCCCCGCCGGGTCCTCGGTGTGGGGGAGGTTTGAACCGTTCCAAAAAACAGGTGGAAAAAGGGAAAAAAGAAAAGGAGGGGAAAAAAGGAAGGAAAAAAAAAGTTGCGAAGCTTTTCAGCCCTAACTAAGCTAAGCTAACTACAGCAAAGCAAAGCAAAAAGCGAGTGCCTCCAGGGAAAAAAAAAAACCTGCATCTCCGCGCCGGTGACTCATATTCTCAAGGCCAGTCTGTGCAATTCCTGAAAACAAACTTTGCACTTTCTCCCCGTTAGCCTCAGATCCAATATAGACCAAACAGACGATTGGGGATACAGTGTAGCATCAACCCAGGACACTGACCCAGCAGACCCTGCTCTGAGCAGGGAGTGGGAGCAGGGACCTCCAGAAGTGCCTTCCAGCCTCAGCCATCCCTTCAATGTTAGCAACAATCAAACTATGATCCAGTATAAACAATTAAAAATGAAATCAGCTTCTCTTCAACGTGCAGAATAATTCACAAAAAAAAAAAAAAAAAAAATAGAAATAGTGATTGCATACTTAAAAAGAGAAAATTATCCCTGTTTAAAAAGAGATATATTTTAAATGAAATTTATTCATATACTTTAAAAATAAATAGCAAATATACAGGTAGCAGCAGAAAATTAGTAGACAAAATAATTTAATATTAATAAAAATATATACTGCTGCACTTTTGTAATTTTTTAGGATTATCTACAAATCTTTTTAAACACTTGCAGCTAAAACAAAAGAAAGAAAATAAATTAAAAAAAGACAAAAAGAAAAATTAAAAAAAGATTTTTTTTTTTAAAAAAGAATGAGATTTTAAGCCTCCCATGTAAAAATTGATTGACCCAAAGACAATCAAGACTAAGTATCACTGCGCCGGGCCTGCTGTCAACTTTGATTCTTACTTTGAATCACAGCTGCACAATCTAAATATTCTAGTGGCCTAAATATTCATTTATTCCTTGAGGTGTGTAGTGGAAAGACAAGAGGTAAGAGGCGATTTGGCGGCTGCTGGAAAATTATATCTGACTGAATATAACAATAAATAAGGTGGAACAACAAAATCATTCAGGGGGGTTTAGATGCTTTAGCACTGCAGATGAGAGCCAAAAGTGCTTCAGAAAAAAAAAAATCAAAGCTATTGACTTATAAATTAAACTTTAAAATACTTGAACTTACATACTCTTTCCAGCTACCAAATAGCTTTGTCTTTTGGAGTGGCTGGTAGACTTCCCTCTCCATGATATTTTTACAGTTTCATTAATCAATCAGGTCAGCAGAATGGTCCTGAGGCATAATTGTTCTCATGCCCCTCAGATGGTACCACAGGTCAGTTTTCAAGCATCCAATTTAATTTCATCTCCTTCAGCACTTTGATTCTATTGATTCAAAAGTGAAGATGACAAACTGGAATTTAAAATTTCCTTTCTTTTTCTTTTTTTTTCCCTCATCCCTTCATCCCTCACCCCAAACCAAGAGACTTATGCAGTTTCTTTCATATGTTCAAAAGTCTTCAGCAATTATGCTTTACACCAGATTTTTGAGACTTAGATAAACATCTAGAAGACAATTAATGTTTGGCATCCCTGGGAGATAGCTGATCAGACATAAAAAGGTCAGCTTTCCCTATGTGTGCCAAGATTTATCAGATCAGAGGAGACCAATGAAGCTTTGAAATTTGACTCTGTTACTTGTATAGGTTTGTGCTATGCCATTTAGGCATTCCTTACAGTTCTAGCTGTCACCATCTGTCACTGCAAAAAGGGATAATAGTTGACAAATCTCCTTACCATTGCCATATTGACGGTGCAGAAATTAGGAAGTGATTGCTGTAGCCTTTTGCATCATATATGAATTAAAAAATTCCTATTTAATATTTCAATTTTAAATTTAAGATTTGTCTCTGTATATATTTAGTTACATAAGCATAGAATTCTACTCTCTTTTGGAGTAATCTAATAGGGCAAATGAACAAACTGGACCATTTCCACATCCAAAGTTTTGCCATATGTTTCAGTTAAAGTGAGATCCAAAGGCTGGATTCAGTTCATTAAGATTCTTATTCTCTTGCTTCTCAGGAGATATTTCCTTCCTTTTCTCTCCTGGATCCATGAAAGAATTTATGCATTTTTGATTTCTTGGCACCTTACTAGGATACAGGGGTACTTTTATGACCCACCTCCTATTGATTTCCAAGTGCTATTGTAATTGATTTGTATTTTCTTTTCATTATGCTAATCAATTTATCCAACATCAAAAAAATAAACATAAGAAATATTTTGAATTTTTCATTTTCTTCTTTCTGAGTCCCTGAAGTTCTTACTGAAATATACATTGCTTCTTTGTCTTATACTCTTAAATATGGCCTAGGTAGATAGTTCAGAGCCGAAATACTAAAAATTTAAAATGTATATGTATGATTAAGAAAGAAATCTAACAAGTTTGCTTTCAGTTTTCCTAGTCTCTAACCTGAATAATCAACGTTTTTGTTGATTATAAGATCAAAAAAGATTGTATAAGATAAGATTGTATAAGATCTTTCACAAATACAAATGCATTTGTCATGAGAAAAATGTGTTAGAACACTTTAGAAAGTGAGATGTTTAAGAAAAAATGTACCTAAAAATTGCCCTGATAATATTATTGTACCTTCTATTTATGAAGAAGGTATGAAAATGAGAGTCACACATTTTTGTTTGAACACCACTGAAACCACAAAAAAAACTAGTCAACTAAATTCTGGTATCTCATTGCTTACTGCAATTTTCTCTCCTACAGAGGAAAGGAACCATAAAAGACAGAGAGAGAACTGTTTGACAGGTCTCTTCACAGCCCGGGTTTTATTGGTTTGGAAACAGAAGGTAGCTGTTGTAAAAATAAAGTTCAATAAAGCCCCTTATGGCTTGCAGCTCCTATCAGTATGATCAGAGTTTCTGCGGGTGAGAAGGGGCTCCCTGGGCTCCCTGTCTGTGCCAGCTGTGCTCTGTGTGAGAGCCGAACCCACGGGAGTGCACACCTGTGTGCAGCTGACAGCCTCGCCTCTAAATCAGACACATTAGGGGCCTCCTGCAGGGAGCAATATTTCCTGAAAATAATCTGATCAGACAGAGCAAGGAACTCCTATATGAATCAAATCTCCTTGTATTATCACACACTCAAGGAAGATCTAAGAGACGGAGCTGCAGCTTTCAGCATGTGGAGCTGAGTCACTCAATCACAGGATACAGTCAAGAAAAAGAGCAGCTTTGCCCAGCTTAGTTCTAGCCTTGAGATATTATCAGGCACTATTTGGTGTTTGTGACAATAAACTTGCAGAAATCGAGGGAAAAAAAAAAAAAAAGAAACAAAAAAAAACCAAACCAAAAAAAACACCACAACCTGAAAGATTTCAAGGGCTATTTTTCAGTTTGAAGCAGATGGGCTTTTTAAAAGACATTTCTTAGTATTTGATGACCTCTGGTGGACAGGGTTACATTTGCAGGTCTCCTGAATGAAAGTATGCACTCTGCACCTATTTTCAGGAAAGACTGCAATGCAACGCTATCAAATTATGACCCTTTGCCTCGTTACTTCACAAATTATCCCCAAGTCCGAAATTCATATGTCACCTTATAATAGTGAACCTGTTTAAACTAAAAAGTGAGCACAAGTTATTCTTTATAAAAACTCTGCAAGATAGCAAGAAAAAATCCTAAAGGCAGAATTATTTGTATATGCAATAACAAAAACAGTTCAAACACATTAAAAAAATTTTTAAAATCTGCTGATCTCCAGTTTTTCAAAATAGGAATATTGCAAAACACTATGTTCAAATTTTCTAAATGGATTTTTCTTTATCAGGGTAAAGAAATTGCTATTTTCTAAGTAAGCTCACCTTAAAAAACATAGCCATCAAGTACACTGTCATATTACCATGTGCATTTCCCTCTCATTTTAGCACTAGCTGGACTATAAACATTTATGTGCACATAGCATAAATATTACAGTCTCTTGCAAATTCTTTGATTAGAAATTACAGATCTTTCCTTTCATACTCTGTCTGTGACTTCTCTTCCTCTTCCCTACTTCCTTTGACTCCTTTTCCTTCCTACTCTCCTATTCCTCAAGAGTCTCTATCTCTTTCCAGAGGAAGAAAGTATTTTTCCTTCACCTGTGCTTAAGTGCAGATACACCCTGAAGATCTTGGATTGAGTACCAGAAAATTATCTTTTCTTCATTATTGTATCATAATAATTATTTTATCATTTGATAATTCAGAGCAAAAAGAATTATTAAGTTCCCATGGCTTATATAAGAAGGACATTTTTTTGACTGTGAGTTTGTTTCTTTATTGTAACAGCCTGTGGTAGATGGCAAAGAGTGATGGTAATTATTTGCTTTAATTTTAACTAGAAGTTGTAACTCTGAAAAAAGAGAATACTATTCACTTTTGACAGTAAAATCATCAGTAGCAGTAAAATAATCAGTATACCTAATTCCCTCAAATTATCACTGTATTCTCTTAAAACAGAAAAATGGGATGGGCCAGAAGAGTAGATCAGAAATGGCTGCACATTCCTTACTGAAGAAATATCACCACTGTGGAGGCAATGGTCAGTGTACAGCAAGTAATAAATGGTAAAGACTTCAAAGTTGGTGAAGTCTGACCCTAACTGGCTTACTCATCATGCAATTAATTAAATCAGCACACTCCTGAGCACTTCCACCTATTCCACCTAATTCGGCCATGCTTATCTCCCTCTCAGAAGTCTCAAGTCTTCTGGCTTTTTTTTTTTTTTTTTTCTTTTTTTTTTTTTTCTTTTTTTTTTTTTCTTTTTTTTTTTTTTTCCCTAAAAATAGTAATTTGAAAATAATAATCTCTGTTCAACTGCTTCACTGCAGAATTTTTCTATCATTCTGTGAAGGAGTATTCAGAACATAAGCTCCCCTGCATCCAAGAATCCAAGAAGAATGAGAAAGATGTTTTGATGCAGACTTTCAGTGAGCCATGCAGGGATGTCTCATTGTCTTTAATTCCCTCATTAAGATATGAGCACATTGCACAAAAGGAGTACAAACTTAAAAGGTGAACCTTGCAATGCACGGAGTCATGGAACTGCTCTTGCTGCTTCTGGAAGTTGGGAAGAAGAGTTGTTACAGCCTCTACCTGCCCTCTGGGTACATAAGCAGGTGCTTTATGTGCAACAAATGCTTGTGGCTCTCCCATGCACTCAGTGCTTTGTGCTGCCCTCACCTTGGCTTCTGCTAAGCTATTTCAAAGTTGAGAGGTTTTTCACTTTGGATGTAACACTGATGCAAGCAGTTCCCTTGCCAACACAGAAATCTCCCCTGACACTGAACCTTGTAACAGTCTCTACCTTTTTTTTTTTTTCACCAACAATAACTCACTTTGTCCTGCCATTGAGGAAGACGTATTCATATGCACTCAATTTATCCAAACATTCTTCAGAGAGTATTTCGTGTTAGAAAGTCCCTAAAACTAGCTTCACACAGTAAAATTAACTTACCCTAGTGACAGTCTCAGGTGGAGATGAAGCACAGCAGCATAATATTCAAATTTACTTCATTAGCAGTTGTGTGAGCATATTATAGTCTAACTAATATTCTATCCCTAGCTTCTATTCTAGCCTGCTTGTCCTGCATTGTGGGAATAGAAAGACAGCATGAATCTGCTCAATTAATATGGTAAAATCCTGCTTGAGCAAATATGTGCCCTGGTGTTACATGTGGGTGTGGGGATGTGGGGGTTAGATAAACCCTTGCCTTTTGCCCAGGCCTCTGCCAGCAGGCAGTACCTTTATTGAGGCAGCCAGAACCCCAAAACTCGCACTCATTCACAAGTTCTTTAATAATGGCTGATTTGGTCTATTATAGAATGAATTATTTATTTGATAGACTGAAAACTAACAGACATAAGACTTAAACTAATACTGCACAGGAACAAAGATAAAAAGAAAAGAGAAACTTCTAGTAGGTATATTAACTGCGAGGTTAAAGGTACCTGTTAATGTCACAGCTAGTGAGGAAATAATATCACTTAGGATTCAATGTTACCATCCAATTGTTAGTGCAGCACACATCGAGATCCTTTCCCTCAATCCCCAGAGAAGGAACCACAGAACCTGAGTCCAGGCTCAGGGGAGAGTCTCCCAGACTTTCAGGCTGTGTATGTAGAAGGCTTCTACCTCTGTGTGTCTTTTATAGTTTGTAAAACACTGGCTCTCATTCAGGAATATTTCCTTTATCTCTCCCCACATCTGCTCTCTGGATTTTTAGGCAAGGCCTGAGCCCCTTTGGCACCAGAGATGACCCCTTGCTGGGCCTTGCAGCCCCTGGGTTCTCTCTTTATGCGCCAACTATCTGTGGTAGAGAGGAGCAGGGCCTTGACATCCTGCCACAGAGAAAATCACTGGATGGATACCAGATAACTTTATTCCCTATCTGACAGGAGAGAACCATAGGGGCATAGCTCGTATTGCTGGGCTGGTTTGTCAACAAAGACAAGGTCATTACCTACTCTTGAGAAGACTTAGGGGAACTGAGTGTTTGCAATAATGCATCTAAGGTATGGTCTGTTACCAGCTGTGAGGTTAGGATAGCTGAGCAAAACACAATGCAGTCTGTGTAACCTAAATAAAAACTGACAGGCAATAATCTGTCGATCACTGCTGGAGTTAAACAGCTACTGAAACAAACATATCCTCTAAAAAGAGCAGGAAGTAAGAATGAAAGAGAGAGACCATTTCTTTCAACACAATAATTATTCCAGTAATAAATAAATAGATAAATAAATTCATGCATACTTTTTATGATAAGGCAAACAAGCTTAAAACATCCTATCAACCCTTCTATGAACTCCTCAGAATTACTTTGGTGGTTATTTTGAACACAATGGACTTTAAGCTGTGATATTTTCTTGTGTCATAAGTGAGTCTTAACACCTTATAAATTTTAATTAATATCGTGGAGGCATCAAGGTCCAACAGATAAACCACTGGACCAAGACTCAGAATTCTACTCTACCCCTCATCCCTCCTTAGTAGTCTTAAACAATGTCCATCACTTTTCTCTCTCTTACTTTCTCCGTTCCTAAAAAAGGGATAATATCTACTTTTTCAGATATGTATCTGTATCTTTTCTATAGAAGAGGGTTAGAAAAACTAAGTGTCATATGTTAAAGTATAAATTGATAGAGATTACTGTACAACCTTCCAGCTATAACAGAGCACTCAGGCTTTCTATAAGATATGCATGCAGCAGCCCCAGTGAAAGACTATACTAGTACATCAAAGAGTTAATTGATTTTCTTTGCTAAAGGATAAAGATGTCCTGTCACACAAAATGATGTGGCTCTATCCAGGCAGAGGGTCCACAAGTTTTATTTGCCACATGCCTCTTGTATAAAACTTAAACTAAGAAGAAAATATGAATAATTAGAACTTTGAAGGGTCAGAATGGTCTTCAAAAAAACCCCAACTAATCAAAAAAACCACAGACATACCTCTAATACACATATACACAAAAGTAAAAACCAAACTTTTTTTATAAGAAGTCTATTTCTGATATTGTTTACTTCATAGTACCTGTAAAATAATAGTGGTGAAGGTAGAGACATCCAAGGACAGGGTTTTGAAAAAGACAAGAAAACCATATGAAACACATCAGTTCTAAAGTACTGCAACTTTATGGAGGTGCTGAACTGGAAATGAGTAAAAGCAGCTCAAGAGCAGCAATAATGCAAACCCAAAATGTGACAGCACTTCTGAGGACAGCCATGAGAAATGGATTGTGTTTATGCATTCAAAAGGCATTACCAAGGACTGCTTTTGGAGTTGCAGTGCCACCAGGCCACCTTTGGCTGTGGCGTCTGTAAGAGCCATTGCTCTTAGATACACTTGAGAGCAGACACTTAAGTACACCATACAGATCTTTGGCACTACTGATGCTCTCTGACAAAATGCAACATCCCCCCCTACTTTGCACTGCCTGTGGAAGACCTCACAAAATCTAATGAAGTATTGGACAGTGCAGGTTTCTGAAGACATTAAAATAATAAATGTTCCCTGGTTAATCTAATCACAAGATGCACACGGCACAAGAGACTATTCACTACTACAGCAGTCAGTGAAGGACAAGATTTTGCTTAAAGGAAAGGCAGAAGTTACTCTAATAGATTCAAGGTGTGACATAATGAGCAAATCTTATTCTACCTAATTTCATCTCCCATGTCAGCATAGGAGAAATATCACTTTAAGTGTGCAATTTCTCTAAGCTGTATTAAATGCATGTTGAGATAAGACAAAGAGCACCCTGGAAGTGCATTTTTCTTAAAGAGAGATTAAAGAAGTCTTGGGTGAGTTGCTCAGACACACAAGTCTATATGCAAGACATCTGCATCTAACTAAAGTAAGTTCCACCCCATGAGATTGCATTTTGAAAAAAAGGCTTTTCTAAACCAAGCCAAGAGAGCCAAGCCAAGTGAAAAACAACAACAACAACAAAAAACAAAACAAAACAAACAAACAAACAAAAGCAAACAAACAATCACTCAAAACAAACATTCAAAACACAAACAAACAAAACTCAAACAAACAAAATGCTCAAACAAACCAATGGAATCTAACAGATTCATTGTTCTGGTTTCTGAAACTCTGATGTAAGAGCTAAACACTGGAAAATGTTTAAGGAGAGGAACTGCATGATGACAGTAAATTAGCACTTTTCAATACACTGCTTGTGCATTAGGCAGGTTTTCTGAAGGATAGTTAGGTGACAGATGAAAACAAAAGACAGATTTTGAAAAGTACACTATTTTAATACACTCTGCTCAGGTAACAGGCTATCTAGCAGTTCTTCAATAGAACCAAAATAATTCAGCAACATGATGAAGATACTGCATTGTAAATAAGGTATCTTTCTTTTAGTGAGAACCTTCCTTTGGTTCTCATTCAGGGCCACAGTGCTATCTTTATAAACAAACAAAGATGATTGGTAAAATGAAACATTGCATCACTGGTGATATTTGGCCACACTGTTGTATCTTCCCAGGGCCAGCAGTAGCACAGCCCTGAGCTGACTGCAGGGCTAGGGTCTGCCACCCAGGCAAGCCAGACCAGCAGAGCAGCAAAAGGCAAGACTGAGAAGCACTTAAAATAATCCAGAGTAAGCAGCTTTCTCTAAATGAGAGAAAAAAAGGAAGTGTCAGAGGCTATACACAGATGAGCAAGTGTGGGTCTAACTAGCAAGCAGGTCTAGAAATACAAAAGAGCACAAATGCAAAGCTTTTTTGTGATCTCTTTTATGAGGCAGCTGATAAGTTACAAGCAATAATGGAACTAAATCCAAAGCCCTCATAAATAAAAGCAGATTCCTTGTGTTCATGGATAAGCAAAGCTGAAGTTAGAACTAATAAGACACGAGTAGGATTGTATGAAATCAGATCTGATATTTATGAACCACAGAAATAATTGATTTGGGAAGATATTGTTCAACATGGGTGTAAGCAGTAACAGGGTGAACAAAGTCTGTGTCTAACATGAACAACACAAGGGGAGAGCATATTGGTTAGATAAAACAGCACAGATAAAGGACTGTGCAGCAGACTAACATCCCCTACATGCCTAGCAAACTCAGACCTCCCAAAAGTTACTAAATTTTTGCAAATAAACCTTACTAAAACTATGCTTGTCGGAGAGACAAATCTGTGAATTCTGGGCAGTATAAATAAAAAATCTGAAAGATAAATCAACTACCCAATTCTGAATGCATCAGAATAGTCCATGACACCAGCAATTTTCCTGAAGAAGAAATGGTTTGGGTTTGTTTTCAGCAGAGATTTGCCTTTTGTTTCACCAAGAACACAGCTCTTTGGGGCACATATATACACATACATACATATATATTATTTTATATATACAATATATAAAATAATGAATCCTGCAGACCAAACAGCCATGGGTCTTTTCAATGGGTAAACAACAACCTGAAAAAAGGGAGGAACTTGAACTCAAATCTCATGGGTGACCTGTTAAGCAGTACTTTTGTTTAAAGAGACCTTGTCATCATCACCATCATCAGTTTCATCTATTCACATTGTTCAGGACAGAGGAGTGAAAACAGGCAACAGATAAATCTGTCTAAAAATGTTTAAAACAATCAAAGGATGACAAATTATATTTTATTTCTGGCAGGGGTGCATTTGTCCCAGGGCAAAGTGGGGTTCTAACCTATAGCTAGTAATTGGAGCCTAGTTTTGTTGTCTCACACTGAACAAGCTACAATGCACAAGCCTCCTCTGGGAGCTCCTTGCTCAAGTTTCTGCAGCCTCCCTTAGGGAACTCACGACACTGCTCAAGACAATTAATATTATCTTCTCCCTTCAAGTCACAGCTCTTGGAAAAACATTTTGCTCTGTCTTTTTCTTTTTGGAGTCTAGCCAAGAAACAGCAAAAGAGATAGAGGAAGAAAGGGGTGAGTGTCTCTAACAGGCTTGGCATAGGCTCAGAATGGCAATAACCTCAAATAGCTTTTCTCTACAAAAAGCAGGGTTTCCCATCCCCACTCATCAAATCAAATTTAAAAAAATGATGGATTGGTAAAGGCATGTGAACTCTCCTTTCTTCACAACTGACCAAAATTCATGATGGCACAAGATGGACAGACAGCACAGACAGAGGTTCAAGCTCTAAATCTCTTAAGACCCGGACCACAGAGCTCACTGATAGCCATGATCTTTTATTTCAGTCTTAGTAGAATCTGGCCATGCATCAGCTGGGTACTACACGAGCTCCATGTACTTGTTACTCAACTATTCTGTTTCCTGCTGTTTCATTCCTTTAAATTTGCATAAATGAAAGTGTGTGTGGTCTGAGCGGTGACATTATAAGAAGCTGCTTCTGTTATCTCCATAAGATGCTTACCTTGTGAAGCTGGTATGGGCTGGGAAGAGTCCTGACAATGATACAGGAATCACAAGGTTTTTGACTATCAGGAAAAATTCCCTGACACAGGAAAATTTAAGATATTCAAACTCTTTGGTCCTTTGTATCTTTTGTACAGAACATCTGAAGACCTCTTTTAAAGCTTCCTTGTGCCCTTTCCTATGTTCTGTAGATGGACAATCCTGATGTTTTCAGATACAGAGAGTTATGTCCCTTCAGAACAAGAATGACTAAATTATTTTGCCACTTACCATCTTTTATGTGCCTATCCCAGGAGAAAAATTCCATGTCCCTGATGTTTTTTTTCAGCAGAAGGCCTTCTGTGTCAGTAATATTAAGCTTTCATACTAGATAATATCCATGGTGGCAAAAATAGATATAATAAGCTCAAGTGGCACAACCTTTGAAATGGCAATAATGTTGGGGGCAGGATGGGACATATGACAACTGCTTTAAATGAATCCACTTGGCCTTACCATTGCAACTGCTGAAAGGCTGTGGATGGCACTTAGACACTTTATATTATGGCATGGGGCCCCCAAAGCACTCAGCATAAACAAATCTGTTTAAATTAACATCTCTGTTTGTTTCCAGCTTCTGAGATGATCTACCCTATGGATTGTGCTATTAGCCCAATAAAGTTGCCCTTCCCAGAATGTATGTACCTTTCCCTTACACCAGCCCCATTGACAACAGCACTGTGCTATCTAAGCTGGAGAATTGTTTCAAGAGTGGTAAGAGGTTTCAAAGATCATGCCTGAAATGCCCAGAGCATTTCTCTCTTGGGTGACACAGATATACGGAAACTCTGGCAAGTCTCAGCTCTCCCAGCAGCAGGGGCAGTTTACTGAGCTGTGCAGCTGTGTCAGGATGCTCTATTCTGTTCCCATCTGCTGAAAATATAAAACACTCGGCAGAAAGAAATGGCAAAAATTCTATTGCCAAGTCACTGGACACAGTGAGTCTGAAAATGATGCATAATTCTGAATCTTTGAAGTTCATATTTATTAAAGAGAGAGAGAGAGAAAATATATGCTTCATGATAAATGATCTGTAGCTTTGTGGAGATAAATCGCCAGCCACCTATTCTATGAAACACTGCAACATTTTTGGGCTTTTTTATTAACACATAATCAAGATGAAAAAGGTGTCCCTGGTTGAAGTTCTCTCCTTCCCAGCTTTGGAACATCCTTCCAAAGGTAAATGAAGCTTTCCAGATACAGCTCCCTCAGGTGTTGTATCAAAATTTGCAGAATTTTAATGGGTTTAGAATAAGCTAGCTATCACAATTTTCCTTCCTTTCAATGCATTTTTTTCAGAAACTGCACTTAGATAGAACATTCCAATCCAACTTCAGCAGCCATGTTACCAGCAGTCCAAAAGGTCTTTTTTAGAAATCAGACTAGTACAATTACCTGAAATCAGTTTCCAGAAGAAACTGGAAGAACAAATGTACTCCAAGAGACATTTCAGAAAATGCAAATGCTAAAAACATTATTTAGATAATCCTGTTAACTTTTTTTCTTCCCCACTAACTTAAGTTCTGCAAACATTTGCAGTTTTTTATCATGTATTAGGATTTTTGGTTGGTTGCCTGGTTGGCTGGCTGGTTGGTTGGGGTATTTTGTTGTTTTCTTTTGGGGTGGGGTTTGTTTGTTTGTTTGTTGTTTGTTTTGTTTTGTTTTGTTTTGTTTTATATGTTGCTGTGTTTAATTTTGATTTTTTTTTCTGGATAGGCTGTAATAATCCCAAGTGTGAATTCTTTTTTAACCTTTTTTTGTGCTATTTGGTGAACTTTATTTAGTACCTGTGTTTCTACTTAACTTGCTTTTCTTGATGCATTTTTTTCTTGCCTTCACATAATAGTATGCATCATTCTAATATCAAACCATGTCTTGCCCCTGAAGAATTTTTGCAACACTCAGACTTTCTTCCTTTAACACTTGTCTAACTCCTGCTGTTTATGTCAGACTCACTATTCTGCATATGTGATGTCTTTGGATTTTTTGTCTTTTCCATAGTGCTAATAAATTATATTCGTGCCTAGTCTAAACATAATTTCTTGGAGTCATTTAAAAGACTCAAGGGTCCTACCAAAGAAACTGGAAGCCATGGGGATTCAGCATCTCTCTCAGTCCCTGAGAAAAGGTTTTTTGGCAACATCTCAGTTCATCACTTATCTGGTGCTTTGTCACAAATAAAGGCTGCTTAAAAGACATTTTAAACCATTGATCTATCACTTTTCACATCACAATTTTCTACTCCTTTTCCATTTAATACTTTCCTCTCCAGCCACACCATTTATCTTCATTCCTCATTCCAGCTGCAAGTCTGGCCTCTGGACACCACAGGAGAAGCATCTCTGCCAAGACTGAGAGAACTCATTATTAAGTCTTTAATCTTGATTCCCTCTTCCCCTCCCTTCTCCTGGCTGTCGTGGTTGACACTTACTCTTCCTGCAAAACAAACTGCTCTACCATGTTAGTAAAAAAAAATCCTGAGGTGACACTAATCTTTGATCCTTTCTTAGGGCTCTTAGCATGGAGATGGCGGGAAGAGTTTTCCTCTGATGCTAAGAGAAACAAAGAGTGCTTGCAATAGGACTGGGTTTCTGATATCCTAAGTTACACCACACTTCACTGTTTTAACCTCTGCAAATCACAAAACACTTTTTAACTAATTGCTAAAATACATGGCACTTGCAAGGCTTACTGTGTATTTTCAACCCACATTTTTAATTAAATAATTTCTTTAGGATTCTAAAGAGCTTTATCTCTGCTTCATCTGGGCCCATATTTATTTTGGTAAACCTCCATGCAAAGCCCAAGTGTTTGATATTACAGACAACCTCTCGGACACATTTCTACGCTGCTTGATTTTCTTATAATGTGGGAAAAATATTTGCATATAATTTCCAAGAGGTGCCTAGAAAAAGATAGCAGTACTCTCTAATTCAGTCTTACACTGCTTTTTCTTTTTTTTTCCTTTGATGTTTTCTGCTTCTTTCTCTTGAGTCTTCCTGCAGAAAAGCAGAAAAACCTTTGTGTGTGCAGCAGCGGTGTAACCCAGCAGCCCGCGAAGCCCAGCTCGGCAGAGTAGTGCTCCAGCTCTATTTTAAGTGACGGAAAAGGACACCGGGTGCCCTATTTCTGTAACAGGCAGGGAAGAGCAGCGCAGGGAAGTGAAAGCGCCCGCCTTGAAGGAGGAAGCCCCCGGCGATGTTTTCCTTGCTGTGCAGCAGGAGGCAGAGCCGGTCCCAGCAGAGGGTGCTGCTGCTCCGACCTTCCCAGCGCCGACGGGGATTTCTGCCGGACGTCATGTCGCGATGGAGTAACACCGCCCGCACAAGCGACCAGAAAACACATTCGACATAAAGCAAAACTCCACCAGATTACAGAAAACAGAGGTGCCCGGGCGCCTTTGTCGTCCACGTTTCTACAGATGTGATCCCAGCAATTCAGTTTGGGCACTAAAATAAAGTATTTGTGATGGTGTGGCGGGTTTAAAGCTCAAAATAAATTAGTTTTTTAGACAAGCATGAATTTTACCAAAATTTAAATACTTTACTGCAAACAGTTAACATTAATGTAATAACAAAAATTAGGGGTGGGGAGGTTGCAGGTGCTTTTAACAAGATCTCTAATTGCAGGTCAGCATTCTCTTTGCTCAGAAGATAGGAAGAAGCTGAGATGCAAAGATTAAAAAAAAAAAAATTCTACCAGTTACTCATCAAGCTGCTGTTAGAGGTAGGAAGACATCAAATCTCCTAAATCCAACACCAAGAACGCTGACAAAATACTTCAGCTGATAACTTGGAGACTTTTAACTTCGATAAGCTTGGGCCAAACAATATTACCAGTCAGATGGGATTTTTCAGCTCTGTATTCTCTCATTTCTTAACAGGAGCACAAAAATTATTCACGGGGTAATAATTTTAATAATATAATAATCTGATAATCTGATAATAATCAGACCAAAAATCCATCTAGCCCAGAATCATTTTTCCACAGATTAACAGATGTGGATGCCACAATATTAAAGATATTAAACCACAGGAAGTACAATCTGACACCTTGCCACTTTCAACACTATTTTTCAGCAGCCAGCTCTTCAGGGAATTTCTAAGTGTGTTTTCTAACTCTTTTTACACTGTTTCTGGACTCCACAACATCCTGTGGCATGAAGTTCAATCAGTTAATTATCTGTCAAAAGAAAAACTACTTCCTTTGTTTGTGTTAAATCTGCTGCCCAGTATGTTAATGTTGTGCTCTAATTACCAGAACAGCAAATACCTCTCCTATAATCAATTGGGAGAAAGATGTGCCAACTATTTTGCTTGCTTACACAACTTCTGACTCACAAGTAGTTCTATCACATTTCTTGACTCAGAATATCAAACAGCAGATTCAAATCTATTTTCATCTTACTCATACCACTGTCTACATCATGTTGACCTAAATCATTGGATTTTAAGAAAACACCTATAGTATAAAAATGAAGAGATTATTAGTCTATTTACATGTTGGGAGAAGTTGCTTTTCTCTCGCTCTTTTTTTTTTGTCTTGTAAAATATCCAGTGTTAACTACTGAGAGAAAGAGCATAACAGAGTAGATGGCTTTTTGTTTTGTTTCTCCAAGACATTTCCTTTTCCATATTCCAACGTTATTATATTTTTACTTGAAACGCCATATATTAAAATCTTGATTTCTCATAGACAAAATATTTAATTGACAACAAGAAGGATGCTATAGCCTCAATAAGTCACCCTCTACAGCCCCATTGACTTACATTCTGGTAACAAAACAAAAGAAGTAACTATGTCCAAAAAAGCAATAGCATAAAAAGATTGGTGGCTTTCAGAAACTCTTCATTAATATTTTAGTATTTCTCTACCATTGCATAATTTTTACATTATTCCATGTAGTTCAGAGAGCTTTACCAGTCTCAACCCTTTATAGTATTATTCCTTTCAGTGCCTATCACCACCACACCACCCACCACCCAAAACTCCTCCCTCAACTTTTCCTACTTCTGTATTTGCAGGCAAAGCACTATTGTATTTTTTTTACCAAAATAAAGACATCATCTATACTTTAGAATTGCCTCATACTCTTGGCTGAACAAACAATAAAACAATACATTCACATCAGCAGACATTTCTCTGTAACAGTTGTGCAGTACAAGTGAATCAAGGAAGGATATTGAAGAATTTTTTGATAATTAATTCCCTGGAGAAACTCATTTTCATCTGGGGACAATAGCAATGGTTCTCCAAAATGAAGAAAAAAGTCAGCTTTTCCTTTACAAATTCCTGTTGATGCAGGACAAACTTGTAATTAGACTACAAAAAATAAATATGATTTTAAGGAACAGCTATGTATGTGTTACATTGATTTCAACACCATAAAGGCAAGTCAAAATTCTCATGCTTTCCAATATTATTAAATACTGTATATTGATTTGTTTCGCTGGAACAGGGTTTGATGGAACAAAAGCATTGCCATATTTACTGTGACAAGAATAAAGTTCCTGATTGTGCAGGATGGATTATGGAGAAAACTATGCAAATGTAGAGTCCTTGTGAAACTCCAGGCAATTCAGTTGGTGGTAGTTCTCCTTACAGAACAAAAGGTTATATTCAGAGTTGTGTAACTTGGGTGGGGCTATAATGAAATATTCAGCCAGGTGATGCACTTGGTATTCAGTGGCTTAAATTATTCCAAGGAAGTGTGTCCATGCCAGCTGAAAGAGCAAAATAAGTTCAGTCTTGGCTCTCTGCAAAAGGGGTGTGCTGGCTGGTAAGCACCCTGGTGCAAGGAATGGAAAGCTGTAATGGGATCATAGGGCTCAGCTCTGCTCTCCATTATCTTTACAGACTGTTACTCTGTGTTCTCCAGCTTGGCAGATCCTACCACAGCTACAGAGGAGCAGGGTCCTTGCCATTGTACTGAACAGCCTGTGCAATGCTATTTACCAATTCCTGTGGGACAAGTTCCTCAAAATGAGAAACCACTGTAGCAAAAACCCCTTCCATAGTCAACAGATGAAAATTCCCCTGAAAAATATATTATGGTGACCTTCATCTGATACCAAGTCTTTTACTGGGTTCCCTTCTTCCTCTTCCTGCATTTCTGACAGCTGCTTGGCCTTTTGAACCCCTCAGGTCTCACACATCAAAACAGATCCTCTTCCAGCACATGTTGTCAACACAGTTCTGGAGCAGAGTCTTGCTGCTTCACTTATTTTGGAACCATGAATGCAGGGGGCCAACACACACAGCCTGGATCCTCACTAATCACCCAACTGGGGAAGAATTCAACAGTCATCTGTGCATGGGAGCATTGTTTGAAGCTATGCTTTGTTACAAATATTTAATTTAATTTATTAAAGAAAAACAAAACAAAACAAAAAAACCTCCAGAAAGATGTATTTGGACTGATTGAAATGATTATTCACAGATTTGGGACTACAGCAGAAGTAGTGGGTTATTGTGAGAAGCTGAAACATTTCACTTGTAGTTTCTGCATTTAATTTTTGTTATTTCATTTTTTTAAAAAAAATTTGTTTTACAAGAATTCAGGGCAAAATAAAATCTGGGCTAACTGAAAATACTTATTTTGGTTTGCTCTTTCAACAGTGTTCCCATCAGCTTTGGGTTGTTTGTTTGACTTGCAGGAGGTGGTAGGGTTTTAAACAATGTTTCTTAGCTCTGTGTCAACACTCTATCCCAGTATATTCATTAACTTTTTGTTAGAAATGTAGGAATGACATTAGTCAATTGTTGCATGAGAAAATTTATTTTTAAACAAACAAACTCTATGATTTTTTTTCACTCAATTTCACTCAAGCAGAAATAGAAACTTTATGAGTACATCTGCAAAATATTTCTATAGTTTTCAATTAAATGTTTTGCTTCTGGGAAATCTTCACTAGAATATTTTCTTAAAACATTTTCAGAGAATAGCAACATATTAAAAAAAGTTATAAAGTTTTGCTTATATTGCTAAATGGGGGGTGTATCTTAATATTTTTCCCCATTATATTTTTAAAAAGCATTTCTTGCATCTGGTGCTTTTGGAAAATATCACTTCTACTCCTCGCAAAAATTCTCTTACAAAACAATCCTTTTGGCAACAGAGAGCAAAATATTATCAGAGGTAGAGGATCACTGTATCATATTACAAATGCTCCCTTCTATTAGGCTTTCTACTGTTGAGAAGAAGAAACACTCACAAATTGTCAGGAAAGATACAGAAACACATTTGATAAACCCAGAAGAACTAACAAAGTAAGGCTGCTCCATAACCAGCTGTGTGGAAAGCCAGGCCAACCTCCCTGCTTTGGGTGAGCTTTTGAGACATTTCATTCCAGTTACTGCTAAGTGGTTCCTTTCATGCAGAATCATAGAAAAGGCTGACTTGGAAGGGACCCATCAGGATCACTGAGCCCAGAAGGAGGCTGTGAGAGACAGCTTTCAAAGGTTTGGTGAAGTCCAAAAGGATTACATCTACCGGCTTCCCTTGATCACCCAGGTGGGTTACTGTGTAGTAGAAGGAAATCAGGTTTGACAAGCAGGACTTTCCTCTCATGAATCCACGTTGGCTGTGACTGATGGCTGTGTTGTCCTCAAGGTGTTTTTCAATATTTCTCAGAATAATTTTTTTCTGTGCTTTTACCAGGCACTAAAGTGACACTGACAGGCCTGTAGTTTCCAGGCCCATCCTTCTTGCCTTTTTTGAAAGTCAGAACAATCACTTTCCAGTAGCTGAGACCTCTCCAGATTCCCAAGACAGTTCTCAAAAACCTTCAGGACAAGTTTTGTGATGACATCAGCCAGCTCTTTGAGGATTCTTGGGTGAATCCCATCAGGCCCTATAGATTTGTAGGGACCCAGCTGGCACAGCAGATCCTGCATAAGTTCAGGGTCAAGGGGGAGTTGCTCATTCTTGCAGTCATACAGAGGTGTGAAATACAGAATTTGCTCCTTTGACAACAAAGGAGGTTGATAGAGTTGATGTAGGCTCTGGTACTGATTACAAGAAAATACTGTACCCTAAATCTACTCCAGCCACTTGCAGCATCATAACTGATGTTCATGGCATGACAGAATTGCTACAAATGATTATCAAAACACCTTTGCAGGCAGCAAAGGTCATCTAAGTCTTTAATTTCTAAGTAGCTTTTTTAGCTGTGATTCTGTGTAAGAAACATGCAGAGTATAGAATCCACTATAGATTTGAATAAGATGAAGGGATGAAATAAGGTTCTTAGCTTTTAGATAGTCATCTTAGACATTTTAAGTATTAATAGGATTAAATGTAGTTAAATAAGGGTTAAAACACAGAGAGAACTAAGATGGAATTGGAAATGCTTTTAAACATATTGAGGCTTTATCCTCTCCTTCAGCTTGTTTTGAGCCAATGACCCTACTTTTTCCATAAAGTTGTTGATATTTGCAGTGATTTTTCTTTGTTCTAATTTCCAACTGCAGAAGTATGCTCTCTTAACCAAAATATCATTAAGGTTTGGCCAGTTTCCTTACAATACAGAATTTAGAATGTAATTTTATATATATTTTACATTTCTAGATTGACAACTGTGATTTTTTTCTATAGAACTGCACTTGGACTGTTGGGCTAGGTTTTCTCTCCAACTGATATGTAAACTGATACCTAAAAGTGGTAAAAAATTTAGCTGCTGTTCTTGTCATATTTTGTTATGAGCATTTTAGGGTACTTTTTTTGATACAGAACTTGGCTTTGCCTCTGGCTTTCTGAAAAAAAAGAAAATAAGTGGGTTTTTAGGGATTTGTTTTGTCTACCACAGTCCTGAACTCCCTAAAAATGAGGCTCATCTGAAATCATCCTGTCAGTAATGATCACAAAGATGTCTCAGTTTGACAGCCTAATCTTTTGTAGGGCTTTTCATCCTTGCAGAGGCTTTCTTTCATCAGCCATCTCATCAGCATGATTGACTAAAGACTTAGCTGAGAAACTACCAGGACTGCTGCAAGACCAGATAGGTTTCCGTTAGCAGGGATGGATCATGATACAGATCTTGATGCTACAAACGCTGTTGGTTATCAGTGGAATGAATTCATTGTTTCATGCATGTTTGTTTAAGGACTGTCAGAGAAGAATCTAGAGCAGTTAGGATGTTTCTTTGAGTAGCTGGAATCTAATAGATACATTAGATACATTAAAAGATAGATGTCTATGTTCAGAGGAGTGTGGTTAGGTTATAAGCTCTAGCACTCAGAAGCTAGAGAATAACAAAGTAACGTATCCTGGGCAACCCTTGGATTATGCTGCAGTTTCTATTTCCCCGGCCACATACTCTTTTCCCATCAGTAAGTATCCTCTCCAGTGTGCAGACTGAACTGTGTTAGTTCTTGAGCTTCTGCTTCTTCCACTCCTTTACCTTTCAAAAAGATGCACTTAACCTGCTAAAATCAAGTGCAGCCAACATGTGATATCTGATGCCACTGCTGATCTGTTCTCTTTCCACATCTTGCTTGTTAGTCATTGTCCAAAATGTGTCCCACACCCTGTATAATGCATGTGACTCAAGGTTTTCTCTAGATACAAAATTATTATTTTCCTCCTGGGCTTTCCTGTAGCCTGCTGTAGTCACCAAGTGATGCACAAACACCAATTAAGTTATTTTCACAACATACCAGTGAGACAGCGTTCTATTATTATACCTAATTTACATGTGGAGGACTAAGGTATGAGGAACTGTGGTTCCACATGTAAGCTATGAGCATCTTTAACTACACAAGCTGGGGCCATTCTTGAACAGAGATGACCTATTAACTAAATGAGGTAGGGTTACTGTTGAAAAATAGCATGTGATCATGTAATTAAAAACCAAGTCATACCACAAGTGCCTGATAGGGTTAAAAGAACCTTACTCAAGCAGAGGTAATTCTGATATTTCCTGATCTTTCAAGCAAAATTTATGGTCCTTGATTACATATTTTAATCTGGCTAATATTTGAAAATTGTGGGATTAATACTCCACAAAATCAGAAAGAAAAGGAAATTTCATTAGATCTCATTATCCTGACTGTCATGTGAGTCATCAGAAGGGTGTGAGTTCCTTGACCTCACAGGGCAGTCCTACAATCCTGGCTGCCCCAGGTTGTGCTTCTGCAGAGGTCTAGACACATCTGCTGCTAGCTAAAAACAAATCTGAGAGGAAAACAACTGCAGTTTCTTTTCTGGATCAATTAGGTAATATGAAACCACAGCATGAAGAAGGAGCATTATCTGAGGGGTCAGGATGGGTGTTTTGGTTGTTTGATTGGTTTTGGAGGGCAGGGTTAAGGTTTTTCTTTTGTGGGTGAGTTTCTAGAGACACTGTTTCATCAGCAGGTTTCATGGGGATTTTATAGCATTAGAGGCTCAGGAAAGTTCAGTTTAAAGAGAAAGGCACTGATTTACTCAGTCTCCCAAATACAACCCTTGAACTTGCACCTCTGCTGATCAGATACATTTTGAGTTGATTCCAACATCTCTCCTATGACTTTGCTTATGTTTATAGTAAAGTTTTATGAAAACAGTTCTGCTAATTCCTTTAGGGAAAAGGGAAAAAGGAAAAAAAAAAAAAAAAAAGAGAGAGAGAGAGAAATCCTTATCTTTCATGTTGTCGGATCCACTAGGCAGTCACTGTGTACTCAGTAGTATACTTCAGAACCTGGCCTAAAAACAAGACAATTGCAAGATCCTGCTATATTATATGATGATTTATTCCTCAAGGAAGGTGTTTTACTCCTTGTCACTTCCCTTGTTATCTTTAACAACTTCCATAATTTAATTGTGGGTTTGTTTATCATTTGTACACATGGCTTGAGTGCAGTCTTCCCATACACAAGAATTTCTTTGTAGTTTTATTTTATCAAGAGACAATAAAAGCAATGAGTTCTATCTAAATGAGAAGCTTCATTTTATCTTTTAGTTTGAAACCTACAATCCACTAATATCTCTTGGCAGTCAGGCACAAAGATCAGGAGAGTTTAATGATATCTAGATAAATCATACATATATATATATCTCATCATTGTGACGCAGTGTATCCACCTAGCCTGTGATTTGTGTCATGTTAGTAATGTATCCCATGCATTTATTTGTTACACAATGCAAGGCTGGCCTTGAAAAGGGGATTGGAAGGTCTCTAAACATGTGTGGGTTTAGGAATATTTATTACTATTATTAATATAATATTTTTTCTATGTGGAAAAAGATGTTTTATCTTAGGGTTCTTTTACCTGAGAAAAATCAGCATCTGGAGCTGTAGGTTTATGCAGTAGCTCACATTAAAAGCCCTGGAAATACCTGTGTATTTTATTATAAAATAGCTTTCTTGGAACTACAGCCTTACATGTTTAAAAAAAGAAATTGAGTAATACAGAACTAGCACTTAATCTTAAAAGGATTACTTTTAAAAGGTTAGCTCAGAGGGGTTTTCTCTTTGAATTTGCTTTGTTTGCAGTCAGTGACTGCAAACTCCTCCATGGTAATATTTGTCCTCTGAGTATAGAGCCCTCAAGGGTTTTCTAGTCTGCTCTCCCTCTAGCACTGATGCTAACGTATTCACACTCAGGAGGTAAAAGGGAAACATATCTGATGGCACACTAGAGGCAACATTTCATTGTATCAAACTCCTTTTTCCAAAGAATAATGACTTCTTTGCAGTTCTTGGGAACCACTTCTTACACAAGTACTACATGGGTTGAGACCTTTAAAACACTCAGTGCTCTTCAGCCCTGCTGAAGTCAGTGGGAACTGCAGTGCACTTTTCTTCTAAGAGTGATCAAAGCCTGCCCCAAGGGACACCTGTTCTGATGTTCAGAGTCATTACTAACACTGAGACTGGAGTAATCCCTACAAAATGTGGAGGTGCAGACAACGCACACTTTCCGACGCAGGGTAGGAGCATTTCCCTTCTCATACAGTCTTCCAGTTCTCAGCTCCTCAAGGCTCTCCTCAGTCTCTAGCTCAGCAAAACACTTGAGACAAGTACCTAAAGTTAGGGGTGTGAATATTCATACTCAACACTGAAATGGGTAGTATTACTGTATTATTAAGATTTATTCTCTCCTCTATCCTTTCAGAGCTAAATTCTCCTCCACTTGCCTGAGACCAACAGAATAAGCCTGGAAAGCCCTTGAGAGCTTTCCCAGGCTGAGAATTCTCAGCTGCATTTCTAGCCTTATCTGTCCTGTAAACATTTTTACAAATAAAACATTGTTCATTTTATTCTCAAGGGGAAAAAGGGGACCAGTAAAGTGGCAAGATAAGTTTTTCCACCTTTTTCTTAAGGTTTTTCTTATTTTTTTTAATCAATTAATTTTCTACAACTGCCATGTTCTGTTTTTACCAGAATATTCTACTGATTTTTTAATATAAACTGCTTAATTTCAGCTACAGGCTTCTAATGTCATTAGCCTATTCATTACTATTTTGATGTGTCAGTGTAAATCAATAGGAAACTAGATATTTGAGCCATTATGGCATGCATCTTCATTGTTACCCTAAGCAATTATTTACCATATTCTCTGATTTTTTTTTTTTTAAGCAAATATTTACTTACTTTGTCTCTAGGATGTTCCTGCAGCTTGTTGATTAAACTACAAATTACAAAGTTTGACCTCAGAGCCCTTGGGGTGCTCTGATCCCACACTGAGCAGAGCAGAGCTTTCCAAAATAAGCTTGCTAACGTCAGAACCTCTTGTTGCTAAGAGAAGCTGCTAGTGTAGCCTGGTAAAAGCACGTTGTTTCAACAAATCCATTTGAACTGGCAGCCAACCTGTCCGAAGACAATGGAAGTAGCTTTAAGCAATACATACCAAATTGTTACATCAGCCTGTTCTACTGGAACAAGAGAATATTGGAAGGTTATTGAGGAAAATTGCAGGAGGGGGAAAAAAGCCCCCGTATTTTCTACTTACAGAGATTGGAGAATGTGTATGTGTTCTATCAGTCAGAAAACTAATGGAGGTGAGAATGACCTACCCCAGGCTAATAATGTACAGTACATGCAAGTTCTCAAAAGAATTTCCAATTAAGCTTCTTTTTATTACCGCACTAACCAAAGGCTACACTACAGCATGGTACATTACTTTTGAGAATTAAATATTAATTTAGAATAGAGGCATGTATTCCCATTTCAGCTAGTAGGAATGCTGCACAATACTGTCCCTTCGCTTGGAGTAGCATGTTAATTCATCCATACTTCACAATATATACAATTTGCATTCACCTGGTGGACCACCTAAATTAATCTCTGCACTGTGGTCCTTTATTTCTCTTCAACTGCTAATCTATTAAAATGAAACACCCTGCAGTCTTGCAATCTGACCTTCTTAAAGACACCTGCAAATACACATGCATGCCTGAAAAGATGAAATTAGATTACTATACAAGAGAATTCTTAGCCTTCGCAGGTTAAAAAAATGACACATTATACTGGCTACATGGATAGGAATTAAAAACTGGTGACTTTTTTGAAGGTTTACATATTTTACAGATAAATGGTAGGTAACATATATTTAACTAACTAATAGCAGTGGAACACAACTTATTGATCCCTCCAGTGTCATCAGGCAAAGCAGAACTGAGTCTCCACAGAGTGCAAATATCCAGTGAGTTTCAGCATGAGAAATTTACCTTAGCAGGAAAACCACATTTGTACTTTTGATTGATTTATCATGTATTTTATAGAAACAACTTACAGGTCAGTGGGGCTGGCTTGATTTTTCTGTGCAAAATTATTGTATCTCAAAAATACTAAAATTTCAAAATCTCAAAAAGAGCAATTCTGCTGGTTTGTGTGTCCTACCTTTGCTCTTTTTTTTCAATTTCTTGCATTTTAATTCCTTTTAAATCACTGAAGGATGAAATGTCATCTTTTAATGACCAATTTGCATAGCATTTATGGATACAAATACATTTATACACTCATGCCAAAATCATTCTGTTTTAAATCTAAAGTAAGAAGAAAATATCTGTGCCCAAAAGAGATAAAGAATATTCCAGTTTTAGAAAGTAGGTCTTCATTCAAAATCCCATATTTTAGTGCTATTGGCTTAGGAGAGCTGTGAATCCTCTCTTATGGAACACATACAACTGAGACTGACTTCAGGAACATTGTCTTGGTTCAGGGCAGCTCTGCCTTGCTTATATATGTGATCAGGCTACTTGTTATGAGGAAAAATAACACCAAAAACACCCCCAAAGTATTGCTCTTATCATTCAGCCAACACTGGAAGGCAAAATCAGTTTTTCATGACCCCAAACTAAATTCTCTGGGAGTTTGTAAAAACACATGGGATTTCTCAGTGGTCTTTCCATTAGATGCAATAGCTGTCCAAGTAGAGCTTCTTCTCTCTGGGCCTCATTCATGTTCCCCCTTACTACGTGATTCTCCTGATTTTAAGGCTGAGCACCAATTTTGATTTTCTCTGAGTTATTAAACTAATTAGTGCTAAACTTGCAAGGTCCTGTAGTGGAAAATTCTATGTTAGTGTAACATAGTGTGCTGTTACCTAGTACAATGATTTGTAAAATAATTGCCCCTTAAATACAAGTTTAACTCAACCATGATCTTTTGAGATCACTCACAACATATATCTGAATGAGACTCTAACTATAGATAGACTTAATAGAAAAAAATGTCAGGGTTTTATTTCAAGTTTTTATATACAAGACCTTGAAGGTGAAATGTACAATTTCACCTTCACAAGGCGAAGTTTTAATGTCCCTCTAATTAGAACATGACCAGTACTATTAATGTACCTGAAGGAGGAAAGGCTGTTCAGTGGAGTGAGCATAAATCTGGGCCTCGGGAGGCTGCAGCCCAGCTCCCTGCTTTTCCAGCTCTCTCCTCTATGACTATGTATGAACTATGCATACCCAGATGCTGACAGATATTTCATTGTCTGCCGTTAAAATCTTGTTTAATCTCAGTCAGTTGCCTAAATCAAAGAACTAAAAAATAACCCTATGAAAATAAACGAGGATGTTTGATATCTCAGAATATTCCCTAGCCCACTTAAAAAGATCATCTACATCTATAGCATTGCTGACAAATGTGTCCTTGATATTGCTAGCTGCTTGACCTGCTTTAATATAAAGGCCATTTCTTTCAAAACCTTATTTTATTACTTACTTATTCTTAAATCCTCATTTCTGTGTATCAGAACTAAAATCTTCCGTGCTTTTTTTATTCACTTAGAAAATGGGATGACTTAAACTGAATTCTTACAATAATAAAGCACTTCCATCTGAGAAATTTATACTGATAAAGTTTAGGTGCTGAAATCAATGCACGTCACATTTGAAAAGCTTATATGAATAACTAATCAAAACTGAGCACTAAAATTCATGAAATTTACAAACAATCCACACAAAGTAACTATCTGAAACATTCAAACAAAGCCAAGTAGAGGTTTTTGAATAAATTAAATTCTGTTGATAAATACAACTTTTTCAAAATAAAATAGACTATATTACTCTCTAGAATGTTCGTGAGGAAAAAAAGGACTAAATAACTTATTTGATTCTATTTTATTTGATTGTCTTCACACGCACCTGTTACAGAGGTTGAATGTGAAAATACTATATGCAAAGTATACCCCAAAACAAATATGCTCTATCTACTCATCAATGCACAGCAATGACATTCTTTTCAAAATTAGTCTCTGGAAAAAGTGTTACAGATGCTGAAAAACGTGAAGTTTAAAAGAAGACATAACCTCATTTTTCAACATTTTTTGAACTTTAAAATTCACAGTTCATATCTTCAGTAAAAACTTCCTTTTTCTGATTCAGAATATGATTTTTAAATTTCAATTTTATTTTTATGAAAAAATGTAAATCCCTAGCAAAATTGGACTTTAGGACTTTCAAACAATCAAAATGAAATATTTTATTGGTCAATTACAATTTTCTGTTTGATTACTGGATCATGCAAATGCTTGGGAATTTTATTTATTGTCTTGGTGGTAATATTTATTTTAGACTTGAAGTATGAGAGAGATTTTCTTCCTACTTTGCCTTCCTAGTAACAGTTAAAATTGATGTTTTGGTATTTTTCACCAGGAAATACCAGGTTTGATTTATTTGGCAGCTGGCATTCAGATGGCAGCTTAAATTCAGCAGCTTATTACACAGACTTTGGAAATGCTTGTCTACCTTTGTCAATGTTCCCTTTCCTACAACAGATTTTAAAATTTAACACGTGTGAGTTAACAAGAGAAGTCTTTCTCTGTTCCTTGTCAGCATTTTGTCACGGAGTAGGATTGTTGTTTTTAAGATACATAATTAAACATTTACTCGGGACTAAATTTGTTCAGCTGTGGCTACGTAAGGCAAAACAAGAATCAGGACCCTTTTATCATTGTGCATTGCAAGACATGGAGTTTGCACTGTAACTTCATTCCCCACCACCTCTGTAAGTACCTAGTCTGTTCCTTACTCGTGTTCACCTGCTTTTTAATTAGCACCTTGCAAAGCTGCACACCTGCAGCAGCTCTATTCTCACCTCTCTGCACTTTGCTCATTATGTTTCTACAGCACACCCTACGCAGAAATAATTTTGTCACTACATCATTACACCTCCTTCCCTTGCAGGGAATCCAGGCAAAAGTCATCTGCTTAAAATGATGTTATTCTTGGGGAACAACAACTATTAATTTTTTTTTAAAAGACATTAAACCTTTTCACATAAAAATCTCGCATATCCAATATCAGTTTTGCAACTGATAAGCATAAGGGGTTGGAAAACAAAGAAACAAACCAGAAATACAGAGTTTTCTCTTTGGATCTCATTAGCAAGTATGCCAAACCACAGCCAAATGTTTTGAAATGTTCCCACTGTTGAAACATATAATTTTGCATTAGGTGTATTTCTTGTAAAGTCACACCATCCCTGTTCTGTTGGGCTGGTTGCTCCTAATGAGGGTTTTTTTACTTTTCTATGTTGCATCACATTTTGTGTAAATCACGTGCACATACAAACCTATGTCACATTCACCTGTGAGCCCAGCTGCTCATGAAAAACTTAACTGAGAAGTAACTCAGCAAACCCCAAAAACCTTCTGAATTTCAGGGGAGTCTGATGCTTGGTCACGTTTTGAACTGTAGTAAGGAACACTGTTTTCTTATGCATTTCCATACAGGGTGAGAACTGTGTTCCTCTGAGCCTGTGCCATATGATAAACCTCCTGTCATAGGGTGTATTTTCCTCAGATTACCAGACAGGTGTGCACATGTACATTTGTGAGTGTATGTCTGCAGGAAGTGCATAGAGTGATAATCTGCCCAAATACTCTTTAAATCACTAATTGTGATTATATACGATAAATTCCATGCAAAATGGAACTTTTAAAAAATGTCACAGTGGCTTTATTTTTCCTCTCCACATAATTGGTATATCTTATTTAAGTAAAAATACTGAATATTCTGTGATTTTTCTTAATCCCCTAGGGTCTGCAATTCTGTTTCTGCGTCATCACTTATGTCTCTTCAAAGCAAGAAGGATAGGGTGCTAAATGCTACACAAGCAAAACTATCATGTATCACTATCATTTTGTGGTCATATTGCAGAGCTGTAAATAATTTCACCAAAGCTAACAAGGACTTCTTAGACAGTCATATACTCCTTAAATCAGAGCATTGCAGTCTTCACAAAACATAAAATTACAAAACACAGTAATGGAAAATTATGTTGAGGAAGAAACTGTGCTCAAAATCACTAAAATGAATATATCTACAAAAAAAACCCCAAGAAGCTAGGTTTATGTGGAATGACATTTTTTACCTGAGCCGTTTCCTTTGCTTAGCAGAGTGTGTTTGTGCCCTCAGTGGTACATCACTGGTATACCAGCTAAATTCTGTGCTGTTTGCTAATATTTTTTAAGAAAGGACTGTGCAACTGATCCTTGTTGAATGGAACAGTCATCATTCATTTACTTTAATGGAAAAGCAGAATTAGGACTAAGAAAATATACAAGCAATTTAAGAGCAAAGACATGTCAAGGAAATTGCAAGGTATTTGATAGCATTGCTTTCACCGCTGAAAAATCCTTAAAAAAAAACCAAACCTGTAAATATGCAATAAAAGTTAACTGCCATATATTTATATGCAAAATCCATGTCATTTGCAAAACAGAAATAATGTTGCATGTTTGCAACTCAACAATAATCAAATATTAGTTTCACAGCATGCTTTTGTAAAAACATTCCTGTGGATTAGCATTAAAGGATTCCTGTCAATGAAGTACAGTTAGTTAAAGCTCAAGTTGGTCATATTACAGAAATATATATAACAATTCCATTCAAAATATTTTTTAATATTAAATGAAAATAAATGTAGAGTGAAAAATTTCATGAATTTGGAATTTACTGGTTGAAAAAAAATACCTTTAAAATGGGAAAACTCTATCCCATATCTTGTCCTAATTCTTGTTCCAACTTGCACAGAATATTTAGTTCCAATGATTGCACTACTTAGCAGATACATTCCTGCCCAAGGAACCCAGCCAAGTGTTGCGATTAAATCTTTATTTAAATTATAAGATAAAAATAGTGCCACGTGCATATTTTTCTCTGTACACCATGGTAATAAGACCTAGATATCAATCTCTGCAACAATGAATCAGTGAAAGAAGCCGTAACTCTAAAATCCTGTTGAGAAAACACACATCATGTGGTCACAGAGTCACAGAACAGCTGGATTTGAAAGGGACGTCTTGTTGTCATCTGGTCTAATCCCTCTGCCCATGCAGGGTCATGTAGAGTTGGGCCATATCCAGGACCATGTCCAAACAAATTTTAAATATCTACAAGAAGGGCAACTCCACAACCTGTCAGTCTGTGCTAATGCTCAGTCACCATCACAGTGAAAAGTGTTTCCTGATATTCAGAGCAAACCTCCTGTGTTTCATGTTGTGTCCATTGTCTCTTTCTCTGTCACTGGGCACCTCTGACAAACAGCCCATTTCTATCTTCTTTATAACCTCCCTTCAGATATTTATACATATGAACAAGAGCCCCCAAAGTGCCAATTCAACTTCATGTATCGCAAAGTTTTGCTCAAACCTGTTTCATCTTTCAATTGACATTTAAAGGCTGGAGTAGGTTGCAGACAGCTATTGTAATAGTTGCATGTCCTAAACCATGTCCTTAGGAAGGTGAGTCCTGATGCTGTTAAACAGGTGGGAGTTTTTGATTTTTTTTTTTTTTTTTTAACATTGCAAATCATCCTGACAGCCCCTCTTCTTGCCTTCTTGGTTAGGCAGTAGAAAAGCTCAATACCAATTTAAATGTGGGCCTCTCCCTGTTTGTGTCCATGCACCCCAAAGAAGGAACAAAGGAGCTTAAAGGTGTCTGTATTCACCCATATTGTCAAGACTTCAAACACAGTTAGAACACAATACATACGAAAATTAAATGTCTCTGATGAGGCACTTCAGCAGTTCTGCACACTGACAAGGAAACACTAACAAGGAAACTGCCTGAAGCTACCTGGGAGGATGTGTTAAGCCTATCCCATTTGGGGAATCCAAACCAGGAATCTCTTGGATTTTGCCCCAAAACTAGTATGGGGTCATGCTTTGTAAAAAGCAGGAGAATGTAGTTTTGGCATGCATGTAGCCATTCAGCTTTTCTATATCCTAATGTTTAGAATTCTCAGATGAGATCCTTGTCTTTTATCAGTGATATCTTCTTCTAGGGATGTTTCTAGCAAGCCCAATATAGAATTGAGCAAGAGAGAACATTTTGGCTCTGTCTTATAGCTGGACATCTGTATAGCCAAGACACAAGAGTAGTCATTTTTCTTCACAAATATTTCTTCTAGATCACTCTATTTTTATTCATAAAAATGTCTTTTTAATAATACTAATCACATATAATTAAATAAATGACTTGTCAATCTACCTCTATTCTTTGCTCTTTCCTCAACAAATGCATTCTGAAATGTCTCTATGCAGTCTGAGGAAAATTGCTTCTCATATGTGAAAGAAATTAATCCTGTAGAAGACATAGATTATGAAAAGCATCACACACACATAAATACTGAAATGAATGTGCTTATTTTGCAGTGCCAATGCAAGTAAGTCCTGTCAATTTTGTACACAGCCTTGGGAATGACAGCATCAGTTATCATTGATCAAAGGAAAGAATACAATAAATACCATTCTGTATAAAGAAAAATAATCTACTTTTCTGACCACTACTGAAATAAAACACAATGGGAACATAAGTCATTTAGATTTGTAAGACTTATAGGCTTAGATAGGGAATTTAGCATTTTAACTGGACTTGACTGATTAAAAATAATATCCTAGTAAGTCAAGACCTGTAGTGTTACAGTCAAGACCTGTACTCTGAAAATTCACGCGTGATATCTATATCAAATGTATTAGCAACACAACTGGGACACTAGCTATTAATACAATATTTCTTGAAAGAGTTATGCTGCTCATGAAATACACACCACATTCTCAAAATACATTTTTTCTCAAATGCTTTTTTACCCTATCTCGCCCCAGATGAGGAGGGGCAAGGGTGAGGGTCAGATTTTGCTGACTCTTAGAGCGGACAATGGAAACTTCTGAGGAACAATTCAGTGTTCAATCTGTTACATCTTCTGGTCACATAATCTGGTTTCTGCATTGTGAATGGAAGAGTTCATAGTCCCAGTTTGATTGAATTCGTATAAGTTTAGGCATAAAAAAAGGCGCCTTGAGCAGCAGTGCAAGTCATTTCACAATTGATGGCAACCACAATTGACTACAAGATACTCACACACACAAAGATGAGAAATTTTCTGTTAAAAACACAGCAAGCCATTCTCTGGTACAGTAACCCTTACATCTATTGAATGAACTCATATTTTTAAAATGTCATTCAAGTTTCTCTGGTATCTCTGAAAAACTTGTGGAAGAAAATATGTCTCGCACCTGTGCAGTTTTTGATGTAACAGACTATGTTCTACAGAAGCTATGAATTACAAAAATTTTTACAGGTACCTTTCCTTGTTCCTTCAGTCTTAATATGCTTTAATTTGGTCTGAAAATGTACTGGTTTATCCAGGCTCCCCTTAAAAATAAATGTAGTTTGGGCTGTTCTGGTTTTTTGAGCTAGTGTTTTACAGCTTTCCTGTGAAGTGTTTTGTGGATGTGCTTCATATTTTAGTTCTGCAGAGTCATAAATACAGAAGGGAAATGATAATGTAAAAATCCATGGATTATGGACATATTCCTACAAATTTTCTGCTGGCCAGTAGCAGAGCTGACTGCTGTGACTAGCAGAAAATGGGCATGGTTCTCTCAGGTTTCAGCCATACTGAATGGCGTACTTGCATGTTCTCTGTATGAATGCAGTTTTAAACCAGTTACCTTTGCCAAAGAAAAAAGAAATTTTATTTTCATGAACATAGTCACACAATGGAAAAAAAAAATCCATAGAACTCCATATGTAGCATTCCAAATATGTAAAAAACCTCATCTCTTAATCGCCTCAAGGTTTGCTGGTGGGCAAATATGTAATTCAAATATAAGAGTTTCTGCTATTTTACTGTTTGGGAGGACCATTATTTTCTTTCATTATTTTCTTACTGTTCTTACAGTGATAAATTATTTGGATAAGAAGAAAGGGGTAAGCAAAACAAAAAAAAAATTGATTTTATCTTATAGTATTTCCTCATCTATGAAACTGATGTAACTAGTTGCTTATTCAGGCAGAACACATTTTATCTCTCCCTGTTTAAATTAGTGTTATTAATATTTATTGGGTCAGCTAAATATATAATTGCATAATGTACAGATCTACCCAATGTTGGGGCTTTTTTATTTAAGGAAAATGAATTATACCTTCACTAGTCCTGTAACACTGTATATTCGTGTTCCCTACACACCAATGTGTTGGGGAGGTGTAAGATGCATTGTGTCTCCACAAGAGCAGAGTATTTTCATATTTCAAATCTGTGAAGCTTCATGGATGAGCAAACAAGAATAATCACTGCTGCACACATTTGTGTCAGACAGCATTAAGGATACATATTTCTGCTGCTGAAATCTTTATTTTTTTGTTGTGCCAGATTATTAGATTATGCACAAGGCAAAGTAATCAATATCTAGTAAACCAAAAAAATTGTGACAGTTGTTCCCTCTTAGAGGTCTGTTTCTGGGACTATATTGTTCCTGAAATATAGCTCTAGTCAGAAAAACGCCGTATCAATTATTTTAAGGCATCTCCTAAGAAAATGAATTTACATATTAACACAAGAACAGCAGAACAGATTTAGAAAGGGTAATTTTTGGAAGTAAGATAGTTGAAAAGGATTTTGAAAAGTGAAGGCCACCATTTTGTGTCTATGAAAAACAAAGAAACACAGAGGGTTCTCTGGAGCAGCACAGAGGCTGAAATGAGTTTTTTGACTACAAAGCAAACAAATAAACAAACGGAAAACCCAAACAATCATTTGCATGTCCCTGTTCAGAAATGCCTCCCAGCTGCATGTATTTCTATGGGAGCTTCTCAGAGGGTGCAAAATGGAAGAATTAGTGTATTAATTAGGTGTTTCGTTTAGGTGCTTGCTTTGGACTTTATGGTTTATAAATAAACCAGTCTGTTTGTTTATTCCTTAGTGTATTGTGCCTTAGAGCAATACCTGATAAAAGTGTTTTAGAAATTAAGTCTGTGTGTTTCTATTAATGCTAAACATATTTTATAGCAGTTACTAAATCAATTAGGATTTAGTAGATGACTGTTTCAGACAGAAAAAAAAATGTGGGATTGTTTAATAACCCTATACTAAATGATGCAGTTCTATTAAATTATGTGCAAAATGAACATAAGGAAGAGAGTCAGCAGAACTGAATGTAAAATTTTTCATACATTTAAATTCAACTGTAGAATTTTTTGGTGTTTAAAAGAAACAATAGGCTTACTATACAGAAGTCATTTTTCATTAAAATGCTATGCATGTTTATACCTACTGCACATAGATTAGAGGTATTCTGTTGTATAAAGATAAAAATCGTACTGGTTGAGGATTTTAAAAAAACATCTGTCATGCATACAAGGCACAGACTATGAGTCCATAATAATATGCATTGCCATGAAAATGTTGTAACATCTGTGAGGAGTTCTGCTGCCAGCTTGCCAAATGAAAAACAAAACCTATTTCAAAGCACAGAAGACTGGAAAATAGAGCAGGCTCTGGCATGCACTATGCATCACATGTTATACTTGGATTGGTCAAATGGATACTTGCTCTTACTTCATACAAATGCCACTGAATTAAGATTTCTGAAGCACTGAAATAAAGAAATAGTAGTCAAATGCATGTAGACCACAAGTAAGAATATTCAATATTCACTTCCTACAAAATTACTGAAATGTGCATATGCCCATTCACAGTAGCAGGATAGGTGTTGAACTTTTATCATGCCTTTTCCTCTGAAAAATTTCTTTGGACATAGATGGAAATTTATAATTCTGCTTTTCTTCTGTAAGTGTCATTTAATATGGCAATCAAAGATTATTGACTCTTTTTTCTGGTATTGTTTTTACCGTCAGGAGTCAGAATATCTCAATTCAGTCAGAAGTATCCTAGAAAATTGTCCGGTATCAGAATTTGCTGTATTTCAAAATAAAGAATAACAGTATGAAATACTTATCTTTCAGAGAAATATAAAGAAAGAATGCAGGAAATCCAAATAAATGCACCAAACAAACAATACCACACTATCACTGCAACTGAAATATCCCATTGGGATGTAATTGTCCTCTAATGACTACAACACTGTGCATATTTTTAGCTTAAATTTCAAGACGGACATTCATCCCTAAATATTAGACTGAGGCCATGCTTTATTTTATGCAATGTCCAAAATAAAGAAACGTTACTTATGTAATATCAGCCGATACCTATCCATGGAGATTCAAACTGCTGATGAATGACAGCAAGTCCAAGAACTGCTTTTTCTCCCTTGTCAGGTAGGATACATTGTCCTGATCTTAAATTGTATCTTTTACTTTTATTCAAGAAGTTGAATTTTAAGGTACAGTACTGGTTTTGTGGTTTGTTTGTGTTTTTGTAATTTTTTCAATATAAAAATTTAGCAGAGCTTTTATTCAATAGCTAAAAACTTTGATATATAATTTTTTCCACCTTTGTGCATATCAAAGTCATTACAACTGGTAAGTTGTGGAGACAAATAACATGTAACATTTCTCTAGCACTATTTATTTAAGAGACCGGGGGAAGAATGGAGAAAGGAGTGAGGGGGAAGCTTCTGCACTAAACTTTGCAATAAAACAGAATTAGGATTTGTCTTGTTTAGAAATATAGCTCTGTGCTTATTTAATTAGAGACAATATTATATTGCACAAGCAGGCAGAAAATAAAAGTTACAGCAGCCTACCTTCATCGTTGCCTTCTCTACTCTGGGGATTTATTTTTACTTCTTATTCTCTGACAATGAATTTTTATTCCTTTTTTTTTTTTTCCCCTACCAACATGGAGCACTGTTACATCCAGTTTAACCTGTGCTGAAAGCAACTTGGAGAAGTAATATGAATGAAATGTCATCTTGTATGAGGTGGCATAATAATGAAGCAGTCCTCTTCTACCCAAGGACATCTTGCCACACAAGCATAATTTCTTTCCTTTAAGTATCTCTTTCTGTGATTGACAAATCAGCAGGCTAAATTCTTAAAATCCAAAAAGACAGTTTTCCCTATACCATAAATCAGTCACCTTTCACCAAAACAGAATTAGAACAAAAAGCTTGGTATTACCATCAGCTTGGTAAAAGGGCATTTACAAAAACTATTGAACAGCTTGGGATGATTCCTATTACATACAGAGGCATTAAGAATGGTCTTATGGCACTCTTGTTACAGAATTCAGGAATGATAGTATAATATTGTCCAATTACTAAATTTTGTAAGAGGAATTCCTGTGCTACACAGTTAAGTCCCCAAGTACAATTACTTTGAAAAGTCTTTTGAACTACAAGGCCAAGGTGTCCCTGTCTATGGTCTTGCATGACTGAATATAGACAGCACCATTCTTAAAGCCGTAGAAATAGCTGGAAAGAATGGTCAGCAAAAGTAGCATAAGACTATTGGTTAGAAGACTAGAATGCTAGTTGGATAGCAATAAAGAGCAAATACAGAAGTAGCCAAAAAAAACAACAAACAAAAAAGCACACCCCCCAAAAAAACCACAAACAAACAAACCAAACCAAACAAAAAACCCACAAAACAAAACAACATCAACAATTTGTTGTTTACAATACAATTTGGTATTTAAATACAGGTATTAAATATGTATTTAAATATCCAGATATATGCATTGTTGAAAAAGTGGGAATGTGAAAATTCGGATCACTAGATTTCTTATTTTGTCAAGATGAACTGTTAAGAAATACACTGACATATATATATGTATATAAATAAAAGAGTACAAATGTAAGTATTGATGTATGTAGAATGGAAGGGAACTCTGGAGGTCTCAAATCTGGGAAGTTCTGAAGTGGGTGTGGTTGCTCTGGCTTCACCCAGCCAGGTTAGAACAGCTTCATGGGTGGAGATTTCAGAATCTCTCTAGGCAGCAGGTCTGGTCTTATGTTCTTAACCACTCTGAGTCTACAGACATATATTTATTATTCATCTGTTATTGAAGTATAACACCCTTATGACAAAGAAAAACTGTCACTGTTGTCATTGATATTTGCTTTGTTTATTTATATAGAGAATACTTAACTCCCTGAGATACAAACTGAAGAAACTAATAAACACTATACAGGAAAATCTCTTTCTGTAGTTAAGAATGGAAAGATTTGACCACAGAAGATTGTACTGATATTTTCCCAGATACTGACAAGAATGAAAGCTTTGTAATCAGCTCTTTTTATCTAGCACTGTATGATATCACACTCATTGCAAAACTGGTCTCCAGTATCAAAAGGGCACCTTGAAATCCATGTTCCTCCAAGCTAAAGTCCCTGCATTATACTATCTGCAATCTGTAGCAATTGTCCAGATATACATACACACAAAAAATGTCTGAGACAGTCTAACCTGGATTCACATTCATGGCTTAAACAGAGGATATTTTTGTTCAATTTGCCCATCAGTCTATTTGTGTGCACAGTAAAAGAAAACAGAAATAAAGGAAAGTAATCAAAACCAAATCCAGAACAGTTATATAACATACAATTTGGGGGGTTAAATATGATCATGATCCAGAAAATGTGGGGTTTGCATAGTCTCTTTGAAGGGGCAGAGTGGAAATTTATCTACACATTATCAGTGTGTAGGTGTCTGAAGACCATGATGAAAGGGAATTTATTTTTAAAACAACAAGCTGTCAAGACTGGCATATGCAATTTGATCAGGGACTATTTAATTACAAAGCCTTATGACATACACTAATACAAAAATATCCATTAGAGTGATATTATCCCCTTCTTAATTCATCAGGATGGCAACAGTTTTTGCCTAAAGCTTTCTGAATAGCTTCCACTACAAAGTTAATCACGTTTATAATCTATTTCAGAATTAGCTGGATTTGTATTATATTGTAACACAAACGTTTTCAAAATATTTTGGAAAGCATTTCAAAAGACAAATTTAATCCAGTTCTGTCTGCCAGAGCATCCACATGCTGAACCTTGAAAAACTACATTACTGCATGAGTCAAGTTTCTCTCAGCTTTTCACCTAATTTTTTTCTCTGATTTTTATGTCAGTTATAAATGTATAAATATTTAGAGTCAGTGCAGTGATTAATGGAAAATCGGTTTTCTACTCTAGTAGATTCAGTGATTTAAGTAATTTCTTTTATACACACACAGAGTAAAGCAAATCCTTCACATAAACACACTTTAGATTTGATGTTAGTGCAAGATATAGTTAAAAACTTGGATGACTTAAACACACTCTGAGTATGCTATCACGGATTATTTTTCTTCTTATGACTAGAAAAGGACATTGGGAAGTGTCAAGACCAAATGGTTCTTTTTGCTTTTCCTCTCAGGCAGCTGCAGAATTACATGAAAAGAAAAAAAAAAAAAAAATTGAGAGTGTTATATTGAGAAATGGGCATGTTTGTGCATGAAGTTCAAACAAAATATGCTGGCAACACAGAACAAAGTTCACCGGCTAATTCCAAATACATTCTTTGGGTAATTTTTCAGAGGACAGTGATCACAGAGTTACCATAATAAAGGCTCTTTCAATAAGTAAACTTCTAAAGGAACTAAAAATTCCCTTCTTCTCTTGAAACATGGATGTAATGCCAAGCCCCTGCTAGCACACTGCCTTTCTGTGTGTCTGCTATGCCTGCTACTCTGTTCCAGAAGTTTTCCTGACCTGCTTTTTTTCTGTTTGTTTGGGTTTCCTGTGCAATTTCTTTCCTCTTCATGCCATGCCTTGGGGAAGAGGGGGTCATCTACGCTGTCAGGCTGTGTCCTGATTCCTGTTAGGGTTCCTTTGAATGACAAGGATTCTTCTCATACCCTCCTTCTGAAGGGCAAGTCATATGAAGACAATTTTGAGCTGGTGGAGTGCTCTCATTATATTTCCAGGTGTATAGGTGTGGTCTGGGAAGCAAATGTATCTGGCACTGCCAGCATCAAGGTATGCAATTTAGGTTAACCCCCTTGAAGATCTCAGGAAAAAACTACATGAATGCAGAACCCCAAAAGGAGAAGGAAGTTTGGAGATGTCCTCAAATGGTAAGCCACTATCATAAAAATTGGAGAGCGTGACTGATGCCATCAGGATTCAGTCCACTGAAAATGCTGATATTACAAAGAAAATTTAGAGTTAGGCTGGGAGAGGTGTATCAGAATACGCAAGTTTATGCTAATAGAGTTTATTCTGGTACTAAACTGGACAGACTAACACATGGAAATATGCATGCACTTAAACAGTCACCCTCATATCTTAACAGGATGACCACGAACTGATCTCTCTCTTACCTTTGATGTGGTCTATCTGCCTATACCACACAGCTGTTTTCTAGATGGCAATCTACACATCATCATGGATTCAAACTTTCCTCTATTTCTGAGTGCATTCTCATCTATTTTTGAGTATCTTTTGCATAATTTTTTATATATTCTAAATATACAGTTTCTTAGGTCTTCCTGCTTTAATCCATGCAATAATAGTTAGACATAAAAAAGAGTATCTGGTGGTGGTATAGATCCACTCTGCATCTACAAAGAGAACATAAAGCCGAAACACATACTCAAGAGAGAGAGAATAGCTCTACAAAATGCTTTTTAGTAATTCTCCATAGAAGAGCCATAAAAAGCATTAAGTGTAGTGATGGGTGAACACAGCTGTGCATTATTCTGTGATCCTGTATCAAGGGCTGTTCTGTGGATAATCCTTTTAGAAATGCTCTTTGGCCTGAGCTAGAATGTGCCAAGTTTCTGCATCAATCATGACATTCTGCCTTGCCCAGATAGAAGCCAGTCAACAGCTAATGCGATTACATGGTCAGGATAGTTTCTAATAGGAAAATGGTTTAGAAACTTGCAATTGGATTTGAACTGATAATTCCTTGATTGAAAGGTAGCTTTTCACGTACTGATGCTGAATGACTATTTCTAGCAATGAAAACAGGGGACAAAAGTAAAAAAAGTTTTGATTATTTTTTCTTAAGGCTCCAATTTGTTAATGTATTTGTCACTTGGTTTAGAAATCATTTAGAAATCAAACATTTCTCTGAATACAAAGAAAGATCCATTTGGATGCAGTGGACATACACTGATTGTCAAGATATTTACTGTAAATGGGCTGGGAGCTTTGCAATCCACACTGCAGCTCTATTAGAACAGTCAAAGGCATCCATGAAGGTGTAATTACGATATAGTGGAGATTGTCCTATTTGCAGCTGAAAATTGCTTATTAACTACATGCTAAAATTTAAAATATTATATCCTATTCATTGTAGTAGAATTTATTTTTATCTCAAGAGCCAAAACTCATTACCTTAGAATGACACTATTTGGCTAATTGTATAATTTCATTCAAATGAACATCAACTTATTAAACATCAATTTTTTGACTGATTTCCCTGTCACCTGTCATTTTCCCCATCATTTTTTTCTGATCTAACTATGGAAAGACAGGAAGCAGAAACCTGAAAGTTTTGGCTTCTGAACACAAGGGCCTACCCCAACATTGAGTTTTAACTGTCTCATTGATTCAGCACAAAGTGCTCTGTTGGAACATTTAGAAGGCACTGTAAATCCAGAAAATGCAGTATGAGGATCACCTAAGCAGAAACATACAGAGCCTACATTTGCCTGTTTCCTTTTGCCTATCACAAACAGCACTTTAAATGGAAAGTCTTGGAACTTTTCCTGGGTAATTTTACTACAATTTATCAATTAGCAAGTACTTGATAATTTCATTTAATCCATACTTAATTTTTTTAAGTCTGTCTGCAATTGTAAGCACTTGCATTTTACCCACATTTCTAGCCATGAGAACCTCTTAGTGAGTTAGCTGGCTGCCTGTAGTCTGAGGAGCTTTAGTGAATGCAAGAGTCCTTACATGTACTTAGGCTGATGCTTGCTTGACTCTCAGTAAATCTAGGCTATGGTAGAACATTGTGGCTTCTCTGCAACACGATACATAGGGGAAACCCCTCATATCAGGTTCCATTCCTGTCTAAGGTTGCATTTCTCTGTTGGTCCTTCATCACTGGAGAAAACTAGAGCTGTTTCTCTGTGGTGGCTGTCTATCCATTGGACATCTCGTCATTCCTTGCTCTGCTACTTATATTAATACTTCTTTCTTCAGTGAGTTTGGGACAAATATCTTTTTTTCCTACTTTTTTATGCAGGGTTTTTAATACTACTTACTAGGCTCTCCTCTTTAAATTTTACAATTGAGCTTATTGTTGGCAAAGAGGCTGGATTTTTTTGCATTAAAAACTGATGTACTCTTAATGCATTTTTTTGAATAATTTATTAAGACAAAACCCAAAAGTACCTTAAAAAACACGAAACCATACCTCTTATGAGCATACCACACCTACATCCACAAATGCTGATCACTCTCCTTACAACTTCATTAGCGTATCTATGCCATCTGCAGTGCCAAAGTAATGTATCACCAAAGATTCAGCCAAACACATGTCAACTCTAAGTGTTTTTGTTCATTTGCATCAGACCTCAGACTATGCTCAAACAAGACTGATGAAAACAGGTTGCCTCTTCATAAGGAGGGGAAGGTAGCAGCAATGTGCAAGACTTTTCTTCCCAGAACATCGCTAGATGTTGCCTCAAGATATAATGGGAGAAATGTGGGCTCAGGCTGAACAGGGTGTGTGGGTAGTGCTTAAGGGTGGGATTCATCAGATTTGAACCTCATCAAAAGTTTCAAATGGCTGGTTCACATCCAAGAACTCTCAATTTTGAACTG
This sequence comes from Phylloscopus collybita, assembly GCA_027886175.1. NCBI lineage: Eukaryota > Metazoa > Chordata > Aves > Passeriformes > Phylloscopidae > Phylloscopus > Phylloscopus collybita. Next base: position 39,211,276 of record JAJNNQ010000006.1, on the reverse strand, counting down.
TGCCAAAACAAAACAGGGATCTAAAAATAAGACTGCATTGTGTCTACCATCATCTCCCTTGTTCTGTGTTTTTCCCAAATCAAATTGCAATGATACAATCCATCAGGACAAGGAAAATGAAGGAATTTTTAGACCTTTTCCCAAAGAACAAAGAGGCGATTCAAATGAGAAAGGGTAAGCAGACAACTGGTTTGCAGTCCACATAAGCCAAAGGAAGAAAGAAAATAAGTCCATCTATCCTCCTGGCTTTCATAATTTGTTAATTAAAAAAAAGCAGAGAAACAACCAAACAAAAAAAACCTCCTCTAACTAAATTAGGTTGGTTACTGAGGATACCTGTTTCCTAGTTGCTCTTCTTAATAGTTTTTATTTTCTTAATTAATTTTGAGAATATTAACATTAGCTTTAATGTTGAGGTTCCTACTTCTTTGTAATCAGATGAAGTGATTCCAATGTCTTTAATGTGTTTTCTGGTTCTCCTTTCAACTACTGTTATAACTGCTTGCTTCTATTTATATTTCTCCTTTCTTTTCTACCGCAAAGCCAATGTCACTGAGATACTTCTGTTCTTGCTCATAATAAATGTTAAATCTGCTATTTTTGGAAAGAGGTTCAGCACTATTTGTGCTGACTAATTGCTTTCATTTCTTTCATCTTGTCTTCCCATTTCCATCTCTTTTATTTTGCATTAACCACTTACATTCTCTGGATGGACATCTAGTGTAGCCAGGCTATCACAATGCTGACAGCTCCTTAACAACAGCCAGAGATGCTGGAGCATTCTGGAGCACACCCCACTTTCTTGATATGGCCACATTCACAGATAAGCTGTGATGAGTCCTGTGTTTTTCTTTCACACTACTTTTTTTCCAGCCTACTTGAGCAATGGCAGCAAGGAGACATTTTTCTCTTAGCACTCATCAAGATGTAATAACAGGGCTCCTATTGTTAAGCAGGCAAGCCTTGCTTTTGTTGGCACCAATAAGAGTTTTAATGTAAACATCAGCCTCAAAAGACAATATACTCATAGTTAACAGAATACAAAAATGTCTAATAATAATAACATGTCTTAATTTTGAATTCTGTCACATGATTCTGAGATTGCCAGTATTTTAATTCATAAACTTAACATAATAACTAAAGTTACAGCAATCATATAAAAGACGTGGATCAAAATACAAAGTGGTTTTCCCAGTCATGAAGCTTGTTTAAAGTTAATAGTGAAAAGAGCCAGAGCCTTGTCACAAAGAAATGGATGTAAAAATAGAGGTCAGGAACCTGGCTGTCTCTGCCTTGGCCAGAAGAACCAGTCCAGCAAAGACACGGAAGCAGCTCACTTTTTGCTCCTTCAAAGAACAAAGAGACAGAAAGGGTGACATTGGCATGCCACATGTAACAAAATAGAGTGCCTCCTGTTATTTGGTATTAGCTATCAGACATCATTTTATTTTATTCCAAGCCTGCAGGTGTACAAAACACTCCAGGTACTACTAGTCCAAAATACTTTTCAGCATGGTATATACTGTCTCTGCTCTACTTGTAAACAGCAGTTCTCAATAAAAGATTTGTAGTGATTTATATCTAACTATTAATTGTTTAATAGTGTAAATCTACCTATTATATCTTTCTGCAGGACAGATAATTTTAGGGGTAGTCAGAGGTGACAATAAACTCTGGTGTACTGAACTTATCTTTCTTCTGGTTGCAGAAAATGAATGGAATGAAAATGTCACTTGATATTTGGCCACTACTATTGTTTTGATCTACCAGAGCAAAATTATAATGCAGTGAAATGCAAAGCCAGAAATAAATTTAAAAAGTAGTTCTAAAATGTCAAACTTGTATGCCTAACACCAGTTAATTAGATCCATGCTCAGACATCTAACAAACCCGATCACCAGTTACTGAGGTCACAGGACCTCCACTGAGCCAAGTGTCTGATTTTGCAGATTTTGGTTCTGGTTTCCAATACATTACTTAGTTTATTAAAAAAGTCATCAGTGGCCTGACAATAATTAGCCACAAGATCCACAGTATCATTAGTACCAGAGAGACTGGTCATAACGATATTAATTTTTCTATTGTTCACATAAAGCCAAGGGTGATGACTGCCAGATATAGCCTATCTACTTTGCCTAAGTCTTAGTGCCAGGCAAACTTTATAATATGATTACAGACCTGAGCACATTGCTGCACTATGTCAGATGCTCTTTTTTAAAATGCCACCTTCCAGATTCACAATTTATATTTAAAATGCTTCTAGTCCCAGTGTTGTAAAACATAAAATGACTGTAGAATCAATGAAGCAATGTCTCTCCAAGTTTACAGTCTGGAACAATGGCTTGAAATAGCATAAATTGTGTTGTATTTCCTGGAGGGATGTTATTGATGAAGTCTGGTGACAATTCTCTTAACATCAATTATTCCACTACTGATTCTACCATGTCACTACTAGGTAATGACCCACACCGGATGTGCCTACAGCTTTTGGTGAATGTTTGCTGTGTGAATTTAAAGACATTCACTGCATTTCATGGTGCCTACTATACAAATTGAATGCAATTCGTGTGAGAGGGCACTATGTACCTGTTGTATTTAAATTGTCAGCAATATCCATGTGTTTATACTGCACCAGAAGAGGTTACTTCTGGGTCCGGAGAGACACCATGTAAATCTTCCTCACCCCCTCAGAAAGCTTTCCACCTTTTTAATATGCAGTGAATACTGCAGCATAAAGACAATGGGCCACAGTCATCTTTCTGTTTTCTGACAAATTTATGACCATGTTTTCCTCAAGAAAAGTTGCATAGGTTACTTTGTGTTAGTGGGGAAAAAGAAATAAAAGCAGAAATAACAAAATATACTAAAAACAGATGCTGCCACCTTCTTGAAAATAATTTAGTTTCATCTGTTTAACATAAGGAAAAGAGGGGGGAAAAGAGGGAGCAAGCAATGTAAAATAAATTGTATTCTACCCTCTGAAAGTGGCATTTGGCACACAGACAACTCACTAACAATTTCTTAGTAGTGATAGTTATCAAGTCAACTTTTGTCTGTTTTCTTGTTCAGTAGTTTTTGCTATCATGGTACTTTCAATCACTTTCTTTCTTCACACACTGTAAATTTACCAGTAGATGAATTATTCTGGCACTATTTAATGTATTTTTTTTACTGTCCACAGGGTTTTGATGTAACATGAATGAAATTGCATTACACAGAGTATTTTTGTCATGTCACATCCTTTGCAACCCTAATACTTGTGTTAGGTATATTTGCTACATTGAAGTAGTTTACAAGCTAAATTACTCACCAAAAATGAAGTAGTGGTTCATGATGGGAGCAGACTTCTGGGATTATAGTTACAGTCCTATGGTAGCACCATTCCCAGAGGGCAGAGATATGTTCAGACAAAAGAGGAAGGCAATAAGCCTTGGAGAGGATGGCTTTATACAGCTTCTGGAGAACAGTTCTCTTTTTTTGCTAGGCTATGTTTCTGATTTACCTGAATTGTCATAACAGCTCCAAGGACATGTCATGACAGATTTTTTCCCAGTTGAGTACACAATAAATGTTCGAGAAAAAGTAATGTTGCATTCTGCAAATGTTGAGGCCTCCAGATATCAGACAAGCTCTTCTATTCACCCTCTCCCTGAGACATCATCTTTTCACTAGGTTTCTTTCACTGTTTTTTCCTTGTCTGCACTCTTTCTACTTGTTCTTACATTTTAAAGGAATTTTTTATTCATTTCTGCTACCTCTTCCTTCAATCAATTATAAGTTTCTTTCACTTTTTTTTTTTCTTTCCTTTTTTACTCAGGGGGTATGATGAGGGACTTTTTTCTCTAAACGTACATATGGATTGCTTCTCTCTTCCATGATGCTAGGAGGGAAGATCAAGGGAAAATAAAGGATGAAGAACACAATTGAATCAAAAATATCTGGTTTGCATTCATGAAGTGCTTATAAGAATAAAATCTTTCCACTTATTGTCTAGTTACAATCAAGATTCACATCTCAAGTCCAACTAGTAAAAACTCTGTCACTACAGCAATAAAGCTGCAGGAACAATACAAATCAGGCAGTAAGGCAAAATTACTCTGCCAGACAGAGTGCTCTGGTGAAACTTGAATTTGAAAGCAGCTCTAAAAAAAAAAAATGTTTCCTCTTCAGCTTAAAAAAATCTCAACAGCTGGATTGCATAGAGATATTTATCAAAGATTATTCATACTTTTCAATGGCAATTTTAGACTGCTGAATCTAAGGTCAAGGCAAAGAACAGTCCAGACTAGAAGAATTCAGTGGACAAAATCAAATTGTCAGAAAAGACCAATCAATTAAATTAAGGTCACCTCTGCCATCTTGATTCAGTCTCCCACCATGAAACATCAGTTTCTTTATCCTTGGTTCTTCACAATTGCATGGATGTTGTTACATGGTCATTATTCTTTGGCTACATACAATGAATAATTGCAGTACATAGTGTAGATGGTGTTTATTTAATAGAGGGAAAGGCAGTAATTTTTCAAAGCCTCCAGCTGCAGTTAAAATGAAATTTAAGGCTCTGTGATGACAATTGCCCCCATTCCGAGAGCAGACCCATGGGACCAGGTCCTGGATCACACAAATACATAACATAAGACACAAGGCTCTGCTTGGTACCTCTCAATTTTGAGTACGTGGAAACTTCGTATTTCCTTAATGTGGCATTTTCTGTGTTTATTTTCTAAAATGTAAACTAAAGCAACTCAAAACAGAAACTATTGTATCATGGTGTTGGTCTGTAGAGGTCATCAGTAGAAGGTTGATGACATTTGATGTGTGATCACTTTGACTCTAATTTCTGAAGAGGAGTACATGACTGTGGTCACAAGGGCTTTTGCAGTCTTTACCCACTACTTTGCTTCTCCTCCGATTTTTCCCATACCAGGCTTTTCCCCTGTTTTTTTCCTTTTCAATTCTCTGACTCCACAATGATGATTTCTCTCTTTCAGCATCTCACTCCCAGTTTGTCCATTTTGTCTCAATACTTCCCTAATAACCTGATTTGTCCTTGATGATCTTGGCTGACAAGACTGGGTTTCTCTCTGCCCTGGCCCAGGTCTGCTGAGCTCAATATCACAGTCTCCTCCTTTGCTTCCAGCTGACAGACCAGGACTTTCCACCTCTGTATCTGAGGCCAGAAGACAAAGACAGATTTTCATAAGAATATCCTGTGATTCAGAGAAGAAGCCTAATACAGAAACTTTCTCTCTTTATGACCTCCATAGAATTTTCAAGCTGAATGGCTTTTTGTCTTGCAAATCTTATTTTAGCTGGTAAATGCATCATCTATAATGCCTGATGGCATATCACAGCAATGATGGGAATTCCCTTATTTACCCTGTGAAGAATCCCAAGTTTTTTACTGATGAAATCTTGGTAATCTACCCAGTGGTTGTATACGGCAGTCCTTCAAAACCTAAAATGGCTGGATTTTGAAAGGGACAGAGAAAGATGAGGGAAACTTAGCACAGTGCATTAACTCTTTTTTCATAAAAAAATGTTCAAAAAGGAACATTATGAATATTGCTGTTGTATCAAAACAATCAGTCATATATATAGCTTGAGTGCCTGTAAGAAGTAAATTTTACAGCATTTTAAGGATAATTGCTTCTTATTACTTTCACACCCTAGTACTAATGAACTTATTGCTTTTAAAACATACGTTATTTATCATAAAAATAAATACCCCTAATGTTTTATTCTTCATGACATAAGTTGATGGGAAAATTATCCTTAATAAGTATCTTAATATGATCTTTCCCCATATCCTATACAAGAAGAATGCACTAATATATCACTTATTCCATAAAGACCTCCACTCTATGGAACTATCATTTTCCCATTTATTCAGAACAAAGCAGCAATTAGATCCTTGCTTTAATTATAACCCTGGCTGTGTGCTGGTGGCTTCCATTGTACAGGGCTAACTCTTCAGTGACAGCTTCTCTATGATTAATGACTGATATTTACTGGATAGGGAGATACAAGCAAAATTTTCTTTTTACACTGGAGAGATTTAAGATAAATAAGGCCCTAGAATTCAGATCTTCCAAGCATTTTCATGAAATTCAATCTCTCTTTGATATTTAAGGTGTGTGATTTTTTTTATTTAGAACATTATCTGATTACCAAAGGTATAACTTCATATGGATTTATTTATATTTAAATAAATTAACATTTATTTCTGATAATTTCCACAAATTTCATAATTTGTTCACCATGCTTCAAACAAGATTGATAATGTATCACTCATAGTAATAAATTTTATTTGAATGACTCATTTATAATTTGAATCTGAAAATAGGCACTCAAGTAGAAATTGCCTAATTTTAAATTGTAAGCATCAACCTGAACACCCATAATTACAAAAATCTTCAAATATAATGATGTCACTGACCTAAGTGATTTTATACTACATACTCAGTGTGTAGTATGATTTCATCTGATTATGTGTTCTCTGGGAGTCACACTATATCACATGATTTAATATAAAAGCTGGTAAGAGCAAAGGAGGCATAAAACTCACTCATCTGTTCTGCTGCTACATTTTCCATGTATTGGAGTTAGTTTGTAGGTCCACTTTTAGTCATATCAACCTCATTTGGAGGTAAAAAAACTCTCCAAAGTCCAAGGTGTTGCTACCACTATTTAAAAAAAAAAAACAAAAAAAAAAAAACAAACCACCAAAAAAAAACCAAACTCCAAAACAAAACCAAAACCAAAACCAAAAACCACAAACAAAACACACCAACCTGGAAATATTAGAATGGTGTAAGAACAAAAAAGTTACCGACTTTATCTTCCTCTACTAAAAGAGGCTGGGCCACTCTTAACAGAGGCTTTTCTACTCTCTCTTTCAAAGCTTCTAATAATAGAAACACCATGTTTACATTAGGCGGCTTGTTCCTGTTATTAATTATCAATGTGTTTTAAATATTGTCTTTTTCTGTTTAACTTAAACCTCTCTTGTCACAAATTCAGTCAATGTTTTCCTTGTCCTATGGTGGACATGGAAGATAGATGAGAACCACAATGCACCAACCTGTATATACTGTAGGATTTAACCTTTAACAGTCTTATTTTCCTAAATTAACTCAGTGTTTTCAAACTGTCCTCTGTGATCATACTGTCTAATTCTTTTGAGACTTCTAGCTCTACTCTGAACTTATTCTAACTTGCCTACATCACTCACAGAGAATAATCCCTGAAAGTAGACATGTTATTTTAGCTGAGGCCTCACCAGATCTGGAAAAAGCAGAAAAACTACTATCTGCATTATGTACAACACAGCTGCTAATACCTCCTAGAATGAAATTTGCTTTTTCTTTAACCACATCAAACTATTGATTTACATTTATTATGCTGCATATGCAATCTCTTCAAAATGCATCTTGGCAAATCTCCTGCCTGAAGAGTGATTCCCTATTTTGTCTTTGTTGTTTTTTTGGTTTTGGGTTGTTTTTTTTTGATTGTCTAGTGTCTTATTATGCATTTTTTTACTGGATTCCATGTAACTGACTTCAGATAATTTCTTTAATTTATCATATTCGTTAACTATTCATTTCTTTTTTGTATTGAGGTATTTTGATGTAGCAAAAATTAATGAATTCCTTCATTAAAATAGCTTTCTGCCTTGATAGTTACCCTCCTTTCATTCTATCTTCCCATGAGACCCCTACCTAACAACACTTTGAATTTGTTGTCTCCGTTGCTGAATTATACTTCGGTCTTTATCCTCCTTTTCCATAGATGCAGCCTCTTCCTAGAATCACAAATACATCATAATCATTTACATCAACATGTCTCCTGTCTTTGGATTTTCAAGTGGTGTTGTCTGGCTAGTTTGAATCACACCTAAAATACTAGTACCAACCATTTATTCAAATAAAAATATTGTGTCCATCTGACTAGTTATTATTCCTTGTGTGAGAAGCAAAATTACTCTTTCAAAGATACAAGCTTAATTAAAACCATCTCCCACAACCCTGCTATTCTGATGCATTACATAGCTACACAAAAATAGCCTCGTCCACACCTACTCCTTCTGTTTGGCAGTTTATAGTATATCCTTACCATGAAATTAACCTTATTTTTTTTTCCTTTTCATCTTCACCCAAGTATCCAACCACACTGCCTCCTGAACTTCAGAGCAGGTATGCATGCATTCTTGCTCCACAGAGCAATGTTCCCTGTGTTTTTCCTTCAGCACGGGCAGGGTTTCACCCTATATTTAAACTAGACAAGAGCGTTGTAACTATTTCACATAAACTTGCCTGGGTGCTTTTCAGGGAAAACAAAGAATGACCTGTTGTAGTGACCTGCCTGTGTACCAGCCCAAGAACAATGCAAGCTAGAAGTGCATGCAAGGAGAAGCTGGCTAAGTATGGATTTAAATGGATGAACATAAAAAAGGCAGTATTTTATTAACACAACAAAAGGCCTCACAGCATAGCCAAGCGAGTAAACAAGAAAAATTGTAACAGCCCTATAATTATCATGTAAATTGAAATTAATAATAGTAGAAATGCTCATCTCATGCGCTTCTAATCAACAAATAGTAGATTACAGGGTAATTAGTAGGGAATTTATATATGATTATTAGGCTCTAGATTACATAGTGACTAATTATAGTAGCAATGTGAAGGCCTTCCATGCCAAGGACCGTGGAGTCTTCTGGCAAAGAAGTACATAAATTAAAGGTGGAACATGTCCTAGATTGCATACATGATCAGACATGGGTATTAAAAAAAAATAAATTAACCATTTCTCTAAAATAATGAAAAATAAGGCATCTAAATAATTTAAATATTAATTAAATATTAACTATTTAAAAAAAAATACACAGTAACTTATCAATGCAAGTTTTAGTATAAAATGCCAGTCATGATTTATTGAATGACTGTAGTGATAAAAATATCTGCTTTATTTTTGTTAATTTGAAAAAAAGGACAATTTAGTGAAAATTTTAAAGCCTAAGCAGCAGCATGATGAACATGGTATTTTTGTGACTGCCACTCCCATTTAATTCCAATGACCACTGCATGGGATAATCTCCATCCTTTCAAATGAGGTCACATCCTTAGCAATTTAAGCCCAATGTGAATTCTTCCTGAAAAATGCAAAAATAAAATGTATGAAATTTTCTAATTCAATCAAATCTAAAACTGGCTTCCTATGTCCACATAGGAACAACAGTAATATGATTTTCTGGTGTTGTACGGTATGCAGCAACTGTCTTGGGCGAAACTGACAGTCACTGAGCATTAATAAAACTCAGACCTTAATTTAGGAGCCCAAAGTGAACTTTCAGTCTCAACTACAGCAGCCTTAAAATCAATCCTCATAAGAAATTACCTTAAAACACTATTTTAGTATGATTATGTTAAAAGAAGGAAAACTTATTTCCTAGAAAAAGCAGAAGAGCAGATAACTTCTAGGCATCAGAGAACATTTGTCCAGCCACTGTCAGCCACTTCATTTATCAGTCTGCTTTCTACTGCAATCCAAAGCAGCAACAATGATTATAAAATGCGATCAAGACTCGGGAGTCTCTCTGTGAAAAGAAAGTAAAAGAGGTAATGGAGCTCAGTATTCATTCAGCATAATGTAATCAGAAGAATGTAAAAGTTAAATGCTAGTAAAAAAAATCAAGTCTGGGGGAAAGAACACCAAATTAGAAATAATATAAAAAGAGTCTAGAACACTTGCAGCTGCCTAAACCAGCTTCACTTTTAAGTTCTAGTTATAAATGCTAAACAAGATCAAAAGACTTGTTCTCAAGTGAACAATTTGACAGAGCCTTCATTCTTATATTAATAAGGATCTGGAAATCTGCTGGACGACATTAAACTGTCCAGTGCTGCTAAGCCCTTTGGAAGATGTGTATGAAATTATGCCTGAATTGTGCCTGAATTCTGCTTTTCAATTAGCAGTTCTCACAAACTGTGAAGATCATTTATAGAATCAGGAAATATATCATTTGATCTGTGAATCTTCCATTACTCCAGAAAAGAATTATTTTTGAAACTCTACAACTTCCTGATTTCTTTTGAGAGTTACCTCAGGAGGATACCTGGCATGTACATTTCTTCCCCTGTGCAGAGCTCAAGACTGCCTTTGTTGCTGCTCTGACATCATCCAGACTCCTTAATTTGGTACAAAAATGTCATAGTCAGAGCAATCCCACAGAAAAGAATAAATAATTATTGAGTAGTCCATTTTCTAACACTAGTGATGCAGGGATCAAAAACCAGGGCTGTTCTCAACATGAAAAGAAGATTAGGAAGCCTGAAGCTTTTTCTCTTAATTTTTCACACCTTCTCTGCAGGGCTTTTCTTCAGGGTCTTTTGCCAGACAAAGCTTAGTAGTGAGGTGACTCCAGTCTTGTGAAGAACACAGTGAGGCCAGAGGGGGAAATGGATATCCTGGGCTACAAGATGCACTTAAAGTAGCTGACTTTATAATAACTTACATAGCTTATAGCATACTCTGTCAGCATATTCTTACTCTTCAGCTGAATTTTTAATTAATATAATTTTAATTAAATAATTATTAAATTCACCTGGTAAAACACAGAAGCAGCATTGCTGCACTATCCGTCATTGCACAGTTAAAAAAGACCTGTCAGTTGGGTACTTCCATGTCTTCACTGCTTCAAAAATCTGGATTAAGTTTGGATTCTCTTTCATACTTCACAGTGAAAAAAAAAAATCACACTTTTTCTGTATTTTCTATACTTTCTAGGAAGACCCATCTGCACTGTATGCTCATTTATCATCAATCATAGCAATAATTAATCAACCTGTTAATCACACAAAGAGAATTTTGCCAAACACATTTTGGAAAAAAAAGTAAGGTTTCAGTTGATAATATACATATATGTGAAATGGTTGAGGACAGAAAAGGACTGGGGCATAGAAATTCTGTTAAATATTCATATTTTTGTAAAATAACTAAAACATTGAATCATCATTATACCAATACTTTTCAAGTACAGGTATGCATTAAAAAAACCTGATACAAATGCCTCTACAGAAGGTGAAATAAATCCAAATCAGTAGAAGGAAAAACAGTTGTAAGTGGGAATGAATGAAATATGCTGGAAACTGTTAGGTTTTTAGAGAACTGAAAAATAGATGTAATGCCAGATAAACACATCTGTAGGCTACTAAAAAACAAATAGTGACAGGTCTGCAAGAAAATGTTATATTCCAGAATAATGAAATAGATGGAAGATAAGAAATATGGAGAAATATAAATGCTAAATATGTCATGAGGAAGAACAAAACCTAACACAGTTAAGTTCAGATGGTACCACAGGGTTTTTATTCTTAAAACAAACAGCATGATGTATTTTTTATATTATGTTATGTTATGTTATGTTATGTTTTGTTATTATAAATAGTGACACACAATTGTGTGAAGAAAACAGATTGTTAAATATAGCAAAAACAGAGATGTGAAATAACGGAAGAAGGTTGAAAAATGTCAAAAAATGTACAGAAAGTATAATAGCACCTTGATAATGATTGTTGAAAAATTTATATGGGTATCTGTCCAATATTTGTGACAATGTGTTTCAACAGAAGTTAGTGGAGACTATGAATAATGAAAGAATGGCTCTAATGAGATAATGTTGTAATAAGACTACAACAAAATAAATAGAGGTAAAAATATCAGTTTTCTTTTTCAACTACATGAAGACAGACTCCTTCCAAATACTTTCAACAATAAGGCTAAAATAAGAAGAAAAAAAATACAACACTGTGTCTATGTTACAAAAGGTGGATAATGTACCATAGGAATGCAAAAGAAATACAAAGTATTTCACCTGGAATGAAACCATGGAGTTTATTGTCAAGGACTACAGTTTACAATTCAACTGTGAATGCAGTCCTAAGAATGCTAGAAATCTCTAAAAACAGGTTTCACTACCTTTGTGTCTTTTCTGACTATTCTTATTAATTTTGATGAACGAGATTATTTCTTAGGTACAACAACCAATTTCATAACCACTGTAGATAAGCAAACATAAGGTGTTCTGTTTTTAAGAACACTGGATCTTAAAAACACCTTTAGATTACATCTAGATTTAGAACACAAGTGTTCTGACTCCACTATATCCTGTAGTGAGTCAATGGCAAGACACATTTTGACAAAATTGTCTGTTAGGTCGTTATTTATGTGGGTTTCTTCAGCTGCAGCACCATCACATGTAGCTCACCTACCTCCTCTTCTCCTGATCACTTCTTCCATCTTTCTGGGAGAGCTGTTATTGTAAAGGTGTGGTGTCCCAAACCAATGAACTGGTGAGGCTGGAAAAAGCTTTCCTTTTCTATGGCATCACTTTTAGTCTGATGGCTTTGCCAGGACTGTTTGCTCTGTGGTTGCACAGCCGAGGGGACAATTAGAAGGGGCTGAGGGAAAAGGAAACAGTTGACAACTGCTTAACTTGGCCTGAATCTCATTTTACCCCAATGGCTGAGATGACAAGGCACCTGCATTTCCATCTTGACTTTGTATACTAATAATTTGCCTATTAAATGTAAATTCTTAGCCTTGTCCACACCACACTTGCCCTTGCTTTCTCTGACCTCCACTCACTCATGGATGACTACTAGTTCCTTGCTCAGTGCACTGGGGTCTGCAACTCTGGTTTCAGTATTATGTTAGTGTAGTTAGCAGTGCTAACTCTTTCTTCTTTCTATGCCACAAAAATAATCATGTTCTTCAGGGAGAAACAGAGAGAATTTTAAAGAGGGAAAATAGAAAACAGGTAAGTCATTTGTGCTCACAAAGTTGTTGTTTTTTTTTCACAAAAATGTGAAATAAATGTCCCTGTTTTCAAAACCCAGTGAAAAAAAATTCAGTTCTCTGTGAGATTTCTTAAAGATAAACAAAGATACATCACGTCATTTTAAATCATTGATTATATGCTTTTTAATTGTGAAAAGCATAACTCAAAGAGAGACTCAAGTAATTAATATGTCTTCAGAAGGAAAATATTAGACCCTTAATAAATGTTGGTTTAAATTTGAAAAAATTTGTTTCAAACTGCAACACAGCAATATAAATTGTGATTCTAATCTAGTTTTAAAGTTGCCTGGGTTGGGTAAATGAACTATTTAGAAAATACCTTATTTTCAATAGCACACACCTACATAAAAACCAGAATACTGAATTAGAATGAAATAATTGGTATACTATTTTATGTTTGTGTTTACATTTTACAAAATGTGATTTAATAATTTAAGTTATTTTTTGGAGACACATATAAGATTCTCATAAAAGCTATGGTATGAACACTACTGTAATGATATAAAGCTTTGCTAAATAAAGACAAACATAAATTAGGAGAAATCATTCTTTGGTATATAGGAAGAGATCTTGAAGGGCTCCAGAAATGATTGTTTTCCCCATCTTAAAATAATTGGCTACTTAGGATCTATGAGGCTTCATCACAGAGTAGGTCTCATGGCCTTGACAGATTCTCACAGCTTCAGCAGAAACAATTCTCAGAATTGAGGCAGACCTTCATTCATGCCAAGAATTTTTTCAGGATATTTTTATCACTGCTGTTTTATTTTGAGATACCTGATGCATAATCACTTCTAGTGACAAATTACGTTGTATTGTAATAAGAGGGAACCCAGTTCTTTTAGATTATATTAACATGTGTGAACTAATAGAAAATATTTTAATTATTTGGGAGGTCTTAGCACAGAGATTTACACGTGCCAGTGATGTATCATTTGCCACTCTTTTATTTCTGCATTGTACTGTAACTTTCATTTGGTATGAAATTAATACTTATTTTCAGGAAATCTATAAACCCACAAAAATATTAATTTCTAATACCATATCTGCTTTGCATCAATATTTTGACTTTTGACAATTTTACTGCTTTGTAAAATCAAAATTCAGTACTCCTTTGGAAAAGAATAAATTGGAGTGGTGCAAAGGGAATTTTTTAGTTTGCAGCAACCCTGTGCCACGACAACACCTTTTCCCTCTCCTTAATCATTACTTACTGTCAGAAATCATCAGTGTAGGACTTTATTTCTATGAGCTATTCCTTGCTCAGTGCTTATTTCATGCTTTTTGGATTAGCAAAAACAATTTCACACTCAGTGAAATTAGTGTTACATGTAATAAGAGTCTGCAGTTTGAAGCTTCATTCTGCTGAATTGGCCTGGTTTGGTACAATAGGTTCCTAGAGAGCCATACCTCTTTTTTAAATGGTTCAGTGAGATCAAAAGTAATTTTTTTCTTCTTTCACTCTAGTCTCATCACAACTGGAGAAAACATTAGAAGAGTTTCAATTTAGTAAAGCACTTACTGTTAAGTATGTGCTTAACTTTTTGTTAAAAAACAAAAGCACTTTTAACGTTTCTTTTGTTCCTACTGGCTCCAAATCATACACAAGCTTAAACCTCGGAGAATGCTTATAATTGATTTCATAAAACAAGATCAAACTGAGAAATACATTTTAAATGAACTTATCCAAGAAAAGCTGTGATCTGATTCCATTACAATTCATTAAAGATTTTTTCCTTCTCGAAGTCTCTGGTATGGTTGGGGAGATTAAATTGTCAGCCTCTGAACCTGATCTAAAGTTAAAACCTTTCTCTCAAAAACCTTGAACAAGTATCAAAGTTTTCATGTTATGTTCATCAAATAACTACTGATTTTAAGAAATAAAAATAATCTGCAATGTAATTAAATTAACATACGCACTATTTGTAATATTACCAAATAAATGCTATCATTGCTTTTCAAATCATCTATTGAAAACCACTTGTCACTGAATCTCAGAAATAATATCACCAGGTATTTTCACATTTCTTCTCAGATGTAAAAGTCATATTTGGGCTTTTTTTTTCACTATCAAATACTAAAACTAAAACAATTTTAATAGAACAGCCCACTACACTAGAAAAGATCTTGAATGTATATAATGAATGAAAAAGATACCAGTGGTAATGTAACTTTTACTCCATCCCAAATAACAAAGTAGAAGAGTACTGAGTAAACCTGCAGAAACATTTGATGTCTCCATCATCCAACTTAGTGTCGTTACTCTACTATTTCTGTCACACTATGATTTTCACATTTTCAGCTTTTAAAATCCTAACTTCTGAAAACCTCATGTATGCCCCTTCAATAAATTCCTCACTCTTCCTATGTAACAAACCCTGAGGGCATAGGTTTGGGCAGTCAAATATTACTAGTGATAGAATAATGAGGTGATCAACTATCCAGACTGAAGACACATGCTCATTTAGAAACACCTCACCAGTGTTAAAATCACCTGTATCCCAAAACTTGTACCTTGGCATTTTTAGGGAAGCACTTTTATCTCTTCATTATTTCTTTGTGAAATCCCTATATCGCCTTACCCACATTTCTTTCTGGATTACAGTCCTTTCAATATTCCCCAAGTTTCAGCTGTTCAAATGCAAATACTAAAAACAACTGATGAACCTAGCTAAATCATTGCTAAAGAACTTCACATTTCTCCCATTAGATTCAGAAATAGATTCATATAGTCACGCACTACCACATGTGTATTTATTACCCATTTCTCCTAAGGGATTGGAAAAGGACAGAGATGTCTGGCAAAGTCATGGCATGAAGGCATGGTATGATGAAATGCAATTTCTGTCTTCAGTGGTTTCTATAGACTGGGTTTCTCAGTCCCAAGTGAAATGTAAATCTCCTGTTCCCTATGTAGATTATACCTGATGCAAACCCTCTGTCATCACAGAAACATTCCTGTGACTATGAGAAGTAGATGAATGGATGATGAAAAATAATAATTGCAAAAAGAGATAAACACATTTAGAAATTTTGAAAACACTGGGTATAAACTTCAGTCAAGTGAATTTATTAATGATGAGACACAATTTCTAGATATACTAAAACCAAAGGTGGAAAAGAATGCTTGTAATTATTTTTAGATTACTTAAAGCATCTTTTCTTCCTGAGTCAATATTTCCTCTGATTCAAGACACTGTCTTCCTCATTCCCCTCAGGCTTGCACAGGGAACTGCATTGATACTGCATCATTTGATGATGTAACCTATCCCCTGAAATGGTATGAGCTTGAATTTGAACTGTTGGATTTTACATTTAACTAAATAATCCTAATTTCTATCTGTCTAAAACTTGTAAAATTACTTAAGTCTGAAACCTGAATAGAAAAATGATTGTGTGTCAAATTGTGGCTTTATAAAAGTTTTCATCCTTAATAAAACTATGAATGAGTGATCTATTCCAGCTATGAGAAGAAATGATCCATTTCCTTCCAACACACACAAAGTTGACCCAAAGGCCAGAGATCGGCTGCTACGTATAGTAGGAAAGTTATGTAATTAGTTGTTTTGCAAGATCAATGGACAATTGGACTGCTCATATGCTGCTGAACTCAGCTACATTCATATTCTGTATTGCCCAATATCCACAACATTTAATATTTATGCTGAGTACTTTGCAGATTTTATACTACATCAAAGTAATAATAATGGAGAAGAAAATAAAATGTACCATGAAGTCGAAAAAAAATTAGAGCAATAAATGAATTTACATATAAATTGATGATAATTTGTCCCTCCTCTTTAGGAGTTATTGTGACCAGCTATGTAGAATACGTGCCTGGGCATAATCTAGAGTTTCCACAGATCTATAATGATCCAATATTAAATTGACCCTTGGTTCTTCCCAAATGCCAAAATCTTTCTTTTTTTTTTTGGCTGAAGTTCATAGTTAAATGAGCCCGATGCCTAAGAAATTTCAGTTTATCCTATTTTCATTTTATATTTGAAATATGATCCCTTCTCAGTTTCATTGCTTGAGCAGTTTCATGCTCACTTTGGTTTATGCTCCTGTTCATAAAGAACATATGTGCATGCATGACTTTAACCATGCATGTAAACTCAACAGCAGTTATTGCTAATAACAACCAATTCCATTGGCTTTAACAGAATCTAGGCACTTGCTTAAAACTAACAGAAATTAAGTAGGCGCTTAAATACTTTGCTTAATAAGTCTGCAATGACTCTCATGTACTGAACTGTTCATGAACTGAACTGTAAACAGATGAATGAGATGAAAAGTTAATATCACTTTGTTCAGTAAAACATACTTATTTAGCAGAAAAAGAGTTTATACCATGTATGAATATCATACATAAACTTTATTTCAATTGTAAGAGTACCAAAATGAATTCTAAGAAATCTAAAATCTGTTTCTTCAGCTTCGGTAGTAATCAGATTGTAAGAGCATCAGTAGAAAGATTTTGAAGGCTTTTCTATCTGCTCTAGCCCATGTTTCTGTGAGGATATTAATTGACAATAAAAAATAAAAGTATAAATTAGGCCAGCTTGAAGTGTAAAGTGGTAAGCGTGAGATTACAGAATGAATTTAATCTTCATAGTATTTTAATTACATTAAAGCAGATTAAGAATATATTACTTCACAGCAGAAGATCCCAGTTAAAAATAATAAATGCATAATTCATGTTGTTGTATATAACAGATAATGTTCTTCTTTTTTGAAATTCAATTCCAATTTTAAAGATGATGCATTCAAACATTTTACCTTCAATAAAAAAAACCAACAAGAATTGCTTACACTATATATTTATAGATCACCTTTGTATACTATTTGTAAAAGTTTTGGGGCTCTGATTTCATATTTGTTTTAGAGATAACTGCAAAGATTTGAAAAGATTTGTCTAAGCTGGAAGTAAATAAGGGTCAGATTTTGCTTAGCTGATGATGTGCTGCAATCTCATCTGGAACCAACGTGAGTTAAATCTAACCGCTTATTTCATGAGAGAGCTGGTCGAAGAAAAGAGATGGGCACCTCATTTAGACTGCCAGATGCTAGATGGTGTTCTGGCAGTCTAAATGAGGTGTCCATCTCTTTTCTCTGATTTTATGGCCAATTTCAACACCACTGTGAAGTGATTTAGTCATGCAGAGCATAAAATCATTTAGGTTGGAAAATGTTTAATGACGAAGGTATCTTTAAAAACTGTTAATAGGAACCTCAGCTGCAGCCGTGTACATCTATGAAGTATTCAAAAGTGCTTATTCTTTTTCAGGGGTCAGTGTGTGAAACAACAAAGGCATAAGCAAAAGAAAGCTTTTTGGATAAAGCTGACCCAGCTTGATAGAAATGCAGTCTGGCTCAGAATTCCCAACAGCTGTAAGATTAGGGCACTAAATGCTCTAAAACCCTGTGCATTCCCTGGGTTTGGGGAAGCGATTGGCTAGAAACCTAACCTAACCTTTATTTAATAAATGAATCCCTGAACTAATTCCTGAACTGGTTCACCAGGAAGCTACCTGAGTGTCAAAAGCAAAAGCAAGGGCGTGGGTGCTGATGTGAGAGAGGGAGGGAGGAGGGAGGCAGCCTGGATTTGGATCAGGTTAAAATGAACCACACCTGAAGCCCACATAAATTGTGACATGGGGAAAATTTGACATTAAATCAATGCAGATACGATGAACTCTGAGGCCTGGCAACATTCTCATTTTGATGCTTGTGACTAGAGGAAGATTTTAGCTGTTTCTTTTTTCTCACCAAGTCCTTAGTCTTGGACATGAAGATACCAATACGAAACCAAATAAAAATTAAAAAAAGATTGAATGAAAAGATTTCTTCTGTTCATGCATTAGATATACATGTCTTAAAAAAACATTTGCAATTTCACTTTAAAAGGCTTCTAACTATTCTAAATACGGGGGGGGGGGGGGGAAGTTTTGTTGCAGAAATCTTACGTTTACTAAATGAGAACCCCTTGTTGAGATAGCTTAATTCCCTGAAGCTGGTAGCAACAGATTGAGCTTATTATTCTGTCTGAATACCCTGAATGATATAGAGTTCATATTACATGGCTTGCTATGAAAAAAAAAAGAAAAAAATAAAGCTCAAACCAATTTACTTGTTTGTGGAATTTATTATTTTACAGTAGTTTTTGCATAAATCTGGTAAAATTTGTAAAAATACACTATAGCTATATGCCATAAATTGTATAAATAAATGTGAATGGAATTGTATTTAATTTATATAACTTTTGCAGAATTCCACAGAGCAATGTAGCAAACACATTATTTTATAATTCTTTCCAAAGACACAGTAAATATGGGATGTTTGTGAAGTAGGAATGCACAGTATGGGAGAATAGGTCCTACAATTGCATGTTGCCCTGTTCTTCTAACTTCTAAAGTTATTCTAAGCCTTCTGATGTTTACATTTTTGTAATGGAGTTTCTCACGCACTTTTCACGTAAATATTAATTATTTTGCATTCCTTTCTGGAGGAGGAGAGAATTGATGGACTGTTGGTTTGACCAGTGTGGTTGGAGAGAACAATTTCATCCTTTAATCCATGGTCACTGCTGGAATCCCAGAAACGTTGAGGTCTGTAAATAAACTTGGGTTTTTTTGCCTTGGACATCTCAGTGTGTGAGTGTTGTTCATTTGTGTTGTAATGCGATAATTGCATTCAGTAGCTTAAAGAAGGGAAGCTAGAACGAGAGCCCTTCTCATACAATTAAGATAAAAAATTCTGGATATCCCGTTTGCTGGGTGACTGCTGTAAGCAGCATAATATCCTGAATATTCAAAATGAGATATTCCAGTGTCACTGGATATAACTAGTTGTTGGAGGAAAAGAACGAACGAAAAGAATGAATAAAAAGATGTCTTTATTCTATCTTTGAGCTGAAGCTAATTATCACCACCTGACTTCAAAGAGCTTGTTCAGCACGCTGGTGCTTCAGGATCTTCTATCAGCTAACACAGTATTCCTACAACACTTTTTATTTGTGTAAAAAGTTGGCCATGACTTACTTTTTCGAGGGTAGCAGTTTTGCATGTATGTGAGATATACCTTCAGAATGCTTAACAGAACAAGTTCCTCAGCAAACGTAGGCAAAGCAACATCTTGTTTCCAGATCTCAATCTAGTTTTGGCAGAAGCAAGGCACAAACTTGCTCAGACTGGGCAGAAAGTCTAGACAACCTAGTAACAGCATTTCCATGTTTGAACTGACTACACCAATGCACTTCCAAAGCAAGGAATCAACTCATCAGAAACACGGTTTTGGATGTAGGCAACTGTGCTATATTCTTTGTGTTTAAATTCTCATTTGGATACAGCCACTATACTCGTCATAATTTAAAGGCTTTTAAAAAAACGTTAAACATAATCACATTCAAATAAAAGTGTGATAGTTGCTTTATGAATGTGTCAATACATTTGCATGGTGTGTGATTGCTCATTATACAGATGGGCTTATTTCCATACTATGAAGGAACTGCTTCAGATGGGAGGAATAATTTCCCCCTTCCTTTGTCACAGGCCGGGATTTTTTGCACGAAAGGGTGCTGGTTTACATCATAGGGCTTGCCTGATCATGAACTTCTTTAGCAAAACAAAACAAATGAAAAACACATACCAGTACTAATTATCTTTACTAGTTATTCTTCCTCCTCAGAGCAGTCCCACGTTTTTAGGCACTGTATGTAATGTGACTAAAGGAGATGATAGGGAGCTATTTATTAGTAATAACCACCACTGAAGGACTTCTCCATTTCCTCCCTACAGGTTTGAACAGGTTCTCCAGCAAACTTGTTGTAGTAGTTTTACTATGATGGTGATGGTAAAGATATGCTTTAAAAAGATTTGTAAGGAAAATTATATATTGCAGGGAAGAAAGAAGCAGGCTTTCAGGTAGACAAACGCAAACCTGCTCAGACCACAGGAAAGACTCTTTTGTCTGCAGCCATGGAGACATTTAAATTACTGATTCCTTTCCCAGAGAGTTAGGTGTTTAAATCATACTAATTTTGCACAGAATGTGTACCACAATGTCCCCCCAAAATGGCAGAAAAATGGTCTGTTATATCAACTCATTGATAAGTAGAAAGTTTGTTACCCTATCCATTGGTTTAATACTGTTAATTAAAGGTTTCCTGGGGTAAAAGAAAAAAATAAAAAACCTAGAAACAAAAAAGGAAGGAATGGGAGGAAAGTTAGTGATTTAGGACCCAAAGAAACATTTAACTACCAGTGTGGTTGTATGTGCTCAAGTTTGGCAAATGCAAATACATAAAAGGCTGCAAGGAATAACCAAATTGACAACTGGAACCCTTCTGGTCCTTGAAAATTCTTAGCTTGTAAAGGAATATAAGTACATTGAGTATTTTTTGCAACTGAAATGGAAGACTAAGCCCTCACTAAAATAATGAATTGAGAAAACCATTTAAACTACTGTTCTCTGGTTTCATGGGATTTTTCCTACATAAAATCACTTTTAAAAAGATCTTCACTGTCTTTGGAAAGAATCATTTTTAGCATCTGGTACTTTTAAGGGAAAATGAAAATAGAAGTAACCCTTAGTGTAAGCACTTGTAAGGTAAAAGACTGGAAACATAAAGGGGGTAAACCGTTGTAAGATAAAGGCACCTAGCTGTAGGCTAGATAATGCATGTATGAGGAAAGTGAAAAAGCTCAGAAATGAATTATTGAGAGCAATGGAAAGGCCAAGATTATTTAAAACGTACCTGTGACCAAAAGGTTGCATTTCAGGATAAAATAAGGGCAAAGAAGAAAGAAAAGAGGAATACGGGGCTGCAGGCTTGCCTGTGAATTGTGTCCAAATTTTGCAAGAAACTATGTTTCATATCAATTATTGCAATCTAGTGGCCAGCTCCACTTCCACTTGCAATTTAGGAAGCTAGGAGTTTTAATTCTCAACCTCTTTGTATGTAGAAAGAATGACATTTTCTTTCTCTAACGTATTGTGGATAATAATCAGCATCTGCAAGATAAATTCTGAGTGGGTTATACAGAGGTGGCAAAGCACACTAATAATATGTTGACATTCTAAATATAAACATTGCAATTATGTTGCTACAACTACAACTAGCAAATGCCTTGGACGCAAAGGAAGGAAGCAAACTTTAATCTTAAGAACAGACACTGCATGGAATGGAGCTAATCCTGTGCTTAGGAACCTTGCTGAATCACAGCTCTTTTGAATGGGTGCTACAATACAGGCCACCAACTGTTGAAGTATGGCACTAAGTGGCTCTTGAAAAGAAAGTTTGATGGTTCTGAATGCAAGCAATTTAAATATTAGGTAAAATTTGTAGCATAAATGGAAATATCAGTTGAAGATAATACCTCATAAAATACATTATGCCATGTTTAACATCTGAGCAGTGAATGACTTCTTAGTTTTTATAGAAAAGGTTTCAGGAAGATCAAACATCAATTTTCTTGACTAGACTGAAGTTAAGGTACTCTCTCTTGAAAATAATTATCATAATCAGCTTATACCTTTTTTCTCAATTTGCAATTATTTGGCTAGATTTTTAGACACACTGAGATTTCTTCAATGTTTTGATGTTTATTTTTCAAATTGCTATCTTAAACAAAATTTTCAGTTATTGTTAGAAGAGCTTTGTTGGCTTGCTTACCTTTTGACCAAACAGGAATTAAATTTACAGCTTGCCAGAACATTTACAATTTGCAGTTTAAGGAATCTTTAAAATATATCGTTCAAGGCCTAAATCATGGTAAGCCTGGTATACAATGTACAGAACATAGTCACAGAATGGGTGAGGTGGGAAAGGACCATAGCGGGTCACCTGGTGACCAACTCAGTCACCCTGCTCAGACAGGGTCATTGCAGAGCTCATTGCACTGCATTGCATCCAGATGGTTCCTGAATATCTCCAGTGAGGGAGATCCCACAACCTCTCTGAGCAACCTGTGCTAGTGATCAATCAACCTCGAAGTAAAGAAGCACAAAGGGAAGTAAAGCAGTAAAATAGTAAAGCAAAACAGAAGTGCAAAAACTTGCATTCCAAAGAGTTCACAGATGAAATCTGAAATTTTGGAGCAAAAGTGATGTCATTCCTCTTGACTGGTGACTTTTCAAAGGCTGACAGGAAGCAGAGATGACCTAATGATTTTCCGAATTAGTCATAACCCTTCATGTCAACAAGCTAAAAGATAAAAATGCATTTTATATCCTCTGATATTGTGACTATAAACTGGACTCTAAGGATACCTTAAAATTCAGTATAAATGTACATACATTTGTAATTCTTATAAATGATTTATTTATTTGTACTCATTTTTTGTACACAATTATTTCTCATTATTATTGAACCTACTCCACACAGAAACGAATAGGCCTTAAATTCTCATGATGTTACATTTAATAAAAAGGAGATGCCAAATGCCGCCTGTATGACTTGATTCACACATCAGCTTTGCAGATCACCTGCTCACGGGAGCATAGGATAGTAGCGGTGAACAGGGTAAAACTGGGCCAGACCAAGGCATGGAAAAAATTAGGATTTCCTTCTCAATTTTGATGTGTAAGTTTTACAGTGACTTGTTTCACACACCAGTTTTCCCTGTCTTCCAGCGTAATCGTCAACAGCTTCTTGGCTGCCCTGGAAGAAGCTATATTCGGTACTCCACTGCTGCTGCTGCATGAGGCGAGCGTCTCCTCGCCTCGGCCGAGCGCAGCCCGGCACCACCCCCAGCCATCCCCAGCCACACGAACGCCCTGCAGGCTGGAGCAGGGGATGCGGACGGGCTGTGACCGGTGCGGAATCCACACCTGCTTGGAAACGGGGAGTAAGATAAGGCGTGATAATCCCTTTGGGACGTGCGGGGGGAGCTACTCGAACGCGCGCTCCCACGTCAGGGGAAACACCAGCTCTTCCCAGGGCTGTTACTGTGCAGCCGCGCGGGGCCGGCTGCCGCTTCGCCAAGGGCCCCAGCGCTCATTTTTAACTTTCTGCGAGGAGCGGATGGGACCGTCCCAGGCATCCCTGAAACACTGAGGGAGCGCGGGGCAGGCGCGGCAGCCGCCGCCACTTCCCTCCACCCCGTTCCCCGCCGCCCCGCCGCGCTGCCCCTCGGGCAGGACGCAGGGTGGGGAAAGCGCACAGGGCACCGGGGCTGTCACACGGCGAGGGCCGCGCTCCCGCTGTGCGGCGGGGCCGCGCTTCCCCCGGCCCCTCCCCGCCCCGCCAGCCCTCAGCGGGACGGTGCCGCAGCGGCAGCGGCAAACCCCGCCCTCCGCCCCGCGTGTGGCGCGGCTGGGCGCACCCTCGCCATTGTCTGCGCGGCGGTCTGTGCCTGCTGCGGGCACCGGCGGGCGGCGCGGCGGTTGGGGCCGCGATGCTGAAGGGCTGCGCGCCCCCTCAGACGCGGCAGCGGGCTCCAGCCCTGGGGAGCAGCCACCCCGCCTGCTGAAAGACTGAAACTTTGCGTCCCTGCCGCTCCCTCTCCTTCCTCTTCCTCTCGCCCTGCTCCATGCGCTGAGCGGCCGCGGGGCGCCCGCTCGGCCCCATGGACGCCTTCAGCGCTGCCAAGGCCAAGATGGGGGCGAAGAGCGGCGGCGAGGCGGCGGCGGCGGGAGTGGCCGCGCCTCAGCCCGCCGTGCCGGCCCCCAGCCCCGCTGGTCCCGGCTCGCCCGCCGCGCTCGAGCCCGCTGCCTACAAGCTGGAGGACCTGGAGACCCTGGCCACCGTGGGTGAGTGCAGGAAGGAGGGGAACAAAGGAGCTGCCGAGGTGCCTGTCTGCGACCGTCCCCGGCGGGAGGAGGTGCCCGAACAGCTGGCTGCCCCCTTTCCCAGCGCCCTCTTTTTGTGTGTGTGTGGGGGGGTGGGTGGGTTGTGATTTTTTTATTTTTTTTTTTCTCTCCGCCTCCCCCTCCTCGCTCCGCTCCCCCCAACCCCGCTCTGCTCCCTTTTCTCCCGCCGCGCCACCGCTGGCCGGTGTGAGGGCAGCCGAGGTGCCTGTGGTGGCTGTGGGCGGCTGACGAGGAGGCGCCGCAGCCTCCGCGCGCAGTTCGGGAGCCGCGCTGCGGGGCTGTGGGAGGCTGTGGGCATTGTACGGCCCCGGTGCTGCCGTGGCACCGGCTCCGGCTGCGGGATCTGCAGCAGAGCGAGCCTGTACCCGAAACAGGGTTTGGCTTGTCTGTGAGACGAGTACTGCCACTGCTAAAGCTGAAAGACCTTTTGGTATAAAACCTGGTTTATCTGGTTTAACTTCACTTACCTGCATCATGATAAAAAATTCATCATTTAAATTAGTTGTCGGGCCAGGGAAGAGATCAAACAGGTTAGCCGAATGCCGCTGAGTGTATGTCAAACCCCCGACATGCTGTTGCCTTGAATATTGATGCAAAGATGCTTTGCGTGTGTAGAATTTTGGTAGAAGGTAAGGTCTCAGTAAGTGTTTCACAAGTACCACACTTACTAAAACTGCCTGTAATCAGTGGCGTTGCAGAGTAAATGCATGTGCCTAATAAATAGGCATTTCAGACTTCAGTGGTGATGTTCGTGGTGTTCATGTGTGCTGTATCTGTGCATTGTGTTTGAACATACATACTGACAGTTGCATATGTTTTTGCACCTGGTTTAAAAGCTTGTATCTTCAACTACATAGAAGTTCTATTCACTTTTTCATTATGGGACTGTGAAATTACTTTGGATAGATTTATTCCATTAAATAATGTGATGTAAATCTTAATTTCCTCTAAGCTCTCTTCAGCCTAAAAGGTGCAATAAAAACCCTTTCTTAGTGAAGTTGATGGCTTTAAACCTGGAATTGGAAAGGCCCAAGAGTGTTGTTGTCAGTGAAGAACACATTATCTTCTACTGAAGTGCGTTGTGTTTTGAGATAATATTCCAATTTGAAATGTGGGCAGACGTTTTATTGATAAATTGTTTTAGTTTATTAAGAGACTTCTTGAAAGGTTTGTGATGTTTTTTTTCCCTCCAGAAGTGGTTGCTTTTCTTCATTACATCATGACCATGTGGATGCAGTAGTCATCACTGAGGATTAAGACCTCGGGTGAAATACAGATTGCAGAAAAACAGTAATTTTTAAGGAAGACAGAGTAGTCATGGAAATACTCCTGCGGCCAATGAAGAAATGTGGAAATAATCCTGGTATCAACCTTAACCAGTATACCTTTATTAGAGTGTTCTTTAAGATGCTCTTTAGAGACTAAGGAAGGGGAAAATTGTGATTCCACAGGATTTAAAGAGAGACTTAAAAAAAGTGAGACACTGCCTGTTAAGAAGAAACAGAGAAAGAAAAGGTAAAAGGAGCAGATAGCTGCCTGTCAAGGCACTGACAGAATACATGATCACCATCTCCCTTCATTCTCTGTCTTCCACAGCTTGATATTTTTTCCTTTTCTTTTTGTCTCAAATAGCTCTGTCTGAAAAGAGGACCATTCTTTGTATCTTATTTGAACTGTCACTGGTCATTTTATAGGGAAAATAAAGATAAAAAAGCAAAACTGGAAAGGTATAAACCTGTGCACAGATAAATACGTAAGGTCTTACCTTGTCAAAGAAACTGAGCTGGCTAAGTTGGTTGAAAAATGAATTTATGACATGCCTGTGTGCTTCAGTAGAAGTCTGTGAGAGGAACGGGGTCTTGCTCCTGACCAGGAAGCAATATTGTAGCCTCAAAGTGATACTGAAACTGAACACGTGAATACCTGCTCTGAGTGGCCAAGTTTATAAAAGATGCAGTGCCCCACTAATGCTTCTGTAGTGCATCAGGGATCTGAAGCAGTAAGTCTGCGTGGGATTGGCCTGCTCTTGTGCACCTGCTAATGTGAAGTATTGGAGGCCTAATCTAAATGGGCTGCAAGTTAAATCAGTGCAAAATACTGCAGGGTAGGAAAGTAGCTTTGTAGTTTAGTTTGAGAAACTTTTTTGCTTGGCTTAAACCTTTTTTTAATTCAGTTAGTTAAGTACACTGTAGGTTTATATCACATGTACTGAAAGAGTATATCTAAAGTTCTCTTGAGCAGTGGTTTAACTCAGTATTACCTTATCCTCCATTTTGATCTCCCTGCACAAATAGAAGGGATTAATGTCATCAGTTTCACTACAGCAATTTAGAGTCATCTGCAGTTTGAATGCTCTGATAAGGATAACCATTTTCTTTATGCTGATGTTCTTGAAAGCTGTGTGCTCTGAGATAATTGGAGATGTTTGGGGATGGGAGGGGAAATACTCAAAAATTACATAACAGGAAGTTCTGGTATTTCCTTTACTAGAATCATTGCTTATAGATATACCCAGGCTTGGAAATAGTTATGACCTTGGAAACTATCAACTTGAGAAAGTTGAAAGTCAAAAGAGTGAGGTGAGTTCCATGCTCTTGCAGCTGTTTGTGATTAACATTTAAGGTAACAGAATTGATGGTCTCTGTGAGTCATCATCCATGACTTTGTGCAGCTTCTCTCCGAGGATGGAATAAAAATCCATGTTAAAAAACAAGTTGAACGCAATACCTGCTTTGGATACAGCAACTACTGTTTTAAGTGTCCTTCATAGTCTCAGAGGATTAAAATTTCTGTTAACCTGGCCACCATAAGGCAGGCTGGATTTCATGTCTTTTCTGTGATTTCTGTTGGGATGCTGTGCCTGGTTTAGCAAAGAACTTTGTGTTCTTTGATGGGAAGAGCAAAAAGGAAGTACAGTTTAGCATAATGATTCAGAGGACATTTATCTCCCCCAAGCATCCCGGGACTCAATCTATGTTTGAGTGTTTGTGGGCCCTTTGTTAAAAGGCGATTGGAGCAGAGTTTGGAGTATACGTTTGTTCTGGAGGGAAGTGCCTTAATATTTAGTTGATAACGTGAAGTTATGGCTTTGGGGAGGGCACAGGACTGGGGCACATACTGGTTCCTGGCAGTAAGAGAAGTTAAACAGGAAAAATATTTCTTTAAGGGTACTTCCTGAGGGGTTGAAGATGTGGCTTTGAATCTTTGAAGTGTATGGGTTTTTTAACTAGTCTTGTATGAAAGTTGAACACTCTTGCTTTGCAGCCGTTGAAGGTTCCTGGTTGTCCACATCTTGTTTTGAATTAATTTTCCTTTCAAAGGAGGTCAAAATACAAATGTTTGCTCAGCACACTCGGAAACTGCTGTTCAGGCCAGGCTGAAATACCCTGTGAATCTCAGTGAATTTACATACTCAACTGCGCCAAGATTGAGTTCTGTGCTGTACAGAAGCAAAAATTTATGTGCCATGACCACCATGTTCATTGCAAGTTCGTGGCCCATGCTTATCTGAACCTATTTCAAACTTCTTGTAGGTCTGGTCAGTGAAAGAGGGAGACTGTGAACACTAATGGCATAGTTTCTGAATCATCCTTGGTTGTGATGAGCATTTAATGTGGGCAGACTTCCTGTTCCAGAAGCCAGAGTGCCTGCAGTTGGACACCTGATAGGTACCCTGAAATAGGGATGTTAAATTTTTAATTATGCCATAATGAAAAAGTATTTCAGGTAAACGAGAATAAGTGATACAGGAAAACCAGAAGGTACTTCACTTTTTGGTAGGTAAAGGTAGGAAAAGCGTTACATTCCTGGTGGAAATGCATGGTAATGGGAAAGGGAGAAGGAAGAGAACACCAAGAGGAGAAAGATGACAAATTTTTCTTGCCCTCTCTCCTTTGAGATCTGTTTCTTGTTCATTTTTCAAAGTGCAATGAATTCCATAGCAGACTATGTAAATGTAAATTCGGAGTTGTGAATCTGTTCAATTGATTGAAATATTTGAATTAGAGTTTTTTTATGCAAAAAGGTTCTTTTAAACTGCTGTTCCCATGAAGTGCTTTTCACGAAACAAATGCGGAATAAAAAATTGAGCATACAGTTGAAAATAGTTTCATTTTTATGCACATAGGACAATTTTAAAAAGTTCATGGGAAAATGAGGTGCTATGTATTTTCAAATACTTAATTTCTCTATGTTCACACAGAAAATACGCTAGCCAAATATGTTTCAAGTGGCATTGTATCAGCACAACAGTAGGTACACAGTTGTAGTCTAATGCCAGAGAACTGTGTAAGTAAGAAATTGTGCCCCAGAGTAGCCAAGTTCTTTACATGAAAAGAACGCTGTTGGCTTTCCCCCCCACCTTTTCTTAGAGGCTTAAATTAGCTCAGATTCTTAACAAGTGTTATTTTTGGTTTCACTACCAAGATTGTCACCTATTTTAAATTTTTTAAGGGATGTATGAGCATTTTTTCCCTGTTTTGTCACATTTTCTTGATACTGAGATGATAAATAATGATCCATGATTTTACTTGGCAATGGTCTTAAATGCCACAAGTTTTGAAAGAAAACATGGTCTGAATGTTGTGACTGTAATGGTGACCTGAATTCACCATTACGTTTGTACATCTTTGAGGCTTTAGTCATAAAGCTAAATGACTTGTATTTTGTTTTCACTCTCTGTATTTCTTACTTCATTTTTCCCTCCCACAAAATGGCACTTGTCCCAAAATAAATCATTATTATTATAGCTGCTGTTGTAGAGAGAAATGACCAGGTGTGACTCAGCTTTCTTCTCTTGCTTTTCCTGTTAATCCACTGCTGAGGTGAATTTCAATACCATAATGTTTATTGTAGATTAGGCAGCAACAGGTTCTTTCCCATAAGTTTCTTGTTCTCCTTAGGATGAAAAAAAAATGGATTGAAACAAGTATTCTCTTTTATCTTTCAGACAGGTCAGAAAAGTGAAAGTGTATGGAAGAAGTCTGAACATGTGAAAATTGAAAGTTCAATTTCTGCTTTTCTATCTTCAGTGTTTAAACTCAGTCTTGAGGTAAATTGTTAGTGTTTGCCTGTCACCTGTTTCTTTTGTCTGAATCTAGTTTAGGTATTAAATTGATTGCAGAAAGAAATTCAGTATTGTTTTTCTGATGTTGTGAATTTGACAGTGTGTTATAGAATAGGCTTTGACACTCAAATACACTTCTTGAAGAAAAGTAATTTGTTAAGTCCTATAAATAGCCCAGAGATGCCCAGTATTGCTTTTTGCAATGCAAATAATCAAATAATCTGGAGCCCGAGTAGTACTGATATTTCAGAAATAAGCATGCAAAACTCACCCACAAAATCAAAAGCACTTAACACCATGCCTTTCCCTGCCAAGTTTACGCTCAAAAACCCCTAATGTACCAGGTGAAAATACTTCGGAAAAATTCCTCTGTTAAGCGTTGTGTCTCAGCCCAAACTGAAGAAGATAAGAAACCTGCAGAGAAATAGATATTTTAACTATTTTTTTTACTTTTTCCTTCTTCAGTGGGAAGAAACAGGAACTTTAAACTACTAGGGGTTGAAAGCATGTAGGCTTTTAGGGCTTGACTCAGTTTTTTCTATGTTTAGCTTCCTGAGTATGCATGTCGAGACTGTTTGTAGTGGACAGGGAGAGCAGCCTTTTGGAGATGACTGCCTTGATATTTTGGCTTTCATATAGGGAAAACTTAGCAAAACAAATACCTTCCTAAAGTGGGTTTAATCCTGGTTTGGTCTACTTTTAAGAGTGATAGGCAGCATAACTAGAAAAAAAAAAAAAAGACAAGTGTGGTGAAATTTAAATACCATTTTGTGTATTATGAGAGACATTGAAGTGTATACAGCAATGAAGAGTGAATTTTTGTAAAGTATAAGACAGGAACCTGTGTTTACTTTCCAAGGTCTTGTCTGGGCATAAGCTTGGTTTTTAACCAAATTATTTAGCTCACTGTAATTCCCTTATTCTTGACACTTACCAGTGTAAAACATTTTCAGTATTAGCTTTTACTACTCAGGAGTAATTTAGCATATTATCTTTACTTGGGAAAGCATCCTTTCATCTCTGCAATGTTTTAGAGGCTTTTTTAGCAACTTCAAATTGTTCAGTAAAATTTTGCTGGGTAGTGTATGTTAGTGTGCACCTGGGATATTTAGGGTAGAATTTATGCTAATATTTCTGCTTTCCCATAGGAAGACTTGTCATTCAAATGGCTGAACAAGTGTTGATTTTTTTTTTTGATAAAACATTCTTTGCCAGCAGTGGTCAGTTTGTAAACTTCACTGTTTCACATTAGAGCACTGGTTTGGTTTTTTGTATAAAATACAGATTTTTTTTAATCCTTATTTTTAATACTGGAGTGGATCAAAGATGGCAATCTGTATAAATTGGTCATAAAAACTTTCTGCTTGGCTGCCCTTTTTCTTCTGGACAGTTTCTTCACTCATATCCCAGCTTGGAGCAGTTGCTAGCTGGTCTATTAATTGACTGACAGTAACTTTTGTGTAAATGAGTTGTCATTTTTCATTAGGGCATCAATTGGTCTGCTTCAATACCTTTCAAATCAGACAAATTGTGTCTGTATGTGTGTTATTTGTTTATTGATAACTGAGGCACATTAAATTTAAACTAAGGAAGCACCCTTTTCATGTCACTGAACTGTATGGTATAACCTATTTCTGCTGGTGGTGATGGAATGTGAGACTTGTCTGCTGATCTGATCAGTGGAACCATTCCTGAAGTATCTGGTTTTCCAGTCTTGTGACTATTTGTTATGGAGAGTATTTCAAGCCCTTATGCCAACAAGCTATCTTGTCTGCATATCACAAGACTAAATTTTATGCAAAATCTTTGCTTTTGTTTCTTTTCTGGATATTTGGTTTTAACATTGCCTACAACTTTCTCTATTGGATTAGACATTATATATGTAAATATGTATATATATTTAAGTTTATACAAACTCATAAATTATAAGTTTTACTATTCTGCAACTTGATAGAGGAAGAATGAGAGAATATGAAATTCTTCTGCTCATTTTCTGTCAGCATATTTGGATTTTTTAATGACTATCACACTTAGCAAATCTTTGTTTCTAGAAACTTTTCATACAGTACCTACAGCATGCAGGAGTGGGTTTTTTATTTAATTTTTAATCTGGGATATTTTTACTTCCTTGAAGGATTGGTTCTAATCCTAAGATTGGTAGCTAATTTTTTCATGAAAAACCTGTTATTTGTGAATTTGGTTCTAATATGCAATTTGTATATTTGAGTGTAATTATTTATATTTTGTATTTATTGGAGTACTGGAGAAAGGGAGCTCAAAGCAGAAGGGCTATATATTATAAACAATTATCAGCAGTTGGAACCTGTGACTTAGATGTGTTGTTTTTTGTTGGTACTCTTAATATTGTCTAAGGCATATCTTTAAAAGCCCTAAAGCTAACAATACAGTAACTTATTTTGCCTGGGTAATGAGATTATAGAACCTCCGATGTTGTCTAATACAAGAGGAAATCAGGTGAAGGTGCCAAGGTGTGGGACTTTTTTTGTTGTTGTTTTGTTTTTTGTTTGGTTGGTTTTCTTGTTTGTTCCTTTACATGATTCTTACCAAGGAGGTAAGGGCTGATTACCAAAATCCTATAAAATGACAGTTTAAGTTGTCCATTATGTTGTGTTTTTTATGAGTTTTTGGAATGGTTCTTCACTAAACTGTAGCTTCTTACAGAGTATTCCTGGTATTTGTTAAAGGGTTGTTATGTTTGTGGGGAATATGGTGACTCAGAGCAATTTGAAATATTAATAGTAATGACTCTGCCATTATTGTTGAAGGTGCAGGGTGCTCTCTGGATGGAAACAAAATGTCTAGTTAGTACTGCTTTTTGTGCCTCTCGGGTATTGCTCCAGTCAGTAAATTAAATGCTCTGAAATGATTTAGGTAGATGTTAAGGGAACTTATCCCTCTACAGACTCTTCCAAAAACAGGCTAAACTGGGTATAAGATTTTTACTTTGCCGGTCTGCTAATGAAGATGCGCTGTAATAGCTATATGGACGGCAAATACAAAAATGAAGGGGCTGGTTCACACTGAACTTCTGGGTGCTATAATAGCAGGCTATAGCATCTCCTTGTGCCACCTGCCCCAAAACTGATGACAGACTTCTAGCCTCAGACCTCTTCCCTCCCAGCTTGGAGTGGCTTCCTACAGCTCTTGGGTGCAGGAGATAATAGCTTGTACAGTTTTAATTTGCATGGCCTGCCAAAAATAACTTCAAGAGTATGCATGGTAATTTTTTTTGTTGTTTTCAGGAAGATTAGTGGGTAACTTGTCTGTCGCTGGAGAACAAACAAGGAGAACAATGATGATCAGTCTGTTTCTAAACTGGGATCCTTGTCCCTGCTTGTATGAAAAATTTTCAGCTTGCATGTCAGTATTTTGTGTTCTGAGGCCATTAAATTCTCTCTGACTTCTGTGGTTTTCAAAGGCCTGTCCAAACTTAGGCAGTATATCTTTATTTAAGCCACCCAGTTGTGTTGCTGTGGAACACAATGAAGGGAGACGCAGAGTAGTGATTTCAGAAGGCTGCTGCACTCCTGAGGAGGAGCTGCAGGTTTATTTTCTAAACCTCTTTTATACTTTTTACAAATGTGCCCACCTTAGAGGTGGGACCCCTGGAACTATTGGTCACTCACAGAGACCACCATGTGAAGTCTCTCCTCTGGGAAAGCATGTGGAAGACACGATAGTTTACAGAGAGTGACCTTGTTTACCAGTTTCGGTCCCTGGGAACAGAATTCCCTAAAACCAAAACACGGCAGGCATGAATCGTGGCAATACAGTTGTCCAACTCAGAAGTGGTGAATTTAGAATTCATGGTGAAGCAGCAACATTTTTCTTCCTCCTTTTTTAGTAACCAACACAGTTCAATTCCCATATTTATAGAAATTGTTCTTTCTTTTATGTATTTGGAAATAACAGAAATCAGGTTATAATAAATTTTAAAAAACGTTTCTAAAATTTTCCCAATATTGCACCTTAATTCAAATTATTTTGTTTGAAAGCTTTTCTACCTCTCTTCTAGTACTTTTATAGTGAGTAGCTGTGGTTCCTTGGATCTGTTTATGGAAAATTTTTCTTGATTAAAGTTGGGTTTATTTTGTTTTGGTTTTTTTCTGCTACAAATGCCAGCTGGGAAGAAGCTGTGAGAAAGAGTCTGTCCTACAAGACAGAGCCATTAGAAGGAAAAACAAAAGTAACTGAGAAGAGCCTTGGAAAGAATCTGAAAAAAAACCCTAACAGTTAATGCAAAATATTTTCAAAAACTTGAAGATATATGTCTTCGGGGAGTGGGGGGGTTGGGGGGAGTGAAGAGGATTTTTGATTATATTTTTTTTTATTTCAATTTTACACATTCATTCAGTTTTATATGTTCATCAGTTGAAAATAAGATATAAATTGGGACATGTCCAGTCCTGATGCTGTAAAGCTTATGACATCTATCCATTTTAAGTATTTTAATAAAATATATTATATTCTTTGTTCTAATGAGTGAAGAGTTTCTAGATTTATCTCAACTCTTTTATCTGCAACACTTGACTTACTGTAAGGTAAAAGATTTATTTTGGTGGCAGTGGTGATAATTGGTTCTGCCTTGGTTCTTAGGCAGACTTAAATTTTTCAGTGCTCCAACTCCTGTTGATAGTGGATTACACAGAATACAGCCAGGTTTGTTTGATTTGGCATAATTCTGTGAAAACATTTTTTTAAAGAACTTTCGAACATGAAATGTATGATTTGTGCTGTCTGCAAGTGACGTTTCTTATCAGCAAATTCTTGATCTGTCAAGAAGAGCCTGCAATACACACTCATCGTAAGTAGAGGCAGCATTGTGAAATGATAAATGAGGAAGACAACTGGTATTGTGACCAATTAACCAGTGTCTCAGCAAGCAATCTTTTTTTTTTTTTTTTTTTTTTTATTCTGACAGGTTTAAAGGTAAACCCAGCTAACCTAAAGCTAAACAGGAGTTGGTTTCATAGTTACTGATTTGGTGGCTTAGTGTCTGCCTGTTTCATATTGCTTTAAGAGTTTCCCATGACTGTACCTTGGTGATAAAAGCCTGCAATATAGATAATTTTGTCTTTGAAATGCAAGTGAAATACTTTGGCATAGTATTTGGAGACAAGGGTTTACACTTCTGTGTTATATATTCTTTTAGAATTTTACTGACTGTGTGGTTGCTATTTGCATTTTAAAAAAGAAGGTTCTTAGTGAAATAGGGACTTAGCAAAATAAATTAATAATAAGAGAAGGCTGGCAGGCAGTGGAGTTGAATGCATATGTGAGGCTATACCTTTGATACAGAATGTTGGAGTCCCTACTAAAAATGGTGTTGAAAAAAGAAAGGATAAAGGGGGCTTATAATGCTGTTTTGAGACACTTTCATTTTGTTTAGGTGAGTTTGTGTTTCCTGGATAATTGCTTCTTTTCAGAGCAAAACCAGGAGAACTGAGTGAAAGAGTGACTAGGAGCGCAGATTCACACAGAATCACTGGATTGGAAGAGACTTTCAAGA
This sequence comes from Phylloscopus collybita, assembly GCA_027886175.1. Lineage (NCBI taxonomy): Eukaryota > Metazoa > Chordata > Aves > Passeriformes > Phylloscopidae > Phylloscopus > Phylloscopus collybita. Next base: position 39,176,009 of record JAJNNQ010000006.1, on the reverse strand, counting down.
TCATCAAGTCCAACCCATGCCCTAACACCTCAACTAAACCATGGCACCAAGTGCCACATCCAGTCTTTTTTTAAACACATCCAGGGGTGATGCCTCCACCACCTCCCCAGGCAGACAAAAAACTCAGGCCTCACCAGTGCTGAGTACAGGGGCAGAATGACCTCCCTGCTCCTGCTGGCCCCACCATTCCTGATCCAGGATGCTCTTGGCCACCAGGGCACACTGCTGGCTCATGTTCAGCTGCTGTCACCAGAACCCCCAGGTCCCTTTCTGCCTGGGCACTGTCCAGCCACACCATGCCCAGCCTATAGCATTGCAGGGGGTTATTGTGGCCAAAATGCAGGACTCAGCACTTGGACTTATGAAACTTCATCTCATTGGACTCTGCCCATCCATCCAACCATCCCAGGTCTCTCTGCAGAGCCGTCCTCCCTTCCAACAGATCAACACAGGCTCCCAACTTAGTGTCATCGGCAAATTTACCAATGAAAGACTCAATGCCCTCATCCATGTCATCAATAAAAATATTGAACAGAGCTGGCCCCAGCACAGACTCCTGAGGAACACCACTGGTGCCTGGCTGCCAGCTGGATGCAGCACCATTCATCATCACTCTCTGGACCCAGCCATCCAGCCAGTTCCTAACCCAGCAGAGTGCTCCTGTCCAAACCGTGGGCTGCCAGCTTTTCCAGGAGTGTGCTGTGGGAGACAGTGTCAAAGGCCTTGCTGGAGTCCAAATAGACAACATCCACAGCCTTCCCTGCATCCACCAGGTGGGTCACCTGGTCATGAAAGGAGACCAGGTTGGTCAAACATGGCCTATCACTCTTAAACCTGTGCTAGCTGGGTCTGATGCCCTGGCCATGCTGTAAATGCTGCATGATGATACTCAGTATAAACTATTCCACTACCTTACCATGTACTGAGGTCAGGCTAACTGGCCTATAACTGCCAGGATCCTCCTTCCCACCCTTTTTGTAAATGGGGTCACATTGGCCAGCTCCCAGTCATCTGGAACCTTACCAGTGAGCCAGGACTGTTGGTAAACGATGGAGAGCAGCTTCACAAGCTCATCTGCCAGTTCCCTCATCACCCTGGATGGGTCCCATCTGGGCCCATAGATTTATGGACATCCAAGAGACTCAGCAGTTCTGTGACAGCCTCCTGCTGGATAGCAGGGGGACCATTCTGCTCCCTGACACCATCTACCAACCCAGGAGAGCACTTGTCCTGAGGACAAGACTAAAGACTGAGGCAAAGAAAGCATTAAGCACTTCTGCCTTCTCCTCATCTGCAGTTACTAAGTTCTCTTCCACATCCAGTACAGAACAAAGGTTGGTTCACCCTTTTGCTGTTAATATATTTGTAAAAACCTTTTTTATTATCTTTTACAAAACTTGCCAAATTAAGTTTGAACTGAGCTTTGGCCTCCCTAATTTTTTGCCTACATGCCCTAGCAACCCCCTTAAATACTTCCTGAGACTTGACCCTCCTTCCAAAGATGATACATCCTCTTTTTATTGCTAAGTTCTTTCAAAACTTCATTGCCCATCCAGGCTGGACATTTGCCTTGTTGATCCATTTTTTGGGACAGTCTGATCCTGTGCCCTCAAGGGTTCTGATTTGAAGCATGCCCATCTTTCCTGGATTCCTTTGTTGTAAGTGAAGGAATGGATGTCACTAGTTCTTGACTTGGTAAGTTTATCTGAATGTGTAGTTTTTGATAGATAATACTGCATGTGCAGTGTCACCTATTCATGTGGAAATAAGTCAGCTATGGCACTTTTTTAATGGATTCTCTGATATGCTCAAGTTGGGCACTCCTGCATGAAGTACAGCCGGTTTATGTCCTGTAATAAAGTAAATCGATAAATTATGTTTTGGCATTTAATATATTTGTACAAAGGGGAAAAAAACCTCCTATTGGCAGTTGGGTGTAATAGCTACAGAGTGATTCAGAACTCTAGGTTCTCCCATTTCTAGACTGATTGGCCTTCACGTTTGATTGAAATGTTAAGAGCTCTATGTTGGAGAACAAACACAACTTTGTTGCTTCGCCTCCTTTGCTTCTCGGAAATATGATTCTTGATACAGAATTCAACAGTGATTGTAGTAATAAGACAGAAAAAGAAAAGCCATCTAAGAAATGTAAGGCCACTTGAGGGAGGGGGTAGCAAAGAGAGAAAAGTTGTACTGTTTGATCACTTTGCTTTGGAGAACCTTCAAGAGAATAGTTGGTTAAGTTTTGTAAGACAGACAAATCCTTTTGGGGGGAGGGAGGGGAGGGGGTGGAAACTTGAATAATTTACGATAAAGAACAATCATCACCAAGGAGTTTTGCATGGATGTTGTACACAGACCTCATTTTAAAGACTGAAAATAAACTTGACTGAAAAGGGCCTTATAGTGAAAACAGGTGCTTTTGGACTCCTTAAACATTGATTATACTCAGCTTGTGTACTGGCATGTCCTACAAAGGATAACATTTTTATGTCAAGAAGTAGGAAATTTTATTAATCATTGGCATTCTTTTGGTACCTTGTGCGGAGGTGTATTTTGTATAGTGCAGTGCTAGTTTCTTCTTCCATCAGTGCGGTATGAGGACCTCATACAAAACAATAATTTCATCAGTCTCTGTCCTGTCTCCTGAGACTGTTACTTGTTCCTAGAAAATCTGCAAGCATCTGAAACAAGCTTCAGTAACAGTAAATACCTAATATGCCTGATAATTTTTCTTGTTTGGCTACTTCATCTCTTTTCAGGGAAGAAGTATGCCTTTTGGCTTTGGTACTGAAAACTTCTCATGTTTCACCTTTTGTAAAAAGTGTTAGAGGATAATAATATAATAACCATCAGATTACCAGGAGCTTTCAGTTACAACTGATTTAAGTTAAATGTGAGCTGATGAGCAGATAGGTTTGTGTTTATCTTGATCCTTAAGTCTGTCCCTACCTTCTATATTCAGCAGCTTCGAGCTTGTATACTATTCCCTTAAATGTAAATCCTGAATTATAAATGATACTGAACTGGTTGTTCTTTAAATTGAACACAAAGTACATTTCTGTTGAGCTGTTTGCTGTGTCAGCTATAATAGTAAATGACCCTCAGCAATGATGTTTCAGTGTTGGATAAACACAGTCTACAAAGGGCACATCAAATACTCTGGTTGTGTGAACTGTAGCTCATGAATTCAATTAGCTGTAATTAATTCTATTCAAGTGGTGTTGGATTTGCTATTCATTACTTCCTTTACTGCAGACTGTGGTCTTGTTTTTAAGTATATCAGACGAGGTTTGGGTAATTCTGAGATTGTCAGGGGTGAGAGAATTGTAGAGAGTGGTAGTAATAAGGAACTATGGCTGTAAACAACAGAATAAATTCAGCTGAGTTTGGGTAAATGGTTGCATGTGTACACTTTTGTTACTTATGTAAGAAATTTGATGTATGATGAAGACATACATAGGATAGCAGAGTGAAATAACAGAAAATCTGAAAGAAAATGTTGATTCTTACAAAAAAAAAAGTGACCGTGGTTTTATTGTCAAGATTTGAGTAATCATAAAATCGGAGAATGCTTTGAAATTATTGAAAAGGCCTTTAAAGACCATCTAGTTTCAACCTTTCTGCTGTGGGCAGGGATACCTTCTGCTAGGTTGCTGAAAGCCCCATCGAAGCTGGCCCCAAACACTTCCAGGGATGAGGCGTCCTGAACTTCTCTGAGCAGCCTGAATTATCTCACCCAACATCTGGCCTAAACCTTCCCTCTTTCAGTTTGAAGCCATTCCCCCTTGTCCTCTCACTGTCTGCCAATATAAAAAGTAGTGGTTTTGTTCAGTTTTTTTAAGCCTTCTTTAACTGCCTGAAAGCCTCAATAAGGCTGATCCTTGCTTTCTCCAGGCTGAGCAACCCAGCTCTCTCAGCCTGTCTTCACAGGAGAAGTGCTCCAGCCCTCTAATGACCTTTGTGTCCCTCCTTTGGACCTATTCTAACAGATCTGTGTCTTTGTTGTGCTGAGAACCCCAGGCCTGGGTATACTACTCAAGTGGGTTCTTACAGAGCAGAGTGGAGGGGCAGAATCCCCTCCCTTGACCTGCTCATCCACACTGCTTGTGATGCAGCTCAGGATCTGGGCTGCAAGCATGCATTTCTTGTTAATAATTTCAAATCTGAAAAATTCTTTATTGTACACATATATTTACTCTTTAAATGCATCTGTTCGGGGCAGCTAGTCACTGCAAATGAGATTTATTCTATAGTCTTCTATGTCAGTCTTCCTTTTGCATGGAAAAAAGTGTATTGTGTATAGACTTCACTTCAATCCTTGCCTGTTTGTGACATATTGCATCTTTCTACCTGTCTCTTCAGACGTATGAAATTTGTAAACTGTTTAAAATTTGTAAACTGTTGTAAATTGTTTAATACAATTTTTTAAAAAATGAATATTGGACCTTGGATGATGATTAAAGAAGAACACAAGGAAAGATTTTACAGAAACAGTGTCTAGCACAGAAATGCCATCAAGTTATCAGCCAAAAAAAAATCTATCCTTAATGTTGCAAAATTAATGATATTGTTACAATATATGCCACAGCCTCTGCAACTTACTCTAGTATTGACTTGATTTTCTTTTCTTGTAGAGTTAATTTCTTAAGAGTCATTTGGAAAATCAGTGTTGTTTTGTGAAAGGAATTTGCTTGTTGGTTGTTTCAGTGTACTTTTTCATGAATTCTCAAATGTTCTCATCCTGATGCATTTAAATAATGTCAATTATGTACATTGTTTTATTTAAAGTCTGGTTTGTTGATTTAGATGGGTTCCTTGGGCATGATATTGAAAGGTATAATAACAGAGAGAGATTGGATCCCAGTTCTAATACGGGAAGGAAAGGAAATGTGTGCATAAAACTCGGGAAGATGAAACGGTGAGAGATTGGTACAGTGGCTTTTCATTCCTATTAAGCAACTGCATAGTAAAAAGAGAAAAAGCTACTATATCCATTCTGTGTTTCAGTCACTATTGTTTGATACAAAGTTAGAACAGAATTTAAGTTTAGCCTTATTTTTCTGCATTATAGGGAGACAACAGTGACTGGTCCATACAACTCTGAATAGCATGAAAAATTCAGGCCATGGCCCTTTTCTGATACCATATTTAAATGCTAAATTGCCATTGGCATGTCTTCAGTAACATTAGCTATTATTAATACAAGTGATATTTTCAGTCTCTAATTCCATTAGTAATGTACTTCTTGGGCACTATTAAGATTTTTTTTCCCAAAATATTTTATTGATATTTGAGAATGGAATTTGGAGACTGGGATTTTGAAACTTAATATTTGTGTTAATGCTTTTGTTCCAGTTCCATATCAAATACAACTTTATTTGGATATTCTAGACTTACTTCCTCTTTCTTGGATAATAGCTCTTTATGTGGAGAATAGGGTGATATTCATTCTAGTGCCAAACAATGGTGATTTCATCACCTTATCTTGTACACAGTTACACTAATTTTTGTAAGGTACACTATGTGAAAATTTGGAAAGGTAATGGAACACATGAAGTAAATTCTAGATACCTAAGGCATTGTTATTCTGTAGTCTCTTAGGAATATCAGTTGATACTGCTTTCTGAATATAAACAAAGCCTTCCCTTCGAGGAGTATTTTGTTGTACTCATGAATTCTCAGTGCATTTAACCAAATATAAATATATTTGCAGTGCTTGTTCCAGATAGTGTTTTAGGAGAAAATTCTTGTGGGCTTGTAGTTTGATTTTGTTTTGTAAAATTTCATTTACAGAAGACTGAATGCAGGATTGTAGTGGCACAGCAACTGCTTGTAACCTTTAGATGCAAAGGAATTATCTGAGTCTTTTGGAAAGTATTCTTTTCCTATGGTTACAATGCTGAGTCATTTGTGCATAATATAATAAAATCTCTTGTACTCACTACAATCTATTCAAATCAAAGATCAAACTAAATTGAATTTTTAGAAAAGGTCATAGTTATATCAGAAATATTTTTCTCTGTCAGCCTAATAGCTCAAGTATGAGAGTAATGTTTTAAATACTTTCTAAGATTATTATGCTACATAAACTTGAGTAACATGTAAAATGACAGACTATAGAGATAAATTCAAGCTTGCAAAACAGATGTGATTTGAACTGTAATTCTTTGTACACAATGTATGCTTTCTTGTGTGCAATGTTAAACTATATCAATATTTTGAAAAAAATGCTAGGTGAATGAACTGACATTGTTAATACCACATTTGTGACACTGGGTAAGTAAGTTAGGTAACAGTGCTATAGATTATAAAGCAGTACAGGTATCATTTGGCATAGGTTTCATGACATGGTGCATGAAGAATTCAGTGAGTTGCCAACAATTCTTTTTCAAACCTCGCAAATTTGTATGCTTCCTTACACAGATTAGCATATTCTATTTCAGTAGTTTCTATGTAATGCTAAGTGTCATGCGCTTATCAGGCTGTATAACTTTGAGGTTGGTGTCTTCTGTCTGAATGTAGACCTATGCACTGTAAACAACTGTCAAACCTACATGTGTAGAGTCAACAGAGGCCAATAGGTACTTCTGTATTCATAAATTGGATGTGTAAAACTACTCTGTTGAATGCAGAAGTACCTTTTTGCTCCTCTTGACTTGCAGGGGATTCCACTTGGCTGGTACAAAGTCAAGCTGTGTAATAAGTGAAGACATTCCAGCTCAGGGTATTTGGGGAGACTGTTGATTCTTTGCCTAAAAGATGGGAGAAATTGTGTCTCTTACCTTGTGTTTGGGGTACAGTAGCAGCTTGCATACTCTTAGCATGCAACTTCGCTACTGTCATTTTTTTTGTATTGTACAAAGAGTTTTTATAAGTTTCCACCATAAATTGGAACAAGCCAAGAATAATGACCTTTCTTTCAAAGCTTACACTTACTGTGTCTTTTCATGTACAACCATGAAAAAGATGGTATGAGCTATGTGGTGCTTTGTGGTAATCTGTCTTTGAAAGTGGAAATTTTACTGCAATTTTCAAAAATACCAGTCCTAACATTTTAAGATATAACGTGACGAGTGAACTTTCTTATGCTTTGAGGTCTTTGACTACTACTCAGTGGTCAGGTTTTGTCTTCAGTGGGAGTGTCCAGAGGTTTTGTTTGTCTTGTTTTTCCATATCCTGAATTAGCTCTAGGTCAGTTTAAAATTTAAAAATGAAAATGAAAAGTTTGATAGGGGAAAAAAAAAAAAAAAAAAAAAAAAAGAAGAAAAAGTAGCTGTTGGACACCTCTGAACTTTGATTTCACTTTGCTTTCTAAATATTAGTGTATCAGGTTTTCAACCTGGCCTTTCCAGCTTTCTCAATTGTGCTGGTATGTATGTGCTCAAGTGTGTTTCTGGACTAGAGCCTTCTGTGTTTAATTGTGTGGTAACACAGAAAATAGCAGGGAATAGGTAATCCTGGAACAGTTTTCTATTAGTTGTCTATTTTACCCATTTCCTGAAACACATGAGAGAACTAAAATGTCCTGAGTGCATTTAAATTAAGTCTTAAGTGTAGGTCTTATCTGTCCTCAACCAGAAGCTCTTTGACATAATTTCAGTCTTATACTTTACAATTGTTGTAGTACATATTAAGTAATAAATAGACAATCTCTTTGGAAGGTATTTAAAAATACAATTTTTTTGTACTGTGTGGAATACCTCCTCTTGATTTGTGTCTGATTTAGCACTGCTTTCAGTGAAGATGGAAGTGAAATGTAATTGAAAGGCGTGTGTTCTAAGAGGTACTAGTCCCTCAAAGGCTTCTGTCCAGCACTGGTGAAGGAGGAAATCGGTCAAGTACAAACAATGTGGCTTTTATTACATTGGGTCAGCAATAATAAACCTTTGTACTTCACAAGACTTTTTTGTTTGCTTTTTAAAAGGACACTATCAAGGGCATTAAGCCTCATGCTTTCTTTGCATTAACATGGGACTGACTGATGGCAAGTAGCTGTTTTGGAGTAGCTGAATTTCAGGACAGACAAAAGATGACGATACAAATTTCTACAAGTATGTAGAGACACATATTTCTGGGTTGAAAAGAAAGATTTCTAATCAGGTACCTACTAAGTACCCTTACTTAGACTTACCTAGTTCAAAGGGAGCTTCTGTTAAAGTTTCGATCTATGCTGTTTCATGGATGTGATTTTTTGTTATACTCTGTGTAGAATTCTTTGGAATGAATTGCCTCTAAATCCTTTATGGATTATTGCATAGATGTTTGCTTCTTAGTCGCCAAAATTTTATTTTTATTTATTTTTCTGAGATGAAAACATGAGTTTTGAGCAGTGTCTTGTAGTTGTTTGGCTGGCCAGTTTTAAGTTTTTTCTTTTTTCTTTGGGTGTAATGGTAAGCTTTTGTGTGTACAATTGTTTGATGGTGAGATATGTGACTTCTTAAGTTCAACGGTAGCAACTGACAGAGCAAAAGATGTTGGAACAATATTTCAGTTTCCTGAACAGTTGTGCATCTTCTACAGAGGTGCTGTTTTAAACTTTGAAGACCTTAATGGCTGATTCTTTTAGTTGAAGTTACATGAAAAGGATTTCCGTCTGCTAAAACTCATTATTGCTGTGACATGGCAATTTCTTTAGCTTTGGCTGTTTCGTTTTGTTTTTCTTTGTTTGTTTGTTTGTTTGTGGGTTTTTTTGGGGGGGGGGGGTTGTGTGTGTTGTTGTTGTTGGGTTTTTTTTTTTGTTTTGTTTTGGTGTTTTTTTGTTTTTTGTTTTTTTTGGTGGAAGACCAACTAAATTTCTTCATGCTGAATTTGAGTAAAGCAACCAGCCAAAACAGTTCTGTTAATACTTCCTGTCACCAGGGAAACTGAAGGTGAAGATAGAAGTGCTGATAAATTATTAGAGAGAGCTTTACTGTCCTCTTGGCTAAAAATTGATTATGAAAATGAAACTTAGGAACAGAGCGGTTTTTGGTTTTGTTTTGGTTTTTTTGTGTGTGTGTGTTTGTTTGTTTGTTTGGGGTTTTGTTGCTTTGTTTGTTTTTGTTTGGGGTTTGGGGTTTTGTTTGTTTGTTTTTGGTGTTTTGTTTTGGTTTTGGTTTTTTTTCCCAATATGAGATATCCCTGCTTAGGTTATTTTTGCTACTTTTTTGGAAGGGGAAAAATCACTGAGAAACACTTCTCATTAACTGAACAGAATAAATGGAAAATGGTGTGTTAATTATTTACTGGAATTGATTCTTTATGTACTACAAGAGGTAAACTGCAAGTTATTAATCCTCATAGAATATTAGGCTTTTGGCTTAGACTGCTTTTGGGACATCCAATTCAAAATACTGAGTGTAGTACTAATCCCAGCTCAAGAGGCAGGAGCTGTATATTCACTACTCACACCTATTCACAGACTAAAAATCAAAGAGTATCTGAAGAGAGATCAGGATTCATCACCTTGGATTGTTTTGGAAAATGTTTCTGTCATAACATTTTTTATTACTTTTTTAAACAATCAAGACAAGTCTTGTAGACTAAAATTTGGGGCGTTAGGACACCTGATACAATACTGTACTCATCTTTTTGCTGGAATATGGGTTACTTTGTATCCCATTTTGTTTGTGGTGAAAGTGTAACACACCTGAATTAAATATAGCAACTTTTGGCCTAAATCTCCATTTGTGTTGGGTTTCATTTTAAAGAAGCTGTTTCATAGTGGGTTTAAACAGTTAAAGATAATTAAAGGCATTAGAAAAGATTCACTTGAACACATACTTATTTAGAAAGAGTCTTGAATTACTCAGAACTGATGGGAATTTTAAGCATCAGTTAATCTACAGAAGGCTAGGTGTGGGGTTTGCATGTCTGGCTTTTGTTGTTTGAGAAATTATTTGGAAAGAAACCAATAGGTTAAAAATTCTTCCCTTTAATATTTACATTCGAAGAAGTAGTTCATGTGCTTATTTTAACCTCTCCCTACCTGAAAGAATCAATTCTGTGAATAGGATTTGAACGTTCTAACATTATAAATTTTAAAAGAAAATCTGTCTTTCTTGTATAATTTCCAATTTACAGATATTTCTCCAGCTATTAAAATGTGACACTTTTTGATAATGCTTTAATTACCTGAAATTCTCATCAGATGAAAGACAGCATTTAATGCTTTCTAGTGTTTTAGCTTGACCAGTGTTACTGGCCAGACAGGTATCTGACTCTTGGCTTAAATGTATTGTGTTTTAAAGCACAATGGGCCAAATTTTGTAAAAATTATATTAATACAGATTTATCACTTCACTTCTAGCAGGTGTTTGGTATCATTTAAAATAAGCTGTTTCAACAGGCCTCCTTAATTAGTTCAGCAAGTAAAATTAAGTTTCTAGGTGAAAAAAGACTCCATCTTTAAAGGTTTCTATTTCAGACATTTTTATTAAAAAAAACAATTTTGAAGTTGTGATCTATCTGTGCTTCAGGTGTAATATTTAAATAGGTAAAAGTAGGAGTAATAATGATTTTGCAATGCCCTAATTTCAATATGGAGGAAAGTTTTATCATCCACTCCTCTGTTCATCTTCTTTTTATCAATGGGTCATGAATTGCAGGTTGTAGAAGACATAAGAAAGAGTTTTAAAAATACCATTGAAGAACCAAGTAGGGAAATACTAATTTTATGAGAATTGTTCTGAAGATTGTGGATATTAAAAGTCTTGAGAAGGGAGATGCATTTAGAATCAGCATTCTAAGAGCTGTTTAGAAATTGAGAGGGTTTATGGCTATCATAGCCAGCAACCTGGTTATTTTCTGGTTTCATTTATTTATTGGTCCCTAGTATTTTAAAGTTAAGATAAAAAAAGAAAGAATAAAGAGACAGAAGAAACTTTCAAGAGTTCTGCTTGTTTTCCGTAAAGATACCCTGATATTTACAATATTTTTGTTGAGAGACAAAACAATTTGTGAGCAAAAAAAACCTGAAATCCTGAAATTACAGAGACACTTGCATCATTGATGTTCAGTTGATTTGTACTTTCTGGAAATCAGAAACATGGATCTGGACTATGTGAAAAACAGGAAACTTGACTAATGGGTGTTAATTAGACTGGTGATTCCCAATCCTTAGTTCTTAAGGATTGTAGTTCAGTAAGATTTAAATGGGTTAGTCAACAACAAGAATTGTTGACACAACTTCTTGGTATTCTCTGGCATATTGAATCTTGTGTGAAGTTGAAAAGAGACTAAACTGAATTCCAGGTGGTTAAATGTATTTTTAGTGATGTGTTGTTATAGGCTCCTTGTATACCAAGTAAGAAGGAACCTAAAAATTGCCAGGTCTTTGGGATCTTTGGAAATTTTTTACAGCATCCCCTTTCTGTCAAAAGCTAGGCTGTATTTTAAATGGTGCATTGCTACTTTCTTTTTAAATTCAGCTGAGCTGGGATAAAGAATTAATGACACTGAGCTTTCGATGGGTTTGCAAGGGGTGCTGCTATCATCCAAAACAACAGAGAAAACCACTGGTATGCCAGTGCCAATAAAATTTGAGGAACAGGTAATCCAATGATCTTGCCTGGAATGTGATGGGTGTAATTCTTGCCGTGTACTATCTCACATTATTGCTAAGTAGAAAGACACTTTGTCTCTTCAAGAGGTTCTTGGTGGGAATGAAGTCATAGCACAATGGATGAATTAGAAGCATCATAGAAGCAAGCTCCTCTGGCAGGGCTGCCTGTGATGAACACTACACACAAATCTCTGTTTTCTATGCTGTTAAGATCTTAATCAGACTCTGTGATTTCAATGCATATTGAAGGATACAAAAAAGCTTTGGAAAAATTGTGATCAGACATTTCTTTTGTTTTTTTTTCAGCAGTATGGGATGTGCAGTTTTAGACAGAAAAAAAAGAGCATTCTATAAAACCTCCTCCAACTTTCATTTCTTCTCTGACATGTTTTTCAGTGTTAGATCTGAACCCTCTAGAGTAATGCAGATCTATAAAAGCAGTGATCTAAGATTTAGAGTGAACAATTCAGAGCTGGCTTGCAGAACAGGGAAGACACTGAATTTGGCATTTTCAGTGACATTGGTCTAGGATATTACACATTAATAAAAATATAAACTTCACTACTGGGATGTCCAAAAATCATCATCCCCATTTTGAGTTGCCCTATTCATGTGCCAACTACATCTTTTGTTGTAGAAGCCCAAAGCTTGTGCCCTGTGGTTTCCCTAAATCTTCCTCCCAAGTGTTAATGTAGTTTATACATTCTGAGTATACTTCTGATTACCAGTCTGTTTGGGCAGGCTGGTTTTCCTTTGCTGTGCCACTTTTCCACTTCTTTGTCAATAATGACTGACAACTCCCATTTCCTAGTCTAGGCTGTTGCGGTTCCATCCCAAAACAAAACAACAATTAAATGGCAGACAAAATTTGACATTCAGTAGTGAGTTAGCAGTCTGATACAATTCACTTAGTTCATCTCTGATATTTAACAGATTAAAGTCTGTTGTGCTTGTGGCTATCAATAAAGACTAATATGTGTCACAGTAGGAAATGTTTCTTCTAACTGTAAATAAAAGTGAATGCATCTGATGATTTTTGTAGACATCTGTTGAAGGCAGGGCCAACCCTTCTGGGACTAAGAAAGCAGCCCTTGGGGTCATAGGGCTCACATGACCTAGTTTATTCTTCATTAAAACAGATGGTATCTATCTGAGCAAGGCAAACTTGGTTTTAAGGAAGAGCTGGGGATTAAAAGGATGGGAAGCTGAAACAGCTGGGTCTAATTAATGGGGACAAAGAGGCAATCTAAGCATTAAATTAGTCATCTACATCAATAGTAAAATAGTCACTACATGACTATTCACCCAATTGTTTTAGCTCATCAAAAGTTGCAGGATTGGTTTACCTAGCATCAAAGTATCTGAAATTGCATCAGAAATGTTCCCATATTCTTTATTCTTTTCTGCCAGGCTTCAAAGAGAACAAAATCCTGGAAACTGGCTGTGGTGTTTTTGCATGGTATTAGGGAATCCAGCTTGTTTTGTAAGATTGAAAATACCCTACTTGTGTTTGATACGTAGGCCAGGTTGATCCTCTGCAGATTTTGGCCTGATCTCTTTGTGTTTAACATGAGAAGGTTACCTAATGGAGAAGATGGCTGGCATTCCTTCAAGCTCTGCAACCACATAAAATTTACTATAGAATCCAAGAATTTTATTGTTTCTGTTGTAAACAGATTATACTGGATTAGTGGTTAGCATTTTGCATATTTTATTCTGTTTGCCCTTGTAGTCCTGAAAAGCCTGAGTTGTGTCGCAAACAGCACAGGCGCTCTTCTTGCTGTTGTTACTAGAGGTGGCCAGAGACCTTCACTTATACGCCTTAGCAGGGGGAAGGGGCCTGTGCAAATAAAATACAAATCTTCCTTCTGACCTTGTAAGAACAGCTGTTTTCTTGAGGTATGATCTTCTCATGTAGGCATTTTGTTTTGCTCTGAAGCTCTGGTAACATGTTCTGTAATAGACAGATAGGGGTATGTATGTAGGGAATGTATGAAGCCATTGCTTTTCTTTCAGCAGGATAGTACTTGGTAGATCCAAGGACTAATCCAGAATGGTACAATGTCCCTCAAGTTCTTTTGGTTTGAACCAAATATGAAATAAATATGAGTAGACTAAAGTGCAAATCTGTAAACATGATTTCCCTTCATTCTTACAAGTATAGAATATTTACATTTTAAGGTAATCATAAGGAATGTTTACTTATCTGTCACAAAAGGTCAGCTTCAGTTGGTTCACACAGCTGAGCTCTGAGGTGAGCAGGGGAAAAAGTTGAACAGTTCTTTCACAGGGATTAACAGAAATTATTCCTTGAGTTAGATGTCTCCTCACCTGGAGTGGTGCTTTGATGGAAGACTAGTAACACTGTCTTGTTCGCTTCCAAAGACTTTCCCTCAAATTTATGGAGCTGGGCTTTCATCTTGCACAGTGCCACTTACTGCTTCAGGTTTTTAGTTTTCTTTTTATGAATCTGAAGGGCAGAATTTCCATCTAGTCACAACACAACAACCTGTTCTTGTAAAACAGATTTTGACTGTGCTAAACAACCACGATAACATCTTTTTGCAGCCTCCCACCTTGACTGTCATCCTGTTTCTCCCTCCTCCCCATCAATTGCAAGGGAGAAGATTTTAAAAATACTAACAGAAATGGCTAAAAGTATGAGCAGGTTTGAAGTGAGATTTTGAATTACAGTAGTTGATGTATGCAAACGTTATCTGATTATTTGAAGACTGACTAGGCATAAAACAGAACAACAACAAAAAAAAAGCATAGCAGTTAGTCCCATGGAAAAGTGGTTGGTGTGTGGGTACTGCCAGGTAATCCAGGCCTAATGGATTTTCTGAGAAGACTTGATGGGGAGAAAATACATATTATGAGAGGAGATGTCTGAAAACATGTGTTAGATGGCCTCTTGGTCTGTATTGTCTTGATTTTCATAGTTGCTTGCAACTGTGCTAAATATGTTTGAAAATAGACTGCGATCAGTTGAACAATAAAACTGGTTTGGGAGGTTCTCTGTTCTCGCCTGTCTGTGTGGTCGTCTGGTTTTCCCAGAGGCTTTGTAGATTAGGGCCTTGCCACTGTTCTGGAACAGCCTGCCAGGCTTTGCTGTTCCTGGCAGAGATGTTTTTAAGGAGGAAGTGTTTCCAAAGTTAGAACTATTGCTAAATAAGTCCCTGACAGGTTCTTCTTTGAAAATAGATGAAGCTTGTGATTTTTATTATTTTTACTGTTATTTCTGACCAGTGGTTTGTAAAGATAAACTTAATACCATAAAGTAAAGTAAAGCATTCTGAAATAAAAATTTCTTAAACAAGTAGAACAAGTCATGAAACATGCAATGACTAGAGATCTAGGAACAGTTAGGTATGTGTTCACTTTTGACTTTTCTGTTGGATGTGTCTGTGGAAGCACTTCGTTCATACAAGTATCAAAATGCATGTAGAACCACATTTGCTTATGGGGTTAGTATTGTTAATTTCTCTGAGTCCACACTTGAAAGTCTCAAAAATGAAAGATGGTTTCTAGTTTCAGTGTGATGTGTGACTGTCATTACTCTTCACAGTGTTGTTACTCCAAATTTAAATTTCAGCTCCTAATTCAGAAATAACCCAAGTTAATTTTTTTTTTTTTTTGTCTGTACCTGCAGTGTAGATGTAAGTAATCAGTATTTAAAGCAGCTTGAATAGATGTCTCTGCTTGGAAGCTTTTGGGCCTTTTTTTGTGTGTGTTTGTTTGTTTGTTGGGGTTTTTAATGTTATTTGTTTGGGTTTTTTTACTGCAGAAGCCCACTCCTGAGCAAATAAAGTTGTTTGCAGGTGTAGTCATATAATGTGACTACATTGTTAAAGGATTTCATTGTATGATAAGATTTCCATGGTAACCTGATGGTTTACTTTGCTATAACAGCAGGCTTTTTATGAGACCTGTATACAGTTTTCATGGTTAAAGAACTGTAACTGGGGACAGGTGGGAACATAAAACTTCTTTGATAGAATCTTTTGTGCTTGGACAATGGTAATCCTTGAGATGTTGGTGTAGTGAGAACTTTTATCTTGAAAACTGGCTTTGAAAGCTGTATCGGTAGTGGAGCTGCAAATTCCATTAAACTGGATTGCTGGAGTGAGTAGTTTTTAAAAACAACATTTTAAGTGATTGGAAAGAAAAACTAATAAATAACATAAATTTTTTTTTAGCTGAGAATGCACATACAGAAAAGAAGTATTTCAAATGTAAATTTAAGCTACCAGAGGCAAAAATTCCCTTGTTTTTTCTCATCTCCCCAGTAATGCAATTTTAGAAGTTCATTTTTTAGTTTCTTGCTCCTACCTATTTCTCAAAAAAGTATTACCTTTCACACACATGCTCCTTTCCCTGTACCTGTTGCACATCTTACGAAATTGTCTTTGCTATAAATTGATTGTAACTGATCAACACAATCTGAAATCAGGTAACAAATAAGTTAGTAATACTGTAACAGGTCTGTGTGCTGCCTTTCCTTGGGTGTGTGCAAAGAAGAGGATGATTGTGAGCTGAAGTATAAGCTTTTGACTTTTCTGGAGGAGTGACCTTTCACAAGTTAGGTGCTTGTTTTGAATGCCAGGTGTCCTTTATAATGGCACATATTTCTGTCTGAGAATGGGATTAAAAATATCTAGTCTACTGTTGTAATGGAACCTACATGGCATTGTTTAATGAGCAGAAAAGCAATAAGCTGAAATGTGTATTCGTCTTCAAATGTAACACTGTGCTACACAACAAATTGCAAACTGGCTAAATGTACCATCTTTAACTTTGATTTCAAACAAAAATATATTCTCAGTTCAGTTACATTTGATTGTCTTGAGTGCAATGCACTTAAAGGAACTTTAATGACTATTGAATAGAGAAATGCCTAATGCATTATTCAGAATCAATATATTTTTATTTTACTTCATTTTTAGAGTGAATTAGAAAAGTAATACATTAGCTATAAAAAAGGAGTGCCAGACAGCTACTGTTCCCAAATGATGTAACAGTGTGCACTATAAGCAGGTTTTTAAAAATTTATTAATTTTTAGAAGGATTAGCATTTTTTTTTTCTTTTTCCCATCACTTCCTTATCCTACTGGATCGGTTTGCCTCTCTGTGCACATTTAAGTTTATAATCTCACACTTGAATAATTGGAGTTCCTGTGGGTTTTAACTTAGCAAATTATCTTTGGGTTTTTTCCCTTTTTATGGTAAGTCGATGTTTCTGCTCCAACTTTGCAGGCACAGGTACCTTTGGACGTGTTCATTTGGTGAAGGAAAAAATGGCCAAGCGTTACTTTGCACTGAAAGTAATGAGCATTCCTGATGTCATTCGACTGAAGCAAGAGCAACATGTGCACAATGAAAAGTCTGTCTTGAAAGAAGTCAACCACCCTTTTTTGATCAGATTGTAAGTTGCTGTATTTTTTTAATTCATTTCACTCATACAGAGTGTGCAGTTAAAGTACTCCAGAGTCTCATTGCAAGTTCCAATGTACTTAACCAATGCTGAGCATTTAATTTCTTGTATGTAATCTAGATTAAAATAGACTTTGGAATGAAGTATGTATTTTAGAAGAATAAAGAATTTTAAATAAACAGGCATAATTTAAACATTCAAACAATAATTCATTATAAGGTGTTTTCTCTCTCTTATTTTTCACACTGCAGAAGAGACATTTTGTGAAGTGAGGGGAAAATGCTAATGAAGAATTGTTAATATTGGCTCACCAAAATGACTTCTAGAACAATTCTTGATGTTAGAATGGTGATGAAAGTATTTCTGCATGTATGTGCTATAGATATTGGTAAATAGCTAAAGATGTTCCTAGACTAAAATATCTCATTTTTACAAACTTAACTATACTTTTGCAAACTTAATTTTTAAAGAGTTTAAATAACTGCAGCACTTCTTGGACTTTGGTATTCCTGTATTTGATAAGTGATGGAACCTGTTGAGAAGCATGATTTAAACACAGTTCCTAAAGAATATTTTTTTTAGTAGATTTGAGGTAACTCTAATGATTCCAATGGTCCCATTGTTAAAGAGAGAAGGTATCATACTTTTCTGTTCACAGCACCACAGTGCTTCTTATGTATCTGAGCCCATATCTATTAATGTGATAACTAAACCGCTGGTAATTGCGGGTTAATTTCCCATTTATATTTTCTCATGCATGGATACATGGCTGGCTATTAACCAAGATTTGTTTCCATTTACCTGCCTTAATCAGTTTTACATAAAATTAGACAAAATTAGCCTTAGTTAGTGTAGCTGCAGAGGGTGCAGCTTCCTGCCAGGTTTAAGCTTTTCAGAGGGAAAAGAAGGTGGCAACAGCGTGGTAGTCATTCAGAAGATGGAATGAGCCCTGCCAGGAGGAGGCTTTTTCCTTGGCTTTTTCCAGCATCATGATGCTATTAGTTTCCAGTGTTCAGAAATACTGTGTGTGGCATAGTATCAGTAAGACAGGTTCTAGAATATGTAGAGATTGAGATTCATGGAAGAAAGCAATATGGAGAGCTTGTGTACATCTGGTTAGATTGGCTGAAGTATGGAGGGAATGAGGGGAACAGGATTTTGTTTAAATATCTATGTACATCTGGAAATTCTTTAGAAGAAAACCTTACCAAAACCAACAAGCAAACTCCCAAACAAACCCTAGTAGGCCTGTGTGTCAGGAACAGTGGGAGTAGAGAAATTTGGGTAAGATGTCAGAGACAGGGATTGGAGGATTTATATTCATACAGAAGTGATCAAAAGTCTGAACAGGGGAGTTTTCCTGGATTTCATTCACGTCTTACTTACAAAATATCAGATTTTTCAGGTTGCCAAAGGACACAATTCAAATAGTTCACTTTGTATGCGAGGCAAACATTCTTCATGTCTTCTAGAGCTCTGCCTTTTCTGTTGAAATGTCCAGTGAAATGTTGCATCAGCTATGCTCATGTAATTGTCCATGCCTTTTTCGCTTGGCACAGGAGACTCCAAGCAACGTAGCTGAAGTGAGGTAGTTAAAATTTAGGTCACAACCATATTTATGTGCTTTAGGTTAAAGAAGCCTTTGTGGATGATTATCACTAGACTGTACAACAAATAACTCTCTCTGCAGCTTTTTGGGTGACTAAAAGTTTTTTTCTCCTGCCCAATGTATGTGTGGATTTTTTTCTGTTAATTGTTTTGCTGTGTTTAACAAACTCAGGGAAAAATTATATGGTTCAGCTTTAATGCCTTTGAAGTGTGTTACCTACATGGTCTGGTTTTTTATGTGTTCAGTTAGCTTCACCATCTTTAACACTGTATGTAGTATATATAATAGTATTCTCCGGTTGCAAAACAGGGAATAGGTGTCAATGCAGCATAATATTTCAGGATTTTATGGTGGAAAATTATAAAGTAATGCTGCACATAATTAATTTCTGGTTTTCGGAAACTTCATATGTCTTCTTATATGTAAAGGGTTCTTTTTCTTTTTTCCTTTTCCTGTTACTTTTGAGAAATACCTATCCTAAATATAGAGAGGTACAGTTTTTCTGTAGACACTGGAGTTATTCATCTACATATTTTTTAAAACATTTTTTTCTAAATGCTTCTTAGGTGCTTTTGCAACAACTGAACACTGGAGATTCCTAGGAAATCTTTACTGACATGGTTTGAGTAATGTGTCATACTGTGGTGCAGCTCTTCATAGTGAGATGTAATGTTGACAAGTTTTTGAAGAGAGGAAGAATTAATAAAAATCAACTGTGTCTTGTGGTTGTATAGGTTAAAACACATTGTCTGTCTGTAGGAGTTCACAATGGCATCTAAAGTTTATGTAGTAAAGCTGAATTGTAGAGTTAATGACATAACACGTCATTCTAATCCCAGTTTCTTTGGGTTTTTTCTCTTCTTTTTGTATTAAATTACCATTTAAAACAATCTAAATTGCAAGTACAGAAGTTCTTCATTTTGCTCTTTTTCATGTATACCAAATAGTGTATCCATTTTTCTGTGGATAGATAAACCTTTAAGAGTCAGTTTTGAAGAAATTAATTCAGTAAAAATCCTGTGCTTAATGATGTAGATGTTCCATTCCCCGCCCCCCATATTGTCAGATTCTGCTCTTCCTCTCCCATCAATATGTGGTTTGCTTTGCTTCACCCACTCCTGCTCTTCTTTCATTGTTTATTGTAGGTACAGCTTTTCCTAATTACCTGGAATACGTTTTCAGAGTGTTTTTGCATAGTCAATAAAGATACTGTGAACATCATCAATAGCCAAATAATGACATTGATGACTGTGATAGGGAAGAAGTTCTATGAAAGCTGAAGACAAACCTGGGCTCTGCTTTATCTGTCACTGAGGAAATGGAAGAACTGTAGCTGATGTCTGTTAGCCTGTCTTATTTCTTTGGTTGCCTCAGTGCTGCTGTCAAAAATAAAATCTTCCTGAGTAAAAGTCATTTATGTGCTAGGGAGCTCAATTTCTGCTTATCTTTCCCAAGGCTCTATGCCCTAGTTAAGCATGAGGTACCTGTGATACTGCAGAAGCACTGACGAGAAGCTGAAGTAGCTTCTGTCTTGTATCACTGGATCAATAAAGTAGGTAAGGATACAGTGTTCTCTAGCTTTTATTATGGAATTAGGGATAGTTCTTTGTTTTAAATGGTAATGTTCTTCAAGATGTTACCAGATGCTTTTTTTCTTCTTAACTGTTGAGCTACATTTAGGGCTGTGGTGAGTTGTTTAATGTAGATAGAATGAAATACAACATAACTTAGGGGAATGTGGAAGAGAAGATTTCTGTATTCTGTAATGAAGCATTTTTAAGCCACATAATTCTTTTCTTTCTTCTTTACCTGTTCTTTGTGTTACTCTTACTACCACAGAAATAGCTCTTAAATTAAAGGTGGCAGTCTGAGGAATGGAAGGTACCTATCCTTAGATTAATTCTGAGGTACAGAAATAAATCTTGTTTTGCTGTTGTTTCTGCTTTTCTCTTGCTTTTGTGAAAGATGCCATGGAAGATCAAGCATTGTCATCTGATGCTTTAGTTGGTATTGTCTATCTCTGGGCATAGGAGAAGGCATAGGAGAGGAGAAGGACAACTCTTTGATGTCTGGTTTTGAACATACTGTCATGAAAGTCTTTACAAAAGCAGATTCTGCCTATCCCCATCACTTTGGGAATGCTGGATAATACAAAATGTAAGGTGTGTAAAAAAGGTCTGATCTTTATATCAGGTCAGTTATTTGGTTCTTAGAAGAGACCTGTTTTGTGCAATAAAACAGAATCTATCAATTTATTTTTCTTGGCCCATGCTGTACTTATCCTCAACTACCTGGTTTACAATGCAGGTTAAGGCGGCTGCTTGAATGTCTTACATAATCCTGGATTCTTGGGGGTTTAATATTTGCAGACAAGGAATCAGAAATTAGTTATGTACATGATTGGGACAGCAGAGACCATTTGACAGACATTTATTGCAGAGCAAATCAGAAACATAATTTCTTTATTCATTAAAACAACGTTTTTGTTACAGATTTTGGACCAACCACGATGAACGTTTTTTATATATGTTAATGGAATATGTGCCAGGAGGAGAACTTTTTAGTTACCTGCGCAACATGGGGCGTTTCAACAACAGCACAGGACTGTTTTACTCGACGGAAATTATTTGTGCAATAGAATACCTGCACTCCAAAGAAATAGTTTACAGAGACTTAAAACCTGAAAATATATTACTAGACAAAGAAGGACATATCAAGCTTACCGATTTTGGATTTGCAAAAAAACTTGTGGACAGGTAAGTGGGGTTTTTTTCCGGTAATTATATTTTGCGTGCTAAACAGTTAGGAAAAAGAAGTTTGATTTCAGGTGCTCAGCATTTGATTTAACTCTCCCATGTGGTTCACAAATATCAAATCCCTTAATCAGAAGGAAATTTCCATCTTAAAATGGCTGTATGGAAAGCAGTATTACCCCTTAGGTATAACCAGGAGCTATATCACACATAAGCAGCAACAGAAAAATATTTTTATATAGCTGGTTTTGTATATTTAAGTTTTCAGCAGTCATGTTGTAAAAAAGAGTTCAGGGAAGTAATATAAATAAATGCTAAGATACGTAAATTAATCCTCCATACATACTGAATTGCTGTATGTTTTGTAATTCAGGTTTCCTTCTGGTTTCCTTTTAGAGATGTTTGAAGTGTGGGAATAACATTTTATAACTGGATACAGTGTTTTCACTAGCCTGTGGCTAAAATGAAACTGCAAAAATCTAAACAGAAACCATACGGCCAGCTTCAGCAGAACTGATTTATTTAAATCTAGCTTCTGTGTTACTCTCATTAATTACATATGTCAACTTTTTGATAATGTAGAATCTCCCCCCCTAGTGATTTCTCTGTTTTCTCTACTTGGACTATTCCTCCAAGACCACAGTACATGTTTTAAGAGTAAGCAAGAGCATTGGGATTCAAGAAAAGGGAGGTAAAAAACAGCCTGTTGTATCATAAGAGTGGTGTGATAAGGCTTGATGTTATGCCTTTTGAGTCATCTCTTGAGGGAGACCGTATTTGATTGTTCTAATTGAGGCAATGCAGGGGTGAGTTAGATGTTACTTAAGTGCTCTTCCTCTTTGGTCATCAATCTGTTTGATGCAGCTTTTGCAACAAAGGGGTCTGTGTGTGAGGGGAGTTCTACAAGGTCAGTTCGAAAGGAGTGTGTGGGTGAGGGTCCATAGTGATGCACAGTCCTCAGGCAGGTGCAAAGGGGAGCTGCTTTAAGCAGTTAGCTGGTTATCAGTTACATAGTTTTAAATCATAACAAACCTAATTCAACCAACCACCATACACCGCTATGTGAATGCACAATGGTTACATAACTTGTTTTCTACCCCTATTTCAGCTGAGTCTCTTTCCCACAGTCCTTTTCTACTTAGCCTAAATAACAGGCCTGAGCCATGATTTTACAAGGCCTTCCTTTTGTAAAGTTTTACTTATCAGTAACAAGAACAGATCTGAGAAAGCTGTTTAATGGGTCCTTTATGAAGTAACAGATGAGACAAATCAAATCACAAAATAGAATCAAGAGTTCTATTCACCGTAAGGACTGAAAATCTGTTTTAAAACCATAGAATTTTAATATGAGTATCTGAATTCAGTTTCCACTGGGCAAGCAAAAAGGCCTACAAATGCTGGTCTTTCGTTTTAATACTTTGTTTTCAAAGCAAAATAACTTTTTGCAGGAAGACGTACCATACTTCCATGTAAGAAGGTTGTACAATCTCTTTATAAGACATTTTCATACAAATACTTATGACTTGCTCTTCACATGTAAATACTGCCACTTAGTGGTAATTGTGTTTCTGTGGGTTTAAGGCACAAGAGAAGTAACCCTTCATTAAATAAGGTGATACTTCACATCAGAGTATATTTTTCAACCCGGAAGATTACTCTAAGAGTAAATTTGCTCAAATATATTTTAGGAAATCAAACTTAGCTATCATTACTGGTTTTAATTGGATTTGTATTTCCCATATTGCTTGGGGGGCAGTGAAGTTGATCAGTTTGTGTTGAATCATAGAAGATTATAGTAGTTTTATATTCATAGCTGATTTACCTTCATATGTACACAGGTAACATAAATACAGAACATAAAATTGGAATGAGCAAGGACATTATCAGTTAGAGCACAGGTAGTTACCTGTGCAAATCTGGTTTAGTTTTTTTCTGTTACTGGGGGTTTTTTGGATCTATGTAGTATTCTCCCCACTAGCTGAAGTCATCTTCACAATGTTGGTTTTGTCACTGTAAAAATAAATACACAGTTATCAGCCCTTTATCCTCTAGTGCACTCCCGTAGGTGCTTTTGTTTAGGGCATATAATTTTATCAAAATTATAGGAAATATTTTGACTTCTTTATTCACAGAGAATATCTGTACACGTGAATCTTACGTGTATGAGTGTCACTGCGTGTATAGATGTGTGCATATACACAGCATACATAAATGGCAAAAAGAGGACATAAAGTATTTATGGTTTTCAAACATTGTGAGGTCACCTGCTCTCAGGATCAGCAAAGACATTCCTAGAAAGAAGACATAATATGTAAATGAAAACATAGTGCGCAGAAGACTCTGGATACAATCACACATTCCAGATACATAATACTTCACATGAATGATTCTTTAGCTGCCTAACTGAGGTTTTTCTGTAGGCATTTTCCTTTCTTCCCACAACCATGTATAAAGGGATGAAATACTCACCATGTCCCTCTACAGTTAAGCTGCTCTTCAGAAAGAGTGTCTGGCTCATAGCTCATGTGCCCACTGTGGAAAGCAACCTGCATCTGTACCTTCTATTAGTTCAATTTTTGAATATTTTCTTTTTAGAGATAAAGGAAAGAGAGGAGGTTTTCTTTGCTCCTTCTGTTCCTTGTTGGTATGTCCTTCTGTTTATCCTTGTTCCTCCCTTTTCACTCAGTGTACGTTTAAAAATTCTAAATTTTTCTCCAAAACAGTGTGTCTTTGCCTCAGCTGCTGTTTATTTCTTCTCTTTTCCACCTTGATGTTGCTTAACTGAAGACTTAATAACCTTTTCAGTTTCTTGTAAGTACATTCATATAAAATAGATGTGCCGCTACTTTTAAAAAAGGGCAATGTCAAGAAGAAAGTTGGGGAGGGGGTTTTTTTAAGTTACTGTTACCTGAAGGCTGTAAAAAGGATTTCCTTTCAACTTTACAGCTGTTATATTTGTAGACCTTTCTCTTTCTGAAAAGCATATACCACTTTTTGGGTATGGTATTTTTATTGATTTTTTTTTTTTTCTGATCTGATTTCTTTTTTCTGTGTGTTTTTTGGTGATTTTTTTTTGGGGGGGGAGGTTTTTGGTTTTTTGGGTTTTTTGTTTGGGTGATTGGGGTTTTTTGGGATTTTTTTGAGGGGTTAGGGTTTAGTTCTGATGTTCTTTCAGAGAAGCACAAAACTAATCTGCATGGAATATTGTGGTTTTTTTATGGACAGATTTCACTCAAAGTTATAAACGTTTCAGGTAAAATTAAGACTTGAGTGATCTTTTTTTTTTTTTTTTTTTTTTTCCTGGAATGTTATTCACTGTTAATTTTAGTTCATTCAGTTTACATTCCTAAAAAAGAAATTTACCTCTGAGTCTTCCTGGAAACTTGAGAAATGATTAATCTTAAACATATTTGGGATAGTTCTGCACTGTTGCTTAAGCTGGATGTGCCTCATGACTGTTCTACACAGGATTGAAGAGAGAAAGACTAAGTAAGACACAGTAAGTCTAGTTTGCAAAGCATTCCCTTTGTCACTATAGAAGCAAGCAAGAATATCTTGCAGAAAAAAAATTTTGCTGACTGGATACAAAGCAATGTTTGTTAAATATAATTACAGAGAAACTGCCAGAATACTGAAACAAACGTTGTTAATCTGTCTTATATGCAAGAAGCTTTTCAGGTACTACAGACATGGATGCTGAATGGTGTAGAATGCTAAAACACATTAAATATTGAGACTGAGCTTCTTCACACAGTGTTCTTCAGAAGTTTCACCAAATTATTTTGTAGCTTACCTTTGTAACCAGAGTAGATTCTTTATTTCATATTTTAAAATTACATATTCAACCTTATCAATTAGCACTTACCAGTATTTCAGCTTTTATCTTGACATTTCAGAACAGTGAATATTTTGTAGCAGTTTGAAGGGAAAAGTCTATTCTTATTTTTTTGCATTGTAATTTATCTTCAAAAAAGTTGTCTGGAATTTCAGATGAATATGCAGTAGTCATAAAATAGTAATGATAAAAAATAATTTCAAATATTATCTTCTTGTAGCATCTAATTACTGTGTTTCCCAAAATACTAGTCTGTCTCATGACCAACATAAGAGAAAACTCAAGTCATGATCTTACAGCACAAATACACATCTTAAAAAAAGAAAGCTTCTTTCAAGCTGTTGTGTAGTTAGTAAACATACACTTCTTGATTGAAATTAAATTAGTACTTAATATGGTGATAAGAAATTTGATTTCCTAGTGCAACTAGGAGACTTGAAGTTATGTTGGCCTTAATTGACAGTTTCCCTTTTGCTTGAATAAAAACACAGTAAAACCGTCAGCTGCTTTATTGGCATAGCTGCCTAAATCAGTATGATTGAGTCATATGATGGATACAGCTTTTTAAATTTGGGAGATGGAGAAATACTTCATTTTAAAAGATGACAGAGTTTTGCTATTATTCCTAATTCCATAGTCCTGATCTAGGTAGCTGCTAGATGGCAGTAGTGTAAAGCAGCACTGTATGTAAAAATTCAGTATGCTTGATTTGGAAAATAAAAGCTTATATTTTTTAGATAAATTCATGATAAAAATTAGTCATGTATTCTTTACACTTAGGAATGTAGTTTCAAGAACCTTGAAGCACATTGGATGCAAAATGTGCCTAATACTTTTGATAGTTTAGCTGGAGTAATTTGGCTTTTGCCATAGTAAACTGAAGCTTAAAGAAATTCAAGTTATAATTCTTCATTTAAAGCCTTAACTGACTGTACAGCTCCTCTGCCTTTATCTTAACTATTTTTATGAATCAAGGCTAAGGCTTAAAAAAAAACAACCTCCCCAAAAAATATCCCCAAAAACTCCCTTTAAAATATTTCAAAGAATCATAGAATATGCTGCATTGGAAGGGACCCATCAGAATCATCAAATCCAACTCCTGGCCTGGGCCAGGACCATCCCCAGGAGTCACAATCATGTGCCTGAGAGCATTTTCCGAGCACTTTCTGAACTTCCTCAGGCTTGGTGCTGTGATCACTTCCCTGAGGAGCCTGTTCCAGTGCTTAACCACCCTCTGGGTGAAGAGCCTTTTCCTGATATCCAACCTAAACATCCCAACTCAACTTTATGTCGCATCCTCTCACTGGTCACAAGAGTGAAGAGATCAGTGCCTGCCCCTCTGTATCTGAGGATAATGAAGACCACAATGAGGTCTCCCTTCAGTCTCCTCCAGGCTGAACAGACCAAGTGCCCTCAGCCCCTCCTTGTAAGGCTTCCCCTCCAGACCCTTCACCATCTTTGTTGCCCTCCTTGGGACGCCCTCTAGTAGCTGAATGGTTTTTTTTGAACATTGTGGTGCCCAAAACTGCACACAGGCCTCAAGGTGAGGCCGTGTCAGTACAGAGTAGGGTGAAATGCATTCCGTGCATTCTCAGAAAAAAATAAGTTGAATTAGTATTACTTCTAAAGGTGATTGCTGTTTGTCTTAATGCATTTGTCCAGGAGTGTGTTACCAGTTTGGTAGGAGAAAATTCTCCTCTCGTAGACACTCGGGGGTTTTTGTGCAAGTCATGTGTGGTGACCATTTGTGACTACATTCTTTGTCATATTTTACTAGAACTCCTTTTAAAATGTGGTACAGTTTTCTTTCTTATTCTGTGCTGTGATTTCAATTTCTCTTGAATTGGTGAGCACATTTTCAAAGTTTCATCTTTTGACTTGCTGCTGGGGAAGGGTAATTTATTCAAAATGAGAGCACTTTTTTTTCTCAAGTGTACATTTAAACCTAAGTCACGGGAGTGAAGCCAGGCAAATTCTACATGGGCATTTTTACAAAGAAAAGTTCACATTTCTGGAAAAAATTATTTCAGAATATTCTTCTTTTCAAATGTAATTTGGTCTTTGTAAACATAACTGCCTAGCTTCAATTTGTTTCATGTCTTTATAGAATTTGAGTTTCAATTAGTTAGCAATATAACCATTTTATTCTGACCTTACTGTAGAAAGCTATTGCTAAAAATTACTTTACCTCACAAAAAGTATTGCCTGCTTATCTCACGCTTGCTTAACTAAACCTTGTAAATATTTTAAATAACCAAAAATACAAAATGTTTCCCTTTTAATGAATATTGTGGAAGTGATGACAGGTTAGATATGATTACTATTTTTAGATTGTAAAACAAATCTTCATTTATGTGCAACTGTTTACTGATTTAAGTGACTACTTCTTTAAAACCTCCCTCCTTCCCTTTTTTTTTTTTTTCTAAATGAAACTTTGTTTTGCTGGAAAAGGCCATTAAGCTTGTCTTCTGCTAGGCCTGTCAGTCCATGAACTCCCAGGGTCTGCAGCTTACAGAGTGAAACACAGTTTTAATAATTCAAAACAATGTATAGTCTAAGGCGTAGAGTACCGCAGCACCACTGGAAAACTCAGTGCACAGATATGTTCTGAGACAGGAGGTTTCTTATTTGCCTGTGTCGCTGTTCTGGGAGAATTGGAGAACATCATCACAGCAGTTTGTTTAGATCTTGTAAAGGCCTTTCTTATTTCTCTGTCTCTGTACAGTAAATACATAGGTATATGTTGGGTACTTCTTATGCCTGTGTTTGGTTTTTCTTATTACTGTTATTTCAGTTCCACTTTGATTTGCTTTTGTTGTTTCTTTTGTTTTTTGTTTTTTTTTCCTTCTTTTACGACCAGAACGTGGACTCTCTGTGGCACTCCTGAGTACCTCGCACCAGAAGTTATACAAAGTAAAGGCCATGGAAGAGCTGTGGATTGGTGGGCCCTAGGAATTCTTATATTTGAGATGTTGTCAGGGTAAGTGTTAATTACTATATCACAGCAATATTATGTAATACAGAATTATTTGCTGGTTCTGTTTAAGCATTTGGATTAACAAATTTGGGCTAAATTTAATATTGATATACCAGTTTAATTTGTGCCTTTGAAGAAAGGAATTAGGAAGCTTTACGAAAGAACATAAAGTCACTTTGGGAATGTTTTAGGGTTTTGAGTTTGTTGGTTTTGTTTATTGGGTTTTCTGTTTGGTCTGGGGTTTTTTGTTTGTTTGGGTTTTTTGTTTGTTTTTTGTTTGTTTTTACTTAAGATTTTTTTAACAGCTTCTCTTTTCCTTATGTGCTTTGGAAAATCAGGTTTTGCCAAAGATTATATTTTTATTCACAAGGTCCTTTATATTTAAAAGTTACAGAACAGGACTACTTCTGTAATTAATTTCCAGGGTAGGGAAATCCTAGTTACAGTGGGAGCTTTAGTCTGTAAAAATGCACAGTGGCAAGTATGAAGACTTTTATTAATACAGTTTGTGTTACAACTGAGCACTTGTTTTCTTTAAACCAGAGGAATAAGAACAGGGAAAAGCTTTATAGGTCTGTTTGAAATCAGTTTGCTCAAATGCTGCTTTTGGTGTTTTGGAATATGTTTGATAAGCAGTGTTTTCAGGAAATACAAACTCAAACTGAAGAAACAGTTTCTGGCATTAATATAATTAATTGTTCATTACTTGTTAGTATTAGATAAAAGCAATTGTCTCTATTTGCTTTGATTTCAAAAAATAAATATTTTTTCAGTAAAATAAATAACTGATTTAGGTAGAATGTGAAATTGTACTTGTGTGATAAGCAAGGCATCTGCGTGGTTTTCCTTTCACTTTTTCTTGTCTTGGCTGTGTTGTTTGAGGGTACTTGAAAATATAATTGGATTTTTGAAAGCAATTGGCTTTTTTGTAGTGGTGCTATAAGACAAATGCAGATGAAAGCAAGACTTTTGTAGCTTCTGAAGAAACATATTTCTCAGTTTGATTTCATAGCTCTGAGAGCTTCTTCCTGGTACCTGGCTCAGTGCACTCTGCACCTTCTTGGTCCCCAGGTGTGTCAGGTGTCGTCTATGGTCTTTCCATATAAATCTGCAGCCTTGTAGAATGATCAGAACAAAGTGTGATTGCTTGGATTTATTCATCCTTTTCTCTGTGCAGTACTGTCATTTCAAAGATATTTTGGTGACCCTTCCAGTGTTTGGACAAGCTCATAAGTTTGCCTGAGCAGGTAGTTCCCCTGATAGATAGATGGGTGCAGAGCTCTAATCCATTGCATATGCTGCTGTGCACCCAATAGCAACATAACTTTACCCAGCACAGCATTGCTACCCCTACTTGCTTTCTTAGTGTCCTGAAGGCTTGCATATACATTGACTTTGAATCTCACAGCAATTTGTTGAGAGAAAAGCAATAAAAATATGTAATAGTTGCTGGCTGACCCAGGAAAGCTTGGCTGACTGGCCTAATATGAAGGTGTTATTTATGTAGGCTGATCTGTACAAAGAACAGGCTTTCTGGTAAGGTGAACAGCCCAAGCTGGTCAAGAATCCTTCTCAGAGAGAGGAAAGATTCTCAGAGAGAAAAAAAGAGATTCCCAGCAAGCTTGTTGCCACTAATCTTAGTCCTACAGCAGGAAGACTGTAGATAAAAGTGTCTGGGCTGTTATATGAGCACAGGTGCTGCAGTCACCCAGCTGTGATTTACCTTCCTGCCACGGGTTTCAGTGGGACCACTCTCTGTTAGGTTGTGTGGTCTCAGTGTAAGTGGATATTGGGCTGTTTTTATTTGCATGCCTTCAGAGATGTTGATTGGATTCTTTCCACTAGATCACTAATAGAAACATGGTTTACAAAGTTAACATACTGACTACAGGTGGCAATCAAGGAAAATACTTGGAGTCATTGAGATCTCAAGACTACAGGGTGCTGAAGTATGACTGCTGTATATTCTACCAAAATATGACTGGTATATATTGGTCATAAAAAAAGGGAGCAGCTGCCATTGTTTCTGTGTAGAATCTTCTGCATCATGACATTGTCAGGTTCAAGGGATGAGATCTGGATTTCAGAGTGGGGGGGATGGGAGGGAGGTGGCTTAATATGAACACTGGCTTTTAGAGACTTTTAACCAATAGAGATAGCTTACACTTTCCTGAAAGTCAAGTGAGGTTTTATATAGGCTAATTGACAGGGCAGCTGTCTGCTGTGTCTGATTTTCTAAGGTTTTTTTTACTACCTGTATAGTACCTGTATAGACATGCTCTTCATAATTATTAAATGCTGCTTTGGATGGGGACTCTGTCCAACACTAAAAAATAAAACAGCAGCATTCAGTCATTTTCCAAAGCTGTAATAGGGACTCCATACAAGCTTGTTTGTTTGGGGTGTTCATGTTTTGAGGTTTTGTTTGGTTTTTTTTGTTTGTTTGTTTTGTTTGTGGGCGGCTGTTTGTTTTGGGTTTTGTTAAGATTGGGGGTATAGATAGATACTACTTTTTTAAGATTTTTTTTTTGAAGGAGGGATTATGGTTTGTATGCATTTCCTTTAGGTAGGAAAGTTGTCACACTGAATGTATGCTTTTAGCATTTTATTAATGTTTTGCTGTTGTTGGTAGTAGTGTTTCAAAGTGCTTTTCCTCACCAACTCAAGATGTAGCTGGATATTCACTGTCAAGGCTTTTTGTTAGAGAAACAGTTCTAGTTAACTTTATCCATTAAAATTCAAAGAAGATTAAAGAAATCTGAAAATATGTTGAAGGTGAACAAAGCTTGACTTCAAGACTAAGTTATTGTCCACAAGTAAATTAATGTTAAGACATTTGATAGTTATTTCCTGAATTTAGTCTCTCTGAAGCCCAAAAGCAATTGAAAAGAATTGGTAGGTGTGAGTGTAAGGAAAGGGCCTCTCTAAAAACAAGCAAACAAACCCACACCTTCCTGTTCTACAGGGTCTTATTTCTCTAACTTAATCTCTGGAGGCCCATGGAATTCTTCTTGTGCACAAACTGGGTTTAAGGCAAGGTCCTGTTTAGGTTTAACATTGCAAGATACAGAAAGGGGAAGGAACAAGGAGAAGCAAGGGTAAGAAGAAATCTTAACAGATGAGTAACACCAACTTCATAGAGTTAATCTAAACAAGCTAAGCAAACTCCCAATACAAGAGTTGGAACATCTATTTATTTTGAGGAGATGAGTTCTGTTACAATTTAATGTGGAGAAAAATATACTTGTTATTTAACATTAGGTATGTCATAATTGTACTGTTATCAGATATGCAGCTAATATGAATTTTGTGTATTAATGTGGGCTATGTGTTTTTTATTTTTGCTTGGGTTGTCATAAGTGATGTACTGGTCTGTCATTTTAGGTAGGTTAATGGTTCTCATCTGCAGTTTCATATTCTCAGACCTGTGTGTTTTCCCTTGAGGTTTTTCAAATTCTGTTCCTCAGACTGTCTTTGAAACTTATGTCCATGCCACTGTTATGCTTCAGTTAGCAAAAGGAATGGTTTGCAGCTGTTCTCCCGTTTACAGAGATGATATTTTTTGTAGCTTCTTTTCAGCTGGTGAAAAGGCAGCTGTTTGTATTTGTGTTGTGGTGTGAAGAAAGTCTGAAACTCAAGGGGATTTTTGTTGATTTATTAGGTAGCTCCCAGCACAATACTTGTGTTGTTTTGCCTAAAATCTGTGCTGTGTTGAAGGTTGACATTTACAGAAAGCATCAAAATCAAGTTACTTGGTTTGTCCATGAGAAAACTCTCCAGTCTTTCAAAGCTGTTGTCATTTTGCATAGAGTTCAAATGCACTTCAAGCAGAGTTGCCATAAAATTACTATATAGCCAGTTGTGATTTAAACTTTTCTCAAGAACTCTAGACATAGTAATTTTGGATTTTCAAAGTGGGAAGCAAAGAGCAATTTAAACATGTAAATATGAAAAAAACCCCATATGT
The DNA here is from genome assembly GCA_027886175.1 of Phylloscopus collybita. Lineage (NCBI taxonomy): Eukaryota > Metazoa > Chordata > Aves > Passeriformes > Phylloscopidae > Phylloscopus > Phylloscopus collybita. The sequence goes on along the minus strand of JAJNNQ010000006.1, from coordinate 39,143,889 downwards.
ACTTGTACTCTTCTTGATTTCACACCTCAGTAATATACAGTTATCTGCTTACTGCAACTGGCAGCTTTGTAATACATAGTTACAAAATATCATTCTAATTGCTTTATGCATTTATAGGTTCTAGTAGCTAATAAATAGAAAATTGTATTTGTCAGCTTGCTTTGGACAAAGTGAAGGATATTTATATCGCTTCACAAAAAAAAGAAACTTTCTATGATAGTCTTTCTTGTGTGAGAAAAACTTGTGCATGTTAAATAGCAATCACGTTTTCCTTGTTCTTTAGTGTCAAAGCAGGAGATTTTAATAGCTCAAGTATTATTCCTGAGATTCTTTCATTTTCCAATTAACTGGAAAGTAGTTTTTCATAAAGAAAGTACTCTGGCTTTCTGAACACCAACAAGAAATGTCCTTTAGTCCTTCCCCTAGCCAGATAATTTAGTCATGCTTTTCAGTGCTTTGAATTATTGTGAGGGTTTTTTTTTACCATAAGCCTACAGACACCTTTACTTAATTATTCTGATGGAATTTGATTATTGCTGTGGCTGAAATTTACAGTATATCAAAGGGAATCCTAATCCACTTGATCATCAGCTGAATGAAGAAATTAATACCTCTGAAAACATAATGGAAATAATGTATAATACTTTTTGAGGAATAAGCTGGTTTGATTATCATAAAATTGAAAAAAAAAAAAAAGAGCCTGAAGTGAAGAAATGTTGTTTCCATCCTTGTTTTTGTGCTATCAGTGATTTCCAAAACCACAAGCACTGTTTATGTCTGTGTTCAGTTCTCTGAGAACTGTACAGAACAGACAAATACAGAACAGTTAAGTTCTCTGAGAAAGTAACTATAAAATGTTAGGGAGATGTGAAAATATTTTAATTAAACTGTAATAGTGGTTGGACGTTATTAATATGGTCAACACTCAACCTGCAGGTTTTTTTTAATTCTGTAGGGATTTTGAGGCAGAAGCTTAGTAAGAGGGTCGCTTTGGTCATGTTACAGAGGGTAAAGCAGGAGTGAGATAACTGAATGAGTTATTCCATTCCCTTGGAAGGTTTCCTGTGGTAACTTTTAAGAACATGACTGGCACTCAGAAAGCTGTCGGGACTCGGGCTCAGCTGCCTGTAGTGGCTCTACTGATGGACCTCTTGCAGCAATCGGGGATGTACTGTACCAGAAAAGGAAGTACTGCAGAAAACTCTCAGTTCTTACTGTAGCTGTATAAAAAGAAGTAGTCTCTCTGTTAGCTCATAATTTCAAAAAGAACTTCATAGAAAATATAGATGTAGAATTTTAATTACATGTTAATTTACTATTCATCATGGGGTAGATTATGGAATGAAAACTTTATCTGTCCCACACAGAAAGGCAGCTGCGCTTGGAGAGTTATGAGCAGTCTGACTGTTTCAAAAACCTTATCTAGCAAAACATATACTTGAATTCAAGAAGTACAACAAGTAACTGAACTGGAGAATGTATTAATGTGAAGGTCCTTTAACTGTTTAGACAGAAAGTGGTAAAAATAAGGTTGTGTCTGCAGTTACAGGACAAGATCAAAAATGGTAATACTCTTTTGGAGAGTATATCCCTGGGCTATAGAGATAAAGGCAAAGCATTTTTTACTTTTGACACTGAAAATTTGTTTTATAAATTTTTTTTTTACTGCAGCTAAGTAACAATGTTATATTTTTCTATTCTATTGTTATATTTAAATTTTAGTTCTGCATTCATTTTGTTGCGTATAAAATTGTTTTCTGTTTTACAGTGGCGGCCTTAAATTATTCTTCAAGATACTATTTGATTGATAGAAGAACAATATAATCACTTATTTCTGAGGAGAAGTGCTAGGACATAATACTGCTTATAAGATTTTTAGAACTTCTTTTTCTAACATCTAAAACTTTTCTGTATTAAAACAGGTTTCCTCCGTTTTTCGATGACAATCCATTTGGTATATATCAGAAGATTCTTGCTGGCAAAATAGATTTCCCAAGGCATTTGGATTTATATGTAAAGTAAGTCCATGACTCTTGATACTGTATTTTCTATTATAAATGCCTCCTCAGCACTGTTTCTAAAAAAACTTTTTAGAAGATCTGATTTCAGATTCTGATTTTTTGAGACATCATGTTGGAAAATATTTTAGATTACATTTACCCTTTCAGTCCAAATAAACTGATGTATCTGGTAGATGTCAAGGTGGTGATACAGTTGTAAGATAATATCTGACTCTTTTCTGTGTATTATGGGATATTAAATGCCTTTCCACTTTGTTAAAAAACCCATTGGCTTGTACTGTAAGAAGGTCAGGAGGAGAAATATGAGGAGATAATCTGAGTAAAAATTAGGAGAGCAGGAAGAGAACACTAATCACTCTCAGCGTAATTACTTGAGAGAAGTCGGGCACTTCAGAAGTTCTAGTGTAAAATCAGCTTACATTTATGATAGCAGGGGGCAGTTCAATATGCAGTATTACATACACATGTAGCATAGGTTTAATTCTCAGTATTTAGCAATTGTTAAAGGTCTATTACAGATGAAATAAGTTTTTTCCCTATTTAAAAATTCCATAACTGAAATAATTTTTTGTAAACATTGGAACAGGAAATGCTATGATAAACATGAAGTTTCTCCTAAGAACCAGAGATAACTGAGTGAATGAGTGAGGGAGTGAAGACAGGAAGCTATTCCTATGTTAGTCATTCATTATGTTTTGATAGTGACCTTAGAGATGCACTTGCTGACTGTCAGTACTGGGTAAACAATTAGAAGCAAAACTAATCAACTGAGAAAGATTTAAGCTTCCACTGAATCATCAGGTGCACTGAATGAAGCATATCTTCATCCCTTTAAGATGAGGAGTTAGTGTCTCATATTTTTGTCTCTTTGTAACAGTTTTCTCTTAGTAGCTCCACACTGTTTCCAGTTTAGTGTAGTCTCATTGTCTGGCCTTCCTAATCCAATCGGTTCCAATCGGTCTTGATTTATCTCTTGTAGTATTATCTCTTGTAGTATTCTGTGCATTGAACTGTGATCACTGTGATACTGTGATCAGGTGGGCCACCTCAGATTAGGTTATCATCACTAGCAACCCATCCAATACAGTGAAAGCAGTTACAGAGACTAATAAGGTAAGCCCTGAGCCTCCTTATACCCAGGCCAAACAATCCCAGCTCCCTCAGCCACTCTTTGTAGGACTTAACCCCGGACTCTTCACCAGCTCCATTGCCCTTCTCCGGACACACTCCAGCATCTCAGTGCCTTTCTTGAAGTGAGAGGCCCAGAACTGGACACAGGAACATGAGATGTGGCCTCACCGCTGGCCAGTAGAGGGGGGCAATCACTGTTATGTCCTGCTGGCCACACTACTTCTGTGGCTTCACTTGCTTTCTGCAGTTGAGTTGTGAGTACAGTGTCTTGGATGTCAGCCCCTCTTCCTTCTTTTAAACCACAATACGCAGAACTGGATAGTCTTTGAACATCTCTGCATCGTTAGCTTAAAGCAAGTGCCGAGATTATTTTGTCCAATGAAGGCACTCTGCTTCTTACTTCCTAAACCATCTGTTTTCCCTCTCTTCTTCCAATAAGTCAGTATTTCAGCCAGAAAGAAGGCTGTCTTGGGTCCTATCATATCTAGAGTGTGTCTGAGGTACTAGGGCTGTACAGTGTTTTAACTCTCCATTCTGAGGCAGCAAAACTATTTCCCTTTCTGAACTCTTGAGAACTCTTCTCTCCCTAGGGATATGTACTGCCTGAGTTTACAGGCATTGACATTTTTTACCCACCTATCACCCTCCTGTGCTTTTTACTTTCTGAATTTGTACCACTTCTGCTTTCCCTCTTTCTTACTGCTTTTTTAAACTTTACTTTGCAAAGCCAGTTTTGGAAAACTCCAAATGAAATGTCTCTGTTACAGGATTTTACTGATTATTGGTCTGGAGAGACCTTCATGTAGAATTTGATTCTCCAAATACATACATCAGCATATCCATTGAATTAATTATTATTTTAAATGATATTTTAGAGCCAATGTAATAAAGAATTACTTAACCATCTGTTATTTGTTTCAATTCAATGGATATTTTACCAGTCCAATGCAGCAAGTATCATCTTCAGTGACAACACTGTATCACCAAGTAAACTCATCCCTTAACTGTTCTGTGATGAATTTTTGAAGCAACCAAGAGTGATCCATGAAATGTTGTCTGGTTTTATAGGAATAGGAAAGTGTCTTTGGCCACAAACTCAGTGAATCTCTTTTTGGGTTTCTGGATTTCTTTTCAGTCCTACGTCTATTTTAAGTGTCCTTATAGTCATTCTTGTAGCCTCTTCCATAAGGAATGGTCTTCTTCATGAAGTAAAAAGGAATATTTCTGCAGAGGTATTCTGTAAAAGGAATTGGCCACATGATTTAATCTAATTCAAATATTGATTGTCTGAAATAATCATGAGAGCTTCAAAAATTGCTTTCTACATGGACTTTTTTTATTCCTATATCTGGTAATTTAATTTTTTTCCAAGTTGAATTTTAGAATTGTATTCCTGCCAAATGCAACAGCTTTTCAAACAGTCTGGAAAATTCAGTTCTTACGTTCTTTCTGCACACACTTTTGTGATTTCAGGGATAGGTGACACAATGCTATATTTGGGAGGGATAGTAGACATTACAGGTAGGGATGGAGAGAGGCAGGGGTGTCGTTGTTACGTTTGTGTTCTTTGCTATAAATAAAACTGTTGACTTTTTTTAAGCTTTCATATTGTTAAAAATTGGAACTAGCCATACTCTTGGATCTCTAGCATTTCATGCTGTGTATCAGCTCTTAGGACTACTTTGAGATTACAGAAAAAAGCATGGTTCAACTTTTGTTCTTTCTTGTCATTGGTACTTTATGCAATTAGTCCAGAATGCCATTTTTCTAAAGTCAAATAGCAAAATAATCTTTGAGATAAAATGTAACTGCTTATAGAAATATGCAGCCGTATTTTTCTTTCAACTCATAAGTAAGCTAATTCTGATACTTTTTGTTTATGTCAGAGTTGTTTGAGGCTTAATATTCGAAGTACTTTGCTATTAAAGTGGAAGAGTTTTATGTCTGTAAACTTCCTTTAATCTTTTAAAATGTTGATTTAGCTTTATGTAGAACTGTCCAATGAACCAGTATCTTGATGAGGCTTTTTGTTTTCAGTGAAATTATAGATGTTACTAGTTTGAAGCAGATGACTAGCTCTTCCATGGTTTCCCTGGATATTTAGCATAAAGATGAGGATGCAGCTTTATCTGCTTTTTTTAACATATATTAGTGTTGAGTTCTGAAAAACAGAGTGGAGATCGGTTTTGAGATTTGGAATGCCCAGCAAAGTACAAAACTACAAGGAATGAAATGATGCTACTTGGCAAGGGGTAAGGGAAGGAGAGAGAGAACTTTTTTCCTTTGTTTTTTGGAAGAGTCTAAAAGAAATCTGCAAGAATTCTGTTAGATTCTTTTTTATAGTTGATTCTTAAATATCCTAAAATATGAGGAAAAGCATGGGTCAAAGGGAAGCATGTCTATATTCTGTGACACTTGACAGTCAAATATAAATGACTTCTGTTTAACAGAGAACATGTTTTCTTTACTTCAGAGATCTTATTAAGAAGCTGCTTGTGGTTGACAGAACAAGACGACTAGGAAATATGAAGGTCAGTGTAAAATCCTCAGTGTAACACAGCACAAGGTTGAAAGAATTCTGTGGGAAGGATATAGACCAGCTCTTCATAGAGTTTTTGTTTTTATAAGCATGTTCCCTTACATTACTTAGGTTATGCAATCCTAAATGCAAAGTTTAACCTCTGTATTTCTGGTTTTCTTAAAAATCATTCTCCTGTTTGGATTAATGCTACTCTTCATGATGGTTTCCCTCTTTCCTCACTACCACCACTACCCTGTGATTATTAATGTGAAAACCTAGATTAGACCAGAAACATGGTATCATGTCCTGTAGTACAGGGCACCAACTCATTTGGTTCTTTTGTTGTGGAGGTGTTAATCCCAAAAGGAGCACTAATCAAATTTGAAGTTTCAAAATTATTTTTAGGAGTATAAGGATTGTTGTAGTTCTGTGATACCTGGTCATTGTCTTGGTGGGGCTGATTAAGCACAGTCAGATACCCTTCCACCAGGAAGAATTATTTACCCTAATCCGAACAGATTTATGAAGACCATAAATATTGAAATTAGCTTGCATAATCTTTCATTTCTTTAGGGACATCTAAAATTTTTATTTCTCTGGGCAGGGGATGTTAGAGTTTTGCTTTTTGGCCCAAAGCACATTGAATGGTTAAGAAGGTAGGTGTAGAAGGTAAAAGCTGCACAATCATCTAGGGTTTTCTTAACACATTGATATAAGTACAAATGCTTTAACCAGCTGCCCAGTGTTTTCTTACGGAGCCTTTTTATGGCACAAACTTAGGTAAGAATGTTTTTCTTATCCTTCAGAATCCTTTGTAGTGTTTTTCATGAGGATTTCTTAAGCTGAATTTTTTTATACTCATTTACCAGTGAAAACTTTTATATCTTTGGACAGTTTTGAAGCAAAACAAGAACAAAAGCAAATCTTGACTTATTCAAACAAGGGCTTTGGTAAATGTGTTTGACTGGGTTTTGTGTTGTTTTGGGGGATATTTTTAGTCTATGATTGTTTAGGTTTGTTTTGGGGTTTTCCCCACAATTGCCTAAAATGCTTAAATCAAAAACAGTTGTAATTAAGAGCAGATTTTGAGGTGGGAGCACTAGGTCAGACTTGTGTCTGATCCTTTTCCATGATCGTAATTGGTTTAAAAATATGTAAATACCACTGAACATTTTCTTGTGAAGCATTCAGTCATTGCTTTTGAGGGAACTAGGTGATACTGTTCTCCTTGATGCCTCATTGGATATGAACATGGATAATTCCAGTTCACATAAATCTGAAAAAAACTTGAATTTTTGATAGTGCTTCATTTTGAGGAACTGTACGTAGTATAATCTTGAGTGCTGTGCTGTGATCAGGCCTGAGACAGAGAACCAGCTATTTTTCTCCAGTGCATAGTGACTTGAGAACAAGTCTGTGCTTGAAACTAGCTTAGTCATGACAAAACGAGATATTTTTGTTTCTTATGTACATAAATAAAGCAGATACTCCAGAGAGAATAGTCATTACAAGGCAAATACATCTTTAACTGTATATCTAAAATGAAAACAAATGTTTCAATATATTTACTTTGATAACAGTACTGAGAACCTCTTGCTGTCAACATTAAATATCTGTCATATTTGAAAAAACTATGTGCTTGCCAGACATTATTTTTATTTAAAACACCATCAGCCCTCATTTATTTTTTTATAGTTCAATAATTAGAAAGTATATCTGAATAAGAGGCATTCTCTAAAATGCTGGAGAAAACAAAAGTAAATAGGACTGATGAGTCGTGAATGGTTTTGTGGGTACTTTAAAGCCTGTTCTTGATCTCCATTGTGTGAGAAGAATGCTGAAAAAAGTCCAAACAAACCCCAAATCAAAAATAGTTGGGTTTTATTGCTGGAACTCAGGACCTGCTAGGAGAATTAACACTATGAATTTATCCTTTAGAAGCTTTTAATGATTATCACCTGAAAAAAAGAAAAAAAGCTAGACTGCTAGTCTGCTTTGATATCACAGTACTTGTAATGAAATACATGGTTTGGCATACATGTAGTTTAAAAAATAGTTATTTTGATTTCTTTCCTTAAAGAATGGAGCAGATGATGTGAAGCGACATCGATGGTTCAGGTCTATAGACTGGGATGCTGTACCTCAAAGGAGACTAAAGGTACATTCTGCAAATACTGTATAGGACATCACAAGGAGAAATCATTGTTCATTTAAGCTGATCTGTTGAAGGTTTGTTGGCTGTTGCATCTGTGTGTTCGTGTGTGTATAACCACATATCTATCTATAAGCACACTTAATAATGAAATGCATATTTGCCTTTATGCAATGCAGAGTCTATATGAAAGTCTATTTACATTTTTGTCTATATACAAACTATTTTAAAAATCCCTGCTTCAGTTTGCTGAAGCTGATTAGTTAATGCAAAATTTAGTTTTCACGTTTAGAGTTTTGCAAGTGATTACTTGTTGTAAATGGTTTTTTATTTGGGGAGGTGGAGGGGATTGATAATTTGTTGGTTTGATTTTTTTTATTATTATTTTTATCCTTGTTCTTACATATATGGAAATATTTTACTCTGGGCTTTTAATTTTTGGGCCAAGTTCACTTCAGGTAAATGTTTTAATAAAAAATAAAACATGTGGAAGTAGGAGGAATAGGGAAGGTGAAAGAGAAGGATTTATGAATAATTCCAACATGGTTTTTAATAGCACTGAATTCTAATACTGTATGATGGCAGATGTTTGCAAAAGCTATCAACACTGCAAAATGCTTTATAAAGTCCTTTGAAAGTAAAACTGCCTTCTTTCTTTCTTTCCTTCCTCAGAGTTTTCTGACTTGTACAATTCCTTAGAGCAGTGATTTTCTGTAGGAGAGGTTGGGTGACCATATGCAGTCAACCAGGCACCAATTAAACATTTGTTTTTCTTTTCTTTGCATTAGTTTCTTGCACTTAAATTTCAGCTAAGTTCTTGGAAAAAAAAAAAGAGAAAAAGACAATAATAAAATTGATGTATGTTCTTGATGTATTCATGTAAACAATATCTAATACAAAGATGTAGGGGATTTTTTAGGAAAAATAAGTTTACAGTGTTTTAAATGTGTGGGTTTGTTTTATTTTTAATCATTACTGCACCCAGTTGATGTTTTATATATATGTGTTGTAATGAAATCACACTTTTGTAGGTATTTACTATAAAATCTGTTTACTGAAACCTGCAAAGAGCACAGACTGGATAGCAATCTGTTTTATAAGCATATAAACTCTGAAGTTTATAACAACTTAAGCAATAAAAAACAAATAGTGTTGAAAATTATTGTTAGATGTACAATCAAATGTCTCAGGTCCAAACATCCTTTGTGTGGCATTTTTATTTAAAAAACATTAATTGTAAAAGAGTCACTGTAGCATTCAGATTATGATGAATATGAAACTTGTTTCTTAGTCTTTGTGATGGTTACATTAAGCTCTCAGAGGGTGAGATAGTGCTTAATTAAACTTAAGAGTAGAGTTGTGAGGAATAACCCAGAATTTTACTGGGTTATTTCTAGAGGCAGCTATATTCTTCAGAATTTGTTTTCACAATTTCACACTGATTAGGAGATTGAAAATATGAAATAATGCACACAGTGTTCCATTTTCCCTATAAAAAGCATGAATATGTCTATTGTATAAATGATGTATTGATTCATGGTCCTAATAAGATCTTAAATATCAATATCATATAAACAATAACAATGGCTGAGAGAAAATCATTCAGTTGATCATCCTTTCTCTCTTTTCTTTTGTTTTTTTTCTTTCTGTGTGGCAGTTCACAAAAGTTTTTTTTGCCAAAATGCTTACAGAGAGGAGGGGTACCAGGCACTGCCCACAATGGAGCAGACAGTTCTCAGGGGCAGAGCAGATTCTGCAGGTTTTGCTCAGCATCTGGGCAGTATTACTGTGACTGCCAGACACAAAATTAGGACTCTGCTTTTGGCTGAAGGTTAGAAGTACTATCTTACAGGACCCACCTTTCCCATTGAAAACCTACTGATGATATCATTTTGAGAAGCCCAAAAGATAGATAAGATCTCATGAGCATAGTGAAAGCCAGACTTTTATCTTTTTGAGGATATGCAGAATAGTATTTTGCTATACTTTATAGTTCTGTCTGTGGTATAACTTTGAGCCAGTTCAGTGATTATCCATAAGGTTTTCTCATTCTAAAGTGTTATGTTCAGCATGATAGTTAAGTTCTCAGTTGGTGAGAAGAGGATAGTGAGATGAATGTTCCTTGAGTGAGGAAAAGGGGTTTGCCCTTCATTAACACCTGCAATTAATGAAATGTTCCTGAGAGGATCTTTATCTCATAGTCTGTGGCCAGAAGTGCAGAGTATTCTCAATACTTAGTTAGATTTAAAACAAGTTAAAACTACAGGTACTGTGGAGCTGATGAGCAATACTAGAAATTGAAAGGATCCTCTGACAAAACATAAAAAGTGATACTTCTCTTGGTACCTTCAAGTTTCATGAAAACAATCCATTTGAATTAAGCTGCTTTTATAGCCATCCTTCTGAAATAAATTATGATGAGGCAATTTCTTTACCTGCTTGCATTTATTGCTAGGTTAGGAAAAACCACAGTTGGTAAATGGAAGTTAGTAATTTCAACCTCTTTAAAAGCAATCAGTCTGTTTGAAAGCAGTGAAGAGGAGGCTTTTTTCCTTCAATATGGTAGCAGTTTCTCATGCTGCTATGGAGATTCTTAGTTGAAAAGAATCTAGTACTCAATAAAATAGGTATCTGTATTAAGTGTATTAATTATTAATTAATCTAAGTGTCTTTTAACCACATTATTTAAGTGTAAAATTGACAAAGTATGGGAATGCGTATGTGTTGCTGCAAGCTTCTCTCTCTCATGCCATTCATTATTAGGGTAAAAGTGAACTGTAAATCTTTTCTTCATTTGTTTAATAGATCCTTTACAGAATAGTATGATGGAGAGCAGCTCCTTGAGGATACTACTAACGTTTTTGTTGTGCTTCTTCTGACTAGCCTCCCATAGTGCCCAAAGTATCCAATGATGGGGATACTTCCAATTTTGAAGCTTATCCTGAAGATGACTGGAACAAGACACCTCCGGTACCTCCTAAAGATCTAGAAATTTTCAAGAACTTCTGAGTGTAACGTCTACACTGGACAAGGTATGTCGAAATGTCAAGAGTGCCTTTGAAAACAAACATTGCAGATCTGTGAGTGAGAACCATGTGCAGAAATTACATTTTCTGATTCATAATGGGTTGAAGTGACAAAAATCACTTACCTCACAGGATTTAGTTTTCTACAGTGATAAAGGTTTATTTGCATACAGATATTTAAGTCCTTCAGTCCTTAAATTTTTTAAAAGAGTGTGTTAAAAAGGATTGATTTGACAGATAAGGAAGTGTGATAGATAAAACTGTAAGGTTTTACTACTAAGAATGCAGACTCTGGAGGAATAAGATTGTCAGATTAATTCTGTACCTTGGATATTCTCTCTTATAAATGTGATAGATTGATACTTGTTACTGAGTTCAAGTTATCCACATTGAGTTTTGTGTTCTTTTTTTATCTTAGAAACTGGAAGGAAATTGAAGTGCTAAGAGCAAGTCTGAAGAACAATGGAGTTCAGATATAAAGGAAGATTTTCTTTGTGTCTAAGAATGATTCTGCATTCAGATACGTGTATTAGTATGTAATAAGTATCAAAAAAGATGGAGGTGGGCAGGAATGATTTTTTGCTGTAAACATTTGACTTTAGTTTAGTAAATTGTAATAATGATAGTCTGCTCTGAAGTAGACTAACTAAAATGATATTTTTAGGATTATTTTTTTTAACTTATGGTTGCATTAAGTTTACTGCTATTCCCAGATCCTTTTTGCATAGTTAACTCATAGACTTAATTTTATAAGTTTATACTAAACTTGTGTAATTAAAAGCACAAATTAGTATATATGTATATAATGAATACAGTACAACTAAAGCACAGGAATTGTGCGAAGATGTAAATTTTTGTACTTTGCAGAGTCTATGATTTTTATTTTTCAAATAGTGTTTTTCAGGAAGTTCTTTAGGAATAAAAGTCTTAAAAAAGGATAAATGAGTTTTTCATCATCTTATATACATTTTATAATTCTTTGTAAAAAACAAAAATAATTACGTTTTAAAAAAGATTTGTACCTAAAATTTCCAATGCCTCACACTTACAACCATAGTACTTGAAAGCAGGAAGACAAGGGCATGTTTTATTGTTGTTTAAGATGCATCTTAATGGCTAATTTATGAAGTTCTGTTACAATTGTGTCTCTTTGGAAACCAGAATTTTGAATGATTATACACTGTCTGAAATGAGAGTCCTCACATGAGAACTTGCTGCAAACTTGCAAGTCAGTCCATCTTGATGAAAGGGCTTTAACTGGCTCTGACAGGAGTTGTTCCCTTGCAAGCTTGTTGTCTTTTCCAAATGTAAAGCATGAGCCGTAACAGACCTTTTTCATTAGTGAAGTAGTTGTTGAATGCTGAACACTTCAGGATATCAGAGGGATGACTGAATACATAGCACAGCCTTCTTTTTCTTCTCCTACTTTTTTGAAAATGTCCTAGTCCCTGCTGCCAGCAATTTCATATGTACAGAGTTCAAACCTTAGATGCACAGAGTCTCTTTTTTTATCCTGTGCTAACATCCTTATAACAGCTTGAGCACACTGTATTTTGGAATTATTTGCAATATTGCTTAATTTTAGGTAGCACTAAATATCAGTATGTGCACATGTATGTATCTATATATGAATGCACAGGAACATGAAGGTGGATTGAATACTAGTCAGAATCTCTTTTTTTAGTTTGTTTTTTTTTCATGTTACGTATTGTGATACTTGTGCTGGTATAAGGGAGTTGATTTTGAGGTGCTTCAATTACAAAAAGCAGTTACATTCTTTAGGATGTTGTGGGTTTAGATAACTTCTAGTGAAATTATCATATTTAGAATGTTTAGACCTTTTTTTTTTTTTTTTTTTTTTTTTGTCAGAGGACATCAGCTCTCTGGAGTTCTACCACTATGACTTATGGCTCTACATAATAATGTTTAATTAGATCATACAGACAGTTTTTCCCAAAAACTACTCTCTATGTTTTTGATCTGAAAGCGATAAGAGATGTAGGCCGAAGACTTGTTTTTCTAAACTGAATCCTGAATGCCTACAAAGTAGGCATTCTAGTAACTGCTACTGAAACTACCATATTTATGATTTTATGGCAGATCTGTTACTGGAGTCTCCTTGTGGAAAAGTGATCTCTTTTTTTTTTTTTTTTTTTTGTTTAAGCAGTACAGAAGTGCTATTGAGAACTTGTTAATTCCAGGGTATTAGATTATTTCTTCATAAAGAAAGTCTTACTTGAATAGACTATATAACTCTTGGCAAAAATGCACAATGCGCAACAAAATCAGGATATTTCAAAGTGGTTATTCTGGAATATCACAAAGCTGAGTTGATCTTATGGAATTTGATGGCCCCAGCTGCCACTCAGTAAATATTGTGTAGGAATATATAATGAAATACAGGACAATCCATAGGAAATTACATTTTTAATGCTATGTAGGTACCTTATTCTCTTGGAAAAATGAATCTGGCTCACTATATTTGTATCTGTGGAATTAATTTTTCTGTATCAATTGGAAAAACTGAAACACATAAAACACTTATGCTTGTATAAGGGAGAGCAAACAGTTTGGGAGTTTTCTTAATGTGCAAGCTTACAATATTCTATGGACTCTGAATACTACAATATCAGTTTCCTATTTGAAAATTTACGTACTGCAACAAGAAAGTGTGCTAAATATAAGATTTTTCTACAAATTTCAAAGCTGCTCTCTGTTTAAGTTTTCAGATCTGAGGAAATGAAGTTGAATTTGAATAATTTGCCACAGTGGCAGTTAGAAGTTTTGAATGCTTGAACAGCGGGAAATAGTGGATTTTCTTTTTATGAATCTTACCCATTGCTGGCAGTGGATGCACTGACACTCATCATGATGGAGACTAAGGAAGTGAATACAATGTTGTTAATAATGATAATCATTGACTTCACATTGTTTCCGAGCCACGTGTACATACATGTAACTACTGACCTCGTCAGCATGCTTTCTGGTACAAAACTGCTTTCACTTTTTTTTTTATTCAAATACTGAACTAAAAAATAAAACCAAAACATTTTTGAAGCATTATTTTAAGTGATCAGTTATTTTCTTTACAGTCCTGGACTTAATGAGATGTTATTACCTGGCTGTTTTATTTATTTGCACAAGTGAGTCTGCTTTAAGTCTTTACTGGGACTTCATGGCCCACTAATGTAGTTCTGTCTGAGTGCTCATGCAGGTAAACACTGCACTAGGAATTCTGGATTTATGGATATTTTTAAGGAGACTAGAAGATTTTTTTTTGTTCCTTTTCAAGTAGAGTGTTCTCTGAAGTTCATTTTATTTTGATTCTTTCTGTTAAATGTACTTTTGCGTATAGATGTTGCATAAAGGACTATTGTCTTGCAAGAGAGCCCATAGGCCTTTGGTATTCTACGTCAGTGAACAAGAATGTTAAACATTAAAAAACAACCTTTATTTTTGAGTTTTATATATATATTTTTAATTGCCCAATATGAGGTTTTAAGTGATAGACATGAATTGTAAACTCAATTGCCTTGTAACCAAATGATATAAATTCTTCATGATTTCAATGAAGAACATGCTGTAGATTTTCCTGTAAATTAGCTTGGTCAATGAATATGTGTGCTACTGAGCTTTAACTGATGTGATCTTCCACTGTAGAAAGTCATTGCTATGGATCAAATATAGGTACTAAACTATGTTTAAATGGATAAACAGGGATTTTACAGTTTTGAAAGCAATGAAGATATGGCTGTTCCTCAGCCCATCTGCTTGCCATTCAGAAGAGTTGTGATGCAGTGCTTCCTATGCTATAGAATTATTTTTCAGCTTTCAATGACTGTAGCATGATTCCTTTTTGTACTGTACTGTGTACAGACTTCTCATGTTTTGCACTTTTCTATGGCAAACCTTGACTGCTTTATAAATACTCTGTTGTGTAGTAAGTAGTGCTAGTGATAGCAGGCATTTGTGTGCTACATGATCAGTTTGGACTGCTCGACTTGCGAGGTTCACTTGGGCTAATGTTGTGTGTTGCTGGTTGCTTGTCGTAGCTCACGTGTAAGTACTGTTCAAAGATACAAAGTCAGCCCTCATTGCACAATGATAAATCACTGTGATCTGTACATAAACCCTAGTAAAACTTTATTGCTGTTTAATTTAATGTAATAGCTGTCAAATCTGGATTCATTTAATAAACCTTTATATCTTTTCAAATGTTTAAACCTAGTTTGCTTCCATTTATGCTGGGAGGAGATTGGGGTTCTTCATCCAAGAAAATGGTGAAGGGGGAGACAAGTGGAGTAGAAAAACAACTGTTCCTTCTTTTCACATTAAGCCTTTTCAGAACAAGACACAAATGTTGGACTAGATTTCAGACGGTGTTGAAGAAGCACCAAAAAGTGCATTTTCAAAACCATTTCAGGTAGTGCACCAATAATCAAAAGTGTTAACTTGGACTTCTCATTAAACTTTGATTATATGATCCTAATTGCTTTGGCATTTTCAGAACTTAATGACCTGAACACTGTCCAGAACACTCAGTTCAATCCATTTCTTTAAGCATTGAAAAATATTCTTAAAATGTCTCAAAAAATATTCTTACAATGTCAGGGACACCTAACTTACCCTTTATTTCCTCTTCCATCAAAACTTGGAAGGTTCATTTTTAACAAAAATTTAACAAAATTTATTTAGCTGTTTGCATTAAATTCCTTCTCTTGGGTCAAATGTATTTTGTTTTTTATCCCCTAGATATCATAATCTGGTGATAATTACATAGCCATAGAACCTACTGGATACGGTTTGGACTAGTTAAGGGTTCACTTTTTTAAGACAGATACTTCTTTTTTCTGTCTGGCTTCATTCTAAATTCTGTGCATTGATTCAAAGAACTGAAGGCACAAAAAACATTCTGTATTTTTCTCTTGTAAACCACTATGTCATGTGCTTCAAGAGACTGCTAATGGAAAGTGAAGGAACACTGCAATGAGCCCTGGCAAGGTTTTAGTCATGTCTTTGACATGAATCAAAAGGACTTTTCAGTTAAAACACAGGAAATTTTTGAATGGTAATAAGAAAGAATTTTGTTTGGCATCTTGTTCATACCCCAGCCATGTGGCAGAGTTTTTTGTTCATTTGTCCTGAGTGCTATATCTTTTTTGAATGCACATGTAACTCTGTATCTTTTCCAATAGAGGCCATTTAAAATACACTTTTTCATTCATTCAGGGCAGGTAGGTTTTGTTGGACCACGCTCAGTACCCCCAAATCTCTCACTTCATGCTTCATTACTCCTTTTTAGAGCAAAACACTCTTAAAACAGCACTTGACAATAGCCCACTGTTCTGTGACCCACTGTTAACCAGTAAAGGTATGATACTCTAAGGAATGGTAGGAAGCAACTGGCACTGTTACATCTGGATCCTGCCCAGTGCTCTGTGAATTCTTATATAATTCACAAATCAAGCCCTTCTGTGTGCAAACTCCTGCTAGCTGCTTCAAACTTAGCAGCTTTTCACAGGGAAACGAAGAGGGTCTTCTGCTGCTCTCAGTAGAAGACGACTCCATTCTGTCTTCCATGACCCCTTTCCATCTACTCTTCAAAAATCACCACATATGAATGTATGTCAAGCTTTGTATTTATCCATGACACCAGAAATATTGTAAAAATTTTAGCAAGCTGAATCGTACAATTTTCTTTCTATGTATCCAAATACTTCTCCAGTTCTGTGCAATCTTATTTCAAACTATTATTCTGTGAAAAGTGCAGCAGTCAGTGGGCCTATTATGCCAACTTCGACTTAAGGTAAGATTTATCTTATTCACTGCATTTGTTTCAATGCCGATGAGTGGCTGGGGCAGTTGAGAGTCCAACATCTCCTACTGCATCTGTAGTTCAGGCCACTGAAGTCTCTGAGGCACATCCCAAATATGCAACCCTAAACACCAAAAATACTGTCTTTATTGCTAGTATGCAGAGCTCTAGGGTGCCATGCAGGTGATGTCTCTACTGTACTGTTTTTTACATAATCTGAGTAGACATAGATACCTTGAAAAGTGTAGTTGGTGTCAGATTAAACAAATAACCAACTTCAGATTTTGTTTTGTTTTTTCTTTGTTGTTTCTTTTTTGTTTTGTTTTGGTTTAATTCTTTTCTCGAGCATATTGTCCCTGTTCTGGTGCTTTCTGGTGTCCCCTGTTCTGGACTATTTTAATAAAGCAGGCAAATGAATGGGAGAAAAATATTTTGGGAAAACAAGCTCGAATTGGACTTCAGTCCAAGAAATAACTTGGTATGCCTGACCAGTACATACTTGCTATCAATAAATGTAGAAAATATTGTGCCTGTTTAGGTTTATGCTGGCTTTTAAACTAAAATTCCTGTTTTTCTCCATATTATATCCAGAAATGTAGTTTTGGGAGCCAAAGTTTATTTCAAGTTTAGCCAGTAATCAGTCTAGTTTAGAGAATTCTTGATACTAAAATCCCTTCATTGGAGAAGGACAGTGTTTGCAGTAATCATCATGTTCTTAAGGTTCTGCCCAAGTGTAAAAGCTGTGCAGAGGAGGTGATTGTGCTTTCAGTACCAATACTGTTGCAATTCACATGAAGAATACAGCAGCTTGCTCGAGCCTGCAGAGCCTAAACTCAAGTCTTTTCACCTTGAAGTACCAAGTCTCTTCTTTGAGTAGCTTTGTGAGAATATAACTGAGCAGCTTAGTAAATATTAAGACTAAGCTGTAGAAAAACTGTGAGCTTTACGATGGCAACTCTTCAGAAGTTAAGCATTAGAGAGCTCAGTTTCTGATTTGGAATACAAAAGTAAAAGATTCTGTGCTGTTTTGTGTTTCTGACATTTGGTGAACAAATGCCAAAAATATGGAGTGTTTCAAATTGTGTGTATTAATACCTAGTAGCTTCTTTGGCCTGCTTTTATCTTCTCAGTTACAGAGAAATTGTAGTTGAATTTAGGACTCTCTTCTAATCAAAATGCTTGTGAAGCACCATTTAAGTGAAGCAGTGCCGCTAGGCTGTGTTAATAAAGTAAATAAAACATTCAAAAGTGGCATGTCTTCCATTTGTACTGATAACCAGTTTCCTTTGATGCATGTTAACTAGATGGCTTTACATTCTGTACTTAGACTTTTCTCAAGCTCTACTAGCAGGTTTTGCAAAAAACTTAGCAGGTAATTAAACAGAAGTAGGTAAAATTTGTTATTTTCTTGTTAGTAAAGCTGAGCTGTGAGTTGATATGTAAATGCTTTATCAAGCAACAGTGATCTTACGTAAATGCATTATCCAGGAAAAACAACCTCTTCAGATTAATAAATTCCTGCTTTGAATGTATTCAGATTTTTGGGAATTTTTTATTTTTCTTACTGGCCTGTGACTTACAGCAGCACGGCAGTCCTGTGCCATGGCACTTGCTCCTCCTGCTACTCCACTGTCATCCACGTAGCAGCTGTAAGTGAGCCTGCTAACCCAGCTGATTTGTCAGAAATGTTTCCCTGCTGGGACCTGAACTTCGAATCAAAAGCACTACTTCCACTAGTTTGTCTGAAAAGGATTTTTCAAAAGCTGAGTGTGACTGAAGTCTCTGTATTCTCTGCAGGTACTTGCCACCAGGGACCGAGACTATTGCAATGTCCTGTAAAATAAAACAAAATTCTAACAGTGCATTTTGAACCTATTTTCAAATATTTACATAAAGCTCCTGTTACTCTTGTAATCCCCAGCAGAATCGTGATGATGCAAAAAGGAAAGTGTGGTGGTGAATCACTTAAGCAAGTGTTAGGGACTGAATCCATTCTTTAATATCACCATCTGGCTATTGAGGAAAGGGAAATTTATAATAATTAATAATTATTGTTAAATAGATTTTCTAGGCAGTCTGTCAGAACATGACTGACCATTATCCTTGAGTCAGGTTTTTTGGCTGACCCTTAAAAGTATCTGAAGTCTGTTTTAGAGACTAGATTCTGCCAATGGTTTTCTATTTTTTTTAATATGTGGCTAGTGATGTTTACATGCAAAATATGGCAGATTTAAAATCATTATGGTAATTTGTTTAAAATTTTAATTAATACAGTGAACTGGCTACCAAATAAGTAAAGACTATGCATTCAGTTTATGAATAAGATATTTAACCATATCAAAGTTTTGGATGCAAAATGTTTTAAGGTTGCAAATAGAGTAATATTGTCTGAATAAACAAGTGTCATGAAGGTGATCTGACCTCAATTCTTCAGCTGGGGATCCTCTCTTCCAACCTGTCAATAATTATTTAGTAGAAAAAGTGTAGCTATGGCAGTAACTAGCATTCAAGAGTGAAGCTGGGATATGTACAGGGCATTTCTCAAAAACTGCAATCTGGGTTGTGGTGATCCTAGCCACTTCTCTGTTCTGCATCAGGTTTTACTGTGGTGCTTTCATGTTGGGAGTCACCTCCTGAGAACAGATTGTTGGTTGTTGTCACTATAAATCCTTTTGTATCACCTTGAAGTTTAAGACTTTGATAGAAGTATAAAATCTCACTTATTACCCCCAAGACCAAGGTTCACCTCAATGAAAAAGGAGCAGCTGAGTTAATAGTATTAACTCTGTATTTTCTTTTTTCTTTTTTTTTGTTACAGTATCTTCATGAAATATTAAATGGTCTGAATTTTGACATGTAATGTCACATTTCTTAAGCAAAGGAGGCTTTGCAGCTTTAAAAGATGGGGCTTTTTACCAATTTTCTTCTATTTACGTGACACATGGAAGTTGCCAATACAAGACAGTTCTCAGCTTTTGAGTTTACTGCAGAGTAAAAATCCTTTTGTAGGTCATGTTTACCAAAAGATGGGATTCATGGATCTTCATTAAGATAACTTGTCAGTCTAGGAAACAAACTTCCATTGGGCTTGTGGTGACAGACAAGATTTGGTGAAGATTTTTTATACTTCCAAGTATAAAATAAGATTGAATGATCAAACAGTGATTACTTTGTCAATTATTTAAAAATTAAAATTAAATCAACTTTCTTATCATGCCAAGTGCCAAAATCATGAGCAGTACTGAAAGTTCCTTAATTTGTTGTGGTCTCTGTGCTGGATTTTCTGTTTTCAAACTGTCAAAAAGAATAGTAATTAATACATTTTAAAAATGCAAATGAGGTGTCATTTACCTTGTGTTTAAGCTTCTAGTGTGTTCTGTGCATTGAGTGGAGATGTCATCCTGTTTGAAATAATTCATTCCGAAAGTTTTCTCTCTCCCTAAATCTCTTTTGTTGATCCGAGATTGGCATAACTTCAAGCAACTAAAAGAAGAAAATCATCAAGAAGAATATAGAAACAGTCAATGACATTTAGAACACATGTTGTCCAAAAGTGTGAGGGCTTTGTTGGGTTTTGGTTTCTTTTCTCTGCATAGGGCCATGTAGCATATGATATATTGGAAGCTAAAATAAAAGCCACCTTGAGACATATCTTTGAGTTACAGTATAGTTTCATATATTGCCAATGAAGTTCTTAGCTAGTTCTCTTTAAAGGCATCAATAGCTGTATTTTCCTGTAATGTTTTGCAAGTGCTTGCTTCATGTTCAAGCTTGTTTCCCTGTTGCCCTGAGGGTGACGTTCAGCGGAGTTCACTTCTGTTTATTCTGTTGAAAAAATCCCCGATGCTGTATTTTTCTCAAGGTGTTATGAGTGATAGCAGCAATACTTTACAGATTGAAACAATGAATTATCATGAAAGATAATGAATGAGAAGGAGACAAAAGAGACAGAACACATCTATCATGGTAGAGTATTTAAAAGGATTTCCAGTCATATGATTAAATTAAAATTCTTTCAAACAAGGCCTTAAAGATACAAAGTGTAAGGAACAAATAAAATTTATCCTATTAATGTCAATAGTTCCATTTACCTAATTTATCTTAGCTTGCATGTTTTGAATAGTGGCAAGTTAGTGGAGTTGAATGTAAGTGTCCGGGAAAGGAGGGTGTCTGGGTAATGTGAAAACCTTACCTCCTACAAAATGCTCTAATAGAAATGTAATGCTACAGAACAAATATTTACCTGAGGCAAGAAGGAGGAAAAAATATATCTGCATTGCATTTATTGCCTGATATCACCACAGCACATTTAGGCAGTGTGCCTTTCTTTGCTTGAGGGTTAAATGTTTTCAAATTGGAAAAGAGACTATGTGAAATAACAATCTTCAGCGCTTATTTCCTTTGATACTGTATCCCCGTCTATGAGAATAAAACCAAAACCAACTAAAAAAACCCCACCACCCATGAAGTAGTTGATTTAATGCAGATGCAGTTTCTAGGAGTGTAGAGAGTACTTGAAACTAAAGAACAGCAGTGTCTCGGGAATGTGAGAGGAAGTGTTATATCCTTGGGTTTGAAAGTTTTCTGTCAGAGTCTCATGCACGTACCTTATGTTACACCAGAGGAACTCAGGACTTCAAGGATCAAATTAGGTGGATTAATTTGAAGCAGGGGAAGGAAATACTTGGGAAAAGTTTTGACTTTCACTTGACCATCTCGCAGAAGCACAGGATGCTTGAGGTTGGAAAGGATCTCCAGAGGTCAGCTAGCCCAATGCCCCCACTCAGGCAGAGCCATCTAGAGCCAAAACAACAAAACAATATTTTTTATTCATCTTAAGTGACATTCTTAGAACTGTCCTCAAAAGCTGAGAAAATAAACTATACACTGCTTTTTTTTTAAAATTTATTTCACAGAAAAATAAAGCATTTATTTTTAGATTTTTTTTTTCCATTTTAAAGTTTTCTAAACAGCCACTAATAAGTTATTATTTATTAGTAATATAATTCATTGTTCTCACAATTTAAACTTCAGTAGAGTTGAAATTACAAAGTATGAATTTTGCTCAGTTCCTTGTCTTCTCAAATGCTACAGAAGGACTATTTAACCTCTCTGGACTTAACAGAGGTCTGAAGTGAAAAGGACCATGTGTTGATGTCAACTGCTGCATGCTGGTTGCTTATGACAAGCAAGTCCTGATTAAAGGTGATGCTGGATTTGCTGTCTATAGACAGCTTTGAATTTTCATTTAGAAGAAAACTGATTTTGTTGGTCAACAAGTTCATGGTAAAAAATTCATTGACTCAGTGACTTCCGTGTGGAACCACAGTTTCCAGTAGTTAATAAATCTTTCTGCCTCAGAGGTGTTCTAAATGGCCATGCCGTTCAATCTCTATTTTCTCAAGTCTGAAAGCTAGTGTGGCCTTCCTGTGAATTGCAGAGGCAGGTTGATGTTAATGCAGGACTCAGTTCTTTGCAAACTGAGAAACAAAAACTGGTGTGCTCACAAGTTTCTGGGTGTGCACTGAATCCAAAGAGTGCTGATTGCTGTGCAGCACAAACCTCTATCAGACAGAGGAGTTTCACATGAAATTAATCTGCAGCCAGTCCTATCGTGATGTGACAAGCTGACAAATAATCACATCTTGTGGCATTGTGCTTGCATTTCCACCAGACATAGTCTGTCTGTAATAACTGCTGCTCCTACATGGCTGTCTGGAGTGTGGGAAGGGAGTATGTCTCCACAAAAAAGCCCATGTAGGAACCACGAGCCCAAGCATGATCCCGTTTGGCTTACCAGCCAACATTTATCACAGGCAGCTGGGAACGAAGCACAGCAAGACCTCTTGGAAAAGATGTTTCCTGGGTCAGGGAAGGCGTTCAGGACAAAGGCTGGAGTAGCCTCACATCTGTTCCTGGAGCTGGGTGACAGAATTGTGCCACAGGTCTAAAGACACACACTTGCCTGCTCCCAACCTGGTTTTATTCAAGCACCCCAAATGTATGACTTCCATATTGCTCATGCAGGGAGCCTCATGTCAACAAAAGAATTCCCTTTAATATTTTGGCTTTTGCTAATGCACAGAGTACATCTTCTTTTCTCCTCCCCTGAAAACTGTGCCATGGGAATTGGCCTGGAATATGTGTAATTGAAAACAGAGGGGAACTGATGGCACTTCCAAGTCATGCCTTTCTTGTGATATACTCCTCATTTACTTAAGCATCAGTTTATGTACATAGATTAGTAACACCATATATATTTTAATCCCTCTCTTTTGAAATACCATGTAATAGTTTAATAAACCATTTCAAAGTCAAGAAACATTTTTCCACTGTTAATTAACAGAGCCTGAGTTGTTCTTTGTTCTTTTGGTGACAGAAGTAGAGAGGAAGAATTGTTCTCCCTCAAAATAAAAAAAAAATGAAAAAAGGAATAAAATAACCGCAGAAGTGCTTTCAAAGTGTACTCTGGAGTCATATTTATTTTTAAACAATAGTAAATCATTTAATTGTTTCAACTAGGCTTAGTTCCAAGCAGTTCTAAATTCAGAGTTAAAAGATTTGATCTTAAAAAGATGTGCAGGAAAACAAAACTCTCTTCCTCTCTCATTTCCTGTTTGAATTGATGGGAATTTGAGCTCTTCTTTGGTTAATTTGGCATTCATTGCTCCCCAATGAACCCCTCTAGTCAAGGATCAGAAATGTCCTCTTCTCACAAGCAGAGCATGAATTTATAATCCAGTGTGTAATATTTTTTCTTTAAAAATGAGCCTATTAAAAACAGAACTATTAAAAACATTTCAGTGGTTTTGTACCACTGGGTACAGAAGCAATTCCACTTCCAGCTTGCAATGTGTTGAAGATGTTATACATTGCCCTCTAATGCATTGATCACAATGTTAGGAGTGTAATACATAGCAGTAAAATCACAGCAAGATAACAGGAACATCAGCTGACACACACCAAGTGCTCTGGCTCCTCCCAACGGTCCTGATTCAAAAATGAGGGATATAATTGAATCAGGAGATGGAAACTCTGCCCCAAGAATTCAAGTAAATGGCCAGGAAGCTTCAAACTGTCCTTAGACAAAAGGAGATTCCACATATCTCTGGAGGGGCTGTATCTGCTCTCTTGGGGCATCACAGACTTAAGACATTAAATGTGGACTTGGAGTATAGGGAGTCTCAAGGGTTTTGAGACTTCAGTCCAAGACTTTTTATTGTGTTCTTCTGAGTCTGAAAAACTTCACAGAATTGAAATGATGATACTTATGATACTTATGTCTGCAAATACATCACTAGTTCAGTGAGGGTAATAATAAAAAACATAGTTAATTAAAACTGTGAGGCATCTCATGGGACTATTTTATAAAACATGGGTAATTTTGTTTTTCTTTGGAGGTTTTCTTTCCTTTTTTCCCTTTTTTTTTTTTTTTTTTTTTTTTCTTCTGGTATTTTCCAAGAAGTTCTAAGTTCTAGCATAAAGTGGCACTTGTATGTTAATCCAGATGCAAACCATGCAACTGTTTAACTGACTAACCATTAAAGGCTTCCTACTCATGTAGGTCAAGATCATAAAAGTAGCTCTGTTGTGATTTAAGAAGGCTGTGATGTTACTATGCTCTGCTATCCTTTTAGACTGCCTTTACTCACTGAAAAATATTTTTTTCATCACATTAATGGCTATAATTTTGGCTAATACTTGAACATGGTCATGAAATTGGAAAGATTATTTCTCCTGTAATAGTTTAGGAGTTTCCAAACACTTTAAGAACATCAGTTGCTTTGTATGTCTGCAAGTCTTGTCTCCCTTAAGCCAGACATAGAGGTTAACATCATAATATTTCTGTTTTAATTGAATGCAACAGTGATTATTAAATTGAATGTACAAATCAGGCATTTTGAGGGAAAAAGTGTTGTGTTTCAGTAAGATGAGAGGCTGTAAGCATGGTCTTACAGGAGGGGAAGAAAGGAAAAAGAGCTTGTGGGGTAGAGCCCGTGGTCTGGCGTTTGCACTAAGTTAAATGACAGCCAGAGAGTGAAAACAGTGGGGTATGTGGGCTAGAACCAGAGAATGTGAAGGAAAAAAAAGGTTGAATCAAAATTTCTATTTTTTCTTTAAAAAGTCTCAGAGAGAAGTACCTGGGAGAGAAGTTAAGGACAAAGTAATTCAAGTGATTGCTTCATGAGAATGATTTCACAGACAAGAAAAACTTTTACTAATACACCAAAATATTTTCAGATCCAGGTCCCATATGGAGTCTTTAAAAAATATGGTTCAAGAGGCTGGAAGTGTGTCATCTTCACATACAACAAATGTACCATGATCCAGTAAAGAGTTTCTGCAGACCTGTCACAATATGATCTTTCCATAGTATCCTACAGACACATCCAAACAGTGGGAGAAACTCTGAAGGCCTGCATTTCACTGGATTTTTGATTATTGTCAGACACGAGTGAAGGTTGCCTGGCACCCTGAGTCACTTATTTCAGCCTGAGTCAAGGCTTCGTACCTTCCAGGGGGTTATCAAGCATAGTTGCTATAAATGACCTTCTGGGGTCAAATTAGTCCTTAAATTAATACAATGACTACTTAAAATTCTTTGAAACTTTTATCTCTGTGAGTGTGGTGGAGGTGTCAAAGCATGCTGGCGTGCAGCCTGCAGATCCAAACACCCACACATCTCTGCATAAACACAGGAGTCAAAATGGGCAGCCGTCTTCTTCCATTGTGTTTCAGTAAGATGAGAGGCTGTAAGCATGGTCTTACAGGAGGGGAAGAAAGGAAAAAGAGCTTGTGGGGTAGAGCCCGTGGTCTGGCGTTTGCACTAAGTTAAGTGACAGCCAGAGAGTGAAAACAGAGCTCTGACAGCTTGTGGGGGGAAGAGGTGAGATCTGAAAGAGCAATGGGACAGGAAAGGGAAGCTGTCACACAGCCAAAATTAATTTTAAAAAGGAATGAGGCTGAAAGGACTTGAATGGAGAGATTTTGTTTGTCTTACATCCATCTTCACTTGGATGAAAAAGCAGCCTCCTTAAAAAGTAAAAATATTTAAGGGTTTTTAGCATTTTGCTCCCTAGGAATAGGCTTGTTCTTACAGCCTTGGTCAGTCAGCAGTAAAACCCCCTCCTCCCAAGAGGACTGTGGAGTGAGAACAGACCTCTCTCACCTCAAGCAGTGCTGCAGTCCTGTTCACTGCACAGGCAGGGCTCCTGCTCCTGAGGGCTTCTGCCGTCATTTCAGCAAAGCTCATTGCCCTGCTGGGAAGCTCTGGCTTTTGCTTTGGAGGCTGTAAATACACAGTTGTTTGTCCTTCCCTGCAGTCCTCTCTTCCTCTCTTTCTCATTTGTTTTGGGTTTTTGTTGTTTTTCGGGGCGTTTTTGTTTGTTTGTTTTTTCTTTTAGGGAAAAAAGTTTTCTGTTATAACTTTTTTGTTACACTGTGAGTTACTTAAACTTATCAATTACTTTCGTTTTGTGTGAAGTAGCATAGATTTTAAACTGGAATAGGGGAAGAACTTACTCTCCTTTCTTGAGCTTAGGTGGGCACACAGATGTGCTCAAAAGATGCCTCAGTCTGATTGAGTGAAAGCCTCAAATCCTCTCTTACAGATTAGCACAGGCAACTACAGAAACACAGTCTCCCAATTAAGTTATTTTTAAAAATAGTGGTAACTTAACCAGAATATAAAAAGAAAACAGAAGTTCAAAGACCACTGTTTACTTTCTCATCCCTGACCATGCTTTTTCTTGAAGCTAGGTGATGCAAGGATCAAGTATGGATGGGGTTTTGCAGCCTGGTAAGGAGTCTAGCATTCCATGCTCGAACTAGAGATTATTGCTGTGCAAGGTAAACCAGTCTAACTGGGAAGCACACATCCCTTCTTTCTCAACATCCTGCCTGCTTTTGTAGTAGTCATAATGTGTAGTTGAACACTTAGGAACTCTCTCTCTTTCTATTCCTGAGCCTGTAGGATAGAAGACCTTGGAAATACTGTGTGTCCCTGTCTTTGCTTATTAAATTCCTTTCTTTCTTTCCTGAGGAAATTGAAAGGATAAGGAATAAATAATGAAAACCGGATTATTTTTGTAATCATATAACAATCAAGTAAATAAACAAAATGCAAACAGCTCAAATAATTACTGCTGTGTTACCAAGCCTTGGCAGTCAGTGAGTTTGACTGTCTCCATCCAGCTGAGTTTGCAAAGAGACAGTGCTCATGGAAAGGGGGCTTGCTTGCCTCTCTGCTCTTCCACACTTAACAGTTTCCAAGAGGGAAGGAAAAGCAGAACAGCAGCATAAATCCCATTTCCTTGCTCTCCATGTATTATTAATCCTCTCCCAAATGAGCAAAGAGCTGTGAGGAGAGTGTGAATAGTTTGCCCTCAGTCATATGTTGAAGAGTTGCTGTGCCCTTTCATGGCTGTGAACACCCTGATTATTAGCACTTACATGCAACACAGTTCTGGTACAGCTGCAGGTCCTGGAGTGCTGCAAGTGATACAAATGAGGTTGTCCAAAGCCCCTTCTATCACAAGGCATTCTCCAGCTCAGGGGTTTACACTCATATTGTGTTACAAAGGCTTTGGCCAAACTCCTTTCTTCCCCAAGGAAATTCAGCACAGCTCCCTCACCCATCACAAAGTTCAAATCAGAATCACATTTCTGGACAATGAGCCAGACTCCTGGCCCCAGGCCCAGCTCCTAGGTCTGCGTGGGGATCATATAAGAGCCGTGAAACCTGCCCTGAGCACACTGTGGGGCAAGACACAGAGGAAAATGCCTTCTGCCCATCCAAAAAGCTCACAGCAGTAAAGGAAGATGCATGTGCTAGAGCTGGATGGAGCTCCTGATGGTGCCTAAGTTAAAGGAAACATAGCTCTCCTCCCACTCCTCAAATGTCTGCTACATTGATTTTGTCTGATTTTCCTCTAGCATAAGAAATTTAGGGGGTGGAAGCTGAGATCATTTTCTGATAGAGCAAAAACATATGTTAACCTTGAGTGCTATCATGTTTGCCTCCAGCAGCCAAGAAACCTCCATTTCTGCTCCACTTTATCAGTGGGCAATATTTGATCATCAGGAAAAGTCTAGGGAAGTTCTCTGTGGAGAGCAGAGATTTGCTGGTGTGAATCAGAAGGGAGGCTGCTCTTGCTCACTGTGAGGTCCCTTGAAATGCAAGTCCTCTGTTTCACTTGCTCAGTGAATAACCTGTGCATGGTCAGTGCTACTCAAGGAGGGAAGGAAATTCTGATAAATCAATAGTCAGGAAATGGACTTGCAGAGGATGCAGATGGCAAACCAATATCTTGTCAGAGTTATTTTCAGTGACAACATTGGCAGGGGTTTTTTGGTGTATACAGTGATTCCAGCTGTCACTGCACGGAAGTTTTGCATTGTGAAAGAGAACATTCAACTAAACAAAAAGCTTGGGCTTTTTCAATTTGAAATTGTCTATGCAATCCTGTACACATAGGGATTAAGACTGAAAATTAGTTACATTAAGAAAATAGCAAAAAGAAAAATCTTCATTTAGGGTATCTGTGACAGTCAGATCAGGTGGCCCTCTCTCAAACTCAAAAGGTAGACACTCTCAGGACCAAGGCAATCTGTACTCTGGCTTTCTCTGTGTGAGAGAATGGCAGACAGGCTTAAAACTTGCACTGATAATTAATTTTTTCTGTGTCTGTTCCTCAATCTTACCTCTAAATGACCTGAGATAGTATTCATTGTTCTGAAGCCTGTGGCCTGGGACATGGATACTCCCCTAAGTATCTCTAATCAGAAACATTTGTAATTGTTATCTGTTTGTGTACTTTTGGTTATTGAGCAAGTACAGCCGAGAAACATCTACTAAATTATTTTGATTAAATCCTGGATACTGTGTTCTAAATGGAAAATCAAACATTTTTCAGAAAGGTTTTTGACATCTAACAAATCACCGATGATGTAAGTAGGTTTTTCTACCTAATATTGTTGTGGGTATATAGCTGTTACTCTTTGAAGGTTCTTTAAATACATCTCAACAGGAGTGCTGACAGCTGTGGATTCAGGAATGAAGAATGCAGTTACTATTCAGGAGATCCAACTGAATTTGGAAACTTTTCCTTCCAATTTGCTGTAATTATGTCACTGGAAGAGGTGCTGTTAAATATGTTAAGGGTCAATGAGAGAGAATTTAATTATATCATGCTGACAGTTCTTTTGCTTGCTGTTCATAAAGTACTAAGTGTTAAAATCCTTGGACTGATTAGTAGAAAAATTAAGATTAATGTCTTATATTGGAAAGAGAAGGAAATCTGCCCATTGTTAGCAAAAAAATGAACCCTGATAAACTAGACAGCTATAATCCTTTTATGGGAAGGACTAGGATAACAGAATATGACATTTGGCTTTGTTAATGAAAAAAAGCTTATGAAATAAAACAAAACTCAGATGTTTGATCACTTCAGGGTGATATCATGTAGGCACTCGCTGCCTCCACATATCCTCACTGTACACTTTCCATGCACAGTTCACTGTGGAGGGGGATGACTAGAAACAGCTGCCTTGTCTCAGATATTCCAGATAGCAGCTTGTCAAAACAATCTGCTGGTGAGCAGCGAACTTGTTGTGACTAAGTAATTTTTAGTGGATGTTTCATCAATTTGTGTAATTTTCAAAGCTCTGCTTCCTTCAGGATTTTCTATGAGTCATGGGCAAGAGTCATAAAAGACAGCTAATCTTAATGTTTTTTGCCATTATGGATTATTGTTACTCTGCCCCTAACACATCATTTTACAGTCTGTATATGTGTGTTTATTATTTTTGTACTGTGTTCAATGCAGATGAGTTTACTGTGTGACCAGGCCTCTTGGATGTGAGTCATGCAAATAACTAATAAAAGTGTCATTTACCCAGAAATCTCAGTGTCCTGGATATTGCAAATGGCAGCCATAAGGGAAAACTGATGTGCAAAATGAAATTACTTGTAAGGGTCACTTAAATGGTCAAATTCAGCCTGCCATCCAAGACTCCAGACCTTCAAAGCCTGTTTTTTCTCTAACTGATCCTTTGGTAATACCAATGACACAGAAGTGCAGCAGAAAAAAAATAGGCACCATGTAGCTTGTGCTCATGTCCACATGTGTTAAAATGAAAAGCAAGAAATATGATGGAGTTAACAGAGACTCCAGGACAGCTGAGATAACTCTCCTAAGACAGCCTTTTAAGAAGGTGCTCTGCAGCAGTAACAGTATTTCAGAATTTTTTGAAGTGAAGACAAATTCATTGCGTTTACAGGCTGTCTGAAAACAAAACTCAAAAGATTGGGATGCACACACAATGGCTTTTTTTTTTCTCACAGAAAAACTCAAACTTGTAGTGTTTCTTGGCCTTCTTTAACTATGCATTTGAGTATGAAGTATTATTGAGAAAAAAAAGGTTTGAGTTTAATGGAAATATTATTGGGTTTTTTCCAACCACTGTGAAGTTACACAACTTCATAATCCTGAATGGTTTTTTAGTATCCACCTGCCATTGTTTTTCCATATTTTAATTAATAAGT
The DNA here is from genome assembly GCA_027886175.1 of Phylloscopus collybita. NCBI lineage: Eukaryota > Metazoa > Chordata > Aves > Passeriformes > Phylloscopidae > Phylloscopus > Phylloscopus collybita. The sequence continues at coordinate 39,113,677 of JAJNNQ010000006.1, read as the reverse complement.
ATTTCATCAGCTTCCCACAGCTTTGTACTTACAGTATTTTATCCAAGCCCCATGATGAAAATGTTTATCATTTGGATGAAATAATGAAAATGACCTTATTTGATTTTCTCATATATTGCTGCCAAAGTCTGTAACAATAATGAAGATAAATACAAACTCAGAATATTTTAGCCAAGATTTTTAATGAAAAAGCATCAAAGACATTGTATTCAACTGTGTAATTCCTTTTTAAGGACTCTGAGACAGAACAGCTGGTTGGAAACAGAAATAGTTCAATTTGCCTCATTTGGGTGTGTGTTTACACAGTGAAATACTCCTGATTTGTACATCAAAATTGTGCAAGAGTATAAAGACACCCCCCAGAGTCCATATATGAGGGCACAGAACTGCAACATTTTATAGAATAGAGCCAAAGAGATATTTTTTCAAAAAAAAAAAAAAATCCCTAGTTCTAAAAAAGAGAATACCCTTCAAAAACACCAAATTGCAACAATAGCTGTAGCCATTTCCACATTTATCCCCTAAAAAGCACTATTCAGTTATGCAAATCAATGTGTCCATTAATATATCCACACAAACCTCTACTCTTTTCTGGTATTTGTGTGTCAGACACTTAAACATGTTTTAGTTGCTCTGTTTGAGACTGTCTGCAGAGGAAGAGAACAGGAGCTGTGGGAAGCAACCCACCAGTGACCTATCAGGTTTCACTGAAACTGCTGTGTGGGATTAAGCAGGGAGATTGCAAATAAAAGGAGAATGGAAAAATCTGTGCATCTTTGTGTCCTGAGGCAATGCCTGACAGTTAATTCTTAGTCCCATATATTCAGTATTTTATCAGCTGAGAACCAAGATTTTGCTGCTGATTTGGAGCTCCAGGATCTCCTGGCTGCTAAGAGGACATGAGAATTGCTGGTGTTCCCAGCTGACTTGATAACAGCAGCCCTGGTGCCTTCTGTTATTGCCTTGGTTTCACAATAAATATGTAGTTGGTGGGTGGGTGTTTCCAGTCAGCGGTGTCTACAAAGCTGTGTTTAGCAATAGTCATGGAGCTGTAAAAATAACCATGCCAGACTTTCCCAACAGCTCTTTCCCTTGCACTGAAAGGCAAAATATATTGCTTGAACTTCCCACACCCTGGACATAATTTTAGGTACTTTCTCTTTCAATCTCACACATCTTACTTTCCTCTCACCCTCTTTCCACCCAGAAAATACTGGATACACAAGAAAAGTTTTAGACAAAGGTATGGGTGATGACAAGTCTGGAAATGAATATCCCAATCGTGTAACACCCTCTTTGGCCATTATCAGTGCAAAGATGGCCTCATAACCCTTGTTTGGTGTTCCCACATCTTTGTCACAATCATCTCAGCTGCAGCTTCCAGTAGTTCATAAAATATGTTAAAAAGATTTTTCTTCTGATCATAGTAGAGATGGCATGAAGTCTCAGATTTTGGAGCCTGGATCTGTTGTAGTTGGACCTGTTTTTTAGATCCAGGGGTGCTAGGTGTTGAGAGAAAAGGGTTCTCTACATCTCTGCCAGGCAGGCGTGTTCCCCACAGCACATTTTCTAGGGTTAAGTCTAATTTTAAATGTGGTTTCCTCCACCTCCTTGCACTAGTCTTTCATACTGAGTTGATCTCATTGTCTGGCAGCTTTTCCATATGTTCAAGTGTTTGCCTTCTCAGTTCCATCCTATTACTCCTAATAAACTCCCTCATACCATGTTTAATAACTTCTCCTCTTACTACCTCCAACTATATGCAGACGATTATATTTCCCTGTAGTCAGAACTTAATCAGTTTGCACATGCTGAACACATTAGGAACTTCCAGGGTTTTATGTGTAGAATGGCTGGCCACAGATCACCAGGATTTTCTGAAAGAGGCCAGTCCCTTGCATGTGCCAGTGGCCTGGGAGCACAACTCCTAGGATCTGCTGAAGATTGCTCCAGTGGGAGAGTGACCAGGGGACGTCTGTCCAGGTAAGAAGGGGAGCAGGGAGAGAGAAAGAGAAGAAAAAAGAGAGTCTTCATTCCCTTCTAGCACCTAGAGGAGAGCTGGGCGTGGGTGGCAGGAAAGGAATTTTATTACATACTTCCTCCATCACTCCCTGCTTCCTGGTGCCTAATCTTTATTTACCATTGCCCATATATTTTAGTCTTCTAACACCTCTAAGATGTGAATGTTCAGCTTCAGTGGGGGAAAAGGGCCCTGGAAAAGTGCAATGTGAACCAGTGGGCAGTCCTGTGGGACCAAGAGGTTCTTCCTCCCAGCTGTAGAGGAGAAACAGGCTATAGCAAAGGAAACACTGAGAGGGAAGAGGATGTTTGGACAAGGTCACTGCTAATCCACTAAATAAAAACAATAAGGACTCCTCATGTTAAATTTAGATGGATCTAGACAATGATTTACTATATTATTTGTCTGGAGAGATTAGGATGGCAGATCTTATTCATCCCATTGCGTACAGATTTCCCCAGCCAACTTGCACCTCCTTACCACAAAAGAACTTACATTAGCATCGTGTGCTCTTGAGCTGTACAAAACTCTCCTTCAGCTGCCACCTTATCCCAGACATGCAAATTCCACTGCCTAAACCATGTAGGTTCATTTGCTCCCTCACAGCCCCAGCAGACACAGTAATCAGTATGTTTTTGCTAATGTTGTCCAAGGGACAGATTTTACAAATATATTCTGAGTATATAGATTAAATAAGACTGTGCCCAAAAGAGTGGGTCCTGCCTGTCCTTGTATTTCTGTAGAGAGAAAATTCATTCTGTTTGTGTAGGATCCATTCAGTTCCTTCTCTTCTTGGCAGATGTGAACAAACATTATCTCCTCTCAAGTGGATGTACCACTGAGAAAAGTCCTTTCCTGCTCACAAATTTATGCTATTTACACTTGTAAATATAAAATTGTTTAATGAAAATAGGGGATTAGGCAAAATAGGGAGTCCAGTTTATTTGTTTTTACAGAAGAAAACTGGTCCACAAGGACATCTTTCTTTATGACTTTTAATGTAAATGCTGAATAACAAAACCATTAGATAACAGAGATTATATTTTTATATATATATTATATTTTGGGTTATTTCAAGCAGCTAAATGGAGAGAAAAAAAAAGGAGAGATCCCAAAGATGACTGGGATAGGTGCTTCCAATGACAAGGGACAGCTCCTTAGTGTTGGGATTGATCTCTGGGTAGCTAAATTAATTCACCACAAGGCTGTTTGGATATCCCGCTTGGGTGTCTGTGCTTTACACAGGAGTGATCTTTGCTGGGGATATGGATTGGGCTTTGCCACCTGGTACAAAAAATAAATCATTTGCTTTCCTGCCTTCCAGGTGAGTGTCCTATCAGCGTGCTACAGATTCCCCCCTTCACTGTATCTTTGTGCTGCATCTCTGAGCTTTAAGTGACTTCCATGTGTAGCTTCACTGTGGTATCTGAGACAAGTCCCTACCACAGGTTGGTGGGAATTTTGGGTCTGAAACTCTCCAAGTGGATGGAAATTTTCACTGCTCCAGTGCCAAGGGAAATTCTGTACAGGAGTGTACCTAAGAGAAGTGCTCTTTCTTTATATCTTTATATCTTCCATTGACCATTCTTAGTGAAAATCTATGCCTGACCTCATGTTTAGCAGGCTTTTGGTTTTTAAGGGGGCTTTCTTGATAAAAAAGGCATTTAAACACCAGAAAGCAGGACTGAAGATACCTTCCTACTTAACTTTTCATGTGAATACTTTCTTATTAACTGGGTTGGACTTCTAAAATAATTTTCTTTGAATATACCTATTTTTTTTTCCCTTGCACAATGGAGGGAAGCATCAGTATTTTTCTCCCTGTTCCGCTACAAAACAAAGCATCAAGGTTCTGTCTCACCTGCCAATAGATATTTGGCATTTCCACCTCTGCTAGTTCATCACAGAAAAACCAGTGTATTGGGGTTTGTTTGATATTAATAAAATTTAAATTAATATCAGGCATCAGGGTAACAGGGAGCCCTTGTGGCAAGAAGGCCAATGGAATCCTGGAGTGCATGAGGAAGAGCATTTGGGCAAGAGAAGCGATCCTGCCCCTCTACTCAGCCCTGATGAGGCCACAGCTGGAGTGCTGTGTCCAGTTCTGGGCTCCCCAGGGTAAGAGAGACGTGGAGCTCCTGGAGCAGGTCCAGTGGAGAGCAACACAGATGATTCAGAGACTGAAGTGTCTTGTATGAGGAAGGGCTGAGGGATCTGGGCCTGTTAAGCCTTGAGAAGAGACAGCTGGGAGGGGACCTCATCAATCTCTGTCAGTATCTGAAGGGAGGGTGTCAAGAGGACTCTGAGCCAGGCTCTGCTCAGTGATGCTGAGCAATGGGACAAGAGGCAAAAGGGCAGAAACTGAGGCACAGGGAGTTCCAGCTGATCATGAGGAAGAATTTCTTTCCTATGTGGGTGACCATGCACTTGAACAGATTTTCCAGAGAGGCTATGGAGTGTCCCTCACTGGAGATCACTAAAAACCACCTGGACACAATCCTGGGCCATGTGCTCTGGGATGATCCTGCTTGAGCAAGGAGGTCGGACCAGATAATCCACTGTGGTCCCTTCCAACCTTACCCCTTCTCTGCTTCTGTGTGTGTAATATAAATAATCTCTATCCTTGTTTTTCCTTTCCTAAAATATATGTGTCAGAATATGAAAGAAGTTGAGGCAAATGAAACCTTTTCTAAAAATATATCTATATTAAAAACATACAGGTATTTGTTTATAGCTCACTAATTTAACTGGCCAGCTGCCTAGAGTTTTACATCATAATGTCTCTTGGGTAAGGACCATGCCCTGTTTTTGGTGTCTAGCACACAAGTTTGTAGTTTATTTTTAGGTAGTAATTCTAGTAAAGGGATAAATTAAGAAACATAATCACGAAAAAGGTGAAAAGGGCTACCAGGATGTCTGTGTTAAAAACATTTCCATTCATGACGTCTTCCCAGAGCTCAATTGTTTTTGTAGCATAACACTTAGCAAAATGAAAATAATTTATAATCGCTTGCATTGTCTTGAAGCCCAGAATGTGACTTAGAAAAACAATTTGGGATCACAATGAAAATGGCTCGTTACTGAAGAAGCTGAAGTAGCACCAGATTTAATCCATCATCTATTCGTCTGTCAGTGAAATTGTGCCTTGCATGAACTTACTGCTCTGCCTTTCCAATTTGGCAAGTTAATACATATGGAAAATTTCTTTTAAACGATTATAGAAATATTGTGCTGGCATTAATCAGAGAGATTTTGTCCTATTGGAAAAAATAATAACCATCACCCTTTCAGGGGTGCTGCACTCAAAAGCCTCACAATAGTATTGAAATGCTCTGAGGGTATAGGAAATGTCTGGAAGTTGTTCAATGCAGCCTGGATGTCTTTTTTTTTTTTCATTTGAAATGAAAGCTGAGCTGTTCAGTCATGAATGAGAACAATAGTGGCTTTTAAAGGAATGTAGTTGAGAAGGTTGGCTTTTATTGGCAGTTTGTGCAAGGTCTTTGCTTCCAGAGTGCTGTCAGATACAAGTCTGGAGTGACTGAGGAGCTGGACCCACTCTTTTGTGCTGCAAAAACTCAGATTTAGTCTTACAGTGCACAGACCATGATAGTGGCACCAGCCCAGCAATAATCAAAGACAGACAGGAAAGAGAAGAGTCTCCTCTGGAAAGGGCACTGTAAAAATTGAATTATAAAACAAAATGTGTAGATACCACTTGGCTGGGTGGAAAAGTCCACTGTTTCTCTGTTGCTGCAATAAGGTTTTAATTAAAAAGGTAGGTTCTGCTTATAAGTATTACAGCAACTGCATCTGCATAGTACTCAGGTGAGTAAAAGTAAGACTTTCCTGAGATTTCAGAGGGAAAGTTTTGTATAGGATTTTATCTTGACAGATTTGAGGCTTCTGTGAAATTAAGACATAAAAAGAAATATTCAGCAATTCACTGACTGCTGCTGACCAAAAATTAGGTTAAATCCATTCAATCATTTAACGTCTCTCCTAAAGGAAAGTCAGAAATATGCATGAAGGAACAAATAGTTCCCAGAGTAGGGAATCAAAAAGCATTAGGCAGGTCAAAGCACATTCAGATGCGCTGCAGTAATATCCTGAAGAAGGAAGCCTGGCAGGCAGAATTGTTATAATTTTATTATTATTTATATTACCATTGCTCCCAAGGAGACCCCATTGTGCTACAGTTCTTCAGGCCCATCCCAGAGCTTTTGACCTGCTCTCCATCAACCTCTTTTCCAAAATCTATTCTGCAAGAAGGATACTGAAAAAAAATGAGATACAAATTAGACATACTGTTACCAGACTCTTCCATATCTTTCAACTCTTCCATATCGTTCATTTGTTAAATAGAAATTACCACTATGATGAACACATAGTGAAAAGGTATAAAAGTCAATATTGGCAACTCAAACCAATTCAAAAGGGATTGTTTTTAAATAGAAGGAATGTTTAGGTGATCTGAGTACATTGCAAGGTATCGAGAATTTCCTTCCTCATCTTGACAAATTTTTCTGGGACTTAAACTCCCAGATTTTTCTGGGACTTAAACTACTGATTTAAAGTCAGTAATCTATGCTTTCCGAGAAACTGTGTTCTCCCAAGGCATCCTTTGATGTTATAGAGTTTTTCACCCAGTCAGTACAGAGTGGTATTTATGAGGACATATTCCAGATACACTGCCACATTTCCACCACATGTGTGTGTATTGAACAATCTTTCTCTTCTAACATGACAGCTTTATCTCAGAACATGTTTCTGAGACTCCCTCTTACCTTGTAAATTCCTTAGATGTAGTTGTATGATGCTGAGTTTTATGTAAAGAACCAGACGTACATTGCAGGATTTTAATGCAGGATTTTTAATGCAGGATTTTTAATGCAGGATTTAACAGGATTTTATCCTGTTGGGCTGAACACATTAAATAGCTTGAAGAAATCAAAAGCAACCTGTCCTTTATCATAATATTTCTGGAATCTCAGCACATGCAGGAGTATACATGTCAGAGGTGAAAAAAATCTATCTGTGGTTATACTACATTTGGTAAACAGAATAGTCTATGAAATCAATTTCTTGTTTCTTAAGTTGGAAAATTCAATAAAATTAAATCCTGTTATTAATAATGCTTATTTTCCTTACAGAGCATCTACAAATCCTGTCTAGACCCTAGTCTGCTAAGTTTCATATAAAGGTAGTCTCACCCTACAAAGTCCATAGCCTACACTCATGCACGGATAAGAAAACCACATAAAGGGAACATGTAAATATGGAAAAACCAGAGATGAAAACAAACAGAACACACAGAAGAGGCCAATTCTCCATAAATATTAGCTTTAAATCTTTGCTTGTCATTATCTGTAATTGATAGACTCAACTACAGGGTAAAAGAGGGTAATCAATTTTAACATCATTATAGTTTGATTCCTGATGTTTGTCTGATGTTGGCTGAATGGGGGCCTGTAATACATAAAGGCTATAAAATCCCAGTCAGGATTTTGGGAATGAGTTTCAAGGGGTACCTACTTCACAATATGAGGATTTGTGTCATTGCCTTCTCTACATCTGTGGTCCAGTTGCCAAGTGGGATTATTTAACTCATTCCATCCTTAAGCTATGTGAGAGAAGCAAGCAGCCCAGGTGCCCTCAGCTTCAGAGAGGGAAGGGCTTCTTACCTAGGTGCTTGTACTGTGTTCAGAGAAGCTGGTCTCTGTCCCATGAGAGGGGATGAGGCTATGACCTCTTAACATCCTGCATGGGCTTGGTCCCCTGATTCTGGAGATCTCTTGGAGATGTTGATTTACCTTCCTACAGAAGTCAGGCTCTTGGGAAATGATATATATCTGTATCTTTTTCCAGAGTAGAGCTAAGGTACCTCCCTATATCTGAGAATTAACTACTGTACTTTTAATATACCAGTTATTAAATGAAAACTGCTTTTTTATTAAACAAACATTCTGAGTCTTTATTGAGCACAGAAGCTGTAGATGTTTCAATAGTTTTGCTTGTTTTTACAGAAACCAAAGAGAAAATCTCTTTTCATTTGAAAAAATACAAATAAATTCAAACAACCTGAGTTGTAGCCTCTGCCACTAAAGTTAGGAATGTTATGTAATGCATTAAAAATGAAAACCTTTATCCAACAGAGATGAATATTTTATATGAACATTAAAATAGGTGTGGTTTTACTACATTCCATTGCTTTAATAATACAATAGACCCCTAAGCATAATGGAGTAGGGTAAGTCAGCATGATGCCTGGTTTATATTGCTGAAATAACTCCCAAGAATAGTAATGAATGTGATCTCAGTGGATGCACTATAAATCATATTCTAATGAATTTTCCCGTTTGAATGGCCGGCTGGCAAATGAACGTGGCTACATAAAGGGGAAAGCTGGGGAAATGAAAGTACAGCAGAGTCTGTTGTTAGGATATTGTTGCTAGCCATAAATTCTTGTCTGTTTTATATGAAGCCTTCCAGAAAACTATTTTAGTAGAATGTCCCTTCTGATGTCCCTTCATTGAAACCTGGGAAATTGGAAAGAGAAGAAACAAGGCCTCCCAAAGAATAACAAAAGGAATAAGAACATTTACAGTCCTCAAAATCCAGCAATTTTCATACAGTTACCTCTGAGGATCAGTGCATTTGTTGATTTTCTGAGATTACTCCCTAGGTAGTTTCTCTAAAGGCATCCACCCAGGCCCTCTGAACTTCCATTATGCAGTAATTCTTATTTATGGAAAGGGACTCTTAATTTTCTAATTGTCTTAGTTGTCATATAAAAATTATTCTTCATGAGTTGTTAAGATATTTTCACAAGAGTTGTTGATCTGCATTCCATGACCAAGTTCTCTGCTCTTGGTGCTGAGCTTCACTGAAGACACTGAAATGCTCCCAGTTAAACTTATTCAAACTAAGTTTGGTAAGGCTCAGGGTAGATGTTCATGTAAACACAGAAACACTAGTGCTTTTCTCTGCAAAGCTGTACTGTAGTTTCAGACACCCTTACTATGTGTGTGGTTAGGGACCAATGGCACCTCTACTGATATTGGATTAAAAAAATTCTTCTGATGTTTTTATTCTTTGGAGGAAACTGAAGGTTTGTATTCCAGCTTAAGAAAGTGTGGCTAGACAGACTTTATGACAGTTTTGCCATTTGGTACTGCCTTTGTTTAAAGTTGTTTTTACTGAGAGTGATGCTCAATGAACATAATACTTTATTTTACAGTCTGTTTCTTAGGATGTTTATGTCTTGACTTTCTTCAGTAGAAAGAAGCTTTTTGAATTCAGATTATTATTGCAGGAGACAGAAATGGTCTGATTCTGAAATTTTTAAACCCAGGGTTTTCTTTTCTCTCTCATTGTTTTTAAAAGGATCAATATCTCAGAAAGTATGTGGGAGAAAAGATAGATTATATGGATGTTGGCGTTTTTGTGTAACTTATTGCTATGATTAGGGAAGTAGACCATAATAAAATGAGAACAGAGCTTGCCACTTTTTTTCTACCAGTTCAAGACCACCATAGCAGTGTGAGAAAACAGGTATGGTTTGGAGAAGGCACTTTGGAGAGAAAATAAATAGAAAGCTAAATTAAAGCATACAAGTTTCTTCCTAATTCTTCACAGACATAATCTCAAAGTCCTGAAAGTCAAAGGAGAAGATAAGAGACAGAGAGATTGGCTGGCATTCATCCCAGGAACTGAGCAGCATATAATTGGATTTCATTAGTCGTCCTTTCCTAAAAATTGAAGATATAAAAACAAAAAGCCTGTTCTTTTTCTGTAACCTTCTATTGTAAATTTTAACAATCTAAAAGTTATCTGTTTTTAACTGTTTTGGCTAGAGCTGTGTGAAGTGTTATGTACACATCAGCTAAAATCTCTGAACAACTTGGTTTGTTGCTTGGGATAGTGTTTGAACAAATAAATATTTTACTGACAAATGATGGTATTAACTTCTTTTAATATGGCATCATCTTCTCCTGACTGTTATGTGGACTGTCTTTTGTCTCTTTACCTGTATCCTGTCAATGCCTGACTACTGTACATTGTTTCTTGACAAACACAATGCAGTGAAAGTAGAGGATGTACTCTCTCTTGAAAAGGTGTTTAAAAACACCCTGGACCTTCTGGAAAAACTGAAGACAGCTGCTTTTATCTTAAACTAGACACTATAATTTTTCCTGGAAGACTTAGGCTCACTGATATATTATCTGTCTGGAAAAGATTGGTCTTTCTTTTTACAGTTTTGGATATTTTGATATCAAATGGTTCACTAAATATGGAGAAATGGCAACACCCATTTAGGCAGTTGCTCTAAGTTTTGCCAAGTGGCTCAAGACTTAAAACTATGACAACCCCTACCTGTATACTCAGCCCATATAAGAAAATCATGTGCTCACATCAAACTCTCTTTTAAAATATGAAGAATTCTCAAAGATCATTTTTCTTAGAGAGCCTATCCTGTTTTAACAGTTCTTTGTGTGAATCTGCACTTTCAGAGAACTGTCTTGGAAGTAAGATGAGGACACTAAGATATAAACTGCCTGCCCTATTGCAGCACCTGTGTTGTGGCCAAAGTCTTATTAGATGCACCACATATTTCTAGCAATTTTCCTCCACACATTCTAAATGACCAAGATAGTGATTCTCTGTTGTTTTGGGTTATGGAACCAAAAATGTGTATTCTATTTCATCTGTTGAAAGCAGCTGAGGAGATATTTGTTTTTCTTTATCTCTTGCTATTTTGGGGGGAGAAGGGTGGACACCTTCTGATAATGGGCCAACTGTTAAAACCAGGTGGGGCAGTGTTTCTTATCTCTTTCACCACTCATCCTCCCTCCAGGGGGATATTTTTCTGCTAATGAACCATTAAGGCTCACTAAGGACATGACACATTCCATCATATCATTGTGAGATGCTCCACCCAGTGGGGGGAGCCAACCATTCCTACCCGGATAAAACTGAGACGTAGGAACACAAGGTATCTGGTTCCACCAGATTCCCAGAGGAAGACTGGACCCTTTTCACCATCACTGGACCCTTTTCTACAGGATCATCTCTGCTCCAAAAGAACCACATCTGCCACTCCAGGAGGACTTACTTCTGGACTGCTTCCAACACCCTGACCAACAGGGTGTCAGGTTGTAGCTCTGACTCTGACAGGGTTTTCTAGGATTGTTGTTTGCTTCTTTGTTTTACTACTAGATTTGTATTGTTAATATTCCTAGTAAAGAACTGTTATTCCTATTCCCAAATCTTTGCCTGAGAGCCCTTAATTGCAAAATTATAATTTGGAGGGGTTGAGGGGTTTACATTCTCCATTCCAAGGGAAACTCCAGCTTTCCTTGACAGACACCTGTCTTTCCAAACCAAGACATCTGTCACTAGCTTTCATGGGATTTTTTTAGAATTTTATAATCAGTTTTTCTACCCTTTTTCTTTTTTTTTTTTCCCCTACAAAACCTTACTTCTTCTAATAAATTGGGGTAAGGAGACTTTTAATTCTTATTGAAAAGCTAAGTATAGGAATGGGACAAGTTTTTAAAGCTTATTTCACATGGCTGAATCTAGAGATGTGAAAAGGTGATCTAAAATGAAACTATTAAAGTGATATTGTTTCTTTTTTATTTGGCTTAGACTTGAGATTAAGATTCTTGGTTTCTCTTGTAGCAAACAAAGACAAAACTAACATCTAAAACACAGCAAGGAGCTGAATGACTTAGACAGCTTTGCATTTAAAGAGGAAAGTCTGGCAAGGCTTCCACATGGATTTGACATCAACATAAAAAAAAGGATAAACCAAAAAAATCAGAAAAAAACCCCACTCCCAGATATCTGGGGTCTGTACTTGCATTTACAACTCAGGCCCATTACTAAGACAAGGTGATGGCGTGAACTGAATTCGAGAAAGAAATAGAAGATATTTGTTTTTAGGACTGTAAACATGTTTCAGGTTTTACGGGGGTGGGGGGAAAAGAATAGAGAAATAAAAGTGATTCTTTTTTTTCTCTGCAATAAACTACCGAGACAATTTTTTTATTTCTTTATTAAAAAAAAAAGGAAAAAATTAAAAAGTCTCAAAGCAGAGAAATTCTTTTGCAGGCAAAAACTGTCCCTTTACTACATTTCTGAGTAGAAACTGCAGAGGCATAAACAGGAGAAATATAGAAACTCAGAAATTCTTCCAAATCTTGCAAAATAAAGAAATAGACAAAAAAAGCAAAAGAAAACATGAGGAGCCAGGAGTCACACCAGGCTTTCCAATACTCCATCAGCCTCAGAACCACACCCAAATCTGCTGAATTGTTCAATAAACACCCTTTGAAGTGCTTATTACTGTAGAACCCCACCTGTACCCAAAAAGATCACCTTCACAGCTCAGACTGTATCCACTGTGAATGTGAGGCAATTACAGTAAACTTCTAATGAGCAGCATGAATTTACAGCCTCTTCCTTCTGCTTTAATGATGTGTTGGCTTACTGATTTATTTTCCAATCCAGTTTCAAGGTTGGATTCAGTGTCTGAGCTGAGGAATGTTGCAGCAGCAGCAGTTGTTCATTATTTTTTCTTTCTTATTCCTCCATTTGATTTGTGATCCTGTCCCCAGTGAAGCCCCAAGTGCAGGGTTAATTGTTTCAAAGCAACAAATAGATTACTTGAATCAATTAAAACACACACACAAGTCTTGCTTTATTTATGAACTTGTTGTTGTTGTTGTTGTTGTTTTTACTTTCTATTTCAGGAGCCTTAAGTTAATTAAGGTAATTTTGCCTCAGACTCTACAAGTGAATTAAAATTAGTTGCTTTATTATTTTTTATTCAGTGTCTTTCTGGAACAAAGTAAAGTGCATTTGCTTCTTACAAACCACAATTTTCTCAAAAGTCTGCTACGCGATGATGTTTTGGAACAGGGGGACCCAGCAGAGGTCTGCCCTGCTGGCAGAGGTATGACAGCTCAGTATTTTGTAAGATGATCTTTTGCATAAAATCTCAAGCTGTTCCAGCTGGCTTTTTTGACTGTGTCCATATGGGAAGGGGAAGGAGCAGCTCTGAGAACAGGCCGTTTCCAAGCCTGTGTGTGCTACTGCCGAGCACTTGGCCACACCTGCGTCTCAGCTCTCCTGCTACTTTTTTGTCTGCCAGTGATTATTTCAGATCACTTCCATGCTCCTGCATGTCACAGGAATAACATAGTAAGGTTTTGGACCACTGGAGTAGGTCCTGAGAGACGCTGAGCAGTTAAGATAAGAGCATAAGATAATGGTAAAGTAGGAGCAGCTGGAGGAAGCAGACTTATCTCAGTATCACCCAGAGCTCTCTCCAACACCGCCCATTATTCTTTCCTGATACATCTGGCTGTATGACTGCATGGTAAATTTATTGGAGACTGGCTTCTGCAAGAAAGACAAAGCACATTTTTATGGTAGTCTGTAGGTTCAGTGGTGATCTAGATGAAACTGTTAAATATTAAATTTAGTGAAAACCCTGTAAGCAGACCCTAGAGCTCCAGTTCTCTACAGATTGGGTATTGGTTGGAAGCTGGAGTTGCACATTGCACAAGCTCAGGATTTAGGTTGGATTAGGCCTAGGAAGTGGTGGGTGAGATTTAACCTAGAAGAAAGCTTAGAAAGTTGTGTCACTTCTTCAGAATTGGATTCTGTTTTCAAATGTTTTCTATGTTGTTGTAGGACCATCTGACATTTTTGGCACACTACGCCTTAGCAGACTGTGCAATAAAAAATTGACTTTACAGGAATTATGAGATTACCTTTGAAAGAGGTAAATGCTAAATAGAAATATTTTTGATAGTAAATATTTTATAAATATTTTGTGGTTTTTTGAGAAGAAAAAAGCAATCTTCATTGTTCTCCTTTTCATCCTCCCACAGAGTGACAGAAAGAAATTGTTATAACTCTGTGGAGGTGTTGTATAGCAGCAGTGGTGGAATATCAATGAACAAGGCTCATAAAATCATTTGCAGCTTCCAGACTCTAATATCTCAGGAGAGGTTTTGTTTTCACTTTTGATTTTTAAGAAACTGTACACTGCTAAGAGCTGATGGAGGGAATGAGAAACAACCCCTAAAGGCCAGAATTTTTTTTTTTTGAGAAGAAATTAATTTTTTTCCTCAATGCTAACTCAAAACATAATATGTAAATGAAATATAAAGTTGCTTAGTTGAATAATAATGAAGACATTTTAACAGGGCTAAAATATAGATATATTTTGAACAGTCAAGCCCTGTAGTAAAACAGATGGCTTTTTCTTTCAGCGTATGTGAACCCCCACCTTGTGCATTTGCTATGGCAGAGGAAGATGTTGATTTACTGTAATATTTTATACATGTAAAAATTATATATAACTACATATACATGTATGATACATACCTGTCTAAAAATGTAGTATAAGTCCCTTCTTCCCAAATTGGATTTTAATTTATTTAAATTAAACAGTGATGAATCAGACTTTCCCCTTATGGTAAACTCTGAAATTACTGTTTCATTCTAAGGATGCTGAATTTGAATTTTCATCTGCGTAACCCTCCCAGGCTGACACTGGTAACTTTGCAAAAGCATTTTCCATAAAATGTCGTTTTTGAGGGCTGTTTATGAAGTGAGATTTTAGCTGAAAAGTATGGCAGTGCAGAAGAATCGTTTGCCGTTGAAGCTGCTTGTCTGTGGCAGCAGCTACCATGATCTTGCCCAGGAAACATCTTTCAGAACCAGTGGAGCTGATGATGTGTAACAGTAGTTGTCTTGGTTTGAAAAGACAGATATCTGCCAGGGAAAGCTGGAGTTTCCCTTAGAATGGAGAATGTAAACCCCTCACCCCTTCCAAATTATAATTTTGCAATTAAGGGCTTTCGGACAAAGATATGGGAATAGGAATAACGGTTCTTTACTAGGAATATTAACAATACAAATGTAGTAGAAAAAACAAACCAAAACAAACAAGCAAACAAACAAACAACAATCCTAGAAAACCCTGACTGAGTCAGAGCTACAACCAACACCCTGTTGTTCAGGGTGTTGGAATCAGTCCAAAGTAAGTCCTCCTGGACTGGCAGATGTGGTTCTGTTGGAGCAGAGATGATCCTGTAGAAAACGGTCCAGTGATGGTGAGAAGGGTCCAGTCTTCCTCCGGGAATCCCATGAATACCTTGTGTTCCTGTGTCTCAGTTTTTATCCAGGTAGGAATGGTTGCCTCCCCCCACTGGGTGGAGCATCTCACAATGGAATGTGTCATGCCCTTAAGTGAGCGTTAATGGTCCATTAGCAGAAAATATCCCCCTGGAGGGAGGACTGGCAGTGAAAGAGATAAGAAACACTGCCCCACCTGGTTTGAACAGCTGGCCCATTATCAGAAGGCATCTGCTCCCCCTCCTCCCAGAGTTACAAGAGATAAAGAAGAACTCCCCAACTGCTTTTAACAAATGAAATAGAATACACATTTTTGGTTCCATAACCCAAGACAATAGTGCATGTTATTACTTCAGTAATTGTGAAGATGATATGCCCAGCAAAGAATGGGCTACATGGGATTTTGCTTGCACTCCAACTTGTGGAGAGCGACAAAGCAACATTTCATAGAGAATCCCTTCAGAGATATTTCAAATAAGCATGGTGGACTGATGGTCATTTGATTCCATTCTGATGCCCACCTGGAATAAGCATTGCTCCACTCAGCAGGAAGTTCACTCTGCTCTTATCATGATTCAGTGGCATCTTACACTTTCTGCTTGCTCATTTTAAGTCACAATACCATAAGGTGGAAAGCAGGGAAGAAAACAGGTTTTGAGCTTTTATATACCAACAGTGTTATAGAAAACTTAATAACATTTTTACAAACCAAAATTTCTCCTGTAGAGTAGATATAAGCCATCAAAACTTCATTATATATGTTTAAGTTATATTGATTCCACCCCCTCCCCCCCCCCCGTTTTTAAACATTGGAGTTTGTATTTTTAAGATGTTGGACAAGAAATAGTAGCAAATGGCAGGTTGCAGAAGTTAAAAAGCCTGGTTATGCATTTGCCCTAAGAAACTGAATAAATTTGTCAAGATCCAAAGCTTTTTGATAAGTACTTTTAAATGTTATATTTTTAAACATAGTAAGAGTGGAAGATAGATTTGCATAGAAGTCTTCAGTGTTTTAGTATTTCTGTGCCTGTGTTACTGGACACTTAAATTTGGACATTTACAAATAAAAAAATCATGTATAAGCAGACACACCCAAACACTTCAAACGAAGATATTTTTTCTGAACAAGCTTAGTAAAAATGATTGCATTTCCATTCAAGGATGCTACAAACATTTTCCACATATCCTAAATAGTGTAAGAGACCAGTTTTGAGTTATATGGTTCAGCATGCACTAGAAACCTTGTTTAGCAGTAAGTCCTGACTGTCAATTTCAATCTTTTATTTGAAAGATACAAAGTTGTAATGCAATAAGCGGTTTCAATTTCTTTCAAGGTATGTCCAAAATCTGCTTTCCTGCGTCCCTTAAAAAGGTTTAGGTACCCTCCTTGGGTCTATTTCTGTAAATAATACAGGGTTGCTACACCAGGGGCTGTGGCAACAATACTTTTTTAAATTTTACATAGTTTATGACTTTACTCTTAATGTGGTACAGGGTGACACAATGTGTGTGTTCATTTGGTACAAGAGGTTGTGACTATTTGAATTCATCTCAAACACAGAAACAGCTTATATTTCAGAATAACTGGAGAGTTTCTGTTGAAACCGACAACTGATAATCATCACAGAGTGTTTAGGGCTTAGGAGTTTGAAAGTGAGTTTCCTTGGGAAGATGTATTTATGGAGAAACTGATAGCCAATATAGACATATGCTAGGGCTGATTCTAGGAGAATATTAACCTAGTAAGGTAATTGATTGTATATATACACAAAAAAAAATCTCAGGTAGGAAGAGGATTACATCTTGTGAGTGATGTAATTGAGCAGACATAAACAGCGTTCTCAAGTTCTTTAAAAAAAATAGTTCAAGAAATGTTCACCCATTTCTGCAAGTGGGAGGTGGGAAAGGAGAGTGGGGGATTACAGGAGAGATATGGCAGCATATGGCATCCTCTGCATGGGGCTCTGCAGGTGATCAAACCCTCCAAACAGCAGCAAACACAGCAGCTGCCAGGCAGGACATGACCATGGACACCCTGGGCTTCCAGAGACAAAGTCAGGGCACTCATGTCTCAAAGTAAAAAGCTCCAACAGACATGAATCCACTGTGAGAGATGCAGTTCTCACATACCTCCCAGGGGCTAATTTTTGTCACGTTGGCAGGGGCTAATAAAGTTCCAAGGTGTCACCAACAAGTTGCCACTTGTTTTATTTCTTGCTTCTAAAGGTAAAACTTCAGTTTTTCAGCACTGTAGATCCCTTTTGAGCAATCTCAGTCAATCAAGTTCTCTAATTCCTACAAGGGCCCTGATGAGTTAAAGTCTTGCTTTAGAGGTCACACAGACAAGTGTTTTTATATTAAAAAGTCAGATCATCTGGTTTATTTGTAGTGGGAAAATATGTGAATTGTTGACCTTCTTTGTTAAATTTTTAAATTTCCTGTTCTTCTGTGTATAGGGATATAGCAAGGTCAAAAATACTTTAGGAGAGATACGTGGAAAAGGAAAGTAGCAGTACATAACAGAAGGGCCCTTTTAAAAAAGAAAAACTTGGAGGAGTGCTTGGCACAAAACGAATAGGACAGGATATCTTCTCCATACACAGAAGACCAAGTCATTAAGATTGAGAGTAAAGAAAAGAAGGAAGGGAGAAAGCTCTGCCTGTCTCAGTATAAAGGACCCAAAAGGTTTGGATTTTGAATGCAGGTCTGGGATGTCTGCAGACCACAATGGCATGAAAAGTGGAAGGGGAAATTCCTGAGGGTCAGTATGCAACTTCCTGGGATTATTCTGTTTGTGTTTTAGGATTTATATGCCACTGTCATTAGCAGCTGTCTCCTGACAACAACAGCTTTCAGAAATACATGGGATAGTAAATTCCCAGTAGATCAGAGCTCAGTAAAAAGGCAGTAAATGATTTGCCATGTAACATGCACCAAAAGTGACATTCCATCAGTCTCTCTGCAGATGAGAGTTTCCCCATAGACATATCACATTTTCCGGTTTATTTTTTCACAATTATTCACTATATGTTAAATGCCATGGAAACGATTCTACTGTGAAATTAATTTTTTAGTTATTTCCATGCTACAACTCTGAAATTGAGGTAATGGTTATTGGAACTAGCAAGATAAGCAAAGATTATTTTACCTGCTAAATATTCAGTAAGAAAGCTTCTTGAGAGATACCACAGCATATATAAACAAACTTTAGATACAAACAATTACAAAGCCACCAGTATTTTAGAAAAATTATGAATTTTCTGAATATATTAAATGCCTACTTATAAAGCACTGTAAGAGTCAGTTCAGGACATATCACATTATTTTCAAAGAATTATTGGTCTTCATCAGGCTGCAGGAAGCAATAAAGAATATCTTTTAAAGCCTAGGAAGAATTTTCACATTGTTATTTGAAAATAATGCTGTTCACAAAAGGATCCATTTTGAACACAAATGTTCCCACAGCTCAGCCAACTCAATTTGTTTCACTGTCTTAGTGCCCAGTATTATATTGATTGTACAGTTATGTTGTTCATTATCTTCTTGGGGACCTCTCAAGAATTTTTAAACTAAAAAATACTTGTCATTCATCATAAAACAAACAAAAAACCAAAGCAGAAGAGATCCTGTAATGAAATCTGCAAGATCTGTTGTTACAGACCTGTAATCTGTTCTTCCTGTGAGGATCTCTGACACATGAAGGATTCAGCATTAGAGGATGAGAGGAAATGAAGGTGGTTTTTTGCAGAGCAATGTTAACTCTAGACCAAATCACAGCTAAATCCTCATGGCTGGTGTGTGACACTCTTCTGCTTCTCAGCACCACAGGACACAGGTGACTGTGAGGATGCCTCAAACCAGAATTTCCTTAAAATGCGTAATATTAAAGGATGTAAGACTCCCCCAAGATTTATGCTCCTCTAGAATGAGATGAGACAAAACGAAAAGTTTTGAGAATTTATATTTTTGACTTGGAAAGACCAGCAATTTTTTCTATGCAAGTCTCTACATTTTTTTCCTATGCTATTCTCTACATTACAATAAGCTCAGATGAAGAAATATCAAAAACCTATTTGCAGGGAAGATGTTTAGAGCAAAAACCTTTCGAAACTGAACCTGATATTCTTATCTTTTTCCAAGGAGGTTTAAATTAAGGAATTGGATTCAAGCTAATCTTTGATTAATATACATACATATATACATTTATCTATATTTTTTTTATGGCATGCTGCCTCCTGGAAGGTAAACAACATCAGGCACTTACATGCAGTTGCAGATAAACAAAGCTAATAAATATGTCATTTGCACTAACATAATATGTTTGAAATAAATCATCCCCACAAGTATGTTTTAAAACATGACAGCTGACACATTTAGCTCTGAAGGCAGGGGCCACTAGGGGCCACCATACACCTCAGGAAAATTGGCTTTCTTTCCCAGGGGAAAATCTTAACACACATTCCACTTGTACATAACTGACTTTACATTCCTCATGAAATTCACTTGAAAAATTTGCAAAATTTGCCAAGAAATTTTTTTTTAAAAAAATGTAATTAGGTAATTAGATAATTTTCTTTCTATTCCATTCATTTCCATCTGCAGGACAAAAGACAGAAGGCGGGGAAGCACTAAGTGATGAACTAACTCCATGAAAGGTGCTTTCTCTGTGAATTAATTCTGGATAAAATGAACTGTGTTCAGCATTAGTTTTTAAAGTTATGAAAATAGCAAAGTAGTCTGCTTTGTGTTTTCAAATAAGTGTATTTGAGAGAGGTCATATTATTTCAGCAAGGAATTATTTATGCTGAAGGTGTAACTGGAGTTACTGCACTGCAAATACTTTAACCGGAACTGGGTCTTCACTTGAGATCGTTATGAAGTAAATTACTTATTTTCAAGTAAAATGTCTGGTTCTGTCACTCTGCTACGTACTTATGATAGATACAAACTCTGCAGAAATCACAGCAAAAATAGCATTTTAAAAAGTTATCTTATTTCTTTGGCAGAGGCTGCATTTACACGATTTCCACCTCCACTCCTTCTCTTTACCCACACAATAATCCCAGTTGACTAGTAATTGACATTACAGAGCATCCTGTAAGATTGAGTCATCTGTTAGCATTAGAGACAGCAGATCTCTGAAATCCTGAGTGGAAAGAATTTGTTTCAACCAGTGGACCATTTAGCATTATTATATCTACATATATGTAGATGTAAGCACAGCTGAATACTTGGGCAGATATTCAGTCCTTATGTATATTGACACTATGATTCCATTGGACCCAGAAAAACTATCTTTATGGATTAAGATTTCTGATTATCTTCACATTTCTTTATGGGTTTCATGTGAGAAAATTCTAATACAAGCTACCAGAATTCAGACACCAGATAAAATATTTTTTTTCTTTTTCCTTTTCCTTTTGGGATATCCTGCACAGATTTTCTATTCTCAGAATTCTTACACTTAGGTCAAGATCTTAACCACACTGGAAGTTTTAAAAATACCAGTTTATATCCATGAATATTTCTCAAGTTCCTGTGGCATTCACTGAAGTCATGATAAAAATATTAGTAAAATGAAGATGAATCTTGCATTTTTTAATTTCTTCTTTTTTTTTTTTTTCTATTAAAAATTGTTCTTTAACAAAAAGTTACCTTTCTTCTGGTTGTTTCTTGATCTCTGTGTTCAACCAACTGCTTTGCAGCACAGAACAGCCTTCAGTGCCTTTGTCTTTCTGGAGAATCCTGGAGACAAAGAAGAGTTTATTCAGGGGCTTAGATGTGCTGTTATGCTATGATTCAGACTTGCAAAGCATATCAGTTTTCAACTGCTACTTCTTTGACAGTGTGAGATGGTCAAAGAGGGTAGTGAATTTTTCCCTAATATTTATTGTGTTTCTCCTGATTTAAGAAAAATTTAATGTATGAAATCAATGACAATTCTAAACTTGTACTGAAGCTTTTAGTCACTAAGGCTTTGTTAAGTCACTGATGATCTCTACAATGCAGCATCCTCACACTCATGATCTGTGCTCTCACAGGTAAATTCAAGGATCAAATATAATGAAAACAGACTATCTTTAAGAGGAGTGGGTGATTCATGAGAGGGAAAGAGATCAAATATTGCTTCTGCATGTTCCTTATTGTCTCAAAAGTCAGAAAGAACTTCAATGTAAGTTCATAGCCTAAGAGTAAGAAATATTAAACTATTGCCAAGTGTATTATCCCAGGACAGTTACAGACTGGTGAATTCTGGCATACTGTTCAAGACATAAATCATAAGGGAGGCAGGAAAACTATTTATGATTTATTGTAGAGTGGATGTTGTTTTTCAATGGGATAGTACATC
Organism: Phylloscopus collybita; assembly: GCA_027886175.1. NCBI lineage: Eukaryota > Metazoa > Chordata > Aves > Passeriformes > Phylloscopidae > Phylloscopus > Phylloscopus collybita. Next base: position 39,092,156 of record JAJNNQ010000006.1, on the reverse strand, counting down.
TATCAGAAATGGTGTCCTGGATTTTCAAAGGAACCTCTGGATATTAAGCATGAAGTTCTTAAAAGTGCTCAGCAGGATTTGAAGATTGTACTCCCCTAAGAATCAAATGTTGCTTGAATATTGGAAAGGGTATATGTGAGGGAATAGTTGTGGGAAAAGCAAATAACAGAAATTTTACTAGCTAATTTTTCCAAGCCACTTTCTATCTCTTGTTTTTTCTCACCTTCCTGCAGCCTTTGCTTTTGAGACCTTTCCTCCAGATATCATTTTTCAGTGAATTTTTGTTTTTTCTTCACATGAATTTACAGCCTCTGCTACTTAGCAGAACTTTTTAATTCTTTTTCTATCCCATTTACCAGAAAATGCTCACCTCATTTACTTCCTGTTACATTCCTTTATCCCAGACTGACCCTTTAGCTTACCTGTCTCTGTACACCATTGTTTTTCAACTTGTTTTTCTCTTTCTGATTCCAACAACTTGCACAGTTTTGATGTAAGGATCAGTGAACGATTTTGCATCTTTGCCCCCATCAAATAACTCCTCAGTTCAGTGTTTCACTGCACACCCTCTTCCCCAAACCTCTCTCTGCTCTTCCTGGAGGGTGAGATGACCCTCTGACCCACATGCAGCAAGCTGGAACTCCCTTTTACACAATCCTAGAAAAACATTCCTCTTTTGTGTTTCCCAGAGGAAGTGAATGAGTTATAATAATGAAGGGAAGGGAGAAGCTGCCAGTTGTTTCCACCTCTGGATATATTGGTTGGAAAGAGGGGGGTTACTGTGTTATTAGGAAAGGATGCTGTGCTATTCTGAGATGTCAAAACAGTAGGAGGGTAAATAATATATTTTCTTATTTCCATATTTACAGATATGGGAGACCATCTGTCTCATTAGTCCTCTGGACTCAGAAGCTGGTTATCAAAATCCACATTCTTTCAGGGATTTAAGTTTGTACTTTGGACTTGAAAAAAGTCATACTGACCTTTCTGAAGTACAATCACCTTCTTCACTTGTGGCCACATCTCAAAGATGTCTGCAGGGTCTCTGTATTTTTCCATTGATGAGCCCGGGACCCAAAAATCAGCTGCTAAGGTTGTTTCTAGGCCCATGTGAGTGGCCACTGACTGTGCTCACAGCAGGAGAAAGCTGTGAAGCGAGGCTGTGTATGATAGAGCCAACAAGATATTCTACTGTTAGATGCAGTTTTATCTTGCCTGTGTTCACATACTCTCTTAGCATCGCTTCTCATTTGTAGATAGGGATGAGGCCCTGCAAAGTAACAGTTTTGGTTCACATTTTGTAGAGCAGATGAATCTGAGATGTAGATCAGCTCCTTCCTCCCCTCTGGTGAGGTAAAAAGTTCAACATTTTTCTCCTTTTTTCTATTCCTCCCTGTGTAGATCAAAATTTGATTTATCAGTTACGTACCGTTGCAGCCAGCCTTCGGGCCAGGTTTATTCAATTGCTGTCAGAGCAGCATGTGTTACCTTCACCTCCCCCACAGTGAACAGAGCACCACCCCAGCCCCTGCTGCTGGAGGCAGCTGGGACCCATCAGGTACCACTGCCATGTCTGAGCAGCCGAAACAGGACCTCTCCCGGGGGGAAAAGGTACTGTGGTGTTACTTGATTCAGGAGGCCAACGCTGCTTTGGCTCTTTCTGCGTTAAAAAAAAATAAAATAATTTCTGGTACTCTTTCAAATGCCTGCAGCTCTCTTAGTAAGAAGCTATCAGATAGACCAAGAAAAAGGATTAAATATCCTAATGCAAAAAGCATGAAGGTAAGAGAGTGAGAAAAAGTAACAAAGTAAACTTCCCTTCCCTTCCCTTCCCTTCCCTTCCCTTCCCTTCCCTTCCCTTCCCTTCCCTTTTCCCTATCTGCTCATCTGCAGGTTTTTTCTTGATTTTAGACTATTTTCTAGAAAAAGCCAACTGCAAAGTCTAAATTAAAAACAAAGTTTGGAGCTTTGAAGAGTGCTGAAGTAATGAAATTCTGCTGTTGAGCACCATGTTCATACAAGCTGTTAAGATGGCATGGTCTTGTTATCACCTGGGGAGTGAACTGTAATTCCTGTGCATTTAAGCTGGCAGACAGGATTATGTCAAACTATCTACATTTATCAGTGCTGAAAGATTACATGTATTTATGTAATCTAACTACCAGGTTAGTTTCAATACTACACCATGACATGAAACTTTCCTCCTCAATTAAGTAAGCTTGGTTGTTGAGCTAAACTGGTTAGAGATCAAATAAAAAGGTGTTCCCAATGTTATTTTGATCTGGAGATTTTTTTTTTTCACTAATACATTTCACATGCTATATGTTGTACCTAATCAGCATTTATTTTCCCTGGGTTATGGTACATTTTCTATTGGTGTGTTGAGCAGCGCAAGTTATTAGCATTATGCAGGGCGTGGGCAGTTGTATGATTTAAGGACTGCAGATATGAATTCAAACTACTCAAATAGGACCATGGCCCCTTTTAAAGAGTCAGGCAGCAAGAAAATGCAGGTAGTGCCTGGGGAAAGAACTAGACCTTGAGACACTTCAATCAGTCCATGTATAAAAAGTATCATACATGTGTATAACTGGCAAGGAGTGCAGTAATTTTAGCCTTGCTGCCCCAGTTCTGACAACTTCATGGTTATGAACTTAACATGTGGCATGCTCTTCATAAAACAGTTCTGCCATTGTCAAACTTCTTTGCACAGACAATGAACAAATTTATTGGACCATGCCCATTGAGCATGAAAATTCAGTCTCTAAGGATTACTTTTTGTTTGCCAGAACCCGATCTGTTTCCAGGACATTTGAGGACTTTTCACAACTGGAAAACATCTAATTTTGGCTATGGGATAAACAGGGGGAGGGAAAAAGCCCCAAACCTATAACTGTTAAAATTTCCACTAATAAGATTGAAAGCTGGGAGTAAATGAATCTGGGGTGGCAAAAAGCGTTTCACAGAATATTGTGTATCCAGAATTATCTATTCTTTTTCACATGTAACAGATTTGTGGCACATACTGGACAAGATCCCTTGGTATGCACAGCAATGCTTACTGCAACAGAAGGAACACTTAAATAGATACCGTGAGCCTTGGTACACATTTAAAATTTCAAGGGTTATTACTTTTTTCAGTTGCTAATGTAACTTTTCTGAATTTCAAAAGGTCTGGGACAGTTGAAATCACTGCTCAAAAAGAGAATTGGGAATATAAGGTGATATAAAAAAACAAAGGAATGCTGTACGAGCCCCTGTTTTCAGGCTATACTTTGGATGCATGATCTACTTCTCTGCATTTGGTGCAGAAATGTCTTTATGGGTGAACTCCTCCATATCAATGCAACTTCTTACTAATTTACAATTTGGCTTCTGTAATCATAACAACAGTAATGCAAAGTCCTCATACCTTCAATTTTACTTTACGAAAAGAATAATCATTCCAGTTTTACATATGAACGGACAAACAGAAAGAAGTCTGAATGCCAGACCAGTTGCATAAGTAAGCAAAATATTGTTTTCATTGCAGTTGTGCAACCCCATTGATTTGATGAGATGAAATGAAGATTCTAATCAACATGTCAAGTGATTGAGCCCTTATCTGAGGATTCAGATTCTTCACAGGAATTTTTTTTTTGGTCCCCAGTTAATTAAATTTTAGGCACTAAAGGCTGATACAGTAATTCATGACAAAACATGATCCAAAGCCATCTAGCTCTGAAGTCACCTGAAATCATTAAGCATCTTTCCTCTTGGCCTAAAAATTTGCTTATAGCTGTATTTCTGCTGCTGTAGCTGCTTAGAACAGTCTGAGTCTGAGCACACAGACTCCTACTTTCCCTCCATTCCCATTCTGGGATCAGTGCCTGTGCAGTGCCTGGCAGTTCAAGCGCACAGAGAAGAAAGGGAAGCCTTGGGACCCAATCCCTGACTCCAGTACTATTTCATTTGCTTTTCTTCTGTTTCCAGCTCATGTCTGTATTCTGTCCCTGTTCCCAGAACCATTCACACATTTTTTAAATTGAATAGACATTGGAATAAACCAAATAATTTTTTCCATTTTCTGATGTCCAGACTTAGATCCCAGAAGTTAGGTCTTCTTTCCTGGAAGAACAAAAGGTGCATTTTTGACTAAGTTAGATAAAGAGGGCACTGAATTCTGGCTTTGCACTTCCTAAAAAATGCTCTCACAAAGGACCTTTCCAATTAAAGGGCATAATTTCCTATTGCTTTAACATCAGTATCTTAGAAAAGAGACCTCTGACTTTTTCAAATAATGTTTTATAGATGTCTATACCTATAAAATATTTGCATCTTGATTAGGAAGTATAACCTCTCCCAGTTCCCAAGTCTCACACACACAAACACTGAAAAAGGATATGATTTTAGTCCCATCTTCAGCACAACATTTCTCAAGAGGTGTAGGTAGTCCTCTTCCCAGTTCTGTTTTGTGGAGTTGGCTCTGTGCATCTCATCCCTTATAAACCCTCAGAGTGTAATTCTGGGTTGACAGTTCAGAATGGTAACAAACCAACTAAAAGGATATCTCAGACTAGTAGTTATTGGTAAGAGCTTAAGTCCAGAGTACCAAGAAAAAAAGGCAGGCTGTCTGCCCTTAAGTCTGAAGTATGTGGGAAAAAGCTGATCAGCCTGATCTGGTTAGGCAGAGAGACAGAGTGACCTTCAGGTAAGAAGGAGCACAGAGAACTGAAGTTCTCCTTGAAAAAAGATATAAAATATGCAAGAAATAAAATATGCACATGAAGAGTTAGATTCAATTTCATGAAAGAGAATAATAAAAACGGACTGTTGGATCTTGACTTTTACCCCATTGTTATAGAAAAATAGGGTTTAACAACACATGCAGAGGCTGGATGATAATTATATTGCCCCTTTATCCCTCAGAAGAATCTGTAAATAATCTGTCTAATCTGCATATAAAGATATCAATTAATTGAAGCAATATAACTTCCTTGCATGCTTTATTATTTTTATCTGTTCTTTATTCTAGGATTTTTTCCTAGCAACTGACCTGAATATATTTACAGCTGAAATCCATGTTGTCCTGTTTTTCTCCATGAGCCCAGAACAGAGATTTTTTTTTTCCCCTTGCTTCTTGACAGAGTAATGTGAAACAGTTTTTACTTTCTTGGGTACTTGTATGACATCCTTTCTCAATTTTCTCTTCTTTAGTCAAAACAAGAATTGCCCTAAACCAGAATTTTTTAACTTCCAGATTCATCTATTTTTTTCCCGTGTGCTCTATCTACAACTGGACACATTTAAGGCTGTAACAATGATGAACTGAAGAACTACTTATAATTCTTTTTTTGTTTATATATCTCAATATGTTCTGTGCCTTTCCTACAACAGTTACAGTTGACTCATGTTAGCTTCATATTTATAGTAAGATTCTTTCCCAAAGAAAGGCTAAGTTTGTTTTACAGTGTGTCTCTGTTGTGGATTATTCCGTCATGAGTATAAAGTCTCGTCTTTGTTCTTATTGTGCCCCATTTTTTCCAATTCTTTTTCCAGTCTGTCAAAATCAATTCCTAATCCTGTATTCTGTTTTTCTGGGGTGATGTTGTTTTGGTTTGGTTTTGTTATGTTGTTGTTGTTGGTTTTGGTTTTTTGGGGGGTTGTTTTGGGGTTTTTTTTGTCATTCTACACTGTCTTTGAGTCTGTAAATTTTACAAGTCTTTCACTTCTGTTATCTAGCTATCAGAAGAAGTATCTGGGAGGACTAGATCCAAAAGCAAAACAGCATATTTGATATTATCTATTTTATTGGACTTCAATTTACTGATGTTTATTATAATAAAACTACAAACTAGAATGACAGCTTTAACTCCAAAAGTGAGGTGCCTTAAGGTATATTGCATGCCCCACAAAAAAATGAAATCTCTGGACGATCAGACTTCATTTGAAATTGCAGAAGCAAGGGAGAATTCAGTGAGGAATTCCTGTCTAACCTTAAATTAATGGGAACCATGCTAACTGTGGCATTTTGCCAGATTTAATTATCACAGATCAGATAACAATTGGAATTTAAGATCCAAAACTACAGATAGGACTTCTGGAAGATGCAGACTTAAGCAGATGCAAAGTTTATATCAGTCTGCACTAATATGCAAAAATCACCTAAGAGAGGCTGAAAATACAAGGAAAGAGGTGTGTGTGCACTCAGCAGATCAAGGGGGACAGGCACCTGGAAAATAGATTCTACAAAGCAGAAATGTTCAGACCAAGCAGCAAAAAGTACCAAAAGCAAAGTGCACAGGAGATGGGAACATGCAAGGTCAAATTGATGATGTTTGGGTTTTGCCTTTTTTCTTTTATATGTTCTCTGTATTCTTCACACTTCTATTTGTAACTCTGTCACCTATTGTATTGGCAGCTAGTTTCCCCAGTATTTTTCCATGGTCTTTCCTTGACCATGGAAACAAAAACCACAAAACAAATTCTAGAGTCCTGGGAAGGACAAGGCCCCAGTGCTGTCATGATTCTTCCTGGGAACCAAGGAGGAGAACAATTCTTCAAGATACATTCTCATGGACAAAGTACGTCCAGTGCTGAAGGGGGGACTCTAGAGAAGGGGCTTGACCTGGGAGGGAATTGCATCACCACTTGTCCTCCTAATTGGTGCATTTAATCAATTATGCTATTTCCTAAAACTTACAAAAATGTACTCACCCCTGGGGGGGCTGGGCTTCTGTGGACATCTTTCCATAACTGCTTCTGGAGGCCTTCAAATAAAGATCCTCTTTTATATTACCTCCTTACTAAAAATTATCTTGAGAGTCATTTCCAGGTTGGGAAAAAGGCAACAAAATGATTTCTGAGATTTAGAAATGCTGCAAGAAATTAGTGAGATGTCTAACAACTTCAGAAAAATTCACAAGAAGAGCAGGAGGAGCAGAAGCAGCAAATCACAGAGTAAAGAGATGAGTGGAAATGTGTGAGTGCAGAACACAACTAATTAAAACTGCATAGAAAGCCTAAGTGGCTTCAAGAACATCTTTCTTCAGTAGTCAAAAAAGTGAATTGTATTTTGTAATTTAAATGTCTAGAATCTCTCTGCAACCAGTGGTAAGAAATATGTCTACATAAAAATGAATATATTATTACCCTGCAGAGTGGGGTATGGATAAGTGTGCGACAGGGCTCTGTGGAACCCCAGTAAAATCACATATATAGTAAAGAGGGTGAATAAAGAACAATTCTTGCTAGTGGTTGTTAATATCAGAATTTGGAAACCAGTGCAGAGAGAGATGAGAAATGTTACTGTTTTCAACATTTAAACTCGTGAGCAGCAGAAGTAGAAAAAAAAAAAATCATAAATATGCTGTACATGTTCTAGAGGGAAGGTGCAAATGATGCTCAGAGCTGTCTAATTGTACCTACAGCCTAAAGAAAGAGGTAACTACAAGCCAGAAGGACAAGATTCACACAGTAAATATTGAAAACTTGTTCATGCTTGAAGTATCCACAAGTTATCCCAGTTGCAAATGTCCTACGGTGTAAGACGGAGCTTTGTTTAAATTCATTGAGGTCGTGCTGCTGTCTGGAAACTATAGAGAGGAATAGTAAATGAAATAAACTTACAAGTGTTTTGGGATATCAGTAGGAGTGGGCAGATTCCCAGGAGCTTATTCCAGTTGCTATTTGTAATTATATATTTTTCAGTTATGAAGGAAGTTACAGGATATATGTAACTCTTAATGCTTCCACAGGCAGGGGGTGGATAAACTGAGGTGATTGGATACAAAGCAACTATCAGGCCAAGAGGTGAAGGCTGTAAAATGCTGTTCTTATTTTAAGCCTTGCTTAAACTTGCCTTCTTTTAGTATCTCAAGTGAGGTATTGGCCATTTACATGAATGAACAATACTTTCTATTTTGGCAAATCAGCAAATGTTCTGTTGAAAGACACCTCAGTGTAGCTACAATTACTCAGACTAGTAGTACTACTCTGTCAGGTCCTTATGTCTGTCTGAGTTAAGGGTAATGTCTCTATTAGTATAAAATCAGCCTAGAGTGCCAGTAAAGTTCTAGGTCCACCAAGACTGTTACTCATACTACAGAAATTATCAAATTTCATTGCTTGAGCTACCTTTCCACTTAATACCAACATACCTCAGCTTTTTATCATACATAGAGGGATTTGCCTCTGTGTAGGTGAAGTTAAGCTGCTTATTTTTAGAAGAAAGAAATATTTGTTCAGCTCCAAAGTATTATTCTGGCGATTTCCTTTTTAAAACACCAAATGAATCAAAATAAATACAAGAAAATCAGTGGGATATTCTACTAGGCTAATAAAATGCTATTCACTTGGAAGGAGCTGGAAGTGTGTTACTTGCCATGTTTTACTGGAGTAAGTGTATGCAGGCTGAAGCAGAGAAAACTCAGAGATCTTTCCATTGCTCAGTGAATAGAGCCAGTAGAGTTCTCAGAGTGTCCTCACAGAGATGAAGGCACAAATACTTTTTGAATCATAATGGAAACATGTAAGATTTTGTAGCAGTTGCAGTTCATATATATAGATTTTATGTATATAAATGGTCTGGAATTAAAATTTTAATACTGAGGTGTTGAGCTGACACCAGGTGATCAGTGCAATTATTAATGTTGTTCTGTCCAAAAAGGTTCCTGTTATGTATTTGGTGTTTTAACAACCAAAACACAGTCAAGACCCTCTACAATTGGAAAATGAAAGGCAGTTAACTTTGTGTATTTTTAAAATACTTTTTCAGTTAGGGATACTGTGGAGTCTGCTGGACTGAGTGACAGAAAAGAAGTTAGAAAGTTAAATTTTATAAAACTTAACAGTGAATGAAGAGTGAAAAATAGATTCAAATTAACTATGTCCTAAAATATGCTCTGATTATGAGAAAATGCCATTTGCTCAAGGGTGTCACAGCTCTCTGCTACAAATCCTTTATAAGCATATGGGACAATCAGTGGCATGATCAGGTTTTGTGAAATGACAAGGTCGCATAGCCAAAACCTATTTAATTTTTGCTTTGAAAACCATTATCCAGTGGGATTATATGGAGCACTCTCAGTTTTTATTGTTATTACATATCCAGATTAGTTTAATATTCTGGAAAACAATCACAAGCAAAATAAAAATTCATATAAAGGAGTAAAATGTACTGTTTACTGACTTCAGTTTGGCATTATGTTGCTATTTTATCAATCTTGGCTACCATTGCAGATCGGGATCACAACAGTGGTCAACAAAACCAGTGTTTAATTTTCTGTTCTATGACAGCATTAATACCTAATTTCACTGACTATCCAATGTTTATCAACAAATTCAAGTGGCAACCATGTGTTAAATATTAATGAGTGTCATACAATTTACTCATGTTGATTTTTATAGCTTCCACTCAGCTGTGATGGAAAAAAAGGGTTTTTTTTCTTGTTGGGACAGGGCCTCCAAAATGTGTTGTGCATTTGTGGTATTACACTAAAGCCTGAAATGGAAAATATTCATCCACTTGGGCAACTTTTGTACAGTATGATCATAGCACTGGGACAGAAAAGTAATGATTAAGTAATTACACTGTTTGGTAACTAACTGTGGTGTTTCTTTTCCAGGGTAATACACAGACAGAAAAGACAGCCTTTTTCAGAAAATAGCCAAGGAGAGTAACCAAGTCACAATATATGTCCTGGAAATACTGTGTTGGATGTACAGGACTTCAAGGCACATGCAAGCTCTTTTTGAAGGGGTGTGGCATTACAAGCAGTTGTTACAATTAATGGCAATAGCACTTTAGTCAGGAAATACCACTCACTTTAAAATGACCACCTCTATTTTAGTTGAATAGGAGAAATGCTGATGACAGAAAAAAAGTCTGCAAAATCAACTGAAGACAGAAGACCTTGTTTCCTTACAGACTGGAATAAACCAACTGAAACTTTGTAGAACTTGCTGGTAAAAGATTGCATTATAAATAGAGATCTGTTTGCAGTAATTTCTCTCAGAAAACATCTGGTCTTTCTTGTTAAATGTGATTAGTGGTATTTGAATACAATTCAAGTACTTCATCAAATTATCACTGTTTAAACTGGTGGCAACAACACTAACTATATGAGGTATGAGTGATTTTCTTCCTAGTATTTATCTTCAATACTTAGTGTTTTTCATCCTCATGATTAAAGAAATCATCAGTGCATCAAGATAGTGGAATTAACTCTGGCATAGCTATATACTCAAGTTATGCCACATGTGTGCTGGCTGGGGGCTCAGAATTCATCCCTCTGAACCATAAAAACATTTATTATTGAAGCTTTTCAGGCCACTCAGCCACAGAATGGCATAGGAGTGTCTTGCAATCTGCTGAGAAGTAGTCACTTCCTCAAGGAAAAATGTCTGTGAAATAATACTCATTTTCATAATGTTCCAGTCTACAATACCAGTGTAAAAGCTTTAATGTGGGGGAGAATGAGCTCATCTAAAGACTGCATGCATTTTGCTTGCTTGCCTTCATAAAAATCAGAGATGACTTTGCCATCCACAGATTCTTCAAAGCAGTCTTGGAGATTCTCACTCACCTCTCCCTTCCAGATGCTATTTTCACATATTATTGCTTTTCCTCAAAGCAGCAATGTAGTCCAAAGCCTATCATAAAACTAACAAATCATTGTCATTCACTGTGGCTCATCATCATCCTGTAAGTGTTTGTGTATATGAATTAATTTTTTCTTTTTGGCAGCCTTGACCCAATGAAATAGGAGTCTGAAGAGTTTAATCAAGTCATCTGTGGCTTGAAATTGACTGCTAGTATCAGTTATGGGGTTACCAGATGATACATTGGAAAGGGGATAGGCACACCAGCCTTCAAATGAGGAGGAAGAGGGTTCTCCAGGGGTCTCCCAAACTATTCTGGCATCACAGCTCCCAGAAGCTCATCTCAGAAGCATGAGAAACCATATGGGGAAGGCCTCACACATCTCAGGCTACGCTTGCACACTTGGGTTTTATTAAAACAGTGAAAGCTACACAGAAACCAAAGCTTTGCTCTTGATAAAGTAGATTTGTCATGTGCCCAAAGGATGCTGACAAGCAATTGGCAGCCCAACTTTTCTCTTTTCCCCACACAGCTTCTAGTAACAGCTGCATAATTTATTTTCTGAAGCAATCTTGTTAACCAGAGTCCTGCAGAAAAGAAATACAGTCTCTTAGTCAGAATCTGACATTCATTTTGAAGATTTCTAAAAAATTGGTATTTCTGCCATGTTCCTTGGCCAGGCATCTTTCACAGGTGTTCATTGATGCTAAGGCCATATGAGCTTCTTGGTTTTCACCAATCCCATCTGTGTCTGGAGGCTCAGAAATGACCAGACTTCTGAAGAAGGCTACAGGTCAACTACAATTATGTATGTTCTGAAGAAATGTTAAAATTTTTTATGTCTAATACTATCTCACATTTTTGAGCTTGCTGACTGGTATAGATTTTTCTTTGGATTTGACCAGACCCATGTACTAGGTCGAATCAATACTGGAATATTCATATGATGTTCATCAGTTTCTGATGTTAATCAGAAAATCACTAGTGCTGATTTTTCTCTTCATGTTCCCTGAGCTGTACTTGCAACAAATCTTTTTGAAAACCAGCTTACCTGCAGCTGAGGCCCAATCAATACACACTGAGTGCTTTGGGTGTTTTCTTCCTGTGAAGTTGACCATACATCAAATAAAATCAGTCCTAGACATCAAGTACATATAAACTCTCTATATTTAATCTGTTAAGGAAAAATATATAAACTGAGTTGTATGTATATAAAATTTATAAAATAAATATATAAACTGCATAAGAAAACACATAAGAATGTGTAAATAGGGACAAAAGAAAAAAATAAGATGCTTTGATACATATTTTTTCAAATAAAAGTAAAGGGAAAAGGCTGTTAAGCACACTGCACAAAAACAAGCTTCCAACAGCTGTCAAAAGACATTGAATTTACCTGTGTTTGTTAATGTTTATCATGAAATGAATACCATGAATTTATTTTTAAATACTCTTCATGGCCAGTTCATGCTTTTCTCACATCTCTCTACCTAAAACCAAGTTGACTTCTTAATCCTTCCCCAAGCAGCCACTCAAATATTCTACTTTCTGCAGTAAAAGGGGCATCACAGGTATCACATGGCATTGCTCATGGCTTATCTTAATTAGCATCTGCTGAGAAGTATAGCCAAAGGCCTGTGTTATGTTTCTTTTTTTCCCCTGTTATTTTCTACTTATTTTTAAGTCACTGCTAAGTGATTAAGAAATTACCTCATTCATTTCATAAGGAATATTGAAATGTGACTTATTTTTTATATAACTAAAGTAAAACTCTATTTAGTGTTCTGTAAAATAAAATTCTTTACATCACATATTTGAATTATTTCATTGTTATATCAAATGCATCATTACTCCAGCTAAGAATACTGAAATTGAACTTTAAAAATTCTAAGCTAAAGTCATAAATTGCAATATGATCAAAGATAATTTTGACATAAAATAGTCATTTTTACTTGTGTTCTATTTTTATCCTTTCACCCTCACGATGTAACAAGAACTGTCACAAAGGGGGAAAATATTTTCAAGGAATACATTTCCATTAATGGCAAAATATTTTGGATTAGATCCTATGGTAAAACTTTTTATCTTGTGAAGTGGTCAGTACATAAAGAGCAAAATCCCATGGCAGCTTCTGAGGAAGTAATTCAGGGTTCTATGGTTCCTATTGGTTCAGAGCTAAAAAGCACTCTTGTTTCAGTAAATATGATGCCTGCATTATTGAAAATAAAATTAATAGCATCCTTTGGAATCAATGAATATCACAGATAAAATCATGTTTAATGATGAAAATATCAATTATTTCACAGAAAAATCAGGTATTAAAGCATATAGCTTTGTTTAAATTGTTATTGACAGATAAAACAGAAAAAGCAAAAAACATGGTTACTGTTTATACACGATTTGTCTGATTTTACTTAGGTACTTATTCATAGGCAACTGATATTCAGTGTAATAATTTTGCCAGTCACTTCTTCAGGCTTTACAACAACTTATTAGTTAATCTAGGTATTTATCTTCTTAAACATCATCTTTAAGGCTTTCTCCTGAAACTCATCACCCTGAAATCTGCATAGCCAGCTGAGACACAGCTCAGCTGTGTGTATATTGTGTATATTGTGACATAAATTTGTGTCAAAGCAATCCCACCACTGTTTGGCAATTTTCAGGCACTGTGTTTCAGTGCTGACTTGGTTACTGTGGAATGACTCATGTCTCTGTTCCTCAAAACCTTATATGGCCAAATAATACTGCCTGTGAACCATTAAACAATAATGGTTATTTGTCTTGCCATACTTTGCTGAGAACATGGAATAATAAAAAAGAATCATCCTTCCTTCATCCTTCCCTCCTTTTTCCCTTATCTTCCCTCACAATTCCCTCATCTTCCACTAGTGATGATAAACAATATGAAACAAAAAACAAAATTATGTTTGTTGAAAGTACACTGGATCATAAAACCATAACATCATATAATCATAAAATAGTTTGGGTTGGAAGGAACTTTAAAGGTCACTGAATTCCAGCTACCCTGCCAAAGGCAGGGTTACCTTCTACCAGACCAGGTTGCTCAGAGCCCCGTCCAACCTGGCCTTGAACTCTTCCAGGGATGGAGCAACCACAGCTTTTCTGGACAACCTGTTCCAGTGATAATACAGAAGATGCTGCAAGCCAACTGTAATTAGGAGAGAAAAAACTTCAATTCCTAGCCAGGACTGACAGAATTTATTTAATCCTGGCAACGGAACTGTCTAAGAGGAGGATCTCAAATTTAAAGTAGGACACTGGGAACTGACGTGCAACTTGCATGGTGTGTTATGAAAGCCTGAAGAAATAGTCACAAAAGGTTGTGCTAGTAACAGTTTAGATGTAGACAGGTGAGGGAAAAAAAAAATAAATTACCATTTAATAAGTGACTCAGATTTCATTTTTCTTCCTTTCCAGGTATCCTTAAAGGCTGTGTATCAATATGCAGATAAAACTTTAAAACCAAACTTGTGCAAATTTTTTGCCTTATTTTTATACAGATTATGATCAAAGAGGGGTTTTGAGATCTTTATATACTCTTACACTGTGTGACTGCTCCTAACTAAATCCTGATCTTCTAAGTCTGTACCTGAATTGTCCAGTGTCCCAGAATGCCGAACTGCCTTTCCTGTTCTGCACCCTGGGACTCTGGCACTCATGGACAAGTAAATGGCCAGAATAGAAAGAGAAAGAGAGAAAAGTACAAGTGGCTTTATTCACAGAAGTGACTTGAAATCTAATTGGGATTTATGCAGTCATCTGAAGTGAATGAAGGATCATGGAGCCTGAATACCTCCACTGTCTGTGGGCAACGTATTTTGGCTCCACATAATCTCTGCTTTATGTCCATGCTGCCTAACCACAGTCTATCTAGAACGATCATATGAGGCCTAATGTCTTTTTCATGTGCCTTCATTGCCTCAAGATACCAGAAGCAGAACAGCACTGAAACCAATCTGCTGAGCTTTGTGGAGCCTCTGTCAGTCCCTGTAGAACCAGACTGCACTGTGATGCAATTGTGGTACAAGAAGAACTGAGCTCAGTTCTGGTGGACCAAGCTCAGATCCAGAGCAGTGGTATTAATTACACTGCCCCCCTTCACCTAGGTTTTGGAAGACTGGTTAACAGGAGGCAGAGACCTAACTCATGCTGGTGCAGTGAGGAGCTGTGTCCCCAACTGCTCTGCCCAGAGTCTGACCACGGGCTGGCACCCCTGTGTCAGGAGGTGATGGTGGTGTGCACTGCCTCTGTGTTCTCCTGGTTCATTGATACAGAACCCAATTCTGCACAAAAACACTGATCCTGAGAGCCCTGCCCCAGGAGGCCATGGATGCAGAGGACAGGGCCCTGCAGGCAAACCCTCTGGGAATGGGCAGCTTTGCTCTGCACAGTCTGCAATTTGCCACAAGTGTCTGAACTATTGAGATAAGGAAATTGAATTTAAAATTGGAGATATAGTCTATCCTATAGTTGAAGGGAGATGCTGAATTCCTTTTTTTTCATAAGGGACAGACATGTTATGAGTGATTCCTTCCAAAGCAGTAAGAAGAAATTCCATCTATATATCTATCTATCATATGCATATAGGCATTTTCAAATCATTTTTTAAGCAGAAATAGAAGCACTCTATAAGCTCAGATCTATTCTTTCCACATAGAGGGAGGTGGTAGTGCTCCAGTTCAGAACCACCCTACCTTTTTCTTATGATTTCTGCAAAGTAGAATAATTTATCAAACTCAGTGGAGAAAGAAGTTTGAGTCTGTTATTTTTCATTTGGCTTTTGAGTGTCTTTCAGATGAGGATCAAAACAAACCATATCCTGCCCCTGTGGAAAATACATTTATACTCAAGATATGCAAAACAGGATATGACAAAATACTGGAGAGAAAGTACAGCACTGCTGATACATGAGGTTCTGGTATAAATCATTCCCCAGCTCTGGGATTCATGTTGGAAACTGCTCAGATAGATGATTTGATGCTTCAGAACTCCAAAGGAATAAATAGAAGGAGAACAAAAAGACACTGATTTAAAGTGAAAATGAAGTCATGTGTTTACACTGAAGGAGTCTAGTCCTCATCAGAATGCAATTACAATGTATAATCTACTTCAGGTTTATATCTAGCAAATGACAGAATTATGATATAGTTATTTCATCAACGTTTTCCAGACTGGTCATGTGCTAAAACTACTTAGTTCATCAGCTACAATGCTGGCTTTTTATTTTATTTAGCTGCTGTTCACTTACTTCCACTTTTTCTTTGCCTTTATTTTGAAACTGACTCAGGCATGGTCTTTCTGTCAATGTCACTTAAAAAAACCAGCATTTTCAACATGATCAAATCTAAATAAGTGTCCTTGGTGTACAAAAATAAAAGTATTATTTAAATGGGGTGCAAACTCCTTCTGACACAAGCATCTATATGATCTTGATCTATTTTTTAAATAAAAATCTCATGGTGCTACAGAGTCCCAGCTATATTTTTGCATACAGATCTGTGATATAGACAAGACCCATATAAAAGCAATAATAAAGCTAGCTTTTCACCTTCTCTTAAATAAATCTTTTCACACTAGACAGAACTTGGAGGATGTACTTGTTCCTAAGTAAAAACAACTAATATTGTCAGTGGCATTTCCCGCTGAGGAATTGATGTTTATGATCAGCAGAAACTACATCTCTCATCCACCATGTGTACACTGTCACATCATTACAGATGCTCTCACTTCCCACTGTGCCTTTTCAGCACAGTAGGCATCTTCTCAAAGTTTAATCTAATGCAGAAAACCCAATCTTCCTATCTTGCAGCAGAGAAGGACTAACATTGAAGAAAAACAGCTTCAGGTCCTAAGAGTTAGGCAATTTCATGTCTAGTTTTTTAACTGTTTGGTCCTGAAATTGTACCTGAAAATTATTTAAGAATTTAGATTCCATGGATTAAAGTTGAGATGTGGTTAGGGCAAGCTGAAGAGCTTCATTCCTGCTCGGGGCTAGCTGGGGGAGGCTGGTGAATGCTGAATAATCCTGAACTTCTCTTATTGCAGGCAACTTTTCTGACGTGGTGCAGGCTGGAAAACCCTACTGAGAGTGGGCACTTTCATCTGCTATGCTTGAATTATTAAATAAGGCTGATATCCTTATCACATGCAACCGTTGCAGTAGAAAATGGATGTGCTAAATAGGTCTGCAATACACTTTGTTATCATCATTTCCTGGTTTTGCTTCATCCATTCCAAACTCAGTTCTCCATCTCCCAGAAAAAAAAAATCCCCCTAGACAAAGCACAGGTAAAGACTCAGGCCTCAAGTTCTACCACAACATAGCAACAAGTTTTCTGGATTCTGTCAAGTTTTAAGTTGAACGTGGGTACTAAAATGTTTTGAGCCATTTGTACATTGATGAGAAGAGAAACTCTAACTAAAGTACGTGAAGTCCTGTTTTAGGCCCCGACATTCTTAGTGAAATCAATCCTTTAGGACAAGATCTTAGCAAGAGTCAAACTTCCCTTCTGACAGAGTTTGGAACAGTGATGATTAAACATAAAATGAATGTTACAATAATCAAACATAAAAAATAAGAAGCAATCAAAATCTATTAATCAAGTAACTTACAAATTTTTGCCTAGCCATATAGTCATGCTTTAAAAACTTCTAAAATCTACAGTGTTTAATGATTTCAAGTATTGCAAGACGAACTTGAGAATTTTGATTAATTTTTAACAAAGAAATTATGTCAGTATTGAGAATTGCCAAAGACAGCTGTTCCAGATGTTTGGATTGTAAGACAAAAGAGATGCTTTTATGAATGCTTCAGTGTTTCCTCCTGTCTTTGTATGGATCTGTGTTTGGGTGGTAAAAAAACTAAAAACATAAAACTTCCTCAGATCTTTTTATTTTCTTTTTTCTTTCACAAGATGTTAGACATATTTTCTTCCATTATCTTTGATCTTATTGATACAAGCACCTTTAAACAAGCTGAGAGAGCAGCAAGCAGCAACAGAGCTAATTTACCCATCAAAATGACTTCATCTCTGACACAGACTCTTCCATATGCTCCTCTTTAGTATAAAAATCCTATCCAAGCCTCTGTAGAGCAGCAGTGGCAATGAGGTTATTAAATCCAATGTGTTGGACTGAGATAGAGAGAATCTTCTACATAAACAATGACCTTGCAAAGACAGAGAACGATCCCACACAGTAGACTGTGGGACTGTGTAACTTCCTTATCCCTTTGGCACAAGCACATGGTAACAACTGTCACTCATCTGTAAGCACCTTGTGCCTGAGCAAGAGAGGACTTTCAAAACTGTTTTCCACCAGCTCCATCAGTTTACATTTAAGAAAACTGAGATGATATGGGGGTAAATGATTTTCCTAGATCACACTTTTGAAGTACATATTCCCATCCTTCTCCACAGAACATGCTCAGATCCAGCACATATTTTCTTAGATTTGCTCACAAATTAATAAACTCAAAACAATTCCTTTATTTTTTCAGTTTAATTTAGAGTCTGTTTTTCAAACTTGTTTTTGCTCTTTCTTTCTTTGACTTGTGCTCTCCTTGTATCAATGTGAGGTGAATAAACCCTTTCATTATCTGCAGAGCAAAAGGAGAAACAATATAAAAGGACAAACCCATCCCTGTGGGATGAGTCAACAAATACTTTGTTTATATTCATCTGGAAGACTTGCTCGTGACATAAGTAGCAAATACATACTTCTGGTAAAGTCTGTCTTCAGTGCATTAACAGAAATCTCACACCAGTTTTCAGTGTTCTGAACTTCAGTGCGTCAGTAACAGAATAAAATCATACTGCAGAAAACTTACAGACATTGGACAGTGCTTTCTCCTGTTCTTAACATAAGAACATTTTATGTTCATGTCAGGTAGGAAAACATGAGGAGTGTTATTTTAGTCTCCATTTTTAACCTTCCTTTCTTTTACAAGATAAAAAGAAAATAATTGTTTCTTATAAGCATTCCAAATTAATTGCAGGATGAAACAGTGTCCCACTAGTTTTACATTTAAAATTACTTACACCCAGTTTAGGATTTTTAATTTGAATTTGTAATCATAACTAGTGATCAAATAGAAAAACATCTGTTGTTTTAAAACCTTAATTCTGTTTCTGTTTAACATATTCTCTACACCTTTCCATTTTTGACTCCTAATTCTGGGTTCATTCTCCTCAAGCAAAGTCATCTTGGAACTCTTTTACCCTCCTGTCCCTCTAATTCTTTTCCCCCAATGGTGCCAGTCTCCCCAGCTCAGCTTACCTCTTCCCATGTACCCCCATGAAGGTTCATGGACTTCTCATGCAGGCTGAGCAGTTATTCACTGAAGACTCAACACAGAAATTTCCAGCGTGGATGAAAGTGGATTAAAATTTCAATGCAGAAAGCACAGTGCAGCAGAACCAACAGGGTGGTCTCTCCATTACCACAACATTTTCTAAATCTTAAAAGAATTTGATCCTTATTTTGAGAAAAAAATGTAATAACCAGATCATTTGAAATTGGCAACTAGAAAATGGATAATTGTAAAAAGCCCTTACGCAACTCACAGCTTTAAGTCTCAGAATCACTTTGTTTTTCAGGTATTCATATGTTTCCTTAATGATTGCAGTCTGAGATGGAAAATGTCAGTAAAAGCCACCAAGGCTTTCACTCAGTGGAAAATACAGCTTCCTGTGAATCTATCCAGATTAGTTTAGTTTTCTGTGGCCATATAGAAGTTCTGCAGATATAGAATCAGGTCTGACCAAGGGGTTTGTATTAAATTGGGTTATATTGACAAACTCCATCCTTCTGCTCCTTGCTCTTTTGATTGAGAGAGGAGAAAATGAAGAGGGTAAAAATGGATAAGAAAGACAGAATGACTAATTTGGCAGCTATCTTAAGGAAAACCAAAAACCGAGCTTGTGGAATAGAATCATGGTATTCTCCTCAAAAAAGACATAAGGCATGAATATTACATCTTTCTGAAGTGAGACATACATATTTGATATATGAATGTCTCCCACTGCTAGCACTTTTTGACACAGATATCTTGTACTCCTTTTTGCAGAAAAAAAAAAAAAGATAGTTTCAATACTAAAGAATATAACTTCAATTTTCAGGAAAAATACATAATTTGAAAATTAATTTATCTACTTGTATTGAACACATTCATCAACAGAATCTTTCAGATGTGTGTGAAGAGACTAATAGCCTTGGGGCACATGCTGCAGCAGTGATTTGTTTATCATTTTTGGATTCATACACAATTTGAAAGCTTACTGAATTTTCTGATTTCCATGTTGTCATCAGGTATATTTTCAGTGTGCAGCACCATGAGTCAGACTTGATTTCTTAGATTTGACCCATGCCTTTCTTGTAATTTTTAAGTTTGTGTTCTCTTTCTTAATGAATATTTGATCTATTTATTTATTTTTTAATATTACCACACAAATTCTGTTTCTGCCTGGTTTAAGATATTAAACACTCCATTGATGACTGCGGTCAATAGCTTGATTTTATGACAGAGGGAATTGAAACTAACAGCTTATACATTTTCATTTGCATGACATATGTAGATATTTCTACTCACCCCTCCACACATATCTGATGGTAACTAGAAAGAAAAGGATACATTCAAAATATAAATGTATTTACCTCTTTCTGTTGATGAAATGTGTGCAAACATATTCATTATTAGTTATTTGTTCTTATTCACCTAATATAATTCAAAGATAATCCTACCCAACTTCTGTAATGTTATTGGATTTATTACTTAGTCAAAAGCAAGCTGGCATAACAGGGTGATAATAATAATTCTATTTGGTTAGAAAGTGTATTTCTTTACGTATTACTCTGAATATCTGAAATTTTTCTTCTGCTTTTAATGTGCAATATAGTAAATAGATAACTTTTAATATTCAGTTTGTGAGTGAACAACTGTACTTCTGTTGATTTGGCAATTGGCTGGTTTTCTAGACTTAGAATCATTGAAATGTTTGGATTGGTAGGGAACATTAAAGGTCTTGCAATCCAAGCCCTCTACAATGAGCAGGGGTGTCTTCAACTAGATCAGGTTGCTCAGACCACCAGTCCAACCTGCCCTTGAATGCTTCCAGGAATGGGACAGCCACCTCTCCAGGCAATCCATGTCAATGTTTCACCACCCTCATTGTAAAAAAAACTTCTCTTAGTCAATACAGTTTGTCCTACCATATTTATTAGATTAGAAAATGATGCTACTCTTAAGTTTTTAAACAGAAGATTAATTGTTGTAATTACTGTTATTACTATTATTGGAAAAATCATTTCTGTGCTCATCTGCAAGTAATCCCAATAATTCCAGCTACTGAATTTACATTGTTTAAAAATGGGAACAGGAAAAACCAACCCTAGCAAAGAGCAGTATTGGGTCTGTGCCTAGATAATCACTATTTCGGCCAAGAAAAGATGAAGTATTTTGTTTTCAGTACATTAGAGGCTAGGCCAAGAAATATATAAGGAAACTCCATTTTTATGGTGAATGCATTTGAAAGAGTGTGGATTTCAAAAGAAATCAGGATAGTTTACTAGACATGGAGTAGGAGAACAAAGCAGGATATTCTAGGTACAATTGTCTCAGAGCTTCTTGATAAGTCTCAGCTACAGCATTACAGTACAGTATGTCTGTATGTATTTTACACCAGAAATATTAGGCCTGAGGGGGTAGCAAAACAGTGTACCTGAGAGGCAGTTTTTTTCTGTTGTTCATTTATGAGGGAGCATTTTTGTTTGAATGCCTTTTTTACATTAATCTTTAAAATGCACATCACTTAGTCTTCACACAGCAATTTTCGCACTTCTCCCTAAAACGAAATAGATCATTAGGTATTGGTTGCCCTAAAGCATATATATATATATATATATATATATATATATATATATATATATATATATATATATACATATACACATTACTCAACTATTTGGGACAGTTTTTCTCTAAATAACTTTTTGTTTGAGAATGTTATCTCAATAAAACTAAAATTTTTCAACAAAAAACTCAGTCTGGGGACACCATGTTTTAAAGCTCAATGACATACTTTTTAGTTGCCAGTATTTCTCCTTAAGACACTTTCAGAAAAACCCTTAAAGCTTGCTTTAAAACTATAGTGTTCAGAATTTTGTTTTGACTGAATTATTGAAACCACAATGTTGAATTTACACAATAAGAGTGTATTTTAAGCATTTTCTTCAAAATGTGTTTTGTGTATTTCAAAATGCACCTTTTTTAAAAATTATATTTTGTCTGCAGAGAAATTGAGGTAAATCACATAAAAGGTGGCTTCTTTCCTAAACACATACAGACACAAACTTTGGAAAGAAAGAATCCAAAACATTGGAACATAAAGACATGAATTTTTCTCCAAATGTTCAAATAGTGAACATCTGGTTTAACGAGATAAAAAGTAGAAATGTTACTAGCAAACTTCATTCATCTGATCTTATATACTTGCAGCATCCTTCATATAATATGTATGCACAATCCACATAATTCAAAAATACTAGAATGAAATTTCTGCAAATATAGGTGTGTTTCCATGATAGTGAACTCAGGTTTAAAAAAAGAAAAAAAATTGGGGCAGTCCACACATATCATAAAAACACAGGTGAAGCATTGCTCTAATTCCTGCAGCTGTAGCCATACGTTTGAAATCAGCCTTGTTGTAGTTATGTGAATCTTTATGAGATTCACAACCACTGAGGTGTTGCACATGCGTAACTTTTTAAGATGTTGAAATTTTGCTAACAGAAATCTCTGAATAATGATTATTCTGCTGGGTGTTAGTCAGATCTGAGAGAAAGCAAGATAAACTAACAGATTTTTTGAGCATTTTGTCTGTGGGTCAGACTTTAGCACACCAACAGGGAATTATTGTCACATAAGGTGTCTTTCATGTAGCTGGTGTGAGCACTGTTGGAACTCCAGGAGGTTTCATGAGCTTCTACTCTAACAGTCAACTTGTGATTTGGGTGAGATTAGCACTAAACTATGCACCACCATAAACACTGAAAGCATCATGAGATGATTCCATTTTGTCTGTTTCAGCTGCAATTTACTTTTGTGGAACTCACTGGGCAGTTAGGTGAGAGGCTAGTGAGGCAAAATTCACTGAGAGGCTTGTGGACAGAATAACTTCATTAAAACCACAGCTTGTATTACTTTATAATTATTCACCATTTTTTTTCCCAAAATAATTCATTGTCTAATAAGCTCAGCTTTATGAAAGAAAGTTGTTGTTGTTGCTGTTGTTATTGTAATGTTTTAAATTTGAAATTCCAGAGCAAATAACTAAATGTCAAATTCTTTGAATTTTTTATGACATTCCAAAACGGGATTGCACCAAGTTGCCACTTCATTATTAAACTGATGCATGTACTTTTACCATCAGAGACATCAAATAAATCATTCGTTATTATAATAATTGCTTATTATCTATTTGTGGAAAACTATATGACTTTCCCAATATGTCTTTTTGTGCTAAATTACCTCCTATCACAACTCTTGTCTTAATCTATTTCATCAAAGTGTGATTTTATTCCTCTATCTTATTTATATTAAAAAAGGCATTTTCTGCATTTTTCTCCATCTTCACTTTCAATATTTGCTTCAGAGGTATTCTTTCAGAAATGTTTTAATTTTTCCTTTTCCTTTTATTTAGTGCTGATTTACATATACATGTGAACACTATTCTCGAACTTCTGACTTAAGCTCAAAGGCTACAACTTCAGTGAATTACAGATATAAATATGATCCCCTGTTTGGGCACACTGAAGTCAAAGCCCTGGTAGATGAATTCCAGAGTTGGCTACTGCTCCTAACTTCTGGTTAACAGTGTATAACAAAATCAGCATCATTAGGAATCTATAGCTTATTATATGTTATGTTATTATTATGATCTGCATAGATAATACAGCAATAAAAACCTGCTTGGGGTTGTAATTTCCAGAACAATAACAGGCTTACCACAACCTACAATAGCACAGAAGCAAAAAAAAAAAATCTGGTAAAAATATATATGTCCCATAAGGTTTTTTCTGCATGCAAAAAAACATTGTCCCACTTTTTCCTGCTTTTTTTAGAAGTATTTGCTTTCCTTGTAAGACATATCAGATTCAGGTGAAGTTTTCTTCCTTGATTGACAAGATTGTCAGTGTGTGGGGAGATTTTAAAAGTCCTGTGTACCAGGAGGACTGTCTCAGCAATTAGAAAGCATATAAAGACCTTTCTCTTTGCCATCTCTGGACATCTTGAACTTTTCCTTCAAAGCTCAATATTATGGGAGGAGCAGAGACAGTAAGGATATGATGAGAAGAAACATTCTACATATTTCACTGCCTTCTGCTGTCACGCCTTCACAAACTGGTCCCTATCATGTCTGCAGAGACAAAATGAAAATGTTGCTACCCTTAATGTATTTCATTCAACTCTAGGTATATATTTTAAAGCATTCACATTCTTTTTATTCAAATCTCTATTGAACTAAGTTTTGAATACATTTTGTAAGCAAATCTGTTACTATGAGACGGCACACCCAGAAGAATGAAATCCTTTGTGTCTAAGACGACAGTTCATGGACAGTTTATAGGAACTTACTTCAAGTTTGGCAATTATTTTTCTTTATGTTTGAATTCTCATTGGCCAAATTAAACTTTGTCCTTTTCTCAAGTGAATTTCATTAGTTTCAGAAAGCATTTAGAGGTATCTTTATTTGAATAGTGAAAATAATTCCACCCGGAGAGCTTGCAATCCATACAGACTTAGTAAGTCTTTGTTTCCTTTTCAGCATCTTGATTTCTCATGCTAGTGGGGATGCCCACTGTATCATTTCTGTAAAAACAGGGGATTTCCATCTATTCTGAGTGTATTAGGAGTTTGGCTGGTAATATTTCTTCAATGTATGTAAGCTTCAAGGACTGCAAGAACTCTCACGTCATCAAAATGCAATGGAAGGTCAAGAAGTGAGTAACCTGTCAGCAGTCATTGAGCATGTACAACATGAACAAAAACCATGTGTTCT
The DNA here is from genome assembly GCA_027886175.1 of Phylloscopus collybita. Classification (NCBI taxonomy): domain Eukaryota; kingdom Metazoa; phylum Chordata; class Aves; order Passeriformes; family Phylloscopidae; genus Phylloscopus; species Phylloscopus collybita. Next base: position 39,067,493 of record JAJNNQ010000006.1, on the reverse strand, counting down.
GCAACTGCAAAATGAAATGTTATTAGTAGCTTCAAAGTCCTTTTTAATTTCTAGTGTTTATTTTCCACAGCACAAGCCAGCAGAAAATACTCAAGGCAGAGTGTCAATTTGGAGAGCTGATAATGATATAAGTCAGCTTCATCAGTAAACAGCAGAAAAAGAATTTACAACACAGGTTTCTTATTTTGCTTTAAGTTAACACAGACAGGATATTTCAATGTTTCATGCATCAGGAAACAGTTCCATTTGTTGTGGTCATCTGCTGAATGACTAATTTTCTTGCTAGCTCTCTATGAAGCAATGATTGTTCCTGTAAATGTGATCCAGTTTCAGGTGGATAAATCTTACAGGATAACAATAGTTATATCAAAGTCTCATCCTCTACCTGAGATGATTTTCAACGATCAGTCACAAATAATTTGAGAACTCATTTTCTAAAATAAAATATACATGTTCTTTTCTAATAATTACTCATCCTCATTATTCACAATGTACTATTTTGATTTTCATTATTCAGAAAAATTCAAAAAATTTGCATCAAATTCTGTAAGAAAGGCACACTATGACATTTAGAAACTGTGGAACACAGTATTATGAGTATTCAGGTAGGTGGCTGTGATCAGTCAAGCAAAGTTTTGTTTTCAAACCCTCCCAAAATGACTCTGGGAAACTATAAGGAAATTGAAAATAAAACAGAAGTAGACTATTTTATAGTATTTTATACATTGTTTCATCTTATTTTAAGACAGCCTAGTATTTGGCAAGTCAGCTTGGAAACATATTTTAAAAATAATGAGGCTTTCTTCCTCTGAAAAGACATCAAAAGCAGGCACACTTAACTATTTGAACTATCAGAGTCTGAATTTAAATTTTCAAATTTTGAATTTGATTTGAATAATTTTCTGAATGGCAGTAAATCTTGTATAATCAGTATCTGGATGTGTCAATGCATAGTTCTTTTTTCTTTATTATTTTTTATTCTTTGAATTTGTCAGTCCATTAGTTGGTTCAGTTCAGCTACATTAAATAAACACTTAAGAAAATTTCTGGATTAAACTTCTGTCTGCACAGAAACAGCAGATTGTATGTGAGCCACAGTATGAGCACCAAAAACCAAGGGGATCATCAGTGTGCTTTGAAGCGAGAAGGTGAAGTGAAATGGTAGATGCAGGAAAGCACATGGCTTGGAAATTTCGTTACTGGTAAACCACACTGCTTCATCTAGATAAAACAAAAAAAGAAAGAAAACATGCTCCATGCTGATGTTAGATTATCTATCTGTTACAAAGCACCTAGAATGAAACCAAATTAAAAAAAAAAAACAACCCAAAACCTAATCACCTCAGTAGTTAACATGATAGGAAAAGTACAGTTTAAGTTTCTTTTTATAAGCTACATTACAAATGACAAAAAATGACTTCAATATGAGCGATGAAAAACACTGAAACCAGAAAGCACTATGGAAAGCCATGCAGACTGGGAAAATACCACATGTGGCTGCAGTGTAAAGAACAAATCCCTGGATATCATCTGTTCCAAACCCTAATTGGCCTGTATCACATTGCAAAAGATGCAAATGTCTGATTGCTTTTCAGGAGTACCTGGGATTCTACATCTTCAAGAGCAATTCTACAGCTGAAGAAGTTGTAATTTCTTTGATTCAAAAATCTCACAGACTCCAAAAGGCCGAAAAAACGAATGAAATTGTGTTTAAGCAGTAAGAAGGTGAATAACACAAGAAAACTGTTAAAATGAGGTTAAAAATAAGGCAGCTGAAAGAATTTAGTCTTTGCAAAGATATACCAACACAACCCAGGCCATCAAAATCTTGATGACAACTTTATGGAATGGATCTAAGGAGCAGACTCAGAAAGGTGCTCTCCTTGATCTACTGCTTGTCAACAGAGCGGATCTAGTGAGAGAAGTGGAGATTGGCCACCCTTGAGTTGCTATACTGAGGGCAGTTTTGCCAAAATCTTTCCAGAACTAGCACAGGCCATCAACAAGTCTCTAGAGCAAATTGCATAGTAGATATCAGCACTGCTGAGGATCTACTTCTTTGTTTTCTTCTAAAGCTGGAGCTCCTTTTCCTTGTCTCTAAGCCCTTGAATAGGAGCCTGATTTGTCTCAGTTTTTTTACGGCATTGATGGGAAAGCTGCACAGACAGGGCTGAGAGCTATCATGATGGATTTCTATGATGTGTTGGTGTTTGACATTCTTCTGTGACCACAGGGTAACTTTTGTTTACATTTCTTAGAAATTTGACATTATACCAACAGCTTTCACTCATTTGTCATATTAATATTCCTTTTCCATTTGCTTTGGTTATAAAGCAGAAATTAGATCAGTATGGACCTCCCATATATTTTTTTTATTTGCCATAATTTCCATATTATTTCTCTCTTATTTCTTGTAATTCTCAGTCTTCCTACTGGTACAATGATATGCTGGCCTCTGGTGAGGAGTTAATGAACCCAAATAACTAAAATGTGGTGGTCAAGATACCCTGTGACATACATACAACTGATGCTTCTGTCTCTGCCTTGAATTCAAGAATGACAAAGTGAACCTACTGCATCTCAGATGCTTGTCTCTTTCCCTGAGCTCTTTGCTGTTCTAAGAAGGACTTCAAAGGGTTTTCAAACAAAAACCTCACAGATCCTTGGGCTCACTGAAATATCAACAATGAGGATATTTTCAGCTGCTCAAAGCTTTCCCCACAAAAGAAAACGTTTTACCATCTAGTTCAAATTAGTAACTCCTGCTTGCAGAACTTACTGCTGCAAAAATCTTGGGTTTGTTCCTTCTTTCCACTGTTAAGTATGAGTCTTCTGGTCTATAGAAGGGAAAAATTCAGGAGCAGCTGTGTGAAGTCTCTTCCAGCAACAGCTGGCTTATAGAAGGAATAGGGGCCTAAAAATGGCTGTCTCACTCACTTGAGTCCAATTATACTCCTTGGTAGGTTTTAAAGTTTCATTTAGCAAAGTCAAATTAGATGCTCAGTCCAGCTATAACAGAAATTCTTGAATTTACATCAGTCATTAGTGAGGCATTAGGTAGCTCAGAAGCAAGGTGCAGTCATGAAAGCCAGACCCGTCATCTGTTCCTTGTAGACAAGTTCACCCTTCTTGTCTCTGTTGTCCCTGTCATTGGCTACCAGGTAATTTTCATATAAATATGAAAATTAAAACAATTTTTTTTCCAGGAAATTTTGATGGCATAAAAAGTTTTGAAGGTAAGGTAAAAGTATTTCTTTTTTATTCCTCTGGGATTGCAAATTAATTACCTTAAGACAGCATTAAGAAAAGATATGTAGAATTTCTTAAGGTGGAAAGAGAGGCAGAGACAAAAACTCTGGAATGAGTTTGAAGGAAAACAGCCAGAGTCTTTAAAGGGATAAGATGTTACTGGATTAATATGAAGGTTATGTACTAAATTCTTCCATTTGGGAATGATCTGGCTCAGCTAATCTTTAGGAGTAAAGACTATCTGCAGCCTCTCCCACTACTTTATCTTTCCCAAACCAAACAAAATCTTGGCATCTTTTATGATATGGAAGCAGCAGGAAAATGCAAAGATCTGTACTAGACCTGTTGTTCCATTCAGTGGGTCTAGTTTTCACTTGCCTCACATATTTCAATATTGTAGTCAACCACCCTTTTCTGTAATTATAGATTTATGGTTTGTATTTACAGGCTTATGAAGAGGAGTGATAAAAGACCTTTAAGTTGATTGCACACCATGCAGAGTCTGAAAGTATTCTTCAATGATTATACTGACTGACTTTATGACCCCTCAGTGCTGACAAAACCTCATAAAAAGCCCATAATGTGAAGTGGAATGCATCATTGCACAGGTGTAAATGACTACACAAGATGCAAGGAAAGCAGAATCAAGCCAGTGGTACCTAATAAACACTTTGAGCCCAGGAACTGTTGCAGACTCTCACGTAAATACTCAACATGTGGTTCAGCTCTAAAATGTGACTATAAAATGCATTGTGGTTTTTTACTGCATTTCAATGATACCATATTACATTTGCTCAGCTTACAAGTAAAAAACTATTCTTCTAATAGACATGTTAGCAAACTCCATGTAAACATTTAAACTCTATTTTTCTTTTCTTCTAATGCATTTCAAGAGTAAAGTTTATCTAGACTCAGCTTTATCTCACAGATAAAGGTCTCACAGACCTCTGCAAATGTACAGATCTTATGTCTCAGAGCACCAAAACATGCTGCAGCTTCTGAACATGAATTAAAATATTATTAAAAGTTTTCAAAAACATATCTGAAAAATTATACACTGTGGTGTACATTGAATTTCTGATGAACTTGATTGATTATAAAATCCAGCCTAAGCTCTTATTCATATTGAATTATTCAGTTTTTTCTCTTCAAAGATTTTCCCCAAATTCGCAGAAATAAAACCCAAGCAACTTTATTGTTCATTTTAAGGTATTTCCCATGCAAAATGGCCTTTTTCAATTTAATAGTAGTGTGAGTGAAATAAAATCTAATTTAATATTTAAAAAATTGTAATGAAGGCCACTTAAACTCAATTAATCCCCCGCGGGGCAAAATTCCCATTGTTTAAAATACTAGGAAATCAAGACATAGGATATTGTCTGAGTCTAGAGACAGTATGAATAAAACATGTTCACAGTAATGATGTTGCAGTGGCAGGGAAGCAGACTAGGTAATCTCACAGGTCATTTCCCTGCTTATGCTTTGCAGGTCTATTCTCTGCAGTATTGAAAATTTGATTCATTTCCTTATGCTGGGGCCATCACAGCCTGGGAACTGAAAAGAGAGAGATGTAATGACCTAATGCACACATTTATTTTGGTTCTCCTAATTTTGAGCTCTCAAGTGCAATCCACTCCAATAACCATCTGCAGTTCTAAAAAGAGCAGCAATCTAGTGCAGGGAAATTTCAGACAACCAAGAAATTTATTAGTTGTTTCTACATCCAGGGTATGGTTTCTGTATACGAGTCAAAAGGGTCTATCTGTCTCAGGTTTGAACACAATTAATTATAACCTTGATTCTAGTATAATTTTTTTTAATATATATATTTTTGGGGGGAAGAAGCTGTCACAGACATTTGATATCACATTAGGCAATGCCCACCAGGGCCCCAGGGGGGCTGGGATCTCCCTGAGCCCTGTGGGAATCCCCCAGGACAGCAGGGCAGGGCCTGGCACTCTGAGCAGGAACTGCAGCCTGGGGCACCAGCAAGCCCCAGCCCCAGGCAGCAGGCACCTCCCTGAGCAGGGAAATAGCAACAGCCTTACTTTATTCATTTTTGAAGTAAGAACTCCAAATTCTCATCTTAGAATCCCCATCTATGTGAGTAAGAGAGGATAAAGATATAATATTTAGGATTTGTGGCCATGTTCTCATTCAAATGCTAAGTTACTAACAGAAATAAGGGTATGAAACCAAAATGAGGATTAGATACTGACTAGCAGTAAGTATTGCAATACCTAGATCCCAAGTAGGAAGACAAAATCATGGTACCAGATACAAAGGCTCTGTACAGGACAAGTACATGTAGGAAGAGTTTAGTCTCAAACTGTGTTTTGAATTACCCAAAAGCAGCACTCCCACCTGCATCTGATGAGGAGGAAATCCTTAGGCAAAGATTCCTTCAGCTCTGGTCTTCTCTGGCGCTCATGGGTCTGTTTCTCTCTTTATCATAATCAACTAATTCTAGAAGTTTCTTCAGTCTAACAGAAGAGATAAAAGGTCTTCTTTGACCTGAGAAGATACTGAGAAACTTTCACAATCTCCCCACTGCCACATTCTACACAGTCCTCAGGGGGACCTGGGAACCACACACTGGGCAGGACTCCGTTCTTGGGAGGCATTAGGGTCTATCTCCTTGTCCATTAACTGCTTAACACCAGGTGCTCAAGTGATCTTCAGAGCAGGAATTGTGACCATGCCCAGCCCAGAGCCCTGCAAAAGACTGCAAGACTGCAGTGATGAGACAGCCAAGTGTAAAGTCCAGTGGGGCAGTAGGTGATGGACAGCAGATACAAGGTTGGGCTAGTCTGTAGTGCAGCTCAGGCAAGGGCCTAGGCTGAAGATCTGGTCACAGGTGCAGATCCCAAGAAAATGGGAGCTGGGAAGTTGCCCCAGTGAAACTCCCCTCTCTTTCTGTCCCAGGGCTTTCCCAGTGGCGTGAGCCCAGGTCCCCCAGCCAGGCTCTGGAGCATTGGATGGAGCAGGGGCAGCCTGTGCCCTAGGAGCTGGGAAGGATAGCAAGGCCGTGGGCTGCACCCAGAGCCTGGCAGAATGGAAGTGGGGTGCCCTCCTTCCCACATACTCTTTAAAAAGATTCATCCATTGCCACACTTTGTGCTCTGTCCAGGTAGGAAAAGTCTGGCTATGGATACAAGAGTGTCCTTTGGATGGCAGTACTGTTGAACAGTGTCCATACTTGAAAGCTGGAGAGAGATGTCATCCCAGCTCAGGGATACAAAGCCTGAAAAACTGCTGAGTACCCAAGGAAGCACAGCTCTGGGTGGTGAACAACATAAAACCAAGACCAGCAGTCCCTGCAGAATGCTGTGCTTTAAGAGAACTTGAGCTGGGATTCAGGACTGCAAATCTTTACGTCACTGCTGTTTTCAAGCACCTCTGTCTAGGGCTGTGTGCTCATAGGGAAGTGCAGACATTGTCTTGACACAGAACTTGCTGTGTTGCATTTTCTCTGTTCTTCTCCATCAGGTAATGACAGACAAGAATACTGCCAGCTCCAGTACTGGGCGGAAAAATGCAGGTTGTTGTTTTAGGCTCTCAGCAAAGAACCATGAAAAATACAATGATTTGGACAGTTATGCAAGGCATATAGCTTAGAAATTACAAACATCTGTGAAAATATATAAGCAAAACACAAACTTGTTGTATGAGAATTGTGTCTCTGAGACATAACTCACTGTTTCTAACAGAATGCACAGGCTGCATGTTTCTTATTTTATAAAAAAAAAAAGAAAGAAAGACAGAAAGAAAGAAAGAAAGAAAGGAGTTACATTTATTAATGCAGGTGAAGTCTATAACCACATTTGTTTTTAATAGCAAATTAGTTCACTATTAGGTCTTGATAATATCTCAGGGTTGGCATAACTCTCTCCTTTTTTAATGTTTGTTTTCAACTAAATATAGCTCACAGTGAGTTAATAAGCAACAACAGTTGCTCTGGTTTGGCTGAGGTATATATTGTGGGAAGTGACTGTCCTCTGGTCTTCCTTCCAGATATTTCTTAACATCTTACAGCTATATGGAAGTGTCTTCCTTGGAAAGTAATAACATAATAAAAAAAATTATTTTCATGTTCACCAATGTCCACAAGCTTTTACTTCTCTGCTTTTGACACAAATGAACAATTTATTCACTTAAGACATTATTGTGTGTGAAAGAGAAATCAGAAACAGCTCTCCTTTGCACAAGCATGTAATTCATTACAACCAGGAATTGTCTGTAAACCTCCCTTAAAGAGAGATTTACCTAAGAGAGCATGTCTTAAAAACCATTTTTTTCCAAGGTAATGATGTATAATAAATAAACTCTCAAACAAGCACTATTTGTGGCAGGATGAACAAAGTGATTTGAATGTAAAAATGTCTGTAGGCAGATTAAATGGAATGAATGAAAGTGAAATGATAGTATACCCTTCTTCAAGATATAAGCACTTGTGTCATTCTTTGTATAAGGGAGTTCAAGTAGAGAGCTGCCATAGCTGTTGAGCTGCTAATAATTTCTACCTCCTGTTCCTCCTCCTCTTCTTTTACTAGTTTTCTTCCATCTCCTCTTTGCACTGGAGAATAGTTCTGCTCCTTTGGCTGCTGCTGTATTTCTCTCCATGCGTCTAACTCTCTGGTAGAACAGATGTGCTTGTAACATTTCTGTAGTAAATGAACCTTTGTAGCACCTTTTGCATAAGTTTGAAATTGATTTAGATCTTTACTCTTACTCATCAGCATATGATGCTCAGCTGCCTCCCAATAGTTCTCACAACCCTGGCTTCTGGTACTGATATTATATGCTCTGGTTGTTGCTTATTTATTTTTTCTTCCTCATTAATAAAACCCAATATTTTACCTAGGTTTTAATTTTTATTTCTTTCCAGAAATACGCTCAATTTAAATAAAACAATCAGTAAATGACTTTTGTTGTTACTGATTCCTTTCACTTTTTAACAGAAAAATCTGGGAATATCATATAGAGATGCAAGTGCAAAGTGTATATATGAAAAACATTTTTCCTTGATATTTGAAATTTTCTGCTTATTAAAGAGCCCTGATCAAGAGAAACTGAACATGAGATTTTCTTAATTTCTTTCCAGACAAGAAATTAAGGCTTAACAAGCGTGGCAGCTCTGGTTTAGACATGGCATTTCTCATTGCAAGGATCTCTACCCAGACCATATCATACATTTTAAATACCAGCAGCTGCTTCTATCATTATTATTTTTTTTCATGTAAGGCAAGATATATAGATATAGATATACACTCCTGCTCCTTTAACCACGGGGTGCCACCTAGTCTGAGTTTGTGATCCCAAAAGATTCTTTGATATAAACAGAAATACTGAGTAATGCAGTGAGTCTGTGACTCCAGCAAAATAACAAAACAGAGATTCCAACAGGGTATGAGAAAATGTTATCCAGACTTTGACCAACACTAAGATACTTAATCCTTTTGTGTATTACAAATGCCTCAAAAGTGTGTTTCTTTATGTTTATCTTTCTCCTTGATCTTCTAGTGCATTATCCTCGAATCCACTATACAAATGCCTACAGTTATAATGAAATCCTGGAAAAGAGTGGAAGTGGTGTTGCCCAGAATGACTCCACAATGCTGAAGTTTTCAGATAAGTGTACACAACAAACTCTGAAATGAGTGCTATTGAATCACTCGGTTTCAATTTCCTATTCATGGGACAGCTTTTGTACAAAAAACAAGATCTAAAACCAACTTTGATCTTCTTTCTGATTTCTCACCAATTCCCTTCTTTGTTTCTCCCCTCTCTGCTGGATACTCCTTGTATCTCTTTAGGAAAATATTGAACAGTCAGATATTTCTAGTGACAGGCTAAATACTGAGCTAGAACTTACTTATATTATATTTTGTTCAATAAAAATGTGGATTTGGGTGCCTCAAAAATATCCATAAACTTGAACGAAGTTGTCTGAATATATTCAGCCAAACAGTGCTTTGCAAAAAGGGCCAAAACTCATAGAGCAGGGGGTGCAGCCCTCTGCCTTCGCCTTCTCTCCACAAGACTGTTGATAGGGATCACTCTATTAAGTGCTGTCTAGAATTAGGCAATTAGAATTTGGATCTAGAATACTGTATGCACTTGAAAATATAAAAGGACTATATGATTCAATAAAATGGAAGTAATCTGGGACAAGTCCTACTTTGCTTACTGATCTTCTACTTCACAGAAAGTGTTTAAATATTCCCTGGGACAAGGAGAATGGTTGTTGCAGCAGCCCTCTTGTTAGAGGTAGAAATGAGCCAAGACACAGACTTCTTGTCTATCACAGCATGAAAAGGGCTCTGGTTTATTCCTCTTTACAGCTCAGCCATCCTGACTCCACCTATTCACTGACTCTGGCTGCAGCAAGCTCCTACTGTAGGTTACCCTTGCAGCCTCTGACTGCTGGTTATTTCCTGCTAAACTATGACTGCATGTGTTTGTTTACAGACTCCAACTGCAGGCTTTTACCCAGCTAGACTGTGACTGCAGGTTCCAACAACAGGCTCTGACTGCAGACCCAGACTGACCTCACAGCAGTGACTCTCTCTCCCCTGGATCCTTCTTCATAATCCTTTCATACCCCCTTCCTCAAGGTTCCTCCTCCTTCATGACTCTACCCTCACCAGTTGACCCACCCCACTTTTATCACACTTATCTTTATTGGCTGTGACTCATCAGGGGCAAGGCTGAATTTGGTAATTAGCACAGCTGTTACTTACCAGGGGCAAAGTCACCTGTATTCCCCTCTCCTACAAATGGTGATTAATTTCTGTGTAAATATCTACATTATCTATTCTCTGCCTGAATTCCTTCAAGGTCATGTGGTTAGTTACTCGGACCTGCTGGGACCACTGGATCTTATGCATAGTACTAAAAGGCCAGAAAATGGTATCTCAGGGCTTTCAGTGTCCTTAAACATAGAGTTTGGTTCTTGCAACACGGCTCCTGGGACACCAGATGTCTTCAAACAAATTCCTATGAGGTTTATCCTATATTCTTCTCTTTAGAATATTTAAAATTAACAACATCCATTCCAATTCAGAAAGTAGAGGTTTGTGGGATTTTTAATTATTTTTGTAAGAACTGCATGAAACCTCTGTTTATGGCATTTTTACCCCCAGCACAAATGCTACTAGGACACTTTGAGGGAAAGTTATATTGCACTCTTAACCTATGTTATACATATTCTGTCAATATTTTAAAACAACGTGATTTGTATCATTGATGACATAGTAAGTTGTACAGCAATATCTATCTGTTCATTCAGCTGAGGAGCCAAAAGTAACATGAAGACTTAGGAAATTGCCCTCCATTTCCAAAAGAAATATTTCCTTCTAGCAGCAGAAACAATATGAAGACCTGGGGAGAGATTTCTTGCAAAACATAGCAATGCAGAGAAACATACATCATTTAAAATCCTGATTGACTTCCAAAAAAATCTCACTTTAAATATTTAGGTTTAAGTAGATTAGCCTAGATTTAACTGGACAATAAATGCTTGTGTTGTCAGCCAGGACAAAGCTTTCAGTTGGACATCTGTCACGAGAACTTCTCTGGTTGTAAGATATTGTTTGATCCTTCTGAAGATATGTTGCCAAACACTCATTATTGGTAAAATGTCAACAACATTTGTGCCAAGTATGGGGAAAGTGAAGAACGTAGCCTTAAGACTGTAGTAATTTTTCATCCCGAAAACAACTGTAAATGAACCAAAATGAATATTTTATTACAAACTGGAAAACAATTACACTCTCCAACTTTTCTTAGATTCAAAGGCAATTTATTACTATTCATTACACATGATGTTGTGTAATCTGCTCTGAATGAGAGAGTAAACATTCTATTACATTAGAATTGATATTGACCAGAATAACTTGTTTCATATGGTTTAGCCATAATTTGCTTGATCTTGACTTCCCGACTCTCCAAAATAATAATTAACTAGTGTTTGTATGAAAGAGAACATAGAAAGTAGAAAAAATAAATTAACACTACAACTGAAGGGAATAATCAGATGGCAGAAAATACTTAGCTGTCTAAACCCTGTTTAATTTGGTAGTTAAGATATGCAAATAGCCCTAAAATTCTCACCATTTGAGAAAGAAATGGTTTAAATATTCTGAATAAAATAAATAAAAAAATAAAATAAAAAATCTCTATTGATCTCATGCTTTTCCTCAACTGGTCTGCTAGGAATTAGAAAAAAAAATAGAGTATGTGGTCTCACAGATAGAAGCAATTAAACATTATGTATTACATGGTGGCATTTTTTTCTGGAGAGATTAATAGATACTTACATGATGCAGTTAATATTCTTTCTGCTGGCTTTAGGATTCCCTGAATTGACATAGTTGCTAGTCTTGACTAAATATTAGAAAAGGAACTTGAGTAAGTAATATTTAAATAGCACAGTTTAATCTTCAGTTCTCCTATTAAACCTATTAAATGTAGTATAAAATTGAGTATTTTGTAATTAATATTCTATTCTTTGTTGTAATAGTGATGCCATGTATTAACATTTCACTGTCTGTGAAATAAAATGTGTCATACCCTAAGAGGCATCTTATCATGAGCAAAGCAAACATTGATAACATTGAAACAGATATATTTATGATAACTTATGTGTATGCATATATATGCAAGTTCTTAACAGTATTGGTTTCAAGTGCATTAGACAGACTTAAAAAAGGGCCAAACTACCCTAGAGGGGAGATGTAGCTGATCCAAGAGGGGATGGCCTAATCATCCCAGAAATGGGAGGACAGACTGAAAAGATGAAATGACTGAAATAAACTGAGTCCAGGGGGTCTCCAACAGAGTAACAGACAAAACCTCATTTCAAAGATGATCCATGACATGAAGTCTAGAGTCAGCCAGACCTGTTCCTGGTGAGGGACAAAGATCTCACAGGAAGTTCTTGTGAAGAGTTTGGGAGAGTACATGCAGCATAGGAAGTTTTCAATGGGAAAATCTCCATTTTAAATGAAGTCATTTATGTATGATAGAAATAAAAGAGAATGTAAAACATGACCATTTTGATTAGCCAGTAGATGCTGTTGATTTTTACCTTTCTCAAGAGTCAAAGGATAATGCTTTCTATTTTCCCAGAACATTTTTTAGTTTTTCAGGCTTTTTCTCTTTCCTTGAAGTTGGAACTGCCCATGGTAGTTATCTTAATTTCTTAGGATGTTTTCCTTTTTTCCAGACCATTTTTCATCTTTTGGATGAGAAGTTGCAATGTTGTTTTCTCACTTATTGATGATAACTCAGGATTTCATCAGTTTCTAGATACCCAAATGCACTTTAAAGATGCCACACGCAATACTCAAGGATGCTTCTGGTTCATGGGTCTGATTCCTGGGCTCTCAGCTCCTAGGCTGGCAGGCATTTTCTCTGTTGGCAATTCAGCAGGCATCTCCTGTTCAGTAATTTTGCCCTTCTAACCAGGTCACACCTCTGGCTGCTCACATCACTACACCACTCCAAGTGGGAAGGGAAAATAAAGCTCATCTAATTGGAGCTTCTCTGTCTGACAGATATGTTGGCAATATCCGAGTCTCATTTTCAGAGTGTGATGTAGGACGCACAGAGTGTTGCACATGTAAGTTTATATTCTATAACGCCTTGTTTGCTATAGCAAAATTAATTTTGCAGCCTTCTTTCTGGCTTCAATCTAACACTCTGAATATATACTGTTGCGGGTATGCCTAGTCCATGCCGAGATATACAACATGTTAGCATGGTCTCCAATGCACTGTCACTATCACTTAAAGCAAAGCTTACATGTTGTAACACAGGTGTTATTCCTCTGTCAGTATGTGTACAGCTAACAATAGCAGCAGCATTAGTTAGAAAATAATTGTATGTTTAGTTTCTTTTGCTCTTTGTTCAGCTGGACACTGAAGGAAGTTTAACACTCATGGGAACTTCCTTCCAGCTTCATTCCCCATGCAGGGCCTCGGAAGGTCTGTATTTCAAAAATCTGCAGGAGACTGAAGATAATAGAGTAGGATTTCCTGTTCCAGTTGCAATAGATCCCTTGTTTGAAGCATAAGTTCTTCTGGACCATATATATATTCTACTTTTAAATAAAAGGCTAACCATCCATCTGGAGAAAAACCCCATACATTTAATACAATGCTAAACGTCAGTAATAGCAAGTACCAGGTTTCAAACCTGAGAAGAAACTTTTACACCTTTAAATATTTTGAATTCCAGAGGAAACATTAATTTCATCTGAATTAAATTTACTTTCCAAGGAGAGCATTTCTTGTTCTCTGTTACCTGCTGTTTGACTGCATGTCCACTGGAAAGCTTTCAGTGTTCATTTTCATTTCAGTATATGGGTGTCATTTTTCATTAAGTATGAAACACTCCGTTCCAAGTGTTTGTGAAACAGTAAATTGTTCTACCAACTGGTGTCCATATCTTTGCATAAAAAGCCATTTGTAACAGAAAAGCCAGTATTCTAGCTCACTGCATATTTTGGGTTTGACACTTAATTTTCCAAACCCAGCAGCACTGATGGTGTTTCTCATACTAAAAAAAAAAGAAAAAAAAAAGTTATTTTCACCTGTTACCAGCAATCGTAGCAGGGAAAAACTAAATGTAAACTCAACAAAATAGAGAGGAAATACCACACAGACACTATGCAGAAAAAGTATAAAGTGGTTAGGGGTTTTCTTGGTACTGGTCTCACGGCTGCTGCCTAGCCTACATGACTGCAGCTGCAGCAGAGATGCCCTCTGAGTGGTGTCCCTCCCTTTTAGAGACTCCCTCTGCACCTATTTTTCTTACATTTTTGTCTGAACCAGTAGCTCAGCTTTGCCAAGGAGCTTCTAACATAACCTCCAATCTCATGGGAGATGCAAGCTTGGGTCCAGATTTGAGTTAGGGAAAAATTTGCTTCGATCTTAATCTTCTTTGGCAAGGACTGTGAATGTTTTTTATGATTGTAGGATCCTGCCCACAAGCCATGTTTTCAGCAAACAGGAGTAAGCCAAAAGAATGTTGGTGTTTACATTTTGGAGAGGAGAGATGGGGAGGAAGGGAGCAGTCACTGAAGATTACAGACACAGGTACCCTGGTTCTAAGTCCAGGAGAACTCAGGAAATTCAGATACATCAACTCCAGGTCATATTCAGGATCAACTAGTTGCTTCCCCAAGCAGTTCTACAGTTGAAACTATGTACCCTTTTCCTAGATACTATATGGTCCAAGTCCTGTATGTAGGCAGCCAGTGTCCAGCTTGGGAATGGAATTCATCTGATTGAGCTTCATTTATCTCATCTTATGGATGATGTAAAAATATGGCAGATGAATCGCCCTACAAATGTTCACATCTAGGTGATTGTCTTGGATTTAGTTCTCTTCAATACAGAGATAAACTATGAAAATTAGTTATGAAGGAACTGACCTTGAGTGTCTTTTCGATTCCCTAGACCTGGATGAAAACCAAGGATGTTAATGATATCCTGTTTTTAAATTAGTCAAATAGAAAATCTATTGTTTCAATGAAACACAGAGAATGATTGGCAAAAAAGTGTGTAATTATTTGTCTGAATCTATACCTTAAACTCAAATTGAGTGAATAGTGAGGAGCAGACATGTGGGAGTCCAGCATACGACCATTGCATTCTGAAAATGGCATATTCAGCAATTCTTCTAAAACCATCTGTGATTTCAGATGCAATTACACAGAAGAATTTCTTCAGTAATGGATTTCTTTGAAGAGACATTCCACTACATGCAGTCTTTTCTGAAATGTCTCACAATATCCTTTTCACCCATGACAGCCCCAAATCCAGAACACTGCTGAGACTTCAAAGACTGTGAGTAGGCCCCAGCAAAAGCAAATGGGTATTGATCAAATACACTGTTTCTTTGTTTTTCAGGGTTTTTTTTAAGGCCTGAAACCTACATCACAGTTATTTTTTCCCTTTTTAAATTGCAGTTCTAGTATCTCTCATGTAACCTTGAGGTCTTGCTTGTGACCTATTATTAGTTAAAGTTGTACTGAAAAGTTTCTGTTCACCAGCTCTTTGCTTGGATGATTACTAAAAATTAATATAGTTATTTTGACCTGAATTGTTCACATCTCAGTGAACATCCACCTGGACTTGGTTGGCACTTCGAGCTTATGGGAAAGCTGGGGTTGCTAAGGTGGTATGGACCAAAATATAGGCACATCTGTCTGTTCTGCATAGGGTGTAGTTGCATTTTTCTGGACTTCAACCTACTAATAACTGTTTGTACTTTCAAAAACACTACATTCATGTACAGAATATTAAGGCATATTTGTTTATTTTACATTGATATTAACTCAAATTCTCTCAGTTTCATTGCAGCTGGTCCAGAGTAGTTAATATTTTCATATTTCAGCCCTTTTCTCCTCTTTAATTTCAATTTCTTATTGGGAGTTTTGTTAATTTAATCTTCAGATTCAACCCCATATTCCCTTATTATTAAAAAAAACCCAAACAAACCAATAAAAAACCCAAAACCTGTTGCATTTCTCTTTGGGAAAGTAAGAGCAGAAAAGCAGCGAGTCAATCTTGCAATTCCTGCACAACAGGCAAGAAATAGGTTTCTAAATTGATACAGGATAGTGGGAAGAAATTCTCAATATTCTAACTTTCATTCTTAGTCCCACTCTCACACACACACACACACACACCCCTAGAGAGCCACACATGCATGTGTTTTTCTTCTTAAATATAATTTCTATGCTGATGTGATTATTCTCTGGAGACCAGCTCTAGAAAATCTTCTCTGTAGTAAAATGCTATTCATTTTAATGTTATTTAATTGTAGTAAAATGCCTTGATAATAATTTCAGTCCTATTTTATATAATTTTACCCATCATGTAACAGTATTATTTAAATACAATCAGCTGTGCATTTCACAATGAAAATTGTGTTTTGCTCCACTTCAAAGTTTTTAAGCTAGGAAGAATTATTATTTTTATTATTATTATAGCTGTTCCAGTGGAATATGCAAATCAGGAAAGTTCATAACATCCTGTTTTCGCATTGACAGAACTGCCTGAAATACTTAAAATACAACCCAAAACTTCAATACTATGTTTATGTCCCAATATGATTTTCTTGGAAATAGATGAAGGTTGAGGACCTCCTCATATTATTTCCATTTCTTCTCCCCAAACAAATGTGATTAAAACGCAGGCAATTCCGTGAAGAGCAGAACTAATGAGGCTTGATTTCCTGTTGATTTCTCCTTTTGTCTCATGGGATTTGCCTAAGAGAAATATGGGCTGGAGGGCCAATCCTTTCCCCATTTATTTTATGTGCACTCCAAAAGAAAAGAGAAGGAAAACAAACAAACAAACAAACAAACAAACCAAACCAACAAAAAAACCCAAACCAAACCACATCATGTGTCATGGTTTAGCTCCAGTTGCCAAATGCCATTCATGTGCCCAGGTCCTACATTTTCCAATACATCCCAGTTAAACTAATCTCCTTTCCTGGCTTTTGATATGTACATACATACATATGATTCCCTTCATCTGTCCCAAAAAGGTCAATTGAGTTGACTTCAGTTAATTAATTGGCTATTTTAATCCAAAATCAAATTCCCTTGAGGCATGCACTGGGCTTCCCAATCCTCTCACATTACTCACCAAATTCACCCAGGTTCTTGAGCAAAACCAATCCCTCTTATCGTTTTGCCTTTGACTGAGACAGGAATAACTCAGACTATTTTCCCTAGCATATTTTTTGTGTGGGCCACAGGAACTTACTCCCTTCTGCAGTATGTAGAAGTTGTGATTGGGCAGCGCCAGACTGATCAGCACATCCTTTGATGTTGACTAACAGCTGTGGCTTTTACAGAATATGCATTCCATAATGCTGTAGTTGGATTCCCATAATGCTGTGATTCTCTCTTGTGTTGCAATACGACACAAAAGAACGACACTCACGCACTGAGATGTCCAAGGCAAAAAAAAGAGGCAGTTTATTTACAGACCTCACCATTTATAGAATTCTAACAGTGACTTGGAGGAAGAAAATTGTCCTCTCCAACCACACTGGTCAACTCAACAATCTATCAAGTGTCTTCTCTTACAGAAAGGAATGCAAAACAACCATTGTTTGCATGAAAAGTGCATGAGAAACTCCACTACAAAAGGTAAACACAGAAGGCTGAAATAGAACTTTAGAAAAACAGAGAAACAGGCACTCGAAGAACTTTTTAAAGGATATAGAGAATATTTGCAACTGCTTCATGTGTAATGCAACATGGAGGTGAACACAGTAAAAAGGAAGCAGGTTATTCCAAATAACCACAAAGTTCTGTGTGCTATCAGGTCAATTATAAAAAAGGCTATGTCTAAACTTTAGCCTTTATGCAAATCTTGGGTCTTTGGCACTTGTTTTAATTTTCTCAGGGTGATTTCTACTATGCAGATGTATTGGCCTGCCACTTCTCAGTCTATCTACCGAGAAATAAGAGTCTTTAGAAGCAAATTCTGGAAGAATTTTCTTTTTTCCATGAGAAAAATTCTGTCTTTTACACGTGTTTTATCAGTTTGTCAGCTGATGTAAATCTGTAATTACTACAGCTAAAGTAATTTCCATCTGAAATTAAGTTTCATCCACTTAATGATAAATGGAAGGATAATTTCCTAAAGTAAAAATTATCTCAATATCCTGTGTCCATAAACATAAAATATACTTAAAAGTTATTTATCCACAAATATTAAGAATAATGATGGCAGTGGCATTTGATTTAGTAGGTCAACCTTTGAAAAATTTTAGTTTGCCTCAGACAGACTTTACCAAACCCTATAATAAAAAGAAGAAACAAGTCCTAGGAAATTGGTATATTGGAGACTAAAAGTCTATGAGCCAAGGTAATTTAGCATTGCCAAGAAAACATAATTAAGAGAAGAGAAATATCAACAGCATGAGAAAAACATTGGTCAATGGCTTACAATATATGAACTATATTAACTGAAGACAGAAAGAAAAAAAAAGTAAAAATTAAAGTATCATATGCATCTTCTTTCCAGCTGTAGTTAGTAATTCTGGGTAACTACTTTGGTGGGCTGATTTGCAGAACCTCACTGAAGTGACAATGCTCATCTGACACCCACAATATTGTTGTGGGACACCTCAATACCACTGTGGACAAAGAATGACCCCAACACAGGACAATTGGTGTGTGCAAAAAAAATTCACATTGCATTTTCTATCAAGACCACTTTGTCCCTGAGCAGTGTTGCTGCAGTCAGCATTAGAGAAGGGGGCAACTGTGTTTTCAGGATCAGAGCCCTCAGTCATGTATTTATTCATTTCTTTTAATAGGCTCTGTAGTTTCCCTTCTGATTTTATATTGGTGTTCATTCATTTTTATAAAAGCTTTGTCAGGGTGGGAAGAAGAAAATGTTGGAGGTTTGCAAGAAGACTGAGAGCATACTGATGGTAGATCTGCACAGCAGACACACCAACAATAAGTAGCTTTAGTCTTACAATCTCATGCAGCCTGGGCACACTAAAAGCTGCTCAGCCCTTTCATCAGCAGTGTGGTGCACCATATGCTGATATAGGACAGATGAACATCTACTAACCTGGTCACAGCAGCACCCAAATTCCTGATCACTGTCAGAGTCTAGGGCTCTCACCACTGACTGCTATACATGGGCTGTGGAGTCAGCCCATGCAGCTTCCTCTGCAAACCCTGTGAAGAGTAGAATTTCCTCAGCACCATCACATGAGGTTCACTGCATTTCTGTCACTACAAATAGTCACTGCATGTCTATTTTTCTGCCCTTTTCTGTCTGGGACAGGTCATTGTGATGCTGTGCAGCCTTCCCCCTCCACATCTCAGAGGCTGGGACTGCACCAAGCACTGCCTGTGTCTTCTGTGGTGTCTGCCTCCCAGCACAACTCTGTAAGTCGGGCAGGCTGCCAGGATGACATGGCCATATGGCCTCTGATCAAGGAGTAAGTTCCATTACAGCTATACACTATTTTGCTGAGCAGCACAGACAACCCTTTAATATGGTATCTGTCTGCCTCTGCTGCTAGCCAGATGTTGGGAGCAAACCAGAATGATTATCCCAGTGGGCTGATCTGTAGGACACCAGTGTGACTAAAGCTGACATATGCCATAGTATGAATAGAAAAGGAATGACCAAAAAGCTGTATGAGGTCCCAGATAATTGAGATCAGAATTCTCTTCACTTTGATTTAGTAAAACTTATTAAAAAAAAAAAAGAAATATATATACATATAGGAGTTTCAAAGAAGATCTCCCTAGAAACTGGTGTCTGTGTAAATTATCAGTGAACTTGTAAAAAATCAAATCCTAAAATCAGTAGGCTGACAAATAAAAATTTCAATAACTAGTCAAATAACAGGAAACAAGATAGCAGAATATGAATCAAATTTTAAATACAGCTAGGACAGCAACTTTGAAACTCCTCC
The DNA here is from genome assembly GCA_027886175.1 of Phylloscopus collybita. Taxonomy (NCBI): domain Eukaryota; kingdom Metazoa; phylum Chordata; class Aves; order Passeriformes; family Phylloscopidae; genus Phylloscopus; species Phylloscopus collybita. The sequence continues at coordinate 39,047,768 of JAJNNQ010000006.1, read as the reverse complement.
CTGTCTTGAAAAATACTAATGAAAGGAAGGAGACAGTTTCAGACCCGGGAAATTTTCATAATATAATGTATTGAAAACTAGGAAAGGACTTGGGATTTCTCAGGGAAGGTTATTTTTCTTAATTAGCCTATACTGTAAAAGTAGAAACAACTACATACACTAAAGAATATCATGAAAGAAAGGAAAACATTTAATCTGAGACAAAAAGAAATGAAGACACATCTTTTCTAAAAAAAGAACTTTTCCTCTCACCATAGCTTTAGAAAGCATTTTCCTACCTATATCTTACTTCAAGTCATCTTTATGCTTCAGAAATCTAGCAGCTGAGTCAGTGGCAACTGGCAAAAGGTTGTCTCCCTTCACAAACTGGTAGAATGTAATTTGAGCTGACTCAGAATTTACAGATGACATAATAGAGAAATTTTTTGGTGGTTTTTTATTATTGATATGTTTGTGGAGGGTATTAATTTTTTATTGCAGTATATGCTTGAGAAAGAGTCTTCAAAGAGAAGTAAAAATTCAAAAGTGGATTGAAGAGTAAGCTTTCCATTTTAGAAATATTAATGAAAAAGATGATTTTGGCCTTTGCTTGATTTTGCTTTTTTTGTAACGTTAGAAACAGCAAACAGTTTTTTAAAGGAGAACAAAAATTATTATTTCATCATGAAAATTCCAAATACAAACTGGGAAAACTAAGAAATAAAACCTCAGAAATTAGATATATTAAATCAAAAAAGAAACAAGATATCTATTTTTATAATATAAAAATAATAGAATTTTTTACTACAATTGTAAATAGTACAACAAATTTATGTACTGTTTCGGGCTCAAATATGGGAATCTAAAACTATGCTGTTACAGTTACGAATGCCTTGTTTGGTAGAGCATTTTTGGTACACAGTATTTGGTACCCATTTGATAGTGGGGAAATAACTGAAGTTATGAAGTGGTATACGAGAAAGAATAGAGCTGAATTAACCAACAATATTATTCTGAAGGCTCTGTTCTTCTACCATGGCTTTTAGTTTCTCTGTCTTAAATGATTTCCTAAGATTTTCCTATTGTTTCTGCTTATTTTGCTTCACTCCGGGTTTGTTCTTCTTCAGGGCCATCTGACCTCATTAAATACTGTCTCATAAATCACTTTCAAGAAGAAGAGGGTGAACTGTCTCTGATCTAGTTATTGTTGGCAGTTTTTCAGAAAGCAAAGTCATCTACCCTTATTTTCAGAAATTGCATCACTATATGCAACTATCCAAATCTCCCCTTCCCTCTCTGCAAAGAAAACAAACATTGACAAGAATAAGAAATAAGGGCTGAATTCCATTCAAAATTGAAATTGAATTAAAGTAGGAAATACCAATTTATTTTTTAAAGGAGCACTTATTTACTAGGTACCTTATGCATAAAATGCTAGTTCGATGCATGCAAAAAGTAATAGTGTATAGCCTTTAATAGACAATTAAGCCAAAACTGGTCTAAGATTACAGCTCTAAGTGTCTTACAGACCCTTGTGCACACCCTGTGCTCACCTGTCCCACCAGTCTTGATTCAACACACATTTTTTAGCTTAAGGAAAATAGGAAATCATACCTTACTTGACCCAAGAAGGATTACAACTGCTATCATGGGTACAGATTGCTTGGCTTCAGCCCTAACCAGACAAAAGGATGAAATCTGACCCAGCAAAGCTCTGGGTTAGCATTCGTTTGCCAAAACTTGAACAAAGGTAAGACAATGCAGGCAGTGGTGTGAGGTGTTCGAGTGTTTAAATGAACATGGGGTTGTCTAGACACCTTAAAGCAATGGTAAAATCAGCTCTAATTGCATCAAATTAAAAATGAAGTGAGGGGGTGGGAGGGGTTGACAAGGCTTAGAAGCAAAACAAAGGTGAGGTTTAGTCAGACTGAATTGCTTGGCTGCTCCTGTGTAACAGCAAAAAGCAAGAAACAGGCTACTCAGCTGCAACTAAGACACTTCTTGTGGGCTTGGATGAAAACTGTAAACTTCTTTTTCCTTGTAGTAAAACCATTTCATATACAATTACCAGGTTATTGGAGAGTCATCATCCCCAGATGGCTTTTAAAACAGGTGTGACAACGCGTGCTGTAATTTATGGGAATAAACTCAGACAAGATTACAGACAGGTCTACTGTCTGCGTCCATCAGCACACAGGACTGTGATGCCCCAGGGAGTGGAAACAAACTCTATTATTGTAGATACAGCAGCCAAAAACCTTTAAAAAATTAAGATTTTTTTTTTTTCCCATAGGTTTTGCTTTTGCTTTAAAAAAGGATAAAAGCTATACTGGCAAGAAGACCTTTTCCTGGTAGAACTCCTAGGCCTCCTTCCAGAATAGCTCCATCAGTAAAATATATCACTTAACTAACAGACTGAAGTGAGCCAGTAAAATTTCTACGTCTAGACCAGTACTTGGCATTCTATTCCAAATCCAGTGTGGGGAGATGTTATGTGTTCATATTAAAATCCTAATTGGCCATGAATAAGTCATAATAATTATAAACATAATGTATCTAGACAGCATAAAACCCAGGCTTATTGTTTTGAATTTTGATATTATCTCAGTACAGCCAAGAAAAATGCCTGTGATACATCTTCTTTGTGAAAGCTACTTGCAAATCAGTTTCAAAATATGAACTGCAAGATGAAAGCTACTGGAAAGCCCCAAAGCCAAAAATCAGAACCTGGTCAGCCTTTCTTGACCTGTCACTCAAGAAGTTCATGACAAAATGATTATGAGCCACATGCAAAAAATGTGAATAGTTGGATGCATAGTAAGCAAATAATGGTTAGTTGTTTCATCACACATCTCTGCAGAGCAGGGATTTCTGCCAGCAGCTGAGATTTTGCCCTTTAAGCATGTTTAACCTGATAGAGTGAAAATCTTTCCATGGTATATGAGATTTAGAGATTTAAAATTACTGTGTTCCTCCAGATGTGACCTTCCCTCCCCACACCCAACAGAGACAGCTCTGGATCATCCTTCCCTACAATAAATTCCACAGAAAAGGTCTAGGGAAAAGGGGAATTCTAGAAGTTTATTTTAATCAAAGTTTCTACAATTTTTACTTTCCCTGTAGAATGACAGAGATAAAGCATGGAGCCAAAAAGAAAACCAAACCAGAAAATTAATCAAGAGAAAAAGAATGAAAAAGTTCAGCATTTTTTTTTTCCAAATGATTTAAAAATTTAGGTCATTAAAAAAAAAATTATTAAGAGACTATCTCCTAAAAATGAAAAATTGTTAATGTGTTTCAAACCCAGAATTTTAACAAGGTTATTTAAATCTGTCTTAGATAAGGAAGGCAACAAACATACTTCATAGAAATTGCCTGCACCAAAGAAAATTAGTCAAAATTTTTGAAATAGAAAGTATTTAATAAACAAAATATCATACTAAGAGAAAATAATTAAACTGTTGCTCTAACCCATTTGCAGAAGGATTTAGGCAAGGATTTGGAAGGAAAGTAACCTATTCTGACATGCTTGTTAGAGGATAAATGTTAAGAGATAAGACTCCAACTATTTGCTCATCTTTTTCTCAAAAGTCTCATTGTTTTTTATGAAAGGAATTGCAAATGTCTCTCTAGTTTTTAAAGCATATATTTTTGACTCAGAACCAGCTCCAAATTAACTTTCTTGTGCTTACTAGGCTTTATCTGGCAAATATTGTACACATTTTCTAAACCCAATATGCTCAGCTAATAAATGCAAGTGTCATACTTACCCACTAGTGATATACCAGAAAAAATACCAAATTCACCCCATTAAAAGCTGATTAGGAACACAGTTTTAACTGCAGTTTAGGTGTTAAAACCAGAAAAAGAGAAATTTTGGAGTCCACTTTAATGTCTGTATATGAAAAATATTGATACAGTGGAGACATTCAGATTTCTTGAGAAAGACAATACATTCAATGGCCTTAAACTGAAGCCAGTCAGTGCTCAGATTTGGAATTTGTGATACCAGTTAGTCAGGGAGTGCAGATGTAAAAGCTCCACTGCAGGTTTGAAGCCCGCAGGTGCATTGAGACAGCACAGCAGGAATGGCCCCTTTGCATACAAATCCCTTATCCTTGTTCTGCAGAGTCCCACTTGGCCAAACAGGGGTTGATAACAGGTATTGATATAATGTGTGGGCACCCTTGTGCCTGAGACCACACGTTGGACCTCAGCAATGTGCTAATAATGGCATATTAATCAGTTTCGGTGTTCCTCACATTCTTCCTCTAAAAAGACATATATCTCTCTATTGTTCTGGAGATTTTTACATCACTTCCTTCTCTGCTTTGAGCAATATTGGTAACTTTTACATCAGATTATTTCTAATAACCATCATGAAGAATTTTTCCTTTCAACTTGATAATGCCCTTCTTAATATAGTTTTGGGGATTCTTTTTCTTTGCTAGCTTCTCCTATCAAATATTTGAGATTGGTCAACAGTTACAGCTTTAACCAGATTAAAATAACCATTGAATAAAAATACTACAAAATAAAATGAAGAGAAGTCCCCACGCCTTTCTTCTGTTAGTTCTTTATTTTATTATTCTGAAATAAATGCCTTTCAAAATGTGAAATCTAGCTCACAGAAAGTGAAATAGTGCATACACCTGGGAAACAACAGCAGTATTTACAACTGAATAGAAACTGCAAGGCAGCTACTGTTTGTGAAGTATTTCTACAATTTTTCTTTAAAAAGAACATATAGATTATTAAGAAAAAAAAAAGTATTCATCTAGTTTGCATTTGTATCATTAACCAGAACACCTTTGCCTTTATGCACGTGTGCCTGCATCCATGTATGATATATCATATAAATATAAGCAGTTCTAGAAAGATACACACAATTCTTCTCTCCTATGAGACATTTATGTTCTTTCCTAAAATACAGGATGCTGTAGGACTGTCCTAGGTAACCTGAAATGTTGTTGTAATCCATATCTATCTGTGCTCAAATTGTTACCACCTCTTGAAGGCCTACTCCAAAGATAAAACCCCTCTTTTTATTTTTGAGAAATACACAAGGATCATTGAAGAAGGATCATTTTTTCCTTCACACAGACAACGAGAACTCATCATTTTAAAACACATGATTAAATCCCACATCTCATCCAGTCCCAAATCTTCTGCCTGAGGGATTGCCTATGTAACACAGGAGCTAAAATGAGTATAATGTAACATATAGGTCAAAGTAAATAGTAGCATAAGAGGTTAGTAATTTAAATGCACTTTGTAGGCAGTCCTATGATTAATGGCAGTGAATGATGCAGATACAGGTTTACTAGAATCTAGACTGAGACAACTGTGAAGTTTGCTAGAAGATCCACCAAGGAGAAATCAAATTGAAGCCATAAGGCCCTGCTGGAAGTCGAACTCATACTGTGGCATAGGCAGAGTTTAACTGTGAAAATTTCACACCAAGTTTTGTGGTGTTTCACATGCCAGAAGTTAGGCACAAGAGCTAACATCAGTATCCAAAAATCCTATTGTAACCGTTCTTAATTTTTACAAGCAGAGGAAAGGGCGAGCACAGATTTGTCAACAACTGATACTGCAGTTTCCACAAGACAAACAAATGAAGATCTAAGCCTGCTGAACTGATTGTCTGGAGATACACATGTTGAATGCACTCTTTAATGGCTTTAGAAAAATTGAGGGAGCAAATCCAACAAGTATCAGTGAAATAATCTGTATTCACAGCACTGTCCTAGTTTGTCCCCTATTCATTTGGCATCACCTCTATGCTTCCTTTTCAACCTGCATTTTTTTCCTGATTGTCTTCCCAGGGAGTGTCAGACTAGCAAGAAGCACACACTTGCAGTGCATTTGCATAACGTAACATGAACTCTTACCTTTGTCAATGCCAGTGATACAAGACAAGAGTCTCAATCCAGGCCTTGCCAGTCCCTGTCCTCCTTCAAACAAACTCTGAATTGGCTGCTGTAAGATACCAAAAATATATATGCACATTATTTGTTCTTTGTAAAGCAAAGCAAACAGCAAAGTGTGGATTTCTTTTTCCCCATGGGGAGAAGTGGTTGAGAAAAGATATTTTTTAGAAAAACAGTTCTTAAATTTAAGTAACTCACAGACCTCTCTCTTTAACTCAACACTCTTTCCATTGACATTTTCCAGTAAACATAAGTTCTTTGAATGATATGTGATGGAAAACCTCATAACTTGCTAAGACTCCAGCACCTTCCCATGTTGACAGGCAGGTAATGAGTATAACCCTGACAAGTAGCAGGAGTGATGGCTGTCAGCAGGAAAGTTAAGAACCAGGAAAGCTGAAGGCTTAAGGGGAGGTATGTTAGTAAAAAAAGCAAAGCGAAGTCAATCCTGTGACAGGTATCAGCAAATGCAGAAGAAAATGGGTCTCAGGAGAAACTGGAGTAACACAAACTTTCCTGTGGAAAACTCATGATGGTGTGATTGTTTTTGTAATGTGCTCAGTACCTCTGTGGTGTAGGCATAGCTCACCTGTGAAATTTTCACACCAAGCTCTGTAGCACTTCACGTGCTGCAGAAGATGTTAGGCACAAGAGCTAACCTTGAGCAGTGTTATTATGTGATGTAAGAATACCCTCATGAGACCTGCAAAGACACAGCCACTGGGGGCTGAAGAACAAGAGAAAAGGGCTCTGCTTAAAGAGACTTTGTGATGAGGTAGACTGCAGTTCACTGTCTAGTTTGATTATGAATGACTTCTTGAGATAGGGTGAAGTGAGAAGAACCCTTTAAAGTAACTAAGCAGAAAATATAAGGAAAATGGGAAAGGTAAAACCCCTGCTGTAAATAACTTCAAAGGTGTTAGAAATACAAAAGCTGGAATAATAACAGAGAGCAAACCACCCAGTCTGACTTGCTAGATAATTGAGTGGATTATTCAGCATAGAGGATAAAAAGACATTTTAAATCTTGAAGAGACTGGAGAGAGACACTTGACTGAAGCAGATGTCACCAGAAAAATGGCATGCTGGCAAACATCTACAGAAAGATCGGAGAAATCCCTAAACAAACAAGCAAAAAAAAAAAAAAAACCCAAACAAAAAAACACCCTCTTCTACCCATAGAGATAACTTGGGGAGAGTAGCTGGGAAACATTTCAACTTCCTTCATGTAATCCAGTTTTGTTCTTTATTCTCTCTTCTAATGGCATTATTCTGTGTACTCTTCACTAATTGCACTCCACCTCTCAAAAACAAACAGGCCGTGAATTTTTGCAGATGCCTGTATTTTGAAAGAGAGAGCAAGAAGGGATACATCCTGCACAGGTGCCAAAGCCACGTTAGTGTTTGCTCATTCATGCAGCTTGAGAGAGATGGCAGGGCTCCACCACACACTTCATTTCTGAGTTGTGACAAAGAGGCAAAGAGCTGCCGCTGTCCGCAAGCTTCATGAGAGGGCTTTCTCTCCTCAAAAATAGACTGCTTACTGGAAACTGCTGGTTCTAAAAGCAAACACAGAAAGCTGCTGGAATCAAATTATAGGTGCTTTTGAAATGTTGTGTTTTTCAAATAATTTTTACATGATATTTTATTGCTTTTTCTAATGTTTCCCAGCAAAGTTTTGTTTTAAGCAAAGTTTTGTTTTTACGTTGTTTGCCATTAATGGTAATTACATGTTTAGTAAAAATTTTGTTTCAAAAATGGTTTAAAGGCCATGAAAAGTCTTTCCACAGAAAATTAAAAGATTCATTTGCATCAATGACTGATTTTCTTTATTAAGAGTAAGTGCTATCTGGATTTCTGTACTTTCACTCAGATGGGTTAACCATACAAGGCTTTTCCCCCTTCCCTAGCAAGGCTAGAAGGCACAATTCTTTAACAAATGATCTGGGATTTACGGATTTCAGGAGGATTATTGCACCCTCAGCCAGTTCCCAATCCCTGGGAAAAACTCAGTGTTGTGGAAATTTCTGGTGTTTTTGTCTTGCATATGGATTTCTTTCACAGGTTCTCTAGTGAGAAATGCTCGTAATGAGAATAGTGCTGCTGAATTCAGTTATCCATCAATTCCATATAGGTACATTTAGACATAAAAATCAGGGAAAATTTCATAAAAGTGTAGTATTCAGCAATTCAAGATACTCTTTCTTGGTTTCCATGGAGAGGAAATGGGAATTTTGTACTACATGGAGCTGTGACTTGCTTTAATAGGTTTCTGTTCTAGAATCCTACTCCAGGAAAAATGGAGGTAGCTTGTGTCCTCCAAAGTATAATTATGGCCATCAAGAAGATACAAAGAATATGTCTCACTAATCAGATGTCCAGATTATGTTTACTAGTCTATATTCTGCAGTCTCTGCAAGTTAGTATCACTATTTAATGACAGAAGAAAAAAAAAAACAAACCAGCTGCTTTTAATTAGAACTGAAAGATGCTACTTCTTTTGACCACACTTCTAAGCTAAGCTAGGGCCATCTAGGAGAGACTGGAAAATATTCTACCCTCCTGAAGAAGAAATGAGGGGGTTTTTTCCAATCCCTTGTTATTGGCACACACCATACTGTTAGCACTGCTCCCTGGAACATTCAGGTTTAGAAAGTTATGATTCACTTTAGCCCCAGTAGTTCTACGTGTCCTGTGGTGTGTTACAACATTTTGCAATGAAGAATTTCCACCAGGGCTAAAGCCTTCCCCCATCTCTCCCTCAAGAGTCCAAATGACCCATAGGCCTTGCCTTAGAGGTCAGACCACTCCTATATACATTTTCCCATCTCTTATTTCAACATAACTTCTCTTAATTTATGCAGTAAGCAGAGGAAAACTATATTTGCATGTATCTATAACTCTCACTAACCAATGAAATTATGTAGTTTGAATATTGCCAGCAAGTTTATCCCCTCTCAAATAACCAGTCCTTATAAGGTTACTCTTCTCTAGACACCAGAAAGAAAAATTAATTACATGGCCAAGGGTCTCCAAGTAAATTTTATTTTTTTGTAGGCTTAAAATCACAACCTTGACTCCCAACAATCCCCTCTCATTACAGTGGTAGTCAGATAAATCCTGAGTATGAAGAAGCAGAGAAAATATGTGCTCATTGCAAGTAACAACAGGAAGGCTGACTTGATCCCTCGTAAGGTCAACATCCATTTCAAGCCAAGACAATTTTGCTTAAAATATCAAAAGGCAAAATATTGCTGAGATGAGATTTCTATGTAATAGCTGAGCCTTTAGCTGTCATCCCAAAACAAATGCATCATTTTCCTCTCATCAAAGAGTAAAAACTTTTCCCAAATGTTCAAACTACAAGGATGTGGGCAGAAAAATTAGCAGATAAAATTGATTCTCTAACTGCTTCTGTTTAGCATATCAATCTATAGTATAACTTCAAAGGCTATGTTTAAATAAACTTCTATCTAACTTTCTTTAACCGGCAGGAGTGGATGGAATAAAATGCAGCAACACTGGAGTTATGCAACCTGTGCCTGAAGTCATCCTGACACAAGGGGTAGGTTCTGAAAATGGAAGTCACTCCTACAGCATCAGGTTAGCCATCTCTCTTTTGTTTATCACAAATAGCAAGTTTCTAGTTGTTCTCTAACTTTTATGAGCCTACCAGAAGAGGAAAATTGCCTAAAATGGATTCAGATGGATATTTCTGTCAGTTTTCATTTTGTTTTAAAATCCCACAGAAATCTTTTCACTGTCAGATCACAGTCTGGGGAACACAATGGGTCTCAGTTTGTTAATGAAGCTTTACAAATGTTTCCTGCTGGTTTTTTTCTAACTGCTTTCTATGTGGTCTATAATGTTGAAATTATGAGGATTAATGTCCTAGGTCAAGTCCTTCTAATGAAACTTCTTTTATTCCATGTATACGCACTGAGATGAATGAAGACTTCTATTTTTACACTTGGAAAATCACAATATGACAATTTAAACAATTTCTTTAAAGTCAACATATTAAAAGTCTATGTATATTAATTCTTTTTATCTGTAATTATTTTATTCTACCAAATATATATATGCATGTATGTGTACATATATCTATATACCTATATAAGACCCATACCTGAACTGTACCTCACAATTGCCTAATCAGAGTGTAAGAATTATTCAAATTAAACTAATTGACAAACATGGTCTCAGACAAGCAGCATAGTGAGGAAAGCAGTGGAAAAACACTGACCTATGATACTTGGGGGAATCCTGCTCTAAGACTTTGTTGTAATCATTTCTGAAAATATATTTTTCTGTTTTTCTCTTCTGCATCCTTGGACTACTCAGAAATTTTCAGCTTCTCATTTCCTGAGTCGTTCTTCATTCTCTCTTCCCTCTGGTGAAAGGAGAGATAAATTTTCTGCTATTTCCCTTCCTAGAAGAAATAAGCATCTAACAGTTTTCTGATTCAACCCCAAAAGCCACACCCAGCTGGTAGCCTCATTTTTTCTGTATTATGTCTCTTTTTTTTCCCCTCCCTATTATTCAAATGACCTAGCTTAGCTTCTCTCACTTTCAATTACAGAAGACATTTCTTTTCCTCACACTTTCAACCAGAGAAAAGTAAGCAGCTCAGCAGCAGCAGTCAGCCACTGTGCTTTGGCATATTTCCAGTTGCCACAGATTATCACGTAATTTTTTCTGTTTGCTTGTGACCAGTATCAACACTGTTGGAATTTTTTGCTTATTTTTAGCAATGAACAGGCTTTATCTCAGAGCTGTACATTTAAAAATGTCTATTCATCCATAATCTTTTTTTTCCTGCCCATCTCCACACTTGTGTCATTTTAATTCTCTTGAAAAGCCGTGAAAAACAGAAGTGATCTTCCAAAATGTTTCTCTTTTAGATGTCTGATAGTGAAAAATTTTAAAAAGTTAATAAACATAATACTGAGATTTCCTTTTGTCCAAAGACCACCTGAACAAAAGGCTTCTTGGATTGCTGCTTATACGTCTTCAGAGACTTGTACCACTCAGAAGGGCTGTTCATGAGTTTGCTAAATTTTCCTTAACATTTAGCACTTTGTATCATGCAAACCTACTAGAAATATCCATTAAGCTCAATTTGGCTTGGCTGCAAACACAATAAAGTGTTTTGAAATCTGGGTAAGTGATTATAAACATTGACTAACAATTAACAGCAGCACACTGAATCAGAGAGGTGTCTAATGATGATACATCTGTTCCTGTTTATCCCCTTCCCTAATGATCCCCAAAAGGAAGAAATCAGCATGCAGATGACAGCAATTTTCCCTAACTAGCATTTGCAGAGGAATGACACAAAGGTGTACAAACAGAGCAGAAACACTGGCAGAAAACAATTACATGGGATACAATTTGTAAAGATGTAATTCTGGGATGAGAACAAGAAGGCTATAATCCAAAATATCTATATCTATAGATACACAGATAGATATAAATATAGATATAGATATAGATACAGATATAGATATAGATATAGATATAGATATAGATAGATGATATAGATATAGATATAGATAGATAGATATCCTCAATGTGAGGAAGAAATGTAGGGTATTGTAAAGCTAGGAAAAATAAAAGTGACTTCCAGGATAGTCTACTGAAAAAAGTGCATTATTTTTTAACAAATTGCCCTGTCTTAACTAAGACAGGGACATGTAAGAAACAGAGCCCTTTCTGTCAGTCTCATCTAGAACAAATTTTGTCATGTTTTAGTTTTAAGGAGAAAAAGGCCTGCAAATTATTGAAAAGGTATATTGAGTTTAAAAAGGAGTGGGAATAACTCTTATGGCAAGAGATAATTTTGATAGTCTTCTTCTTTCCAACTGATGGATGCCAGTAATTGAAGAAATTTACTTTCTTGGCCCTCTGAAGTATGTAATGAAGTATACTTTTTTTTTTTTCCCAGCTTGTTCCTATAGCATGAAGGAGAATAAAGACATAAATGGCTTATTACCTACAGGAATTTTTGGAAGGTGGAGCCTTTCAAAGCTTTTCAAAGTCAGATTTTTCTCTCCATTGTTACATTGCAATGTCAAAAAGATCTCTCCTGAAGTCTGCTTTTATTTAGTACTACTTGTCTGCACTATAAAAAGAACCATCAACAGGATAGGCTTCACATTTCTCATAAAATATTTTGTAGCACAACTATTTTTTCTGAAGAGCCCTTAATTTCTCTGGCACTTCACCTATGTCACTGACATACAGTTGCTTTTATTGGCTCAGTAGATTTTTTCATAAATAGCAACTACATACAGGATTTTAATATCAAGTCAAAATGACTGTTATGCACTTTTGTGTTCTTTGTTGCCTCTACAAATATGCACTTTATAAATATGGGTGGTTTTTTTTATTTCTTTAACTGTCTGTAATCTTTCCAGTGCTCTAAGCTTCCATATGTTGGTAACCATAGACGTAATTTTCCTATAGGTACTTTCTAATATTTAAGATGGAAAAAACTAAATGTGACAAAATTATACCCTTAAACAATTCTGTTCTGTTTCTTCCAAAAACACTTGCATTTGAAAACAAAATGGTATGTTTTGGGGGAAATCCAGAAAATAATTGCAGAATCCAAAAGTAGTTGCAGAAAGTATCCATAGTATGACAGAAAATTTTGGTTGTATAATTGAAGCCCATGATGACAAAATAAATGAGTATAATAATAATTGCTATTAGGAAAAATTAGGAAATATCAGTCACAGCAACAAGCACACAGTGTGATTCTTGGAATGTCCTGTGCAGGGCCAGGAGCTGGACTCAATGCTCCTGATGGGTCCCTTGCAACTCGGCATATTCTGTGATTCCATGATTCTATAATAAAAACATTTAAAAGCCTAAGGCTTTGAAAGCCACATAATCTCTGTAATGTCTGAACTTGGCACCTTCTTTCTCTAGGGACAAATTACCTGCTGGCATGAACTGGCTCAGACCCACCAAGATTTGAATTATCAAAGCCTTACCCTGCATTTTGTACTTCCTCTCCCCTCACAGGAGCAAACGAACTCAATGAAAAGGGACTGGCACTTAGTTTAGCAATAGTTACGTTTGCCTATGTTATTTGTTTTTATTGTTTCTTCTGTTTATTGCAGATCCTGTGGTTCAACCACACAGATCTAAGCATATTTTGTAGTATGGGGTCCACTGCACTCCCCACAGATGTGGCCAAAGTAAGGTGTAGTCAGGAACAAAGCACTCCTTTTTTTCCAGTGCCAAAGAAAACATGGAAAATTCAATCATATGTGGGTATGTGCCATAGCCTTCCTCCAAAACCACTGCTAGTACTTTTCTTGCTCTGTCTTTTGGGCTATAGGCAATAGTCAGCCACCTGTGTTTAAATGAGCTTGTTTTCTGCTGCTCTGGAAAAGAACAAAGACAAGCTCTCACCGCCACCTTAGCTGAGAGGCATTAACAGATGAGCCCCAGCTGCAGGCACGGCAATTTCTGCATAACTTTGCCCAAGCTGCATGGAGAACAGAAATTTAGCTCCTTACCCACTCAGAGAGAGCAAGAAGTGACATGACAACAAGGACCAGTGTCTGCAATTGTTTTATGTATATATGTAGGTGAGATATATATATAGACATACGTATAGCCCTTTCTGTGTAATGAGCACATTACGCTTTCATCTCTCATCATTTATTGTCCAAAACATTGTCATTCTACTTGCACAACAGCTAGAAATATATCTCCTTAAAACATCTTCCTCTCTAAGTCAGCTTAGATTTATCCAGACATATGAATCTATAGAAAAGCAGTGGTCCTATTCATGAAAGAAGAGCTGATCTGACACTGTCCTGTAATTAGAGGTGTTGTTTGCTCAATTCTTTCTGTTGCAGCACATCATGATAATTGGTATGATCTTTAAATGACCCTTCAGCACATCCTCCTCTGCTTCTTCTGGCCCAGTTCACAGTTGGAAACTTTAGGTTCTTTTCTAGGCTTAAACTGGGTCTGGATCAAGCTTAATCTTATATAGACACAGGGCCAATGTCAATCCTGGACACTGCGTGTACTGCTTGAGTAACTCCACATTTTAGCCTCTTTCCTTAGGGATTCAGCTTCTTTCCAGCTGTAGATTCTCTGTGACATCTGGTTGTGATAGTTTGTGGCCTAAAATGTACACATTAAAACTATTTCTGTGTGTACAACACTATCATAAACCACAACACTCAAAGCAGCCTCCAGGGAATAAATCTGAGCAAGGTGCTTTCTATGAAGTAGAAATGGCAAATACCTCAACCACCCTAAGAGATATAACTTCTTAAATATATTCAGATGACACACAGCTTGGAAGCACCACTTCAGCTTAGTATCAAAAGATCTTTTTTGGTAAATCACAAATCATAGCAGTAATGGAGAAACATCATACATGAAGCTATGCACAGACAGAGGAATTAGGATACCAGATTTTCCTGATTCTTTGTCCTTTTTCTGAAACTCAATCAAAATTTATAAAAGTGAATAGTTTTTTGTGATTTGTGATGTTTCTTTCATGCAGAACCAACCAATGATTGGTATTTGTGATTTAAAAGATTCAACTCCTGTGTGAGTGACACATAGACACTGCCCATTCCCTGAGACAGCATGATGGAGGAATACGGGAAGAGAGAGAATCTTACATGCTGTATGCGTAAAGAAGTAAATCTCATTCTTCAGGATTAGGTAGTTTAGTCCTAGAGATGTATTTCACAGAATTCCTCTTTCTGCTAACGAATAACATAGTTTGCCTATGAAGTACTCTGCCACCTATCTGTATGAATGGCAGTAAATTATAAAAGATCATTACTGTTCCTCTAAGAGAAAAATATGCCCTATGCTTGTAGTTACGGTTGGAAACGAATACTTCCTGGAACATGTCATATCCAGGTTATGCCTGAAAACCATTTTCTGAATCAGTGAAAAGTATCAGACTGGAAAAATTTCATTTTACTTAACTGGCTAGCACTGACTTAATTCTTACTCACCAGGAGTCCAATTTGCCTTGACGCAACATCTATTTCCAGTAAAGAGACCATCAGAGTTGCTGCTGCCAAGAAATGAGAACTGAATTGCAAAGTATTGTGTGAACTACTCTTCAGTTTACTTTGTAAGGTTTAGTGCAGTGTATCCTGCATTTTGACTACGTTAGCTGTATATAACTGTATGTTCTGAGTTTATTTAGGGCTCACTGGACTAAATTCACTGTTTTACACAGTTTTAACTACCTTAGTAAAGCAAACCTGCCATAAAGCTACTCATTTAACCAAGTAGTTGAAACTTGTCTATGACCATTTTATGCATGTGAAATCATCAAAATTAGTCAAAGCATACAGGTAGATCTAGACCAGAATCTCCATTCATACAGTGACAATTTCAAAGGGAGGGCAATCCTATTATGGATGACAAGACATTATAAATGGCATATGAAGAGGTCAAAGAAGGAAACTGGTTTTAACACAGCAGCCCACAGTGATACCCACCAGCAAAAATCATTCAAACAGGACTTGTACTTCACTATACAAGTATTTCCCTTTTGCCTTTAAACACTAGCTAAATTAATGCAGACCTGATTTGGAATAACACAAGAGGACAAATTAAATTACTTAAAATTAAGCTTTTCTTTTTTTGACAAGAAAAGAAACAGTGAAGTGCATGAAGGAAGTATGGGTCTTTCTATTTTTCCCCACACCTCTCTTGCAAGTTGAATTTCAACTGGCCAGTAGCACTATGTAAAGACTGGACAAGACCCTTTTTAAAATGATTCTGTGATATTTTCTCATAGAAAATGATAAAGAACTTGCATAGTGTAAAAAAAAACCAAACTTTTGGTATCAAAGACAATACTTTGCTCACTGAAAAAACGATTTACCCTGTAACAAAGTTTCTATTACTTTCTACAGTACAATTATTACGAATAATAGCAGAGGATGTAATTTGAAATGAAGCTTATTCCAACCGTCTGATTGAACCTCCAAGTTTAGTGGAGGTAAAAATGAAGTCTGGATTTTATAAATAAAGTTTTACAACCACACTGCTATTAGAAATTTCACGGGAAGCCAGAACAATCATGTCCTTGTGCCATTTTTTCTTGTATTCATATGGGAAGGAATTCAGGGCATTGTCATCCTAGTAAAATTCACAGTGAAGAAAAAAGCACATATTTTGGTGGTTTTGTTTTTGAAAGATTTGCTTGAAAAGTTGTTGGTTTTTTTCTTTTTTTTTTCTTTTTTTTTATTTGTAGGCAAAGGTTCCCTTACATGGAAGATTTTTAACTTGTTTTTGAGATGGGCAACTTTCTCATTCTATTGTCCAATTTGGATTTTAATTTCCCTCAAACCAATGTCCCCCTCACTGGTCTAAAAAAGTAGTTGGGTTTTTTGTAAGAAAGTCTGAAATTACACCACACAAATTATTTTGGGTAGATGTTTTGTTCAACACTTCTCTGATGGGGCAAGAACTCTAACAATTCATAACTCTATTCATAATCATGCTCTTGTTTTCCACTCTGTATCTCAGCATCTGAGACATTGTTCATATCGCCCGAAATGCTGTCCACAGATGCAGCTTCCATACTGCATACTTGGGCTCTTACTTAGCCCAAGTTTTGTAATTCACAGGAAATACATCCTAACATTTCAACACTGATAGCAATGGGGAACCAAAATCATATCCAAAATATAGCTCTTTGAAGTAGAACAAAACAAACAGTAATATCAAACTACATCTGAGAGCAGGAACAAAGGCATTAACTTAAAACAAAAGTGATCTTTTTGTCCTTCCTGTTATCTTTAGAGTACACGTAAGATGTGAGATACGGCTTTCTTCGAGTTCTACTGATATAGTATCTCTGATTGCCTTGAAGAGCTACCAACAGCTAGCTCAGCCCCTTTGGAGATTTTCTGTCATGCTTCATATAAATGAATGTGTAGCAACTGCAAGAAAGAATGTGAATTCTAGAGATGCTGTAAAACCATTGATGCACTTGGGTAGTTTGGAAGCCCACCAGAGTGACTGCGTTCTTAAATTACAAGTTTTAATTTCATTAGTTAGGATTTCCCCTGGCAACTACTTATCAATATATCTTTATATGTAACAAATTGATGACATTAATGAGACAGAGTATTTAATCAATTTTACCTACAAACCCAAGAAGATAATCTGGCCTAGTGTTATATCTGAACCAAAGAGATTGTGACTGAAAACAAAGCAAGGCAATTTTATTCACTGGGAATGCACTAAACGGTAAATTGTATTGGCAATAAAATAAAGATTTTTACAACTATATAAACCCCTATACTTACATTTCAGACAAGTTATTTTTAATCCCAAAGATTATAGCAAGTAGTCTTTGGAATTTCTGGCTCACTTCTGTTAAAAAATCCATAGAGTTCAATTCATAGTGGCTGCCAATGTCTTTCCTACTCAGATAATTGCAAACTGATTTCCACATACATTTTTTAGTTTTTATTTTTACAATTGCATGACACTCTATTATATACTAGATGAAAGGGGATAAAACAGCACTGAGAGAATACCAGTGATAAAATAAATTTGAAGTTTTTAGCAGTGATTGCATGTGTTTAATAATCATCCCTAAATATAGCTGTAACCAGCATATTTTTTTTAATAGAACTTGCACACAAAAATACTAAGTGCCACTTTTCCATTTGCAAAGGATCCTCTTATCCCAGTCTAACTGTACAAACAAATCTTATCCAAAACTAGGCTCTTTAAATTCTAGCAGCAAAGAACAACTCACCCAATGAAAGGCTTGCTTTATTCTTTTCTTTTCCTAACAAGTGTGATACACATCACCAGTAAATTCCAAGGATATCATTATAAATTCAGATAATATATATATATAGAAGGCCATACATTGGACTAATGGGAACAATTCAATTTGCTCAACAGTAAGCAGATGTTTAATACCTTTTCAGAACTAGGATTTTAAAAGTGAAACTTGGTTCTTGGATCAGCTCTTCAATTCAAACCCACTCATCTGACATCAGACTGGCAGTATTGTCCCTCCAGCTACGGACTGCACACCCTACAAAGGCTAATCCCGTGGAGTGATTGGCCCTTAAGAGTGCAAAGCTTTTGTATTTCTCAGGCCTCCCAGACTTTATGGAAAATGTAACCAATTGGCAGGTAATTTACCTTATCCACTAACGACACTGCTACGTTTATGTTTCCGCTAAACAAAAGCAAACTACTTTGGAACAAGACAGCAGTAATGGAATAATGTCACTGTCAGGACAATCTTGCTTTGGGAGTTGAATGATAAATAGATTCTTTTATGGAATTCTTTAAAATCACATTTAAGTATCCAGAGAGATGAAAATGATCAAGAAATCCAAGTAATGAGTTAAATAGGGGTTTTTTTTTCTGATTATTTTAGCTATTATTTGGGTATGTTAAAGTGATGTAGGATATAAAAATTTTAATTCTGCTTTGATTACTTCTACTTGTTTTGAACATCAGCAATGCTTTGAATCAATAGGGAATATTTAGTTTATACTAATATGAAAGTGCTACTCTTTTGGCACTCAGTATTAACTGACATATTCCAGTTATAGAATTATTTCCATACTATAGAAAGAAAGCATTCATAATAACATCTGAATAAAATAATGCAGAATATTTAGTAAACATAAAGAATTTTAAAAAGAGTGTTCAGTAGGTCTAAGATGATTTTTTAAAAGCAGAATTAAACTCTTAAATGATTTTTGAGTTCTCACTTTCTTGGTCACATTAGAGGTAAACAGAAGACTGACTGCTGATTATGAAAGCTTTATGTAATAATTTTTATTGGTAAAGAGTTGAGTTCATAGCTGTCATAATGGTATGAACTTCAGCTCAACTGTGTGCTAAGTGTAAAAAAACTGTACAAGTATTGTCAGGGTACAAAAAGGCATGAGAACAGGTATTCCTGAACCATTAATTTAAAGTCTTTTTATTAAAAGTCTTCATGTCTATAAAATATGTTTAAAAGACTAAATGCATAAAGGGCAATATAATGCGAGTATATGAGTAATCTGATACATCTCTATTGTGATTTGTGAATTTACTAATTTTTTTATTCCCTTTTTGTTATCCTTAGTTTTTTATTATACCTACAAACATGATGGAAAACTGTTACACAGAATGAGGCTATGCCTCTCTTTTCTTGCAATATTATTGATATTCTGACTTTATGATACTGAGTAAATTTAGCTCCTCTCTAGACTCATAGAATCATGCAGATTAGAAGGATCTCAGGAAGATCTTCCAATACAGTTAATAATTTTTGTAAGTTTACACTGGGAGTTTTTCTTTTGATGCACCTAAATGACTATGTTTAATCAAATTCAGATGAGATGGAAAGAGCAAGGATGTATTTTGCTTTTGCAAAACCTCAGGCTTCAAGTACAAAACCACACCATGTTTTGATATTGAATTGTCAATCCAAAGGAATCAATGAAAGAGATGAGTGGTAATTATTGCAGCAGAATTATAAAATTTATTTGTCTTGCTAGATGCTGGGGATTTGTTTGAATACAAAAGTTAAACTATAATTTCTTTTTCTATGTTCCTTAAAAGAGTTGGAAAGTCTTTTTGAGTTCTCTAGTCCTTTAATTAAAAGATACTTTGTGGTTATTTTTATGGACAATACCTGACATAGAAGATTAGAAAGATAGAAATAATGGGTTTGACATTTGAACCAAACTCTGCCCGGGCCCAAACTCCAAATACTTTAGAGAAGAATCATAGAACCATGGATCACAGAATACCCTGCTGGAAGGGACCTCAAGGATCATCTGGTGTAAACTTTGTT
Source organism: Phylloscopus collybita (assembly GCA_027886175.1). Classification (NCBI taxonomy): domain Eukaryota; kingdom Metazoa; phylum Chordata; class Aves; order Passeriformes; family Phylloscopidae; genus Phylloscopus; species Phylloscopus collybita. The sequence continues at coordinate 39,028,022 of JAJNNQ010000006.1, read as the reverse complement.
GGCAAAAGTACGTTCCTGACAAGAACACTCTGCACCCTCTCCAGGTAAATGCTAAAAATGTGGAGTGTTGGGGAGTCCACTGCTTCCTTGGGGAGATTATTCCAATGGTTGATTGCCCTCTTTGTGAAAAAATATCCTTCTCTATCTAACCAGAATCTCCCCAGGAGTAACTTGTTATAATTGTTTTGAATCTTTTCATAAAAGAAAGCATCCATCTTCACAGCTACATGTTAAATACTAATGGTGATAAAAGCTCTCCCCTAAGCCTTCTTTTCTCAGGGCTGAACAAAACCAGTTTTACCAGCCTTTTCTCACATGGCAGGCTTTTCAATCCCTTGATTATCTTTGTGGTTCTTCTCTGGAAGATCCTCTCCAACCTGTCCACATCTCTTTTGTGGGTCAAAACTGAACTCAGTATTCCAAATGTGGCCTAACAAGTGGTGAGTACAGTGGGATAATGGCTCCTTTATCTCTGCTGGTGAAGCCCTTGTTGATCCAACCCAGTGTCCTGCTGGCTTTCTTTGCCACAGCAGTATGTTCATTTGTTTTCCACTAAGAGCCTTTCCACAGATATTATTCCCAGCTGGGAAGATCGCAGCCTGTTCTGTTCGCACGGATTGTGTTTTGCCAGGTGCAAGACACTGACCTTGTCCTTGTTGAGCTTCATAAGGTTCTTGTTAGCCCATTTCTCCAGGTCTGCCTGCAGGGAGGCTCTCCCTTCCAAAATTTCAACTTCCCCACTCAGTTCAGTATCATTGGTAAACTTTATCAGGGTTTGAGCCCATTTGAGCCAATCTTCCAGATCACTTATGAAGACATTGGATCCAATACTGACCGCTGGGAGACCCCACCTATGACCTGTTGACAGTTTGAAATGGAACTATTTACTGCCACCCTCCATGTGCTGTCCACCAGCCAGTTCCCCAACCATTGCACAGATTGCTTGTCTAGATCATAAGGCAAAGAAAAATGTCTTTTTTGTGCTGCCTAACCAAATGAAATTATCTTTTGGTAATTTATTCTGATAGTTTCAATAAATTCTTGTCTGGTTGGAATTAATGACAAACACAGCTGTGCATTCTGGTCCTCAAATATGAACTTGAGAAAGAGTAATCCTTTTTTTTTAAGGAACAATCCAATGGCAAATATCAAAGGGGCAAAAAGACTTTCACATTTTAATGTGTAATAATTCTGGAAAAATAATTTTAAAGTGTCAAGTATATGAAAAGGCAGGAAAATGTTCTAGACATTTTTGAAAATGTGACCTGCTATATTTGGGAACAGACTCTTGAAAGAATCCGTTTTCTGTTTTGCTGGTCTTGGTAATCATTAAAAAAAAAAACAAAAAACCTAATTCCACCTACAAACTTAATCAGCTGTCACCCTACTGGCCATCATAAATTAAAGCATTTTCATGAGGGAACAGATCAAAATATATTTCACATCTGGTGACTGCAAATACAAAGGAAAGAGTCATTAGAGCTAAGAGTCTTCTGGGTAAGAAATTTCTTGATGAGGGTAAGTAAGCTTGAAAGTTCCCTATTTCAAGGCTGATGTGGGCAAAAGAAGTGAGAAAAGAGTGGAAAGTTGTAGTATCTTGTTTCTGGGTGTGCCGGGATGTATGAAGCTGACTGCTGACCAGGGCTGATCTGGTAGCTGGCACGGCACAGAAGACAACCTCCTTCTTGTCCTAACCTTTATAGCAGCCAAACCAACCTACTCACAAGGCAGAGGCATCCTGGGGAATGTGTTCTGGCTTGGGGGCAAGAAAACACATCCCACACACCCCATTCCCATTCCTCTGTCTCTCATTCACATGTGTCTTCTCCATGCTCCTTTGTCAGCCTCAACATACTCCCCATGGAGGAAGAAAGGCAAGGACAGCTCTGCCATTTGAGTATCTCCTCCTGTTGGAAGGGTTTTCTGTACCCACACAAAGTTATTGGCATGCCTCTTTCCAATGTTGCAGTAACACGCATAGATCTTTGCTGAATTTTGAAAAAGCTACATTCATAAATAATTTGGTTTCTCCCTGGTAAAGCTGACTGAACTGTAGGATTTCCTGGTTCCTCACCCAAGAAACACAGACTGAATATTATGTTTCTTTCTTAACTCATATTTCCATAAGTACTTACACTAATTTACAATTGCCTCTGGGTTGAGCCTGGGTGCTTCAGCTGCTGGCTAAAGACTGGCTGAAGATCCAAAGCAAACACCTCCTTTCTTTGCAGCCCTGCTCTACTCTGAAGTTAATTCAGAGCCGACTGAAAGCAAGTCACTGTCTTGCCAGTGTTATTTCAGTTTTAAGGATGTCCAGGATTTAAACCCAGACCTGGATCCAAACTTCCTAAATAGCTTCCATCCTTTTATTTGGGTAAATCATAACCTTGTATTCAGAAATCGTCAACAATTTCTTCCAAAGGGATTTTACTGAAACATTACAAAGCTAGCTTTTGGTGTATTTTGGCAAAGAAAATAAACTGAAAATTCAGCCAGTGAATAATTTGTTGTGGGACAGAGAAAGCAGGATGCTGGCAGACTACTTCCTCAGAAATCTTGACATGTAAAATAGGTTTTCTATTGCAACAGGTGTGTGGGGTGGAAAGTTAGGTCAGACAAGATTATTTCCTGCGTGTGCAATCACTGCTGACAGGCATATGTCTCCCAGAAGACCTAGGGAGCCAGATATTGCTCCAGTATTGTTCTGAGTCTCATGTCTGCTACAGAATTAGCTATTGCCTGAATCACTTTCAGGTCATGGTTCACTTTTAGGCATTGTTCCAGTTTTTTATGGACATAACTACACTTAAAACACCTATAAAAGATGGGAATTACAAAATAGTGGTTTGTGTGGAAAGCACTGCATGGAGCATATGATGACCTTATCTTGTTTTTCCCTTCTTTCTCAAAGTTTTTTTGTCCTTCATGTTGATTGCTAGGTTTGTAAAAAACATCCATACAACTTTCCAATAATTTTATTTTTGGTTTAAGTTCATATGCTCAATGACAAAGGCAATAGCTATCAGCTAAATATATTCTTCCAGTTAATGAATTCTTATTTGGTTTTCCATTCTTTATTTTGCATATTATTTCAAAGTCTTATGATGCAGTAACAGCTATATTTAGCTCAGTTTTACTAGCTGTGCCTTCCCAATCTAACAGCTGGCTTGCCAGCAGACCAGTTGGGGAAATCTAAAAACAAGTTAAGAAACTAAAAGGAGAAAAAAAGATCTGTATGAAGTTATCTCCTATATGGTAGGGTTCTTACTGAACATATTTATTGTTCCTGTAATTCTAGCTCAATCTCCGTTATTAGTACATAAGCTAAAGGCATCCCATAAGTACAAGAAAAAAAGCATAGAAACAAGACACAGCATATATGCAATACCACATAGGTTTCTTTTGCCTTATAGAAGCCTGTCACTCTGGGATAAGATTAGACATATAATTTGAAATGTCTAAATCTAGGTGAAATTTAAATTCTACTTCAAAATGTGACTGAGGTTCTAATATACCTCTTCTTCAAAGCACAAGCTAAATGATCCATGGGGATATGCCTAGAGCTACTCAACAGGAAAAAATAGTTCAAGTAAAGACCAGATGCACCCCCAGTTGCTGTGACCAGATAGTGAATTTGTCATTTGAGGTGATGTGTCTGACAGCATGAGAGCCAAGGGAGGGGGCTGGGAAGAAAGCTTGTTGGTTCACTGGCTCAGTGCACCTTCAGGAAACCTGTGGGTGGTGCTTAACAACGAGGAGTAGCTGACCTGCCAAACACAGAGTTTCAGTCCATGGATGTTGACAAACTTGAGGCCTATGCCAATTGAAAACCCATAAATTTCAACATGGAGGAGCAGCAAGTTCTGTACCTGGGGCAGAAAGAGGACACGTGTCAGTCCAGGGCCTGGTGGAAAATACATAGGGGTTTTAATGAATGCAAGGTTGAAAATAGGACAATGATGAACTCTCACCACAAATAAGAAAAAAACTGAAACATCTGGAAGGCAAGGCCAGAATATCATGGGAACTTATGCTTGTCCTTTATGCAGTGCCCATGTGGCTTTGCTTGGCATAATCTACCAAATTTTGGGGTCTCCCCAGCTCAGGACAGATGTAAAGAAACAGAGCAGGGTCCAGAAAGATCTATCATGATCATTCATACATCATCCAAAATTTAATCCTTGGAAATCTTGGACAGTCCACTAGACCATAGCATGGCTAACTTGATCTGCTGCTGGCATTTGTCCTGTTCCACATGAGAAATGGCACTTGATGTCCTACAGGGCTCCCTTCCAACCAATGTGTCTCTAATGCCATGATACTGTGATTTTATTTGCCTGTGATGCAGGGGATCTGAACCTTAGATCCTTGCTGGTCTCAGGGTATTTCAGAACATAACTCCTGAACTGTTTTTAAGCAAGTGCTATTACCTGCTCTCCAAACATCCTGTTGGATCTTGGTCAACATTCAAGGAAAACAAAGAAAGGAAAAGAGGGAAAAAGAGAGAGAGTGACACAGCAAGTAGGCACCAAAATCAAGCCTCTGTCCTGTGTTTTCACTTCCTAGAATCATGGGATGAAAAGCAAACAGAATCTGGAAGAGGATTTTAAAGCAGCTGATACCCTGTCCCATTCCAGCTTGGACTATTCCACAAAGTGAGCAGTTATTAGTCACTGGCTGACACGTTCATGACTAAATTCCAATGTAAGCATAATTTAGGAGTATGAAAATACCCCAAATTTTCTAGTCAGTGGGCAATTGAGGCTGAAAAACCTTAGAGACTGCTGATAGATAAATCAGCAGTGGAAAGAATGAAATACCCTATTGAAAGAGGAAGATGTAATTTTTATATTTGTATTTGTAAGTATGGTAAAGATTAAAAAGGAGAGGGGTTGTGGCAGATGAGAAAGAGTAATGAATAGAGAAAGCTGGAGGGAAAGAGGAAAAAAAAAATGTTGCTAAAACTGAAGAAAAAGCTTAAGATTAAAAAAAAGACTGAATCTTCAGTGTCATTATCAGGAAATGTAGAATAGAGTGACAGTAAGAAAATAGAAAAGTGGGGAGATCTTCCTAGATCTGGACACATTCTTTAAATGGTAAATCAGTGTTCTTTGTAGAAAGAGAGGAGAGCTCAACATACATTCTATAATGCAGTCTAAAGGCAGTGAGGCATGAAGGACCCCAGATATCACCTTGCCAAGAAGAAATGCTTTGACTGAAGAATAGCAGAGTAAATTAAAGTTCTGTAATTCTACATGGTAATGAGATTATTTACAAAGGTGTACAGAAACACAAAAACAAAGAGGAAATTTTTCAAGATGAGCCAGCAATGGAGATTAGTGAAACAGACAGTGGAAAAGATGGGCAGGCAGACAGGAAGGCATGCCAACAGCTCATTTAAGAAAAAAAAAAAAAAAAAAAAAAAAAAAAAAAAAAAAAAGGCCTCAAACCATCTGACAACAAGATCAATAAGAGAAAGAACAAGGAACAGAAGACAAATAGAGACATTTAAATCCTGGGAAGTGTCAGACACTTCCTGAATATTATTCCAGACCAATGACCTGAAGGTGGGTTCATTTCCCTGCTCTGTCAGTCTTTAACTGTTTTGCTAAATCTGCCAGGGCAGAAATCCACTTTATTCTAATGGAGGTACTGGGATGAAAATGGAGTGGTAGAGAGGCAGAAGATAGTCCTCTAAAACTACCTGTTTCTCTGATCTAAGTTGATGAAACAGATCGAGCATCTGAAATAGTGACTTACAACTTGTCTAAAGATAAGACATTGCTGCAACTACAGCATTCAGTAAATGTTTCCAAGATATATATTAATTATCAAACTCTGGAACTGCAAGTCTAGTTCTGACCCCAGAACTCTGCATTACCTAAGTATAAAGCTAAGTATCACAGAAATTTGCCTGTGCTGCCTTCACCCATGCCAACTCTTTAGAGCTACTCAACAGTGCCTCTACTTTACAGGTATCATAGTACTATCCTAACCAATAGCTTTAGAGAAAATATAGTCAGCATCCTGTCACTAATCCCATAAGAGATATTGTAAAAGCACGAAATTAAAATTAATGAAAAAAGAAAGAAGTTAAAGAGGTGTTAAAAGATTTTTTTAAAAAAATTATGTTAGTTATAACCTAATCACTGGCTATAAAATCAAAACTCTGGAGCTGGACAAAACTCCCAACTTTCTCTCCAAGTGCAGAGCCAGCATTCCAGCTCCAAGCATTGCACATATTTATCTCACCACATTCCACCCAAAAGTGGAATCCAGTCACTTTACCGAAAATCTTAATTTTAAGTGAAATACATGTGTGTTTTTAAATATTAAGTTTTAACTGTTCACAACCACAAATTCCCAGATGGTAAGCAGTTGCAAATAGAAAAGGGAAAGCTTGCAAAGCATGGAAAAAATGCTCTCTGGTAGAGCTAAAAAATTATAGGATCTGGCTTGCCTTTGCTATACTTTTCCCAAGATGTAAAAAGAAGCTGATAGATGGCTGCTTGCCATTTGTCATAACCCATTTCAAATATGTCTCCTCGTTACTTTTTTTCATACACTTTTCCTATCCCTTTTTTCCTTCTTATCTTCAATAAAAATCTTTACTTTTTCCCAGGAACTCTTATTTCAGAAAGATTTTCCAGGTTTTAGTATGTCATTGGAATATTTTAAGATTGGACCTAGTGTAGGGGTCTCTCACAGCTTTGTAGCACATGCTGACAAAAACAGGACAGAGTTTGCCCCTTTGATTCATTTGATCTTACTGCTCTGAACTGTGAGTGTTAAAGATACTATGACTTAGATTATTGGAATCCAACTCTCTGGCATTAGTCTTCAAATTATACTTGTTTTTGTCATTCAAAGTTTTGACGTAGGAATCTTAGAATGTCTTGATGAATATTAACTAATTTCTAAATTAGCTACCCTATTCAGGTGCCTAAAGAGGGAAGTCTAGAGGCATCCAAGATAGAATAAAGTATTCTTCACCCAGCCTCCAGAAGCATTTCCAAAATGATACAGCTCTCTTATGTCTCTCATGTCATACATGCTGGGCTCTTCAGGGTGCCTGAGGTACCCTAAGGAACCTCAAGTGATGCACGACATTTATGGTTTGGTAGATCACCTGTGCCCTGGTCACAGCTCCACTGAGCTTTTCTAGGTTGATCAGGAATCAGTGATTTTCACCTTCTAGTTGCAAAGCTATCATGACTATAAACAGTGAGAATAAAATCGTGCCAGCCGCTGACACTATTAATAATTGTAATATTAATATTACAATTATTAACTGTCTGCTTGAGAATTTTTTTTTAATTCTAATATGCCTCCTTTCCCCCCTCTTTATTCTTCTATGAAATAATAGTTTTCTGAACTCTTAAAAAATACAATTCTCTTGTTTTAAAGAGAAACAAATTTGTTAAACCTATGCATAAATAGTGTGGCCAATCACCCAGAATCCAACAATGCAGAGATCCAAAATGAAAAGCAAAGTTACTATATGCAAAAGACTTCACAAAATTATGTACAGGAACTTTTTAATAAGTGCATTATTCTGTGGAAACACTTTAAGTTCATTCCAGCCCTTACAGCAAATGGATTGAATTCTGCATACACCCTTGTACAAACAGGATAAAGCTCCCTTTTCTCACCCTGTAGGGCAAAGGATATTGGATCTTAAGGCCATAATATCTCTGTGCATAGGAAACTTATTACAAGTCCTGGGCCTGGTCCAGACATACAGATATTTTAAGGAAACCATTCATTTGGAGAGAAAAGAAGGAATGATATCCGTCTCAGATTGAAGTTTGAGGTCCTGATTTTTTTAGGTTTTGTTGTTTTTCTAATGAATAGCAGCTGTTCAAATGTGCTTAGAAGGTAGAAGGCTGAATAAGCTCCAGTGCATGGGATTATTGGGCAAGGATCCGGGGACAAGGTCAAAGGGGAGATAAAAATAAATATTTATATAACAGCTCCCATTGTTATCAGTAAGGGATGATGGCTCAGCAAATCTAAAAATCAGCAAAGCTTTATTTAGGTGTCTGGATACGAATATGAGAGACTGTACACAGTCCAGATATAAACTATGCTATGTAGTTGGAAAAAGTAATATGATTGTGTTAATCTGACCTCTTACCTAGGCTATTGATTCCTGAAGACAATACTTCTGACTGTATGACACTGCTTTTTCAGATACACCCTTCATTTTAGAAAGGAAAAAAATCCCACAGTACTGTACTGATATTAAAGGTATATGTGTTTCCAATATTTAATTTTTTCCTGAAAATCCATTTCAAAAATATTGGTTCAGCGTAATTAAGACCTTTTATCAGATAATAATGTTGGTCTTCTAAAGCACAGGTTACAGCAATGTAACTTTCAATCAGAATATATTTTGTTGATGCTGAGAGGACTTTTCAATAGCTGAGAAAATAATGCAGACTGGCAAAAGATATTTAACTAAGTCTTACTGCTTTAACATCAGTGCCCTCTCTACAGGTTTAATCCAAATTTCCCATGCAGCCATCTTTGCTGCTTCTTACTCCTGTGTACATACACTAGTACCCTCTACTGGTCTTAAATTCACTGTGGTGTATAGCTAGTCTGAGGAGGTAGAGGCAAACCCCTAATAGACATCTGAATGATGAATATTTTCTTTCTTCTGTTTTGATCAGGAGGTCATGATCTCTGTTCCAGTTAAAGGCATGACATTACTTGGTAATGTGGGGTGGTTTCTATCTGTCCTACAGTTCATTAAAATTGTGCGTAAAAGCACGGATAGTGGAATCAACAATAAACCAGCACTGCTGGAAAAGACATAAAATACTGCACAGCTAATCATAGAGAAAATATGGCCCATATAACAGCTCTTTGTTCTCTACATTCTTGCTGTCATCTGTTGTGCTGCTTTCAAGAATGTCAGATGCGAATTGATTGGCAACATCTTTCCTTGAGGGGAGCAAAGCTATTTAATGTATATGGTTTTTAAAATTCTATAGCAGCCTATGAAATGCCCCAGAAATATGTAAATTCAAATTTAATTCTAGTTGAAGAGAAAAGAACAGTAACAAAAATAGTCCAAAATAAAATATGGTTAAAAGGAGCACCATGGAGAAGAAGGCACTGAATTTCTCAAATGGCAGACAAGTAATTGTTCATATAAGGATTCTCGTGTGCCACTTTGTACAGTTTGGCAAAGTTGCAGCAAATAATGCTATCATTGGATTCTAGCAAAGAGCCCCACATTTTTCAATACGTTAAATGACAATTTTGGTCTTAAATGCTCCTGACACAAATATTCCCAAAAGGTTTCTAAGTAAGTGGGCATGAACTTAGTCATAATGATTTCGTAACATCATCCAATAAATAAAGTTATTTTAAACTACAGTTTCCAGAGAATGGAACAAGGAGAGATAATTCTTATCCTGAGTCTTTGAATCATCCATGCCAATATTTCCAGTTTAGCCACTGAATAGGAAGGATGCTAGACTTCAGTAATATTTAATATGGCATGATATTGTGCACAGATCCTACAATTGCCCATGGCTGAGATCCTCTAAAAATAAATTCTGCTTTAGTAGTGGCACATGCCGATGAACTTTGGAAGCAAGAGGTTGACATGGCTTTTCAGTGCCAATGATAGAGGATTCTTGGAGTCTGTAACTAGAGCTGCATCACCAGATACTGCCACCACCAGGTTCAGTTGAACTTAATAAAGCATGAGCACTAAAATACTGCTGTAGGTGGGAGGAGAGCGACACTGGATGTTTCATTTGGATTTTTTTTTTTTAATATCTTATTTGTTTGGTTTTTATAGACTGTTACTTTGCATGAAAGAAATACGTCCAGAAACTTTTCTGGTTTAGATTATTTTTACTGAGCAAATGTTCTATATATTACTAAAGCTCTCAAAGAGATTTTTTTTCTAATATGCTTAAGCTTGGTTACCCATGGACTTTTTCTCCCTTTGTTTTCATGCTTGGCCTTGTTACAAAGGATCAGAAATTTTATGCACACCAAGAAAACCTTTGAACAGTAACAATAAATTAAGAGACTGGACAACTTATTCTGAATGCTTGCTTTTTCAATTGTAAAATGAGAAGAATAATCTTTCCAAGTGAAAAAATTAAAAAAGAAAATACTTTCTTTTTCTCTTGAAAAATGCTAAATGATTTCTAGCAACTTCTCTTATCCAACTAAATGGAAATGTCCTTAACTAATTTCCTCAACCTGGTTCTCTGAGAAAAATCTAAATAATCTCTAAAATCTAAATGATTCCCATCTGCATACCCATCTAAATGTGCCCCATCATTCCCTTTATTTCCCCTGTCTCCTTATCCAGTAACCTATTAAATTCTTAAGCTATTAAAGAGTATGTTAGAGGGAGGGGAATGATCCAAGCTATAGTACGTTCTTATATTGCTATGGAAATAAGATGGTAAGAAGATTAGAGTTCCCTGTCTACCCCTTAAAGGAAAAGGGAAGGAGCACTAAAGAGGTAGGGGCTGGTAGACCAGTCAGGAACGTACATCTCTAAACTACTGACTTGGCACACTACCTCTTGCTTGGCTAGAGAGCAATAAAATGTGCTTAGGGGTTATGGTACTAAGCTGACAATATTGTGGTTGCTTGGATCACACGAGGAAGCAAAGCATTGTGTTTTAAGCGGCAGGAGATGTAGGGAGAAGGGCAAGTAAGAGGAGGCCGGTCTGCTTAGTTCTGCTTCTCAGTGAGTCATTAGAGGATACTTTTTAGTTGTTTGTGGTTTTATTTTGTTTTAATTAGCCTGATTGTATCACATTTCTTTTCAAGAATGAATTAAAGATTAGGAATCTTTAATCTTCTGCTTTATTTCCAGATTGGCTGTTTGGATTGTGCCTTAGACTAGTGGGTAAGGTATGTTTTAAGGAACAACCAATTCATGTAAGAGGAAGAAACACCCTTTTCCCACTTCTTTCTGAATAGAGACAATTGGATACAGAAATCATAGAATCACTGAATGGTTTTGGTTGGAAGGGGCCTTAAAGATCACCCTGCTATAGGAAAAGACACCTTCCACTACACCAGGTTGCTCAGAGCCCCATCCAACCTGGCCTTGAGCATTTCCAGGAATAGAAATCCACAGCTGTTCTAGGCAACCTGTTCCAGGGTCTTCTACCCACACAGAAAAGAATTTCTCCCTAATATCTAATCTAATACTACTCTTTTGTTTTAAAGCCATTACTCCTTGTCCTATCATTTGTGAAATGACCTATACGACCTTGTGAAAAGTTCCTATCCAGCTTTCTTATGGGCCTCCTTTAGGTCCTGGAAGGTTGCTGTAAGGTTGCCCTGGAGCCTTGTCTTTTCCAGGCTGAACAACCCAACTCTCTCAGCCTGTCTTGATAGGAGAGGTGCTCCAGGCCTCTGATTATCTTCAACCTTTCTTACATGGGATAGCAGGGACACTCTTCCAGAAGTGAAAAATGGGGAAAATAAAGCTAGAGAAGTACTTGGTACTATCCACAGTAAAAAAATCTAAGCTAAATATACTTAAATAATTATTTTAAAATAGCTTTGTTGAATTAGTCTCAAATCTTTTGATGACAGGCATCCCATTCCACATTCTGAAGCAATCTTTCCTACTGTATATATTACGTTATTCAGAAGAGAATAACTGACTGTTCTTCAATGCCTTCACATGGCTTAGAAATAAAATCTTCTGCATTTTGGGTTCATCCTAAGTCTCATGTGGGATATTTAATACTTTCTATGTTTCTACTACAACAAAATAAGAACAGAACCAAGACAAAGAGAGAGAGATTAATGGACAGATAGATAAATGGTAAATGCTTTAATTCAGATAAAAGTACAAAATAATAGACAAAAGAGAAGAGGACAAGAACATAAATTAAACTACCATCTGCTGGAAATAACTTTGGGGAATAAAGCTGTCAAGTCCTCTAAATTCTAAGCAGTGCTACCATTGTGGGCATTTTTTGTGCCTAAATTGTGTGTCTACAACTGCCTGTGTGTTTCACAAATGCATAAGAAAATTATAATCTTAATTAGATCAAGAGTGCCAAATGAAAATCAAGTTCCAGCAGTGAATTCTGGGAAACAACTTGAGATAGAGATCATGCTGGGATGATTCATTTGACAAGTTATCTAATTTAAGTAAATATTGCTGTGTTGTGAAAGTAATTTTAAAGAAAGTGCAGAGTTGGTAGTTACAATTGCCCTAGGGAAAATATATATGAGTGATATTGTCTTCATACGCCTACTCAGTCTAGCCTTTGTGAAAATATTTTTATTGCCTTTTTCAGTCTTAGTTCACATGATATATTTTTACTGTGTTTTGTTGAAAATTATGTATTTTACAAAATATGTGGAATATATACACTTTTATTCACAAATATATGAAGATATTTTTACACAGAGAGATGAAGAAGAAAAAGAGTGAATGTGTGTTACAAAAGCAAAGACAATCAGCTTCCCTGGCTTATGAAATGGAAAGAGCAGAAACATATTTTATTGTGAGGTCTGAAAAAATAGTTTTCCTCCAGTTATTAATGTCTCAGCTGACTGTTTTCTGTGAATGAATGCCTAAACCAGGCAGAACCATAGGAAATTTAAACAGCTATTATAAACCGTCGTGTAAAAATAGTTGAGAGCATACATGGGTGGAAGATTCAACTTGACTACTGTATCATAATTCATGCCCATCTTAAAGCATTATTTGGTAATGATTTTGTTTCTTATCAAATCTTTATATTTTATTTACTGCCCATTCCTTTGCCGTGTCTCCCATGAGAGCTATTTCAGGTTTCAGGTGCTGAAACAGTTTCAGAAACTACAGAAACTGTTCACACACGAAAAAATGTGACAGAACTGTGACCTCTGACACAGAGAATTTATTTATACTGATATTTAGCCTTTTTCAGTCCCTTATTTCCCTTTTCAATCACTATCTGGAAATGACACTTTACAAGTTCTAGATTGATTCATCCACTTCAGCAGCCATATAAGAAACAAAGAATCTTTCACTCTGGTGTTTGTAATAGAATCACATAATTAATAAATGTGTAAGTGAACAGCATATAATGCAAATAAACCTAAAAGCATTTTTATTAGGCTTATTTGCTCTATGCTGGTTCTGGCTAGTCCAAACAAGAGCTTAGATGGAAAACATTGTGTCATTTTTTCTATTATAGAAGATCGATTATTTTCAGAATTTTATAACAGAATTGTAAGAAATTTATCATTCTGTTTACAAATTACACTGTGGTTATTTGTTGTTATAATAATTTTCAGGGCAAGAGATAGGATTACTCTAAGATACTATAAATAAAGAATGGAAAAATTCCAAGTTGGTATGCATTTGAATAATTTTAAATGGCATAAAACCTTCTACAGGACATGAACATTACCTTTATTTAATTAAATGATAATATTTGTACAATCAGCATGCCAAGGTATCTCAAATTTCTCTATTGTGTGAGGCCCATGGACCCTTTCAATGTAGCATTGAAAAGCTATAGACTATCTTTGAAATGTGTCCTTTTGTTTGATTGAAACTGTCCCAAAACAACTAGTGTCACAGCTTAGAAAGAAGCATAAGTAAAAATTGAAAAAGCAAAAGGGGAAAGCAGCGCTTATAAATCTGCCTCTTATGCCTATAAAACAGAGCAAAATTGAGTTTTCTGGTCTAGCAAAGTAATCCTGTTTAAGGAGATCCCCACAGCATGAAGGTGATTTCTGTCATGAAGCCACAAGCGTGCCTCCCTGGGGAACATGTGCCCAGAGCACCCAGTCTTTAACGTGGTTGTATAAATTTGGAAAACAACTGTGGGCATGAGCTAACGTGCACAGGCTTTTAATTCCAGGTTGCTCTATCTGGCTGTCCTAGGGCATGGGCGAAACAGATACATAACTGCCTCCAGCTGCTCATGAACACATCCTGTATGCGAATTTCAGTAAGGAGGGGGAAAAGGAGAACACACCCTTCACAGCAAAATTTGGCTGTAACCAATTTGCTTTGATTATCAGATCCCCTATTCAAAATAGCTATCTAGCCAGGTCAGCATTTGGGCAATAAAAATTTGCACTCCAGGCTAAGACCAGAAGCCACAAGGGAGTCCCTGTTGCCACAGACCAAAGTCCCAGAGATGTGATGCCACCAGCATGTGCTTCTCATTAAAAACCACATAGCACTGTATGCTGCCTGTTTCTAACATTTTCAGGCAAATAGATTAATATATTTAAAACATTCTCATCTTTCCAGTCTTCTAAAAAGCTATATCCTGGAATAGACAAGATTTAATGTTTGATACTGGTTCACCCATTCAGGACTTTCATCTCAGTCTAATTCTCCTAGAAGGAGAACATTTGACAGAAAAGTCATGACTGTGCTCAGAAAGACTGAGAAAAAAAATCATTTTATTTTCATTTTATTTTACTTTTGACAGCATCTATTTTTGAAGATAATCCCTGTTCTATGGTGCTCCCTATCAAATAGAAAAGACATGTAGCTGGCAGCATTGGTCAAACTGAAAAGCAGAGCAGGCTTCAAAGTCTGCACATGAAGAAGGGAGATTGCTGTAGGACAGGACAGAACAGGATAAGGTAGTGAAAGCAAGGCAAGTCATACTCTGTTCTTTCATTTTAGTTATATTAGATGCCTATTTCCAGCATTGTTGTAATATACATTCTACCTTCCATTTTCAGTAAAACTAAATTGCTTAGTTAATTTCCTTTGTATGAAATGCATTTCTTTTGAAAAAAAGAATTGGCAGGTTCATAGCTATGAATCTGACTTACCTAAGTGGCTGATAATTATGCCACTAACTTGAGTGGATAGAGGATCAGATTCTTATTAACATGTGCTTTCTTATGGACTCACTGCATTTAAATTTAAAGTCTCTGTATGTGCCATCTATAATATTGTTCTGAGGGCATTTTGTGATGCTGTGTCACACTATTGCTTATAAATTGGTGCAAAAGTTATACTGAAGGGCAATATCAGGAAATAATCAATAATGTGTACCTAATTAAATCCAGACTGTATGCTGGGAAATTGCTTTCTCATTGTGAGACTAGTTTTTCCTCAGAAGAAAACTAAAGAAGTTCAGAAAGTGGCTTAACCACAATGCAGTTCTCAAGAAAATCATAACACAGGGAGTTCATATACCCGGGAAGAGCACAATGTGTAATTCCACAACCCTCTGCATCCCATCTAGATAATTTAACTGTCTGACGATCAATGACACCAAAAATCACTAAGATGGCTGGTTGCTTTGTAAAGTAGTTTATTTCTGGTGTATTACCTCTAGATACTTGGATGAAAAATATTTCTTACTGAAATTGGATTTTAAGCTGTTCCCCCAGCTACTCCATTCCCTTATTCCTTTTCTTTATATCCTGAGGTAATTGGATTTTCCTTTATTTCCCAAGCAGTTTTGTGTAATTTTTAAGGCCAGCTATGATCTAAAACATGGCAGAGAGGTGGTTCATTTTTTTAAATCAAAATGGAGTATCTAATGCATATAATTTATGTTGCTGACATAACTAGTATCCATTTGCAATGGAATCCCAGAACTTTGTCTATAACATTAGACACAAAGAAGTTTTAAGACTAAGGGTAACTATGCCACAACCTGAGACCCATCCATTCCAAACCAGAGCACAGGAAAAGGTGGCTCTTGGAATTCTATTAGTATAATGCATTGTTGTGTGGTCCTGTTCCCAGATCCAGTGTACTTGCAACACAGGAGCAAGACTTTGATCCACTACCTTATGGTGCCAAGTATGCAGAGGAAACAGAAGTGTTTGTCCTCAACTCTTGTCAGCAGTGCTCTGGAGAGCAATCAAAGCCTGGGTGCTTGCACATAAATATCACACAGAACGTGAGTCTAGATTGGAAAAACATGTACAGGTTTTGCATCATAGTCCAAGTGCTGTCAGAAGTGGGTACCATGGAACAGAGAATGCAAAATACTGTGGTATCATTCAACAGAAAATCATGAGAAGGTAGCTACTTGATTTATGTCAACAGTTGATTCAGTTATTCTCCATGTTTCAGCAAATAAATAAACAATAAACACCCAGTGATATCTTTAAAGTTCACAACCCATGATACTCAGCTTATATTTGGTTTCCATTAATTTATGGATTATTCACCTTTCCTATGCTGCCATCTCCTTTTAAAAGAGCAATAAATGTTAGGAAATCACAGCTGCACTCCTGTCATTTGTCTTTTTTATGTGCATGTGTTTGAATGCAGTTTCCTTCCTTCCCCTACACTTCCCCATTGCCCAGTTTCCTCTCAGATAATATATATGCTTCCTAAAATCATGAATCTGTACCTAACTAGATAGAAAAAGAGAAAAGGGGCAGATGGGACTGGATCCATCTGATGACTCATGTTCTACATACCTGTATTAAATGTTGAATTTAATCACTGAGTACATTATACACATGGGAACACTGCAGTATTAAGCAATAGAAGAGATCCACAGGAAGATCATTGAACAGATATTCCACAAACATGGGTTTGTTAACAGGCTTAATCATGCCTATTATATCCAAACCATATTCCCCTCCTTTCTTAAAGATTAAAAACATGACAAAAAACAAGTTGGGAGCTATTTAGCCATAAAAACAACAAACCCTTATCAAAGTGAGGTGATCCTGGATGCATTGAAGCCATAATTGAATTTTTGTTGACTTTAATGGGGACAAGATTTCACCAGCAAACATTCAGAAATCTATGAGTTAAAAAAAAAAAAGTAAAGACACCCAATCTTCTTACACTCTGCGTATTAAATAAGAGCAAACCATGATGCTAGTCAGGTTTGACTTCTAAAATGAAGTGTTTAAGGAAATCCACAATGGGGGCTATTCAAACTAAAATATTTTATGATGCTTTAATTTGGGCTTGGTTATGACTTGGGCTTTTTTCTCAGGACTGTCAGCTGCAGTAGTGATGGGTGCAGGTAGATCCCCCAGGATGAGAACCTGGAAGTAGGGAATGACTGATCTTTTCTATATTTAAAAAAAAAAAAAAAAAAAAAAAGTGTTCCAAACATTACAGTCTGACTTTTCAGTTCTGAACCATATCTCTTGAATAAAACAAAATAGTACTTGACAAGGCAAGGAAATGGATTTAAAAGTCCAGGAAAAAAATACAGATTTTTTTCCATAATTTTTCCAGTACTAATTTATAATAGCCAAAGACTTTATATGGCAGGTGACCTGCTCACAGGTCTGGTGAGCTCTGGAGCCTTAATTGTTCTCAGAAGCCCTAGAATCAAAAACCTGACATGCCATCAAGTAAGCTGCAAAAAGCCATGAAGGCTGGGGAGATCAGGCCTCTCAAGGCTTCCATGTTTTTGGCTCATATATATCCCTCCAGGGGGTCTGCTGATAATCCTGAAGCTTGAAGGAGGGACTCTACTAGAAAACCGGGCAGGGCAATTTGAATCCATGAAATATGTTCATTCCTGCAGTTTCAGCAAATCAATATGTTCCATGGAAGCAATATTCCATTAAAAAATTTCCAGCCAGTCTGAATGCTGCTCTCATGCTACAGTGCAAAATCATATGGACAACTGTTGTCCTGTCCATGTCTTTCTCCTGCTTTTTTGTGTTCTTTTGCAATTTGGTGAGTTTAAACTCATAATAGAATATACTCAGGTTTTATACTCTGTTTGTTCTTCTTGAATATTATTCTGTTTGACTCTTCACTGTCTCTGTCTCCAAACCTCTTAATCCAGTGTTTTACCAGAAAAAATTCTACTGACCTGAAATTTTGGTTATGTTTTAGGAAAATTCTATTCTTAGTTTCAGCATCCCTGTACTACACTACTCTCCAACAGTAATGTAGTCTAACAGTATTTCCTTTACATTCACTGTACTGTCTAAAAATACGTCTGTATTAAAGTGACTTGCACGATAGTCTAAATGGAGGTTCAACTGAGCTGGCATGCACGAGGTCATGCCCATTTTTTTGTACTGCCACTGGCATGTACCTTGGGCATTGGACATCTGTAAAATGGAAATACCAGAAGCTTTATAAAAAAATCTTTGAAAATTGACTTTTAAAGTTTTTTCAATTTTTCATAATAACTACATTATTAGTTTTAAATCCCATGCTTCATTAAACTCAGAGGTATCTAAATTCTATGAAAGCTATTTATGAACAACAAATCTACTGCTGGTTGGCTTGAATTGTTCCCCAGCTGTCAGAATCTCCATGAGAAGATTGTCAAGATTTCAGAACATGAAAATGTTAATTGGCTCAGTTGTTTAGAGCACAGTGCTAATAATGCTGATCTTGTGGGTTCAATCCAACATGGGCCATTCGCTTCAGAGTTAGGCTTGATGATCCTTGTGGGTCCCTTCCAACTCAGAATGCCCTGTGATTCTGTGAAAAACTGAATAGAACAAGGAAAAATAATGTGTTCATTGAT
The DNA here is from genome assembly GCA_027886175.1 of Phylloscopus collybita. NCBI lineage: Eukaryota > Metazoa > Chordata > Aves > Passeriformes > Phylloscopidae > Phylloscopus > Phylloscopus collybita. The sequence goes on along the minus strand of JAJNNQ010000006.1, from coordinate 39,009,573 downwards.
TCACAAACCTTTATTCAAACAGCCTCAGTTATTCAGAGCAGACTGTTTAATACCTACATCACTGAATTTGCATTTATGTTAGAATCAAAGACAACCAAACACCTAAAATATCAGCATCCACAGCTTCAGACATTGATGGTCTGAAGCTCCCAATCCAAAATGTGTATCTGGTTTTCAAAAAAAGCTAAAGTGCAAAGATTTCCTTAGTTCAAAGTGGAGATTAACCCTTAAAAAATGGATTTAACTTTTATCTGAACGTCTAAATATGACTTAAAAGCCTCTGCCAAATTATTTTCCACTATGGAGACACCATAACACATCTAACTCCTCCTCATAAATTTTAATATACCAGAGACTATTTGATCCCTGGGAGGCAGCGTGGAACTCCTTCCAGTCACACAAATCGAGAGCACTAATGCTAGGCACCCCTGCTCCAAGCAAGAAGCTTTGATACCAGGTCAAAATCCATCAATTCTTTTTTAGTTCTTCCTTAAAAATGAAGCTTGTTAGAAAAAAAGCAGTTCTTTTGAAACTCTTAAAATACAAAGAGCTTGTTTGGCAGCGAGGGCTCTTTATAACTGACTTCTATACTTTATATTCACAAGATGTGGAATCGTTTTATTTCACAGCTAAAATTCATTAGGCCTACAGGTCAAGCCTCTCTTCAAAATTCTTTTAGTATTTGTCTAGTTTTTATACTCTCTGTTGGGCTGAGCTATATATTCACTCCCCCCATGCTGGTCTGCTAAACTCAGGAAGTCATTCACATTATTTGAAGGAACTCAGGGAGCTCAATACACTCAACTGTTGATAGCTGGTTATCTAAACCAAAGGTCACCCTTCAGTCTCCTCTTTTGTGTTGAGATAAAGACAGCTTCTTTGCAACATCAGAGGTTAGCCTTTCCTTGCATTATTTGCTGAACTTCACAGTTGCATTGTCCTTGCCCATCTTCTCGGAGCCTTCTCTCATTTTAAGGCTTTATTGGTCAGCCACACTCAGTAAGGTGACTTAAAAGCATTTTTATATTATGTTTTCAGTAGCTAGAGGTTATAAAATACAGTGATACCAGAAAGCTCCTTCTTTACTCCAGGTGCAACTTAGTGTGTGCCAAGAGGAAGCAATTCAGCAGGCCAAGTGGGCTTCACCACCTTACTTAACTAGCACTGTAAAGAGGCAAGGTTCTGATTAAAAGAGACCTCACTGGCTGTAGGTCTAATTTTGCACCCTTGGCAAAGAGCCAGTTCCATGGCCCTGGGTTGTTTAGGCTCTACAATCCATAATGGATCTTGACAAGCTTTTGACAAAATTTTCACATTCCCCAAGTGTGGAGAAGTTATTCTTCATGCATCTTCAAACAAGCTGACACAAGAGAAGCCTGCTGGGGTTGGCTCAGTTTATCTGTAATGAGCCGAAAAAGACAGAAGCCAATATTCCACTCTATAAGTGGAATCAGCAGCTTATCTCATTAACTATTCACAGTGTAGCTGCTATGCTTGAGGAAGCTGGATACTTCTCCCTCTCTTTAGGTGAAAACATGTTCACTCGAGCATTGTGAGGCTGCAATTTACCCTTAGTGCAAGCCTGCTACAAAGTTACTGCTTTACTATTTAGAAAAAAACTCATGACCACTTAGAGTTTTATGGCATTTTTAGCTAAAGATGATTCTATCATTCCAAAACACAGTGTGATGATTTCCATTTGCTAGTCAACGTTATTTAAAATCTTTACAATGTCTGAAAGCATGGATAAAACTCTCAAGGCACATCTGTAAGATCAAAAAGCCACATTGAAATCAAACTAGCAATAAGTGTTTCTTGACTGATATCTTAGATGCCAAATTGTACTCTGGAAGCACTTTTTATAAGCAGATTCTGAACTTTGAAATAGGGTTTTACGTTTATAACAGAAACAATTACAAAAGCAAGGCCAAGTCCCTGCATCTGGATTCAATGGTCGTACCATTGGTCTTGGAATTTCCAAATATAAGTCTGTACAAATAAATGTCAAGAACTTCAGTAGTGTAGATACAGTGGAGGTATAGGGGTTTTTTTTCTTTAAGAAAATAAAGTGGTAGTAATAAACAAGAAATATTTTTAAATGCATCTACCTTTCCAGTAGGAAAAACCATATTTATATTTCATTTTTCAGAATATATTTCTGAAAAGACTAACCTAGTACTTTCAATTCATCTCTGCATGTGTTAACCCCTCTCCTAGATATGGCCTCCAAGTGTCACTTCTAGCAGAAAGCTTAGATTTTGCTATGTCTGCTTATCAGAGCAGCCATAAGAGAAACATTGATTTCTAATATTCTGGCCACTGGATTTCATTTAGCCATTCAGATTTCATTTAGCATTAGATCTGTCTAATGCTGCACTACTAAAAACATTATAAAACTGAGTAAGATACAGCAAAACATAATCCAAATCTGCACTTATCTGTCCTGACATGCTGAGCATTAGAAAAACATTCTTTCTCTTTGATCACATGCTGTCATGCTACTCACACAGCTCAGATATAAAACAATTACATTCTGCAAATCTATATATGAGTAAATCATAAAAGCTGTTCATTGCTAAAATCCTCTAACCTCTAAAATGATATATTGTTTTTGCTGCATCCAGGTCAGTTCTTATAAAGGGCATGAAGGTATCTATGGCCTATAGAAATATTTAAAAGATGGAGCAAAACACATCTCATTATTTCTCCAGGGTTTGTGGAACGTTTTGTTAACTCTTCTAGAGTTTTGGTAATTAGCTGGCACCAACTATACAAAGCCTATTTCAGTACAGCTAGTCTTAGTGCTGAAATACATTCAGTGTGAAGTCGCCTGGGCATTCACTTCAGGATTCAAGGTTTGCCTTCAGCTGTGTAAAATCCAGTGACCCTGAAGTGTTTAACTGTTAGTTTTTGATGCAGGAATGCACAGTGTGAGGATACCAAGAAGGGTAGGAGAAGCACTTGTTTCAGTCAGGAAAGTGATTCCAAATGCAGAGAGAGATAAAAAATGGAGCTGGAATAGCTGTCTGGTGAGAGGGAGAACATCTCTGATTAGTGTTGCTGAGGACCTTGTTAAGTTTCTGGACATAGCTGTACATCAGGAGAGCCTGTGTTATTAGGGGACTAAGTTCATTGGTCTAAGAGTCATATGTGCTTCCTAGTGAGGTAACAAGAAGTGAATACACATTGCAATGTTTCAAGTGTGTACCAAGAAAAGTGTAGCAAGTCTTGGAGCTTAAAGGGAAGAGCCAAGTATTTGGGTCTAAGTTTCATTGGCAGAAGGGACTTGAACAGCTGAGCAGCAGTTTGGCAGCATTCTTAGGACAGAATTTGTTCTTCAACTTGAAATGTTGTTCTTCAGTATAAAATGAACAACACTGGCTGAGAAGGTTAAAACTGAGGAAGTAGAGGAACTTTTCGTAATTTTCAATGCCAAATAATATAGTGCAAACCACAGTAAAGTGGAGGAGACTCAAGTGGGGAATGTTTACTGCCCACTGCGACAGATTGTTCTTTCTTTTTTTTAATACTTTAATAAAAGTTGAATTCTTAGCTGAGGAAATAAAGAAAATGAAATAAAGTTCTCATCACCTCTCTTATTTCAGCTCTTTTTTTTTGAAAAGAGGGAAATATTTTTCTTTCCTTGGATGGTTCTTTAGCTGACAACATAAAGAAGAAAATTTGGCTCTGTTATGCTTCATTTCAAAGATGTGGAAGTGGCACAGAAAATGCCAAACAACAGTTTCCATGTTATTACTCCTAGGTTATTAACAGTCTGATGGAAGTATCCTATGCAGTTAAAAGAAAAACTTCCTCTTCACAACATTTCACTGGGAAAACAGAAGTAAAATAAGAGAGACACTGGCACACAGTCAAAGGAAACTAAACCTATTTCTTCTAGTGGTATCTCTCATTACAGATTGTAGGGGATTCTTTCACTCATCCTTTTAATCACAGTACCTCTTTATTCCTACATTTGTTAATACTTTAAGAGGCTACACCATTTCCTGCCCTTGTTCTTTGTCATTTAGAACAAAGGTAAAGCAGCACTGCCTCTCTCAAGGTAACAAGAGGAACAAACTTGCCCCATGGGTTTTCATCCAAGTCACCTCCTCAGATAAGTCAGGCACAAATGGGCTACACTGGTTTGGGGGAAACTGAAGAGCCCTGTGTAGCTGTGGCAGTGTATACAACACTTGTCTGTCCTGTGCTCAAAGGTCTCCGGATGCGAACCAATCCAGGGATACGTGATGGGCAGAAGTGTTAGCCCAGCGCTGCGTTCAAGCAAACAAACTCTGGGGAAAGGCAGACATGGGATCAAGCTAACACAGCTATACAATCCCTGTCTGGAGCTGCCCTGCAGACACAGCCAGTGGGCTCCAGCCACCCACCAGACATGCCCAAAGGCACTGGAAGCAAGGACAGCTGTGTGACATTTTTGTTTGCACTGGCACAAGAAACAGTTCTGTTTTGCTGATGGCAGCTGAGGGCCCACCAAGGCTGCGGCAGCCCCTAACACCATCTGTTACTAACTCCCTGTCTCCTCTGTTGCCTGTGTTTTCTGCATACCTCAGTCAGTCTTGGCCTATCATTGTAGTCCCTCCCACACTGCTGACCCTCATTTTTTCTTCATTTCTTGTTAATCAGCATTTACTCCAATTAGTTTGTGATATAACTTGTCAGGCATTATAGTTCAAACACATGAAAGATCAAAAGTAAATAAAGGAAATACTGACACTGGCAGCAGACCCAGCATGCTCTCCCAATACAAATACTCAGCGCCTGAAGACAAGTAGTGAACAAGTCATGACAGCACATGGGTATTATTTCTGCAAGTTAACAGTTTGTTTTTCTGCATCATAAAGTTGAATGCAGTCCATCAACTTTTCTAGAACTCTTCATTTTTCTGCTGGAAGTTAAACAAGGTCCTAATTCATCTGCAAAAATTTATTCCTCTATTTGGTGCCAAATGGTAAAAGTAATAGTTAATTTATTACCAGCTCCAACAGAAGGCATTTAAAAATTGCTGCTTTTTCATGTGTGTCACTCATGGGACTTCCAGTCTTCTGGGGTCTTTCTGCTCTTTTGGAGACAGCTGTCAGGAAAGTCAACCTGCCCATCAGGTTTATTCATCAGCAAAACTGTGATGGTCTATTCCTCTCTTTGTTCATCCATAGCAAATAAAAAAATAATTTCAACTTAAAAAAATTTGTCCTGTTTAATAAACAGAATCTCAGTGCTCTCTCTCCTTCCTGCATGAGGCTTCTTGAAAAGAGAAACTGAGAGAGAATCCCAACTCGTTGCTATGAGAAGGATGGCACTGGACAGAGATAATACAGGAGGAAAGAAGACTGGAAGTTTAATCCCACATACAGCTATTCTTTCAGCGAGAAACATGGGATAAAGCAGTACAGTTTAATATACTGACATATACCAGGAAGCAGAAGCCGGGGCAAGAAGAATAATCATAGAATAATAGAACAGGTTGAGTCGGAAGGGACCTGAAAGATCATCCTTCTACCAGACCACTTTACTCAGAGACCCATAAAACCTGGCCTTAAAATCATAGAATAGAATCGTCAGATCATCAAGGTTGAGAAACACCTTCAAGATCATTAAGTCCAACCTTTGACCAAAGACCACCATGCCAATTAAACCATAGCACTAAGTGCCATGTTCAGTCATTTCCTGAAGACTTCCAGGGATTGTGACTCTATCACCTTTCTGGGCAGCCTGTTCCAATATTCCTCATGTCCAGCTGGGTGCTGAGCAGCATCCCCAGGCCCTTTTTCACTGGGCAGCTTTCCAGCCACTCTGCCCCAGCCTGCATGGAGTTGCTGTGCCTTGAACACTTCCAGGGAGATGGAGTGTCAACAACTTCTCTGGGCAAGCTGCTCCAGTGCATCATCACACTCACAGTGAAGAATTTCTTCCTAATATCCAACTAAAAACAAAAACAAAAACAAAAAACAAAAAACAAAAAAAAAAAAAAAAAAAAAAAAAAAAAAAAAAAAAAAACCTGAAGGCAAGGAGGAGATAAGCTGTCTGAAGAAGTGTATAGAGCACAGCTCTTGCAAAGGGCAGCAACATACTGGCACTGCAGCTGCAAAGAGAGAAACAGATAGCTGTCTCCCAGAAAACCCAAAACTTCATTTCTGAGGGAGCAGTCATGCTACAATAGTTTGCCAAAACCCTTTTCTGATGTTGGCTCTTACTGAAGGTGGAAGGTAACTTCTCAGCCTGTGAGCTAACTGACCACAAGGAGAGTGGTAGTGACGGAATTTTCCCTCAAACACTGCCAATCTGATCAAAGTGAAGACATTTCACAATTAGTGAAGTTCAGTGAAAATAAGAAAGACAGCTCTCTTTAATAATACCCTTTCTCAAACTTTCATGCTTGACTTACCCTTAGCTGCCTCCCAGTCCTGTCAAAAGTCTGTCATTTGCTGCCACCTACAACAAACAGGATCTTGTTCATGTGAACAGCCTTTTACCTTCAGACTAACTTTCAGAAATGGCTGTATCAGAATCTCACTTAGTGCTCCCTACAGTTCAAGTATTTCTTCTTGGTTTCCCTTGTTCCTTTGAAATATTTTCCTACCACTTTGTAACTTCTGTATAAACAGCAGGCACCACAGCTGAAATGGCAAATATCAGTGACATGGAAGATTTCCTTTACCATTTATTTTCTCTGCCTGTCCCTATACACCATGTAAAAACTTGAAACAGTTTGTAAAGATGTTTTCGAAACATTTACTGCACCAGATGCTAGACAATCTAGCATCAGAGAAATTATACTGCTGCAGCAGCTGTCTATCTAGATACCACTAAATGCCTCCTCTTGAAATATCGCTGAAACCTCAAAGTAAAAAACTAAAAAAATACTGTGACCACAGGGCTGTCCAAGCACATGTAGCATCACCAAGTTCTGTACCACAGACAGTATTTACTGCTAACTCCCTAAATGTAAGTACTACACATCAATTAAAAAAAATCCTGTCCTTAATACTTTTCATTCCCACAATCTCCACTTAAAAAATTTAAAACTTTGCAATAAAGTAAGCATATATATGAGGTGGATGTGCTTTGTTGTCAAAGCTGTGTGGTTTTACCCTCTGAACTGTTGATGTATTTATTGTTAATACAGAGTGGATACAACAATATGGGTTGGTATTGGCTTTGCTTGGCTGAAAAAAAACCCTGAAGATAGTCAACATCATGTTAGTGGTGTTATTTCTAAATGTCTGCAATATTTTATTCTGGCATTTATTTAAATGTAGCTTATATGGTGCCGCATTTTAAATTTGTGACCAAAGCAGTGTAGAAAACACAAGGGTGCTTTATCTTACTGCTGATCAAGGCTGGTGTGGTGTTTGGGTGTTTTCTGCTTCTCACACTGTCCCACTAAGAGAGCAGGTTGGGAATGCACAATGAGCTGGTAGGGGACACAGCTGGAACTGCTCCTTGGATCAGTCCTCAAATGATCCTAGGGATATCCTCCACATGGTGTCATGCTCAGCATATAAAGCTAGGTAGGAAGGCAAAAAGGGGGGATCTTTGGAGATACAGAATTTGCCTTCACAAGTCACTTATGTTCATGATGAAGACCAGGTTTCCTGGAGCTGGCAGAACACCTGCCTGCCCATGGGAAGTAGTGAATGAATTCTTCATTTTGCTTTTCTTGTGCTTCACCGATCAAACTGTCTTTATCTCAACCCACAATTTTTCAAATTCCCTCCCCCATATCAAACTGGCTGAGAAAGGCTGTGTGGAGCTAAGCTGTCCACCACAACACTAAAAATGTTTTGTAGTTAAAAGCATGGATAATGAGCTTTTCTTTTGAAAGTGAAACTTTATTAATGTATTTGGAAGACATGACTTGTTCAAATTCTGACAACAGCTTATTGCTAACAGTTGAAGAGGTTTCCCCACCAACCCTTTTGATAATCATACCTCTCACAGGTTTCAAAGCCAAAAATGGTTAATCTATTAGGATTCTGATTATTTCTATTAATTTGGTGATGATCCACTTGCCACAACCTTACGGCCTTGAACATAATGTCATTCATTGTATTTATTTACCTTGGAGATGGAATTTGAAAGGTCCATACCAAAACTCAGAGGCATTCTTATGACTCAAGATGTATCTATGCTCATTTCTGCAACTCTTTTGTGTTTTGAAAGACTGACTTCTTTGGCTTTTTAGAACAGATGGGGGAAACCGCCACACTGGCTATCTAGGGAACAGAGAATTGTGTATAACCAAAAACCACACAGTGGAACCAATTAGACATTAGTGCATGGTCTTCTGAATCACACATTTTTCACTGGACTAGAGATAGGCTTACTTTTGTGTACTGAAAAGAAAATCACTAATACCAGAGAGAAATTGAGAAGAGGGATGTCAATGATTTAATGACTTTAAATGAAAGTTTGCTTCTCTGGTGGATTTTAAAGATAAAAGGCAATTAATGACCGGGTCTACATTCAGTCTGGTTAATTACCGGTTCCTGTCTTTTCCGCTATTTGTTGTAATTTCCTCTTGCTTGTATTTCAGTTCTGAGGTCTTCTGTTCACTTGCATTTATTGGAGTGTCTGTCCTTGACTTCGATTGCAGAGACCAAATTCCCACACACAGACAGGATACAGGTCTCTGCAGCAGAATTGTGGCAGTATAAAGTATAAGGATTAATGTCAGGTTGGTTCTTTATGTTGTAATGGGAGACCTATATCAAAGAACTATAGAATCTTTAAGACTGGGAAAGATCTCAAAATCCTCGAGTTCAACCATTAGCCCTGCTCTGCAAAGCCCACTACTAAACCACGTCTCTAAGCACCATTTCACTATGGGAAGAGAAAGAAACCCAAACTGGTCGGTCCAATTTAGGGATTATGTGCTGAACTCCTCCTATGTGTGTGAGCGCACAAGATGCGTAAGCTGCACATCTGAGCGCCTCAACAGTGCTGGATGTGCCCAGGTCCCAGAGACAAACTTTCCATAAGCTTCAGGTCCTGAACCCATGCGAAACCGCAACCGCCGTGACCTCTATCCGCCAGCTCCGGAGCGCATTTCACCCACCGCCCGCCCCTGCCGCGGGCCCGCCCGCAGCCGCCCCCTCCCCGGAGGGGCCGCCCACCCCGCAAGAGGAGCCGCCGCGCCGCGCCCTCCCCTTGCACAGCGCCCGGCGCGGGGAGGCGGGCGGAGCGCGGCGCCCCGGCACCCGCATCCCTCGTCCCCATGCGGCGGCGGCCGGCGGGACGCTGCCGCCGCGGGGAGAGCTGCGCGCCTAGGCAGCCCGTCCGGCGGCGCGGAGCCGCCCGCATCGCCCGCCCGCCCGCCGGCCCGCGGAGGTCCCGCAGCGCCCGGAGCGACGCGCTGGGCTCCCGCCGGGGCTGAAGGCTTGCGGCGTCCCGACTTTCGGCGGCGGGGTCGTAGGGCACCCGGAGAAGGGGAGCGCTCGGAGACAATAGCAGCCAATACAAACCAGCACTCGGCGGTGCCTGCCCGGCTGCCGCGCATCGCTTATGCTCGTTCGGGGGGACCCAGCCGCGGCGGCGGATCCCGCAGGATGACGGGCGATGAGGAGTCCTAAATCGGCGTCGAGGCGGGCCACCGCAGGTAGCGATGAGCATCGGCGAGCCGGTGCCGAAGGGAAAGCCGGGGTCCAGGTGACCGCCGGCCCCGCGCCGCCGGCCGCCCGCAGTCTCCCGGAGCATCGGGCGCGGCGGGCAGCGCCGGCTGCGAGCGCCTCGCCCGGCCGCAGGTAAGGAGCAGCGCACGGCCACCGCTGCCGGAGCGCGGTCGGGTGCGGGGCGGGTTGGGTTTTGGGGTTCTCCCGCAGGATGGAGCGGGAGGCGGGCGGGCTGCGTGGTTGCCGGGCCGGCTGTCGTCGGGCGTCCCGCAGCCGGTGCCGCCGTGTGTCGGCGCCCGCCCTTAGCCGGAGCGCTCCCGTCGCCCCGTCCGGCGGGGACATTCTTCCCTAATGGGAAGCATCTGTCCTCCGGTACGGCAGAAAAAAACAGGGAGGCGAGGGAGACTACGGCTCCCCCGCAGCCCCCTCCGCCACAGCCGCTGCTGGCACCCGGCCCGGCCGCGCAGCACCGGCCGCCCCCTCCCGCCGACCTCCCCGCCAGGAGCCGGGCAGCAGCGCCGCCACTCGGGGCCCCGCCCACGCCCCGCCTCCCGGGGCGGGGCCTCAGCCCATTGGCCGGCACGCTGCGCGGGCGGTAGAAGCAGCCAATGGCGATGGCGCCGCCGAGGGCGCCCCCGTGCGGCTGGGCGGCGCGGCGGGAGCTGCTCCGGCAGATCCCGGCGCGTCCCGGAGGAGCGGCTCCGGCCGGGCGCGGGCAGGGCCCCGCCGTGCCTCCCTCTGACACGGGCATCGCACGGTAAGTCCCGCCGGACGGCCTTCCCCAGCCTCTCACAAGTCACTGCAGTCTCCTCTTCGCCTCAATGAGCACGTCCTGAAAGGGACCCCTCACAAAAGGAATCGAAATGGGTCAGCTGTTTTTCAGAAGGAAATTTCATTAAGGAGAATGAAAGGAAAACAGCACCTGAAAATTCTTAAACAAATTACAAGCTGCTTGTCTTGTAAAGAATGCTAAGCGTCTCATTAACTTGACCACGGATATTTGGGAGAACCCTTCATCCCAATGAGCCTCTCCTTTGAACTGTAATGGTTTGCACATGGTAATCTTAGGGAAAAAATGTGCATCTTGCTCCTTGCAGACCTAAGAAAATCTGACTTTTATACTACAAACAAATAATTAATGGAAACTAGTAATACCTGGTAGAATTGAATGCCTTTGATTGTCACAGTGTTATTAAATTTCTGTTACTAATAGCAGCCTGTATTCTTGTATGGTATTAATTTGAAAAGCTTTCAAATTCTTTTGCTGGTAGGAATAAGAATAGGAATGTTTTAAACTCATTTGTCTAGAGCTAGGGTGCTAAATCTGTAATAAGACATTGCATAAATTATTTGATTTTCAGAAATAACTAGTGATCAACCTCAATAACAGTTATATTTTCTTATCTGTGCTTCTTTAAATGACTCCATGGTTCTAGCCATGCAGACTTCAACACATAATTCCAAAAATCTGAGCTTGAGTATTGGTTGACATATTATAAACTTTTCCTCTGAGGTCTGTGCTTACACTTTGAAACAACTTGTCTAGTTTTATCATTTCTGATTAGTCATAATACCTGTTTGGTTTAATTGCAATGTAAGAGTATATCCAACATCACAGAGCAACCCATGGCAAAGGATGACAGAGTCAAGATCTCTGGCCAACCAATTCTTCCATTCACTTTCTATGTCAATCATTTCCCATATCTATTATGAATGAGATTTATTGAGCCATATCTTGCCCTACCAAAATTTAATGGCCTGTCTAAAAGTTAGGCAGCTAGTTGAGGTGAGTTTGCTAATTTGGAACCTAATGAAGCTCAGTTGTACTATTTTTAGTTATCTGATGAGGTACATAACTGTTATTATTCATCTTCAAGTGATTATGGCTTGGGGTGTTTTTCTTCTTTCATTGACTGTAGAGGGAGCCCTGGCAATTTGCTTGAGCTAGATATGTACCTAGAAGTTTTCTAGTTTTTCTGTGAGATGAGTACTATTCTTGGTGTACAGAATAAGCCTATAAAATTTATTACCACAAGGAGATAGTGTAACTTTTTTAGAATAGGTATTTAGTAGAAGTGAATAATGGGTGAAAAACACACTGAAGTAGAAAATGACATGGAATAAGGAAAATGGGTTTCCAATGGATCTTGGCCTTGATTGTCTACAGACTTTCTAGACAATGCAGGTAACCACTAGGTATATAAAGGGCTTAAAATATATCAAGAGTGTATAAAAGTTTTTAAAAATCATAATTTCTTCTCTCTTTTCTTCCTCCCTGCCCCACAACAATGCAGGAGGAGCCAGGCGAGGGGAGGCAACAAGATGGGGGAGTGGGTGGCAGCTGGAGCGCTGTCCATGGTGCTGATGCTGGGACTGGGGCTGCCGCTGGGCGCCCTGGGCTGCCCCCAGCCCTGCGCCTGCTACCTCCCCACCGAGGTCCACTGCACCTTCCGCTCCCTGGCAGCCGTGCCGGCACGCATCCCTAAACACGTGGAAAGAATCAACTTCGGGTTCGTATGGCAGCTTGGAGCAAACAGTTGTATGCTCTTAGTGCAGAAGCCTGGAGCGCTTCACGCACGTGTGGCAAACCAGGATCTCCGTGTGTACTTCTTAAGTAGAATCGCAGAGATGGGTACTTAGCCGTCGGGGCTGTGCTTCAAACACTACAGCTGCTGGCATGGAGAAATTAGCTTAGCCTTTTTGTTTCAAACAAGAGTTGCTATTATTTTCAAATAAATGTTTGTAGGATGATGTGAGTTCTTTTTTGGCAAATAGAACATTTTAGTCATTTAGTCTAGAGTGTATAAAAAAAGGATATTTAATTAAATCTGTTACAAGAGTGCTACAGAATATGGAATTTTATACTTGATGTAAAAAAAAAATACAGTAGGAGTAAAATTCTATGATGTAACGCAGTAGCATTTTGGAGGACAATGAGATATAGCTTATCTTAAATGAATACAGTGGAAAGAAATCTGATCCATTGCCTTTGGAGTTATGGTTTTGTTGTAGTTTTTTTCATGCAACTAAGCACAATATAAACATGTTTTGGGAAGAGATTGCTCAAAATCCAGCTCACTTTCCTCTGCTAGGATATTGCCAACTCACATCTATCAGATTTTGAGACAAGAAGGGAGAGACTGTTGGTGGGCTTCATATCACAAAAGTACCGTTTTGGGTCATTGTGTGACACAGAATGGTGCAAGAGTTGCAGTCCTCTTCTGCTTGGTATAAGGGCTGCCCCACTACCCATGATTAACTCACCCTGACAACTTCAAGGCCTGTAAGCTGCAACTAATCATGCAACAACTGGCAGTAGTGACCTTGGTTTATTTTTTTTTTTTTTTTTTGCTTCCCTATAGTTAAAATTTTTATCCACCTAAAGCCTATTTTTATTTTCAAAATGCTCTTGTGCTCTCTAAACCTATGTTAAAAAATATATTCTCCAATCCCTAAATTGCTTTTGAAAGTGGAATGCAGGCTTCTAAATTACTAAGGTGTTTGGGCTGGTTTTTTAGTAAAGTACATTATTTCATATACTGTTAGCATAAAAGACATTTCCTCGCTTTGTATTTCATCACTACAAATGACATTTTCTGAATTGTGTCCTTTCCCAGGAGGAAACAGCCTTAACTGTCTGTTGTTGCACTTTCACTTTGAAAGAGTACTTTTATCATATTGCCATTTTAAGTGCTATGCGGTTAGAAGATGAAAATTATTTTTGTAATTGGATATTATTTAGGAGAAAATTTTATTTAAATAAGTTCATATTTTTTTCGAAGAACTAATTTTGAAATAAAGAATTTTAATAAGATGTCTGCTATAAGCCTAGTGGATCTGCAGAAGGACTAAAAATACTAATACAGTGTTATAAATTTTCAGTAAATTAAGAATCTTTAGGTAGATAACAGGGTGAAGATCCAAAAGTATTTTCTCCGTATTCAAATTTTTTTAATTTCATGCTGTGTCTTCCCTTGCTTTCTAGAAAATATCAACAAACTGGAAAAGTCTCTAAAATTCTATGCTTAATTTTAAGACTTCATGCCTAGATTAGATAATACCTTTAATTTTCTGTGTACATATGTAGAGCACACAATGCTCGCAATGTAGAGCTAGGCCACCAAATGTAATTCTTCCAAATGGGCAAATAAAGCCTGATTTGCTTCTCCAAAGCAAAACTGATTTATTTTCAAAGGGTAGATTTTTCTGTATTCCTTATCTAAGAGGAGTTTCAAAGCTCAAATGATGTAATTGGAAGGTCAGTTCCTAGATCTTATGTATTTAGTTCATGTAGCCAATTACATTAAGTAACTGTAACAGTAAGTGAAGCAGGATGTGACTTACTGCTCCTTGTGCTGTTTGGGAGATAACCCGTTTTTAATGTTTACTCTCCCAATCTCTATTTATTTATTTTTAAATGCTGCTTTGGCAACACTGCAGCCTGTCTAATTTGCCAGGCTCCATAGCATCATGGTTTGGCCACAAGCCATTAACTTATTTCCATTCTATAAACTGAGCTGCATGGAAAAACATACTGACAACTATTAGAACTTAAATGCCTATTTATTACTTTTACTCCTAATTTATGGCTAAAGTGCCACAAAGTGAGTTAAAAGAAATCTTAATGTAAACGTGAACTAAGTATGCTTGGGCCTTGTAAGAGTCTTTCAATAACTTTTGGCCTTTTGACAATGCATTAAGGTTCCCCCAGTTTTTCCTGAAAGTTAGGTTATACTAATTTTACATTTGCAATCCATGACAGTCAGTGTATAAATTGTAACTGCATGTGTGATTTTTTTCCCCCCAGGTTCAACAGTATACAGTCTATATATGAAAACTCCTTTGCAGGACTTGCAAAATTGGAATTGCTCATGATACATGGAAATGACATTCAGAATATTCCTAATGGTGCTTTGAAAGATCTCGTGTCTCTACAGGTAATGCTTAGGTTTTCCTAAATGTCAAAATTTACTTCCATGAATAACAGAAAACAAAAAAAAGTTTCTTTATCATGCCTTTTTAGGAATGACATACCATTTCCTCCCATAACTGGATATCTATTAAGTATGCCTATGTATAACTTGATAATGCCAATGCTCAGTTTTATTCTACCTCTGACCAGCATAACATTTTTCAGTGGTACAAAGAGTTGAATGTGGGAGGAAAAAATTTGCTTGATTGCTATTCTATTTGGATTTAGATAAAAAAATTAATCTGTTTCCTTTTCATTTTTTGTTTAGGTTTTCAAAATTAGTTACAACAAATTGAAAGCCATAACTGGCCAAACTCTCCAAGGACTTTCAAGCTTAATGAGACTGCACATGGACCATAACAGAATTGAGTTTATTCATCCAAATGCTTTTAATGGTTTAACTTCTCTAAGACTCATCCACCTAGAAGGAAATTTGCTCCAGCAGCTTCACCCCAACACCTTTTCAACATTTATGGTCCTTAATTATTTCAAATTGTCGACAGTAAGACATCTCTACCTATCTGAAAATGCTCTTAGGACTTTGCCTGCGGGGATGTTTCAAGGCATGCCGGTGCTGGAAAATCTTTACCTTCATGGAAATCCATGGGCCTGTGACTGCAGTTTGAAGTGGCTCCTTGAATGGAATGAAGTTTTTGGAGGTAGGAGTATAAGCTGCCAGTGCTCATTGAACTCATAATGTTGAATTTTTTCTTTTGTTCGGTGTGTTGATGGTTTTGTTATTTCCAGACACATGATGTCTGTGTGCAGTATTAAGTTCTGCTACTTTTCAATAAATGTGTGTATTTAAAAAACACTATAAAAAGAAAGCAGTTTTGTTTCATTAGATAAAAACATGTATTTAACAACAAAGAAATTAGTCATTACATTTGGGATGATGGAAGGGGGTAGTGAAGTTTATTACTGGAAAGGGGTTATAACCTTTTACTGCATTTGCTTGCACAGCAGTACACCTTTGGCTAAGAGCTGCCAATCGTCCTCAACCAACAAAGCTACTGAAGATATGCTCTCATAGAAGGTGGTAACATTGGATTTGAACTTGTTTGTCTAAGAAAGGAAGGAAATCAGGTTACCAAACTCCTGGTTAAGCCCTCTAACTTTGAATCTATTAACATTAAGGCTGTAGTATTCATTCTTCATGTCTATCCATGTTTCTTCATTGACCACAGTTTCCTTTTATGATGGAACAAATCTATTTTAAGTATTTTCAAGTACTTGCAATGTATTTATTTTCAACCATGTATTTTTTTTCATAAAACAGGTTGTCTATCTTTATTCAAGCTTAGAGATGAGAATAATATCACAATGCCTAGGCTGGAGGGCTTCTGATTCTGTACAGAAGCAAAAAAGAATTTTATAATGCCTCTGTATCAGGAATACACTAAATGAGGAGAGGTTTGAGTGTCAGTTTACAGTTCAGGCATCTCAGTTCAACAGAGGAACTGTTGTCACACCAAAGCTACTGCTAAAATATTAAGAGAGGATTGGCATTTAATTGTAACTGAAGATGTCTCAAATGATTGATGGAGTTACAAGGTTTATATAATGATTTTGGAGCACATATGGTGAATGATGGAAGTCATCTTAGAATACACAATTCATTGCAATTTTGCAGCTGACTGTAGGTCAGTGCTTTTTAAGAATGTGCAATGCTTGAATGGGTAATATAAATCTTCTGGACTGAACAGGTACTTGAGTTATCTGACTGAAACACTGTATTTCACTGGCTTACATTTTAATATTCTTACACTCTGTTCTTCATCCAAATTGTGTGTGTATGTGTAATGGATGTACTTAAATTTTACTGTAAGTTATAATAATGAGATATTAGCTGGATATTCCTTCCTTAGTGCAGTGTTTGGCTTGCTAGCATTTTTATTCAGCTAGGCTACCTCTTTACACTAAAACAGTAGTGATTTTTGGAGGAAGGAATAATTTATCCACCCCTTTTTCATGTATGACAGATTTTGTGTCTGTATATGACTATAACATTAACTTCTTTGGGAATTCTGTCCAGAAAGAGTTATTAAATTTCTTCAGACCAGTGTAGCCACTGCCAAGTTGATTGTGGGCCAAGTTTTTCTTATCTGTGGAACATCCTCTTTGAATCTGCAAGTTATAAACTGCATATTTATTTATTTATTTATTTATTTATGCATTCCATTTGTAACGCCTTTTCAAGAAAATTGAATTTTCAGACCAGCAAATCATATATTTTCAATTTAAATAATGGTATGAAAGTTTGCTGTGCATTTCCCTTTCTCCTGACTTTTTGCCTTATAACCCACTGGCGTATTGTTCATTCATTCAAAGATCACTCATTCTTCAGGATGATACTTATTCCTGGAATAACTGTAATACATTTTATTTATTATATGCTTCTACACTTGTCATTCAAGTGAACCGCACAATGTTACAAATATATGATTGTTATTTTGCACTGCCTGTTGTTCTGCACTGACAGAAGAGTCAAGACTGTAATTTCCTGGTCTAACTTTCCTTCTCTGTTTTAGCTTTTTTTTATATATTATTACACATTTAAAGTTGTTTCAGAGGTGAGAGAAGAAGTGGCACTTTTTTTTTTTCCCTGCTGGTAAATAGCTTGTAAGAGTGCAAGAACTAGTCAGCCCATTTTGGTAGCTACAGTAAAATGTTTTATGTATTGCCAATACTGTTCTTAATCAATAGAGGAAAAAATAAGCTTCCTGGATTATTTAATGAGAAATCCAGCATTTCTCTGGTAACTGCTGTATTGTTTGAAAGCTGAAAAGTCATACTCCTCTTCACATTAGATCCACAAGTTAGGCTGTCACTGTACAAATACAGACTCTTTGATACAGAGTACTTTGATACTGATTTAAGTGTTGCCCCGTACACTTCAGTTCCTAGGGATTTAACTCAGAGGCAGTGAATCTAAATTTTAGAAGGTTTCAATCCTCTCATCAAAGTCAGAAGAAATCATGGTCAGATTGAGAATCAGGTGCCCATTCAGCTGTAAAACAAAGAGCTGCCATTCTATAAGTCTTGCCTTATGTGTCGTGTGACATAATAATGCATATCCTCATGAAGTTTCATACTTCTGAGAGTTGTCTAACTCTAAAAGAGAGTTTTTCAGCTTATTTGTCTCATTTTCCTTTTAATTTTCTTTCTTTCTTTTATCTTTTTGCAGGTGTTTTAAAATGCAAAAAAGACAAAGCCTATGAGGGGGGACAGCTGTGTGCTAAATGCAGCAGCCCAAAACAATTGCAGAAAGAAGATATTCAGAACTTGAAAGATATTTCCTGTAGGAAGCCTGTCATTCAGTCTTCACTGAGGCAAAATAGCAGTACTCAAGATGAGGAAGATGATGACAGTTACGAACTCCCTCTGGAAGAACTTCAGTCCTCGCCGTGGAACATTGCTCTAAATATGACTGATGAGCATGGCAATATAGTCCACCTGAACTGTGAAATCAAAAAACCAACAGGTTCTACCAAAATTCAGTGGAATCAAATCCAGCCTCAGGAGATAGATATAAATGCCACAATTGCACTGGATTTTGAGTGTCCAATGAATCGAGAAAACTATGAAAAACTATGGAAACTTATAGCTTACTACAGTGAAGTACCTGTCAAATTAGAGAGGGAACTTATGCTCAGAAAAGAGCCTAAAATAAGCTACCAGTATAGGCAAGGCTCAGATTATGATGCTCTTTACTACACAGGTGTAAAAGCTCAAATACTGGCTGAGCCTTCCTGGGTCATGCAGCCTCTTATAAATATCCAATTAAACAGGCGCCAGAGCACCGGGAAGAAAGTGGTGCTATCTTTTTCTACTGTGTTTTCTCAGACAATTCACACCAAAACCACCAGGCAGCAGAGAAACTGGGTAATGATAGAGCAAAATCAGAGCGCAAGGACAGCTCAGATGGTGGTGGAAGGGTCAGAGTGCCAGATGAGCTGCAGCGTGAAAGCTTCTGAGAGCCCCTCCATTCAGTGGCTTTTTCCAGATGGAACTAAACTGCAGGCACCTTTTAATGACAAGGACAGTAGGTTTTCCATTCTCAGTAGTGGCCAACTAATAATCAAAGCAGTGAGTTACACTGATGGAGGTGTGTACCACTGCGTTGCCCAAGTGAGAGATGATGTGGACAGAATAGGTTACAGACTTGTTGTGCAGCCTACAGCTATTCAGGTAGCTGATTCAGATGTAGTGAGAGTTGAAAAAAATGTTGGAGATCCAATAGCTTTGCCATGCAATGCAGTTGCCATCCCTGACCCACAGTTGAGCTGGATTCTTCCAAACAGTCAGGTACTCAATGATTTAACAAACTCTTCAAAAGGCTATATGCTGCCCAATGGTACTTTGCTGATTCCAAGGAGCCATGTCACTGATAGTGGCCATTACAAATGTGTGGCTGTCAATCAGCAGGGATCAGATCAGTTTGTTGTAAGGGTCACAGTAAATAAAATGGTGTCTGACAGGTCATTTAAACGAATAAAACTAAAGAAGCGCCCAGGCTCAAAAGGCTTGTCAAAACCAAGAGGGCGGGTCGTAGATGATGAAGAGGGATCAGGGGCAGGAGGGGTGGAGGAGTTCCCACGAAAAAAGAACCGCCTAAAAGACTGGGAAATACCTTTTAAACAAAAAAGTGACCAAGTGCCAGAGGCTCAAATTAAAAAGGGGAAGAAGGGTAGAAGGAAAATGAAAATCTGGAAAAGTCCTGATGAAACCCAGGACAGCAATGTTGCAGAAGGCCGGAGGGTATTTGAATCTCGAAGGAGAATTAATGTGGCAAGCAAACAGATTAATCCACAGCACTGGGCTGACATTTTGGCAAAGGTCCGTGGGAAGAATCTTCCTAGAACAACACCTACAACCATCTCTGTAACAACTTCACTGCCATCAGTCATGCAGGAAACTACTCCCGCCCTTTATCCCTTAGCCAGCCCTCCACCTTCAGAAACAGGAGCTGATGTGGTGGATTCCTCTGCTGATGCATCACTTGTGGGTGAAGATGAGCAATTCTCAGTCACTGTTTCACAGAACACAGAAGTGTTTTCAGTCCAGTCTGTATTAATAAGGTCAGAAACTGAACCGTTCTCCAGCCACAGGGCTTTACAAACACCTGCAAGTACAGACACTGTAGAAATTGCTTTATCAGGTCCATATTTGACTCCTCTCTCTGCAACTCCACAACCACAAGGGGAGCAGCATCTTGATGTCAGGACAGATGATTCTGTTGCCCTTACTGAGAAACCTCTAGCCAAACAAGTTGTGACAAAATTTCCTGATGTTCAGAGCAGTTTATTCACAGTGGAAAATGTAGATAAAACTGTATCTTCTATATCTGAAGAAAATTCTGCTTTTGCTGAGCTACCACTTGATGCTACTCTCCTTGCTGAGTCTCAGACTGTGGATCTTCGCAGCACTTTGGAGACAAGCTTGAAGTTAAATGAAGTGGGCCCAGTTAGAGTTGACACCATAACTTCGGCACCTTCTCAGTTTGATAAGATCATCCCAACAGATTCTGTAGGCACTACAACAGTCCCTTCATCTACTTTTCCATTTGCTAGAGAAAAGAGCAATGATGCAAGATACCAGCACAAAAAAATATCCACAAGTCATACAAAAACAGCAGGTTTGAGTAACAGTTTTCCAGCTGTCACACCCATCAGGGTTCAGAGCAGAGAAGAACCTGAAACTCACGGGAATACAGTGACTCAAGGAAGCATGTCCAGCAGTTATGCAGACAATTCTCAGACAGAGGAACATAGAAACCTGGCTGTTCCAAAACAAGGTCCTATATTCATTTTGCAAAGTGCTTATGCTCCTCATAAAACAACAGATGGGTTAGAAACAGCCTCTCCCATCAGTAGATTGACAACTGTGGCCACCACAACAACTCCATATAGAAAGACCATGCCTTCACTTATTACTCAGCATGGTAGAAAAAGGCCTTATGGGAGAAGGAGAAGGCCAAACAGAATCCGACAAAGACCAAAGCCTTTGCCCCATGTTGTTTTAACCACAGAGGCAATACCTATTATTCCAAAGACATCTGAAATTGAAGCTGTTAGCAAAACTACTTCTGCAACTCCTGAAAGTCCTGATTTTAAAAACATCAAAATACAGGCTGGGAAAGAGGAGTGTATGGAATCCACTCCTTCATTAATTCCTGATTCAGGTGTCACAGAGAAAATTACAAAAATCAGAGACATGATCACAACTTTCTCTTTTAGGCCTACTACTTCTCCACCTGAAGTTAAACATGTGACAGAAGCTACTGAAACCTTGGAACTTCCAGTGACTGCACCCATCACAATTTTATCATCATATGGTGTACATGATCTGCTTCCCACAAAAGAGTCAAGTGTACCTCTGAAACCAGAGCAAAGTGAAGTGCCAGCATACCACTCATTAGATAATGTCTCTGTGGAGGACATGAAAGCAGATTCTAAAACTGTGGGTCATAAAGCAGAACAATCCAGGACAACAACTTCTCCTGCATATAGGAACAGCTCAATACTATCAACAAAACCAAAATCTCAAGAGGAGCGTAACCTGTTTAACTTAGAAGTTGTGGTTAATGAAACAACTGCTGGAACAGTCCAGCTGGCATATCCCACTAGGAGTGACTTAAGTGTTCCTGTTGGCACAGTCAAAGTTTTTAAGGACCTCTCTGTTTCAAAGGAGCCATGGAAGCCCACAGTATCTATAGAAACACCAGCAAAAACTGAGCCACCTCAGCAATATGAGATAATTACTTTATCCTCCTCTTTCAGCATGGCAGAAACTCAGACTTTTCCAGTTAGCGAGACAAAAAAATCTGTTCCTTCCCAGGCTGGGACAGAGGCATCTTCCTTGGATAGAGAGGAATCTATGTTACATGTGTTTCATCATTCACAGAAAACTGAAAAGCCTCCTATTGCATCCACTGCTTTTATTCCATTTATAAAGCTTGTCACTCTTCCCCCTTCCATTTCAAGCACTTCACATCCTTCTCTTCATTATACCACCAAGGAGAGTAATGCCTTCAATCAAGAAAGGTTCCCAGAAGCAAAACAAGTTGGAGCAGGTGGTGACAAAATAGTGGTGACCTCAAAACAGAATGTTCACCCTACTCCTTCCTCAAATGAAAACAGGATTAGCATACAGTCAAAGGAGAAGCAATTCAAAGAGTTGTATAGTAGCAAGTCAAACAATAGTTTACTGCTAAATCCAAATCTTCCCCATCCACCTGCTGGAATGATACCAAACATCAACCAAAGACTGCCTGTTGTGCCTCCAAAGCACATTCCAGTAAGAGGGACAGTGAAGCTTCCTGTAACACAGGGCCCACTTCGCTATTTTATAACACATCAGCCTCTTCACTACACGAACAAACCAGAGATAACAGCATATGCAGCACATACCATCCAGGACAGAAAAACTTTTGCTTCCCAGAGAGAAACAACTGCTCCAACACAAGCCTCTCCATTTAACAAAACAAATCCATTAACCGAAAGCAAGTTCAGTAATCAGGGTCAGAACAGATACAATATTAATTCAAGATTTTTTGGAAATAACCATGTTCCAGATAACAGAGGCACAGCAGGGAGACTACCAAGTCAAGCAATCCCCTATTACCCCGGTTCCAGAATACCATTCCTTTTCAACAGAACAAGGATATTCCCTCACTTAAGTATGCATCCTAAACCAGATGTTTCTAGTCAAGTAGTACCAAAAGACACAAATGAAAGGAAGGTTACTCAGGTCTTACCTACTGAGATTACAGTGCAGAAAGCTACACCTGTTCCAGTGCCTCCAATGCCACGTGCCACAACGACCACATCACCACCAGTGATTTTAAAAATCACCCCTCCAGCCATTCTCTCTCAGCGCACAAAACCACAAATAACCACTACAGTTCATCCTTTTAAAAGTGTCCATCATCATCATCAAAAACTTCCATCCGTTCCTTATATGGGAGGCATTATGCCATACAATTCGACTGTAATTCAGTCTTCCACTAATTTTAGGGTACATGGAGAAAGGCCTAAAATTATCACCAAAGCATCTCAGAGCATATCCATCCTTGCTGAAATGGATGCTTTTATCCCTTGTGATGCAGTTGGGGAGCCCAAGCCTTTTATTACTTGGACAAAAGTCTCTACAGGTAAGACAGAGAAAAATGTGTTCTTCCACACAGTTTGTAGGGGTATTGCACAGAAATGCAACATGATCACAGGAGTAGTTCAAAATACTGAAAAGTACTTCTTGTCACTTAATAATCATTGTAGAGAAAATGGTTAACTACAACTAATTGTTACAAATAATAATAGATTTGCAGTGTTTCTTGTAGTAAAAGAAGACCTCTACCATTTAATGAGTTCATTTTTGAAGAGTAATTTTTGGCTGTAAAAAGCTACCAACTTTGCTTATTCATAGCAGTTAGAATTTATTGTGGCAATACTTGTGAGTATGGGTATATTAACCTTGCTACCTTAAATATTGATGTATGTGTTATCTCTATATGCAAAGAGAACGGAAAAGTTACATAAAGATTTAAGAGGGATCCTAAAACACAGGGCCTTCAAATATTTCCACACTTCACACTGTCCATATTTGCAAGCTAGTGGTTAGTTCTGCAACAGAAACAAAAACTGATTTGAGCAATGGAGAGGGTCAGAAGATGTCATATGGGCCCTCTGAAGTTTGGTAATTGGTGTTGACAGAACATAAAATCTCACTTACTTCCTTATGCAACAGTGTACATTTTAAACCCTTTGACTTTCTCTTGATTTCCTCTCACCTTCACAGGAGCTGTAATGACAGCCAACAGCAAGTTACAAAGGTTTGAAGTCTGGAAAAATGGTACTCTCCTTATCCGAAATGCTCAGCTTCAGGATCGTGGACAGTATTTATGCACAGCTCAGAACCTGCATGGTGTAGATAAAATGATTGTTGTGCTCACAGTTGTAGCCCACCAGCCCAAAATTTTACTTTCCCGCTATCGAGATGTCACAGTCTACTTTGGAGAGACCATAGCAATGGAATGTCAGGCTAGTGGGACTCCAAGCCCACTAATTTCATGGATTTTCCCAGATAGGAAGATTTTGCAGACAGTCACAACCACAGAAAGCAGGATAATGCTTCATGAAAATCGAACCTTGTCTATCAAGCAAGCAACTTTTTCAGACCGAGGAGTTTACAAATGTGTAGCAAGCAATGCTGCAGGAGCTGACAGCATTGCAGTGAGACTGCACATTGCAGCCTTACCCCCCATCATCCAGCAGGACAAGCAAGAGAACATTTCCTTGCCCCTTGGTAGCAGTATTAACATCCACTGCACTGCCAAAGCAGCACCTTCTCCCAACATCCGCTGGGTGGTCTTTGATGGAACACAAATCCGACCTTCTCAGTTTGTCAATGGGAATTTATTTGTTTTTCCCAATGGGACTCTTTACATTCGCAACGTCTCCCCCAAGGACAGTGGGACCTACGAGTGCATTGCTGCTAACATGGTGGGAGCTGCCAGGAGAACAGTACAACTCCATGTGAAGAAGCACGCATCAAATGCCAAGATCACTGGGAGCTCTCCTCAGAGAACAGATGTAACATACGGTGGAATCCTGCATTTGGACTGTAGTGCTTCTGGTGACCCTTGGCCTCGGATATTATGGAGGTTGCCTTCCAAAAGGATGATTGATTCACTTCACAGGTAAATTGCTATTCAGAGTGTTGCAGTTAAATTGCAGTTTAGATGAACTTACAGAAAAGGCCACTCATATACGTACAAGTTTCATTCCTGACTTCTGTGTGTTTTGAATGATCCACCCAATCCTTAAGAAGGAATTTGAAATTATATGAAAAGATAGGCAAGTTATATCTTAGCATAATTTTCTTGAAAGCAGTATTAGTCTTGAAAAGTTAGCTTCAAGTTTTTAGGATAAGATGCCACTATTTGTCTTCTACAGCCACTTGTAAACATAGTAAAAAGTCCAGTTATATGGCTTGTGTACTGCTTGTTCCGATATGCTTAGTCTGAATAAAATTGCACAGGTGCCTGCTTTTCCCCAGGAGAAAAGGAATCATTGAATTTTATCTCTTAGGCAAATCATTGCACACAGTAAACACAGGGCAAATAAATCAATTTATAATTACTTAAACAAACAGGATCATTTTAAAGTCATGTATAAATCAATGTTACTACATAATAAAGTCTGTGCACACCAGGTTGCCTATAAATACCTAAAACAATACGTTCTCCAATGTTTGGAATATCAAGTAAAATATCACTTCTACAAACCTACAATAACTGTCCTAACACTTGGCTGAAAACAAATTCCTATGCTATAAGTTATTCATAGGTCATCTTTGAGAACTATAAACAGATGAGAAATGCACTGTAATTAAAATGTGTAATTGGGCACAACTTTCTTCACAGCTGAACATAGTCATAATTTTTTATATTGACAAAAATATATTTAGGTAACCTGTAGATAGCACAAAATCCAGATTGCATTTTATGCCTTATAGTGGTAGCAAAAAAAATACTGTATTTCTTTTTCATTTTCCTTCATGATCTGTATGTGGGCTGCTTTTCAAATACTGGAGATCTTTTTTGGGGAGAACGCTGTGGCTACTGAGGAAGCTGGTTTTGACCACAATGTACCAATTCCATAGTGAAGTGGAAAGAACTTTCCTGTATGCTTTTATAGCATACTGGAAACATTTTTCTCCTTATTTCAAAGCTTTGCACATTTTGCTTCATTGTGACTCTTCTAAAGGTTTAATATTTATGCCCAAGGCCAGAGAAAGTTCCTCATCTTTGTTTGTTTTTAGCTGAAGACCCAGGTACCAGACTCCATTATGGTCCATTTAGCCTCGTGTAGATTATGTCATTCAGAGATCTCATATTTCAATGTTACAGAATAATGTATATGTAGTCAGAAGAGCCAAAACCATCATAATTTGGTATTTAGTGGATGTTTAATTGTTAATTACAAGTGAGTAGAATTATTTTTTTTTCCATTTTCTTTTTGGTAGTGAATATCCTGGAATTTTCTGACCATCTGATAATTTAACAAGAGCAATTTTCTGAAGTTATCCCCTTTCCCTCAGCCCCCCGGAGACCCGGTCCAGCTCAGATTTAGGGAGGTTAGGGTGGGGGAAACTCCAAGATAAGAACATAAAACCAAAGGAGGCTCTTACCCCGAGATGTGGTTCCAAGGTTTATTTCCTGAAGGTATCCCGAGGCCAAAGAGGACGACCCCGAAGGGAAAGGGGGTTTTATCCCTTTCAGGGTAAGGGGGCGGAGTTTCCTATGGCCAAAGGCCATAGGTCAGTGTCAAGGGACAGGTAAGGTTTCACAGGGGGAGGAGATACCAAAGGGAATACAACAATTTTCCTCTCCTATTTTTTTTTTATACTATTGAGTTGTTATTCCCCTCTGTAGATTTCTCTCCGTAGTTAATACCCAAGGTGTGATTTTGTAGCTCATGTTAGGTTCTTTTTTCTTTCCTTACAGCACTTTGGAGACTAGAATCAAAGTATTCAGCAATGGGACTTTGGTTGTTCAT
Source organism: Phylloscopus collybita (assembly GCA_027886175.1). Classification (NCBI taxonomy): domain Eukaryota; kingdom Metazoa; phylum Chordata; class Aves; order Passeriformes; family Phylloscopidae; genus Phylloscopus; species Phylloscopus collybita. Next base: position 38,983,408 of record JAJNNQ010000006.1, on the reverse strand, counting down.
TCAGTTACAGACAAAGATGCAGGAGATTATTTGTGTGTGGCCCGCAATAAGATAGGGGATGACTATGTGGTCCTCAAAGTGAATGTGATGATGAAACCAGCAAAAATAGAGCATAAGAATGAGAATAACCATAAGGTCAAGTATGGAGGGGACCTGAAAGTTGACTGTGTAGCCACAGGTCTGCCAAACCCAGAGATCTCCTGGGGTCTTCCAGATGGCAGCATGATCAATACCTTCATGCAGTCAGATGACAGCGGCAGCCGGACGAAGCGATACGTGGTCTTCGATAATGGAACCCTGTATTTCAATGATGTTGGACTGAGAGAGGAAGGGGACTACACCTGCTATGCTGAAAACCAGATTGGGAAGGATGAAATGAAAGTGCGGGTCAAAGTGGTGGCAGAGCCTGCAACCATCAGGAACAAAACATATATCACTATTAACGTACCTTATGGTGATGTTGTCACAGTAGCATGTGAAGCCAAAGGAGAGCCCACTCCCAAAGTGACCTGGCTTTCCCCAACCAACAGGCCTATTCCTGCCCTATCTGACAAATACCAGATATACAGAGATGGCACCCTCCTCATCCAAAAGGCCCAAAGGTCTGACAGTGGTAACTATACTTGTGTAGCACGGAACAGTGCTGGAGAAGATCGGAAGATCGTTTGGATCCACGTTGATGTTCAGCCTCCCAGAATCAACGGTCATCTCAGTGCAATAACATCTGTGAGGGAGACAGCCACCAGAGACAGCCGAAAGCTTATTGACTGCAAAGCTGAAGGCATCCCTGCTCCGCGCGTCCTATGGGCTTTTCCAGAAGGAGTAATCTTACCAGCTCCCTACTATGGGAACAGGATCACTGTGCATCGCAACGGTACGCTGGACATCAGAGGGGTGAGGCCGACAGACGCCGTGCAGCTCGTGTGCATTGGGCGGAATGAAGGCGGAGAGGCAAGGCTGCTTGTGCAGCTCCTCATCACAGACCATTTGGAGAAACCCTCCTTCAGAGACCCTGTCAGTGAAAGGATCACTGCCATTGCTGGGCACAGTATCAATCTGAACTGCTCAGTCCAGGGGAACCCCAAACCCAGCACAAGCTGGATCCTTCCCAATGGCTCTGAAGTGCTGAGTGGCAGTCGCCTACACAGATTTTACCATAAGAGGGATGGGATCTTGCACATCAGCAGCTTATCTGCTGGGGATGCTGGGACTTACCGCTGTACAGCCAGAAACCCAGGAGGTTATGTGGAACGAGTAGTCTTCTTGAAGGTGGGACTCAGGCCAGAAATTAGCAACCAGTACAACAACCTGGTGAGCATCATCAATGGAGAAACTCTGCAGCTTCATTGCATCACCCAGGCAAACCACCGGGCGCAGATCTCCTGGACGCTGCCCAATGGTATGGTTATGGATGCCCCCCAGGCTGTGGGTCGCTTTTCCCTGATGGAGAATGGCTCGTTGACAGTGCGTGAGGCTTCTGTATTTGACAGAGGCACTTACCAGTGCAAAGTGTCAACAGAGTATGGCACTTCTGTAATGACTGTGCCTGTCATTGTGATCGCCTATCCTCCTCGGATCACCAGTGAGCCAGCACCTGTCATTTATGCCAGACTTGGAAATTCAGTTAAACTGAACTGCATGGCCATTGGGATTCCTAAAGCAGAAATAACATGGGAGCTTCCAGATAAATCACATCTGACAACAGGAGCGCAGTCTCGTCTGTATGGAAACAAATTCCTCCATCCTCAGGGGTCATTAGTCATCCAGCAGTCCACTCAAAGGGATGCAGGCTTCTATAAATGCACTGCTAAAAATATACTAGGCAGTGATTCCAAAACAACCTACATACACATATTCTAACATTAAAACAAGTGCCTTTGACTGGATACTGGTGTTCAAGTCACTGCCAAACGAGTGCAATGAGGAAAGTTCTGCTTGCAACAATGGCTAAGGAGAGAGAGAAAAAGGAATTAATCTGCATTTCTTTTGTACTCAATATGGTAGTAAGCCTGTAACTGAGAAGACTAACCTGTTGAAGAAGGTCTTCAAATTGTTAAGACAGTGTAATGTGGTTTTTCATGCTATCCAATAGCATCTGAGACCTAAAGTACTCTATTGTCAATAGTCCAAAGCTATTTCTTGTTCTAACAAGCACCTTAAAAGTACCAAAGAAGTATTAACTGTTAATAAGTGAGCTGCAGTGATAGAAGTACTTTAGTAAAACATAATTTTTTTATACCCTGCAGTGCCTTTACATAATCTAGGCTTATAGAATATGAATATTAACCTTTCTGTTCATGCTTCTATCAGTTCTTCAAAATCAAAGACTAAATTAGCAAATGAGAGTGATCTATTTTAATAAGATACATGCAGAGATTAGCTACCTTAACATATGAACATATGTTTGCCAGCTACTAAGGATGCTATGGTCAATTAATTCATTATATATTTTATATGTATTTTTAATCTGACTATGAGACTAGAAAGAGTAACAATGAACTTGGTCTCATTTTATAAATTATTGGTCTTTACAAGACTCTGATACATTACAGCGTTTTATAATATTAAGGTCAATATACTGTACATTTTATAATAAAAAAATATTTTCCAAAGAATGTATTCACTGGTTTTCTTTTTTGTAGAAAATAAGGAACTCCATCCAGTGGGAGTATGAAGTTAGGTGAAAAAACCCAAAGTAATGTAGTAGTGTTATATAAACTTGTATTTGAATCAATTTCTATTTGATTCATTCATAGATGTTTTAAGGAAGACAAATTAGTATAATTGTTTATCTTTTTTAAAGGGATTTATTAATAGAAATTTATGTATATTTCAGCATATATTTGCGATGTCAATACTTTTTCTGCAGTCAAGGATTGTTTACTGGATAATGTGCATAATTTTATTAAGATTTGTCTCTTGTGCTATAGAAATATTTGCTACAAGGTGCTGAATATGCCCATGTTTCAACAAACTACAACAATCAGAATTTTGCAAATGTTACTTTACCTTTAAACGTATGGATTCTCTCAGATATTCCTGAATTCTTAAAGTTCTGCTTGTTCATAAAACTTATGTTTTAGAATATGGTTAGAATCAAAGCTTTATTTTTATTTTTTCTGTTGATCAAAACATGTCAGTAATGTAAAGTGTTTTGCTAATATTTACATTTTGCAAAAGCTGAAAGCAAAGATTTCCTCGCCCCACAAGTTTATCCAGTTTAGAAAACAGTGAGCTGTTGCAAAATGTGTACTTATTATAATGGTAAACAGAACTGAGCTACTTAAAATAAAAGGTATTTGATTAGAATAAGAATATAGAATTAAATGAGAAGGGCATTGCTGAAGATACAAGGGTTGCAATTTATATTAAGGAATATTTTATAAAACTTTGTTTTCAAAAATTCAGAGCAGGCTCGAAATCTGTAGTTTGTACACAACTTTATTAAAATTGTGAATATATTGCCTAATTAAATAGCACGTAGTTATGTCTTAGTTTCATCTGTATGGTTTAAACCCTTTGCCCCTAAATCACCAAGCAGTGCTCGGGGGAAGCATGTCCCTAAATACCTGGCAGGGATGTAGCTTCTTGTGAGAGTAGTTAATGAGGAAAGAAAAGAGACATTTAAGATTTTTAATTAGATTGTCCATGTGGTACTTTCTAATCTGGCTATTTTCCTTGAATATATCAGATACATCTTTAGATCTTTTAATTCTATAGTAGTTTTCCAATTTGGAAAATGGTCATACAATATTTAATAATAATAATACGTCTGGTAAAGGAGTGTGAAGTCAGCATTTGGCATTATAGTAGGAGTCAAGCACTTTTAATCATTTGTCCAGCCTTCACTTAACAGATATGTGGATTTACAGATATTCTTGAGCGCTGAGTTACTTCTGTATATTTCTATTAAGTAGATTTCTTTTTATGTTAAGGGAAGAAAATAGAATCGAAACCTAAATTCAAACATTTGATCTTTTAGGATCAAACAAAACATCTGATCATGTTTTATTCCTCAGTCCAGAATTTTCACAGCTGCCAATGGGAGTTTTGGAGGCTAACTAATGAAAGATCTGGCTCTAGACATTTTCTTAAGTCAGAACTTGCATGCTTGCAAAATTCCTTCAAAAGTGGACTTTGAACACATTAAAATTTTTTAATGTGTTACTATTTCCATTTGTTTGCCATTACCCTTTTTATGAAAATATACTCCCAAGGAGAGACCTATGAAATATAATTTTCTTTCAAAATAAAAGCAACTACCATTTAAAAACATCAAATGAATGCTTTTTACACTCAAGCAGTGTTTGACCATATGTCATGTCTGTCATAGTCTTTCTCTCGTGGTACGCCAGTTGTCCAGAATATCTATCTTAAGTCCCTTTTGTAGAAATAAAAACTTTCACAGGGAAACTAAGTCTATTCTAGGACTTACATTTTTGGGCCTGAACCTACATGTCACTCCATGTGCTGAATCATCCATCAATTTAGGGCAGTTATAGGACACTGGATTTAAATGATAATTTCTTCCTTTATTTCCAGGTATTTCCTGCAAGTTGTGTTAAATAAATCAATCACAAATTCACATTACTTCAAGAATGCAAGACACGCCATTAATTTTTTTTTCTTCAAAAGTCTTCATTCATTTTTCAGACCAAGCATTCAAAGGCAATGTAGTTTGTTCTTTTCTGGTATGGGGAATGCTGGGAAATTAGGTGGTTGCTCATGGTTTGAGGAGGTTTATAAGTTTTTACTTGATCAATCAAAGCAGGTATTGGGTAATTTTCAGGGAAAGGAAAACCATTCCTTGATTTTGCATTGTAAATGGAGAAGAAAGATTTGTTTATCTTCTATTTGGAGAAGCAGAATAATAAGATATCTTATTACAAGTGTGCTGATTAAAAATTACTGCAGTTGTAGGTATATTTTTTGCAATGACCTTCACAAAACAGGTTCACTGTGACCATCACCAGAACACAACTAGTAGCAAAAATAGGTGTAGGAATATAGACCAGAAAAGCAATAGACAGGGAATTTAACAGGGTATTCATGTCTAGATTTGATAAAATTCCTAAAACACTATTCAGTTCATTCGCATGTTTTAGTGATTGTCTTCAAAAGCTTGTGAAGTCCAATTGTGGTACAAGAAGACTGGAAAGAAATACCAAAGCTGTAGTTGAGAAAACATGAATCAGCAAAAATCTGGTATTAAGAGAGGCACTTTTTTTAGTTCATTACTAAACAATCAATTTAAGAGCTTCTGTAGAATAACAGAGTGACAGGAAGCAGCTGCTCTGCGTGTTTCTGTAACAAATCATGTAACAGCAATCTAGTTGCCTTCTCACACAAGTAGTTAGTCCAGAGTATGGGAAGAGAGGATTGATATAGTGTGTCTTACTTTAGCAGGTTTGTTTGTTTTGCTTTGTTTTTTTTACATAGCCATATGCAATGTCTTCATGTTCAAACTAGAGAAATGTGATTTATCTTTTATAACTGGGAAGATAAATGTTACAGAGAAGTCATGAGTAGCTGCTTCTCCATTAGGAGAACATGTCAACTGAATCCAGCTAAGGTCTGGTGACTTCCCACTTTCATTAATGGCTATCAGTTATAGAGAAGACATTTCAAAAATATGTAAATTTTATGAAATTGAAAAATATTAAAGTACATAGGACCAAATTGCAATTCTGAGTGATCTTTCTAGATGGGTGAAATGATTGGAAATAAAAAAAAAAAAAAATCACTCCCCCCCCACCGATTAATGCAAATCTGAGAATTATATTCAAAAGGAAGTCAAGGAATACACCTACAGTAAAAAGTGAAGAAGATATAGGAATTGCACAATTTAACAACATGACATTCAAAAAAAATCCTTACCACTGTGAAAGGGCTTGTGTAAATGAACATAATGGACATACTCTTTTTGCTGTCCAGCTCAAATTCAAATAAATTGGAAAGAATCCAAGGAAGTGGTTTAGAAAAGATAACCTATAATGCTAATTGAAATAAGATGAGCTTGTTCTGCCTAAGAAAAAAAAAGGCCATATATTAAATACAACAGTTAAGAAAATGTATAGTCCTTAGAGAAACAGTGATGAGTTGTTTTTCAGGCTCACTGAGGTTAGTATGAGAAACTTACTCGGAGCAAACTCTAGGCTAGATACTAAGAAAGCTGTAACTGTAAGAACAGTTGAACAGTGTATTATTTTTCTTGAGAAAATTTTGAAATTCCCATCTTTGGAGATAGTCAAAAAAAGTTTAGTCTGATAACTGCAACAAGTAATCAACACCCTGGTCCAAGAAACTGAGAAATCTTGGGGTTTCTTTACATTTACTGGGGGCCTTGTTACGTTTATTTGAGGTTTCATTTCATTCTTATCTTTCCTAGATTTTCCTATTTAGATGCATTTGTAAAACAAAGATTTGTTTGCTAGCTTTAGTCTGTACTTGTGATTTTTAGCTATGTAATCTTAATGATAATCTATGGGGGTTTTAACCATTTAGTACATAACAAATATGGGAACATGACAAATAGGTCCACTGTGACCACTTCTTATGGTGGAAATCTCACAGAGAGATTTCTAGAAACAGCTATGTTGTAGGATCTTTCTCATTCAAATAGTTTGCTTTACAAAGGCATCTCACATCACATCATTCACAGGGTTGTCCAGAGCAGAAATAAGGAACTGCAAGGACCTAATGTATTTCGTTTACCTAGCCTGGGCTTTATTTATCTGCATGTTTTCAAAAATGCATCTACAATCTTGCAGTGCAGCCAGCTACCATGAAAATATCCTAAAAGCTGTACAAGCATATATATATATCTTTTAATATCATTTCCTCTCTTTTATTGTTTGCAAATTGACCACAACAGGTTTTGAATGATAAAAGGCAGTGTAAATCCTCACAGAAAACCCATTAATCACCCCTCAGTCATGTTTCCTGAAAAAGATAAGACAAAAGCCACTGCATACAGTGGGGAAGCACATCAAGTAGACTGGAGGATTATCATCCTGCAGAAGAAATAATGATTTGTTAGAGCTGTTGCAATTTCTTGCTTTCTAAAGTTAAAAATGGTTTTGTTTGCCCCAAAGGTGTGTATACTTTTTGCAGCTATTTCTCTTGGTCTAACAAAAAATACTGTTTTTTCCTGAAAACCTTTTTTTGCTGATTCAGTCCAGTAACAGCAGGATGGAACACAAGAAATGCTAGTAGCTTTTGTCAGTTAGAATGTCACCTGTCATAAACCAGTGGAGCCTGGCTCAAGAGCCACCCAAAATGTTCACCCAGTCTGTGAACATCCCCACCTTTTTACTTGGAAGGAAGTTGAGTGTCATAGGTGATATAATAGTGAGTGAAAGAGAGTGCAAGCAATAAAGAAGCAGAGTAGTGGTAATTGAGGACACTCCTATTTTTCAAGAGTCTTTAGCACATGGGAAGTTCTGAGCCTCTGCTTACTCTTTTGAATGAGCAAACTTTTCTTTGCCTGGGAGGTAGACAGACCTCTCATGTTTCTTTCTTTCCCACATTCAAGACCCACTGCTACTCTTCAAATACAGTGAGAGTGATGCTTCTGACACATGGGGTAATGCAACAAGAAAGATGCTATGGTGTTAGACTGTGGATGTTATGACATTGAACTGCAGCTGTGTACCACCTACTAAGTACTTCTTTGGATTTGGGACCTCAACAAAGGGAAATGCATGTTGGCAGCAGTACTGCTGCTTCTTCCCTTCTCCATGACCCCATTCATCAAGCACAGCTGGCCGTTATATCAAAGACTTCACAGACTGGCCACATCTGATGTGCCAGATCACTGAGTGGTTAAGAGGCATAAATATATGATGTCTCACGTCTGCCAGGACTGGAGATGGCAGCCAGCAGTGTGAGTCTTGATAAGTGTGGGGTAGAATGCCATGAGATGGATAGTCAGATTATAAAATTTAAAAGAATAAGCAGTGCTGTCACACCTAAGTACCTCCTGTTGTGCTCTATATCATTCAAAGCACACCTGATATCATGTGTATGTTCCATAACCCCTGAATTAACAACACATGTATGGGTTTCACTGTTACCTTTATTCCCAGTGTTAGTTAAAAAAAATAATTCAGGCTCTGAATCAAAACTAGGGTTTTTTCCCTTGCTTCTGCCACAAAGGATGAATGGATTAAGCTGCTGTACTCACCTGCTAAGAATTGCTCTGTGCTTTTATGAGTTTCTCTGGAATATTAAAATAACAGACAAAATGAGGAGGTTTAGTAAAACTCTATTTACTAACCTGAAAAAAAAAAAAAAACCAACAAAAAACCAACAAACTGGTAATCAGGGATGACAGATGTATGCAGCTCCTGTAAAGCTAGCAAACCAAACATCTCTCGGAAATCAATGGGAAAGTTCCTGGATTCCAAATTGTCTAGACAAAGAAATTCTTAACTGTTTCCTAACTGAATCATCTTTTTCAGTATAGTGAGCCTGGGAACTGATCAGGAAATTAAAAATTTGAGTGTTTTGAAAAAGCAAAGGAAAAGTATGGCAATCTGGACTTGAATAAGGGATGCAAAGGGCCTTTCTTATATAAAAATGGAGGTTAACATCTGATTGTATGCTTTTATAAAGCTAACATCTTGTCAAAGTTTTTTTTTTACAGTGTGCAAAAATTAATCACCTTTCACCCTGTTCAGTTGCTTTTAAAAATTCTGCTAATATCTTGCTTAAAATCTGAATAAAAAGTGTTACCGGGCAGTCCTAGTGGCAATATTACTGTGCTGTTATTACAGCACATAAACAAATATATGTAGTTATAAGAAAATTATAACAGGCATCTTATATGACATTCTTCATATTGTAAGCTGCAACACAGATATAGTTAAAATTTATTTCTCTTCATCTTTAGGTCTTACATCTGTAACACAATATGGGGGTTGGTGGGCGTGTGGATAAGAAGGTTGCTTACAATGCAGTTAGGCAATGCAGTTAGCTGATCTATTAGCCTGCTGCCAAAAAAACCCCCAACCCAAACCCATACCCTCCTTTCCCTATTTTAGCGGTAAAATTCCCCATGATCTACTTATGCCAGCTCTTTTATTAATGTGTTCTCTGTCTTCAGCCAGCTCAATTCATTAATTTCCTAAAAAAACTAATCAGGAGGAGTGGGAGACACATGGAGTGTATAGCTTTCTGCCTGGTCAGTAAGCTGAACTGGCTCATCCAGGTTACTAGTGAAAGGTCCATGAGCAAGAAAGAGAATATGCAGCAATCTGGAATGAAGCAAGGAAAAGCAGGATCACCTTCTCCAACAGCAATAAACTGTTAAGCTTACCCTGACATTTCATCTGTCTTTGACCAGTAACTGGGGAAAAAAAACCTCTTAGAGTATAAAAAGATGTTTCTCCTGTATATAAACTGTTCAATGTGCATAATTTTGTATAGCCTTGTGAATGTTTTCCTGAGCATGTGTGAGTGTACCTTCATAACTGCATGTGATGATGCTGACCAGCAGACCACTGCACCTGGGGAGTCGGTGACCCGCATCACAACTAGCCTGAGCAGGTGCAGACCCATGCAGAGCTTGCAATGCAGTGTGACACATACAGCATGGCCTTCAGACTCATCTTGTGCTGCTCACATCCCTTGACTGTAAAGTAAAATTGCATAATAATTCTAAAAGAGAGGCCTGCAGGCAGTTCCCACCCAGTGCCAGTGATTACACTGCCTACATGGCCTTGCCTTCTTCTCACCGTGTGAGCTCACACGTGCATATCTTCTTTGTTTGATGGTAGAAATTATGAGTAGAGTTGTTTACTTTTAAAAAATAGTTCTAATTTTTTTCTAATTTGGGGCAACTCTACCGTGGATGGGCTCTGCCCAGGGTTCCTAATCCTAATTAGAGAGGCCTGTTTGGCATTGCATAACTGAGGGTTTCCAGAACCTGAAGGGGAAAAAGGTTATCTATACCTCTCTTTATAAGGCTAGCTCTAATAAGTGCTGATTTAAAATACTCTTTACAGAGTGCCTTTCTTACTGCAATCATAATGAACCCGTACCTCCTGGTGCAATGCACAGTGTATTCATTCCTCTCAATTGCATGATAACTGTGTATTCTAATAATCATTCTAAGGGGAAGTGTTCTCTTTATAAAAAGCAGTATTGATAAGAAAGAGAAAACTCAGGCAAAAATCTCCTATACAAAAAATTTTATTGTTTTTCACAATTAATTATGTGTTCTCCAGTCTATACAGGAGGAACTCTTTCAACTGAGTTTTTAGGTGCTTTCTAAGGCCAGAGAAATTTGTGCAGAATTTTCTCTGTGTGCTGGACATCTTAAAGACTTGCCCTCAAAAGGACCATATCCTCAACTTTCTCATAACCTTGCACAACAAAAGGAACATTAATCTATTCCCTAGTCACCTCAGCACACTGGCGGACAATTATGCTTAATAACGGCCATGAAGCCAACAATAATGAGAAAAGCAAGTGTCTCATTCCTTTTCCCCTCATTAATGAACATTTTGTGTACCCTGGGAAGCACTGTAAGGCACACACTTACAACAAAGGTCTGCTTGGCCCCATGAACCTATGCTATATGTCATGCTGTTCCATTAATCATAGTGTTTTGACTCATATAAATGGATTCTTGCTGTGTCAAGAGAAAGACATCCAAAGGGTTAAAAGTAGAGGAGGCATGAGGTGACCCTCTGGATATATGACCCCACATGACCAAAATTATCTGCAAGAAAAGGTTTGAGGGACTGAGTTTTGAGTTTTCTTTATTGTGACTTTTTTTGGTATTTCAGAATTCACTTTGGAATGTATTTGGGATGTGTTTTGCCAAGCCTTTAAAACAAAATATATCCTGTTACAGTTTTTTCCTTCAGCCTTCAGTTCCATTCTTAAAATGCTGGACAATGTTTAAGAGTATTCAGCTTCCCCAGTTCAACTTTTAGAAAAGACCTATTATTAAAATAAAAAAAAAGTTCTGGTGATTCATTCAACATGTCAGTGAATTGGAGAGAGATTCCCAGCTCACAAAAAATAAAAGAAATAAGAAATTTTTGCATAATCACACGCAGTAAATGATGACAGGTTTAATATTTGTTAGTTAAGGGAATCAGAAAAGCTGTGGCTTTTTCTCTCTGATTAACCCGACATAAAACATGGTAACACAGATACATAACATTTGAAAATACAGGAGACAAAACTACTTGATTGTGGGAGATTTACTCAGCAGACTGTCTTGAGCCATTCCTCATTAGAGATATCTTCATACAGGCTGATGTAGCCAATCAGCCAAATTCAATTACTGAAGAGTTGAATTGTGCTTCCTGACATTGTATGGGGTTCCACCAAATGAAGGAAAACAAAAACTTGCCCTAATTAGAGATGTCAGACCACTCCTGAGAGCAAAATGTAACTCAGAGTAATTTCTTACACTGAATCGTGCAGAGACTGTCCCACCCTTGCTATGACCTCTCTGTAAAATTTAACTGTGGTTGATAAACATACATATGCAGCAAAGTATTAACGATTACAGGCTGAAATGTCAAATTTTGGTCACAGGTATGGGGAAACAAAATGGCTAAAGTCTGCTTCCCATTCATCAATGTCCAGCTGATTTGTGCCATCTCCCTGTTTCAGCTGTTCTGTGAGTTTAAGTGCCCTTGAAAATAAAAATGGGAGTTGGGATGGTGTTGCTTATGGCCAGTTTCTAATAGCCTGAGTCATAGTGACTTACTCAAAAACCAACCCTATGGCATGCTGTTCAGTGTGACTGTATCATAATTTACTTTCAATCTTCACTTAGGCCAAACAGCCAAACAGAAACCCCGTGACTGTATAAAGTTAATTAAAAATTAAGTGTAGCATTTTGTACAAATATCCATTTTCTCCAAAGGTGCAGATCCTTATATGTGTACATGTGTTTGTGTGTCTTTCCTTCTTTCTTTAGCTAGATACATGTATCTTTGTGCATGCATGTATTTTATGTTTCCATACATGTGTTCTCTTTGTATATATATGTGTATATCTGGATGTGCATACATAAATTTTTGTTTAAGTACACTCTGGCCTTTCTCTGTAAATAAAGGAGGAAAAGAAATTGTAGAGAGAACAAATTGAGCGTGTCCATATTTGGTTGGCCTGATAAGAAAAAAGCACATGGTTTTTCTTTTCTGCTGAGCACAAAATACTCTACTGTCATGTGGAATGAAATCTTAGATTTGAGGAAGACCAACCAGCGCTCCACAAGTCTGAAATATCACACTCAAGCTAGCTGAGGGAACATTTTTTATGATTTTGGAAGTACCCAGATATTCTGCCTCACTCAGAGGCTCATTTATTGTTTTTCCTGGCAAAGGAGTATCTTCCAACTCATCTTTGAATAGCCTTGTTTTACTCTTCTCAGCCAGCATGAGATGCTTTGGAAATTGATGATGCAGCTGCACATGCTACAGTGAAACAGCAAATTTTGCAGTGCTTTGATCATCTCAGGAAAACTCTCAGCTCTGGAAGTCTTTTATCTTATATTCTGCCAGCATGATCCAGAGAAAACACTCTCAGTAGCTAGCAATAACTAGCATCTGCTAATGGGATATGAATGAGATTTACAATCTAGATAAAGAAAATAGATTTTTAAAAATTCCGTTGTGATTTTCCTTGGCTAAGTAATAACACAAATGAGCAGGAGGATTACACTACATATTTGAAAATACATATATTAAAATGGTATTGATAAAGCTTTTAATTTAATGTTTTCTTAGTCTTGCAACATTCTATTAGAAGTTTTCAAGGCTGCCAAAATCTATATCCAGCACAGCAAGAGAGAAACAGTGTCTGTTGAACTCAAGCATGCTTGGATGGTGTTGGATATTTATACAACACTTCTTATTTAACCTTTCCCTCTACTTTTGTACTAATCTGCAAGACATGCTGAGAAAGATAATAAGCAAGATTACAAGATACAACAGGCAAGACATGCAGAAGTTATCAAAAGAACTATTGCTGTTATAGGCAGGCGGATAGAGAATGGAGGCAAGGGAATAAACGCTGCTTTGTTTCATGTTGGTATAATCCTTTTGACTTGATGAGATTAGATAGTTAAAATTAGGAAAGATTTTAACTGTGTTCAGCTCTGATACCTGAACATAGATCAATCCTTGGCAATGATTTCTCCATTGAAGAAAAATTAAGATGACACAGAAACCTAAGGGATCTCAGATAACAGATAGCAAGATGGTTTTGGGAGATTGATGGCTAATTTTTGTTATGATTATTATAGTATCAAGACTATCCTCCCAGCTTTTTGTTCAGGAAATGTATGAAACAATCATTATATTTGGCACTAATGTTCAAATCACAGGACAGGAGCTGGCAGGCCTTTGTGTAAGAACAGTAAATTAAAAACAAGTACTGAAAATTTTGGAAAGAATTCTAAGAAATAGAGAACTGAACATAGAAGATGGACAAGAATAGCAACAGAAACCACTGGATTGTTTAAATCAAGTTAAACTTTGAAAGATTTATTTGCACAGTAGTTCGAAAGTGAACTGTCCAAACAGCCTGTTCTTGCCAGTGTCTGATTATTTTACTTCATGTGTTCATTAGATTAGAACAATACTCAGACAGATTAGAACAATACTCAGACACTGAGTCTTATTTCTACATTAGCTGCATGAAGAGTCTTAAGAGTTTAAATAGAAACTATCAACTAAGTAATCCTGTAACGTGACCTTTTCATTTTTGGAAGGGCAGGGGTGGAGTATTGTGTTATAGGCATAGCAAGTAGTAATGTCTAAATTAAGACTGTCTAACTCAATGGAAACATGAAAAGCTTCAGCTTGCAGATATTTATGATTTGGTTAAACTAATTGCTGGGTTTAAATTTTTCATACTTGTCCTTATGATTCAGGATTTATAATGTGTTCAGTTTTTTGTATTTTTTTTCTTTGTAATTCTTAAAGGGCATTGCTGAAAGAGGCTCAGTTTTTTCCAAAAATGAAGCTAAGGAAAAGCTTCCCCCCAATATCACAAACACTTTCCAGCTATTTCATTGAAGCATTTGGTGAAGACTAAGATGTTTGGAAGAAAATACTTCTAGGATCAAAGGAGGTGTATGTGATGATTTAAATCTCAATCTCAGATGGTTCCTTCTTAACCCAAATGACATGTATATGGGTAGAACATCATATTGGCTAATATGACTCCCAGCAAGAAACTGCTGTAAAGTAAATTCTCAGTGGTGCCCCCACATCCTGTAAAGATTATAGACTCCATCTTGGGGAATAAGAACCTAAAATTAAATTGCCACATGTACAGATGTTCAGCATCTTTCAGAATAGGCTGGGCTTCTTCATTGTACTGAAATAAACCTCAAGTTAAATTGAATAAGGATTTGATCTTCTTATGAAGTATGGCAAAATTTTATAATGAAGAACTGAATTATAAGAGAAGGGAAAAAAAACACCACCACCACCAAAAACAACAAAACACAAACATCCACACAGGAAATCAAGATGAACCCATGCAGACACAGGAACACAGTTTTTAAATTACTTTACTTTGATGATGAATGTAGTTTTATTGAAATCAACTTCTGGGACATTGCTGGTTAAGAAATCATCACATTAAAAAATCAAACAATATAGAAGTAAAATAGAGATATAAGCAAGCGTGAGAAGATCATAGGCTTTGAAAAAATGTCCTACATCTACATGGGAATGAAGGTACATGTGACGCAATAGTCTTACTCACAGCAGTCCTGGAAACCTTAAACTGGGACAACAAGATGAAATAAAGGCCTTAGGTTCCCAAACAGTGTGCTAATTAATTGTAAACACATTTTGCCATGTTGTAAAATTCTGAGTAAGCATGATATGCCTTGAGAACATATTCATTTTTTTTCAGACATTTGAGAAATAATTATTTTGGCAGAATGTCTCTTTTTGATTATTTTATGCCTCCTTTAAGGAAAATGCAACCAGCTATATGTCAACTGAGATCTTCTTCCCCTGCTCCACTTTGATTTCCAGTGAGTTTGAGGGCTCAGAAATGAAGAGCTAGTAGAGTGATCAAATCCCTCCTGCTTTGTAAAACAATGTGCAATCGAAAAAAATAAATTCATTGTCTAGACTTACCTGCTGGGATTCACTGCAGTGAAAACCATAGTTCTGTCTCCTGGTCTTCCAGCTCAGACATCTGCCAGGGATCCCTGTGAGCTCACATGTCCAGGCCTCCTTTCTATATAAAAGACTTGAATAT
Source organism: Phylloscopus collybita (assembly GCA_027886175.1). Classification (NCBI taxonomy): domain Eukaryota; kingdom Metazoa; phylum Chordata; class Aves; order Passeriformes; family Phylloscopidae; genus Phylloscopus; species Phylloscopus collybita. The sequence continues at coordinate 38,968,156 of JAJNNQ010000006.1, read as the reverse complement.
GGAGAGGAAAGGTGGGTGACATGCCAATATCTTGCCTCAATATGAATACAGGATACTGGGAAATTGGAATGCTTCCTGGGCTCAGTAATATAAATAAATGTGTTCATTGTCCAACAGACTAAGAATATACTGTTCTTTCTGGGTTCTTTTTCTTTTACCTTTTTTTTTTTTATTTTTTACTTCTTGACCTAAGATAGGAGGTTGTAAAAAGGGATGTTACGCCAGTCACTTAAATTACATGTTACGTGTTACCCCAGTCAGTCAAATCACACTTTTTCTGGGATTCCTAAAGACAGATTTCTAACATAGATTCTCAGTTAAGTATCTTTACCACACAGCAATAAATGGGGTCAGTAATTACTGAATTGGGCTTGTATTCTCACCAATTGGTTTAAGAACAGTCAAGAAATATTGTTGACCGGGGTTTTAATGCCAACAACTTGCATTTTTCTTTGAGGTCTTAGTGTCTTTGGGATTTGGATGTAATCACCTAGTTTACCATCCCTGAGATGATATCAGACACAGGCAGCCAGAGGCTGAAATGACATGACGCTGTTCTCAGAGTATGGCCTCACTTGTATACTTAAAACATCCATTTGTTTATGTTGTATAGCTTCCTGAGCATTCGCCACCTTAGCAGTTCAGCCCTGCTGTCAGCACTTTTGAAGTATTTACTATTATATACACTGTAGGCTCCTATGGGCTTTTCCTCCGTTTATTTTCCATGGAAACAATCCTTGGAGCTTTCATTTAAATCTGTTTTGATTTCTCCTACTGTATCTGATGAAAGTGGTGTCACAATTGGTAGCCAGTGATTTTGTTTACTGCGTAAAACTGTCCTTAACATTACATGTTAAGGGGATCGATGCAATTTTTTTACAAAACTTTTGTCTCCTTTCACAATATAAGAAAGGTTTTAATAATGTGTATAGTCATTGATAGGTTCTCTTCTGCTATGAACAAGAATTTATTACATAGAAACATATTAGGGATTAAAATACTATAACAAGTAAAGGTAAATAGAATGTGTGTTGTTCAGCCACAGCAACATAAGGAAAGATTCTTTCTTTAGTTTTCTGGGCTTTTGTCTTCAGCCTGGTTCTAAGGGGGAAAAAAATCAGATTATTTTCCTTACTATTGAGTTATTAACTCATAACTTTAGATAGATGAATAGTCAACCGTTGCAAAAAGGGTATCCAACACATTTAAGTGCTTTTCTGGATGGGGACCCTAAGCGTTTTTCAAGTCATCTGCCAGGACTGTATTTAGTACACTGCAATGCAACAGCCTTCCTAATCTGAGCTATCATCCTTCCCTCACTTGGAAAAAAGTCTCTTTCATTCCAGCTTTCCTTGGTAGAGTCAAACTTTTTAGTTCTTACCTCTCTGAATCTCTAGGAGAACTAGCAGTCTCCCCAGAATTTGTCTGCTTGGTTTGTGTCAGGCTGTGTTACCATTTCACTGATCAGTTGGGCCAATAGTCTTAATAAGCTTGCTGTTTCCTCCCTCCCACCAAAAATCAAATTTGGTGAAGGAAATTAGACATTTTTTATTGAAAAGAAAAAAGACATCTAAATGCAAGCAAAATCAGAGCCAGATTAATGCTTAATGAACTTAACCTATTAAGGTAAACTTTCTCAAACTGCAGACTAGATCTATTGAAGGATTTAATATATAGTCCTAACTTATATTTTGCATTACTTCATGACTAGTCTGCAGCTGAGAGGATGAAAACTTGATGTCAGGATCCATATCTGATCTGTGTTTGAGAAAGCAATTTTTCCCTAGGTGACAGAAATTCTGTCCAAAGAAAACTCAACATGAGAAATTCTGTGCAGTTACAGTCTGTCTCAATTCTTGTCCCAAATCAAAGCCCAACATGCTTGCTCTGAGGACAAATACTCACTGAAGTCTACATAAAGCCTAAGGAAAAAATGAGATGGGTAAACATGGAATCCTTGCATTCATCTTCCGTCTCTCCCTCTCCTTCTCTTCCTTTTACTCCTCAGTGGAAATATCTGTAATTAATAGTTTAATCAAGGGAATTCTCTGTCTCACAAATATGATGCTTGGCTCAGTATTTCTCTCTTGCAAAATAGGATTACAACTGTATTTTATAGAAGGGCTCTGATTCAGGTCTGCTAGGAAAAGGTGACTTTGTGTCCCTCTCAGAGCTACTCTAATCCATATTACACAAGCTAGATATTTAGGAATCTAATCAGGTTTTATTGCAATATCCTACAATGTGTACTACTCATTTTTCAATTGGGTTTTGTTCCTGCTGTCTTATGGGGAGGATATTACAACATTTCAATATTCTCACAGTTAGAAGGCTGCTAACATCTATCCCATTAAATGTTCTTCATCAGTTTATACACGATTTTCTCTTTTCAAGATTATTCTTTATAAAACTCACATTAAATATTATTATTAAAGAAAAATTTGTTCAACTCCAAATGCTTCCTCGGAAAATTCCTAGGCTTTCAAAAGGCCTACTCAATTTGATTTTTCACTATTTACTTTCCTTAAACCTTTTATTTCCTAAAAAGAAGATTTCTTTCAGGAGTAGTTTGCACCTTGTTGCTTCATTTGATAGAATTCTCCCTTATATCTGTATTCTTTCTTCATTAGCTTTTAAGACAGTTCTGTCAAAAACTCTTGCCTACCCAGGTTTTCCTGTGATTTGAATACAGCTTCAAACAGAGGAGCTTGTTGATTTTCTCTTTTTTTTTTTCCAAGTCACTGGTGCCCAAACTGTGATGTACCTGATATAGGTCCCTGATTTTTATCTTCTGGCCAATTTCATTAACTATTCTCACAGTTTACCAAGGAAATACTGAATGTCAAATATTTAAATGTTTATTATTGAATCTTAGATACTTGAGTAATTGGGGAGGCTTTTGGGGTTTTGGGGGGGTTTTTGTTTGTTTGTTTGTTTGTGTTTGTTTGTTTGTTTGTTTAAAATTACTTCTGGAGTTTTGTTCCACCTAAACTCAATTGTCTTTCTGGGGTCCCATCCAAAATTACTTTGTACACTGTTTCTAAACAGTGTCTTCACTACTTTCTAACAAATCTCAAACAGCGTCATTTCTTCCCAGACGTATAAGTGATGAAGATATTTATTATTTCCTTCACAAACATTACTATTGGCTTCTGAGAAATTAGTGTTTTCTGTAATTGTATAATTCTCAATTGTATTTCTCTAGCAATAGTTGAGAAACACTCTGATTTAGAACCCAGGGGAAGTGAAGCAAATTCCCATCTCAAGCATTGTTTATACTCAACTTCGAGCCAATTAGTTTAGTTTTCCATGTTATCTGTTAATATCCCCAGATAAGACTCATGACATAAATGTTTTTTACATATTTTGTATTTTTAAAGATTTTCTTGTGACTTATGTTCCATGAAGAGAGAACCTACACCGAGTGTAATTTTGTTTGGTTTAGTTTTAAATCCCGAAGTATCTAGGTTATTATTGACTCCCTGATTTCTTTATAAATATCTCTTCATCCAAAGAAATGATGAAAATTTTTCTTTAAAAGGACGTAACTCTCATAAAGTGAGGAAACCTCCTGGCTCTGGCATAAATTTCACATTTTTTCTGTCTTCTACTTCTTCCTGTTAGATGTAGATTATGCTTTCTCTTGTTCTTGCTCAAGATATCCTAAACATCAGCCTTTTTCTCCTTGGGGTCCTGTCTCTGCTACCTTCATATCACAGTTCTGCTTTCTTTCTTATGGCAATAGATGTCCTCTTTTTCTGCTTTACATCTACATCTTCCATTTCCTTTCTGTATCCATTAGTATTACCAGAACCTTTCTGCCACTCAGTTCCCCACTGTGACTTCTGTGCCCTGATCATCCTGTGCTCACATATGGGATGTCATGATTGTTCAGATTCACACATATGTGTGATTGTTCAGGCAACATAACCGTCTGCTCATCTCATTCAAGAAAAGTCTGCAAATCCTTCTGGCCATCTCATTCATCAGATTTCTTTCAATTCTGTTTCATTTTTCAAATCTCTACTCCATATGCTCTGTTAATGAAGTAAAACATGCAAATATTGCTCATAAGATTTTCATACATGCTTGACACTAGCATTTAGTCCCTTTGTTCTTCAGAATCTCTCACTGTTTCTCATGACTATCACCTTTGAAAAAATGGGAATTGAATGTACAAGACTGTTTCCTGCTCTCAGGATGCTGGTGTTTTCATTGTTTGAGCCTTTCCCATTGGGTAGTCCTGCTGTCTAAAGAGCTTTGAAATTAATGCCAAAGCAATAGTGATGCCAGAGGGCTTCGTTCAAGTGCTGAGCTTCAGGATCTCTAAAGACAAAACCCCAAGCAGACAACAAAGTAATAAACTGCTCACAAAATAAGTAATAAACTGCATCTCTTGTAAACTGCATCAAAGTATCTTTGGGTGGACAATTAATTTATTGCCAAGATAACAACAAACTCTGTTGTCTTTTTCCTTCAAAAACAGATTTTACATAAACTTTTTTCTCTGTGTGCAGGAGACAAATATCTATGATTATTGCTTATGCAAGTATTTTACATATTAATACTTGAACTGGACAACAATTCTTCCATCTTGCCTTGCTTTCCCTATCCCCTGAAGTCAATGTCATAGCTTCTATTGCTAACATCATTATGAGCATACTTTCTCTGGGACCCAGAGACTACAGGACCAGTCTTTGAATAGATATGTAAGTTTGTGTCACACATCATGGTCACAGGGCACAGATCACTGCTCCAAGGCAAATGGGACCAGGACATTTGAACGTGTTTTAAACTGTATCAGGGATCATCTGGTCCTGCACATCCAGATCCAAGCTGGGACAAAAGCACACAACTAGCTGAAGCTCCTTATGAGGCACTGTAGATAATTTGACAGTGTTTAAATGTTGGCATGTGCTTACATCATGACCTGGTTCATATTTGTGCTCATGGGTTGTGCAGGGCTGAGGGAGAGCACAGACTGGGAAACTCCAGTCTGTTTATGCAAGGAGGAGCAATTTCAGCATGTGGGAAGGAGAATATTCTCCCTAGCCCTAAACCATATTGGCCCAATTCAATAGTCTTCCCAGAGTGGTTTGGCACACCACGTTTTTCTCTCTCAGTGTTTTTGGGAACCAGAAAATATTCCCAAAAAGAAAGGCAGCTGCAGTCAGCAGCTGGAAACAGCTGGCTCTCACAAATGTCTCTCAGTAAGATATTGGCTGCTGGCTCTGCTGAATATCATTCAGAACTAGTTTGTCTTTGGTCCCACTGCCTTTGTTGATGACCCTGCTCTATTTCAGAGTTGTTCTCAGAATAAAGCATGTAGGGGTAGAGATGAAGGAGAACTGGTTCAAGTATTTCATACCTTCCTCCATGTGCTTTGTAAGAAGGGACTGAAGGTTATGCCTCTCTAGCACTAAAGACTCTAACTGCAAGTCATGGGTCAAGACAAATCCTAGAGGAAAGAATTATAGAGGGAAAGAATCAAATTTCATATTTAGAGTGAGACTCAGAAAGCATAGCTGTCTTCATCAGGATCTGATGGTTACTTTAGTAAAATGCATTCCTAGCTTTAGCAGTTCTTTAAATTTACACAGAATTTCTAGTTATCTCGTACAGGGCTTTGATTCTGCTGTTCAGGATAAGTCTGTGCATGGAGATCTGGTTGCCTGATACAGAAATGTAAATGGAAGTGAACTTGACTGCACTTTTTTATGCATCTCAGAAGTATTTTACTTGTCTGAGTAGTCAACAACCATCAAAAAACATAAATGGATTATGATAAAATATGACTTTTCTGTCAGCATTTCTTTGTAGGTTTTTCTGGCCATGGAAGCCTATTCTTGCTGTGGGAAATGGGAAAATTAATCTCTATTTTTTTTGTAATTTAAACCTTTTGGACAAAATGTTTTACATATCTCAGTGTCCATCATATGTTAGACCAATTTCTTACTGCATATGTATCTTTTCTATTAGGTGAATTCAATTAACACCTCACATATTTGAATTTGATAGATTACCTTAAAAATCATATGGTAATTATAGAATTTCATTTGGTGTGACTAAGAAGTTTGGTATGTACAATAAATCAGGCAATTCCCTACTTTCCTCACAAGAGCTAATGAAGTCACTCCATATTCTGGCCTTCACCAATGGACTGGGTGCCATATACTGAGCCAGTGTGCTTGGCACCACTTTTATAGGGCTATCAGTTGGTGGATTTCAGCTGGCAATGTTTTAGGGCTGGGTTAGACACCTGGAGCAGAAGATTTTATCCAAATATAAAATAGGCATCTTCTGTCTTGCCCACTCCGGCCAATAATTTAAAAAAATACTTTGTCAGTTTGGGGTTAGACAAAAGGGAGAGAGACACAGATGTTAGTTTCTGTTTTATACAGGACATTTAAATTTAGCATTTATAGGAATGCTAAATTGAACTGACATGGTGCAAAGCTTGAGCATATGCATGGCAGTCACACAAGCTCAACTGACCTTCACGTGCTACAGTGAATTCTGAAATTAGCCTAGGGTCTGAGGCTGTAGATCAAAACCCCTTATCCTAGCTCCCTGTGAGAGTTAGTTTGGATTAGACCCAATGTAAGACTCCAGCTGCGCCTCCCTGTTCCCATCAGAAATCTCAGTTAATCTAGACTAAGCACAATCTAAACTATATCATAATTATATATTAAAAGGTTTCTCTTTGCAAAGAGACCTACTCTATTAATCAAACATTTTTCTGTTGTCTATAAACTGTCTTTGTCTTCTGTAGAGATGTATATTAAGCATATCAGCATAGGCTCTCTCCTTGAAGTTGTACTATGTAAAGGAACAATTTTGTAATGCATTTAAGGCAAATTATCTGTTAACATTTTCTTTGGCTTTTTGCACCTATTTGTGCAAGCAGAAAAAGAAACATTTCAAATTCTGTACATAATGGTAAAAATCCCATTCTGTCATTCTGAAATTATCTGGGGCCATGGCAAGTATTACCATGTGTAGGAGGAAACATCAGCCGCAGCCAGAGTCAGTACAACAATATCTGAGGTGGGGTGGTGTTTGGATAGATGGAATAAACCACAAAAAAAAAAAAAAAAAAAAAAAAAAAAAAAAAAAAAAAAAAAAAAGCAGGGAACTAAACATTGTAGGAGAGGCAGCTCTAGCAGCAATCAAGTCTGTCAGGAATCCATGTCTTTCAAAGAAACCGGTTGCAAGACTCAGCAGGAAAGAAAAAAACAAAAAGACACATGGATACAACAGATAAACATTAAAAGCAAACTTTACAATCCTGGGAAATTTCTTTGTTTCAAAACTCCAAGGACACAGTCCTATTCCTATTTTTAAATTAAAAAAGCCATCTCTTCCACCTTAGACAAGCAGCAGACTATGCATCCCACCACCTGCCACAACTGCCTGTTGGACAGTTGCCACAGTGCAACCGTGTGGTTCCCAATGGGTTTTCCATACAAGATATTCCACTGGTGCATGCCCTGCCGTTATTAAAGCTGTGATCCCTCTGTTTCCAGCTGTTCTGCTGTTCCACCCTTGCTTTCAGGATTTAATAGCTCTGTCTCAAAAAAAGTCTTCACAGGGTCAGTTTTAGCAAATAAAGTCTTAACGCAAGTAAACACTGCAACATGAACTTTAAATTATCATCATGTTTATTTTCCATTATTTGGATGAGGTATTTATTGTTTCTACTTTCCTAAAGAAGCAAGTCAAATTTAAATTGTGAGGTTTACTTTTAAAACAGGACCAGTGGTAAAGATGTAAAAAATATGAGCTCTTCTCATGTACTCTTGTAACATCCTATTATTTATTATGGGACTTACATACACTGCTATCTGAACAAAGAGTTTTCTCCTATTCTGAAGTTCCATTCTGTTAGGTTTAGTCACTTGCAACAGCAGCAATATGACACTAAAACATATATTACTGCATGTAGATTTGAATTCATATACACATTTCTCTCCTCTAAAATTTGTTTTGTTGCCCTAATTATCATCAGTGTTAATATTACAGCATTCCCATGTGTATTGTGGCCATGTATCTATTGCCCCTTGACCCCTGAATTGCTGTCTGGCAAAAAAAAAGTGCAATTCACAACAAAATAAATGTTTCATAAAAGTCAGGGGCTAGATATTACAGCTTTATAGTTACTCTTTTTTGTTTTTTAATGTAATCTGTTACAATTGTCTTCAAACACTGAACTTATATTCAGGTATAAGTCAGGAAGATACCTGTGTCTGTTCAAAAGAAATCTCATTGAATGAATAAAATACAAGGATATATTTCTGACACCTCATAGAGAATGAATGTCTGATGCATATATTGAAGCATTCATGATTTTTTCCATAGAAATACAGATTTTTTTTAGGCATGTAAGGAAAATTGTACGGCGCCTACAAGAAAGATGCAGGGAGTCCAATTTACAAGAGAATGTAATGACAGGGGAAATGGATTCAAACTGAAAGAGAGTAGGTTTAGATTAGATACCAAAATAAAAATAATTCATTACTGTGAGGATGCTGAGGCACTGGAACAGGTTGCCCAAAGAAATTGTGGAAGGCCAGGTTGGAAAAGGCTCTGAGCAACCTGGTCTAGTGAAAGGTGTCCCTGCCCATGGCATGGGATTTGGAATGTTTAAGGTCCCTAAATAATGATGTTCTCTGCATTTAAGAGTAATTTATCAATAAACTGTAATTTTTACTGTAAAAAAATAGGTAATCAAAACTATTGAGCAATTGTTCTGCTTACTGGTCTGTTTGAATTTAATATTTCATCATACACCTATAGACATCCTTTGAGTAAGGCCCTAAATATTTTCTCTCCATTGCCACAGGATTCTGGTTTTGCTCCCTGACTAGTTGAGCCAAGCTCTACAGCTGTTCCACCCACAGTGAATTTTGGTTCCCAGTTTATTGGAATGTATTCTGAGACAAAACCATGACTTAAAGATTTGGAATCTGCTGTATGAAAACATTTACATGAACAAAAGTTTTCTCAGATTATTGTCAAATGTTAGTGTACAATAAAACTCTCTGCACAGACTGAAGCCACACCCAGAATATACTTAGGCTGAAATGTTTCTTAAGAATTCTTTGTACTATTTCACAATTTCTAATCCAACACATTGTGTTTTTTCTCTCTTTTTTATGTACTTCTTTAATCCATGTGGTTTTTTTAACATGGTTCATCTTAAAACGGCTTCTCTCTCTGAACAATTTTTGGGTTTTGTTATTTAGTTCTGCCAAGTTTAAATGCATTAAAAAGAAATAGCAACAAATGTGAGGAGAAAGGTGTGGCTTTTAGACTCAGGTTTGTATGACCATGCAGTTTGGAAGGGAATCACATACATCTTTCCTAGATAGTATCCTACCTATATCAGCTATTTCATATTCCATCAGCCTAGATTACATTACAAATGTCACGTAAAAAAGGTGGAAATATTTCCTGCACTTCATGCAGGTAGCAGCCTACTGTTGTGTTTCATGGACTACATGTCCCATATCACTGAGAATCATTTCATTTAAAATAAATTTAAATAAATTTAAAGTAGGAACAAGACATAAGAGCTTATTTAACCAACATCTGGATGGCATCAAGATGAGAGGAATTTTTTTCCCTTTAACAGAAATGTTTAATACCATCAGTAAAGAGAAAAAACAGCTTCAAGTTTTCTTTTTTTAAATTCAGATTGTAGATTTTCAAATTCTCTATAAAAAGCATTTCATGCTTTATGCTTCAGTTTATTTTTCAGCATTCCTTCCCTCAATGTGGAATATAGAAGTATTTAAGATCAATAATTCTCAAAGTTTTAAAGAATACTGTAGATACATATACAACAACAAAACACCCTTTGTTTAGTCAAGCTATCTCTCAACTCATAAAATTTTTTTGAGTTTTATTTCCAGTATATTTGCTTTGAACAAGATGTACTGAGAGCTGAGTACATCCAGATTATCCCCATTGGCATAAATTATAAAAAACAGCTATAAGCATAGATGTTTGCTGTTATTTTAAGAGGCTGAGACTCATGTTTGATAAAGATATTTTACTTTAATAGTTTATTGTGGGTTGGTTTTTTTTATTATTATTTCTTTTTAATTTTATCCTCAGGACAAGTTGAGAAGACTTTCAATTTTTTTTTTCCATTTTTAACTCCATGCTTCAATTAATTAATTTTACACTGCATTTCTTTTGTATCTTTGCTCGATAGACAAACATATATCTAAATTCCACAACCTGGGAAAAGGCTGTTACCATGAATAAGAACTTCATGTTTGGTTCTGGCTGGCTAAGCATCCAAGGGTGGACAAGGGCCAGACTATCCTCAGGGGTACATTGAAAGCATAATCATGTATTGCATAGAGCATCTGCCATACCACGGTCCCCATCTGGGTGGTTTTTATGTGCCATCAAAAGGAAAAAAAAAAAAACAAAAAAAACCAAAACAAAACAAACAAACAAACAAAACCTAAAACCGAAACAAACAAACAAAACCCCCCACACCTATTTGACAAGTATTAGTTCCATGCAGTCACAGAACACAGATATAATGTCCAGAGTAATGAACATGACAGTGCTCATTCACAGATGATCATCTCAGGTTATTGCCAGCTACTCTGTCAGGGGAATAGGTGGATTATAAAGTTGTATTTCAAACCAGATGTCGCAGCTTTTCTTTTCAAAACTTATATTCTGCTGTCAAAAACAAAGAAGCGGAAATCAGTTATCACATAGATGTTGGACTTAAATTTGACAGTCTTGAAATTTACTTGCAAAATTTGCACTCGTAATTTTTTTCTTCTGAAATTAAGAATGAGGAAACCACAAAATTTCTGTGTTTGAGATGACAGTGTGGAGTAAGGGCAGCTATATTTGAAGCATGCTTATATTTAATGATTGCATACCTGCTGATGTGTTGAAGCCAAATTACGTGGGACCAAGCTTAAAGAGAGGAGGTCTGCACAAGATGTTTGTGTAAGACATCTAAAAGATTCTTGAGCTTCTTTTAAGTTGTTGAAGCAGCTTTCCTCACATCCCTGGTATCGTTAGAGATCATTTGACAGATTTTGTTAACAAATTTGAAAAATAAGAGGGTTCTTATTTTTTAAGGGGAAGGGAAAGACTTTCAGACTTTCAGGAGTGGAGTGCCATTCCACAATACTTAAACATTGACACCAGAGAAAAATGGACACATCCTGAATTACTTTACAAGCATTTGCATCTGCTAAACTACCCTGAAAGCTTCATGACCAATGATGACTATGGTGTCTATGGATTCCTTGCTCCAATTTTTCTGAAAGTACAGCCAGAAATACCATGGTGATCCCATGTTTATGCATCTACACTAAAACTCATCCAGGAGCTGCTTCACAAGAAGGAAAAAGAGACAGCTCAGCATGGAAGGGAAGCATAGGGCATACAATGAAGGATTGACAATTTCATCTAACATTACATTGATGTAAGTGTTATCTTTTCAGGAAACAATAAATTATTATTATTATTATTATTATTATTATTATTATTATTATTAGTCTTCTCCCTCCTTTAGGTCTAAACCACATTCTTTAGGAGTGAGTAATTATTTTTTTGTAGAAGGTAAATTGGAAATGCATTTGTCTTATGTAAGCAACATCTCTCATTATGAGAGATGAGTTGTAAAAGATAAGTGAGTATACAAGAGTCCAAGAAGTGTAAACAATGCTTTTTGAAACGAGTAGAAATACTGTGAGCAAAACTACCAGTAACAATACAAAAATTTTAAAGCAACTGTTAGTTTCCAAACAGTTTATGTGTCTTGAGCCAACTCCGTTCCTTGTGTACACATACTCACACAGACTTGTTCTAAAAAATAGTAAAGGCATTGCTAGGAAAAGCTCCACAGCAGACTCCTGATCAGGACGATTATTCAGTATAATTTTGACCCCATGTGCTAACTTTTTGACTAGAGATATGATCATTGTTTTTTTTACATGAAAATGTCTTCAAAGCAAATGTGCCATGCTATCAATTCACAAATGTTAATCAGATCACTGAAAAAAATAGTAAAGTAGGTTTTTTAATTAACAAATAGCATGTCACTGCATGGCAACATGCTACATGCCAAGCCAGAAATTTTAATCACTTTTCAGACTAGTTTAAAAAGAAATTACACACATTTATACCAAGATGGAGTATTTAATCACAGTATACAAAGTCACACACATAAAGTACAAATATGCATAAGGATTCTATTCACATAGCTTTTTATCCAGATTCTTTTATAGTGTTATGAACACAGTTTCTTCACAAATTTCCTGGGCCTGGTCTTAACATAAGTGATCCACTGACCCCTGAATGGATCTGCTCTAACTGTGTGCATGGTGATGTGTGAGTTTGCAAGAAATGATTTATAAGCTTTAGTTATGAATATAGTATAAGTTTTTTTTATTGTAAGTTTAGTATAGTTTGAACACCTTGAAAGGGCCTCTCATCCTAGAATGTATTCTTATTGTAGTTTGATAAGGGTTTCTAGGACAACTGGAGTCCCTGCCTGGAGACTCTTCTTTATTGGTTCCTTCTTGCTTCATCCTTGTGTTATGCATAATTTTCCCTTTGTCCATCATAGAATTCTTATCTTTAAGGTCCAAGAGCTTTGGCCACTAGTTTGGCAAGACTCTCCTGAGACCACTCCCAAACCTGTATTGGATTTGTTAGAATTTAGGTAACTTAGTTGGCATGTAGTGTTTGGATTGTTTTATTGGTTTGTATAATTTTGTACCCACCCCAGATTGTGTTGTACAAAACCGCCCCGCAGCCCAGGCTCGGGGTCTCTCTAGAGGCACCAGACTGAGGCTGGGGGATCCCCTGACCCCCCCCAAATAAAGCCTCTGCTTCCTGAAAGCCTCTGGAGGGTCCCCTCTTTTACCACAGCCATGACAGTGTGAGCCAACTGCCTGTGAGCCAAGACCCCACAGACGAGTATTGCTGCAGCGTATCGGAGCAGCCGGGAGCCCAGGCTGAACACCAAGCTGGGCCAGAACCAGATACACACCCCAGCAATGATGATACAGGCTGTGACATGAGGCAAATGGATCATAGAGAAGACCTATAAAATTCACTGTATACCAAAAATTAATGGATGCGAATCTGGATTTTCAGCTGTGCTGGATAAATTTGTCCCCCTGAGGACAGTTCTTAAATATTTATTTTAACTCTAAGACAAAGAAGGGCTATAATTACAAGCAGAGAACACTAAAATGCAACCAAGTTGCTGCTCTGGTGGAAGCAAAAAAGTAAAATTCCATTAATGTAATCTAAAGAACCTATAGAACTATACCATACATATTGTTCATTAGTACATATGCCTAAAATAATAGCTGACAGATTGAAAATAAGTGCAGTTACAGCTGTAACTGGCTTATTTTTACCAGGATAAGCAACTCTTATGTAAGAGATAAGGTAGAAGAGAAACGATCCAACATTAAATAGGAAAAAAACCTCTTTCCCTACACTGGTAGCAAGATGGACTGAGCTGTCTGTAAACAGAAAAACTCTCACTGATATAAGCAAAGATAGGTCTCAAGTGGAAAAAAATTAGTAACTGTTCATTGTTTGGGAGTTAAAGCAAGAGACTTAGTCAAATGCAAAGCTTTTGAAATAATAATATATTAGGGCCCAAGATGTTCCTAAGGACCTGGTCCTTGGCACTCACTCTAGACCCATACTGCACTTGCAAGCCAGAACAAAAATCCCTAGAGAAGTAAAACTTAAGCTGTCCCAGTCGATATTCAGTTTTCCTCTTCCCCTCTTGAAAAAGACTTGAAGTTATGTATGGCCTAAAGTAGCACAGGAAGCATTTTTAGTGACAACAGAGTCTAGTGCCTTACTAGAGTTCACAGAGATGGCTAAGGAAGAATAATATTCACCTAAGAATTAGCCATTTTTTCCATTGTCATATTGTTTCTTAATGTAAGCCAGCCTTCTAGTTCTGTGGCAAAATAAAATATAATATCCAGGTCTGAACAGCCTCAATGTTCTCAGGTTGAAAAATCTGTACCACTGGGAGGAATTGTGCTATGCTTTCAACTTCAGATAGCTTTTAAATGAAAGTGTCTATGCCTCCACAAGAAAACACTTCTACAAATAATAATATCTGAGGGAGTGGTAGGGATCATTAACCTGCATAAGAAGATCACAAAGGCAGGCACACCCATAATCTCACCACAGTGTAGAAGCTTTAAGAGGTGGCAATAGAACCACAGAACCACAGCGTCAAAATTAGAGATAAAATGACTCAGATTATATATTACATGAATAAAACTAATTAATTGATTTTTCTACTTTGATCATTGGACAAAACTACACTTAAGTTTTGTCATCAAAAGTGTTTGAATTTGGTCAAGGAGAACCAAAATCCATTGTAGAATTGCAATCACCAGAACTGTGGTACACATGAATAAAAGGCAAAACCACTGAGCAAAGCACTCTAACCTTTTCCTTCTCTCCCACGCCTTAAAACCTTGTTCTGCAATGTTTGCTGCACAGACCAATCTAGAACCTCACTCTGGAGTCTTTAGCAGTGCATAAAGAGAGTTAATAAGTAACACAGGCAGCAGCACAGTGGAATGTCTATGCGGATTTAGCTTAATGCACAACATCCTAGGCCCATCCAGTCTACACACTGCTCCCAGACTAAGCCTATTACACTGTGGTGTATCTGGCTTAAAAAACCAAACCAAAACAAACCAGAGCAAAACAGGAACACATAGCATTCCATCAGCTTTTTTCATTACAGCAAACGGCTGAAAGTTTATATGTGCATTAATGAAAGGGGAAATTTCTTAACTCTGTCAAAAATTTTTCAATGGTGAAATTCTAGTCTTCTTTTCACAGCTTCATTCTTGTGGGAAGAAAATAATAAGTCTTTCTCAGTCTCTTTCTGCCAGACATTTTAATCCACTGAAAACCAGGTATGAAAGGAATTTTTAAAATTTTTTGTTCTAATATGGAAATGAACCTTATAGGCATTTTGAAACTTCTATCTTGAAAAAGACCTTAAACTTAATTCTCTAATGTTTTTTAAAATAGCTATGGATTGCTTGACTTTTGTTTGTTGTTTTTTTTTCACTCTGCTCTGCTTTGCAAGGACACAAGAACTGATGGATTTTCTTCATTCAAGAGGCCAGATTTTCCTCCTTTAAAATAAGAGCAAGAAATCTTAATTTCTCCTATTCTTCCTAGGATATAGCTTTGCGTTTTAAATACTAACCAGCACAAATGATCATATGTAAGACTTTACATGCTGTGATCTTCCATGATGTACCTAAGCCAAATTTCTACAATGTAATGGGACTAGTAAGGAGAGCTGAAAGGTGCTGTTAGCAGAGTTTAGCTTTCCAAAATTTTCTGAAAAGGGTTTTCTGATGAGATTCACTCAACTGGCTAGACCTTAAACCACCATTCTTCCTTTTCAGTTAATACAGGAGTTTCTTCCTACCAGGTCTTCTCTGGGTCATATTACCTGCATTAATCCTCCCCTTACGAGGGAGGCAGCAAGAGGTGATTTGGCTCCTAACATCTGCCATTCAAATAGGTACCTGCATGTGGAGGAGCTGAACCCAGATCCCAGCAAATAAGATGGTGGAGAATTGTTGATCTAGCAGAAGTCTGTAGTCATTGCATGTTTTAAAAAACCCTCCTAGAATTAACTTTACCTACTAGATCATTTTAATCTGCAGCTTTTGTTCACTTTTTTATTATTTTACAGTGAAACAAACTCCTACTAAATATTTGTATATGTGAGTTTGTTGTTAACTTCAACATGTATATAGACTTGAGGTTTGAGCAAAGGGTTTTTCTTAATAGGTTTTGCTTTTGGTGGGAGGATGAGGGAGACAAGAAGAGAAGGAGAAATCTAGAAAATCTACAATAGATCTGATGACCTGATGACCTGAAAATTGTAACCAATGGACAAACAAGAGAGACTAAATTCTGAACATGTGTTGGAGATAGAAAATCACCTTCCCATCTGCTCTTTCATGTCTGTAACAAACAAGGGATATGTAATAAAGGAAACATCTGGGTCAGAAAATAAAATTCCCAAATTAGATCACCACAAATCAGTAGTTAATGAAACACTAGGCACTCCTCAGTGTGGGAACAAATTAATAATTTCCATCTAAATTATGGAATAATCTTTTCTCAGCTGAATGGAATGTTTTGCAACATTTATTTGTTTTATTTGCATTTATTCCCTTTATCTAGCCAAACTTTTATTCAGATTTAATTAAATAGTAAATGCAAGTCAGTTAATTTCACGGTGTGCTCCATGGAAGTTCACTTAAACAACTACAGATAATAAGATACAATTTTAAAATACTTTAATGGTAATACTTGGGCACCTGTACATATCTTATAAATACTGTATAATGGCACTGAGAGTGTACATGGCAGTTCCTTACCTGTTGTAGTCTGTTTAGAGAATCACAGAATCACAGAATGGGTCAAGCTGGGAAGGACCACAGTGATCATCTGTTCCAACCTCCCTGCTCAAGCAGTATCATTCCAGAGCACAGGGCACAGGATTCAGACGATTCTTTAATATCTCTGGTGAGGGAGACTCCACAACCTCTCTGGGCAATCTGCTCCAGTGCATGGTCACTGCACAGTAAAGAAGTTCTTCCTCATGGTGAAACTTCCTGTGCCTCTCTTTCTGCTCATTGCAGTTTGTCTTGCTGGCACTGCTGAGGAGAACTTTGCTCTGTTCTCTTGACACCCTTCCTTCAGATACTTCTATGCTGATTCTTCTTTATGGATAAGGTCCCCTCTCAGTTATCTCTTCTTGAGGCTGAACAGGCTCAGTTCCCTCAGTCTTTCTTCATAAGAGAGATACTGCCCTCTTCTAATCATCTTTGTTGTCCTCCACTGGCCCTGCTCCAGGAGCTCCACATCTCTCTAGTTCTGAGGAAGCCAGAGTTGGACATAACACTCCAGATGTGGCCTCACCAGGGCTGGGTACAGGGGCAGGATCACCTTCCTCAGCCTGCTGGTAATGCTCTTCCTGATGCCCCCCAGGATACCATTGGTCTTCTTGGCCACCAGGGAACTGTTGGCTCATGGATGGCTTGCTGTCCACCAGAACCCTTTGGTTTATGAGAGCTCCATCTGTCATGAAAATTCTTGCTGAATCTACTCTGAATCACTTGGAACCACAGTGCACTGTCTTACATGAACAGTACAGACAAAGTTAAATTGCCCCCTTTTTTTTTTCAAGTAAGCACAGTATTCCAAACAATGTGGTTAAACATAGAATACTCAAGTATCAATGAGAGAAAACAAACTGTCATGAATAGCATAAATAGCATAACAAAACCAAAACTCCCTAGCAGTAGCTGTTCTTAAATATTTGTTTCATATGATACACATATTTTGTTCGCTAATCACTGCTGAGTTTTTAGTTGTGCTTGACTAGAATAATCATAGACTAATGAACAGAATAATAGTGCACTAAAAAAAAAAATCACACTAGTAAACTTACCATTAGCAGTAGATACCTCACTTCCATGCTTTTTTATAGAATAGTAAATTGCTTTACCATAGAAACTTTGTCATATTTTCTATGTAATTTATACCTCATTTCAGAGAAAGGAGATATTTTTGCATGATTTCAGTGAATTGCAGAGACTGTACGAAACCTGTTCTGTCTCTCATACCATCTAAACCATTGCAAATATTGCAGAAGGCTATTGAATGTCTCCTTTATCTCTAAGGGAGGTAATTAGTGTTGATTTTCTGCTGCTCTGAAGTACCCAGGCAGTGAGTGATCAGATGAGATACTTAACATCCAATAATGTTCCAGATCAAGTTCTCTCTTTACAAGAACAGTATTGAAAGAAAATTGTGAGGGTGATAATCATAATAGACTGCTTTAGAATGTATACCTGTTGAAAATTTTCAGTTAGGTAACTGGTGTATAGACCCAATAATCAAAAAGCAGTTGCTTTAAAGACATTGAGGGAAGACCTCTTTTTCGTAGAGAATTTAATGCCAGATACTATTGTGATGAAAAAGGTGGTGTTGAAATCTGGAGAATTTCACATGTGAATTAATTAGTGATAGTGAGTACTTTTTTGTTGGTTTTTTTTTTTTTGGTGTGTGTGTGTTCAGATTTGGGGAGGTACTTCTGTTGGTTAAGTCGCAGCTGCAATGTGAGGAGGCCTTGTTAAAGTAAAGAGATCTGTTATCTAACAAACTAGTCAAAGAAAATAAAATAGAAAACTGTAAATTACTTTTGAAATCTCATGAGGTGTTAAAAATATATTCCATATAAACTGTCAAGCTTAAAACTTTCTCCTATAACAATTAAAAAAAAATATATGTAATATATAATTACCATATGCTTCGGCTTTTAAGGTTTCATATCTTGAAACCAAACACCCCACAGCAAGACAAATACTCCGCCTGTGCACCTGAACTGCTAATAAAAATAAAGCAAGCAGACACAAACCCACCAATATGTACATATATGTTCACATGCCTTTCCTTCCTTTGTATGTCCTCTGGCTATTTTGACTGCATAATATCAAGCTTATATTAGGCTCTTTGGAATATATTATTTAGACCTGAAACTGACTAATCTCTGTGGAATGAATTATCTAACTTAAGATATGTCGTCATTACTTTTCCAACTTGTAGCCACCATATTTGTGCTTAATTAAATGTTTACACTGTGGTTTTGGAATAGATTAAATTTCTGGATAATGAATTAATATCCATTCCATTATTTTTTTTTCCTTAACTCAGATTTTTTATTTCTTTCTCCTATCTTACAAGATCAAAACATCTTGTTTAAATAATTTACTAGCTAAAAGTTCTTTCTTAAAAGAAATTCAGGAACATGAAATGCTTTCTGGAGAAGGCAGCTGAAGGAGGGTTTCTTGTTTTGCTCTAGAAGTCACTTTTGCCTATAGCCATGCTGCTGAACTTGGTGTTTCCAATCAAGATCTAGGGGTGTTTCCTACTGTTTGGGGCTTGAATTAATAACTCTGTACATCTGTACCTCCCAAACAGAGGGCACAGATATGAATGTTTGTACAAAAGGCAAAAGTGGTGTGGTTTACAAATACTTTAAACATGTACTTGTATTGCTCTCAGTAGGTAGACTACTTTACACTCCTCCATAACTGTGCCCAAGCTAAAGGCAACAGGGATCAGACCACAATGGATTGTTCTCCCACCCTCATGGAATTTTGACATCTGAACTTTGCATTTTTCTTAAAATGACAACATTCTCTGGTGAGCAATAACACAGATTACTTTCACTGAACTGTTACAAAACCACTTTCTAATCTCAGCCCTACAGTGAGTTAGTCATCCAAGTGTTGCAGATGATAAAACCTTCTTGTAATATTACAATCGAGTCAAGCTGACCTGGTACACAAAGGAAATGAACAGAAACATATGCCTCGTGTAATGGTTTCACATGTAATTAGTTTTCTATAGGTTGGATTTCAGCCACAATTCCATCATTTTCTCCATTTTTGTTGAATCCCTGTTGACATCTCAATAACTTTCTTCCATCACAGACTGATGTTTCTACCCTGGTTGGCTGGTGAAGCAGTATTAATAGTTTTCACGGGAGTTGCTGTATAGAAAAATGTGTGTACTCTTGACCACAAAAGCAAATAAAAGGCAATTTCCTTCAAAATCAGAGACGTGTCAGAATCAATCTGTGCAACATTGGTACGAGCCAAATTCACCCAGACTGGAATGACTCTTCAAGAGCAAAGAGAAGATACAGTTCCTAGACCAACAAGCAGCCCTGCTGTGACAGGATCCACCTTCAGTGGGGGCAGCTGAGATTCAGTTTCCCCTTCTTCTTGATCTATGTTATGAAGTTTAGTTTAACTGAGCTACAAGATACTGATTTTATGATCATAGAACAATCTATAATTCTTGGGTAAATGGGTTTCTCCCCTCTTTTCTTACCTGTTTCCTGTTTTCCTTTTTTTCTCTCTCAACAATTTCAAGTTGGCTTTTTTCATTATATAGATGAAGAACTCAACAAAAAGTTCAATTGCAGAGAGATCTGTACATCATCCTGAAAGTCTAAAGATTTTCCTGCCAGCTATTTGACTAAAATCAGAAGAAAAAAGGAGAGGATCATCAGAAGAGCTCCTAATATTCAATGTCTTTAATTTAATTTTTTATTAATTCCATCACACAGGCCCAAGAAAGTTTTAGAAATTTAAGGCAAGGAGGGATACCGCTAAGTAATCACATACAAGGTTGCCTACACAGTGTCCCACAGATGTTTAAGGCAGTGCCAAACAATACCTATAGATCAGACCAGCAGAAGAGAGTTATTGCTACAGGATCAGACAGAGCAGAGCTACACCAGTTGCTGTGTACTCAGACAATTTGCTGGGACACAGCATCACCTTAACTGAAAGGCATTTTTAGTGCCTGAAATAGCTTAAGCACCTCCTACAATGTTTTCCAGTATGGAAGGGGTTACCATCTGAAGGGCCTACAAATTTTGCTTTTAGTAAAAGAGTAGAGAGATTGATGCACAGAAAAGGTAATTTAACCTGACTGACTGAAAAAGGTGTAAGAAAGAATCAGCTAACAAGTTCACTGTTTCTGTATTACCAAATATAATGCAAGCATTAGAAACAGACCACCAACCAAAATGGAGAATATTTACACATCACCCTGAGGCTGCAGTCTGACTGCACTACAATTTACTGGGAGGAGCTACTCCTGTCATCTCTAAGTTTTCTGTTCAAACAGTTTTCAGTACTTGAGTAAGTTCAATGTGCAATATTAGTTTTAAAGTGGTTCTTGATTTCCCACCAGCTAATTCTCAAAACTCTTTTATTTGACAATATTTTTACTCTTTGAAGACACTGGGCAGTATTTTCCTGATACTTGGCTTAATGAATGGGATATTATTTTTGACACAAGTCTTGTTACAAATAAAAGGATGAGAAGGATGAGATGTAGTGATGCAGCCAAAGATTCAGAAAACCTATTCTGCTTACAATTGAATGCCAGGGAATTTTTCAGTAGTTTTCCTATTTTTAGCAGTGAAAGAAGGCATGTCGGTCTTTTTAAGACAAATACTTCACAGATTGAATTGTAACCCCAGAACTGCAGTAAGAAAGCTGTCTCCATAGAATAAAAGATACTTCATGCAAGAGCTGAGTAGCAAGAAAAAATATGTTAAAGGTCATGGATTTTAACCTGGTGAAGTGTGAAAAGTTTGGGTTTTCTTCAGATGGTGTGTTCCACTGGATTCAGTAAGAACAAAGCCACTATAATTCACAAAAGGAGAAACAGCAATGAGTACTTTCTCTTGACAAAAACCTTCCCTGTGCGACAGAGTTCACTTTCTATATGTGCTTCAAAAGTGAACATGCAAAAAAATAGTGTGATAACATCTGAATAATGAGACCTTTACCAGCCAACACTGGTCTGTTAACAATCTCACTACAAAAAATTATTTCAGGAGTTACTTCTACTTTTGCTATGCAAACAACAGAACAGAGATAGTAAGTTTGGATTCTTTTCCTAGATGACTGAATTTATTTTATCTGTGAACATAACATAAAGAGCGTTACCATAGCCGGAGAAATATTTTACTTTGTGCTCTGGAGTACACGCTCATTTTCTTCAGTTGCATGTATAAATTTTAAAACACATTGTACAAAAGTCAGAGCAGGCAACTGAGAAATCATTTCCTACTTTTCAGTATGAGTGGTGATGACTGAATTGCACTGTTAGTTTAATACACTACTTGAATTGATAAAATTGACTTATGACCAACAAAACCATCACAGCCTTCCTCTGAATATCAAAAGTATACAAATAAAATTTCTTATTTTTCTGTTGATAATCTTTGAGATGATCCAAAGGAGCAAATCTATAAGCATAAAGTGTTATCATTAAATTACTCAGATAATGCAAAAGCAGATGGGGTATTTAACCATTTCTGTGCCAAGAATGAATGCATTTTATTCCTGCCCTTTTCTTTTTTACCCATAATTTTTGCTCCATTTGAACATCTTCCACATTTCTGAAATGTGTTCCAATCTTCCTAGTAAGATTTAGAGTACATGCCACCTAAATACAAACAACAGAGGCATCTGAGGTTCTTCCACAGTCTCTGAGAAGTGCTTTGTAAGATGAAACAAGTGTCAAATGGAGAGTTTAAGCTAATGAATATGTTTGAAAATTAACTATGTAGGATACTAACATCATAGAACAACAGAACATTTTGGATTGGGATACCCTTTAAAGAAGATACCTAAAGATCCACTAGCTCAGCAGCCCTATGCTGGAACAGGGCAGGAACACCTTTCACTAGACCTAGTTGCTCAGGACCTCATCCAACCTGGCTGTAAGCACTTCCAGGAATGGGATGTCCACAATTTCTCTAGGAAACCCATTCCAGTGCCTCACCATACTCATTGAAAAAAAAATCTCTTCCTCTACATCAGTTGAAATCTGCCTTCTGTCAGTTTAAAACTGTTGTCCCTTGAACAAGCCCAAATCTCTCAGCCCATTTCCATGGGAGAGGTGCTCCAGGCCTCTGATTGTCTTCATGGTCACTCTCTGGACACAGCAGGTCCACAGATTTCCTGTTCTTAGGTCTCCAGAGCTGGATGCAGTACTTCAGATGGGATTTTATAGGAGTGGAGGAGAGGAACAGAATCACGTCTCTCATCCCTCTGGCCACACTGCTCTTGATGCAGCCCTGGATAAAGTTGGATTTCTGCACTGCAAGTGCATATTGCTGTTTCCTGTGCAAATTTTTTAGTCCACCAGTATCCCCAAGTCCCCCTCTGCTGGGCTGCTTCAATTCATTCATCCTCCAGCCTGTATTGGTGATTGTCCCACATGCAGGACCTTACACCAACAAGCCTTGTTGAACTTCATGAGGTTTACATAGTTTCCTTCTCCTCAAGCTTGTCATATTCCCTCTGGATGACATCCCTCCAGCAAATTAGCTGCCCCACTCGGATTGATTCTTTATCCATCCAAAGGAAGGCCACAGAGACCATGAGTGGTCTAGAGGGAAAGCCATATCTGGAGCAGATGAGGTCACTTTGTTTGTTCAGCCTAGAGAGAAGACTAAGGGGACACCTCACTGCAGTCTACAACTTCTCTGTGAGGATCAGAACTGATCTCTACTCTGTGCTGACCAGTGACAGCACCCAAAAGAATGGTATGAAACTGTTTCAGGAGACATTTAGGTTGGATACTAGGAAAATGTTATTTATCGAGAGTGTGGCTGGGCATTGGAATGGGCTCCTCAAGGACATGGTCACAACACTGACCTGACAGACTTCAAGGTATGTTTGGACAATGCTCTCAGGCACATTGTGTGCCCTTTGCAAGGCAGGAGTTGGATTTCAGTGATCAAATGTGAAATTAGTGCTTTGCCAGGCTTATGCAGTATCCATCGTGCAATTGTCATCCTGGAAATACTACATATGTGAGTTGTCCCACCAAAAGAAGTTGTGATAAATGCTATAAACAAACACTGCAGGATCAGAATTTGTATGTATAAGACTCATCTGTTCTATCAAATATATGCATGCTTGAGCAAACACATACTCGTTTTGCATCCTCACAGTATCTATGGCTTCCAGATAATGTACAGAGACACCTATCAGAATACCTGCATAGATTTCATTTGTGCTTGCAGAGTGTGAATTACTAGTTTTTTAAGAGGATTTTTTTTCTGGAGTCTCTCCTATAAGTACTCTTTGAAATACTGTAACTAGGATATCTGAAAATGTCACAGAATATTTCTAAAATTTAATTTGAACTTTGGAGGTCTTCCATGTCAGTTCACTTCTCTGTAGTAATTAAGTTTAATAATTATCTTCTGTTACAGGCAAATGTGTGAACATGAACTTCCAGTAGCCTTTTCATACCTGATTTTGACATAGTTTTGGTTGCTTTTTTAAATTAAAGTAGCTAGTTGTTAATAGTTAATAGTATATTTTCTATAACTTCTTTGATCATTTTTGATTTAAAAGTTTTTTTTGATTTAAAGTTAAACATTGAAATGAAGGTAAATTACAAGTGCTATTGCTATGAAGTTTTGTACACTATATAATTCAATTGCATAACACTGTTTTATTACTTAAATGACACATGTTACCACCAGAAGTAGAGATATCGCAATGATTCAACTTACAATAGGTTGGTTACACCTGTCACGTTTAGTTTTTCCACAGAAGCTGAACAGTAAGCCTGAACTGACCTGACAGTAACCCTCTAATCCACTTATTGTCTATAGATTGAAGTAATTTGAATAAATGTCATATTTATTTATTTATATTGCCACATTTTTAAAAGCTAGATTGAGAAATTATTTTGTGGGAAGAAAAAAATTGCCTCATAACTTCCTTTCTTTCAGGGAAGGTTTTATTCAATTAAACAGGGCATATTAGGAGAGAGGAAATAAGGTAGAAATTAACTTTTCCTGCCTGCAGCTTCTGTCAGATGTAACAGGATCTGGATTGTGCTGTAACATTCAAAAATCTTTACATTTCAAAGATCTGTAGTGGCAGATGTGATTATGTTCTTTAATTTATGTGCAGAACATGCTGTCTTGGTGAGTAGGAGATTTCCTGTCCAGCTTATATATAAATAATCCAGAAAAAAAATACAGGAAAGAAGCATTGTCTTCCTTTCCTATGAGTTTTCTAACAGACCTAACAATTCACCACAAGATGAGGAGAAGACAGCAGGGAAAACTTGCTGGTTCCAAGAAAATCCTGAGAGAGCCATAGCTCTAAGTGACTTTCCATTCAGTCTACCAAACTCATTTAAAAATGTAAGAACTTGGAGAACTAATGACCCAGGTCAGAGAAAAAGTGTCCCTTTCCAAGAGGAAGGTGTTCAGATACCTGATACAATCATCCACATCACAGCAGTCCGAGGAATTTGGGCAAACCCTCCTTTCTAACACAGCATGGGCAGACAGTAATGTGAAATTCATGTATATGGACTTTTTGAAAAGCCCTGCATATTAGCATGCTTTCTTCTTACAGCTGAGATGAAAAATAAACAAAGTTATTTAAGAAATAGGAACAGAAGAGAATTTGGTATGTCATTTACTCCATCATCTGTAGGATAATATGATTCTCATCAGCATCTGTTTAACATGTTTGTTTATGCACACTTTTATTGGGAATGACTTTATGTACTTACTGGATGAATTATTCCACAGACCTATGACATTTGGCAATAATTTCTTTTTTCTTATCACAGTTTATCTCACTTTCTGCAATACAGACCTGTTATTTCTTGTTGGAGGAGCATAAAAAGATTTTTTATTCCTTCGTGTATTCAGTTGATAAATAGAAAACTGTTACTATATTCCCCTTAGTTTTCTTGCTTTCTAACCTAAGCCGTCCATGTTCAGTTACCCTTCTAAAGCTCTTTTTTTTATCCACAATCTCACCATCACCAGTGTTCTTCTCCAATCACTGTCCGACATGTTCACATCCTTTTTTAATTACAGCACCCTAGATAATACTTAGTGCTTCAGCTGAGGCTTCAAGACCCCCAAGAAAACTTGAAGGATCCCTTAATGTCTCATGTCAGCAATATGCTTCCTGAAGTGCCTTTTGCACAATACTGTCTCACATTCTGATTGCCCTCCACAACGATCTCAGTTCCTTTTTGTTGTTGTTTCTAGAAAGCTACTCCTCAGCTAGCTCTGTCCCACCCTGTGTGTGTGCACATGGAAGTTCCTAAAGAAAACCTCACTTATTGAGCTACCACCAGCTCAGGAACCCAGAAGCTGCTGTGCAGACCCAGAAAACTAAGACTGACTCAAATTCAAAGAGAATCAGGCCTTTCTACTCTGGGAGAGGTAAAGGATTGAAATCCAATGTCTCAAAGGATGCCATTAATGCAGATCAAAGAAGGCAATTAGTTCAGATTCCCTGGAGCCATGACAGGGATGGAGAGAACACAGCAACTGAATTTACAACAGCAAACAGAAGCACGGAATCGATCCCTGTGTTGGGAGACTTTTAGATACTAAAGTAGCATGTCAGAACAAAAAGGGGGTGAAGGGCTTTGGGAACAGGGGGATGACTCTCCTTTCTCTGGAGCTGCCCCTTCACCAGAAGTTCATTTTTAATTCACTTAATGGTGACAGAGTTACCAGAAGAGGCATGGGGAGCTGCATCTCTCCTTTCCAACCCCCTTCATTACACACACACAGAAACACGTGGAGGTTGTCATAGGACATGCTCCTCATCATGGAAGAAAAATTCTCCCCCATTTCCAGTTGCTTTCTAATCATCACATGGCCTTGTCATCAGGCCTCTCCCTCTCATTAGTCCCTGTAGCTGAAGTTATTGTTTATATATGATTCTAACAACCTGTCCTTCAGACATGTGCTTTACACATATTTTAAGTAATAATGTTTCCTGCATCATGTCAGATTTAGTAATGATGATCATGGCCAAAGGATTGTTCAAACAGATGAAATTCCAAAGTTTTAGCTTTCTTTCCTTTTACCACTTTTTTCCTCTCTTCATATAATTTCTATGTCCTCAGTCTTGATTCTCTGTGGAGCAGATAGGGAGAGGTGAATTTACAAGCCACTGAAGAACAGATTCAATGTGTAATGTATGTGTAATGGTATTTTTAAAATATAAATTAAAAGGGGGAGGGGGGACAGATTGCTGCCAAATGGTGAAGGCTGCAACTGGTAATGGAAGAATTATTTTCATGCATTTAGGAGAAAGTGCTGAAGTGCTGAAGAGTTTTATAATCTGTTTTATAAAACATTTGACAATGTCCTTCTAGCATAATTACTAGATTCCTTGGCTGTTCTCAGCAAGTTAAAATAAAAGCTCCTTCTTTCCCTGTATGAAGAGTTGTGATTTCTGCCCTTTCAGAAGGAATGAACTCCTCCTGCTCATTCCGTGATATGGCCTCCTCCAAGAAGCTCAGGGCCAAATAAAATGCAAGTGTTTTCTCCTTGTGGTTCTTTTTCCCAGTGCTGCTGGGCCCTTCCTCTGCTGTTTCAAATTTGTAACGTGCCCCTGCCAAAGCACAGGTCAGCAGTTTGCTGAAATTATTTTTTTTTTACTTAATCCTCCTGACAGGCACAGGTCCAGCACCTCTTGAAGATCCTCATTAAGTTCGTCTGCCCTGCTTCAGTCAGGTGAACACTGTGTTGATGAAATGGCCCAGAGGAACTGCTCAGGCCCAGCTCTTTTTACTTACACTAAAATACTGCTTCTACTAGTCTTGGCAGTGAAGGATGTTGTTTCCCTGAAACCCCTCACTCACCAGGTGGACTGCAGCAGCTCCAGCAGCATTCCAGCCATCTTCTTTTGGAAAACAACACAGAGAACAGTGCCAATAAACAGCTATGAGTCACTTGAGCATATACACTACTTTTATTTCTCCATTAATGATGTCTCAGTAAAAGACACTGGTGTTTTAATAAATACATTGCAGAAAAACTCTTACTACAAATGCATGAACTCTTACATCTGATGTAAGAATTCAGAACTGCTCTTTCAGAGAGAAGCCTATGACCCTGCAAAAGTTCCAAGAGATCTAAGCAGGTAGAGACAATACATGGCAAGTAGAGATGTCTGAAAAATCCTTGATGGCTGCAGAAATAGCACATCAAAATCTCTGACTTGGCAAAAAAGCTGCATGGTGTGCAAATACAGTTTATTTTGTAACAAATGTTGGAGTGCTCATGCATCTTTTCTTCTTCAGCTAACTGCTTATGTGAGTGTGAGAGAGGGAAGTCTTGTAGTTTTATCTGTACAACCCCTTTAAGGGATGGGAAAAGGTAATGTCCAGGTGCACATTTTTATATTTCCAGAGAAGATTACAGTGATTGCTACAAAGCAAGCATCATGTTTCAAAGCTTCTCTTTCAAACCATGAGTTAGAAACTTAGAGGTTTATGGCAGGTACAGAATCTCAAAGAGACTATTACAGTTCTTTTAATTATGGAAGTGATAGAAATTAAATTTTCTGATCTCCCAGCATTTCCTTCATATTTAAGGTGGGTAGTTGCAGTTATGGATCTAACTGCAACTGTATTAAAGCGTCAGTACCTGAGGATGGGGAAAAATATTAAGTTGTGGTCATAGACCCAAAAAGATATCATCACCATCAAACTGGTGCAACATAAATATTTTTTAATGGAAAAAAGTTTTCTCCAGGATACCTAAGTTTGTAATCCTAAAGGAATAAAATGGATTTCCCCAAAGCAGCTTTGACCTTTGATCACCTTCCCTCAGTCCTTCCATTCTCCACCAACAGGGTAACACTACATGAATTTTTCCTTAATTTTCAAAAGCCCATAATTAAACCCTGGTAAGTTATTTATCTAATGCACCTTGACAAAGTGATACTTGGTCAAGAGGAAGACTCTCCCAAACATACAAAAAGCGTTTTCCTTTCAACCACCAGTGGAATAAAATCCCCTAGAAATAACTAAGATCCAGAATACAAAGCCAGGCAAAAGAAAGTCCTTCTTTCTCATGGCTAGAGGTCCCTTCACCTTGACTGAATGCTGTAGAACATGTCTTATTTATTTTTCTAGATTTCCTGCCTATTAAGACACCCTCATTAGTGAGAGAAACCTACTGAGCAATGAAACAACTCCAAAAAATGTTTTCCAATGTTTACTGGAAAAACTAGCCAAGAAATCATGGGCAGGAACTGCAGGGTGGCCTTCTGCACTAGCTCTGCCCTTCCCAGCAGGGCACCTGGGTAAGCTTCTTTTTTATTCTGCTAATGAAACCCAGGTCAACTGCATCTTTTTGCAAGTCTGTCCAACATCAGACACCTAAGCAAAAAGGCCCAAACACCCCAACATTTTTAAATTCATTAATGAGAATGGCACAAGTGTGGTCAGAACTTACACAAAGGTCCATCCCTTGACTCACAGAACAACACCATACTGAGTTAGTTTCAGCAAAGCCATGAACAGTAGTTTTAAAAGTGCATCTCCTGTGACAAATGCTACTGGACAGCCTCAAGATACCTTCTGAGAAAGAACTGTGCTTTTATATTTAAAAAATAAACAGATCTAACTAACCAGAAAACTGAAATTTTGTCATCTTCTTCAAGGAAATACTGGATGCTGAAAATCCCAAGTCCCACATTCCTGGTTCTGCTACAGCTTTCCTCATCAGCTATTATTATTTAAACCCCTATAAGACCTCCAGACAGAAGATAATTTAAAACTCCCTCATTTTATGTGCAGCAGATGTCTTTTTGCAGACAAAAAGATGACTATGCACAAAAAAAAAGCTATGTTTTTCTGGAAAATTATGTTCTTGTGAATAATCATTAATTTTCACTTTAACTGCCATGAAAAACAAAGACAACAACACTGCCTCCTACTATGGATTTTGAGGCAAGGACACACAGTTCTTAAATATTTGGCAACTGCTTGATTTCTAAGGTGCAGGAAACTGGAGAAACATAAAGTCTCCTGTAGACTTTTCCTCCAGAGCAAAATAAGCATTGCAAAGAAATTATGTAGCACATGTAGCTGTTGCAAAATAAGCAATTGTAGAATTTGGGGTATTTTTTTCCACATGAGTATTGAATAATTCAGTGACTTCAGGGTATTTTGGTAACTAAGAAAGACCACATTCCTTCACAAGTCATCACAGCAGGTTTTTTATTAATAATTATATTACAATGTTAAGTTACAGTAACGCTGGAAATATCTCTCTCCTGTACACCCTTACTGTTAGATCATCAGTTTGACTGTGAAATACCTCAGTTCCCAAACCAGCTCAGAACTGTATTTCAGTAGACATTAAAATTACTTGGTCCTTAACCAGGTCTCTCTGGCTTAACAACAGCCAAAATTTTACAGCAGATGCGTCTGCTATTAGAGATTTCTCTTTGCCAAAGTGTTCTTCTGGCTGGGATCAACCCCTTGGGTGTTGTGCTGGAAAGCTTGCCAAAATTAGGGGGCTCGTACTAAGTTTGGAACTTTCTGTATATTCCTCAGTTTTCATTTTTAGTTTGATCTTCTCTCCTGAAAAAGGTCAATGAAATTACAATGCAGTTAAAAATTACAACACACAATATCCATGTGATATATTTACATAACAATCATATCTTGTCAGAATGTCAATATTTCCAATGCTCTAAATGTAAGTCTGTAGGAGACGAAAACAGGTAGCAAACTTGTTGTCATGTACATTAAGCTGTTATATGTCCAGTCACTAAATGTAACGATATGAAAAGCAACTGTTATAACAACCTGCAGAGTATTTTTTCTTTTTTTTCTTCCTCTTTCTTTTTCCTTTTCTTTCTTTTTCTTTCTCCTTCTTTTTCTTTCTTTTTTTTTCTTTGAATTGGGTTCTAATACAAGACTCCTAAATTCTCTACTATTTTTCTTTGCAAAATATATCCATATTAATATCCTCCACATGGTAGCAAAGGGGCTGTAGGTCTGTGCAAAAGAAAGAAGAAGTGACTGATTGTATGTTATACAGCCAATCCAAAGCTTACAGAGGTCAATTCAATTCTTTGCTTTGGCTTCTGTTGATTTCGGGATCAGAATCTACAGCAGTGCTTGAGAAACCCTGAAAGTTTATTTTAAATAGGAAATGATGAACTACAAGCCAAACAATTTATTTGCAATAGAGAGAGAGGAAGAAGAGCAGGTCAGAGATTATTCTTCTTTCCATGCTGTGGAGTGTGGGGAAATAGCTCTATAGTTTTGCTTTAAAAATTTCATTGCTAATCTGAAAATAATAATGATAATGATATTAATAATAATAATAATAATAATTTCTTCTTGTTATTATTATTGTTATTTACAAGAAGCAATACTAAGAATATGAAGGCATCTCATACCTTATGAGGCAATAAAAATTGTGAAGTCTTAAACACATGATAGTGTGGTTTCATAATTTAGAATTTCTACCTTTTTGGTAATTCCCATGAAAATAGTAATTTTAGACACCCAAAACCCCTTTGGATCACACATGTATTTTGAAATCTGAATTTCCATTGCATACTTAATTTATCCCAGCACTCCTTATTGAAAGTGCTAAAAGCAACAAGTTAACTGGATCCCACTATCTGTTCAGTTCATCTCAGAGATTCTGTTCCTCCTTTGCTTTATCTGGCTGTATTTTCTGAGACATGTTTCCCATTAAGTGGAGAACTCCTGCCTTTGGAACAGCTACAGGAGGGCTTAAAAGTTCATTCCACTGAAAAGTGATTCAAAAGCAGATTCCTGTGCCTTAATGGACTCTTTCTTTCTCTTAAGAAAACAGTGGAGCATCGATTTTCTCATCCCACATCAGACCAGTGACACCACATCTTGTCTCTGACAACAGCCAGTTCTGGGTGCATTGATAAAAACACAATGGGTGGTCGAGACACAGAACCCATTGAGAACTTTCCCCGGGCTGCCCCACCAAGGAGCTGACTTTCATTGTAAAGCTTGAGGGGTTTATGCTCTCTCAACATGATGGCTTACAGTTCCATTGGTTACACATTTTCAAAATACTCCTAATCCAGTTGTTCTCAAATTCATTAGAATTCCCTAACTACTGTAATAGAAGAGGAATCTTAGTTACCTCTTCCAGAAGGATGAGTGTGTTTTTCTTTAGTCTCACCTTATGCATCTATGTTAAAAGTAAGCAGGTCTAATCTC
Organism: Phylloscopus collybita; assembly: GCA_027886175.1. Taxonomy (NCBI): domain Eukaryota; kingdom Metazoa; phylum Chordata; class Aves; order Passeriformes; family Phylloscopidae; genus Phylloscopus; species Phylloscopus collybita. The sequence goes on along the minus strand of JAJNNQ010000006.1, from coordinate 38,936,470 downwards.
ACTTATATTTCCTTTGTCTAAAAAAACTCTAAAGAAACCACTTAGATTTTTACAGCAATGTCATATGTCTTTGTATAATTTCATCTCTGAGAGTATTAAGGCAAAATGTCTTTACAAAAACTGAGAGCAGATCAGTTAGAGGAATTCTACCTATTTATCCAGTGGCAATGTAACTCTTCCATTTCACAAACTGATTTAATTTCTTACAAGGTTTGTCTGGCATGAGGTGAATGGTTTTGTCAATCAGTTCATTTCCCAGACTGAATTTTCTAGGGTTTTCAGGCATCAGAAATTTTGATTGATTTTGAATAGTGTGTGTCACGACTTCATTATTCCATGAGCTTTGCCAGCTCTGAAAACCAAACAAACGAAAAATAAACTTTACCTTTCATAAGTCACTTTGTTGTTCAAAGAAAGTCACTTTTCTCCTCAAGAAAACAATGTCTAAACTATATCACATTTCTTCACACTTAATTTTTTTTTTCCCAAAGACACGCTGTTTGGCAAAATGAAGGCTATAATTCCTGCATGTGATTTAAAGGATAAACAAAAAAGGTGGAAAAATCTTCTGGTTCAATAAAATAATTCTGCCAGAAAAAAAACCATAGCTAATGTCAGATTAGTGTGAAAGCCTACTTGGGCTACTTGTGTCTTATCTTTCCTTGAGGCTGCCTTTCACAGCAGGATGGTGGTCTCTCACCAGCAGCCTACCTTCCGCTTAAACTCCTCATTTTTGAACAATATTTCCCCTCCCTGTCCATAGTAATTTATTCACAATCACAGCAATGCATAAAGCATGTGGAGTACAGATCTTTAATTTCTGGAGTAACTGCAATGAGAACCTAAAGTGCAAGCTCAGTGCAGAACATCTCTCATGGTGGACACTTCCAGCAGCTCCACTCCATGCAGCATGGAAATTACCCAGGTATCTCCCTATCTATTGCCAAAGAAAAGACCTGAGTTTTTTTTTCAAATGTTAATATTAATCAGTTTTACAGTCTATATTGTATATCCTAATAAAGAAATGTCATTACTGTCAATAAATCTATGCCAGAATTGTTTACTGAGAACCCTTTCTACACCAAAAGTTGCTGCAGGATGATGCCTTAAGCTTTAGCTTTCATGTTTTTCATATTCTGTGCTGCCTAGGAGTGTAGTTCTGAGCCTCATATAAAGTGCCAGTAAGTTCTCTTCACAGAGTAGGTAGACAAAACAAATCCTTTTCCTGCTGAGGACCAAGGTCAACTTTCAGCCCAACAGCATAAACAACGGTGGACTGAAGAGAGAAACAAGTAGGATGAGACCTCACAACCTGAAGCTGTAACTGGATAATTAAACCCCAATATGCAAATGGACCAAAACTTATAAAAATGTAAGATCTATTAAGTGGTCAGCCATTTTTGTGACCATTCTTAGTCCACCCTGGGTGCAGCCTTGGTCGGGCTCCTGTCCTGCCCAAGGTGGATCCTGGAGGCCTTTCAATAAATACCTACTTTATTCTCTGGCTCTGTCCAGTCTCTGTTTCAGGTCAGCCTGAAAAGGCAACAAGGAAAGTTCATCTCATTAGAGGTTCCAAGGTGAAAACACAGACGGCATTAAGGGCATAGTGTGCAACAATACCAGCCATGGTTACTGACTAATACCACCATGCCACAAACTGTAACCTGCCCTAATCCCTGTACAGGCTTGGAAGAAAACACCAGTCTCTCAAAGGGACAATTGACACTATGATGTTTAACAGCTATGCAGCTGGATATCTAATGCACATAATGGCTCCCAGCTACCCATTAAGAGTTTATATATATTTTTCTTCATTTGTTATTTATTGAACTTGTGTATCTATGTATCCAGAAAGATTACACAGATGTTGCTCAAATCCAAACTTTAAGCTAGAGTTCCTTCAGATATTAGAGCTATCACTATCAAGCGCTAAAATCTGGAAAAAAAATATTCAACAAATATTAAAACTACATCCAGTATTTATCAGTGGTTTCAGAGAACTAACCTTACTGTCATTCAGAGGAAAATTTGCCCTGATGTTTCATAGGCTTTTTAGTATAATCTATATTTAAAAACAGAATGGAAAAACAAAGTTTTGTTACTATCAGAATTGTAACATACATTCTAATTTGTCTAAATTAAATTTTAATTTGAAATAATAAAAGAACAGGGGGTTTTTTTGTAGGTATATTTTTGTTGTGTTCTAAAATAGCAGCTGACTTCATTTTCCATACTTGAACTCTGACCATGGCCACTTTGGAGACTGCACTCAAAATGCACGTAAAACTAAATCTTAAACAAGCATTCAGTTATACACCGGCCAACTTGATTTCCACACAAATTGCACTGATTTCTGAAAAACACTGCCAGAGCAAAGTTAAAATAACAGAAATGGGGATTATTTTAGCAGTACTGACTATACAATCAAAATTTTTACAATCTCAACAGTAGGGATTAACATAGTACAAAGTAATGCATTTGGCCTTATAGTAGAAGGGTCATATTTTGTATCATAATCTTTCTTTAGAAGAAAATCCTGCCTCTCAGAAACCAAATATGTAATAACTGTAACTTCATATCTGACTTTTGTTACTAGTCCTGGTTCTTATCATCCCCAAGTTGATATAAGGTCTGGTCTTTATTTTCTAAGAAATATATAAATGTTTCAAATTTTGTGGTTCTTCAGAGCAAAAGTGAAATGAAAGGAGTCACACTTTATCCAAAAGTTCTCATGATGAAATACAGGAAAGAATACAGTGAAATTTTTGTCCAGAATTTTTAATAAAGGTTAGTTAGCTGTATAAAAATTAAGTCGTATCTCAAAACTGAACCATAGGTTTCATGCAGAGTTCATGGGCAATGCAGTAAAGCTCCTTTTTAAGGGATTGCATCTACTTTTATGCAGCAGATTGGATTATGGCAAGGATTTTGTGCAGCTCTAATGTTCACTCTTATTTTGTCTTCCAAAAGCAAATTCCAGAGCTGTCAAGAAAATATTGTTCATTCAGCAAAAGTCTGATTTTGGGAGGTAATGGACCCAGTGATACACTAAATCCAGGTCCACACAGCACTGCACTATGCTGGTTATGCATTTTAGTGGAGCTTTGAACTCTCATTCCAAGTCATGTCCATCAAAATTCATTGTATTGGGAGCATGCTGGGATAAACACATTTTTTTTTGTAATTTGAGACTGCCAAATCCCACACAATGAATGAGATTCAGTCAGCTGCCTCTCATCCCAAATCCAGTGCCTGCATCTCCCTTTTTGTGGTGTGATGCCTCCACCTCTTCCCTCTTCCTCACGACCTCCTCATTTGTCTGCCAAAACCCACCACAGCCACAGCCATGGCAGCCCATGTGCTCCGTGGCTGTGTCCTCATGCATTTGGCACAATCTGCCAAATATTAATCTCATGGGTTATTATTTGTCTTAATGTGTTCCCATTCTTCCAGCATATGTGCAAAACTGAATGTCTTCAGCAGCTAAACAATGTTCTCTTTCAGCAGCATGTTGCATTCCTAATGTATGTGCTGCTACTTTCAGTGAGAGGTATTTGCTACTCAGCTTAATAGTAAACATTAATACTTTTCACAGGCAACAGAAACACTGGAATTCTGCTGTGGTTTTCCTATGTTTTTGGCTGGCTCTCTGCAGTGTAGAGGTGGCAGAAAAGCCTGGCAAGCCAGTGGCTCTGTAACAATTTCCTCTGCAGAAATGGATTTCTACGTGACGTTCTGATGTGGAAGCAGTGACATTTTGCAACCAAAACATTATTCTAAAATCAAAATTTGCTGTGCAGGTCTAACTTAAAAGTTAAGAAATTTACTGTTTTCCTAACTTTGTTTCTAGTCTCACAAAACATTCTTTTGTAAAAAGGACATAGGTGGCGAAAGAGAAACAATGTGCAAGTTTCTGTAAAATATCTTGTTGTTAACATGACATCACCATCTGAAATGACAAGAGTCACAGCTGAAAGTGTAAATCCTATCTAATGAAAATGTAGGCCAAATTAAGAATTATATCTTTAAACATAAGCAGAGTGATATTTCAGTAATACAGACCTTTAAATTTTTCAGTACTCTCCTGACATGTTTTTTTTTCTTTTCTATTGTTTTGATTTAAATAATATAATAAATAATAGACTAAAATTTGTTCTGCTTTTACAGAGAAATTGCCATGTTTGGAAAGTTGTGACTACAGAGGCAGAAAAGTAACAGATATGCAGCAAGAAAAGAGAAGTAATTCAAACTCAGAGAAGGAAAATGAAGGAAGAAGTATCCCCATACATTTAATGTTCATCAAATAATGTAAAGAAATGACAGGAACTAAAACAGCCATAGTACCAAAAAACAAAAAGTAACTGTGAGGGCTAGAGAAGATGAAACAAAAAACTCAACACAAATGCAACCTGTGAACAACCAGTACAGTGAAATCTGTACACCAAATTCTGTACTATACATTGCTCAAAGAAAATAGCTTCTGCAATAATCAGTCATAAGGGGTACATAACAAATGACATAAAAATGTAACAGTTTACAGAGGAAAATATTCAGTCTAGGTGTTACAATCGTCAGTCTAAGTCTAACGTCCAACAGATGTCACCTGTCAATTTAAGTATTAAAAAAATTAGATATCCATGAGCAAAATGCATTTATAAATATCTGAAGATAAATCATATAGACAGAGGAAAATTTCCACAAGTTTTAAGAGCAAGGTAGTTCATCAAAAAACGGATGATGCTGAATAATTCCCCAAAGTTAAAGCAAAATAAAACTAAAAACAAACAAACAAACAAAAAAACAAACACAAAGAGAAAAATTAAATTGGGTTATCTCCAGCCTGGATTAGCAACTGACTGTGTTTTTTCAGAAGTATAATCTTGGACCTATATATCTGAAGTCTATATAAAGTCAGAATCCAATTTTTCATTTTTTCACTGGATCAAGCTTTTTCACTCAATTCTCAACAGATGCCAGAAGTCTCTGTATGTGATACATTTTGCCTCTGGTTTTTGTTTTGCTTTGTTTTACAGCTTTGTAAGTGTTTTCAATAATTTCCTCCTGTGACTTAAGTCTGCTGCCCAGATATACCAGAAACGAGTGAACTCAAAATAGTAGGATGTTTCAGTGAATTGCATAAATCAAATATTTTGCACATAAGGAGCTTTTTTTATAACACAAGCTGTTCCATCTCCCATTAATATGTTCCTATTTCTAAATTTGTCAACAGCATGAATAAAATGTGTGGACTCTGAGAGCTTTTAAGTTTGAGGCATCCAGAAACTCAGCCTCATATGGCTCAGTGAAGGATCCAGGCTGTGAAATACACTGGAAAGCACCCAAATGAAGCATGTGCTCTTTGACGTATCTCAAAGGGACAGGGAATATCCAAAATATCTATGCATCACACAGTGGGGGTCTCAGGGGCTACTTGGTGGGGATGGGCTATGAACAGGAGTAGTGAAGACTCCAGCCCCTTACCATGAGTCCCAGCTCATGTAATACTTGCAGAAATATTTTTCCCCACCAGGGCCTAGGAGGAAAGCACAAAGAATTCCCATCTCTTCTCTTTTGGATGCCCACTAGTGACTTCATCTAAATGGATGATGCACAGTGACGTTCTTAAGAACTTGATGGAAAAAAAAAAAAAAAGTTAGGTCAGATTTAGAAGTGTGTAGAAATTAACATATTGGACAAACTGGTAAATGGAAAATGCTAACAACTCTCCTGAGTAGTGTGACAGGAGACCTACTCCTCACATGTCCTGGGAAATGTGTGAGAGGCTTGGAATCATAGAATCATAGCATCAAAGAATCATAGAATCATGAAATCATAGGGATCATAAAATCATTAAGGCTGAAAAGACCTTTAAGATCCAACTGTTAACACAGCACTGCCAAGTCCACTACCAAGCTATGTCTTTCAAAAATCTCCAGAGATGGTGACTCAACCACTTCCCTGGACAGCCTGTTCTAGTGTTTGACAACAGTTACAGTTTCCATGAAGAAATCTTTCCTAATATCTAATCTAAATCTCTCCTGCTGCAACATGAGGCTATTTCCTCTCAACCTATAACTTGTTACTTAGAAGAAGCGATCAACCCTCACCTAACTATAACTTCCTTTCAGGAGCCACCTTCTCTCCAGGCTAAACCACACCAGCTCCCTTAGTCACTCCTCATCAGAACTGTGCTCCAGACCCTTCACCAGCCCCACTGCCCTTCTCTGGACATGCTCCAGCACCCCAATGACCTTCTTGGAGCGAAGGACCCACAACTGAACACGTAACATGAGAGGCAGCCTCACCAGTGCTGAGTACAGAGGGAAAATCCCTGCCCTGCTCCTGCTGGCCACACTGTTGCTGAGACAGGTCAGGATGTCCATGGCCTTCTTGGCCACCTGATCACACTCCTGGCTCATGTTCAGCCAGCTGTTGACAACATCCACTCTCATACAACCTCCTTGTGTTACCGCAGCACTTCTGTCTTTACAGCCTGTCTATTAATCACAGTAAATGATTTTTAGATGCTAAATATGCATTGTACATCTTCTCTTTACAGAATGCATGCAGACTGCAGGCAGAGACAGTGCTGCAGAGGAAATGCAGATTTAGCTGCAGGCAAACGCACAGAACTGTTTGACTAGAGCCCTGAAAAGCACACAAACTGCAGACTGAAATAGGAAGAGTGGTTGTAAGGCAAGGAGTACAATCTGTGTGTGTACGCGTGAAGAATTTAGGGGTGAGCAGTTAGAATGAAATTGAAACAGATTTTTAATCCATGGGAAAGAGGGCTTTCTGAACCTTGCTGCTGTCAGGGAACGGGAAGGTGTTGAATTGGGAAAGTAGGTGTAATGTCAGCAAGGAAAGGGACAAGTCAAAGGACAACTTTTCTTATTAAAGAGCTGCAGTCTTTGGGACTGAAGGACTTGACATGAGAAAACGGGAACGGGGTAGAAAATGTCTGAATTCAAGGTCAGAAAGATGCATTGGGATGGAACAGGAAAGGGGCACAAAGGAGTTTGGTAGGAACAGAGCCAAAAGGTAAATGAGATCATAAAAAATATTTTTCTTCTAGCTCAGTTTGTTGCCTTTTATTGAAAAGAATGATAAGCTTTGAAAATCAAGAGGTTTTCTGCTTTTAGACTGAGAACTAAAAAACCCCAGAGCATCTTTAATTATCAATGCTGTATCTGTGCCTCCTCGGCTGCTTCATTATCTTCTTTACTGTGTGCACAATAGTGGCTCACAAAAAGGATCACAAACCCATTAGACTTGAAATGAGAGGGAAAGTGGAGTTCTTGAATAACTTTTCCCTTGGGAACTGAAAATAAGCTCCCTAGTAAGTTTTTAGACCTACTTGATCCTTTTTTTTTTTTTTTTTTTTTTTTTGTGAACACCAGCTTACAGCCTTTCCATTTGAATGGACTCAGTGAGTGTTTTCCTGGACTCAAAAGTGCTTTCACACTCAGATGCCAGTCATCCATGAGGGCATCATGCATCAAGCTGAAATTCTGCCAGCCCCACAGAAGCCTTAATGGTTATGAGAAACTAGAAATAAATATCAGCTGCTTGTATGGGTTATATCTAAACAGGAAAAAAAATAATCTTTAAAATCATTTTGGTTTTTTGCACTTTTGTAGGGCATTAATGAGATTTTTCTTGATAAATGTCAACACTTATTTTTTCATGTGATTATGTTGCCTTCCTGTCCAGAAGACAAACCAAAAGGAAGGTAAGCCTCACCTAGTTCTCCTCATTTCTCGACGAGTGATATTTTTCCTTTCAGGAAAAGGAAGTGAAAAATGAGGATATTATGCTGAACACAGCTGAGAGCAAGCAAATGTAAACATTATTCTGGAATTTGCCAACAGTGACATGCATCACCACTTGACTGACAGATGTCACTGCCATGTAGCTGAGCTTCATAAAGGCTCCTTTATGGTTTATGAATATGATTTTGAATCAGTATCACCGAAACAAATCAAATTCCAAGGCAAGGTTTTGATGACCACCACAAAATCTAAATTAACCATATCTTAGATAGAAATGTATTACTGAAGCAGATTGTTTAAGTTGTTTAAGTTTGGCTTCAGCAATGTGCCCTTGCAAGACAAGCAGCCCAGGACATCTTGTAAGGTACAATGCATGTTCAACACTTGCAAAAATACATTAATGGTAGTGATATGTTTAAAGCTCAGGGTTGGTCTTGGCTAATAGGACTGTCTCTATACAGACCTTTCACACAGAAGAGTTATCACAGAACCATAGAATCACAGAACAGTCTGGATTGGAAGTGACTTTGAAGATTATCTAATTCCAATCCCCCTAACCTTGGCAGGTACATCTCCCACTAGATAAGATTGTTTAAAGACCCAAATGTCTTTGAACATTTCCAAGGATGAGGCATCTAAAGCTTAATTGGGTGGCATCTTCCAGTGTCTGACCACCCTCTCAGTTAAGAATTTCTTCCTGATTTCCTATATAAATCAACTCAATTTTGGTTGTTTAGAAATACCTTAGATCTGATTCTGCAGAAGATGAGCACATTTCAGTTACTAAACTATAGTCTGGCCAAAAAAACCTAACATAAACCTTAAATATTCCAATTATTTTAAGGGACTGTTTTTCTGGCATGTAGTGGAAATATTTTTGTCTTAGGATATATAGGTGAACATACATTTAAGTCATGTTGCTCAATTTGCCAATTCTTTTACCTTGCAATAAGCCATGCTAAACATGCTAAAATGTCTTCATTTTTTTCAAAATTGCCATCAAAGCAAATAGGAAATTATTATAGGAAATTATTCCTCTTATAGGAGGAATGTCAGCATGAATTGTCAATGATTAAATCCAAATACTGGGATTCTGTTGTGTTAGCAGAGCCAAATAAGTGAGCAAAAGAAATAAAAAAGTAAGAGAAACAGTCTTTTTCAATATTTTTCACCTTTTGCAGTTCAGTTCTTTCAAATTTATATTAGCTTGTCCTTTCAAAATCATTCCTGATCACTGCATAGGCATTTTTTTCTCTAGATAAAATTAATTAATTCTGAGTGGCATTTCAACAGCTCTTGAGCAGATGTTTTTAGTTTTAAATGGACCCTGCAGACTCAAAACTAATTTACTGAATTTTTTCACCATAGAAAGGAAGTTAATGAGTGTCTACTACCACATTCCTTTCACCTTCAGTCAACTTACTGTTTTACAGTGGTTTTAGCCCCCATGTAACAGCAGTCTCATATTTTAAAAACTTTGAAATCTAGTAACAATTCACTTTGATATATTGCATGAAAATTATTGCTTCTAGGTTGTTTTGTTTTTTTCCTTAGAATATGCTAAACCTTGTATGATATCATTTTATCTGAATGACTGACCAAAAATTTTGGCATAAAATTGATTCAAATTTTTCTTTGCTTTAAAATAAGTGAAAGAGAGCTCTGCCATGATAAGCCACTGGAAGTCATATTATTTGCTGCATCACTCATTAGACCAAATGACAAAATAATTGAGTCTACTAATGATCTTTTAAAGTATTCCTGAAAAAGAGATCAGTCCTTATAATACATTTAGACCAGCAATTAGTATTCTATTGCAGAGTCCCTACATCTGCTGATTTATGGGCATACATTTGATTTTTTCTATATTTGTAGCATCACTGGATTTCACTCTACTGAAAAAGAATACTGATTTCCAAATCTCAGGGACTTGATTTTGATCCAGAATGAGAATCTGTCCTACATTAAGAATATTCACTGAAAGGAAAAAACAAACAAGGAAAACAAAATAAAAATCCACACAGAAAAAACCTCCCTACCCTACAAATTTTCACCTGACTTTAACCACAGATAAGATGATTTAATTTGCCTCTTCTCTGGCCAAAGGGTGGAGACTGCTGCCCTCTGATGCCTCATTGCTATGTGTGATAGAGATGATAATCCACCACAATTCTAGTGAATAAACAACAGTGTTCATTGTGCTGTGCCTTGTAGATGTACCTACAGCAAATAATAAAATTCAGATGTCTTTACAAAGCATTAACCTAACTGTAAAAAAAACAATCTGCTGGGAATGGCCACGCACAATATGAGGCCATTGAGACACAGGCTTCTGTCAAAATTAGTACAGAAATTTGGCCAGAGTATCAGGGACTGAGAGGAATGTCTAAGGAGCTGAGCACTATTTTCCCAGTATAGATCATTATTGAAAAACAGAAAATTAGCAATTTTTACTCTAGTTAATACTAATGTTACACATATGCAGAAGATAACACAAATTCTGCTATTCTGTTTAGCAGTGTATGGCACTTGCTCACTTCGTCCCTGCGTGGATAGAAAACCAATTGACAATATCAGCATTGAAGAATTGCCCAATCTCTAGTAAATAAGGGTGTAAATCTGATATTCAAAAAACCACAAACAAACACAACACCAGGAGCATGGAAGAAAAGTTTTTAAAAATACATGCTATGAATAAAAACCATAAGCAACGACAGAAAAGTGTTTTCAGAGAACAAGGATACTTGAAAAATATTTGAGCAAATGTATGGGCATGCAGGTTACATAAGGATCTACCTCCATCTGTGTTCTTCTTCAGTCTCAGAGATTTTAATAAAGATATTTCTTTAGTTTCTGTAAGTAAAAAAAAATTGAAACTCCATAGTTAAAGTATTCTGATAAATTTACTCCAGTTGAGTCCTGTCCTGCTCTTCAGGTAAGTTTCAGTAATTTCAGTGAGACTGTTCATAAGGTAAGGGTGACTAGGTCTGGACCTCTAGAAACAGAGCCATATTTCCACATGGGTTGGCAGGTCTTGTTTTGTGAGGACATCAGTGTCTTTTAAGGCAGCATCAAGTACAAATCGCAGCTCTTCATCGGGTTGCACAGGTTTTCAGGTAGGAATATCTCAAAATGTTTACATATTATTAAGGAAAGATCTGCTTCATTTTTTCGTCTAAGCTGGCCAAACCTCAGCAGCACTTCTGCGAGCTCCAGATGCTGTTATGCCCAAATTTCCAGTGCACTGGGTTCCCGTAACTAAAACCAGCTCAGACATGAGTAACACACTCCCCAACAGCTTTCTAGTCCATAAGCTTAAAGAAACAACTGCCTCACCTAGCAGTACTGCAGACTTTGGTCCAAATATCGCTTTTTAAAAAAATATACAAAAGGGCATGGTAATTTTGGCAAGCTTTTTGAGGCTTATTGCTCCTGTCAGTTGCAGACTGTGGAAGTTTTCAAAGTAAAACTTCAGCAGCTTAAGGGATGAATGGCAAAACTCCTAATGATGATATACAGGCCTCCACCATTTTAAGAAAGGAATCCTTTTTCTGTCTCAAAGTTGGAATTAAAACTGATTTAATTGATTTATACACTGGGAAATGTTTTTGTACTTCATTTAATTTCAGAAGAAAGGACCAAAAAAGAAAAAAGCCCGTGATCACTGAAGACTAAAAATGAGTGGGCCAGATCCTTTATTCTGATTTATTTTATAATATGCATCTGCTGCATTTGTGTGAAGCCAATCTGGGCTTGTTTCTTTGCCTTCACTGCTTGCTGATACAACAAAGAGCACTTCTCAGGGAAACCTCACAGGAATGAAGGGTCACACCTGTACTGAGTTACCTGTACATCATTACCACTGTACAAAGATGAGCTCTAAGCCATCTGAGTATGTAAATCAAGACAGCAGCATGTGGCTTAGCTGCACAGCAAGACCTTGCCAGAAACCCAGAGGTTTGAAGATTGCATAGTCTTCCTGGAGCCATAAATACAATTGTAGCAGCCATGTCAATACCAGCACCTACAGTTCCACAGTCCTGCATTACTTTGCAGTTTTACTCAGGCATGGATGCTCAGGTGTATTCAAGGTTGTTTATGTGCTCATCATTTGCTTTCTGTATTTAACTATAGGTTCTGTCCCTCATGGGGTTTTCTAAAGCATCTGAGTAAGCCTGGTACCTTTCAAATCAATTTTTCAATAAGTTGCTGAAGATCTGTGACTATTTGCCTCTGACTAGTTATTAAATACTCCTGAAAATCTGCTTCTGCATGTGTACTAGAGATGCAAGTTTTGTTATTTTTGAGTGACACCAACTCCAAACCATCCCCTGCTGTGCAACAAATCTCTACATGCTACATGGGTATGGTGTAAATGAAAAAAAAAAAAAAAAAAAAAAAAGCTAGAAGTGATCAAGAACTCTCCAGAAAACATTTGCAGCCTTGTGTTTCTTCAGGGATTTCTCCAAAAGTCTCCCAGTTGAAACCCTGACCACCAGGATGGTGAAGCAGCCTTTTCTGGCTCCATTAAACTCCTCCGGCTGTCTCTGATCCCACAGGGCTGCTCCACAAAGTGCCCTGACTCTTGGACACTTCTTCAGAAATAAAACATATTGAAAGTCATTTGGGGGGTTAACCAATCTGCAGATAAAAACCCCACTAATAAAAGGTGCAGGTCATCCACACTTCCTATAGCCAGAATTGCCTCACCAATTCTCTACTTAATTTTACCTCAGTCTTTGACCATTGCATTTCATTGGATGCAGTCTAGTTTTAAAAAAAAAAAAGTCTATTATTTTTGCCATTAATAAACACTCAAGTCTTCCCTACCTTTCATTCTTCAGTGCCAATCACGCCAAAAACAACAGCCCTTGAATTTGAATTCTGAGGAACTATGAAGTCAGATAAAAGTCTGTGCACAGAATAGGCATATTTTAGCTCTGGTAAAAAAGCTACGTTTAAATGACAGTTCCATTTTTATGATTTATATGCTCATATATGCAAAGAGTCAAGTGCAGTATTGTAGATCTTTATTTAATTGCATTTACAACTTGATTTACTATGAGTCTTAAATTAGCGCAAAGACTGCCTCATCTTTTTAATAAAGAAGTTACAGAGTTTTTTCCAGGCAAAACTGTTCTGGAAATCTGCACCTTTTTTCTTTATTTGTTTTCCTGTCACTCAGAGAATGAAAATGTATATAAAGAAGACATCCATGAAATTCCATGCATTGGTGTCATAACTCCAGGGGCTTTGAATCTTCATATTTGAACAGTTTACTCAGACATCTGACTTGATGGAGCACAGATGTCTATGACATCACTGAGTTCTTTGTTAAACAGAGAATATTATTCCATATTATTCATTAACATTGAATATGTTTCTGTTTAATACATGTTCCTAGTGATTTAATTCCCAGTGTCATCTAGGATGCTTTCTGCAGATAAAGAACAAGTTAATACAGCTCTGCTGGAGTTTAAAGACTCAGTCCCAAAGCCAGCAAGTGGAATTAATCTAACTATGTAGTTTGTTGTGGATGCTAATAGCCTACATGAATTCAAAATTAGATCAAACAAATTCATGGAAGAAGCCAATCAGGACTATTAACTATAAAGCTCAGGAAATCTAATGGTGGTGAGAAAGTATGCTGCTATTCATTCCCTGTTGATACACTTTTTCCTATACAGATGTTATTATCATTTATATAAACAGGGGAAAATTAGATCATCTTTAGTCTCATTCATTATGGCTCTTTATATGAACTTATCCGTATCTTGGAGAAAGAAATAAAAATTCATAGAAAATCTTTTACTGGTATCAGTAAATGAACAGACCTTCCAAAGTAATGAAAGCCACAGAAGGAATACTAAAATAACACTAAAAAACCCTAAAATCAGTGGTTAAAGTCCTTTGGATTTCAGTGAAGACTCAAGTGAGTGATAAACAACACTATTACTGGAAAAAAAAATCCCAAATTGTCACTACCAAAGATACAATGCAAGCCTAAAACTGCAAACAATTTGCAAATTCCAAAGAAGTTATATTTCTTGTGTTGGGTAAGCCCTTTTGTTCTTCACTCCAGTTTTGGTATATGAAAATACTCCACTGACTGCATGCTGAGCTGTCATACACAACATTTAATTTGTTGAAATTCCACTCTGTCCTTTGCCCAAGGTGTTTGGAAGGTTGTTTGCTCACTGTGGAAATTCCAATGTCACTACTAAAATCAGAGCTCACTCCCTCTTGTTTAAAGTTCTGTCACATCTCCTCATATATTGGTACTTCCTGAATTAACAACAAAGACAGATCCAGATTAAAGTAACTAGGGAAGCATTCCTGAATTCTTCCCTCTCCCTCTCCCTCTGCCACTATTACCTGAACAGATGTGGAGTTTATTTTGGGGCAGCCATATTTCTTACCACATCCTGTGACTGTAGTTTATATTAAATTCCTTTCTTATCTTTCTAATGTCCATTCTAGCTTTATGCCACAGTCTCTTTACAGGAAGAAAATGAGTGTTGATTAAAGCATTAAAATCAATTATTTATAACCCCTGAAAAAAAACATAAATGCTGATGTGGTCATATGTTGTTTCAAAATACACCTTAACAAATACATTTAAATCAAAGTCCAGTTAAGGTTAATTTAAAAGATAAATGGTTAGGAATAAATATTAATGTACAAAACGAACATCATTAGATTGCTGCTCTGCAGAATATGCAGAGTTTTCAAACATAATTAGTGTCTGGAAGTTTAATAATCCAGCTGCAATTTATTTATGTGAACCAATCTCTCAGGCTTTTAAATTCAAGATACTTTGAAATCAGATCTTAAAAGTCTCCTGAAACTCCTGGTAAATTGTCACAGTTCCTTAAAGTGGTGCAATTACGTTTCTCAGAGTTCATAAAAAAGTAACAGTTCATTTCTCCTTCTCCTGACTGCAGAAAAGTCTGGAAATAAAAATTCTAGTGCTTAAAAGCTAGATGGGGAGGAAAAAAAAAATAAAAATAAGAAAAAAAAACAACAACAAAAACACAACACCAGAATATCTTAACTTTAGATGATATTTAAAGGAATTCCATGATTTGAGAAGTTAGACTCATATTCATGAGTAGTTGGGATGAAGATAATCACAGATCTTTTTGTGGCTTTTCTACTAATATCACATGTACAAAATGAAGGTGTGATTTTAGTGCACAGCAGCACAACGTGCCTTGTTCAGGTATGGATTGAAGGTGTACATATTTTAGCACAAATTAGGGAGCAGAATATGCAGCTGTAGAGTGTGAAACCATACTGCTAGTACACACCCCAGGTGTGTGGGTTACTACTGCTGCTCCCCACTGATTACATTTACACAAAGAATGCTGGTGTGCACTGTCATCACATCTCTGTGTTGCTGTAGAGAACACCGTCATCTCATGTATATTAATCAAGTGATCCTACTCTTTGTCTAGCCTAGACAAGGGAGCCAGAGACTGAAGGTATCCATGCAGAGATCCATCCTGATGCGAGGTGGGGAAGAATCTTTCTAAAATTTAAAAATAACACAGCCATAAAAGTGAAATTTCATCCTGATTTTTACAGTAAATGAGTTTTGAATTTTAATTCTAAACAAAAATCTGTGCAAAGATATTTACAAAATCATTCAACATGCTAAGGAAAATACAAGACTGCATAACACAGCCACATTTGTCTTCACAGAAGTTTAGAGAAGTTTTCATAACATATATTTATGTATAAGAACATCAGAACAGAACTTTGTTCTTTCATTTATTTTAATGTCTTAGCACCACTCTATTCATAACCTTCAATGTGAAATAAATTACATTTTTCCTTCCTTTTTTTTACCTGAGATAAACATAAGCATATGGATATACTGTCAGGAAAAGAGATTCATTCTATGGTAGAGACATTAAGAAGATGAAAATCACATCTGTGCATTCACAGTGGGCTTCAACTAACATTGGCCTTTTTACCTCTCCTCCTAACCAAGATCCAGGAATCACAGATCCCTTTTCTCTGAGGATTTGCATTTAACATGCCATTTGCATTGACCACAGAGGAGGCTGGACACCTTACTTTCTTAGAGCTAAAGCTAAATGAGATTAAACATTCCTTCTTTCCAAATACCACATTCAAATATACTAATACTTTAAAAATTAACATTACAAGGATGTTCTCATCCATGTCTAGTAGATATGCTATCTGATAGCAGATATCATAAATCTAGGGATAACTGATTAGTCCTTCCCATGTTCTTTAATTGACTGCGGAAGTTCTACAGTTTAATATTTTTAGTGGTTTATAGCTCAAAGCAGAGTTCTTTTTTCAGTGATAAACACAGATGTTTCTCATAAATAAAGTAACAGTAATTAAAATTTGAGTACAGATCAGATTTTTTCTCTGAAGTTAAAAGTTACTGACAGTAATGGATTATATTCAAAAGTATTTCATTGCATTCTGAAGGGCTGCAGATCCCCAGCCCAGCACCTGCTGCCAGCTGCCCAACCACTATTTGAGGTCTGCTGTGTGGGGCCCAACTTACCTGAAACTGCTGCCTGCAGTGTGTGCAACCTCTCGAGCTCTCTTCTTAGCAAAAGTCAGGTTTGTGGCACTCCCTTACTCAGTGCTCCCTCTAAAGTGAAAAGCACAAGCTGATCTCCTCCCCACTACCTCTTCCAGTGAGTGAGACAAAAGGCAGGGATCATGAGCCAGAATAAGAAAAATTTACTGGAAACAGCAATGAGATAAGAAACAGTAACAGCAACAATGTTACGAACAAAATAATACAAAAAAGGAGAGTGATTCACATGCAAAAATTTCTCCCTGACTGGAACCCATGTGGAGAGTCTTGAGACAACAAACCATCTTCTTGTCCCCAACTGCAAGCTTTGCTTCTCTCTTCCCTGGAAGATCCCTTAATTCCATCCTCCAGCTGGGACATGAATAATAGAGAATAACAAATCGGTCATGCCCACATGGCTCCAGGCTCTTCCACCTCCCAGCTACTGCAAAAAACTTAACTCTGTCCTGGCAAAAACCAGGACAACCTGGAAGAATTGCTCACCAACCATACCAAGTTTGAATGCTACTGGTTCTGTTTGAGATCCAAAGTCTTGTGGAATAAAAATTTAACTGCTTTTTCAAAATATAAGTTAGCCAAATGAAAGCCATAATTTTGCTCTGGGAAGCTGCCTTGTTTGTATCCTCAGGAAGTCACTTCTACAATGTAACTACTCCTACTCATCCAGTCACACATTTTTCATAGGAACCAAATTCTGTCTACCATTTTCTCACCTAAGTACAACTTTCTTACTTAGCAATAGCTCAAATAAGACCTTTCCAGAGTTTTGTTGTTAGGGATACCTCTGGTTTGTAATTCACCTACTCAGTTACTTATAGTAATTACAAAAACAAACCTTCAGGCTGCACAAGGTTTCCAAATCTTTTCACTTCCATTTTAGACAATGCAAGAAACTAAGCACGTATAAATCTAAACACCTGCATTGACTTCCTTGCATCATCCAATTTCAAATCCAAAAAAGCCCTTTGTATTGATTAAAAGTGTCTATTCTTGCTTTTAAGTAAGCTTCTTTGTGGGCTTTTGTAGAGCAGCGTTCCTGTACCTAAGCATTGCCAGTTAAACAAGACAAGAAGAAAAAATTAATACAAGAACTGTTGCCATTTGCAGAAAAGAGTGAGTCAAAGCAAAGCATTCACTAAACTACCTTTCACTAAAAGAGGGTTTAAATGAGCAAAGTTTGAATCTAAGAGAAGAAAAACTGCAGAAACAAATTTTGAACTGTAACCATTCTGAGTAACCAAAATAAAATATTTTTTAGATTTTAATCTATGCACTTTCCCAAGGAGATGCTATTTATTGCTAATTAATGTTCTTCCTCTATTTCATTCCTCAAACACCCAAAGACTAAAACCTCCTATGAGATCAAAACATCACCCTAAAGTGAAGATTCGGCCCATCCTTCTAAGCCATCTGTTTTGAAAATTTTCTGTGTTTTTTTACAACAGATCTTGTGATAAGTCAGCATGTCATGGGCAGTTCTGGTACTGGAAAGCAAATAGCCACCTCTCTTCATATATATGCTCCCAAACATTTTATCATATCATTTCTAATTCAGAGTCTTCTGGTAAGGGATTCTTGCTAGTTTTCCTGACCTAAGTAAATTTAAATTGAGAGTTAACTTGTATAACAGGACTGAACTTGGGAATGTGTATGTCATTACCTAGCATGCCTTTTCAGCTTGTGCCTGTAATCATTTTCCAATGGTGCTCATGTCAGAGAAAGCTGAAAAACATACTTGTAAAAATAAGTGCAGAATTGAAAAAAAAAACCCACCAGATTAAACAGTACCAGTTAATTCAAACTTTAAAAAAAGTTCCATTACACAGTTACATAGTGTTACCTCCAAAAATAACACTTCATGTGGCAGATACACATAGGACAGAAAAGTGGTCAAGAGGAGCTGAATTTAAATGATTAATGCACCCCAGCTTGGCAGGTAGCACATGTCAGTTCTACAGGCCATTCAGAGTATCCTGTCTTGTGCTTGAGATGCATTTCCACATATCCTCCTTTTTATGGACAAAATGACCTTGTCCTGCTTGCAGTCTTTTCCACTACCATAAATAGACAGATATTCATGCACTTCATTTTTCCATTCTGTTTTAACAACAGGCAAGTCAGACCTTTCTGACCACTGGAATGGAGTATATTAACAACAACAATACACTAGTTCAGTCTGGTTCTGTCCTGCAGCTCTTCCATGAAATATTCAGATTTGAGAGATGTTTATGGACAGAATATCAATCCTAGTTCTGGGTATTTCACTACTGACATGGCACATGCCATTGTTGCCTGTAAAACTATGACAGACATCTAGAATAATAAGGAAATGAGCAGAAATCTCTTCAGATGAAATGAATATTTTTTAATTACCAATCCTACATCTGAAAGAAAGGCATACAGAGAGTTGTAGGAAATTTACAGTTTTTCCATCTCAGAGATCAGTGGAAGGGTTTTTAAACTATTTCATTCTTCCTACAGAGTTAGCTAGCAATGTAAGTCTAGCATGAATATTTCCAGTTTGTCACATTTATTCCCAATACTTTGCTTTAGACACTCAGTGTTTTTTAAAGTTACCAAAGGTTGCCCTGATGGAAAAAAAATAATAAAAGCTCTCTAATTCATGTTTTAAATAGGCTGTTGATTTATTACAACACCACAATAGTCAAAATGTTGTTTCATTTCTTTTACAGGCCTCCAAACTCTGCAGTGATCATTAAAAAAATCAGCAAACACATGAGTAAATACGTTTTTCCATAATTAAAGCATGTCTTGCTGTATATTTTCCCATTTTATTGCAGCAAATCATACTGACATTTTTCAGCTGCCTGAATTGTAATCTAACATTTTAGGAAAGCAAGTAAAGCAAACTATGATGCAAATAATAAAGAAAGCATAAAACCAAACCCCATAATAAAATTTATGTACCTGCCATACAACACCAGCATAGTTCCAATACATTGATAAGCAGAAAATCTTATTTCTGCTTCAGATTTTTGTATCTGGGTCTTGTCTGCAAGAGGGAATTAGAATGTTTGAGGGATTCAAGTCAAATATTAACATAAAACACTTTCATTCACATAAATGAAATGCAGAGCCCTGGAAGAGGATATCAAAAGAGAAGGGAGCTAGAAAAAGTTATGGCCAACCTCTTGTAGTACTGGTGAGGCTAGATCTGTGGTAGCTTGGACTAGGTAACTTCCAGTATTTCCTTCTAATTGACTCTAAAATTAATTGATTTCAGCAAGATCACCTGCTCTGGCTTAAATGCATGTCAAGAGCATACTTACAAGGTCTGATGTCATACAACAGCTTACACTGATTTTCATGCAGATGCAATTTACAGTGACTTAGTGTATTTTGTAGAACAATATCCTTCCTCAAACTCCTGGCTGACACCAGGTTTCTAAAACCAAATTCTGCTGATTAGCTTCAAATAAGAACAATATTATACTATTCAGTTAGTTGAAACACTCTAAGTGACTTAATATTGGCTGTTCTGCATTCCTCTCTGCATTCTACTCAAATACTTACATTGAATGAGATTTTTGTACTCTTGGCTAATGCATCTGATTAGCAATCCAAGTATACAATACACAAATGGCTAAGATACCAACATCATCTGATTAGATCATTAATATGACTGTAGACAATAACAAGCCCTTTCAAACACAATTACAAAGTACTGCCATTATATCAATTATGGGATTGAAAATAGAATTAATTCAACACTATTTGCTCAAGAGATGGGGGAAAAATAAAGTGAGAGCTTTATTTTGAAGCACATGCTTGTTTGCAGTTTCTTTTACAACACAGGTTCAGGAAATTATTTTATGACCTAATTTCCCTCAACAGCATTTGTTCTGAAGCTATGTAGTAAGGAGCTCTGCAGTGCCCCATGCTTTGCTGATTTCAGCCCTGGTGCTCTGCAACTAATGGGGCCCAGATGGGACCAAGAAAAAACAAACTGAGCTGGCTGGGAAGGGATTGATTTATAGTCCTACTCATTCTCCTCCCCCTCCAAACCAAACAAAGTTAAGGAAAGGCAAATCTACTTGGCTGCCACAGAAATCTCCAGCCTGTGTGACGTGTACACTCTTGGAAGTCTCAAAATGGAGCAAGAAAATGAGACCATCAGATGTGTTCCTCCTGACAGCACATGCTACTTCATAGCTAGTATAACTGCTGTTTCTCTCTTGGAGTCATTGTCTTGGAGGAACATCTGGCCTGAGAGGGATGGTAGAGTCAGGTAAACTGTGTGTGATATCTCAATTAAATGGTATGTATTTCCTGTGACTATGGTAGGTTTTAGGCTCACCCAGGACTGTTGTATCTGAGAGCTCTAGTACAGCAGAAGGCCAGCCTGTTTGTGAGCTTCTGTCTGCTCATGCAAACCATCTATACAAATGTTGAATACTTGGCATACTACTGGATAACGCATGAAATTAGGTCTGTTTCCTTTAAATTAAATCCCATCTAGACATAGATTCATCTTTCTTATACGAAACTTCTCACATACAATTTGTGCCCTTTCCACAACTGTTATCTTTTTGCACCAAAAAAACCCCAAAAAAAAAATTTTTTTTGTTAATGCTAAGACTCTTGTGTAAGTCAAATTTTAGAGGGTATGTTTTTTCATCCAGCCTTCTTCATGTTTGTTGTAAAGTCTAGTGTAAAGTGGGGATCCAAGAACAATCTCATTCAGATAAAATTGTTTTATGAAGTTGCAAGCTTTACTGCCCCTCCACCTGCAAGCTGGGATACAGGATTAAATGACATCTTCAGTAATGTTTCCAAGTTTTTTGTTTTTGTTTTTTAACTTATGATTTGGAAATCAAATGCACATTTAAACATTATTTTAGCTTCAAAAGTAGGACTCTGAAAAGGGTGGCATCACACCTGCTGTTTGCAATTTCAGTAGTATGTGGATAAACCCATCTCTGATATTGCTGAAGCTGAATGCGTGGCCAAGTGTCTCTGATTTCACCAAAATAGTGCCACACAGCACTCAGGCAGCATGGTTCTCTCATGTATAGTCTGAAACTGGTCTCCTAATTCTTTTCAGAAGCTGCTGACAAGTAGGAGGTGGTCATAAATGTATGCTGGAGTGTCAGCTTTACTGTGTTAACTAAATTAAATTATCTTTCCTGCACAATGTAATTTTATGCCATTTATGCACTTTTGTGTGCTATATTTATATTGTTTTGTACAACTTCTTAATCGACCCATGAATCTTTGCAATAAGCAGCAAGAATCAACTGTGGCTTTGTGGACTTTCTCTTGGGAAAATGAACTCCCTGCTTAGCAAATCCAAGACTTTGGAAGTACAGGTCCCCCTTGCAGTACAGGAAATCTGTGCCTGAGCATTACAGGAACAAAAAAGAGAGACAAGGAAAAAGTTCTTTTTTAAGATTATCAACCAAACTAATAATTTAATGTTTTAGGAGTTAGCTGCTGGCTGAGGAGCTGTTTAATAATGTTGCAGCAAAGAAAGGTAGAGATACCCCAAGGATATTTATATTTCCCTTCTATGACAATGGAATGACTGGTAACAAAAGAACAATTCCAATGCAAGGAAAAAGGAATGGTGAGCATGGTCTCCACAAGAATATCTCAAAAATCATCCAGGTGGGGATAGCATCCCACATTCCTCTACATTTAAAAGAGCCGTGATTATTTTGTAACTTAACTATGCATTCTTGTCATAAAATTTGATTATGAAATCTTAGGGTTAGTATTTCCCAAAGAAGTGAAAAATGCTCTTTAAAAGAGAGAAGAAGTCTCTGCTGGTTGCCATCTGAAGTGCTACTAACCAACCCCACTACCCTGAGGCTTTTGACATGGAAAGTGGGACCTGAGCCAGCAATGTGGCTGGGTGATTACTACAGAGCCTGAGGAGTGACAGGACTGACCTGAGGGCCATGGATGAAAAGGGATTGCCTGGGAGAGGATGGGAGAGGGGAGAAGGCTGGGACCTTCAGTGAGACCCATCTAACCCAAGAAGTACTCTGTTTCAGCCTCCAGAGTGTCATGATCTATGCTCAGGCTTTGTGATGGGTTTGGTACAGTTGGGTTAACAGGTGGACTGAATGTCCTTAAGGATCTTTTCCAACTTAAATGATTCTGTGACCAATATAGTTACAAGCAGATGTTTATGTCTTAAAAATGAATGGCATAATGTTGCATTTCTACTGACCCTTTGTTTCCTTTAATAGGAAATAAATAAATCGTCTGGAGACAGAAAATCACAGCTGACCCAAAATTTCAAAGAACGAACCACCAGACTAAGAATGACAAACTATTTTTGCTGCAGAAGCATCACAGTTTTTAAGCCCTTGTCCCATTCTGTGGGGGATTTTTAATAATCTTTCATTAAGATTGACTGCTTTGCAAATGAAGCCAGCTAGAGGGTCTGATGCCTTCTGCTTGCCCTTCTACATGGAAGGCCAGCAGCAGCTGGTGTAATATTTTGTTTTGCCCTGAGCTGGTTTTGTTTGTGACACAAATGTGGAAGGGCATATTAAGGGTGAGCGATGTAGTATGACACTGCTCATCAAAGCATTTTCACACTCTGCAGGCTATAAATCTATTGATGTTCCTGAGTTTTGTGAATGATTGCTGTGAAAAGTGAAGAATGTCTGCATAATTTTATTTGACATGTAAACCACACTATGGGTTCCAAATCTGTCATCGTAGTGCTGAAACCCATCCTTGACTCTGACTTGGAGAAATGGCAGGTCTCACAAGGAGGAAAATATTTTTTTTCTGGAAAGCAGTACAATTTGACATTATAGGAGGCAAGTCTTTGTAGGGCTCTTTGCCAGTTATTAAACCATGGCTGTCAGCTAGACATGTTTCCCATGTAAATAAAACTCTCTCCACAGTGTACTTTTTTCCTCCTGGAAGTGCTATGTTCAAATACAAATGAATGCAGATAGTGATCACACTTCTTTAAAATGGAGATGGAGAAGCTCATGAGGGTTGATGGGGAGGAGAGCTGGCTTTCAAGGATCTTGAAGTTTCAGATAAACTTTTTAAAAGCATAAAATTTGGCTGGTTTTGTTTTTCTTTCGATAGACTTTTGTGGTAAAAATTAATTTCTCTGACCAGCATATTCAGAAATTAAAAAGCACTTATGCACAAAGCTAACCTAAGACCTGGATACATTTTGCATTTATATTAAACACAGCACATGCCATGATTCTTTTCCTTAGAAAAGGACTCTACTGAAAATTAATGCTTTTCATGTAGAATATAACAAAGAAAACACTGTACCTTAAATAATTTTGAGGCACTGCATAATTCCAGGGATACCAGGCATTCTCCACTCTCATTGATTTCAAAAGCTAAGGCATTAGGCCCCAAGTATTTTTAAAGGGATCCTAAGCTATACAAAAGTCTCATGTCTTTTCTAATGAAAATCCAACTCACTTGTAAACAAATTTAGTGCCAAGCATATCAAAATCTGAAGGATTTCCTGCAAGATTTTTTATCCAAAATAGAAAGAAACCTCTTTTCTTTCATCCATACCAAACTTTTGATTGGCAGTTCTCACAGCCATGGCCATGAAAACAATTAGAAAATGTGATGTCCATAATTCCAATGTCTTTAACTTGGTCTGCAAGAATGCCAAGTGAGCTAATACAGTAAGCACCTCAGCACAGACTCTGCCCTAAAGACTATTTTACAGGCCAGATAGTAAGGAAAAATTTGAATCTTGCTGACAAACACACACACAGCTCCCAGAACATCAAATCTTTGTGGTTGACTTTGTTTAAAAAGGTAAGCTGTCTCACCTAGCTCTTTCTGTTTTATTTTTAAATAGAAGTATTGAGTAGCTTGGTTATATGTGTATATATATGTGTATATATCTTTCAGTTCTGAGTTAAGACCATCTTTCATTAGGGATGCTACTGAGATTGCCATGCATGAAAAGTACCTTATTTTTCCACAGGCTATGCTGGTTGGTTGAGTCTTTCTGGATGACTGAGATTGCAACAGGCAAGGTCACTGGAAAATCTCAAACTCCTTTGCAAATGCTCAAGTGCTTCCCCAGTTTCTTGCAAAACCTGCTTTTCATTGTGGTCTCACACCACAAAGTCATAAAGGAAAAGTTTTGGAAAGCAGAAAATGTTTTTTTCATCTTCAAAAACTTGGAAGGCTCTTTTTATGTAACTCCAAAATCCCATTATGGGACACTGGACTCCTGCAGCCCTGGTGGGTCTGCTTAGGTCAGACTTGAAGTGACTATGCCTGGCTAACAAAGCCAAGTAATAGTTATGAATATAAACAAATAATATTACTACATTACTTCTTTAATATGTTTATTTGTGTACTCTTATGCAAATTGGATGGTAATTATCTGTAATGAGGCTGAATCCCAGCACCCCCTCTCTTCTTTCTGGCTTATAACTTCTCCAGACAATTTTCTGTTTGACCTAATTTTCACACATGTTAATCCAAGGATACTTAGAAAGTGGAAAGAAAATTACTTTAAAAATCCCCAGGCTTTGAGTTTTTCTGCATTCAATAAACTGTAAAGGGATTCATTATCTGCTTCTAATTTATGTACTGTTTACTCTTTCTTCCTCTTTAATAAAGAAATTACCAAGTAATATTCTGGGTATGACCAAAGCCCAAAATGCAGTCCTTGATCCCAAAGCCTTACAGTGAACAAAAGTTTATATAATATTTATCATATTGCATTTATGTTCTCTGCTCTCCAGAAAGGAATGTAGCATATTGACAGAGTAATTCGAAGTCATCCAAAGGAAATAGGAGAAAAGAGTCAAAACCAAATTATTTTATTCAATATCAGATAATCATATCTGTCTGGAATTTTAATCTTGTTTGTGAAGAATTCCAGTGTGAAGGACAGAAGCTTGCATATAATGTTACTTGATTTTAAAATAACACACACAAGAACTCAAACTGAATATAATCAAGGAAATAATAATATTAAAAAACAACAACAACAACAAAAAAACCTGCTTCCTGTTCTGCACAGGGAACAAAACAAAGATTTCTGAAACAGGAAAGGCTCCTGCTCTCCTTCTTGCCACCATTTCTTTTTTCCCTTTACCTTCATATTTATCACCTGCAAAAAAAGTCAAATCTTTATTCAGGATGTATGATAGGTATATTTAAAACTGTGTTCATCCCAAATAGATTTACTGGAAATTCAATCCTTGTTCAACTTCACTTTTGTAAGTAAAAAAAAGTAACACTAGTATTGGGCAACCCTGTGAAAGTTACCTGGTCAAAGCAAACCTGTTTCACTGCATTTTTGCCTCTGCCTTGTATTCCTGTGTGAAATACTGTAAATTGTTCTTTTTCTGGAACATTCACTCATTGACCTTATCATTCTTACAATACTAGAAGTGGAAAAATATTGTAATTTGTCTCTGAGAATAAGATTTATAAAGAAATTTTTTCTTTTTTATCTGTCTTTTTGGACTTGTAGGTAGAACAGACCCTTGGATGTCTAAATTTCAATGGCACATGATCATTTACACTCAGTAGAGGTGTGGCCTTTAGCTTTTGATTTCCAAGAGGATGCACTAAATAGTATAATATAATTTATGTCTTACTGGAAGTGATAATAATAAATCTTTAGTGACTTTAATGTGTTTTATAATGAAATGTAAAATCCTGCAGTTTCCTCTAGGAAGGTAGGAAACGGGTTAATGGAATTGGAAGAAAAGAATTGTCCAGTTGATTTGACAGTTGCACAAACAATGTGCAGCTTTATCTAATATGGTATTAAATAAATTGCAGCTTTTATTTTGTAAGATACTGAGATGCTGAGCATGAGCCATTTCCTATCAGTAATAAAGACACTGCATACCCCGAAACTGCTGAAGATGTTTGGTATGCCTTTTTCACTGATTTATTGTTTCTGCTCTGGAAAATATTATTTGGAAAAGCCAGCCTCTAGACACTTTGGAAGCATGAGGATATTGGAAGGGAGGCAGAGGAGCAGGTCAGTGCTATGTGCCCTGTACGTGCTAGGGTTTGATCACGCTCTCTTAACTGCAAGCAGATGGCTCTCCAGCAGCTCCTCTTTGAAAAGGGTCCTTAGTGCTACAGTACCAGCAACAGGGTCCTTCACCGTGATCAAAACAGCAGCAACAAAATTCAATAATGAAGACAAGAGATGATCCTCTGTACTGGTGGGGGGAAAAGGAGCTGAAGTTTGCTATTACCTTTGCATAATTTCCTTCTGAAGTAAGTTTGTTGTCCCCTCTATATAATTGCCTCTAGCCTTACCCCCAGCAGATCTGTTTTAAATTGTTATGTTTTCTAAAACTAATTTTAATATAGTATTGGCAGTGTCATAACCCAGTTAGAATTTAGTCAAGTTTTCCACTGTAAGGATCTCTTTTCAGATGTCCAAACTAGAACTTCATGGGGAGAGAAAAACTTTCTGGGGCATAAAGGGATAAAATTCAACTTACAAAACCTTCAGTCCCAGGGAGCATATTTTCGCTGAACTGCTTCTTGAAAGTAAAAAGACAAAAAATAGTGAAAGGATTACATACACAGTAAATTTTTTTTGTTCCACAGTCTCAAGTTTATTCCAAGTCTCTGTTGACTCCTCCTGTCAAGCAAAAACAATAGCTTTTGATATGATCAATAAGCAGAATAATTTGACATACAAAGCAATTTTAATATATTCTAGGTTTAGTTTTTTTGAGGTAATGGTATTTGGGTTTCTCAGAGGGCTGGACTGGGATCTGATCCAACATATTCAGATTAATTAGCCATGATTTTGTATCCCAAGGTAACTCTTTGGAAGAAAACAAATACATCTGGATTTCACATATATTGTAATGGAAAGCTGCAAAAGGAAATGCTAAACTAACTATTTCATTGCTAGTACATGAGACACAAAATCTAACCAAAGTCAAATAGACCTAGGGAATTTAGGTAGCAACCAGGTTACCCACAATATATTACAGTGAAGATCTTACTATACCCACAATATATTACAGTGAAGATCTTACTATTTTTAAAAATAATGCTACTTGTCATGAGATGATGTCTTGGGTTATGGAAACAAAAATGTGTACTCTATTTAATCTGCTGAAAGCAGCTGGGGAGATGTTTTTCTTTATCTCTTGTAACTCTGGGGGGAGGGGGCGGGTGCCTTTTGATAATGGACCAGCTGTTCAAACCAGGTGGGGCAGTGTTCCTTATCTCTTTTCACAATGGGCCATTAAGACTCCCCAAGCTGTTCTTCTCCCCAAGCTGCTCTCCTCCCCAGGCTTGTCACAAGTTGTACCATTGTAAGATGCTCCACCCAGTGAGGGGAGCCAACCATTCTACCTGGATAAAACTGAGACATAGGAACACGAAGGCATCCAGCTTCTCGCCCGATTCCCAGAGGAAGACTGGACCCTTCTCACCATCCCTGGACTCTTTTCTACAGGATCATCTCTGCTCCAACAGAACCACATCTTCCACTCCAGGAGGACTTACTTCTTGACTGCTTCCAACACCCTGACCAACAGGGTGTCAGGGTGTAGTTCTGACTCTGTCAGGGTTTTTTCCAGGATTGTTGTTTGTTTGCTTGTTTGGTTTGGGTGGTTTTGTTTTCTACTACATTTGCTTTGTAAATATTCATAGTAAAAAACTGTTATTCCTATTCCCAAATCTTTACCTGAAAGCCCTTAATCACAAGATTTTAATTTGGAGGGGGTGAGGGGTTTACATTCTCCATTCCAAGGAAAACTCCAGCTTTCCCTGGCAGATACCTGTCTTTCCAAACCAAGACAGACAATGAGAACCATATAGAGTTTTCCAGGCTTGAAGTGTTCCCCTTCCTGAGGGATACAACACAGGCTCATAAGTTGCATGTCTTTTCTTTAACAATAGTTCAAAATGTCTTTTTTTTTTTTTTTTCACAGATCCTCAGAAGAATCAAATGGAGTGAAAAATACCTTTTTTTTTTTTTTTTTTTTTTTCAGAATTGCTTTGATCAAAGTAGAAAGTCAAAGTCTACAGCCAACAAAACGGTTGTTATGATCTCTCTGGGAAATGCCATGAAATACATGCTTTTAACAAAATCAAATTTTTTTCTGAGTAGAGCTCAGATAAAAATACATGTGTCTTTTTCTCTTTAGTGACATTTTGTAAATATGTAGCCTCTAAAGTCTGCCTCCAAGGGATAGAGTTGGAAGTAGTCTTCCTTTAAATTAGCAGTGGTAAAATAGCCTTTTAATTCTTTGGTGGGGGGAGGAATAATCATTCTTTCTCTGTATAATATTTATTAGCACATAGCTCTGATATGTCTAAGTCTAGATCTGTCCAAGTCTACAGCTGCCTTGGAACACCTGTAAGATATCCAATTTTTAAGTTGGAGAAACTGTATCCAATGTAGAGTCCAGCAATAACAGCTGCTAGACAGGTGTGATAGGCAAGGAGCCTGCCCAGAGTGAGCTGTCTCACTGCCACCTGTGTCTCCCAGGAGCAGGATTGATTTGGGCCTCACAGAGGAGGTGTCTTTCCAGGACTTGGCAAAATCCAGACTCCCCAGGCTTAGCAGGAAATGGGTCATAGCCCCTCGACGTGTACACATGTCAGTGTGTGAGATCCACAAGGTCTGAAGGCATACACTCTTGTATACTCAATCTTTTCCCTCCAAATGGACAAAAACCACCTGATTCCTCTCCTTTGGCCCCTGTTTTATCAAATAAGTTCATGGATAAAAAAGATACAATATATTTAGGCAAACACAAAGTTAAACTCTCTTTATAAAGTTGGAAACAGCTTAGAAAAATAGTGTACTATCCCTTGAAAAGAGATTTATTTATGAAAGTTCCATTAGAGCATTGACAGGGTAGACTTAAAATAAAGAATAATGATTCCTCTCACTCATGTCATGCTTTAGTTTCAATGGCACATAAAACCGCAGGGAAAGACAAACTGTAATTGTATAATTTCTCAAAATTACAGCATTTCTCTTCTGAGTATAATTCTTCTTCAGCTACAAGAGGTTACTAATTTGCTCCAACACTTCACTAAGCAATTGTAGTCTTCTTTGGGTAGCACATACTGTCCATCCGCAATAATCTCTCTGCACGCAGGGAAGCTTCCTCTTGTTTGGCTTGAGGCCAAGTCTCAGTCTCCAGGCCACAGCACAGCCCTTGAGAGCTCATCTTTTCCCAGCAGCAACTCTTCTCCAACAGGAACACTGTCTTCCAAACAGAGGAACACTGACAGTGGAGAGAGAGAGCAGTTTCTACAAGAAGATCAATTAGTCGCTCTCTTTGTGCTTCCTGGAATAAGGGCTCATCATTTTACTTTGCTTTGGAGACACAAAGGAAAAAGGAAAAAAGGTGCTAATAATGCCCTGTGGCTAAAAGCACATTAAAAATTGTTAAGCTGATTTTAAATCCATGGGAATGCATATGTGTCGCAATTTGTCACAAATGAATGACACTCACACACTGAGATGTCCAAGGCAAAAAAGGGCAGTTTATTTACAGACCTCGACATTTACAGAATTCCAACAGTGACCATGGATTTGAGGAATAAAATTGTCTTCTTCAACCACACTGGTTGAACCAACAGTCCATCAATTCTCTCCTCCTCCAGAAAGGAATGCAAAACAATCATTATTTACATGAAAAGTGTCTGAGAAACTCCACCTCAAAAAATAAACATCAGAAGGCTGAAAAGAACAGGGTAACACATATGAATATAAAATTGACTGGGCACTTTTAGAGGTATCAGGCCCCATTTTTTTCTAGACAGTTATGCACATTGGTAAAAACTAAAAGCAGAAATTGCACAGACATCTTGTATGTTCCCTTCAGCAATGGACAATCCAAAATCAGCTCCTGTAGGAACTTCTGGCAGTAGCTGTCAGTAGGTCTCATGGTAGAAGAGCTTCTTCCTGTTATTTAATGTTGCAGAAACAGAGCAATGCACACAGGTAAGTCTTTCCCTTTAAGTTTTTCATAGCCTTCTTCCTTCAGTGGCACATATTCAGACATATGATACAGAAATTATTATAAACTTTTACTGCTTGACAGTATTCATAATAAATTTTTCAGCTCTGAATTTTTAGTAGCCCTGAATACAAATCTAAAATATATGGCAGTCTTAATAATATACCAGCAAACTTTGCATAAGATAATGGAAAGAACTTGCTGGGCCCTAGAATCTGATTGTCTGCCTTTACAGGCAGATATGTTGTATGATTATTTTTAAAAAGAAATAAATGTATGTAAATATTTATTTGAATTAATTATGAGTGTCATTATTATATGAAGGTTATTCTAGAAGCTACCCTCCTAAAGCCATCTTTTAACTGTCTTGTCCTGGGACATCTCTCTCCTTAAATCAGGAATTCTTTTTCTATGTTTACCTACCTGATATGTATATACAGAGGATTCATGAGTGATGCCACTCTTTGTTTCACTACCTTCACTACAAGTTCTAGAAATGCAGATGATTTATTAATGAATCCACCTCCCACCAAATATAATTTTCTGCCAATTTTTAAATGGAAAGAGAAAAGATCTCCTTAGTGTTTCCTGTTCAAGGTACCTCATACAGCTTGGCTCTGAGGATATTGCAGCTGGCTATTCTAAAATCATGGATCTTTGACCTACAACTGGTCTTCAGGAGTGCTCAGCAGGATTTTAAACTCCCCAGAGTTGTGATTAGTCTGTTCAAGGGTAACACCGGTGGTTGTCAAGCAGTCTTGGTTCATAAGCAGTAAATTGGGCAGTACTGTGTTCCTTGTCAGTACATCCAGCATCTACAGCAGGAGTCAGTCCTCAGCATGTTCCAAGAACGTGGGGGATGACTTGTGCACTGTTATGCTGTTTTCCCAATAGGTGCATGGGTAATTGAAGTCACCTATCAGGACCTGGTTCTGTCAGCCCAAGACTTCCTTGAGAAACCATTATAAGGTTTTGTCAACCTCATCATCCTGATCCTGAAAAAAAAAGTATTATCTTTTAAACCTTCAACCACATTTTACATATGGACAAATGTTAGTCATATATAAGCATATTCAGTTCTAAATAAATATTAACATTACCTATCTCCCACTTTCATTTTGTTCAGATCTCTTGCAGAGGAACCAAAAACCAGTGTCTTGTGTAACTTGTTTGTGTTTTTCTATAGTTTCAGGTCCATAAGAAATAGACCTGTAAACTTGAGATGTCTTTCGAGTTACTTGTCATTTTATGTGTATACATTTTTTAAAACATTAATGAAAACTGTGGTGTTGAAATAATGAATTACAAAAGTTTAAATTTAAAAAACCCTAGAGGACTGCACAGAACCACTATCTGTAAGTTCAAATAATGAATTTGAACTGTTTATCTTCTTATTTAATAACAGAGACTGTTTTAATTCCCCTTAGGTAATCAATCTTAATTATGTAAGCAATGACTATAATAACTTTTTTTTTTTTTTTTTACAATATCAAACTGATTAGGACAATGGGTTTTCTTCTAATAAGTAAATTACAGATGAGTTAAAACAGCTGTCATTCAATATCATTTTTCCCTCTAAAGGATCACAAGACTATTTAAAAATATTGTGTATGCAGGAAATACTTCATCATTGATACATATCCTTCTGGGAATGAGGGAGGGCAGGAGCATTGTAAAGCATGTTAAGACTTAAAGCAACCACAACAGAGCCTTTGTTCAGAGAGAAAAAAAACCTCTAATCTATTAACAGTGCTGTGTTTACCAACTAAGTTTTTGTTGGCAGTTTTGAGAACCCTGACCCAATGGTTGGACATGCCTGTGCCAGGCATGTACCCACCCACCCAGTGCTGGTCAGCCCAAAAAAACCCTGTCCATCCCACAATCCAAAGCTGCTGAACTTGAGTCAGTTTTAACCCAGAGGCTGTAATGTTCAGCAGAGGTTTGTAACTGTCTAAACTGAGCCCCACCAGAGCCCAATGCTGACCCAAGAAAACCACTGGCTTCCAAGATGGGCGTGAGCAGCCCAAGCACACCAGGGACAAGCTGGAGTTTGTCAAGCCCCACCTAAACACACCTGACATAAGTTTTGGGCTGAAGTTGGACAGCTCAGCATTTATCTCATTTTTAGATACTTCTGAACAAATATATTTAAGAGACATGCATTTCATTAAGGCTCCTTGTTTTAATTAGCATTACAAAAAGGAATTCTGTAACTGACAGAAGAATTGACAGCATAAGACTGTAATCCTTAATGTGTTTTTTTTTCCACATACCTCCTATCCACTAAGTGAATTCATGAGAGGTTGTAAGCATGTTGTAGTTCTGAAATCATAAAACTGACCATTGATTAAGGAATGTCTCCTGCATATTAAAGGCTATAGAATTTTGCTACTTGCAAGCACTACATTCCCCTGTATTGTAGCCATCAATACATCAGATCATGGTTATGCTTTTAATGAATATATCTACTCTTCTGAAGTAGTTCCCCCTGCACTTTCCTGTACACAGCACATCATTTTGCATGAAGGTGTTAGTGGAACATGGCATGCACAAACTGGATTTCTTTCAAGCGTAATTAAGCTGAAAGATAACCTGGAGGACCACACTTCATATATTCCAGCAGTTTCGGCTTTCAGTGTCTGGGAGAAGTCTGAAGTTAGTTGGAAGTTAAAAAAAATAAATAAAAATCCTCAGGTATTGTGGGATTATAGCACCAACGGCCTCATGCTACAGATCCAGCAAATGGAGCATGGGTTGGTCCCTGATCTTTGCTAGGATAGACAGTCTCTATACAACCTTACAGATGGGGTTTTGGCCAAATTTTACCCTTTGCTTCAAGCATGCAAAGATACTCTTCATAAGGAAGTAAAGATACTCTTCATAAAGAAGTGAATATATTATATGATATATTTAGAATTCATATTTCATATTTCCACACAGGATAATGCAGATTGCGTGTAATGTTCCCCTTGTAAAATCGCCATTACACCAAGACATTCTACTGTCTTGTCATCTCACATGACTGTTTTAAAGAACACGATTTTCTCCTTATGTCCCATTTTAGGTTGCTTATCAAAAGATAAGCACAGTATTTCTCATAGTATTTCTAGGATTACGGACAATGAACTAATATGTTACTTTCATCAGTAAGGAATCTTGCAAAATTTGGTAGATAACTTCCTGAAGAATGTGAGATGAATGTTCTGTAAGCTCTTTGGCACTGCAGACTAGCTGAGTTGAGGGTTTAGGGTGACATAATACATTTTTCCATGTAAATGTTAGGAAGAAAAAAACATAAAGGAATCTAGATTTTATCCATATTGTCACAAAGTCTGGTAAGTGCATTAGCTAAGGGCGGTGATTAATTCAACATTCGTGTAAATGAAATGTTCTGTCAGAGTAATTTTTAGCCTTAGTCCAAGTACAAATTCATCATTGGCTGTTGGTAACTTGTCACTTCCTAATTTTGGTTACTTCTCATCATTTTGCTCACTAACATATTAACTATTTTGTATTATCACAATAATGTGTCTTTTAATACAAATGTCCCAGTGTTTTCATAATACTAGCAGAACGTTTTCCAGCAGCAATGTACTTCCCTTCACGTATGATCTCATTACTAAATTATTCCTGACTTGCTGCCATATATACCCCTAGGTCATATATGTATTTTTCTTAAAGGGTGAATGTAAATTCTACTGTATGGAGAGAAGTAAAATATGCCTAACAGGGAAGAAAACACATGCCTTGATAGGATGGAGGCAAGAAAAAGAATTGTTGCTCAAGTACTGCCCCCTCTCCCCTGCCTC
Source organism: Phylloscopus collybita (assembly GCA_027886175.1). NCBI lineage: Eukaryota > Metazoa > Chordata > Aves > Passeriformes > Phylloscopidae > Phylloscopus > Phylloscopus collybita. Next base: position 38,902,347 of record JAJNNQ010000006.1, on the reverse strand, counting down.
TCGTTTATCTGTGGTTTGTTGTTTTTTTGTTTTTTTTTTAATAATCATATGTGACAGAGAAATTAAATAGAAAATATTGCACCAGCATTAGGAGGAACAAAAAAGAGACATCATTTTCATGATACCTAAAAACAAGACCTCAAAGAAAGAGAACTAGTATCATAGAACATGCAACGGTAGCCATTCCAGGTCTAACTTTCTTGAAAGCAGGGGGAAGACACTACACCCAGACAAGGCTATACTCCTAAGGCACATCATTTATTTGTCCACACTAGCTTGACTGAGAGACTGATGACCACCTCTCTGCACCTTGTACCCACTGTCAGTCTCCATGAATCCTTGCAGAATGCACCTATATGCTTGTCCGGCTATAAAGACATGTTCCTCTGGATGAATTATTGAGGAAAAAAAAAAAAAAAAAAACAAAAAAAAAAAAAAAAACCAAAAACAAAACAACACAAGGATGTGAGAGCTACAGCTCAACAGTGTTAATAAACAGTAAAGCACCTGGAAAAACATTGGCTGGAATAGAGAAACCTCATGAGTGTGTGTGGGAGCATTATTTTCTCACCAAGCCTTATTTCAGGACAATGTTTAAATCAGTCACACCATTTAGATCATTCCCCAGCCAACTAAATTTTGCTTCATAGCATCATTGTTGTGATAGAAACTTCTGCTTCTAAAAGCGGAAGAATCAGCATATGCAGATGTTCCTACTGTAAGCAGCATGACAAAGAAACTGGAGACCTGTTTTGAAATCATGCGAAGTTTGCTTTGCCACATCAACATCAACTGGAGGTGCAAAAGTTCCTGGCCTCTGACAGCTGAACTGTTTATGCAGTCATGTGCCTGAAAAGAATCAGACATTAAAATCTGTAAGCATTAAATTTGAGGATTGTTTGGGGTGTGCAATAATAACCCGCCAGATACTTGCAGTCATGTGAAATGTCTCAGCCGTGTCAGACAGACCATAATGGCTCACTGGCATCAGTCTGGGTTTCTGCTTGTGCACTCAGGTCTGCCTAAGGAACATACTGCCTGAAACTTGCAGAAAGAAATGCTGGTTAGAGGAGTCAGAGCCTGGAGGAAAGCCAGGGATTTTTTTTTTTTTTTTTTTTTTTTTTTTTTTTTTAATCCACAGAAAGTTAGATTCCTAAGTAAAGTCACAAATCTGGGCAAATATGGATTAGTATAAGAACTGGATTAGCATAAGAAATATGGAGTCCCTTTGTACAATGTCTTTACACCAGCACAATACATAAAGCTCTAACTGTGCTTACATTTTATATCTGCAGATGGTTGAAAGGCAGAAAGGTTATGTCAATTTCTCTATTTACACACATAAGTCTAGTACTTACACTGAAAATAAATGGAGGATTAAGACTTACAACCCCCGAAAAAAATGCATTCCACAAAAAGATCTTATTAAGAAAGTCCTAGGACCTCAGAATTTGGGTATTCAGCAGACCTGACTGCATCTTGTTAAAACCAAGAACTGCTCTTTATAAAGTCAGTATGTCCTGTTCTTGAGCAGGCCCTTACAGCTACAGCCAAAATAACTTTTAAAAGGCAAAGAATGTAACAGGATTTATAGTTCATATAAAGTGACACATGCACAACTAGTTAAAAAATTTCAGTATTTTTCTACACTAGATTATTAAAAATCATATATTCATATAATAGACAGCAAGAAAGAAATGAGAAATTTGTTTGTAACCAAACCTTCAGATATTTTTGCTAATCTGCAAAATCAATCATGGGGAAGGAGTAGATTTTATGAATGGAGAACAAAATATACACTGTTTTAACAGTGAACATTTTGTATTAGCATGAGAAATATGGCATAATTGTTTTTTCATATGCTCAGGAACTTGACTGAAAAAAGTACAGTAAGTTGGAAAAACTAAATAAAGACTATTTCAGAGAAGCATCAGTAGCTTTCAATTGCTCCCTGACTAGACAACACCTTACTTGCTATTCAGGCATTAAGCTTGCCAAGGACAAACGGTCCAAGAAGGTCATTCTTACTTCAAGGCCAGTTTGGCTTTTTTCCTATACTGCACCAGTGAGTTTTATTTTATAATGAAAAAAATCTTGCAAAACAGCTTAAAAACACTGGCTCCTGGTGTATGTTTCAGTCCAGACTCTCTTGTCTACACTGAACTGTTCAAACATGTTGGATATCAGCCTTCACAGAGACTCATAGAATTGTATGTCAGTGGGGACAATTACATCATCTAATCTGACCTGCAAGACACCAAAAACCTTTGGTTTCAACCCCTTATTTCTGTATTGTTCAGCTGAACAAGTTAAGAGAGAAGTCTACAGAAGTCTTCTTCAATAGTTTGTTCCAATGTGAGATCAAAATGGTGGCTTATTTCCTGCTTGTAGTTATCTATCCAGATTCTGCTGACAGCCAGTGGTATTTATTAATATACTAATTACTCTAGTATTCCCCCTTCCACCCAAGAAACCTGTATATTTGTGAGGAGTCACCTCTTGGTACATTTTCTGATCAAGGCTTTTTAAGCAACCCTTTGCAAATTGTCTGCTGTGATCCTAAAATTGTTTTTCTGTGACTCTCCTGTTTCTCAAAGTCGTTTGAAAATGTATCAGAGGAACAGCTTTCTAGCCCTCTGCTACCCTTTCTTTCTGTGCATAAATTCACTGATGACAAAATCATTTCTCTAGACTATCACTCTGGCAGTTAATGACAAGCTAAAAGGACACTATCTCTAGGTCTTTTTCACAGTCATTGTTTCCAGGATATGCTCCCTACTTGTCAGCTTGCCTTTTGCAGTCCAACATGTGAATGCCCTGCTTTTGTAGAAAGGACCCAGTTTACAAAGCAATCCAAATTCACCCTAGGATTGACTTATCTTGATGATTATTTAATTTTCTTCAGTCCTTGGAGTAAATGTTCTCAGCTGTATCTTTTTGCTGCATGTCACAAAGACAATACCAATTGTGCTAGATCTAAGGCAGATCTTAGGCAGATAAGCAGGTCTTAAAATAACATTTGCTCACTAAGGACTGCCTTATTCATAATATGCCAGTTATTGTATTCCTAATCCATTTCATTTACATTCCACTGGTACTGTGGAGTATTTTTCTCTAAAACTAGAATTCATTCTGTGCTTAGGAAGGCTTCCAAAGCCCTAGGCAGATTGTAATCCAACAGTTATGACCTCTCAAACTAGCAATTGCAATGGAAAATATCAGGTTTGTTTAACTGGTAATGTAGCTAGTTTAGGATCCCTTAGGTCAGTCTTCCTGTGCATTTTAAACATCACCATTGAATCACTGCTCTCCTACCTTCTTGAAACTTTCCTGATATTATCAGTATTTATTTTAAAAGAATAGCCTCAAGCTAAAGATTTCCTCTGACACCTGTTCAAGTATATAGTCAATACACCATTCAGTTCAAGACAGAGAGAAGATATGATATCTCTACACAATTATCTCAACCAGTCTGTGTCATAGCTAAGCTGCCCACTTCACAAAAAGGTCATGGATGAGCTGTTCCTGATGGTCCAGTGCTATCCACAGAGTTTTTGTGTGTGCTCAGGAAAGGGCACTTTTCCCACTACCACCACCCACAGTGTGCATGGACCAGTTCATCAGCTGCAGTACAGAGAATTAGAGGAGGTGTCTTCTGGAGACATCAGCCCACAAAAAGGACAAAGTCAAGAACATAGGAGGATTGAAGAAATTGAAGTATCAATTAACAGGCACCCTGTGAGCAGGATGCCAGTCACTCTAATTGTGCCTGCAGTGAACACACCTCTTCGACAAGTACAGCATAGAGCAAATTGTCAGCTTTCTCTGGGTCTATCTCCTTATCCACAAGCTCAGACTGCAGGAAAGCCAGAAAGACTGTCATACCCCTTCTCAAATAGCCTCAGTGTCATGCTCCTTTGCTTTGTTTCCAGCAGCACTGGCACACAGAGCACAGAGAAACTGCTTTCCTCTGGCCGTACTTCAGGAACAGAGCTGGTGTCAGTGCAGCTGACTGGACCCAGTAGGTGGGAATAAGCCTTTCCCCACAGCTGTGGTAGGTTATAGTGACCCTTTCCTCTCCAGAGCACAGAGAGGCTGCAAGTGATAGGACTCAAGGTGGTGCTCTGGCTAGAGGTAGTGCTCCATACACAGGTGATCATCTGCATACAAAGGGTTGGGCTGTTCAGCTTCCCCCTCACCCTTATCACTCAGTCTGTGCCAAGGAGAAAGTTTAGAGGAACAAGTTTATTAGGAAAAAAAGCTCTTCACCAAAAGGGTGGAACAGGCTGCCCTGGGAAGTGTTTAAGTCCCCATCCCTGGAAGTATTTAAAAGATGTGTACATGTGGTGCTTAGGGACATGGTTTAGCAGTGGACTTGGCAGTGCTGGGTTAATGGTTGGACTCAGTGATCTTAGAGGTTTTTTTCAACCTAAATGATTCCATAGTAGAAGTATGGAATAAGCAGGGTTCAGGTCATTCATTCACATCAGGCCTGTGTCTGTTCTCATTTTGTTTTTCTTTGCGTTAGCCTGAGCTGAAGCAAAGCTCTTGATATGTATGGCAGCAGGCAATGAAAGGTGACTGTTTCAAGGAGGAATTCTTTACCACAGATGTTTTTTAAATAAAGTGGTTTTTTTTTCATCTAATGCTTTTAGCAAACTTTAAGGAAGTCAAAATCTGTTCTGAATATATGAAAATTCAACTTTTGGAGAATACGTGTTTTTCTTCTTATTTTCTTTTACTTTACATATAATTTAGGGAAATGTTTCTATCTTACAATTATCGGAGTGCTTCTAAAACAGGGTTAACTGGCTTCTATCACTTCTTTGCTAAGAAGTCAGCAATTAATGACTTGTTGGGAGAAGAAAATGTTTTCGTTTTTTGTTTTTGGTTTGGTGTTTTTTTCTGAGCAGGTTTTTTATTCCACAGAAGAAAACAGAAAACAAAAAAAATATGGACAAAACATACAGAACCCTTGAGTGCAGGAATGCCACCTAAACCCTGCACACTATGTATATCTCTGAAGAGTTAAGGTAAACTTATCTGAGCTGTCTGCAACAAAATTTTGTGACCTGTGATTGTTTTCAGCAGGGAATAAATTTTATTGGGCTATGTTAGAAAGATCTTCTGAGTAGCAAAATATCCTCAGTTTCATGCATTTTTTTCCACTTCATGCACTCAAAAGAAGTTGCCTTAGAATTTAATTATCCAAATTATAACTTACAGATGCTTTAATTACAGTGCATCAGCTTTAGGATAAATTTAACCAAGAAGTTGAGTTTAACCCTGAGGTGCTGCACACCACATGCTTCTCCGTATACAATATTTTAATTATATGCCATATTTTACTTAAATTACAAGATGGTTAGAAATTAGCTTAATTATATTTTAAACATCTACATATTCCCAGATTCTGGGATATCTTGCATACAGATAAATTCTCTCAGATAATTTTAAAACACATCACAAAAATGGCTATCATGATCACAAGACTTTTGGATTTGGAGGACAATTACTCATCAAGAATCCCACCACCACAATGAAAGTAGGTTTACTAAAGTACTTGTGTACTTCCATAAGTAGTTTAAGCTACCTAACACGTAGCTCATCTTCAGTTCTCCTGCCTTAGAGAATACCTGGGCTCAGTGTTGCAAACTTAGCACTCAGATGAAAGTGAATCCTGGTACTCAAATGTAGGATGCAGAGGACATTTGCGAGCAATCAAGGTAATTATCTGGGTTTGATTCACCTCTGAGAGCTGTATTCAGCTACATTTAGTCCTTCTGAACAGTCATGTTGAAAGGAATGCTGGAGGAGCCTCTGAATTCTAACAGCAATAAACAGTTATGTTCTTTGCAGAGCAAGGAAATTTTGCTTGCTGGCCAATACTGTATTTCTCTACCCTCTAGTGGTGAAAACGCTTGAAAAAAAACCACTGTTCTAAAAAAAAAAAAAAATCACCAAGATTTTAGGAGTTATAGAAGCATTCAGAAGTTCTTAATGAAAGATAAAATCGCTTTTTACAGTGAAATAGGTTACCAGAGCAGTTAGGGCACCAAAACATACTAGGATTTCATAATTAGCAAGTTGTCTATAGTAACAAACCCAGCCTCAAGTGAGGTGTGCAGTGAGTTAGACTGTGCATTAGTAATAGAAAAAGGGGTTTGATTCAAATAACTGCCTGTTACTTATTTCATAGAGTGTTTTATCTGGGCATCTCCTTGGTAAATCTGGGCATAGATGTAGCCTGATGATCAAAAGCTAGGAGAGAGCTCCTAGAGAAAAACATTGACTTTGGCAGCATAGTGGAAATAAAGTACTTGGTATTGCTGGACACTCATGGTTGAACACCAGTTTAGTTATAAAACTTATGTAGGGGAACTGTTGGTTTGTGGGACATTCTGAAACTGGCCAGTGCCTGTTAATACAAAAAAAGGAAAGGAAAGGAAAGGAAAGGAAAGGAAAGGAAAGGAAAGGAAAGGAAAGGAAAGGAAAGGAAAGGAAAGGAAAGGAAAGGAAAGGAAAGGAAAGGAAAGGAAAGGAAAGGAAAGGAAAGGAAAGGAAAGGAAAGGAAAGGAAAGGAAAGGAAAGGAAAGGAAAGGAAAGGAAAGGAAAGGAAAGGAAAGGAAAGGAAAGGAAAGGAAAGGAAAGGAAAGGAAAGGAAAGGAAAGGAAAGGAAAGGAAAGGAAAGGAAAGGAAAGGAAAGGAAAGGAAAGGAAAGGAAAGGAAAGGAAAGGGAAAGGGAAACTGTTCATCAGTAAAACCCAGCTGGTAAATTCCAGCTAAAACTGGAAATAGAGAGACTTTTAAATGAATGCTATAGTTAGTAGAGACTTGGCATGTAAAAAAACAAGAAAATTTTGGTTTTTTTCTGTAGAATTATGTTATTAACCATTACAGACATGTTTCTTTTAAAAATGAAAGAAGAGGTTTCTAGTTCTGCTTCTGAAAATCTGCTTCATACAATGCCACTTGTAAAATCACTACTTAAACTTTTGTAACAAAAAAATAAAAGAGAATTCACAATTTCAAAGATATTCCTTAATGACTCAATAGATAAACACTTGTGGATATATTCTGTAGCAGTGAGCTTCCCCAAGCTACACATGCAGTAGAATTTACTTCACTGGCCCTAAAGAGGGGGCATTACAGTACTCAATTACAAACTGCAAAAAGCCAAGAGGGAAGGCATGAGTAGGAAAATCAGGCATATTAAAATAAAATCTACACATGAGGGAGAAGGAATCAAATCTTTTACTTTGTAAACTGGTAAGTAATTGGCATTGAGAGAGCAAAATACAGTGCTCAGCATTTTTATAAGGCTACAGATGCCATAGTATTTGGATTCCAAATCACAACATGTAAAGTACAAGCAGAAAATTCCAAGGATGTTTTGATACATTTGTCTGCTTACCTCCCTCTAAGCCTATAGATGTTCAAATGAGATGTTAGAAGATTCAGTATATTCATGAGTGAAAACCAGGAGGCCACATCCATTTTCAGAGCACCCAAATGGCACAGAGGAATGTGGAATATGGTACAGACAACCTGTTCTGCTGAAGATGCACTTCATTAAAAAAAAACAACGAACACTTCTAGCATTTTATTTAATCTTAGCCTTTTCTCTTCCCCCCACACAGTGACAAAAATGCATTTCACACCCTTGATCAACATAGCTATGGCTGCAGAAGTCTTGGTTTCAGAATGCCATTGATATAAAAATATTTCAGGTCTCCTAATCATCCATGTTTTTGTTCTATGCAGACTGTCTAAACTGTTTCTTTGTGACTTCTTTAGAAACATTTCCACCATTGATTTCTGGAATAAAGTTGTATCCAATAACCCTGTGATGAACCTGCATGTCTCTTTGCTGCAGTGCTGGAGTCGCCCTGGTGCTCAGCTGTTCCCAGTGACATGGATACTTTTTGTGACTTGTGATTTTAAATAGGCAAGAAGATCTACTCTGAGGTCAATATTCAGTTCTGAAAGACAAGTGCAAACTTGTAATGCAAAAATACTATTTCAAAGGACTTTGATTTAACAAGAACTATTTTTAATGCTGTGTTTCAAGGTCAGTGTTCTCCTTTATTTTCTCCCCTGTTTTTTTCCAGTGGTGAAAACTAGATTTAGTAGGCTTGAAGTGAAAATGTTTCATGGCTTTGGAAATGCTGAACTTAAAATTCAGAAAATTACTGAAGATAGTTTTAAGCTGACTTGAGAAGTGTACTAAAAAAGAACAATGAATATGAAGTACTAGAAGTTGTTACGCCATTTATTTTACTAGAGTATTATGTATTATTCAAATATTAATAACCATTAGTATTGATTTCTAGTTAATAAGTAATACTCCTCTACCTCATCTTGAAAATCTTTGGTAAAATATATTAGCACAAAAGCATTCATTCTACTTGAGTTTACAAAAACATTACAAACCTGTGACTCCCTGTGAGTGCTTACCTAGTTTGTATATACTGACACTGATGGCTTGTGGTTTGTCAGTATGTTATCTTATAAGTTAACATGCTTTTAAAAATATTTTATGAAATGCCCATTGTGATTTTTCTCAACAGCCTCTGCTTATGTGAATGTATTTAATATCAGTATCAGAAAACAGTCTAAAGTGAAATATTGTAGATTTTTAATAATTCCCTGTAGTTTTAATAGCACATATAACTCTTGGTATCTGAAAGAATAGCTTCAGTGATGAAAAAATCATAAGGCAGCAGAACATTGCATCAGGTAATACCTTCATACCCTCATACACTATTGTGGGTTATCCCAGCCTCTTACAGATTTAAGCAGTTTTAAAGGGCTGAGTTTTCAAGGACATTCTAGATATGTTCCTTGCTTCCACCAGTATCAAAACAAAAAAACTGATTTGTGTAGCATATAACTTGTCAGATAAATCATGCTAGTTTTTGGGAAATCTTTTTTTAGATCTCTCCATCCTGTTTTAATCTTATTGCTTGTGGAACACTCTTTTTTGTTTGGGTTTTTTTAATCTTTCCATTGTAAGCTCTAGTTGAGCAGTCTCAACTGCCTAAAAAACTCTTCTAAATCTATTTGTCTCTTCTTTCCCATGAAAAACCAGTAATATTTGAGTCATCTCTATAAATTTTAGTATGTACATATATATTCATACACATTAAGGTATGACTACCTTCACTTCTTTAGAATGAAGATAGCACTAGAGACCTCTTTGCCTCTTATTCAGCACTTGGCTTACATATGACTATTCCTAAAAAACTGTGTCCATGCAGTGGATGCACACATGGCCTGCATTGGTCTGAGTGGTTCACAGCAGAGGTGATAATACAGCGCTTAGGAAGCAGGTGCCTTTCTAGAAGGCTTATGTGACATGGCCACCTCCATGGGACAACACAAGGGATGTGGGTTGTATCCTGGGTGGCAAGAGCCAACAAAAAAAAAAAAAAGCTGTAAACCTATTGTTGCCTTGGGAAGGCTGACCTGGAACAGAGACTGGAGAGAGATAGACAATAAAGTAGATATTTATTGAAAGTCCTTTAAGGGTACACCTTGGGCAGTACAAGAGCCTGACCAGGGCTACACCCAAGACGGACTTAAAATGGTCACAAAATGGACCACCAGTCACAAGGTCTCACACTTTTATAAGTTTGGGTCCATTTGTATATTGGATTTAATTGTCCAATTACAGCTTCAGGTTGTGAGGTCTCATCCGACTTGTTTCTCTCTTCAGTCCACCATTGTTTATGCTGTTGGGCTGAAAGTTGTCCTTGGTCCCCAGCAGGAAAAGGATTTGTTTGTGAAGAGAGCTTACTGGCACTTAATATGAGGCTCAGAACTACACCCCTAGGCAGCACAGAATCTGAAAAACATGAAAGCTAAAACTTAAGGCATAATTTCCCCCCTTCAGAGGCTTGACAAGGCCTTTTCCTTGTTGATTCTCTATTCTAAATGTCTACTAATAATACGTATTCAATAACAGATAGGTATCTAACAAAAAAGGGTTCCATCTCTCTTGTAAAAGGTGGGATTCCTAAAAGGGAAATCCATAGCTATGATTCCTTTAAAAATGATCTTTATAAATTTTATTGATGGGCTTTACTACCAAAGTAAATAAATTGAAAAAAAAAATCCACCAAAAATCATGAGAGCAAGATACAGAAAGAAAGTTTCCATTTCTTTAGCTAGGTTCTTATCCCACTTCATTCTGCTGAAGAGTTAGATCATGCCTTCATGCAGGTTCCTGTCCCGACCATTTAAACTGGCCAAAGTAGGCTGACAGCACAAGAAATTGTTTAGCAAAAATGGAAACACACACTGATTTTATAGATTTCCTTGAAAGGTTAAATGGTGTGTAGGTAATCTGAATCATTCTCTGAGACTTGTGAGCAGCAGCTTTCTGAGTATATGTCTAAGGCTTCTATGATCTTGGCCTTCCATAAGGAGAATATTACTTCTGTTGATTTAAACATAACTGCTTGAAAAGGAAGAAAGAGATACAGAAAGAAGGAAAGACAGATAGACTGCATGGAAGAGTTACTTTCCTTTGAATGACTGAACTCAGGCAGCAGTGGGGTACAACTGATATCTGAGTTTTTATTTAAAACTCCTATGTTGTCTGTAAAGAGCTCCCAAAGGCACCTCTACTAGCAAAACAATTATCGTAATCCTCTGCCACCTTCCTTTGTACCAGACAGCCTGCCTATGGCTTCTGTAACTTTTTCCATGGAAGCCTGAATGCCTGTGGTCCAAGATACAAGATGGTGAAGCAAATTTTCTCCAGTTACTCTGACACCTTGAATGTAGAATCTAACACGATTTAATAAGAATAATCTCTCTTTTTCAGAGAAACAACCTTTTTTTTATTCTATAGTAAAGCATGTATCTGTACATTGCATACATATTTATACTAAATATACACTAAATACACATATTTACACTAAATATATAAATATATACTAAATCTTCCAATGTAATACAAGGCTCTTCTATGTATCTGTCATATTTGTATAAACATTATTACAGACTGTTCACTGCCCCTATTCGGCATCTTACCTTCTATTAAAACCTGTGTAAGTTTACCTTGGAGGGTCATCAGGACTTCATCTTTCATAGTTTTATTGTTGTTACTGTTTTGGGGTTTTATAGGTCTCATAGCAAAATGTTCTTGAGCACTGTCAGGGTTGATATTGCAATATAGTTAGGATAGGTAATAGGTGCAATGTCATCCCAGAACACCTGTCCAGTCAGACAGGGAAAAGTCACAGGTTGCCTGTGTGATGTAGCTACATATACATGTTCTTTCTAACACAGTAATCCTACTGATAAAAAGGATCAGAACTGCATTAGTCGTATTTGCCCCCATCCATAAGCTTGTATGTTAATGCAGTTCACTCAGTGACTGGGATTGAGTGGTGGCAAACTCTAGTTGTGAGCTCCTGTGTTCCCTCCTCATGTTCCTGTGATGACCCTGCCTTGCCCTCTTCACCCTCCTTGTCCATCTTTATGGGATGAGATGAATTTCATACACAGTTCCTGTGCATAGGAGCGACTACTACCAGCACAGGCTGGTCTTCTGGTTCATCTGCACTTCCCACTGTAGAAATCTGACTGGCTGTAACATCTTTCCACTGGGATTATGAGCAGCCATCATGCTTGTCAACAGGGGTTGAAGTATCTGGAGACTGAATAGCCCCAGTACCTGTTGCTGGAATGTGAATAGCTGCAGTGCACGTCACAGGGATGGAAGTGGCCCCAGTGCCTGTTGCTGGAGTGGCTACAGCGGTTGTCACAAGGATTGAACTAAGTGCAATGCTTGTCACTGAAGCTTGAGTAGCTGCAGTCCCTGTTGGAATTTAAGATTCCCTACTTCTCTTTTGAATTTAAGGGCTTTTCATGGGATTTGGGATGCTCTCATTCACTTAGCCCTTGATTTCAACTATATGCAAACCCATTCCAATTCCCAACAACAAGTTTGTTTCAGAGGTATTCAGAAGATACTTAGAGGGATGAAGTGTCTCTCATATGAAGACAGGCCCTCTGGGGTTGTTCAGCATAAAGAAGAGGTGTGGGCCTGATATTTTTGCGTTTGAGAAATTTTTCCTTGGGAGAAGTTAGCAGCTGCTAGCAGGCTAAAATCTCACAGACCCAAAAATATCATGCCCACAAAGAGGAGCCTTCAGTGACTTTATGAGGGCACATAAGCAAGATGGAGATACAGGCAATAGTGATACAGTAGTGATAGGACAAGGGGCACTGGTTTTAAGCCCAGAGAGGGCAAGTTTAGATTAAATGTTAGGAAGAAATTAATTTCTTGGAGGGTGTTGAAGCACTCGGACAGGTTGGCTAGAGAGTATCTGGAAGTGTTCAAAGCCAAGTCAGATGGGACCCTGAGGATCCCTGATTTAGTAAAATTGTCCCTGCCTGCAGCAGGGGAGTTGGAACTAGATGATCTTTAAGGTGCCTTCCAACCCAGGACATTCCACTAGTCTACAGCAAAAATCTTTAAAATTCTCAAATGCTACTGCAACCAGCCTAAAGGGCTGGAGGGCTTCTGAAGTATTCGGGAGAAAGGGAAAGAGGAATGAAGAGGGAAATGCGGTGAGCTGTTTCTCCGGCTCCCCGGGGGAAGGCAGGGCTGTAATTGCGGGCAGCGCCCACCGGGTGGCGCGGGCAGCGCGGACAAGGCGGCGGCGGCGGCGGCGGAGGGTGCTCGGTTCGGGACGCGCGGCTCGGTCCCGGCCCGGTTCGGTCCCGGCGGGGCTCGGTCCCGGCCCGGTTCGGTCCCGGCGGGGCTCGGTCCCGGCCCGGTTCGGTCCCGGCGGGGCTCGGTCCCGGCCCGGTTCGGTCCCGGCCCGGTTCGGGACGCGCGGCTCGGTCCCGGCCCGGTTTGGTCCCGGCGCGGCTCGGTCCCGGCCCGGTCCCAACGCGGCACTCAGCGCCGATAATCCTCGTCCAGACTGCACAGGACATGAACATGACACAGGGAACACAGCCAGCAAGAACATGGGTATACGTGTTCTTCTGAGCGCACACACGGGAACTCTGAGAGCAAAGCAACGTGATGAGCAGCAGCTATGAAACTAAAGTAATAAATGTTTATAACCACTTTGTTTTAACAATCCCTGATCAGATCTATCACTATCTCAACTCTTCCTGCCTCATGCTGGGTGCCAAACAAGGACTATCACTGCTTAACCACAGCTGCCAACTATGTACCATGCAGCCTCTTGCTCCTTCCCCCCACCACCTCCTTCAGGGGAGGAGAATCAGAAAGAAAAGGTTTACCTTTCTCGGCTGACATAGGGGAAAAACAGTTTGAGACAAAGTATAACAATAATGAAACTAATTATGCCAATATTACAAAAATTGCAATGCAAAGGCGTGAGTAACAGAACACAGAGAAACAAGCAATGCACAATTTGGTTCCTCAAAACCCATGGACAGATACCTCCCCATCCTCAAACAGCAATCAGACCCTTCTGGGTAACTATAGTTTAAATACTAGGCATGACTTTCTATGGTATGGAATATCCCTTTGGCCATTTCATGTCAGCTGTCCTAGTTATGCTTCCTCCCAGCTTCTTTTGCAGCTCCTCACTGATAGAGCACGGGAAACTGGAATGTCCTTGACTTAGGGTAAGCACTGCTTAGCAACAGCCAAAACATCAGTGTGTTGTCAACATTATTCTCATAATAAATCACAAAACCCCAAGCACTATACCAGCTATTAAGAAGAAAAAGGACTGTCTCAACCAAAACCAGGACAACCAGGGCGCTAGAATTGAAGTGGCTCAGATGGATGTGGACTAAGTACAAAAGGGTGAGCTATTTATAGCACCACAGTAAGGAAGCCAAGTGGCTGGAGCCTTTTTGGCACAAGGGATGATGTCTGAAATACCAATATGAGGAAACTTGGCAGGTTGATTGTATCACACTACTGGATGGTTGGAAACATACTCTGTGACCCATGCCGCTGGCCATGCCACTATCTTGGGCATTGAAAAATAACTTCTGTAGTGACACTGCACCCCCAAAAGAGTTGAATCAGTTGTGAATGTGGCTCAAACAACCTCGTAGACACCTGGGCCAAGGAACATGGCATTGACGGGGTGCATCACATCCCCTGTCATGCACCAGCCTCTGGGATCATTTCACAGTACAGTGAATTGTTAATGTGTGCTGGGATGTTCAAGCATTGGTATAGAAATTTAGCAGAAGCCATTTCTTTAGTTAACATTACAGGATCTTCTAGTTGGTTGGCCCTGCCCAAATGAAGCTGCTGCCCACTGTGGAAGCAGGTGAGGTTCCTGCAGGTCATGTAAGAAAGAACATGGCTGAGAAAAACAGTCTGAATTACACTATTTATGCCAGTGGCCTTCTTGGACACCTGGACACTCTGCCAGCTCATGTTCATCCAGCTGTCAACCAGCATCCTCAGCTCCTTTTCTGGCAGGTTGGTTTCCAGCCACTCTTCCCCAGCCTGCAGCACTGCCTGGGGTTGTTGTGGCCAAGTGCAGGACTCAGCACTTTACCTCCTTTAAACACTCCCACACTGCCACATACTGACACCCTAGCAGTCCCATGTGTAAACACTCTCACTCACATACACTGATACACTCTCACACACCACCAATGCGGACCAGTGTGCTGACATCCCCACATTTTCCCTTCAGAAAATGCTGGACAACATGCTGTAACACGCACAAAAACAATAGGAACGCACACCTCTAGTGTAAAACAGGGACATTTTTCCTTCCTTTCCCTTTTAAGCTATAGCTGGAGGCTGTGTTTTTATGATAAATAGCTATATTTTTAAGTTGCACTTATTGGCAAGTTCTTCTGTTTCCATGACAATTTCGATCAGTTTTCTTTCTTTTTCTAATTTTGTGTTGCCTTCACTTGTTGCTATGTCTCTCTTAGAGGTAATGTTTACAGTAGGAAACATCTGTTCTCTGCAAGACAAAGCAGAGAAAAGGCTTTGAGGTTTGGAAAAGAATCCACATTAACAGGAGTGAAGGGTCTGGAGGTAAAAAACTCTCAGAGCAGAAATGACAATGCCAACAGTTGGGGTTATTCAGTATGGAGAAGAGAAGGCTCTGGAGACATTATGTGGCCTTTCAGTATATAGAGGGGGCTTTATAAGTAAGATAGAGAGAGACCCTCTGCCAAGGTAGATAAACAGAACCAGAAGCAGTGGTTTTAAACCAAAAGAGGGTTCATTTAGGTGGGACAAAAGGAAGCATTTGTTAGGGAGAGGGTGGCGAGATGCTGCCCAAAGAACTTGTGGTATCTTACTCCTGAACCTATTCAGGGTCGTGTTGGATGGGGCTTTGGGCAACTTGATCTAGTGAAAAATGTCCCTGCCTATGACAAGCGGGTCACTCTAGATGATGTCTAAAAGTCCTTTCTAATCTAAAACATTCTATGACTTAAAGAATGGAGCACATTCATCTGCTGTACTCTATTTCTCATCCCAAGTCCTAAGGCCCCCCCGCTCCATCCAGCTCCAGACCACATTTCCTGACCTATTCCGTTGTTAGCTGTTGACAGCATGGCAGGAATACAGACAGTCTGCCCAAGCATGTCAGGCTTAGGCACAAGGTTTGAAAAATCAAAGCCTGCCTGCTTTGTATCTGGTGAGTCGTATCAAAGGAAGAAGAAAGTGCTTGTTAGAGTACATAGGTTACAAAATGAAGGCAGGGGAAAATATGGACCTCCAGCCAAAAGGAACCAGAACACAGTTTGTCCTCCTGGTTGTAGCTCCAGTTCTTGGAGCTGATGGAGCTCCCAAACACCTTCCACTGTTGCTGTCGGAGAAAGCAGAAAGTCCCAGCATTAGGCTTTAAAAGTCTCACAGAAACAAGCAGAATTGTCAGCAACCTGTACTGGTATACTTCAGCAGAAGCTGCTTCTGTTGCATCAAAATTCTCTGCAAAGGCCATCAGATTATCAGGGTTTAATTATACTTTTGGAATCCTCTAAATATAGTGTTTAGCTATAGGTTTTGGCATAATTTCTCTCTCTTTCAGGGTAAATGAAGTGAATAATAATTTTGTAAAATGGTTTGTAAACAATCACACTCAGTGTTACTCTTCACAATACAGTTGAAAAAACACCCAAATCAAAAAAAAAAAAAGCTTATTTCTTAGTAGACGTTTCAGCACAGAAGTATCTTCTGACTTCCAGTAATTTGAGCAATGTGAAGTTTATTATTTTCAAGCCTGTCAGATGAAAGTAAACTGCTAATTTGCAAGTGTTTTGTTAAAAAACCTCAGAAAATTTTCTTTACGTACAATTTTCTATGGAAGGGGAAAAAAATTCAACAACACTTTAGAACACCTTAAGGAAAAAAAAAACAACCCTGATGTATATGAGTGTTCCTGATTTCTTGAGTGCCACAGATTTTTTTCCACAAGCCCTTGAAAAGTGATCTCTTTGGAGCCAGAAGATGGTGTGCTTCCACCACACCATGCTGCAGTCGCCTTGGGGAAGGGATTGTGTTTGCTGTGTAAAGTTATTGCTCGTAACATAGGCAATAGTTATGATGAAATCAAAAGCAGTTTGTGGCAAAAAAATAGTTCATATTTTATGAATGCACTTATTACTGCATTTTCAGACATATTTTGCTTCTACTTCCAATGAATTTTTAGAGATGGCAATTTTATCAAAAGAAGTTTATAAAATAATTTTCAAATAATTATTAAATTATTATGAGATTATAATGTCTAACTGAAAAAAATGGACAATTAAGATTTAAAATACTTTGTTGTCTCTTAATATTTGAAATATAATTCAAGTTTTTGACCTGTTTGTACATAAACATCTTTTACTCAGTTTCTTATTCCTTTATGCAGCCCTTGCTGAAATTTTTATATTAAAATTTAATATTAAATTTTTTATACTAAAACTGGTTTTGATGTTAAACATTTTATTCTATAAAAAGTGCAAATATTTTATTCCTGTGTAAAACAGTAAACCTTTTGAAACCAAAAGGTTTTGCTCCACAGTGTTCCAGATACTAGTAGAATGTCACAGTCATCAAAAAGAAGTTTGAGACCTAGTAGAACTTCAACATCACAGTATATTCATGTGCATGGAACGTAGGGGTCTTAAACTGAATTTTTCTCTTTCATCTTTCCTATCTATTTTTCTGTCTAACTACCTGGAGTCATTCATAGACGCAGAAAGGATAAGAAAATAAACTTTCTTTTTCAGGCCTTTCTAATAGCCTTCTTAAAGTTCTTAAAGCACACTTTTTATAACCAGCCTAATTTATAATAGTTCATATTTATATATCTTATTGATAGGCCCTGATAAGAATTGAAGCTTAGAAGGCAGCAATACAGGGACTATTACTTCTGGGTGTGAGCTGCTGATGGGTTGAGTCACAGAATCATTGAGTGTTTGGGTTGGAAGTAACCTCAAAAATCATCCAGTCCCAACACCCCTGCTATGGGCAGGGACACCTTCCACCAGACCAGGTTGCTCAAAGCCCCATCCAACCTGGCCTTGAACACTTTCAGAGGTGGAGCATCCATGACTCTTCCAGTGCCTCACCACCCTAATATCTAACCTAAACACACAGTCTTTCAGCATGAAGCCATTCCCCTTTTCCTGTCACTACATGCTCCTGTAAATAGTCTCTCTCCAAGTCAAAGTAGACCTTCTGATGTCTTTAAAGGTTTTATTAATTGAACTCATGTTTATGACTTTAGCATGAGAAAATGATAGAATGAGACCAACTATCTCATGGCTTTTCCTCATTGGAAACTCCATACACAAACAGAACACAGATGGTGCAGTAGC
Source organism: Phylloscopus collybita (assembly GCA_027886175.1). Lineage (NCBI taxonomy): Eukaryota > Metazoa > Chordata > Aves > Passeriformes > Phylloscopidae > Phylloscopus > Phylloscopus collybita. The sequence goes on along the minus strand of JAJNNQ010000006.1, from coordinate 38,884,554 downwards.
AGCAATGAAGGAAAAGCTTTGCTGGCAGTGTGTGTTTTGTCCTATGTAGCAATTTGCCTTGGTTGCCTAGCATGGTTTCTCACTGAGTTTTTGCTGGAGGCAATGCCAGATTTGCTGGGGCATGTATGCCAACCAAGGAAGCACTACATATATCTTTAGCTGAATAGGCTGTAAAGAAAGGGAATGGAATGTGGGAGGTTGCTGGATTTTGTTTTTTTTCAGATGTATTCTTATATCGAAATGAAAAATGACATAAAGCTTTCCATTGGCTGCTGAGACCAAGGCTAAAGCAAAACAAATGTTAATTAAACTTGTTAAGATACAGGGGGGTTTTTTACACCCCCCTGTATCTTTTACATTTTTCAATGTCATATTGAAAAACATCTCAGCTTCACCAGGAAGGATTAATAAGATTGCAGTACAGTTAAACCCAGACAGCCTTGCAATTTATTGAAGAACTGATAGCAGTGATGCAGCAAGACTGACTTAGACATAAAATCAGGTTTTACCAATGGAATCCTGTGATGTTCATCATCAGAAGGTTTTACACAGGTCTGGGGTGTCTGGCATGTCATAAATGAAAACAGTGAAAGAAATTAAACACTTCTGCTGAACCATGTTTATTTCAGGAGTAGCAGCTATGGTAATAAGTAACAGTGTATTTACAGAAATATTCAAAGCTAACTTCAGAGTGGGACAGTGCAAGTGTATGTCATATTTTTAATTTCAGGCACATGAAATGTTATATTAAACTTAGCTTGTCAAGGAGAAAGAAAATTTAAATAAGCCTTTGCAAATAGAAAATAATAAGTCTAAAAAACCCAGATTTGAATCTTCATATGTACTGAAGTGATTGAAATCTATTGCAATTTTTGTGAATTTTGCCCATACCAAATGGAAACTTACTGAAGGGGTTTTTTTAGCAAATCTTTAGAGGCAGATCACAGACTGATGCCTGAAAACCATTTCAGTATATTACTTAGAGGGTATTTACTACATGGTTCTTAAAGAAATATACAGTAAGAGTGCATATAATAAATCTGTGAAATATTTAATACATAGATGCGTATTTCCAAAAAGGCCTCCTTTTACACTGGGTACTATGAACCCATTGAATCTGAGTCACTTCTAAACAGAATCCTAGCCATGTAGCTGTGTTCGTGTTTTGTACCTTACCCAAACTAACAAACCCTACTCAGAGATCTCTTAAAAGTCTTCATTTATGCTTTTCAAGTGCCAGAACAAACTCTGAGCTGTCTGGAAAAGGCAAGACAGATATATAGTTAATTAGCATTTTGAAAAATGTTATTCATTTAACACAAAGCAGAAAGATCATTTTTCTACACCAGAGAGGTGGGATTTCTTGGGTTTTTTTCAGTCAGGAACAGGATAGGTCAGCTCTCCAACCATGGCAGCCTGGTGGATAAGGGAATAGAGCCATTTAATCTGATACTTAAGACCAAGTACAGTTTTCAAGTCAAATATCCTCTAAGAGCAGTAATGAAGCAATTACTTCATGAAACCCTATCCTTCATGAAAGGTAGGCCTGTCTCATTTGCAGCTACAGTAACAAATTAAAAAAACTGAACAAACAAAATCTGATATAATAATATCAGATTTAAATTTCTTATTTCTTGCAAAGAGGAGAATGATGATGTCCTAAACATAACCTACAGACAGCTTTTATGAAATGGCAGTGTTCTGTGAGGAAGACAATTAATGCCAGGTGATCTGTTTCTTTAATAAAGAGGATCTTCTTCCATCCAGCATCATTTGCTGTGGCACATTACTTCACAAGAAGAGCATTTGCCATGATGTAGACTGGAAGACAGATTTCATTGTCACACAGGATACAGATTTTCTCTTACCCTCAACTCTTCCTCAGAGGTAAATATTAAAACACTTCTTTAAAATAATTTACAACCAGTAAGAATAAAAGCTGATTATCAACCATTTATACCTCAGCATCCATGCTGTGAAGAGGAGGGGAAAAGATGCACTTTCTAGCAGAGAAATATGATGTTTGATGTATCTTCACCATCATGTAGCCATAATGACAATCAGAATATTACATCTACTTACAAGGTATTGCTCACAAGATTTTGGCTACTCCACTATTTGGCTACTCCACTGCATAAGCATTAGGAAAAATCTAGGGGAGCGGCAAATGCCTTTGAAAAAGTCATCTGTTAAGTAAATTTGGCGGAATTAGATTCAAACAAACTTGAAAAATAAATTAGTAGCTTCAGGTACAAAACCTTGCTGTAAAAAAGCTTTGTGATCACTTTGCATTCATCTATTCACAAAGAATGAAGTTCAGTGCAAGAGGAGAGCCTCTTTCTGGCAAGAGAGGGGCTTTGGTTATACTCAGGAGCACATATCATAGCTGTAAGGACTGTGACACAGTGGAACTATTAGAGGGGTTCTGGAGAGTCTTTGATTTGATTTAATAGGTTTAACAAACACCCACCAGGACAAACTGCATAGCCTAGAAACATCTCTGCACAAGGAGTTCAGCTTTGCTTGTCTCTGCTGGCACTGCTTTTCTCTGAGTTTATAGGACTTTTTCAGGCCCTGACCAAGAAAAAATACATAATTTGAAAATCCCTATGTGATCAGGGATTAATGAAGTCATTCCTGTATCCCATGGTGTAGAGAATTAAATGCTGTTTATTTGAGCTCAAAGAGAAAACACATGGTTTAACTTGTAGTATCTTGGATGTTAGTCTATAAAGTAAAGTGAGAACAGCTGCATGTGAGTATGATACACAGTTATAAAAAAGCCTGTGTTTACTTGGGAAGATTGCTAATTAGTGATGAGTTCCTTGTAATCACAGGTGATCTTTGTCATACAACTAGTCTGCAAAGCAAAGCTGCAACCAGTGAATGTGTACAGATCAACTTATCCCTTACTACTCGATGAGCTAGAGAGAATACAGTGGTGGAGCAGCATCTCTCCCACTGCAACCAGAGCTGGTCATGAAACTTTGCCTTCTGTTAAAACAAGCTGACTTTCCTTTGAAGACCTAAATAAATATGGAAGAGGAATTCTACCTGTGAGGCCCATCTGCACTGTGGTGCTTTGAAAGCTCAGCATTTCAGCTTTTCTCTGTACAACTGAAGAACACTGCCTTCTCAGGTTTGTGTTAGTACCACTTCTACCACAGAGCCCCTCTATACCTGCAGCAATTTCTAACAGGACTCAGCTATTCTTACTACTCACTGACACCATATTTTCTCCTTTCCATCCATCAGGTGAAAGGGACTCCCTGTCCCTTTTACCTGACCAGAATATGTTGCTTGTTCCACTCCAAGCGCTGCTGTCTTGTAAGAAATGGGACACATCTTTCAGTGACTATGTTACAGAAGCCAAGAGGACAAAAACAATGCTGGCCAAAATGTAATTGCACAGGGTAGAAGAACATGTACAGAAGATTAGTACAAAAGAAGTGTGCATCAAAGACATTAAGAATACATTTAATGAAAAAAAAATATTAAAAAGACAACCTACAAAATTTTAAAAAGTTACTGTCTATAAACTATACCTGTAAATATGAAGCAGCAAATCAAATTGCACTATCATAACACTGCTCAATCTATGTGAGAAACCATGGTTTTGAAATCTATCCAAGATTTATCTGGAGTTGTGAGTAGTCAGATACTCTCTGAAGGCCACAATATCATCTTGCTTTTACTAAAAACAGTGAGCATTTAAAAGGCAATTGGTTTCTTCTCTATTTTTGTAAAACATTATTGTTGTAATGGTATATAATTATTGCACTAAACCAACCTTGTCACATATACAATTAAAACAGAAATAGTACTTGTGTCACTACCAGGCTGAAGATGAGAGACTTCTGCTAAAAGTTTTATGGTAGCACATTTCCTCCCTACGCCACAGAAGGTTTTCAGATCCTCCTCTAACCACTGTTCATCTGTAAACACTACCTTAGGCTGGATTCAACTCAAAACCTAAATTGTCTGGATGTAGCTACTTTTCCTACATCTCAAGGAAACATTTTGTGGTTTGTCACTTGGGACATAATGGATAATTACATGTGGGACTCTAGTGCTGCCTATTATTAAGCCCCTGTTCCAAGCTGTTTATCATATTGCCAAATCAAATTAACCATTTAGGCTTAAATTTTCCATGGTGGCTGTCTGCTCCAGACCAATTTTTATTTCCAAAAGGGAAAGAAGAAGAAAAAAGTCCAAGGTAAACACATTGCTCTGTGAGCAGTAAAGCCACTTGAAATATTGTGGTATGTAACTCAAATGCATCCTCTGACCTTTTCCAAACATTGAATGAATACTGATCCTTTTTCCCTTACCTGCATTAAGTATGTCTCTCTTCTGAACAGATGATTTTATGAAACTTGTAGTAGCCTGATACCTCTGGGGCTACTACACTCTTGTGGAATTGCTTAAACAAAAAAAGTCCTACAGAGGCTGTAGCAGGGTGGAGGGCTGCCTGATATGGACATGAGTCCACACATTCTTTTCTTTGTGAAAGAAGGTTAAAAATCTGGGTGAAATGCCCTTTTTTAAAATCCTGCCAACCACCCCCACCCCACGCAAAGTAAGAGGGATATTTTGCTTCCCAGTGATGCAGAGAATAGGAGTCTGAAACTGGATAAGCAGCCCACAGGAAGGCTGAGAGTGAGGAGGAGTACCTGCTTTAAGCACAGAGCACAGGCTGTTTGGGTAAAGAATGAAGTCAAAGAATCAGAACAAGAATACCTAAGGGATCTAAGAAAAAGGAAGGGTGACAGTTGGGACAGATTCAATTAAGGGCAGCATCCTAAAATGCATTCACAAAAAACCTGGTTAAGATTACATAACTTTCTTGTCTAGCACGTCCCATTTTTTAAGTCCTTGACTTTGTAATTTTAAACTACTCTTAATGTAGTATTTTTAGATGTATTTTATTTTATACACCTGAAAATAGGCCATCTTAGTCATTTGGGCCTTGTAATACTGAACTGACCCTAAAAGCTTTAAAATTCTGAGTGCAAAATCCAGGCTCTGTGATGAAGATGGTGCACGTGGTACAACATCAGACCTGCCAACCTCTAGCTTTGCAGTGAAAAACAAATTCAAAATCTAGGAAATTCTCAATGACATCAGGACTTTTAACTGGAGATTGCTTATATTTACTAGTTTTTACACACAAAGGGCTCTTTATTCACTTTACATTTACCAGTTGTTACCAAAAACCTTAGAAGTAATTGTAAGAGGTGAGAAATTAATAAACTCTCTTTCCCATGCCATGAGTGAATGCTTTAGGAGTTGGCTTAAATGATTCCTCTCATTCTGAACACTTCTAGCCTAATTAACTTTCAATTATGAATTTTATATTGAAGCCTCTTAGCCCTCTCCATTTTCTTTGTCTTCTCTTTCTTTCTTTACCCCAGAAAAATCTAGCATGTAGCCTTATTTTATACTGAAGGCAAATTTCTAAGAAATGTTTATCAGTCTTTCAAATGTTATCATATTATGTGGGAAAAAGTGGATGCTATTAAAATTGCTGATTTTATGGGGATATAGCCACAATCTATATGTACTGTGAGTGGCCTGACCTTTTTACTATGTTTTAAATTACCCCATTAAGAAGAAATATTTAAACCTGCAACTTAGGGCTAATTCTTCCTAGTTTTGGTTCTAATGGCACTTAAGTGGGACTGTGGCATTACTCTGCTCAAGGGAACTGTTGTGCCAGGCCTACATGTGAAGAGCTTCAAAATCAAAAACGAAATTTAAAGCAATTTCCATGCTAAGCAAGAGATTTGGTGGTTCTCCTGCTGTACTTAAACAAATTCTTTTTTGGGTCTGATGCCAGCTGTCATAAATAAGGCTGTCCACAGTTCTGTTACTGTGGTTAACATGATGCATCTCTATTTTTCTTAGAGCTGACTCTTGTATGACTGATTCAGAGTTAATGGTTACTCTTTACCTCAGAATCCCCCATAGAGGTCCTTATGTCTCTTTTCTATCACTGCAGGGCCAGCTGTTAGATCAGACCAGGTTTATCACCAAGTCAGGTGTTGGAAAACTTCCAAAGACAGGCTTCCAGCCTCCCTGGCAGTCTGTTCCACTGCCTGTGTACTTTCACCTGTATTAGCAAAAGTAGTTCTCCTTGTATGTAAGAACCTCCCTTATTTCAGCTTATTTCTGTTGCCTGGTAATCTCTCTGATTACCTCCTCTTTTTCCTTTCCATGTAGGTACCAGGGTGGCTGGGAGGTGCCTCCAAAACTGTCTCTGTACCAGGCTGGACAAGTCTCTCTGGCCCAGCCCCTACTCCAGCCCTCATCATCCTGCTGGCCTCTGCTGAACTTGCTCCAGTTTGCTGATGCCTCTGCTGAAGTGGGGCCACAAAAGTGCATGCTCTGGGGGATCTGTGAAGTGCCAGGTGGAGTGATCCACCATTTCCCTTGAGCTAGGTTACTTGCCAAGTAGAACTCCTATGAAAACCCAAGAATGTGGTTTCTGTTACTGAAAGATAAGAAGAATTGACATACTGTTTTATTAATTGTTTGGGTTTTTGTGATTTTTTTTGTTTGTTTGTTTTGTTTGGTTTTGTTTGGGTTTTTTTGTTTTGTTTTGTTTTTTGGGTTTTTTTGGTTTTTTTTCTTAACTGCTTCTATCTTCCTGTCCTCATGGATGATTATGATTATTATGATTATTATGATTATGATTATTATGATTACACTGCATGGACTCCACAATGATGATATTAAAAAAACTAAGACAGCTTCTGTATGCTTAAGATTTCCTGTTTCACTGTGGTATAATTCCTGTACATAATCAATGTTTGTAGTCATCTTCCCGTGTCAATGTTATTGACATTCTGCTAGAGAGTATTCTCATCCTGTAATTTTCCTTCGAGAAGACAAATCCTCCATACCATCTTTTTTGTTAATGGTACTGTTTCTTTAAGGGCACCACAGCTGAATGTGCTCTCTATTGCAATCCTGGTTATGTTATAGTGGTGAGCCATAGGAAGATTTGATTGAAGTTATTGGCATATTCATTTTTAAACTTCAAAAGCTATCCAGTGTACATAAAGAATGCAAGCATGTGGGAATGCTTACAAGCTGCTATTCTGAATTTAAAATTAAAACAAGGTTCTGTGCCACTGTCACAATTGCACATTCCTTATGCATATTTCTTACTTTATGTACTTTTAAATGCATTATTAATAAAAGCATAGAACACACTACATTATTTCTATACAGTTTACTTTTGTAAGCTCTACTGAGGAACAGAAGATGACATTGGATGTGTCAAAAAGATGTCATTTGATGGCTTACAGGTCAAAGTAAGCTTATTGTCAAAGTGAAATCAAAATCATAACCAGTGCTTAATCTTCCTGTTAGGCTTTCATTTCCTGCAGTTTTATACCTTTCAGGGGAAATAAGAATGTTTGCCAAGTTAAATGCAGGCAGATTCACATTTTACAGGTTCTGAGTTCAGAAATAGTCACAGCACAGCAGTATAAAATAATGAACACAGATGGGACAACCAGCAGCACACCACATAACTGGACAAAAAAGCATAAACTCTTAAAGGCTCCAGGTCTACTCTTCTGTCAATTAACTAATTCCCTGCAATACCTTATAATATTGAACAAAGGTAACACTAAAAGGAAAGGAAAAAATTGTATAATAAGCATTAGGCAAACTGAGAAATCAGACCTTGATGAACATAGATGAAATTTAGAAAGTTTCTAAACACAGAAATAGAGGTATACATATATTTAATTCTATACTAAGTATGGATATATGTATAAAATGTAAAAAAAATGCAGATATGAAAAAATACATATGAATGTACATATTGGAAGAATCCAATAGTAACTGACTTTCTGTTGCCTTTGAAAGTAAACATGCCCACCAAAAAGTGAAAAAATATGAGTGTAATCTAAGAGTAAATCATGAAACCTACACCTCCTTCTTTCCCAGAATTACAAAAAATAAATCTGTGTATCCTCATCCCAAATTAAGGGGTAGCCATTCTTTAGAGGCAGATAGGAATTTTAGCTGGAGAAATAGCTTTTTGTTACTGATAACAATGCTTCTTTTGCAGCTGTTGCAAGCATATTCCTGTTGTCCTCTAGAACAAAACTTTCCTTCCTCTTAACGAGAAAAACTACTTGCCCTTCCATTCTTCTTATTTATCTTTCCCATCAAAATAATATAACCCTATTTAATGTTTCCTTTTACAATATGCACAATCTCTACCCTTCTTGCTGCACATTCACGCATTTATTTTTGGTTATTTTTGCCTGAATTAATATTACAAACTGCCTGTAGGGTTTGCAGTACATCATTTATTCATTTCTTCTGACACCACTTTTTGTGTAAATGCTTCTTCATAATTGATTTTAATTGGATATGAAGTTACTTTTTTTCCTTGTTCCAAGAATCTCTTTTTATGACATATTACAACTATGTGAGCCTTCTTTCTGAGATGCATTATCCTGTTTTTGTTTACAGCACATTTTACTTGCAACTATGATATTTTATTATCTTATTTTGCTGGCATTCTCTACAATACCTTATAATATTGAATAAAGGTAACACTGTTAATTTATTTTCCAAAAATTATTTACTTTCATCATGACAAATATTAAAGACAATTAGGTGGATGAGCTAACATATTAAAATTTCTTTACAGTAAATGGGATTTTATTTTTTTTTTTTCATTTTGTTAAGTCTTTGAAATAGTTTTTAATTTCTGAGTGGTCATCATCTCTTTCCACATTGGTTTTGAATAAATGTAAAGGAGTTTCAGACAAAAAGAGTCTTTGCAAAACCTCTTCAGTTATAGCAAATAGATTACTGGTTTTTTTACTTCTTCCCTTCATGGGAAAAGTTAATCACATAAAATTTTAAGCTGTGACCTTCTCTTGCTCTGATATAATTTAAAATAAGAAATGTTGAAATGCATGACTAGTTACTTTTGATCCACTCTTATCAGATTCATGATTTCATACAAAGCTGCGGTCGGACTTACGTATTCCTTGACCTTGAATGACCTTGACACTCTTTATGAATCTGTATTTGGAAAGCATGTGAATGAAATAGCTTCATGTTACTCAAAACTTTGCATTAAGGTAATGCTTTAATTCTATACCCACCTTGCACGTGTATTGTAACCAATTTTGTTTAGGCCAGGCTTCATATTCTTTGCTATTTTTGGATTTATCCTTTTCAGTGACGCTTCTGGTTGCTCTTCTGTCTCCCCAGTTGCAATATCATCTTTAAATAGATCTACTCAGAAGCTATTTTGACATTTCTAATTTTGGAATAAAGAAACAGCGTGAGTTAAGAAAGCTAGTGAAATGCTGACTCTTTCTGAGTATGCACTTTTGAGAAGAGTATCTGGGATAAAATATTAGCTCAGAAATCATAGAGTAATCTATGACATTGACTGTAGAGAAATCCTGGTGAATTGCTTAGTAGAAAGGCTGAAGTGAAGGTGGTTCACATTAGTAAGAAACAAAAGAAGATGATCATAATGTACATAATAGTTAAGTACATACACATTAAGATTTCTGAGATTAACAATCTGGAGCACTGTTTGAAATTAAAAGCAATGCCATGATGCAAAGGTATCTTTATACTGTGGGAAAATGTTTGAGTCTTCAAAGTTTTCTTGCCAAAATGCTGAGAGATGAGAAGTACAACTAGTCTTAAAAAGCAATCTTTATGTGCCAGTAGGTGGAAGGAGGTATTTCAGAAGCCCTTTGTTTTCTTCCCTGCAATGCAGGTGTTAATGTTAAGGGAGTAACAGTGAGAAAGTTTATAGCAGATAAATAATTTTCTCCAAAGTATTCCAGAATCTGAGCAGGTTAGCCATGAGCTTTGTGTATTTTGTGTATATAAATGAAAGGACTTTAAACCAGAAATCATAATAAAGAAAGCCTGTCTCCTCTTAGGTTAGAGCCTCACTTTTTGTTTTATCCGGCAAGTTCTGAGTCTTATTAAATAAAATGGAATATTTTCTAAAAAAAAAAAAAAAAAAAAAAAAAAAAAAGCGCGATATCCTGTTGTGCTGGTTTGAAAGCAAAACCAGTGAGACTCCCAGTCAGAGATACAATTTAATAGAAGAGGAGAGTAAAAAGGTGAAAATAAATGGAATTATACAACCTAACACCCTGTTGGTCAGGGTGTTTGAAGCAGTCCGGGAATCCTCCTGGAGCAGCAGATGTGGTTCCGCTGGAGCAGAGATGATCCAAAGCAGTGATCCCTGTAGAAACGTCTGGTAGCTCGTCTCCTCTGAGAGTTCAGTGGATAGAAGCTGCCAGTGGGGTCTCAAACCCTGGATTATATCCAGGTGGGAATGCTTGGCTCCTCCCCCTGGGCAGAGCATCTCACAATAGCATGATTTCATTTTATCAGTCGTGCAAATGGATCCTTGATGGGCCATTAAACAGAGATAACGTTTTCCGGGAAGGCATTGTTGGGCTCGTTAACAGAAGATAAGGGAGAACACTGCCCCACCTTGGCTCCAACGGCTCATGGGGATAGAATACATCCCTGGGCACAATTTATATTGTAACCTAGGACATAATCCACCCCTTATTCTATCACCATCTACATCATACACTCTCACAGATACATACATATACATACGTATATACACAGAATAAAACCCTACACGCTGATTTTAGTTCTCACTCAGAATCAAGTCTCCTTGTGGTACACAACGGGTTTCTCCATCTTTTTGCATTACCCACCAAGTGTAACCAGGTCCTTGAGCAAAAACAATCCCACGGATGGGTCTGCCTTTGCCTGAGGTGGGATTAATCCAAACAGTCTTTCCTAAAATCCCTTTCAGGTGTACCACAGGGACTTTATCTCCATCCACTGTGTGCAAGGGTTCAGACTGGGCCGGACCAGCTCGATTGATGGAGCCTCGGGTGTTTACCATCCAGGTGGCTTTGGCTAAGTTTATGTCCCAGTTCTTGAAAGTTCCTCCGCCAAGTGCCTTCAGGGTGGTCTTTAATAGTCCATTGCACCGTTCAACTTTCCCGGCAGCTGGAGCATGATAAGGAATGTGGTATATCCATTCAATACCATGTTCTTTGGCCCAGGTGTTTATAAGGCCATTCTTAAAATGTGTCCCGTTGTCTGACTCGATTCTCTCTGGGGTGCCGTGTCTCCACAGGACTTGTTTTTCCAGGCCCAGGATGGTGTTCCGGGCGGTGGCATGAGGCACAGGATAGGTCTCCAGCCATCCTGTGGTTGCTTCTACCATGGTCAACACATAGCGCTTGCCTTGGCGGGTCTGGGGAAGGGTGATGTAGTCAATTTGCCAGGCTTCCCCATACCTGTACTTCAACCATCGTCCACCGTACCACAGAGGCTTCACCCGCTTGGCCTGTTTGATTGCAGCGCAGGTCTCACAGTCATGGATGACCTGTGAGATGCTGTCCATAGTAAGGTCCACCCCTCGGTCACGGGCCCATCAGTATGTTGCATCTCTTCCCTGATGACCAGAGGCATCATGGGCCCAACGAGCTAGGAATAATTCTCCCTTGTGCTGCCAATCTAGATCCACCTGTGATACTTTCACCTTGGCAGCTTTGTCTACCTGCTCATTGTTGCGATGCTCCTCATTAGCCCGACTCTTGGGCACGTGCGCGTCCACGTGCCGAACCTTCACGGTTAGCTTCTCTACTCGGGTAGCAATGTCCTGCCAAATCTCAGCAGCCCAGATGGGTTTCCCTCTGCGCTGCCAGTTGGCCTTTTTCCAGCGATTCAGCCATCCCCACAGGGCATTAGCTACCATCCATGAGTCGGTGTAGAGATAGAGCCTCGGCCACTTCTCCCGTTCAGCAATATCCAAAGCCAGCTGTACAGCTTTAAGCTCTGCCATCTGACTCGATCCACCTTGTCCCTCGGTAGCTTGCGCAACTCGTCGTGTGGGGCTCCATACTGCAGCTTTCCATTTCCTGTCAGTGCCTATAATTCGGCAGGAACCATCAGTGAAGAGGGCATATCGTTTTTCAGTCTCCGGTAGCTCATTATATGGTGGGGCCTCCTCAGCACGTGTCACTTGCTCCTCTTCTTCTTCAGAGGATAATCCAAAAGTCTCACCTTCAGGCCAGTTCGTTATAACTTCCAGAATCCCAGGGCGATTTGGGTTTCCAATACGGGCGCGCTGCGTAATGAGGGCAATCCATTTGCTCCAAGTAGTGTCGGTGGCATGATGCGTGGAAGGAACCTTTCCCTTGAACATCCACCCCAGCACCAGCAGTCGGGGTGCCAGAAGCAGCTGCGTTTCCGTGCCAATTACTTCTGAAGCAGCTTGAACTCCTTCATAGGCAGCCAAGATTTCCTTCTCCGTGGGAGTGTAGTTGGCTTCGGACCCTCTGTAGCTTCGACTCCAGAATCCCAGTGGTCGACCCCGAGTCTCACCAGGCACCTTCTGCCAAAGGCTCCAGGACAGGCCATTGTTCCCGGCTGCTGAGTAGAGCACATTCTTCACATCTGGTCCTGTCCTCACTGGGCCAAGGGCTACCGCATGAGCGATCTCCTGCTTGATCTGGGCAAAGGCTTGCTGCTGTTCAGGGCCCCAGTGGAAATCGTTCTTCTTGCGGGTAACCAGGTAGAGAGGACTCACAATCTGGCTATACTCAGGAATGTGCATTCTCCAAAAGCCTATGGCACCTAGGAAAGCTTGCGTTTCCTTCTTGCTGGTTGGTGGAGACATTGCGGTGATCTTGTTGATTACTTCTGTGGGTATCTGGCGACGTCCATCTTGCCACTTCACTCCCAGGAACTGGATTTCTCGAGCCGGTCCCTTAACCTTACTTCGCTTAATGGCAAAACCAGCTCTCAGTAGAATCTGGATAATCTTCTCTCCTTTCTTGAAAACTTCCACTTCTGTGTTCCCCCACACAATGATGTCATCAATATACTGGAGATGCTCAGGAGCCTCGCCTTTTTCCAGTGCAGCCTGGATCAGTCCATGGCAGATGGTGGGACTGTGCTTCCACCCCTGGGGCAGTCGGTTCCAGGTATACTGCACACCCCTCCAGGTGAAAGCAAACTGGGGCCTGCACTCTGCTGCCAAAGGAATGGAGAAGAAAGCATTGGCAATGTCTATGGTCGCGTACCACTTTGCTGCCTTGGACTCCAGCTCGTACTGAAGCTCCAACATGTCTGGCACAGCAGCACTCAGTGGTGGCGTGACCTCATTCAGACCACGATAATCTACAGTCAGTCTCCATTCCCCACTGGACTTACGCACAGGCCAGATGGGGCTGTTGAAGGGTGAACGAGCCTTGCTGACCACCCCTTGGCTCTCCAGTTTACGAATCATCTCATGGATTGGGGTCACAGAGTCTCTGTCGGTGCGGTACTGCCGACGGTGCACTGTTGCTGTGGCAATTGGTACTTGTTGTTCTTCAACCCTCAGCAGTCCCACAGCAAAGGGGTCATCGGAGAGACCAGGCAGGGTATTCAGTTGTCTGATGCCTTCTTTCTCTACAGCAGCTATCCCAAAAGCCCAGCGATATCCTTTTGGGTCTTTGAAATATCCATTTCTGAGAAAATCTATGCCAAGGATGCATGGGGCCTCTGGGCCAGTCACAATGGGGTGTTTTTGCCACCCATTCCCAGTAAACTCACTTCGGCCTCCACTACAGTCAGCTGCTGGGACCCTCCTGTCACTCCAGAAATAGAAACAGATTCTGTTCCTACATACCTTGATGGCATCAGGGTACATTGAGAGCCAGTGTCAATCAAAGCCGTGTACTCTTGTGGGTCAGATGTGCCAGGCCATCGGATCCACACAGTCCAATAGATCCGATTGTCCCTTTCCTCTACCTGGCTAGAGGCAGGGCCCCTCTATTCCTGCTCACGATGCACGTTGCTATTTTCCTGTAAATATGTTCCTGAGGTCCCTTCGAGAGGATCAGTCACATCATCATTCCTATACTGTCTGGAGTTCCGTGCACGAGAGACTGGAGCAGCATTGACTCTAGATGAGCTTCTCGTGGTAGGCGTCCCTCTTTTCAGTTCACGTACCCGGGCTGCTAAGGCGGAGGTGGGTTTTCCATCCCACTTCCTCATGTCTTCTCCATGCTCCCGAAGAAAAGACCAGAGGTTACCCCGTGGAGTGTATGTTCTCTCTCTGGCTGGGGGACGCCTGCTCCTAATGGCAGAGACTCTTGTTGGTTCTGGCGAGACGCGGTAAACTTCTTCCTTCAGTTCTTTTTTCAGTTTCTGATGGCCCTCTTCAATCAAGCTTCGGACTTGCTCAGCCAGCCTTGTTTCCACGGATGAGACATGGGTACGAAACGGGGCAGTGACAGTGTCCTCATAAATTCTTAGTTTGTTGGCCAAGACGCCCACCCTGTCCTCACCTGCCCTCCATTGCAGCGTTGCCAGGTAACGGGAGTACATCTCTGGTCCAAGCCGTGCGAATCTCAACCACATCTGTGATGTGCACTGAACTTCATCTGGGCTTTTAGGAAATCTCTCGTCCTCTGAGAAAATGATCTCCAGCACAGCCAGTTCCCTCAGGCATCGGATACCTTGTTCCATTGTGCTCCACTTTCCTTGGTGCACCTGGAGATCTTCTTTACAAAGGTACCTGTCCTTCACACTTGTCAGCAGTCGCCGCCAGAGGCTGAGAGTTCCTTGGGTCCTTCCAATGCCCTGGTCAATGACCACATCCCGGGACAGAGATCCCAGTTGCCTGGCCTCACTTCCATCCAGAATGGTGTCATTGGCTGCAGCGTCCCAGATGCGGAGCAGCCAGGTCAGGATGGACTCGTTTGGCTGACGGGTGAATTCCCTCCGCAGGTCACGCAGCTCACCCAGGGACAGAGAGCGAGTGATGATCTCTGGCTCTGTCTCCTCTGCTGGGTGCGAAGGTCCTGCTGCATCCTCGTCAGTCACTATGCGGACTGACTTGCTCTTTGATTTCTTCTTCTGAACAGGAGCAACTGCTACCGGTTTAGGCTGTTCCGGTTCAGTGATGGTTTGTGTGGGGGTGCTGACGGTGCCTTTGGTTCCTTCCTCCTCTGTGACAGCCTGTGTAGATGTGGATGCTGTTGCTTTGCCTTTAGTTCCTTCCTCCTCTGTGACAGTCTGCGTAGACACGGACACTGTTTCTTTGCTTTTGGCTTCTTCCTCCTCTGTGACAGCCTGCGTAGACACGGACACTGTTGCTTTGCTTTCGGCTCCTTCTCCTTCTGCGACAGTCTGTGTGGACATGGATGCTGTTGCTTTGCTTCTTTTCTCTACTGCCTCAAGAAGACGCTGCACTACATCATGTACATCATGTGGTGTTCTGTTTCTAAGCATGGTGCAGGCTGTGCAGAGAAGACAAAACAGCATCAACAACAACATTATGCTGTCCTTGGTATCCAGAGAGAATTCAATATTTTCAAAAACTGCTGTATCAGGCCTGAAAGACTGGAAAAAATTATTCTTTACCCCTCCCCACAGCGGCTGGGTCAGATTGTTGAGGCCCCAAACAAAACATCCCAGACCGGGACAAGCAAACAAAGTTGAGTACACACTCCAAATTATGCTCATTGCCTTGCAGGTTAGCATGCAATAGACATAGTAGACCAATAAAGCAATTTTAGTGCTGTACCCTGGTTTACACCAAAGTATTAAGATCTGCAGATAGTGCCCCATGTGCGGAAAGATATAGAGAGCTAGGTACAAGACAAATGTAAGCATGCTGAGCATCATAGCGAACAGGTGTTCTTTTCCCCAATACAAAATGGTAATTCTGACTTTTCTCAATACCTCGTGCCCCACGTTGGGCGCCAAAAGATGTGCTGGTTTGAAAGCAAAACCAGTGAGACTCCCAGTCAGAGATACAATTTAATAGAAGAGGAGAGTAAAAAGGTGAAAATAAATGGAATTATACAACCTAACACCCTGTTGGTCAGGGTGTTTGAAGCAGTCCGGGAATCCTCCTGAAGCAGCAGATGTGGTTCCGCTGGAGCAGAGATGATCCAAAGCAGTGATCCCTGTAGAAACGTCTGGTAGCTCGTCTCCTCTGAGAGTCCAGTGGATAGAAGCTGCCAGTGGGGTCTCAAACCCTGGATTATATCCAGGTGGGAATGCTTGGCTCCTCCCCCTGGGCAGAGCATCTCACAATAGCATGATTTCATTTTATCAGTCGTGCAAATGGATCCTTGATGGGCCATTAAACAGAGATAACGTTTTCCGGGAAGGCATTGTTGGGCTCGTTAACAGAAGATAAGGGAGAACACTGCCCCACCTTGGCTCCAACGGCTCATGGGGATAGAATACATCCCTGGGCACAATTTATATTGTAACCTAGGACACCTGTTTACATCCAGGTGACAGTATTATTCTAAGAGGCAGAAAAGTTTAGCTATCCTTTGGGAAGGAGGAGTGGATTTATGCATGCAACTAACTAAACAAGCACACTGGTTGTTTGAATATGGGAACACACTTCCTAGAAGGGTGGTGAGTACCCTGAGCTGACAGTGTTTAAGGGGCATTCAGATATTGCACTTTATAATGTGCTTTAACATTTTCCCAGGCAGTTGGACTAGATTATCATTGTACATCTCTTCCAGCTGGAACTATTCTGCTCTTTTCTTCTCAGCAGTAGATATTTCCAAAGTAACCTTCCATATTTAATCTCTCATTTTGGAAAGTGAAAAGACATTTAGCAGAGAATTAATTACACTTAATCTTGTACATAATAGCATGTATCAGAGGTGGCTATATAAGGCTCCTTTAGGAATTGGTAAAAAAACCCAGAAAAATCAGATGAAGTAGACGAACATTTGAAGTAGACATGCAAACCATGAAAAAATATTCTCTGTAAATATCTAATAACTGTGAAAAGAATTAAAATTTTCAAAGTCAGATATAGACAGTGTTGCGTCTCAGCCCCAGGGCGCTGGGTGCTGCGACTGTACGTGTTCGGTTTTTGACCCAGCTCGATATTCAGGCTGGGCCCCCGGAAAGTTCGTTGGTGGGGTTTTGGGTTTGCAGGCAGTTTAGCTCACGCTGACATGGCGGTGGTAAAAGAGGGGACTTTGAGAGGCTTTGAAAAAGAGGCTTTATTTGGTGGGGGAGTCAGGGGTTCCCCCAGCCTCAGGTCAGTGCCTCTTCAAAGACCCCGGACCTGGGCTGCAGGGCATTTTATACAAACAATCTCATGGGTGGGTATAATGTGTTTGAACCAATAAAACAATTAAAACGATACATGCCAGCTAGATTACATAAACACTAACAAATCCTGAATAGGTCGGGGAGTGGTCTTTCAGGGCTTTGCCAACCACGGGCCGAAGCTCTTGGACCTTGAAGATAAAAGTTTTATGATAGACAAAGGGAGAAGATCATACATGAAACAGGGATGTAACAGAAAGGGAACCAATAGGGAAGAGACTCTGTACAGAGACTCTGGTTGTCTTAGCAACTTTATCATTTACTTTGAAACAAAGGGGCCTTTTTAGGGTATCTACTATACTAAAACTTACAATATAAAAAAACTATACTACATTCAAAACTAAAACTTACAAAACATTTTTTTTTACACAGCCACAAGACAGTAAGCTTATAGACATATATATTTAGGAAAGAAAAACCCCAGACCTAGTTCTGGTGTTCTACAGAAATTTTGGCCTGGTGGAATCACCCTACTTTTTGACTATTCCAGGGTTGCCAGAGTAGAATTTCAGAAAACGTATACCTTGAAAATCTAAATGATTAGTTTAGATCAACTCTGACTAGACTGACTGCTTTCTTGGAGCATAAATTCTCTTTGCAGTAAAAAAAAAAAAAGGATCTTTCCACATCTGGCAAGAAACATTTCAGCAGATGCTACTGTTCTGCTCTATCATCTCACTTTGACTTTTTATGTACAAGCAAGCAAGGTATGGAGTGCTGAAAGCAAGGTGCCAATCAGAAACTACAAAAGTTCACTGATAAGAGGGATAAATAAAGACTCTTGATCCAAAAAACAGTGAAACTTATTACTCCTGCTTGACCTCATTTATTTCTGGGTCTGTTCCCAGATGTGCTGACAGATTTAATCCTGTTTCTACCTTTTCTGATTTTCAGAGATCGTATTTCATAGTTTTCCTTCTAGTATTAATTGAGGCAGAAAACCAGCTCATTTTAATTTGTCCTTTTCGGCAGAATAGTGTTTGATGTAAATTGAATATTCTATTTGATGTATACAACCATAAAAATCCGTGTCCTTATAATTAAAGAGATTCAGCACAAATAAGCCACTATACAAGACTTTCTGGAGTGTGAACAGGAAATCTGGAGTTTTATTTTTCTACAGACCAGGCTATAACAGGCTTTGTACAGCAGAATCTCACGAGCTTGTGTGTAATTCAGTAACTTAATCCTTGAGGCATTTAAAAATATTCAAATTGGCCCACTTATTTTTCCAGCATCAGCAAAAGTTTGCTGCTTTTTCACTTGTACAATTAAAACTTACCAGGCAAACTGTGTGTCAGTCTGGTTCCAATGTAATTTCATAGCAAATCAAAGTGATCAAGAAGAGCAATTCTAACTCCAACCGTGCTCTCATGCTGCCATGATTCATTAGTTACAGTACCAATATTCACAGAAGCAGCATATGCAGCACAGATATGGGTAAAAAGAGAATTTAGATTTAGGTTGCAACACTCAGAATCACTTGAAACTTCACATTTAGAAAAATTAATTTCAGGAATGGGGCAAAGTACACCCTTGCAAGTTGTCATAGCTCAGTAGTTCACTCTCATATCTCATATCCTGTGCTACAAGGAGCTGGCTCAATCCATTTTGCTATTACATATTTCAGGTTGTTGGTAATGGAAATAAGATCAAAGTATATAAACCTTTCTTGGAAGATACAAAATATTCCTTACAGGTCTTTACAATACCTTAATACATCTTGGTAAATTTCCCACTGTCACTACTTTACATTGGCTAAAACTCTGTAGCTGCTTTTCTGGTGTACTCCAACAGTAAAAACCTGAAGCCTCTCTCTCTGGGTAATTCAGAGTACTCTGTGCAGTAATTCCTTCTTTTCTTTTCTTTTCTTTTCTTTTCTTTTCTTTTCTTTTCTTTTCTTTTCTTTTCTTTTCTTTTCTTTTCTTTTCTTTTCTTTTCTTTTCTTTTCTTTTCTTTTCTTCTCTTCTCTTCTCTTCTCTTCTCTTCTCTTCTCTTCTCTTCTCTTCTCTTCTCTTCTCTTCTCTTCTCTTCTCCTTCCCTTCCCTTCCCTTCCCTTCCCTTCCCTTCCCTTCCCTTCCCTTCCCTTCTCCCTTCCCTTCCCTTCCCTTCCCTTCCCTTCCCTTCCCTTCCCTTCCCTTCCCTTCCCTTCCCTTCCCTTCCCTTCCCTTCCCTTCCCTTCCCTTCCCTTCCCTTCCCTTCCCTTCCCTTCCCTTCCCTTCCCTTCCCTTCCCTTCCCTTCCCTTCCCTTCCCTTCCCTTCCCTTCCCTTCCCTTCCCTTCCCTTCCCTTCCCTTCCCTTCCCTTCCCTTCCCTTCCCTTCCCTTCCCTTCCCTTCCCTTCCCTTCCCTTCCCTTCCCTTCCCTTCCCTTCCCTTCCCTTCCCTTCCCTTCCCTTCCCTTCCCTTCCCTTCCCTTCCCTTCCCTTCCCTTCCCTTCCCTTCCCTTCCCATCCCATCCCATCCCATCCCATCCCATCCCATCCCATCCCATCCCATCCCATCCCATCCCATCCCATCCCATCCCATCCCATCTTTTTTTTCTTTTCGTCTTGCCTTTGCCATTTCAGTAACAATTCATTTTGTTTTACAACCTCATAAGCCATTTGTGCTTTTATGTTTATCTCCTTTTCTCAGAAACCTAAATCTAAACCCAAAAGCTTTCAGTGTTTCTCAGCATGCAAGAATAGCAATCAAGGCCCTCACACTGCAGTGGAAAGGGCAGGTTATATACTGGCTCGTTTCTTCACCGCAATAGGCATTAATGTCAATTTTATTTAAGAGTAAATTAATTCTGCAAAAACTACTTGCTTTTACTGGAAAACACTTCTGGGGAAAGATTTTATTCAAAAATGCCAGACTAGCTCAAAATTTGTTGTCTTGAACAGTATTTGATTCAAGCAGAACTTTCACTTTTCGTGTGTTATCCTGACTCAGCTCATGTTGCATATGCAGGGTTAATACACTCTTACAGAACATTCTTTATGGCACTGTCAGGGGACATGGTGAGTTTTTACCATTAACCTTAGCTAAAAGCAAGGAATTTTAAACACTGTTTTGCTCCTAGTCCTAGGTTCTGCCAGCTTCTGCAAGATCTTTCCCCACCTTAGCCTTCAGCATTTAACACTGATTTAAGAGCAATAAAAATAGACTGGGGGTCAGTATTTAAAGAAGCTTTTGTCTTGTCTCCTGCTCCTTCTTGAGGTGGTACTGAAAAAACTTTCAGCTTTGTTTTCCCTGATGCTGTGTAGCTGATGCAGAGAGCTGGGGAGCTGCTACACTGTCTCAGGGCAGCCAGGACTAGGAGCTACACCCCAGCTAACTCCAGGCATATTGGAAAAATCATTTTCCTGTTCTTGGTCAGAAGCATTAACAATCAGTAGAAGAGTGGAAAAGCTCTAACTTACTTTGATCTTTCTGTTTCTAGTAGGGGAATCATATTACAGAAATAAGTAGTAGGTTTTGGGTTAAAAGTATGGGGGAAAACAAAAGGCTGTCCCTAGGTGCCATGAACTATATTATATATTTTACCCATTCTTGTGATTAGGAGATTTTTCTCATTCCAATTAAAGTAATTTCAAAACAATGTTTGAATTGCCATTTCTATGTACCAAATCTCAGTCAGAAGCATAGTAGTCAGACCACTGGTTATGTCAAATTTCAGAGGAGAAAGCATGAGGAAGATGAAGAAAGGATAAAGAAGAAAGGATAAAGAAGAAAAGTTAAAGAAGAAAAGATAAAGAAGAAAGGTGTGTGGTGAGCATACAAAGATTGTAAAGTTACATCTGTAATTTAAGTCTGCACAATGGGCATTTTTTCAAAATCTATACCATTTGTTTGTAAAGGATATGAACCCTTATATTGATCAACATCAAACACCTCCCAAATGCAGAGATGATCAGACTGAGGACAGGCTAAGATTGGTGATCTCTGGCCTTTCTCCAGGAATATCAGTGGATCTTGTTTGTTACCCTATAACTTGAAAATTTCTTTTTGTTAGCCCCTTGAAAACCTCTGTATGATCTAGAAGTAGAATATCCTTGAAGTCAATTTGAAACCCTTTTTCTCCATCACCACTTTTTCACAGATATTACAACAGTAACTAAATGAGAAGCAGAAGACCATCCACAAAGAAACAGTGAATTTCATGCAGTGAAATTCCCTTCTGAAGGAATTTCCACTGAACCAAAAAATTTGTCTCCAGATAAATTAAATGGAATCTAAATGTGCATTTCTTAATACATTATAGAACACAAGTCAATGGCAGTTTCAGTTAAGTTAGATTAATAAAGATAAATTAAAAATTACTGAAATAGACAAAGATTCCTTGTAAAAATAAATATGGATTGTATGTTGTAAGTTTCAATAAAATCATGTCTAACTCCAGTGGGAGTTAGAGACCTGATTTTATTGAAACTCACAGGTACAACATATCTGAAAAGAATTTTTATCAAGGAATGCTTATATCCATTATGGGTTACAAAGCAAAATTAATTACTTTAAATTTTATTAATTGTTTATTAGAAAGTAGTTAGAAGTCTTTAGTTTGTAGTGGGAGTCTGATGCAGATTTATGGCTGGGCCATGGGACAGGAAATATTAATGTATGTATGATAATCTTAATACCTGAAACCTTTGGAGACTTTTAGAAATGGGTATGCAAAGCTCCTATTTTTAACCAAAATAATACAAAACTTGTTTTGAATGCAAAATTGTAGTGAAAACTGGTTTAATATGGACAGTGTGGCATTGTCATCAAAAACAAAGACTGAGTATGGCTTCCTAAATCCAACACAATAGTCAAGGTGAGATTATTTTTTACCTTAATGGGACAAATCTTTTAAGAATTTATTTTAAAAAACCGTAGGAAAGGACTTATTAAAAAACAGCATTAAAAAAATCATGTGTCAAAAATCTTACTAGAGCATGGCAATGGATGATGAAAAATACACACTTTTCAAAGTTTAAAAAGTGAGTTATCATAGTAGACATATTAGAGTGTGCTCGGCTTGAACATGGTTCTTAATACTCATAGATATATAGGACCACAGGGAAATGAAAATTATGATTGCAGGTGTTATTGTATGTCACCTACAAAAGAATCTTCATTTAGTTCAGCATTTAAAAGCATATTCCAGTTTGAGTATTGTTTGTGTTTTGGACACTTTTGTTCCAGGTAATGCTGAGATTTTTTTTTCCAGTAGACCCTGTATTTTAAAAAACTCAACCATGTTATATTTCTATACAGCACATTGGAAGTTCTGCCTTGGTATAAAAACCACAGATTTAGTTAAGCATTAGGGTTTCTTTCATAGGATTCTAGAAATGTTTTGAAAGATTGACTTTTAAAAGAAAAAAAACTACTTTCCCTGAGAAGATGTGGAATATGTTTTGGAATCGATTGCCTGACAAAATCATTGGAGACTAAGTTAGCCTGTGGATATAATAAAGAAGCAAAAAAGTTTAAAGAACTTTGTGGGTTTTAAAACCAACACGTATCCAGGGAAGAAAAGACAAATAAAGGCATGAAAACAAAAAAAGATTACAGAAAAGCTTAAAATATGTGAAAGAGATATATTCACATAAAATACATGAAGTATCTATTTTCCTTCCTCACACTGAATTTGGAGACCTCTTCTGCATAACAGATGCAACTGCAAATTTAGCTTTAAGCAACACATGAAAATTTAGAAGATTCAGAGAAATAGTGTACTGAGTATGACTGCTAGGAAATAGGTAAAAATTAGTTTAAATCATCCCTCAAAGTTCAAGAAATCTACACCAGTTACACAGTGACACACATCACATAACATTATTTTGTGCCCTGTTTTTTCCCATCAAATAATGCATGTTTACATCTTTTTCAGGTTTATATATGGAAGTTTGTTTTGCAAAACAATTTCAGGTTACTGGTAATTAAACGCTGCTTTTGCTTTATTTTCTCATGAGTAAACCTTTAATTCTAGCATGTTGTAAATAGAAATGTTGTTTGTGAGCCACATATGCAGCTTCTACCACATGTCTCTGTCAAGCTGGATTGTGAAAGAAGGTGTCTTATCACAGAACTATCAGTGAAGCAAAGCTAAACAGTCTTGTGCAGATAAAACATATCTGATGATATACCTTGTGTTGATAAACCAACATTAGCAACTTATTGCTGAATTACAGGGAAGAATCTATACAGATACATAGCTTTTTATCATAATAGCTTTCAAAGACTTTAACTGCCAATAGATGAGATAAACTTTATTAAATTATTAGCACAAATTTGATAGAGCAACTTTATCTAAATCCCACATTAGCAAAGATAAACACAGATATTGTGATTTATGTCTGACATCAGATTCCTCCAGCTGCTGATATAAATTCTTCCATGCACCCTAAAGGCAAGCTACTAGATAAGGTAAAATAGCAGAAGCAGATTCTCATATTTGTGCATGACTTAGGCAGTGCTTTAAAGAAATCTGATGTAGCTCTGTAACTGAGGAATGAATGAAGTAGCTCTGTAACCGAAGAATGAACTGAAAGAAAGAATGAAGTTTATCTATGTTTTCTTCTTGAATTACTACAAAGAAATACCTGTTACATTTGTAGTAATTAATTTTTTCTTCCTATTTCCTTCTTGCATCTTCCAGATCCTTCATTTTAAGAAATCTGGAAGGCCTCACATACTGGGGAGTTATAAAAAAAATATGTGTACATATTTTTCCATGGTTTAGGAATCTAGAAGAGTATGTAGTCATTATTACTAAAAGCAAAAGCATTAAGATGTACCAAGAACCACTATCTGCATTTTTTTCTGGCATGCTGCCATAAATTTGAGGCCATTTATCTTTTCTCTTTTTTTACCAAACAAGGCTCTGGTGAGACTGTGGGATTAAACACTTGGTTGTGGAGTTGGTAAGAAGTGAGTGTTGTGCTAGCTCAGGTGCCAGTCACTGCTTCAGGGGCCTTCCAAGCAGCCTGGGTGATTGCAGAGGTAGGAGAGGCTTTACCTTGCATTCAGGCTTGCTGGTATCCAGCAGCTGCCACTCCTGGATGTGACTGCAAAATGCTTCCAATATCTGCAGTGCTTTTTAGAGCTCTGAGGAGACTCATTCTTCTTCTCCATCCAATATATTTCTTCTTTCCACTCTTCAAGTTTTGATTTATGCAACAGTCCACACTTTTCATAACAATTTCCCCCTTATATTTACCTGACACCAATGCATGGAAAAACAAAGTCAGTGACTTAGATTATTAGACTGAGTCAACATAAAGGAGTCATGTGCAGATTAGGAGGAGACAGGAAGAAAATAATAACCAAATTCATATTCCAACATTTACTTCAGACTAGCACTAGTCCAATCCTGGGGACTAAAGGCTCGCTACGTGTTAAGAGTATATCTTTTTATTTGATTTCAAAAAATGAATTTCCAAAAGGAATCCAGCTCTGTCTCAGAGCTCTGTGGCATGACTCAAAACACAGTAAGTGTTTTGGAAATTTGCTTGAATATCACTTCTCATATGAAATAAAAGACTAATCCAAATGTAACCTTAGACTTCCTATCCTAGGAAATTAAACAGCAGGCTTTGAACTTGTCAAACTGGAATTTTAGGCTTGTAGAAACTATTTGGCTTTTCATCCAAATTTGGAACTCAAGATTATGAAATCTGAAACCCTGAATTGAAGAAAAACCCATTTTCTAGCCCATTCTGTCCTGGTCTGCCAGCTCTGTGGAAGTGGGACAATTCATGAGAGTATCCAAACCAGCTACAGCAAGTAGTACTCAAGGCGTTTTATACGCTTGCTTTTTTTTTTTTTTTTTTAATTTTTGGAAGTTTTCTCATCTGTTCTGCTCTGTTCATAAGTCTTTCATCTTTGTTCAGAATGAAATCTCCACTGGCATTTAAAATCTTTGGAGAGAGGATGAACAGTAAAGCATTAATTTACACTGTTAATTGGTGTATAAATTAAACTGTGTTCCCTTGAGAGTAGCTGCTTCACAAGTCGGATATTCACAAGGAAAGTTGCACTGGCAGTTCTACAGCAATATGCCTTTCCCTGCAATCTTCTGTAGCAGAAATGAAGCCAAATTAGTTAACAAAATGAGATTCAGACAGGAGGAAAAGTGGGATAGCAGAAAACAGGGATTATTTTACTACAAGTAACTTAGTTTTTGATAGATTTTTTTGCTGTGTCACAGAAACAATGTCTGAATCCAAAAGTTTCTCTTTGTCAGAGTTTCCTGAATTTGTAATGTGAGGATGTGTCCTCATCTTATCCAGTGCTTGTCCCTAAGTCCCAATCCCACGGCTTTCCGTGCCAATGGTAGCAAACACTGCAGTAAAACTCTTCTTACCTTATTTTACCTCACCTTCCTCTTGTATTACAGTAGTAGGGTGGGATCATTTATCCTCACTGTGTGCTTTTTCTAAATGGTATTTAGGAAATGTTCTGGGGAAAAAAAAGGAAAAAAAAGAAAAAAGAGAGAGAGAGAGAAATCTTATTACTACCTCCCACAGATTTTATTCTGGGCTGCTCAAAAATACTGGTGAACCAAATCCCCTTTAAGTCATTGCATGTCCCCAAAACATACTGAAAGGGATGTTTCCTCATGATTCTTTCCACGGCACTTAAATGCACAAAGATCACCACACCAAACTTATTATTTTCCTTCTGTTCTGCCCTGGTGTCTTCTTGATATAGTGAGGAAGCACCTGGGGAAGCTGGAGTTCCTGTGACCATGACCACAATCCTCTCAAAGGATCATCCTACCTGCTAAACTAACCTTCAGCCTCAGTCTGCCAGCAGCTGACACACACAATATAGACTCAATTTGGCCAGAGGTCTGACTAGGACACTTCCCACTGAAAATATCAACTCATAGGAACTGGATCACCCTGTGGAAATATTCTCCTCTTGACAAATTGTTGGAAAGAGCAGAAACAGGTTTCTACTGAAGTCAATCTGATTTTGACCAACCTGTCAAGGATAAGGTTTTAACAAGAAGATTGCTTAGAGCACTAAAAATTCAGCACCTTTTTGATTTTCCATTGCTAATTTACTTCTGATAGCCTTGTGTAGACACAAAAATTATTGTGTAGACACAAATAATTTCCAAACTTGAAATCGTGAGGAAAGTAGAGTTTTGTCTCAGAGACCAGTTCTAACCAATGGGGGTTTGGAGCTGGATATGTAGTAAGCAGAGGCTAATAACTACTCATAATTGGTTTGTACCCCCAATCATAGATCCTCTCCTTTTCTGAACTTTTTGACTGAAAATAATTCTTCTCTAGGAACAACCTACTGCTGGAGTTTGCCTGACTCCACAGAAATGGCAGATTTATGCTGTGACCCTGAAGGTTTGTACAAGAAAGCAGACTAGAAGTCATACATAATTCATAGGGGAATAATTTCTAACATGCAGCACTATTAGTCAATCTATTCAGGGGAAGCCTGTGGAGAATCCCTGCAGAAAACTTCTCTATGTCCATCAAAGATAGACTACAAAACATTTCCAAATTTGTAGCTGTTGCACAGCTAGGAGTAGAATAGAAGCTATGGTAGCATACATTTCTCATAGTTATTGTTTAGCCCATGTTTGTTGTTAGCATCTTGTGGGCCTGAGAGCCTTAAAATCTCTTTTCATTTCTAGCATATCTAAGTAATCTGATTAAGGTTAATTTTTTTTCCTGGAGTGATAGAATAGTCAGGAATAAGACATCCCATCTAGGTATGCCAAGGGTCCTCATTCAGTCAGTAACAGAAATTTGCACTACCATCTTCTTCCTGGAAGAGATGGGAGACAGCTTCGGGAATAGTCTGCTGAACCACACAGAGCTGCAGGGCTCTGACAAATCCTGCCGAGAATTAATTCCTCAGTCAATTCCATGGGTGACAAGACAATGCAGATAGGGAGATTTTTGTCCTGTGCCTATTTATGGCTTAATACAAAATCAGGAGCAGCTGCTGCTCTCATTACCTTGGTACAACTCAATAATCTTTCTACTGAAATTCCAGAAGGTACAGTTTAGGAAGTGAACATGACAGTAAAGCCAAGTTTATTCTGTGTGCTAGCTGTGTGTGGCATTTGGCTTCCTGACCAAATATCTACAGTTACTTATCTAAAATGCAGGTCTCTACATAAGAGTTCAATATATAGGTGTCCATCAAAGTAAGACTAATCAGCTATTTAAATGATCATTAGGTCATTTGAGAAACTCTCAACTTGCTCAAGTTTTCTGATTATATATGCCCTGACTACAAAGGGGGCTTACACAGCTCTCTTGCAGGAAGTTACCTGTGTGTTGTCTTGAATCTAGGTTTTGAATCTAACACTGAAATCAACAAAATATGTCATCCTAGATTTTGTAACAGTACACAAATATGCCCCAAATGCCCAATAGACCTACATGCAAAGTGTTCTCTTTTTGAAGATGAAAAGAAGGAAAACATACCCCCCCAAAAAAAAACCAAAAAACCAAAAAACAAAACCAAAACAAAAAAAACCCACCACAGAACAAAACAAAAAAACCACCTCAGATCATCAAAATTGGGATCAGACAAAGGTTTTGGTCTAAGTCTCATAGATGACCATGGCAAGTGAAAGATGATTCAATTAATTAATTTTAGTACCAGTTTCCACAGTTCTGTTTTCTTCTGCTTAACCTATCATTTTCATATTAAGATATGCCCACAGTACATTAAAAAATTATTTCTCACTGGCATAAACTTTACTAAAATATTGAGGAAAATATAACCTAAGAATAAATTCACAGCTAACTCCAGTAGTGCAATGCTCAGTGCTCCCAGGGCCTGAATTTCAGTATCATCTGTGATGCCAGATTATACTGGAAGACTTTTTATATGAGATCTAGGAAAAAGTGAGTGCTTATGTCAATATGCTGTGAAGGAAGCTACGTAGCAATTAATTACTCATCTTAAAATTTCCATTCAAGTAAAACAGCACACAGAAACTGCTTTGAATTGCCATCTAACAGTGACTTGCATTTCTATCAAGTATCATCTTCTGCAAATAGATGGTTTCACCAAGTAGACAGTGCATATGGAAAGAGTATAACATGACAAATGCCTTATTTCCCTCCATGTTGTCCTTCCCCAGTTTCCATTTGGGGACTTGTCCTGTCCTACTGCACCATGTAGAACCAAGAAGAACATACAGCACTAGATCAACATGGATACAATCCAGCACAATGATGCATTTTGACCAGAGAAATCATCAGTTATTCTTTTACTGAGGCATGGTAAAAAAAAATGTATGCAGGGCTGTGTTTCTTTGGGTGCAGGGGAAGCATTAAGATTGTAAGTTCAGCTCCCATTTTCACTTTGGCACTTTCCAAGAGCATTGTTGTGGTTTAACCCCAGCCACCCACCAAGCCTCACACAGCTGTTCAGTCACTCCGTCACCAGCAGGGTTGAGGAGAGAAATGAAAGGGTAAAGGTTTGAAAACCCATAGGAGATAAAGATGGTTTAATAGGGAAAGCAAAGGCCACACACACAAACCTAGAAAAACAAAGAATCAATTCACTGCTTCCCATGGTTGGGCAGGTGTTCAGCCATCTCCAGGAGAGCAGGGTCCCATCACATGTTATGGATACTTGGGAAGACAAACACCATCACTCCAAATGCACCCCCTTCCTCCTTCTTCCCCCCATTTTATAACACTGATCATGACATCCGGTGCTCTGGAATACCCGTTTGGTCAATTGGGGTCGCCTGTCCTGGCTGTGTCTCCTCTCAACCTCCCATGCACCCCCATCTTCCTCACCAATGTGGGAGCAGGAAAAGCAGAAAAGGCCTTGGCCCTGTGCAAGCGCTGCCTAGCAATAACAAAAACATCTTTATATTATTGACCCTGTGTTCAGCACAAATCCAAAACAACCTCATACCAGCCACTGTGAAGACAATTAGTCCTATCCCAGCCAAATTCAGCACAAGCATCAAACTAGGATCCAATATTAATACAACAAGAGAAGATAGTTCAACAAATTTGCTTGTGGGCCTCCCAGAATATAGACCTTCTTTCCATTGTAAGAATTGTAATTTATTTATGGTAAATGCTTGTCTAGATACCTCCTCCGCATCTTTAAATATGAATGTGAAGACTGGGACAAATATTGCTGGATGATTTAAGGAGCTATAATTTGTATTGATATACATAAAGGGAGCTCCAAAACAAAAGCAACATTTAGATTCTAAATTGGAAGAGATCATCATGTTAATTTTGGCCTTTTATTCCTCTGCATGAAATTAGAAAGTAGTTAGCAAGTCTGCCAGGAAAAACAAGCCCCAGATATTTTCTATGCCATGCATATTCTCTCTGAAGTACTGTATCACACACTATATTGAAGTTGAAATGCTGAACATAATTTGCTAGAAATTACATAGTTGCTATATTAGCTTGTAATATTGTCATTTTATCCACAATGGTCCACTTTCCTTGACTGATTTGATGTGTGCATTTATGGAAGACTGAAACTTTGGGTGTTTGTTTTGCTCGAAGGAGGAATCATCAGTTAGTTTATATTAAGCTACTGTGTCAATGTGCATTTTTACAATTGTTTTTAAAGTCACAGTCTATGCAGTATGAAAATGTCATGTATATCATGGAAGAAACTAAGAACTGATTTCTGCATCTAAGATTTAATCATAATTGTAAATCAATAACAAATGCAAAGTCCCCACCTGCTGAAGGAGTATTTTTAAGTGTACTCTTTAAAGGAAGTGGTGTTTATACTACTGTGTTCTTTAAACTTTTGCATTTTGAACCTGCTGGCCAACTTCAAAACACACTTGATAAAAAGTACAGAGATGTCAAGCATATTCAGAACTTCAAAGTTTGTTGAAAATGGGCAGCAGACTGCAGGGTTACTGCTAGCCACACAGAGTGAAAGTCTTATAAACTTAGATGCTAAATAATCTGTGTGCACAAGATATGAACGAAAGCAAATACGATTAGTTTGGCTGCTGACAGAATTATCTTTTGAAGTAAACTTTCCAGGTATTGAAGACTTACAGCTAAGGATGCTGAAGAAAAAGTTTCTTGGGTTGCAATACGTAACCAAAAATGTTTATTCTATTTTCCATCTGTTGAAACCGGTTGGGGAGGTGTTTATCTCTTAACCCATTCTTCATAACTCCAGGGGGGAGGGGGCAGGTGCCTTCTGTTAATGGGCCAGCTGTTAAAACCAGGTGAGGCAGTGTTCCTTATCTCTTCCAAGACCCATCCTCCCTCCAGGGGATATCTTCTGTTAATGGGCCATTAAGGCTCCCCACATGACTGAAAATGTTCCATCATCCCATTGTGAGATGTTCCACCCAGTGGGGGGAGCCAACCATTCCTACCTAGATAAAAACTGTGAGTCAGGAACAGCAGGTAGCCTGTTTTCCACTGGGTTCCTGGAGGAAGACCGGACCCATTTTGCCATCACTGGACCCTTTTTACAGGCTCATCTCTACTCCAACAAAACCCCATCTGTTACACCAGGAGGATTTATTTGGACTGCTACCAACACCCTGACCAACAGGGTGTCAGGTTGTATTTCTGACTCTGTCAGGGTTGCTACGATTTTTTGTTTGTTTACTTGCTTGTTTGTTTTTTCTGGTTTGTTTATTTTTGTGGGGTATTTTTGGTTGTTTTGTTTGTTTGTTTGCATTTGTACTACTACATTTGTATTTTTAGTATTCCTAGTAAAGAACAATTATTCTTATTCCCATATCTTTGCCTGAAAGCCTCTAATTGCAAAATTATAATAATTTGGAAGGAGGGGATCTACATTCTCCATTCCAAGGGTAGCTCCAGCTTTCCCTAGCAGATAACTGTCTTTCCAAACCAAGACATAAAGTGACGTTCTCAGGAGGAATTATGAAAGAAGGAGGAATTACAAAAGAAGGAGGCAGAAGGCAGTGTCCCAGGCATCAAAATTCAGAAGCTACTAAAAATGAAAAAGAAAATGGTGGGAGTTGAGTCAGAGAAGAAGACAAAATATATAGAGTCAGCTACTTAGAGTGAAGTTTAAGGATTTTGAAAACACTGTCCTGTAAATTCACACTCTCACCTACTATGTTCCAAAACAGACAAGGCCTCACAGGCTATGTGGCAACCAAGAGAGGTGAATAAAAGGGTTTGTTTAATTTGCAATGTGGTTTTTTTTTGGTGTCATGCTGTTTTTTCTTTTGTTTTTTCTTTTGTTTTTTCTTTTGTTTTTTCTTTTGTTTTTTCTTTTGTTTTTTTCTTTTGTTTTTTTTTCCTTATTCTGTTAATGGAACTTACTCTCTGCATTGAAACTTATCTGGGAAAATATTGTGCTTAGGATTTTATTTAACTTATTAAACCTTCTCCCCAATTTTTACATATTTTGGTGAGGCACTGAGGTAGTCACAATGTACATGAGTATTCTGTCTGTAATGGATTGCTTTGATAATTTGACCTCATAGTCTTGTGGCTATTTCTATAGATCATTCCTGTGAACTTCTGATCATGTCAGAAATACTTGCCCTATTCATGCTACACAAATAATTAGATAACAAATGGCATAGAGACACTTGAGGACTAGGTTAAGTACTTAAAAGGTTTTAAGTTATTGCCATTTAAGGGGATTCTTTTCTGTTAATTTCACTTTTATCCAAGAACAAATTATTGCTATGGCTATCAGGATTATAATTACTTAGTATTTACTAAGTATTAGGAAAAAAATGTTATTTCACCTTACAAATTTGAATTTGTTAATGAAAAATAAACACCATGTAATGTCAGAATTTTTCAAATAAAACTTCAGCTATACTCACTTTAGTAGTGAAATATCAGCTAATATTTATTTCCCATTGAGTTTAAACTTTAATCAAAAAAGTAATTAGATATGTATTGTATTTAAACAAGTGCATATTAACTTTGTCTACTATCTATGCTCATCAATATCCCATGTGTGAATTGTGTGAATTCTTTGTGTGGTAAAGTCTCTATGCATGAAAACATATATGAAGTGAGTTCTAATATGCATGCAAGTAAATTGTACCAAATGATTCAATTACATTTTGTAATATTACTTTCATGCATTTGTACTCACATATTTTTTCTAAAATATTTAACTTTTGTTAGGCTTTTCATATTAAACATTTCATTTACAGATCTGAAAACACATTATAAAGGTAGGCAAGTATCATTATTCCTGTTTCACTGCAAATTAATAAAACTCAGCAAGAAAGACTTGCTTCATATAGTGCAGTTAGTTAAAACATCTTTAGATCTTTACATAGCTAGATAATGATTGAAGGTTGGGAAACAACAAATGCTCTTTTTTTTTTCCCCAACAAATGAAAAAATGGGATAGTCATGGTAGAGCTGTGGAGGAAGAGACCAGAGCAACATTTTGGCCCCATTGTAGTTAAAATAAGTGCTGTCTTTTTTCCTGTGGGCAGACCAACATGCCAGGTCTTCTGATTTCTGTGTCCTAGGGCTGCTCACACTGCCTCTCAGAGTTAAGTATTACTGCAGCTCTCTGGGTCATTTTCAAAAGACAACCTCACTGTACTTTGTGGACTGTGAATCCTCTTTCAAGGATTTTCCTTTTTTTTTTTTTTTTTTTTTTTTTTTTTTTTTTTTTTTTTTTTCTTGTCAGATGCACATATTTGTGTTTGGTGCAAAAGAATCTCTCCATACAAAAGGATTCAATACTACCTCAAAGCCCATGCTGATTCTGTTTGTTTGAAATCTACAGATCTACAGAAAAAACAGCAACTGTCACTAAATACAAAAAAAAAAGCTTGCTGGTTAATACACTTCTAAATGAATTGTGGTCCCAGGCAACATCAGCGTCCTCCACATTTTGCTATTTATATGTAAGTATCCATCTGTCTGCTGAAGAGTTGTAGGAGAGTAACAGATCTACAGGAAAGCCTTTCATTGACAATTGCCTTATTTAGACTGGGTGGATTAGTTTTCTCTACTGCTGAGAAGCAGGTTAATAGGTCCTCCTACTTAAATCCAAGAACAAAGTGAGTATTGCAAGCAAATACATTGCAAAGATTAGCTCATTTACTTTGTGAAGAATATTTGTCTTATTTCTAATTTTCACTGATTGCCAGCTATGTTCAGCTACATATTTACAGTACAAAACACACAGCTGAGCTGCACTAGCAATGTGGGGGCTTTATCTAGGGTGTCACATTACTGTATTAGCACTCTTCCCTCTACGTTAAACACCACTGACTGATGTTTTCCCTATTTTAAAATATTAGCCATAGCAGAAATAATTTAGTATTACTGTTGTGTCTTTACTCTTCTGTGCATGAATAGCTGTTGCATGCAACCCAAATCATTGTGACAAAACTACAATAACCCTATGTCCACCACCCAGGATGAATTTCTTCCTTGCAAGAAACTACAGCATAATTAGTGAAGAAATCCCACTGAAACTTAGATGACATGTAGGGTTAAGTATTATGATGAATTAGCTGGCAACTTTACTACAGGCAGTCTCCAAATTGTTTTTGAAATGACAGACATTCTGAAAACAAATGCCGGTATTTGAGCAAGTAGAAAATTTTAGTATACTTTGTAAGTATACTAAATATAGTATATTTATTTATATATTTCCTTGCTTAATAACAAGGAAATCATATTGCACTGAATTCCAGCACCAACCACTCTCTGTCAGATTGAATCCTATGAAGCAAAAGTGGAACAATATTTGCAAGAATTGTTTCTCCCTAGTTTTTTAAAGCATTTGATTAACTGTATCATTAATATAGAGCATTTGCAAACTCTTTTCTTAAATGAACAGCTGACTTTCTTAAAGGAGAAATTAGACTCTCCACAGCAGATAAAAAACTATAGGTTGAGAGAGATTTAAGTGCCAAAATTTCTGCACTTGAAAGAGATTTGATTCTCTTTGTGTTTGTGACATTCTTCCACTGAAAAACCTAGAGAGAACCTATCAGCTCACAATGGCTCTCATCCTTGAGACTTGATAACTCCCCCAGATCACAACTTGGTGGCTACATTTTATTCTTTTCTTCTGGTAAGATTATGGAAAATTGCACAGTCTGAATTATTTCAGGGGAATTTAATTTTTTTGCAGGGAAAATAAATCTACTTTGTTGAATCCAGAACTGATTTCTATTGTGATTATATTTATGTGAAAGGTATTTTTAGTGCTTTTTTACTGTTGAGCTTTCTTTTTCGAAATGTAAAGTTCAATCCATTTAACTGACAGATCAGTTTTTAATTAAATCAAGTGGCTTACAATATTTTGTTTCACACCAGCCCTAATTCAGTGATTTTAATGGCTTCTAGTCAGGCTTGATGACAACCACCTGGCTTATTTCTGAACACCATACAGCTCTGCAAAGGGTAGGAATTAATAACACAAGTGTGAGGAGGACCCACTATGAATATCTCCCATCACAGTGGCAGACTTTCCACTCAGACCTGTCTTGTCACTGTGACCTTGCCAGATACCTAGGGCTGGGCCTGCCCAGACTACTCCCCATCCTGCCCTGCTCCTGGGCTGAGGCAGTAGGAAGGGGCCTGGCTGCTCAGTGCTGCCCAGAGAGAACTCATGGTGATCCCCTGCAGCTCCAGGTCCCATGGGAACCCCCACCCTGATGGCACCCTGGCACTGTCCTTCCTAACAGAGCCTGCTGCACTCCTGCCTGGCAGCACTGCTGTGGTGTGACCTGTCCCACTGTTGTAAATGGGCCAGGAGACCAGCTCCTTTGAAAAGGCCTTTATTAGAAATCAGCTCTGGGTAGGGGCTCGAGGGGCTGCGCATGCCGCCGCTGCTCCCAGTGGACACCACGGAGGAGGAGGTGCAAGTCGAATCTGCTGCTTGCGCTGCAGAGTCAGGATTCCGTCCTCACGGGAGTTGCCAAAGAATCCCCTTGGCTCGTGTGGTCCAGGGGGGTCACCTTTTTCCAGTTCTTTTTAGGTTATGGCGAGAAGGTAATAAACTACCTGCAGGTAGCTGGACGTGGGCCTCACACAGCATTGTCCTTCCTAGGTCCAGTTTCTGTGTCGGCTCGTTGTTTTTAGGGGTTTTTTGGCGTCGACTGGACTTCCGTCCATAGCCGAGCATCATGGGAGTCCCCTGATTTCCCTACTGGGCGGTGTCCGCAGCTCAACGGGCAGGAAGGAGGTGGCAGCGGGAAGCAGCGGCAGCTTCACCCGATGGGAGAGGGGGAGCTCAGGACTTAGGGAGAGGGAGTACAAAACTTGGGACATAATAAGCAGAAATTCGGGGGTACAGATCCAACATGAACAGTTTAGAACAGGTAAGTAACAGTGCACCTTTAACTTTACAGCAAACAGTATAACAGTACAACCTGGGAGTGCATAACCTGGGGCTCTTTATTCATTTCACCACCACACCTCCACCTCCACAGATCATGGCTCTGTCTGGTTTAACCCCACCCAGCTGCTCATTCCCTCCCACCTGCTGGGATGGACGAGAGAATCGGAAGGGCACAAGTGAGAAAACTGAAGGATTGAGATAAAGAGAGTTTAGCAGGTAAAGCAAATGCCATGCAGGCAGCCAAAGAAGAACAAGGAATTCACTCAACTCTTGCAGAACAAGGAATTCATTCAAGGGTATTGCAGAGGTGCTTAGACAATAGTATTGCAAGTTTTATGTGGTAACATTTTCTTATCGTGACCTGCATGATACTTCAGTTGTTCCAGCCTGCCTTGCAAAAAATAAAATAATTATAGACTTGTATATATACTAATTGTCTAAAATCAAAGTTAGAGAGATTCAAAAACATTAAAAAAGCCTCTTCCTCTCCTTGTTCCCCATACAGAAGCACCCAGTAACAATCTTAGGAACCCAGAAAACTAGTTCACTGAAGTAAACTGAAATATCTTTCTTTTAAGAAACACATATTAACGAGTTAAATCTGTTGGAAATCTGACTTCTTCTTGGAAAGAAGATGCAGACTCACTTTTGAAATTGATTTCCAAATTAGATGTGGTAGCTGCTATGACTTTTCCCAGCTACAAATCAGCAGCAAGGTGAGAAGTACTTGTGGGCACAAAGGTGACAAACTGATTTTGTGCTGTGCAGATTGATTCAAAGGTTGAGAAGGAAGAAGAGACATTTGTCATCCTGATGGCAGAACATAACGTTCCTTATTCCTGTGGTGATACTTTAATGAAACTTATCAAAGGGTCTTTTCACAGGCAAAAAACCTGCCAAGACCACAAACAGATGAGTAACAAAATCCAGTGTCTCAAGCAGAGAAATGCAAGCTGTAGTGCACTACTGTGTTACTGATTTGTTTTTGTTACGCCAGTTTTGTTCTTTCACTCCTTTCATGCCATTGCTAAACCCTCCCTTCCTCTTCTTTGTCCTGAGCTTTTCTTGATGAGCACAATATCACATGGAATGGAATATGGTCAATTTGTGTCTGGCATCCTGGCAGTGTCCTCTATCAGCCTCTTGCTACTCCCACTTTTGGGGTAGAAAAGACACAAGACTTTGATTCCCAGGGTGGGAAATGAATCCTACTGGATTCTCTTCCCCACCCCCAGCCACCCATCCCCATCCAAAAAGCCTCAAGCTGGAGGTGCAAGAGGCTGGCAAGGAACACTGCCTGTCCAGTGGACCCAACCTGACAAAAGGGATGCTCCACACAGGGCAGTATGCTTCAGCTAGAATGGCTCCAGTCAAGAAGGAGAAAGGAGGGGTGTTTGTTGTGATAGTGTTTGTCTGTGCAAGCAAGTATTATGCATGCTGAGGGTCTGCTGGCCAAGAAGTGTCTGAACATCTCTCTGCCGAGGGGTAGTAATGAATGAATTCCTTATTTTGCCTGGATTATGTGTGCAGCTTTTGCCTTTCCTATAAAAATGTCAGAAAAATGATCCGCAAGTCTTTTTTCATCTCTTGTGTCTTCTCCTCATCTGCAGAAAAGGGAGAAGAGCAAGGCTGAGTGGGTGTCAGCTAGGGTGAACCCACCACAGATACAGATGACAATTCTTCCCTGGTACACAATATTTATATGGTTTACTTTACTTTTAAGACATACAATACTATGCTAAAAACAGTACTTGCATTTATTTAGCAATACACCCATTTTCAACCAGAACTTAATGTTTTTAATCATACTGACAGATTTTGGCACTAGATCATATAATTTGTGATTCTTCACTCTGTCTATCCCCCTCACAAACAGCTTTTGAGATTATGTAGAGCACTGTGGGAGAAAGAAAAATGTGCCCAGAGAGGCAGTGTTTGAGAATATGGGAACAGAACACCTCAGGCAGTTTGCTGAGGGCAGTTTGCAAAGGATTAATGTGAAACCGTGATCACACTCACCAAAGATGTGAAATTCGTTGTCACACTTGAAAGACAAAAGTCACTCAAAATGAGACTCCTTCAGTGAACTCATTTACTGGAATCATATTTGTACTCCTTTTCTGATTAAGGAGAGAAGCTGGATTACAGGGGAAGGATAATAAAAGTTGGATTAGCTGGATTACTGGCAGGATAATAACAGTTGTCTGACCAGACAGTGGTAAAGCTATAGGGAAAAAATACAACAAAGTTACAGTAAAAATTGTTCCTGCTGAAGTTATTGGTAGATCTATCACTCTTTTTTATTAATAGCATATATTTTTTTAAAGCTCCCGTGTCCTGATCATTTGTAGATACCACCTCTTATATATACTCTTTAAGAGAGAAAAACACAGGAATTCATGTTACCAAAAATATGTTCCCTTTCTGATTGCCAGCTAATGCCTGACTGTCGGTCCTCTTTTTCTTATTATCTCATCTATTTTTAAAAGGGCAAAGGTGTTGAACAATTGCTTTAAACATTTCTCCCTCAGTTTGTCTGTATTCTGTACTTTTTGAATTTGGAAAAAAAAAAATTTTAAGTGGGAAAAATTAATTTTTCCAGTATCCCAGCTGACATAGTTCAGATATATTTGATCTCTTAAAAAATATAAATGGGGGAGGCGATTTTACCTGATTATTATTGTACTAAAATTAAAGACAGAAGAAGGAAGGGGAGGGAGGATGGAGCTGCTGCCCTGAGCAATAATTTGGCTTTATAAGTTGCAAACCAGTAAATGTAGGATTTGAATGGCATCTTATCTCCATGTATTTTTGATGCTCAAAAGATCTGTTGCAGATGGGGAGACACACGTTCTGTTTGCAAGCTGACAAAGTCTGTTCTACAGTCTGCTCCCAACTACGTGATCAGGTAACCTAAGAGAATTCTGAGGCACTTGGCAGCTGCACTGTGTTTACAAATAAGGGCTTTGGTGGAGCTTATCTGCCTTACACAGGATCTTTTTCTTTGACAGCCAAAGGCTTGACGCTAGTGAGATTGTTTGAACAATATAAATGCTCTTAATATAGAACCTAATATACACAAAATGCATATTAATACAGCTTCTGGTGAGTTTTTCTCTACAGACAGTTTATGCCTTATGTTTGAACCGTTGCAGAAACTTCAATTTAAGAATAAAGAGCTATAAATAGTGTACTTACTCACCAGAAAGAGGTGAATTGTGCTCTGCAAAACAAATAAATATTTAAATTCAGATTATTTTGGCTCTTGTAGTAGCTATGGGTAGCTCACTGTCAGGATGAACAGATTAGTGTGTAGAATATAGGAATCAAGGGTAGTTTCCAGCAAAGTAAATTAATGTTCTGTTCATGATTTGGCCTTAATATTTAATAGGGAACTGAGGCCTCTTAACTTTTTTTTTTTACTTTTCACTAGGCTCTATTATCTTAATAAAAAGAAAATGTAGAGGCGAATGTGTTCTGAGGAACCTGGTCTAGTGAAAGGTATCCATGGTGTCCCTGCCCATGGCAGGGGCATTGGACCTGGATGAAAAAATCTCTTCCAACACAAAACATACCACGATTCTAAGATTTTATGTTGGACCTGTGCCACATAAATTCTGACCTTCTAGATTTAGGCTTAACTTTACCCTTTTCATCAGCTCATTCTTTTTAGTGTCATGGCTTCATATATATTGTCTGCTGTTTCTTCTAGTAATTAGATCTCACTGAGGATTGTGCTTAGACCATTTATGGTCTAAGAATGCTCAAACTTCCTATAATTTCCTCACTATATAAAATAACTGTCTGATTTTATTTTCACAATCCATGAGAAATCTGTGTATTTGGAAAACTACAAAAAAGCTGATTCAGCAGCAGTGTAGGCCCTGTGCTTATGGAGTTAATATAAAACCTAAAATGTTAATCTTGCTCTTTCTCTATCCCAGTTTCATGCTTAGAATATTTAATGGGGATTCTAGGACTCCTGTTTTAAAACACAGCAGGTTGAAATGCAGATTATAGCACAACAGCACCATAACTATTTTTAGGAAATGATCATTTAGAAAAGCCTTGAGGGATCTCCTAGAGCTATTTTATGCTGCTCCTTAATATAAAACAAAAAACACATGCCATTTACTTTATATAGACTTTATTTTGCCCTCTGTTGGATCTTCTTTTCAGATGACAGTCTATATGTTAATTGAAACAAAATGCTGAGATCAGGCTTGTCCACATATCTAGAAATAGAACAACAGCTTTTTAAAAAAGTTAATAATTGCTGCAATTTAAATTTTTTTTTGGTTGTTCTTTCTCAGCTTATGTTAAGGACTAGTAGATGGTTTCTCATTTTCTGAAACTGATGCTCAAGAACAAGGAAATTGTGGCTCTGTATTTATGTTTTGTTTGGTTGGTTGTTCTTTTAATTGTAAAGTAATCTTATTCCTTGCCTTAGGTAGGATGTTGCTCATACATTCAGAGATAATTCAATTCCACTGTAAATAAAGTTTCTTGCCCCAGGGTGTCCGAGTTTTTTAGTTGGTGTCAATATGATTTGAGCATCTGCTCTCCTGAAACAATATTTTACAATATTTATCCAACTCCTTATTGAGACATGACAACGCGTGCTCTGCCTCCATAGAAATGTGGGGATGTTTTTGTTCCCATAGACAGGACTTGGCTTAGCAAACTGTTTGTGCTTGATGAATGATAGGATGCCTTAATGGATGCCAGTTGCTCCAGGAAAGTGTTGTTGTTCTTCTATCATAGCAGGACAAGATAAAGGTCCTCATATTAATATGAAGGGAAGCTTATTTATAATAGTACTTAGTCCAAATGGATCTCTCCTGAGCTTACCAAAGGCTGTAGTGAGAAACATAAGTAATTGAAGACACACCAAGCATAAATTCCAAGAGAAAAAAATTGTTTCATATCTTCTGAACTAAATTCCACTTCAAAGAACTATTTACTGTCTTCAGCCTTGCCTTAAAGGAATAGATTTTTTTATACAACATGGACTGACCAAAGCAACAAACAAAATCAGTCATTGCATAAAATAACAGAGTAGTGTCAGCAAAATGAAAATGGCCATCATCTGTGCACTATGTGCAGCATTTAATTATGTCTTCAAACATTAAAATATCTTTTAAAAATATTTACTATATGCCAAGTGCCCGTTTCTTTTTAAAGGATCCCAGAAACTTTTTTCTGGATTGCCTTCCGGGTTTTACTTCCTGTCTTGGTTTGGAAAGACAGGTTTCTGCCTGTCTTTAGAATGGGGAATGTAAACCCCTCACCCCCCGCCAAGTTATAATTTTGTAATCAAGGGCTCTCAGGCAAAGATTTTTGGGATAGGAATAACAGTTCTTTACTAGGAATATTAACAATACAAATGTAATAGGAAACAAAACTACACAACCAAACGAGCAAACAAACAAACAACAATTTTGGAAAACTCTGACAGAGTCACAGCTACAACCTGACACCCTTCTGGTCTGGGTGTTGAAAGCAGTCCAAAAGTGTGTCCTTCTGAAGTGGCAGATGTGATTCTGTTGGAGTAGAGATGATCTTGTAGAAGAACCGGGTCCAGTGATGGTAAAAGGGATCCAGTGGTGGTAGGAAAGGGTCCAGTGGTGGTGGGAAGGGTCCAGTGGACAAGAAGGGGTCCAGTCTCTCTCCCAGGAAATCGGGTGAAGCTAGCAGCTTTCCTGTCTCTGCGTCTCCCTTTATCCAGACAGCAAAACTGCCTGCCCCCCCACTGCCAGGGGGATGTGATCCATCTCACAATAGGGTGATAGAAATGCAGATGCACTGCTCTAGGGGCAGGGATGTAGCCTGGGGGGGTGCTAATGGCCCATTATTAGAAGGTGTCAGGCCTATCTCCCACAGATGAAAATAGAATACACATATTTGGCTCCACAACCCAGGACACTTCCCTTCCCATTTGGCTCTTCAGGAATACATTGTCCTGCAGTTCTCCTGTGACCAGTGTTACAATGCCAGGATGCTGTTTTTCATGAACACTGTGAGAAATAATATCTTTGTTTTCTACACTGGCACTGATATAGAAGGACTAAGGCAAAAAGCCTCTGGCTATGCAGGGACTCACGAAGGAGATCTAAAGCAGCATGCCTGGAAGAAATTCATCAGGAGATTAGTATGTGTAAAAGCTGTTGTTCCTCTCCAGAAGAAGTAATTCAGTAAGAAGTTGCTTCTCCCCAGCAGTGAGAAAGCGGGGGACGGGGATATCATACTTCTGGAAAGATATCTGTTACTATCCCATTTGATTCTCCTTCGTTAAGTCAACACGTCCATAAATTACTTGGATGCAATACTCAAAGGCATGCTGAAGAAGTTTGCTGATGACAGTGAACTGGAAGTACACTGCTGACTCTCAAAGGCAGAGAGGCCCTGCACAGAGACCTTGACAAATTAGAGATCTGGGCAATCACCAGCTGTATGAAGTTTAACAAAAGACAAGTTCCAGATTCTGCACCTAGGATGGGACTACCCTGGATGCACAAACAGACTGGGGAATGAGATGCTGGAAAGCAGTGCCACAGAAAGGGACCTGGGGGTCCTGGTCCATGGCAAGTTGAACATGAACCAGCAGTGCCCTGGCAGCCAGGAGGGACAACCCTGTCCTGGGGGCATCAGGCCCAGCATGGCCAGCCAGGCAAGGGAGGGGGTTGTCCCCTTTTCTCTGCTCTGGGGTGGCCTCTCCTCGAGTGCTGGGGGCAGTTTGGGGTGCCACAATAAAAAAAAAAAAAAGATATTGAACTATTGGAGAGCATCCAAACAAGGGCCATGAGGATGTTGAAGGGTCTTGAGGGGGAGCCATGTGAGGAGTAGCTGAGGCTACTCTGTCTGTTCAGTCTGGAGGAGACTGTGGGGAGACCTCATTGCAGTTACAGCTTCCTCATGAGGGGAAGAGTAAGGACAGGCACTGATCTCTTCTCTCTGGTGCCCAGTGACAGGACCCGAAGGAATGCCCTGAAGTTGCACCAGAGAAGGTTTAGGCTGCGTATCAGGAGAAAGGTTCTTCACCCAGAGGGTGACTGGGCACAGGAACAGGCTCCTCAGGGCAGTGGTCACAGCACCAAGCCTGACAGAGTTCAAGAAGCATATGAACAGTGCTCTCAGAAACATGGTGTGATTCCTGAGGCTGTCATGCATAGGGCCAGGAGTTGAACTCAATGATCCTTGTAGGTCCCTTCCAATTTAGGCTATTCCATGATTCTACAATCTTACCATCTTTCAGTTCCATTTGCCCTGATTTCTGTACTCCCCCCAATCCCTTGTACTATACAGGTTGCTATGAAATGCCTTTTTACTCTCCTGCTACAGTTAAAACTCATTGCAGCCAAAATTGACTATTATTACAGGAATTGTAAGCCTAATTTTCTAAGTGTTGCTTGATGACAGGATTCTGCTGTTGCCCCTCTTCATTGTAGATTAGAAAAATTGAAAAATTAGAAAAAGAGCAACTGAATGAAATGGCCTGAATGTCTTCTTTTCTACTACTCTTCATCTTCACTGCTTTTTTTTGGATATAGTTTCTAAGTTAACTCAGTTGGGACAGGAGTAGGTTGATTTTTCCTAGTATAAGCAGGGCTAGAAAGATTCCTCAGAACTCCATGGTATTTGCCTCAGGAAGTCTTTTGTCTGCAATGGGAGAGGGGGTGACTTCATTTCTTCAAGGTCATTACTGTCCTAGGTAGCTAAAGTTTTCAAAGTAACTAAAGTACAATTTTCTTTTAAAAAAGTAAAATTAGAAAAATAGGTTGATTTAAACAGAAGTGATAATGAAATCTTCTTTTCCACATAACTTTCTTCAGCTGGAAGCCATAACTCACCAATATATTGCA
Organism: Phylloscopus collybita; assembly: GCA_027886175.1. NCBI lineage: Eukaryota > Metazoa > Chordata > Aves > Passeriformes > Phylloscopidae > Phylloscopus > Phylloscopus collybita. The sequence continues at coordinate 38,841,217 of JAJNNQ010000006.1, read as the reverse complement.
ATTATTAATAAGATTTTCCATTCCAAACTGTTGTTAGATCCTTAATTTGTGAGTATAGCATTTTACACCATTTAAAAGTGCAAAATGCTTTTCTCTTTGGTTAATTAACATTAGCTAGATACCCACAAGAGCATAACCCTGTAATGCATACAAATAACAAGATTTAATTGATTCTTCTATGGCCTATTAAAAATGCATTGAGGGCCTAAAGGATTTAAATGGGTAGAATAGAAGAACTCCCAGACTGGCCTCCATCTGACACTGAGACTGCATCCGAAAATTCTAATAAATGGAAAACGACCCCATATGCAATCTTCTAACCAATGTCTAACTGCACAGAAATAATGATATGGAAGTTAAAACAAGAAATTGTTACTTAATGCTAAGTGTAGTCCTTTATTTTGTGGAGGTTTTAGACTGAATGCAAGATGAGGCAAATAAGTTGAATTCAGCCTCATACATTATTCACAGGGACTGAGCTAACATGATCATTCTTTTTCGTTGAAGCCCCTGCAAATAGCACAGCTATTCATTCTAGCACTGTTAATACAATGAAGACATGTTAATATGGAATGTCAGTGTCTTAAATCTCTGTTACTATTCTATCAAATCTATGTAATTTTTTTCTCTATCCTTATTTTTCTTTAATTTTGATGCTTTCCACTTATTTTTTGATGATTCAAAAGATGTAAATGCAGCACAAACTGAAATAGTTTAGATTTATGCAATAAACCCATTAAACCATGTTAGTTGCTCTTTATTCCTTGCACAAGTCTTGTATTGAGAGGAAATAATTAATGTTGAAATCCTTGTTAATGGGTGGCCTGATGACAGGTCTTCTGAGTTCATGTTGACCTCTCTTTGCTTGCAGGCCAAAAACCTCCCATTTTTAATGTCTGTAGCCTTCCTGACCAATTTGGATACTATGGATCTGATTAATTGTTTGGAATGCAGTAGCCCCAGAGGATCTAATCAGACAGTAATGTTCTCTAGAACAAGTGTATCCCTTTTTCACATGTGCATAATTGTGACTGTATATATAGCAGCAGTGCCCAGCAGTGTTACAATAAAATAAGCTCAGTAATGGATACTCCATTTCCTAATTTTCTACTTGTCTTATGAAGACAAGAGGCAGAGTGGGGAAATGACGGCATGAGATAAAACCTGTAGCAAACCTTGATACGTTGCCCAAACTTTGAGATCTATTCCACTGCCCAGCTTGCAAAGCCAGCATACAAAACAAGCATGCAGTGCTTGGTTTTTTTCTGCTTTGTTGAATTTTTTAACTTTGTCCAACTATGAAGCAGTAGTGAGAACACTGTTTAACAACATCCTTAGAAACACAGTCATGTTGTTAGTTCTTCACATGCAGACTTCCAAGATGTGATTGTGATATGATACCTTCCTGTGTGAATGCATATGCCTCAAGAAGTCTGTGAAACCTATGCAGAGGTTTTTTTTTTTTTGTATTTTTGTAGCTAGACATGGAAACCTGTCTGTATGGGTTTGTGTAAATCTACAGCTTAGAATAATCCTATGACAAATCTAAGAAATGGATTATCAGAATAAAAATTGAATTATCATTTTAATATTCTTGCAAGCAATATCCCAGGCTATTCTGAAAGTAAAAACAGCTGTTGAAAAATCACCCACAACAAACATTCTGTCTCAGTCACTTTTTGGCCCCTTTTTGGGAGATGTTTAGTCTGGCTTCCTCCTTTTCTTTCTTTCAATTGTGGTGTATGGCAGTCTACCCTAATAACCTCTAGGAAATGCTTAATTCCATTTTTTAAATCCACCTTTGATTTCAGCCCAGTGTTATTGCTGAGGTTCATCTGAACTAGGTGTAAATGTACAAGGAATCGTTCCAGATGGGAACACACGGATGCCCTCTTGACATGAATGTATGCAATCCTAACTGGCATGGACTTGGCAGCAGTTAGTTATGTGGTTGATTAACTTGTGGGGTTAGGTTGTGCGATCTCCTGAGCCAGACTGTCAAGCTTAATCATCTTATAAAAAGAAAGGCCTCATTAACCCTTCCATATCTATCAAGAACCACCATTCCTGGGGCAATCTTCAGTAGCCAGAGGTGGTCAGCAGAACAAGAGGATTTTGTGAGTGTGAAGCAGCAATCACACTGAGGGAAAAAAAAAAAAAAGAAAAAAAAAAAAAAAAAAAAAAAGGAAAAATAAAAGAAGTTTCAACCTATGAAGAATGGAAATTAGTCTAATGGCTTGGATCCTTAATAGCAGATATAAATTTATAAATAAATTTTAGTTCTCAGCCAAAAGAAGTATTGAAGCTGCATCTCCCAGAACCTGGATGAAGTCACAAACCACAGAATTCTTGCTTTCATTTGAATAAGTGATGTCACAGAAAATGAAATTTAGAAATATCTTACAGTGCAGAAAACCAAGATGTTGGAAGGTCATATCAATTTTTTTTTCTCTCTAGTAATTTGCTGTATCTATTTAACTGAAACATCAGTTTTTAAAGAAATTCCCATTGACAAGGTCAGGCAGTGAATGGGGATGGGGCGGGGAGCTGTTATCTAGAGAAAGATAATAGCAGGGACATGCCCAGGATGTCCTTCTGGACATTTTTGCCATTTTTGTCAATTCTTCTTTTACTTTCTCTCTCATACCTGCAGAGGAAGAAATATAAACTAGCCTTTCTTGGTACTGCTTGAGCCTAAATTCCAAATACTATATATAGCATGAGACTGCTTTCCTACTTGTTTCATTATAACTGAAATCTGGCAGATAATTCCTATTTAAAGCTCAAACTAGGGCATAGATGCAGAACAGTGTAGCAGCAAGCTCTTTGCCAGAGTTTTGAAGTCTGGAACTCAGTCAGCCATGTGAAATGTGGCTTCCAAGTCCTCTGTTACTTGCTTACTAAACCTACTTTTTATTCATCACTGAAAAGTCTGACATTTTGCTACAGCCCTAGTAAAACCCATGTTTAAAAAACTTCAGCACCACACTATTCCTATTTTGTAGGTGCTATTTGGCAGCTGAAGGCAATTCTACAAATAAAAGAAAAGGATGGTCAAGAGTACCTCATAATTCAGGCAGAGAGGAAAAAGACAAAAAAAATACAGCTTTCCTGAACATTTTGGCTGGGAATAGCCACCTTGATTGTATCATGCAGAAGTGGTAAAAGGATAACAATATTAAAATTAATGAACCAGGCTAAAAGTCAGAATAGAAAGGCCAGGATTTGCCTTCTGATTGTTCCAGACAAAGGCGGGTCCACTTCTCCTTCCTAGCCATCTTTCTTCTCCAGCTCTTGTCTCACCACCAGCTTTACACCAGTCCCTACTTTATTTTCCTCTCTTGCTGGATTTTGTCTTTTCTTTAAATTCTACTCTGTTGAAACCCTGATTGCCAGCCTTTCAGGATTAGTCTTTTCCCACTCTGGACTCTGTTCAAAGCTCTGCTCTTTGCCTAGCAGCTGCAGAGTCTATCCACCTCACCAACTGTACATTACTCATAAGATAAGTATCAGTCTCAAGACACACTCAGAGACTGATTCCCACATTCATCTTTGCTTTCTTCTCTGACGCTCTAATACACAATGATCTGTCTTCTTCTGAAGGCACAAACTGTTTGAAATACTGTGGGATTTCACAGCCAGCCTCTGTTGCCTCTCACTATTCAGATTCTCCCAGCTATTCACTTCCCTGACACCTTGTTCATCTAATGTCAAGTCATCTAATGTCATCTCATTTGCAAACTGCTTCAAGTAGAAAAGTGGATTCAGAAGCAAGACAACAATACCTGAGGACTGTATGCATTTCTGTGTTTTGCTCAGAATTTGTGTATTGCTCTGTGTATGTGCCATACATTTGGGTTATGGTGGAAGGAGGGGACTGTGGGCAGGACAAGGGAGATTCAAAGATAACACAACAGGTATGAGTGAAATAGTACATGAATGTGTTGAGGGTTTAAGGCCTTTAATGCAATATCAGGGTTACAAGCATCCAAACAGCAGATTTAAATCAGATGCTTGCATGAGGAAGAATAATAGCTAGAGCAAGGTAAGGGAACTTAAAAATAACAAAAAAATTATCTCTGAAATTCCCAGTCGAGCACAATCACTTCCTTAGTTAGCTTAGAGCACTGTCCAAGCTACAAAGCACCAAATTCTGTAGTCATCAGGGGACTGTTTTAGGAGGTGTGAGAGAGAGTTGAGGGATGAAAAAATTGTACTGTTCTCAAATGCATGAATTCAAAACTGTCCCAAGATTCCAAACACTCAAAAAGTCTAGCAAGTCACATTTCCAGAGATCTTATGCTATGTAAATGAAGCAATAGAAGACTCAAAAATCTGGGTTCATAATCATAAGTAGTAGAAAAATAACTGAGGGCAATAAAAGATTACCATCATTATCACTGTTACATTTTGTCACCTGTGTGTAGTTGTGAATGAGACTGATTCTAGTTGCTCAGTCGGTATAAATAATTCATGCTGGTAAAGCTGATGAGGGAACAAGAAATAATGATGTGGTATTTGATACTATATCTTTCTCTGCTCATTCATTTGTATTCTGTCAGAGCAGAGGTAGAATCATGCTGTTTTGAACTTGCCTTTTTAAATATTATAAATTGTTTTGGTAGATCTTGGTGGTGTAATTACAACTGTCTATATATCAGAAAGTATTTAATTTTTTAAAAAGTTTACAACTATCTATATGTTTGTTTGGTTTTGTTGTTGGTTTTTTAATTTGGTTTGTTTTTCTTTTTTTTTTTAAATTTTTTATTTTAACAGCAAATGGATGTAGAAAATCTGAAAATTTTAAAATTTTGCCCTAGATGTACCTTTGATTTCAAATAAAGTAGAAAAAATAAAGTAGAAAAAAATTGTATTTTGGGCTTTAAGCCAGAAAAGCAGTTATTGCAAACAGTGCCAATGATAAATAACCATCATGGCAGAGGAGAATGATGGAGTGTGAGGAATTCTTCTTTGTATTCATTACAACTCTCTTTAAGCTTGAGTTATTATTCTGATCATTTTTGTTTCTTTCTATATAAATAAAACACAGAAAACAAATTGCTGTCACATGAAATGAAATTTATTGCCAACATCCTTTGAAAAATAGAAAAATGAAAAGATAACTTACCATTCATAAAACTGTTTGGCAAGTGTGGGTGAGTAGCTATTTTCAGTGCCAGGTACTGTATTCATCATTATCCTGAATTTGTGCTTAACCTTCTGAAATTTGTGAAGCAGAGCATAAAATTTTGTGTCATGATTCTGTTGAGTATATAAAATGTCTATAAATGTCAGCTCAACGGAGATCCCACTGAGATGGAAATCTGTGTGAAGAATTTACAGATGCAATGTTGTGGTCACTTCTCCTGCTCCAGCTTCCTAGCATCACAACCAGGAGAACATGTGTGATGCAGAATGGGTGTCCAATGCCTTGTCCTCAGGGCTGTGGGAGAGAATGGAAGGATTGCTGGCTCCAAGCATTTTCTTTGGGTGCATGTGTTGGGGAGGAGGCAGACCTGGCCTTGTCTGCACACACACTCCCCCAACCCAGGCCTGCATCCCAGCCCTGCAGTGGCTGTCAATCCCTGGCACAGCAGAGACAGTGCTCCACACCCCAACCCTGCAGCTCTTAACGCAGCTCCTGAGTGGCCCAATTACCAGAGTCCCACCTGGGGGGAAAGCCCAGGAGGGCCAAGGGGTATTTAAGGGCCAACATGCAGCAAGCACACAGCTTGATCCTGCCTTCTCTTGGGATTTCTCTCAGCTGAACACCACTGACACCCAGGAAAGGTAGTTGCGTAAGTCCTTTTCTATATGTTTTCTGTCTTTCTCTCTTCCTCTTTGTTCTTCTAATTCCCTCTTCCTGGAATTTTTGAGTAACTTAAAATTGAAGGGGGTTAGAGTTTGCTATATTGAATGGACTATGTTAATGTGTTAAGAAGTTTTTATATGTTGATTGCACTTAAACTTTTGTCAAAGTTCTTTGATTTTCTAAAGTTGCCAGTAAAGTTTCTTTTTGTTGTTTTGACCTCTTGGGAATATCTTGTCTGTATTTCTTCTCCCGTGTGTCTAACTCAAAGTACATGAACAACTGTAAGCCCTTTCAGAAGTCTTACTGAGAGAGTTTTTTGGGACCTGTAAGGTGCTACTTTCCTATATATCCAAGGGAAGGAAATACCCTCAATGATGAATGTAAGTGGTGAGTAATTTGAAAGGTGTGTAAGTCTTTCTAGTTAGTGCAGTGCCTGTGGGGAAGCTGCTGAGTATTAGCACTAAGGCCAGTGTTCACTAGAAAGAAGATGGATATCTAACCATCTAACTGTCTTTAAGAGTACAGGTCTAACAAGCTTCATTTCATAGAACAGCAGATCAGATCCTTTGAGGATTATGTGGTGGCAGTACTTAAAAGAGTACTGGGTTGTTTTTTTTTTCTTAAATGACAGTTAGTGCCACTTTTGAGATGGTGTTAGCACATTAAGTAATTTGCTACAAAGCAGAAACCTAGTTATGTTCCTTCTTGAGATGCAAAAGGTATGATCAGATATAACAGCAAATTAATCACTGCTATATTGTGGAGTCTGTGTGGTTGCTGTGCAGGGAGAGCAGCCTCGTGGTTTGTCCCAAAAGGATACTCTCCTTGCACTTTAACACAGGCACAGACCCCTCAGACAAGTCTAGGCTTGTTGAGACTCCAGGCAGTGTTGGACCCAGGAGTGGGGTGAGACAAATGTAGCAAGATGAATCCTGTGTGACCCTCTCAGAGAGGTTGGATGAATCAGTGGAAGTAGGAAACTGCTTCAGGAGTCTTGTCCAGAGATCTTATTGCAGTGCAGCAGCACCTCTGAACCGTGTGACTTCCCTGAGCAGAACCCAGCCCATGTGCCTGTCCTGGGTTTTCACCTGGGAGAGGGGGCTGGGGGAGGGCACACAGCCTGTCAGAGAGGGACAGGGCGTGACCCGAGGGCTGAAGGGCAGCCTAAAGGTCAAATCACCTGTGAGGAGGGGTGGACCCTTTCTGCCCTGGCCAATTCCTTCGATGGCCAGCCCCTGCAGAATCTCAGGTTGCTTGGTAAACCCTGGGTATTATAACCATTCCTTCAGGGTTGGCTGGGAAAAACCTACCCTGGGGGAGGGGGAAACCCCCAAAAGAGGGCTCACCTTGAAAACCTTAAAGGCACACTGCAACAACCAGAGAAAAAAACCAAAATTGTCAAAAAACAGGTAAGTTGCATGAGCTGTATGGTAGAATACTGCCAAATACAGGGAAGTTATTTGAGCTGTATGGAAAAGTGCTACCCAAACGATCATCTCTGATTTTTATTGCAGTTCCTTAAAAAAAAACCAAAAACCAAAAACCAAAAAAAAAAAAAAAAAAAAAAACCAAACAAAAACAAAACCAAAAAAAAACAACAAAAAAAACCAAAACAAAAACAAAAACAAAAAACCAAAAAAAAAAAAAAACCAAAAAAAAAAACAAACAAAAAAAAAAAAAACCAAAAAAAAACCAAAAAAACCCACAAAAAAAAACCCACAAAAAAACCCCTAAAAAAACCACCCCACTCCTGCTCAGGAAAGTGGGCTGTGTTCTGCCACCAGTATCGTGCTAGCCCATTAAGACAGTCAGGCTGCAGGTCTCAGGCCAACATGCATAATCAGTGCTACTGTCTCCATAAACTGAGTATCTCTTCTTGGAACTGCCATACCTTTCAATTAGAGAATCGCAATTAAACATGAAATGTCTTAGAGATTATAAAGCTGTAAAAAAATTAGGAATGGAATTTCAGACAAAACAGAAAAGATTTTCCTATATTTTTTCCACTTCTTGTTTACCCTTTTGAAACAAACAAAAAGCATTACCAACATATCAACTGGCATGGTAATAGATGAGACAACAGAGAAGAAAGTAAATTGTAAAACACTATGAAAAAACTTTAAAATATTTAGTTCAGATGCCGAGAATAGAAAATCTTTGAAATTTTATAGCTGAAAATACAGAGCCAGCAGAATCCAAATTTTAGAATATAGAATATTTTTCTTATTCTGACATTAGGAATACATTAGTATATACAAAAAATCATCCAATGAAAAGTGTTTTAAATTTAAAATCCATTTTAAAACCTGACTTGAAATGTTGATAAGAAGTGCAGAGGAGTAATTGGAGAAACCTTTCATGTCTATGAAAACAATGGCAGGTTGAATGACTGGATGATCATATACAGAAAGACTTGGAAAGTCAAGTTTAATTTTGGCAGTATTTTAAATGTATGTATTTGGCAGCATCTACAGCTAAAGTGTATTACATAGGTGGCAGAAGACGGAATCCAAGATCAGTTACTACATTTTGCTGGAATTGCATGAAAGTTCATTCACTCTAACTCATTCCTTTTTACTCACTTCTTCATCCTTGGCAAGGGAAATGCATTAGAGAAGCATAGAAAAAGTGCTGCTAAGAAGGCCTCATCAGATGATACCTCAGCCCATTGGGACGAAGTTTACCATAATTTACATGAGTAGAAAACCCCAGTTATCTGCCAGCAGACTCCTGGAATCAATGGTCTGTAACTGCTCTCAGATTTCTTCTTTTCTTCATTTCTCAGTGTCCTTCAAGAAAGAATGGATTTGTTAGGACCCCATCCAAAATAAGAAGTTACTGGAAGTTACTGGTTGGTTTTGTTTTGGTTTGGTTTGGTTTTTTGGGGGGTTTTTGGTGTTGGGGTTTTTTTTTTGGGTTTGTTTTTTTTTTAAGTGGAAAGAGTAAGGAAAAAATATCTTGCTTCTGTTTAGAATTAGGGGATAATTATGTGGTTTGGTATGGTCTTGATCCATTACTGAAATAACCATATATATATGCATGGCCATGAAGGTTTCAATATTTTCTGGCTTTTACATGTCAGCAAATACACTGTACTGTTTTGTGGATTAAAGTCTTATGGAAGAGGTGGTGAGCAAATTAAAAAAAAAAAAAAAAAAGAAAAGAAAAAAAAGCACCACCTAACAAAGAAGCCATCTGTTCTTCTGTAACAAATAAAAAAATCTATTTTGAGTCACTTGCATGGTTTGGATATCCTGCCTTCTCAGTGTGCATATACAGTACATTTAAGCTCAGATCAGAGACCTTCCTGGTTGGCATTGGCTAAAGACTCTGTGAATATGCTGAAGATATGGGCTCTGAGAAAGAAAAAAACAAGCTGCTGAAAACAAAATGTTAGCGCTTTTGTAAATCTGCCAAGTTTTTCAATATAACTGCCAACAGTTTGATGTTCAGAGGAACTCAGCAGAATTGCTAACATGCATGCTGCATAAATGGCTATTCATTAGAAAGATGCTGTAGTTTATATGTGACTGCTTTCTTTGGCTGGCTAATATATCAAGTATGGTACTTGTTTTGTACTGTGAAAAACTTTCTCCATTACCATAGTAACCTCTAGCGTGTTGGCGGAAGCTGATGTCATTCACGGTATTATTCATTCTTAGTGAATTGGTCCTCAAAGTGCTAACAAGTTCCAGGGAGATAAAGAACACTAAGTATACATTCTGGTTAAACACAGTTTAACCCTTTTACCTCACTGGTTCCCTAGAGATAAATAGGTACATATATTTGATATATACATCTATTTAATTTCTTTGGCATTTCTTTGGTATTGCTGAGGGAAAAGGTTAAAATGGCACATTTGTCTAGAATAATACTGGACTAAAGTGAAAAGGCAGTAGTCCTCTGTCATTTTTTATTTATTTGCAGACATCTCAGCATTGCAGGTAAACTTATTGAAGGAAAAATAATTTAGCCATCTTTTCTATTTACCTATTCACCAAAAGTTACTTCATTCTTTGTAATTACCAATAGTAGCTATTGTAAAATAGAAACTGTTCTCTAAGTGCCTTTGCCACTGTTATTAAATAAATCGAAGGGTTTTCATGGAACGTATTCTTCAGATATTCTGTTATTAAAGTGCTAACACAAAACTGCATTTGATTTTGATTGGAGTGGGAATAGGATCAAACTATAGAAGAAGACAACTCTTATCTGTACTTATATATAACCTAGAAACCTTGATATCTTCTATAAATCATTTGTCTTTGAACCTAATGTCTCAGGTATAGCGGTGGAGGGAGGGGGGTGTGGTAGCAAAGGGCTCTAAATCAGTTCCAGGTCAGGGACAGGCAGAAAGACTTTATCCTCAAACATTTTTTTTATCTACACAAACATAGGGAGAAGAAGATCTGTGTCAAAGCCTAAAGGGGAGGAAAAGAAGAAACAAGCCTCCCTTGCTGTGCTGAGTGCAGCTGTGTGACTACAAGAAGGGGAGACAAGGGTGGCATGGAAATAAACCTGTTAGAGATTGGTTCCACTGGATTTGTTGAAATCCCCTCCAGTACAGCCTTACTGGAAGAAGTATAAATTTTGCTGTACTTTTCTCTTTAGTTCTACAGAATATTTGCTGGTTCTTCACCAAAGTTCTCCTTAGGTAAGGGAAATCTGATCTTCCATGGGCAAAGCTCATCAAAAACTGGAGCAAGGCACCACAACAAATTGCATAAAAGTCTACAACTAAATCAGTGGCTCAGCACTTTTTCATTGAAGTACTAATGATGGCATAATGTATTTGGAACACTGTCTGATTGAAATGAACAGGAAGGTTCAATAGTATGGCTGTGTATGTGCTGTCTCATCTCAGGTGGACACCCTCCACTCTGCTGGTGCAGTGTGAAGTGCAGTAGATCTCTGAGTGATTTTGTCAAGGCTGTCATAAGTTGAGGATTAGAAACACAGTTCCAGAAGTGTTTGCCTTTCATTTAAAGACAATTGAGATTATGGTGGACAAGTTGACCCAGTCTAAATCTTGTATTTGTTGCCTACTAGTAAAGAAGCCTGTAGTTGAAGGGAATGTGAATACCTGAGCTGTGGTGTTGTAATATGAACATTACTAGTAAAATGGATCTTTCCTTGGTCCCTGTATGTAGTAAAGTAGCCAGTTAGTTGAGCTGAAATAACAATAACTCTTATTTTTTCAATAATATTTTCTTTGCTGCTTCCAATAATTTCTTTAAAATTTGTAAATTAAAGTAATTTACTCTGAATCATACAATTTAAAATGAATATTGATTTGCTGATTTAAACTTCAACATTACCCCACTGAAGTATATCTATCTGTTTTACTTTAAAAATAAGTATTGAATTTTGTACATGTATAAAAGTTTAATTAAATCAGTGTCTGAATTTCTCAGCCTTGTCACAACTGTTTTAATTCCATTAGTAAGACATTTGAACAGGGATTATATTGGTTTGTGTGAAGTCAGAGATCTAGTAAAACTAATGGAAAGATAATTTTTTTATTATGCCTAACTGATTGGTTAAGTCATCTGAAAAATTTGTCTGTTCCTTGCATGAAAACTTTTCCACACTGAAATGTTAAATCAAATAAGATATGTTCTATTTGTATTTTAAATGTAAAAAATTAAATAAGAGCATTCCCTTATCCAGGATGACAGATAAAATTCCAGTTTTGCTAGCAGTAACCAGAAAATTTCAGGAACCTGCCAGAAAAATGTGCAATTCACCTTGTTTTGAATTTTTCCTAATGAATGAAAAAATGGTTAGCAAACACTTTATTTTCTAAAGAAGCTTTAAATTAATATTAAAAAGTAATTTTATCAAAAATATAGAAAAAAATTATCTTTTATATCTGGATAAAAATCAGGATAACTGTCCATTAAAAAAATACTTTTGCCAATCAAAATTGACACTGCTGGTGAGATTCATTTGACTAAATGATTACTGGCACTACTGAGAATCACTCACTCTCTTCAGATTACGTAAGGTTATGACATGGGTAGATTAATCTTAGAAGTTCCTACAACACCTTCATTCCCAGTCCTTCAGCCCAGTTCAAAGGAAATTGGATGCTGAAGGTCAAATTTTAATTTCTTTTCCTGGATATATTAATTCCATGCATTACATTTGAGTAGCTTCACAAAACCTGTAAAGCCAATTTCAGCCTATTACCAAAGTTTGAATACCCAGCAGATATTGAGCTATTGCTAGAACCATGGGCAAAGTCTAGGCTGTCTCCTTGAAAGATATTCATCAACAGCCAGTGGAGACTGACAGGCTGATTTTCCTGCAGAGTGGAGGAACATCACTGCTGACTGAAGGCACTGTCCTCAGTTGTGACTCCATAAAAGGTGAGTTACTTGCAGAAGAAGCAGAATTTGTCGGGGTTGGTGTTGTGGTCCTGAATAATGAGATCCTCATCATACAAGATGAAGAGGGTATGCCTAAGGTTTTGTAGAGATATGACAGTTAAGCATTGTCATCTTCTCTGGAAAGGATAGGGACAGAAAGGAAGATGTCTTTAAGGATGAAAGTCTTTCTCTTATCCAACTCCTCCCTTTCTTCCTGCTGCTCCCCTCTGTTATCCTCCACCTTCCCTTGCGATCATGCCCAAGCTGTCAAGCTCCTTTGAAATACCTCAGAGCTACACATCATACATTTCTTGCCAAGACTATCACTATCACATTTTTTCCCACTACTACTAGAAACACTCCCCTTTATCACCAGGATGTAAATAAAACCTTTGGAAAGTGTGGAAACAGTGAAGCCAAAGATTAGCTGGCTGACCCATGGAGAACCCAAGAAGTATATAGGACATTGCTTGGTGTGTCAAAAACTCATTTTTAGTTTGTGTGTCTGCCTTATTCAGGGTAGTGGCCAATCCTCATTGAAGTTATGAGGAACAGATCTCATTCTAGCCAGCTACACTGTCCATTTAGTAACTCTGGTATGCTACAGGCATGCACATTTTTATTTACTACCCTTCACTGATTGCACTTTTGCATGCCCTTCTCTTGAGAAAGCTTTTTCTGACAAAATGTGGTTTTGAACTGGCAATATGAAGGAATTGGTTCGGATTCCTACAAATAAAAATTTACTCTCTAATTTACTGCCTTCTAAAACTGATTCACTAAGAATTTAAAGTAACTGGAGCCACACTGTTAGTGAACTAAAGCTAAATGCAAATGTTCACTGTCTTGCACTGCTGTAACAGACAGGAAGTTCATGTGTTTTAACCTTAGAAACAAAAAAATTTCTGCACCTAACCCCAGGATGGTAAATCACTCACATAATAATGAAAATGGTACAAATCTACAGATCAGTTATCTCAGATTCAGCACAAGTCTGTAAAATGCCCAAATATGTTTTCTGAACAATTACTTCTGCCAGTGTAACATATCTCCCTCTGTAAAAGCTAATGACATCTAATTCAATACTTTAAATGCAGCAGTAACCAAGCAGCTGAAGCTCTTGGTAACCCAATCCTTCATTAACACATCAATGATTAGTAGTTTTATGGTTGTGATAGGCCCTTATGGAGTCATAAATTCAGATCAGCAGTGGTGCTATTCAGAGGTTAGTAGCTGCTCCAGTATTTCAGATATTGTACTTCCCCAAACTAATTGTCAAGAAGATATGTGGCATATTAAAATACTATGTACCTTGATTAGTGCAGACCCATGTATAGAAATCAATGTCTTTGTCAAGCTTAGCATCTGATCCACTCTACAGAATAGATCAAGATACAGGGAAAATCCATAGCAAAAGTGCTATATGTTTTTTTGTGCTGTGCTTTGCACTATGGATTCAAAGTGAACCTTTCAATACAAAATGTGAGACAAACATTTACACTTTAATTTTTCTTACCAGTTTTAAAATGCCAATCCCTCTACTGTAATTAGCTCACTGGCAGAATAGAAAAAGAGATATGACTCTCCAGGTTAAGATATAGAAATCTGAACTGGAAAACAAGTGGTTATTGATGAATTTAGATGGTAGACCTGGAGCCAGAAAGCAATTTGATCAGGCTATTGTCTTATCTGAAAAAAACAAATAAACACAGATGAGTATAATTTGAAATGACAGACACAAAAATACTGTGAAATTCGTGCACACTTCAATGGATACAAAATTTTTCTCCTTGACTAACTTTCATAATGTTTCATTAACCTTGGTGGAAGACTTCAGCAAAGATATTTATTCAATACAAGCAAGCCGGGCTGCTGTGTATTGGTTATGTATAAATAAAGATCTTCTCTGTTCTGAAGGAATGACTCATTCTCATTTCCCTTGTTCCTTTCCCTTTTCACTTTTCCTGATGTTTCTGTTACACTGCATGACCTCTCCTTTAAAAATAATGGTCTTTAATGTGGGTGTTCTACAAGAAGCACTAGATTTGTCCTTTGATGTGTATATTCCAGATTACTTTCTTCTCTTCACTTACTTCATATTTTTGCATCACCTGCCATGTTTGTAGCCATAGGAGATTGTTTACTTTTCTGTCCATTTGTGTTCATGCAGCAAAACTGGAATGCATTCAAAGTTAGAAAATTTGGTACATTTGGCTTGGTTAAAAATATGCCCTCTCCCTTTCCCTGACTCAAATCTTCTTACCCACTTTTCTTTTCTGAGACCGCTTTGGTTCTGGCTGTCTAGAAACCTTTTACTGTCCTCACTTCACCTCATGCAATTTGCATGAACAAAGTGTCTCCCGGCTTTCAGGCAATGATTCACACCTCCTACCTAAGCTTTTAGCTGTCAAACTAGAGATGTTTTTCTTCTACAACTGACTACTCCACTAAAAAGCAACCAATACAGCTATAGAGCATGCGTTGCATCTCCACGGAACAAGCAGAGACAGTGTCATGCCTCTGTCTCTCCAAGGTACATAGTTGAAATTTTATTTCTGGAAAAGACCATTAAGTCTAATAATATCATAAAATCATAGAATGGCTTGTGTTGGAAGGGTCCTTAAAGATCTTCTATGTCCAAGCCTCCTGCTATGGGTAAGGATACCTTCCATTAGACCAGGTTGCTTGGAGCTCCACCCAGTGTGGCCTTGAACACTTGCAGGGGTGAGACATTCACAACACAAGTTGAATATATCCTGAGGAAGGTGTAGAGTTAGCACGATCTTTAGTTTGAATTGACCTGCCAGAAATATTATTTACTTAAAAAAAGGTGGAAAAGTGATGGACAATCCACTTGAACATAAGAAGGCAGCTTCAAAGCAACCATGGAGATTCAGTTCCATTTCCTATGAAATGGGCATTTCTGAATTTCAGAAGGAATGCTGCTCTTATTCATGTTATTCCAATGGCATAACATATTCCAATGCTTGGTGTTTTGGTAAAGCTCATATTGTGGGAATGGCCATGTTTTCTTACAGATTCTCTCTAGGCTTGCACTTGTAAAAATACTGTGTGGACCCTCACTAGAATTTCCTACTAACAGTAGCTTACAGAAATGAACTAATTATTTAAAACTGTTTCAAATTCCATCTGATTCAGAATTTCATCCCCTGATAATGAAAGTGCTCTGGGGGAGAAGCAAGGAGCGATGATTTGTTTGAAGGTTAGTGTCAAATGTGACAGCAATTAAGATTCATAACTATCAATATAAGAATGAATGAATAACTGCAATATCATTCTTGGTAGAATACACAAAGATTGGAAATTATACTTAAGTAACTTTCTGCTCATATTGGAATTTGAATAGATACAGTTAAGACTAGTGGGTGCTTAGCTCACCATTACAAAGATTTTATACAATTTTTTTTGGTTTTTTTAATCTGCAGTCACACCAAATTATTTTTACAGTGAACATCACTAACTTCAAATATCTATGTGTGTAATTTTTTTTTTTTTTGCCTTCCTTCTAATTTGTGGCTTTGCAAAAAAAGAGTTGTGCATGTTTCTATGTCAGCAAACTAATGAAAACTAAAAAACTGGGAAGCTTTATATACATCAGATGTAATTGTAAAATTACCTTGGAGGTCTTCTAATAGAAGAAGAATCAGCTTTGGAGTACAGAATCAATATTGTTATTTTAATGAAATATTGCCAGTTTGGTGGAATAATTCGGTATTTTATTAACTGTTAGAATTATATTTTCATATGGTTTGCCTGCTGGAAAATAGTACATCTACCCAGCAGAGTTCTGTATCCTGCAGAGCCAGCAGGGTAGCTTGGGTACAGGAACCATGCAGACCAGCACTCCTGCTGGGATTATGTTGTGATCCAGATGCTATCAGTGCCAACGTGTTGAGAACTGGGTAGGTATTTCTACCTGGCACTGGAATTTGGAGCTACAGAATTTGATGCAGGAGGAATGACTGAAGATGGTGGGGAAACAGGGAGACCTTGGTTTGAGGCCTTGTTCGAGTACCTAGAACAGTTCTTCAAGGAAGCACTAGAAGTGAGGTCTTCCCTCAGCCTGATGGTGTGTCCCAACAACAAAGGAACAGAATCTTTCTCTTTAGCAGCTCATTGAACTAGAATTACATAAAATAATAGCATAGGAAGAGCAGATTTAATGTATGGTCTTTTCTGAGTTCTTCCTATGAAGGTGAATTTCACAAGACAGCTCAGTCAAACTGGGGGCTGCCTGCTGCAGTCCCAGGGCAGTCACCATCTCCTTTTGCTGGCAGTACAGTTGCTTGCTCTCTGCTTCCTTCTCATCTACCCAGAACTGACTCTCGGAGAACTTGTTCAAGCATCTAAACGAGCTATGAAGAAATGTTTAGCTTTCTTCAAATTTTGCTCCAATAGAGGAAGCATTAAAAACAGGATTGCCACCTTTAGAACAACAAATAGCTCCCAAACCAGCTTAGCTGCATTGTAAATGTACACCCTTAGGGGAAAGAGCAATCTAATTTAGTGCTGGAGTCTCCTGGAGCATCTAAACATTTCTTTCTTTTATGTGAATTAGGCACCAGCAAACACTAAGATATAAACATTTTTTTCATACCAGTGCTCCACTTTCTCTTCTTCCAAGAACAAAAAAATGAATTGCTTATTCATTTCTAGATACATAGTTGTTATTATTTTGTAACTTTTTTTATGTTTCACTTTTGAGAAAGTCTTTCAGCTTGCAGAGATTTTCCTCTGTGTTTTGTCCCACATGACACACCTCAATGATTTGAAAGAAAATTAACCCTGTAAATAAACTTTTGGATGTTGGTGTTTGCAAGATTGGGGCTTACCTCAGTACTACTACAATTTCTATTTGACATGAAATACTGGCTTTAAAGTACTTTGCTGAGGTACTTCAGACAGCCATTGCTTCATTTCCATTTTAGATGTTTAGCCCCTCAACAGAGAAGGTGGCTCTAGAATAAATCTACATTACAGAAAAAGTCAAAGGAAAAAGAATAGACATCACAAATCTAGGGGATCCTTTCTACTTGACACATTGGTCTTTATGTACTGAGTTAAAATCAATAGGAAATGACAGATCTTACATGAAAGTTGCTTACAGAGCACAAGGAAGGAATTGCCTTCCTTTTGCATGACCATTGATTATTTAGAGGGCTGGGCCAACAAGTAAAGAGCCATTGAAGGCCTTCCTTAGCCTCAGGGCGTTTCAGTCCACTTTCTAAGAAAGCGCTTCAGACAGAAGGCAGCCAGAATTCAAAGTCAAGGAACCAGAAGACATTCAAGGGCTTAACCTGCAGGAGCCTGAATGAGGGTCTGAATTCTGATACCTATGGTGTGCAATACCAAGATAAAAACTATTCTGGTAGGATGTTTCCCAACTGATTATGCAATCACAAAGTTAAAGGCTAGGCTCTCTTTTCCTTCACTCCTCATAGTTCCTTCACTCTTGTGTGCTGGTTCAGCTTCCAGATGCAGGGAAGAGCATGCTCTGCCCTCAACACTGCACTCCCCACCCCCTGCTGCCTGTATCTAATCTGGCTACAGGGACACCAACTGTTCAGTTGCATACCAGCTCCCTATAATTTTGTGTGGAGATGGTTGTGGTCAGATCCATGATTCATAGCTTGAGCTTCTCTGGAAAATCTTGGGACCACTTACATGTGGATCACAACTGAGCTTTAAATGAGGGACAGCTGCTTATATCCCATACAACCAAACTTGAGTCAGCTGTGCGAGTGTCATCATCAGGTAAGCGGGGACCATTGAAGAGGAAGTGAAGGGTAATCTAGTATGTAGGTATTTATATTCTGCAGCATTTCATAGTGTGTAGGCATCTGGGTATTCTGGGTATCATTGGCATGACAACTAGGTCTAGAAAGTGTTGTGGGAGAAGGCAACACTTAATTCTGTAAATGCAACCCTGAAGTGAGTTTTGACCCATGTAGGGTGCAGGGTATACGCAGCAAACAGAGGAAATCAGTGGGTGAATCCTGCTAGGATAGCAAAGATGGCTCCCTTTGAGAGGATGTAGTGGAAGACTACATAGGATGTGTTGTGTAGAGCAATGTCTAGTGAGGACTTTGCTAGGATGCTTCCTGTTAAGCCTTCACTGAAAAAGAGAAGATGCTCTCATGAGCATTTTAGCTAGAAGTTAGGCAGGGGTCTCATCTATGGGCAAAATACCTTAACAGCCAGTCTCACTACTCAATAAGGTGGCAAAAGACTGTCATTGGGACTTGTAACTTCCCTGCCTTTATGTTTTTGCAAGCTTTCTACCTACAGTGCCAGGAAACACAGCTCTAAAGCAGTAGGGCGTGAGCAAGCTGCTTATAGTACTGGGACAGAAACAGATGCATCCAAGCTGCCATTTGTTTTGTAAGTACAACCTTGTAAGAAGTGTTGATTTTGCATCCATCTCACGGGGTGATAATTATGACATTCCCAGCGTCTCTCTTTTGTTGGGCATTAGGTGCCAGTAGGGAACCAAGTGGGTCTTTGTCGTGTTGAAGTACATGTAGACTGCTCCCACACAAACAGCCTTCCCAGACCTCTTCATTCGAGCAGTTTACCGAAGGAGAGGGCCGGACAAAGCATGTCAAATCCCGAAAGAGCAGCAGCCCTTTGTGGCGTGCCCCGCAGGGCCGCCTGAGCCCCGAGCACGGCAGGTGAGTACGGCAAAGGAAGGCAGAGGGATGCAGGAGGGGTCCGGCGGGGTGCCCGCTGCGGTGCGGGGTGTCGGCTCTCAAGTGCCCCGGCAGGTAGCGGGGCGGGGCGGGGCGGTGCCGGGAGAGCCGCCCCCGGCCGGCCCTGCAGCTGGGCACCGCTTCGCATCCCCTCGCTTCGCTTCGCGGGGAGGCGGCGGCCAGGGGTGGGCGGGGAGGAGTGCCGGGGGAGGCAGAGGCGGCGCGGCTCCTCACGGCTCGGCACGGCAAAGAAAGACCCCCGGAGAAAGTGGAAGCGTGCCTCGCCCCGCCGCGCCGCCGGCACGGGCAGAGAGGCGGCCGCCCCGGCCCGGCCTCGTCCCCCCGAGGTGAGTGCCGCCCTCGGGAGGGAGAGGAGGGCGGCGCGGGGCCCGGCAGGCGCGCACCGCAGCGGGGGAATGCCCCGCGCGTCTCCCCTACCGGGAGCGGGCTGATGAGGAGGATCCTTTTGCGGACGGATTAGGTTGGCGGTGTCTTGTGAGTATTAGGGGAGCGA
This sequence comes from Phylloscopus collybita, assembly GCA_027886175.1. Classification (NCBI taxonomy): domain Eukaryota; kingdom Metazoa; phylum Chordata; class Aves; order Passeriformes; family Phylloscopidae; genus Phylloscopus; species Phylloscopus collybita. The sequence goes on along the minus strand of JAJNNQ010000006.1, from coordinate 38,821,810 downwards.
GGAGGGTGGCGGTGTGCGTGCTTTTTCCTCTGTTGTGTGTTCGTTGTTGTCCGTGTGTCCGTGCCCTGGCCGTGGCCGGCGGCCCCGCAGGCTGGCGCCAGCCCCGGTGGGCTCCGCCGGGGGCGGCAGGACCCGCCTCGCTGCCGGTGGGGAGCGGGCCAGGGCAGCTCGGGGTCAGTGAGGTGCGGGGCTCAGCCCGCGCTCATTGTGTGCCGGGGGTACAGAACTAGCCCAGGCTCCGTCAGATGGGCACTGACGGCTGAAGCAGCCCCTTCCCGAGCCCCCGGTTGGGGTGGAGAGGCTGTCGCGATCCTGCCACCCCGCTGGCGGAAATCAGTGGTGACAGGCAGCTGGATGGCGATTTTCTGATAAATATTTTCTTTCATTGGTAGTGTCAGTCGGTTAAATCCCAATCTTTTGTGGGAGTGTGCCTCCCGAGTGGGTGACAGAAGGACTTCAGAGCAGTGTTAGCGCCAGGCTGGTTTCCAGCACCAGCTGGCCTCAGGTGGCTCCTCACCCGCTGTCCCCTCGCTGCTGTGCCGGGCTGGATCTATTCCTGCTCCCGGGTTTCGCCATTGGAAACTTGCGGATACGAGGCTGGATACCAGCAGCCCTGGCTTTACCCCAAGGCTGGGGTTGCTGGCAGTGGCAGCCTGATCTGGAGGATCGCTCTGGGGAAAAATGACTTTTCCTTCTCTCTGGCAAGATAGCGAATGGCGTGTCGGGATAATCCCGTATGTTTCAGGAAGAGAGGTATGATGCAATTTAGGTGCACACAGTGAGTTTAGGAACTTTTGTCTCCTGCTGTGGGTTGTTCCTGGACAGAATCTCTGGCAAATCTTGTTTTCTCTCGACTCCTGTTCCCACAACTTTGAAAGGATCTATTCTCCTGTGGAGCATTCTATTCTCCTATGTATTCTGCTTATTAGTCCTGTCATCACTTTTATCAGTACATAACACCAAAAATGACGAGGCAGTGCTGAAGTAGTAGCCTTTTTAGGTGGTGTTTTGCTCTGGGAATGATTTTGTGAGTGTAAAAATATTCTACATTCCATTGCGAGATGTGCCTGAGGTAAAAAAAAGGAATAAAAAAAGCGTGTTATGTACGTAGTACATGTATGTATGTGTGTGTTTACAGTGGATTCAAAGTGATGGGACAAGTTCTCTTGAGTGGGCTATTGTTCTGTAACAGCGGGGGTGCCATTAAAAGTACCAATAAAGACTGGGATTAGGGTGGTTGGTAGAGCAGAGCCCTGAACCGTAATTCTGTGCAGTAATTCTGTGTTGTTGTAGCATTCAGAAATCCCAGCTGCAAATCACATTACACAAAGAGAAAGCCAGTCCTTGGCCTCAGAAGATGACACAGGTACAGCAAGCAATTTGTAAGAGGAAGGAACAGAGGGGAAGCCAATTGTTTAATATTGCATAGGTTAGGCCAGAGCTCAGTTTCCAGACAGCAAATGGCTTTATATATTTTGTCTCTGTTATAATACAGTTGCATTATGAATTGAATCTTTCCTGCTTATGGGATAATTTTCTAAGTATTAGCAATAATGTTTAATGTATAGTATGCAGAACCTGTATTAATTGTGTAATAAGAATAAACATCAAAATATTTTGAAGTGAGAGATCAAAATAATTCCAGCTGGTAGTGTACAGAGTTATTTGAATACATCAACATAGGATATCATATATTCTGTAATTGTACAGTAGGAATTAAATGGGGCTTGATTTGCTTGGAATTTGTAGTGCTGGTTGAGGCAACTGACCCTCATGGTAACAGTGGTTTATTGCACTGCTTTGAAAGAGCTCTTGCATTTTATGTTGTCATTATGCTACTTTTAAGTAGTACTGTTATTTCAAACCAGCATAATGAGGTGAAAAGCATTTGGCATTCACCCCTGTAAAACAAGATCTTAGTGCTAAATTCAGATCCCTGCTTGAAGGTATCTACAAAATACTGTGCTTATGCAGGGTGTCATATCAAGGAAAATGGACATCTAGGTTAAAACTGCCTTAAAACATTTTTGTCATAAAATGACAGAACAGCAGATGCAACCACATTTTTACTCTTTTGGAAGGGAATGATTTCTTACCTTAGACATGGGAGCTCTGACAAACTGAACATAAGGTAAGTCGCCATAATAAATGAGACACTTCAATGAGATGAATTACAGATTTTAACATCAGCCTCTTCTGTCTCATCCAATTTTCCTAACCAACAAGTTGCTTCAGGCTGATTTCTTTATATATGTAGTTTCAATACACATATACAGAGAACAGGCTTTTTGTTTAATTGTGAGATGCAACAGAAAATATTATTCCAATCTGAATACTGCTTTTATTAAGATTCTCATGAATGTGATTTTTTTGTCCAGTTCTATAAAAAAGTGACAAAATATAGAGTTTCTCATCTGACTTAATCCCAACAAAACATAACAAAAACTAAACAATAACAACAGCAAAAAATCTAAACCTGAAAAAGGCAGCATGGTCCACTTTGTGTAGTCTGTCAGTAACATCTCAGTCCTCTGTGTTGGCTTGTTAATGTCTTTCTGATCATAGTCTAGCAAACCTTACTTGCACATTCTCTGTGTTTTTCCACTTTGTCTTCTTTCTGCTACTAACTGTTATTAAAATAATTGTAGCTAATGAACATAGAAAAAATGTTATAATCCTGCACAAAATTAGCAATAGCTGGGGTTGCAGCTGATGGTACCTGGGAATATTGTGTTATCATGTGTTGGCAACAACAACTCTGGCAGCTACTGGAGATACTTGCCATTTTGTGGGACAGACCTGCTGGTTTAAGACTCTGCCAAGTTCATGTGAATTACAGTTTGTTGCATCTTTCTGAAAAAGATTAAAAATATTTTTTAGCTCAATAAGATGAAAAAACCATCCTGGCAGGCATCTAACTCTAACCTTTGCACTTAGATTTGTTAATTTTCTTTAAGGTGTGTTTCACGTAGTGCCAAGCATAGCTATTAATTCATTTTGCTTTTTTTGAGACATTTCGCAACAATTAAATAAACATTAATATTTGTGTATATATAGAACTATTCACACAGACTTTTTGTGGAGTAATTGCTAATAAATCATGTTCTGATTCATGGCTATAAGTGTGTATATTCCTGGCACGTCTTATTACACATGCAGAAGAGGAGGGTTGGATAATGGATTTTAACTGTTTTTCATTCTTTCTAAATGTTTAACTTTAAAATATCACTCTCTCTAATTCGTGGGACTGTTAATGCAAATATTGTATCTGTTTGGTCAGGGAAAGGTGTTTCTCTGCCCTAAAATATTTGGGATCATAAAAACAAAGCATGCCACCTGAGGTATTGGACCTAGCTTCAGTTCTTGATGGTGACAATGTGAAGTCTCAGCACTGAGTAATGTAGCTGAAATCTGTGATCGTTACATTTCCCCCCAAAATTACATACTAGATTTGCAATATCATTTGCAGAAAGGCTTTTGTTTCAGCAAAACTTGTTCTTTCTGACAGAACACTCAACCTGCTTTCAGTCAGAACATCTCTATGTTCAGTCTGAATGAATATTTTAATACAAAGGATTAATATTCATATATAAAGGGAATATATCCACTGCAAAACAATAGAGTTTATTGTAAGTTGCCATAGCAGAAAAATACTACAAAAATCATTTGCTGCCTTGTGCTGTAGGAAGAGATGACTGAGGGTTTTTTCTAATGGATATAGCAAATATGCATCTTTTTAATGGGCTAGTTACTGTGGTGTTAGATTAAAAGGGACACAAATTTGGACTAAAAATTAATTAAACGCTCTCGACATTGAAGCTTCACAAGTAAATGGTTTCTGGGACATTGTCTTAACTGTGACTTTTGTATTATACATAGAGAAGTACCTGGTTAATTCCAGTCATGCTGAAAATAGCTTCTCCTTTCCGGAATGAATGTATGTCTCGAATAAGGTATCAAATCTTGACTTCAGTGGCCTTGGGAACATGGAAGGAAGAGCACATGCATCCCCAGCAGTGCGAGGCCGACAGCCGTGTTGACTCAGAGATACAGGCACTATGGTAGCCATGCAAATTTTTCTGGTGCTTCTAGGCTTAAGTCCCTCTCAACTGAGTTGCCAAGAGAAAAAGTTCTGCAGCTGCAGTGCAAGCATGGGACAGAAACACTTCAGGCAGTAAAATCCAGGTAACTCAAAGATACTGCTTGTGCTTCAGAAGACACGTTAGTTTTTGTGATGGTCGGTGGGGGGACATTTTTCTTGCAAACAGAAATTCTGATTTGCAAGTGATATTCAGTGGACTTGATATAAACTGGTGTAAACCTTAAAAAAAAAAAAAGTTCTGATACTGAAAAATCTATGCATCTGCTTTTCTGAGAAAATGGATTATTTTGTTTAGAAATTAGAACAAGGTACTAAATGTTTGGAAAGACTGTCTGCAGGATGTGTGGAATGTCAGTTTAATTGTGGGGTTTGTTTTGAAGCAGTTAAATACCTTCGGTGTAAAGGGGCTGTAAAAAAATTGTAACTTGCTGTTTGTATTGCAGTAAATTATTGTGAATCAATTCTCAGTTGAGAAGTGTTTGTGTCAGGTGGTGTTTTATTAGGTGTAATAAAACAAAAGCATCTATTCAACTGCATTTATCTTAGAGTCTGAGAAGTGCCATGTAGAAGGAGGGATTGTGTTGGATAATTTTACATTTTTATGGTATCAGCAGCTAAATTCTATCAGAGAAGCTTAATCTGCACAACTGCCTAGACTTCCTGTGTCATCAAAAGACAGAGATGAATAACTTTCTGGTGTTGAGTATGTGAATTTATGGCCATGACTCTCTCTACTATGCCAGTCTGCTTTGGAATCAAACTGGAGGGGCATAGGCATCCTTGCCTGTAATTGTGCAAGTCAAATGAGCCTTCCTGAGGGGAGTACTGTGAGTGCCTAGTATTTCCCTGGCAGTGTGCTGGATGTCAGCTAGAAAAGGAAAGTTTGTGCTGTTTGTCAGATCTAGATTGTTGATAAATATGCGGTGTGTCCTAATAAGGAATTTTATTTAAGGAACATCAGTGATTTAACACCTCAATCTAATTACTTATGAGCTTCTTGCTAATTTTGCAGTTATTGCTAGAGCAAGACTTTTTATGGAAAATTCACCCTAAAGGAAATCAGAACCACTAACCTCTAGAGCTTATAGAAAGCTTTATTTCTCTGACAATGTTGTGTAGACAATGTCTGCAAGGAAATAGTAGTACTTTTACATGATGGCAAAGACAAAATATGTCAAGTACTTTGCACAAAAAGTTATAGTCAGTTTTTGCAATACTCAAATGACTTTAGAAATGCATCTGTAGGGTCAAATTCTGCTCAGATCTTACCTAGTGGAGAAGGCATTCTCAAATCATGTTATACCACAGTCATCTTTGGCCTTCAGAGAATGAAAAGGAGGACTCAGGGTGTAGTCAGGGTTTACTGGCTGTATGTTCTTGCAGTTTATACTCAAGGCAGCTTTTTATAAACATAGATGATAATGTGCAACTTGGAGCAGCAATAAGGCCGCTCTAAAATGTAGCATGACCGTACAAGGATAAAGGTGTTCTTGGTAGCTTGTTTTCAGGTAACTGATGTAGTGTTTCAGTTGGACAGAGAACCTGGTGGAGAATATCCTGGCCCACCAAACAGTTGTCCATAACAGTTTTCTCCTCAGAGAAAAGTGTTGTCTCAGTTTCTGTGAGCAAACTTGTTCTTCCAAGAGATTGATAAATTTGATTAATTCTTAGTACTAGAAGGCAGTTCATGTTTTGCAGAATTAATAATTTTCTCTCTTCAAATGCTAGATTTTTAATGTTTTGGAAGATGGGTAGCTTTGTATCCACTCTGGAATAATATAAAAAAAGTCTGGAGAGAGAGATCTGTTTATTAGTTAAATGGATGTAGCTGCAAAAGAAACAGACCAGCTCTCAGGCTCGGAATACCTTATTCCCTGATTGGACTGATGAAGCAATTAAGTCTAAAAGCTTGCCAGTTGTTTTTATTGTACAACAGTTGTAGCAGGCTTTTAAAGTAATCTTTTGCTTATTTGTCTTTGTAAAAGAAAATGGTTCATCCATAGGCAGAGCTGCTGTGTGCTTGGTAGTGTGGACATGTGCGTTTAACGCAAAACAGTCAGAGCCACTTCAGCATGCAAGATCGAGCCCTGGGCTCACGATTCCTCAGTCCTGTCACATCTCTTCCTTTCCCAGCAGGACATGCTCGTCTGCATCCCAGTGAGCCAACACAGCCGTATAAAGGAAAGGATCTAAAAACACTGCAAGCTACTCTGCTCTGCTTCTACTTCCTACCACAGATACTGTTTTCGATGTCAAGTGGCCCCGTACTTCCTTGACCCCTTTCAGTATTCTTCACTGAATTTGTTTTAGCGTCAAATAATTTGGCTCTCCCTTTAGTCCTGGGTTCAAGTCTCCTGATTGTTCCCACTGCATATGTGCTAATGAATTCAGTATCCCCACCAGCCTTGGAGAAGTAGTTCCTTGTGAAGAGGGACAGGGGGCAAATAAGGCATTGTTGGCTGGCTAATTTGCTTCAGGGTCTGCTCTGGACCAACAGTATGGGCACAGACCCTGCCAAGTTTGGCTTCCTCTGCCTGGGGCATTTTTCTAGCACTCTCACTGGAGGTCTTCTGCCTTTAACTAACCCCTCCTTCTTGTGATAGAAATGGCTTGGAATCACTCCTGAGTGTCAGATCTAGCTGGACTTTAATATGAGCACTTCCAGTAAAGAGACCCTGGCCCTGAGGGTGACTATACCTTACTATGCAAAGGGGTAGGTGGATGGGGACAGCCATCAGTAGTTTTACTCCAATTCTGTATCAGCTGAGATTTTGGTATCTAATAATCTTTTATATGTTTCCAGACATATTCTTTCTTCCCCTGTGAAAGGAAATGTGTGTACAAACAGCACACAGGACCTGCAGGGCAATGTAATAGACAGCTGGTGCCTTGAGACCAAAATTTTTCGTCAGGGTGGGGAATTCTATCTCAGTAAGTTAAGGCTGGCTTATGGTAACTTTCATCCACAGGGTGAAGTTTTTGTGTGTTTCATCTATTGCTGTAACTACTAATCAGGCTTTCTTAATTTATGTGTGCATTAATACTTAGTTGCTGCAGCTATTTCCTTCCAGAATCCTGAGGGATTTTTATTTGTTTCCTCCAAAAAACCTGAAATTTATTCTGGTAGCTTTTACATTGGTGATGTTCTCCCTGTCCCCCCATCACATTTCCTCAACTTTTAGTCAAGCAGAGAATGTCTGAGGTTGATGTTGCATTTCCCTTACAAAGCTTTAATCAAAGGCACTGGATTAGGGGAACTGTGCAGTTGTTGCAGAAAGAGGAATCCTGGGCACGCAAAGGGAGAGCCCACAGCAGCTGGGCAGCGTCCTGCTGGCTGTGGCATTCGCTGCTGCTGGGGCACGCCGTGGGCCAGAGGGAAGCCGTGTTCTAGTGGACCTGAATACCTGATCAGTAATTAATCTAGTTCCCAACAGTGAAAGAGGGCGGGCTGAGGTGGTTTGACTATGTTCTTTATATACTTTTCCAAGAATGGAAAACACTGCTTTCAAACTGTCTTTTCATTATTAGTTTTAAATACAGCTACCACAAATTGTATCTGCCAGAAAGAGCAGTCAAAGGTCCTCATTATTTGATGTGGACATTGAAATGCAGTAGCATTTCAAAACCTTTGGGCTTTGGTGGCCTAGGTCCTTTACAGACATACAATAAATGGCAGTCCCTGCTCCCCAGAAACTTTCCATCTGTCAGATGAGAAGAGTGATGGGAAATTAGGTAGTGTTCACAAAGACAAGTGAGATAGAAAAAAAAATTAAGTCAGAGGAGTTTCATTAGCTAAGAATGCATTCCATTTCTGTTTTAAGTAGTAAGCCATCAGTATACTAGCTAGGTCTTAATATTTTAAATGCTGTAATTTAAGTAAAATCCTTAAGATTTTAAAAAGTGAGTAGGACTGAATTTGTGAGCAATTCAAGAGCAAGTACCATAGAACATACTGTGCCCTGGAAACAGGATGGAAGGAAGTTATTGATCTATTTTTAAGGGACAAAGCCAATTATTCAGTACTTAAAGTTGTCTGTAGGTGTGTCAAGGCCATACCCACTCATGTAATGTAGTGACTGCGTGGCAGGTAAATTTTTCTGGTCATTGATGCACGATGAGGGTGATGGACCACAGCAGTGTGCTGTAGCTGTTTGCACCAGTTGTCTGGTCTAGAAATCCAAAAAATGTACACACAAAGACAAGCATAGGCACTTATGTCATCTACCCTTGGCTCTTGACTCAATGCAAGCATCCTCTTCCACACTGTGAATGAGAATGTTTGAGAGGCCAGTGTGAGGTGGTGGAGTGTGGTGGCACTGGTAGGCTGGCTGCGTGCATTCCAAAAGGTTTTAATCAGTGCTGATTAAATAGGCTGGCACTTGGGAATGCCTAAGGGTGGGCCCGGGTGTCTTCCATGCTTAAATGTTAGCTCATCTTCTCAGAAAGGACAGCAGTGTTGTGGCTGGTACTGCAGCATATTTGCTGAACTCACAGTTGTGGAGGAAGCATGTCCTCTTTATTTAGTGGGCTGGGTGTGCATATGTGAATTCCTTCTCATTTCAAACACACAGGTCTCACACAGGGCCTGCTGCTGGGAAAGGCATACCTATTTTACAGAAGTTAAACATTTTTTGTATATAAAACATGAGACTGGACCCAAAGCCAGAAAATACTTGTGTAGTTTTGCTACACAATCAGCTACTTGGTGACTCCTGCATCTTTCCTGCATTGTTTCTACATTTTTGTCTTCTTTCATTGCTGGTAAGACATTGACAAGTCATGGACACCATTGAAAGAGTAAATACATTGTTTAATGTTCTTTTATTGGTGATGTCTACTTTCACAAAAAAAAAAAAAAAATTGCAGCCATAGAGAATAGGCATTCAGGGCATTTTAAGAGGGAAGTGGATCAAATGTGATACAGAATGCTGTTTTGCTCTGGTGTTTAAGCACAGAACATGGGTGGGAGCTAACCTGGGAACCAGTGACACTGAACAACTTGCAACACTTTATGCATTGTATTTCTCACCTTCCCAAGACATTTTTTGAACCTGAAGAATTAGACATCCTTGGTTCTGTAAGCATGACCTTTTTGTGGCAAATTTAATTATACAGAGAAGGATCAGTCTTTAGTCAAGGATGTTTCTCCCTATCACTCTGCATACAAAAGCAGATTAATTGGTGTAATCATATATTTTTTTTATTTCAATCTGTATTTGATGATTTTTCTTATTAGCACATGAACATGGGTGTGCAGATTTTGAAGGGATGTTTTGTATGAATTTATCTGATTACTCAGAATCCATCCATAAGAGCATACAACAACTTAATTTGCTCTTGAATTGCTCTCTCAAAATCCTTCATTTTTTCTTGCAAATTTTAAAAAAGCTACAGATTTGCAGATCATTTTATATTGGCACTTACTAAATTTCAGCCAACATTTGACAGCTGAAAACTACAAGTGTCACTTCCAGCTTCCAGCTTGTGCTGCCACTGGCTGCTGGTGACCTTTCCTTTTCTCTTCCACAGACATAATGGTTCAGAAGTGAGATAATAAGATACATTAAAGAAAAACAGAAAAAGAAACCCCAAACACTCTCATCCCTTACCACCTTGTTTTCATTTTGTGACTCCACTGGCTATTTTTTGAAAATTTGGGAATTTTCCACGAAAATTCTCAAATTTTCAAAAAATAGCTGCAAGTTGTGGTTCTTTTTCAAATGGCATTTAAATTCATTTTCAAAACTGTTCTTTTAAAGTACTATCATGACTACTGAAAAGAGATGAAGACATGAATGAATTTTAAAGTGCCTGTCAATAAATAAAAAGTACATGATTAGTACTAAGATAAATGGTCAAAATTATTCCCTGTTAAATGTTATTTCCAGTATCATTTTTGCTATTATCCAAGTAGTTAGCCTGGGATCAAGGATTTCCATAGATGAATATGCTGTCTTTCCTCTTCCCTCACCCCCTTAAATAGTTTGGCTTCTTCCTGCAGGGACTTGATGACAAATCATCTAAAGTTAATTTGTTAGTATCCTAAACAGTGCTGAGCAGAATATAGCTGTTCTCATTAGCTCTCTTATTACCTAAGTGTCAGCACAAAACTCTTGAGGACCTGTTTGTAGCATGAGTATGTCTTGATTTGTTTAATACACATTTTTATCCAATCATGGGGATGGCATTCAGCTGTGCTGAATCCTTTGTGAATTAGTCTTAAGTGAGCAAAATCAATTGAAAACGTCTAAAGACTTAGTGTGATTGATGGGCATATGGTTTTGTTTGCAGAGTGACTGGGTTTTAAAACAGTTGAAGGTTTGCTTAAACATCAGGCAACAAAGTTACTTACTTCTACGGGAAGAATTTCTGATGGTTGTGTACTATCAGCACATACCTTCTTGTGAAGTGTACTTCTTTTTGTGTTTGTGGGGTTAATATGAAGTCATGCTGTCATGGCAATGCAAAATATTTTATGTGATCCAAGATTAATGTTGTAGCTTTCTCTGATGCTGCTTTGGTTGCTGATTTCCTCTGGATTTTGTTTCAAAAGTGTTCTCATGCTCACAACTGATACTGAGATCTTACTTGTGTGGATTGGTCATGCTGGAGGATACTGAAAAATGCTTTGATGTGTGTATGTAATCATGGGTATTAAAATTTGTTAGATATTGCTCACGATTCTCAAAGAATCAGGAATTAAGCACACTACTACCCTGGAAAAAGGAGCGTAATCCAAGGAATGGTAATCCCTGGAAAGGACTGATAGTCTTGGTTCAGAATACTGCTTTATCTGTTTATTGTCCCTCCAAAGAGGAATTAGATTCCTTTGCTTAAGTAAGTTTTAAGGTGTTAAAAAAATCAGTTTAAGAGTTGAAAAATTGGATTAATATCTCAAGGTTATCTTGGAAATGTTTGCTCATATTATGGTCAAAGATTGCTTTAAATATTTTATCAAGGTAGCACTGGTAGATTCACTGTGAATTGTGGGTGTCCTGGGAAGGTGAGAGGACTGTGTTTTGAAACATTTACTGAATCATGCTTAGTTAATGCACTGATAATTTGAAGATGTTATATTTTACTTTAAAATAAAGGCATTTTATAATATCAATATGACTAATGTATTCTGGGATGCAGTTTTCCATCTTCTCTCAATTTTAGCTTGGGAAGAGAGCAAGTGAAAAATGTGTATATGTGGCTTAAATGTTTGTTTCTTTGTTTTTTTGGTTTTCTTTAAGTCACAAGATAGAACACAGCACTTTGAGCCTTTATGCTGCAGAAAATGAGCGCATAAGCAGTCTATATCTGTGACATGACAAATGGGGCCACCATTTCAGTCTTCCACAGTGTGTTAATAACACAGCTCAGTTAATGCTGGAGTGCTCATACTGCATCACAAAATTTAAAGTATTTATTGGTGTTGGATATGATTTCCTCCAGTGCTGCCCAGCCTCTTTCCAGTTTGTGACTGTGGCAACACATTTACATGTTCTTCGTTCTCAAACACCGAGAGGCCGCACAGGCCTGAGTACAATTCTCTAATGTGGCAATATATTCCTATTGTGTGTGCACGTGTGAACATATATATTTCTGATTAATATTTCCCAAGAAGCTGGAAGTTATCCTGTAATACAAATGATTTTTTACAAAATAAATTTTAAGGAGGAGGTGGTTCCTGAAATTTTGTAAAAGTACCTTCAGCAGTTGAACTTTGTAAAGTTGACGCTTTTCTGACAAATTCAAAACTCATGGCAGAAGGTGCTTGTTCATGAAGCCTAGAAGATAAAGTGACCACCTTGCGTAAATGTTACCAGCCTGTATCCAGGGCTTCAGCATTCAGTTGAACATGCTGCTTTATTTAAAAAAAAAAAAAAAAAATAGTCCTGTGCATGCACTTTTGCAATTTGTCATTGCTTTTCAAGCTTATTAACTCATTAAGTAGCATTTAATGAGGATAAACACAAAGTAATTAATTTATGCAGAATGTTTATTGCTTCCCTAATGAATATATGTATTAGAGTTCCTCAACGAATACATTAATCTGTTTCTATATTTTGTATACATTTTGTTCTCTAAACATAAACAAAGACATTTCTTTGAGGTCTTTATTCCAGACTAAAAATTGTCTATATAAATATTACCTGGTTTAAGCATGGTGTAGAGTTTTCTTAGAACAGACCTTGCCAACATCAGTGCTTGTGAACGAAGCTCTTTGTCCTGTTGGACATGTTCAGTAGTGACTTGTATCAGGGAAAAGCTGTCCTCAGTTATACTGAGAACTTAGTTTACTGTTTTTCCTAGTAAATGGTAGTTGTTGTACATTAAATGCTTGCTTTGGGAGAGTGAGGAATTGAGTAGTCTGATGTGATATGTGGAAATGACCTATTTGGCAGTAAATAATTGCACTAGTGTCCTAGGTTACAATGTAAAATTGTGTCCAAGGTATGTATTCTATCCCCATGAGCCTTGGAGCCGAGGTGGGGCAGTGTTTTCCTTATCTTCTGTTAACGAGCCCAACAATGCCTTGGAAGAAGTTATCTCTGTTTAATGGGCCATCAAGGATCCATTTGCATGACTGATAGGATGAAATCATACCATTGTGAGATGCTCTGCCCAGGGGGAGGAGCCAAGCATTCCCACCTGGATATAATCCAGGGTTTGAGACCTCACGAGCAGCTTCTATCCACTGAACTCTCAGAGGGGACAAGAGCTACCAGACGTTTCTACAGGAATCACTGCTTTGACAAGAACATCTCATCTGGATTCCTGGAGGAAGACTGGACCCTTCTCATCATCCCTGGACCCTTCTCTCTTAGGATCATCTCTGCTCCAGCGGAACCACATCTGCCGCTCCAGGAGGATTTCCGGACTGCTTCAAACACCCTGACCAACAGGGTGTTAGGTTGTATCATTCCATTTATTTCACTTTTTTTTTTTTTTTTTTTTTTTTTTTTTTTTTTTTTTTTTCTTTTCTTTTTTTTCTTCCCTCTCTTCTTCTATTAAATTGATCTCTGACTGGGTGTCTCACTGGTTTTGCTTTCAAACCAGTACAACTAGGTGTGGCTATCTGGGTGTTGGTAGTGGTGGGGCTGCCAGGAGTGTTGGGTATGGGAAGAGAACAGGGGCTGCCCTGTGATACACACAGCTCCAGCTGATTCCACAGACCCTCTGTACACACATCTGAGCCCCTCAGTTGGGCACTGGTGGTGCCTCTATGAAAATATATTTAAGAAAGGGGAATACAGAAAACAGCAGTTAGGGGAAAAAAGGGTGTGAGAAACAACCTTGTGAGCACTCAGGTCAGAGAAAAAAGGGGAGGAAGTGCATAGTGACAGAGCAGGTATTTCCCTGCATCCTGTGGGAGGAGTGATGGTGGAGTAGGTGTTTCCCTGCAGCCCATGCCAGAACAGCTAGGTGTCCATACTGCAGCCATGGAGAAGCCCATATGGCCTTCAGGAACTGCAGCCACAGGAGGGCCCACATGGACCTTCAGCCCCTGAGAAGGGCCCACGTTGGGGCCACTTATGGAGAACTAATGTTGGATCAGTGGAAAAGTTTCCGGAGGAAGGACTGTCACACAGAAACTGGTTGTGGTCTAACCACAAACCCCATTCCCCCATCTTCCTCCAGGGGTGGGGAAAGGAACCAGAAGAATCATAATGAAGGAGAAGAATGGAAGGCCTGGAAATGGAAGGGTTGGGTTAATTTATGTCTTTAATTCACTCTTCTACTCTAATTTGCAAATACTTAAAATGATTTTCCCTAACACAAGTCTGTTTTGTCCATATTGGTAATTGGTAAATGATCTCTCTGTCTTTATCAGAATCCATGATCTTTTCCATCTTATTATCTGCTTGTTGAGGAGGAAGGATGAGAGAGCGGCTGGGTGGGTGCCTGAAAGCTGGCCAACTTCAACCTTCAGCAACAACCTCTACAATTATTTGCATATGGACTACCAAATCATAAATACAAAATCCTGTAATGTGCAACTCAGCTGTCAGATTATGAATCTCTAATAAATTTTATGGTTTCTGATCTATAATATTTATGAAAATAATGGACTGAAGTGTATGCAACTTGTTTTTTTTCTCCTCATTTTTGGAGGCTAAGTACTGAATCCAGGCTATCATGCAACTCTTGGACTCACCTTTTAAAGAATTGTAATAATTTGTGGGTGTAAGTGACATATTTAACCACAAAGCTTCTGCCTTCCAGGTAATTCACTATACTTTTACATAATTCACATTTAGAGCATTGAATGTGGAAATTATGGATTAACACTTGGGCATTTGTCTTTTTTTAGGTGATATGTTTGGGCAGTAAAAGAGAATAGGCAGTTTATTAAAATAGATTTGGGAGAGGGGTGGCAAATTTATTTGAAAAAGGAATACAATTATTTTAAGAATGTATAGCAAAACTGAATGCATTGTGCATTTTATCATGTGGCAAAAATAATCATTCTAGAGCTTGAGAAAAATTTATCAATGGGCAACATAAACTAATTAAGGGCTGGTTTTGAAATTGAAACAATCCTTGAAATTGCAACCTCTGTAGGCAGAGTAGAAACTATAATATCTGGCACTGAATTTTGTGCAGCTGAAGTACTCTTTTATCTTTATGGATGCATATGTTTAATGCATCTTTTTCCCTTGAAATAATGAGTTACTACATATAGAAATTGTGTGAGAAATTGGTATGCTGAACTAAAATATCGTTCTGGAAAAAAGGAATACCTTTTTCTTGCTGTAGTCTAAGGTTTACAGCATTATGTGTGATGGCAGAATAAATGGGGACCCCAACTATGTGGTCAAAATTTTTTTCTGTAAGCCTGTGCTTTTGTATATATTGCAGCTAAAAAGTACTCATCCTTTAAGGGACATCACACTGATCTTGATTTAGTCTATTATATTGTCTGTGAATAGATGATATTAATTGAGTTTAGATTAATTTAATCTAAAAAGCACATCACTAGTATAATTTATTCAGTGTCTTTAACCAAGAAAATTACATTTATTTAAAGTAATTCAAAAGAAGCAAAGACTTCTCCCTCATTAAATAAGATATCTGCAAAATCTTGGTTTTTCTCTAAGCACAAAGAAGACTGCAGTTTATTGTTTCATACTTTATTTTGTAGCAGTGTGGAAATACTGCCTTTTTAATTGCAACCACTGTAACACAACAAATGCAGTTAATTTCCGCCAAAGGACTTTATGAACTGTTTCATGAACCACTATGTGATAGAAAGTAGCAGGCAAAATCCATTAAAATAAGATGAACTGCCGAGTTCTGTGACAAAACCTCTTCATTTGAGGGGAAAGCATCCCTTTTAATGTAGGTATTAATATTCTATACCGCCCATATTAATATTTTTATCACCAAATTTCTCCGTTTTCCTGTCTTTCTTTCATGCACACATTCCCCTGTACTGCATCATGTCGACTAAAACCAGTGGAGCTGACAAAAATGTATGTGAACAATTGCAAATGCCATAGACTGAACTGGCTTTCACTGCCTTATGGCCTTGGCTTGTAGTGACAGCTCTCTCTGTTTTGACCAGATTTTGTTCTGTAGGGGTTTACATTCTTGATTTTCTTCTTGGGCTAGTGATGAGATTAAGGATTTCATTCTCTGTTTGGATGTGAGGTAGATACTATTTATCTCTGCCCAGAGAAGGGCAGCAAAGGTTGTGAAGGGCCTGGAGCACATATCCTGTGAGGAGCAGTTGAGGGAGCTGGGGATGTTTAGCCTGGAGAAAAGGCGGCTTAGGGCTAGCCTTGTCTCTCCCTATAAATACCTGAAAGGAGGTTGTACACAGCTGGTGGTCAGCCTCTTCTCCCAGGCAGCCAGTGACAGGACAAGAAGACAAAGTCTCAAGCTGCACCAGGGGAGGTGTAGGTTGGACATCAGGTGGAATTTCTTCACAGAAAGGGTGATTAGAAACTGGAATGAGCTGCCCAAGGAGATGGTGAAGTCAGATTCCCTGGAGGTGTTTAAGGAAAGACTGGATGTGATACTCAGTGCCATAGTCTAAGTGAGGTGGTGATGTTCAGTCATGCCTTGGAGTTGATGATCTCAGAGGTGTTTTCCAGCGTGCGTATGTGATTCTGTGTATCAGCTCTGCAAATCAGTGAATTACACTGCTCCTGGCATAATTCAGTTTAGCTCCAGGGTAAATCAGTGCTGCCATAGCAATTTTTATTGGTATGGCAGCACTGGATCTCAAAAACTCATTTGCTGTAATACTAATGTAATAAGTAGTAATGTTGATTAGTAATAAATATAGTACAAATATAATAATACTCTGTATCGGAAAACCTGTAGAAGCGCACTGCAATTTAGTAAATATTTGTTGTTATAGGCTCCCAAAATTTCTGCTTGGTTTAAAAGTATAAAGAACCATTTGTAAGGAAAAAACCCTGTATCTTGTGCGAAATTTAGATGGGTTCCTTGCTTCTGCCTTCCAGGTAGGTCAACATACCTTTACATAATTCACATTTAGAGCATTAAATGTGGAAGTTGCTGGTTAGACATCTGTCTTTTTTCTTTTCTTTTTTTTTGTCATGTGTTTTGGGAGTAAAAGAGAATGGACAACTTATTAAAATAGGTTTGGGGAAGGGGTGGCAAAATAATCTTATTACTAAAGGAGCAGAAGTTGGGTTCATAAGTATGGTATCTAATGCTTCCAAAGCTGTCATACCAGAGGTCCTCAAAGACAGAAATTTGGTCATACTCATTTTGTGGGTGAGAAATTTTGTCCTCAGAAGAGAAGGAAAAAGCAAATATTTTAAAATACCAGAGGGTTTGCTGTAAAATAACTGTCTTGTTTATGTAGAAACATGCACTAGAGAAAAGCACCACTGACAGTGGATCAGTTGCACTCCTTAGAAACAGTGTGCACAAAAGAGGAACCGTGTCTATTCTTTATTTGGTCTCTGCTTTGTTTTACAAGTAGCTATTTTCTAAAATTTCCTTTTGTATATACTTAAAACAGAAAATGGTGAAGTTCTCATTAAGGATTTGTGAGAATGAATAAATGCACTTAGTAAATGTGTATAAGAGATTTCCTGTCTCTAGAACAGACATCATACCAGCCATACATCAGACATCTATATGCATGTAAGAACCAGTCTTTGAATTAATTTATTATTCACAGTTATTAGTAATACATACTTGGAGTCTGATTAAGCATTAGCCCAAAAGACAATCTTGCACTTCCACAGTGATGACTTTATCTGCTTAATGAAGCCAGAGTTGAATCTCAGCAGGTATTTTAGCACTATTGCTACCTCAGCATTTCAAAGTGCTACTCATTTAATCATCATGTGTTCAGTCTGGCAGTCCCTAAATTAATATTTTTAGATTTCGAAGGATGCTTCTGTTTGTGCATGTATATATGTATACATAAAAGATGTACATGTATATCTAGCAAATAAGTGTTAGTGAATTAGATTGCACGAGATGTTTTGCAGAAACTTTCATAAAAGAATCCCTTTTTAGCTACCAGTTTTCTGAGGGTTTCTCAAGTAGTTTTACCAGGAATGTTTGCCAGCTGTCTTTTGAAGGAACAAGTGTTGGCCATGGATGCCATACTTGAGGGAAGACAGGGATAGATTATGTCAATGTTACTGATAAATCAAAAATGAGACACTCACAGGTGCTGCACTATGCTGTACAATGCATATGTTCATATTGTAATATGCAATATAAAAAGATTAATGACAGAGGTGTAGTTAATTTATTTGAATTCCTTGTTTAATGTGGGGGGAAAACTGATTTTTTCCATTTTGCATACACTGCAAGGTATTGAAGAATGGAAAATGGGAAGAAGAGAATTCTTCAACCAGTCATTTTTTGTGGAGCCCAATAATAAATGAGAAAAGCTATTGCAGTGCCCCTGTTTGAAGGGTTTTTCTGTGTACCCGCTGGTTTACGAAAATTTTGATGTTATAGACTCCTGAGATTTACAGGAGACATCGTGCATCTGGGGCTTCTCTGTGGACACAGAGATAACATTTTCAAGCTGATGAAATTTATTCTCATGGATAGCCTAAATGATGAGACCTGTCGAGGTAATGAATGAAATATTATACTTAGGCAGGAATAATACAATGGCTACTCTATGACAAGATGATGTTTCCTAAATTGAAAAACAGGTTTATTAATGGTGCTCTTTTAAAGGCAGGACTTATCTAGAATTCTGCTACCGTATTTAATTAACAAGTCAGCTATTAATGATTCATGCAGTTCAGATTGCAAAGTGAGTGATGATCAATTTTTTGCAGTGCTGAGTTCACAGCTGTGAAAAGGTGGTTGCACACCTCAGAAAGCTAATCCAGAAATATAGATCAATATTTGATTCTGTCTTTTGCTCATGTTCATCTACTAGGAAGAAGTGTTCACATATTCCTAGCTTTCTTTATGATTTAAGCTTCCTGCTTTTTTATTTCTTTGAAAATACTATTGTTTCTGTGAAAAAGTTTCATCTGGTAATGTTGTATCAGGGGAATTTCTTGGGAGTAAACAGGCCATTCAAAATACAACATGTTGCTTCTCAAGTCTTGAAATCTGTGTTTTGTAAATGACTTGGTACAAACCAAGGGATGAGTCTCCAGTTCTCCTGAGGAGAAGGGCATGTGTAGTGCTGGGAGCTTAGCCGTGTGCCCCCAGTTTCAGTGACTGGAAGCTGTCCCTGCTGATGAACACATGAAGACAAACAGCAGAAGTACTGGACTGTGACAATCACAGCAGCAGATGCGAGTGGCTGGAGAGCGGAGTGTGACCCCTGTGGTATTGTCTGCAAGCATATGTGGTGCTGTGGCAGCCAGCACAGATGGCAGGAGTGTGGAAGGGAAACCCGATGGGAAGTTGGGGGCTGATTTATCTGCAATTCCCTCCTTTCCTTTTGTTGAGTTATTAGTGGTGTGTTGAGAAAATGGGACAATGCTCTGGGAAGGTATAATGGTTCAGCAGTGAAAAATGTTAATGAAGTGTTGGGAAAAAAGCTTTTGGGAGTGGAGTGTTCACATGTCAATATATATTGCCTTTTTAATGGGAAAGGTTCCCTAATGTTAATGGCCTGGTCATGATTTAATGCAAAAGGTGCTGTCTTTCAGCTCTAAACAAGCAGAAAGCAGGAAGGGAAATGAGAAGAAAAACATGTGATTCTTCTGTATTTAAAGGATACATTAGTAGACTTTATGAGCTGTGAGCAGTGAACAAAAGAAGGATGTATGAAGTGACATAAAATAGATCTCAAGAGGACAACTTAATGTTTGAATCCTAGGCAAAAAACTTCTAACTCTTTAAAATTGCATAGATTGCAAATTTTCCAGTCAAGTGGCACAAAGGATAAGCAAGGGAGAAAAGTTTGGAGTACAGCATGAAGCTCTGTTTGTGCCGGAACTGTTGTTCAAGGCTGGTGCCTGGCCAGTTTTAGTCAGAGCAGACTAAAAGCTCTGACATTTGGCCAGAGCTCATTGCTGGATGTAGCTGAGATTATCTGAACTACTTTATCACTAGGTTGCTTATCCAATGAGCTGCTTTAGGGTCCTAAATATTGTAGTAGCCTCTGAAAGGTCATCCTTTCCTCCAGACTGGTTACCCGTAGCTTAATGTGACAGACCCAGTTTCATTTGCAGGGGAGGTAAGAGAGAGACATTAAACCCATTCAGTTAGCTAACACTTTCTTCTTCTGTGCCAGTCTGCACTGTCTATCCCTGCAGAGGTTAAATTATAGACAGCATTGTTCTCTCACTTTGCTGGGCCATATATGCAAGAGCAAATGCATGATGGTGCAGAAGAAATGAGTTACTTCAGGTCCTGAAGTTCCATATCTTACTTCAGTCTCATTGTAAATTTGTGATGGCATATAAGGACAAATTACTTAAAAGGATTTTCCATAATAAAGGGCTCTTTCCTTCAGTATGCATTAAATTATTCTGTAGATCAGACATTTTTGCTTTTATTTAATTCCTTCAAATATTAGTATGAATTTTCTTTCTTTATTTTAGGTGCATCATCATTATGTGGCTATGTCTGTAACTAAAAGCAAGACCATACACTTTGCTTGGGGAAAGGATTTGTAGCTGCCTTTCTTCTTTCCCTTTGCCTTATATAACATACTGAAGAACTTGCACCCTTCAGGCTGTATTCTCTTTTGCAAATATCTGCGAATGGAGATGAGACTATACCCTGGAGTAGATGTTTGAGCCACATGCACCCTTAGGCTGCTCAGAGGTGTCTGATACTGTGGAACTCAGCTGATGGAGTGAGCAGGCTGTCTGTTGTTTATTTTAGGAGATAATGGGCTGTAGCAGCTAAAAGGTAGAATCCTTGATACATGGTGCATTCAAATGTAATCTTCTCTTTATTGTCATTCTGGGCATTGAATAGTTCAGCTAAGCATATGGACTTAGCAATGAAATGCTGCCCAAAATAGTCTATAAATGTTTTATGGTGCCTATGGTAAGGGGGAAGAGATCTTTAAAGCATACCATGCTGCCTTGTCTGTGCCTCCTGGCCAACTGGCAGGCAAATAGAAATGGGTGCAGCTGCAGCAGCATGTACTCTATGGCTGTGAAGTGCTTGGATGCAGATGCTGTCCAAAATAAAGCTGTCCTAGAGCAAGGTGCCACATAGAGTAACACGAGGTGTGTGTGGTAGGCTTCAGTCAAAGCATACCAGCTCATCATGCTGGAAAATTATTTTGACTACTAGTGTTAAAACTAATTTTTTCACTTTTACTCTCCCCCACGATGCTCTGGTGAGGGACTAGCAGCAGCTGTGTGGTGCTTAGTTGATGGCTGGGTTAAACCCTGACAGTTTTTTGGTACCTGAACAAGGACTTGAACAGTTGGAGATGATAAGAGACTGACCAGAGCATATTAGAAGGGATTTATATCTGTTAACATTTGCAAGTAATGATACTGATTCATCTGTTCTTTATATTAATTTGTCTGATCTGTGCCATGCTCTTTTTTATTGTCTGTATATGTTAAAGCTTGGTGTTGGCTTTTGCTGTTCGTTGTGATTTGTACAATTAGTGATTTTTTACCTGGGAGAGTCGTTACTAAAACAGTGCCCTTACACTTAATCTGGCATTTGGGCTCTGTATAAAGCCATTACTGTACTTTGAGTACCACCTCATGGAGACAATTAAAATATATTTCTTCCTCTGAGGCTTCTTTTTTTTTTTTTTTTTTTTTTTTTTTTTTTTTTTTTTTTTTTTTGTGGAGGAAATACAGAATAGTGGTCTGAAAAAAATACAAAGGATGTAAATCTGAAGCTGTTAGCTTCTTGTTAAGACTTGTTAACAGCAGCAAGAAGGATGTAAGGTTAGCATCAGGCCTATCTATTGCGGAATGTGATAGGAGATGCTGTGGATTAGTTTTCAAATGGACGTTCTGACTCAGAGTTAGCACTTTTTCTGTAGGGGTTTCCTTTGTCAAGTTGTCTTAGAGTCAGCACTGGCAGCAGGTGCCATCAGTGTGGTGTCAGACTGCGTGTGCATCTGGGACAGTCTCCATGCCAAGGGAAAACTCTCCCACAGGACAGGCAGTCCTGCCCTTCCCTTGCTGCTCCTCTCATCCCCAGCCTCCTTCACAGAGAGAAGCTGAGCCCATAGAGATACTTGGCCTTACCTTGCCTTTGACCCCATGCCAGAAATGTGAATTTTGCCTTGGTTGGGTCCATGGGCCAGGTTCTGTGTATGGGATAAGATCTACAAGTTCTGGGAATCCACTGCAAAATCAGCACATCAACTCATCATCAACATTTCTGAAGAAGATTCTTTTTGCTGCTTACTTAAGAATCTCCATGTGTTCAGAGGGAAGTGTTGCTGCAGGTGCATGCTGGTTTTTGAGTAAATTAATTCCTGCATATTCTGTGAATGCTACATCTTAGAATATAAAAAATTATATTAATTTGGGAGTTTCTTTTGTTTTTCCAATCTCTTATGGTAGACTATGGAAACCTGTGACATTTGCGCTTTTAAATTTTTGCTCTCTTGGTTTATTAAGGATTTTCTTAGTTATTGTTTAAATATCCAATCATCTTTATTGTTTCCTGAATATGTTCACATGACTGAACTTCAGCATATTAGTGCTGAAGTAGATGCCACTAATGTAATGGTTATGTTTGTCTTCTTGCTTTCCATTTCAAAATGCTTGTTTTTAACACTCAAAAATTTACCTCCTGGATTTATAATGTTCTGCTCTTGCCTTAAAGTTTTTAGATGAGGAGGAAATGTGGGGAAATTAGTTTGCAATATGACTTCCATAGAGGAATTTTGAAAAGGAAAGGTGTAAAAAGAGGTCTTGCATATGTTTTGGTCACTCCAGTGGTGCACAAAGGTACACAAAGCCAGAAATGCAGGCAGGAGTAGGCAGGACAAAACCTCACCAGAACAGAACTGTAATATATAGTCCTATATCAGTAAAGTGGTGTCTTTATTGCAAAGCTTTTTCTCATGGGGCTCTGAATCCAATGGAGTGATGAACTGCCCTCAGTGCTAAGTAACCTTTTTAGGAAATGATGGTGATGTACAGCTCATTTCATCATTGTTCCTCACAACACCTTTTATAAGGTGTAGACAACCTTTTATAAGGTGTAGGAGAGCTCGTAATTCCTGACCTAATGCTTCTCTAACCTACCTATTACCATGTTTTCCACAAGGGAAACCCTCCTATCTCAAAAGCAAATGACTTTTTCATTCATCTTTGCTTAATGAGTGCTCTAGGTTTACATTTGAACGCTGGTTTTAAGTATCTGACTGGTGTCTTATTGAATCTTGATCTATTATTTTAGTATAATAATGCTTTCTTCCATCACCCTCAGATCTCAAAGCACCAT
Organism: Phylloscopus collybita; assembly: GCA_027886175.1. Taxonomy (NCBI): domain Eukaryota; kingdom Metazoa; phylum Chordata; class Aves; order Passeriformes; family Phylloscopidae; genus Phylloscopus; species Phylloscopus collybita. The sequence continues at coordinate 38,798,859 of JAJNNQ010000006.1, read as the reverse complement.
GCCAGCTTCCTTTTCTTGAAGCATTGTAATCATACTTTTTTGCCAGCAGCATTGCATTCTCATCTGACTGCATTATAAAAGATCTTTCAGTGAAGGTGTTACTATATTTTAAGAGTTACACAGAACCTCACACCAGGCCTAAGTTCATATGCTCTTAGCCTGAGGTAATCCTATAAAAGTCAACGTTAAACCTCTTACTGATTTCAGCACTACCAGGATAAGCTGATGTGCTGAAGGGTAATGAATGTAAATGCACAAAAATATCCACAGTATTTTTGTTTGATCAGCCTAATAACCTACTAATGAATGGTTTGCAGACACATCTTATTCCAAAAGGTCATATAACATACTTAATTTATGCCTGAGGGGATAAATGTTTATTAAGAAAACTCACCATTGTCCATATTTTTGCTGGAAGCCATTTTGTTCAATTCTTGCAAGTATTTTCAGTTAAATGAAACTGAACTGAAAATCATTAACTCTACTGTATTTTTGTGAAAAGGAGCACTATGTCTTTAAAACACAAGAACAAATAGTTTTATCAATAGCAAAAAATGCTATTTTTTTAGACAGTTAAATCACTTAGTTTGTGGTGACCAACTGTGTGCTCTGATTTAGCAGGATTTCAGGGGATTTAGCACTTCATGGGCACTTTGCCTGGAAGACTTCGTGTGCATGATTTCCCAAAAAGCTTTTTTTCATTGGTGATGATTTTTTAGGAGAGACAGAAATGCAAGACTTTTGTGGAGCTTTATCCGTCTCCAAAAAAAGCTCAGTAGTTCATAAAGTTAAGAGGCTGACTTCAAAACAGGTATTTCTCCACTACTTTTCTTGTAAATAACGATGTATTAAGGATCTGGTTTTGTGTTGTATAACCTTTGAAGCTTTTTTAAAGATTTACTCATCATAAGGTTAGAATACAAGGAATTGGCTGGAGCTAACAGAGGGTAGAGTTTCTGAACAAATGAAACTATACACAAGAATGAAAGAAGGTAATTAAATCCAGGTTGTGCTTTAGATGAGACTTGTGCAGTTATGACAATGCAAATTCTGGTTTTTTTCCTCAACATTCCCTTCTCAAGTTTAGAAGGAAAAATAAAACTCTTCACTTAAATGGAAAATAGAGATGAGACAATGGAGGAAAACATCTTCCTTAATTAGTGTAATGGCAATAAGATACTCCAGTTGACAACCACATTTTGGTGACTGCACAAGTCACAACTAAGTCCCTGTGTTGTGAATTTGATATAGTTTGATGTTTTTATGTAGTGCCTGATATTTCAAACAAAATACTCTGTTTTTTTTGCTGCTCTTCAGGAAGAACTTGAGTCAATCTACCTAATGCATTTTAGATATTTATAGGTTTATGCAGAATATTTATATTGTTATTTATATTGTTATCAGTTAAGGAACGTTGAAATCAGTGAAATGACAAAAGCTGCATTAATGCAAGGAATCACGCCTGGTAAGTCTTTGATTCTAGGGCTTTGGTTTGTGTAGGCACCAAACAAATACGAAAGCCCTGCATATGTTAAGTAAAGAATGATGTAAGATTTAAATTACACCTGTGCATGGTAAAACAGTCACAAAATCACTGTCAAAACCAAACTGATGAAAACAGTGCATGTGAAAAAAAATGTCCTATTGCTTTTGTTCCTTTTTCTCTGCTAGAAAAATATTCAGACACTGCAAGAGTAGAAGCTAATTATAATGGTCTCTTCTTTATTGACATCTTGCTCAAACAAGTAGAAAAACAGAGAATTGGTGTAACTTTGTATTTTACAATGCCTCTTTTTTATTAAGAGATCTGTAGCTTCACTTCTGCAGAGAGTATAATAACTTTCTACTCAGGAATTTATCTGATATCATTACTCTTATCAATCCCTCCAATTGTTCGGCTGCTAGTGTGTATTTAACAACTTCTTCCTTGCCTGTTATTCACCTTCTGTATTTTCTACCCAGCTTTGGTTGCCCTGTCTTTCAGCTTTTTGCCACTACAAGGGTATAATGTGTCTATTATGAAATGCAAATAATGATGCACTCATCTTCTGAAAGCAACTTCAAAGAATATCTACTTTCAGTGCTGGTATAGCTATTTCCAAACAATGAGTATGCATTACTAAAATCTTGTTTTGGGGCTAAATTTGTTTGTGGAATAAAGGTAAATTCTAGTCTTGCCCATATTGGGTAGGCACCCCAGAAGTAAACTCCTCATTTTCTGCAGTCATGTTCAGAGGAAATTCATTACTTGAAATCAGACAGGATATGAGGTGTGGTGATTTTTGCAAATTGATTTCAGCATATTTCACCTGTAAATATTGATTAAGTCCTGGGTGGATTTAAGAGATGCTGGGCATACTCAGTATGTTATAAGGGGCAGTCAAAATCTGCAGCTTTATATTAATAATGCCATAGCAAAGCTAGATAAGTTCATATAAATTTATTGGAATCAAGGTAGCAAATTTGTTACATCAAGGTACAAATAAAAATATCTGTCTGATAAACAACACTAACAAATAGAGCCACTGACAGAAACACAAGGATAACGCTGTGGAAGACCCAGTAACAATACAAGCCAGGGATCCTGTTACATTATCTGTTTTGTTATCTTGTTGAATGCCTGAAGAAAATTTGGCTTGGTTTTAATGGCTCTGGCTTTTCGTAAATGTTTTCAAAATTGTAACAGCAAATAGTAATTCTTCTAACGTTTAGTCAGCACTAAATGCCAAACATAATAATCTAATTATTCCTGTCAAGTTCAACTGTATGAGAAGGTATACTTTTTCAGACTTTTGCTTTAATTTAGAATATAAACAAATTAAACAGTACTAATTGATTTTTGGGGAAGCCTATGTAATGTTGTGAATTGACAAACATAAATGTGAAACAGTGCAGCCTTTTCTTCATTTGTTTTGTTCATAACACTGTTCTACTCTGTGCCAGTTTGAAAGCAAAACCAGTGAGACTCCAAGTCAGAAATATGATTTAATAGGAGAAAAGAGAAAAAAAAAGTAAAAAAAAAAAAAAAAAAAAAAAAGCAATAATACAACCTGACACCCTGTTGGTTAGGGTGGTGGTATCAGCCCAGATGAAGTAGTATTGTGGAAGCAGTGATCCTGTAGAAAGGTCTGGTAGCTCTTGTCCTCTGGGAATCCAGTGAGTCACCGGTGCTGTCCCAAATCCCAGATTATATCCAGGTGGGAATGCTTGGCCTGTTCCCCTGGGTGGAGCATCTCACAATGGGCTGATATCATTCTATGAGTCATGCAGTGGGTCCTTGATTGCCCATTAAACAGAGAGAACTCCTGGAGGGAGTTACCTGTGAGTCATGCAGCAAGGCATTGATGGCCCATGAACAGAAGATAGCCTGGAGGGAGGGGACAAGGGAAACACTGCCCCACCTGCTTTCAACAGCTCATGAAGATGGTGATAGAATACATACTTTGGGCACATCTTACATTGTAAACTAGGACATACTGTCAGCATGCATAGGTGAGGGAATAAAAATTTTGAAAGGACTGATGTGGCAAGGAAACTTAAGCATGATTTTAGATAGTAGTATCTAAAATTAATATGATTGCAATTTGAAATATGAAAGTAAGCAGTGTGCACTCCAATTCTGACTTGTTAACTTGCTGATACAAATGAAGTTTTACAGATACTTACCTATTTTGACTGTCCCACACAAGCAATTATTATTTTATACTTACTGTTGGTAGTAATAGTATTAACCCACCTAAATGTGTTCATGTAATCATTAAAACTAACAATGTGATGGGTATAGGACCTTCCTTATCTGAAGAAAATTAATATGCTAAAACCCTTGTAAGAGTAGACAGCATTTGTCTCGATTGAGCCTTTTAAAAAGTTCTCATTAAAAGGCTCTGTAAGACTTTACCTAATCCTCATCATCCTGTGATGCAACAGACTATGGGAGATGCATTTTTATTTCTTTCTTCCCTCTGAAATCAGCTTGTCCTAAAAGACTGTATTTAAAAATCCCCAAACTATGACATATTAAGCAAGACCACTATTATGCAGTGATGGTAATTTTTGATGATACCATAAATACCTGTTTGCCATTAAAGACAGTCCATTGCATGTCAGTGTTGGTTTATCTTAATGAAAAGAGAAGGGTGCAATCAGTCAAAACCAATATAATGTCATAACAATACATGTCAAGCCTAAAATAGCAACTCTAATAAAGATCTCTAAATACAAATAAAAATATCACCAGTTTTTTTACTCTGCAGGGACTAACTTACAGTCTCTTTGTTTTCTGCTTGCATCAGCTTATGTGACCTGATGATTGCTTATGTTGGAATCAGTTTATTTGCTGACAACCCCTTTTGTCTGTTTGAATCACCCATTTTATCTAGATGATTTTCTGTTGTTGTGATACTGTCTGCTGATTTAATAAAAAAAATACCAGAAAAAAAGGCTGCTTAGTTTGTGAATGCTTGTCATCTAGGGTGTTTTACAAGTCTCAAAGGTATATTTGCTGGTTTTTACAGACTAAATACCTGAGAGTCTCAGTGAGTTAAAATTACACTTGTATAGAGCTGCATCTCTGCTAGAAGAATATAGGGTACCCATGGCTGCATTTAAAAGAAATTATATATAGGGATTTGAAAGATTATGTAAAATAATTTATCATTCCTTTCATTTGATCTAAATCAACAAATAACTGAAATTGAAGCCAAAATCATGTTGTATGACCTTTTGTTTTGATGCAGAACACATCCCATGGGGCAGATATGACTGGACATAAAATGCGTTTTGAGATTTGGCCTTGCTCAGAGGATGGAGACAAAAAAAAAAAATCCTGGCATTTTTTGAAGCTTAAAGCTGTCAAACCATTCTAGTGTGACTGTGTAGCCCTTGACACTAAGGTCTGTGAAGCACTCACTATGTCTGTGGGTTTGTGGCCCTGGGAAATGCCAAGTCTGGAGAGGAGCCCATGATAGTTCCCCCAAGGTGACATCTGCCCTTAGCAAAAGCAGGACTGTGTTGTTTCAATTTACTGGCTGTGTGTGTTGCTTCTGTGACTTGAAATAAGTGTTACAGTGTGGTAAATAAAGTGTTGCTTTTATTCTAGCAGTTGCATTTGGTTTGCATAGCCAGGTTTTGATAGCAGGGAGACTACAGAGGCAGCTTCTGTGAGAACCTTCTCCAGAAGATTCCCCCTTGTTCAACAGAGCTGGCTCCATGGGGGACCTGCTGCTGGCCCAGGTTGAGCTCATCAGTGATGGTGGTAGCATCTCTGGGATAGCTTTGTTAAGAAAAGGAAAGAAAAAAAACAAGCTGCTGTGGAACAACAGCCAAAAGATTGAGAATACACAGCCCTTCAGACACCAAGGTCAGTGTAAAAAGAAGGAGCAGGAGGTGATTGAGGCACTGAGCAGAGATTACCCTGCAGCCTGTGGTGCAGACAGATCATGGAGAGGCAGCTGTGTCCCTGCAGCCTATGGAGGTCCATGCTGAAGCAAATATTCACCTGTAGACCATGGAGGACCACATGCTGGAGCAGGTGTATTCCCAAAGGAGGCTGTGACCCCATGTGAAGCCTGTGGTGGAGCAGGCTCCTGGTGAGACCTGTTGCTCTGTGAAGAGAGGAGTCCACGCTGGAGCAGGTTTTCTGGCAGGACCTGTGACCTCGTGGGTGACCCATGCAGGAGCAGCCTTCCTGACTGGCTGTACCCTGTGGAAGAGGTCCATGCTGGAGTAGTTCATGACGAGCTGCAGTCCATGGGAAGAACCCGCTTTGAAGAAGATTTTACCATTGTTGAGACCTGAGAAGTGAAAGGGAAATGAGGGTGGTGTTTATCAGTGTTCATTCTGAACCTTCATATAGATTTCGAGTAGCTGCTAGTGACTTTTAGGTTTGATTATTAATGAGTAAGGTTTGGTTTTGTTTGCAGATTCCTCATTTCAGGATTATGTAAAGGCTAAGTATTCATATGGAAGCTGTACTACTGCCACTGTACTATTCTTTGTTTTCAAAAATGTGTCCATGGGACACATGCCTGTGGGAATGATGTAGAGTATCTCCACATATTCATGCGCTGGTTTTGGCTGTGAGTTTGTAGTCCATGTATGTAAAGATAGCTCCCATCTGTCCTCTACTTGAAGTCCTTCAGATGGAAGTAGACAACAGTTCTGGGGTCAGAGATTCAAATACTTTAATGAAGGGGTGAAGGGAACAACAGACACCAGACCAATTGCTTTTTTTTTTTTTTTTTTTACTTAGATGCCTTTGCAGTGTAATACCTGTAAGAGTTCCAGCAAAGGTCATTATAAATTGAATGTGTACTTAGATGAAATAACCTGCCACATTAAGCAGAATGTCGTATTTCTTTATAACAACTTTTCAGAGCTCCTTATTTGTCAAAGAGAAAACTAAATATATTAAGAGAATTAATACTGCAAATTGCCAAGAAGTGTAGAGCATCACAAATTTTGTTAGGAGAGCAGAGCAATCACTTAGCTTTCTGCACTTGTGTAAGAGTAGTCCATAAGGTGAAAGATGTTATTTCCTAGCACTGTGTTTTCTTGTTTAATACCCCCAATCCCTCCTCTCTCCGTGTTTAGCCTGATTCCTTCCCCACCTCACATCCCCTTGCCCCCAAGCTGGCCTCCTAGTGCTCTCAGTGGAGACACCAATTGTAGGATCATTAATGAGTGTATAGAACTTACCTCTCCTGGAATTTGCAATAACATTTTTGGTCGAGAAAAAAAAAAATCAAAGCCAAGTAATAGAAAATAGTAATAGAAACCTATTTTCCCATTCTAAACAAGTAATTCTTCTTTTGCTGTGCTGAGCCACAATGGAATTAATCTTAGAGCAGTTTCATAACTTTTGCTTGTTTGTTGGAGAACATAGTCAGGAACTGAAACAACTTTTACTCAAAAAAATCTTTCTTCATCTTCCTTTTGTTCCACATCTTTTTCTTGAACAAGCCTGGTTCAAGAACCAAAACCTGAGCCAAAATGCTGGTTTTAGTTCTGTGGGGGGAAGCAATTAAAGTCCTTGGTTGCTAATCCGTACAGATGTGTTGTGATGTCTCAGATCACAAACCATAGTGTTACACCAATGTGGCAGTAATTGGAATTTCAACTCTGAACCCCATACTGTCTCACGTTTTTTACACTTAGTCTAAGGCCTCCCAATTAGTTTAACTTTTGAGCTTAAGCACAGTGAGATCTGAAACAGCGGTGATGTTGTTAAGTAGGAAGAAAGAAGTGTCCTGGTATGTTACCATGTTCAGAGATGTGTTGGCTCCAAAAGTATTGCTGGTCTCCATGCAGTTTTCTGTGTTAAGAGTGGTCAGAATCTCTGTGTTTTATGTGGCTTATCAAGAGTGTCTGAGGGCACATGAATTGCTTTTCTTAAAAACCATTTAGGTCAAGCTGTGGTGCAACCTAGTTCAAACAAAAGTATGCTTCCCCTGTGAGTAAGCACAGTTGTGAGGCAGTTGCCAGCTTGTGAAGATAAAGACTCAGTCAATGAGACAGTTTCAGCTCCCACTCATACTATTGCCCTGGATGATTGCCTAGTCTCCTCACTATGATCCAAATCTGTGTTTGGGGATGCCCTGATTTACATAGTATTGATGCTTTAGACTTTGGAGCTTTAAAGACTCTGCTGCTTGCTGCACCAGAGATCCTGCTTTTGTTCTCACTTGTTGTTTTGTTTGGAGTTTCGTTTTTTACATATGCAGAAGATATACTACCTCCACTTAGTGATTCAGAGCACACTGCAAGCCCCCACTGATTGTGGGGAGGTTATGGAAACAGAAGCTGCTGGAGCATCTCTGCCTGCCTCCTGATGGGCCCACCCAGTGCTGCATCTCTTCCAAAGACAAAGCACCATCTCTCTCACTAGCCACCATCCAGTTTGTTGGTGTGTTCCTAGGGAGGCATGGTGGGGGTGAGAGGGTCTCCACTCCCTCCAGGCCACATGCACCAAAGGGAAAGCTTCTTCAATGGAGCATGTGTGCACAGCCATGCCAGCACTGTCCTATCTGTGATTTGCATATGCTTACTTAGGTGGAGCAAAAATACAAGAATGCTGGGGAAGCCCTGAATTTTGGGGTTGGGAGCAGTGCTGTTTATTTTTCTGGTTGTTCAAGTGTGTCCCAATGTAGTAGTTCGACTTGTAATCAAAATATATCCCGTTTTTAAATTTTAGGAAGTAGCTAATTTTTGTAGTAAAAACCACTACAGGTTAAACACTGTGAAGGTCATGACCAAAGATTGCTAAATGCAGAGTTAAAATGGTGATGTTAAAGCAGTAGCCTAATAGTAAGAAGCAGAGATCAATACACATTAAAATATGCTGTATGTTTCAGGCAGCAGTTGACCATATAGTGTGAGGTGAGCGGCATTGCTTGGCTAACATGTTTCCATGTTGCCGAGTTGCTATGGCAATATCAAACCAATGAATAAACCACATCACAGAGGCAGGGAGGTAAGTGTGAAATTGATTCAGTGGAACACAGGAATATATGGGAGCAAAATTGGTCAAGATAAAATTTCTGGTAGGAATATCTATTTCTTTTCACATTTTCAATAATATATTATAATTACTTTTTAAAACATTGAAATCTTGTAGGTGTTTTTTCCACCATAAACTCTTGTGTGTTTTTTATCTGATGCTATGTGTGTGTTTCAACATGTATAAGGCAATTAATCCATTAGTAATGAATATAGCTAAATACAAAAAGTATGTAATTTTTTATATAAATTAATTTAGTTGATAGTTGTATAAAGTCTTGGTTAGATAAAATAAGTTGACTGCAACTTTGGTTACGAGCTGTAAGCTAATATTGTAGTAGTTGTATTTGAAAACATGTTTTACATGTGTTACTTGAACTTGTTCTTTATTTCTCAGTGTGCATTATAGTTATAGAATAGAATATAGTTATAGAATCCACAGAAATGACCTAGAAACACTGCATTTTGGATAGCACACTGATAAAAGAGAGATATCTTTGCTTATAAATGAATTGCACTATTATTGATCATGCTTTATTGCCCCATTTTGTGATTTATGTGACTGGTGTTTGGAATGTCTTAGGAAGAAAATCTTTTGGGTTTTTTTTTTCCATTTATTTTAAAACATTCTTTGAAAAAACAATTACACAAAAATGTGCTATCAGCAGTATATTTTTGTTATCTATGGAAAATAAATATATGTATCAGGCATACTTTTAATTAAGATTTCAGTTTTACTAATTTGTCTCAGTTCAGTTGGATGATCAAATAATGATTAAGGTTTTATTTCTGGAAAAGATCCTTTTTCTTAAAAGATTATTTTTTGTATGTGAGTTATTAATATTAAGAAGTATTAATTCTTAAAGAAATCTTAATATTAATATTAAGAAATTGATGCTTTCTAAGACATAAATCTATTTTTAGAACATTTTTAGGCTTTCTGGCAGGAGGCATTCATTCATGAGTTTCAGTGCTTGCAGTTTGTACGCTATTTATTTGATCTAAACTTGCTGCGTATTTATAGCTTACTAAAAATTTTGATATCTTACATGTGCTTTTGTTTCATTCTGTCTCCCCCATGAGTGTATCTCCGTGTTGAAGACCTCTTTATTTCATTTGTCCCTGAAAAAAAAAGTGTGTGATAACAATACTAAGTTAAACAGCATTAAATTAGATTTTATTTCATCCAAAATGGTCTTATCAGGTACAGTCAATAAAATGAAGACTGTGGTTTGTCTGAAATCCTACTCTGTCACATAAAAGCCACTGTGGTCTTGCTTTGATTTCTTTTGTTCAAAGTAGAACTTTATTTATGGAACAGAAACCAATATTTGTTTGCTTTTAACCTTTTGACTTAGTTTTTAGAGAACAATATTTGCCAAATTATTGGCCAAGAAGTTGCTGACTGATGCATTTTACATTGCAATGGAACAATAAGGCAAAGACAAAGGCAAGTGGATGTTGTCTGAACACTGAAGTTTTTGTGATTTGGATTTTTGAAGATAGGAATAAAGCTCTTTTGTGATACAACATCTTGAAAAAGTCTTTCAGTAACATTTTCCTCCATTTCCCTGCAAATGTTAAGTTCTGACTAAATAATATACCTAAACTTCAGTTCATGTGCTGATGAGCAGCTGGATCTCAAGAGTGTTCATTTGTTTTGTTTTCATATGTGAACAAAATCCCTAAATTAATTGAGCAAACGCAGATAGATCAAGGTTAAAGAGATGTGAAAGGAAATAATATAGACCAGGATCTAGTTTTGTTGTACACTGTTTGCATATGAAGTGTCTTTCTTTGTCACCGACAGTTTTAGCTGTGCATGTATACAAGACAGGCCCAGCCTGGTGATACCCAGCAGGGACCTGGCAAAGGCAGAGTTGTCACTGTTGAAGCTTCTGCCGCAGCCCATTGATGAGCTCTCCTTGAGCTATGCTGATTATCAGGCTGGCCTGGATGAGGACAAGCACAACTGAAACAGGGGAAATACTCTATTTGAGGAAAGGTGCTTTCAGAAGAGGTTCAGTTTTCCAACTACTGCTTTGACTTCCTCAGTTTTGGTCCATATGGTGCCAAAATTGCAGAGACTTGTTGCTACTTTGAAATCAAAGGAACATCTCTTTCAAGGGATGTCTGAAAATCTCCTTATCAGCAGAGCTTGGTGAAAAGCCCAGTGTGTGTATAACCACTGAACAATTGCTTGCAGAATCCTTGAAGATTCCAAGATCAAAGATCTTTGCAAGACAGGTACAGCTAAGAGGCAGGTCTTTGAGGTAGAGAAGGAAGAAGTGTCTCTTCGGCAGCCCAGAGGAACCCTCCAATTCAAGGGCTTCTTTTCTCAGCAATGCATGTTGCTACACCTTCAGCTTTTTTATTTCCTACAAAATGAAATTGCTTAGGTTAGTTTCCCTGAGTCAGCAAGCCAAGATAGTTTTCTTTCCCCCTCTGTGAGTGGAAAAAACTGTCAAACCACTAGTGCCTCCTCTTCCTGCCCTCTGAAGCAAATGGTGACAAGACTTCATTAAACAGAAGTCCAGTCTTGTAGCATCTCAAGTGCTACCTAATGTGATGAGTGCTGCATGGTCCCTCAGCAGCATCAGCAGTGTGCCCTTGCTGGCAGCTCTCATGGCTCAGAGGGACACCTGTAACAGCACAGGCTGTAACAAAAGGATGCATGTTAGGAGAAATCCATCCAGGCATCCACTGCAGGTAAGTGGTTGAGCTGGACACCATATGGCCCTGGAAATGTTCTCCCCTCTGAACTGTTTTTGGGTGTGTGATGCTCTGCACTGTCAATTACCTTTGTGTCAGTCCATCCAATTAAAGTCATGGAGATGGGAATAATGAATGCATGGAAAAAAAGTGCTGTCTTTACCCCAGTAGCTAACTACATATATAGTCTAAAAAATCTTGATCTGTACACTTGGCAAGACTGAATAGGACGGAAGTGGCATTTTGAGTAAATTTCTCTTTATAAATTTTTTATATAGAAGTCAGCACTGATACAGTATTTTCAGCTTTCTTCACATAATCCAGTGTACCAGCAATGGGGCACTGGGAGCAGCAGCAAGAAGAGTATCTGCCTCCACAGCACCCACAGTTTACCTTAGCCCAAGGATGAAAAGGATGGAAGCATGTTCAGTGCAAGCAGAAAGTTATCAGGCACTAAGTCCTCTGAGTAACATGACTGTAAAGTCAAATTTTTTCATAGGATTGTAACCTCACTTGATATGTAGTTTTGTGTAATAGCAAAACCACTTTATTCTGTGTCATAATTCAACACCACACCTGCTAAAAGCCCTTACTTATGTACAAGTCATTGTTTCTTAATTCAGTTAGTCTGTGTATTTTCAGTGGGTTTTGTTTTTTGGTGTACTGAGAAGGGAGGTAAAACCAGAGTCTGACCATGAGATTTTTTTTATAGAGGGTATCCTTTGGATTATTTTCTACTGAGACGTCAACTTGCTGCTACATAAGTTACTGAGGAAAATTTTCCTTGTTCTTTAGTTTCACTTCTTTCTTTTTTAAAAACTGGGGATTCATCTCTTTTTAATACAGTTATTTAATACAGTATTTTAATACAAATTATCTTATTTGAGCACCTCAGCTAACTTTTTGGTGTTAGAAAGTTTCAAGAGCAGCTTTTTAGGATTAAAGAAGATACTCAGGTGAAGGCAAGTTTCAATTCACTTCAGTGCAGGATGAGACACCCAGCTGTGACCATGAATAATAACTGTACCTGTCACCCAGTCTCTGCCATTCTTTTTCTTGGAGCCATCTAGTCACATCTGTCTGGTCCAAGCTGTCTGATGTGGGCAGGGGCCACAGGGCAGAAGTTAGAAGGCTTCTGAGGAAGGCTGAGAAGCTTTATTGTCTTCACTGGGGATTGTGTTTTCTGGTATCTACTTAACAATTCTGGGAGAGTCCTTAGTCACTAATCCCCATTGTACTTGCTTTGGGGTTGGTGACAGTCTCTTCCAGCCCTTTTGGAATATATGCTTTACCTTCAGTCCTGTGTGCGATGTGTGTTTTCCGCTGTCAGTCTTCTGTGCATCTCTTTGGTGGGGGCTGTATTTTCATAAGATCTCAGACAATCTGCTTTGCCTTATTGTCTGTTCCTTGAGGGATCACATTAGCTGTAGATTTAATTAATTGATATAACTCTATTCTAAACCCCTTAGTGCCAATATGTACCACTTAAATCTATTAGTTGGATGTTCCAGCTAAATAGTTATCTTTTTGTGCGGCACTACTGTAGAATGAATACAGCAGAAGAGTGGCTCATATGATAGGTTAGGTAGTAGAAATGGGAGCACAGAAACAGCAACAAGTTTGCCTCCCTCCCTAGCAGTTAAAAGAGAGTCAAAGCACAGAATCACTGATCTTGTGACTAAATCACTATTGTGACACTACTTGCTTCTTCCTACAATCCATGATATACCATGGTGAATCCTGCAGTCCTGGTACTCTACTTCTTGAGACAAAAGGGTCCACAGGAGGCTTTTTTTCTCCTACTTTCTGCCCTTGTCTTTGAAGAACTGGATGGCATGATGACTATGAGCTCACTTGTTGATACCTTAGGAATTGAGCTGCATTAACTCATGACTCTAGTGCATGAGTTCCTAAAGAGGCATTGGTTTGCTGACCTTCCAGCACCTGTATTTTTGGTATTTAATCCTTAAATTTAAATGCACCAGATTATTTTTTTATTCCTGTGGTAGGGAACTTCATGTATTGCAAACCTCTCCTGTGAGGAAAGGCTGAGGGAGTTGGGGTTGTTCAACCTGCTGAGGACTCCAGGGAGACCGTATAGCAGCCTTCCAGCACTTAAAGGGGGCTTATGAGAAAGGTAGTGGCAATTTTTTTAGCATTGTTAGGACAAGGGGAAATGGTTTTAAACTTAAAGGAGTTGATTTGGATTAGGAAAATATAACGAAGATGTTTTTTACAGTGAGGGTGATAAAACACTGGACCAGGTTGCTCAGAGAGGTGGTGGATGCCCCATCCCTGGAAGCATTGAAGGTCAGGTGGCATGAGGCTCTAAGCAACCTGATGTAGGTGAGAAATATCCCTGCCCATTGCAGGGGATGTTGGACTTGTTGACTTTTGAAGGTCCCTTCTAACCCAGCCAAGTCTGTGCTTCTGTGTAAAAGGATGGGTTCCAACGGATCAAAACCCAGAAGATAAATAAATTGGTCCCCATGTTCAGTCCTACACTAACCAAAACTACTGAATTAAATTTTGTGTCCTTCGGGGTATCTTCTTATGCATTTGCTATGCCTATAGCTAGCAGTGAAGTTGAGGTTTTAGTTTTCTTCCACTTCTAAACAAAAATTTAGTGCCTGGTTATCTGGGGGAAAGTCAATTTTTTGTCAGGGCCGGTGAGAATAGATGCTACACTACCTTTTCCAGTAGTGCATAAGGGTCCAAGTGGAAAGGTCCCAGAGGGCTTCAGCAGGGCAGAAGTGAGTATTTGACCTAGTTTCCCTGTGTTCTTGACTCTTCACTGAACTTAGCATTAGGGGTGTTCTGTGTTATTAGTCAATGGTGGCAGGTGTGACCTGGATTACATGGCATTAAAAAAATTGCTGGACATGATTTTGCCTACTCAGGACTCTTAACTGTAACCCTGTATCAATTTCAACTGCTTTAATTACATCCTGATTACATTTTTCCTTTACTATTTCTATTGGCTATAGCAGACTTACAGTTATTAAAGCACTGTGAGCTACTGCTGTTGCTCATAAAACCCTGTCACGTTCCATGTTATTGCTTGGCTGCTTCTCTCACTCTCTCTAGTAAAAATCATACAGGACTTGGAGATTTCCATGTAAATTAGGTGCTTGTATGTGAATAAAGTTTTTCCTAGGAGATTCAGGTTGTCATGTATAGACCCTAATATTTACAAATATTAACACTCCAGTGTGTGAACATAGCTGTATCAGCTGAAATGTATTATTTTCAATAGGTCATTGTTTTTAATGTAGATTGTTATGTGTGAGAAGTTACTTACTGTCACCACAGAATATGTATATATTTCTTAAAGGCATGTACTAATAACTAAGCTGGTACTTATTTTCATTTGGTTTAAGTAGTTTTGTTTGTGAGATCAAGCAGAATTGATAGAGTTGTTTCCCTCTCACGGAGAAACTTCTGAACTTAAAACTTCAGTCTTATTCAAATAAAGTTTGTAAATCTCTGGAAGATAAAACTTTACAGTAAATTATTCAGCTGAATGTTTCATTGTAGTATCTAGCACTGCAGTTAAACCTTAGATTAACTGAGGTGTCCATGGGTTTTCATTGACATATGCACTTGACTTCTAGGATGGAAGTTATGGTTGCCTTGAGCATTCTGGATATGTTGTAGTACTTTCAGTTGCAGCTGGGCAATATAGTCCCTTCCTTGTGCATCTAAATAAGATTTGGAAACCCAGAATAACTGCATACTAGAGTATTTATGGAAAGTATTGTTGCTGTTGTTTTTCAAATGGCACAAATATTTCCAAATTCTATGCATTCTTCACAGAATGAGCTGGCAATGAGCTGGCAGTCCAGAAAAGTATCCAGCTGTATCCTGGACTGGATAAAAAGAGGTGATCAGCAGGCTGAGGGAAGTGATTCTCACCCTCTGCTCAGCTCTCATGAGATTTCACTTGGATTTTCACCAAACATCCAGTTTGAGTGTTCCCAGTACAAGACAAACGTGAGTTTGTTGAATGTGTCTAGAAGGAGGCTACAGATATGAAGAGAGGGATGGGGCACATCTTCTGTGAGAATAGTTATTCAGCCTGGAGAAGAGAACTCTCCAGGGAGATCTTCTAGCAGCCTTCCAGGACCTAAAGGGGCCTACAAAAAAGAGACTTTCTACCCAGGTCTGGAGTTTGAGAGAGGAGAAGGGGGAATGGCTTTACACTAAAAGAGGGCTGATTTAGATTGGATAGAAAGAGGACACTCTTTACAGTGAGTAAAGATCAATCTTTACAGTGAGGGTGGTGAGACATTGGAATAGGATGCTTACAAAAGTTGCAGAAGCCTCATCCCTAGACCTGCTTGAAGTCAGGTTGCATGGCGCCTTGAGCAGTCTGACTTAAAAATATCCCTGCCCATGGAAGTGAGGGTGCTCTGAGTGATCTCTGAAGTTCCCTTCCATCTTAAATCCTTCCATGATTCTGTGATTCCTGATTATTTTAGCTGTGGATAAAGCATAAGACTTACTTCTAACTATTGTGAAAAATAGTCAGAGTGTAGTTCAGAAATTGGGACAGCTGAATCAGCTACTATTACTCAGTAATAGTAAGTTACTCAGTGCATCTGTGAGGAAATGCTTCTCCAAGGAAGTGGCAACACCACAACAGGGGAGCTGCAGAGATCAAGTACCCACTAAGGATATTTATTAGTGCTTTCTGTTGCTCTGGAGGTATGAGGAGGATAAAATTCCTTTTCAAGAAACATTTTAGTTTTTGATGATAGTGAAGAACAACATTGTTTTATTCTGTAAAACTTTCTTTATATATGTGCATTTTTAATTCTCCCTCTTCTTTCTGTTTTCTTAGGGCATTAAGTTGATTTTTTTTCTGCACAAACTGTTGATACTGTGAAAAATCAAAGGATAGGTATTTATAGATGAAGAAGGTGGGCATTTTAGTTTTGAAGCTGAAACAATGTAGTAGAACACAACAATTATTTCTTTTTCCCCGAAGAGACAAATCAAAATTGATGCCAATTTTTCTCTCTGAAGATTGAAGGAAAGAACACTCAGGAGATTTCTTCCTCCATCTTCCCTTTCTTCCAACAAAACCAGGCTCCCCATGAACCCTCCCCCAATCTTACGTCCTGGGAGACCTAGTTTAAATAGGAAATTTTATTCAGAACTGAATAAAATATAAGATCCTAATCATATTTCCCTACAGCCTTTCCTTTTACCCTGAGGAGAGTAGGATTGTGCCTTCTTAAAATGAGAGAATTAATAATGCTCCTCTTTCACAGACATGCTGTCAAGAGAGATCTGTTGTGACTTAGAAGTATAGGCTGGCAGGCTGCCCTCTGAGCTCAGGAAGGCGTGGCACCATGCCCAGACTCTTTCTCTGGGCTTCAGCTTTTTCACACGGCTGTGCAAAAACCAGTCAGTACTTTTCTCCTAACCTTGCTTCTCCTGCTGAAGACCCATCTGTACTACCCAGAGGTTTCTGTTCTGTTCACTTCGACTTGCAATTCACTTCTGCTCCTCCTTGTCAGCTTTCTGCCTGTAGCCCATGCATCTTAACTTTCTTACACAGACTGACTTTATTCAGCTCAGCTGTTGGATGGCTTTTCTAACCTCATAGTACTTTTTGATGAGCCTCAGGTAGGGGAGCTAATCCTCTGGATATTGTTGTAATGATGATCTGTCTCACTTTACTATGAGTTCAACCATTCTGGAAAAAGCTAAATTATTGGATGCTTTGTTAATGCATACTATATAAATACCTTGAATCCGATTTTTTAAAAATGGCTGCCATTTCCTGTAAAGTGATTGGATTGTAAGAAGTTATAATAACACTAAAAACAGTGACCTTTTAAAAACATGATTTTTCTTTTCACTCTAGTAAAAGGAGTTATTTTTCTCGGGATTCTGTTCTTAATGAAGAAAAAGGAGTAACTGCAAGCAAGGAGGTGACACTAAGGAGGGAGAATACCATGCCATTGACATTTTAGACTGATCCAAAGTGACTGATCTCAGTCAACCTGACTGGCAGTGAGAAGGCAAAAGTTTTAAATGTGACTTCAGTTTTATTTATTTAATATTCAGAATAAAACACTGAAAATATATTACAGTATAGAAATTTGAATTATCATTATATCCTTAATCTCTACAGACAGTAACTTTATTATGATATATACTATGTCATATATTAGTACATGAGCTGTGCTCAGTAATTCAAAGAGGAAAATGCAGGAAGTTGATGACAGCTAATGAAAGGTCTGTCATAGACTGTTAAGCCTGCATCATCAAGAGCTGCATCATCAAGACCTTCCTGCCTGATGCTGCCAATCCTGAATTGTTTCAGCTTTCTGCACCTCGGTGGTGTATCTTGCTAGTTGTAGGCAGGATACAAAGGCAGGTGACACTGCAGCTACTTCTCCTGACAACATCACTGTGTCAGGAATCACATTTTCATTTGAATTTGTCTGGGAAGGAAAACCAGAGCCAAAGAGAACACAGGTTACAATTCCACTTACAGACTATTACAAACACAAGCTATCTCATGCATGTCACCCTGGGAGTGTTCTACTAGGATTTTGACAGCTGCACTTTTAAAGGTCCTGGAGTCATCATCAACAATTCCCTAATATCATCAGTTTTGCTTCTAGTAGCACCAGTCAAAAAAGTTGTTAAAATGTTTGTCTTCATCATGAAGGGTGTTGAGAACAAAACAGAGACTGTCTGCTCTGTGTTTTGCTGTGCTGCACAACATGACTGTGCCCAAATCTTGGCAGTTGTGTGCAGGTCTGCACCCCAGGAGGGATAGTAGAGGAACAGAGAGGGGCCACTAAACTGATGAAAGGGAAGCATCTGTCTTTAAGGACTAGAGTCACAGGAAAAAGATGAGTGAAGTTTAGTATCACTGAGCTATTAGTGGAGCTGTATGGCATTTGAACTTTGGAGGAGATAGGCTTAAAAAAGATGAAAATAACTTCTTTTTTTCCTTACTATAAGAGCTTGTGAATGCAGATAACGTAACATTATTAAAGAAGAAAACCCAAAGAAACAGAAAATCAACAAATTAATGGGCACTAGGCCCACAGATACTAAAAGGAATAGACAGAAGTACACTCTAGTAATCTTAGATATGCGATGGACAATATAGTGGATTTTTCAGGGAATAAGCTAAAGTAGATGGGAGAAAGGAGGGCAGGAAGCCTCAACAGCTCCTCAGTTGTCAGTGGCAGAGACAAAGTGGTGTGCTAGGTGTAGCATACAGCTCCACTAATATCCTTGTGATGTTAAACCTCACTCATCTGTTCCCTGCGACTCTACTCCTTAAAGACAGATGCTTCCCTTTCATCAATTTAGTGGCCCCTCTCTGTTCCTCTCTGAACTATTTTGATTTTTTTTTTCATGTTTTTTCACAGTGGGCATAAGGGTTTTATGATAAATTTATTTGGGTAAAAAAAAAAAAAAAGGTTTGAAACTAAATACTGCTGGGAGAATATGGCAAGACACAGTGACCTTCCTTTTAACTGCCTAGGAAGATGCCAATTACTTGGCAATTGCCAATACGGTTCCAATTGCTACAGGAGACTGACATTCATTACAGGCATTTGGGAGGCTTTCACAGTAATCATGATTACTCTGTAAGGGAATCTCAGCCTAAAACCTTTCAGTTTAACTTTTAACATAACCTTTCAGTTTAACTCACACTCTTTACTGATTCACAAAACCAAATAATGAGCAACTGATATTGCAATGTTATTGAATGGCCAAAATAGCCATTGCCTTTTGTAGTGAAACACTGTCCTTTGATTTATAAACATACTATATTGCAGACACTAAAGAAAGTCACCTTAGATTCACAGGTTGCAACCTATATACCTACCTCAGAATATCAATCCTTCTGTTCCCAAGCAAGTTAGACAAAGCAAGATGTCTTTATGTTATCAGCAGTTGTGAGCATGCAGTTTGAAGTGATTAAATTGCATTAGCATAGAAAGGCACCATCATCCACAATCAGTGTATGCACTTGTAGGCTTCCTAAATGCAAAGTAAAATGCATTGGAAGTCAGGGTGAAGGGCTAAAACTGTGCACATACAACTAACTAGGTGACAAGCATCAGGTTAGAGTAACTTAATAATTTTGATCACATGTTCATGCCAGAATGTGCTAGATTTCACCCCTCTGAAACTGCTTATAAGATACTAATTTATTGGTTTGTGTATTTTGATTTTTTTGGGGGGTGTTTGTTGGGGGTGGGGTTTTGTTTTGCTTTGTTTCTGCGGCATATCAGAGGCAGCTATCTCTGTCCTATAGTGAATTCTGATGACAATGAGATGTCTACTTTTCAAATGTGTGTATGAGGGTATTGGGATCTAAACAAAATTCTGGTTAATGATGAACATCCTTCCCTGGAAGTGAATATAGAACAAGGAGCTGTGAATTCTTTCAGCTGTAGAGTTGTTTAAGAATAGGTTTTCCCCTGGACACTTTTTAGCATCACTTGACACCACAGACTTCACCAACACAAAACTCTAAACAAGGGTTCATTGCTCTGTGTGGTATTGGTTGAACCTACCTGTGTTGTTGGTGTCTTATATTAATTGAAATAATTTCATAAGTGGAGGGCAGTTTGAAACTAAATACAGAGGTAGTTTTTTTAGGGGGAAAAAAAAAGCGGTTTGCAGCATTTGAATTCATGGCCTATTCCTTCATGTAGAAGAAATAGCCCCAGAAAATGTGACCAAGTGTGGGTGGCCGAAGTACATGCCTTGTTGAAATAGACTGTTAAAAATGTCTCAAACCAGCACCCACTCTCTTGGTTTGCAGAGACTTCTTTAACCATCCCAGGATATTTATGTTCAGGGTGCTTCTTTGTTTGGACTGAGTCCATCCAAGACACTATTGAGTCTTTAGGATGAAGATGATAGCTGTGTGTACCCACTGTTTAACATAACTTTGTTCAATAAATTTGGAAATTGTTGTCACCAAAGCATATCTGTATGGGAAATTGAAGTCACAGCATGATGTAAAGTACCCAGAGATCTGAAAGCCATCATGAACTAGGAATCATCTTTCTTAATCCATGTTTGGGAGCTCCTGTACAGTAGAAAATGCAGAGCACAGTCAAGAGCCAACCTTATCTCCCCTTCACTGACTGAAAAAGAAGCAGGCTGTTTAGGCTACTGATGTTTTCTTTGTATCATCAAGGCAATTTCCTTATTACTGCCTCCTTTCTATATTCTTCTTCCCCACACAGTCTAAGTTTTGTTATGGCATTACTGTTGCATGCAATATCTGCATATGTTCCCAATGTGATCATTTGAGTCTATTGAGGTCGGGATTTTACTTCCAAGTTTTTATGAAAGACAATAAATATATTTTGCAAAAACTAACTAAATAGAATTTTACTTGTGGGACACAGAACTGCAATTCTATCCCTCACAATTTTATTTTGCTCTCTCCTTTAGGACATGTTTCAAGATATTAACCACCTACCTGGGTTCCATATATAGCAAAAGAATACGGTCTATAGTGTCCACTGAACAGTGAGATTATAACTTTATCTACCTGCTTTAAACCAAGTGCAAACAGAGTTAGTTTTGGTGGTGACACTATTCACTGAGTGCACTGCTATCTCATTACAGAAAGACTAATGGTGCATAAGGGTCTCCTTGCTTGTTTTGATGGAGGTTTGTAGAACACTTCTGTTTTCTAACTTTCCCATGTCTTTTATTCACCAATAAGTTATTACTAGGTTGCTGTAGACAAACAAAATCCTCATTCCTGATTTGAAAAGTACAGTTTTAAAATTCTGCTTCTTTCCGTATCTGTGTTGTTTTATGTTTAACTTGCTTAAAATAGAAGGAAGTGCAAGACAAAAGGCTTGGATTATGTTGGAACAAAGCCGAAAGCGTGGTGAGATGCAACGAAAGAGCAGACAACTAAACCAGATTGTCACTTAAGAAAAGGCTACTTTTGAACTTCGAAGCCTCCATGCCAAACCATAGGGTGTATCTAGTACATTGCAGTGATCTCCCATGCAGTGATTTCCCATTCTCATAGGAAACTGGGAAAACGAGAGATGTGTAAAACTAACAAGGTCTGTTTTTAGTAGGGACTAAATAAGCATAACTGAGGAGGAAAGAAAGCTCATTTCAGTATTAGCATGAGCATTTTTCATCAAAGAGTTATGTTCAGGTATCATTACTACATATGTCTCTGCTGGGAGATGAAAGAGATCCTATAGTGTCCTGCATGGAAGCTTGAAACAAGATCAATGTTTATGAGGTTATGGGGAAAAGGAGTTGACCAAGACTGATGTAATGCAGCTTGCAGAGTTGTTTTTCTCCTGACTTAACCCCTTCATGCTAAATGAACTTTACCACAAAACTAGCTTTCCAAGGCTGGAGTCAAGCTGGAGGCCAAGGGAAGCGCTGGAAGCTGGACAGCCCCTAACTCCAGGTCTTGCTCTCCCCTGCCCTGGTTTGCACAGGCTGCACACAGATGGCAGCATCCCCACTGGTGCTCCCACCAGTGAAAGCAGATGGCAATGGGCAGCTCTGCCTGCTCCCAGCCTGATGGACCTGCTGTCCACTTCACTGAAGCTCTCTGCCACCATTTCTCTTTTTGCCTTTCACGTGCAGAAAATCTGTTTGCTCGTTTATCATGGAGGTGTATTTTATCATGCAGAACAGGAAAATGACTGCATACATTCCTGCAGTTCATACAGTTTGGGACGTGGCTTTGCCAGGTACACCAACCACTGTTCACTGCCAAAATGCCACCTCACAGGCATGTAGCCAGTTGTTTGCTGAATTCTGTCAAGGTGGTCTAGACCAGTTTCGTAACTTTTTTTTTCCAAATATTTATAAAATATCCTGATTGACTGTCTTATATGACAGGCAGCAACCCCTGCAGTTATGTTGATTAAGGGTATAATGGTGAAGATCTGGGAAAGAAGCCACCCCTTAAATCTGGGAAAGCAGCAGTGGAAGTGGGGGAGGATGCTTGCACAGTCCTATTTACTGGTATTTTCATATTCACAGCATCTTTTTAAAAAATAAGCATTTAACTTTTTTTTTTAATTTTTACCCAAACTTACCCTGTTTTATTCTATCTCAGTGTTGGATTTGCATTGTGCTTGGATTATGTACCTTTTTAAATAGTCTATAGCTATGCTATGTTTGTGTGGTTGGAGCAATCCAAACTGCATAGAGTATACAAGATGGGCACAAAAATATTAAAACCCTCCACAATATAAAGAGAGTGCCTTAGCTGTAAGCCCAGAATATTAAGTTGAAATATTAGCATAAAACTTAACTGCAGGAGCCTAAACGGGCATGAATAAAACTTCAGTCCTGTGGTTGTGCCCACATGGTCATCAAGGTCTTTGAGCTTCTCAGTCAGTGGACACCAGAAGCTGGAGCCAACTACCCTATGCACCAAAATGAGTTACGGCTCTTGAACCTGCTTGGATATCTGAATCTGGCCAGATGCAAGGCTAGACTTAGAGAAACATTTAGTAGTCTTGGATTTGATATTCTCATGTGGGTCTATTTCAAAATGAAATTAATACATTGGTTGTATAATTCATTTTAGGTACTTAATGCATTAGATTTTTGGATTTTTTTTTTCATGTATGCTTTAGAAACTGGGTTTCCTAGGCAACTGTGGCCACCTTGTGGATTCTTCAAAAGAAAATTATATCTTATATTATAAAAAGCAGCTAAGACAATTTTGATAATTAAAAACTATTCTGTTATGTTGTTGGTCCTGGTTAATAGCTTTCGGTCAACACTTTTTACTTCCTAGGAATTAATTATACTTAGTAAATTTAAGTAGTTAATTTTTTTTAGTAAATGTAAGCAGCAGTACCACCTCTATTACTAGGACTGTTAAATATATTCTTTCCACTATAAATTTAGTATTTTTTCATGAAAAGTTTATTGAAATTAGTAAAGTTCAGCTGTGAAGGAGGAGAAAAGAATAATTTCAGTTGTTCTGTATGTCTCTCTTGGAATTGTGGTTAACATCTCCCTCACTTAATAAAAATAGATTTTTGGTACAAAACACACAGAAGATGGGGTGAGTTGACCTTGTTTGCTTGCTGGATGTCAACCCAGCTGCTCTCTCCCTCGCCTTTTTAAACAGGAAGTGAAGAAAATGAGACTAATCTAGTGGGTCCAGATAAGGACAGGGATATCTGTTACCATCATGGGTCAAAACAGACCAGTAGCATGCCCCAGTGATAGCATCTTGCCATGTAAATCTGGTAAAAAAGGCAGATGAGGCAAAGCAGGATGCTGCCTTTCCAGTATTAGCCTGCTCTGTTGCAGCATTCAATTTTATACTGAGAACATCACCAGCATGTGTGAAACTACTTGGCCTGGCTAATGGAGCCTCAAGTGGCTCAAGCTGTGCAGCCAGAACAGGTTTCTCTTGGTGTGAGGGACTCCCAGAGCTGTCAGACCTCTGGACACCTGCAGTCAAGATACTTAGAAGCTTCAGGATCTCTGGCACTGGTACAGATTAAGTAATGGGGATGTCCAAAGTGCCTCCTCATGGCTAGCTACTCCACCTTCGGACTTGTTGGTACTTGAGGCTTCCAGCCACCTTCTGGGAAGTCAGGCGAGATTTAATTCAGTCCTTTGAAAGCTAAATCCAAAGTGATTCATTAAATCAGGTTAGTTTCAGCTGATGGCTCTTTCTGATGTGACTCTTGTTTTGCCAGAGAGTTTCTGAGTGGCTCCATTTCTGACCATAAAAGTGAGTATTCCTCAAGCTACTCTGAAGTGGCTGCCAAAATGGAGCACTGGAAGCAAAAAATAGTTTGAAGAAGTGATTTTAAATTATAATAAACCCTGTTCCAAAAGGTTTTGGACAGGGTGATAAATGTGTAACGTGTGTTATTCCCTTGTGTCATTACTTCTCTCAAGGTTGCACAACAGCAAGGGGCTGTTATCATATGACACTGTAGTAATGGAGAAATGTGTCTTGGTAAGGGCAGACAGATACAAAGCAACTCATCAGCAACTCAAACAGAGTGCTGCAGTAGGGATACACCAGGAAAAGGCATTCAGGCTTTAAAAAAGAGAAAAAATTGCAGTGTAATATAAATTGAAAAAAACCCCAACCCAAATATTTTTTTCTTCATTCATTCCTTTTTTTGATTATCCTTCAATATGGTGTTGTAAACCATGTATATTTTTTCTGCTTCTTCGTTTTACTTCTGTATGTCTTGCTGTAATTAATTTATATGCTTATTAATTTTAAAAGTACTTGTGGTCCAGAGGTCTTTCTGTAACTGCAAAACTACATTTTTTTAAATCAAAAAAACTTTTTTCTACCTTACACACGCGAGCCTGTCAGCCATAACTGCAACACATTGTACACAGCTCCCCTAGAGGATCATTTTACATATTTTTGGATGACCAAGATTCTTCATGTTTGCTGACATAATAAATAGTTCTTAATTGACTAGCTTTAATAGATTTTTTATGCATTATTATACTTTATATAGCCTTTTATTGGTTTTGATTCCTGAATTATGTTTGACTGAATGAAATGATTTCTTTTTCCTTCTATAGACATTAATTTAGTTAACTCATGAACTGTTAATCAGGCTTACACATTTTTCTTGAGTCTTGGTTACAAGGAAGAGCTCAAGATGCAATATGATGGCTTAGACAGCATATCTATAGTATCTATATCTACAGTAGAAAGAGAACTTATGTATCAAACTGACAATATATAAATGACAGTATTCCATGGAAATGCCCCTTTCTTAAGACTTCTTGAATTTCAATAAGAACTTTAATTAAAAAAGTTCTTTTTTTTTTTAATTATTATTTTTGATGCATTTGTGCTCTATACCCAATGATTTTTTAAAAAGGTTGAAAAATTAACCTTACAATCATGCCTATATCCAAATTATATCTGCTGAATCAAGCAGATATAATTTACATTAGATTAACTGAATTTGAATTTATAGCATAAAAAACATCATTGTAAGTAGAAAAATCATGAAGGGGTGTGTTGTTCTTAGTCAGTACTTTCCTCTGATAGATCAGTGGTGTGAGATGTGATGTGCTTAACAAATATACAAACTTCCAATAATACCAAGAGAGTTTTCTGGTACAATTTGACCTTCGAGAAGGTTTCTTATAAACACAGTGCCAAGCAGCCAGCAGTGTTAGGAAGAACATTTGCAGACTGGTGTAAGATTGTAATTGTAAACAATTTTGCAGTCGAGTTCACGAACAATCTATCACTTGTCTGTGTGTTTTTGTTCCCAGTGTTTAATACAGTGGGAGTGTTTTCTGTTGCTTTGTTCATTGTACTTAAACACTATGCCAAGCGTTCTTAGTAGTAATGAAGTGATGACTTACCATGGTTTTAACTATGGCATTATCTTTTGTTTAGGAGGTTTGGGAGTTTTGGGCCCAGCACTGGATACTTGGGGCTTTATTATTCTCTCTAGAGAACTATGGTCATGAGCAATATCAAGATATTGGCAATTAAGTGAAAAAAACTCAAAGCAGTATACTGAGGCAGGATATCTGCTAGCACAGTGTTTGAAATCACTTTTGGGGTTTTTTTTTTTTTTTTTTGTTTTTTTTTTTTTTTTTTTTTTTTTTTTTTTTTGAGGGGAGGAGGCAAGGGAAGTATATCCCTCCCATCTTTGAATTGCATGACTTTAAAAGGGAACTGATCAAGTGCTCTGAGGAGCAATCTCTAGATGCTACTCGGTAGCACAAGTAGCAGTATGAGAGATCAAATAAGGCTCAGGAAATGCTTTGAAAACAGCTGGAGATAAGCTAAGTATCAGGTGAAGAATGAGCACCTGCAATGTTTTTGTTTTTTCTTAGACTGATGACCCCAGCTGGAGCTAAATGGGCTAAAAAGCTCAATACAGGGACAGTGTTTTGGGGAAATCTGTGTTTCCCCAAAAGAAGTAACGACAATTATAAGAGGATGGGGGATAATGATTCTTCTCATTTGTTAGAGCATACTTTGTCTTGTGTGGGTTGTTCAGAATACAAATTTTCGATGAAAATTATCCACTGAAGTTGTTCTTCACTGGAATTTTCTCAGAAACCTTATTAAAATAATCCCTGATACTCTTACCTCAGAGCACTTAACTCTGAGCTTCTGCTGCATATGTAACTCCTATGTAGAAGGCTTGTGTAAATTTTTCAATTTTGTGGAAGATGAGTACAGTACAGGAAGGTACAGTGAAATGACTTGTTCTGAAGTCATTAAGAGGTTTGTAGCACTTTGAAGGAGTTAGGGAATTTAAGGTGTAGAGAGTCCAAGGCTAGTTGGAACTTGTTATACTTGTGCTGCACGTTGCTGGTAGTCTGTAATTCAGATGCTGGCTAAAGCAGGCTTCTGGGAATGAGTGCTGATGAATAAAACAAAGATGGCCAGTTTAGTCTCAGGCAAAACAGGAACTGCAATCAATAGAGTTAGACCTTTAGATGATGTTTCCTGAAAAAACAAGCAGTGTGAAAAATGCACTCTCAATCCTGAACTCAATTTACAAGGGAGCTTTCAAACAAATAGGATCTCCTTTAGAAGCATCAAGGTGGCAATTTCTAAGATATTGTCCAAAAAAACTGATCTTAGAGGATGCATTTAAATGTATAGGAATTTAAAAATATCTAAACTTGCTTTTTATGCTGGTCTTAAAAGAAGACTTTTGCTCAAAATTTTAGGTGTATGATCTTTCCTCCAGTAGTACATACTTTTTGGGTGTAAGGCAAATGTCAGCCTGGGAGCAAAGTAGTTTTCCATAAAATTGTCAGTGGAGAATAAAATATATGTAATTTACATAAACTGCCTAAATTCCTGCCCACTGAAATGTGGCTGAAGATGAGACATGAATCAATTTGGACCTCAGGTGTACTTGTGCCACTTTGGATTCTGACTTTTGCAGTAGAATTGATCAGTGGAAAACAGCATGACAATAATAAAGGTCTCAGTCAGACTGTGGAGTCAAATGTTGATCCTTATTTATCATTGTTAAATAACAGAATGGAAGCAGTGAAGCACAAATTCTCAGCAGAGTACTTTTTTTTTTGACAGCTGAAAAGAAAAATGCCTGTGCCATTAGAAATTGATGCTGCAGTCCCTATAAACTTGATTTTTTTTTTTTTTTTTTTTTGTGAAAAACAGAAAAGGGAAAAAATAAAGGAAGACTCTGGCTTGGAATCCCAGGTGTTGGGACCGTATGATTGAAATGATGCTATCTGTAATTGCAAAACCTGGACAGAAACAGTGAGATGACATTAAGTCAATTTTTGCCTCAGTACTCTCTACCTTTGTCTCACCTGGGTGCTCCTACATACCTTTGGATATAGCTGTCTTCACAAACACTTCAGCTGTGAGGAAAGATAGGGTGGAAAGGAACAAAGGTGGAATGGGGCATGGCTTGTCAAGCTGTTGATGTTGTGCTTAAGTGAATAGTCTTGTGTTGTAATGTTCCCCCAGTCCTGCTCTCTTAATTTTTTGTTTAGCAGCCTGGCCATGATACACTGTCATTCCCATGCAGGCAATGGCCTTGAGTTTATTCCTGAGGGCAAGGTTTATTGTACACTCAGATTTTATCCCATTGCATAGTAATGATGTGGCAGAGGTGCTTGCCCAGACCTAAATGCCATGATGTGCTTCTATATTCTGCAGTTCTGACATAGTCTATTTCCTTTGATAATTTAATCATTCCTTAATACTTGAATCTTGTCTATTGCCTATGATTAAGAAAGCAAAGGGCAATGGTAACTGTGGAAGAGAAACACAGACAGTAAGACCCTTGTTCATTTGTTGGGTTCTTTCTCTGGAGCTGCTGTGAGAAAGCTTTTCTTGGGAATTTTGGATGATTGAACAATAAAAACTAATGTGAGGGGAGGGAGGAAGGAAGGGAGGGAGGAGAGGGGGGAGTGAGTTACACTGTACACTGTTAAATTACAGTGGAAACTCTCAGAAAGGAGGATTTTTAAGTTGCTCCCTCCAAATTTTGTTTTAGTTTCCCTGTGAAAGTGCAATGCTGTTTCCTTACTAATCGGTCTAGGTCATATCCCAGGTCATCAACTTTACATAAGCTTTTCTTTGTCACCAACATTCATGGGTCCCAAGTTTTTCTGGCTAGCTAAATGTTTAATCAACTGTGCTTCATCAGTTTAATGATATTTAGGTTTTGCTATTACAGTTTTGCAGTCATTTTATCAAAATGTCCTTGGACTAAGTAAACTTGAGACCCAGACCTCGTGACAGCGTCCAAAAAGCAGTCAGTCTTTATACCCCGTTTTCCTACTATGCAAGGTCAGTTTCTATTTTTCCTATTAAGATGAAACTGGTTTATACTCTCTGGATTGAAAGTAAGCAATTTGTCGTGTAATTAATTTGTTTCCAGTATTCATATTCTCCTCTGTTTGAAAGGAGGGCTATGAAGAGCTGTGCCTTTAAAGCAGCTTTTATTAGAACCAATTAGGATGTGGTATTGTTTTGTACAGAGGCTTTTGAGTGCAAGTCAGCTGTAATCCAGGCATTGCATGAAATTCAATTCTGTCAGGTTTGCTGTCTTAGAGTAACTATCAGCAC
This sequence comes from Phylloscopus collybita, assembly GCA_027886175.1. Lineage (NCBI taxonomy): Eukaryota > Metazoa > Chordata > Aves > Passeriformes > Phylloscopidae > Phylloscopus > Phylloscopus collybita. The sequence goes on along the minus strand of JAJNNQ010000006.1, from coordinate 38,770,067 downwards.
ATAAAAAAACCCCCGTAGTAAATACTCTTCCCTGTTGCATGGAGTTTTCTTTTAAGCACCTATAGTAGACATTATAAAAGGCAGGCTAAAATGTCCATATGTATTTTTCTGCTCTTTTCCTTTCATTTTTCCTTTGTGTGTGACAAGTGAATACCACTTCCATGATTTTTTTTTTCCAAAGGTACAGTAGGATTCTTTCAATCTTTGTTGGAAGCCAACAGGGAGTGTTTCACTCCCAAGCAAAGCACTTGGGCTCCTGGTTTTGAAAGAGGAAAAACAGATTTAAAGATGCTTCCCATAAGCTTGCCTGCTGCCATTTTCCATGGCAATTCATTAGCTGCTAGGAAAATGTAAATAGGCCCTTTGGAGCTATTATTCTGACAGCCTTATGCTGGAATTTTCTCTTAAACTGCTACACAATGCAAAGTTATCTTACATGGATGTGGTTTGGCATATTTTAAGGCTTCGTGTTTGCTTTTTATGTTAATAATACTTGTCAAAAATAGCAGAGAAAAAGGACATTTGTCACATCTTTGGCAAACACTTTCCTCCATTTTCTTTGTTTTTGGTAGCAAGCCGAAAAGCTTGTTTTGTTACATCAGCTTATGATGTTCACTCAGTCATTGTTATTTAATAAAGTCATCTAGATGAGTACTTTTGTATGTAACTGGATTTTTAAGCTCATAGAAGACTATTTTTGGTGGTTGTAAAACTGTGGACTGGTAATATAGTACATGCAAGTTTTACTACTGTGTAAACAGAAGAGCTTTGAAGTAAGACTGTTTCTGCAAGAGTGTTTTTAATGAGGGAAAAGATTTAGGTTTTTGGGTTATTTTTTTTCCAAATCAAGGCTCTCTTACCTGTTCTATTGCTTTATGTTTCTGTGATGGCACTTCTCAAAGGAAATGTGAGTCACCTTAAAGAGTTAGTTCATCTCCTGGTCTTATTTTTTTTTTTTTTTTTTTTAATAGACTTCTAATGCAGGTATAATTGTGTTATCAGTGTTCTTTGTGCTACAGCTCAGTTTGGAACTCAGCCATGTTTTCAAAGCCAAAACTTCTTTCTCTTCTTCTTTTGGCACAACTGAACAAAAAAAAATAGTATCTTCTTGTTAATGAAAAGTGTTAGAACTGCATGTCATAGTGTGACTGTAGAATGCCATGAAACTGTCACTGGGGCAGTCCGTGGGTCATGCTGAGTGTCTTTGTTTTGTTTTATTTTCAGATTCTCTTTTCTTTTGAGTACTCTTGACTTTGGTCTATTTTTTTAGCAAGATTCAGGCATTGGACTCTTTCAAGCCAAGCCAAAAAGTAGTTCCCCATGGGAATATTTGTGTTCTGTTTAAATCTACTCACCCAGAACACAGTAAGCGGGTCACTTCTAATCCAATATTTGTTTTCAGAGTGCTGTAAAGTTTATAGTAGGCACATACCAGTGCTTCAACATTGTCTGAAAAAGAAACAAACTAACTCAAAATAATAGAGAACCCAAAACCACATACAAGTGCATAATACATTTTTAAATGCATGAACAATTATTAGATAAGGGAGAAGAGTATTGAAGTGTGTCATTTGAAAACAACTCTGTTATGATGAGAGTTGTATCTTGTTGCCAAAGTTGCATTTAAGGAGAGATCACTCACCTTGGTTGCTTAGCTGATGTGTTTCCTTCGTGCAGAGTACTTCTACAACACATGAATCATAAGCTGTTAATTCAGTATGGCCTTCCCACTCATATTTGATCTTATCAGGAGAAAATTTTGTTAATTTGGAGGGTATCCCAAACTGAGAGAAAAACAGATTTTTATTGATGTTACTGCCATTTTCTACTCTTCTACTCTTACCCTTCGCTGTTGCTCTTTGCTGTCTGTGACACAGGATAATTTAGTAGGGTTAAATGAGGGCTTTGAAGCACTGTGGGGATTTTTCTTCTTCATTTCCAGAATAACCTTTTACACCCTTAGGAGTGGCAATCAGTCATCAGGAGTGCAGGAGATGGTGCTCCACCAGGCAGGGGAAGGGAGGTGGGCACCAGGCTGTCCATTGGATGCAGGGTGTACCAGGGGTGCTGGGCACCAGCTTTACGAGTGATGCCTGAGCAGGTGCCGAGGCAGCTGCTAATGTTGCAGGGAGCTAAAGGCTCTGGCCTCCATTTGTAGTCAGAGACAAAGCATTTAAATGAGAGTCATAAAAAATAGGAGCCCTGAGAGGCCTGAATTTACTTTTAGATGCATCTGGGTATTTCTCCAGTGGGATTCAGAATTGGTTAGGTATGGGTATGATCCCAATTCTTCCCTCCACTGATTTGTACCACTGTCATGGTTTCTGCTTGGTCCCGCTGAACAGAAAACCAAGTCTTCACATTTACACCCTACCTTTTTCTTTGTACAAATCTAGAGTAAATGAAGTTAGAAGTATACAGGGAAGTGAATTGAATCATACATTATACCATGGTCCCCTGAGGATTGAGATATTTGGAGAAATTTTCCCCAAGAACTGCAGATTTTAGTGTTTATTTCTGTGCTGCTATAAGGAGTGTTCCCTGGGGGTCCTTGAGGGCAGTCATCTGTATGTGTAACCTGCCTCCTAGGAATTGTGCTTAAGGATACTATTTAGCACATGTCAGGGAAAATTTTCAGTGCGCCAATAGCACCTTGCAGAGGACACTTGGCAGAGGAAAGAACAGACTTTGTGTTTCCTGCAGCATCCAGTTACTCAGTGTGTCAGGATAAAGCTGGTGGATGATAGAGAAAAGAAACAACTCACAGTCTTTTCTTTTGGCATTGTTGCAGTACAGGCTATAATGTCTTTTGCACCAGGGAATTGGGGATTTGTAAGAGTGGCAGCATAAGAGTGATATGATTACTGGGTACCAAGTGATCATATTATTACTGGGCACTGATGTGAAATAGAAAGCAATCTCAAGAGTACTCCAGAAGTAAATATCAAGCCGATCATTCTAGGAATATTTTAATATGGTAATACCATTGGGTTTTCTCCTGCTGGTGCTCTTTTGGAGAGGGGGATCAAGGAGACTGTTTCTCAGCATCCTAGATGTTTTGAATAGAATTTACCTGCTGTTAAGCCAAATACTCAATATATGCCATAATGATCCTTTAATTTGAGTGTGATAACTGTGTAATGCTGACAGTAGCTTAAGTCAGTAACCCAAAGGAACCTCTGTAAAGGTTTCATCATGATTAACACATTTGTCATTAACTGTAGTATAGAATTAATGTTGATTGAGAATTACATTGCAATTTACCAAACACAAGATGGAAAATAGCTAGTATGACATCTGACAAGGAATATCTATCACTGTATGAGAATTAAAATCAGCAAAGCAAATGACATGACTTGTTATAGCTGCTGACCTAACGTTCCTTCAAGCATCTCCGAAGCATGGTAATTCCAGTGCAAACACAAGTGTATGTGGTTCTGCATTATGCATAGTTTTAAATCACCCCTCCCACATTTTAAAAGTACTTGACTAGTTAACTCGCTGGCAGCAGAGTTTCGAATGCTGTTTGCCATGGCAGCTGTTCGGCAACTGGCACTATAGCAGGGATGAAGCAGCTGGCTTCTGGCGGGTTGGCAGCAGGTCCTGGCAAAGAAAATGAACTAAAAAGGGACAGTGACTGTGTCAGCTCAGGATCCCAAGTGCTAAACCCTCATAGCTGTGCAGTAGTTAACACTTGGTGTCTGCCGGCTGAAGAAGTGGAAAATGCAGGGTAAATTTTTCGAAACAGGCAGAGGCCCAAAGCTCTGCATTTTGGGCATGTAGCAGTTGGAAGCAGCTGGTCTGCTGTGGTTTAAGCTTTTTATGTTCTGTTTAGTTTCACTGTTTCGCCCTTTGGACTTGTTTGTTTCTAGCACACTGTCCCATCTTTGGACAGAGACATCCAGCACATCAGGGTGAAAGACTGCGCTCTCAGCCTTGCTTGCAGTCTTCCACACACTGTGGCTTTGATCACTTCTTGAGGCCCCATTTGAAATGGATATGATTACCAATGCTTAATAATAATCAACTTTTATGGTGCTGGAGTATATTTTTCTCATTCTTCTGCCACTTTTTGTTTGCTCTTTCTGAATATTCTTTCACTGAAAGCAGGAGAATCTTTTTATAACCTTGAACATACTTTTGGAGGCTCATATATGTGGGGACATCATTACCAGCCAAAAATAAAACTTTAATGGGTGTGCAAACAGACTGCAAGCTTAAGCATCTGATGGGATACAGTGTGAAAAAAAGGCCTCAGGCAGCTTGCAGAAAGAATATGTGCATGGTCCCAAGTTTCAATTAAACCCTGTCTCTGATTTTGCAGTGATTTTTCTTTGAATGTGTGATTTCACTTGAGTCTGAAAGTGATATAAATCTGAAAATAGGCATGTCATCTTCTGGTTTGAACAGACTTGAATGTTTTGTGTAAGAGAATGCCATAGAGTTTCACACACTGATTATCCTGTTCAGGTAATGAGAAAGAGTAGGAAAAGTCATCAGGCCGGAGGTTATTTCTCAGAGCACAAAGCGACTACCGAAGTTTTTTATTGCCTTGATAGACATGAAAGTTGAAAAGCTGGGCTTGGGATACTTTAACAAAAATGATCACTAGATTGTAAAAAGGAGAGGAACCCAAGCTATGTTAAAGTGAAGATATGTCCATTTTGCAGCCATCCTAGAAAAAAGGCTCTTTTTCCTGGGAAAAGAGACTTTGGCTGTGATGCTTGCACCCTAAATGGGAAGAGGGGTCGTAGTGGTAGGCTGTAGTGAATTTAGTGAAAAGGAAGAATTTGATTGTCAGTTTTCTAAATTGTATTTGTATATTGGTCTTGACATAATTTCTTCTTGTTCCATTGAATGAAGAAAAAAAGTATTATTCATGCAAATAGAATTTCTTTGCTACTCTGTCATGATTCTCCATCTTTTTCAAAATGGAAATTTTTCACTGCTGGGAAACAGTTCCACAGAAAAAGACCAGTGGATCATCCTGGTCAATGGCAAGTTGAACATGAGCTAGCAGTGCCCTGGCAGCCAGGAGAGACAACCCTGTCCTGGGGGCATCAGGCCCAGCATGGCCAGCTGGGCAAGGGAGGGGATTGTCCCCTCTGCTCTGCTTTGGGGTGGCCTCTCCTCGAGTGCTGGGGGCAGTTTGGGGTGAATAAAAGAAATATTTACATTGAACTATTGGGGAGCATCGAAATGAGAGCAACAAAAGTGGTGAAGGGCCTTGAGGGGAAGCCATGTAAGGAGCAGCTGAGGTCACTCTGTCTGTTCAACCTGGAGAAGAGGAGACTGGGGAGAGACCTCATTGCAGTTACAGCTTCCTCATGAGGGGAAGAGGAGGGACAGGCACTGATCTCTTCTCTCTGGTGCCCAGTGACAGGACCTGAGGGAATGGCCTGAAGTTGTGTCAAGGGACATTTAAGTTGGATATTTGAAAAAGGTTTTTCACCCAGAAGGTATTTGGGCACTGGAACAGTTTCCCTAGGGAAGTGGTGATAGCACCAAGCCTGACAGAGTTCAGGAAGTGTTTGGGTAATGCTCCTGACACATGGTATGATTCTTGGGGATGTGGCTGTGCAGAGGCAGGAGTTGGACTTGATGATCCTTCAGGATCCCCTCCAACTCAGCATATTCTGTGATTCTGTGATTCAGTGATGCTGGTAGGGATACAATATGGATGCTTAATATAATACTTAGTTTGGATTAGATTTAATTATAACTTTCTAGAACATTTGAACTTTCATTTTCCACAAAATTTTTCTTCAAAAAAGGCACCTTTCAGAAGCAAGCCTTCCACAGAAGGGATAAAATTATTTCGGAATAAGATCATTTGTTCAGATTCTGTAAAAAGCCTCAAGCTCAAGACTAAGTTTGTTGGCTCAGCCCTTGTCTTCTTATTCTCCCAGGCCACTTGCTCATTGTCATCTTTAGTGGGAGTCAAAAAGTCTTGGATGCCAGGACTTCCAGCACAGGGAATTCTTTAAACAGTGACCTGCAAGATGCCTCTGTGGGAGGGCTTTCCTGGAACTGCAGTCCCTAGAGACCTCAGGATTCATGATGTGGAAGCAGTCCAGATGGCAGGACTGCCTGGAGACACTGCAGGCTTTGTTCCCTTTCAGGTCGTCAGCCAAACTGGCAAGAAACCTGGCAGGCTTTTGTTAGGACCTGCCCCTCTTGCAGCCAAGTCATATATTGATTGTTGCCCCGTTGTCTGTTCTGGTGTTTTGTTGTGTTTTGATCAGGAAATCTGTTTTGGGACCTGAAATCCTTTCCAAGAAGGAGGTTCGTTTACATATGGAAGTTTCTGCAAAATTTTCTGGGTTTTGTGAATTGGCATTGTACCCCAAATCTCAACACACTCCTTTTTATCCTCTTCCTAAAATGGATAGCTGAATGACCATCAGCTACAGTTCTTAATAGGGAAAAGCCAGTTTCCAAAACTCTCTTTTGATCTATCTGGAAATTAGGCAGAAAGTAAACTCTGGGTCTGATGCTATCTGTACATTGTGTCTGTCTGACATCAAAATATTGACCTTTCCTGGCAAGACTTCTTTCTTATGCTACCTTAAATTAACATACAAAACCCAGCCCTTAAATTTCCTAATTTAGGTTATAAAGTTTTCTACTTTCCCGCCCTCTTTTATGTATTTATAGTGTTACACACACTTTGTTTTTCTAAGACATAACACTACTTCTACTTGAAGTTAGCGGTCAGACCTCTAGTTGTATAAGCAGTCTCCAAGACATGAATTTCAGGAAAGCTATAGACTTGGGTTTTTTATTTGTTTGTTTCCATGAGTGTTAATGAAGTTTTAAAGGTGATGTAGTAGTCTAGCAACTTTGGGATTTGCCAAAATATGAGCGTGCCAGAGACGAATAGTTTCCTTTTGTGAAATTGTCTTTTATAGAGGTGGCTTCTAGCCCAAAAGCAAACCATATCTGATGCTTAGTGGTGCTCTGATGGCTTGCCAGAATGGATGTTGGAAATGGATTTTGTTGATTGCCAGGGGGAAAAAATACCCAACTGACATTTAACTAAAACTTTTGCTGCTGCAAAAAAAGGTGATTGGCAACATGTTTTAAAGAAACTCCAGAAAGTTGACATCAGTGATCAATATTTGACAATGAAAATGCTTGTTTCAGTGAGCAAGTCTTTGCTATACCAGAGAGATTAATGTTAAGATGTTATAATTATAATTTGTTTTGGCAGCTATATTTAAATCCATTCTTACTTCCTTCTTAATCTTTACCTTATGTATACTTTGTAATGAGGAGTCCGGATTCTGGGTACTTTTTTTGTTGTTACTGTATTTATAGAGAATGTCTGTTTATATAGACATTGTTTCTGTCTTGATTTTTGTATTCCCTTGAAATAATTTCTTGCTGTCCTTTAGACCACATACAATTCTTACCAGGATCAAGAATCACTTTCTTGCCAACCTGGCCAGCAAAGATTTGAATGTACAGTTTCATTAACTAGTTTATAGACTTCTTTCTGATTGGGCAGATGAACATTGCTGCTTTACTTTATTATATGTATTTTTAGATTTTTTTCAATGGTTTGCTTGTGTGCATCCTGAAATCTCTGCAGTACTTCTTTAACTGTAACTGAGCATACTCCTCTTGGATTTATTGTTTTAATTGCAATTTTCTGAGTATCATAGTGGCATGAAAGAGCTTGTGCTGCAGCTTTTCTTGTCAGACTTAAAGAAAAGCATGTGACATGTGTCTTGGAAAACTGACCAAATTCTGTAAATTCCCTCTACAGTTTCTATTCATATCTTGATTGCCCTTGTGCTCAGGAGAATATCCTTGTATGAGCCCACCTGCCAACAGCTTCAGTCTGCTAAGACAGTTTGGGGTGGTCTTGGGAATGCTGAAGTAACCTTCACAGCACTCTGCCAGAAATACTTAAACCTGGTGCAGCAGCTCTTACTGGTTTGGCAAGTCTCAGGCTTTGAAGAGCAAAGCACGCTCCTAGTCCCTGTTCCATCTTCCTTCCCATGGTACCTGTATTTCAGATTTTAGAAGCATCAGTTTCCCTCTGTCCTAGGAATAGGTTTCCTCTACCAGACTGTGCTGCTGCTGTTTCATTTGCCAGATTTGCCTGGTACATAGGTTCTCGGAACTGAAGAAAGGCCAGAAGGCAAAATACATTAAGTATGTCACAGCTACCATCACTGATCACCACAGGGCACACATTTTCATTTTCTTGGTAAAATGAAGACTTTGGTCTTTCTTTTAAGGTTATAACACCTTTAAGGAACACATTTTCTATCATTTAGCATGATCATTTCTATCTCCCTCACAGTAACTCATTGTTACTGGTCAGGAAAAGTGATGGTAAAGGACTTGAGGAAAAAAGTACTAAATGCTACTGCAAGAAGAAGTCCAGACAGTAACCAAGCCAGCTCCTCATCACCCTGTCTTGCATCCTGGGTATAAAACATCTTTTAGGTGTCATTTGCAGGGACACACGTGGTCTGGAAAGGTGATTTCACAATGTGTTTCAGGTGGCTGTCGCCTGTACCTGGTGTACCAAGAGAAGAGTGTAACTGCTGTGGATGCATCGTCGGTTCCATGAAGCATCAAGGTTGTGCCCTGTACAGATCTGGAGACCAAAGTATTCATCTGACCCCACAGATCTCTGTGTTCTCAGGCCAAGATGAGGAGATTCTCCGTGTCAGGAGTTTTTTATTTGCCTACTTAGATACCAGTTTCCCAATCCATCTTGTGTCTTTCCCCATAACCTTTAGTCCTTCTATACTGTGTTAGATCTCAGCACTCTGACCTTAACATAACTTTTAATTTTACATATCCCTAATGACAGTATCTGTGCTTGCTAAGCTTGCATAATGTACTGGGAGTGTCTTCAGTAAGAGACATGTGAGAAACCGTTCACTGGATCTGACACCCACTAGTCAGTGGCAACAATTCCATGACATTTTGCTTGACACTGATTCAGGCTCTTAGTAATTATGTTTTAAAATTAAACGATTGTTTACAAATTCAATGAGCCACAAGGTTATGTTGTAGGAGTTGCTGTTTGCTTTACCAAAAAGTTCAATGTTTTCACTTTAAGACCAATTATCTAATATAATTTGTACACCGCACAACTAGTGTCCTGGTGATATCTCTGTCCTTTTGATTACACAGCCTGACCTTGCTCCCCTCACACCCCCAGATCTCTCATTATATCTGTGGGAATTTCGCACTAGAGACTGAACACAATAAGGCCATTCTTGAATGTACATTCTTTGGCTGTAAAAAGATTTTGATTAAAAAAACAATCAAATAAATAAGAAACTGTTTTTATAAGAGCAAACAGGACTAATTTAATTTGTAAAGAAACTTCTCAAGTTTCTGTATGTAATACAGGCTCTACCTAATCCCCTCAGCAGTACATGTTAGCATTCTTGCCTTATGTTTGCTGCTGTGACTTACTGGATTTAATATTATCCTCACTTCAGTCTACTGTACATAAAAATCCCAGGCATGCTTTGTAGTATACTCTAAATGAAATAATTGCCCATGTATTTTTATTATATTGTATTATCTTTAAATTTTTTGCTGTTATTTCATATTCTAATAATAAGATTGTCTTACATAGAACAAACTAAAAAGAACTCCTTCACTTTTACAAAAATGGTGTCCTAAAAGGTCTGAGTTTAATGATCTAAGTTAGAGAATCTTTTCCCAACACATGGACCCCACTATAGACAGGATTACTCAAAAAGCATTTTCTTTCCTGAAGGTCTCTTTCTAGTCTTTGCTGACATATCTCTTTCTCTTCAATGGCCTGATCCCACAGTTCTGATGAAGTGTATTAAAAACAAGTTTTCACTCATTTTTTTTCCTTTATTCTCAGAATTTTGCACATCTTTCTTTCCTTCTTAGATCTCTCCTTATGCTCTCTGGACACCATTCATGATTGTTATCAAGGGTTGTTAGTAATCTCCTAGTCAGGTAAAAAATTCTCTCTCTGACATCGTTGCCCTGTCCTTTAGGTTATGAACATTTCCTTTGTTCATGTGGTATTGACTTCTGTCCCATCAGATAAAACATTCTTCCTCAACACTGCAAACAATGATAATTAATGAAAGCAAATTAATTTATGCAAGTTTAAAGATATTGGCAATGTCAGACATGAGGTGAAAAGAAATGAAATGCAAGTGTACTGTTTTTTATGGTGGTTTGTGTTCTTCTCCCAGTCTGTGTAAATTGAAGGGAGCTAAGCATGTGAGAAGCAAGCAGGGGATGCTGAATGAAAGAGTGTCCCTTTCGGAAGGAGGTGGCTTCAGCTCTTACGTTTAAGCAGACTGAGGACACTTGAAGGGCAGAGCTGAAAGTGTCAAATAAACTGAAGCAGCATTGCTTCTGTTATCAGCTGGAGTCATGCCTGGTGCTTTCTGTATAAAACAGAATATACTAAATAATCGAAACTCTGTGTTTTAAAATATTTTACTCTATGTTTTAAATTATTTTAATTTTTACAGCATGGGGAGAACATACCTTGTATTTTAGAATTATGGCAAATAAGTGACTGTGGTAATCCACTATCAGAGCTGTTTCTATATTTTATAGGAACAGATCATATGTTGGACTCATGAAATGACTTTTAAAATAGGAAATGATTTTTTCTTCATTTTAAAATAGTAAAAAAATAAAGCTAGAGACTCAAGTTACACAATTTACAGGTGTTTGATTTTATACGTAAGGCATTTTGCTTAAGAACACTTGGGTGTTTAACAAACTTGTGTGTTTTCAGAAAATTAGAGGTTCTCCAAAACTGTTAAAGTTGTTCAGAGATTCAAAGATACTACTGAAGCTGCCTGGAGCCCCATTTTCTCTAAGTGTGTGCTTGTGATTATGATTTTCGTGTTTTGTGCCACGGTTATTGTGGAATGAGGTATTCCCACTGATGGCATTTCTCATATTTTTGCAAGTGTTCATACCTGCACCAGGAGAAGCTGTGCTCAGTTCACAGCAGTTTCTCTATGCAGAAGTAAATAACTTTTTATTGGTCTGTGTTCCTCTTTCGTGGTCAAACAGATTAAAGGGCTTGAAGATGCATTCATCTGGTGCCTCGTCCTTATGCATAGTTGTTCATATCAGGTGACTTTCTATGCAGCCTTTTCAGTCTGAAACATGGGGACAGGATGGGCTGGCCACTGGGGTGGCTGCTCCCTTGCCTGGGTGTAGCCAGAGCACCTATGAGGAGAATCAGAGAGGAGGTTGTGGTGCTCTACTTTAGGGGCAGGGATGTTATACTCTCTGATGGGGCTCTGAATTCAGCAGGCTCCTGGGACATCTGGATGGGGTTACTTGCAACACTTCATCATACTTTAAAGTCCATCAGGTTGGGAGTTCAGCTGAAGCTCTGGCAGCATAACAACAAAACTAATCCTCCTTTGCTCTTTGGAGGCCACAGATAACCGACTGCATGTGCCAGTGTTGCTGACAGGCAAGGCAGAGGGACTGTAGTGGAACAACACCCAGTACAATCCCCACATCGGTAAAATTCCCCTAAACATTTGCATTGTTCCTTAGATAGAAGCAAAAAAATTCATCATAAATTCTGTGGAAGACACATACTCATGTAGAGAGGTGTAAGTTTCAGAGAAGGGGTGAAAAAGATTATACCACTAAATGTTTCAAGCCCAGTATGCTTTTCCTGTGGATCAGATCATATCCATGAAATGAAAAATATCAATTATAGTAAAGAAGACAAAAATTAATTAAAAATTCCACTTAAATTCAGGGTAACTACTTTTTTTTTTTTTTTTTTTTTTTTTTTTTTTCCTAGTCACATGGCTGATTCAGGAAAGAAGTTTTCAGTGGATTAGCATCACATTTTTGTTTTGGTACACCTTTTCATTGCTTATGATTTATATATTAATTTCTATGATTACCAATACTATGTCTTCTATAAGTAGCTCTCTAGTTTTGCTTTTTTTTGCTTTCAATTTCTTGAAAATAATGTTCTGTTGATAATATTTGATCCCTGTAAAATGTGATTTAGTTCTTCAGTACTCTTCTTGAAATCTCCACATGAACATGTACCTTAATACCATTTTCATGTAAAACTTTGATGTCAATTATTTGTGTTGGAAAGCCTTGATATGTAAATCTGATTTGTGAAGCATCTGTTTCATCTCTCAGGTATAGTTAAATATCATAGATCATCTGAAAAAAATAAGGTTTCCTTACCTAGTTTATCTACAGAAAAGCTGCAATGCCATAGAGAGTTAGAGAGTCTTTGTGTTGCCTTTCAAAACTTCTGTATTGTCATAGTTAAATTGTCTTCCTTGATGTGTTATTATTCCCTTCAGATGTAGATCTAAACAGAAACTGAAAGGAATATAGTCTAGCTCCCACACTGATTTTGTTCTTGAATACTTCATACTCTATAAAAGTGAACACTGATGTTCTTTGTGGTGTTCCTAGAGGGAAATAAGTACAATTGGGTCATCCAAGAGCAGTAGATGGACCATGACATTACCTATTCAAACAGTAGCCTGTGTGTATTTGCCAACAAATCCTCTCTGCACAACAAACCTACTGTTTTAGCAAGTTACACAAGAGATTTTGTCCTCAGGTTTTGTTTAAGAGTTTCCTTGTAATTTATGTGTATGAATATTTATAAAAAGGCCCAAAGATATACAGGAAATGCACTGTAGAGATGCTCATTTTTAGAAGAGCATTTTATTAACATTCTAATCTGCAGGAATATTCCATGAATGACCTTGGTACATAGCCACACAGTGAGCGGCCAAAACAGCTAAGCAGAAGTGTTGTGTTCTTTACCAGGGAGGAGAGGCCTCCTTCTTTGGCTAAGAGAGATACTAGGATGCAAATAAAAGTAAAACTCAGTGACACCAAACCACTGAAAGATCAGACAATGGACATCAAAGTCAGGGATTCTGGAAGACTTTTTAAGAGACATTTTGGAAAATGAAGCTTGAACAAGAAAATGCTCTTAACGTGTAAGGCAATATCGTGCCCAGCTCTGATCTCATTTCTGTCAGGCACAGCTCTGCCCCTCCTTATCCACCAAGGTTTTTTGCAGTCACTCAGTCTTGCCTGTTCCTATGTTCCAGCCTCCCACTGCCCTTGGAGGTGTCCGGTAGGGACAGGTGCTTGCTCCTCTGTCTTTCAGCAAGGTTCCCATCAAAGATGATTGTCAGGGACTGACAAGCTGCCACCTGTCTGCAATACACAGAGCAGCATCGTGAGCCATGAGCCTGCAGACCTCTGCTGTACCTCTCTGCCTGCCCTCGCTCTGCTGCTGCTGTGTTAGCAGACCCTGTGTTTGGGCTGAGCAGCACCTGAGGGCTCTGACACTGCAATCCTGGGGCAGCTCTCCCAGATGGTGTCACAGGGGTGGCCAGCTGGAGCTGGACTGATGGATGTGCTTGTGAGAGCCCTACAGCTGACAGCAGCTGCTCACCCTTTCTCTGGTTTCTCTACCCGTAGTGTGTTTGGAGCAGCTGGTGGGGATGCAGAGTGAACAGCTGCAGGTTTGCCTTTCTCTTCCATTGTGATTGACTGAGGGCATGCTCACCAGGAGGACTGGAGGCAGTGCACCTTAAGTGTCCTCTCATTTTCTTGCCTTCACTTCTCTGATAGTCATCCTCACTGCTGCCAGCACTCTCCTCTATCACCGTTTCTTGGCATTCTGCTGATAAAAGAGGAAAAAAGAATTGTCGAGTCCTCAGGACATGATCATATGAAAAAAAAAAGCCAGAGGAGTACAATACAAACTGCCTCAAATCAGAGAATACCTAAAACCCCCAACATTGCTTGTTTAAAAGACTTTAAAAATACGTATTTGGGGAGGAAGGCATTTTTTTTTCCACTGTGTGGTGTGGGGAAAATCCAGAGAAAGAAGGCCTATGAAGAAGATGGTAGCTTCCAGCTGTTTATCATTGACTTATTTGTCAGAGAAGAGTAGTGGGATCTCTGTGTTTAATAGCTGAGACAATCTGGGTGCACCTTGTTCCTTTCATGCACCTGTTTCAAGGAAAGCATTTCTGAACTCCGTGGTCTTTTCCCACTCATTGTTATTTTTTGCAGCATGTTAGAGAGCATCTTGGAGTGCTGCAGGGCTCTCAGTTTACAGGTGGAGGATTAGTGGGGAGCCAGGGGCTGCAGCTCCTTTGAGGAACAGTGTGAGGTAGCCATCATGGCTTGTAGTGGGGTTCCTGCCTATGCTGGCAACTTAGATGCTCGCAACAGCGACCTTTTACCTCCTGTACTGAAGTCATAACCATGCTGGCTAATGTGAAGTTCTTTGAGGTTGGCCAACTACCTTGAACTTGCTTTCAGTTTCAGATAATTGTAACCAGAAATACAACAAGCAAAATAAGTTATAGTTTCAAATATTTATACCGAAAAAAAAGAGGAAACAACAAGAAAGAGCAACACCAACAACATGAAAATTAGCTATTAATTCTTATCTCAGAATTTTAAATCTGAAAACCCTCCTTCCTTCTATGCTGTTCATTTGCTGCAGATTTTCAGAGCTGCATTGTTAAGGGCACTACATTTTTTGCCTGATGTCTCAGATTGCATTTATGAGATTGCACCATTAGCTTTTTTTTTTTTTTTGTCTCTGCAGGGGTCAAAGTCATATTTATAATTCTTGGGGGTATATTAATGTCACTTATCCAGACTGTAGCTCCTCAACCCTCCTGAAATGTGGTGTCCCTTTGGTACATGAGGGCTTGTCTTTCATATATCCATCGTCAGCACCTTAACCCAGGGAAAAAAAATCTTCTCACCTGCCTTATCACCCCCAGGCTCACTGTGAAATAATCTGGACCTACTGCACCCTATTTTTCTATCATCTTTTATATAGATTATATGATCTCCTTAGTTGGCCTTTGAAAGACCCTGTCAACTCACTCTTGACGTATTTTGAAGTATTCTAATGTGCCAATTTTGACGTATTCTAAATGTGGTTGTGCATTTTAGATTGAACCTCAGAAAATCATCTATAACTCATCTTCTGTATTATTTATGGTATTCAAAACAAAAGGAGAAAAATGTCAGAAACACACAATAAAAAAAATCTTTATATCACAAAGCATTTGAACTTTCCATCTTAATGTTGGTATGTATGTGTGCTAAGCCTTTATAGCTGTTTTCATATGTTCAAAGTCCATTTCTGAAATTTGCTTCTGATGATTGAATGCACCCTAATAGGAAACTGTCCTTAGCAAATACTCTGAATGTGTGTTATATTCAGACATTATAATTATGTTTAGCAAATGCTGACATTTTTCTCCTTAAAACATACAGAATTTAATTCAATAAAGCTGTGCCAACGAAATGCTTGATTTACATAGATGGACTATCCATAAGGACTCATAGGAAAAGGTGATCCACTCTTGACATCTGACACTGTTGTACACCACAATGACACAAACTCCGACTTCAGAAGGCTGAAAACGACTATATTTATTTCTGGGGATGTCTCCCTTTTTATACTGTTCTACACAGAACAATTCAATTGGTGAAACAAAGACAAACCTCTTCAATCACATTGGTCAGATCAGAAGAACATCAAGTAGTCCCTCCTAGGGAAAGAGTGTAAACAAAGTTACAGTTACAAAAACATGTCTCTTGTTTACAGAAAATTCCCTGGGAAAAGAATTTCAGAAAACCAAAGCATCTCAGGCACAAACCAGGGCTACAGACTTTGGCCAAGGCAATAAAAGGTTGGAACTGGATTTGGTAAAAAAAAAAAAAAAAAAAAAAAAAAAAAAAAAAAAAAAAAAAATCCCACTAATTTCTCTGTCAAATCAGCATTACCTACTACTATGTTGTCCTCAAATATGACAGAAATATGTTGGTAATGATAAGGAAAAGTGGTTTTGCAATGACAAGGATACTGACAAATGCATAGTCTCCAGTTAACACCAACTGTAACAGGAGCATTTGGGAGATGTTAAGCAAATTAGTCTTGGTGTGCTATGCATAATTGCTAATTATATTTTCCAAGATAGCTCATTTATGTTATTTTCCAATAATCTTAGGTCATTTGCTTTAAAGTGTTTCACTTTGCATCCTTTGAAGGCAGTGACAGAACCCCTGCTGATGCTGAGGTTAAAATCTAAGAATCAAAGAATGGTTTATAGTCAACACCAACTTGTGTGGTTTTCTCTTCTAAGAATTTACAGCCTAGAAGTAGCAATCCATGGAGATTTCAGCATAAGGTATTTTGGCTAATGGGTGAAGGAAATAATTTCTTGAGCAGTTTTGCCCTCTGCCAGGATCGCTGAATGCTTCTCTTCTTTCTGAAGGAAAACTCTGCTATAAATGAAAGCAAAAAAAACCCCAATCAAACAAAAAAGCATTATAAATTGGTTGGAATTATGTTATTTACCCTGCTGGATAGTTCTTCTTTATAGATGAGTTTTACCCTATTATACTTGTACATTTCTTTTTTCTTACTTTCTCATGTGTCCTTTGCCGTTTGAAATTAAAGATAATTACTACTGTATTTTTAGGAAAACAAAATTAAAATAATAACTACTTTTGTAATACAGTGTTTGATTAAAAGAGTAAGTTCATTTGAGAGCAAAGAAATAAATCTTGTTTGTTATGAACAGCCAGCCATTTGAATAAAAAGTGAATGTACTCTAAGAATAAGTTCCACAGGTTTTCAGATCATGGGGAATGAAATATACAAAAAGTATATTATTATAAAATAGGAAAACTGGGTTCCAGTTATCTGGATTTTAATAAAATTCAGCTTATGTGCTGATGGCTATTGATGCTTTAGGGGTATGTGCAGTAACTGTACAAAGGTGCCTTACACTTTACTGGGTCACGTGTAAACCAGCTGTTTGTTGACTTGATGACTTTTGCCTTTATTATTCATGTTTGTACAAAACACATAGACCTGAATATTTCATTTTTTTTTTTTCTGTTTGAATGCACTGGTGTTTATTGATTAATCCTCAATGCTCTTCACATCATTTTTAGTCTGTTTGGGAAATCCTCCCTTTTATTGTTCTTGATCCCTGGCATCTCAGCTGTGACCTGTCCACTGCTCACATGGAAGTTCTTTTCCACCATCTTTCTGACTGTCTTTGTTTGTTACTTGCCTCACTGAATGCCCTTCTTTTTTGACCTCAGAAAATGTTATTAAAATTATATAGATTTACAGCTTTCTTACTGTTGCTTGGACACCCCTATAAATCAGCGCCTTTAACACTTATCTTACTCTACCTCTGTTTCCTTGCTCCTTCATATATTTTTATCATTCCCCTTTCTTTCCAAAGCAGCTGCCTAATGCTTGTTGACTTCTTAGCTATTCTTTGCTAATTTGAGAATGAGATGTACTTCTGTTATGTTCAAGCAGAGTGTAGTAAATTCTTCATCTCTCACTTGTGCAGAGTGCAGTAAATTCTGCACGCCTCTCTTGTTCAGTGAGCTTATGGACTTGTCCATATCATCTTCAAGCAATATCATGTTATCTTATGCCATGTTAAAAGTTTTTACCATCATACCCTTTGATTTAATTATTAGTCTTACCAAGTTGGACTCTCATCTGGTCTTTGTGGTCAGAATGATGAATTCTTTACACAGACAAAGAGAAAGGAGGAAATAAGTAAATATGTACGTTAGAAGGTGCAGAAACAGAGACCATCCCAGCTGCATGTTGCTACACTGTGCACATATGGTAGCACAGTCAATTTAATCAAAGTTTAGTTTTCTGTACCTTGCACCCCTTCCTTCCCATTTTCTCTGTGCTTCATAAGAAAACATCGTAAGACAAATATGCATTAACAACCTGTGCTGAGTTTCATGAAAAATTAAGTGCAGAAAGACAGGGGAAAAGAAGTGGTATTTTATTTAGGGCGAGATAAAATGTACAGTAGAAAATCAGAAAATAAAATAAGCCTTGGTTAGCTTTTCTTGTCTAAGATTAGTCTTTGTTTTTCAGATTGTTTTTATATAATTTAGTAATGTTGCATTTTGCTTACAGTGTCTATATTGAAACTGTAATGTACATCATAATTGTCAGCACAATAATTGTCAGTTGTCCAATATTCATGTTGTATCTACAGAACTACCCTTAGTATCTTGTAGTTTCAATTTAAGCTTAAATTCATTCTGGTCTTGGTCTATAGCACTTGCATATGGTACATGTGGTTTTGTTTTGGTAAGTTTTTTGAATGTCATGGTTGACTAATTTAAAATACTGTCACTTCACCACCTCTTACAAATCTTCAACATAAATGCCTTCCCCCCCCCCCCACCTTTTGGGACACCATGTATTAGAGTAATTTCTAAAATTTTTTGAATTGCCACCCTGTCCTCTGTGCTGTTCTACAGTCCCAGAAGAGTCTGATTCTATCACTTACTTCCTTGGCTTTTGCAATTGTCCAAGGTAATTTTTTCCTAAATTAGAAGTACCTTCTATCTCAAGGACTCCTCTGCAATCCTTTCAGGTTTTCCCTAATTATACTTAAAGATTTACGTTTTTGTAGTAACATTAGCTCTGACAATTCCTGTGGTCTACTCTTGACTTTTTATGTGTCTAATAGTAGAGTCATTATTTGTCACCTGGTTTTAAAATGATCAAACCAATTAGAAAAGAAAAAAAAAATTGGGAATACAATACAGAGTCATCACATTTGCTAATTATCAAGAGGATAGAAGTACATTTTTCACGTTGAACTCATCTTCTTGTCTATGCTTTCCCAAATAGTCTAAACTTCAACAAAATTTATCTGATCACATAAAAAACTTTTTACATGGAAATTCATGGATTTTTTTTTCATTTTTTTCTTATGTCTAGGTGTTGTGATGGCTGTCATGTTTTTCTGCTTATCATTTAACATGTCTTGGTGTATTTTCAGTCTCGTAAGGGGCTTTGCATGTAAAATGTCTGCAGCTTCTCTCTGTAGCAGTCTTTCATCAAATCTATTAAGAAATCTAATTTAAAAAAAAGCATATTCACACATTGTAATGAAGAAGTTGATTATTGAGTCACTACCAGTGCCAAACATAAGCCTAACCATATAGGAGACTGTTGGGATTTCTTCTTGTATTTGGCCTTGTTATTACCTTGTTCCAAGCTCTCCCACAACAAGTGAGAGCTTCTTCATCTCATCCAGTTAAGGAACTGCTAGACAAACCTACTCACAGCCTAAAAAACTGTCATTTTGGGTGTGGCAGGAAGAAAATAATACTTTAAAATGGCACATGACTTCTGGTGGTGATTTTGCAAACTTCATCAGTAGTGGTAATAATATCCTGTGATTTTATCCTATTGTTTTCAATACATTAAAGGCTAATTACAGATTAGTCCACCCATATACATTCAGTTACAACAGTATATAGGGAAGAAGAAAAAGGATTTTTTTTCACTTCTCTCAATCTCTAGGTAGAAGAATGGGAGGAAGATTGCCAGCTTCCTGAAAAATCAAGGCATTTCCATTGAAATGGGAAAACAAGGAAAGCGTGCAAAAGTTGGGGGAAGGGAAGAGGGAAGAGAAAACAAAAAGTTGTCTGATTCTCTAGAGGTCAACCACACTGAGTGATTGATTGAGTGATTAGATTTGATTTGTTGCTGCAATCTCTGGAGCAAACCTCACATCCATCTGACATGCAAGTTCATCTAAAAATTTATTTGGAGAAACTGCTGTGTTTTGTTCTGCATTGACTCTGTAGAGAAAATTAGTACAGAGTCCTTCTTGCTAAGTATCTACATCTGCTAGGGCTCATCCTAGCTTCCTGATAAAGCATACAGCTACCAGATGTTATCTGAAGAGTGGCTTGTTGGCAGCTGGATAGAATGGCCAAGGTTTGATTGCTAAGCAGTATCACTTGTCAAAGCATATGAGCCATGTCAATGTTACTCTGCATTCCACGTTTTTTGTCTGCAGTCTTAAACCCATAAGTAGTGCAATGAAGTTGTAACATCTGAAGGAATATAATAAGCTTTGCTGCACTGAGCAAAAATGGCATAAATGGGGAGCATCTGTCATGTATTTAAAATCAGTAGTCACGGTGTTTTTCTCATTATTCAAATTGCTTCTGGATAGTTCTGCATACCTCTGTCAAATCTTTCAGTTATATATGAATTGCAAAATACTAAGATGATAAAATTATTAAATGTTCAGTTGTTTGTGACACCAGGAGACACTGGAAAAGTAACAAGATATTTACATGACATGAGTACAATACAGTGTGTCAGTTCTTGACAGCAAACCTTATTTTAAAGTGTTCTTGTTTACTAGCTTGTTTTAGGAATCACTTTACAGGTGCATTTCTACGTCAGGGTCTGAGCCTTGGAAACTGAGATATGAAAGCTGTTTCTGCTATGAGATGGTGATCCCTTGATGGGTGTTTATCCTAAGAAATAAAACTATCCTAGGGCTGACCTGTTCCAAGATTCTCTTCAAATAGCTGTAATTTCTTTGAATGCTGAGTTTCTACAAAGAACAAATTGGCTGTTTTCTCTCTATAGGTAGATGTAGCAAGGAATTTTTCCAGAAGAGCTGAATGTATCTTGTTTTCTGACCTTGATTCTATTTTATCTATGTTTTTGCTGAGCTGGACAAAAATCCAATACATTAAGTGTTTTATCACCAGATTTAATACCAGCTCAGTCTTTGTCCCCAGTTCAAGAGCATTTGTGCCTTGTAGATTTAAACACTGGTGTAGTCTTTAAATATTCACTGGAACTGTGATTGAAATCCTGCCAATGTTACCTTTACTTTAGAGAAAGTAGATTTAGAATGCCCTCAGAGCCTGTCTAGCTATAATTTCATAGTTTGGTCAGATTGTAAGTGTTATTTTTTTTATCTTTTTTCTCATTTGAATTTTTGCTGGAGTTCAGTCAGGAGAGAATACCTAACATGGCTAATATCCTTTTCTTGTGAATAAGAAGAATCTTGTACGATTTGTTTTGTAAAATCACTGACAATGAAGTATTCCCTCCTTTGGACTCATTCCAAAAAACAAGACTTCCTTTTTTTTCTTACACTTGAAATCTTTGTTTATGACAAGGACAACCCACCGATATTGTGATTTCTTCTTTGTTCTTCCTCTACTCGCCAGCCTAGCAAAAGATTGCACTGGAAATAATGTCTTTCCAGCAGGTGAAACAGATTTTGGCTTTTTAAGTGTTCCTATTGTTGCTTCCTTTTACCTCAGGTTTAGCTGCCACTTCTCCTGAGGGTTCATCCTGTCTCTGCACTTGCAGTTACCTATTTTTCTTATTTCTCTTTGATGCTGCCTTTCAATATGTCAGAACTTCCTGCTGATAGGAATATACATTGCTTTCCATGTTTTCTTTCCATTTATGCTTTCACTTCTTTTTCAAAACCTATTAATGATTATTATAATAACCCACATAATAGAACTAAATATGTTACAAAATTTTTAAAAAATAATAGGAGAAGAAACACAGCACTCTAAAATAAAAGGTCTGTTGAGGTTGCCATCTGCCAGGTGCCAGTTTTAAAAAAGTTTGTACCTGTTGTTTCATTTGTCTGGGGGCTGTTATTCATACTTGAGCAACTGGCCACGTGTTTTTGGCACACAGACTCATGAAGAATGGGAAAGTGCACAGTGCCCTGCTGCAGGTGGGTACATGCTGCTCATGGATTTCTCATGGACTTGATTAGTCCAACAGTTCAGCTGGAGGGCACAGAGTCAAGCTGTGGTGTAGCACTGCAACCCTCCCTATCAAACAGCCCCACATTCTTCGCTGATGCCATGGACCGGCGCACATGAGGAGAGAAGAAATCAGAGAATATAGAGAACAGCACTGTTCCTAGCTTGTCTGATGCCAATATCAAGTCAACAGCTTGCTGCATTCAAGAGTCTGTCCTGTACCTTAATGCTCTCTGTAAAGGATGTAGAATCACAGAACATTTTGGATTGAAAGGGACCTCTCTAGGTCATTTAGTCCAACCCTCTTCTGCAATGAGCAGTGTCACCTTCAACTCGATCAGGTTGCTCAGAGCCTGTCCAGTCTGACCTTAAATGTTTCCAGGGTTGAGGGTCTCATAAGGGCAGAGGAGAGGGGCAGGAACCCCTCCCTGGATCTGCCATATTTCTTTTGATGCAGCCCAGGACACAGTTGGCTTTCTGGGCTGCAAGCACACATTCCTGGCTCGTGTCCAGCTTTTCATCAGTAACTCCCAGTCCTTCTCAGCAGGACTGCTCCCAATCCCTTCATCCCTCAGACTGTATTGATACTGGGGGCTGCCATGACCCAGGTGCAGCACCTTGCATTTAGTGTGGTTGAATCTCTCTCTCATTCCTTGCAGGTTGGAGGATGCAGTCTAGCCTGTCACATAAATGCTACCAAGTTGCACCATCCTAAATTTTTACTATGGCAATTCAATACATAATCACGTATATTACAGTCTAAAATGAGACAGATCCAAATACTTTTTCTTCACATTCTGTTCAAGCCAAAATCAGGTACTTTTACTTCCTTTTATGTCTGTCTGCTGAAAAGCATCATTTGAACATTTCTCTCCTTCATCAAGATGCTTGTTTACTGAGATGCTCCTGGTTTTAACCAGTGTGGGATGGTGAAATGTGGTGTTATCAGACACAGCAGGCTGTTTGCCTGACAGTACCACCAGAGATGAACCTGTCAGGAATGTCTCCACCAAAAAGTATTGCTCAAAGGCCTTTTTGTCAGATTACTTGACACTTGCTCATGAACTATGACTAACATTGCCTCTTGAAACACTCTGTATGTTTATTTTATAAGCCATATGGCCCAAACTGGCCTAGTGTTGTATAGGTGTGAAAGACAGTCTGGATAGATTTAATTACTTTGGACTTCTGAGCTTTAGTAAAAAAAAGTTTCTATGGTAAGGTAATTACTGTATTGTGTTTTGTGTATTTTATCCCTATGTCCCCCTGGTTATTTCGTGATTTTTTTTTCACTTTCTTCTGGAAAGCTATGTTTTCAGGAAGAAAACCAAAACACCTAAATAATTAGTTCTGCAAAAGAATTGCTGTGCATATTTAACTTAAAACCAGATGTGAAATATGTGGCTGTTAGGAGCTGAGAGATTTCACCTAAGGGTTTTGTTAATGGATCACTGGAAGCCTGTGAATATATATCTTTCTGCTCATGTGGGAACTTTGTGGAATAGTTAATAGAATCTGAATTAGTGATCCTCACTAATTAGTTAGACCCTCTTTCCTTTGTAGTCCTTTTAACACTTTGTAGCTGTTAAAAATGTTATGTATACAAAATAGTAGGTGAGAACCCATTCAAATGAATAAAAGATT
Source organism: Phylloscopus collybita (assembly GCA_027886175.1). Lineage (NCBI taxonomy): Eukaryota > Metazoa > Chordata > Aves > Passeriformes > Phylloscopidae > Phylloscopus > Phylloscopus collybita. The sequence goes on along the minus strand of JAJNNQ010000006.1, from coordinate 38,746,781 downwards.
TAAATATGGCTGGGCTATCAGTTTTCCTTTACAAGAGCTCTCACTCAGTGAAGTGTTGATTATGATAAGCATGATGCATGGTAAGCAAATGAAGGTCTTCACTGAGCACAGTTTTCTTAAATTATTTTTTGATACTATAAAAATATTTTATTGCAGTTCAACTGTAGTTTTCTCACAGAAGTAGTAACCAAATTCATGGGTGACTGTTCCTGGCAAAGTAATGCAGGAATTGTTCTCAGAGGATGCTGCAGCCTGGGTGTTTAAAACACAATGCAGGTCTGCCTTTTGTGTGCCCTTAATCTGAAACCGGGTAATGCGTCAGTGTACATTGACTTGTTATTCTACAGTGTGATAAATAATTGTATGGACTTGTTCTTAGTGATGCATTTTCTTAGGCTTTTTGTCTTACAATCAGTGATTTAAATGTCATTAGATAACATGCGCATAATCGTGGTACAAACCATGCAGAGCTTGCAGTTTTTGTCTCCTGACATAAATATTCCATCTGTGAAAAAGATGCAGTGTAATACAAAGAAATGATAGAACAGGAACATATCAAGGAATGTACACACAAGCATGTCTTTAGCTCAATGTAAATTAATCCATGCATAAACCATGAGAGTCTGAAGATGGCTGTAAGCTCTATCCTGATTTTTACCTTATAACATATTGAAAAATGATCTGTGATGCTAAAAGATGGTTATTTTTGGCAACCTATATCAATTTCCTATTCACACAGCAACTGGTGGCAACTAAAAATAATCCTGGTTTAGTACTAGCTAAAAATCTGGTCGCGTTTGGCATACGGACAACACGCACAAATAAAATTTAAGATCCCCTGTTCTGCTATTTCATTCGAGCCCACTCATCAAGCTTAGTTTGCTGCCATTTGAAAGCTATTGAAAAGCCATTAACTGGCAGGACTGTGAAAGCCGCAGTGCAGCAGCACACCTCAGTGCTGGAAGAATGTGGCTGCAAGTGCACACCAATTAAATCTTTCTGTTCCCGGGGATGTGGGATTAGGAGCGGTGTCAATCAATTGTGCTACAATAGCACGTGCAGTAGTCATGGTTCAAGACGCACAGAGGTTTATCGTAACTCCAGCAGCCGGGTGAGGGTGACTTGGAAGCCTCTGCAAGATCCTGGAGCAGAACCTACGCTAAATAATGTATTCTGAGGTGTACTGGATACCTGAGGAAGGGCTTTAAATAATGCATTTTCTGGGCATGACAGCTGTAGCAGAAGAGAATGCTGAAACCTGTAGCAAGACTACAGCCTGAGATGAAAGAATGTCTCATTACCATTTTATCAAATGCTGTAAGTAACAAAATGGTTATTTTGCTTTTAAAACTGCCTTTTTATTTTCTGAGGTGTGTCTTTTCATTATATATGCAAAAACTCTAAAGGCAGATGCTGCATGATGTCAACATAGTAGTGAGGCAGGGGAGTTGTTACTTTGCATGTGAATATATAGGCAGAGCCCAGTATTTCTTTCTCTTCTCTGTTCAGAGGTAACTTCATTGTGTGTGTAATAATGCTCTTGTTCTGAACTTTATAATGATCAGCTGTTAAAACTTTTGTTTAAATTAATCACCAAAGAATGTAATGTCCGAAAAGAAGAAATGTCATTGACAGCATTATGTTAAGGACACCTTTAAGGACAACCTTGGAACATGGCTCTGACACTTTGCAAGGATATACAAATGAGAATAGCTTTAAAATTATGAGCCCAGCTCATCATCTACTGTAGATCAAATGCTTGTACCCCCTTCTTATCAGAATATTTAGCTATTTGGTGTGCCAGAGTTAAAAAAAGACTAATGAACTTTTAACCTTGAATCATGCAAGCTTGCCTCCTTAAACACATCCTGAAATTGGGATCTGTGCTAAATGTATTTGATTCATTGCAGAGGAAATTCCGAACAGCATTTTTTTTCAAGGTTGCTTGTCTTCCTAGCTGCACATTTTTCAGTCTTTCAGGATTTGCCTTTGAAAGCATCCAGGGTTTGAGGGGAAATTGCTGAGTTTACATCAGAAAAATGAATTCTTTTTAAATACTTGTTTTGGACAGCCAGTGTTCAATAGCCATAGATATTTTTTACTGAAGAACTTAGAAAACTTCAGACTTTAGTAATTATGGCACAGTTTTTACATGTCAAATAGCTGACTGCTTTAAAAAGGTTTTCTCTGCAGATTATGGTCTTTGATGACTTAAGTGCACCAAGGACATTTTGTAACTGTTTTAAAGTATAACTGTGTTATAGTTAATAAGCAAGTAATGTGGTTCTTTACTGTCTTAATATGAAATGAAGGTGCCCTGGAAGTATTTTAGTAATTCAAGCAAAAATTATTTATATGGGTTTCGTCTTGTCTGGATTCAATGGGACTGGTGTATGGACTGCTTTTAATACTAGTGGGAATTACAATTTCCTGTTCATGCAGAGAAGCACAGATTAGTTTTACTGCACAGTTTTAAAGGTGCGTTCTAGGAATAAATCTTTGAGCTTGTATTGAGATTTGATAAATGCAAACGAGGAATTTGCAACATAACTGTCTTGAAGATGTCAAAAAAGTATTGTTTGGTCTTTATTCACTTCAAAATTACTCTTACAGTGAAATTGTAGCAAATCTAGATAGGCATGTGAGTGTCAATAGCATATTAAATATGTAAGTTTAGTGAAACTATAGGAAAGATATGAGGATTACCCTGAGGTTTTTCTGTTAAAAGGAAGCAAATGATGACTAATTGGGATGTTCATTGCATTGATTGCAGAGATGAAGGGCTAAAACACAGCAGAGGGAAAGGTGAATGTACAGCATCAATTTTGTCAATAGAATTTGCTTCCTGTTTTTCAGATTTGGAATTTTGATTAGTGATTTCTCAGTAAATCGGGGTGTTTTACTACACAGCTCTTTTCTTTCCAAATAGTGTCCTTTAAAGGACAATGGATGCTGGCTGGAGCCTGACAGGAGTTTCCTTCACTGCCCATGCTTCTCAGAATTGGCAAAAGTGCTTCCATTTCCACCTGTAATTAGTGAAGGAGAAGCACTTCCTCTGCAATGCACCCCTGAGTGTTATTATTTGGCTTAATGTGCCAATAGGTTGCAGATATTTGTGCTTGGCAGACAGCTGTGATCAAAGATGGGCCAGGGCTTCATGTGCAGTTGCAGCACCAGCAGAGTTCTGAGATGTGCTGAGAACAGCTGAATGTCACAGTGGTTGGAACGTGACTCTTCACACCCCACTTTGCTTTTAATTCATTTCACCAATGATTTCTGTATCAGAAAGAGAAGACACTGATCCAGAGGAAGCACGGTGGCAGAGCACTGTCCCTTGGACTGCTTTGGGCAGAGAGGAAATATCTAAAAGGCACAAATTAATGACACTTTAAAACTAATGTTTTATGATTTATAGTGCTATGTACCTGGTTTTGCATTTAATTTTTTTAATCTTGGCAGGAGTTGGGTGTGGAAATCTGAGCTGAGAAGGGCTATAGCCATTCTCCGATGATGTTAGTACAATTTTAACAACATTCTTTCATTTTTTCATGGCATTGCTCCCATTAGAAGGCTGTGAAAATCAGATATACTTGACCATATAAGTCACCATCTTGTCATAAGATCTTTCAGGCTGGAAAGACCTGACTTTGAAAGCTCTCCACTCCACCACAGACTCATAAAATCATTAATGTTGGAAAAGATCTCTAAGATCATGGAATCCAACCATAATCCTTACACTGCCATATCCACCACTAAACCATGGTGCCAGGCACCATATCTGCACATTTTTTGAACAGTTCCAGGGATTGCAGTTAAACAAATTCCCTGGGCAGACTGTTGACCAGTGAGGTAATCTTTCCTAATATCCAATCTAAACATCCTCTGGCCGAACTTGGGGCCATTTCTTCTTGTCCTATCTCTTGTTACCTGGGAGAAGATATTCATTACAGCCTCCTTTAAGACAGTTGCAGAGTGTGATAAGGTGTCCCCTGAGCCTCCTTTTCTCCAAGTTAAACAACCCCAGCACCCTTGTGCTCCTGACCCTTCTCCAGCTCTGTTGCCATTCTCTGGATACTCCCTCCTGCTCTGAGCAGGGGTAGCCGCGTGGTCAAACCAGATTTTCTGGGACCATGCCCAGTGAACTCTTTTATCCCAGTAATACTCTGGAATTGCGCCTGCTGCAGCCATCATGTTGTCTTTAGCTGGCACCTGCAGCATTTAACACACAAGCCAAATGTGTGTCTGCCTGTTGGAGCAGCTCATGTTGTCACTACTTGTGCCCATCTCCTTTTTGCAGCCAAGTATTGCTGCTGCTCAGAGCTGTCCCTGTCTGTGCTGGTAGCTTATCCTTGGCAATCTGTGGGTGTGAGTATTTGGAATGGAGAACAGTGGCTTGTAGGAGAGTATCACATATTATCTGCCAGCTGCAGGGTACCATTTTATCTTGATGATTTGTATGACAGATTGTACAAATGAATGCGATTTTGCAAATAGGCAGCACCTTGCTGCTGTCTTCTATCCCTTGTATATCTAGTTATGATATAAATATCATGGTTTACATGTTATGGCAGTGGTTTTCTACCTTTGAGCTAGACTTCCTCTGAGGGATCTGCAAAGGTAACTGAGAAAAACAGTACTTTAACAAGGAGGCTTAAATTTGTTACTCCAGAGTCTGATTTCCACTGCAAGTGCTGTAGAGGTGCATAAATGCAAACAGAATAAAAACCTTGCTAGAAGGAGTTATAGTCATGCCCAGTGGAAGTCCAAGCCAAGTGAATTTATCCAAATAATGGGATCATAAAATCTGAACATCAGCTTCTATTTTTATTCTTTATGGTTTATTTGTTTCCAATTCTTTTACATCCTTTGTATGAATTAAAACCTAGTGAATTGTGCTATGTTACAGCCCAATACCTACAGTGGTCTGGGATGGAAGTGCTAATTAGATGTTTATTGATAAATTTAATTCAGGATTTGAAACAAGATAAAAAATAAAATAATTTTCTTCATTATCTGTCAATTATTACCTTCAGGACCTGATTGCATGGCAAGGATTGTCCATGAAGTGGTAGCCCTACCAAGAACCTTATGGAGCTTGGAAAGGGTTGGGGAAAAATGTGATATGATACATTAGTTTCAGTTTTCAGAGGATGGAGACTTGAACTTGATTCTCCCATGGAAGAAGTAATACTGGGGGTGAAACGTGACACCTTCGTGTCAGTTTTCTTACTGTGAGACAGCCTGTGAAACTTTGATCTGTGCCTCCGTAGAGTGAGTTACTGCAGTTTAGACCAAATAAGAGAAGAGGAGCCTGAAAAGAAAAATTGGAGACCCATAGCTGGTCTGTGACACAGGAACCCTTTACCTCTGTGGCAGCATGTGCAAGATGTGTGATGACTGTAACAGTAACAGGTACACACAAGGTGTTCTGTCATACTGGATGGTTAGTGACATACGAGGATCAACAAATTTTTTTAAGTGTTTTCTCCTTCCCATGAGCAGGATTTCTTCTATTCCACGGTTAGCAGGAGGTGGTAATAATTTATCTGTTGTGTATTCTGGTGTCCCAGAGAATTCTCACATCTTCTTGGACATGTCTTCTGGCTCCAATGAGGAGCTCAAGGGACAAAACAGAAAAAATATGCAGGTGGTGGAAATGAGAGCTGTAAACACGAGCAGGATGCCTGTGACAGTCCTTATTCAACACCTATCCCATTTATTTAGGTTGATAGTTCATGATAGTGGCTGCTAACTCTCATGTCATGGTTTATTTCTGCAATAACAGAGCTAAGTACGCCATGGCTGCAGGGAAAAATTCCTTTTCCTCGTACATGCTTATAACACTGTGACCTGTGCCATGAGGTTAAGATTGTTACTGAAATGAGATGCTTAGCATGACTGAGTGATCCTGCCTGCTGGAAATGAAACTGGGAGGCAGAGTCAGGAGTCATCTGCCCTGGGAATCCTGAAAGAGCAAGAGGAGTGACTCTGTGAAATGAACCACTGCTTGGGAGTTTTAAGGTCCTGTGAAGGCACATAAAGGAAGTCTGGGGGAGTAAAGAGGTTTTGATGAAAGGTATTTGTTTGAGAAGCTTATACTGTAAAAATATAGAGAAGAATACAATACATGATATTTCGTATTTCATTTTGACAGACTGAATGTATCTGATGTATCAGTGATATGTAGTGCAAACTTTTTAAAAAAGATATATGATAATTCAGTTGTCATGAAAGATATCTAAAAAAAATAGGGTTTTAATTATTCAGGTAAGAACAAATGGGTTTTGTCTTATTAACCTTAAAACAAATAGAGCCACAGCTAGAATATTTTTCCTTCTATTACACTTTTTACCTCTCTGTCTCTCACTGTCATCACAGGATAAATGCAGGCCAAGAGGAAAATAGGATATTATTTACCACCTACAAATTCCAGTATGTCTGTACCAGGGTATATGTTTTTACCTATTTTTATTCTCCAGTTCCTGAGTTCACGTGACAATGACAGAAACGCAACATGAATTTTTTAATTTTAACTAATCTTCTACCTAATCTAAATATTAACAAGTTTGAAATTCATGATGCTGGGTGCAAGAAAAGAGATAAAAAATAAATTTTTATATCAGTATGTAGACATAGGAGGTTATACTTAGAAAAATATATTTTGAGCTGTCAGTAAGCCAATTAGCTTGGCACATTTGTAGTAGTAGTCTAATAATTTTCTAAGTGTGTTGCCAGTAAATAAAACTCACCTAACAGTAACAATTTTCCTAGCAATGACAACCATGTAGAGTAACATTTAATAATTTTATTAAGATGAATTTCTATATTAAATTGGTATTTGGAAAAATACACTTTGAAATAACAGCGAAAGGAGAAGTATTAATTTGGACAATTGAAGACTATAACATTTCCAGCTTTTCATTCAATTAACAATAGGTTCTGTTTATAGTAGCTTAGTGGAAATCACAGTCATCCACCAATTATTTTTTGTCAATATTTTGTTTGCCACTGTAAAAAAACTGCCAGTGAAGAGAAGAATCAGCACTTTCTGTGGAAAACTTTACTGAGGGCTTGTAAGAAATTTCTTATTATTTTGGTACTTGGAGTGCTTTTTTCTTCTAATGTAGTTATTCTGCGAACAGCGAAGAAATCTAGCCACCCTAAAAATCAGATGAAAGAAGATTATAAAGGTCAAAGTACCATATTTTCTCACCATATTGGCACAGCATGTGTGAAGTTTTGGATTTTAATGTTAAACTTTATGAGAAAATTGCTGCAGGAACAGAAAGAAAAAAAACCCGAAACACCAAACCAACAACACAACCCTCCCAACCTCTTTATTTCCACTTATGAAATTGTAACAATATAGCCACTTTTCAATCCTGAAGTAGCTTCTTGTTCCAAATAATCACATTCATTTCTTTTTCTTGTTTCATACAAATTAATATATTGCATCATGGTGAGTTTTGCACAATTTCTAAGTTATAAAACCAAACAAAAAATATTCTTAGGTAATTCAATTAACACCTGAATCAAATTTGTAACAGTAAAAACATGATTATTTTAAAGCAAGTGAAATCTGAGATGGAACTAATTCTATTTTTTTCTTAAACAAATGAAAATAATAGAGTCAGCAGAAACTTAGTTTGATTTGGAGCAAATTAAGAGTTGTCCTAGAGCAAGTTTTTTATATATCATAAAGGAACACCACCAGTTAAAGGAAAATGCTGTTTGCTTATTACAAGAGGTACTTTCCATTTGAGCAAATGCCTTTAGTGAAAACAACAGCAATATAAGAGCTACTAAGAGAAATCTGAAAGTTTTGACTACTGCAGATCCCTTCAGCCAACAGATGGGTCAGTGTGGTATCACTTGCAGAAACACAAATGCCAGGAGTATGGCCAGGACTGGTTTTCCTGCCAGTGCCATTCTTGTACATTGAAAGATGACAGTCCCTGACAACTTCCCTCCATTTATAAGGTGATTCAGAGAGCTCTAACTCAGTCCACTTTAAACCTCATCTTGATGTAAGAGTGGGACCTGGCAAGGAGTGTGGACAGGAGGGCACCACACACAGTGGAAGAGCACTTGGTCATTCATTCCTAGCTTTTCATCCAGCGAGAATACGGACGTTCCTCTTGGAAGTGTACTTTACTCTCTTTCATTTCATAGTTGACTTTAAAACAAAAAATGTTTTTCTTGGAAAAAAATAAAGATAAAATCTGATCTCTTTCGCTATAAATCCTGCTGTGGATGTCTCTGTGCAGTGTGACATTTCAGAGGAGATGGAAGCAGTATTCAGAGCACATAGGCAGGCAGTAGATCTGGGCCATACCACCTCAGGCTGGTGGACTCCTGCTGTGGTCCCACTCAGTGCAAATCCTGTTATGAAGTACAACATATAAAATATATATGGGACCTTGTAAAGGCATCTGCAGAAAACAGCAATGTATTAAGGTCATATTTTGAGAGTTAATTGACACCTTTCAAATGTGATCCCTTTCCTATAGAAGGAATCAAAGCTTTCTCCTGTGAAAAGTTTGTAAATGTGTACATGTAAACTGAGAAAGGAGGGAAGCAGGCATGTAGGAATTTCCTCTTTTTTTCTCTCTTCATAGGAAGAATAGTATTTTTTTTTCTTTAGGTAGCTTATTGCAGGAGGCCCTAAAAATGTTAGAACAAAGTATTCTTTAAGCAACAATCATTTTATGTGAAAGGAGAGACATTTTATATTCAGATTGCATATGAGTTGAACAGCTTGTTTTTCAGATGCTTTCCTTTCAACACAATTATTTGATTCTCTTAGCTGCAGTACTAATGTTAGTGGCAGCAGTGGTATGTGGTAAATCATATGGACATAGTTGTGAAAAGTAAGGCAAACTAAATTACTTAATTCCTCTTAATCAGCAACGAATATATAGATTTATTTTGTCTTGGAGTGACACTTTTTCTTGTGAGCAGTAATGGCAGAGTTGCAATAATAATTTCTGTTTGATTTCTACTTCAGTTTCTTCTACATCTGTAAAACCCTTTTTTCATCAAGTTATTTCTTCAGTAAAGGTGCCTGAAGATCTGCGTAGATTAGGAGTCATCCTTTGACACTCTGCTTTTTTTCAGTTGGTCAAATGAGACCAAGATGTTCAGTTTCTTCTTCCTCATTTTTCTCTTCTTCTTCTCTTCTTCGCTTTTTCAAATTATCAAGCATATTTCCCTGTTTTAATTTAACCCAGAAATGACATTTCTGCATGTGGTCATTATCAATTATTATAATTCTTATCTTCATTTCTGTTTCCATGCCCATACAGTTGTCCTGTAGTAGTATATGGCCACAAGTGTACTGCTTGATGGTAGATGTGGAGGGTGATCTTAGAGACTGTTGTAAACACTGTTGTCAGGAAAGCTGCTAAACATGTTTCATTTTCACTTGTTCATGAAGATCCAGCTCACACTAGCAATCATGCCTGCTCTTCTAGTCTTAGCCAGGCTTGTCTAGGACATAACCCATAATTACCCCACCAGTGCAAGGGAGAGAAGCCTTTCAGATGCCAGTGGTGTGGCTTTACGTGCCAGAACTTCTCATAGGTTAGTTCTTCACTTTACTGAGGGGCTCTCTTTACAGAGCTTTACAGGGTCTTTTGGAGATTCCAGAACTGAGTGAAGGACCTGACCTGAGTGTCAGAAACATAGGGTTGCTGTGCCCGTGTTGTTGCTTTGGTGTGGCTGTCCACCCAGTTCACCAAACAAGGAATCTTGTGATCTTACTTGTTAATCTCATCCATATGTGCTATTTTTGTCTTGCTGTTCTGCCTAAATTTACACTATATTAAATTTATTTTATTGTTCCATATTCTCCTCATTTTTATGGTATATAACCTTTCTTCTTCCCTTTCATTCCAAATTTCTGTTAACTTTTCTCTCCTTAGTCACTGCTTAGCTAAGCTATGCATATTTAATTCTTTTCATCTTTCCTCATGAATCAGTCCCTCGGGCCCCAAAACCATTTGTGGTAGTGTCTTTTGAACTGCTCCAATTTGACTGTCTAGAGTTGAATGCAATATTCCAGATAAGTTGCCTTTCTGCAGAATGGAGGAGGGCCAGTTTCCAATCCTCTTGCTATTTCAAAACTGGGATGGCAGTCCCTTGATGTGCACAGAACAGTGACCAAAGGCCTACAAATTAGCCCTGCTGCAGAATTTCTGTTAGCTCCACTGTATGGTAAACTACTTTTCCATCTGCTTTTACTTTACAGTAATCTCTGTAAATTATTAGATTGTGTGTATAACCATAATTCACTTGGCATAAGAATTCCTTTCCTGTGTGCTCCCCAGTCCTTATGGTTAGGTCTGCGAACCACTTTTCGTTTTTGACCTTTAACTCCCTATTATGTATGATCTCAATATCGTCTTTGTCTTGATTCACGTAGTCCTTTACTAGATTTTATATATTCAGTTTTTTTGCAAATTTTGATTTATGTGTTTTTTTCCTGTGTTTTCTGTAATTCTCATATGCTGTATGACTCTTGAGCCCTGGCATAATTGCTGACTAAATAGTGATATCTGAGAATGTCTGATGAAAGAACTGCCCAGGTTTTCAAACAACCTGATTTTTTGTTTCTTTATTGAAGCTGATGGTTGTTGCTGCTTTTGTTCAACTTTTTCAGTACCCTTGAGGTGTGGCAACTGTAATTTTGGCTTCCTCTCACTGTGCACCAATGTGTTAATTCACTTTCCCAAATTTCAGATTTAGAAGTATTAACAACAGTCTTAGTGTTTTTCACTGTCTGTTGTGTTAAGTACCTGTGTAACAAAACTTCTGTATTATACTGTGATGGCAGGAAGAATTTTCCAGTGCATCTCTTCCTGGATGCACATGCTTCCCTTCTCTCTATCCTGTATCTGAAAGTGTGGACTAGAGATCTGTGTATTATCACATCTCCATTTAATGCTCTGTAAGGAACTAACTGTCATTGTCAAAGCTTAATTGTCACTTCATACATCTTACATTGCAGTCAAATAAAGACAGCTAGGTCTGTGCAAGGACTAGAAGTAGTTATTTTTTTCTGGAGGACTTCTCATCTATTCCTTCTTATCTTTCCCTATTGTTGTTTGGCAAACCCAGTTCCTCTTCGTTCTCATTCTACCTTCTTATTTGGAGCTTCTTGAGTTTTACTTGCTCTTGGTGTGATTTACAGCAATTTGGATTATTCAAATATGACCAAATATTCTGATACTATTTCCTCACAGGCTCTGCAAGTGACCAGCATTAATTAGTATATTATTCTAACAAATATACATTGCTTGCTGTTGAAAATGCCAAATAAAAGGTGACATAAATTCATAGATTCAAAAGTTGTAAGGGTTAGCACAAAGAGCCAATTTGTTTTCTCTCCTAAGTTGTCTATATATAGATATATACTAAAAATGTGTTAGTGCAGTCAGTGTTAATCAGATGACTGTTTTCTGATTGCTTTAAACTCTCTTTTCAGATCCTGACATACGGACTTGGATTATTTCTTTAAAAAAAATTGGCTGCTTTATCATTAAGCTTTGGGAAACACATAAGCATATTTTGCTTTGATCTCTCTAAGGAAAAAATGTCTTTGTTATTATGTCACTTTTGTATGTGCATCTTGTAGTTTTTCTTCCTATGATAATTTCCAAACCCGTTACCCACTTGCAGGAAAATGTTTGAAAACCAGGTTAATCATGACATGATTTATTCAAAGAAGTGAGTACTCCATTGCCTAGTAGTGTTGTACAACTATTTCATTATGGTTAAAAATATAATGTGGCTTTTCTACTATAGGGATGTCAGGTTTAGCTTACAGGCCATTATCTCTTGTCGCACCAAGTAATGTCAAGTGTCTTGCAAGGAAATCTAAGCATGCTGCAAGTTTCTTCTTCTTGGTGTGCTGGTTTCAGCTGGAGTAGAGTTAATTTTCTTCACAGTGTCTAGTACAGGGCCATGTTTTGGATTTGTGCTGAACACAAGGTTGATGATACAGAGATGCTTTTGTTACTACTGAGCAGAGCTTGCACAGAGCCAAGGCCTCTTCTGCTTTTTGTACAACCACGGTGCGGGGGGGAAGTTGTTGTGCATGGGAGGTTGGGAGGGACACAGCCAGGACAGGTGACCCCAGCTGACCAAAGGGATACTGCACACCATAGGACATCATGCTCATAATAGAAAGTGGGGAGGAAGAAGGAGGAAGGGGGTGCATTTGGAGTGATGGTGTTTGTCTTCCCAAGTATCCATTACATGTGATGGGGTCCTGCTCTCCTGGAGATGGCTGAACACCTGTCCAACCATGGGAAGCAGTGGATTAATTCCTTTCTGCTTTGCTTGTGTGTGCAGCTTTAGCTTTCCCTGTTAAACTGTGTTTCAGCCCATAAGTTCTCTTTGACCCTACCGAGTCTGTCTGCAGTCCTACTGGAGGGGAGTGACTGAGCGGCTTTGTGGGGCTTGGTGGCTGGAGTCAAACCACAGCACCTGGGTGGAAAGCGATGCCACACCCACTTTGCACCACTTACCTTGCTGCAAGCAAAAGAAAGACAAGGTGGTGGTGGGACAAGCCTCATAGGGTGTGTCTACACTTCATAAACAATGAAGGGCAGGCCTTGAACTGCTGACGTTCTACCAAATTGTCATTTAGCTCTCTGGATCATTTTTGAAGTCTCCCTACTAGTCCTCTCTAAGGCTATGGATGGTATCTACGGGTCCCTCCCAATAGGGAGATGAAACACCCCCAAATTGTGTGTTCTATCCCCTATGCAAACTTTCATCTCTTTCAAAAGGCTTTGTAGCCTCAAATACTGTTCACTGCCTACATATATATGCCCTCCTACTACTAAGTAGAACATATATAAACACCTTTGGGTTTATATTGTAAAATACCTTTCTCCTACGTTGCAGTGCAGTCTTCACTTTAGACACTGAAATTTAGAAGCCACAAAAAAGATAATTATATCTTAGAGCACAAGAGCACAGCGAAATCAAAGGAGAACTGGGACTATATGCTGTGCTGTCTAGATGTGTGTCATTTGTTCTGAATGAACCTTCACTAGTGAACATGAGCTGGTATACAGCATTTAACTGACGAGCTTTTTTTCCCCTTCTCTTTTTCTGTTTCTTCTTGGGTTTTTTGGGGGGGAGGGGGGTTGTTTTGTTTTTTGGGGTTTTTTTTGGTCAGGGAATACTTGTATCCTAAGCTTCATGGCTGATTGCTCAAAAGACTTACTTAAATTCCAAGAGAGCAGAGTTTACACATATTTTCTAAATACTCATTATTTAAAGAAGCTAAAATAAAGCCTTGAATAAAGCCTTTGAGCACAGACTTTCATCTCCAAAAAGCCCATCTGGAATATTCTATGAGATGAATGGGTTAATGTGTTTTACTCATTTCTGAGACTTTCTAGTTGGAAACTCCTGTGCTCCAGAGCAGACAATGGTGTCTTAGTTTGTTTCACAAAAGATTCTGATGTTTTCAGGAGAAATTACTTGAAGTATGCTGTGGTTTCTGGGAATTCAGACTACACATTTGTCTCATCCTCCAAGGGAATACAGAAGGATAATAGAAAGGAGATGGAGATAGCAGCTTTACCAAAATAAACAGTATGAACTTGACCAGATCGTGTATGTTCATTTTGCTTGCATTCCTGTAGTTTCTGGATGTGATCCACAGATGAGGACTACTGCTCTGTGACATACAGACTTTCTTTCAGACCATTCATACTTGTGAATTCCCTGTACATCAAAAACAGAGAAAAGAAAATAATTTTTTTTGTGTTTCTAAAAAATGAGAAGAACCCCATAAATATGTATTTGAAACCTGTGTTTTATTACACTGAAGGCTAATGCACAGGCGAGGAGTTTGGCTGCATTTATTGAATAAGCTGGCACACAGTTAATGAATTTTACCTAGAACATAAAATCTCCGTATGTCACAGACTGCTACAGGGCATAAATCACAAATGACAGTGCAGAGCCCTCTGTTATATTTAATTAGGTGTTATTCAGACTCTTTTCTATCACTACAATGGAAAAATCACAAACTGGTTGATTCCTTGATTTAAATACAATAAATTTTTAGAAAATGCCAGTGTAACTTCACTGAATTGCTGATAGATAGATAATAGAGTCTATTAGGAAGCCTGTAGAGTTGATAAATAGCATCTGATAAGTAACTTTTCCTTGGTATCAAGCTGGAAATTGATTGCAGTTCCTACTTACCAGTCTAGTCACATCGAAAGGCTCTTGAAGAGCAGCATACAGGAGTAGGGTTTTGTAAGAGGGTGGCTGCTTGAATGTGCTCAGGATTGCTCTTCAGCAAAGACAGAATTGGGTGTTAAGCAGAAATTGAGGAAGCTTTGTGTATCATGTTGTTTAAGAGCCCTAACTTTATAATTACGTGTAAAAGAAGCTCTGTGGAGCCAAGAATATTGCTCCTCTGAGAATAAATTACATTGCTCCTTTACAGCAATGTAATTTATTCTCAGAGGACTTGGCATTAATTGAATTCTTTACATTCTTTACAAGGTAAATAGTTTACGTTTATACTGCTCCCTCATGATTACCTGCTTTTGGGGTGGGAAGGGGAACCAAGAAAAAAGAGAAAGGATGAAGTCCGTTGCTACAGTGAGCAGATCTGTACTGACCTGATGGAGATGGAAGTCAGGCTGAGTGGTTGCAAGCACCACGCTTTTCTCACAGCTTAATAAATGTAATGGAGAGGCTGTTCAAATGGTAAGTAATTTCCCTTGTGCTGAACAAAGGATTTTCTAATCCGAGTATTTTGATGCTGGCCTTAATGTTTCAATTTGAGATGGATTTAAACTAAGCTAGCCTTTCCTGTGGCTGTTTTTAGCCACATTTCTTTTGGAAACTGTAAGATCAGTAGAAAATACATAATAACTTGTGATTTCTGAAGAGACCACCTGTAAAAAATGCATTGATCCATGATTCAGACACAATGACTTCAGTTATGCTCTAGTATTTATATCGCTGACTACATGTGGAATTAATCTCAGCTACATAGATACTAATAAATTGTTATTTCTAATTCAACATAATGAATTTAAATAATATGCATTGTTGGTAGAAGATAAACCTCCTGAATAATAATGTCATTATGTATACATTAAAGTGCATTACTGAAAGGGCCAGTGCTTTAATTTCTGGTTTGACTTCTGTTAGCAAACATGGAGTGCACATTAATGTAGCTTTTTGAACTGGATGAAGATGAAGATTTACACCATCCATGTACCTGAATCTGTAACTGCCAAAACACTTGCTGCTTACTGCATGCTTTTCCTTGTTAGTACTGTAGTTATGGTTAGCTAGCCAGCTTTAAATGTGTTGTACAATAGTACTGTCTTTATGAAGCAAGTGCCTTTTTTAATTTGCTGAATGAATGCTAATCTATTTAAACACTTATTGAAGTTGTTGAAATTTTGAAATATTTTATCTTTCTGCAATTCAGGACAATTTCAGTTATCTAAATTAGAATGTAGATGTTTAATTGCAGTTGTGAAAATGGGCTGATATCATATCTTTAGCAAGAATATGCCGAGGTAGGGGCTAAGTGTCAGAGGACCCAAACTAAACACTCTGTATACTTCAGAGGGTTTTTTACCCTTTTTCCTTAAGCGAGATTAAACTGCTTAAAGAATATTGTTTTGGTAGCAGTGTCAAGCAGATAACATTCTCAGAATCCCAGATTACCAGTTTTCCAGATATTTTAAACCCTCTACATTTTGTTTCAATGCTGTAAAGACCTTAGTTTTTCAAATACCCAGAACTTTATTCATTGTTTAAAATATAAAAATCAGTATGTTTTCATAAACGAAGGTAAGCATGCCCCTTTTTATTTCAAAATTTGTAATTTTAATCATTATTCACCATCATTCCATATCACCTTATTTGAGAGGCTTGCTGCATTAAGCAATGTCAACAGTTTGATTTTGTGCTTGCCTTTAATGAAAAGTCACATGCAATGTCAAAATATGATGTGTCTGAGCAGAGAGGTGAGCCTGTGTATGTAGGCATTCAGCTTTACTTTCTGGAAATGCGTCCTGACCTGTGACCCATATTAGACAGGGACATAATCCTCTCCCATGTAATGTGAATTACCATCTGAGGTGCATTTTTTAGCATGACTAGTCTCCTAATTTAAATGCCAGACCAAGTGACTAAAGTTAGTTGACATAAAGGCATAAGCAGTAGTATAAGAGAAGGCTGTATCAGTATGGTTTCTGAAAAGAGGTATGGCAAGAATGTCCCTGCATACTGTAAAGTTACTTGGGCCCAAATCACCTGCAGAAGGTGGAAGAAAATTTCTGTAACAATCACATTCTTCCTCTCTGTTTATGTCCCATCACCCTTCCTGTGCTCTTAATTTTGTTCAGGAGCTGGTGCTTGTAATGTCACAAAATATTCCTTCTCTCATCTTCACAGTGAGAACTAGTGACAATTCAAAGCAAACCGTTCCTCTTTACTCAGAAATCTCTTGTTTGTACAGGCAGGATCAAAACTGTAATTTGTCTTGTGATGTAGATGTCACACTCTCCTATTATGAGTAAATTGCTACAATTTTGTGAATGTGTTGTTCTAAAGGAATGATTCTCTTTCGTGTGGTTCATGGTGGACCCAGTCAATGAAGCAGCTCTTCGTTAGCAGGCATCATTGAAACATGTTTTTATTTTGTTTTTGTTTTCTATTGGTTACAATGGTAATGACTTCCTTTGTCCTGTACTAATTAGTAATCAATATAACATGGTAAAAGTTTCTCTGGTTTTGATATTTCAGTGTTCAATAGAGGTTTCTATATTGTGTGCTTATACAGAAGATGCAGACCTTAAAACTATATGCATACTGACAATCATCTTTAATCTAGTCATCTTTGTCTGGAACAGCCCATTAAATAAATAATAACCTGGTAAACCTTGCCAGCTTTGTCATGGATGACACTGCCAGTGTGTTCTCTGGTGCAGTCTGCCATGATCATCACAGTGACCTTATCAAATCCCTGCACATTAGTGCAATATGTCATGCACTGAGGAAATAACTGCTTGAAATAATCTTCAAATCTGATATGTTATGAGGTATAAACTCCTAAGTAAATAGATTCAGAAGGCAACCTTTTTCCCTACCCACAAATCTTTACTATACTGCCTCCTGACTAGCACACACAAAACCAGCTCTGTTTGGGATTATGTTTTCCATCTATCTTTTGCTGTTAATGGGGATCATACAGTATTCTTGTGCCAGTTTGTGCCAGTTTTCCCATATATGGGGAAGGAAAGGATGGACAGACCTGCTGCATATGTTACCTTTTTAGGAGACTCTAATTACTTTTCTTTGTAGTCTGACTGTGGCTAAGTTGTCCTTCTCTGAGCAGTAACTGTTCACATCTGCCTAGTAAAGTTGTAAATTTTTAGCAGCTGTTTTTTCCTGGAGGGTTTCTTTACAGCTGAAGCTGTTGCTGCTGTTGGCAATGCTCACTTAGGACAGATTAGTTGGCATACTTCAAATGGGAGAGCTTAATCCTGGGGATTGGGTTGGCAGAAACTTCAGGCCATTCAAGATAGGAAGTGCGTATTTTCATGCCTGAGGCAGACTAACCATATACCTTGGTACAGGTGGGGAACTGACTGACTTGAGCTGTAGTCCTGCTGAAGAGTGTGCAGGAGTTACAGTGGACTCAGATTTGAATGGCAGCCAGTTGTATGTGCTGATGATAAGTCAGGCAAACCACACAGGGGTCTATGTTCAGAGTTTGGCCAGAAGACAGAGGGAGCTTACTGTCTGCTGCTGCTTGGGGCTGCTGAAGCTGCACCTGCAAATACGTGGTCTTGGTCCCACCAGTCTAAGATGGACATTGAGGCAATGAAATGAGAGCAATGGAAGGCTACCAGGATAACTAACAGAAATGACAAAGCTGAAGTCTTCTCAATAGTGACAGTAATAATAAGGGATAATGTCTGCCAAAAGAACTCAAGGCATTGCAGTCAGTGCAGCACTTAAACAGTTTACCCAGACAACTTGTAGAATCCATTAATGGAGATCTTCAAGACTGGGAGACAAGACAAAGTTATCTGATCCAGTGTTAGTGAATTACCTCATGCTTCATGTGGTACTAAGCCATCCACAGAATTTCTTCCAGAACCATGTCTATAAACACCCCGTGTTTTAGTTGAGCTCTCTTGAGGTGTGAAAGAAGCTCTGCCTCTTGTGCCATCATCAGTTCCCCTGCTCAGTAGGGAGGAGCAGAGCAGAGCTCTGCCTGGTTCTGAAACTGGGACTCCATGGTGCATTCCTTAGAGATGAGCACCTGAAAGGTTGTTTTAGGGAGTTTGCCTCGCCTGCATTTATACTGTGTTCCTTAATCCAGGCTTAATCTAATGAGGTTGCTGACCTGCAGCTATTGCACCCACAATCAGATACTGATCTCTCATCTGGGATGTATCAGGTTCCAGATATGCTGAGAAAAGAAATTCTATCTTCAATTCATTAATTCTCAGCTGAGACCAATGCCCAAATGGATCAAGAGTCCTTTTCTCAATTGACCTGAATTGCTTTGACTCCGACCACACGCTGGGAATTGCTATCTGAGGCCAGTTGTGGCAGTCAAGCATTGTTATTTCTCTGTGTCTCTACATAGAGAAATAGACAAAGACTCATACAAGCTGAAAGCCACCCCAGTGGAGAGGCAGAGAACACTAAGCCAGGAACATCCTTCCTGAAACTGGAATCTGCCTGTGAGAGCATCTTTGCTGTGCTGTGTTTGACCAAGACAATGAGCTGATTTGTTTTGGTTTCTTGCCTTGGATGAGAGCAGTGTGATGGCAGAGATGTCCTACAGTTTGTATCAGTCTTGTTTGTGATAAGGCAGCAAACACTACCAGTTCCTCCTAAGAGTAGAAACTGCTCATGAGTTAAGCTGAGGAAAAAGCAAGGATCCTGTTGAAGTCTTTGGTTAGCAAACAATGCAGATTAACAGCTATGACTAGGACAGCAACCACAATTCTTAGCCTCAGATGAGTTCTCAGAATATAAACATCAAGTTCAGTTGCAGCCTGTTGGAGCTCAAGTGCATGGCTGCTCCTTCTTCCCTTCATAAAAGAGAAGGAATGAGCAGGGGTGGGCTCCCAGCTGCAGGCAAACACAGTTTTACACAGTAAGCTGGTTTTCCCTCTGTGGCTATGAGCCTTGCTGGCAGACATTATAGCCACATTTAGAAGTGTTAGGGTATAAGTTTAGAGTGTTACAAGCCAAAAGGCATCTGTGGGCTAAAGACTTGGCTGCTGAAATATTTTATAGCGGAACAATTCTAATAGAGAAGATTTGAAGTTTGCTTATTCTGCAGTCCTACCTTGAGAAAAAGAAGATGCAGTTGCAAACTACCTCAGGCTGAGGAGGATGGTCTGAGTGCAGCTCTGCCATGGGATTGAATGCTCTGAACACTGGGATTGAAGCCAGGAATAAAGCTACATCTTCTGCAGTGCTACAGTTACCCTTTCATTTCCTTGTGTCTTACAACAAAGAAATAAAATAAATGAAACATATAATTTTTGCTATGAAATGAAACATATAATTTAAGGTCAAGTGGAAAATTTTGTTTTATACAGCAGCAATTGTTGGCTTTGACATGCAAGAAGAAAGGGGTTGTGTTTTGCCTTAATGCAAGCCAATACTTGTTTCCAGTTTTTAGTTTGGCAGCTCCTTTTCTTCTAACTAGAAGGGCATTAAGGGCATGCTAAGAAAGGAACAGAAATTATAGGGAGAGAGTAGCCTATGTTAAAAGTAGTTGACTGAACTTGACCTGTAGAATTGTATTCTGTATCTTCTTCTGTCGGAGAGACACTCTGGGCAATTTTTTGATAAATGTGTGCTCCTCAGTTTCAGGAAGTCTGGTTTGAGACCATGGGTTGTAATTTATAGTGAATACTTACAATAGTTATTATAATATGTAATATAATATTTGTATTATCTGTAGTTTTTAAAATAATATAACAAATAGTTTAGCAAATAAATACATAGAATTTATAAAGTGATTGGCATGCAGATCTAAGAGGGTAATTTTATATTTTATTATGGAATTATTAAGTGATACATAATAGTTTATAGAATACCATGCCTTTAAAGCAAACCAAAACATGTTAAAAAAAAAAGAACACAAAATTCTTGAATGGGACACTCAAAATCAGGGAGTGATTGAAAAAGGAAATAATTGTTTTTCATTTCCTTTGTAGAAAACGCAGATAAGAATACTCTGTTGTCTTTTTAAAATGAAAATAAATAAATATTTGTGATGCTTTTATGTGCTGTGATGACATGAGCTTTACAAAATTCTGTCAGAAGGTTGTTAATTATTCCTTCAGAGCAGGATTTGATTGATATTCAATAGTTAAAACAGGGGTCAAACCACAAGGAGAAAACAAAGTGGTCATTTAGTCAGCACTAGTCACGTGTGCCCTCAATGAGATAGAGATCCTTTGATGATGTAACTACACAAAGTAGGTAGACAAAACCAGTTTATTAAATTGCAGAGTAATGCTAATTTTGATATTTCTTAACTACCCAAAGTGAATTAAATTTGCATTTCCTTCAAGAGGTCTTGCTTCAAACTATGGAGAGAAAACCTCCCTCATCTGGGCTGCTGTCAATCCTTAGAAATTACAAATTTGAGGACCTAGCCCATATATAAAGGAAATTCATGTACATAAAGTAGAACATGAGAATCAGAAGTGATGGGGTGGTCTGTAACCACCGCATCAGAAGGCCTTAGTGTGGGATAGTGGGCCCATTGTGGGTGGATGTGGATTGACATTCAAGGACTTGGGCAATAAAGTTATCTGACAATCCATTAGCCCCCCTTTGTAACAGAACAGTCCCTTGAAAAGTAAATAGCAGCTCTCAAGTCTCCTATGGGCTTTGCTCTCAGTGGAAAAGAGAACATACTTGAACAGTGTTATCGCAATGTCAGCAAAAATATAATATTTAATGGTAAAAACGAAAAAGGAATCTTACTTAAAGGAAGTGCTGTGGATGTTAGGACACATTTGTGATTGTTTCCATGTTAAGATTTTACTATCTGATGGTTTCATTAGAAGGATCAATTTTGATGTCTATACAATCAAAAAATTAAAAAAATTAGAAAAAATTTATACACTTCAGCCTGAAATTACTGATGTTTTTAAGAGGTAGTTACCTGAGTGCCCAGTGCATGCTAATGAACTCATTAAAATTATGATATAATGATTTTTCTTCTCACTCAATACAGGAATTTGCCAACCTGGAACAAGATGAAAATGAATAAAAAACAGGCATGGGCTTCAAACTAACATTAGTCTTCAGAGTGGTTTCTTGTTTTTAAGCAAATGCTAGCCACTTGAATTGTATTGAAATATTTAGGTATTTTGCCCATCTCACATTTGAACTTTCAGACTGCTTTCTATTCATATTTGTTCACATGAACTGAGCCAGCTTTTAAAAAATGCATCAGTCATTTAATGGAATGAGTTATGTGTTATTTTCAAAAAGTAAATGATAATGCCATAGACTCTCCAGAGTCAGCCTTGGTCGAGTAGGAGGAGCTTACATGAAGGACTTGCACACGGTTAGAACAACGAAATAATTGATGGAGATTTCATGGCACATTTGAAAGCAAGATCTAAATTTGCTTGTGTTTGATTTCTTGCAGGCTGTTTCCAGCTATGTAATGTTTTTCGGACCCATGAGATGGAAATTGAGCAGTGCTTGCTGGAGTCCCTCCCCCTGGGCCAGCGGCAGCGGCTGGTCAAGCGGATGCGCTGCGACCAAATCAAGGCGTATTACGAACGAGAGAAAGCTTTCCAGAAACGGGAGGGCTTCGGGAAGAAGCTGAAACATGGAAAGAATCAACGGGTTCGCTTTAATCTTGCTGATATGGTACAGGATGCAGTCATACGTCATGATGATAAAGAAGGTACGTGTTAATGTTGTACGGTATTTTCCTTTGTACAGTAAAAGTTTCTGAGGGAAAGCTTTCTTGTGCTGCTCATCTATCTTTAGGTGAAATACAAAATGCTACTCATAAAGTGATTGTCTCAATTAAATATACAGGCATGTATTGCATACAACACGTTACAACTTCTTACTGAAACGAATAAGGTGTGGAGAGTAAGCCTTCAGAAACCTGATGGATTTATTTTGAGATTAATATAAAGGAATATATTTCAAAATAAGGACTATGATTCTATGATTATGCCTGGCCTCTTACATACCTACATGAGCCATAGAATTTAACACAAGTTACTTTGAAAATTAGGTTCTCATTTTTAGCCAAAATTTGAAGTAAGAGATGCTGCTGTTAGTGACATTGGTGTGTCTAGAGCAAGGAGATGGTGTTGACCCATAGTCACACTAGACAGAAGGTCATCTTTCTGCTTGTGGAATTATGTTTGTGCCATTTTGAAATATGTAACCACACTTTAGGGTTCTGTTTTTGGTTTCCTGGCATTGTGTGAATCCCTGGTGCAGCTGACAGTAACCTAAGGAATTTGTAATTTACTCCTCAGAAGTGAACCAAACCTTGCAGTAAGAATCCCTCAACTTTTAGAAGTCCCTAGAAATCACCACACTCTTGTGTGGTAGGGAGGGGTATAAGAAAAGGACTGATGCAATGTTGTTGGCAACTCCTTTGCAAACAGAGTTTATGGCACTTCTTTTTAATCACAGCGTAAAAAGGGGAGGCTCTGAGACAGACACACATCATGCAAAGAACTTGACAAGTTTCTCCTAATTTTTATCAGTTTGATTAGGTATGCCTTTTTTACTCACTCCTGAATCTTCATTTAATTGTACATTTGTTCTATCATTGCTTATCGCTCAGGTATAGCCCTAACATTTAGATCTTTAGAAGAAATGAATCAAAAAGCTCTTTTTTTCAAGTGAGTGCGCAAGGCATCATTTATAACTATATTATAAATAAAATTCATAGCCTTTTGTTCCACTCTCCTAGTGTGGGCAGGAATTATAAACAAAGATCTTCCTCCATGTTCCCATAGCTCCAACTTTCTTTAAAAAACAAGCAGAATACTAGGTATGACTTTTAACATTCTGTAAAAGTCAGAAACTGGAGGCTATTTTTGACATTCACACTGAAGAAATGTAGGTTGCTTATTGCAGTGGTGGTAGGGGATCAACAGTGTTTTGTGTTGCCTATACTTGGCCTTGGGCTGCACCTGAATCAGAATATAAAGTTCAGTAAGTGCTGAGACTGAGTAATGGAAAGGGAATACACCTCAGCCAGAGGAAAGTAAAATGGAGGAAAACTGGGAATGTTGTCCTGCACCTGAAACAGATAAAACAGGTCCCCAGAAGCAAGGAGCTCAAATAGCCCACAGATAACATAGTCCTGAATTTGTTGCCTGTGGTTCTTTCCCAGGACTATGAAAATGTGTGATTGTTGTCTTTAGGCAGCTTGGGGTCTTGCAAGTACCTGTCTGTTGTGTTTTTAGCCAAAAGTTCCCAGACCCTGTTTGCATTGGGGTGAAAAATGTTATATTAACAATTATTATCATAAAAAACCCTCCACCAAACCAAAGCAACAACAACAACAAAGTTTAAACTCACAAACATGAAAGCTGCTTTCCTGCTATTGTTGGTGAGTGGAACATCCAACCATGACTCTTCAGTGAATATACTTAACAGAATTAGAGTTTCTGTTCAAATTAGACATATTCTTTTGTAATAAATATCCATTTATTGTGTTTGGTCGTGTTTTATGGAGCACATAACGTAGATTCCTTTCAGGCAAAACTGTACTGGAAGATGTGGTCTGGAAGTACAGCTAGTGCCCCAAAACAGTAATGAGCTTTCAGTCTGTAAGGCTCAGCTAGACAGAGCCTGAAGTTAATCCCATGGAACTAGTGGAGTATAGTTGGGGAAGTTGAGCTTTTGCTACAACCAGTTTCTCTTGTCTATTAAATCATGTTTTACAATGTGCTCAGCAATCAGCAGCATTGGATAGGTGTAAAAGATAAGAAAGGTGTTTTGCAGTTCTATGAATGATATGCAAAAAAAAAAAAAAAAAGTAGTAGAGAAAGTGGAAAGAGGGCACAACATTGGGATAGTTGTCCAAGTGAAGTCCAGGGGTTCAGTTTTTCTGAAGTATCATAAACTATATAGACTGGACAGCACATTTTGAAGTGGGAAGTTGTAGTTCTGGTTTGGTATGTGAGATAAATTGAATACCATTAATATATATGGAATGATGAATTTATAATGCAACTGGTGCAGAGACATTTCACAATTGAGTCTGGTCAGAATTTCACTCTTACAAATTCATTGTCTTTGTTATTCATGAAAAATGTAATATGCTTTCTCCAAAATTACTATAGCAGCTGCAACTGGGCACAAAATGCATTGCTGTTCCTGCTGTTACTCCTGCTAATAGGAGTGACCATTAGTTTGCTCTAAAATAAATTTTAGAATGGGCTTTGAGAAATTTTTATTAGTGACCTGCTTTGCCTCAAATTTATAAATTAAATATATGCTCATCTGATTTATCAATAAGTTAAAAATTAGTGAAGCTATGTGTCTTTGTTCTTTTTTATTAACTATATTTTTATTATTATTCGTAACTATTTTTTAGTATTTTATCTCACCCAGGGAGATTGAGGGGGAATCTTCCTCCTTGCAGCATCCTGTAGTTTCTCTGTTTTAAAGCAGTATGTTTTTACTGCTACTGATGGGCCACATTCACCCACACTACTAGCAGTGAGCATTTTGGGAGATTCTGCAACTATTACTCTCAGTATTGACACATACAGAAGCAGAAGGTGATGAATAAGTGAGTGCACTGTTTTCTGACACTCATTTTGTACATCTTTACTGCTGGCAAGGGAATACCTCCAGTTAATTTTCCTTTAAATACTGTATATTTTTCTTCTGTGAGATATTAAATCCCTAATAAAAATGGACAGCAGGGAATTTGTCTTGCTGACATCAGTCACATAAATGTACTGGGAAATGGGAGATGTAGCCAAGCAGGCTTCTGCATCCCATTCCTTCCCACTGCAAACTCGGCATGCTTGCACCTACCTACATGTGGCATTACCATGTGGACTCAGATCTTCTCTGCTACACATAGAAGTCTTACATCGGTACCTGCTGAGCCTGCACATCAGCTGAGACTCATCTACAAGCAATTGGGAAATGAACCGAGCAGCAGGAAATAAACTGAGTCTCAGTCTGAGTTTCTGCTTCAAATACAAGGTGGTTAAAAGGATGCTTGGTATTTGGGCCTCTTGAGAATAAGGAATACGCATCCTTCCTGAGGCAAAGGTGCAGTTATTGGCAGTGACAGCAGTGAGGAACAGTGACTGCTTTGAAAGATGTGATTTTTGGAACGTGAGCTGATAGATAAGCTTGCTACAATGAAAACAGTAGCTAAAAGTGAACGTGACAGTCCTGTACCTGAAATCTAACATCGGGGAAACTAAAGGGCTGGCTTTAGTTTCTGTCATCTTTTGGTATATTCTGTGACCCACCTTTTCTCAGTCATCCTGCAGAATTACTCAAGATGTAGGGTTGTCAGAAAATCTTTGTATGTAGTATCTTCTATTGTAAAACCTCCCAGTTGTATGCAGTCATGAGGTGTGTACCATAAAGTCTGCGGGGCTGGCAGGTGGCTGTAGGTCAGGGTACAAAGTGCAGAGAGGCATCAAATTCAGTCTGGAGACAAAAGAGGTACTCCTGTGAAAATCAGCATTACAAAAGGGAAATGCAGATTCCCTAAACCTATTTAAAGCCCATTTCATCCTCCTGATGAGCAATATGCTGATTCTGTGGCAGCATTGTGATTCTAAACAGCAGCAATACCAGGGTGAGTGAGTGTTAGCATAATGCTGAGTCTCTAGTAATGATTCTTTGTCCTTTTGTAGTGACTCACTGTTTTAGTCAGCTCTCCTCAATTCTCCCAGAGCTTCTTCCTAACCCTGCAGATTTGCCGGTGTGGCTTTGCCTTTAGAGATAGAACGCTGGGATATGGTGGCTGGGGTCAGCCTTACCCTCCCTTCTCTCACCAGTGTATGTCAGAAAAAGGTGATTTATAATGAAAGTTATACCAATATCCTGCTTTTCCTGCCGTGTTCACTGCCGGGGCAGGTCTGCCGGGACTGGGTCCTAGCTCCAGTTGATTGACTGCCGAGCAGTTCCATAGTGCAGGAAAGAAAACAGAATCCTGTCTCACTTCCCTTCCTGTGATGCCAGTATCTCTAGCTGTTTGAAAGATGTAGTATTATAGTGAGAATGGTAGTATCATGATATTTGAAAGGATTGGAATAATCAATATAATGGAAGGGTTTAGTATCATTAGTTTAATGAGCACTGCATAATGTACAATGCTATGATAAATTTCAGCTATATTAATTTAAAGGGTGTGTAAGTGAGCATAAAAGGAGGTACAGGTGGGGCAGATGCTGAACTATAATTTACATCTGAACAACTTCGGGCTATAAAGAGGTCGCAGGGGAAGGGAAACAAAATCTATTCAGAAGAAGAATGTATCTTTAATTTAAGGTTGACCATTAGCTTTTGTTAGGAGAATGTGTCAGAGATGTTATAATAATCATTCCTATTCATGGAAGAAGATAGAAATAATCTGAAACAGAAAACTGAGGCTGAAACTGAGCTGAAATAAACCATTTTTTAATTATTTCCTTGCATTGTTTTCAAATTTATGAACTGCTTTTTTTTCATCTTATGACATTAAACTTGGTTATGCTTTACTGTCCTTTTTCCAGTAGAAGCAGCTTGGCTGGTTACATACAATATGTTCTGTAAAACAGTGAATTGCACTGACTGTGTCTGGCAAACATCTCAGGGCAAACTTACTGATCCTCAACAATCAGTTTTAACATTGCCAGCAGCCTTTTTGAAAAGCTGGAAGAAGCAGGATGTGGGCAGTAGTGACAGGTTGGTGAGTGCAAGGCTCCATTATGTGAAACCTGTTGTCAGGCAACAGGGTGTAACAGAGACTCTTCTTGGCAAACGTCTTTATAATTAGGGATGGGAACATATTCAGGTAGCCTGTCTGCTGTTGGGATTTTGACTTTCAGGCTACCTTTTTAGATGTTTGATGATACCTCCTCAAACTGATTGCAGGCAGCTTTTCTGATTTTTGCATACTCTGGGATGAGTGGTGAGAAAAAGCAGGCTCCAAGCATGGCAATGCCTGGTTTTCAAAATTCACCAAACCCTTGGATAAGGATTGCATTTTTGTGTGCCAAAAGTTCAGAGCCACCTTCGCAACTAGAAGGGACTGAAAGATAAAAGAATATGTTTATCAAAGAGTTTTAGTAATAGAAGAGTTTTATAGGAACACAAAGTAATAAAACACATTATTATGCTTAATGTTTGGGAAAAAGGTGAAAAGCAGGCGTAACATTAAATCTCTCGAGTTAGGTCCTCATCATTAAGGCAGAGTTTCCTTAAATTAGGCCAAAATAACTCCATCTTGAGTTTAAAAAAAGGGTGACTCTGGAAAAGAGAAGAATCTCTGTGGGAAAGTGCAGATTAGTCTTCTGTGCCATCATAGATTACCATAATCCATTCTTGTTTGCTTCCACCTTTAAAAATCTTCCTGCCTTGTTTCTTATGATTAATATTTAATATCACCTCCTTTCATTCTATTCTCCTCCCAAAGGTACTTCAATTAGCATTTCTTTTGTATACTGTATGTTACAGCTACAGCCTTCTGAAGAGACAGGGCTAAAACAATAATGAATGATAATAAATAATAATAAATGAGGAAAATTAAATGCGTGGGATATTTATATTTTATATAAATGTATATGTATATATATATATATATACACTTCTTATAGATTATTATACCAAAAGCATAAAAGCCAGAAATATAAACACTGATTCACAGTTGGTGAATCAGAATTTAGTTGTGTAATCTGAATAATTTTCCCCAGTTTTTCATGCATTCTTGATTTTACACTCTCTTTTGGGAACCTCACTTTTACCAGTTATTCCAGCTCTGAGAAGGATAAAATTAGAAACAGTTGTAGTGTGTTTAGCATGCACAAGTGACCTTAATGACAAAAAAAGCTCCAAGATAAAAAAAAAAAAAAATTAAACCTTGGGTCAAAATCTGAATTAATAGGAAATGAGACAAATAACAGCAATTAATAAGGTCCTGCATAGTGATGTCATAAAGAGGGAACTCCCCCCCCCAATCAATTTAATCTCATTTCAGTTTGAGGAATTTAAACTCATAGCAGTCAAGAGCATTCAGAACAATATAAAAAGTATTACATAGTCTGTATTACCTATTTTTTAGCATGCTCAGTCCTTTTTAAAATTTAAATCAAAGATTTCTTAGATTTTATAGTGCTTTGTTTCACTATTGTTCTAGCATTATTTAATACATTTTAATTTCAGATTACTATTTACTCTCATTCTAAACTTCATTAAAACCTGTTTTTTATCTTTCTGGGGAAGCAAATGGAATTGATTATGCATGTAATAATAGGAAGACTTCCCCACACAGAGCTATTTTGGATTTTACAGTGTTTCCCTTGAATGTTTCCCTCCTAGAAGAGGAGAAAAATGTACATTAGACAGTAATCTAAAAGGGACTATTTACAAAAGTTGATTTTTCTGGGAACTATTGTAGAGGATATCGCAACACATATGTATGATAATTTATCCAATTTAATATTTATTGTCCAATCCTTAAGAGACATGAGCACTAGACACTGAATAGTGAAGCAAGAGCCTCATCAGAGCATATGAAATTAATGAAGTACACAAAAATTTTGCAAATTTGGGCTTTTGGAAAGAAGGAAAAGTATATGCTGTAAATGAATGCTTTCACAAGACAAATTCATGCCTTTTGGACTGGGAGTCATGTTTGTAATTTTGGATGACACTAATGCAGCTGACTGTCCAACATGCTGCTGGTGATTTAATCTCTCCTGTGTATAGGAAAATGAAACATCAATCAACTGTCTCAATCCACCCATTGATGAAGAAGCTTTTCCAAAGGGCCAGAAGGTAGAAACATTTCAAACCAGGGCAATCCTATAGATTCAGCATGGTTGTTAACTTTCTTCGGCTCCATGTGTGTTGAATTCAGCAACACAGGGTATCTTTTTGTTATGATGCAGGGAAACATAATGCCTTTAGTTATTGGGTAACAGATGTTTAGTAATGAAAGCAGCCCATTTCAAAAGCAATCATAAAATCACAGGGAGAAGAAATTTGAATACATCTGAATTCCTACAGGATTCCATATGTGCCTTTTGTCCATGTATTTACATTTTTACTAATT
Source organism: Phylloscopus collybita (assembly GCA_027886175.1). NCBI lineage: Eukaryota > Metazoa > Chordata > Aves > Passeriformes > Phylloscopidae > Phylloscopus > Phylloscopus collybita. Next base: position 38,717,455 of record JAJNNQ010000006.1, on the reverse strand, counting down.
TGGTGAAGCTGAGAACTGAATATTAAATTATTCGTTGTTGATAAAAATATGTGTGATTGCTTATATACAACACTTACTTAATTGGAAGAAGTAATACTCACAGAAAAAGGTACGACACATCAAAAAGTAAAGAATAGACCTGAGGGTGTAGATTTAATCTATGTTTTTGTTCTGCATGTGTACTGTCTAACCACAGGAGTGCTTCTGCTCCATGACTACTTTTCTCTTAGCCATGAAATTTTCCTGGTTTATTTCAGCTGCAGTTTTTGTCTCTGCACATGCCCAGAACTGCCTTTGTTTGAACAGCTATCCTCTGCCTGTACCAAGTAAGGAAATAAGGAAAAAAACATCTCTCTATTTTGGATCCTGCTGAGTAGGGAGATTGACACCAAGTGTAATTTGTCTGTCTTTTGATCAAATGAAGTTATGATGTCCTTCTCTCCACAAAAACTGAGCGGTGAGCTGAGAGCCACCCATTTTTGCTAGCCCACAGGTTTTGCCTGTGGGTTGCTTTGAGAGTCATTTTTGTCTGTGCATTTCTCTGTCCCATGCATTCTTCTGTCCCCTTCTGTCCACACACCTCAAGTATCTGGAACATTGTCCAGCCTGGCATGACTTTCCCTTGGGGAAGGACCTGAGAAGCAAATTGGATCTAGCTGGTCTTGCTTACATTACAGTAAACTGTAGAAAGTTGAATGAATCATAAACTGCTGTACAAAAATCTCAGTGCTATCATTATGTCTGCTGCTAACTGTGTTTTGAAAGCAGGAGTATGTTCTGGCCTGTTTGCAGTCCTGTTTCACATGCTTAAGCTCTGAATAAATAAAAACAGATATGTGTTTGAACTTGGTGATTCCCTTTTGGTGGTTTTGGGTGTCTATAAGCTCATCCTGAAGGATTTATTGAAAAGCATGCCATTTTCTTACTAATATAGAGAGTTTCTAGAAACTCATCCGAAGCTTTCGGATTTTTCTTTGAATCATGCATTTCTAAAATGTAGGCACTGAGTTGATTATTTTCTACACAGGTAAGTCCATTCTTGAACTTTAACCCTACATATCTAACTAAAACAACATTTGATTAACCAGAAATCATAGATGTTGCTTCAATCACAAGTGTAAAACATAATATTTAGGAGAGAATCTTTGAAAAAAGACATATATTCTTAATTTTATTTACTTCTGAACACATTTTCAAAATTCTCAAATATTTATTTTGGTGCACTATGACATGAAGCTTTCCTGCACTTAGAAAAGTCAGTATTTATATTATTCATGACTTCTAATCAGACTTATTCAAAAGGCCTTAGCAAACTACAATGTCAAGAAAAATTATTTAGAAGACCATTACGCCGAAGTAAGAATCCAGCTTTTTAAGAGTGTTATCTGATCTGAGCAGGTAGACACATATCTGTTCCTTTTTAATTTAGTTTTAAACCTGTTAAGCTTATTTATAGTTCCATGCTCATGTTTTGTTTGTTTTTTTTTCCCATAAGACCTTCCTTTACATTTAATAATAAAAAGTTTTTCACTTGAGCGTGTGTTGTGGTTTAACCCAACACGTGGCCAGCAGCCAAGCTCCATGCAGCTGTTCACTCACTCCTCCACCAGTAGGACTGGGAAGAGAATCAGAAGAGTAGAAGAGAACTTGTGGGCTCAGTTTAATAGGGAAAGCAAAGGCCACACACACAAGCAGTGAATTCACTGTTTCCTGTGGTTGGGCAGATGTTCAGCCATCTCCAGAAGGGCAGGGCCTCATCACATGTAATGGTGAAGATAAGTTACAAGACTCTAGATGCACACCCTTCCTCCTTCTTCCCCCCATTTTATACACTTAGCATGATGTCCTGTGGTCTGGGACATCCCTTTGGTCAGCTGGGGTCACCTGTCCTGGCTGTGTCTCTCCCAACCTCCCATGCACCAACAACTGCCTCCCCAGCGTGGTTGTACAAAGAGCAGAAAAGGCCTTGGCTCTGTGCAAGCCCTGCTCAGCAATAACAAAAACATCTTTATATTATTGACCCTGTGTTCAGCACAAATCCAAAACATGGCCCCCTACCAGCCACTGTGAAGAAAATTATCTCTACCCCAGCTGAAACTAGCACAGCATGCTCCGGCATTCAAGTATGAAGTATGAAGTTTGAAGAAACACAAGGACTAATCACTCACAAATTCACTGTCATGCCAATAAAGGTTCGTTAAGCCATTAGCAACCTACAAATTGGCACCTGGCATTCTTCCTGTTCATTTAAAAGGGGATCCACAGTGGGATGCAAGTCTCTAAATTGGCAGCAATCAGAAGTCTATTCTCTCTGTGAAAGATGGTATCCACTGAGTAGCAGGTACTGCTGACATTCTCTGGTTATTGTTATAAGTCCCTGATTAAAAAAAAGAAATATTGCTGCAATGGCAGAAGATCCTAGTCTATTCTTATGAAATAAAAAGAGAACAAAACCAGAATATTTTGTATGCAATTTACTTTTGATTTCATCTCCAGTGAAATTGTGCTTCATATTGATCTCCAACACTATTACAGTACAAAGAGGAAACTTTTCTGTATCTATCTTTCGATATCACTTACTTTAAAATGTTTACATTTTAATCACAAATTACACTATGATAGAAATAGAGATAGGGAACTACAGAAGTCAGTAGAGAAAAGAATTTTCTGGGTTTTTTCCTCTTTTTTTACAAGCAAACCTTTATAGCAATAATACTGTTCTTTACAAAAAGGAACTTAAATAAGTCTTTAAAAATGTTTTAAATTTTTATTTCAACTTTGGAAGCATTTTTCTAGCAGGGCATACTCAAGTTGCTACACTGGAGCATAAAATAAAATAAAATCGAGTACTTAAACAGAAGACTGGAAACAGACCTTATTCTAATGTCTTGCAATATGCAGACTTTATTTTATGACTATCAAATTTGTTACCAGTTTCAGAAGAACATTCCTTCAAAATTTCTAAAAAGTGGAGTTTGTTTGGAGGTTTTGTGGAGTGGGATAACTAAGTGGAGTATCTTTCTCTAGAACCATTTAAGGCATAACTAAATTAATATAATCAGAGCCACAAAATGCAGCAAATAATTTTTGTAATTGCAAAGTCCTATCTCTTTAGGGCTTTTTTGTTATTCTGCTCTTTTTTAAGAAGAGCATGTGCCAAACTGTGCACCAGTGACTGGGCAACCCTGGTTGTGAGTATAGACTGGGGAATGCAAGGCTGCAGAGCAGTGCCACAGAAAGGGACCTACCTCGGGGTCCTGGCAGGTTGAACATGAGCCAGCAGTGCCCTGGCAGCCAGGAGGGACAACCCTGTCCTGGGGACATCAGGCCCAGCATGGCCAGCCGGGCAAGGGAGGGGATTGTCCCCTTTTCTCTGCTCTGGGGCGGCCTCTTCTCGAGTGCTGGGGGCAGTTTGGGGTGCCACAATAAAAAAAAAGACACTGAACTCTTGGAGAGTGTCCAGAGGAGGGCAACAAAGATGGTGAAGGGCCTTGAGGGGAAGCTGTATCAGGAGCAGATGAGGGCACTTGGTCTGTTCAGCCTGGAGGAGACTGAGGGGAGACCTCATTGCAGTTACAGCTTCCTCATGGAAGGGGAGGAGGAGGAGCAGGCACTGATCTCTTCTCTCTGGTGATCAATACCAGGACCCAAGGAACTGGCCTGAAGTTGTATGAGGTGAGGTAAAGGTTGAATATCAGGAAAATATTTTTTACCTAGGGGGTGGTTGGGCAGGCTGGAACAGGCTCCCCAGGGCAGTGGTCACAACACCAGCCTGTCAGATTTCAAACATTTGAACAATGTTCTCAGGTACGTGATACGACTCTTGGGGTGTCCTGTGCAGGCCCAGGAGTTGGACTTGATGATCCTTATTGGTCCTTTCCAACACAGCATGTTCTAATTCCTTCATTCTGTCTGACTCCTCTTCTCTGATATATGAGTTGGAGGGTTCTTTCTTCTCAGTGCACTTGTGGTATCATCCTAACTCAGTCTGCAAGGGTTTTTAACTGTTAAAACCTTCTGCACTTCAAATTGACAGTGAACAAATTCTATAGCTGTGATAGAAATTAGTAGAAAGCTTATATGGCATAATGTGTAGAAAAACTGATTCTTCTCAATTATTATCAATTGCAGCCTTTACAGTAATAGGTTATTATAGTGGAGGAATTGAAGGTTTCAAGAATACAGTCAATAAATCTAAGAGTATAATTAATTTAGTTTGTGTTTCTGTGTAAATTGCATCCAAGAATGGAGGTGGAAATGTGAGTAGTTAAGGTGTAATTTACAATGTTTCTAAATGTCCTCCTTTGAACAAGGGTTTTAAGCATATACAAGGGTTCAAGATAGAATTCAGTCAGCCTGGAACCACATAGTGTTTTCTTACTATGTTTCTTTCTGATGAGTCTCTTCTACAATGCCCTGTAAACATGACCTTGAAGCAGCACAGGAGAATTTGCTGGAGAATGAGATGGTTAGAGGAGGTAATTTCTCACACCATGCACTTTTTAGGATTTTGATTACGTTTGGGCTCAAAAGACAAACATGATAGCTGTAGCAATAAATCCTTGAATTAGGGTCAGTGCTCCAGATTTTAGCAATCATGACTACTGCTGACATAAAATGATAGTTTTTTCCAGACTTCCACATTTACCCATTGACAGTACAGAAAATATGCCTTGAAGTGTTCTTAAAGCTGGAAGTCTCTGTGTGAAATTTGAACTGCTGTTTTGCTTCTTAGTCTACGAAAAGGACATCCTATAAGAGGATACCAACTATCATACCTTTTATTAATGGTTGTCTGAACTTCACTGGCTTCTCAGTTCCTGAACAGGGTGAACATTAGACTTCCTTGCTTTCAGGCCTCTCCCTAAAAATCCTATATATCACATATGTAGAACTATACAAGTTGAGGACAGATGTAAAGTACAAGTACATATTGTTCTATTGATGCTTCTGGATTAGTCCTTACCTCTTTTTCTTAACTTAGGCACTTCTAGTGTGGCATTCTCTCTGGCTTCTCCCTGATTTTCCAGATTTATGTACCAGCTACCTGTCAGACATATTGTTTAGAGCAAAAGAGAACATGTGGCACTGGGTATCACTGGGGAAGTTGGAGGCTCTGTAGCTGTAGCTCATCACTGCATCCCAAACCTACCATGTGGATCTATATGAACGTGGACTCATTGGTATGACTTAGAATTGTGAGATCCCCTTCTGTCGGGTGATACTGGTTGCCTTTCCCATTGCTGACATCAAGATTAAATTCACAGGTTTAAAAGATCAATCTGGCTAGAAGGACCTCAGAAGGTACAATAGTGCAATATCGTGCTGACTTTGTAGAGGAATGAGATAACTCGGGTATTGAACTAAGGCAGTTTTATTATTGTAGTGCAAGAGCAGATTAAGCAAAGCAGAGAAAATCCTGTGGAGAGCAACTGATAATTCTGCTTCAAAGCCAAATAAAACCATCAGTTTTTATGTCAGACTTTTGCTATCCATGAACTATAAAACAGAGGTGATTATACCAGGTACCGTGTGAGTGTAATTTTGTCCTCTCCATGCTGGCCTATAACTCCAGTTCACACTGTGGCAATCCATACCTGTAAAAAATGAAGTAAAACATAAATAAAACAAAATTTGCTTTGTGTTGGTTCCTTCAGCTTTGGCATAATAATTTAGCTATTCTAGTGGCTGACTGGTATCAGAGAAGAGGAGGCAGAGGGTCTTTCATTCCATCACATCCTGTTTTCCCCAGATCCTCAAATGGTAGCCCCATGTAGGTTCACCTTACATAAGATTGGTATGTAGATTTAGTTGTCGGTAAGCTTGGTGATGGTAAATGCAGAACTGTGAAGTTTGTCTCTTTAGTTGCACATTTCTTTCAGGTGAACTGTTGTAAATCTGTCATTCCAGTACCCTGTGTCCCTGCATGGTTTTTGCATTTCATACTGAACTTTGAAATCAAATGAAGTCTACATTGCTCCAATCTTCAGCTGCCCAAATCTGCTTATCTCAAAGCAGATACATGGAGATGTTTTCCTTTGCTTATTCTGAGGTGGTTTGAGAAAGTGTCAGTCACAATTTTCAAGTTTGATAGCTCTTTCCTTCTGTGCTGGCTTTATACACATGATCTGTTGTTCTTGGGGTGATAATGTGTTGTTTATTTTTCAACTGGTTTTTGTTGTTGGCATATTGGTAGTGGTGGTTGTTACTGTAACTCATGTGGGAAAATGAGGGTGTTAGCCAGAGTGCACTGAAGTTGGAAGCCTCCAGAAACAGCTGTAGAATGTGAGTTGGAAGCAGGATGATTTCCAGGAGGCTTGTGCAGTTAGAGCAGCCCTGACTGGAAGAGATTATGTCTCCTGTCTGGACTTGTCTCTGGGCACTTTGCTCTCCTTGCTGGACCTCTGGGCCACCCATCAGTTATCAGGGAGACTAATAAACATTACTGAATGTATTAAGACATTAGTTAAAACATGACCCTTATTAGTGTTACTGGGATACTTAACAGTTGTCTTTTGGCTGCACCTTTGTTGTAGTCACTGCTGACAGAAGCCTCCTAGTCTGCACGAAAAATACACAGCAGTCAAGTGTGAAAGTTAGTATTTGGGTCCCCTTGTCAGAAATGAGCAAGGATGAAAAAAAGTTGTTGCATTATATTATGAAATGTGACAAGTTTTCCCTTTGCCAAGTGTGAAAGAATTCCTTGCAGATTGGGAGTTTGGGAGCCAACATGTGAGAGAAGTTCTAGCTATAACTGTCAGACCCTTCATATCATGGAAAAAGGTGAAAAATTAGAAAAGACTGAAGAAGACTTGGACATCAGTGGATATAACCTGCTCGAAATACCTTTAGGAAAAATATATTTAATTTCAAGAATGCAGCAATTCAGCCAAATCAAATTCTGGAAAACAGGTAACAAGAAATGAAAACATCTTTGAGCTAGGTGCACAGGCTTAGTTATTTTCTTTGAAGACTTGTGGCAAAAGTCTTTCACATAACCAATATGTGAAAATGTTGTTACCTGTTTTATGTAGTGCACAGGTTAATAGAAGGATTTGGTAACCAACATGCTGCAACTAATGCAGTAAGTCCTTAACAGAATTGTAAGGTAATACTTGATGAGTTTACCCAAACTGAAGCATTTGTGCAGCATGCATGTTTTTCATATTCATATTTATATGGGAGACTCATGACAGGACCCCATGTCTGAACAGTACAGATAATCTCTCCAGACCTCTTCTACCAGTTTCTCAGTCACAAATTCTTAGCAGGGCAGGAGAGGCTTCGCACTGCCTCCCCAGGAGCTCAGTTTTCTGGATGTGGTGGTTCCATCTCTGAGTTGACAAAGAAAGCAAATCCTATTCCATCACCTTCAGTAGGAAGTGTTGTTCTGTCTCATGTGCAAGGAGTCATAAAGCTTTGCAAACCTCATGAATTGTGTTAGGAAAAGAAAAAGAAATTGAGAGGTGAGGGTGTGCATTGTGAAGTAGAAAGTAACCATTTAGAAATATAATATGTTGTTCTTGCTTGGTTTTGGCAAACGGTAAAAGACTGTGAGTGAATTGTTGAAAAATGTGTGACATAAATATACCAAAACCCAATATCTCTCTGTCTATCTTAAAACTCTATAAAAAGTGAAGAGAGGAGTGATTTCATTTGTGCATGGAGTTTCTCCATGGCCCTTCACATCTCTTGACCACCTCTGAGATGTCTGAGAGGATGCTGATATCAGTAGTCTGAAGTGTGTTGATAGTTTGGGGTTTACCATAGAGCAGGACGTGTCTCAACCAGAAAGTGTTTCACAGCACACCAGTTTTAATGTGCTGTAAAATTACATATGTAGACCAATAGGATTTTAGTCAGGAAAACTTAATTATGTGGACATTCAAAGTGCCCAGGTAGAACAGCAGAGACTTGACTCTGCTCCCATGAAACCTATGGAAGTGTAGAAGGGACTGGAAATCCTTCTGGAGTTTGTTCAAACTTAATTAATACATGTAGATGCTGTAAGGGCACCATGAGGGCCAGCTGCTCCCAGCTGCTGTGTGGGCCACAGCATGGGGAGCATGGGGGCCACCCCAGGGCAGCTGGACAGGGTCGGGCAGCTGGGACCTGTCCCACTGCCCCAGCTGGGTCTTATATCACTGCTATGTTTTATAATTCAGAAAATTTCATTTATGATTTTATGGTGCTGTTCCTACCACCATTTTTACTGCAGGCTCTTTGGATCAGATTTAGCAATTGTGTGGCTGCAGAGTAAGTCAGTTCAGCAAACTGATCCAAAAGAGAGTGCACCACTCCCTAGACTCAACAGCTAAATTCTGTGTCTCCTCTCTGAACTAATTCATCCTGTTGCACAGCTGTCAAGGCTGATGCAGAGAAAGAAAGGAAACATTCAGGTGTCTGAATGGATTTTGATAGTTCCCCAAGGATACTTCTAATACCAAATGTGTTTCTAGTACAGTTTAAAACTAAGGTAAAATTGAGGCTGCAATTGGCTGTTCTCCTTTCTCTCTGGTTCTGCTTCTGTCTCATCCTTTTGTCCTCCCATCTTTATGCTCATTTTGGAATGAGGCAGGGAGATGAACCATCTGGAAACTGCCTTTCATAAATTTGGTCTTCAGCTAGTTTAATTCTCCATCCCAGCTCATGGCAGCGTGACATGTGGCACTGCTATGCAGAGATGAGGGCAGGAGTGTGTGAATTAATGCATGAGAGCAAAAGGGAAGCAGCTCTGGTTTTGACAATGTAAACTGTCACAGATCACACGCTGTGAAAGAATTCCTTGCAGATTGGGAGTTTGGGAGCCAACATGTGAGAGAAGTTCTAGCTATAACTGTCAGACCCTTCATATCATGGAAAAAGGTGAAAAATTAGAAAAGACTGAAGAAGACTTGGACATCAAGTCCAAGGTGGTGCCTGAGCACATATGTCAAATGGTGAGATACTCCTGAAGCTGCACATTTTCTTCATAGTTTTGGTCACTCATATGCCACACACACGACTATTTTGGATAAATGTGTAGATCTGTAATGCTCCTAGTTTGGTCTCTACTGCCTGGTGTAAGTTTGCTCCCTTGTGCACTGCACACCCTGGGAATTCCAGGAGTCACATAGGATGTAACAGTGGTCTGCAGCTGGTAATTAGTACCATTTAGCAGCTGCTGAGCAGGATAGTAGTCTGTTATCCTTGAAGATCTCTTACACAAATCATAACTGAGTTGCTTACAAGACATTTAAGCCAGCTGGTATAAACTTGCTCTGCGTGTTGTGGGAGTTAAAGAGGGACTGACTCTTGCTTCATAAGGAATATAAGTCAGCAGTAATTTGATTTATGCCAATTAAGTAGCCTTGGCATAGGATCAACATAAATGTTGGTAAAACAGAGAGGATGTACAGTCTGTTCAGATGAAAATTTGTGTTGTATGCAAATTCTGTAACTGTTACAGAATTAGGGAAAAGCATGGGTATGACAATGGTTTTCAAATTAAGGTACTTACCACAGAATGATTTATTTTTCTGATGTGTGTTTTAGTGTTCATCATTTAATGACTTTAGGACTGGAAATTTGCAAATTCTGAAATAAATTTAACTTTTTTAGTAAAATGCTGTAAGATCTGAGGTTTTTTTATTCTTTTCTACAAACATTTGAATGTACAATCAGGTATTTCTGTAGCTGAAAAGTTGGCCTAAAAATTATACTGGTAATTTAAAGAGCTTTCAAACATATCTCTGAGGTGAACCTAGTGGGTTGTGAGCTTTTGCAATACTTTACTGTAGCCTGATGATAAAGTTCTTACTGATTTTAGTCACCTTTGTCAGAAACTCCAGGAAAATCCATACATGGGATACAGATAACATGTGTAAAAATGAAATACATGACCTAAATGCTAAAATATTTCATTCCTATTTTATTTTTTTTCTTAACCTTGAAATAAATAAATCTCATTAACTAGCTGGAAGTGAAAGTTTTAAGAAAAGCTATATTTAAGTTAACAATGAGATCAATTGGTTTTCGCTAAGGTTAATTCTAGAGTGTTCAACTTCTGGTAAATGTTACAATGCTTTATTTCATTGTAATTTGATCTCACCAATACACATTCTGGATAAAGTCAGGTCTGTGCTACCAGTTTTTTGTTGACATAGCTATTTTGTCCTCAGAAGTAGCTATGCTGGCAAAACCCTGGCTGTGTTATTAGCTGTGATAATAGACCCATATTTTTAGCTAAGCATGTATTATTTTGTAAGGTGGTGTTGAATGGTTTTAGCAACACCTCTGTTATATACACAGGTCATAGGTGCAGTGAGATAAAATCACAGCTTTATTAGCTACTAAGACTTTACCACAACAGTTCTCTCCTTCTGGACTGGCCAAAGCTCTAAATGGAGGCAAAACCACGGGTCACCACAATTGCTTTTTGATGCTTGGTGTGCCCCTTGCAGCAATGTCTTTGGGCCGTAGAACTGAATGGCTACTACTTCCAGTTCTCAAAATCACTGTGATTTACACCACTCCTTTGCCTTCCACATCACAACTTAACTCAGGAGTGTTACATTTGACTGCTGCCCATTGTCACTTTAGTGTAAGGAGATAGGTTAATTTGTCACTGCCTGGGCATTGTAAGAGGCACACACTAGGATTTTTTAAGTCATTGCGTTTGCGGACTTAATATTTTCCAGTGGAGACACAGACTGCATTACATTTAATGTACACAGAAATGAAAGAGGGAGAATTTGCCTGAAGGAAAAGTTTTAAATGTAGCAGTTCTTGAATAACTGTAGTCTCTAACTCGTAAATTATTCTCGCTGTGTCTACAATGACAGAAATGTCTGTTCCATGAGAGAACGGCCACTCTCCTCATGGATCTCATTGGAGTTGGACTTAGCGAATGTGTGGCTCAGAGACATTGTTTTCAGTATGGTTTTCCAGTTCAAGATACCTCAGACAACAGGGGGGCTGTGCCCTCAACTTCCAGCATGGCAGGAAGCTGTCAGAGCTGGTGGGTGTCTGGGCATGGACACACAACAGGTGATGGCACCAGGCTTGGTGGGAAAGCAGCACAAGACTAGGCACAAAGAAGGGGACTTACCTTGCCACATGCTCACCTGTGCTGCTTGCAGTTCACTCCCACACTCAGTGATCAAGCCCCTCAGCTATTTGCAAGGCTGGGGTCTGACTGATTTCTCTACAAAGAGATTATGGGAAAGAATTACCATGGATTTTAATCTTCCAGCATTAAAGCTGGGAGAGGTGCTGAGTGGGGCTGTAGGACTACCTCTGTCAGTCACCATTTGTGGCTTGGCTTGTTTCTCTTAGAGGTAATATTGTGTCCAGTGGAGCACAGAAATCAGCCTGACATTTCACATCATGCTTTTAATTTCAGAAGAGAATCAATGACCCAGTGGCTTTGGGGTCATGGTATTATGATTCCTGGCTACCCCAAAACAATTATAAAGTATGGGAACTGTGACAGGGAGGATGGAAATGTCAGCCCTGTCCTTATCAGTGCTCTGTTCAAGCAGTGGGCACCATAGCTTGGATATGCAAGGCTAACACTCTCAAATCCAACCAGTATGGAAAGAGTAATTTCCCTCTCTTCATTTCTGAAGTCTGTGAATGGCCCACTTATCTGTCCAAATGTGCATATTTTGTTTATGGTTTGCTGTCTTTAATCTTTATGCAACAAAGATAGGAATTTATTTCCAAGAGTTCCCCTGAAAATTAGGAGGTCTGAACAAGTCTGACAGATGTTGCCAATGAACTCTGGAAATATTTCATGTAAAAAGCAGTGGCATTACAAATCAGTTGTTTGCAAAGCTCATTAAGGGCATGACTGCTCTGAATAAACACTGTCAACTGATGAGCTTGCTCTGAAGGAAAGCCTGAGCCTTGCAGTAGTAATAGTGGGGTAACAGTATTGCTGCAGCAAATGTCTTTGTTAGGTAAACAAGACACTTAAAAAGAATGATTAAATGACCTACACTGGTACTTGGATTTTAAAATTTAATTTTTAACTACTCATGACAAAAGCATGAGGTAAATTTTTTTTTCTAAGACAACAATAACTGAACATTTATGACATTTTGTATTATTTTATTTGGGGTTCTGATTAAAAAATTACCAGAGACTAGCATTCATCTGTTCTCACATGTAGCTGAATTGTGTAGCAGGTTTCTCATAAACACTTTTGGTACAAGCTCAAAAGTATGGAGTGACTGCTGAGGAAGGAGAAGAGAGAGATAAAGAGGTACAAATGTGGAGAGAATTCTAAGTGGTTAATCTGTACAGAGTTTAAGATGCCAGCGGTGGACTAGATATCTGACTGTGGAGGAGCTAATGGGAAAAACATGACTCTTAACTGGTGGAGGTTAAAGGGATAGAAGGATGTTATTATACATCTTTCAGTATCACTTCTGTTGTGATTCAATTTCATGGTCAGTTGGTGCCCAAACTACTTTCAGTTCTTGGTGGAAAGTGGTGGCTGCACCATTCTCCCCATTCATACCCATTACTCAATGCCACATTTCCTGATCATTGGTCTAATTAGAAATCTAGAAAAACGTGCAGCCTGGGGTATGAGGAGAATGTGATAATCCATTCCAGAATCAGCAGCATTTTAGCTGTGCTTCTGCAGCAGTAAGTCACGTTCATGCACATCATGAACAAGGTAAAGGCTTCCAGCTGGAGTTATTCCTGCTGAACTAAAGAGAACAAAAATAGTTGTTTAACAGGAATAAAGTTTACACTTGCTGGCTGCTATTCCCCAGAGGAACAGTTAATAGGAGGATACACTAGTACTCTATACACAGCACAGTTGATGGCCAAATGTTTGGTTTTACACATGTTAGGTGCCTTTATTTTTGTCTGTTCTCTTACTACTAGAACTGAGTTTGCTGTGAATGCAACATCACCCAGCATCTAGGTTTGTGTTGCCATCAGTAGCAGATCCCTGGTGAGTTACTGATAGCCCTGGGCCCTCTGAATTCACCTTTCAGGCTCTGCTGTTAGTTCAGATCAGTACTCCTTTTGTCTGCAGCACACATGAGGTCACAGATAGCTCTATATGCCAGCATAGCTGGATTATAACCACAGCACAGTGTAAGGGCTAGTGGCTGCCATGTGTCTGAAAATCTTTAATGCGTTATGCACCACAGTTGCAAACAAAACTGTGCTAAACAGACCTAAACAAAACTGTGTTAGGTACTTGTCACCTTGTCATCAGCCAGTTGTTATAACAACTAAAACAAAGCACAAAGCAAGCCAAGACAAGCCCAGAAAAAGTAAAGCCTTACAGCCCTAGTTCCAGAGACAAAGTTAGTACAAGACCTGTCCCTGGTAACAGGCACAGCAATAATGACTGTACTGCATTATAAGGCTATAATATAAGTCATTATCTAGTCAATAGAGTCAATGGAAAGTGAAAAAAGTATTCAGGTCTCTGGAATAATTTGGTTGAAATTACAACGTCAAGGATACTTAAAAAGCTCTGTTGATTATTATCCTTTTTTTCTGATGAGACGTCAATACATCCAATGCTTTCTTTATTAGATATGAATTTAGGTATGAAATTCTGTTCTAAGTTGTCAATAAATTCGTGTGTCAAATCTAAAAGACACCAGAGAATGGGTGGACCTGTGTATACACACACAAGAGGGGCTAGAGGGGCTTCAGAGTTTGCTGAAAATTTTTTACACTGGGTTTTTGGGTGTTTTTTGTGTTGTTTGGTTGTTTGCTTTTTTTTTTTTTTTTTTTTTTTTCAGATAAATGTCAGCTTTCTGCTTTTAAGTCAGTTTTTAGTCTCATCTTTCCTGTAAACTTCTCCTAAATGCAAGATTATAAGTAAAAAAAGTTTTAAAATAAAGTCTTAAGAAAGCTTCCTTAAAATGGCATTAATTAAGAGATCTTTAGCATTTCTTGAATAGAGTTTTGTATAACTTTCTGTCCTCATTGGGTCATTAAATTCCAAATTACTAGCAGTAGCTAGTAGCTAGTATTTACTATCTAACTACTTCTAGTAGTTCTATCAAAAGGAAAATATGAACATATGATGAATATTTTTTACTGACTAATGAAGTCAGTAAATTATCTAAGTGAGTTGTCTAGTAGGAAGGGGGATTTGTGTCTGTGATCTTCTTTTCTTGATTCTCTTTTTTTAATTGCATTTTGCAGAGGGGATGAATTTCAAGGAAAGAATATTTTTTTTTACTTGTTTTTAAATGCAGAGGCATGTAGCACATAATCTTGATTCAGGACACAGACTTTTGCCCAGTTGAAAGGAGAGTTTGCATATCTTGTCCTGGTAGTCTATGTGATGTGAATTTCCTGAAGCAGTGACCAAGCTATGTGCAATAATGAGGAAAAAGACACCAGACCAAAAAAAAAAAAGCTATGGATCTTTTATCCACACTCCCTGATGTTTTTGTATGTGACTCAGTAATTTGTTTATGGCCACAATTATTTCATATTCTACTTGAAGATCAGAGTTAACATATTAATTCTTTATGCTGTAATTTTGGTCTACATTTCTGCTGATAGAAAAAAATCAAGGCAAATCAATTAATTCTAATAGGTTTCAAACTCGGATTAGAAATGGTCTGGGTGTTTTTTTTGGTTTCAACTTCAAGGAGTTGCAAAATGGATCTGGAAAGACATTACTTTGTTTTGCATAGCTTCTCTATGAGAACCAGGTCATTGGGGGTTGGGATGGGAAATCTTTGGGGGTTGATGGGAGGAAGATATCCAATAAATTGCCTGTATTTTTTATACCTGAGTAGCCAAAGTTTCTGTCTGTCTCTTTGTTACTATTTTAGGCTCCAGATGAAATTCTTATGGAATACTGTTAGAAATGCAATTTCCCAATCCACTGACTTTCCCATATGTCCTTCTTCTGCCAAAAGAGAAGTCTTCATCTTCTGTCTTTGTATAGAAGGACCTATCCTAAAGCCACTTCTGATGATCCCAAGGCTCACAATGATTGAGTTCATCTCAATGACCCACAAGACTTTCCACATTTGATTTTTGCCATTTGTGTTGTTTTTTGTGCCATCAGAGTCAGTTCCCACATGCAGAGATAGCCAGAGGTAAAGGTGTCTAAGTCCCTTTGTGAATGGGGGAAGGGAACAGACTCCTTTGGTTAATGCCTCACCTGTCTTATCCTATCTTGTAGAAACACAGACTGAGGTTGCTGTTTCATATCAGTCCTAGTCAATATAAGACTTCTGCCACCAACCCACAGTGTACTTTGTCATCACATGATGTGTGAATTGTTTTTTCCCCTGGAAAACAGGGGATGAAGGAAAGGGAACACTTTGGAGTGTTAATTTCTTCAGGTGAAATACTGACGGGATTGGGAGAATGAAATTACTTTCAGAGCCTTAAGAAATCTTTTATGATATGGAAATAATATTTTCTGCCCTACTAAAGAAATGGCATAACATAGGAAGATTGGAAATACTAACTCTTGAGGAGGATGTAGTTGCATGCCTGTTTAAGGAAGGAGGATTTAAAAGTCTTTACTCACTTTAGGCATGAGATAGAGAGAACATCTCCTTATGTGGTCAGAAACGTAGGTATTTAAAAAAGGAAGGAACTTAGTTCTGAACCTCTGTTTTTAATGGTCTCTCTCTGGATGAGGACGTGTGTGCTTCAGTATGACATTTGTGGATCTGAGAGAGCAGAAAGGAATGGTTTGCTTTTTATTGTTCATCCATTTCTTCTGACATTACGAAATTTTGTACATAATTCTGTACCTTCCCACTCTGGTTCTGTGATTTTCATCTTGCTTAGCAGGTGTTGTACAGGTTTTTTTATTCTATGTTACCTAATGCTCCCATTCTATTTTTGGTGGATGTGCTGGGGATGACAAGGACTTCTAATAATGGCTAACTTTCAAAGTGGCATTTACCAGAACACTTGCCTTTTACAATTATGTAAATTAAATGAGGCAAGAACTTTCGTGAGGAGAAATAGGCACCATGGAACTACTCATAAATTAAACATTTATACAGTACTTTTGATTGATTTTTGATTTTCAAAGTTGAAAAAAGAGCAAAAGATTAAATGAATTTGTCTAATTATTGTAAATATTTGTCCATTATACCAGTGGGTTTTTGCTATATGATGTGTTTAGTAGTGATGATACCAAGCATTTCACTCTAATTTTACAGGCTTGCAACGATTTAACCAAATATTAGGAGAAATTTTTCCAGGGCACCTGGCCAAATATAATTCAGCACATTCAGAAGACATTGCTTCTATAAATTGACAATATTTGAAAAGAAAACTGACCCCTTTCAAATAGGTTAAGTAAGTGTCTGAATGCTGTAAGAAGTTTAACTATACAGTGAAAATGGAGTTGCAATATATCCTTGGGAGAAAGAAAACAGATACAGAAAATGTATAAGTTCGAAAGAGGTGGTGGTCGTGAGTCTGCTGACATTCACAGAAGAGCCTTGAGACAAATCTCTGGCCCTCCTGTAGGACAGACATCTCAGTGGAACCCATTTCATGACATTTCTTTGCAGCTGTTTGCACAAGTCCATCCAGGATCTTAACTAAGGGTTAAGATTAAGGTGATGAAGACCTGTGCTCCTACTCACGAAACATTATGGGCAGCTATTCTCATGGAGGGAGGCCTTTTAAAAGGTTTTTTCATGCCAGTTCAATGAAGACAGAGTTGCAGTGCCGGTGTGGAGTCCCCTGGTACTGCCAGGCATTGCTGCTGTTCAGTTCTGTTCAAGGAATGAGCACTGCTTCTCTGAGTTAGTCAGTGCTTTGATTCAGAGTGAAAAGGTTATAAAGGCAGTAAAGACCATGAGGGAAAAGTGCTGAATTTTCACACTTGAGGGAGCACCAATGTGAAGGGTTGTGGTTTTGCTTGCACTTATAAGCCTGTTTTCATTTCAAAGGGGTTTGATACATGTAACTAGGAGTGGGTTGTGGCTCCAAATATCCTTTTAAAGATTATGCTGCATCAGTGATCTAACAATGCACTGGAAACGCTAAATTGAGTGCAGATCATTTAGCTTTGGTATGATGATTAATTTCAAATTATATTTACTGAAAAAGCCAATATATAGCATGGGAACTTTGAAAAGTTAAATAACACCAGTTAACTGGGATTTTGCTCCCAAATGAACTAATCAGGTGATTGTGACCTTGACATGGCTCTTTCCTCCAGCCCTCCCCTTCCCCTCTCATATGTACAAAACTGGCACGCTCATCTGTACACTTGAAAAGTCCTTGATATTGTTGATATTTACTGTTCATTATCAAAGGTCTTCTGCTTTACAGGCTTAGCTATTAAAAGAGGTGAGATGGCAAATGCTGACATGATAGTTTTGCTGTTACATAAGGGGTTTGAATATATTATTAAATCCCCTAATGAGGATGATTAAGAATCAGCCTGTTAACAGTTCAGAATTACTGCTGTTAGATTAGGTATATTAGGTATATTAAGTCTTGTTCCTCTTTTCTTTGATATTTCAGTGCTACGGCTGTTGAAGGATGGTGCTGACCCTCATATGCTTCTTTCCTCAGGAGGCTCCTTGCTCCATCTGGTAAGAGTGATTGAAGATTAGTGTTAGTGACTGTGGATAGACAAGGTGGGATAGTGAGTAGCAGGTTTGGCATATTAACAAAAAAGAAAGGCTTAGAAACTTTTTTTTTTTAAATCTATATTGAGCTCCACCACAGCTATGATTGCATCCAGCTAGGCTTTTTAAATAAGTGGTCATTTTCAAATTGCTTACAAAAGAATGGGTCATATCACAGGAGTAGCTAACAAAAGAGAAAGAAGTGTTTTATTTATAGATTATCTGTGCAGCAAGAAATAGCAAAGGAAACACTGCTTGATTCCAAATACAAAATTATATGGTTCAAAGATTCACAGGTCCTATATGAAAAAAGCCCCCACAATTTAGCATTTTTCCTTTTGTTTTTGTGATACTTTCTTGCACCAGTTTCCTATGTGTGGATATGTAACACATTATCTGTGTTTAGTTTATTATTATTTGCATAGAAATTCAGGTTAAGTAACAGGAAGATAAAAGAAAAACAATTTGTATATAATAATGAAAGTAAAATCAAGAGGTAAGGACATGAGAGGCAGACAGAAAGAAAATACCATAGGAATAGAATTTTGGCATTGCTGAAGCCAGTAGCAAAACTCAAATGATTCTTACATCTTACAATCCTTTTCTTTTGTCTGCAGTGCTTCAGTTGCACACATGCTGTCTATTAAATATGAAAGTATTTTAAGACATTTGTTGCACACTGTGGCTTGAAGAAATGCAACTGAGCAAAGTAACAAAAAGTCTGCTGGCAGAGTGTTTCATTTTAGAGCAGTTGGATTAGATTTCTCATAGTATATATACAAAATACAGTAATTTATTGATGAGAAAGAGCCCCAGTAATATTACTGGATTCCAGCACACCTGTGACCGTGCTCTTGCAAGATACAGCATTTCCATTATGTAATTAATATGTGCTTTCCATATTCCATGGCTATTTAACCAAGGACTTTAGGAGATAGAGGCCAAGGTAAGGGGAAACTGCAGTACTGATTTGGAGGAGAGAAAATTTTAATTCTCTTTTCTCCGCCTATTTGTCTGCTGTAAAGATGCCCAATCACTTTTTAAAAATGCAGTCCAAATGAGATATTTTCTTTGAGATTCCCAAAACAGAGACATCTCAAATCTTACCCCATGTCAAAAGCCCTAGGAGAGAGTCTTTATCTCCAGTGTGGATGATTTAACATATGTGTCAGGCATTTTAAAATAAAAGAAAGAAAAAAATGTTTTTCAGGGATTTTAAGTTGCTTTATCTAGTTTAGCCGATGCACAGTTTTTAACTGCAGATAAAATCTGCAGCTGAACTGTGCCATTTTAGATTTCTTGATCTGCATCATGCCCCAATTCACTGTCACAATCAGTATCTCTCAACTGGTGCCTGCTGCTTCACAGGCACACATATGCTTCCAAAGGAAGGAAAGCTTTCTGCAGTAAGAAATTTGCAGTAGAGAGCTACGTGTAACCTACTGCCTCAGTTTAGTTAGAGTTACTTGTAAGTACTCATAATTAATTTGCAGGAAAATGCTCATCCTACTGGAGATAGAGGCAAACCTGAATTCAATGAAATTGGGATTTGACCCCAATTTGGGAGCAGTAGAGACAGGAGAGGAGAGTCATGATACAGGGAAACAAGATAAGCCAAATTTATTTTCCAGCAAGAACTGAAACTAGTAATTTAGCATGCACTTGTGTTATATTCTCAAAGCCTACTCAGATCCATTCTAAGTGTTAATTTTACAACTGTGAAGCTGCTTGGTCCAAAGGGGAACTCGGTGTTTATTCTTTCCACTTGTAGGCTAAATGTTTTTGTGACAGAGTGAAGGGAAAATATATATATATTGACATTCTTTTAAAAGTCCAATTCATTATATAACTCCATTTTCCTTTTCCATATGTATTAACTACAAAATGTGATATAATTCTAAAAAAAACCAAAACCCTGAGCTTGTCCAATTGTTTCACAAAATCTATTAAACAAGAATCAAGGACCAGCAACAAATCTAAGCTGCAACTAATCACAAAAGGCTCTGTCTATTATTAATACACAAAATGGCTCAGTACTACCTGTCTTCTCTAGAAATGTTTGTTGTTGTTGTTGTTGTTTTCTTCACAATGGCTTGAAAATATGGTTGCTGTTAGATTATGCTGATCTTTAATATAAAGTGTTTTACCTCTGATTTGTTAAATTTCAGCACAGAACAGCTCAATTTAAGTTGTACTGATACAATCAATGATTCCTATGCAACAAAACAAAACTGTTTCCAGAGCTGCCAGATAAGTTACAGAAGCTAAAGGAAATATATCAGAATTTAATTTCTGTTCTATAATTTGATGGTCAGTATATTTGGAAATCATTAAGGCTGGGACTACTTTTTATCCTGATAGAATTTAATATTCATCTTCTGGGTTATCTATATTTATGATCACAGGGGTACATGCAGCTGCTGCATTCTGCTGAAGATCTCAGCTGTATCTTGACTTCACAGTCAAATCCAGTTACACACTTTTCCTTCTTCCCTGCTTCCTTTAGTATTCTGGCTTCCATGCCAGATTAAAAAATAAGTCTCCCCATAACCTCTCCCCCATGGGGAAAGAGATAGGATCCTTCCCTAAGAGTTACTGAGATTGTGTGTGATGCCAGTCAGGAGCTTAACTGAGGTGCCCTGATTGTCTTTTAAGGTATTATCCATAGGGTAATGGATACCTTATGCATTAAAAGTCACAGATGTGACAGAGGAGTAAGGTCAAAAATGTCTAGGCCATTTTTTTCTTCTCTACTGAAATTGTGACCATGACCAAGGTATAGAAACATATAAACATGGACACGCACACACACACATCCCTCCACCCTACAATAACATCCTCAGTGTGCAGCGTATTTATCTGGCAGAGAGACTTAAACAGGAATCAGTAGAGTTAGTGGTTTGGAAATTGAAGTGGGGTGTGAAGAGAGGGGTGTATTATAGCCTGAACTGCATAAAAGGCAGAAATTCATGTATGCATGGACATATGTATGTGTGGGTGTACGTATACTTAGATACCTCTACTCATGATGTGGTCATCGTGTGCTGATGCCTGTGCACTGATTTGGAATGACAGTGCTGAACAGAAAAAAAGCCTCATCCTTATTGTAGATTCAGCAGATTTCATAAGGAAACAGGGGATTCTGTGAATCATGCACATGGAACTGGAAATCTCCACACAATTATTTCTGTAGATTCCTCAGCTGTTGTTTCCTACAAACACAGCAGCTTAACTACAATGCATCATCTGCCTAATTTAAATTGTATGTAATAAATTTAGTTGTACACTGAGGAAACCCTTAATCTGCTCTTTTTTCTTCTAGTGTGCTCGCTATGATAATGCATTTGCTGCAGAAATTCTAATTGACAGAGGAGTAAATGTAAATCATCAAGATGAGGATTTTTGGACATCAATGCATGTAGCCTGTGCCTGTGATAATCCTGATATTGTCCTGCTACTGCTACTAGTAAGTAAAGCAAGCCAATGCATTGTGTCCTTCAAAAGGAGATAGAATGTACCACCCTAAGGTCTGAAACTGCTGTGTAAATGCAACATATTGCTACTAATCCTATCAGTGAAAACATGTACATGTTTGGTTTTTCCTGACATTGCTTTGGTGCTCAGGATTTTTAGAAGGCATTTTTAGGACTTCAATGAGAATAAATTGCAAACATCAATGTCAAGTATCTCCTGTTTCTCCCCTGTTATCTCCTGTTTCTCCCCTGTGGTCTGGAGCTTATATCTCTGATAAGCACTCAGTCCCAAATGGGATATTCAGATAATTTATTTTCTTTTCTCCTTGTCACTTTCTGTTAAGGGTTGATTTCTCAGACAGTCTTTTAAAAAGCTTCCTCTGAAAAGCAAGTATTGGCTCATATATGCTCAGTATTCATAAAAAGTGTTTGTGGACATGGTCAAAATGAGACGAATTTAATACTTATATAAACAACTTTGAATTTTTAATGCTGAGGTTGCTCAGTATAGTCATAGATATGACATTCAGCATTTGTAGAGAGCAGTAGTGTGGCCAGGTGGCCAAGAAGGCCAATGGCATCCTGGCCTGGATCAGCAATAGTGTGGCCAGCAGGACCAGGGCAGGGATTGTCCCCCTGTACTCGGCACTGGTGAGACCACACCTCAAATCCTGTGTTCAGTTCTGGGCCCCTCACTGCAAGAAGGACACTGAGGTGGTGGAGCAGTCCAGGCAAGAGCAACAGAGCTGGGGAAGGGTCTGGAGCACCAGTCCTATGTGGAGCGGCTGAGGGAGTTAGGGTTGTTTAGGATGGAGAAGAAAAGGCTCAGAGGAAACCTGAAAGAAGGTTGTAGCAAGATGGGGGTTGGCCTCTCTCGCCGGGTAGCAAGCAACAGGACAAGAAGAAATGGCCTCAAGTTGCACCAGGGGAAGTTTAGATTCCATATTCAGAAAACTTTTCTGTGCTGAAAGAGTAGTCAGCATTGGAATAGGCTGCCCATAGAAGTGTCAGAGTCAACATCCCTGCAAGTGTTTAAAAGGTGTGTAGGTGTGACAGATATGGACTTGGTTTAGTGGTGGACTTGGCAGTGCTGAGTTACTGGTTGGACTTGATGATCTTCAATGTCCTTTTCACCCTAAATGATTCTCTGGTCCTGTTTTGTACTTCCATTCCTAGGACCACAAACTCTAGTTCTATGCAATGGCACTAATGCAGCTCTTTCTCCCAGTTCATGTGATATTGCTCTTTAAAACAGTAGTGCAGAAACAGTTCACAGTCTGACTTAAAGTTTTTTTAGTCCCTTTGTATAATTTTAAAATTTTTGTATTTCAAATAGGTCATTGCAAGTTCAGAGTTTCTTGTCATTGTATAATTGTATTTCAATGTTACAAGTAAAGGGAAAGGGAGATATATTTTTAGACTGTATACTTGATTTCATTTCATGAAATCTCTTTGGGAGATTATTTAGTCCATTCCCTCTGCTCAGATGGGCTAGACACACCAGCTTGCACAGGACCAAATCTTCAAGGATGGAAAGTCCAAAAACTCACTGGGAAACCTGTACAGTAGAAAACAAAACAAAACAAACTACAAAGAAAAAAAAAATCAGATACATCTGATTTTAAACACTGTCATTATTCCTGAAAAATAAAGGAAAACATTTCTAAGTTGTGTTTTATCTCTTGTATTACCTCAGTCTGGCTAGTGTAGATACCTCTGAAGCCTATGTGTCCCTTATATTCCACATGTACTCCTAGACTGAGTAACAAATTAGAACAGAGCAGTTCATTTATAAAACTCTTGTACTATGGGAAACTCTTGTAATGGGGGGAATTTTCAGTAATTCTGAATGCAGTGCTGTTGTCATTAATAAGAACAGTTTAGGTTGTAGAGGACACTTGTAAAATTTTCCTTGCCCATTTTTCCAGAAGCTTGATATAATTAAACTTTAAGTATTTCTATACAGGGTTATATCCAAAATAATTTTCCAGTGTCCATCATTTGAATGTTTTTTTGATTTGGTCCCTGTTTGTTACAAGCTGCCTTCATTATTTGAAGGTTCTAAGTATTTTCTGATAACTTGGTTATCTAACCTATTAAAATTTCAATAAGCAGGGATACACACATGTGGATTTTTGCAGATAAAGTTTGAATTGTCCATTTATTTTCAATAACTTCTGGTAAATTTGCCCACATTTAGGTAGTCAGCACTTTTAAAGGCAAAGTTTCCTTGACTGGATAAATTGTATCTTTATATTCTCCCTTCTAGAGTGAAAATAAAGCTTTTTAAATTTTGACATTTGAAGATTTTTAAAGAGATGGCAGAGGAAGGGAAATATTCTTAGGCTAGCAGTAGGTTTTGAACCATCACATTAATGTTATCTTTAATAATGTTTGACAAAGTGAAGATGAAAATTGAGCTTGGAGAGACTTATTTTTCACAATTCTGAATTGCCTTTGTGTGAGCAATTCATATTAGAAATTACTTTGCCTTGAGGTTAGTGTTTCATGGACCATGTCTAATGTGTAGCATGAGCCTTGATAATGCCAATATGAGCTACAGTCAGCT
This sequence comes from Phylloscopus collybita, assembly GCA_027886175.1. Lineage (NCBI taxonomy): Eukaryota > Metazoa > Chordata > Aves > Passeriformes > Phylloscopidae > Phylloscopus > Phylloscopus collybita. The sequence goes on along the minus strand of JAJNNQ010000006.1, from coordinate 38,693,819 downwards.
TCTATTATGCCACAGGTTTTTTTTTTGGGAAGAAAAAATAGCACTTCTTGTAACCTCAGGAATTCCTTTTAAATAAATATTTCTTCTAGACCAAATTTATAGCCCAGATAATACCATATTTTCTGTTTTAAAAATGTGTCCTAAAACATGATAGTGTGGTCCTTTAATTGTTCAATTCAGATTTCTGGAAAACTGTCACAGAAGCCAGTGGAGATTTCTTCGGTAAGGACTTAAAATATTTCTTGAAGAGAGAGTAGGAAAAAGATAAAACAAAAAAGAAAAAAAAAAGGTGTATGTAGATCCCAGAACGCTATCAATGAAGATTTGCTTGAACACTCCCAGTTTCTGACTTCACCCCCCTTTTGGAGGTCTTCATTTTTCTCTGGCTGAGACAAGATAATGACTTGTCATTCATCATCTAAACTGTGGTAACTCAGAATTTATTTGCTCTGGTGGATATCGATGACAAAACCAAAGCTTATTCACTGCAAATTAGGAGAGGCTGTAGCTGTTTGCAGTGTGGTAATCTGCTGTGTGTCCTGTTGGAAGGCTACTGGAATTGTAAGTACTGCTTTTGGAATAGATGCGGAATGAAATGCCTGAAGCTATTTCTTTCCATAATTTCCAGCACTTTGCCCTAGGTGGTATTGCTTTCCAGGCACAAATTTACATCTTCTCAGTTTTGTAGCTGTCAGCAAGGGGAGGGGGAGCCGTGGCCTGAAGAGCCAGGAGGTCCATCCTGTGTCTGCTAAGCAGCCGGTCAATGAGGAGCTGACCCCGGGGCGGCTCTGGCACGTGAGGAGGGACAGAGATCAGAAGTGATCCACAGGGGTCTGGCTGCTGTACGTGCTGAGGAGGGGGACAGCCCACGTGCATCAGTCGCTGCTCGACCGCAGCAGTGCTGCGTGTTCTCCCCGCGGCACGGGGAATTGCTTTTATGGATTTGGTATGAAGGAGGCTCCTGTAGCAGGTTGAAGAGAATGCTGAAGTGTCTTTCATTTAAGAACAAAGATCTGTATGTAGGCTTGTATACATTTGTGTCCACGTGAAATCTCTTAAGGGAATGAACAGCAAGCAGATTTATTGGAAGGATCTGCTCTGTCTTTCCTCACTACCTTTTGAAGGCTCAAGATTGGATGTTCTCTGTGGTCTTTTTCATAATTTGGGGTGCATTGCAACATTGTATTTTACATTAATTCCCTAGACTTGTTCTATATTGAATTGAAACACTAGCCAAGATTTGTACCTTAGTTTCCAATGTTCTTTGTCTTATGCTGCCAGAGATGCAGAATGTCTAAGCACCGGTATTTAGATGCTGCTCCTGCTTTGTTAGTTCTAGCAAGTGTTTATTCTTCTCACTGCCCTTTGAATGACTACAGCTTTAAACTTGCACCCATCACTTGCAGTCTAATTGCTCCTCCACAGAAGAGAAATTTTAGCTTCAAGTACTTTTAATTGGTACATCAGAGTGGGTAATCTTCACTTTACTTGTGCACTGCTCAAACCAACTTCTTGTCACGACAGCTCAGTCCCGCACAGTCTCTAGTTCACTACCCCCAGGTCAGGATCACAAGGGTAAAAGTGAGAAAACTTGTGGGTTGAGATAAAGTTTAATAGGGAAAGCAAAAGCTGCATACACAAGCAAAGCAAAAGAAAAATTAATTCACTATGTCCTATCAGCAGGCAGGTGTTCAGCCATCTCCAGGGAAGCTGGGCTCCACCACATGCCATCACTCTGAACACCCTTCTCCTTCCTCCTTCTTTTCCCAGCTTTATGTGCTGAGCATGAGGCCATATGGTGTGGGATATCCCTCTGAACAGCTGGGGCCAGCTGTCACTGCTGTGTCCCCTCTCAGCTCCTTTGCACCCCCAGCCTGCATTGGTGGGGTGAGGACCAGAAATGGCTTTGGCTTTGTCTAAGTGCTGCTCAGCAACAGCTAAATCATCCCTGTGTTGTCCACACTCTCTTCAATACAAATCCAAACACACACTGGCTGCTGGGAAGAAAATTACTCAATCCCAGCCAGAACCTGCACACATGTGGTGGAATAAACATTGCTACTGTTGCAGTTTTGTATATTAACCTTGCCTGCTCAGGCAGTAGGGTAGGTAAGTAAAAATACCACTTTGTAGAACCTTGTATTTTCTTTTAATTTTTGTTCACTCTGACTGCATTATTTTTTATCATGAATTATGCATTTTAGAGGATCAGCACTGGTTCACAGGCATTGAGCTCCCACGTTTAGTTCTTTTTCTCAAGATAACTATGGCTGTGTTGCAAACCACAGGTTTCTTTATGACTTGCTGTTTATGACATTTTAATTTCAGAGCATAGCACAGTAATCATGGAGCCGTACAGTTTGGCTCACACATTGCAAGTTGATAACTATGATTTTTCTTTTCTAATGTATCTTTGATTTTGGTTTGGGGGATTTTTTTTCCCTCCTCCCATTCCCGAAGAATCGTGAAATCTTTTGATGTTGACTGACCTGAGGTTGAAGAGCAACAGAGAAAAACAGAAAGCTGATGAGAATGTGTTCTTACAGTGTACTTCACTTCATTTTACTATCATAAGGGGGCACTTTTTAGTGGGCAACATGAATGTTAGATTTTCACTATCTTCAATGCAGATCTTGTCAGATGAATCTAGGAAGGTGGAGATGGTATTTTGGTGTTTGTACAGCATGTGGCACAGTGGAGATTTATTTCTTATTTATTCTTTCATAAATCTGAAAGCATTAGTATGATAAACCTGGCACTTAATTAACTAGAAGAGATCAGTACTACATCCTCAGAACATTCCTAATACATTTTTTTAATTGACCTTAGTAGGAAAAATAAGTGTACCTTCTGTCTGCTAACTAATTAAATGTTTCATCATGTACTTTCTGGAACCTAGAATTGAAATACAAAATACAAATCTGGCACAGAAGGCTGAAAGTACAAATTTTTAAAAAAATAAAATTGAGACTGAGTATTTTTTCTCTCCCCTATTTAAGAGCTTAGGAAAATCTGTGCTTGGCAGTGTGCAAAAAGGAGTTTCCATGAAATCATTCATTAGATTTACAGGAACAATAGATGAGCAATGTCAAGTATATAATACTATCCACTGTATGTATAATCAACTTCTGATTTTGTTGTAAAATCCCATTTCCAAAACAAGATATATTTTTACTGGAAACAATTTACCTGAACCAATGTCTTGGTGGGAGTAGAAAGGAAGACTTTATGGGGTTGTTATTCTCTTTTCTGCTCCCCCATACACTTGATAATGGCATGTATCTGAAGTCCTGTAATCAGACAGCAGTTACATAGATATTTTGCTTTTGTTCTTTGCAAGTGCATCAGGCTGTGTTAGCAAGAAGAGATGAATTATCAAAATGCAATTATGCTTAAAACTTAAAGAATGGTCTTACTATTTCATAATTCTAGAAACAATTACTTCCTCAGAGGAAGCAATTCTACCCTTCCACTCAATCTTGCTCAGTCTGACTTCCTCCTTTGAGTCAATATGAAAGGAAGCAGGGAAGGGAAAGAATGAAGAACAGCTAGAGGTCATGAGGAGACAGTGGCTAACAGTTTATGGTATAAATGACCATGTAGCCCAAAAGAAAGACAATTCTTGTGTCTTTCTAGAGGCAGTTAGCAATATGTAGTAAGGAAATTAAAATAGCATTTTTTTTCATGAAAGCTCTTGGTATCTATTTGAATTCACTCACAGTTTGCAGGGGCTGGTGGATGTGTGAGAAGTGTAGGAGGGAACTTTGAGAGAGTGTGTACTACTGGCTTGTAGCCTTTCATCATTACTAGCTGAGATAACGTAGAACTAACCTATAAAGGCCACTAATTAACTAATCTAGGTAATGCCTTTTAATGAGTTGCTGAGCACCAGATGGCAACACTCGTGGGAAATTGTAGAAATATTAGTCTTTCTTCATAAAGTCTGGAGAAAAGCGATGGAGCCTAGCTAGTCATGCAGCACTAGAGGTGGTCCAAGGAGAGACAAGAACAGGAACCTAACTGGATACAGCAAAATGGTCAAAGCATTTGACTTTGACCACTATCACAAAAGTAATGAGATAGCCAAGAAAAGAACTGAGGATAATATAAAGAGAAAAGAAATAGCATTGAACTTCAATTGACAGGAGAAATAACCAGTGAAGTAGAATCTGCAGTTCACTGTACAAAGAATGCTAAATCATGGCATAAATCAAAGCCTTTTTACATCGGAAGTAGCCACAGAAAGTAAGACTGAAGAGTCTGTAAATACTTATTTGACGTCGAGAAATCTCACACACATGCACACATTCCCTGTCTGTCTCCCTTTCATCCTGCCTCCCTCTGCCCAGGTGGAAAACATTTGGGGCTGGGGATGACACTTAGGACACAAACCATGGCAATTAAGCAACAGATCTGTGTGCTCTGAAGTTCTTAGCATCAGAGCATTTCCAGAGAAAAAAAACACCGTGAGGTAAAAGAGAGTTAGAAGACTTATTGGAAAAAATATCACTCCCAGTTCTGGCTGGAGCAGGTCAGGAAAAATATGCTGAGAAATGGCAAACATGCACAAAAATGTGAAATTTTGGATTAGCTTCACTCTAACTCTCTTTTTCCCCAGAGAAAGAGGATCAAGGAATGACAATATAATGAAAATCAACATCTGGCTTTGATCTTCAGTAAGCATAGTTTTGTGGTATGAAGAAGATGGTCTGGGGATGTTCCACCACTGTGGTATATTTGTAGAAGGTGAAATTCATTTTTTATGCCAAGTGGCCTCTGCTTGAATCACTGACATAATTATTCTGTGAGTTGCTCATGGAGTAGCTAGGGAATTGAGGAAAACTGGTAGTTGAGTTGCAGAAGCGAAAAGTGCCTGGTAGTGAAGAACTTGGTAACAAGACAACAGCCTAGATATTAACAGAGAAACGGGCCTGGGAGTTGCTGAGGTTTCATTAGGATTGGTCCTATGACATTATTTTATTCAGAGTTTTCAGTGATAACCTTGAGAGGGAAAACAGGGGTATGATAATGAAATATATCGAAGACAATGCTGTGATGTCTTATCTGTTGGCGTCAGGATTATAATGTCGTACAGAAATAACAGGGTATCTTTGAAGGCTTAAGTAATAAAAATGGCTTGACATTTCAGTGTACAAATGCAAGGTCATGCTCTGAGCAACAGACATTTCTGTGATATGCTCAGGAACCATCTGCTGGAAATTCAGGAAAAAAAACCTCAGAGCTTTTAGTCAATTTTAAGACAATTGTATGCTGCAAACATGTAACTGCAGGTAGGGAAAAACAGATTCTTGGATTTGTCAGAATGAAGATGTTGCCAAGAGAAATGGAAGAGTGGTTTTGCTACTGTCCAAGTAATGGCAGCCTGCAGTTAGCTATCTACAGCTTATCTATATCTTCAAGAATGGGAAATTGTACCAAGGAAACCTGCAAGGATAGGAATGGGAGTGAAAAGCTTATCTTTAGAGAAGGGAATAAAAATAATATGTTATTCTTAAAAAAATCAAAACAGGGAGGTTATAAAAAATTCTGTAAGTATATCAGGATAGAGGAATAGATAAGAAAAAGCTTTTAAAACCTGAAGTTATTGCTAGCATAAAAGTAAATGATTTCAAAGGTGGCCAACAGTAAACTTAAGACAGAAATTAACCTAAGATTTCTTAATGTTAAGAAATATATATTGGAACGCAGCATTCCATGCAGGAGTAATAGGGATTAAAAAACCCCAAACCTGGACCCTAATTGGATTTAAAATTGATCTTAAATTTGTGAATGAGATTGTGCTATGTGTTACCTTCATTACCAAAGTGATGCTTAAGGAGATCCGTTCTAGTATTATATTTTCACATGACAGCTGTTCAGAGAGCTGTGTGGATATAATTATTCTGATTGTGTTCTTAAGACAATAAAGTAACATGCAGAGGATATTAAAAGCATCATATTGTGAACAATAAAAAGCAAGTAAAATTATATTGTGGATATTTGATGCCTGTCACACTATGCTAAATTTCTATAGCCCAAAAACAGACAGGAGAAAAGTTCATGGATGAATGCAGTTCAGAAAGAGAAGTACTGGACAAACATATTGTTTTTCAAGCATTTGAAATATTTTGTTTGTTTATTTTTAATACTCTTCCCAAAGATTCAACAGCAAAATACGTAATGGGCAAATAGCATGAAATCAAAGGAAGAAAAAAAAAAAAGGGCTTATTTGTTTTTCTTAAGAAAAGAAACCCCAAGGCCACAAAAGCCAGATGTTTAGTCCCTGGAAGTAAGTTGGGAATGGCATTTAGATCAGTAATTAATTGTGTGCCTCAGAAGTATTTATTATTTTTAAAAAAATTACTGGATTTTCAGTGAGAAGAAGTATGTTTTATTATTTTTTTTAAATGTTAGCAAATTCTGTTTGCAAAGGGCTGACATCAAGGAAGATGGACATTTCCTTTCCAAAATTCAATAAAAACATGTGTTTAATTTGCATATGGGATTGGAAAGTCAGTATAATTTAGTAATCATGACAAACAGTGCACTTCTTTTATTTGGATCTATATATATCTCTGTGAGCAATGTTTTCTAACTGTGACAAATTTTGACATCAAGTATTGAAGTAAACTGAACTTAGAACCAGACCTTGAATCACCATATTATTAGGATTTAAGCTATTTTTTTTTAAATTAAGTATTCAACCCAATTTTTCCATTAACAATATAATAATAATATTTTTTAAAAATTTTACCATTAGGGAAAAAATATATTATTTAATATATTATTTATTGGGATAAGTGCTGATCTTGAATGCTAAAAAAAATCCCCAAACCACTCAAACCAACAGCCTCCTTTCCAAGTTGTATATGGCTTTTTGTGTGTTTTCATTTCAGAAATACTGGAATGAAATATCACTATGGCACAGTTTGTAATGCATAATTTAGAAGGGCTTGGGAGCATGAACCTGTGAAAAAAGAACCATCAAATGAACCTCCATGAATTCTTGAATTTCTGAGTGAGCTAGTAGGGGAAAATGAAGCACTGATACAATTTATCAAAAGTTCAAGGACATCTTACCTTGATATGCCACCATAAAGATTGATGTGTAAAGTCATTGGAAAGAAAACTGCTGCAGGAAAAACTGGCTTACACATTGAAAGCAGATGGTTTAGGTAAATTGTAACAGTGCAGGGTTAGTGGACCTAATAAATGAGGGTCATTAAAAGACTCACGTTTGCACATGTGTTTGAAGACTTTTTAGTTAGAATAGGAAAGGTGGAGAGAAAGCATTGGCTTTCCAAATCTAGAATAATTGGTGTGGACTCTGTGTGGAAAAAGTAGGTAATTCAGTTCAGTGTAGAACAATATAAAATAATGAGACTGGGTTGGATAGTAAAGTGTAGGAGTTAAAGCCATGAATATAAAAATGATGGAAAGTTGGATGTACTTTATTTTTAATGTTTTGATAATGAGCTTGAGCAAAATGTGATTGCTGTCTGCAAGGATGAAAGGCTAAAAAGATGTTGGAAAATGTATAAAAGCTGGTTTATGAAAGCACAGGAAAAAACTAGCCTTTTTATTATTTCTGAATAACAGCTGTATCTTCACCTATTTGAAGTCGAAGTTTATCAAATCAGACTTGTCTTAAATTTCAGATGACTCCCACTAGAAACTATGATATATTGTGAATTTTCAGAACACAGTAAATAATATTTTTCTAAATGTTAAATAATGGAAAGTATTTGTTGAATTAAAGTGATTATTACTGCAAGATTACTGACTTGTATTTATTGGGAAGAAGGATGTTCCTTAAAATTATGACAGTACTGGAAGGTGGAAAAAATTCATCTTCTGGAATGAAGACCAGAGGTGGTAAAGGAATGATTATGGACAACTGTTTCTTGGCAAGGTGATAGACATTTAATAGATTAATGCCTATTAGTTCATCATTGACTGCCAAGATTAGACTTTATGAACATGAGGAAAAAAATTTGTCTGATAAAACACATAGATAAATCCTTGATGGATGGAATAGCATTATGTCTTTGAAGTATTTATTTCAATTTTGAGTAAAATTTTATCACTTTTCCAATATATATATATCACAGAGACCAAATATTGCAAATAGACCTAGAGTCTTATGTTTGGTTAATATATAAATGTCAGTTGTGGTTATAATTGTATTGCTAGGATTTGTAAGCATATGTTTTTCTTTTCATATAATCAATTTCAAAATTTGGCATGGAGTGTATATTTTCCCCACAGCTGTATTAGGGACTAACTTGCTGCAGTCCCACACAGCAAGTTACCCCTGACTATGACTGGAAGATTTTCTTGTCTACTGTACTTTATTCATTACTCAAGCACAGGAAAATAATTGAGTTTCCTACTCTTCTGGTGAGTTCTCTAATTATATGATGATATTCTGAGAAGCCAGTTTTGTATTAAGGTGACTGGCATACTAAACTCCCTAAATAGATTCGGAATTTCACATGAAGATTTGTTTGTAGAAGACCTAGATTTAATTGCTAACCAGCAAGACAGCACCCTTAGTGCAGCTTAAGCTACTGTACAGTCCCTTCCCTGTACACTTGGGAACGTGTTGATGTTACAATCTGTCTCATAACAAAAGTGCAAATTAGCTGAATTAAAATAGCAGTTTTGTACCCTTACTTCCTTGCATGATACAATTATCTTTGCAGAAATGCTGTACACAGCTATCGTTTTGTGCATATTGTTTAATCTCTTGCTTTTTACACCAGAGACATGCAGTACAGATTTTCTTTCTTTTTACTGTGTGTGTATATACATTAACATGGGCTCTGACTGTTTTCTCTGCATTAATAAGAGGGTAAGATCTGATGTCATACCTGAAGCCATGCTATTTATTTATGTGTGCCGTTTCAAGTGTATTTAATTTACACGCTCACACATACACATACACACATGTATACACACACCATACACACACACACACGAGTGTGTATGTGTGTGATCTCGAAATGGACTAGAGGATGAAAATCTGAACATTCAGCATCTGTATTTCCCAAGTTACATAAACACATAGACATGGATATGACAGTGTGCATAGACAGGAAGAGAAGATGGCTTCTCAAACAGTGGGGATTACAGGAGAAGGCCATCCTGTTAAAGAGGGACTTGGGGTTTGCCCCTAGTTAGATTTTCTGCATTTATGCTATTTACACTGAACCTGTAAACTACAAGCTCTTCAAAAAACAACTTTCAATCTTTACTGAGCCATCAAAATCAACTTCCTTTCTTTGCAGCCATAGGGTTGTTTTATTTGTTCTTCCCATATCTGTGGTGAGCCAGGGGTGGAAACTCTTGCAGGTGAGGCTACTAGGCAGAACTTTCTCCTGCAGTTTTGTTTGGAGTGTGTGTGTATATGTGTATATATATAAGTGTGTGCGTGTGTGACTACTTTCTGGTATATATGCATATCTATATATGTATATACATACAAACTCATAGAACTTTGTAAGGAAACATATTAGTAAAACTTTAACCTCAATGTATTGTATTTTATTTTTACTTTTTAGTACAGTAGTGGATCGTCAGAGGATGCCTCTTATCTCCATTTTGCCTACAATGAAGCTATGCCTTACTAGCTGTCCAGTTTTGTACACAAGTGACTGTTCTTGCTAACCCCAGGGAGTGATCTTTTTAATTCCTGAAGTATGAGATTTGTTTGACCTTATGTAATTACAAGTTTGCTGAATGGTTATAAAGTATCTGTTAACTCTAACTGTGGTGTCAGATTAAAAGACTCATTGACAGACAGTTCCAAAGGCTCACTCCCTGCTGTGTAAAGGAGAATTTCTTTCTATTAGTTCTAAAAATGAAAGACAATAATTTCAAAAAGTGACCTTTTGTTGGAATATTATATAAGTACATAAGACAGGGACTGACCATTTTTCTCTGTGCCTGTCATAATTTTTAATGATTACAATTAAAATAAAATTAGAAGAAAGTGTGCTTCTATACTGTTATCAGAGGCATTCAGAGCTTGAATAATTTCATTTTTTTTCATAAGCTCTGCTACTGATGGGAAGTTTTCAAGTCCCATGTGCAGAAACAGATGGGGAAATTTTAGTCTTTAGTCATCAATGCTCTTTGAAGTTTCCTTTCTAATTCCCTTTTCTTGCCAAATAATTTGAGAGCTGGCAATATCAAGTCAAATACCCCTCCTTCTGTACTTCAACTACCCTTTTTTTTGACCTCATTCGGATCTTTTGAATTTTTTGCTGCAGTGTCTTAATAATAGAACAGAATGAGAATGCTATTCTAGGCAAAGAGAACTTTTTTTGTGATATATAACATGCAAGTCGAGTTTTCTGTAATTTCTTCAATTCTTTATTCTACCTCCACTTTCAATAAAAATACGAAATTTCATTAAGAAAATACATTCTGACTTTTTTCTCTTTTTTTCATGCCTTCAGATAAAATGTTTTTAAAAGAGTTAAAAGTATGTCAATTTATTTTTGTGACATTCAAACAGGTACATCCACATCATGTAATTATTCCAAATAAAATTCTCTCTTTTTTTGCATAGTAAGCTAAAAGGAGTGTCTTCATGCTCTTACAGCCCTTCTGATACCCTAATGCCTCATCTTTGTGTCTCTTTTCTGAGAAGTCCTCACTGAAAATGTGCAACATGTATTTTGAACCAAGAGGTGCCTCCATAAAGTAGGAAAGTAAGAAAGAAACTCAGATATTGTTTTCTTTTTTGTCATACTTGGCTTTTGAGATGAAAATCATAGATATATAATTCTTCATTAGCTGCTCTTTAATGCGACCTTTTTTAATGGAAGGAAAATTTTTGGCAGGTAGAATATTGAAATATTGATATTGTATTAAGACAAGTGCATATCTTGAGAGTAAGATTAGTTCCTGTAATTTATGGTTGAATAAAGTATATGGGCAGAGACTGGAGAATTGGATGTTTAAACTCATAGTGATGTGGGAGCCCTAGAATTGTATATTTTCTGCCCATGGCCTGTCCCACCAGAAACTATGGATTCATTTGCCCTACTGTGTGGCTAAACTAAAATGCCTCATGCCTCAATGCACATCTAGCCAATAAAAGCAAGATAAAAAATATTGTTGTTAAGGTCTATTTCCTCACAAATATAAAATCAGGACTGATTACATCTGAAGACACACTGAGGCTGAAGAAATTAGTGTTCAAATTGTATGGCAAAATTTAGTCATGCATTTGAGGTAGAGATTTTCGTGATGTTAAGAATAATCAGTTAAAGTTGCTGGAAGACTTCAGAATGAAGTATGAAATTGAGGAAACAGAAATGGTTACAACAAAAATACTTCTTCTGTTCTTCCAGTTTCTAGTCAAACTAGCTGGATGATTTTCAGCGTTTCCAGATATTTGTGTGGGAAAAGAGAGAAAATAAGAATAATTCCTTGAGGCAAAGCTAAGTCAAGGAAATCAGACTATGTTCATCTTAGAAATTAAGACCTTAAATTCCAAGAAACCTTGGTGGTGTGTACTAGGATTCAGAATATGAAGAACCACCATGAAAAACAATTTGCTGTCTGATTAAGATCCAAGTACACATCTGTATGCCTTTAGAATTAATAGAATGTTCCCCAATCCTCATGAATGTTGTAGTTCTAGGGCATGGAAATAGTGGTAACTTCAGAAGTGTACATTACTTTTATTTGACTGCTTCTGGATAAGTGGGTTTTAACTTTATTTCATAACTGCATGCTTAGTTGTATCTTACTTTGAAAGAAGCTGTTGCAAACATGCTACACTTCTAGAGTGTTTCAGAAGTGTTCAGTACTGGAACTGAGTGGGATTTTCTTTGCCTTTTTCATGCCTTCCAGCTGATGGGCGGAACTTAAGTCCCCATGGTGCACAAACAGATGGGAAAATGTTGGTCTTTCGTTTTCAGTCATCAGTGCTAATTCTTTTATCTTCTGCATGCATTAGTCAAACAGACTATGCCTGTCAAGCAATCTGTAATATGTGCCATGGCAGCCCTTTTCTTTTTTTTTTAACTCTATTGAAAATCTTTTCTGTGAACTGACATTGCCTACATTCTATCAGTTTAAGGAGGAAAATGCTTTATTCATGAACTAAATGATTTCCAAAATGCTTGTGGAGCTTCGATGATTTTAAAGTACTATTTTTTACTATTTTGTGGAGTAATTCAACAACCAAGAAGTACAAATACAATTGGGGATTTTTGTAGGCAGTGGTGATCCTATATATATACAACTATATGATGTTTTTTATGAGCAGACACTGTATTGGCACATACTTTTATCCTTTTTTACCCAGCATGTCACTGAGATCCATGCCTGGGATTTTTGGAACACTATGATGTTCTTTGTGCACACTGGCATCCACCCATAAATCTTAATTTCTAGACTATAACAAGATAGTAAGTCTGTTTCGATGAGAGTTAAGTTGCATATTCAGATTTTGCTGCCCATTTTTGCAACATGGAACCCAGAGGTGCCATGAATTAAAGAACTTTTATCCAGCTGAAATACTTTACTTACACTAGGATAAGTGAATATCAAACTGCATTTATATGATCATCCCTTGACTGGTTTAGCATGTAGCTATGATGGAAATAAGTGAGTGGTAGTGGCATAACATACATTTGTATTAATAGAAATGCATCTATTTTAGCAATTATGTGAAGGTATTGGCATAAAATTTTCAGCACTGCATTACCTCCTGATTTCTTTAAAGTGGTTTTTTGGAAATATGTGTTTTATCCTGTTCAGTTTATTTTATATGCTTGGAGGGCACTTATAAGACTCTGAATTCAGCTTTGATTCTGTGGGCTGTGTTGTTACTGACATAAGGGATTGAGCTTTGTGTTTGTGTTTTTATGATGTGGGTGGGATCAGGCATGCTGAAAATGAATTCAGACCTTTATTATATCACAAGTTAAGCTCATCCAGATGGCAGACAGTTCCTACTCCGTGTGAAAGAACAGTTTTGGTGATGTGACAGGCATGGGTTTAGAGACAGCAACTCTTAGTGAGTTGAAAGCCCTGAAACAGAACAAATATTGCAGACAGATGATCATCAGTATCTTTCCTGTGTGAGAGGTGGGAACTCCTGCTGCAGGTAACCATTGATTTAAGGTTATGGAAGGAGCCCTGTAAATGGTGTGCTGGGCCAGCCCAGTTTGCAGAACTGTGCTCTCTACAAGTCCATGTAAAAGGAAGTGAGAGGCTTTTCTATTTGTATTAAGGGGGGATTTTTTTTTTCGTGAGTATGCCTTAACATGATGCCCTACTATGAAGGAAATCAGCTGAGATGGAGGATTTGTTCCCTGCATTTTCTCCATAGCTGCACAAGCCCACGTATGGCATGCTTACATTTGTTAGTGTACCTAACAGCTGTTACATTGATTTGTAACAGCTTCTTAATTTATATGTATAGGTATGGGTCCTTGTTCAGATTATTTTGCTAAGAGACACTGGAAATAAAAGAAGAAAATATTTTCGTTTTGGAAACTCCCCCTTAATGAGGCCCCTGTTTGCATTTCTTCAATACTTCTAGTAGTTCAGGTTTCAATACATACGAATTTATTGATGAAGATGTTTTATTTTGGAAAAGTTATGCCTAGGTCTGGCATCCATTATGGTTGAGGGATGGTGGTTTTTTGATGAGGAACTTAAGTAACTGCAAGTAACTTAACCGCCCGAGAGAATATGTAGTTTATTATTTGTAAAACATAGTACTTTGAATCTCAAGTCATCAGTCTAGTGTTACTGAAATTCCCATTTAACAAAATATCAGCTGTGTCCCCCTTAGACTGCAGCAGTGGAAATTGCCCTAGAAAGGTTGAAGAATAGGATTTTAAAGGATTGCTTTTGTACAGGTGAAATTTCCACTTACTTGCTTTTCTTCAAGATGTATGAAAGGAAGGAGGCTGCCAGGGTTAGCTGTGCAGCAGATATCCCTATTTGGAGAATGATTTTCTATCAGACACACTCTTGTCTTCCACAAGGGGAGTTTGTTGTCTTTTTGTTTTTTTCTTTTCTTTTGGCAATGTACATTAAGGGTCAATAAAGTCGAAACTGAAGCTAGAGCAGCTTTGAGGTGACTATACTGTTTGCCATGGACTGTACTGAACTTACGTATCTTTGTAGATAGCATATAAATGCTTGTGATCCCTTTTCATTTCTTTGTCAAGCCCAGGGGCAGGAGGAGTAAAAGTAAATATTTAGAAATAGGTATTCTGCATGGTAGTCTTCTGGTCCTGAATCAGCCTATTTCATGGGTTTCTTTTGATGCTTTGTTCTGGAACAGGAACATTTTCTTTACTCTGGAGAGTGTAGGTATCAGCTATTCATTATTTATTTATTTATTGATATAGTTAGGTGTCATAGGGAAGGGTCTTCCTTAAAGGTTTATGTGGAAAATAGTTAAAATGAAAATATTAAGACTGCAATCAGTGTTCTGAGAGACAATATTTAGATTTAGTAAAAGAGTTTCTAGATTGTTTTGTGCTCATAAAGAGAATACAAAAGAGGTTACTTAGCTTGTGTCTTTTCAGTTTTCTTCTTACTAAGCAGGCAAAACTCAATTCTGATGGCAGCAGGTAGGAAAATTTTCAGTGGAGGATCTATAATTGTAATCACTAAAAACTTTTCTCCCCAGCTCTTCTCATAGCTGTATTGTGATTTCTGTGAAATAATTTTCTGCCTACAGAAAATCTGTTGTTGAAATGAGTTGGAAGGAAGACGTGCTTTTGAACTGAGCACAGCTGCTCAATCTCACTTAATCTTTTATTTCGTTTTCTGTGGTTTGTTAATATGGTGAAGTCTTTAGCTTTTAATTTTTTTAATCTTTGCTTTGAGAAGTGTTCCTCATCTGTTCAGCATCATGAATTTGTGTAAAGTGGTATCCAGTGCTAATGACCTAAACCCCAATGCTGTGTAGAACAACTTTATTCCTTTTGCTTTTTGAATCTCAATCTTAGTGATTGAGATTCGAACAAGTCTAATAGGAGCCACAAAGAGGAGCCAGCTAGATTTGTGGGATTTGATATCTGGAATGAAAATTTATACAAGCCATTGAGGTTAGAGAGCAAGATTGCATGGCACCATGGAGCCCTGGTTATTTCCTTATTCTGAAACAAATAGAACTTTATATCCTCATTACTTTTGCTTTTTAACTGTTGATGTCCCAAGGACTTTGGCAAGGATGTATAATTAGCACAGTAACTGTGGCATACATGAGAACATTTTAGGGGTGTGTGTGTGTAAAACTTGCATATCCTTCAATGAGCAAAACCCTTTCAGGGACTTAATGTGAAAAAGAAGGTCAATAAGGGGGGAAAAACTAAACTATGCATGTCACAGGAAATGAAATGCTGCAAATGTTTTATGAGGAATTACATTTAATCTTGGTCTATGTCCATGGTTAATGACATTTTATAAAATGGTGTGGTGTGTAAATCATGTGGTTATATTAAAAAAAATGAAAAATTGAATTGTTCAAGCTGTTAATGAAAAACATGCTGTCCCTGCAGAAAATTGATGAACTGATGAATTGATGAGAGGATACTATATAAATGTTTCTATATTTGCATGTATATAAGTGTATACTGTTATATATATATGGAATATATGCAATTGAATAAAAATAGATTACTAATATAAGAATATAAGTAGGTATAAAAAAGTCAGGTTTTGTGATGGGGCTGACAGGTGACTGCACAATTTGCAGACAGCTAGCATATTGTAAAAATTGAACCATCCTAAGAACTTTGCAGAAGCCTCCTATTAGGAGATTTTTTTTAATAGCAATAGATATATTATTTTTTTCTGCCTCTGTCCTTTTTTTCTCCTTTTTTTTAAGATCCACACATATTCACATATTCTTCAGGGTCCACTGTATTTCTGATTGCTTCAATAAAACCTCATGAAGCTAGTGGTGGTAATCATAGGTGACAGAGGCAATTGCTGGGTTATCATTTCTGTATTGAAAGTATTTTATAATGCACCTGGGACTATCTACTATATGAATAAAGCTAAATGACTTAGTTATTTCAAATATTTAAATAACCTGCATGGCTCACAGCTTTGAGAGAATAATTTAAGGTATGCAACAGAAAGAATTTCAAGAATTTCAGTGAATCATAATCAGACTTTCAGGAATCTGCCCGATTTCCACCTAAAGTGGATTGATGCTGGCTCTGGTTCAGAAAGCAGATCCACCAGGAAACCCTTCTGAGCACAATTCTGTCTGGGGGCAAAACCTGTGACATCCTAGCTGGGAAGGTATGCAAGAGGTAGTACCTAGGCAGAGAAATGCCCAAATCTCTCCCAGGTCCTTGGGGATCCTCATTAAGTTAGGAATCCTCAAACAATGCAGGATTTTGATTTGACAAACTAGATTACAGTGCTGGCATTGAGTTTCTGGACATACAACCCTGGTTAGAACTCTGTCCCTGAATATTGGAGTTGGCTGGAAAAGGTCTAAGCCCACAGCTTTTCACATGGTTTTCACCTACCCTGATAAAGTTAATCTGCCAATATAAAAATATTGTGGATTTCAGAGAGACAGAAAGAAATAAATAATTTTAAGTCTTTACATAAGGACACATTACTCAGAATGGAGATTCCTGGGCTTTTTTTTTTTTTTTTTTTTTGAGCAGTGCTAGGTAGATATATTTTTCATTTGGTAATCATAAGTTGTATCACAACACTGTAAATAAGAAAGAGTAGGAAGGAATATTGGCCAGATAATAAATAGTACAGTAGGAAATTTTTTAAGACTTTCCAAAAAATTTAATACTTAATGAAAAATTTGCCCCAGTGTATGATAAATTTATTTTTAGAATCAGTAATTGTTTAAAAACCCCAAAATGATAGATTGAGAGACTGATTGTTTATTGATTGCCTCTGAGTTAATAGTATCACTAGTTAGGCTTCCTAACTGTAGAATGTGGACTAAACTCAACTTTTAGCTAACCAGTGGCAATTTGAGCATTGATCCACTGGATGCAGCTACAGCCACGAAGTCTGAAGAGTTTATGGCTGCATTTATACTTGGTTGCCTGTCCCCAGCGACAAGCAGTAGCTTCTATAGGGACAGAGCACTGTAGAGGACTGTTCACATGTGATGATGTCACGAAGTTACTAATTCTTGTATATTCTTGCAAATCAAAATTTCTAGTAGTGCTTAGACTTCAGAAGCTATTTGGTTCTTTACCCATCTTCTGGAACATTATTTAGGGAGGAAGAGTTCAGCTCCTATGGCATCCTCTTAAGCAAAACCAGTATTCTTCTCTGTACTGTCCTAAATTAGCTCCAAGTTCAGCTATACAAAGATGCGATCATGGGATAAGTTGCAGTGGGGGGTGTACATTGTATCATGTACTCCACATTGAATCTGAAGTTGTTGATCTCTCTTCCGCTGAGTGGGAAGTCATCTTAAACTGCATCATATAAAAATCTGGATGTGCACACAGATTGGTACTGTGGAACTCTGCACATCCAACCTACCTCAGCTGTATTGCTCCTGAGCTGTTTAGCTAATCTTTAGGGTCACCACTTCATATGGAAATTAGCTATTCTACTCTGGTTTTCTGAAATGAAAACATTGAAAACATAAGAGAATCTATAGATCTATAGGTAAATAGACAGAAATAAAAACAAAATTAAAAAATACAAAGTAGTATGATCCTAATCAAAATGAAAGCATTTTGAATCGTCATTGGTGGAGCTAGAAAGGAAATATTTTATCCTTTCACTAGCCAAAGGTATTTTCTCTTTGGAAACAGGCTCAGATTTCTGATTATGGGGCAATACTATGGAAATCTGGTAATGTCTACTCAGTTATTATTGATCACCAGAGTTCAATCTCTTTTACTCTATCTGCATAGGGATGTTATTCTGCATAGCATGCACTTATGTTGCATTTTGGTGTATTTAACTAGGTGTCTTTAGGAACACTTGAAAATAAAAAAGACTTCTTTCTGTAGTCTTTCTAAAATAGAAACAATTTATCATTGCAGACAATTATCTCAAAAATATTTTTGGTATATATAGGATATATTACATAAAATTTTGCAAAATATTTGTCATTTTTATTGAGAAATGGCTTGAGAATGAGGATGTGTTGAGAATAAGTAGGCCAGTAACTTTTCACATACATGGAGCACTGCACAAAGAATTCAGGTAGGTTGTATTGAAATGGAATAAATATGGAATAACATTTAGAATATAAACAAGCTATGCATGTAAATTTGGAAACTAATATCAGCAGCATGGGGACAGTTTTCCTCATGTTTTCTTCAGGAGCTACGGAGAGAAACCTAAGAACAAAGTAGGACTATATTCAGGTAATCTGAATTCTGCATCTAGTAATATCTGGGTTTCTTATTGTCTGGCCTATAAAGTTGTATATATAATAGAGCACTTGAGTGCATTAGCACAATTCTGGCCATCTGAATCTAAACTAAGGTACAATATTGGTGATGTTTGCTACCTGCAACGTGTTCCACACCAGTGGTGTACCCCTGGCTGATAGTGTCTAGTCCTGTTCAAGGTCTTTGTTACTGACGTGGGCAGGGAGACAAGAGCACACCCTCAGTAAGCTCACAGATGATGCAGAGCAGGGAGGCAGGGATGATACACAATATTAAAAATGCCCATTATCAAACCCATAATTTTTTTTTTTAAGCCAGATCCTACTCTTAGATGTGCACCATTGTAAAGATTTGCTTCTTTACTTAAATTCTGAGGGCTTCTCCTACAGCTGCTGCCACTTTTACCAAACTTGACAAAAGTGTTCGGGAGAATTGCAAACATTTCTCAAGAAATTAATTAATATAGAAATACCCAATAAAAATTACTTAGAGCTGAGTAATTCCATATTGTGTCCTTCCTTCTGTGATATTACATCCTAGAAATGAATTAAAAGTGTTCTGCTGACCAGTGTAATTATCCTACTTTCCCTGAATTTGATATGTCAAAGGTCTTTTGGTTTCTTAACTCAATAAGGAAGAAAATGTTCTTTTGACATTACCTGGAGACTATCTTCATACAAGAAAGAATAGATACCTACAAGACTTTGTGGGGTTTTGTTACATGCAAATAATGAGATAGGATATTGTTTTGCTTTCATAATTCTGCCTTCACCAGCAAACTCTCATGGGTCAGTGAGTAGAAAGCAAATCAAAAAACATACTTCCTAGTAATGGAACAAGTGCAATAAATAGTTGTTTTACCATCCCCAAAAGATACTATGATCTTCAAATCCACCCTTTCTTTGTTTGGTTTCTTACTGTCTTTTTGATTTTGTCTGGCAGGACAGACAGTAGAAATTTATTTTCGTAGCACTATAATGAATGTAAGATTTTACACTTGTAAGTCTCCTTCCACACTTCTTTTTCACTAAGCATGAGAGTCAAATCCTCTCATCTAATTTAATTTAAAATTCAGAAGTATGCATCTAATCTAAATTTGCTCTTTAGGCTTCCCTTACAGTAAGTGCAACAAGATAAGATTAGAAGAAAGTAGTGCATTTTGCAGGAGGACAGATTATTTTGCTGCATAAGATATGGTCTAATAGGATGTAAGAGATGTTTGAGACAGCTGAGGTGGGTTATTTTTGTTGCCTGTCTGTCCCCTGGTCCCACTGTATTGGAAAGTCAGATCACCTCAGACTAACAGTTCAGCTTCAAGTTTGATAACAAAAAGCCTACATGAACTTGCTCATTTTTTGTGTCATATTTTACTCTGAGCCAGGACCTGAGCCTATTGCAAGTTTTTCTTTGATGCAATAGTTACAGAGAAAGCTCCTGAACAAAAGCAGTCATGTCTTCTATTAATAATTTCATGTTACATTTGACCTCTGCTGCTGTGGTTTTAAGAAAGACAGTCCTTGGTACTTCTCATTTTTATTAGCTAAACTCTTTATCATAAAAGCTGTTAAGAAAAGTAATTAAGTTTACCTGAGGTCACACTTATTTCATAAGTCCTTGCCATTAAAAGCCAGAGAGAGAATATTTGAAATTATAATGTTACAACCTCTTAAAGAAGATACATGACAATTCACTAGTAATGCAACTTCTAATGATGTAGCATTAGTAATGTAACAGTAGTAATGTAAGCTTCTATGTCTACCACACATTTATGGTATTTTCATGAGAGCTTTCTTACTAAAAAAACCCCAAACCTACAAATTCTTCTATTAACAATTTTTAACATATAAAATACAAGTTTTCTTATCGTGCTGGTGGTTGCTTTTCAAGCTTTTCCTGAACCTGTTCATTTCACCACCCCTCAGCCCCAAGGGCTCTTCTTAGTTGTCACTCATTTATACTGAGTTTTGAAAGAAACTCAGAGAAATTTCAGCCTGGCTTCTTTAGAGACTACAGCTGAAATCATCAAGCTCACTTTCATTGTCTCCATTTGGTGACAAATGACAATTCTATTTAGCAATGGATGTTTCCCTTTGAGTTCCCATTGATGGATGAGGCCCTAAGAGGTCAGGCCAGCTGACAGGGTTACCCGAACCAGCTGTCAGCCCATCCCTACTGCAGGAGTGTCTCTGCTGCTTGTCAGTCAGCCTTTGAACCACTGCTGGTTACTGGTGGAGTGTTTTAAGGCAGACTGTAGTCACTGACAGCTGACTTTAAAGTATTGTGCTGCAAATGGTGGTTCCAAAACTCACCGATGGTCAACTCAGACATCTGTGCAGCAAAGCCAGACTGGACAGCTAGTGTGGCAACAGCGTCAGCTGTCTCAGACAAAGCTAGCTTATTTGACATACATGAGTCCTTCATTTTGTCTTTGCTTTTTTGTGTGTTTGGTTTTGTTTCAGGTTATAATCAGCCTGCTGTCTAAGGACCCTAGCTTTGAAATATTTTTGAATGAGATCATGTAAAAATCTTAGTTGTTTTGATATTTCAGTACAAAAAACCTAAAGTGCTTTTAATTCTTGTCTGTAGGCTGGAGCAAATGTGCTTCTGCAAGATGTTAATGGAAATATTGCACTTGATTATGCTGTAGAAGGGACTGAGTCTAGCAGCATCCTTCTGATGTACTTGGAAGAAAATGGTAAGTCAGCTCTTCAGCTTGTGGAATGCTTTTATTGAACATGTCATAAAAATGATAAGGATGTTTATTGATCTGATGTATGTCACACCAAAGCCAATGGAACTATATTAGTTTGGGGATGAAGGGGAGGAAGATGTTTGGAACTACAAAAGCTTTCAGTGTTTTCAGTTTTAAATTGGAACAGCTAACAAAGGTTAATGGCAGTTGTCATCATCAAAACTGCTTTTGACCTTTTGTGTGGAGATGTTAGAATGTAAATTCAAAGTAAAGAAACTGCAGCAATACAGAAGCTTTTAAAACAAATAATTTAACTATTCAAAGACTAGGTTTCACATTTTGTTTCATTTCCCATCCATAGTCTCAGAGAACATTTTTTTCAAGTGACAGACTGCTAAATAAATAAATTTTTGCAAATAATTTGAATGAAAATGCATATGATACTTTAACCCTCATTCAGAAATATTAGTATTGGCTTAGGGTTTTTTTAAATTATGAAAATACTGTATCTAGGTTTCTATTATGAATTAAGGTTAGTATGTTATGGATGACAGTTCTTGTATTGAAAAACTGGGTGTGTTTCTCATCAGTTCCAAACTTAGATAAGAGTTCTGAAGTGAGATTTCTAGCATTGCTTTTTGATTATGAGAGGTTGTCTTAACATTGTATGTGGCTCATCTTAACATTGAGGAAAAGGCATTAAGCAAATATAATGATAAATAATGTAAACATGTATTTTCAACATTGCCTCCATATAAGGAATCTTTTTAACATACACTAAGTTAAATTATATTCTGTTAATGAACATTTAAGGAAACTGTCAAGGAAATCACAGTGTCAGGTCTTATACTTCACATAGCCAATGTATTGCATGTTTTATAATTTTGTTTCCTCAGTGTGTGGCAGTGTCTTCACAACTCTGGTTTTGTATTTTTCTAATGGCAAAGCAGCTGTTAGCTTTCCAAAAACTGGATTGCCTTGAAAAACACAGATATTTGTTGTCTAAATGTTCCAAATACTTTGATTGATATTTAACAGGTAACATGCAAAACTCCTGTAGCATATAAGATATAGTCTGTTTACAGTGCTATCTCTTTTACAATAGATAGGAAAGGCACTACTCCTAATTAAACAGTGATTCTGTGAATGTTGTCAGTTACCAAATTTAAAAAACTAACATTTTGAAGGTGACATCTACCTCTACTAACTTTGGATAAGTAAGCTTAAAATAATCATCCAGACCTTTGGGTCAATAGAGAGAGAAAAGGAAATGCATGCATTGTTTCATCTCTTCCTAACCTGGGTAGGTGACGAGAACTGACTTCAAGGACAGTTTCTTTCTGCTGACTAATGTTCTAATAAGAACTGAAGTTGATGAGTTTTAGGGTTGAATTTTTAGAATAAATCAATTCTATCCCTTAAGTGCAGTAGTGCATGAAAATCTGGCCTCTGGGTGATCATGTCAAAATGCCCAACAGCTTTGCTTGGTCTACTAGTATTTTTCTTGTAACAATTTTGCACTTGACTTTTGAAATTTAGCTAGTACCTATGAAATATTTGTATAGCCTACCAAGATTAACAGAATCTGAGGAGGAGATTCTTGAAGGAAATTAAGTTGTGTGAGTAAGTATGAATTACTTTGAATTTCCCAGACTCAGTGTTTCTTTGTGGATTGTTTTGGTGAATTTCTCCTTGTGGCAGCAATCCTCATGCACACTAGCATATGAATACCTCAACACAGAGCAAGGTCAGGACCAAGCCTCTTTATACAAGATTAGCTGATCCTGTAGTAAATACTATCTTTGGCCTGAAGTGTTGAGAAACTTGGTGTTGCACACCCACCCATAGTCTCAGCCTTTAAATACAATGTGTATAGAATATTTCTCTATTCTCTGAACTTCACTGCGTTCCTAAAATATTTTCATTTCATTTTCATGTTCAATTCTCCATTCAGTTGTGCATCCTCATTTACAATGTTAAGAAGAGGTTTGTATGTAGAATAGACTATAATCATAGCCTGTAATTGCAGAGATCATGGATAAAAGTAAAATTAGATGCCTTATAGCTTAGCTAATGAGAAAACCAGAAGCTATCAATTTACTTTGATGAAACAAAGTAAGATGGGAACAAGTAGCTTTGAAGCCACAGAAAACTTTGTTAATTGGAAGTAGTTCTTAGAAGCTTAGTGTGTATGTAATTTCTTACAGATTTTACTACTGTGGTAGTTCACTGTGTCTGTCTAATTTCACTACAGATCTTAGTTACTAAACTGCTCTTCATTGTTTGAAATAACTTAATTTACTCTGAGGAAGTCCTGGAGCCATAAGTGATAACAATGGCCTTGGATGCCTTTAATGATTTATATACCTTAAAATAGTTACTGGAGTTAGTTCTTTGAGTTATGCTTGTAAATGAACTGTTAGGGCACAGGAATACCACAAGTACAAAATATTGTAATCATCTACCAACTGTCGGAAAGCTTCCATATATACTTTACTGTTATGGAATATAACATATGTTACATGGAGATTTTCTTACTGAAGTTTAATGAAATTATTGCTATTTCATTAAAATACTCTCTTTTCCTGTACAAAGATTAGCTTTCTCTTCTGTTATATTATGTTATATAGATAATGTTACATTGTATATTGAATGTAACTGTTGACTGAAGAAAGAAATTAGCAGACTTCGGTTACCTAAGAGAACACAATTCGAGGTACATATCCTCTGTTTATAAAGAGCATTGTTTCTGTTTGGTAGTAATTCTGGCATACTGTAAACTTCATTTAAGATATCTCTAATTAAGGATGGAAGGGTAAAAAAATCCTGTTTTATGTTTAGGAAAGTGTTTGAAACAGCTTAACTGTGTCATATTAGATTGTGTCCAAAGGGCATTCAGAAGCTTAGTGGGCTCATGAGCTCAAAGACTTTGTTTGGATTGATTTATCTAAATCTAATATCTGGTGGCCACTCTCTAGCAAACCCTTCTTAGAGCAAGAGATGCTTTGAAGGTAGGCATCTGTAATGAGGCATGTGAATTAGGATCTGAACTGCCTGCTTCTTTCCATATGCTATGGAGAGAGCCCAGAATGGCCAGCTGAGACACAGAATTCTGCTGTGACTTAGGATATTTAAATGTACAGGTCTGTATGTAGGTGCCTATTCAGTAGTCTATACTCCTATCACCAACAGTGCAGTTCTAGGAAATGCTGACTGTAGAGAACAGAGGGGTTAATAATTTGACCAGCCACAAGGAAAACACCAGTAAAAGCTGTTAAAAGTGTTCTGTGCCAAGATGTCATTGGTTTTCCATGTTACTGGTGTTCCTATTTTGGTATGAAAAGAAAGTCATGACATTTAAGAACTTCAACATTTGCCAAGGCAAGGCCAACTAAGAATAGGCCAGTAGGGACTGGAGATTCTACTTCTCTCTAGGCTCCCATTCCAGTGCTAACCCATCTTTATGTCATTTCTTTTCATTTTGTTTTTGTTTGAAATTTTCTTTGTTGCCACTTACACCTTCAGCTTCATTCACTGTTTGCTTTCAGGAAGCGTCTCCCTCCAGAGGTGAAGTGGAAATAATAATGTGTGCTGGTTAGGGCAAATTTGGGAGGAAACTTCCAAAGGGGTCCCTCTAGAAAGCAGATTCAAGTGGCCCCTCCCCCAACTGGTTTGGGAAAAGCTTTCCTTGGTGAAAAGTGGAAAAACACTGTTTATTTAACAAGCAAAATATTCACAAGCATAAAGATGAATAATATTAAACAATGAAACCTCTTGCTGTTCTGAAGAGATGGCAATTTCAGGAAGTCCTTGCTGTGGGGTGGGGCTCGGCTCCCTCAGTCTCTCATCGGTCCCTCCAGCGCTGGAAAATGCCGTCCTGGCCCTGGTGGGCTGCAGGTGTGAGCTTCCAGTGTTTTTCGGGGTTTTCAATCCAGAGCAGGGCTGATCCATTCCAAGAAAAAGAAAAAACACAGTCTGGGGAACTTCTCTGCCCTAGCTAGCTAAAAGCTAACTAAAAAGCAAAGGAGAGCTCTCTTGCTGTCTGTGCTGCAGACAACAGAGTCCAGGAGAGAGAATGCAGGGAAGCAAGTGCAGTGTCTGCAAACAAACTGTGCACTTCTTCTTTCTTCCCTTCATTCTTGGAACCAGTCCTAAATGTGCAGAACTTAATATCCAGCATGAACAGAACATCATAATAATACAAACATCATAACATCATCCTAGGACATAATACAAAAAGGTGATATTTTTTCCCTATTTGCCCTGCTTTATTCTAAACCTGATTGATTATTGAAATCATCAAGAAAGTCCACCCAGCACCTTCCATAAGCTTTGTTTTGATTAATAACACCTTTATTTGAAGATTTTAAGGCAAATCTTTTGGGTCATTATTGGCATTTTAAAACAATGAAACTTTAAATGACTGCCAGTGTATTCTCTGGAGGTAGAATGTTTTATTGTAGAACTGTGTCAGTGAAACTCTGATCATGGCATATGATCTTTGTTTCCTCCTTTTCCATTACGCTGTTTTAAATATTTAATACTTTGAGCAATCCAACATTTTTGTTTATTTCCTTACTTGGTATTTAGTTGTATAGTGGATTGCATGACTCAGCTCTAAACTAAAAATGATTGACAGATAGTTCTTGGTTCTCTATTTGCCAAGTCACAGGAGGTGACACATTCACTGTACTTCATTCCCAAAAAAAAGTTGTTCTCTTTTGTCCTCCAAGATCTCAGGCTTCAGTTTTCAGTAGGATAACTATGCATTCCAAGAACATCAGCCTTGTTATTGAATTTGAGAAAGACTATTTGGTCATTTACTTATTTACTTTTTTTTTTTTTTTTTTAAAGATCTGTCTACATATCACACACATCTCAAAGCAAATGTAATAGCTTTCTTGTCTGTTGTGTAGTGAGAGTTTCATGCAGTAGCAGATCATTACTTAAGAAAAAGAAAACCATCTGTTGTGATTTTTTTTTTGAAGAATGACTATATTTAAATAACATATCTACCCAAAGGTACAGATGGTATTCCTTTTTCTACTGTGACACAGGTACAGAAGAAAAAATGGGTATTGCTTTTCTGCAAAGTACTTTACAGAGTATTATTCACTTTCTGTGGGGGCAAATTAATTTTAAATAGCTGGTTAAAGGTTATTGACCTTTGATGGTAATAGAGATTCCATGCTCTTAAGCAAAATCTATTATTCTGTTCCAACCAGAGGGAACAATGGGTCTGTTTTAGTCCCTGAATATTAAAAGGATCATATTCAGGTGTCTCAGAAAGCTGCAGATAGAGCCAAAAATCATGCAAGTCCGATACATTTCAGTAGTTTTCTATGGTTTAAATCAGTTAAGATATTGTGCAGATTTTGCAAATATAGACCATTGTTTGTTAAATTTTTACTAGCAAGAGAATTAAGCTTTAATCTTCAGCTGCAAAATGAAATAAATAAATTTTATTTTCTGCCTTGCAGCAGTAGGTAGAATAAAACAAACAAACAAAAAAACAAAGCTACATGTTAGTACAGAATCCTGCACTGAAGACAGCTTTTAACTTTAGCCAGAAATAGCCAACTTGTCAATTACTACAAAAAGGAGAATTTCCCTGAAGCCAACAGTTAACAACATATGGGACATATGTGCAGAAAAATCTAATTTAGTAGATTAGTGGGCAGGGATTTACTGCAAATCAGTACTGACTGTACTGTTACTGTACAGTAATCTAGAATTTGATAGGAAGAGATACAAAAAATATTTTTGATTTAAACTGTAAGTTATTTTGAAGTTATCCATAAAATCTGGTGTGGTTGCACTAAAAACTCTCACAAAGCTGCTCGCCCATTCCCTTCCTGACAAGGACAGCAAGGTTGCTTACCAGTTACTGTCACAGGGTAAACAGATTCAACTTGGTGGAAATTGTCAACTGGAACAGTCTCAGGTTGTGAGAAACAGGACAAACATTAGAGCAACACTTTTCCTCCCCTCTTCCCAGGCTTCACTTCTTCGCTCCAAACTCTTCTACCGTCACAAGCAGCACATGGAGGTGGGGGAGTTGGTGCACAGCAGTCTCTCTCTCTGCCCTTTTCCTCCTCCTCCTCCTCCTCCTCCTCCTCCTCCTCCTTCTTCTTCTTCTTCTTCTTCTTCTTCTTCTTCTTCTTCTTCTTCTTCTTCTTCTTCATCTTCATCTTGTTCTTCTTGTTCTTGTTCTTGTTCTTCTTCTTCTTCTTCTTCTTCTTCTTCTTCTTCTTCTTCTTCTTCTTCTTCTTCTTCGTCTTCTTCTTCGTCTTCTTCTTTCCTCTGCTCCAGTGTGGGTTTTTCTCAGGTATGGAGCTCCTTCAGGAGTGTGTGTCTGCTTTACCACGGGTCACACCTGGCTGCCAGGCTCAGCTGTGTCCTGCTGAGGGTGTGCTAGAGCTGACAGGTCAGCCCCTGCCTCTCCCCACACAACCCATCCCTACAGCCCCACAGCTGCCAACACTTGGACAGCACATCTCATTGTGTATTTCTCAATAATCTGTCCTGTGAGAATAAGATCAAAATTAAGATCCCAATTATGTGTATTTTTCATTGGGATTGATTGTTTTTAATTATAAGGAGTGAATGTGTACACCAAAATGTTTTAGTGTTGAGGTTGTGGTACAGAAACCCTTGAAGAGATCTAGTAAGCCAACAAGGGAGAAAAGAACCCTTAGAGTTTCTTCAGTGCAGTGAAGAAAATAAAGGGATATAAATCAATATTATTTCAGAAAAATAGTGTTCTAGACTTTTTTATTTCAAACTATTTCACAGACATTACGGAATTATTGCTAATATACTGCAGTAAAAACTGACGAAAATGCCAACACATACAGATTGTTAGCACTAAAGATCAGCAAGCTTCAGCTAAAACTAAATTCCCTAATGCATTTTCTGGTTTAGAACCATATGCAGCATGATCTTGATTTATGCTTACAAATTTTCTTTCAATAATATTGATGCAGTAGGTTGACAGAAAAATAGGCAATCAAAATGAAATAGCAAGGTGGCTCAAAGTTTTTTTCACTTTGATTCTTGCTGATTGGAACCACCTACCCATAAGATTATCACACACAAAAAATCTGTTTTCTGCAGAGAGCCTGGTTAATTGATGGTAGGTGTTGGTGTTGCCAGTGAGAATAGAGGAACAAATGAAATGTTTCAGTAGGTCCTTTCAAAAAATGAAGCACATGGAAAATGTGACACATTGGAAAATGTCATAGTTGAGAGTGCTCATTTTCCTTTGGCCTTTGTGTTTTCTAACACAAGTGTGAATTAACTATCTTAATTTTTTTTTCTAGTTCTTGGGGGGTTTTGAAGTCTTAGATTCCTCTTAATATTTTTATGCTTCCAGCATGTTACCCATATGTTTTTATCAAAGTGAAAACCTTTAAATTCGCTGTGCAGACTTTTGACACTGAAATTAACATTTAAAATTATAGCCAGTAGTTTATGATTTAGTTTTCTAACAGATGCTAGGGGGAAAACAAGCATCTTCTTGACTAATAGGCTTTGCTAAGATTTGAAAAAAAATGATTGTAAAAAACATCAGAAACAGAGGATGCCCTCAGAAACTGATCCTTTTAAACAAGTTACCAAGAAATAATCTAATTCATTACCATCAGAAGTATATTTTCACTTTTTTATAGAATTCCTGAAACTATAACCTTAGTCAATTTGGAAAAAAATGTCAGTGCCTACAGTGCACCCACAGGCCCTGTGACCTCTCCTCCACCCCTGCTCCTGGGGCTCGGCTGCCTGAGCTCAAGGCCAGCTGTGGTGGCCTTGTGACCTGGGAGCTGTCAGATGGGAAAGCGCTAACCTGAGCTGTGAGGCAAAGCTGGAAGCAGCGTTGCCATGATCTTTCACCCATCCTTTGTCTCTTGAACTGCATTTGGTCTCAGGTCCTTGTTGCTGTAGGACACGAAAGATGAAAGACTCCAAATACTTCAAAAGGCAAAGAGCATAGAAAAAAGGCTTTATTGTCAAATTCTTACTACCTTTTATAAGGTGTTCCAATACAGACTTAACATGATTGGTGAACAGGAATGACACCTCTCTAATTCCATTGGTTAAACTAGAGAAACAGCAAAACACCACCTGGAGAAATTTTGAGAAAGGATAGTTGTTTACCAAGACTGTTTTGAGAAGAAACTTTCCTGAGAAACTATTCCTTGGGAAAAGTTAGCAGCTGCTAGCGGGCTAAAATTTCTCAGACCCAGAAATATCAGGCCTTGCTTGAAGTAGTCATGTGCCCACCCATGATCCTTGCTGACCCCAACCCTGGACCACTGGCTTGACTCCTTGCTTCATCTGATTTACCTGGATTTGTCACTAAAGGATTTTCTGGCAATCACAGGATTGCTGTTGGCCCTGATTCCCCTCACCAGACCCGCTCGATTTTCTTTTTTGGGTACTGTAGGACTGTGCCCTGGTCAGCAAGGATGGTGACCTGCCTGGCCTGTGTTCACCCTCAGCTCCCGCCTCCCTTGAGTGTGTTGAGTAGCCTGCTTTTACAGCTCTCACAAAAAAAAAAAAAAAAAATCGAACTATAACATATTAAAACCTTGCAATAAAATCTGTAGTGTTGAAATACCATCTGTGATGATCTCATTTCAGACGTGATATTTACCACAAGTAGCTGGAGACAGTGATACATTTATTTTGCTTCTGTGTTCTAGTATTAATGTAACAAAATAATCAATGCAATGCATATCCACAAAAGAATGCATTAATATTAAGCTTCAAGATTGTGCCAACCTTCTGAAATAAATTACAAAAAATATTTTTGTTTGCATACAAGTTAAGAAACAGTTTGCTTACCTAATTTTAGCTCAAAGGATCATCAATGTCCTTATTGAAGAAGAGTGAGGAATAAAGTATGTTCACTAGAGTGGGAGAATTGTCACTCTGATATCTACATGAGGAGGAGGTGGGAACTTCTCTTCTGATAGCATATTCAGACTAGAAGGAAATAAACATTATCAGCCCAGAAAGCCAACTGTGCCTTGGACTGCATCCAAAGCAGCGTGGGCAGCAGGTCAAGGAAGGTGGTTCTGTCCATCCACTCCACTCTGGTGAGACCCCACCTGCAGTGCTGCATCCAGCTCTTGGCTCCCCAGCACAGGAAGGACATGGAGCTGTTCAAATGAGTGCAGAGGAGGCCACCAACATAGTTAGAGGGATGGGAAATCTCTCCTATGAGGAAAGGCTGAGAGAACTGTGCTTGTTCAGCCTGGGAAAGAGAAGGGTTTGCCATGACCTAGTTGCAGCCTTCCATTTCCTGAGGGGAACCTATAGGAAAGATGGAAAGCGACCATTTACATGGGGATGTAGTGACAGGACAGGGACAATAGTTTTAAACTGAAAAGGAGTAGGTTTAGATTAGATATTAGGAGGAAATTCCTTACTGAATGTGAGGCACAGGAACAGGTTGTCCAAAGAAGCTGTGGATGTTCCATCCATAGGAGTGCTCAAGGCCAGGTTGGATGGGGCTCTGAGCAACATGGTCTAGTGAAAGATATCCCTGCCCAGAGCAAGGTGATAGAACTAGATGATCTTTAAGACTTCTTCCAACCCAAGCTATGCTTCACTAAACATATGTAATGATATCTTTAAAGGTAGACAGGCAAAACCCTCCAGCAACAATTAGTCAGTACTGCTGCAGTGAGTTAGAGCTATAGGCCTCAGTAGTTTTATTAGTATACATTCTTTTGCAGAATCTGAAAATATTGGCTTCCCTTTTCATGGTAAATATTGCTGGCATGTATCTGTTTATATGCTGACCTTTGAAAATCAGATTCACATAATGCCAAGTGATATGCACAAGGGCTATTGGACAACGTAATCTCACAAAAATAATGCTGTTTACAAAGATATCTAATAAGCAGCCAGAAAAGTCTTTCTAAAACTTTAAGCAAATAAATTAATAGCTACATCTGGATATTTCAATGAATGAAAATTAGTATTTAAAGAATTATGATTTTAAAAGATTTAGTATTTAAAGATTTATGATTAAGACCATGATTTTTTTAAACATATCTATTCTATTCTATGCAGCACCAAAGAAAAATACAAATTCTAAAATGTGGTATCCTCTGAATTATAGAAGAGTAAGAGAGGCTTATCATACATGGGGTGGATAGAACTTTGCTGTATCTACAGCTCTGTGCAGGAAGGGCCGATATAGATAGGAGTCAGAGAAGACTCAAGTATGAGAACAGAGATTGGCTTCTCAAAGCCATTGCATGTTTTTAATACACATTTGTGTTTGCAAGACAGGATGCTGTTGACCTCTCCTTAAGAATGTTAAGCCCAGTGGAGAATGAGACCTGCATGTTGCAGCAAGAGTGGCTGCTGGGGGTGTGTGCAATGGATGTTTGTGAGGGTACTTCAGTGTTTTGCTTTGTACTGGTTCCAGGAATGGGTGTTCCCCTTGCACACTTCTTTTTTTTCTGCATATTTGTGAGGAAAATGTGTTTAATAGCAACGCTCAGTTCCTTTTGCCTTTTATTTCTTTATCACTGAAACTTTTGGAAAGTTATTTTGCATTATTTATGTGAGGTTTTTCTATTGCTTATGGTTGTCACTTCTATAACCACAAGCCAGACAAGGTGAGATGGCCAAAGCACATGAAATGGTCTTGTCAGGTGTTTTTCTTAAACAGTGAGAGGTAATTTATTTTGTAGCTTTTAGGTTATGCTCCTGCCTGACATCAGCACTAATACTCATCACCAAATGTGTGCCCTGCAGGGTCACTGCTGTTTTAACTGTTCTTTGTCCATATTATCTCCTGCAGAATTCCTGACTGTGTAGCTTCTGATTTTACAGGGTATTTGGAGTATTTTTTCCATGGTACGCCTTTTAAGTTTTTTTTTTTTATTTTTCAGTTTTTGAAATGTGAATCCGTTCCCTTAGTAGATGCCAATGCGTTTTTCTGCTTCTTATTTATGCGTGCTGGCTGTCGTCCCATTTCAGCTGAATATCTAAACCACATTTCCTCTCTGAAAAACAACGTGAAGGTCATTCTTTGATTCAGGCAGTGAGAGTTACTTACTGTAGGAGTAGCATTTTTTTGTTTCATCTAAATTCCTGGAAAGTATCACTCCCTGGAGAGGGAGAGCAAACTCCCCAGAATTATGAACTTGATTAAGGGAAAGCACTTACTGACAAGGTCTCCTTGTTTGAGCCTCACAGAATGATGCATGTGCATGCTTGATAAATCTGCTTCTCAGCTCCCCACCAGAGAAGTCTTTGCTTAAAGTGTAATAGCTCCTGAGTTCTTGGAATTCAGAACTGCACTTCTAAGACTGAAACTTAGATTATTTTTGCATGTTTTCATTATATTTTTTGTAAAGGGAGAGAAAGGGAAACTCTATTGTTTACGTAGCATTTTCAAACCTACTCTGGATATTTAAAATGTGAAGTCTGTTGCTTTGGTACCTCTCTGGCCAAGCTGATTTACTTCTGTTTAATGAAATATGTATCATTCTTTTACACAACGATTAGTTTGAAGCCACTGAAGCTATCTTGAATAGGTTTCAGATTCACAGAGACTGTGACTTTAGTTGCTCTGTGGCATGGTTCATGTGTTTCCTCTGAGCTGAGGGCTGCATTACATTTATGATAGAAAATAATACAACAATTAATGCAACTGAATGCTTTTCTTGATTTCCTCTTCAACATGAGCAGAGTTAATCTTTTAGTGGCTAGGTTTTTTGTGGCCCCAGATAAGTCAAGGTTCTATAAAATGCAATTTACAAGGAGTAAAGATCAATTTGTCATTGTTAATATACCAATGTACTGATATGTTAATTCTCTGACTATGTTGGTTTGAAGTCTAGTAAATTGCTAGAAAAGGCTGAGTGGACTCAGCTGGCCTCTCCCCTCAACCTGTAGATTTATGTTAAACATGATGAAAGAAACAAAGTCATAATAACTGTGTTTCACTCTCAGTATTTATTTTTATTTTTCACTTTTTCTTCCTGGGAAAATTGGAAACTTTATTTCAAATTTGTGGATTGTGAACTTAGTTTTTGGTTTTGAGTGTTTGATGTATTCTCAGACAAAAGAGGTAGTGAATTCATGTTTCCTCTCTCCTTGAAACCCAAAACTTGTTCTGTTTGTTTACCGGACATATCAAGAGGAAGAAAAACTTGACATAAGTTCTGTCAGCAGTACTTAAGCATGTCTGCCCTCATCAGATATAAAATGCTTCATCTATTTTTAAACTTTAATCTTTCTTACCTGAGAACATTAGAAAAAGCTTTATCTGGACCAGTGAAGTTTCATTTTGTCTACTCAGTCTTCAATGCTGTGTGTTTAAAATGTCAAGTCGCCACTGCAAATGATAATTAATTTTGGGTGTATATTGCTCTGAGGTATTTGGGAGAGTTCTGTCAGTGGAATGAGAGTGTTAAACCATTAATTTACTGTTTCTAATAACAAAACAGGTAGAAGCAGAAAGAAAAAAAGAATAATTGACATCATGCGGCATTGGTAGTCTGTAAATATCATCAGGTTTTCAAATTATTAATTTGAAATGATGAAGGCATAAAGGCTTTAGTTCTGATGAAAAACATTGATTGTTAGAAAACACTGAGAACATCTGAAATTGGCATTGTGATCTGGTCTAGCAAGTTTCAGGCAGTAGGGTATTAAACACATTCTCCTTTGGGGTCATTGTCTAATTTAATCTATCAGTATATATAAGCATATATATATGTAGATACATATATGTCTTTGTCTAAATTACATTCATATGAAAGATTACAGGGTTAATCAGAGACAAGAAATGTGTTTGTGTTATACATTTGGTGTTCTTTAGTATCATTTAGGTGACAGGTCTAAAAATAAGAGAATGGGAAGACAGTGCTCACACTGAACATTTCACTTCCGAGCTGAAACTCTTACGAGTTTTGCAGGCAACAGAACATAAAGCAGTATGTACAGTGGCATGTTGGAAAAAAAATTGGAATTCTTTCATGAGCTACATATTGTGCACCCATTTGTACAAATTCCAGGGTGGATTAAAATTAAGAAACTCAAAATTTATCCTGAAACATGCTTCAATTGTTTTAGCAATGTAAAGAACTTCAAGAACTGTTGAAAATAAAATATTAAATTAAATACATATTAGTTAAAATAATTTATAATTTTTCATTTCTCAACTCAGTGATGAATGTGGAAGAGAAACAAAAAATCATTTATTCATATGATTTTTTTGATATGTCATGGCCAGGATAGAGTTTTTATACTCAAATTGCATTTTCTATATATGGGTTTAAATAATCCCATGGAACTAGAAGCAGAAGAATGAAGCCCCAAATTTTGGTTATTTATTCCAATCAAACCAGAGCCAGTTGTTAATTTAACCACTTCACACTTTTGTTGTATCCTGGTTCTTATTTTAAACCTCTTCAGACTGGAGACCATGCTTTCTTTTGGTTATAGACTGCCTTACTCATCTTCTTTTTAATACTGTTCTTTGAGAGTTGTTCTTTCAGCAGCAATGCTGACACAACCAATCCCATACCCTTCATTCCTTTCACCTCCTGCCATTTCCTCCTACTGCCACACCACATTTCCTCTTGGTTTGTGGAGCCTTGAAATGGTCTAGGCTTTACTGGAGAACTAATCCCAGTTAAAAATAACCCAGGCACATAAAGAAGTGTTGTGCTTTAATGTCATTTGCTTGACTTCACAATCTTAAGCAGTTCAGCCACCAAATTTGAAGGACTGGTCTGGGTACTGTGATGTATTTGCAGGGCTAAAAGAATGCAACAGTACCAAAAAAATTAATTAATTCCAAAACACTTGAGTGACTTTCTTAATTTTTTAAATTTTCACAATCACAGCTATTTCACACTCCCAGTGGGTTTCATGATTGCAGCTCCTTTACCTGCAACTGCTCTTGCAGTCAGTAGGAGATCAGGGTGGTTTACTGGATATTGCTCACTGACTTAAATCATCCATGTATTGACTGATAAAGGTAGGAGTAGACTTTCTGCTAACTGTAGGTAAGTAACACTCAAAAATATACACTAAAGTCCATTTAAATGTTGATTAACCTTTTAAAAACCCAGAACACAAAATCATGTATCTGTTCTTTATCGATGAATAAAATAGCAAAGGTTTTTTTTTTCCTTTTCTTTTTCCAGGTGTAGAGCTGAATTCCCTGCGCCAAATGAAGATTCAGAGAGCTATGACAATGCTTACAGATGTCCGACAGCTCGTCTCAAGTGGAGGGAGCGTGAACCAAAAGAATGATGAAGGAGTTACCCTGGTGAGTGGGAGCATCAAATCATCACCCTGGGAGTAGGCATGTATTGCAACAAGTTCAGCAAGTTTGCAAGGCAATTCTCTTAAGAAGGTTTTGGTTCTACCTGGTGTTTTGAAAATAGATATATGTCAATCCATGCATAAGATGGATTTTAAAATAGGGTAGTGCAACATCTCAATGACAACTTCTTTTCTCCTGGCCAATAAATGTGCAACATAAAATTTAATAGCAAACGTAGGAACACCATAGTTTAAAGCTGCAGGAGATACATGTGGTCTCTAACATGCTGTGTGAGAGAAGGGCTGAAATTTCACTCAGTGATCCCTGGTTTTGGCTTGTATCTTCTGGCTGAGCCCAACTAAAATACTGTTTGATGTAGCAATCCAATCTTGATTTGGTGTATTGAACCGTTTATATGGAAAAGTACTCCTACACCCAAATTTGCATTTTATTTGTAGTCACTGGGTTTTAATATACTTTTTTCTGCAAATAGATCTTCTATCCATTTGATTTATCAGGACTTCTACATCTTCAGCTCAAATAATTCTAAATTAATATGTATTTCCATAGCATGTCTGTGGAATGTTCCCTTTGCATATAAATTCTTCAACACCATTATCAATCAATCAATCAGTCAATCATTCAATCAATATATGGTAAATCAGCAGCAATAAGATATTGAATAAAAATTTTAAAGTGCCTTGGGTTTTTTTGCAAATAGTGTACTAATAATGTGAGCACACTAATTATTAGTATCATTTCTGCATTTACGTTGAATTACATTGCCTGATACTTAATTAATGTACTAGATCATTCCATATTTTAATACCTGTGGAGTGTTTA
The DNA here is from genome assembly GCA_027886175.1 of Phylloscopus collybita. NCBI lineage: Eukaryota > Metazoa > Chordata > Aves > Passeriformes > Phylloscopidae > Phylloscopus > Phylloscopus collybita. The sequence continues at coordinate 38,657,593 of JAJNNQ010000006.1, read as the reverse complement.
AGCTATAACCAAAAAAGTGATCAGCCTCATAGCTGGGTTGAATCCAGCCACTGGCTTTCTCTAGAAGCAGAACACTGTGACTTTTGGAGTGGCAACCCCCAAGGCAGTTAACTGTATTTAAAAATTGGAGGGAAGCAGGGAAGGGATGGGAAGAAACAGCACAAGGTTTAGTTTATTTCATAAAAGCATTAATTTTCCTTCTAGTTTTTTGCTTTTCTTTGAGATTTTTATTAGTGAAACTTTTGTTTGACAAACTAGTGGAAAATCCAGAACTTGTTAAACAATTATCTCTTTATTCGTGGCTGTTGAGTCAGCCAGTCTGTGATAGTTGTATGGATATCAGAGGGTTCTGAGAATAGTGTTTTTTTCCTCTACATCTATCTGTACAAAAAAAGACAAGTATATCTGTTTTAAGTCTCAAATCAGTTTCGTTTTCTCTTGACAGAATATAAGTCCATGTGTAAGTTAAGATGAATCAAGCAAGAAATTACTGCTTTAAATATATAAATTCACACATTCTCATAGAGTCGTAACACCTTAATTTGTGCACATGCAATACCAACAGACACAGCATTTTTTTAGTGCTGTATTCTCCTGTAATAGTTTTTCTTTGAAAGATTTCAGCCATAAAGTATTTCCTAGGAGCTTTTACACTGCTTGAAAATAGCACTTGTCAAGTTGATGCCTGAATAGAAAATACAATTTTTTCTGTTAAAACACACCCTCCCCCCACCATGAAGCTATGTCAAATTACAGGAAAAATTTTGAGGGTTTTGTACATTGGAAATCATAGCATGCAGAATCAAAGTTCTGCCCCCAGGGGAGTTTTTTACCCTTTCCAGGGGAAGATTTTGGATGAGTTGTACTGTATTCCTTCCCTCTGTATCAATCATGTTCATAGTGAAAACTTTATGCATACTCTGCAGGTGCAGCTGAACCAGAAATAGCAGATAAGGGAAATAATATCCCAAACTCTCATTTTAGTGTCTCCTATTCTTACAGTGACTTTGGAACTACACAGTTGTAGTAAAGGTTTATTGCAAGACCTTTTTATTGCCCATCATCCATTTCAATCACCAGAAAAAGAATATCTTGGGCTAGCAATGCTTCGAGGAGAAAAAGACATGCAGTTTGGGCTGTGTGGTTTGGGGATTCAGGGACCAACTATAATCTGACTTCTCAATTTCTGCAATATTCCTATGCTATATTCTTCCTTTCCAGTGTGAATATTAAGTTCTTCTGACTAGGGATGAGTAATTATTTTTTGCCAAATTCCAAATTCAGGTCGTGTCCCTCTTGTTCCCAGAAGTGAAGCGAATGTTTGTAATCACAGCAGAGGACTATGAGAAAGTAAAGACCACTAAACTGGAACCTGGATCAATCTCATCATTTGAAATACATGCCTCAACAGTTATTCACCATTTACATGAAACAATTTCCACCAAAACCTGCAAATTACAATTTTTTTCCCTGATGCAGGATTCCTTATTGCATTTTCTTCTTCTTGAGAGAAGAAGAAAATAATTTTACGAGAGAAAATGATTTTATTGCCCTGTTATGTCTTCCTCTTTTTCTCTGTTCACAAGACCTGCTTGGTATTATATGGTTTTTATATTTATTTTATACACTTGCTATTTGTTTTAAATAAAACCCCAAAATGGCTGTTGGGGTTTTTTATATTAAAAAATCTCATCCTATAAATAACATATAATGGAATCCATTGCTAATATAAATACCAAACACATACAGAGCCTTAAATAATAAAATATTGCAAAATATAATATCCAGCTCTTCAAATCAACCATTAATAATGATATTTTTATGTTTCTTTTTTCCTTTTCTTGCTCTTACAGTTTTCATACTTTATGACTCTCACATTATAAGCTATGCAGAGTGACAAGCCCTGAGCAAACACAGCTACCTTTGAAGTTGTGCCTGCTTTAGCAGCAAGTGGCACTACTTGACCTCCTGAGGCTCCTGCTGACCTGAGTTTCTCTCACTGTTACAGCATTTTCCACCCTCCTGTTCCACTTTGGTTCCTAAATGAAGTTTAGAGATAAAGAAAATCAACTAAAATTATTTAAACAATTACCAATTAAAATAATTAAGTATTTAGGGAAGCAATGCAAGTATAGAAAATAAAATCTTTGTTGTTCAAAATCAAGAAAGTATTTTTTGTCACTAATTTTGTGCTGCAGTGTCAATGTGCTAATGAATTCATTTTGGTGTCACCTTAAATCTGGGATATTTGAACTGCCACAAAATAACGTTAGTTCTAGTCTCAAGGAGAGCTCAAGCTCTGTTGAAATCTGTGATTCTATCCTGGCCCATGAGGTCTTTGAATGTGTTTGAAAGCATGTTTGCTTGAAGTTACATGAAAAGTGATAGACTAGATTGTTTAGTAGCTCACAAAAAACTAGAATTTTTTTTTTCTGTTGCATCTTGTTTATAGATGCTAAAAAAAATTCCACAGTGGTTTTCTAGCCTGTAGTAATCACATGTACATTTTATATTTGCTGTAACTGTGATTTAGTAAAGGTATGAAGGAGTACACCATGGATGAGAAATTTTAACTATTAATATATGCAAAATTTAACTTTTATATTGCAGCTACATGTGGCCTGTGCTAATGGATACAAGAATGTTGCATCTCTGATACTAGATCATGGGGCTGATCTCAATGTAGTGGATAATCAGTACTGGACACCCCTACATTTGGCTGCAAAGTATGGACAGGTAAAGCATGATTTTTCACCTGCTTCTAATTCCTTTATGGTAGTCTTCTGTAGTAAATGCTCTCAAGTCAGGAAGACTATTCCTATTTTAATGTAAAAATCTTTATCATTTGTGTAGTGCAGATTAGCATCTCAAATGACAGAGACCATTTTAGATTGAACCTTGTAAAGCTATCAACACAATACAGCTCAATCTACCACCAGCAACAGTTTGTCATCAGCAAAAACTAGGTTTGCACTGGTGTTTAAAAGGAAGACAAAATAAACACTTTGTCTGTTTTGGGGGGTTTTTTGGTGTTTTGTGGGGTTTTTTGGGGGTTTTGGTTTTTTTTGGGTTTGGTTTTTTTTTTAACAGTCTAATATCAAAGTTTATTTAGCTAACTTTTTTGCTGTGTGTATTTCTGTGAACAAATGCCTAGGATTCATTTAGTAGTTGTGTTCAAAGTTTTCCAGTCACCAAGTTGTGGAACTGTGTCCTGGGTTTGGGATTTAGAGGCCACGACCTGTCCCTCTTAATACTTTTTCAGTTTTCTTACCTTTTCAGTTCTCCTTCATCCTCACTCTCCCTGGATGTGTTCAGTGAGTCTTTGTTGCAGTTTATCCACTTTAGGAGAGTTCTCCATAGCTCTCCAGTCAACTCAGGGCTCACAAATCACCACTTAGCCACAGGTGTCTTCCAAAAACCTCTGTGATGCATCTTAGCTCAGACTTCAGAAAATAAATAATACACTTCATAACAAGAAAACAGTAAAAATGTACAAAAAGTTATAGTAAAATAGTAAAAATAGATGTGTTTATTTATATTAGTTAGTTCTGCTGGGTAATAGATTTCTCCTATTGAGATACCCTGCTCTTACAGAGTGCCAAAGCCCTGCACATTTTCATAATAGATGAAGTCATTGGGTTATATATATATATAAACATACATATATATGGCCTGAAGTGTATCCTCAATAACTTCAGGTAGTGTAAATTTACAGAGAAAAATTTCACACAGATATACTGAGGAAAACTTTTGTTTGCAAGCGAGGTAGATTTAATTTTCTCACCCAGCCTTACCCTGTGCTGTTCTGTAATTCTGCTACAGTTCTACTACTCTCACTGATCCCTCTGCACTCAATCTGCCCGTGTTCAAACTTCAGTAGGGCAAGAAAGCTCTTACTCTTAAGGAAGGGGATAGCAGTCTTGAGCTTCTTACTCTCATGTTTTAGGATGGCTTACAAGTGAGGGTTTTGTACTGCAACAATGTTGAGCTTCTTACTCTCATGTTTTAGGATGGCTTACAAGTGAGGGTTTTGTACTGCAACAATGTGGTTATACTACAGCTGAACATTTCTTCTGTTGAAGCTAAACCCAAGTTTAATTGAAGAGGACTTGAAGGAACTCACTTGAAAGGGCTGGGAAGGAATTTACCTTTCCTTACGTGTGTTTAGCATGTGTATGCTTGCAACACTAACTCTAGATGACTTGAAATACTCTTTTTTCTTGTGAAGACAGGTATTTTTCTTTTAGAAACAGGCCCATACATGTAAAGTTTGTAGTTGAAAATGGCTAATGAAAAAAATGTCTCTGTTTTCGAGGAATTCTGAGAGCTCAGATTGCTCTTTTTGGAATGATCTTTTTTGTTGGCACTTTTGTTGAACTGCACTCCCTTATATCCCAGATGACAGTAGTGTTAATTCTTACTACTTCAGGAGTTTTCATTAAGGAGTCAGGGACCAGCTGCACTAGTCTAAACAACCAGTATGGTACACACAGAGAAAGACCATGAAGGAACATTGTACTCTTCACTAAAATTAGCTAAATACCAACCAAATATCTTCCCTTTGTAGTGTTAGCGAATAATGAAGTTTAGAGATATCTTATTACCATTATATAGAATTTGCCAGTGTTATTAAGGATATAAATACATCTTTCATGTGATTCTGTTTGTAAGAAACAAGTAAATAATTTAAATTCCTTTATAAAAGGGATTTATAACAGATCTCCGACTTCTTTCAGTAACTATACCATCAGAGTGTTTATAAAATTTCCTTTCTTACCATGATAATTTAAAAATATTTTTTAGCCTTAGAATGAATTTACCATATTTATAATTGCATAGAATGAATGCATACCATATTTATAATTCCTTTTGAGTAATTAATTATAGACTAATATGAACATTGTTTCTATTTTGGGTAAAAGTAGTATGGCAGAAAGGGAAAAACCTTAGACAAGACATGATTTGAATAGTCTCTTTTAGATTAAAATATACTTATGAGGAAATAGTTAATTTTAGCCCAAAGTTTTAATGTTCCCTGAAAAAGTAATTAATATAAATTCTGGACTTGATCCCTTACAGTTTCACAGTCTTCTAACACGTATTTGTGACATATTTTTTTAAAAAGTCACACTTGAAACACTTGCTACAGTGAAAAATCTGTGTCTTGTACTGGAAGATTGTCATAAAGTCTATTTAATTTTAGTTTGCTGGCCTTTTAAGTTCTTGGGAGGATTTCTGTCCTTCCAGAAATGTATTTGAACAGCAAAATAGCCTTTTCTTGTCTTATAGCTTGTCTAATAAGACAAGAATGATGATCCTTTAATGAGTGGTCAAAGAAGTTTAAACCATTGTCATTGCACAGTTTTCTGGCACTGGTGCTACACTACCTGCAACCAAACCCCATCCAATATAGGAATAATATTATATTCCAGGAGTTATAAGGACTGATAGTTGTTCCTGTTTATAAAATAGCTACAGATGTATTTTCATGTGGAGAAGCTTCTCACCTCAATAAAATGCTATTGAATTATAGAAATTACGGATTTAGTTTTAGAACTATATATACTATTATATATACTATATATACTATATATATACTATATATACTATTTTATAGTATAGTCCTTGTGTACATATATTTTGCATATTATCTTACAAAAAAACAATGTTGTGATATGAAGAAACTGTTACTCTACTTTAGAGTGACATCCAGACTCAGTTCAAGCACCTGAGCTCTATTCATATACCGTTCTATATTTGCAAATACACAAAATGGGAAATGGGAAAAAAAACACACACCTTTGTTTGTTTGTAAGAGCATAGCAATAATAGAGATGCTACTAATGTGCATTATCTAGGGAAAAACAAAAACAACAAACTGCATAGATTTTAAATTTATAGTGAGAAAAATTAATTTGCATCTGTACAGGAGGAAACTTGTAAAGAATAAAGGCACTTTAAGCTTCTTGTTACAAATCTCAAGTTGTAAATGAAGTGGATTATAAAAATCTTACTGTTTCATCTTCCACAGTAATTTATATGTGAAATTACTGGTGAAAGATACATCAATCTAAGTGGACTAATCATGTGAAAGACATTGCATCCACATCTTTTAATAAACCTGGCTTGTAGAGATTCCTTGGTAATGGCAAGCCCATTTTGATTTAGGATGGGGTTCTTCTCAACTAAATTTAGCCAACTAAACTTAAGGACAAAGTCAAAGCTTTTTCTTGTCTAATGTCAAAAATCACCTCTAGAAATCAACTCAGAGAATTCTAGGAGATGCATTTAAAAGAGGAGTCATGATTCATTGTTTAAAGGTCTGACCCTCCTTGGTTATAGAAGTCATGGGCAACAAGCATATGTCAGAGGTGTAATGTAAGCATTTTTAAATCCTTCATGAGAAATCCAGATCAAAGGGTGGGACCAAAGGATGAGGCAACTGCCCACTGGTGTTCTGGGTCTCCCCAGTCATCATGAAGTGAGCACTGAGTTGATGCCTTACATTTAGAGAACACAAAACTTTATGTTTTCTATGTTTTCTATACACAGAGTGAATCCTAGAGGAAGAGTTGAGTTAAATACTTAAAATAAAACCAGTTTTACCAAAAGCAAAACATAGTAGAATGCTGTTGTATTGTTTCCAGAGAGGGAATAAATAAGAGTTTTAAGTGTTGGTATATATTATCTGATGTTGAAAAAAAAATATATTAACTGTGTCTATACAGATATCTGTGTCTTTACAAATATATTTAAAGAAAACCAATTTAATGGATACATTTACCATGTAAAAACGTTATTAGACTGAATATTAAAACAAAGCATGGGTGAATGATAAATGAGTTGTCCTGTTAGTGACAGAACAGGTTGATACAAAGTAGAGTGTTTTTCTTGCAGAGGAGTACAGGATATTGCTGTTGAGGGTTGTATACAGGATATAGCTACTGAGTGCAGAATAGGGCAGCTGAGGCTACTGCCTGAAGGTCAGTCTCTGAATGACAAGAATCTGCTTTACAGGAACAGATTAGGTTATTAATGAGTGTAATAGACTGTTAATTGAAATATTACCAGTCTGTAAACATTAAAAAATAGACGTTTTTAAACAATGTTATTCTGAGTTTCTAGGACTGCTGTCATCCCCCCCATACATTTTAAGGCTAAAGGCAATTTTGTGTTTTTAAAGCATATTGAGATATTAACATTATACCAAAAAAAAAAAAAAAAAAGTTATTGAGGTATTAAGATCAGAGTAGCTTACCTTAATTATTTTACCCCAATAAAAAGATGGAAAATAACAACCACTACTACACACATAGAAATCTGCATCTGTGACACACAAAAACCTCTTCAAAATCAGATTATTAAGGCAAAAAAGCTAGCCTCAAGAAATTACAATATGCCAGGGCTGCCTATGTAAATTTAACAGGGCCTTCTGGACACAGACTTTTTCACCCTGTTTTTGATGGCAGCTGGAACTCCTTTGTCTCCCTCTGACACAGCAGGGGCAGTGCTGCTGTATTTGTGGTTGCTGTCTGTGCACACCAGCGCAGGGCACACGTCGTCCCTTGGGTACCACCCTGCCCGTGCTGGCACTGGTGCCAACTGCAGAAGGGCCACTTGTATTTCTCTGGCTGGCCCCTTAATTTGAATTTAGCGTGGCAATCACTTTGTGGACAGCTAGTTATCTGGCATTGGTAGTGCTGTCCCTGCTGGACATCTTCCAGCTGCTGTGATCAGGAGAGCCCACACTCGCCCTCCCCATGGTGGGAATAGGCTGCAGCTCTGACATTTGCCTTGGGTACTCTGGCACAGTTCCCAGGCACAAGCTGTTTCTTTGTTGTTTATCACAGAAATGTCACCTTTCAAACAGCTATCGGAGACATGCAGGTCAGAGCTGACTCTGCAGTAGCTTGAACACTACCTTCTCCTGAAATGTCATCCTTGGGGGATGATGCCTGTGTCTAAACTGTTAAATGACTAAATAAAAGAGGACTAGGGATTAAGCCAGGCAACAGTCTGGCTTATATTTGTATTGTTTAGGGCTGTTTCCTCTATAGGAGATTAGTCATGTTTGTAGAGAGCTGGTTGGAGTGGTCCAAAGGAGAGTCAGGGGGAGAGCCAACAGTGTGGATTATAAGGGATACTTAAGCTTGCTCCATTGCACTCTCTTACTTAGTAAGACAGATTTAGCCTCTGGCTTTGAGGTTTAAAGGGCTTCATGATGTCAAAAAAAAACCAAAACAGATAAGACATTTGTTCAACTGCTGACTGGATCTCTGCAACAGTAGCTCCTGTAAAAGCAAGGAGGTGTTTTTTATATTTCCAATATAAATTGGAAATATCCCACATAAATAAATAAATAAATAAATAAATAAATATATATATACACCAGATGCCTACCTCATGTTTCTTATAAAATTGTATACATCCTGTGTCATTTTCAAATGTGTGAAATTGTCATTCTGTAAGTATATTCTCCCTTGCACGCATTTGGTTGGTCTGAATCATATCCCTCTGATTAGTTAGTTCATTAAAACACATTTCTTTCAAATTGTAAAAGGGACTCTGCTCCTCACTGAAGTATCAAAGAATACACCCTCTTACTATATGAACTAATTTGCTCATTGTTACCAAAACAGATTAGTGATTTGACTCAACTATGACCACTACATTCTTTTCTTTAAGTGCATATTGTGTTTGAAACAACAACAAAAAAAATCCACATCTGTTGTTAGAATATGCTTCAGTGTAAATGGATATATGAATTCATTGGAGGAAATGATACTTAATCTCATGAAGTTTGGCCATTGCCACAGAAGTTCCTTTGAATGTAGTTTCTGAACTTCTGCAACCACACTCCACAGATGTTTTCAGTGAGAAGAGCCTAAAGAAGGGGGTGCCTGTTTAGTGTTTCAAAAAGTATATATTATAGTCACTCAGGGAATAAATATTTTCCCTGTCAAGTAGTTGGAATCTTTAATTTATGGTCAGTAAATCCTCTAGAGAATGTTTTATCCAGACATATCTCACCCATTTTTCTTTAGTCTTTGTTTTTATATTTGGCATATGTTATTTTACTCAGGTAGAAGAGCTGTATTTCCCTTCAGATCAAATTACACTCAGTTTCCTCAGAGAGTCCACTTTGGGATTTCTGCTTGTGATATCTTTTTCACTCTTGATAGATTCACAAGATTTCTGTAAATGATTCAAATGCTAATTGTGGGCAGAGAACATAAGGCAAGGAATTCTAGATTCACACAATACCAAATGATAAGAAAAGAGTTTGCATTTCATATACAGACTAGGAAAAAATCTCCATTTACAAATTACTATAAAATTCTCAGTGTTTACTTGTATGGTTTTAAAACTGAGGTGTGCAGAATCTATACTCTGTAATTAGTTATTGCAGGATCTCTCCAATCAATATAAATTTTATTTTCCTTAAAATACCATTTATAGTGATTTTCATATATGAGAGGCAAGTATGAAAAAAGAAGTCTAACAAGGCTTTTCAGGAACAAACTTTGAGAAGTGGTAGGTTTATGATCTTCTCTGTAGTATAAATATATAACTTGTAGGACCATAATTTACAAGCATCTGTAATCATAAGATCACATAATATTTTCCCTGATTTATTTTATTTTTCTCTGTCTAATTTCCTGGTGGTTTGAAAAATAGAAATGTAGGTTATCAGTCTTCAAGTAAAGACTGATGCAGTTTTTATATCAGCTGTAGAAAACCATTTAAGTGACCTTTGTCACTTGCTTTAATAGCTGAAAACAGCATTAACTTTTTTTTTTTTTCCTGGAACTATTCCAGAGGTTTAAAAGGCATCCTCTTGGACCATATAGGTTAAACTTGCTGACTGCAGAAAGGTAGTGGTGATACTTGGGGACCTTGGGCTCCATTCCAGGCTCTGTGCCTGAACAGACGCACTATTTACGGTTCATTCCTCTCACACGTAACCTTATTGGTGCCATTGCCTCTAGTCTGTTCATTCTTGTCCTTATTCTATTGCCTTATTGTCCCATTCATTTGCCTGGCTTCATGTCCTTTCCTTACACGTTTTATCTGAATCCTGATTCCTTGCACGGTCAGCTTCTGCCCCTCCTCCTCTCCCTGCTGCTCATCCAAGCTTTCATTTTTTTTCTACTCTGACTTCGTGCCAGCCTTCCTGCCCTTCTGTCCCACTTGCTTACAGTCCCAATCTCCCTTGCTAAATCTCAGTGGTTTTTTTTCCTCACATCACTTTCTTCTTTCATTTTTCTGATTAGTCTGTCTCTACCTACATCCTGGCTCCTTGCCACATTTCTCTTCTTCCCTTTCATATAATTTATTTCACACTGTTAGTTCCAGATTCCACCTTTTTATCTATGCCCACTTCCATTCCACACACTCCCCCTCATTGCTTTCTACCCTGTTGCTAGTCTTATTCCCACAACCTACTTTTTCTAATCTGTTCTACTTTGCTGACCACAGTTGGCTATGGTCCCCTTTTCTCTGTACTCAAATAGAAAAAAAAAAAAGAAAAGAAATCTTCCTAATCTATAATGTATTAAGAAGGGAGATCTGTCATCAGAGTTTCAGATATCATTTCCTGTGTTTAGAGCACTGTTTAGAGTACTGTGGATCAGATTTGCAATTGTAAAGGAAATGCTATTTAGCCTCTGAACCCTATTGTTCTTTTTTAGGGCTTTACCTATGAAATTTTGTCTTTAAGGGACACACAGTTATCAAAGGCATACTATTATGTGATAGAGAATAAATACATGATCTTAGAAGCTCAGCTCACAGGAACTCTAATGGCTTAATAGTTATTTTACTCCCTAATATTTGGAGTCTCTGTCTTGGAATTTGTTTCACCGCCCAGGAGTAAGTTTCCTAACCTACATATTTCTTTTTTACGTCCTTGGTGCTTGGTAAAGTGCCTATTATCATCCCATTTAATTAGTTAAATAGTCTGCAGTGTTATTCTAAAGAGTTATATTGCTCCATGACTTATCTGATCTTACTTATTCTATCTATTGAACATACAGTTAGCATTAAACAACACCTCTTTCACAGAAGCTTAATAATTATAATAATAACAGTAAAAAAGATATAATAATAATAAAAATGGAAACTACTTTCCTGATTCTGATTCTTTTTATTGCAAATCTTTTGAACATCCAACTTTATATTTAAATAGAGTAGCTGTTATTGGTTCTACTAACATGTAGGCCTACAGTGGACTGTACTAGCAAAAGGGGCTCCCTGATTTATCTATTATAATAAAAAAAAAAAAAACCAAACTGTCTTACAAGCATTGGGTAGCTGATTTTTTCAACATTTCGAAAATTGGCTAAGTTTTGATAATTTTCCAAGCAGAAAACAAAAATAATATTCTCTGCCTATGGAATTCATCTTCTACTTAATAAAAGTCTTCAAATTATACAAACACGGCAGCTTATAAGGACAAGTAAAATTTTTTTCCACACGCGGCTGCCAGAAGTGCCTCAGTTTTGGTTGCTTTATTTTTCTGTCTAATTAAAAAAAAATAAAATCTGAAACTGAAAAATCATAAGCATTCACAGGCAGCAGTCCTAGCAAACTGCTTAATAAAAATCACATAGGTAAACATACACTTTTTAACCCAGTAAGTTAAATTTAAGTCGTATGAACAATAGAAAAGTGGTCCTTATGAGTGCAGACATAGGTCATCTTACTCAGGTGAAGAATGCAGATTATAATGGTGTAACCAGTGATATTCCTTGTGTTCTGTCTGGAGGTTGTGTTGTGTTTAGTGAACATACACCTTAGATATTAAAATAATACTTGGTGATTTTACTGTATTTCACACAATAGTTTGAAATTGATGGTCAAAAATAATGCTGATTTTGATCTAAGATTGTTGTTCCACTAGTTTCTTACTGTACGTCTTTTTCTCACTGTGGATGAGCACAGGATGGGGACCATATGCAGCAAAAATGAGGTGGTAACCTGAAAAATGACAGCAGGTAGAACAAAATTGCAGGAAGAGGGTGCTGAGGGCTTAGGCAGAGAAAACTGAGGAGTGGATATGAAGAAGTGCCTGGGGAATAAAACAATGGAGAAGGAGGTTAGGAACCAAAAGGTTGATGGTGAACCAGGTCACTTAGGGATTATAGAATATGTCCCATGTTGAAACAGACAGGAGTGGAGAGGTGGAGAGAAATATTGGTGTTGACAGGGAAGAAAAGTGAAAGACTGAAGGAATTTACTGTTGGGGGTTCATGCAGATTGGATAATGCATATTCATTGCTGTTCAAAACAGCACATGAGGATATTTGCATAAAACCTCCAGCTTTCTGAACTTAGGATTTAAGCAGGTATCCCTCTGATGGTAAAGAAAAGAGAATAAATGATCTGAGTTAGTGTCTCTGGGACTGGGACTTGGATAATAAGAGCTAAAAGCTCAGGCAGAGCCAGCAGTTTATCCTTTGCAAGTGCCAGTACACATCTAATGATCTGTACATGGCTTCAGAGGAAAATACCTGACCAGACAAAAGAGGATGACGCTTTTCAGGAATACTAGTTCTGCTTTCCAGCTAATTAATTACCAGTAAAAATAGCATGGTTTGAGAGCAGTCTGGAGATGCCTTTGCAGCCTCAAGTGCAGGGGGAGATTCTTGAGGAATCTCTGTCACTCCTTCATGCCCCTTATTTCCTACTCTGTCACTGCAGTAACTTATCTGTGGCAAGAGGCCTTGCAGTCTTGCCAACACTGGTGCTCCTAAACCTTTGTTTTATGAAACTTAGCACTGGTTTTTGGTTTTTCTTTTTAGCTAACATTTAATGCATGGTAAAACTTAGCCTCTTTTTTGGCACAGGGCAATTGTATTTTGAGGCTTTATAGTGTGCATATTGCAGTAAGTTTATTTATGCTGCCTTATGTCACAGAATCACAGAAGGGGTAAGGTTGGAAGAGACCACAGTGGGTCATCTGGTCCAACCCCCCAGCTCAAGAGGGATCAATCATCCCAGAGCACAGGGCACAGGATTGTGTCCAGAGAGTTCTTGAATATTTCCAGGGAGGTGAATTACAGTGAATATCTCCACAACTTCTCTGGGCAATTGGTTCCAGTGCATAGTCACCTGCATGTAAAGAAGTAATTCCCCATGTTCAGGTGAAGCTTCTTGTGAATCAGTTTCAGAGGCAATGGCCTCTTGTTCTGTCACTCAGAACCATGAATCAGAGCCTGGCTCCACTCTCTTGACATCTTCTCTCCAGATACTGACAGACATTGTTGTGGTCCCCTCCCAATCGTCTTCAGACTGAACAGGCCCACCTCCCTCAATTTATCTATGCAAGGGAGATGCCTCAGTACCCTACTGACATGTCACTAGGCACCACTGAAAAGAGCTTGTCCCTGTCATCTTTATACCCTCCCTTCAGGCATTTACCCAAACGGATGAGATTTCCCTGCACCTTTGTTTCTCCAGGTTGAAGAATTCCAGCTTTCCCGGTTTGTCTCCATATGTGAGGAAAAAAAACAAACCTCCAGTTTCTTAATTATCTTAGCGGCCTTTTTCTGGACTCCTCCATGTCTCTTGTATTGAGAAGTTCAGAAATGGGCACAGCACTGCAGGTGTGATCTCACCTGTGCTGAGCAGTGAGGAAGGATCACCTCCCTTTACCTATGGGCAACACTCTTCCTAATTGCTGTTCAGAAACCATTTGCTTTCTGTGCAAATTCTATTTACCAGGACCCCCAGGTCCTTTTCTGCAAAGCTCCTTTCCAGTTGGGTATCCCTCAGCATGTACTGGTCCCTGGAATTGTACTTTTGCACTTGACCATGTTGAGCTTCATGAGGTTCTTGTCTGCCCATTTCTCCAGCCTGTTGAGGTCCCTCAGGATAGCAGCACAACCCTCTCACATATCAGCCACTCCTCACATTTATTGCCATCAGTGAACTTTGCCCCATCAACTAGATCTTTAATGGGGACCCATTAAAAAAAGGACCCATTGCTCATCCCTGGGGTACAGTGCTGGTTGCTGGCCTCCACCTAGTCTGCTTGCCACTCATCACCAGCCTCTGGGCCCAGCCACTGGGCTATTTTTCAGTCCATCTGAGTGGCCCATCACCTGTTTCTTTTCAGCAAGCATCACAGAACAGGTTGTGAATGGATGTTCACAATGTAGCTTTGCCAATAATTTCAAAACTTCCTCAGTAGTATAAGGCGCAGCCTAGAAGTACAGAAATAGGTATTTTAAAATGTATTAGTGGTGACCAAAGTCACAGCCCAGTGTGCAGTGGGAACTGAGCCAGAATGCTGCATTAATGGGAATACATAAAGTGTGGAGAATCTCTGAAGTCCTTTGAAAATGAGGGCAAGGATCTCCTGACTTGGTGAGAAAGGAGGGAGCCAGGGGAATCTAAAAGGTGGGACTTTCAGATTAAAGTGTGAGACAGGAAAATATTCTTTGCAGTAGCATTCTCAACAGTCAGAGGGTAAGATATCCAGTAAGAGATATTAGGGGCAGGTAGAAATATTACAATTTGAGCAGAATACCAGGAAAAGAGAGACAGCCATGTTTTATGAATACAGAAAAAGTAACTAATTTTGTACATAGGGAAGGAGGATATTCAGAGATAAGGTCTGAAAGGAGAAAATTAAGATCTGAGATGTTTCCTAGTGTTCTTTCTAAAGGTACTGAATAAATAGTTAAGGGTATAAAAAGAGAAGCAAGACAAATGATATGTTATAAGCAGATATTTTAAATAACTGTCATTACTGTGGCATTTTCTGAACAGTGAGTCATGACACCATCCATTTTTTTTAAATTTACATGAATTGGCAAAGACTACACTGGAAAACAGAAATATATATATATATATATATATATGCATATATATATATATATATATATATATATATATATATATATGCCCTAATTTTAGTCACAGGTTCTACAATAATTCAGTAGGTATTATTTTTTTACATAGTCATATGTATGTTATTTGAAACTCTGCAATTGAAATGCTTCTGCTTAGTGGTAATTTGCTGTAATTATTCTACAGATATTTCTTCTGTTAGGCACAATTCTGAAGATATGGTAATTGTATTTTAAAATACTCCCGAAACATCAGTGAATGAGGCAAATTCCAGCACAGGAGAGTTGCATATCCAAAAGCAGGTTATTGAAATTGTTGGTGACCTGAATACCTTAGTCTTGGTGACATGCATCAAGGAATCCCAGCAGGAGATATTTCATTGGCAGCAGGAAGCACTGATATTGGAGCATGGTATTTCTTGTGGCATAAATCCAATCCTTTGGTAACCCAAAAAGCTGTGTATTGTTACTAAACTGAAATGCATTTAAAGCCTCCTTCCTTTAACACAACTACTACCACTTTTCAGAGATTATGAAGTAGCTCCATAGCTAAGTATGTTCCCTTTTTTCCTAATAAAAAAAGGCATATATATGTGTATATTTTTACATGTGTTGCAAGTTCTCAGTGGAAACCAGGGCTAATTGGATTTGGAAATAAACCTGTTATGGCTTCCCCACTTCTTGGTGTTTACTGAATTTTCTGCTGTTACTGCAGGAAAAGAAAGCAAGTATTAGAAATCTGAGGAGGGCAAGATCTTTTAATTTTATAGAAATTTGAAACAATATTTTCCTGGTTTTCTGTTATTTGAAGCTTGGAATTTTCTTTGCATTTAATGGATTCCTTATTACTGTGGTCTTTTCTAATAAATTGCTTCCTGTGTACTAAATCTGTATTGATTGTTTTTATTGCAATTATTTCTTTAGTATTTGTTTATTTATTTATTGCTTGGGTTTATGCCAAATGACTATCCTTTCTCTTAGCTGACTTCCAGTTCAGGTCTTATTTATCTCTAGGTCTGTTCTTCTGCTCTGAAGAGTTTTTTATTTCCTTCACAGCCTTTTTTCCCCGTGCTCATCCTTGTCTCTCCTGTTGGTTACACTTACATTAGACATTCTATTTGCTTCAACATATATTCAAAAATGCATATAGTTCTGTCATTCACATTCTAAAAGTATTTTTTGTTCCTTATGAAGCTTTTCACTCATTTCTGACCAGTTTATCAGGAAGGACATTGCTACAGCCTTTGATGGGAAAGTATCTCTAGAGACTTTGGTGGAGTCATAGAACGCACTAAAAAAAGTTCCTTGCAGGAACTGAAAAACATATTTTAGACTTTTTCATTATATGGTACTCTACCCTCCCCTACTGTGCTATAGTTTTTACCTTTACTAATAGATTAGATGATTTTGGTAGCCGTAAGATAAATGTGCCAATTTCTACTATTGACTGAGAACAGATTTGCTTCTATGATGATGGCTGTGAGTGACTTTGACAGTGCTGGCACACAGTTGTTGGATTAGTTAGACGCAAAGAAGTATTTGTGATGCAAGTCTTATCAATGGTGATGGGTGATTTTTTCCTTTGTGAATTCGTTTACACATGTATGAGTGGAAGGAGATTTGGGGGTACCCTGAAATTGTAGGAGAATTGAATTTTACTCTGCTGCTTGTGATTTATAGAAGTGTTTTTAGTAGCTGCAGAAGGTAGGGGTTGGGAGATACTGCCCGTGGTTTATCATAAGATTTCAGATAGTGCAGAAAGGAAGGAATAAACTGAGTTACAGGAATCTGTCCTACTTCTCCTGTTTCAAATGCCTCTGTTTTTTCGCCCATTTTAGACCAATCTTGTGAAGCTGCTTTTGACGCACCAGGCAAATCCCAATCTTCTTAACTGCAATAATGAGAAGCCTTCAGGTAGGTGAAAATCCATATACATAGCATATGTATTACCTATTGTGACACTGTTTCTTTCCTTCCTGCATTCTTAGCTATAGTTAATTTAGTGTGTGGACCAAATATACACACTATACACATACACATGCGTTTTTACATGCATTGCTGAAAACTGCTGGTCATGGTAACCTGGGATATTATCTCAAATGTCCTCCCACTTGTTTCATTCTGTTTATTTTTAGCTCTGTTTTTTACTTGAGAGTTCTTCCATGCCTTGGTGGTAGCTGCATTTACACATTTTTGGTGACTTCTCACTGAGTTCCTTTCTGTCTCAACTCCTTGTAGTACATGGCCTCATGAGTTGGAATTTCTATAGCAATTGTCTGAAAAAAAATTCAACACCTAGTTTTGAAGTATAGCTGCCATTTTTTACTGCAGAAGGCACCTTCTTAAATCAGATAGCAACAAGGAGCTGAAGCACTGACTAAAGATAATGGAATTGTAGACTCTATTAGGTTGGAAGGGACTTCAGATCAGCTGGTCTAACACCAAGATCAAAGCAGAGCTAATGTCAGTAATGCTAGCTAACAGTGTGGAAAAGAAGAAACACATGGTTGTTCAACATTCTATGCCTAGGATAAAATGAAGATGGAACTCAGTAATGTAGATAGTAGAAACTTCCTGTCAGATTATGGGTGAAACTTTCCTTGCACAATAAAGCAAAATATGTTATGCTTTAAGCGCTGTACTGCCTACAAATATGTTCACAGGGAACTTCATGACACTTAACCTTAGAAGAGTTGTCTGTGATTAGATACAGTTTTTATTTGTGAAAAAGGCTTTGGACTAAACTCAGATAATCTAACAATACAATTATCTAACTGTATTTAGTAGGTATTTAACACAGTTGAGTTAACTGTCATTCTGGTCTGCAAACAGAACTGATTTCTGCAGTTCTGTATATATAAAATATATAAATGTAGTTTGTAGAAATCTCCTTGAAACAGTTGAAAAGGATTTAAGTGCATGTTTTCACAGAAATAAAGTGTTGAAAAGGGTTGTGTTGTTTTTCCTGAAGTCCTGTAAATTATTGAATACTTTGGTTTGCTACATACCAAGAATGATTTTGAGGTTTTGTAGATGATAACTTAAGTCTGTACTAAATTTTCTTTGCCTTTGTTTTCCCAGTAATTTCAAGTATTATTTTATGATTTATATCTGAGAAATTCCTTTCATGTTGTCTATCTACATGTTTAGTCTTAATCTGATCTAGAGATTTTAATTCAAAGGAGCTTTCCTGCACCATTTTCTTGTCTGATATCTTGGTGTTCCAATGTCTCAGATGTTGCAGCTTCTGATTTTATTGAGGAAATGCTTCTGAAGGCTGAAATTGTTTGGGAGGAAAAAATGAAAGACCCTTTAGCTGTTTCTACTTTATCTCAAGAAGAGCCATATGAAGAGATCATCCATGATTTGCCCACAATTTCCAATAAACTGTAAGTAAATGCTGGTGTTGTTATAAAGCAATTCCTTGAAGCCACATTATCCTTTGAACCATATCTGTCAATCTGTGAGTCCTAGCTGTGTGTGCTTGGAGATATTCAAATCCCATCAGGACATGGTAACTGTCTTTACATGTCCCTGCCTGAGCAGGATGAATGGATCAGGTGCCCTCTAGGAAGTCCCTTCCATCCCCATCCATTCTGTGATTCTGTCTTGGTTTGGAAGGACAGGTATCATCCAGGCAAAGCTGGAATTTCCCTTAGAATGGAGAATGTAAACCCCTCACCCCCGCCAAATTATAATTTTGCAATTAAGGGCTTTCAGGTAAAGATTTACGAATAGGAACAACAGTTCTTTACTAGGAATATTAATAATACAAATGCAGTAGAAAACAAAACCACCCAACCAAACCAGCAAGCAAAGAAACAACAGTTTTGGAGAACCCTGACAGAGTCAGAGCTACAACCTGACACCCTGTTGGTCAGGGTGTTGGAAGCAGTCTGAAAGTGAGTCCTCCTGGAGTGGCAGATGTGGTTCTGGTGAAGAGATGATCCTGTAGAACAAGGGTCCAGGGATGGTGAGAAGGGATCTGGTGATGGTGAGATGGGGTCGAGTCTTCCTCCCAGAAATCGGGTGAAGCTGGATGCCTTTGTGTTCCTGTGTCTCAGTTTTATCCAGGTAGGAATGGTTGGCTCCCTGCACTGGGTGGAACATCTCACAATAGGATGATGGAATGTGGATGTGTTAGTTTGGGGAGGGTATAGTTTGGGGATGTATTAGTTTGGGGAGGTGTTAATGGCCCATTAGCAGAAAAATATCCCCCTGGAGGAGGACCGGTGGTGACCGGTGCCCTACCTGGCTTTAACAGCTGGCCCATTGTCAGAAGGCATCTGCCCCTCTCCCCTCCCCAGAGTTACAAGAGATAAAGAAAAACATCTCCCCAACTGCTTTTAGGAATGAAATAGATTACACACCCCTGGCTCCACAACCCAAGACACTGTGTGATTTGATGGATCAAGTAACTTTCCTTTTGGAAATCTCCTGAATCATCTTTTGCATTTGTATCTCTCATATCTTTTTGTCAATCTTAGTTTTATAATTATAGAACATGAATAATAAAATATATTATTGGAATTGCCACCAGAAATTACCTGGGGTTGCCTTAGCAGAATTAATAGAGGTTAATACTGTAGACTTGAACATCATTTTGTTAAGGTAGATGGGTATAGTGTATGTAAAACCATCATTGCCTATGAGAGAAGCAAGGACAAATTCTGAAAAGAGAAAAATCAGATATGTGATTACAGATGAAATTATACTGGTAAAATTATATTTAAAAAATTATATTTAGATTTATGCTGCTTAAAATTCAAGTGAAATCAAGTAGCATTTAGCAGTGAAGACTTAAAACTCAGTACTGAAGAGTCAATTCGTGTCTTAAATTATAAATTTTGATACTTTTGTATTTCCTTGTGAATCTTAAACAAAGATTGCCCTGGGTATGACATGTACGATAGTTGTGAAGCACAATTAGCTGTTTTATGGTAATACAAGACATACTGATATTTCAAATTCTTATTTCCAGATACTGTGATCCAGGGAATTTTAAAAGCTGCAAATAGTGTTTTTATACAGTGTGCAGCTGCTGTACATTTGAAGTATATATTTGTTAGTTGCATAATCTTGCAAAATACTGACATTAATTTTTCTATAGTAATCACCAAAGAGTGTGTGAGGAAAACAATAAATAAAACCTCTTATAGAGAGATAGATAAGGTATATATGCTTCCATTTCATAGGAGTTATAAATTATGGTTGGCAGAATGTGTTTGGATACATTAAAATCTGGGAGAGGTGAGCAACTCATGAAATGATCAATCTGTTAAATTCAGAACTCCATGGGATACACTGATATTTAGTAGAGATTGAATATTTCATGGATGGTAAACACAGTGTGTTGTTTCTGCTTCATGGTTTGTAGTCATTAATACATGTAGCTGGGTATATGATACTAATGTTTATGAAATTACTAATTTTTCATGCTTCTTAATTCCTTATGAAATAAGCAGTCCTCTATTCTAACCCGCTGTTTCAATAACATAAATCATACTCCTCAAATTTATGTGGTCTTCAAGTGTCTTTTATATGAAAAAATTTTATTTGGAGGCATGAAACTAAGCCTTTAGATTTTGAAATGTAACTAAAACTGTTATTTTTAATTATTGATATGTTGTAATACTAGAAGTAGACAGTACCTATGCAATGATGCCTAAAAAAAGCTATTCATAAAGGTTTTAGAGACTTTGAAAACTTAGTCATTATTCTTGCATCTAGATATTTATATTCTAGAAGTTTGTACTTGGTGCACATATTGTACTGATTACTGGTTTTAGTGGTAGCATCTGTTAACCTCTGGAAGACATGGCTCGCACAAATTTTAAGTGGTCTGAAAATATTTTTTCTCTACTCTTTCCTTCCTTTAATGCATAGATTAAGATAGCTAATTTTTGAGAGTTTTCCATATAGTGACTTTTTATATGACAATAATACAGACCTGCCATGTGTAAAAACCTTCACTGGAAATTTTGAAAAAGCAAAGTCCACTGAAGAGAAAAACATAGAAAATTGATTTATGTGTGGACTTGGATGAGTTTAGCTTCTGTTGCCAGCTGTATCCCAGTGTGGGGCTGCATCTGGTTTGTGGTGCCTGCATGAGAATACAGCACCAGGGGAAGCCAAAGCCCTGTTCAGCTCTGTGCACTGACTTTGGCAGTGATCCTTTGCACATAGCCAGGGGGCCATTATTAGGATACACTAAGTTTGAAGTAATGCCAGGTTCTTGAGACTTTGAGCAGTCTTAGGTTTAGAGACTTCCTCAGCCAGAGCTTTGCAGTACCTATCTATCAGGTCTGCTACCAGTGCAGGAGAGTATCAGCTGGCCTGCCAGCTATTCTGAGATGGGAGTATTCTTGGAAGGCAAAATTATTGGTGTATTTTGTCTGTGCACGTATCAGCTATCACTACTGAATATGGAAAACAGTTGGGGAACCATACCACACAGAGTTCCATACTACTTACAAATCTCTAATCTTAATTTATAGAGGCTGGAAATCAGGTGTCATCTCAAATCTGGTTATCTCAGCCCTATAGTATCATGCTTATAATTCTGAAACCCAAAACCTTGCAGAGAGGTATTATTCCAAATGATAGCAGACATATTCTTAAGATACAGTGAATGTGTATCTCCAGAGTGGCTCCATGCTGCCTATTAGAAAGGCAGCCTAGATGACTGTTTTTTTTTCCAATGGCTTAATGTTGAAAACAAAGAGTTTCATCCTTCATGCTCTGTTAAGAGTCTGTAGAGAGATGTGTAATATGCTAGTTTGAAGATAAATATTGTGCTGTTCTTGTGTACCAAACCAATTTTTTTAGTGCTGAAGAGGAGTGCACAATAATAATCCACATGTACCTTTGCTTTATTCTTTATTGCATATATTCTTCATCAACTCTCCTGGGAGAATAAGAGTAAGAAAGTAACCTGAGGCAGAAAGTTTTACAATAGTTCCTAGTAACTCTCTGTTGTGGCCATATTGCTTTGTGGGCATTTCTTGGAAGAAAACAGTATTCAAAAGCAGACTCAAAAATGATGAACCAACAATTATAAATAGCATATGTTCTGTCAGCAAACCTAGTTTTACTGGTTCAGATTTAAATTACAGCATTGATTTCTGGAAGAACACTGTGAAGAGGTGAATTGAAAGTCAGCCTCTGCTCAGGTAGAGGAAACAAAATTTAGCAGTCAGTATATTTGAAATATGCTGTTACCAAGCAAACCTGGATTTCTGTATTGCACTCAATCTTATCAGTGAGGTGTGGGTGGCACAGGGCAGGGTTGCAGTTATTTCTCTGTCACTCCTCTTGTCTTGCTCTTTTCTTGTGCTTTATACAGGCCCTCCACAAGCTGCAGCACTTTAAAGTCCATACCTGCTCCAGCATAGTTCCTTGGTCATAATTGACCAAGTAAATCAGCTGAAGGAGAGAATTTTAGTAATGTCATGAAATTACTTGAAGGTTGACCATTGCAGTAAACCTAAGATCTATGCTGGAAAGTTTTGCCAGTTTTAATTCTAATGGTACAGTCAAAAGAAAATTTGTTGCTTCACTGGCAAAAAATACCAGCAGAGAATTGACATACCTTACAGTTCAGAACATTAAATTGACCATAGCTGTTTAAAAGGGACTTTAGGCTCATGCTATGGTCACAGTGATCACTATACCTCTACTCCAGTACGTGTAGAGCATGGATAATGCAGTCATCTATGTAGTGATAAATACTAAAAAATTAAGAATTTACTCTCAATGCTAACATAATCTCATTATATATTTTCTATGCATGTTTAAGTAAATATTAATTACAGCCATGATATGTTTCAAAATCAGCACAAGTATGTGAAATAAAATAAAAATAGATGTGTTCAAGACAGAAAAACACAGAAGAGATTCAATTTTTCTTACATTTCAATTCTTCTGTTCCATGTAACCATTTATGTAGCCCTTGCCTTTTAATTATTCTAGTGTTTTCAAACACTCTTCTAACGTTTATTCTGAAGTTTCTTTTATGTAACTTTAAGAAGTTTTTTAGACTGAAATTTCTGAGATTATGCACTTTTTACAGGTGTCAGCTGGCTTAGAAATTGTTTGAAGAATGCAAGAGTTGCCTGTGGAAGTTTTACAGAATTTTTCTCCAACAAAAGCTATAAGCTCAAAGGGCCCATGAAAATATTATTGCAGATTCTGCCTTTATATAATACTCTTATCAAATTAGAAGGTGCCTAAGTGCTTCCAGTATTGATGATAGAACCTCCAATTACTTGATTGTCAGCTCTTACATTTCATATGATTTTTTTTCTTTTTAAATGACATGGTAGAGGATGGCAAGTTACAGAAAACCATCTCACTTTATCTAAAAGAAGTCCAATAAAAACACACAATACTTCAAATTAATTCCATACATGGATGCTTCTTTGCATAAAAACTGAAATCAGTGGTCCTCCAGATAACATTCAATATTTTTTCCAGTCAGCCAGGCAGAAAGTCGTACCATGTTCTAATAATATTGCCCTAGATAACACATCTTCCCGTCTACTGTGCAACATTATTTTGGCATAAATCTTCCTTTGTGGTTAATTATTTATTAATTATCCATTGATTATCCATTAATTTTCATAAAAGAAGACAGTTCATGCTAATCTACTTGCCTACATTAACATAAATCCCTCCCTTGCACTGTTCTGTAGGTGAGCTTTCATAGGCATTGCTCAATTTAATCTTGTGGCTAATAGAAATACTTTTCTAAAAAGCCAGTGTTTTCTGGAAACATTTTATTTTGGTTTATTTTACTTCATAGTTTCTTTTTGAACCTGAGTCATAATGAATTGTTGGAGTAATTTTAATATGTTTCTTTCACAGAATTATTCACATTTTTAATATGAATTATATGTCATCCTTTCCATCACAAGAAGTCCTGTTAGTATCTCATAAATGTACGTAATTTAAAGGCTATGCTTATGTACATCAGTACATGAAACAAGCCTGTTAAATTAGGTTATTATGGTCCTCTTAAGTTCAAAATGCATCTGTCAATACAGTAGGCACCTGTTTTACCCCACACTTTGCTGTGATTTACAACCTACTTCTCTTTTGTGACACCTGAAAGGTTTATTTGGCTGTGAGGAGTTTATAGCTGAATTTTAAGAACTGCTTCTAATGAGTGTTGTGTAGTTACCACAAAAGGGGTAAGATTGAATAGGTAAGGTTCAACTTCACAGAAAAAAAATCCTGAATCTTCACAATTTACAAGGAACATCACATGAATATTAAGAAAGATATACATGGCAATGCTTTGGCCTTAAGTGGATGTTTTGTCCATGCGACATTTGGTAAATTTGTCACCAAATTATCTATGGTGAACTAGAGCAGTAAATACAAATTTTTATTTTCACCAATGTTTCTCTAGATGTTTTACATTTAAATGCCTGAAGCAAAACAGCTTGAGGCAATATATATATATTTCATTATAAAATGTTTAAACTCATTCTTTCAATATTTGCAGACTGACAGTTTCATCAAAAGAAAAGTTTTGTTCATCTATCTTTTATTCAGTGGGAAACCACTTAATCTTGTTTTTTAATGAATTCTGTCTAGAAGGTGTTTTATCCTTTATTTTCAAAATTATGTGTGTATTTCAGTTCTGTATTATGAGTGTATTATCTGTATTATTTCCCAGAGCAGCTCTTATCCTGAGTTGTTACCAGTATTATCTATGAGTATTCATTTGAATTAACTGTATAATCATGGTTTTCATATAATCAGTGATTAAACTCAAGTAACTTAGAGTAAATATGAGATTTAATTTAACTAAGTTTGGGCTTTATTCCATAGTGGAATGCACAATTCCCACATTCTCATATTGAATCCACATTTCCTTTCAAAGAAATTATGTACATGTTTTGGCAAGGAGCTGATGTACACTCCATGAAATTGTCTCATTTGCACTGTCAGAATCCAGACAATTACTTTTTAATATATTTGTATTCTCAACTCCTGCAGCTGATTCCTTGCTACTTCCTTGGATGTACAACTCTGAAAAATCACCCAAGATGTTGGCATTGTTTTTCAGAAGTGTCATGTTGTCTGAACTGCCAGTAGGGAAAACAACTCCATGTGTATAAGAATAGTTTTTATGTGGATGAAGCATATTGTAGATTGTTCAAGTTATTTCAGGAGTCTGCTAATTGCTTGCATGTTCGGTTATTTTTACCTTAGCACAAATTCAGAGCAGCTTCTGGTCATAAAATGTGTCTTGGATATTGCCAGATTAAAAGTAAGCTAAAAACGGATAGAATTTAATTTTAATGGCTGCAATGGCAATATAAGTATATTCTTACATTTAAACATACTTTTTTTTTCAAAATAGGATTGTGTAGTTTAACTGTGCTTTTTTAATTCAGTTGCAATATTGGCTATTGGTTTGCCAACCTAGTGCTGTCAAAAGCAGACTCATGCATATTCTCTTTGGCTTGCTCAATTCTGCTTCAGAAAAGGCATGCATAAAGGTGAATTTTAAATCAAAGTACATTGCTCTGTGTCTTTGGGAACAGATCAGCCTATGTGAACAGTTTATTTCTCAGCAATTTCTTTTTAGTACTTGGACCAGGAGCTTGTGTTTCAGCCCTGAGTTGTATCTCCGTTCTGTGCTTGTGCCACCCAGATTTGATTGTCTGTCATCTTCAGTAGGAATCTTAATTGCTTTATTGATTCTCTTTGTAGCAATCCCCTGGCTTTACCGATTGCCAAGCAAGACAGTTTGCTGGAGAAAGATACCATGTTCAAAGATGCAGCTAAAGGCTTATGTAAGCAGCAGTCTCAAGACAGTGCATCTGAAAATATCACTGTGAACACCACAACCAAACTTGAGCAGGTAACAGCATGCAGTGACTTGAAATTTTCATTAGTTCTTAGGTCTGGAAATAGTAAACTTAATGAAGCTGAAGACAATAGTATTTTTTCCCTCACCATACAGCAATATCATTTGCACTTTGGAGCCTTGTCACCTCGATCACTTCCTGCAGTCTGTCTGGCCCTGCAGAATTTCCCCTGCAAATTGCACAGCTGCTCCCTGCCAGCTACTGTTGGCAGGTCAGAGGCTGTGGGGAAGGCTCAGAGCCCCTCAGCCTCTATTCATGGATCACAAACAGGGGAGGGACAACTGTTGGCGCTGCCCAGAGTGTGCACTTGTCTCTAACTTCAAGTTACAAAAGAAACACAACCTGGGAGACTGAAAAAACAAAGAGAATGTCTAAGCTATATCAAGTTGCAAAGTAAGTGACTGTAATTCAAAGCTAGGGATTGCCAGATTTACAGCTGCAGTGTTAACTCCCTTTCTTGTGATAATGCATTAGATTATGAGCACTGATTATTTGGATACACTTTACAGTTTTCTCCACAGGAGGACAATCTCATTCAGTATATAGGATGAATGCAAAAGGAGGCAATTTTCTATTGCTTATAAATCTAGCACATCCCAAGTTTGATTTTTTAGGACTTTTTTTTTTTTTTAATGTTTTTCTTTGTGTTTGGTTTAGTTATTTTATTTATATTTTTTTATATATACAAAAGGGTTTCTTTCCTGTTACATGCACTTGGGAAACACATATTCCAGAAATATTTAGCCATTTAGGAAAAAGCTACTTTAGAATCAAGGGGGTGGGGGAGGGGAGTATATAAATTAAAAATAATTTACCGTGACTTTGAAACATAACAAAGGAACAAGATACTGGTTTGATTTAAGGCACGTTTGGTTCAAAAAAACTGCATCCCTGCCTTGGCAGAAGAACGCACGCTCCACTGCTTTTTATTTGGATGGGTTTCAGAGGAATGGCTTGATCGTAGGAGATCAATCAGTGCATCCATATGTAAATAATATGAGTCAATCTGTGAAAGAACTTCAGCTTTGGAATCCTGTGGTTCCCTATCCAGTCAGAGGACACCACAACATGTTTTGCATTTGGCTTAGATCTTGTTTTCATGTCGTGCAGTTTCTGGTGTTGCTGACTGATGTGATTTGTCATTCCAAGGGACAAGCACTGCTGGTCAGAAAAGTAAATGCTTGCAACCATTTAAGGAGGAATCCTCCTGTAATTGTAGGAAAAGAGAGAGGAGCATTTAGCTTACAGTCTTGCCAAGACTATGGCTTGCTCATGTTCAACAGAAGTGCGTACAAGAACACAAATACTTCTTTCTGCCCGATTCTCTTCTGATGTAAGCCTAGCCAAAATTGTTCAAGTTTCTATGATCTCTAAGCTGAAGTTTTGCTTTATAGTTTGTGCACTAAAGAACAGCTAATCTTCCAGGTGAAAAATGAACAAACAGAAGTTTTTATGCTGGTAATTTCATTCTCCACCATGACTTTCAGTCTCCTTAGGATCCCAGGGCAGCTTTTCTAAAGCACTCCTGGTTTCTCACTGTCCTACAGTTCCACTGTAGTAGAACTGCAGTACAACAATAGTTACAATTAAAAGACAAGAGAACAGACTGAAATGTGAGTCTCTTTTAGCTATTTAATTTGAGAAATTTCTGCAGGAAATTCTGCTCTAAACAAGCTATCCTATGTTTTTTTAAAAACAGGGAAAACTAGAAAATAACTGTAGTTGCTGAATTGGGAGTGATGCTCCCTAGCATGGAAGGATAGGAAGAGTCCTGTCTGAGAAATTGTCATTAACAGGGGGTAGGTTAGAAATGGTGCTATTTTAGTGGGCTTCTAAATGACTGGTTGCATTAGAAAATAATTAATACAACTTTTCAGTTCTCAAGGGCTTAATGAGGTTCAGCTCTTATGAAAAAAAGACAGTAAACTACTTTAACCACTTCACTAGTTAAATTTTAGGAAAGTAAAGAGTCCTTAGATTTTGTCAAATTAAATTATATAATATTTCTTTCTTTTGATGTAATTGTGATCCTAGAAGCAGAGGGGTTATATTCTCTACTACTTCCTATGCATTATGAACTGTAGGTATATATGTATCATATTTGTATTTGCCTTAATAATATTTAGACCTTAGTTTTCAAAGATGAAATTTATTCATTTAACACATTATTATTGTTGTTGTTGTTGTTATTTAATTTCACAACTTGAGAAATAAAGTTTTTATTTAGTGCTTATACCAAAGGAAATCTTTGAACAACCCCTTCCCATTGTTCCCGCCTTTTGGGTATCCTAATTCTAATAAGTTTCTAACGAGTTGTTCTTACCAGTTGCACTCAAACTACACTCCAAGTAATCATGTTCTGTTTAATTTTTCAGTAGGTTATGTGGAGTCATTCCTTGAATTTTATATTCATGTATTATTGAAATATATCAGGATGATATTTTGTATGCTTTATGTCAGAAATACCACACATTCTTAGGCAATATGGCATGCAGATTAGGTCTTTATTGGGGGATCAAAAGAGGAATTTCATCCTAGCACATTTCAGATATGCATTTTTAATAGAAAAAGCCTGTAACTTTTTTGGTTTGGAAAGAAATAACTGTTCAAATTTATATATCACTTCAGTTTTTTTTTAATTGCAAAAAATGATGAAAAAGAGCCTTAAGACAGTATTATTTCCCATGAAGTGGGAAATGACTTGAAGTATAGGAGATGGGGATGAGTGACTACTTCACTAATGCATTTTGGACCTCTCTTGGCTTGTATTAGTTTTTGCTTTTCTCCTAGGTGAAAGGTTTCTTTGATCATCGCTAACATCAAGATCTGTGCTGCCAAACAAAGAGAGCAGTATGAATAATTTCCAGAATTTTATCACAGTCTCAATTTCTCTTCCTCTCATCTGAGAAGGATATTTTTTGCTAGCAGATTCAAATTAATGGCTTGGAATTGAATTACATGTTCCATGCTGCAAATAATTATAAATTAAATATTTTCTTTCTCTTAATTGAGTCTTTTTTTAAAAAGTAAAATTGTCTTATGTTTCTTGCTTATGTATTGTTGGCCACATGAGCTGAGTGATAGAGTATCTCCTGATGCCCTTTTGATTGTTTCAGTAATAGTTATGACACAGACAAAGCTCATCTGTGCATAATATCACACATAAGAGCTGGAATGTATATATATTTCAGTGACACAAGTATGTAAAAAATATGTATAACTAAATAATATATATAACTGTAAAACTATATTTAACTAAAACTATTATATGACCAGATTCTGAATGTTGTTAAGTGTGTGTAATTTAATAGAGTAAATAGAGATCTTCATTGTAAGCATTACAAAAATCTAAAAACTAATCACTCCTGGAGGCATATTTATTTTGGAATTTGTACTGTATGGCTATTTTTCTTCTATGTCTCATAACATATACATCGCCAGATAGATGCATTAAGCTAAAAAAAAACATCTCTATGCTCAGAAAAGTAGATGAGGATGGAAGTTTAAGGTGCCCAAAAATAAGATACTAATAATGTACATAACGTTTACCGTTAAGTCAAATCAGTTGTGTTTTTAAGGGATTTAGTTTCTTATTTCTGTGTGATTATTTGCTTGTTGAACTATGAAATTTGATGCAATGAATCAGGTAGAAAATGCTGAAACACCAAATCCTAAACTTAGTAGAAAAAAAAGAGTTGAAAAGATTTTGATTTCTTTACTTGGAATTTTACTGAGCATTTCACATTTCTAACCATACCTACAGAATGAGCATTTTTGGCCATGCCTAAATTATGAGATAAATGCAAGCCAGTGCCTGTCTGCTGGCCTAGGGCTGTATGGGATGAGTCCATAAAAATCTTTAAGGCAAAATTTTTCACCCTGCACAGATGGGGCCATGCCCAAGTGACCTATGGGAATTGATTATTGTCACGTGACCTGAATGATATCCAGGTTTCATCTGCATCAGTGCGAGCTGATAGGAGCCAGGAATGTAAAAGGAAGTGTGTGAAAAAGTTCAGAAAATGTAGAGAATCCCAGGGCAGTACAAGTATCCAAACCTTGCTTTTATTTACAAATACATAGCAGAGGTTTAATCTTTGCAGAGATAGATGAAAAGATGTTCATTCTGTGGCACAGATGTTCTGAGTTGGTATAGCACACAAGGGAGTGCAGTGAAGGCTGATGCCTGTTTTGTTCCTGCATGCCAGGTGAGCTCACTATTTAGGAAAGGAGGCCACAGACTTGTCTCTCTGCTCTATCTCTACAAGACACGTAAAAATATTCTTGGAATTCTTTTCCAATACATTCTAGTCCAATGTACATCATCAAAGACAAATGCCAAGATGTAATTTAATTTTTTTGTTTTGCCAAGTGTGATTCTTGTTTTCTAGTCAGCTGTGCATTCGACTGCCAGGATTATAAACAAAAAGAGCAAGAAATGCCATCTGTGTGACAGAGAAATTTTCATTCACTTCAGTGGGGTGAGGAACAAACCTCTCTAATAGGTAGACATATGCCTGTAAGGCACAGGTAATGAAGTCTCGAGTATCAGGTTTTTCTTAAACCTATGGCAACTGAGTTGCCGCTTAGAAGTTCTGTGTCAGATCCCCAGTACTGAACACAAGTATCCATAGTCTTTGGGCTCTTCCCCATGACAGAAGCATGCTCCATGTTCCCTCCAGTATATCCCAGTCTGCTTCTGCCACTGATCTCCTGCCACTGACAAAAACCAAAGGTGCTGAGGTGTTACATGGGACTGTTGGTGGGAGACAGAAACAACAGAAGTCAACGAGGGTCATCAACAAACAGCCTGGTTTAGTGTTCAGAACCTCCTTTTATAGGGGGCTCAAATTTCCCAGGCTTGCACAGCCAATTGGTCAGCTTTCAGCACTGCCCAGCTCTCTGGCCAGTGACATGTCTGCTGTTAGGATTGGCTGGGGGTCCCCTGCATAGGTTTGAATCCAACCTATGCTTACCATACCCAGGGACTTGTTTCTCTTCTAAGCTGGCCGAGTTTGTGGGTCCGATACGGCCAAATTTATCTGGCAGCTACAAGCCAGCTGCAACTGTAACACTGACTTGTTCACCACAAAGGGGCAGTGTCTGCTTTTTTCCTGAGCCTTCATTTTAAGCAGAACAATGGAAGAAGGAAGTTTCATCTTGATTGCCCATTCTCAAAATAGAGTTACTATAATGAACTCTGAAAAAACAACTTAATTCTACTGCCATTCATGTGAGCATTTTCTGTTTCTGGGTATTTTGCTGACATAAAAAATGAGTCAAACTACATTTTAAGTGTAGATCATTATTTATAAGCACACTTCTTAATGTGTCAGTGTTTATTTTGTCTTTAATCAAATTTCCATTATCACAGATTCTTTCTTCTTCTGTCTCCTATCTCAGTCCTTTGGATCTTTTTTGTTTTATTACGATTTTACTTACCCTTGCAGAGTTTATATTATTTACCCTAATGTCAAAAGTGTTAAACAATTTCACTCACCAATTTTTGCTAAAGTGGATTCTTCCTGATTGTCTTCTGGTTTCCATAACAACACATTTCCAATTTCCTACTGACTTCTATTCTGCAAGAGAAATTCCAGTACAATTTCAAATCCCATATGTTAAAAAGTTGTCTGAGAGCTTTGCTAAATACTGCAAGAAATACTTTACAAGTTCACTAACTAATTTCTTGATTTTCTCTGCTATAAACATTTAATGAAGAGAGCAGGAATATTGCATTTGATCCAAGAATCTTTACAGGTTTAAGGATTGCAAATGGGTCTCTGATATGTTCTTAAGAGCCCTTCAGGCTCATGCAGTTATACACCATAAAATTGGTATTAATTTTTTATATTCTTCCCTTGATAAGATTAATGATGTGGATTAATTGAGGAGTGTCAACTTTCTGGTTTCTTAATGTATATTTTCCCATAAATTCTAGAAGTCTTGGTCTATGATGTAAGTTAGAGTATTATAATACATAATGCTTCATTGTGAAGTTACTTTATTTCTCTAATTTGTGTTTTCTAGATCAAGCTAATGCCTCCAGCTCCAAATGATGACCTGGCTTCTCTGAGTGAGCTAACGGACAGCAGCCTGCTTTACGAGATTCAGAAGCGTTTCAACAACAACCAGATATATGTGAGTCACTATTCCCTTATCAATAGTAATTGCTTTAAAAAAACCACCAGAGAATAGGAAAAATAAG
Organism: Phylloscopus collybita; assembly: GCA_027886175.1. Lineage (NCBI taxonomy): Eukaryota > Metazoa > Chordata > Aves > Passeriformes > Phylloscopidae > Phylloscopus > Phylloscopus collybita. The sequence goes on along the minus strand of JAJNNQ010000006.1, from coordinate 38,625,647 downwards.
ATTACTATCATAACTACTGGACAGTAACCTGCCCTGAACTAATGACTAGTTTTAAATGTGTGTGTATGTGTAAGCCCTGCAATTCCTCAAGTTTGTGTAGGAAAAGGAGAAATAAAAAGTGGAATATCACTTCAGACAGGTTTGAATACAATTTATGTGTGTTTTTTTCATGGAAGAAGTAAGCTGGTAAACACTGATGAAGGCACTTGTCATGAATGAGCGTTTTAAGGTCACTCAGATCACGGTGTGGTTGGGGCGGAGGTGCACCATCATGATTCCTTCTCAAACCACCAGAAGAGCCTTCCATTTTCAACGCTATGTTAATTTAATACAGCATGATTACTGGAAATGTAAAAGAAATTTAGATTTAAACAGCTTAGAATTCAGCATGGGAGATAAAATTATTCATTTCTTCCAGCATCAGAGAAATAATTATATTGTAATGTTAATCATCTAGATACCAAAAGAAATTTTTGTATCCCTGTCCATATCTTACCCATAACTTATTACTAACTTATTGAACAGCTGAGTGGAATGTATATGTGAAACGTGTATTGTTTTTAAATTTATAAGGTGATTACACTATTTAGACTAAAGGAATATGAGGAACTGTTATGTTGCTGTGAATCCTTTTGAAATTATGGGAACTTCAGTTTTAGATGTTATGGCATGCAATGGTAAAAAAAAAATATCTGGATTTTGGAATGATGGATCAAATGCTAAAAAATACTCTTTATATGAATATTTATTTTTCTTTATCTCACTTTCAAAGATAATTTTAACTGAATTAATGAAGATCCACAGAGGAAGTATTTTATTTTAAGATACTGAAGATTTCAACTGAAAGGATCTTGTACTCTGGAATTCTCTTAGCTTAATAGAATTTGTAGGCAGAGATCAGTAGTATTCTGCTCAACAGCAGCTGCTGTGCTTTGGTAGAGTGTCAACATCAGTGCTGACGATCCAGACGATGTTTTCATCTTGACTTGCATCTTAGAAGGAAAAGTCCTTGGCCTCCAATTCCAAGCCAAAGTCCTCAGTAGCACTAAACACTCCCTGTTTCATGTTTTTTTTGAAGCTGTATAAAGTTTCATTCCACCGGAAAACCCAACAGTGAAGTCAGAAAGGGTGAGAGAAAGGAAATAAATTGATGTGTTTTAGAAGAAAACCAGTACATTTACTATGAAAAACAACATTTCCACCTCCCCAAATCAAGATGCTTCATCTTGAAAAAGACAGCATGGCTGGAACTGTTCACAGGATGCTTTGCTGTCTGACCTCTTCAGAGACAGAAGTCTGGCTATTTTTTTATCCTTAGAGTGTAATATAGCAGCAGCTATTTATGTGGAGTGAAAAGCATAGCAGCAAGAGTGACCTACAATCTTACACTTAAGTGCATAGAATTGTAGAATTTGAGTTGGAAAGGACCTTTAAGATCATCTGGTTCCAACCCTCCTTCCATGGTCAGAGACATCTTCCAGCAGAAGATGTTGAACTGGGGGCCCTATCCAACCTGTCCTTCCAGGCATGGGGCATCCACAGCTCTTCTGGGCAACCTCTTCTAGTGCCTCAGCACCATCACAATAAAGATTTTTTCCTAGTAGCTAATCTAAATATTTTCCCTTTCAGTTTAAAACCCTTCCTCCTTGTTCTGTCACTACAATCCCTGATAAAGAGTTCCTCCCTATCTTTCCTGTACCTCCCTTAGGTATTGGAAGATTGCTGTAAGTTCTCCCTGGAGCCTTCTGCAGGATAAACAATCTCGACTTTCTCAGCCTATCTTCACAGCAGAGGTGCTCCAGGCCTCTGATTATCTTTGTGGCCCTCATCTTGTCCTAACAGGTCCATGTCTTTCCTGTGCTGAGGACCCCATAGCAGGAAGCAGCACTGCAGGTGGGGTCTCACCAGAGCAGAACAGAGCAGAATCCCCTCCCTTACCCTGCTGCCCACGCTGCTTGTGGTGCAGCCCAGGCCACAGTTGGCTTTCTGGGCTGCAAGAGCACAGTGCTGGTTCATGTCCAGCCTCTCATCCATCAATAGTCCCAAATATGAAATACTAAAATCTTGCAAACATGTAATCATTAGATATGGTTTACTCTTTCTGATATGGTCAGGATAGTTTTTCTAGATGCATGCTCATATGTTCCCATACACATACACTTGTATTAAGACATATAGGTATCAGTTGCTCCATCTTATCCCACTAGCAGCATATTTTAATGTATCAGCTCTGGATAACCATATAGTATTTCTAAATTATGTCATCTATTCCATAAAAAATCACTTGAGGAGCTTGTTTACGTGGTAGGCATGCCAGGAGTTTGACTCGATGATCTTTGTGGCTCCCTTCCAACTCAGCAGCCTCTGTGATTCTGTGACATTTTTCTAGTTTAGAAAGTGGTAAGTTACAAATTAACTTTCAAATAACCTACCAATAATATATGTAGTGCAATTTTTCTCTGCATAATTTTCAGTTAGGAAGAATTCAGTTTTATTACAAAAATGCTAATTAATTCTGTTCAAAATGTAAATTAAGATCTTGAATTCAAACTATGGAGTTAAAAGCTCAGAATTCATGAATTATGTTTAGCATGTTGTTAGTTAGATTTAAGAGGCTTTGCTGAAAGTTCTTTTTGGAAGAAAGCCATTAGCCTCCTTAAAAAAATTAATTTGTTACTTAATAAAGCAATTATGTCTTCTTTTTTTCAGACCTACATTGGTGATATACTGTTGCTTGTTAACCCATTTAAAGAACTTCCTATTTATTCTACCATGGTAAGCATTCTCTTTTTTAAAGTTTGTGGATATTTTTTCACAAATCATATAGTTCATTTGACTGGCCAAATCCCTAAAATTAGTTAAAGAATATTCCCATTTTATGTGGGGAGCATCTTAGTTTTAGTATTTTAGCAAAACCTTAAAATTTTTTTCCAAGATACAACAATTTTTTCTGTGTCTTATTGGTAAAACAGCTATATTGATAACCCTTTGAATGAGCAGGAGCTCTTTTGGTTGTTTAAAAACAGTTCCTGATCACTTTGGTGGTTTCTGCCACAGTCAAACTTCTAAAAAACGGTGCATACTTCATCCAGTGGTTGTTTGAGTTCACACCCCCTTTCCCAAAACATGATTGTGGAGATAACCACCTGGGATGGTGCACAAAGGATCCAGAAGTCTGTCTGTGCTCCACCCCAGGCCCCTCATCTGGGACATTGTACGGCCCCGAGAGCAACGTGCTCGGCGCGAGCAGAGCGCTGCCCAGGGTTGGGCATAGGGAGGTGCCTTGTGCCCGGCACAGGCAGCGTTTGGGCAAGGGGGATTGAATCATGTGAAAACATTCAAATGCTTTGATCTCTCCTTGATCTTCACCCAGATATTCTAGAGATACAGTGTCAGTATAACTGTTAATTTATCCTCCCCTCTTGTCTTCTCGTTGATGCGCTGAGGTCACAGAGCTCCTCCTCCCTGACAGGGAATGTTCAAATGCGTCTATTTAGCTTACAAGAATTATAACGGGTTAAAAATTTGGTAAGGAAATTGTAATTTGTGACTGCTGCATCATGTGGCTTTGTGTGTAACAGTAGTAAATCTGAGAGTAAATCTGTGACGTTCATGGTAGGAGCAGCAGATTCCAAGTCGGGAGTCTGAATTAACCTCCAGAAATGGGAATCATCCATCACCCCCAAGGTTTTAGATGATAGTATTTTTTCCTGTCACTGTGTATTTTATATTAAATGCATGATTTCATGCACCAAGAGAGAATTATAAAGAGAAAGTTTACGTATTAAAATGTTTCCTGCATGTTTCTTGCATCTTTACTTCTCTGTGATAGATCTGTTTAATTAAGTTCATCATGAGACACTCTTTGTCCTGTAATTGTTTGGGTCACCTTGGATAATAATTGCTTTCACTTTATCATTGTAATCTGCACACTATTGTGCACTATGCAGGTATTTCCCAGATGATGAAGAAACCATGGTTGTAAAACCACTTTGTTTTTCAAATGCTACAGTATACTGCAGCAGCTTATCTGATATTGTATTAAAGTCTCTAAGTGTTAGATGGTCTCTGTATTAAAGTAATAAACAGTGATGATGTCAATTCCTCACTAAATGCTGACCTGCTATATTATGTGGCTCATTAGTTAGCATTTTTGTTTCAGGTATGTAGTTTGTTGGCTGTCAAAAAGAAAAGGAATGCAAGCATGTATTGAGTATGACACTATTTTTAAAACAAAGATGAAGCAATGAAAATATTTTCATATATGTCTTTTAATAACAGCAACATTTTATGTTTCTTTTTTTAAAAAAACCCTGGATATAACTTCCTGACAAACAATTTTTTTGTTGTGCACTGACCACTCACACTTTGTTCCAATAGAACACTACTAAATTAAGTATTTTTAAGCAATTATTCACTCTGAGATGACATAAAGAATCTCACATTCATGGACAGTGATGTACTTTGCTTCTTATGAAATTCAATGCAGTTGTTAGATGATAATACTATCGCATTTTTACATGGAAATACACTGTACAACTACACTACACATTATAATAGCATTATACAAGGATCATGAAAGTAGAACTTTGAAGGTATCTTAGTGACTGTAGAAGTGCTTGAGCTGTGGTCATGCTGCTTTGTTACATTCCTGCAGAATTGTGCGTGATTAGGACAAATGTATTCTTGAAGTTTGTGTTAGAAAAATATGTAAACTTGAAATCTTCTGCATTGAGCATACTTGTGTGGAGGTTTTCCTTTGTGCTTTGTGACATTCTGAAACGATTCCTGGAAAATTGGTGTGGATTTAATCTTTTTTTTTGTCCAGTAGCCCTTAAGACCTGACTGAGAATATATCATGGAGGATTCATTCAGCTACAGTGTTGTAGATACCCCAGGATTGACTAGTTTAATATCTAAATAAATAAGACAGGCATGGGGCAGAAAGGGGTGATAGCCTTAGAGGGAAAAAAAAAAAAAAAAAAAAAAAAAAAAAAAAAAAAAAAAAAAAAAAAAGAGTGGTATCTATAACAGATAATTGGATTTGCTCAGCTTTAAGGATAGTATATGTTGCCAGCTATGTGTGTCAGGAGTTTTTCTATAATGCAGAGAGAGTTTTTGTGGGATATTGCTGTGTCATGTAATAAATTACTTAGTTTATAACTTATTCCTTTGATTTCAATTTTATCTTTTCATGGGATGTTCATATTTCATTTCGTAAATTTTCAAGTCAAGACATTGAAAAACTATAAATGTATGGTATTAAAAAGTAGCTTACTACATTTTGTTTTACTTAAGGCACAAACCAGTACTGTTAAGTCCTCTAGTTATGTTTCATTTTGTATCTTAATTAGACCTTCTGTGTTTAAAGCTCTCTTTTCTGTAATTAAGATCTTCATAGCTGTTGTAAAGGTATCACTTCTATACATAAAGAGATTCTGTTCATAATGCTTAGAAAGCTTTATGAAAGACCCAAGATTAAGGGGTGAAACATAATTGTTTTGAAATATATTTATCATTTTAATTTTTTACAATTTTTCAGGTCACCCAGCTTTATTTAAGTAACTCTGGAAAACTGTGTTCCTCACTTCCCCCCCATATATTTTCCTGTGCTGAAAGAGCTTACCACATGCTATTCCAGGAGCAGCGTCCCCAGTGCTTTATCCTCAGGTGAAAATTTATCTTTCTATTAATTAATTTGTACCTCCTGCCTTTCAGCTCTTTCCCTTGGGCCTCAGCAGTGGAGATTTCCATTTTATTTTTTTCTCTAACTGATTTTTTTTCTGTGTACTGATATCTGTATCATACATTAGAGCAAAATAGAAATGAAAAAGGTTTAATTACATCTCAAGTTCATAAATTCTCTTGGGCATTTGCCACTCGATGTAGATGCATCTAATTAGGAACAAGAGTTAATGGTAAAGGATTCAAAATTGCTGTGTGTGTTTGCTAATATTACATGAATCAGGATTAGAAATAGAATATATTGACAATAAAAATTATAAGTCCTTGATTAAATTATAAATCTCTGTGGTGAGGTGCCTGTTTTGGAGCTTGCACTCTGCCTCACATGTTTGTGTGACCATGAGTTTGGTCTTTAGCTCTCCAAGCTGAAAATGGACTTTAAAATGGACTTCCATCTTTAACCTTTTTTCACAGTGTTGTTTCAATGATAAATAACTTCAGGATTGTGAGTAAATGTATTAGTAATCTGTGAAAAAGGTTTCATCCAAATATGCCAGTTTTATAATAGTGAAATTTGGCATTTACCTGGAACCTTTAAATCCCCAAATCTATTAATCCTTCTTTTCTCAAACTCTCTGAAAGCAGTGAGTCTGGTGAATTCGATGTATTCAGTCAAAGAAATTTGTTGCTCAATCTTCTCCACTTTTCTATCTTTTCACACTTTACTTACTTTCGTATCTTCTGAATCTTTAATCTTAATATCCTCCATGGGATTATAGAACCAATGAGACTGTAAAAGACTTTCGAGATCATCAAGTCCAACCTTTGACTGAACACCACTTGTCAATGAGACCAGAATGTCCAGTCATTCCTTGAACACCTCCAGGGATGGTGACTCCACTGCCTCCCTGAGCAGTCCATGCCGATGTCTGCTCACCCTTCCTGAGAAGAAATTCCTCCTGATGTCAAACCTAAACCTCCCCTGGTGCAGCTTGAGCCCGTTTCCTCCAGGTTTGTTGCTGGTTGCCTGGGAGAAGATGCCAATGCCTACCTGCCTCAGGCAGTTGTAGAGAGTGATAAGGTCTCCCCTGAGCCTCCTTTTCTGCAGGCTAAACAACCCCACCTCCCTCAGTCGTTCTTCATAGGACTTGTGCTCCAAACCCTTGACCAGCTCTGTTGCTCTTCTCTGGACTCCTGCCAGCACTTGAGTGTACTTTCTTGAAGTGTGGAGACCAGAAATGGACAGAGGACTTGAGGTGTGGCCAAATTTGTTACTGGTTTACAATATTTTTTTTCCCAAGTCACTTCACATGTGATCAGAAGTTCACTCACTGAAATAGAGCATTTTAAATCAGGAAAGCATTTGGCCAAAGCACTGAAGAACTTACTATCGATTATTCACAATTATTTTCAGTTTGTAGCATGCCAACTTTACTCATGCATTCTTAACACCAAGAGCTTTGTATAAACTTCTAATGGAAGTTACAGAATAAAATTATGTTATTAGTTATGCTCTTAAATAGCCAGTAGGTGGACTTTTCATAATTAGCTTCCTTCTGACAGCATTTTGCTCCTGCTTTTCAGGATATGAAAATACATTAAACACTGACAAGATAAGTAAAGAGCTGTCTAGGGAGTTTAAATATAGTCCTGTTAAAAGCTAAGGAGCCTTAGTAAATCAAACCAAAGACTTATTGCATGCTGATGGCTAATTTTGTGAATCAAAAAGTCATAATGAAAACATAAAATGAAATGATCTAGCTTGTTAACAGCCAGGAGTGTTAATATCCAATGATACTGTTGTGATGTAAATCACATTTTAAGCCAAATAATCTGGAATGGAGAGAAGTCCTTGTGTTTTACAGTGAAATGCATTGAAAGCTTTGGATTTCCTCAGTTTAGCATCACCAAAAGCATTCAGTTCAATTTAATATTTATTTTTGAAAGTATAATTCTATGTATTTTAAATGCAATGAACTGCAATAGTTACAGATTTGTATTTAAACATGGTTTAGAAATACACTGTCCAATTTAGCTTAATTCTAGAAATACAATTTCCAAGTAACATGAAAAGTTGATCAGTTACAGATAACATTACTGATCATACAAAACTCATTCTTTTGTATTTAACAGTTTTTCTTGCACATAGTTGTTTCAAATCTAGAGACCTCAGTCCCTGGAAGCAAGACTCAGTGTCTCACTCATATACTCCGAAAATGGAGAAGAAATAAATTATTCTGACCCCCAAAAGTGTGCGAAGTAATCACTTTTCCCTGGATATATCTTACAATATTAATGAGAATTTGGAGTAGTAGTGCTCACTGTGGTACAATAAGAGATTGGTTTCAAAAGTTCATGCAGAACAGCACACCTGTCTTCCTTTAAATCTGGTAGAAATCCTATATGAACACATTCTGTCAGCAGTTTTCCATCATTTCTGATTATAGTTCAAGTATTGCAGGAATAAGGTTTTTGTTTAGTATTCCTGTGCTTCTGAGTGTGGTACCTTTGGTCAGACTTGAAAATGCTGTGAGGAAAGTAAAACCCTGTCATTTATATCATCTGAATTGACAGGTACATTGCTCATACAAAAAAAACATACACATGTTTTGCATTTTTTTGTCATTTTTCCCTAAACAGATGATTTATCAAATTTCTTTATAATGGGTTTATTGCTTACCAAACAGTATGAATCCAATAATGATCCAGTGTTCTGAATTCATAAAGGTATAGACAAATCTGCCTAATATGCAGAAATTGGGGGTAAGCACATACTTCTCAGTACTTGCAGAAAGTAATTCTTAAAAATTACCTGGGGTGGTTGTTTTCTGACTCTTACCTGGGCTTTCTTGGTTAAATACTTTCACGTGATGTTCTGGCTGTCCCAAAGTGCCCCTCCGTGCAATAGCAGTGGTGGTCTCAGAGCTGGGGTGTTCACCCCGGCTTTGTGGGTTTGGGGTCACAGCAAAGGCAGCTGGAGCTCCAGCTGCAGCTCTTCACAGCCGGGCAGTCCATCTGGGTGTCCAGCAAGCACAGTCTCTGCACGGAGCTCTCCAGTGTTAGGGGCACCAGCAGCACAGCTAGACTGGCACAAAAAAGCAAAAGAGCTGGATGATAATCCAAATGCTGTGGATTTGACAGATGTAGCTTCTTTAGTTCCCCTGGGTGTATTATGTCTCATGTTCTTTGCTTCACATGACTTTGTATTTTCACACTTTCAATTGGTCTTTTTCCTAACAAATATAGATTTTTTTATTATTTTAAAACAGAACTTATTTTTTTAATTATTCATAGTATGTGAAGATGGAAAGATTTGAGCTGTAATTAAGATTGTATTAACAAAATATTAATGTATTAACTTAATGTTATTAACTTAACCTACGCCTTGATAAGGAAGTTCGAAGAAGCCAACATTCATGTTGTGAAACACATTTGAAAAATATAGTGATGAAACAATTATTTAAAAGAGAAAACTGGAATTGTTCTCTAAGCAGCATTAAATTGCTAGAGCAAAAATATTGCAGACAATGGTGACATTACAAAAAATGTTACTCAACCTAAAATGAAATGGAGTAAACAAGATCTTGTACAAAGTACCAAACTACTTTTTCATTATTAAATTGCCTCAAATATTCCAAATAATGGTATCAGCAATTAAAACTTTTTCTAACATAGGATTTCTTTCTCGACTGCTCAATCTGTATTTCACTAGAAGTGAGTATAACCCATTGAAATGTACAGAAAAACTAAGTCACATTGTGTCTCTCTTCCAGCAACTACATTGTGGTGATTTTTGGAGCCCTGAATGGTAATCTAGCAACCCCTTTGATCAAAAAGCTCCTGTGGCAGGACCATAAAATTAACAGCTGAGTCAAGCATGTCAGATCTTTGCAGCAATATTCAAAAAACATGCATCTTGAGAAGAAATATTCAACAAAGTCCACTTTGTACTTGTTTACATGGTCCTGTGTTACCTGGGCCACATTTTCTTGCAGTGAAAAACAAACATAGCTTTATATTAAAAGTGAAGCAAATTAATGCTTAAGGGGGGAAACTCATGGTGAGCACTCCAGTTCCTTTGTTTAAGAAGGTGTTTTTTGGTTTTAATTTTAAGTTGCATGCCTGCTTTGTAATTCTTGAAAACAATCAAAGGCATATGAAAGGTTATTTTAACATCTCTTTTCCCCATCCTCAGTTTCTCAAGTTGTGAGAAAGATTTTTGGTTCCTGGAAAAACTTTCTGTTAAAAAGGCTGGTTTTGTCAGATGAGGTTGGGCCTGAACAAACAATAAAATGCTACAATTTGTTAAATATCAAGTCTTATTTAGCTCTCAGAATGATAAAAATATTTGCCTGCTGGCTATAAAAGGCTGTACACTTTGGATAAGGGGTGAGCTCCTACAAACTGAATTATATCAGATCTGATTATCAAACATAAATGAATGCTTCTGTTCAATAGCATAATAACTGTAACTGTGAGTGACTGTACTAAACATCAGAGATGTTTTAATTTCTGAGAAGTTCATTAACAGCTGAAATAACTGAAGAACCACTGTTGCTAATCTTTTTGGTAACCTATGGTATACTGATAGCAGGTTGCAGCTGTGATTTTGGATTAGGCATGCTGTGGAGGCGCAAAACTATTTCATCATCATGACACAGAGTTGCCAGTGAACTCGCCAAAGTGAGTGGGCAGTAAGAGGGGAGCTATGATTTATATCTATCTATGAGGTCACTGACTTTCTGGATAAGATCTGTAATTTGCAAAACTGTGATATTTCTGTAAGAGAGAAATATCACAGGACTAATGTCCTGTTTCAGTTTTTCTCTATTTTTGTTAGTAACAACAGACAAAGAAACATGGAATTTGAGGATTGCCATTATAGGGCCAGAAGACTAATGCTGGATCTTGAGAACAGACGCAGCATGGTACAAATAGCATTTGGAGAGTGAAGTCGTCATCAAGAGGGCAGAGATGTGTATTTTTTAGGGTGACATCAAGTACCATCTGACTTTTTAAACTCTTTCAGAAGTCAGAAGCTGAAAATCTGATCAAAGGATAGTGCACTTAAGGAGAATCTTGTAATTTCTGGAGAGTTGCTAATTTCATATTAGCTGTGACAGTGTCCATCTTGACATTACTCAATTTATTTTCCTCTTAGATCAGTTCTAAATATGGCTTTTGTGACATACTAATTGAGATCTTCAAATAACAGAGAATCATAGAATTTGATCTAGTCCCAAACACTGCTGCTATGGGATGGGACACCTCCCCCTAAACCAGGTTTCTCAAGGCCTCATCCAATCTGGCCTTAAACACCTCCAGGGATGGGGAACCCACAACCTCTCTGGGCAACCTCTTCCATTATCTTATCACCCTCACAGTAAAAGATTTCTTCCTAACATCTCACCTAAATTTCCCCTCTTTCATTTTGTACCGTTATTCCTTGTCGTGTCCCTACAGTTCCTGACTATGAGTCCCACTTTGGCTTCCCTGTAGGCCCTCTTCAGATGCTGGAAGGTTGCCGTGAGGTCTCCACAGAACCTTCTCTTCTCTGAGCTAAACAGCCACAACTTTCTCAGCTTGTCTCCATGGGGGAGGTGCTCCAGTCCTCTTACCAACTTTGTGACACTCCCCTGGACTTGCTGCAACAATTCAATGTCCTTCTTCTGTTGGGGACACCGGAGCTGGATGTAGTGCTCACAAGAGTGGAGTAGAGGAGAACAATTTCCTCCTTTAACCAGCTGGCTACGCTGCTTTGGATGTAGCCCAGGATTCACTTGGCTTTCTGGTCTGTGAGCAAAGGCTGCTGGGGTGAATTTTTCTTTGTCCATCACTCTCAAGTCTTTCTACTCAGGGCTGCTCTCAGTCTCTGCCCAGCCTGTAGGTATCCACGACCCAGGTGCAGGACCCTTCGCTTTGCTTTGTTGAACTTCTTGAGCTTTGCATCAGCCCAGCTCTCAAGCATGTTAAGGTCTCTGGATGGCATCCCTTCCCTCCAGCATGAGATGTCACCCCACAGCTTGGTGTCATCAGCAAGCTTGATCAGGGTGCACTCGATTCTACTGTCCATGTTGCTGACAAAGATGTTCAACAGTATCAGCCCCAGTTCCAACCCCCGAGGACACCACTCATCTCTGGTCTCCAGGTAGATAGTGAGATGCTGAGCACCACTCTTGGTGTGAGATCATCCAGCCAATTCTTTCTCCACCAAGTGGTCCATCTATCAGATCTGTGTCTCTCCAATTTAGAGACAAAGATGTTGTGCAGAGCAGTCTAAAACACTTTACTTAAAGTTCAGGTAGATAATATGAGTTGTTCTGCTCCTGTCCACCAACACTGTAGCCCTGGAATAACATACAGACTGACTGATGGGTAGTTCCCTGTGTCTTCTGCTTTCCTCGTTTTAAATATGGATATTAATATTTGCCTTTTTCAAGGCAGCAGGGACTTCACCTGAGGGACACAGTTTTTCAAAAATTATGGGTAGTGGCTTAACAACTTCTTCTTCCAGCTCCCTCAGGACCCACGGCTGAATTTCATCAGATACATCACCATATAGCCAGGTGACAAACCATTGCAGTCTTGGGCCATAAACCTCCTACTGATGCCAATAGGAGTTTGAAGTCCAGTGTTAGCCTCCACCTTGTTATAGAAACATGGACAACATAGACAAAAGCAGTTTGATATATCACGTATAGTAATGACAAGATCCGTCTTGTCACGTTGACTAAAGTTTACCAGGCAAACAATAAGATAGTCACCAAAGCTGCATGTATGTCCCATGAGAGTTGACTGAGATAAAATGGTGCATTGCTATGCAAGTGTGGAGTATTTTTTGTCCTTCCCTGTTTTGTTTCTTCCTTTTTAATTGATCTCTCCTTGAAGCAATATTTGAATAGATAAAGCAATGGCCAGATTGAAGAGAGACACTCTATTTTGCTGCCCTCTCATTTTCAGAAACTAAAATACACAGGTCAGCATCATGTCCATTGTACTTGTGAAAAATCTGGCTGTTGTAGAAGCAGCCCTTTAAATTTGATCAAGTGAATAAATGAAGGAGGAGCATCAAATTACATTTTACTTGGTTCATTTGTCTGTAAAGAAAAAGTCTTATAATTCAAGTAAGAAATGCTTACACGAATTTCCTAATCAGGTTTCACTAACTTCATCCTTTCCATCTCTTTTTTTCCTTTCTTCTCCATTCTTAAAGTGCACCATAGATTTTGCTTCCTTCCTCCATCACACCACTTTCCTATTATTTTTTTCCACCTTTGTCATTCTATGGCCTTTTATTTTGGTCACTTTCCCTGTGAGAAATTCTCATTCTTTTGAATATTTGTTCCGCATCACAAACAAGAAATCACAGTGGTCTAGACAGAATCACTACTGTCAGAATGTATTGCAGAAACTGGGCAGGTTGTAAAATCAATCAGCTTTTTCTTTTCCTTTCTGTTCCTTTTGTATTTTCCTTCCATTCTACCTATTGTATTCTTCACTTTCTATTTCTTCTGATTCCCCATCATTACCACAGCAGTAATTTCACCATCTGCAAAGAGAACCAGGCAGCATTAATAAACTCCTTTGCCAGACAAAAGATAAAGGAAAACATAAAATCTGTGCTATAAATACCTTCAAAAAGGCTTGAAAGCATTAGTTTGGATTGGTTTGACCTGTGGTACAAGACAGCGTATCTTGACAGCTCTGACAACCTTCACATACATAGACAGCCAGTCAGTCAATCTTCTATGTTCTGTTCTTTATTTGTCATCAATAAACCTTCTGTTATTTGAAATGAAAGTTTGATGGAGGTACCTTAAATCCATTCAAACAAAACTAGCTGAGAATAAAAATAACATTTCAATTGTGAAACTAACAATGATTCCTCCCTCTCTTCCTTGCCTGTCATCTTGCAGTGGAGAAAGTGGTTCTGGGAAGACTGAAGCCTGCAAACAAATAGTGAAACACCTCACTTGCAGAGCCAGCTGCAGCAGAAATGCCTTTGATACAAAGATAAAACATGTAAGTAGCATTCCAGTCACTGAGTGGAATGAAGCAAAACCTTGGCCTCTTGGACAGACAGAGATATCCAAACTGTATGGAAAAAGGCATCAGCTCTGTAGAGATTCATATATGGCTTGTTTTCATCTTTGAAGTCAAAGGATGATTTTTTTCCCATGAATGGGAATGGCATTAAGCTTACATTGATGTGGTAAGAAGAATCTCCAAAGTGGAGGTAGTTTTGTTTCTGTGTTTTGGTGACTTTGAAAATCAGTCTTGCAGTGAATAGGAAACATTTCTGTAATGAGGAACTGTTTCTTAAACATGAAATTAGTTGCCTTCAGTAAATTAATAAATTTGCCTGTATGGCATGGTGATGCTTTTGCTGGACAGTATAAGAAGTGTTGAGACATCTGAAGTAATAGTAAGCAAGACAGAAGCTGTAAACTTGCAGGAAAACTACAAGGATTTAATGAAGTTATATGGTTCAATATTTGTGTGTTAAATATATTTAAGATATAAGTAAGAGTTCTGAATATTTTTTCAGTCATATTTAATTTCCAAAATATGTGTTTCCATACACTCTGAACCTGAATTGCCTGGATTGGCAATTCAAATTCTTTAAAAAAATTTCCTTTCCTGATGAAACTTCTCATCTGAGATCTCGACTCAGAGACAGCTATCAATAGATCTTAATGAAGGTGGAGGAACGTTACCAAATTTTGGTTATAGAAAGATCCTTTAAAACTAGCTTTAGGGATATCTGACTTTAGATGGTAAATGTATCAGATCTCATCCACAGTGAATAGACATTCTAATTTACTTGCCTTTTCAGGTGGCTTAATGAACACAGTTGTCTGGGTTCATTCCTGCTGCAGTTATGCATAGCACCATTAAATTAATAAAGTTGCATGAGTTAAAACAAGTGCTGAATTAGTCTAAAGAGCAAATACATCCTAAGCAACACTACTGGAGTGGAAGTGGAACCAAAACTAGGCTGACTAGATTTCTGCTGCCACCTACTGCACAGAGAGCTGGTTTAATTAATAATTGTGATTGGTTTAATTTTTAGAGCTTCTGTGCCACTCCACAGATCTCTTTCCTCACCAGCTAGTTCATCCAGCTTCATGAAAGGAGTGATGTCAGAACAGTGTATATGCACCACATTGCAATCAACTTCCAGAATGCATAGAGGAAACTTTTGAAGGGAATCTGTGTAAGGGGTGTAAGCAATTAGTTATACACAAAAATAGCTAAATACAATGGCTGTGACCCTGAAAGCATAATGTGAAAATTTATTAGAGAGACATGCCATAAAAATGTCGAAATCTGTTTTTTCCTCAGTTTTTCACAAGTATAATCTGAAATAATTCCATTTGAAATAAATAATATGTGCCATTTCTGACATTATATAAAATTTGTTGGGTTATTAGTATTGACTGACTGTACCTTCACAAGCTGTCTTCAAAGATTTTAATATTTTTGTTAAGTGTACCAGCTCCAGGAGTATGACTCCAGTCACTCATATCCAAACTGTTGGTAGGGACACATCTCACAAGTGAACCTTTCACTTACAGCTTCCACTATTCTGACATTGCTTTTTTGGAATATATTTATTTTGAGCTATCTTACTTTAATTTCTATTTTTGGAAAAAAACCTGCCAAGTATATTTTTAAATTCCAAGATGTAAAATGGTCTTCTTTCCCCCCCCCTCCCATTTATGAATCACAAGCCAACCTCACTGATGTTTCTTGGAATATCTTCCTGTTTATTTCCTCTCGTATTGTGGTTTTTTTTCTGTTGTTTTTCAGGTAAACAGTATCTTGGAGGCCTTTGGACATGCTAAGACACCCTTGAATGATTTTTCCAGCTGTTTTATAAAGTATTTTGAACTACAGTTTTGTGAGAGAAAAAAAACATTAATTGCAGGTAAGTATCATTTAATCTGTACATTTTGATATCACGCACAGAGTGTAAGATCAGAGATCCCAGCGTGCCGTGCACAGAATTGGGCAGCAGGGACTTCAAAGTACATGAAAGAGGGAAGGCAGGTTAGGGAGTGTCAGAGGAACAACTTCTTAGAGTGTGAGTTCAGCACTTGCCGGGAGTGAGCAGTGCCCTGTTCTGAACAACCACAAGGTGGCAGAAAGAGACAAGAAACAGTTTGACAATAGTGATTCCTCGTATTTCCCAGGAGGTCACGTTTCCTTTTATCTCACAGATCAGCAAACCGAGAGAGCTGTGTGGTGCAACACAGTGGAATAAGAGTAAAAAAATGGATTAAATTGTTAACTTGTGCACTTCTACTTAATGTCCTAATATTGTATTGGGTATTTGAAGTATCCCTTAAATTAATCATAGTTTAGTAAAAAAACAAAACAAAAAACCAAAAACAACAAAAAACCCCCAAGAAGTATATTCTGTAATACTGAAATTAGAAGTAATTTATTACAGCCCAGAACTTCTTTTAAAACAACTAGGAACCGTAATGTTGTTTATTCTTCTTAAAGGCAAGACAGTGTGAAATTCATTCCTGCTTTCGGAGTAAATATGAGACCCCTAATCCTTAGTAAGCATTCATTAGCAGGAAAAAAAATAAATACAAGAAAAACGAGCAAACTTTCACTTTGATTCTGAAAACTCTGATCTTCAAAAGCAGTCAGAGAGGGCTTTCATTTCTCGTCCACATAGGTCATCATAAAGCTACTTACTGTCAAAGCAAGGTATGCCTGCAGAAATAACTACTCACAGACAGTTTCCTGCTTGCACTGTTCCTGGATGGAGAAGCTGTATGGCAAGACACACTTTTTCCCCAAGTAAATTAGATTCTGCTAGATAAATATTTCTAAATCTACTCTTTATATATATATATATATATACATATATATATATATACATATATACACACACATATATATACATATATATATATACATACATATATACATATATATAATTTTAAATATGTTTATGCTTTCTGAAGAATTTCATAAAAATTTTCCTTGGAAATATTTCCAATTACATTTTCTTGAGACAGTTCACTATACTCTAGAAAATATGATAGTTTATTCACAGGAAAAGTCACTGCATGGGAAATTACTAACACTTCTTTCTGGTTTGTTTTATAATGAATGTAGGATAATTGTAAAGGAGATTCAAAACTAAAAATGTGTGATTTTGTTTTTCATTTATAAGCAATTGTGGGAGGAATGCAAAATTAAAGATACATTAGCATGAACTGAAGAGCATCTCAGTTCAGTTTGTAAAAATAAACCTCGATCCCTAAAACTAAAATTTTATACACCCTTTGTATTGTACATATTTAATTTGGGTATATTGTGTTTGCAGGGACATGGGTTTATGAAGAGCTTTACTCAGAACTGCCAGTTTAATTCATAGCCATTGGCTGTGACAGGATCAGTTAACCAGAATCTTGTGTCAGTTTTTTGGTACACTAATTCTCTGTTTTTATGATTCTCAAGCCATAGGCATCAAATGAGAAAATGTAGGAGTAGTCAGGTCAATTAGCAAATATCAACAAATTACTTATCCACCCTGCTATTCCCCAATTATTTAGGAATTGAATCAATTATTCTTACCCAATCTAAGGTAGCCAAAGTTACAGAATTTACTGTCAAGAGAGACAAGCCTTACTACAGCAGTAGAAGTGTGTTTTATATTTCTGAAATTTGCAGTTGTTCCTGCTGTTTGATTAGCAAAGCTTTCTCGGCCACTTCTAAGCATCACATCTGAGTGAAATTGTCCCAGGTTTAGACCACCATAAATGAGAAAAGAATCAGGCATGTTGTCTTTAGCAGGTTTAAATTCCACCTAGGCATATTCTGTATTTATTTGCAAGATCATTTGCAGCAGTAATTACTGTCTTGCACTGTTTAAACATAAATGAATAATTTAAATATGCAGAGCACCTGGTTTTGCTGAGCCATGAATTTATAACTCATTGATACTAAAAGGCTAAGTGTATCTGATTTGTAAATAAAAATCCAAGTGACACTAGACTGCCTCCATCAAAAGGTGGTTTAAACTCCTCCACAGACAGATACTACAGATGGAGATCCAGAAAAATTTGCTAAGGGAGGGATATGCAAAGTACATGTATCCACTTCTATTATAGAGGGCAAGCCCATAGTGGCACTCCTTGCATTTTGAGTGGACACCAGTGAAATTTGTGACTGCTTCTTGTTCTTGCTGAAATGCTTCTAGACCCTGGAAATGCTCTGACTTTTATTCTTCTAGCAGAAAGTACAATATACCTGAATAACTGAAATGTTCCCCATAATTTCCATCATTTGATTTGATTAGTGCTTTAGCATAAACTGTATTTTTGCCGTGATGTTTTGAAAACAAGGGTGGAGAGTTTTAGTGTGGTTCTACTCAAAGCCAGTGCAGGTATCTGAAGAGGTTTTATGCAGCAAAAAGTTATATACTAAAACAAACACTTGGAATAAATTACAGGAAAGTTATTTCATTAAGCTTCTAAAATAAATTCAGAACTCAAAGATTGATCTTCTGGGAAAAAAAAAATCATTTCTAAAGAATGATTAACTCCCACAGCATAATAGTAGAAGACTGATTTTTATTTTTTTCCCAGAATGGTCATTCAGGTAAATGTATATAATTCCTAAGGTGAAAATTAATGCCTCTACAAATTTCTTCAGATTACTCAAAAATAAACAGGAAGAGAAAATAAAGTCTGAAAAACTTATTCTCCAGATTGTCTGCTTTGCTTTTCAGGCATTGATTTTCTCAGTCTTCACTTTTTGAAAAGCAAGGACTGATTTTTTTTTTCAAGTTACATTGAAATGGACTGACAAATGTTTTCTTGTCTTTACAAATAGCTGTGTTTAGGACAGCATGGTTTTCAAGAGGGAGCAAAGTAGTTTCTACAAATGCATAGCTGAAAGACAGATTTCACTGGCCACATTTTAAATACAAAATCTGCTTACTGCCTGTGTAGCTGCTGAGTAGATCAAGTGAGCTCTTAGAGGAAGTAGAAATCTGTTTGTGCCTGTGAGCACAATTACCATTGTACAAAAATGACTTTGCTTTGGAACTTTATTAGTTTTCTCCCTTTTATTTCACACGTAGATTAACAAACATATTTCACTTTGTAGAAAAGCATACTGCCATGATAATATTCTTTGTGACTCGTAGCACTATTAAAACAATGCTGTGTTTGATTCTTGCTGGTTGGAAGCTTGGCTTTTCTTAACAGCTTTTCCTACTGATGGAGGATGCTAGTTGAGATGGAATGTATTTAGCCTTATTAAAGTGCAGGAGACTTGAAGTACTTGGAAAGGTCTGAATTAATTTGTGTCATCTGAATAAGTGATGTTGCCCATCATTAAAGTTAAAAGATAGATGACCTTTGGTAACATTTTTTCCTCCTTGTATTAATGAATGTTAAAAACACCTGAAGTGCTAGTTAGAAAAGCCTTAGTGAAGAATATTGCACACAAAAAATTTGATTAAAGATTTGCAGTGAATCCTTTTCAAATTAATTGATGGTTGGATTCGTTTTACTGTGAAATAAGTTACAAGCACAATAAAAGATGGAAATTGTCCTTCAGGTTCATCTATTCTGTTTTACCCTGTAGGAATGACAACCAGGTAATGATTGATTCTGATGAAAGTGTGTGTCTGGGCCAGTCCTGCCATGATTGCATTGCTTCAATTTATAATGTGTTGCAAAGTTACTGGAGCCAGAAACATACATGATTTCCCAAGTGTGCCTTTCTACTTCCCGTACAGGTTTGGGTTTTTTAGTTTTTTCTGTAGTGTAACAGCAGAGGATTAGATGGGTGATACACAATTTCTCATAATATTGATTCCATAATAGCAGTTCACTACTACGTTTTTTAGGATGATTAAATGGGACAAATCATGTTTCCTTGCTTCAGCAAGTTCAGCAACTCCTCTCTGTCAGTCCTACTGTCTCTTAGGCAGAATCCCAGGCATGGTTTTGGTTGCCAGCACATTTCAGGACGTGTCTGTGCTGTTACATAAAGAAAGCATCGAGGATGTCTCTGGCTAATGTACCACTGACCTTCTGTACTCCTTACCTGGGATGTGTCTGGATGGTTTGGCCTGTGCTGAGTAGTTCTTTGAGAGACCCTGCATAGCTGTGTTTAGTTCACGGACAGAATTTAGCTTTCTCAAAACAATATGTTCAAGATTCACCCATTCAATTTCTCTCCCTCCTACACTGTCTTTCAGCAGTATTCTCCAAGTCTGTGTTCCCTCATACACACAATTTCAAATAGCCTTGGGTTTGCTGTGTTTATTTCAACAGTCTAAACAGAAACTTAAAGAACTTCAAAACAGAAGTGGAATTTAAAATAAAATGACCAGGCAAATACAGATGATACAGCAATAACCAACCTAGCAGTAAATCAGCCATTGTGGACCTTAACAATTGTATGGTGACGGGAACTGTCATTCTGCCTGCTGGCCTAGTCATTAGGCTAATGCAACTACCATGCCTCTGATACACACTCTCATTCACCAAATCATTTCACTTTGCATTGAGCAACACCTGTGAGTCCAAAACTGGTTCTGAAAAATATTGCTTTAATCCCAGCCAGCTAAAAAAAAAGTAAAAAATGAGAAAAATTCTAAAAAGACATGAGTGGTATGCATTTAGGGAACATGCTTGCTGTGCTGCAGGATGCATGCACCAATATTTACAATGACTGTATGTTCAAGAACTACTTTCAGTTCATGAAGGAGTTCTGAATAAATTGGTTGAAAGCCAGGCTATGGGAAAATATAATATAATATTCTCATCTGGCTGCTGGGTTCAAAAATATAGGTGCTCTATTGCTGAGAAGTGCCCCTTATGCTCTAAACTCAGAAGCCTTTTCCAGGGTGAAGATGCTTGCAAAGGCTCAATGAAAGTTTTGCTGTACTGCAGATATTGAAAAGCCTAAAGCTACAGCAAAATGTCCATGGAAAATGTGTCCATGTGGTGGAGGTGCTCAGCTGTGTGTGAAGAGATGTGCTTCTGGTCTTTGCACCACAGCTAGTGTTTAAATAATGATGAGATGCCAGCAGCTGGGTAAGTGGGATCTGGGATCAGGTTCCCACTGACCACAAGGGCGTGAATATCCCTCTGCCTCTTGAAGAGTATCTCTAAAATGCCTGTTATCTTGTGAACAGGTAAATGGATCTGAGGGCTCAATATTTCCTTTGCTTCCATGCTTTGCCTCTTTCAGGATCTTAGTGAGTCTGAGGTTATGCATGATCCTGTAAGTTGGTTTCTTGTAGCCAAATCTCACTCAGATTCATCCTCCTTCACCTTCTTCCCCAGACTGCTGATTCACACAGATTCTCATCTATTCAGGTCATCAGAGCCCTTCTGAGAGTCCCATGTTTCCCCAAGCTCAGGTCAGTGAGCTTGTTGATAACCTATTCTGCAGAGGATTTCTCTCTTTGTAGCCATCTAGAAGCTAGGTGGTTAATCTAAACTGTTAATCTTTATGTTCTTGATTACCAGCAGAGAAAGAAGAAATGCTTCCAAGTGTGTTTTTTTGAGGAGGTCTTGAATCTCTCTTCCATCTTTCTGTTTAGAAGGAGGATAGGATAGATGCCAGTGCTCAGATGGCTACACTTTGGTGAGATGACTAATAGCTCGTCTCTTAGAAACTCTTGCCAAATATGGCAACCGGTACAAATAAACATCACTATCTTTAAAACTAAATAGTTTTAATGGTAATATCAAACAGTAAGTAAGTATGGTGATATGTTTGTTCCAATAATTTTAATGGCATTAAGGTTTTATATATGATTTGCATAGAAACCATGGGAGTATAAATGGTAATACTGTATTTTATATGCTCCCCTCAGATCATTTTATAAGAAACATTGTTCTTAACTGTTGCAGTGGTAAATGGTTTAAGATACTTAAGTTCAGAACAATCAGTATAATGATGAATTTATGTGTTTGTTTCTTAATCAGCTAGGATTTATACATACATGTTGGAGAAGTCTCGTGTCGTTATCCAGCCTCTCAACCAGAGTAATTTTCATGTTTTTTACTTGATGATGGATGGATTGTCTGCTGAAGAAAAATACGCCCTGTACCTCAGTAATTTATCTGCACACAGGTAGGAAAACAATATTATTTTTATTTATATTAATGCTTCTCTGCTGTTGACATCCTTCTTCCAATAGTTAATTTTTTTCTGAATTTTCAATGGGTTCTGACATTATTTATTTATTATGGAGTACCTGCTCACGAGTATTTAGTTCTGAAGTACATATATAGTCTCTTAACAAGATCAGAGTTTTACATCCATTGTTGCCTAAAGGAGAAAAAGAAATTTATTAGCTCTCTTTTCTGTCTTCTGTGGACTACGTAAGTCTATTGGTTTTGTTTTTTTCCCTGGTTAAAAGTTTGTTTCTTAAGGTAAAAACTGTTTTATTTATTTATAATTTTCTTATGGAATATGATGATTTTGATGAAATGTCACTGGTATGTCCATTTTCATTTTGATACTTAGTTTATATCAAATTAGTAAGAAAAACAGAAACAAAAGTTTTGACTGCTTTGAGCTCAAGGATAGGATTCAACACCCAGCCCCTGAAATTATGTCTTTCTGTGTGCCTCCACATGAGCTGGTTGTCTTGGCCCCTATTTACAATCAAAGGAGATTGAGTCCCTACACAACTGTATGTATAGACTTACACATAGCTATGTGCTTTTGATGAACTGAATCACATTTGTGTCTTTGTAAACACAAGGAGATTTTGAGGTTTTTTCAGGAAATTTTGTGAACATCTCAGAATTTATTAATTCAGATTATTTTAGAATAAAAAAATATTCCTCAGTTAGTTAACTTGCCTTTACTCTTGAATCTTTCCTAAATGTCACTGAAATGAGAGAAGGCTATTTAGTATTAAAGATCTTCTATTGGATTGACTACCTTTAAAATGAATATAGTGAGTAACTGTAAAAAGACCAATAGTAATTAAAATTATATAAGAGGAATATTTTCAGGTTTTCACATCTAAGCCTTTTTCCTGTGGATTTTTTTTTTCCCCTCAACTTTTTCATTTCCACTCTGGCTAGTTACCTGAATAAATAGCAGTTCTATATTTAGGACCTGTAAATAGGAAGACACCACATTAATTTTTGCAGAGAAAAGCTTTGTTGATTATGATTTTTTTCTTAAATGGAAGTCTTCCGACTGCCATTGTTTGGTAATGTTTTATGCTGTTACCATTTCTGTATTATACAAACTAGCATACAGCACTAGCTCTGAAGAAACCTCAGGCTAAATTCCTTTGATAAAAATGATTCACTTCAAAGCAAGGAGAAGAAGAGTTAAATTCTAT
Source organism: Phylloscopus collybita (assembly GCA_027886175.1). NCBI lineage: Eukaryota > Metazoa > Chordata > Aves > Passeriformes > Phylloscopidae > Phylloscopus > Phylloscopus collybita. The sequence goes on along the minus strand of JAJNNQ010000006.1, from coordinate 38,602,603 downwards.
ATTTTAAATCGTTTGAGGACTTCGAAGACCAAAAGTATTCTAAGGTCCTGATGATTACTTTATTCCTCTTCTAGTAAAAGTTGTTTGGATGCACTCAGTTTGCTCAGAAAGTGAAACAGTTTGAAGTCCCCTTGCAAGAAGTTCAGACAGGAAAAAACCTAGCATAAAGCTTAATAATTAGATTCACATGAATAAAACTTTATCTGATAAGATATGATAATCATCCAAAAAGAACAAAATAATATTTCTAAATAGATGTCTGAACATTGCAGTACCAAAGCTTTAGAAGTAATTTATATCTGAATATTTGCATAAACCTGCTTTTATCAATAAAGCTTTGCTTTGCTTATGTAGATTGTATCTTGCATTATTGAGAGTGTTTGGGCCAAATTTTTCTTACTTTAAACTCCTGAGTGCAGTACTTCAGTGAGCTAGATCTTTCTCAGCTGATAAAGTTGAATTAGGGATGAATCTCTACTTCATCAAACTCACTCATGAATCAGGAAGGCAGGATCTGGCCTTTTATATAAGCTCATTATTTCTGGCTTAGTCAAATTTTGATGAGATCACATCATTCTGGTAACATCCACAAGTGATTTTTTCATGTTTGCTTTAAACAAGTGTAATCTTGATTCAAATAGTAAAATTAACTAGATAACAAGCCTTTTGAAACCTTTGGCAGGTGGTGTCTGCCCAGTTGTTTTTTTTTGATAATTTTTCCGTTCCTCTTTTCAGTTTAATATTGCATTTTTGTGTAGAAAATTCAAAAATCTTAGTAAATAATGGCTATTAAGATCACAAAGTATCCCTATTTTAATATTGTTTTCTTAAGCCATTGCAATGTAAGAAATAAGATGTAGCATGGGTTTTTTTATTATTTTAGATAAGAGCGCCTCAAAGATTTAAAGTAATTTTGTCAATATGATGCTATGTAAAAAATGAGACGTAGATCGTGTTTTATGCTGTTAAATATATAGTAATATAGGAATATATGTAGTGATATGTAATTCTGGATTGAGAGTTAATGTACATTGCTTAAAGGGAAAATCCCTCCCTTTTGAAATCACTAAGAATTTTTATAAGGCTGGGGTGTCGCCCCATCTTGTAGGGGAAGTTGTTTGGTTGTAAATCTCTGCTGTTTGGTGCTATCCTGAGAAGGAGCTTGAGCTCAGAAACTAAAATATGTGTTTTTGCAAGCTTTATAATTGCTAAGGCATCATGTGAAGACAAATAGCTGGACACTTTCTATTGAGCCTACATACAACTAGGATCTTAAAGTAGCGAGAATTTAATCTACGTAGGGTGGTATCTGAATGAATACATCTCCCATTGTATCTGCATGTGGATCATGATGGATACAGACAGAAGTAATTGCTGAAAGGTAAGATCATTTTTCAAGACTGAGCAAGGGAAGCATATCAGAAATGAAGCGTGAATCTCGAAAGGGCAAGTCAAAGGTTTTTGACTGACAACTACTCCCCTGTGTTCATTATATTCGGAAACTGATTTTTATCAGCAGATGGTTGACTGAAAAGTTTCAAAATTTCTATTAATTTACTGTGTTTCAAAGAACTCTAAGACTTCTTTATCTTGATGATAATAATTATGTGTAATATAGAGACATTAGCAATTTGAAGTTATATTCTCAAATTTCTCTTGATTTTCTCTGGATTACTTTTTTTTCTGGATGCAGATTACAGTCCATGACCGTAAGCAGTACTTTTGTGATCTCTGAAGTTTAGACTCACAAAAAAAGCATGCCCTAGCTCTTCTAGCACATTTAGTTTAGCCTCATAGTTACAGTAGGTGCTAACTTAGTGATGAATCTTGCAACCAAGGTGAAACAGAGAGCAGTAAGAGAAGTGACAGTGGTGATAGATTGATTTGTAAATGATCTTCAACTCTGGTGAGGAAAGGATAGGAGACAAAAGAAAGGATCATAGCAACAGGAAAGAAAATACATTGGGAAAATCTTCCAGAAAATAGAAAGTACTGCTTTTGTTGCTTTGGGCCAATTAATTCGTATTAGCATTTCTATTTTAAAGCTGTGGCATATAGAACAATGTCTTGTTCTACATATACATATTACAGAATGTCTTTCTGTAATATGAATATGTGAGACTCAAACATGCTGTTATTAAAAATCATGTCCTTACATTTGTATATTTATATTTAAAAATATAGCTTAAGGTGACTTAACTCTAGAAAATTATTTCGGAAAAGATGGTAGGTTTGAGAGCTGCTTGATGTTGCCATTTTAATTTAAACAAGGTTCCTTCTTTACTGTAAAAACAAGTGAATATCATCACACTGAGGAAAATGTTATATACACATTCATGCAAGCTGAACTATGGTCAGGGCATGCACTTTTTGTATTTGCATTATTAAACTGCTGTTCCCAGGTGTATAAAACTTTCCTTTCTCCCACAGAACAATGGTGTGCACTGCACTGTGTGTTCCCTCTGCCTGTGATGTTTCCTACTGCCCTTAAAAAGCAGTGAAACCCTTATGAACCAACAGATGTAGATCAGTTCATGGAAATGATGTATCTTCTTTTACAGTTTTTCAGTGCAGGTGCCTTCTTCACTGTCAATAGGAAAACTTGAATTTAATATATAAAGGAGTAATTTTAGTAAAGTGATTGAATTTTTTACTAAAGTCCAAACTGATCTGAACCTTGATCACTGAGAAAATAATTTCCCATTCTAAATTATAAGGTTTGTCTTCAAAATAAAACGCTTAAAAAGTAGTGTGGTAAAGTGAATGAAGTAGAAATGATCCCACTAAAGAGAGCCTTATGTATGATTTTTTTTTTTATTTCCAGTCATCATTTTTTCTAACAAGCACTAATACATGTTAAAAATAAAAACAATGATTATTCTAGTAACATCCATATTGATCCCCACTCTTCCATTCCCTTACATATAAAAGCTCGAAATGTGAATTTTCAAGACTGTGAGTAGCCAGTTAGCACAGATTTCCCTTTTTCAATCCACTCAGGTGGCAGCCTCTCTATTTTCTAACTGTTGTAGATTTAGACTGTGAAGACACTGCATGTTTCCATAATTTTCCTCTTCCTTTTCTTCCCTTTATCTTTCGATGCCTTTTTCTTTTTTTTTTTCTTTTTCTTTTGCTTTCCCATCCATTTGATTAGGTTGTAATTTAAAATCCAACAGAAAGAAATTGTAATTTGAAACTGCCAGTTTTCTGTACCATTTGTCTACAAACCTTGCTGTGGTAGTCTAACAGTAAATTCACAGAGAAAATTGTGCGGGTTTGTTTTATTGTTGTTGTTTTTGTTTCGGTTGTTTGGTTTTATTTGGGTGTTTTTTGTTTATTTGTTTGGAGGGTTTTGTTTGTTTAGTTTTACTGGTGGCTTTGTTGTTTAGTTTTGTTAGTGTTTTTATTTGTTTTTGTTTGTGTGTGTGTTTTGGGTTTTGTTGGTTTTTTAAAAAATTTTCCTCACATAATTAGATAAATAGGCATTTTAAAAATGTTCCAGTCCTCTGACATTTCCCTGCTGTTTCCTTGTATTCAAGCCTAATAGATTTTTTTTTTCTTGTGGATATTGACTTTGTTTTAAACTTTCAGTGTGGCCAAAAGCTCCGTTCACAGAGGTGATTACACAGGACCACTTTGATGCCTTTGCTTCACAATTTGCTTGATGCTGATATCTGTGTATGATAACTAGAGGAAAATCCAAGTGCTAGACTTTAGTTTCAAAATTAGGTGGATTTAAATGTTGTGAATGAAATAGCTAGATCTGTAAGGGTTACATCAGATTTTCCCATCCTGCTGGAATGATAATTTCTGTATGAAGTGCCAAGTTACATCACTTTATCAAACTGCTATTAGATGTTGTGTGATGAAACTCAGCATAAGTTAGCTGTACCAAAATTATGAGTCTCATCCAAATAAAGCCTAGTATTGAGGCTCCCTGAACTTCACCATTGAGGATCAACTTAGTTTTAAAATCCTGCTGACAGAAAGCTTGAGGCTATCAGGAAATTGGAATTATTTGTAATTAATTTTAGGAGGAGGGTAAAGATCATACTCAGAGGTTCCTCTCCTGTATTCCACTTTTGCTTTATGGGCAGTGTCAGCACAGGAGGAGAGAGAAGCTGTGGCAGGAGATGTTAGGATCACCATCCCTGCAGTTGAATGGCCATGAAGGTCAAGTCCTGCTTCTTCCGAAGAGGTGTTCTTCCAAAGATCTCTTAAATTGAAAACAAGCATTCAAGTTCTGGTTGAGCAAGTAAAGTTGTATTTTATTGTTGCTGTTTTGTACAGGTTCTCCTGTCCTAACTTGGTTACATGCAGCACATTCTTTTTCTCCAGAAATCTTGCATTTCAAGTACATTAACATTTGTAAAACAGTGCAGTGATACTAGAAGCTCAAGCTGTGAACAGCAGCATGCCTAGAGCGCAAAGAGCATAAAGGCTTTTGGAGCACACTTGACAATCTTTCTAAATAATGTGGTAGTATGAAGATACAGTTTCAAACACATGGGAGATTTCAAAAACAAGAGAGTTAGGTCTAAGTTATTTTTGCTGGAATTTGTTTCAGTGTGTTTTGGTTTGGAAAGACAGGTATCAGCCAGGCAAAGCTGGAATTTCCCTTAGAATGGAGAATGTAAACCCCTCACCCCCGCCAAATTATAATTTTGCAATTAAGGGCTTTCAGGCAAAGATTTGGGAATAGGAATAACAGTTCTTTACTAGGAATACTAACAATACAAATGTAGTAGAAAACAAAACCACCCAACCAAACCAGCAAACAAACAAACAAACAAACAACAATTTTGGAGAACCCTGAGAGAGTCAGGAGGGAGTAACCTGACACCCTGTTGGTCAGGGTGTTGGAAGCAGTCTAAAAGTGAGTCCTCCTGGAGTGGCAGATGTGGTTCTGTTGAAGTAGAGATGATCCTGTAGAAAAGGGTCCAGTGATGGTGAGGAATCCAGGAATCTAGTGAAGCCAGATGCCTTGTGTTCCTGTGTCTCAGTTTTATCCAGGTAGGAATGGTTGGCTCCCCGCACTGGGTGGAACATCTCACAGTAGGATGATGGAATGTGGATGTACTGCTTTGTGGATGTACTGCTTTGGGGAGGAGAACAGCTTGGGAAGTCTTAATGGCCCATTGTGAAAAGAGATAAGAAACACTGTCCCACCTGGTTTTAACAGTTGGCCCATTATGAAAAGGCATCTGTCCCCCCTCCTCCCAGAGTTACAAGAGATAAAGAAAAACATCTCCCAAACTGCTTTCAGCAAATGAAATAGAATACACATTTTTGGTTCCATAACCCAAGACACAGTACAATAAGTGACTATAGATAGGTAAAACCCTAAGTAAAAGAGAAAATAATTTGGTGTGGTGGTGTTTGTTTTTTTGTTTTGTTTTGGTTTGGTTTGGTTTGGGGTTTTTTTGGTTTGGTTTTTTTTGGTTTGTTTTTTTTTTTTTTTTTTTTTTTTTAACTGCGTGGTAGAAAATAAGAGAACAATTATACACTTCCATTACTTTACATCTTCCTGATATGATTTATTTATATTTCAGCTGTCTAGTGAAGAGCTTTAACTGTGAACTTTTGTTTCTTGACTATCTTCATGCAATGCTGCCATTAAAATCTGATTTACAACCAGTAGTACTATTTTAAGGGCAAGATCTGAATGCAATGAGGCAATTCCATTTACTGAGATTCCAGAGAGGTCTGACAGCTAAACTAAACCAGTCTAGTTGTCAGGAAGGTAATGGGGAGAGATATAAAGCAGTATAAAGATGTATTTGTCCGAGATTCTCAAGCAGACTCAAACTTGTTTCAATGAGTTTAATATCTATGTAATCTGGAATATTTTCAATGTCAAAAGAATTGTCTTAATTTGATCTGTTGTCTTTTGTACTTTGCTTGTTTTCTTTTGGTGCTTACCTTGTATTCTTTTCCTGTTTACACCGTATTGACTGATGCCTGAACTTTTAAAATAATTTCTTTTTTGAGATTGAACCACCTTAACTGCAGATAGGTCATATGCATATTCCAATAAAATGTGCTTTCACATTGTTCTCTTTAATGTTTTTTCCTACCCTATTATAACTTCAGCCTCCAGTTCCCATTTATTTCAACTGATAATAGTCTTTATCCTAATACTCTCACCTTCTTCAGTTTTCCTTTGTTTTCCTCATTCATACAGGTTTTCTGAGCAAATAGTGCTCATGGTTTATTCTTTATGTAAGATTTATGTAAGATCTTTATATTTTCAGATATATCTGAGATTAAAAACTTGAATGTTGAAGTTAATATACAGTGTGTTTCTGAAAATTGACTACATTCCCTCTATCTTGAGCCCCCTTTCTGTGAGACATTTGTGGAATGTTATGTCCTACAAGATACATTACTAGGAGGTCGGCATTGCAATTACAGAATATATAATCAGGATCATGTCTTAGGTTTTCAAAACAAAACTGAAATGTTAATTTGTGTCATCTGCTGTATTTTGCAAATTAAGTGGTTAATTTTTCTATTTGCAGATACCTACACCTCATACACAACGTACACCTCTATGTTATTAGTTTTATTTCCCAGTATTTGTTTTGAGTATCTGGCTGTGCAGTTGTTTTGAGTGGTTCATCCTGAATTCAGGGTTAGTTACATACACACCTACACACTTGCATTCTAATTACATGTCAAGATATCTAAAGCATTTTTCTTCTTGAAAGCAGAAGCAACTTAGCTTTGGATTTTAATGATTAATTTATTTATTCCAGTTTCGACATTAGCAGCTTTTAATATTACTGCTTTATTCCCAAAGGATACTTTAAAAATTATACTTCCAGTGATGTTTAACAACCATTAGCTTACTTGAAATTCAAGAATAATTTTTATTTAGCAAGGTAAAGGTAGTAAAATTGCTCTGAGACAGCTCAGGGTCTTTGTCTGAGGTCCCAAGAGTAATTGTTGTTTGTCTGGCTTTCAGAATAAATGCTGTAGAACTTCTGCTTTGTTCAAGAGTGAGAATCTGAAACTCATATTCCTCTGGGTGTTTTTTTTCATTTGATGTTTGATGTTTCATTTGATCCCCTCTTCATTGTATTATTCTTCATGCATATTGATTGGCTAGTGGCAGAGGATGTTCAGTCCTCCATTTGGCAGACTCTTAGAGGCAGAAAAATCGTTCATTTTGATTACCTCTCTTTTCAACAACTTTTTTTCTCTCCACCACAATTCTAACAAGCTGAACCTGTAAAACCATATTTAAATGAATACATGATGTTTTCTCAGGACTGGAATTTACATTCATAATAGTACAGTAGAGCCAAGGCTCTTCTGTGTATTTCTGTGTTTTCCTAAATTAACTCAGATATCTGATAATATTTGGTAAGTTACATTCTCCTGGTGTTAATTTGGAATAGAAAAAAAATTGCATCAGACCATATAAGAGTGCTCTGGCTTTTGCCTTTTTATTGCTTTAGTCAGTTTACTTTTGCATGTTTTGTTTTACTCCACAAACTTGCATTTATGTCATTTGACTGTCATTGACACTCTTTTGATATTTATTTGATTTAGAGAGGTTTTGTCTATCTTGTCCTCTTTGGTGTAAGCATAATATAGAAGCAGGTGCAGAAAATAGGAGGAGAATACTCCATCTTTCATGTCCGTGGTATGGCATGAAAGATGAAGAATAGGAAATCTGAAATCTGTTTAATTCAAAAGAAAGAAAGAAATCTGGTAATTAAAAGCACTGGCATCTTTAGAGTCTACTGAACACATCTGTCTTAATTTTAGCAGAAAACTATACATATAATAAAACATCATTTAGAGTAAATTGCTTTAAATGGGGAAAACAAGCACAAAAATAAACATAACGTGTACCAGTTCCAGTTCTCCAATTCATTATGAATTCTGCTGATGAGTATCTTACACCTTAAAGTTTCTGGGCCAAGTCCAACCTTGTGTTAGAAAAAAGAAGTCTCCACAAAGATATGAAAATTATATATATATATATATATATATGTTAAATTTGATCTTCTGTTGAAGAAATTAAGTCCTGACTGTTTACGCAGCCCACCAGTGTTTCACATCAGACAGAAAATGGATTTCTGTGAAAGGGGTGAAATTGCTGAAGAAACCCTGACTTGAAAGTAGATGTGATTGCTCACATAAATGGTAGAAAAGTTAATTTGGCTTTTACTTTAAGTACAAAATATGACTCTGCACTTTATTAGGTTGCTAATCATCTCACATGTGGAGGGAGATTCTGTGGATTCAGCTCCTGAAACCACTTATCTATTACATTACATAAATCTAGTGTGATAACACAGTTCTGCAATTTATATTTCAAAAGTCACTCTTAGAATCTTTTTGATAGATTCTGTAGATGAATTTCCAGTCAGGATGGGGTGTTTAAGAAATTGTTATTGACATACAGAACCCCAGTCACTGAACCCAGCTCATCTCAGTGTTGAATCTAGTGGAGCTGATACCTCTCACCGTTGTTTGAACTTGCTGCTTGCACCCAGCTCCCTGTGCTGCCATGGATTTTTCATTGCACTGGTAGCCAACTCTTTCTAGGAAAGTCAGGCAAGATCAACCCAAAGTATAGCGGTTTTCTTCCTCTAGCTCTTTCATTAATTGTAACCCAAAATTACCAATACTCTGAGGTTAAACTTGGTTGTGTGAGATAAGTGCCATTTACCATTTCCGTTTACTGGATTTCCACAGTATTTTCTGGAGCTAGTTACTGAAACTGAGTTTTGTCTAAAGCCTACAAGTAACTAATTAAAATTTTCTGAATATGCTAGCTGAGTGCTAGTGACCAGGGGACATCAGGATCTTAGTTTTATGTAGCTCCTAAGAATGGCAACTCTATCAGTCTGGCTTCTGAATTTATTTCATACAATACAATGCGGGACAGAATGGTGTGTGAATGTCTTTCAATGAATCACCCATCACCCAGATGAACTTTGGAGCTTTTTAATTCTGTGAATAGGTCTTGTCTGTATCCAGTTAACTTATGGCACATCTCTTGGAATGATGGCACAAAGTGTGTGTGTGTATATATATATATATATATATATAATGCACACATATATTAGCCTGTTGAACCAGGGAAAGTTGTATTTTTACCAGACCTGAGCAAACAGAGCTCTGGAACAAACAAGGAGACACACAGGGAGAGCTGAATAGGTCCAGAGTGGTGTTTCAGATTTCTGGATTCTGGACTCAATGATCTTAAAGACCTTTTCCAGCCTAATGATTCTGTAATTCTCTAATCTGTGGCCTCTCTGTGATAATAAGCCTTATGCTTGTCTGATTGTAAGTTTAAGCATTTCTTGAACAGTAGTAATATGGATGAGAAAAATTATTAGAACAGATGCAGCTTGCACAAAAAGATGCAAATCAAGAAAGCAATCTGAAATAAAAAACTTACTATGAATTTTCTGCTGACTGAAATGGTAGAAAAAGGCACTGAAACAATGTAGAAATACCATTTGACAAGCAAACTGTATTTGTAAACGTAATTGTAGAGGAGTGTAATGTATGGCTTCTGATAAGTGCTAGCACCTCCTAATTTCTACTTAACCTTTGTGGAACTTTAACTTAATCAAATCATTAAATGGATAGAAATCAGTTTACCAAGGTGGCTTTGCAGCTTAGTATTAAACCTACACTGTAATTGCAGTTATTTTGATGCTGGTACACTGACAGCAGTTTTGTGATCTGTTTTCAAAAAGCAGAGGTTTATGAAGACTAAGAAAAGAGCCAACCACTGGTGAAAATAAATCTGTGGCCTTTCGCTGTAAACATTAATAATTGGAATAGGAAAATAAGTTATTTCATAATAGTTTTGTTGAAAAACAATTGGAGATTATCCTATGTCATTAGAATTTTCCAGCATTGAATAAAAGACAAAGTCTGTATGATCCTTCTTTGTTATAAATGTTGCCACTCTGGTCTAGTGGGTGGCATCCCTGCCCATAGCAGGTGAGTTGAAGCTAGATAGTTTTTAAGGTCCTTGCCAGCTCAAGCCTTTCAATAATTATGATGAGTCTATGTGTTTTTCTATTTAAATCATAGTTCACTTGACTTTATTTTTTATCACTTTTCTGTCTCAAACAGAGATGGATTAACACTGGTACTGCTAGAGATTGTACATTTTTGTTCTAGTATTTCTGAGTATTTGTTTGTGTTTGCTTCTGTATAACTCATGTCTTTGGTTTTAGAGAAATCAGATTCACTATTAGAAATGCATCTGTACTTCCTTGTAGCTGCAGCCCTTCCCCCATTTTCATCATGCTCTCTGACATTCCTTTCCCAGTATATTTTCAGCTCCATTATGTATATTTGCCACGTTTCAGACCTCATCTCCTGTTTAAACAGGACTCCTAAATCAGGTAGCAATTAAGAGGAATGGAGCAGCATCTGTTAAAATATGTCCTATGATGAACTGAACTTCAGTGAGTATGTTATGGAATTAGATTGGCCCCTAAGACAACTGGAACAAATGGGAACATCTCAAATTCTTTGGTTATGTAGTTTATTCTGGAGCCTGGTTTTTAAACATGCAATTGCAATCTGCTCCAATCTGTTCCCATTCCTGCTTCTCAGTTATCTTAGGAGGGAAAGGACTGGTATAAAGCATAATTTATTCTATGATCATCTTTCTTCTCTTTATTTTTATTACCTTTTAAAATTTTCTTTGTTTTCATTTCTGTTAGAAAGCAATGTATTTGAATAAAACCTAACTTTGCAGGTCCCTGTGTGTAAATAAAGTGTGGATTTTAGCACTAACAGCCAGTAGGGAGTCTCTCTGTTTTATTTTGACACAAGAACCATGGAAGTACTCTAAATCTCAAACCTGCTTTTGGAGGGCCAGTTGATTTTATACAGTATAAGGTCAGTGTGCCTTCAGCACCTAAGTAACCTGCTCAGATGCAAACATTCAATCGAGACCTCGGTGTGCAGTCTCTGAGCTTTACTGCAGGTTTGCTCAGCTTCTGTGTCCTTGCTGCCTTCTAAGAGGCAAGGAAGACACTGCAGGGGGTTTAATGTCAGAAGTATTTAGTTTGTGACCTTTCAACATGCATGATTTTATTGTGAGGGCTGAAAATACATGAGAGAAACGGGCACATACATCTATCCTGTTCACATTTTGGACTGTCCATGGAATTTTGGACAAAAAATAGGCCCTGAGCCTATTTTCCCAGGGGGGAAAAACTGGTCTTGCTGAGCATAGGAGAGCAGATGAGTATTCTCCATTACTGAAGCCTGTGTCCAGCACCATGTAGCTTGGTGGCTGTGTGAAAAGAACACTCTTCCTACATTAACGGAGTGGCAGCTGTTGATTGTGGATTGTTGATTGCTAAATAGATAACATGTATAAATACACATGAATTTATTTCATTTATAGTTGCAAGGGGAATGTTCTTGCTTTGTAGAAAAATGTAAGTTACAATAAAGTTTGGTACTGCACCAAATCATATTTGTGTAGTGGATACTTCCTTAGTCCATAAAAGGTTAGTAATTGTTATTGATTAATTAATTAATTATACTAATACTTAAAAAATAAATTTAATTCTCAAGAAAATAATATATATATATATGTCTTTTCCAGTATTTCACAAGTTTCCTAGTGTCTTGTCTAGTACCTGCATATATAGGAGGAAGAGTGCCTCTTGTAAATCAGCTTATATGAAACTGATTCGATCTGAAAATGACTTATGAACTACAATCAGTGGTTATATGAAATAATTTTGAAGCATATTATCCATATTTTAACTGGATACTGGTGAAAGTTATAAACAGGTTTCCAAAGCACTTTTTATCGTTTAGATCAGATACTGTGGCTCTTAACACAGTAAGTTTTATTTAATGAATCAGCATTTTAAAAGTAGCAAGTGCTGGTGGAGAAATGCCTTTGAGCCTCATAAACTTCATGACATCTGCCTGGCAACCAGTGCCAAAGTCTGAACACAGAAATACAAAATTGCTTTTAGTTGTAGGAGCAAAGTTCAAACAATTTTTGAAGCATTTCAGGAAATGGATTGGACCAGTTTGCACTTGCATGCAGACTGGCTTACTGTTTTTGCATCTTCAGCACTGCTTATTATTTGCTACTTTTTCATCAACATCAGCATTATGCTCCTTATTTCATGTATATTCAGCTTCAGAATTATACTTTTAGAGTGGTAGTTTGCAGAATTATGATCTTGTGATTCTATCCTGTAAAATATCTGAATCGTGAGTCAGACAAACAGTTCAAGGTATGCTGACTGTATTAATTCTTGTATTACCATCAGATGTGTGAAAATTTATATTTTGAGCAACTCCTGTTGTGCACTCATTTTTTTCTTTAATAGAATAATATTAAATTAGTGTTTTTGTGTAATTTTAGGAACAGAATGCTTGAGTCTCTGATTTCAACCTATTCCACAGGATTATTGATATAATTAGGAAAAAAAACGCCCATATATGATTGTAGCCTACCAACATTTGGCATTTTGAAGCTAAAGGGCAATATGTATTTCTTTGTTTTTGTTTTCAATGTATCCACTGTTGTTAAAACTTAGGTACTTCATAGTACACGTAGTCTTTCTTATAGAATTATTTGAAATTTCATTTTACAAAATATAAAGGCAAAACTACTTACTAGACAACATGTGGGCTAATATAAGCTTTCTGTGCTAAAACCAGTTTACAAAACACATACAAAACTTGTAATTTTGTTAAAAATAAGAGCTGTGTTCTGGCTGTCATCAAATCTGTCTACAGTGTTTAGTTAATTAATATTATGCTGATACCTTACCTCTTGACATTAACAAAGCTATTCAGATTTTTTTTTAAGTGCTGCTTTTGGTACTTTATGGCATGAGTTATGAACAGAAATATGTGCACTTAAGTGATAAGCAGTAACTCCAGCTCAGTGCTACAGGGTAACAAGGTTCAAAGGGTATAAAATTTGTTCAGATTCAAATATGTTTAAAAACTGGGGATAAAGGAAAAAAAAAAAAAAAAAAGGTAATAATAAATGCTTTTTTTCCCTGGGAGAAAAAAGCCAGAAGCTATTCATTATCATGTTCTGGAAATGTCGTTTACTCCATTGATGTCAACTGTTTTGCTTTGTCTTTATCTCATTCCTGTTTACATATCAAACAGTGCTAAGTGCAAAGCAGCTTTTCCTCACTAAGCAGAATACATTGTCCTCCCATATTCACATGAGATATTTGAAAAGGTAATGGCTTGCTTTTATATACTCAATACCCTTCCTCCCATCAGTTCTGAAAATATTTTTTTAGAACATATGTAGAAGTATGAAATCATTAATTTTCATTCAGTCTAAACAATCCTGAAGTTTAATTATACCTAAATTCCATCTTTGGATTTAGTAAGAAGTCACGGGAATTGTGAAACTTCTACAAAAATGTGTATTTCAGAGAAATGCATCACAAATATTTAATATGAGAGCAGTAAACTGACCTAGTTGTAAGAAATCTGGTTTTTAAATGCTTATATTTTGTCTGTAACTAATCCATATCTGAGATGTTATGATTTCTACCTGAATTTAAAGTAAAAATTAACTGATCTGGTAATGCTGAATTTTTAGTGATTACCATTGTGCTTAATCAGGGCTACTGCCCTGAACTGGATGGGAAGGAGAAATGGGGACTGCAAAGGAAAAAGGCATATGCCTTTCACATGATTGTGCAAGTGCATGGTTCATTGGGCAGCACTAATAAGGGGAAGGAAGGGATTTAGCTTGTTAATCCATGCTTCTTAATACAATGTCACACTAAATGACACCCACAACATGCATATCGATTGTGTTAGAGCTGGAACCTGATTATGAAATACTGCTTCATCCTCCTGTGACATTGGCTCTCTTGAGAATTTTCAAGGAACAAAGCATCAACTAATGAAGATTTTGTAATAATGTTCCGGTTTTGACTTTGTATAATGACAAGTAGAGCCGAAAGATAAGCTCAGTGTGAAGTGTATCAGAGACTCCCCAGATGGTGCTGAGCAAAAAGTGCCACGGCTGTGTTGGGGCAGGGGTTCATGTAAGCTAAATAGCTAAATATTGTGTTTTCTGCACTATGCCTGGGTCATACAGTTACAATTCAGAAATGTTTGTGTATCTTTGGAATCTCCATTGCATAGAGTAGAAATAAGTGTAAGATAATGTTATAATAAGGCCTAAAAATTATATAAACAATGCTTAGGACAGCTTAAAGTCTAGGTCACCAGTACTACTTATTTCCTCCAGTCTCACACACCTCAGTCTGCCTTTCCTTCTTTCTCAGTGAACCAGAGCTCAGCATAGGGTGTTCACCTATGACTTCCAGTTACTGACATTTATTTTGATACTAAGATTCAACTGAAATCAATGGGACAGAGCGCGAATTTGAAGTTACTTAGAGAGAAGTGTTTTGCTGAATTGGGACAATACACAGTGGTGAAATAACTCATTATTCTACTTCACAGTACTTGTAAACCTGTCAAGAAAAGAAACCAACTTCTTGTTTTGCCAGTGGTCTAAAATCACTAAGTGTGATGTCCTGATAGGCATGGTCTCTCTCTCTGTTTTTGGTACAACTGATGTAGCATTTTCTAGAAGCTGGCACTGAGACCATACTTATGTGTGCTTTTTAATGACATATTTTAATTAAGGTCAAGCTGTAAGAAAAGCCTTTATAGCATTAGAAGAATATGAATTCATCCAATAGGCATTCCTGAATCCATTCAGTCTGACTGATGAGCTCTTCTCTAGGCTATGGGTACAGTATTTCCTACCAGTTCCCTATAAAGTGACTTATGGAGTGGCTCATGCATAGCAAGGGAAAAGTCAGTTCTATATCCTGCTTATCATCATGATTAGAAAGAATTTGGACACCTCTGTGTGAGGGGAGATATATGCAGGAAATCATCCAGGATGAAAGTGGTGTTTTGAAAGAGCCTGGTTCAATCATCTCTTCTAAATTTCTTTAACTGGACAGCACATTCTGGTTTTGCAGAACTATTGCAAGATTGGTTTCCATAGGCTTACAGCATGATATATTAAAAAACAAAACAAAACAAAACATACACACCCAAAAACAAACAAAAACAAAAACAAATAAACAACAAACAAACAAAACCCAAAACATAGGAGATTTTGTCCTAAAATTGAGAATAAAAACCTTCTGGCTTGGATAAATAAATATTAAGTATCAGGATCTCAGTTTTAAGATTTTTATTCTTTTAATATTTGAATTAAAGGAATATTAAGGCTTTTATTTGTATGTCATTTTTGTAAAATAAATAAGGGCTTTATAGACAAAATCCAGAATTTCTGATTCACAACATGATCTGCAGTGGCTTGTACTGTCTAATTAAGTATTGATAGAGAGTTCTGTCTTTAGTGATTAGTTTATCTTAAGTATTTGTTCTTTGCTCCTAACATGTAAATTCTTTACCCAATAATTTTAAACTCCTTTTAGCAAAAAAAAAAATGCTTTGTGTTCAGTTGTGCTAGAGTGGGAGTCAATACTACTCTATTTCTCTATGAACCCATAGAGTTAAGAGGTGTCCTACTAATAGCAGAGAAATGACATGTGAGCAGGTGGATCAGCAGAAGAAAGCACTCCATAGTTTTAATTCCTCACAGGAACCAGTCGGCCAGCTGTCTCGAAAAAGAACAGATTATGACATTCAGCTCTTCTCGTGCATTTATTTTCTTTTTGTTTTTTTTTCTTTTACCAACTAAAGGAATATAAACTGAGAAAAATAATATTTTCCTTTGCTCTTGGTTTAAAAAAGGCCTCCAGAGATCTGGTATACAAAGGTCCAAGCCTTTGTATCAAGACAGGATCTACTGTGCAAACAGAGAGGTCCTTTGAAAATCTATTGCCACAGCTGCACAAAAGAAAGAAAATGTAACTGATTTGTGAGCTAATGCCTGGGTAGTCTCATCTGTGTTCACATTCATGTTCCCAGTTCTTATCAGGATTGTGATTCTATCATTCCCATATCTTGAAACTTTGTGATTTTCTGCCTCAGGATGGTATTTGGAATAAGCAAGGTTTCTGTTGTGACTTACACCCCTATTTTTTTTTTCTTTTTTTTTTTTTTCTTTTTTTTTTTTCACTTCATAAGTGAAAAAGCATAAGAACTGAAGTCTAAGTAAGTCTGAGTTCATTTACTGTACACCTTTACCCTGAACCCCAGTAGAATAAAGATCTTATCCTCCCTGAGCGATTACGTGCAAGAAAGGATTCTTTTTCAGTCATCCTGGTAGCCTTATTAATAAATAATTTCATGTGGAAAGTACAAACCATTTACTGTCTACATACAAAATCAAGCTAAGTTGTATTGGCTTGGAGATATTGTGATGGTCATAGCATGTGTCCTGACAATTATTTTGATCCGTCTTCCATTGGATATTTTAATCAATTCCAAGAATTTGGTCCTGTGCCCCAGGTCTTTTTAAAATACTCCAGGTAATTTGAAGATACTGAAAAAATCTTAAAAGAGGTTTCATTTGGTTTCTAGATCATAAAAGGTAATCAAAATGTCTAGAAATTTCCTGATGATAAATTTGTTATATCAGTTTTTCTTAGAATTTGAGATTAATTTCTATAAAACTTGATTTTTCTAAAATTTTAAAAAAGATGATTTAGAAGTTTGTGTCAAAATACTTGTTTTCAAGATCAGAAGAAATTTACCTCCTCATAAAATAATAATGCAGTGCTTTTTTTAACTACTAGCTAGATTAGTGGAAAGGGTTGCTGACCTGAGCAGAACAGCAGAAATATTATCTTCCTATTTTGACTCATCCTTTGGCAGGGGTCTGATGTTTAAGACTGTTCTGATTTTAGAACACTGTCATCCCTTCAGATATTGAACAATGTAAATTTCTGATCAAATTTTACTTGTTCTCAGATATCTTATGGCTCTAACACCTGTACTCAATTTTTGCATTTTAGGGATTACTTAAAGGTCAAGGTAATGTCTGCTACAATTAAAGACCTACCTTTGCTTGATGTCCCACCTTTCTGGGGCCAAAACAACAACAACAACAACAACAACAAAATACAAATCCCATCTTATCTGAGAAATAAATTTAATGTGTTTTATAGGATTGTTTTGGTAGGGACTTCAGGGGGTCTCTGCTGTACTGCCTGCTCCATGTAGGACCAGATGGCAGATCAGATCATGTTGTTCAGGGCTTTGTTGAGTCTTGAAAACTTCCAGGTATAGTCCTCCAGACTGTGGGAATTTTTGTTGTTGTAATATCTTTCTCAGTCTTCTGTAGGTGGCATTTAATGAACTCTTTTGCTCCTAAGTCTGATACATTTTTGCTGCTGCTTTCCTCTGTGTTTTCTCTTAACTGGTTGTGATTTTCCTGAAATGGGATCACACTGAGTAGTCCAGTTCAAGCTTTAACCATGCTAAGTATTTCATTAGTCCTATGTTAGCCTATGCAAATAATGATGTTATATATGAAGATTGTTTTTTTTTGCATTATCAGGGCATACTTGATTCTGATTTAGTTTATACTAGATGCTGTTCTGATGATCCACTGCCTAATGAGCCTTATGTGCCTTGAATTTGTACATTCAGTTATCCCTTTGTCTTATTCTATAGTTGTTTGCTGTTGAATTGTATTTTTTAAGTAGTCATTTCTGTTTGACCTAATTCCTGGGCAAAATGTGCTTTCATCTGATCTCTGTCACTTTTTCACTAAGGATACCCTTATTCAGCCCCTTGCTTTTCTCTGTGGTTCTGGTTGTTTGGTTTTGGTTGGGTTGTTTTTTGGAGGTTATTTTGGTATTAAAGGTATGTTTCTATTCTGAGATTGTTCTGAGTATAAACATTTAGCAAATGAAGCTTTTTACCTGTAACCTAAGGGGTTTTTTACTGAAGATCTTGATTCTGATTGCTGAAATACTTATTACCACAAGCAGCATTTACTTCACTATCATCTATAATAAAGTTTCAAGACATTTTTGTACTGATTTTGTACTGTTTACCTTATATCAAACCTGCTATAGCCCAGAAAGCTGTACAACATAATGGAGATGTGTCAGCACTCATTCTCCATCAGAAAGGAGCCAAGTGGGAAGCAGCTAGATGCTAGCTTAAAAACAACCCCAACTCCCTTTTTTTTAATAGTAGGGCTTTATCCTAAAATTTTACAGTGACTTAAAACCACTTAATGATATAATCCTACCAAGAGTTCTTTTAATTATTCTTGAAAAGATGTATTTGCTCCAGGAATGCCCTCAGAAAAGAAGTGTCCATTTGGCAAATCCATGGTTCATATTCGTCTTTAATTGAAATCCAATTCTAAATGTCCAGACAAAAGGGAATTTCTGAAGAACTGGTCACAACCTACTAATCTCTTTCAGACAGTTTCCCTGCCAGATATGACTTGAACCATTGCAATGAAGTAGATACATCTGTATTGTACAGAGCAACATCTATGTAGGTGTGTAGTATAAAATGGCTGCTCTTACAGAATACATTTCAGGTGTCAGACTCTACAAATGCAAAGTGGTAAGGATAGTGCTTTGGTAATGTTTTACTTACCCTGTCAGTGAAATATCAATATTTATTATTTATTATACCCAGTTTTTCATTGGTATAGTTCACAATAGCAAAAACTTAAGTAAAAATATTAACTAAAATCCCCATGGTTCAAAATATAAATTTTAAGCAGTTTAATTTCTCTTCATTACCAGCAATGCCATTCTGCCCAGGCCACTTGAAAGTCAAAAGACAAAAATGCACTATAAATATGAGGAAAGATACACATCCTGGGAAAAAGTTTACATTTTATGTAAAAGTTATGTATCTTCAACCAAGGAATGTTTATTATTATTAGGATTTTGCAGTGATTTTTACACATCTCTTCCCCCTTTCCTTAATTTTGTGGAGAGGGGACAATTTAAATTTGTTCTGGACTCTATTTCTTAAACATAAATAATTGACAGTAGTAATATTGACACAAATGGTGTCTCAAACCTGTTTAGTCCTCAGTATCTTTAAGGTGGAATGAATGAGCTGCCAAGGAATTGTTTTAAAAGAAAAATAAAATTCTATCCAAATGTTACTA
The DNA here is from genome assembly GCA_027886175.1 of Phylloscopus collybita. Classification (NCBI taxonomy): domain Eukaryota; kingdom Metazoa; phylum Chordata; class Aves; order Passeriformes; family Phylloscopidae; genus Phylloscopus; species Phylloscopus collybita. The sequence goes on along the minus strand of JAJNNQ010000006.1, from coordinate 38,583,519 downwards.
TGTTTCTGAGGAGAATGAAGTAATTAATTAGGAAAATACATTTCCTTGTATGGCTAGAATATATTATGTTACACTGTATATTTCCTGCATTTTGTGATGGTTGCATGATACCCCTCAGCAGTTCCAAGAACTCTATACAATTAACCTACCCTTAGTATGAATATATTCTGTATTATAAATGCATAACAGTCAAATGTACAAATTTTCAAAGTAATATTTTATATTTTACTAGTCCTTAAACAGTTTGGAAAATGAGTGGGCCTCATGAAATGTTATAAAATAATTCAGTTGCTGTTAGACTGGGGAAACTAAATTGAAGTGCACCTTAGAAAACATCCAACTGCATCCCTTTCCAAGAGAACCAGCACATCTGCTGATTAGGATGTGTATAACTGGGAAAGTCAGATTGTCTTCCAACAGGCAAGTGCCAGCAGATGCTGCAGTTTATGGATGGTTTGTTAGAGCCACAGGCACCTGGTTTGGCAGGAACCCACTTTGCCCCCTGCTGCATCAGCAAGCGCTGTGCTGAAGGCAAGAGCTGGCACGTGCCGCTTCATGCCGCAGCTCAGCTCTTTCCTCTCAGAGAGGGAGTGTTCTGCACCACTTTGCTGTGCTGCAACCTGCTTTCAGAGGTGTTGGTAATGCTCACACAGCTTTTTGCATCAATGGTATTCTCTAGCCCTTCAGCTGTGCTAAAAAAGTGCTGGTTAAATGGGGTTGCTCAGAAAGGAGAAGTGTGGAGTATTCTCTTCACAGAACAGGAAAGACTACTCCCTGCTCAGTACAGAGAGAGACAAAGAGTTATTTAGGGAGAAAACCATTGAGGAGGAGGCTTTTTTTTTTGCAGAAATGGCCATATGCTTCCAACTCCTACAGCATTCGACAATAGAATATTTTGACAGCAGAGTGGCTGCTGCTGTAAATCTCCTAATTATGGATCAAAAGTGCCACCAACTCACGATGCATAACATGTTACTGGCATAAGCTCGTGCAGCAGTTCAGAAGAGTGGAAAATTTTCTGATGGATTAACCTTTACACCAGTAGGTTCTATGCCAGATTCAGTATTAGATGTATTCTATGCTCCTTTTGAACTCACAGGCAGTGTAAAAAACCCCAGGAAAGAAAGAAAAAAGAACAAAAAATAATAAAAAAAAAATAAAGCTGGTTATACTTTGCATCATATGCTCCAGCTGATTTGACAGCTGTACTATCATTTGTACCTACCTCAGTCTGACAAAATTAATGTTTTAGTAACCTCAAGGAACCAGGAACCAAGAACTGAGTTCTGGCAGTGATGTTCACAGACCCACATTCTCAATGGTTTGTTAACAATCAGCTTTATCCAGTGATGTGGGAGGCTTGTTCATACTTGAGATATCTGCTGTTAGTCCTCCTGTGGATGCAAAAGGTACTTATGCACCCAGGCACACATTTTTAACCCTGTCATTCTTCTTTTGCTCACCTGCTGGGGTAAATTATGCCATTATCACTTCAAGGGGAATCCACACTGGTAAATCTGGTATGAATTCACTAAAAATGCACTTTATGTTTCATTGTGGCTACTATGTAAGCCTCATTATCTGTTAGAAAAGTGCAAATACTAAATAATTCTTCCTACACATATCCATGTAAAAGGACACCCTTACAAGAACTACCATCCCTACTAGAGTGTTGCCAGACTTTCTGTGGTAATAAGAGTTTATTTTGAAATTATGTTTCCTCTATAGTGATATGAGAACATGTGAATTTTCAAAAATTAAAATGGTATTTTTTTCCCATATTTAAGTGACACATCATGGACTGACATCAACAGAGAGCAGAATAATTGTGGGGAATATTTGTTGTAATTGTGGTGAAGAGTGGTGAAGAGTGAGGGCTGAGATGTTTATAAATTGTGCACCCTTGTTGTTTTAGTGATGATGTTGCTTGGACAGAGGTGTGGAGTTATTTTATTTATTTAAGTGACACTAGCGAAGATTGCAGATTGTGTGATGAATGTGTATTTTAATGATTATAATTTAATGAAAATAATAAAAGATATCTTACATTCTCAGCATTATGTAATTAGAATCAGATCCTGTAACATATTCAGACACCTTACTCTTAGTAATTTCAGCTCTGTAAAGATACCTGAATACTTTTAAAAATACAGACTTACTTCAAGAGGGTCAAAATAAATTGTTGTAAAGGCTGGATTGCTGCACTTTTCAATAATCTCTTTTGCTACAGTTTGTATTTAATCAGGTTTGTATTATTACTCTTTATGTTGCTTCTGTTTTTTCCTTTTCCTGAGTTAGCTGCTGCACTAGGTGTCTCTCTTTCTCTCTGCTAATCACTGTTTTGGGGAAGGTACATAAAATTTCCTTTTGCTTTGCAGTGTGCAAAGAAGTACAGCTTAAGGACTGTACACTTACTCTCTGTGTGCTGGGTTACTGCTTCATTTTGAGGGATGTTGAGTACACCTGTCACCCATTCAGCTGCTGGGGGAAGGAATGATCATTGCAGCAGTTAAGAGCTGATCTATTCCCTTGTCAGCAAGAGGGGAATTTAAAGCAGTCAGAGTTATCAGAGGTTCTCCTCAACTCTGCCTTCTGACAGTGCAATAGCAAAACTGGCAGTGGTATAAATCCAGTTTGAACTTTCAGCTTCCATGTAGGGCTAAAGTTGGGGTTGGGGGGTGTCTTAAGCAAAAGTTTAAGAAAGAAATACAGAACATTCTGTTACTGGTACTGCTCCCTCCAAAGGGTGAGAAAAATCTGCAATAAACCTCTGGTTAGAAATGTAAACCTGGACTTTAACTTGGAAAGTTTGATCATGCACAGCCTTTTAAATACCAGATGTGCTGTTTTTCCTCTGTGCAGGTATCTAAGCCAGACTGTATCAGAAGAGAGCATGTTAACAGCCAACCCTCAAAACAGGGAGAAATTAACCATACTAAAACAAGCTCTAGGTGCTCTGGGATTCAATAGCCTGGTAAGTTACAGGAGCTTATGTTATTTGTGGCTAAAATAATCATATTAATTGGAAGCAGGCTATAAGTAACTCTCATAGATAACCTTTTGTGGGGAAAAGAGGCGCTTTTCTGTCTTTTTTTTTTTTTTTTTTTTTTTTTTTTTTTTTTTTTTTTTTTTTTTTTTTTGTCTCTTTTTCCTGTTAGTTAAGACCTTGAAACAAATACAGCACTAGTTAACTCCAGGGAAATTACTGTAATCACTTTTAATTAGATACAGAACCAACAATGTAAATCTTTTTCGTTCTTAAAGATTCACAAAAACAGCTTCAAGGTATAATATTCTAAACAATTAAATTACATAGATAAAAAGAAGCAATCAAATCCCATATGACTCCTCATAAAAGCCATGGAAATTTTTTCCTCTTCCTGATTATCTCCCCGTCCTTTTTAATTTTGTGAAACACACATATGCTAACAGCACCTGAAAAGAAGTAAATACCTATTTAGGCAAGGAAAATTAGAGCCAGGTAACTTGAAAGAGCTGACTTAATTCCCTAAAAGCAATAAGATGATAGGCCTGCTGTTTGTCTTTAATCCTATGAAACTAATGAAGAAGATAATTTTGAGAATTAATCAAGAGGAGGTTCTGGAGGACAGAAATGTGACAAGAAGAAATAGAAGGATGAATATAAGAACCCATGTAAACTGTGTATCCCTTCAGGATACTACAGTGCTTAACAAACTCCCTCTATGTCTTACCTATGTATATACCTAGCACACTCTAGCTGGGACACTTCTGCAAGAGAAATACATAAGCAACAGTAGTTTTAGAAGGAGGTAAGAACTTACCCCTGTACAATATCATTAGAAAAAAGGGAACAACATGTTAATGTAACTCTTAAGTTAAAATATCATCAAAAATGACAGATGGGGAGCACTTGTAATAAAAAAGGATCAAGGGCTATCAGCAAAAAAGTCTGTGAATCTGCTGAAGCTTTTATTTAGGTGGGAGATAGACTTCTGTGGAGGTACTGGTACATCATGGAGCTGTTTGGCATTTCCTAGTTCAGGCAGTAAAAAATTTCACTGTTCAATGTAATGAAGAGTAGGGTTTGTTTTCAATAATGTTCATGAGTCGATGTACAAAACTGAACAAATTGGCTATATTTGACAATATTATTCCTTACTCTTAGTGAAGGTCCAGACACTTCTGGATTTAGTCCAGTGTTCACAGTTTCATGGAGCTCTCTTGCTCTTTTGTTAATGTTTCTGTTCTGCTGAGGAAGGGGTTCAGCCAATAAGTGAATAATTGAATACTAAATGAATCATCATTTCTACACCTGCAGTAACTGTCTGAGAATGCTTCATATACAGTATTCTTCTGAGTCCAGTACTTCGTTTCACTCAGAATTCTTGAATAGAAGTTACCACTCAGAAAAGTGTCAACATCTTGAAGGCTGGTCAGTATTCAGGCAGCATTAGAATAATACATAGGGGGTAAGAAGTGTGTGAAACTCTCAAGTACTGCAGGCTGATCTGTGTTGAATGTTAGAAGGCAATATGTAGATAAAACACATTCCTAAAATTTCTACCCATTACTTCTGAGGTACATGGAGAGGCCTATATGTATCATTTCTTGACTACCTAGCCACATTTAATGATATAGTAAGTAATCTTTTTGAAGAACTACATAAAAATTCCTTAGCAGTCATTAATGATATCTTCCAAAGTATGTCAATGTTTATTAAAAACCATTACTGTTTTAAAGGGGGAGGGAACATGCATCTCACACAGCAAAAAAAGTCTTTTAGAATCTGGAATGTGAAATATTCCTGAGACCTTACCAAAATGACCAGGATCAAAAGTTGTCCCAGCCCACTGCCATTCAGTGATGCACAGTCATCCCCAAACCAGTTCTGAATGAGTTAACCTAGAAGCAAGGAGTGTGCAGTGCTACTGTGCCATTTCATCTTGCCTGAGACACCATCCCAAGAAGCAGAGTATAGCACCCTAGTTTGAACACTGTATTAACATAACTTCTATTTAAAGAGTTATCTTGTTCAGACTTTCTCTGTATATATTGGGGTTTTTTGAATCTTCAGCTTTGGTACTGTGTAATGCTAAAATACACTGTTGCCCTATTGACATCTCTCTCATACAGTAAGAGGTTCTTGTCTTAAAGTGTAGTTTAGAGAAGCAAACTTGCTTAAACAGCACTGGAGGAGTTATAGCCTACCCCAGAAAGACTGTAAGCTTTTCTAATGCCCTTTGATGAGTGACATATTTCTCAGGGAAAGGAAAATACAGAAAAGAAGAAGAAAACTTGAGAAAAAAAGAGGATGTATTAGCTAAGTATTTCATTAGTAGTGTATTTATAGTCTTAGTCTGCAAATTCTGATAAGTGAAATTTCTCACTGTCACTTCTGCAGTTTCAACAGAATCAGGTTTTAAATACTATTTTTCAAAAATATTTCAAGAGTTATCAATTAACTTTGCTTTACATAATGCCATGTAATGTTATAGTGGATATCAAGTTTCCTATGTTAACATTTTAAGAAGCACCATTGTAATAAAACTGACCTTCAAAAAAGCCTTCCAAAAACATACAATGCTTTCCATATTTTAGGATTTAAGGTTCATATTCCATGGATCATATTTTTCCTTAAATTTAAAAATATTTTAAATATAATTAACCAACCAAAACAACTGAAGAAAGTTAGTTTTCTTCTTGCTGTGATAAAAATGAGGCCAGGAAAAATCTGCCCCTAAAAATAACTGCTTCACGATCTGAGACATCACAGAAGAGTATGCAATTCTGGAGGGAAAGTGTGAGAGTAAGGAAAGTTGCTTTTGTTTCTTTCAGACCTTAATTACAGCTGTTAATTCCAGGAACCTATAGAGCTAGACACTTTGTTTGTGAATTCAGATGGCTGAGGCAAAACCCTTGCTGTTCCTAGATACTGAAATTGTCTCAATGGAAATTCTCCATGGACAAGATATGTTTTATTTCTTGCAGAAACAATGCATTCATTAAAGATATTTCAGTATTTTTATCACATTCAGAAAAAACTTTTTTAACCTAGTGGTTAATGTGACTCACATTAAAACAGAGGAAATAAAAAGCAATTTTTTTGGTTCATGTCATAGCTAAGTTCCAGTTTGATCTCAGTTTTCCTGCTAATAATTCACAGGTGAATGTATGCTGAATACATACCAAATACTGCTGATACAAACTAACAGAATTTGTATTTTTATATAGCATTGCTTTTCACTGGTGTGTCCAACAGATCTTTTCTTTATCTTTAATTCTGAAAAAAACAAAACCAAAAACGTGTGCAGGAGGTGGAGAACCTGTTTGTGATCCTCTCAGCAATTCTGCATCTCGGGGACATTCGCTTTACGGCTCTGACAGATGCTGAGGCAGCGTTCGTGTCTGACCTGCAGCTGCTGGAGCAAGGTCAGTAGGACACGGCCCTGGAGCATCGCCTGCTTGGTCCCACAGCAGGGAAGTTGCACTGTTCCACCAACAGATGGAAACACAATTCCAGGGAGACAAAAAAAAAAAAAAAAAAAATATATATATATTACTTCTGAAAATTCATAAGTTGCTTTGGGAAGGTAGTATCCAATTGACTTGGATGTTTTATAAACTACAGATTTTTATGGGATGAAATAAAATGCCAGTATTGCAAATTAGCTAATTAAATGTCATATTTAATGCTATCATTTGCCAGAATAAATTGTACAGTGCACTTTGTGCAGTCTTGTTTTGAAATGCTTTTGCATTTCTTGTCAACAGCTGAGCAATTTGCCTTGAATAGAATTCCTTACATTCAAAATCTGTGCCTTAAAAGGGTCTCTTGTTTCTGTGCTTTGAAGTTTGCCCTCTTGGTCACTAACAAATCTCCTCCAAGTGGCTTATGGATACAGAATGTCAATAAGTAGCATACCTTTACTTTAATTCCACAGAAAGTCTGCCAAACCCTGGGGAAAGTCCTGAGTAATCTTTGAAGGAGAAAGAAAGCTGTAATGTAATATACAGATTCATTCAAACTTCACAAAGTACTGATTATAGTAATCCTATTTTATATGTTTGTTAATTTTGATTACTCCTGTGACAGCACCCATTTCTTTAATGTTTGGTTTCTTTCACTATTCAAAAAGAAATCCACAGAAGAAAATCTGTTGTAAAAAAAATGAAATATCCAGTATGGCATAAATCAGTCTTTCTTCACATTTTCTTTTCCTTTCAGTGGCAGGAATGCTGCAGGTTTCACCAGATGAGCTTGCTTCAGCCCTAACAACTGATGTTCAGTATTTTAAAGGTAATCTTTTCCTAGCTTACATTCTCATAGCTCAGAAGTTTGAGAGGCTGGTGGCATTTTGAGCCTTCTGATTTAAAAAATGTAAAAGCTGTCTATTTTTATTTCTTATTTCTTGTATGATCCTGTAAATATTCCCTCTGAGAAATATGTAGGCTTATCTGCCATACAGTAAATCACACTGGGCCACCAAATTAGAAATGCCTTTGTAATATGGAACAAAGCAGTTTCACACTGTGATGCAAATGGGCTCCTAACTTGATTAATATTACAAAAGTGTGTCAAGATAACAGATTATATATTAATAGAGAATATTAGTAAGAACTGGAATCAACAGGAGTGTCTTGGGAAAAAAATCTGAAAAAAAATTCAGTAAAATATTAGTTCTGTGACACATTTCTTTTGAACAAAGTATAAAGACATGTATTTCCAAACTTAAGATCTTTTGAGTGTTGACAGTCTTCTCATCTTGCACTGGAGGCTTCAGAAAAATGCTAACACCATGTAAATGTTTGGCAAAAGAGAAGTAACTGTAGCTAAATCTACTGTAACTAAAATTACTTAAGGTGAAGTTTACAGCACACTTTCATCTCCATTTTCTGCTTTTTCTCTTAGGAGACACGATTGTTCGGAGGCACACTACAGAGATTGCAGATTTTTACCGGGATCTCTTGGCAAAATCTCTCTATGGTCGTTTATTTAGCTTTTTAGTCAACAAAATCAACTGCTACCTTCAAAATCAAGATGAGAGTGACAGGTAGGAGTGCCATGGGAAACTACCCCATATTCCATTATCTGTTCAAATTCAGAACCATAAAAGAAACATGATTCCATTATATGGCGGAATTTAATGCACAATGATAAAGTTTTAAAGAATTTTATAAGAGCATGACAGTGATGCTTGGATCTTTAAAGCACTGGCCAGTCCTTCTAGTTGTTTCTCTTGTAACATTTTTTTTTTTATTTATTTGCTCATACAGGGGGCCATGGTACTTCATGCAGTAATCTAGATTGGTGGTTACAATTAATAGCATTTTAGGACTTGACAGTACAGAATGAGCTAAGTCTTTCAACATGGAAAATGCTGCTTGGTGTTTTTTTAATGCAGAACATACTTGTTCTTTCTTCCCAAAATAGTGACCTTAGCACAGGGTATTAAAACCAGAATTTTATTCAAATGTCTTCAAATGAATGTTTAAACTTAACTGATTTAAATGTTCTAAGAATGTTCTCTAGGTTGGCATCTTCTAAATTTGATGCTGTTGCTATCCAGCATGGTTTCTTGGAAAAATGAATGCTAATTAATGTGCATCAGTGGAGCAGTCAAGAAACAAATTAAAGGAACAACAACAAAAAAATGAAATCACAGTAGAATCAAAGTAACAAAGACAGTAGACCTAATTAGATGATCATATACATGTGACTTAATCCAAGTTCAACCACTCATATGCTCAGCTGAGCTTTCTTATGAACATCAAATACAAGTGGCTTGGAATTATTGGTAAATGGTAATCCACTAATGACAGATGTGGAACTTGGATAAGTATGTTTTCTTTGTATCATATCTGTGTGGCTGCATAGGACAAGTCTTTACAAGGTGCCCTCTTGTAGAGTTTGAGGACTTCACAGTCTTATTTTTCTTCCTATTCATAGACCGATTAGTGACAAATCTCTTCTCTTCTATGGGTTTAGCTCAGAGAAAAAGGTACCATGCCTGAGTAACTCAGTTTTCTGCACCTAAAATCTGTCTGTCATTATATATACACCACCAGAGTGTCTCACTTCCTCCTGAAGGCAAACAGAAGTAGCATGGAATGATGTTACTTGTCTGTGACACTAAGCTAGAGCAATTTTCCAATCCATGGCCTAATTTGACATACTTTGTATATACCAAGGAAAGCCAGTAGCATGAGGTCACAATTCTTCCTCATTCATTCCTGGGATATATGGAACAGAGGCTTAGCTCAGTGCATGTCTGTGACAGACAACAATCCAGCTCAGGCATTTCTAATTACAGTAAGCTTTTTTTTTGTAGTGATTGTTGAGAAAGAAATTTAGTATTGATATACTAAAAATCTATTAAAATTATTTTAAATAATTTTTCAGTGTGTAATTTTAACATTTGATATCTTACATTCTTTCAGAATAGGGTATTGGATACTTCTGTTGTTAATATAAAGCCATAATTTTTGGTTATCATAGGATCTTCAAATAACGAATGTCAAAGTTGTTTGTATATAGCCTATCTTGTAGTCTCTTTAGTGCAATCACTAGGTGAAAAGGTGACCTCTACCTTGTGAAAATATTTCTCAGTGAAACTATTTCTATCTGTGAGGTAACTTGAAGACTGTGTGAAGTTCTAAGTCCAGCTAAAACAGGACAGTTGTTTGATGTATCAGAAATGAGGAATTTGCAACAGTTTCCTCTGGCCTGTTCCTCCATATAGGCTAGTTATAGAAAGCTAACCAGCTCAGGATTAATTGGCAGTACTGATAAGATATACTAAGTTTTATCAGGCCAAAACCACATTCATTCCCTTTCCAAATTTGGAGCTAAAAGCTAAGTAGCTTATTTTAAGTGGAAATAGGGTTGATCATCCTGAACTGAAATTTCAACCTCAGTTGGAGTAGCCCACTTTTTTTCTGTCCAGCCTAATCGTATTGTTTAAACTGGAGGAGTAAATGAAGGCATAGAATAGTTCTAAATGGAAGTTGGATGACTGCAATGAATTTTTGATTAGTGGGTCAGCTTTACTTCAAATACATCTGAGTAACAGTTAGCAGCATTGTATCTCCAGTCTGGTGCAGTTTTAGTAAACCTCTACTGAAACATCTACCAAAAATATTAACTTATGTGACTATTTCAGGCCACACTTTATTCCCCTTATTATTACACTTATCAGATGGGATGAAGCCTTCACCAGAAACCTGTAATAAGGTTTCTAACTCAGTTCTCTTGTTCTGTTGTGAGGCAGCTTAGCTGTACTTCCATCACACTTCAGTGAGAATTTATGAAGCAATAAAATTAGATTTCTTGGTTTACTAACTCTAAAAGAAGCATTTCTTCTTGGCATTTTTGAGGAATCTGGTTATCCATGTTTATCTATTACGGTGGAAATACTTGATTTTGGTCTTTAATATTGAGTTCTATGTATTAAAAAAAAGCAGGTGACAGGTGCTTGTGACAGGTTTTAGGCAAAATAAAAGGAATTATTATCATTAGATCTAAGCAAAGGGGAGATGATTCTGTGAAAAGCTGCAAAGGACAAGCTCTAAAGGTATTAAGTGCAGAGAATAAAAAGTGTTGCCAGAATCCAGCAAATTCATTACTTTGGAATACTATTCCATAGGTATGAAGCAAGAATTTTAATGATGGTATTGAGATAATACACCTTTAGAAATATTGTTCTCTTTCATAAAAAAATTATAATTTTGTCTAGTTTTAACTAACTTATAACCCTACATGCTAGTTTAGACTGGTCTGAAGGTTTGAAATTTGTTACTTGATTCATTCTGATATAATTTTAAAAAATCGACTGTGGCAAAATTATTTTGACATACTTGGACCCTAGAGTGGGATTAGAAGAAAGCTATTAACACTTCTCACAGGTGCTTATAATTATTTTTTTTATTATTGATATTTATCTTCATTCATCTATATAATGATTCCCTGTTCTACTGATTTCATTATTATCAAAATAGTCTTGGTGAATTTCTTCCTAAGACTCCTAACTCTTCAGAGTTTACTCTGTTTTACTTCTATTCAGACAAGTATGTTGATTTTCAGTTTTGTAGATTCATGGTTGCCTTAATGTGGCATTTTGATGTAATTGATTGCACGTTGGCAAAGTTGGATCTGGTGATCCAAATGAATAATGAAATGACCTAAGGTAATGCTTTAACAATTCCTGATTCATTCTGCAGGAGGGCTTTTTCTTTATGTAGATTTAAGTATGTCTGTGAATTCTTGTGAAATATTGTTTTTTCATTTCTCATGGAAGACAAGCTAATTAGGTATATTTGCCTGAGAAAATCTTGATACTGTGTTTCCTGCCTGTTAGTGAGTTGAAGGCATGTTGTTTTATCAGCTACTTAGAAAATATTTTCTCTATTTATAGATAAAACCTGATAAAAAGCTGAAAAATATTTTGTAGATAAAGCCTGGCTGAACAGCAGGTCCCAGAGGGCCTGGGTCTAGCTGGAGGCCTCTCACTAGCAGTCACCATCAGGGTCCATTACTGGGTTCAGTATTCTTTACCTTATTCAAACATGACCTGAGTGATGGGTAGATGTCTCCTCAGCAGGTTCACTGAGGGCATAAAGCTGTGAAGAGTGGCCAATATCCCAGAGGGATGAGCAGCCCTTCAGAAGGATCTTCACAGGGTGGAGAAATGGACAGGGAAGAACTGCCTGAAATACAGCTAAGGCAAGGGCAGGGTCCTGTGCCTGGGAAAGAACAATCCCCTGCATCAGTACAGGGTGGTGGGGGCTGATCTGCTGGAAAGCAGCTCTGTGGAGAGCTGGTGGACAAACTGTCCACGAGCCAGCAGTGTCTTTGTGGCCGAGTGGGCTGATGGTGTCCTGAGGTGCATTAGGAAGAGCATTGCCAGCAGGTCGAGGGAGGTGATCCTGCCCCTCTGCTCAGCCCTGCAGTGCTGCGTCCAGTTCTGGGCTCCTCAGAAGAGACACATGGAGCTCCTGGAGCAGGTCCAGTGGAGGGCTACAGAGATGATTTAGAGACTGGAACATCTTCTTATGAGGAAAGTCTGATAGAGTTGTGCCTGTTTTGTCTCAGGAAGAGACAACTAAGAGGGGCCCTCATCTCAGTCTATAAAAATCTAAAGGGAGGGTGTCAAGAAGGCTCTGCTCAGTGCTGCCAAGCAGTATTACAAGAGGCAACAAGCAGAAGCAGGTGTTCCACCTGAACATGAGGAACAACTTTTTTACAGAGTGGGTGACCATATACTGGAGCAGGCTGTCCAGAGAGACTGTGGAATCTCCTTCACTGGCGATATTCAAAAGCCATTTGAATGCAGTTCTGTGCCGTGTCCTCTGGAATGACCCTGCTTGAGCAGGAGAGTTGGACCAGATGACCACTGCGATCACTTCCAACCTGACCCATTCTGAGATTCTTATGTGGCAGTGTTACAGACAAAGAAAGCTGGCATTCAGTCATGCTTTCTGCCTGTATCACCAGGTCAGCCATAAATTAATGTTGCACGTAGAGCACACAGAATATTTCTAAAGAGGTCATTTCTGAAAGCTTTTATATTCTGACTGCATATTCATACCCATGAAAATTCAAGGAGTGCCAAAGAGTAGCAGTAGGAATACTTACTTGGGCAAAGGAAGGATCTCAGATGTCTCATTTACAAACTTCTCTAGTACATTATGTGATTCATGGAACAAGATATTCTGGAATAGAAATCTTCAGAAGAAAAATCAGAAAAAAACCCTAAAACATTTATTTATCTATTACTGAACTCAGTAGAAGGGGGTGCAGGAAGGAGGGAAAGGAACTTCCTGTTCAGAACCTGAACCCACAGCATAATGAGAATTGTTTCTATATGTGGAGGTAGGGAAATCTTTAAAACAGACAAACAGTGCAAAACATCTAATATAATATGGTGCATAATGTCATAATTTGAAATCTGCTTAATTCTGGATATTTTCTAGTGCTTCATTTAACAAGATAATGCAATCTTTTAAAGCACAGAAAAAAATTTTACTTGAAAGAGCTGAGGAAGAGCGTGTGCTACTAATGAAATAGCTATAGATCTTGAGTCCATTGGCAAATATGCTTCTCGCCTGCCATAACTGTCATGCCTCTCAAAAAATGTTTGTCAGATATGGAGCCAGTGTTTCTTTCTGATGTGCCCAGCCACCATCTCTATTATGCACCACTCACAGCTGGGTAAGGTAATACTAAAAGAAGAATTAAAGTTGTTGAGCAAGATACCTGAGAGACATGGCAATGACAACAAATCTCAGCAAAAATCTCAGACTATTGAAAAATCTCCCTCAAAAGTTTCAGAAACTAATTTTCTTTAGTAATTGTTTGAGATGAAGAACAACACATCCAACTGGAAATATTCTGCCTATTCCCTTCAAGAACTGTATTTGTGACAACAGGTATAATCTGTTCCCCTGGGAAAACCAAAGGCTTCATAATTAGGATTCTGAAGGACCTCATTTGAAGGCTAGGCTATATACTTCACCTAATCAGAGGAATATTTCCTCATTAATCAGTATCACTTCCAGTTTATCCAGATCAGACATAAGCCTTCCTCATTACTGGTAGAAGTTGGAGGAAGAGCAAGAACTGTTGTATCTTGGGCAGATGAAAAGGCACATTAGATCACCCTCCCACAAGAGATTCATCTCACTGCTTTATGCTGGCAGATTGCATAAGATAACAAAAGGAATGGACCCTATGGATTTTGGAGCTAAGAACCATCTGCAATGGAATGAAAGTGAAGAAATAACATTCTGTAGGTTTGTCTGAAGCACTGGGTCAGATGTATTGTAAAGGGAGTTCTGTTCACTGTGCCAAGAGTGGAAAATGGTTTGAGAACATATCTTGATGAATGGAAGATGCCTGCCAAGGTGGTAGATTATCAGACAGGATGTCTTCTCTGTGAGAATTGTTTTTAGGAGTTGCCGGGAATTTTATGTAGTTTTTTAATAATAAAATTATAAATATAATATAATATAGTTTTTAAGTGTACAAGATCAAAAAAGTATTTATAGAGTATAAGAATATCTTTACAGAGATATTCTGAGGAAAAAAAGGCAAAGCTGGAAACATTGTAAAATACTGTAAACTGAAATGCTGTTTCATGCACCAGAAAACCAAAATGACTTATAGTGAACATCCCTGCTTTTTTTGAAGTACTTATACCTGTATGCTGGTAAAAGAGATAAAAAAGTTCTTCAAACACCAGCAAAATATTTTTTTTCTACTTTCTATCCTGGGATATTTTTTTTTTAAATTTGAAATCAAAGCCTCAGTCCCCATTAAAACTCTATAGATCTTTTGGTTATACATAGTAAATATGAAATATCTGAAACGTAATGAAGAAATGTGACAGTGATGAATAGTATCCATAAAATAAGGAAATAAGGAAATCTTTCAGAACAAAAAGTACCTTTTTCTAATATTTGTTCTATAGACCCTGGTGACATGCCCTTTCGTTTGTTAACATGGAATCATTCTTGCTTTATGTTGCCTTGGGAATCTCTGCTATGATTATTTAAGGAAAGTAATTTTGCTGGAATTAATATGATTGACAGCTAGCCAGTAAAAACATATATGGACCCTCCTTCTGGCAAGAAAAGTGATATGAAAAAGGGAAAGACAAGAAGAAAGATTAAAAGAACAAAGTGATTTGCAACCACATATAAAATAATGCTTTTAATTTGGATGTTGTGTTTCCAGCTGTTATTTAGTTTTTAAAATCTGAGCAATAATTTAATACAAAAATTACTATCATGGTTGTAGAGATTTTGCACATAAATAGCACAATGTAATAGTAAAATGTCACTGTTGTAGAGGATACAGAGCTTAGTGCTGTTATACTTGCCCCGCAGGCAAGATATTAATTATGTAAAACCTCCAGCTCTTTTAATGTGGTGTGTGCATCTCCTAATAATGCTAGACCAAAATTATCAAGAGGAGTTCACAAAAACACTGAGACTGCATGGGTTTTTTTTCTTAACAAATACATCTCCAGTATATTTGCAAACCAATATATTTGTCACAAATATCGCAGTTTTGATAAGGAATGCTATTTGAGATGGGCAGTAAGCTGGCTGCTAAGGTTTTTACCCAGAGTTTTGGAAGCTAGGTTCCTGTTTTGCCTAACTTTTAATAATTCATTAAGTCAGTTTGTATTGGTCTTTTCCTAATGCAAATGCTTATGTATTCCTTGAGGGGAAGTAAGGGAGACTAATTTGACAAAATAACAGTCATGGACTCAACTGGGATGTAAACAATCCAGTCTCAAATTATTAATTAAATCAGACAGAGGAGGGATAAGCTGTTTTGTCTGTATTAAGTAGTTCTTAAAAATGATGAAATATAATGCAATATTTCAGCTGTTGTACAATGTTACACAGCAGTTATGTTTTGCCTTCCTATAAGGAAGGCTACGAGAAAGGAAAAGGAAAAGGAAAAGGAAAAGGAAAAGGAAAAGGAAAAGAGAAAAGGTGAAAACCTATTAAGTATTCTGAAATTTCAAGCTTCTCTTTTTTTTCTTTTTCAAAACATTTAAATAACATAATAATTCTGATTTTCAATATTTGTTTCTCTGAGGTAGTTTGTTTTTAAACATTTAATTTTTCTTTCTATAAATGGACAGATTCTTTTGAAAACTTGTTCTGACAAGGAATGTACACCCCCCCCCCCCCCCATCTCTAATCAGGAGCAGTTGTGAATGAGGCTTACATTTGAAAACCCAATTTAAATTGCATTCATTGCTAGAGATAGAGTGGTGATATAGCTTTATGCTTTTTCTTGTAGACGTTCCCTTGGAGGCTAATCGACCTCCCGATAACCTCTCCTGCCCAACAAAGCCATTCTGGACTAGATTTATTATGTAACAATCTATGTCTGACATTTATGCACACAGCTAGTCCTGTGACAATCAGTAGTGCATTGAACTAGTGTGCTTTTGAAATGAAGACAAACTTCTTGGGCATGATTTCTGAAAAAGGCTCTGCTTGCCCCTGAGGATTGTTTTTCCCAGCTTGCTTTGTAGTCTGCATTTTTTTCAAATTATGTTACTTTGTTTGTTTGCTATGTAGGAATGTATTTTGAGGGCTGGATTCCATCTAATGGAGCATGGTAGGGGTTACAATGACTGCAATGGAACTACATTCATATACTTCAACAGTGGTTCACCTTTTTCTCTTTTACATCTATAGCCTGATATGCGCACAGATTTAGACACAGAGGAAACTTGGAATGTGGAGAAAAACAAATATGCAAGTATCTCAGAACAGCCTGTAATATTATTGTTGCAAAGTAGGCTATAGAATATTGCAAAGTATTAATTTTGCTCACTGCAGTGAATTTAGTTTCTTCACCAGATCAGGCTTACAATGACTCAGTTCCAAGTACAGAATAGTAACACCTCTGTCCTTTTCCCATTTCTTCTGCTTAAATCCTAGGTGACTGCTCTACCCTGATATTTCCACTCCTTTCACCTGGTCATAATAAAATCCCTTCCCTGAATGCATGCAGTGACACGTGACAAATCAGATGCAACATCAACAACTACTCTTTTATCTATACAAAGAAGAAACATCTGCCTTCTTCAGGACTGTCCCCTGGCTATTCTTTCCCCTGGGGCATGTAACCTCTTGGGCAGCCTGAGCCCAGAAACTACTTGATGCTGATACAGAGAGGACTTGTGCTTAACAGGTTTCCCTTGAAGCACATTCTGTAGAAGCAATTCTGGCTGCCAAAAAAGTATAAACAGGAAAGGATGACTGAGTGCAACCAGGCATTCTTCCCCAAAATGATTATCCATTATGTCAGAATATGGATACCTATATCCTTGCAAACTTAAGAAGTTAAGATTTTTTCCTTCCCTTACAAATTTAATTTTTAACATAGCTGCTAAAGTAATCTTGAGCTCTACTTATTTATTTCTGTTCAGTATAATGGGTTATAAGTAGAATTTTGATTCTGTTCTGTACATGGTCTGCTTGTGTATTTCATCCATGTTTTTGAAATACAGGCTTTTGTCCTAGAGCAGAAATACTTCTGTCAGAAACAACAGATGTATTATTCACTTGCTTGAATTCTTATTATCTGTAATATCTTTTTTTTTTTTTCCCCCAGTGACCAGGTGTTTGAAATTGGAGTATTAGATATTTTTGGATTTGAAGAATTTCAAAAGAATACTTTTGAACAGGCAAGTGTGGATGCTTTGCTGAATTTACTGTACCTGTTTTTATTTCTCTAATTAACCAGTTTTGATCAGAATACAAATATACATGAAGGTGAAAATTTTCTCTTAAAATATTTTTCCATTATACCTATAAGTGTATGAATTATATGCTGGGTTTTGTACAGTTGTTGACAATTATAAAATAATATAGTAAATATCTATTGTGAATTTGAAGAGGGGTATTATTAGCACTGAAGACAATCTGAGGGAAATAATGTTTGTTTTCATGCTTGTGGTATTTATACTTCAACTAGATCCGTAAGTAGAAGGACAATATACTGAATTGGAAGAAAGATCAAAAGGTCTTCAGATGCCTTGGAGAAAAAATAAAATGAAAATGCTGCATTATGCTAAGTGCCATTACTGGCAGATTCACCTCTGTGTGACTTTACAACATGTGACTTTTCAAAAAATTGAATTGCATCCATGGAAAATAAATCGAAGTTTATGTCACTTAATGCTTTAAAATCCTTTTAAATATCAAACTGTTTTAAAGATGTTTGCCTACCTTCAGCATTAATCGCTGAACACCAGGGCACTGTGAATTACATGTTTCAGAAAGCATTAATAACTCTATGCAACACACTCCAAGAGGTGTTTAAGAAGTTGTTCAGTTGTTCATTCATTCTGCACTGCAGCAGAAGAAAAACAAAGCATAGAACAAAAAAAACAAAGCATAAAAAAGAATCAAGAAGGCATCAGCAGCAACAAAGGACTTCTTATTGTTTGAAATTGAGATTTGCCCCTTTGTCCCAGTCAGTCCATTGTTTTATGGCTCAGCTTCCTCTTTCTGGTGAAACAGAAGTCAGGGAGCCACATCACAGCTCAGCTTGTATAACACGTTTACATTGCTACCCAACAACCAAAAGTTTGAAAGCACATGTTTACCTGTACCTTCAAAAGAGCATGTAAGAAGGCAATAAAAAAATTCCAGTTCCCCTCTCACAAAATTCTTTTTGCTGTTACGGTTCTACCTTGCTTGAACATTTGCTGGATTAAGGACTATTGATGTGCACCAATATTCCTAGTCATTTACTCATTGTGAGTCCCACCTTCAGGGGAAAATATAAAGTGAAAAGTTAAAACATTTTAACAGACTGAGTCTATGAAATAAAAAAAAAATCCATAAGCCTCCTGACTAATAAATATGAAGTATTCTATGCAATTTAAATGCTTCTCAAAAGAGAAAGGTTCATCTTGGGACTTATTAGTTATTTTCCTTTGACCCTGTTCTGCATTTTTTTTTTGTCATGAAACTCATAAAAGATCTGCCACAGACATCATGAAATACCATGAATTCTATTTTCTGGGGTAAGTAATTTTCTGCTTAGTGTCTGCAAAGGATACTTCAAGAGAAAATACAAGATCTAATAAAAATTAGTAAAAAGGAATTTATTTTATTATTTCTGTGTAGCAAACACTATAATTTCAAAATCATATTTGCATTTCTATTTTAATTTTTCTAAATAAATGTATTTCAAGAGACACTTACTGGCCCTCCACCTGAACTGAATGCATTTTGTTGAATAATATTAAGTAATAATCTGAATCATTATCTCAGAAGCTATTTGACTTCGTTCCTGAAAAGACAAAGCAGAAGTGAGAGTTTTTTACATGAGGTCCATAATATAATTAACATACCTGTTTCCTGAAGTGGTAGATTGTTGTATCAGTGAAGAGAAGCAGTTTGGATCTCCTACTAATCATGCAGACATACCCCAAGCAGCCTGAACTTCAAAGCTGGAGCTCTGGCAGTCTAGTCTAGTTCAAGGGTCTGCCTGGGCTCATTAACCCTAACAATAAACAGTCTTGTTAGCCCTGATAGGGTCCTCATGCAAAACATTGCATCAGTGTCAAGGCCCGTGATTGCAAAATATTAGCATTAAATGTTACAACCAGACAGTAGTGGGGCCATAAAAATTATTTTTTAATCACATTTAGATTAGCATATTTTATAATGTCATTAGAAAAGTAGTTTTAGAGAAAATTAACCTTTTTGTTTTTCAAATTAGTGTATGATAAGGCATTGTTTGTGATATCTGTTTTCCTGCTTCCTTGGAAAAAAATTATGACTGTTTTCAGTAAAAATTATAACCTCCTGATTGCCCCAAACTGGGGACATTCAAACTAGCTGTGTGACTTTCTGGTTCTTTATATAAGGATGGTAGATAGACAGTTTAATATCATAATTAAGAGAGCAATAAGATAGTAAATCACATGTCAGTTTTAATAAACTGTGTTTGAAGATGGTTCAGGCAAACAGAGGATAGAATAACTTGTTTACTCCAGTGTATGTTTTGGAATGACAAGGCATTAGGGTATTGAAATATCAAAGTCAAATGAAGAATTGGTCTAGGAACAACTCATGAGCAATGCATAGGAAGACAGCTGTCAAAGGACTAGGAAAGTAAGATGAATTATGCCTACACCAAGAATCTGATAAATTCTGCAGGCGAAATGATGTGGCTGACAGTGTGTATAGAGAAAACTTTTATAGACCATTGTAAACAAGAAGGCGTTAGAAGCTAAAAAACTTATATTAAGTGTTCAGTTTTCCTTGTACTTGGTGAGTATTGGTAAGTCTTTATTGTATAGAAAATGTGTGATGTAAGAGCAAAAATGGGACACGTAATTCTAAAATAAAAGTAAATAAGTGTGGAATAAGTAATAGTGAGTAGAGTTTTGATTTTTGGTATGAAATTAAAAAACTGAAAGGCAGGAAACACTGTTTTTAGAAGCCACAGTCTGAAGGAGTCATTTCTCAATAGACTGAAAGCTTCTGAATTAGCAGGACTCAGTGAGTTACTGCTTTTATTGCTCATCAGCTGAGCTATGGTAAATGACTACAGTACACTGTTACCTCACCCTAATAACAATTTACAGTCACTTCCTAGCAGTGATCATTAGCTTGAGAACAGCATTTTCCTGGAGCAGCTTCATACCTGCTGTGCCAGGAGAGCTTTGTATACAACCACACTGGAACATGGTCAGAAGCGAGCACAATTTCTCTTTCCTGTTCTGTAGAGAAATGGCCTTCATTTTGTGGTCATTTCAGGAAATAGGAGTGCTCTACCAGAAATATCAATGGCAGTTTCCAATGTTAATTCAGTGTTTTCTCAGGCTTCCCAGTTTGAGAGGGACTGTATTTGTTTACAGTTTATTCCACACCCATTTAAAACTAGATGTATGTACTGGACATAACTTCTACAGTCATTACAGTCTCAGTGACAGTAGGTGGGACATCACACACAGGTTCTTCCATTTGGACAGTCTGAAAGAGCATTTCAAGATTTTGTTTTACCCAGAAGAAATCAACCTTCTTTGGTTTTGCCTGTGCAGAACATAGATGGAGAGTCCTGTGTTCCTCTGTGGAGCAGGCAGCTGCTGGTACACAGTGAGTTCTTTTACTAGGCAGGGACTTAATGCAGAACCTTCCACTGCAGTTCCCAGTGCTGGAGTATTCCTTATCCCCCACAGGATGATGGAAAGTGCTTATCATGTTAATTCAATCTTTAACAAGGAAATATGACATGATATTTTTAAGTCAGAGTTTTGCTAGCCTCCATGCACAGGAAGGTTTTCACAACTTTGCTGTGGAGCTGCAAGAACCAGCTGATCCTTGGCACCAGGGAGCGAGGCAACAGGAGGACCCAGAGGATGGCCATCCCTGATGAGCAGCATCCCTGGAGCATGGTGGACAGAGCCAGGGCCGGTGACAGTGCCCATCAGGAGCCCTGAGATGGCAAGCAGCCAGACAAGGCTGAGACCCTGTCCCAGGCAGTTGGAGAAAAGAGCTGGAAGCTGGCGCTGCCATGGCATCACCTGGGACTGGGCCCATCAGCAAGAAGTGGATGGGGAAAAGCTGAGCAGGGCTGTAAAATCCTGTTCCCTCAGGGGCCTGGGGATCCTGTGTTTTACTTTCTTCCTCAGCCCAGTTCCTGAGGATCTGAAATTCTTTATTACCTCTGTCAGGGTGTACTCCTCCCTCTCCTCTCTTAGTCTCTTTGGTCTTCTTCCCAGTGTGCACATTTCTTTCCATTTATCCAGGGCACTATTATCTGTCCAATGTTCCAGTCAGCCACGGCAAAAACCAGTGTTACTTGACTTTAAGTCTGTCTTATGTACCTGACAGTAAAATAATTTTTTAAAATTCTTTTACAGTAGACATTTTGTAGCCAAAAATAAAACAATTTATCTCAAATTGAGATTCCCATCTCAATTCAGTTTGTGATTGATTGGTGAAATACTGCACAACAACATTTAATTGACATCTTACTTTTTCACAGTAGCACTCTTTTTTATCCCATGGTTTATGGCCAGCATTATGAGTGAAAAAATAATTTAGAACTATTTCATTTTCAGAACAATTCCAAACTCTTTCAGGGAAAGATTGTTGTTACCATGGTTTTTTGGTTTTGGTGGTGTTTTTTGTTTTGTTTGTGGTTTGTTGTTGTTGTTTTGTTGTTGTTGTGTATGTGTTTTGTTTATTTGTTTGTTTTTGTTAGCTTGTTTGTTTAATACCTTCATATGTACAAAAATGGTGGGGCACTATTCCACTTTGTATTGAAATTGTCCCTTTTTTGAGGGGTGTTTCAGACCCTCCTTTGCAGAAGGCTTCTCAGGTGACAGCTACCTGTAGCAAAGTTTTACTATAGCACCAGCCTCTCTTTTACATTACTTTAGGAACACAGATGGGGTAATGGCACCTGATCCCAGAGATAACATGGAGTCCCATTGAATTAAAGATCATCTGACAGAGGTAGAAGAACTATGTCTGAAATTTTTGTTGGAGCTGCTTGGAGAACAAGAAATCTGTGTTAGATCCTATTAGCCCAAAAAGACAAAGGAAGAAATATAATGGTTCTGGTTTTGTTATCAACTCCTTAGAAATATTCTGATGGGCACTATACATAAAGAGAAGGATGTTGAAATGTTTGGGTAGCAGATACAAAATGGAGCAGCATTCAAGATACTTCTGAAAAATAAGTAAGTTTCAAGCTTAGGTTTAAAAATATTTTCTGAGTCCAGCCTCAGACTGGACTGTTGATTCTGTTTAATTATTTTAGAAATTACATTTTTGAGAAATGCTAGGACACTTCCTTGCAGGTTAAATTTGACATTGTAACTTCATCATCTCGATCCATAAATCAGGGCGTGATAGATGTGTTGAAATGAGAGCTGTAAACTTTACTCCGTGCTCCGAAAACACATTCTTTGGGAGAGTTAATCCTTCTGCATGACCAAAGGATATAAATGAGCTTTCTGAAGGATCTTTGAATCTATCCTTCCCTCCCTGATTGGCAGACACCAAGTCTGCTTTCCACAAATTTCCTTCTTTGGTAATGCCTTTTTCAAATAGGCATAAGAGCCTTAAAATTGAATAGAGTGAAGAGCAGGAAAATTTCATTAGACGTGGGTGCTTTTCTGTCTTTAGATCACAGTACAATTTTGGTATTCTACCTAATTTTTAATTTGGAATGTACTTAGTGATACTAACTGGTCAAATGTGGTAGAAGAAGTGAGATCAAGCTAACGCTGTCTAATGTGATGAATACTTACTGTTTTTTACCAAATGCCACTGTATTATTTTCCAAAATCTACAATTAAGGTGGTGCTGCAAGTTTATGGTGGGTTGTTTGTTTGTTTGGGTTTTTTTGGGGTTTTGTTTTCATACTTGAACAAGAATTTTTTTTTCTTCTCATAATATTCTGAAAGGACTTCTTAGAGAAGATGGGCAAATATATGGTTTATTTGTTTTCACTGAGATGTGATAGTGAGTTAATGTAAAAAAGATTGGTAGAAAGAGAAATACTTAGAAGAGCCCATGGGATGCATATCAAGAACAGTTTAACAATGTTTAGTGACAAAAAGTACCATAGGTAATGTTGAGTAATACTGCCAGGTAAAGCAAATATAGTTCTTAAAGGTATTCCACAAGTATTTGTTTTAGGTAAAAATCTATTGGAGTTTTTATTTTTTGTTGTTATTTTTTTTATTGTTGTTTTATTTTTTTAGTTACTGTTATATTTCCATCCAATTTACATGAGTACAGTTAACCATATGTGTAAAAAGTATGATTCTATGGACTTTTCAAATCTTTGGACAGAAGGGACATCATTGTTTTATATAATAATTGCAAGACATGAAGCGAAAGAATTTGGGTTTGCAAAGCTAGTTTAGTTCATGTTCATCCATTTCTACATTTCAGCTCCTTTAACTATTATGTCAACCTGTGCCAAGCTTTTGATTTGAAACCTTCGTTTTATTACCTTTTCCCAGCAGGTTTTATAAAACAATGAAATGGAGAAAGAGTCGATCAGAATGTGTTGCTTTCCAGCAGTCTCTGGCTGGTGTCCTGGTTCTCGTTCTGCAGAGCTGTTCTCTCAGCCACTGCTCTAGAGAGCAGCTTTGGAGCAATTTGCAGTTTGTACAAGTGCTTGAGCTGTTTTCTGCTCTGCTCTGCAGTACCTGAGGGGCATTGTGGCAGGTCTGCCAGTCTGGGTGGCAATGTTGCTTGTGTTGCTAAGAAGCACCCCAGTGTATGCCATAATACATTGGTCGGTAGAATTTAAAAATCTGTTTCTTTCTTTATCATCTAAGCAAGCTATGTATGAATGTTTTAACAAAATACTATTCCTTTCATTTTTGCTACTTAAAACCAATGCTGGATATCAGATCCTTTTAAGATGTGCCTAAGACAATCTTTTCTTTGTCTCAAATTGTGTAGTTCAATAATTCTGCTGTACAGTCAGGCTCTCAAATACTTTTTTTTTTAAGGTATTTTAAGAGATTGGCTCGTGATAAAAAGTAAACTTGAGTTTATAGGGATTTTGACAGCTTTTCTTACTGTAAAATACACTTTTGTAAAGTTGAATGACCTGCTTCTCTAAATAAGTCATCTGCAAATAAAGATATACAGCATGCATCATTTTAGGGCTTTACCATATCCTGTAAAGTGTAAGCTTGTCTGCCTTATAAAATAATGTTAACAAGCTTCTGGAAAGATTTTGTAATTAGAATTCCAGAAGTGATCAGTAAAGCATATTTTGCCTGTCACAGAGTTAAAAAAGCTGTCTTTTCCATAAAATAAGTAAACACTGGAAGTCAGTTGTATACGTCTATTGTTAATAAGATAACAATCTGAATGTTTATAAATCCCACTTTAAAGAAATATTGGTTTTATTTGAGGCTGTCTTTTGCCTACACTGTCATGCATTAGTAAAGATAGTTAAAAGATGTTTGGTTGTAAAATGAGCTTTGTCTCATTTCTTCTTCTGCGTTTTTCACACTAGTCTGTTTTATTGTATAGCAAGTACAAGTTAGCTAAACTAACAGGAGGTGTTAATGGAAAATTCAGGCAACTCTTACACATTACTTGGGTTCTTTTCCCTCATCTGGATGTTAAGCCATGTAATTTTAGGATTGATCTAAGTATTTCATGCCTTTTAATATGAGTTAGTGGTAGAATTGCTTTTACACACTTTATTCACAGAAGATACATGGCTGGCCAACACAAATATGTGACTATTTAGACTGAAAAGAAAATGCATGCAGGCATTCCTTGTATCATTCCTCATATGAAGTGTTCTTACACCCTTTTAGGTGTTTCTGTTTTCTTAATTTCTTAATCGTAGTTAATGTAGCATAGGAGGAGGTTTTCAAATTTTCATCTTAAATTTTCACTTTAATGTAAAAAAAACAGTTAAAACATTTATTCCATAAGGTTATTAAATATTTACTTATTTTAGCAGGTGAGCTTTGAATAAAATATAAAAGCACACAAATAAGCTGATACAATTCCCACCTGTTTTTAATTGGAATCAGATTTCTGTGAATCTGTTTAGTTTTACATCCTATCAAAGAAATATTTTAGAAGCTTCTACACTAGCTAAAAACTAGCTTCTAGTTTCTGTCCAATTGTTGAAGTTTTCTATGGAGCACCATTTTCTTCCCAACCTTCTCTTAGAATATATATAAAATGGGGAGCAGCATCTAGTAAAATGCCCCTAGGTGTTTTACATGTTTTGGTAAAACACAGTGAGCTCTTTAGAGACTGCTTTAGACTTCAGTGGCATTATATGTGGAAACAGTTTTGTCTTTGTTAGCACTGAACTAACTACAGACTCAGGATCTTAAACAAATATGTAGAGTTTTTTGGTTTTTTGTTTTTTGTTTGTTTGTTTGTTTCTGAATGCACATTGTATTTGTATAACCTTCCTGAATATAAAATGCAGAAGAAGATTAAATATACCAATTTATATGTAGAGTTGCCCTTCATTCAATGGAATTAGTGTAAATTTCCACTGTGTTTAATAATGCTGATATTTGATAACGCGTTTGTGAAATTCACAATGAACTGTGCAGGCAGAAAACTGTGTATTCCCAATTAATTTAGTAATAGTTGTTAAAATCTAAATTTCTCTGGGGTCTTCCTAAATCCCTGGTCTACCAAGAAATACCATATTTTGGATTGACATTTCTTCAAATTCAATATTAGACATGCAGAAAAACCTACATCAATGAATTATCCAGTAAAGGTCTAATACTCATTTTTTCTTCATTTTACAATAGCTGTGTGTCAACATGACCAATGAGAAGATGCACCAGTACATCAATGAAGTGCTTTTCCTACAAGAGCAAGCAGAATGTGTACAAGAGGGAGTTGCCATGGAAACAGTGTATTCTCCTGGTAACCATACTGCAGTCTTGGATTTTTTCTTTCAGGTAGTTTTCCAGATCCATTTTACACCATGTATATTTATACACAGTCTGTGCATGTTAGGCTAATACAAACTTTTGCTTGCATTTTCCAATTTATGAATCTTCAGACAAGATTATGGGTAAAGGGGCCACGGCTCAGTGGCTCACAGATCTTACTAACAGAACAGGGCTGAGGAAGATGCAGCAGAATCTGCCTGGCTGCAGCAGTTCTTGTGTCTCATGGGTTCATCATGGCACGGCGACTGTGCTGCCCTAGGACTGACAGGGCTCTGTCCTGAGTTTCTTTAGTGCCTCAAGATAGTTTCTGGACAACTTTTAAGAAGCAAATAACACAATCAGTTTCTAACAGATGGTCATTAGTTATCATTTTTGTCCCCTACATTTCTTTTAGAAGAACCAGCCTTGAACACTTACCAAAATATTTTAATCTTTTTATTTTTCCTGTTTTTTTGAGGTGATATATGTTTCTGTTTACTAAATTACAAGCTGTAATTACAAGCTATACGGAGCAACTGAAATTCTATTGCTCCTGTATAAAATGAGAAAAATCTATTTTTTCATTTCAGAAACCATCAGGCTTTTTGTCAATGCTGGATGAAGAGAGCCAGTCTGTTTGGTCAGTGGAACAGAGTCTTTCTAAACGCATTCAGTCTTACCTGGATACATCAGATACAAATACAGTCTATTCCTCCACAAAAGATGGAAATGGTAACCTTGCCCCAAAGGATCTGGGCTCTGCCTTCACTGTTATGCATTATGCTGGGAGGGTAAGCTTCTTGAATACCATTTGCATTGTAGTTAATGAAAAAAGTTAACAAAACAAAGTTCTACATGGCTTCTCCAACTTCTGGCTACAAAGAGGGTTTCACTGTCGAGTGAAATTTTCAGAGGACAACTTAGAATCTCAATGCCGTATCTAGTGTATAAAATGTGTAGCTTACATCACAGCATGCAGGATATGGGCTACCTCGTTCTGACTCCTAAATTTTGTCTTCCTTGTAAGCATCTAATGTAGAAGGGGGTGATTCAGATCTCTCAGCATAAATGTTTAATGCCATTTTAGCTGGCTTCACTTTGCATACAGATGTGGTTCCAGAACAGTACAGGTTCCCTGTAACTCCTCTGCTATATGTATAGGTACCTGGGTTACGAGCATGAATCTGGTAAAAAAAATCAAAAACAAAAATCCCAGTTTTTCTGTTTGTAATTGTAATATTTTTTTTCCTGCAAAAACCCCAGAACATACTAAATGTCTTTCAGCATGACTGTAAAATTAGATTAATATTTTTTTATTCCCCTGCCTGCAGTGTTCGCAGAAATAGTGTAATCAATTCTTTAAATAGGCTTCTTACCCTTTCCTTTCCAATATTTCTTTTTCACATTGTCCCCACAACCATGTACAACTGAAAGCAAGCAAGTTAGATATGTGTTTAAAGGGATAGTTTGTTTTTTGTTTCTTTTTTTGATAGTCTGACAGTGGTACATATAGAGACAGATCTATTTGTTGGCTCCCCATTTGGAAATGAAGCTGATGGAAGTCTTGAGTTGTGTTTTGACGCAAGCAGATTTGTTCCTGCCCAATGATAGAAATGTGGTCATTATGGAAAGGACTATTCGAGTTGTTCTGAAGTTCCTAACCCAAATACTCTGAATAACTCCCTGTAAGTTTGTCTTTCATCACAGGGCCATCTACTTAGAATCAAATTATTTGACAAAGTTAAGTGGTTTGAATACCTCTGCTATTGGGACTTGTCAGTAGGAATTTGGGCACACAGTGGTTAGATAACAGTACAACCAAAATTTTGTAAAACTTACCAGGACTTCAAGTGATGAAATAAAGAACTGACCATGAATTTCAGATGTCTAATTTAATTTATAAACTTTTTATATTTGTTTCATAAATATTTTAATGCCATTCTGTTTATACAAATTTATCATAAGAGCTCAAAAAGGTTCCACACCCCAAAACTCGATATGGAAGCAGCAGCAAGGCATTTACATTAAAATCACAACCAGAATAATAAGCAAATTTCTTCAAAATTAAATAAATTTTTTGCCTTATTCTCTGAAGAAACATTCAGAAGATTTGTTGACCAATATTTCCAGTGCCTAATTCTGAAAGTTCAACTGTGAGTGGCAAAGAGGACACTTTTCATTAACATGTGTTTTAGTCTTGCATGGTTGTTTAGATTTTCGTTTTATAACATAGACACTTGGTTTGACCTTTTCCTAATAATAGTAATGACATTTAATTTAACAGCATGAACAAATAGACAGGTCTCAAGTAATGTAAATTCACACATTCTTTTGAAGTCAGTGGAGATCCTTTGATTTACATTGACCAAGGAACTATTCCAGTCAGGTTGCTCTTTTGTGTCCTGACAATGCTTAGCCCAGCCAAGACAGAAAAGTCCTCTTGTAAGTGCTTAACTCTCCTTGCTTTAATAGTAATTGAGCTAAATCCTTAAAGACACTTGTGTTTTGGTGTCTTGTGGGACTGTTATCTAGCTATCATGGATTGAAATTGCCAGTGTTTCATGATATGTGTTTATATAAAACTTTGATGATAGTGTGACTGTACTAAATGACACAAATTGAGTTTATTCTGAGGCTAGTATGTCTTCATATGTTGAGAACCTGAATATGAAGAACTCAGGTTTTAAAACTGCTGATGCTGCTCTTTAGATTGTGCTATTACTACATTAGGTAGCTTTTTATAGAACTCATTGGTGATACATGATTTATGAAAATTTTTAAGGGATGAGGCTTTTAAGTATATCAGGATTTATTGGCACTCAAAAACAAGAATTTCATATATATAAGTATCAATATAGTTTGGCAGGTTTTGAGACCCATTTTTATAGTCTGATATCAATTAAATGGGTCTAATATAAGTGAAATATAAAGCATCTTACCCTTCATTGTTGCCTTCAGAGATCTCCAGATTTAAAACAAGGGGCCTTAATTTTATTGTCACCACAATTTTTCACTGATTTTTACTCCTTTAATTTGGTAAAGCTTCTCTGTATTTACATGAGTATAACTGAAAGTTGAATCAAACCCAGAGGGCAGAGAAAGAATTACCAGTAAATTGTGACAGGTAATCAAACATGAAAGTCTTCAATTCTAGTGTTAATCATTTATGTTCAGTTGAGGAGGCAGTTGAGGAGGAAGTCACACTGAATGCAGCAGGTTCTGTGTTGGAATAAAGCTAATAATTCTGTGTTGGCTCTGGTATGAACCACTTATGACCCTTGTAATTTAGGTTTCTTTTCATCAGTAGTGTATGGATGTAGGTCAAAGTCCAGGATGAATTAGGTTCATTTCTTTACTCAGGGAGTTGCAGTAGCTATTTTAGCAAACAAGAAGTGCAGTTAAACTGCACAATGCAGTTATTAAAAATACTTCCTCACTGAAAAGACCTACTTTTTTGTATTTAACTGAGATTGACAGACAATTTTTTGTGAACAAAAGTGATATATCTAGCTTTATATTCTGAAATAATTACAGCTGGTAACAGATGTGTCCATGCAGTTTTAAAGACCTCTAATATGTTCATATGTAATGAAATTTTGCATCAGGATACAGGTAGAAAAATTATCTTTTCTTCCACTATCAAGTCCTTTTTAATTGAATGTGTCATGAATTGGGAGGTATTGCCCATTCCCTTAAGTTTCATGCTCAGCAACTTTTCCTAAGACTAACATGCTGGATTATTGATCCAAACACAATGAGCTTAAACTATCTCAGAAAAAGCAATACTGGGAGAAAAAGAGAAGAGAAAATGGGCCAGAAGTAAAAGAAAGAAAGCACAATGTTGAGATAAAGAATGCACAGGAGGATCAAAGTAGCATGTAAGGGGGAAAAAATCCAAATAATTTGGAATTCATATTAATTTTCTGGCTGAATCAATACTTCAAGGAAGTCTACATGTATGATACCATTCTGAGAGACCTTGGATTTTTTCTTATTTTCTTGTCTGTTTTGGAGGGAAGAAAGAGGAACAATATGCCCAAGTTAACTTCTGCACATGGAAGAAATCAGCACAGGGCTCAGATATTTTAGTGGAATCTGAGAATGAATCTTACACAAATGTGACAGAATGATCCAGTGGAAGAGAGAAAATTAATTTTGCCTCATTTCTTTTGAATTTTACTATTATTCCTGAACAAGATTAAATCCGTCTTTTTCTGCATGGGTAATATGATATATTGCTTGTGAACACACATGAACACATGCTTAGCAAAGGCCACTGGGAGCATCAGTACTTTATCATATCAAGTCTTTTACCTTATCTCCTAGTTTTAATTTTACAGCTGAACAGAATCCTACAATGCCTTGACACGTTATGAGTCTTTCTAAGAGCTGTTTAATGTCTTGGTATCTGAGTGCTGTAAGACAAAAAGCTTATCTGTTTTCTTCAGGCAGAAGGTAGAAGAGAATAATTTAGGGGGTTTATGACACACAAAAAAAAAATAATCTTAGTGAAAGGCTTTATCTGAAGGTTGTTTAACACATTTCTCTGAATACTGGCAGTCTGATTTCTTCCAGAAAAATTTGTGCTCACCTGGGGCATTGCTTTGTTTCTGTTTCCTGATATATCTCTGGGTATGCTGAGATGTTTCTCACAGAGAGTGACAGACATGGGGAAGAGGCCCATGCTACACCTTGCAAGCTTGCCTTGAGGTAGCAAAGTGTTTTATTGGTGCATCTGACCATCAGTTAACATATCCTAAGAATCTGTACTATAGAATTTCTAGGTTCATTTATTGATAGCATTAATATTTACATTGTGGGCTCTCACTTAAGGAAGGGCTTCACACGAAATGATATCTTTGAACTGCTGGGCATATCAATAGCCATGATTTTTGAAGAATAACATTTCCATCATTGAACTTTCTCAAGTGCTCAAAGTTCTTTATTTTTTTTAATTTTGTGGAAGAATTAACATATCAATAAGTAAATCAGCAATATGTTTTCTTAGCATAGTGCCAAGAGACACAGCTTTACGTAACAGTGGTATTTAACATACCAGTATTTGAGATAATTAACTATTTGCCCCATTGTTCATGTGATCTGAATAATACATTATCATAATTTAAACTTTCTGCTGTTTAAATTAAACTTGAATTCACAAATAGGAGAAGTCCCTTGTCATTGTTTACCTTGCCATTTTTTTGACTTTTCATACTGTTACAAACCAACCAGACCTGAAGATCAACTTCTTTTCTCTATAAACCAGCACATGTAATGTTCCTTTAAGTGCAGATCAATGTCTTTAATTTCTCAGCTACCTGCATATCAAAAATACCTCTCAGTTGTGAGCTCACCTTCACCAAGGCAGTCTTCTCTGAAATGCCTTGTATATCCCAGGCAGACTCTGAAACTGAACCTCTAAATCAAAAGACAAAAGAAGGTGGATTAATCAATAAGAATTCTTTCATTTTCACTATTTTTTCCCAGGCTGAATCCCCAGACACAATAATCAAATCAATCTAATCTAAACTGTACCAAGGCCTCTGAAAACTACTTGACATAGATTCTGGTTTTCACACAAGCAAGGCAGTCTTTGCTTTTTCTTCCTTTCTCTCTCTTTCTTTCTTTAAGTAGTCTTGATTTGGGATTTTCACTTACTGAAGAAAATTATTAAACACTTTCCCCCACCCATCTATTTTGTTTCTAAATACTTCCTTCTTTCAAAATTCTATTGTATCACAGTGTTAGAATAAGACTTGACAGACTATAAAATTATTTAGCTCACTCATTGTTTAACAAAGCTTGTTTTGGGAGGCTGATAAACCCAGTGATCCTTAAAAAATGTACATGTGAGCATACTACTCACATTTAAGTACTGGCAGAAAAATGAGCAACTACAAGTGCACTAAATTGTCCTTGGACATGTTCTCAAAAATTTCTCTTTTGCCACATGAACTAATTATTTTCTTAATAACTAGAATTTACAACACAGGCAACAAAGAGTTTACAACAAAACAGTTTCCGAGTTACCTTTTGCTATTAAAATTGTAAAATTTTCATTTTTAACTGGGAATATAGCCAGATTGTTCTTAATATTCCAGGTGGCATTTTCCTAGCTTGTTTTAAGATTTCTGCCAAATCTATCATTAACCATGAATTTTTTTGCCCTATCACAAGATATGAAAATTATTTACTGAAAAAAAAGAGTATTTTAAGGAATTGACAAAAACTATATGTAAAGGTGGTCCTGTTGATAAAATATATTGAGATATCCAATAAACTTGGAAAAAATCCCTTAAGCAAGTCAGAAGTTTTGAGAGTTCAGTTCTGAATTGAAGTTTCTTCAGTTCAGAAGAAAGTAGAGTCATCTGATTTTCTGGCATGAAGATAATTAATGAAGCAAAGAGGCAAATATATGTAAAAAGAAAAGAGGAATATGCAGTTCCCAAAGTCAGGTCTGTGCATGTCAGGTGTATCTCCTGTTTTCTGAATGTTTTATGTCTTACTTGTATCTGATAGTTCTTATGGTATTAAAACCAGCCATGCTAACTTAAACAAGCAGAAACCAGGTTCAAAACAAATAAAATTGTGGGTTTTTTCTCATCCTTAGTAATTAGTGAGACTCCTTGACAGAGTCTTACAAGATACTGGAGATGTTAATGAGATCTGGAAACAGGGATCTGAGGAGGAAATGCTAGTCAAGAGATACTAAACACAAAGGTGAGATACAGCCTGCAGGACAGGAGCACCTTCATGGGTAGAGCCCTGGAAGCTGAGAAGGGAACGGGTGGCAGGCAGAGTGAAAATAATCCCTAATAGTTTTCCCTAAATATTCAGGGCTAGATGAATATTTGGCCATTCTCATTAGGACTTATGTTAAGCTCTCTTCCTTTATGAACTTAAGTTTAGAAGGAAAGCGAATCCAACTCCATTTTGCTTTAATCTCTTATAATGAAATAAAGTATAGTGTGGAATGGTACACTTCTTTTTTTTTAATAAAAGTAGTTCAGCTTTTCAGCTTGTTTCCTTTGGCTAACGCAGACAAATACATTTGCATACTGTCTACCCTAAAAAGTCATCATATAAAGCAAGATAAAGCAAACTGTGATAAATATGAGTGACAATAAGGAGTATGTTTTATAATACTGGACCCATTATTTAATTGAGTGCACATTTCCTATCTAAAGCATATTTGCTTGTTTTTTGTCTCCCCAGAATGACTATCCACTGTGCTTGAGTGCTAGCCAGTGCAGAGTTTGGGCCAGGTTTATTTTACAAATACAATGGAAGAAAACAAAGGGAAATATATGTGCTTTAGGTGGCATGTAGTTTGCCATCTCTGATGAGGGCAAGATTAAATCGACAAAATTGGCAGCTGGAAGAGGACTTACTTCTTTTTCTATTTTGTGGCACTACCAATGACTATGGAACCCCCCTAGAGTGTCATTTCATTGAGTGACTTTCATGTCTTTAAACAGGGAATTAATTTACCAAATCTATGTGAAAATTGTTTAGAGTGCTAGCAATTTCTTCCTAATAGGGAATCCTCCTAATTTTTATCTATTTTATGTGATATGAAATATGTCTTATGAATATAGTTCTAGAAGTTTGTGATGTATTATACCAGCATCAATACTGAAACTTCTTCCTGTTTCAATCTAGGCAGTTAATCATAATATAGTATCTCCCACTGCTATACTTACCTTCTCTTCCCACCAATACTAAATCTCTCCTTCTAATTTAGTCAAAGCCCAAGACACTCAATTAGGAACTGGCATTATGGATTTGCCATATAAGTTCTGTTAATTACCTTTTATGGACCAATATGGCACAACATTTATGTTGAGTACACTAAAAGCCTTTATTAGTATACTTAAAGTATTCTAATAGTTCGCTAACGGTGTTGTATGTTCTTAGGAAATGCAATTAGAAAATGCATAACATTGCATCTGTCATGGAAAAGAACCATAATTCTCTTGATATACCTTGTTCATGTCAGATGCCATAGTAATTACATCATTTGACAATTACTCAGTTTAACAGATTATACACTTCCAAGTCACATAATTTCTTTTGTGAGCAAGATAGCATTGCATAATTGTCAAATGACCCAATGGAAGACTAATGCACTGATTAGTGTTACTAATCTTAATTATATATTTACGGCTTTATTAAATGTACGAGGATAAATTCTCCCCAAACACCTAAGGGGTTTAGGATATAGATCCAATACAAAAAAATTAAAGAAGGCTTTAGATAAAACCATGGTCCCAAGGTAAATAAAACCAAACTGTATTTTATTCATTTAAGTTCCCATTAATAAGTAGTGAGATCTGTAATTTTTTTTCCTTTTTATCTTAAAAATTCCCTTGGAGTTCTACTGCTGTGCAAGCCAGAGCTTCTTATATCTAAAATCTAAAGTAAATTATGTAGTTGTTGTTTTTTTTCCATCCCCATACAAAGTTGAAAAAGAAAACAAACCAAAAAAAAAAATTACTTTCTTGTCTTAGTGCTCCTTTTCTATACAGTGTCTTCAGGGAAGGGCTCAGTATTAAAGGAGACATTTGGTTGTATTTTTTCATTTTGGATGTGCCCTCAGCACCTCTGGTTAGAACTCAGATTTTGCTCAGTTTTTGGAGTGTCTACCACGCGTTGGAATTTATCTGCAGTCAGATTACAGATGCAAGAACAATCCAGCTGTCTATTACTTAAATCCCAACATCAGGCAGCTAAGGTGACCCAAAATCCTTATGGGCATAGTTGTTAGAAATATAAACAGGATTTGTTTATAACCTATTGACTGAACTTACCTCCAAAGGATATATCAATGATTGGAACTTGTCCTGAGTGTGAGTTTGGACTCAGAATGCTTTGTCATGGTTAGTGGGGACAGTTTCCCATTGACAAGATTAGTGAACTGGGAGTGGCTTGCTCGTCCTACAGGGAAGGCGTTTAGGTCACTGTATCCTGCTTGGAGTAAATATTTGATTCAAAGTCATGCATTGTGGAAATGTTTTAAAATCAGTCTAATTAAATTTCTGTCTAGTTGCAGAGGCACATAATATTAAACAACAGGTTCTTCTGTTCAGCATTATAGGCACTTAGAAAATGCCAAAAGATAATACCTGGTGGCAGCTTTTAACTGTTGAGTGGAAAATAAAACAAACACATAGTGTCATTTTTACTGCTGTAAGACTTTTAAAAAATGCATTGGTCATTACTAATGATGTCACAATATTTTATTATAGGTTACATATGAAATTGCTGGTGCGATAGAAAAAAATAAAGATTCCCTTTCACAAAATCTCATATTTATAATGAAAAGTAAGTAAATGCTTTTGTGGTTACTGTTGTTAAAAATCAAGATATTATGGCTTGATTTTAATTTTCATTTTAGTTTTAAGAGACATTTATATATATTTTATTTCCAGTAAAAAATTCAGCCTCATCTTTGTGAAGTATTTACATACAGTATTGTTTGAAATTTGCTCTAATTTAAAAGCTTTTAAATTCATGAACATAAAGCACATTTATCATGCGATGTGATGTAAAGAACAAGAAGGTTGTAATATGATGGGTGAGAAAGACTTACTGAAGACCATGAGTATGAACTAAAGCAAAAAATAAAACTCAGAAAATAGGGGAAGGAGATTAGGCACCCAAAATCTTAGAGGCTACAGTGGGATGTGCTCCACTGCTTGAGTACCCTTCTAAAAGCAGTAACTTGTGGGCGTTCTGATGTTTTTCAGCAAATAGATATAAATGCCCATTGAAATGCAAAATTAAATGCCTTTCAGTGTGCATATTTTAAAATTATGCCTAATAATAAAAATGCAACCAATCAATTAATCATAATTAATGATTCATAATTGGATTGATGAAAACCTGTCTCATTTCCCCTTTCTGAAGAGAAAAAACAAAATATTTTCCTCAGGGAAATGCCAGTGCACCCTGAGGTGTCATTTGTCTTCTCCCCAACCACTGTAGTGTTTTTCTCTTACATATTATATACTTACATTTATTTCCTTAGAAATAGAAGCCTACTGTTAAAATGTATTCCATTTTAGCAATTTTACTGTAAAATTAGCCAAGCTCCCTTTAAAATAGTTGATGAATTTTAGACACAAAAAGTATCTAAAATTCCAAATGAAGAAAGAAGTAAAAGAAGTATCTGGAATATAAGCCTATTGATTGTAGTTTTAGAGATATTACAGTTCTTATTACTTGGAATATACATGATAATCTGCCAAAGAGAGGGTATGACAGCTTCCAGTAGGTTCAACAAGAGAGAGCATTCTTCCATTCTCTCACATAGTCCCTTTTTGCACTTTCTTTGCTATTTTGTGTAATCAGCTATGCAGCTGTTAAAAGAGAAGTATGGAGGATTGGATTGGATATAAAAAGTTAAGTCTGATGAGGGTGAGTATGAATACAACTAAGGAGTCATAATAATAATTATAAGTAATGGAAAAATTCTGCGAGCAGAATATTTACAAACATCTAAATCATTTAAGGACTAAGTTCCTTCTTTTTAAGTGACTTAGGCTTAAAACCTGTTGATTGTCAGTAACGTATTTCCTTTAGAGTCAGTTTCATAAGTTGTGTGGGTGTATAGCTTAAGTGCATGCTTCCTTTGATTTTCATTGAATTTTGTTTCCTGAATCAAAACTTTTAACTATAATAACATTAAAGTAATTTGTATAGATGTGTAGGAATGTGGAACATACCTGCCAGAAAATCATCAGAAGAGACTATTGACATGGGATGTATCTGTTTTAATTTAAAAGATATAATTTCTATGCCTGTCCTAATCCTACTTATTACATTTTAAACATATGGGTATTGATGCCCTCTGATGGTGCTGAAATCATTTTAATTATCTACTTCCATATCTTCCTCATAATTTTAATGTTCTTGTTAAGTAAGGAATAGTAATCTCCATAGAAAAAGGGAAACAACTCTTGCATTTAAGCATATAGTAAGAAACCTATAACGGTTATTAAAGAGAAAACTAAGGATTTTCACCTGCTATGCTAAACTATTATTTATGATGCTTATCCTGTTCATCTTTCTGGGGGTTTTGTTTGTTTGTGCATATGATGGGTGTGATCCTAATGCCAGTTTGCTAGTTCTTAAAAAAAAAAATAAGAAGAATTCAGCATGGTTAAGGATGTATCACACGAGTCCTTAACACTTATTGTTGCTGTGGAAGTACAAGCCACATGTAATTATCATAGTCATCTTAAAAATCCTGTGACCATAAATTCATAAAGGATAATTAGACTGAAACTAGGATGAAGTATACTATCTGTCATACAATTCAGATTTTTTTTTTTTGTTTAAAAGCACCTCTTTGATGTATATTTAGTTTGTACAAGTAATGAGATAGATAGATAGATAGATAGATAGATAGATAGATAGATATACATATGGCATTGTCTTTTTTACTGTAAATGTTTCTAAGAGTGGTCTTGCTGTGGAGAAACCAAATTTTCTACAGTTTTGTCCTTCACCTTGCCTTTTTTTAAAATCCCTTCTCATATTTTGTGTATATATAATTCTTTAGTGCAATGAGTGTCTATAATTTATTTCTGTCAAGTGTCTTGATTGTTTCTAAATACTACATGTTAGGAAATTGTGCAGAACTCATATCTTACATTGCTTTAGTAGATGGATAAATTAGGAATCCACAATGAAACAAAAAAATTCAGAGGTGATGATCCTATAAGTAATGAAGTTTAGGCAGATTCATCTGAAAGGTTTTCATTTATGCCCTCTATTTTCAGCACAGGACCTAAATATGTTAAAAATAGTGTTACTATTTTCAGATATTGAATTTTCTTTGATAATTTTGATAATGCTCATATTTTGATTTGTCCATTTGTTTTAGGTTTACTTATTTAATTCTCTCCTACTGTGTCTTTTTACTGACAAATACAATATATATCACTTTCTAACTTATATTTTATCTTCATGCATTTCTTTTTTTATTTCCAGCTAGTGAAAATGTGGTCATCAATCAATTGTTCCAGTCCAAGCTGACACAAACTGGGTCACTTGTTCCTCCTTATCATTCCCTTAAAATCAAAGGGTCTAAAGCAGCTTTGCTCAGTAAAAAAACATCTGTAACCTGTGCAAGTGGAGAAGCAAAGAAGTATATTGAACTCAGCAAAGTAAGAATTTAGGATTCTTTCCACTCTTGGCTCCTTGAAGATTTTTCTGTTATTTTGTCATTTCTGAAATCATCTTGTTCTTTGCTTCATTCCCTGTGGTCATTACACTATTAAAATAATTTAGTACTTAGTATCAACACTAAAGCAGCAAAAGTGAGAAAATGTTCTAATTTATGAACACTAATAATTCTGGTTCAAGAATCTCTTTCTTGGACTCTTTGAACAGAAGGTCAAGCAAGATGATGAGGTCCTTCAAGCCTGAATCATTCCATGATCACCTGGTTCCAGGGCTTATTGGCAGTAGTCTTACTAATTTTTGGCTGTATAGGAGCACTTCTTTGTTTTGTCTCCTTGAAAGACTTTATGATGAATAGTTGAGTAAATTAAGACGTAGGAAGTGTAAAAATAAAATCTGAACATCTGTATTACTTCATCACGAGAGGATTTCTGGTTTGCTAAATACAGTTTTGTGTGGTATTACATGAAGATTAATTTTGGCCAATGTTGTTATTTTAAATGGTCTCTTATACGTAAATTTTCCCAGTCAATTTGAAATCAAATCAAACATGCCTCATTTCTGAACTTATCTCTTTTCCTGCTAACTAAGTCAGACAAAACAGTTAAAAGAAAAACCGAAACAAAC
This sequence comes from Phylloscopus collybita, assembly GCA_027886175.1. Lineage (NCBI taxonomy): Eukaryota > Metazoa > Chordata > Aves > Passeriformes > Phylloscopidae > Phylloscopus > Phylloscopus collybita. Next base: position 38,544,775 of record JAJNNQ010000006.1, on the reverse strand, counting down.
ACCAACAAATCGCAAACAAAAATAAAAAAAGAGAGGGGAGCAGGAGAGAAACTTCGAAGATTATCAGAAAATTAATTGTTCATGTCACATGGAACATCTCTCTTGAAGAGAAATAATGTGATTTACTGAGTTAATCCATGACAGAGCTTTGGAATTTATCCTTCTAGAAAAGAAGCATGCACTTCTCACAATACATCAGCTGCCTCACCAGGCTTCTTGAATCTTACGACTCTATTTTCGGTTTACAGCTGCATAAAATTGATTCTGTCATGGGATTAAGGAGCCTGCTCCCATGTGTCATTGTGGAAGGCTTTGTACATCTGTAGAATAGCAATGGGACTTTCCTTATAGTCCCCCTGCTGATAACAGCATAATTCCTGACTACTGTTCTTGTCAGTAATCTCAGTGGAAAAACTTAAGTTGAAGTGAATGGTGTTGGTTTAAGGCTATATTTAGCAAACAGCTGAGGCATTACAATGTGCCTTTAGGTGCCTTTCCACTGTAGTAACAGCATCCTAGAGGAAGCTTCCTAAGGATGAAAAAGATCCTAGTCGCATACATGGGAGGACATATGAGAAGCGTATCTGAGTTAAAGCCTAATCAAACCCAGGCAAAACTCTCCACAGTTGGGATCTCTGAAATTTTGCTGGTTTTGACATGTCCAGAATAGCTTTTAACCTGTAGTTACTCCCTTGAGAGACAGAAGACATTCAATGCCTTTGGGAAGCATGATAACTGAAGTCAGAAATTTCAGATTCAGTGAGAATGCTGTAAACCTTTTGGCATTATTTGCAATGTGGGAAAAACTTTATACTTTACGTGTCCAGAGGGACAAGGATGGCATTGCTTCTCAAACACAGGCTTTGAGCAGAGCTGTGCAGGTGAGATAGAACACTTTGTTTAGACTAAGTTGGCCTAATTTGAGCAGGGTACTGTGCTGCCCTGCAGGACTGGAGCAGAACTTCAGGAATCTAAGCTGTTCCACTGGCAAAGAGCAACACTTGTTTTTTCAGAATAGGCAGGAGCTGGAATGCAGGAGCTGGAAGTAGGTAATTGCTTAAATTCTGCTGTGGACGAAGCAAGCCCACATCTGTAACTGTGCTGTCCCGAATAATTACTTCCCTTTTCCAATATAGCCTTGAAAATCTGCTGTGATGGACTGAAATGATGTTGGGTTTGTTATTTTATTACTGTAATTGCAAATTCAACGTAGAGGCTTTTTCTTGTCAGCTTAAAATTAATATTATTAAGTGCTGGAAAATCATAGACACTGTATTTTTATTGGAGCTTATCCAGAGGTTAAAGGCAGCAATGAGAAGGAAAAAAAATAGAAAAGAGGAGGGGGAGACGAAGGGACATTAATCAGCCAGAGACTGACATTCCTTTTACATCTGAAATTTGAGTCACAATGTACATCACAGTGTAGGTGGTGGGAAACATAAAAAGGCATGTGGAAACACATGGTGCTATGTATGGACAGCACCTAGACTCTACCATATCCAGGGAAGGGAAACAGAGAAAGTTAAAGTCAAACAGGAGTTTGTTGTGAGTCCCCTCCTCTTTCCCCTTGTCACTGCATTTCTAGCTAATTGCTAGGTTATATAAATATAAATGTCTCTACATATGGCTCTGTATCTGTTTACCTTTCCAGAAATGACTCTTTTCTTGATGCTGAGCATGCTGGTACAAGTAAAGATAGTCTACCTCTTTAAACTAATGCTAGCATGGTAGGATCCAAAACAACAATGCATCCATTCTAAGACAGACTTGAAAAGATCTGTTAACAGGCCAGAAGTTTGGAGCACATCAGGAGTCGTAGGAATTTGGGGATGCTAGCTCAAGCCTCTGTGACTTATGAAGTGCATGTCCCATTTTCAAATAAAATATATCTTCATTGTCACTCTCACAACCCTTTTTCGCATCAGCTCTTGCTCTCTTGTTTTTCTCTAATCCTTTCTTGGTGCGTATTTTGGCTCTGTTGTCTTCCCCTCACTTACTTGGGAAGAATTGATGTGTTTCAGATTTTATACAGCAAAAGTCTAGAGATTTTTTAGGAGGAAATTTTTAGCTTCTTAACAGAGATTACAAAATTACATATGTGTACGAGTTTTTTTTTGCTTGTAGATTAGAGGTACAAGATATTCCAGTGTAAAGCTGTATATTAGAGGGTAGTAGAGAGGTACAGCTTGGGTCATACAGCCTTTTTCCTTAGCCCATAGCTGAAGATTAAAGATATCCAAGTTTGGAGACTTCAAATGAAACTAATTTTTTATCTTTGTCTTTTTTCATTTTTCATTTGTTTTCTCTCTCTCATTCTGAAACAAATATTTCTTTCCCCTGGAAAGTCATATGTGACATGGAAAACAGACAGGAACTTTAGCACCTAAAGTGTTCTTCCTGGATCTCCCACTAAGTCAGGAAACAGTCTTGAGCTATTGATTTAAATATTGAGAGGAAGGGGTGGCAGCATTATCCATAAGGTGGAGAAAATTCCATTTTGGTTAGATTCCTCAGTCGTTTTGTAAACTTTAACTGAAAAGTGTCATTGGCATGCTAGTGGTTCTTTTTACGAGAAAAACTGGAATAAGCACATCTCTAAATGTTTAGTTTTGAAGTTGAGGGTGAATTTGACTTTAAAATCTTATTGCATCCTGGTAAGTGAAATAAAAAAGAGTTCCAAAGTTTAGCGTGGTGAGTAGAAAATTGCTTGCACTACAATATTTTTAATGGGATTTGGCTTGAATGAGCCAAGCTGAGAAGATGGACGCTTTTTTGATAAAATTGGAAAAAGGAGTAGGCCAAAACATCTGACTAAATAGAGGGGGATTTTTATGGGGTAAGTGTACCAAAGAAAGGCAATGGAAAGTCAGAGGTCAAAAGACTATCATTGATAAGGGGCTTTAAATTTCACAGCTTGCCAGATCATGGAATGCAATAATTTTACCAGTCTTTCTGTAGAAGGTTTAACAAAAGACCCTAAATTCTGGGACTACTTTTAGTATGATTATTGCCATTTTAGTCTCAAGGATAGGAAGTAGAGTAGTGAAAAACAAATGGATTCTCCACTCCCGAATCTGATGTATGCGGTAACTTTGGTTCTAATGAGATATGAAGCTATAAATAATTTAATTATTAATTAAATTATTATAAATTATTATAAATAAATTAAATTTTATTTGGTGAAAATGTGTTAAAATAAAGGTTTAACTGTGTTCACATGTGCAAGAAAAAATTAAAAAGCTTTTTAAAAATGTTTATATTATTGTTTTGCTATCAAGATTTTTTAAAGTGATCTGTACTCTTGCATTTACTGATTAAACATCTGCCAAAGGCATAAGGCACCTTCTTACAGTTACAGAATTATGCTACTTCTAGACAGACTCTATGGGATACTAACTGCACAAGTCCTGATTTTGCAATAGAATTCTGAAACATATTGATTTGCCCAGTTATTTATGAAAGGTATATTATCTTTATAATGTATGTAGCTGCTTTTGAAATCAAAACTTACTCACCAGCTCTGTAAATACCTGAGGATATTTATTGACTTCCCATTTCTTTCTGAAACTTTCTGAAACATAGCCTTGTCTATGGCACAGTGTTTGTACAAATTTTTGCCTTCATTGGTCAATTGCAACAATGACAATAAAGGTCTATTGCCCATCTTGAGATAAAATTTTTCTGTGTGTGTTTTTCTCTTCTACAGCTGTTGAAAAAGAAAGGAACATCCTCATTTCTTCAGAGATTGGAGAGAGGGGGCCCAAGCACTGTGGCAGTACAGCTCAGGGTCAGTGAACATCTTATGGACAGAAATTTGCAAAAGAATCTCCAGATGTTTTAAAGGCAGGATTACCCTCTGCAGATTGCAATGGAAGAAAGAAAAATCTTGTGTCTGAGAAAGCCACTTGCATGACCTGGTCAACCCTTTGAGAAAGTGATGTTAAAAAGTTAAGAATAGCATATGTGTTGAACAGTAATCTTAGCTGCACAAGAATGATTGATAATTATGTGTTTGTTTTTTTCCCCAGAAATCACTTGCAGATATTATTGGCAAGCTGCAGAATTGCACACCACATTCCGTTCATTGTATAAAACCTAATAACTCCAGGTTGCCAGATATTTTTGATAATTTTTATGTGTCTGCTCAACTGCAGTATATTGGTGTCTTAGACATGGTCAAAATTATACGGCATGGGTATCCAGTACGTCTCTCCTTTACAGACTTCTTGTCAAGGTAAATTCTTTCAATTTTTATAAAACCTTTTTCTTACCCACAGTAAAAAGCCTTCTGTAGTGTTCTGGTAGTGCTTGCAATGTTGTAGTGCTGATGAGTCTTTCAGATTTTTTCAGGGAAAACCTTGTCTGCCTGCATGAGGTATAGGCCTGTTACTTTTTAATTGAATGAATAATTAACTTTAGAAATATATTTATAAATTTATAAATTTATAAATTTATAGAATTTGTATTGACCTGTAGAAATATATCTGTAAAGATTATGAGAAAAATTAAGTTTAAAAGTATGACATCATAAAAGAACTCTTTTTTCAATTTATGCTGTTTGTATGATTTAAAAAATATAAAGTATTGCATATTGTCTGCAGGTAATTAAAAAGGAGAAGGAGAAATCTTAATTTTTCAGCTTTCTAGTTGTAGGTGTCATGGGTTCATTATTTGTATTTCATAGGCTAGGATTTGCTTATGTGTGGTCATGAGGTACTGATGCTCATACCACAACTCCATTTTTATTATTGTTGTTAGAAATCAGTGACGTATTGAATTAATGTGAAAAGACAGAAAGGTCTGCTTCCGTCTGAAGACAAACTCTTGTTCCCCATTCCCAGTTCAGTATTGGGGGTTTGGGTCACTTACATTCTCAAAAGATTCAGGAAAGAAAGAGGACTGTCTTGCCCAAAAAGTAGTTGTTTAGCAGCCTCATGCACTCAAGACAAGTTCCTTCTCTCTGCATGTTCTACTCCTTGGTTGAAATATATCAACCAGTCATGAGATGACCTTATTATTTTACTTTTGAAAAACAGCATGGGAATGGCAGTTGCTTACACACAACTTTCAATTGTCTTCATGGAAAAAGTTGTGGATATTAAATTACTGCTTGGGCAAAAGTTTTTCTCTCTGTAAATACTCAGACAGTGAGGAGTATAGGAGTTTATAATTCCATCTCTTTCATAAATAAACCATCTTTGCCCTACCACAATATTCATCCTCCAGTGGCTGAGGAGAAGATGTGCATAATGGGAGATTCAGGAAAGCTTTCATGTTCTGAAGTTGTATGGGCAATCTCTATACATCCATTTCATATAACTGAACTGGACCTTCAGGGTGCTCTTACATGAGCACCACCATGCCACAACCTTTCCTACTGTTAGATCCTTACTGTGATTTCTGGCAGATATTTACTTCCTTGCCACCCAACCTTTTTCACTGCAATTCCCAGATACAGGCTGGGGATTACAACGGACCTAGAGTCAGTCCTGGTGGTCAATGTCGAGGTTGCTGCTCTCTTTTGGAGGGTAAAGGAAATTAACCATGTGTAGAAAGGTAATTTTCAGTGCCACAGAACAGCACTCTTAACAGTATAGGCACAAGTCTGGCCACAAGTCTGGCATATTTTCTTAATTTTGAGAAGTTCTGTTAAAAATGTAAATTCAGTCTTTTTCATCCACACCTTCAAGTACCTACCAAATACAAATGTTTACATGTAGGTCTAGAGGACATCTGGTGTCTCACAATAAATATTTGCAGTAACAAGAATAACACAAGCATAGCAAAAAACCACAGCAGTATGATGCCAGCAATATTTATGCTGTTAAAGTGTTCTGATTTTGTTACTCTGTAATATTTATCCCTTTTCCTCCACAATAACTTATCTTTGCAGGTTTTTGCAGCTGAGCCCCTGCCATTTCTACATATTTGCACCAGGTCATAATAATTTTACTGTTATGCATTAAATGAATTAAACAATGCTGGGGGCTAGCATGGTGTCACAAAAAAATGAAGTTTATTTTATATTCCCTGTGACTATATGTTTAACCTATTCAGAAGTTAGCAGTAATCACTCTGCATAGTCTCTCAATACTACTGAATGTTTAGATTTTTGTACAAATAGAAACATGGAGATCATGGTCCAGAGGCATTGAAAAAGACCATCAGCATTGGGAGGTTTTTATGTTCTCAATCCATGCCACACAGGCCAAAGTTTATCTTCCTTTGTAGAGGAGGGAATTTTTCACTTTACTCACCATGACAACTTTCATATTCACATTCAATGTATTTAGATAATTCTTTCCATTTAATACTTTAAGGGTATGGCTATTTGTTATTTTATTGGCTGAAAGTATGAAAATTTTAAGCAGAAAATGTATTATTAGACTGCATGTCAAAGGTACTGTCACGTTTTTAATGCTGTATGTTCTTTCAGTCAATAGACTGTAGGTAAGAATGAAATTGAATTCAGAGATTATGAGTTACCTTTTCAAAAAGTTTCCTAAAAAAACCTTCACTTGTGCTATGTCTCTATATTGCCTTGGTAACTGGACAGATAACTAGTTTTGATGATCTTTTGTTAACTCTATTAGTTTTGTTGGCTGTTCAGCCAAACTCTGGCCTTGTCATTGATTGGAATGAGAAATTATTTTTTCATATTTTCATGTAGGCTTACAGATCTAAAGCTGACGGAGTTTTTTACCTTTCTAATTTTCATTTCCTTTGCTGTCAAACTGCTTTTTCTAATATTCCATAAGACAATTTGCAGCCCCAATCCCAACCTGAATTCCCAAAAGATGGGGAATTACTATCCTCCCTCACCATCCTTGCAGTTTTCGTGCATTTACGTTTTGAGTGTTCCTTATCATATAGGTAATGTGGTCAGAATTCAAAATAGTTATTAATTAAAATGTTAAATTACTTTTTTTTTTTTTTTTTTGCTGGCTTATAAGAATACAGGATGTTTGAACTAGGGGACTTCGTGGCAAAGAGATGGAATATTGGAAAACCTATATTCGATTAGCAATCAGAAAGCAGCAGTTCATTCTTAATTGGATGAATTTGAATAAATTTCTATTGCTATCTAATTAGAGATTAATATGACCTGTCTTTAACCTTTTTATGAGTTGCATTTGAACTACAAAGGCTTAAGAGATAGTAGCTAAAGAAATAACATATTTTGCAAGAGCATATCTTCCTCAGCTACAAAGTTTAATCTTTATTCCTCTTGCTAACCTTTTGGATTTACTGGTTCTGCTCTGTTCTATCAAAGTAAAAGTTGACAGCCGTGAGGTGAACCTCTCAATCACCAAAGTTTGCTGATCAAAAGAGAAATATTGTGGAAATTCTCATTATTAAATGGAAGCTGTGGCACCTATTTTCAATGGATCTATAATATAATGAGAATTCAGAAGGTCAGATGCTATTAAATCCTGTAAAAATAAGATAACTGAGAAATCATATATGTGATTTGCCAATTCCAGATGTAATATATCTGCTGAATTTACCTGCAGTGTTGGCTCAATTTCCAAAGCTCTGTGAACAGAGAGATGGGGATCAGTTTTTACCTTATTTTAAAAAGAGAAAACCTTTTAAAGAGAATTACATGCATTTTACACTCCTGGAAAAGTTTACCCATATATTTTGCTTAATATCTTCAGAACGGTTCTCAGTGGACTATATTTTTTAAATTCCAGCTTTGCATTTTAAAGCAATGGCACAAACAAATTTTTAAAGGGTTTAAAGTTTCCAATTTGCAGCTCAAATAGTACACATAGGTAAAGTATCCTCAAGTATCTTTTTTCTTGGAAGAAAGAGAACAGTAAAATAGCCATGGAATTAGCAACTCTCTGCAGATGGCTGTCTCTTTTCACTATTTAGTGGTTTGATATCTTATTTTAAAATATATCTAATTTAATGTAATTCTAATTTAAAATATATCTAATTTAGAAGAAGATATACAAAAAGCCCATTAGTATAAATGCTAATTTATAGTGGTTTTGGTAGTCGGTGCCACAGAACAGGAAAAGTATGTATCAAGTGTCTGCTCTGTTTTCAGTGCAGAACAATAGGGCTCAGAAACTCTCTGGGGCACACACAGAGCCTCGTTATACAAGCTTAATATCTAGAATCTAATCTCTTTGCATGAGTTAATAAAATGGATCCTGGCTGACTTTTCTGTCATTCACCTCACGTGGTGCTCAAGGAAGACATGTAAAAACCATTTTGAATATAAATTTTTAAAAGTAATTATAGTGATCAAAGACCCATGAGGTGATCTCAGCAAAGTACAAGAATACAGCTGTTCAGGGATGTTCAGGTAAAAATGAGGCAGTAAGATGCTCTGTTTCACTCCCTCTGAAAAAATTTATTTTGGTACCATCCTCCTTCACAAACACTCCATGTTCTCTAAATTGAAATAGAAATTAAAATACTTCTTTCTTTCATTTTCTTTCTACTTTAATGTTGTTCACCAAGTTGCTGAACTATACCCAGTTCTTTTCTCTGTTTGTGTTTCAGTTTCCTTGCCCAAGGAAGAATTTATGCACTACTAACTTAGAAACTGAGGCTCACATGTCCCATGTTTCTTGTATCTGGGACACTGCTTAGCAGTGGAGACTGCAAGGTCCAGTTGCACATGTCCTTAAATGAGGCATTGTGTTAGCTTTCCCTGCCAGTTTACAGAAAACCCTGAGAGCTGTTGAAGCTCAGGATAGCCTCTGTGGATTATTGGGACTGATAAGCAATTTGAGCCTTTCACTTAGCAGATGAGAATGGCAGGATTTCTTTGGCAGAAATCATGTTGTTCAGAAAGCCCAAATTCTAGTGTGCTGTTCCTTTCATTTATTTCTGTACTTTTTGAGTGTTTCTTGGATATTTATTACTGTCTCTCAGGTTTCTAGATGGTCTTCCTTGGATTTAATTCTATCCATTTAACCTTGTGTTTTCCATCATGGAGGTCCCATCCTGCCTTCTGCTGCTGCTCAAAGAAGAGCAGAGAAAATGTCATAGTCTGAAGGAGAACATGAGGACTTTATGTAGAGACATTCAAGAAGAGATAAGTCACTAGAATGTTATGATTTACTATTTCTAATAATATTTTAAAATTACTTAAATTGCACTAATGTAATCTTTTAGCTTTACTTAGGCTAATGCAGACATGAAGCTTTAAAAGTAATTATTTATCCTGTTAAGACAATGTCAGATGCTGGTTTGGAGGTGCAACCTTCTTCTTTCTCATCCTCCTCCTCCTTGTCCTCTTTCCCTTTCCCCTTCTTCCCTATCTTCCCCTCTTTTTCTTCTTCTTCTCCCTCCTTTCATAATCTAACCTTACTGTCCTATATGAATAAGGTAAAAATATCTAAATCACCAACTGCAAGCTTTATTTTAAAAAAAGGAAATAAAGAGTTAACATTCTGATGATTTTTTTGTTTAAATGTAACTTCAAAAGATGGCAAAACATCCATTTTAATAGCAAACATTAGGAAGGAAGTATATGGAACACAATGATAATGGATTCTAATAGTAATCATAGCAGTGAGGGTGAAACAAGTATGTTTGAAGACTGTTCTAATTACAGGTTTTCTTCTGATTTTAGTATGAAGTTCTTAATTTATTCTTCAAGCTACACTGAACTGCAGATCCTGAATTCTGTACTTCTAGGCAGAGCAGCATTCATTGATAATGAAATGCTCTAATAGTGGTCTTTACATCAAAACCTTTGTGCTTCAGAGCACTAAATTATTATTAACTTTTTCATATAATTTACTTTGCTTAGAGATCATTCTGAAGGGTTATCTTTTTTCTCAGGAAGGATTATGTTAATGCTGATAACATTACTTGACTTGCTTTTTCAAATAATGTCTGTCCTTTTCCTGTAAAGCCCTTTTTAATAGTTATTGTAATATTTTCACCAAATTCATGCTATTATGATGATGATATATTGCACAGATGTTTTTTATGTTAGTAAATCATATGTGTGAGTCGTTATTCTATATCTAAACTCCCTTCATCCAGATGCATTTTGTTGTTCATTTTTTTTTTCTCTTTCTTTCCCCTCTCCTTTTTTCCCTCTTGAAAGCAGGGAAGTTATAATGTTTTTAATATATAATTTTTTGAATTTAGAAAGCCAGCAGAACATTTCAGAGTCTTGTGAGCAAGGTAGGACATTAGTGAGAATGATGTACAGAGCAGATTGCTAAGTGATGGGTCATCATCACACTGGCCCTTTCAGCTTTATTGACTGCTATGCAGGATCAGTAATCTCACAGAGCACTACATTGATATGTGCCATGATACCTTAAATCTTTGCAACGAGAGCATGCACTAATCTGACTGGTGCTTAAAAAGCAGTATTTCATTAAAGTAGATGTAATGATATCAATTTATATCAAATGGCAGTCTCATAATTGTGGAGTTTGTTGCTTCAAACCTAGAGCTGAAAGTGATATTTCTGATTGAGGGTAAGCATTTTTGTTTGTCTTTCTTTCAGAATACAAGCAAAGGTGAGTGTATAAAGTATCTTAAAGTCATCAGTTTTGAGGGAACTTTAAATATAAATTCATAAACCTGGTAATGACTAACTTCCCATGAGGAATGATGGTCATCCTTGAAGTTTAAAACTGTGATTTTCAAATGTCTGTGTCCTTGGCAATTTTGGTAATTGCTATGACATCATGGAATGGTTTGGATTGGAAGAGACCTTAAAGATCATGTTGCCCTAAATGACCTGCCATGGGCACTTCCACAAGGTTGTTCAGAGCCACATCCATCCTGGCCTTGGACACTTCTAGGTATAAGGCATCCACAGCTTCCCTGGGCAAGCTGTATCAGTGCCTTTCCAACCCCACAGCAAAGAATTTCATCCTAATATCTAATTTAAACCTGCCTTCTTTCAGTTTAAAGCCATTCTCCCTTGTGTTATCATTTCCTGCCCTTGTCAAAATTCTCTCTTTGGCTCTCCTGTAGGCCACCTTTATGTGCTGGGAGGCCACAGTAAGGTCACTCCAGAGCCTTTTCCTCTCCAGGGCTAACAACCCCAACTCCCTCAGCCAGTGTATGGGTTTGGGCAAATTAGAAGACCCTCCGAGAGGAAGTCCCCTAAGACAAACCTCCACCACCCCTCCCCGCCCCCTGGGTTTGGGAAGGAAATTCTTTGGAGGAGACAAGTGGAAAAAACCAATTTATTGACAAGAACTCTTCCCCCCACAAGAGAAAAGGAAAAGGCTCAAGTTACTGTGGGGGGAGGGCACAGAGCTTCTTCCGCGGGCTCGGAGATCCTCGGAGATCCTCAGGTCAGGTCCTCAGGTCCGGAGCCGGTCCAAATCTTCGGTGAGGGGGAGAAAGGGAAAAGGGAAAAAAGAAAAAAAACAGAAACAGCACAAAAACAAGCAGCAGAAAGCAAAAGTGGCTAAGTTAGCAAGCAGGAGCAAGCAAGCAAGCAAGCAAGCAGCCAGCCAGCAGCAAAGCCAAAAGCAGCAAGCACAGTAGAAGCCACAGCCAGCAAAGCATTGGCTGTTAGACATAACACAGTCCAGATATGGGATATAAGGCTCCGTCAACCCAGGACAGCCAGCTTTCATGGAATTGGTGTTCAGCTCTCTGTCTTCCCAGTCCTCCTCGGGACTTGCTCCAACAAGTCAATGTCCGTCTTGTTCTGAAGACCCCGGAGCTGGACACAGCACTCCAGATGGGGAACCACAAGGGCAGAGTAGAGGGGCAGGATCATCTCTCTTGACCTGCTGGTCACACTTTTTTTGATGCAGCCCACCATACTGTTGGCTTTCTGGACCACAAATTCACATTGCCAGCTCATGTCCAGCCTCTCATCCACCAGCACCCCAAATACAGCACTTGGATAAAGTGTCATTGGTTAACCCCAGCTGGCAGCTCAACCCCACATGGCTGCTAGCTCATTCCTTCCTCAGTGGGGTGGGAGAGAGAATTAGGAGACAAGTCAGAAAACTCATAGGTTGAATTAAATACAATTTAATAGAGAAAAGAAGTGAAAAATAAAGAACTCATTCCTATTGGCAGGCAGGTCTTCAGCCATCTCCAGGCAAGTATTTCATCATGCTGCTGACTTGGGATGACAAACACCATCACTGTGAAAGTCCCCTCTTCCTTTTTCTACCCCCAACTTTTATTTGTTCTTTTCCTTTTACCAACCTTTCAGATAGGAGAACCCAGTTTAGGCTAATTTACAGTACTCAGAGTTACTCTAAATTACTAATTCCTCATGAAACCTTACTGGTAGGGGTTGATTATAGTGTAGGAGATGACCAAAACCCAGAATGCTCTGGCATTCTCCCTGAAAAGCCTAGCATTGGAGTAAATCACCCTGGGGAATTTCTGAGATGTAACTAGGTATGTGGGACTGTCTTAGAGACTACAGACCCTTTCAAATCTACTCATACAATGTGATGTGCAGCGAGAGTTACCAGCCTACTCATGGAAAAAATAAATAGCTCTTTCCACACAGTCTGACTGTAGATGGACTATTCTGTTTTACCTCCTTTGGAATTTTTCTTTGTATCTATTTGGCTTGTTTGCCCCATTATCCCCATTAGGTCCTTTCGAGATTTTAGAAAGAAGAAATGCACAACATAACTTCATATGCCTGTGGTGACTTGCCTAATTAACCAGGACTTAATTTGTATGGTGTAAAGAAAAGTGATCACTTTTAGGATGGGATTCAACTGACTTCCTTTAGATTTATCCATTTTTACAGGTTCACTGTTTACAGGCTCACTGTAGCTCCATTCTAATGCAAGGGAAAGAATTAATGCTTTGTAACAGGCTCTAAAAAAAACCAGAGAACATCATTTTGGAGTCAGGACAGGTGCAATTTTTGAAGCTACACCATGGCATCACCGGTTCTCTAGCACACAGAATTAGTATTATAAATACAAAGTATCCGTCCTTATGTTACATGCCACAGCGTTTCGACTGTCAGTTTGGTAAAGCTGCTGCTGTTTCTGGGGCTTACTGAGAGTGCACAAATGGCTGACTATAAGAGAAAAGAGTGTCTTTTTTGACTAGAGTTTTCAGTGGGAGGTCAGACACCTGGCTTTATTTAGAAGGCATCTAGCTGTATTTTCAGGGCAAAAATAAATATCAGCATTGTTTGCTGGGCATCTTCAGAATCTTACAATGCAACCCTCATTTGCTAAAGCAATTACAAATGTGTAAATTTGTGTAAGCTATTGAAGTCAGTTGAATTATTCATGTCTGTCACACACTTAACAGTTCTGCAAGATTGACAAGAAAAGGGGTCCCTTGAGCAGGAGGATATAATTAGGTCATTAAATAGCCAGATACAGGGAAATAAAGATGACATGGTCAGTTAAGTCTGATGGTTCCTAACTTTCAAATGTTTTGTGTGCAATCTGAATAATCTTCCAGTATTATGTATATTACATTTACTATAGAATGCATAAAACTTAGTGAAGTTTCTTACAGTCTATTGTTTTGTGCAATAGCAAATGTCCCAGTTTTTAGGCTGTGTCAGTGAGAATCTCAAGGTATTGTTCTCTCTCTACTATTAGGTGCATACAACTACATTAATTTCCTTATGCAATAATAAATCTATTGAGCACACAAGCATAATTCTGGCTGAACTGTTTCAGCAGTTCTTATAGTTTTCTTTATTTTAAATTCAAGATCTGTGAAATTTTAAAATTTTTTTTTTTAATTTCTAGATTTAAGTGACACCCTTGGTACTTCTGCTTTCCACTAGCACTTGATGTTTTTTGTCCCTCAGATTTAACAAGATATTTATTAGATTACCCTTACAATCCTTATAAAAATCTATGCATGTTTTACATCTGTGAATTTTAAAGCTTGTGCTATTTCTAAACATGGAGAAATGTTTTCACAAGGTACTAAAATACCTACCACAGCACTGGATTTCATCTAAAAGCATGGATTATAAAAATAGAGAATTATATTTGTATACAAATAAGCATAATGGAAGTTCTTGACCCATATCTCACAAACTGACTGAGCTTGATGTGCCTATAACAAGCAGCTAATAACTTTATTTCAGAACCTCAAGGTTCCAACAAAAATCATTATTGAGTACTTCCTAATTTGCTGACATCACATAATGGCAAAGATAATGGGCATAGATTTATGTGAGGTAGTAACAATTTCAGTTAAATGCCTGACATAGAAATAAACCTGTTAAAATATTATCAACTACTAATATTTTCATGAATCCTTACACATTGAAGCTCTTCTAAGGACATGCTTGTTAGAATTACTGAGCTCTTAATTTGAACAGCATATATTTAAAATAAATATTTTTAAGAAGTAAGTATCCAATGTGTTAGTTTATGCCAGCGGCACTATGCAGGAACTTTGAATTATTGGATTAAGGTGCAAATTGTCACATAGGTTAATTTTACTGTATAATTTTAAAATAATTCCTTGTTATTTGTTGCTTAATTAAATATGTCTGCATGATTTCAGTGCTTAGAAAAATTCTAGTTGATCTTGAGTGCTGCTTTTTTCTGGTCATAGGACTTGTATAGGTCATAGGACTTGTATAGATGCAGTCCAGCTGCCTCACACTCAAAAACGACTGTGACTCTCCTGCTGTTTCTTGTTTCTGTGGCTCTGCAGCTGTTAAATTCTTTCCACTCAACTCAGATATTCATGGCACTCTTTTTCTCCTTATCCATATCTTGATATTCTTTACAACCATTTAATCTTCAGCAGAAGAACCTGGAATGACACTTCCTAAAGCTAGATTTCCTAGTCAGGCTGAATAATGGTAGGCAGTTTATACTGGTGGTATCTGAGAGCAAACACAAAATCCTATGCAAGCATGCACGTAAAATCCTTTCATGCATCTTAATCACTGGATCTTACTTTGCTTTCTTGTTTAGACCAATGTGGCATTAATTTAACATCATCTGTTTTAGCAGACTTACTCCAGCTGTATTCCACTCTAAATGAGAGCAGAATCTGGTCCACTCTTGGCACATGACCTTAGCATATCTTGAAAAATGATGCTTTTGTACAGTTTGTCTAACCATTATACAATCCAGAGCCAGGAGAATCGCTGTTACCCAGACCGATAGCACTCACAGGGTTCAAAGGCACAAGGGAAGCTCCCACAGAAGAGAGCAAAAGTAGAAATGATCTCACAGAAAAGCTATTTTGCCATATGGTTTTAAAGGGTCCAAAAATCTTTCCCCATAATCCCAATAAACACTGTCTAAGCTACTAATGAGTATTGTGGGAAGGGTTTTATATGTTCCCATTTCTCTTTGGCTGAGTACTGGTTGCACAGGAGAAAAAACACCGAAAGGAATGAAGAAATAAAGCATTCTAGGTGGAACAGCAAATCTAACCCTATTTCTGTTTAATATCACAATTTCCATTTGACTTTGGTTTTACTTTCTGCTTCTGCAATATACATCTATCTCAATATATTTCTCAATGAGCTGGGCAGTGCCTTCTTGGCAAGCAGTGAGTCACTGAAGTAGCAATGTCACCAAGAGACCAAGCAGGAAAGTTGTACAAACCCACTTTGGTGTTTCAGTTGAAGGAATTTTGATTTTGATGCCCTATTATCACGTGGCTGTGTCTGCAGAGAAAGGAAAGGAGCTTCACTGGACACCAATCCTACAACACCTTTGTGTTTAGCAGAATCAGATTAACAGAGAAATTTAACAAAGAAATTTAAATTTATTCTATAAATAGCCTACATCTACTGTGTACAGTGAAGCATTTTATGGCCCCGTGTGCACGTTGGTGGGATGCCCAAACATGAAGAGATAGTTAGCTGTGAAAAAGAACCTACCTGGCAAGAGCTAAATGTAAACAATTGCTGGGGTAGAATCAGATGTATATGTTTGTAGATGCAGTAGAGCTGCTTGTTTGCTCAATGCTAGGGTATTTCTGAGACAATGTGTGATTTTTGCCAATTTTTAAAGTAAATATGTTTTGCATTGCTTTATCAAGATGAAGTGGGAATGTCAGCTTTAAGTAAGATGCTGCAAAAATATTGTAAATCTTTAGCAAATCTTTAGCAGATGTTGCGAATTTGTATTTTTTATTTGCATAGTTGAATCCACTAATCCCAAGAGCTAAACCAGAATTTATATTCTACTCACTATTCTGCTGCCACATTGTCTGAGATGAGGAAGCCTCTGCTTAATTACAGGAAGTATATGAATAAATAATCCAGGACAGAGGCACACATATCTTCATTACTTCTTTTCTTCAGAAACTGAAATTCAGATGTCTAGAAAAGATTAAGGGTCATAAAACCTAATGCAAAAAAAAACATAAAACTCAGGAAAAAATAATTCTTCCAATTAATTTCTTTATCATCTGTCATAAGGTAGTATCTTTATCTAGAAATTTGTCTTACTTTTAATTCAGTCTAAATTAAAACATCCCGAATGGCCACTTCTGCAAAGGTGTTTTGATCCAGTGGACTTCAGAGTCATGACCCTCCCCCAAAGTCTGTACTGAGCTCTACATTGGCCCAGTGGCTGACACACATTTGAGTCACTTTAAATTTTTGTTCTGGGAATTTTCTGAGTATTCTTCCAATTTTATTCCTTAGTCCTAAATTTTGCTCTTTTACCTCAGTTACATGTAATTTATTGTCACTCTGAGCATATTTTCCTTTTTCCACAGACACATTAAAGCATGCTGTATATTTCCCTATGACCTCTTGTATAGGAAGAGACTTTTTAATTGTTGAAGTAAAAAACCAGTATATTTCACCAGAAAAACATCCAGAGGCATATATAAAAACAAGGTAAAACTACAATAGCCAGTCAGTTTGTTGTAAGATCACTTTTAGCATTATTAGTTTTTTTAAATTGCTGTACTTTTATTTTCTGCCTTAATTCTTATTGATCTGAAGATCTGGTCACTTAGGACTGTGTTGCTTGATATCAATTAAGATATTAAAAAAATCAATACTGGTATGGTAGGCAGGTACTTTGAAATTTTGGTTCATTGCCACATATACTTACTAATTATTTCAGGTACATTGCACTTCATGCTCACATTTACAACATTCTGAATTATTTCTGTGGGTCTTTGTGAACCAGCCTTGGGGCAAAATTTTTCATAAACAGGTGAACCTTATAGTCTTTATATTCTTATACTGAATTCTGGTAGTGCTATAAAAGAAGCTCCAAATGCAGTCTGTCTGATGTAATCTGTTATTTCTAAAAGCATCTTTTTCTTCTTCACATCCAAAAATTTATTCTCTCAAAAAAATTGAATATTTTGTATTTATGCTGTATAATAAGATATTTATGTCATATGTATTGTACAGAGATTGACAGAATCAATTTGTTTTCCTGGAAACTATAATAATCTATTTTCTCTTTTCTAAATATCTGGAATTTCCCATGTTCCTCATATTTCAAAAATAATTAGGTTATTCCTTCAAGAAAAATGAATATAACAAAGGGAAGAGGAATGAATGAATATGTATCCTTTATATAAAGGTAACATTAATCACAAAATCTCCCTTTAGGAGATACGCTCTCTAGATGTTCCAGCTTTCACTTGATAGACTTTTCAAATACAAACCTTACCTAACCCACTCTTCCTGTCTTCCCCAAATCCAAACAAACAAAACTAAAAATCCTGAGTTATAAGCACATAGTGACAAGTTTGGCAAACAAAGTCCATTTCTTTCACATACTTCAGATATCAACAACTAATGATTGTCAAAGAAAGAAAAAAAAAAACAGGGAGGAAGGAGAATTTACCAAGACAGCACAAGCTGAACCTTTATGATGGCAATATTTCCATCTTTGCATTCTTCTAGCAGAAATGTAGGACACAATTTAATTCTGATGGCTGCTTTTTATTCACTAACTTTTCAATAGATCTTATTAAGTCATACCAGTTTACCTTGGCAAACAGAGTGCATTGTAATGTAAAGAAAAAAAGAAAAAAAAAAAGAAAAAGAAAATTAAACTACAACATAATTAATTATACTGACAAGAGTGTCACTCATTTTTTCCTTACATAAGTTGTGTTTGGATATTTAAAACTTAAAAGCGCTTTTTATCACTCTTTTAAAGCAGTTAACCTGCCAGCCATATGTGATTTCTATTTTTTAAGCAACAAGACAAAGACATGGCAAAGAAGGAGCTTCCTTCAGGAAAGATTTGACTTGTAGTGTTAGAAACTATTCTCTTACTGAGAGCAGTCAGTAACTGCCTCTAAATTTATTATTTTTGGTGTTTTTTCTGAATTAGGCAAGAGAGAGACCTGAGAATAAGAACAGCAAAACACCAACCAACAAAAGCAGTTCTGTGGTTTCAGTTCAAAGACATCTTTTTTTAAGCCATTGATTTGGAGCTGCTTGTTTTTCTGCCCTTTGTACTTGCCGTGTTTTTTCCTTTAGTGTCTTCTATCACGTTGTGCTACTGAAATTGAGTCGTGTTTATTCCAATGCTTAAAGATTTGCTGTGCATACAGAACTGGGAGTACAGCCCTGCAGCCCATTTGTGCACACTCTGTGTAAATCAAACAGCGTGCTGAGCCTTAGAGTATTGCAGTGGGTTACTGTGGCATAACCTGAACTGCAGAATATTCTGTCTTGGGGAAAAACAGCCTGCTGGATCTTGTCAGCTGTGCACTTAGGGAGGTGAGGGAGAAAATGATTAGATAACATCCTTATCTGTGAAGACCCAAGAGAACCGAGTTTTCCCTATTCACAAGCTATTGGCAGCAGTATCTACGCCAAACAAACAAAAAATTTCCCTGATAGAGCACATCATTCAGAAGCAAAGGAAGAGAGGTCAGAGCGCATTTCTGCAACACCAGAGAATCCTGGCCAGTCTGTACATGCTGTGAGCCTGTCTAGCCAGAATGTCTTTCTTCTCTTTATGCCTCTGAAAATGACAAGTTAGGACAAGGAGGGTGCTAAAGGAAAAAGATGGGGAAAATGGATGTCTCACACTGTAATCACGTGGATGGGCACTGGGGGCACCCTTCTTCACCGTGATAGTAGTGTTCATTGTCTCAACTTGTAATTAGAAGAGGTTTTGCACTTACTTCCTAATCAACAGTGCATTAGTCTTGACATGACAGTGGAGTGGTGTTGATGTAAATTAATCCTTTTATTAAAAGAGCTTAAAAGAGCTCCTTGTTTTGTATTTTATTTTGGACCTCTTAGTGAATGAGTTGCTCTGGATAGCCATGAAATACTGGGGTTTTTTTAGCTTGTTGGCTATGAAAGAGATTCACTTTGTCTAATCTAGACTGCAGGCAAGATTATACTCAGTGGAAAGAGTTGATGGTCTTAGAGTGCACAGTTCATCTGACCTATTGTAAACATCAGTATTACAGTAAGGGATATGACACCAAAATACTCTCTTCTACTGAATCTTAAGAAAGTCTAGACAAGTAACTTGTAAACTTGTAAATCCAAATTTAGCTGAAATGTATTTCACAGGATTAAAGACCTTTTTCATCAAGGTAGCACTGAGATTCCTTAGGATCCTCTCTAAAGCCCTACAAATACATTCTGCATTATCTACTGGGGGCAAAATGTGTGACCTGTCAGGTGGGAAGAAGCCTGGTACTTAATTGGGTTTGTTCATTCACTTCAGAGCAAACTAAGGCTGGAGTGCTAGGGGAAGAATTCTCTGTAAGGGAAAGTTTTAAAGACTCCCCAGATTGCATTTCCCCAGAAGCAAGCTCCTCTGTTGCAAATAATTCAAGTTTATCTATACAAGCCTGTACTGTGATTTCAGTACTCTTATTACTAATTTCTGTGATAGAATACATTCTATAAAAAATAAGCGCTTTTGCTATTCCTGAGAATGATTAAATTTAAGATGTTAAATCATTGTATCTACAAGGAAACACAAGGTCAATCCACAGGAAAACGTATCTGAGATACAAAAGACATTTTGCATTTTGATAATAATGTGACACCTTTAGGTTTTTATTTCTTTCTTTATATCTTAGTTCATTGTCAATTATAAGATAAAAGTTTTAGGTTTTTTCACTCATTTAAAACTAAACACAGAAGAAATTATATAAGCTTATGGTTAGACTGTCATGTCTCCCACAGCACACTCCTAGATAAGCTGGTAGCCCACGGCTTGGAGAGGAGCACTCTGTGCTGGGTTAGGAACTGGCTGGATGGCTGGGCCCAGAGAGTGATGATGAATGGTGCTGCATCCAGCTGGCAGCCAGGCACCAGTGGTGTTCCTCAGGAGTCTGTGCTGGGGCCCGCTCTGTTCAATATTTTTATTGATGACATGGATGAGGGCATTGAGTCTTTCATTGGTAAATTTGCAGATGACACTAAGTTGGGAGCCTGTGTTGATCTGCTGGAAGGGAGGAGGGCTCTGCAGAGAGACCTGGGATGGTTGGATGGATGGGCAGAGTCCAATGAAATGAAGTTTAATAAATCCAAGTGCTGAGTCCTGCACTTCGGCCACAATAACCCCCTGCAATGCTATAGGCTGGGCATGGTGTGGCTGGACAGTGCCCAGGCAGAAAGGGACCTGGGGGTTCTGGTGGCAGCAGCTGAACATGAGCCAGCAGTGTGCCCTGGTGGCCAAGAAGGCCAAGGACATCCTTGCCTGGATCAGGAATGGTGTGGCCAGCAGGAGCAGGGAGGTCATTCTGCCCCTGTACTCAGCACTGGTGAGGCCACACCTTGAGTGCTGTGTCCAGTTTTGGACCCCTCAGTTCAGGAAGGACGTTGAGATGCTTGAGCGCGTCCAGAGGAGGCAACGAGGCTGGTGAGGGGCTTGGAACACAAACCCTGTGAGGAACGACTGAAGGAGCTGGGGTTGTTTAGCCTGGAGAAAAGGAGACTCAGAGGTGACCTTATCACTCTCTACAACTTCCTGAAGGGTGGTTGCAGTCAGTTGGGGGTTGGTCTCTTTCTCCAGGCAACAACTGACAGAACGAGAAGACACAGTCTTAAGCCTTATCAGGGGAAGTATAGGTTGGATATCAGGAAAAAGTTTTTCACAGAAAGAGTGATAAAATATTGGAATGGCCTGCCCGGGGAAGTGGTGGAGTCACCATCCCTGGATGTGTTTAATAAAAGACTGGATGTGTCACTTGGTGCCGTGGTCTAGTTGAGGTGTTAGAGCATGGGTTGGACTTGATGATCTTGAAGGTCTCTTCCAACCTAAAAATTCTGTGATTCTGTGATTTCTGTCCAGGACAAATTTGGGCTGCCACCAACAGGTGTAGTCCCGTTATTCCCATTAATTCAGGAACTTCCATTAATTCCCTGGCATTGGCATGGATATATGCACAACTGGACTGAGAGTCAAACTGGGGGACCATTATGGCTGTAAAATAGCTACAAACTTTGTGGTGTTCAAGACATAAAGGTACTTTTTCATTTTGGGTGCTTAGCCCATAGATTTGAACCAGTGATAAGACAAATAAGGAAGCTCACTTAGACCTTCTGTTAGTTACCCTGCAGGATGAGTAGCTCAGTCAGACAAGTAGGCATAAAGGTGAGCTTCCTCTCAGGCATTCCAGAATGAAAGTCTGGACTTGTGCTCTGAGTCCATCTGTGGCCAGTGGAGAAAGGCACCTCCAGAGGGCAATGTCTTCTCATTTTGTCAAAAATATCTAGAATGCATAGAACAAGTGACTCTGTGGAAATACCTGTCTTCACAGACTGTTTTGAAAACAACATGACTAACTCAGGCTAGGAGCACAGCTTTTCGGTGTCTGACATAGGGAAAAGTAGATCATCTTCCAAATGTCCTGCGGTATTCACAGAGGAAATGTATGTCAGAGTTAAATTTCCATAGCTTCCTCTTTCTCTACTACCATAACCCATCCTCCTTTTCTAAGATAGAGCTTGCTTTAACAGATAGAAGAGGTTTGTAACTGATTAGACTTCCAGGATAATGTGGTGGAATTTCAGAGACTTTAAAATCTGGAGGAAAATGGTGGATCGTTTTTGTCTGGCATCCTATATAATACAGATTATAAGGAGTGTTTGGCTGTCCTTGAATTCTATCATTTGCATGTCTTTAAAGAAAACTTGAACCAAACTTAGAACTTCGACCTTTAAAATTTTAATTTGGCTTTTTTTCAGGAGAGAAATATGTTTCTTTGGGTTTCTGCTGTAAGGGGGTTTCAGGCTGACCACTTTTGCAGTTACTTCTTCACACATTGTGAGTCAATGCTTAGTCATCTTTGCTTCAGTCAGCAGTTGCTAAGCTTTCCAGCAGTTGTTTCTCTAACACCTCTGATTCCCCATGATTTCTAAGAAAAACCTGTTGATATGATTAGGGAAACAAGGTGACCCCCTGCCTTAATAGAAACACATAAAATAATTATCTTTGTGACCATACAGCTAGTGGAATATTGGGAAGATGCTATGCCCAGTTTTCTAATGCTAATCTGGAGTGTGAGACTAAATACAAGGCTCTGTGGTGAAGTTTTGGACCCTTCTTACCAGCATTTCTCCAAACTTCCTGGGCACAATTTGGGAACTAGGACAGGCTAGTGACCAGTCAAAGAAGGTGGCTTAGACATGATTACACTCTGTTGGAAGGAGATAGAGTTTAATAAAACATAACAGATTACATACATAATATTAAATGCATAAACAAATCATCAGGCTAGGGTTTTGCCAGATGGTTTCTATGCCAGAGAAACAGTCCCTCTCACTTTTCATTTACTAGTATAGACTTAGCCATGGGATTGGTACTAGACAATACAATATTTCCAGAACTGAGGTACCCAAGGGTCTGTGCAGCTATACAAAACTAGAAGTCTAGGTGAAATTTGGTCCTATAGCAGTTTACCTGCAGATGTTGCTCCAGAGTATCACAACTCCTGGGACAATTGAGGTCCCTGGAGTCATTCTAGCACTACAGCTTTGCCTACTATGGTGTGTGCAAGGGGTCCCAAGACAGCAAAGTTTTGGCTTCTAGCAGAGCAATAGGTGAGTTTGGCTGTCAAATAAATAAATAAATAAAATGTCAGGAAATGTAATTAACACACATACTTCACAACTTACCAATTTCACTGGAAGTTTAATCAAAAGTGAGATGTTTGCAAAATGTATATCCTTTTTAAAGCCTGGCTTTTTGTAATAAAAAGGCATTCTGACTCATTACATGCAGTCAGACCTAGACAGAGGAATACCTCCAAAAAAGTATAGTAATATTATGTAGCATTAAGATGAATAAAATTCATCCATTTCTTTAGTAATAAGTTACAATAAATTTAATAAGTCCGCAGTTAAAATTTGAATTTCATACTTTGTTGGACTTTGTATTACTTATGTTTCCTTCCTTGATATTTTTCTCTGATATATCAAAGCACCCTTTAATATCCAGCATTTCCTATCTTTGAAGATACTCAGTGCTATAAACAAGTCTCCTCTTGAAGGTCTTTCCAGCAGTGTGAACTGATCAAGCTCCCGGAAGTCTCTTTGCTGCATAACTTTCTGTTCAAAATGAAAATCTATTTCAGACTGATGAAAATCATTTATGTCAATGTCACTTTCTTATGAATTACACCTTAGGATGCGTAAGTTGTATAATACATGCTGAAAACATATTTTGCTCCTTTCAATGAACCAATTCAGTCCCAATGATCTTGACTGGGGAGGCTTTTCGTTTGTTTGGCATCGATTTCAGTGAGGCATCCAAAGAACTGACAGGAAGCAAATTTGGGTTTTAGGCATCACTTGTTATTAACCAGGGTCATGTCTAATAATATACAAGATTTAGAGTGATTTGCCTTCTTGTTTTCTTCACCCTGATCAGAATCCCAAGCTTCCAGTTTGGATATCAAAGATTTGAGAGTCAAAGGAAAACTGACAACTTCTACAAAGATGTCAACCAGGCCAACATTAGAGTAACTCTACTTCTACTGATTTTTCTAGGTATAAAGATTTGGCTGATACAGCAGCAGGAGAGAAGAAGAAGTTGAGTGCCAAGGAGAGATGTCGTCTTGTTCTTCAGCAGTGTAAATTACAAGGCTGGCAGGTTTGTGATCTACAAAGCAATTAAAATATCATTCTTTAAACAAGCTAGCTGAGTCATTCCCATTGGTGGCAAGCCACCAGATCCTTTGCAGCAGTGTATTCTTTTGACATTTAATAAACGCTTAGGTAAATTATCAAACCGATTTTCAGAATTTTATGCGTAGCTGTGATCATTGTGTCAAAAAATCAGTGGACTTTTGTGGGAAGAAAAAGACTCGACTAATCATGCACAGTATGTAAATTTTTATCCAGATTTTTGAAGGTATTTGGTATATACATTTTAGTAGTTGAATGGTTCCTGAATAACCCTATATACTTTATTTCTTTAAAAGCCTATGCTAAGTGCTCTACTGTCATAACAGGGCAGACTCTAAACAGCTATTTAGGCTTTCCCAGGTAGTCAGTGCATTTGTAGGTGCCAGCATGCTGATTGACAGATATACCATAGAAATTGAGGTTGCCATACATCAAGTAAAGTTTAAAAAAAAAAAAAAAAAGAAGTTTCAAATATTAATCAGGAAACTATCAACTCCCTATTCTGTCTCTTTATCCTATTTATATCTTAGTTAATTCTCACCAGTATGAAGACTGCAAGGTGGATATCTCCATTTTTCCAGAGTACTCAGTTATCTGCTTTGGATAGCTTTATAATTGAGTAGGACTGATTTCTTTAATATGTGCATTTAAAAAAAAAAAATTGTTTCCTTGCATAGTATAGAAGCTATTGAATAGAAATTAAGCTTTTTGTGGCTTCACATACAGAGCATTCCTGCAGGCAATGTGCGCTTCAGATTCAGGCCTTTTTCTGGCCTAGCAGGACTGAAATCCATTAGACAAGAGAGCATCCAGACCAATTTCAGGGACAGCTGTGAAGTTAAGGGCTTGGACAGTGGTTAGGGCACTTCCTTAGGCTTCTTCAGTTTAAAGGATGGGGTCTTCTAATGAAGACCTCTGATGAGGTCTTCTAATGTATGACCTCTGATTAAGATGCCCAGAAAAGCTTCTGCAAGCTATTTATAAAGGGCAAGGACTGAGTCAGAATGTGTGCTATGGGTATTTCTCAGTGGCCCAGATTCCTTAGTAACAACAGGAACAAAAGTAGTCCACCACTCGTGGGAGCATACATACAAGATCACCTGCACTCAGACACATAAGAATTTTTTTATTTTATCAAATTACTGTTTAAAGCCGCAGTTTAGTCACCAGCAAAGTAGAGGGCACATATAGCCCCTCTCCCTCAATAGGAAAGACCAAAAGACTGAGAAAGACAACAATATTAAACTAGATTTGCTTTTCCTACTCAGGTTTTGTAAGTTTGCTCTGTTCTTTGCTATGTTCTGCATCATTGCCACAAGGCTCCCTATGAAAAAACCAATCATTAACATCTAGAAACTGTACCCTCACTTATAAGTACCTGGAGATGAGAGAACTTCTCACCTTTAGAACTTATATGGAGATACAAGCTTGAAATTGGACAAAAGCTGTGTAACGTAATTGGATAGTGTGCTCCAGTCACGAAACATAGAGCAGGATGCCTATCAAGTTTATTTCCCCGGAAAAGAACCATTGTTACAGCACAGAAAAAAAGAAGTTGGTCATCAGTAAAAGCGTAGAGCTCAAGACTAGTCATTCTGTAGTGATAGGCATTTAAAAACAAGCCTGAAACCTTGGAAGACAAAAGTATTAAAAGGAAATTGCAAAACAGAATCCTTCCATCATGCAGCTTGTGATCTCAAACAGATTTTAGAAGTTCTGACTTCAGAATCTCATTAACTCCTGGAGAAGTCAGGTGTGCAAAACTACAGCAGTGCATAATGCATTATCCCTCAGACCAGAAAGGTACAAAACTCTTCAGAGACACTGATAAGGTAAATGGAATAGGAGGGTTTGGGGGTGAGAGTTATACCATTGTCACTCAGTGACTAAGAAGCACATGGCAACAGATTAGGCTGCAAGGAACAAGGTTTGAAAAAATGAGTGACCTTCTCCGTGCACCCTTTTCAAGCCACAGAGAGATACAAAAAACAAATGGAAAGATGAAAAGCGTAGAAGAAAATTTAAGAAGAAAATTCACTCTAAGTCAAATTTCTTCAATGTCCAGTGAGTACCAGCTTGGTTCCTACCTATTTTGTATAGGTGATCCAAAACCACATACCCAACTATCAGCAGTAGTGACTAATGTCTGTGTCACATAATCACTCTCTCTCAATTTTCTTTTTGATTCATTTGACTAGTCATGAAAGTTGAACTTTAAATAACAATCTAAATGAAGAGGCTTACACAATCTGTATTTGTCATAGGTGCTCTCCTCTATGCTTTTACAGCACAGTACTCTGAAAAAAAGAAAATATTTAAAAGGTAGAAAGAGGGAGGAGGAAAGAAAAAAAGGAATTAGGAAGCAAGGATGATGTCAGCTAGCAAAGTCAGAAGAAAGGAGTCATCTGTAGTGCATTACTAAAAATCATCAAAAAAAGCAGGAGGTTACACATATAATCAGTTTATTCAGCCACTGTTGCCAGTAGTAACTACTTCAAATGAGTCACTGCTGGAACTGAAAATCTATTTGTTGCAAGAGTTCATGAATAAATCAAAAATTGTCTTCCCCAACACTGTTACATGCACTTTCCCTGAAGAGCTGTTGCAAATTCAGGTAAAAAATGAACCAAAAAGATAGCTAAAATACCCTCATCAAAGATGATGATATTTAGGAGAAAGCAACACAGATCTGAAATCAGCCTCCTGCTTAAATGTCATCATCAGAAGATGAAGTTGCCAATAAGTTCAAGAGCACAGGGAGAAAAAGAAAGATCTGGACTTTTTAGCTGAGTGAATCTGGATGATACTTTATTTAACTTTCTTCTGATAATGTACCTCACCATCCCATTTTGAGAAAGGTGATATTAACCTGGGGGGGAGGGAAGAGTGTTCTGAATTAAAATCCCTGAAAATGAGTAAATAAAATAGTATCTTTGTGTTTATTTCCTGCTTGACAATTTTTCTTTTCCTTCTCACATAAGCTGTGTTTGAAGTGTTTTATTAACCTACAAAACAACAAAGCTCAGACCCTACCCATAGAACATGTTCTTTCTTCCCTGCAGTCTGTTCTCAAATAGACAAAAAGTGCATAAGATCCAATATCAGGGTCCGATTTTGGTTTATTTTCTCCTGTTTAGCAGAGCATAAGAGCGAACACTACTAGTGTGCCAATGTCTTCTGCTTGCTTCACCAGCTTATGTGTTAGAAGTATTTATTATCATAGAATAATTAGGATTGGAAAAGATCTCCAAGATCACTGAGTTTAATCTTTGTCTGAACACCATTACATCAACTAGACCATAGCACTAAGTGGCATGTGAAGTTGTTCCTTGAACACTGCCAGGGATGGTGATTACACCATCTCCCTAGGCAAGCTCTTCTGATACTTCATCACCCTTATAGTAAGAAAATTCTTCCTAATTTTTCCTAAAATTAGGAATTCCTAAAATTCTACATAATAGAGAAGTCCAGTCTGAACTTCGTCTAGCACAGTTTGAGGCCATTTTCTCTTGTCCTGTCACCAATTGTCTGGGGCAGAGGCAGACCTCCACCTTTCTACAACCTCCTTCCATTGTAGCTGTAGAGTGATAAGGTCCTCCCTGAGCCTCCTTTTTTTCCAGGCTAAACAATGGAAACTCCCTCAGCTGCTCCTCACAGGAGCACTCAAGACTCTTCACCAGCTCCATTGCCCTTCTCTGGACGCCCCAGAACCTCAATTTCTCTGTTGGAGTAAGGAGCCCAGAACTGGACACAGAAATCGAAGTGTGGCCTCACCAAACAGGTGGTGGTGAGGGGGAGAATCACTGCCCTGATCCTGCTAGCCACACTATTCCTGATACAGGCTAGGCTGCCATTGGCCTTCTTGTCTGTCTGGGCACACTGCTGGCTCGTGTTCAGCCAGCTATCAACCAACATCCCCAGGTCCTTTTCTGCTGGGCTTTTTTCCAGCCATTCTGACCCAAATCTGAAAGGCTATCTGGGGTTGTTGTGGGAAAAGTGTGGCCTGACACTTGGCTTTATTGAATGGTCTTGGCCCACTGATCCAGCCTGTCCAGATCCCTCTGCAAAGCCTTCCTGCCTCCTCGCAGATCAACGCTCCAACCCACCTTGGTGTTGTCTGCAAACTTACTGGGAGTAACTTAATCCAAACCATTGATAAAGATATTAAACAGGACTGGCCCCAATACTGAGACTTGGGGAACCCCACTGGTGACTGGCCACCAATTGGATGTGGAACGAGCCATATTCACCACCACTCTTTGAACCCAGCCATCCAGCCAGCTTTTAACCCAGCAAAAAGTACACCTTTTCAAGCCATGACCTGACACTTTTCCAGTAGAATGTTGTGGGAGACAGTATCATCAATGGTTTTACTGAAGTCCAGGTGGACAAATAGCCTTTCCCTCATCCACTAGACAGGTCACCTGGTCATGAAGGGAGATGAAGTTGGTCAGGCAGGACCTGCCTTTTCTAAATTCCTCTGGCTGCTGATCCCCCTGATTGTCCTGTAAGTGCTGCATGGTGACACTCAAGATGATTAGTTCCATAATCATTCCTGGCACTGAGGTCATACTGACAAGCCTGTAGTTTCCCAAATCCTCCTTCAGGCCCTTGTTGTAGGTGGGGCATCACATTGGCCAAGCTCCCATTGTCTGGGACCTCCCTGGTTAGCCAGGATGGATGATAAATGATGGAGAACTCCTTAGGGAATTCTTCTACCAGCCCCTTCAGTACCCCCAGATGGACCCCATCCAGTGCCTCTGAGTGTCTGAGTAGGACAATAGGTCACTAACTACTTTCTCTTGGGTTACAAGGAGTCTGTTCTGTTCCCTGGCCGTATCTACCAGCTCAGGACACTGGTTGCCTTGAAAATACCTAGACTGTCTATTGAAGACTGAGGCAAGGAGAGCATTAAATACCTCTGCCTTTTCCTCTTTGCATCCAAAAAAGGATGAAGATTTTCTTTGGGTCTGTTTTTATGTTAATGTATTTATAGAAATTATTTTTATTATCTTTCCCAGTGGGCCATTGAGTTCTAGCTGAGCTTTTTGCCTTTCTAAACCTTTTTTCTACATGATCTAGTGACATCCTTGTACTCTTCCTAAGTTACCTGGCCCTTCTTCCAAAGACTGTAAACTCTTTCTTTTCCCTGAGTTCCAGCGAAAGCTCGCTATTCAGCCAGGCTGGTCTTCTTCCCTGCTGACTTGTCTTTCGTCACGTAGGGATGGAAGTGTTGATAGCTTTATGAAATGTTGCTGTTCCTTGGGTAAGCTGAGCTGGAGATAACTAAACTAGGAGAATAAAATAGTGGTTTCATTGAAGCTGACATACCATGCAGTTTCAGTCATGCACGTAAGTACTGGAATTAGGAAAGTGCAGAGCTACTAAGGAAAGGCAATTTTTGCATCTTGACTCTGTGTGCAGTCTTGATAAGGTATTCTTTCAGCTTAAATATATATTCCATCACTACAAGTTTAGCTACTTGCTGTGACTTTTAGGCACATCTGATGTAAGAGAAAATCAGATTGCTAAATCAAAACAAAACATTTCTGTTCCAGGCAGAGAGAAAGTAATAGACTTGTTTAAACTCTGGAGAAGTCAGTGAAGTGATATTTAGTAATTTTAGAGTTAAATTGAGCAGAAGTACTGGCTGGTCCATGTAAAGCAGAAGAATCTCCTGTCCCCCAGAGTATGTGAAGGTCTTTGTATTAGGAGATCCCCATTTTCAGTGCTATGTTGGTTTATTGTCACACAGTGATGCATTAGCTAAGCAAACCCTACTGTCCCAATGGCATGACTTAATTTGCAAACATTATAATGCTATGGGAGAAGTATGGGCACAAACAGTCCTTGGCTCTTTTTACTGACATAAGGAAACTTTCATTTGTTTGGATTATCATTCCTCACACTGTTAAACTTGCAAATATAAATTCAATAAAAAAAGAGTTAGCTCATAGCTTACTGAGATTTCTCATCAAAACTTGGAGCTCTACATTTTGTTTAGCTAAGGTCAGTAGTCTGCAATTAACCCTTCTGAGTTACTTCAGATGGAGCTTGCTGAAATGCAAACAACTAGTACCACACCAGAGGAAAAAGAAAACATCAATTTAATTTGCTTTTACTGTTAAGTGCATCTGTTAAATACAAGCACTGCAAAGCTCAGACTTCACTGAAAGTGAATGTTTCTGCCTTTGACTACTAGAAATGCGTATCTGGTTAAAAGCTAGCAATCCTTTAAAATTTCTAATACAAGCTTTGACTTAGTTTATCTTTCCAATATTCAGCCTGCTTCCTCTAATCCATGATGTTTCCTTCCTATCAGTAGCTTTGAATTCTGAACACAAGAGATCACTCATTTGTCAAAGAATAAGACAAGTCTTAAGTTTCAAATGGGGTGATGCAAAGACTCATCAGGTATGAAATAAGCAATACAGGGGCGTCAGTTGGAATGTTATAATGAAGCTCCAGATGAGGTAGTTGCTTGAGATCGATGCTGTGTTAGTGCCAGATCACACTTTGACCACTACAAACATTGCTGTAGATGTTTCAGGAGCCATCAATGTTTATGGAGAAATGATCTTTGCCAGTGTGGAGCTGTATTATCAAACCTGCAGTCATGAGTGCTAAAACAGAGAATAAGTCCACAATATAGAGAATTCCCAGAAGTCCATTTAGAGATTTTTAAATTCTACTAAAGCTTCTAGAACTGTAAAGGGAAAACAAAGTCTGATCCACAGTTCTTACCATTCAGAGACAAAATCATGTTTCATTACTGTTCTATGGGTGTTTGATTTATTTGATTTGATAGAGATGTCTTTAAGTATTTTTAAATTTCAATGTATCAGTCTATAATATTAGCATACTATGGTCTTTTCTGGAAGAAAGTATATTTATGGTTAAATAGCAGAATGTAGAATATAAGTGGCACATGACTAAATCAAAGGAATGAGCAGAAGTGTATGAAATCATACAAATGTAAATTTTATGCTTAGTTCAGAGAATCTTTTAAGTTACTTTTTAAACAGAACTGTTTATTTTGGTTTAAAATTAAAGTGGTCGTGCTATACGAATCACTTTGTACCTAATATGCTGAAGTACTGCAGTACTTTGCAAACAATCTAATGTATAAGGGATTCTTAACTTTTTTCTTTCCCTCTAGCAGGAAAACTTTAGAGCTCATAAATTGTATGCCAGTTCATTCATTTGTTACTTAAAGTCAATTTCCTGGTTTTTTTTGAATATCTTACTTTAAAAGTCAGCTTTCTTTTAGGCAATTAGAAAAAAAAAAATCCTGGGGCAGGGAAGTGTTCATGCTGACAGAAATTATTAAAACACAAGCATTTATTTTTCTCTTGTACTTTGGATTATATCAGTAAAATGATATTGTCCCATTTTTGTGTCATCTTGTCACTCCATTATATATTGGAAAGAATTTGCTAGTTGCAGAAACCACCAGGAATTGACTTTCTACCTCACCAGTGCTACCAAGAAGACTGGCCTGGGCCAGACACTGCCCTCAAACTTACTCAGTGACTTTGTGCCACACTAGATAAATCCATGCTTCCCTTCAGCCAGAGAATAGGATGGATGGTTGACTTTGACCACAGAATGCTCACAAGCTCTCACTCTTTCAACACAAAGCTCTATTTTTAGTTCATATTTCCATGAAAAAATATCTTTTTCCCTCTAGAATATATTCCTCCCTCTCTCCATCCATCTTTCAGGTTTTGCTTAGGATTACTAGTCTTGCTAACTCAATTCTCTTTATGATATCTTTTGCATCTCAGATCTGGATTCTGTGTCTTCCTCTTCCTATCTCCCCTGCCACCTCTCCTGTCTTTTGACACTTTTCTAAATACTTTGCTTCATATTTGGTTCCAGTCCTCATCCCTTATCTGTCTGTGATTAGTTTTCCAGACTCCTGCCTTAATGCTTCCTCTCTGTGCCATTGCTCTCCCGTCACCTGTTGCCTGTATTTCTCACTCATACCAGGAAACCCTTTCCTATTGTTTCTTCTGTGTTGTGAATTAGTGGTTTGGCCCAGGTTAGGAATGAGATCAAAGAGCAGGCCTGGGCAGGAGGTGGGGAGGAGGATTTTGGTGCTGTGTTTCTAGAATTCTGAAAACTAGAATGATATGTCTGGTAAATACCAAGATCTCATGAGATAAAATTGGATTAGGGTTTCCCCTACTGAGTGTTTTCTTACATGCATCTTACATTTCCTGATCACTTCCTTTCCCTTCCTGTAAGACACTTCTTCATGTTGCCTCACAAGTATGAAGAACTGTGAGGTTTGTACAGTTTAGGGGAAAGGAGTGACCACTATTCTGCCCTTTCCCAGAGACCTGAGTGACAGTTTTTCTCCCTAAATTCCAGCACCTGACAAGAAAGTGTATAAATCCTTGATGTCACTTTCTTGAATACCAGACTACTCACATGCTTATATCAAGGCCATAAGTAAACTATGCTAAAATGTAGGTTTATTTGGTGTGTACCACAGTGCAATGTCACTAGTTTGTGGAGGCAAAAAAGGACTTTTAAAATGTATGAATCAAAGCAGAGAGAGTAAACCCTTAAAAATAAAATTTCAGTCCTTAAAAATCAGTGGCCTGTATTTGTCATTATAATATCTTTGTAGACATGTACACTGCAAGAAGACACATTTTACAATAGTATTAAGGGTTTTTTTCTAAATTTCATTAATGCTCTGCTAAAATGTGTGTCATTGTGTAAAATATCATTAGACTATAGTTCTCTGTCTTTTGTAGGTAGCTATTTTGAAAGTACTGCCAGAAACACACAGCACTCCCACAAATTGCCTTTTTTAAACTAAAGAACAGCTTTACACATTCCCCTGACACCTATTAAGTATGAGCTAATACTGCCTCCATGCCACCTACACACCATCTCAGCATCCATTCCGTAGTTTTGAATGTCTGTACTTCTACATCCTACACCTTTTCTGCAAAATTAAAAAAAAAAAAAAAAAAGAAGAAAAAAAAAGAGAAAGAACAGCTCCCTCCCATTCTTTCTCTTTCCTTCCAGGAAAAAAAAAAGAAAAGCTGACCTGTAGTAGCAATTGAAGCTTTAGTAGTCATTAATGACAATTTTACTTAGTCTTTAAAAAATGTGTCATTTTGAAAAATAGCATTTTAAACCCTAATGCTTTCCTAATTAAAATAACTATGACTGTAATTCACAGATGGTTTACTTTTACAGAAGTCTGAGTGACATTAAAATTTCAGACTCAGATGAGAGCACTTTGTAGTCCAGAAAAAATATTGAAAAGTGAGTCTTTTAGTGGAAGAACATTTGAACCTTTTTTCCCCTAGGCAAACAGGAAACATTTTGTGATTAAAGAGACCAGAATGAAGACAGGTGGCAGCCTCAAAAACTGTTTTGATATGTGACATGTGAAATTCCAACATTTTTCAGCACTGTTGCTTTCACTGAACACCAGAACTGTAAAGAGGGCAGTGAGACTATCTTGTACTCTTGGTCAGCCTTAGAGGCTCTCAGATTTAATTCAAAGACTAAGCAACAGGGATTTCTGTCTGTACTAACATAATCAAACATGTAATAGCAGTTTCTGCTATACATGCTTCTGTCTAGAGCTCTGCTCTCTGTAGACCTGGCATATGATGTAAAAATCCATAAATACCTTTTATGTGAATATAAAAATGGATTTGTATTGACATTTTGTATTTCTTCATTCACTTAAAAATTGTAGCAGGCTACTATTAATGAAGTGCATAGCATAAGTGATGCCACAATAACTCCATTTATATTGTTCCTAGGGTGTAGGATGAGAGAAAAGAGCAATAAGGCTTTGTATGTCCCCTAGATAGCTTTGTGACTGCTGTGCCAGACACTTGTAGCTAAACCAACATAAGCTTCAGCAATTGTCTTGACTGTGCAATAAATTGTAACTCATTGTTTAGTTAAGTTACACGTTTGAAATGTAACCTAAATGTGACCAACCAATGTGTCAATAATGAAAGTAATTGAGAATGGGGTTGTTAATTTTGCCATGGGCATTACTAGTAATAAAGCTTTTTTAGGGTTTGAAAGTGCAACTTTTCATCTCCTTTTCTACTGTCAGAGTATCAGTGTTGCTGTAGTAAGGGGAAATAGCCAGGACTTTGAGTAATTAAGGACAAAGGACAGAAATAAGGAAAAATTGGATAATTTCGCATAGGCTTGAGACAGGAGGAAAAAAAGTGTGTGATGTAGAGGATTTGTGAAAAGGAAAGGTGGAGTATAAAGAGAAAATTTAATCAGAGTAGAGGAATATAATTTTATTAAGTATTTGTTCTCAGGCTTTGTCTGAGAGCTGCTCAGATGAAATGGTAATTATAATAACCACATGATAATTTAATTACAGTTAACTATATGAATAATAATTCAGTTATGTTTTACAGAAGAATTCTGTATTTAAGGCAATGTAAGCAAGAGGATGAAGATAATAGTAGCCAAAACTAGTAATAACATAGGTTCAGTATGTGGTTTGACAAGATGGATGGGGGAAAAAACTGTTCAATGAGCAAAGGTTTAAGATAACTAGGTGAATAGAGAATTTTGAAAGCTGAAGAAGAAAAGTAAAAAATTTTGTTGGAAGTCATCAGTCAAGAAAATGAAGATGAGAGTATGTCCCTAAGAGTGTCATGGGGCTGCACAATTGCCTCAGATTAACCACCATACAAAGAAAGCCCATCCTCTATTTCTGAGTTTCTACAATAGTGAGACAAGTAAAATGTCTTTTTTGTCACCTACTTGCACACACTTTGAGATCATTCAAAAGGGACTATTTTATTGGGAAGAGAGATGCTGATGAAAAAAAAATTAGAAAGCATTTCTAATCAAATTTGCCATTTGAGTGCATCCAATTTTAACTAAAAAACTAACAATTGCACCATCATTGTCAGCTCAAACTTCAGGATTACAGACTTTTAAAACTTTTTATTCAAAATAGTTGCTCTCTACAGTAGAGAGAGGGGAAGCCAAAGGACAAAAATTTGCCACAATCATTTCTGAATTTAGTTAATGGAGTTTAGCTGTGAAATTTGTGTCCTGGCTTTCTGTCATCCAACACTACCAGGATGTACATCTGTCAGTATTTGGATTAAAAACCGAAGGGTTGCAATTAACCCTCCAAATACCTGTCTCCCAGATCTAAAGTAAAAAACAGCAGCAGAGCAGGACGGTTCAGTAAGAAGAGAGTGAGCTTGTAAGCTGGAGACAAACAAGAGTTGGAATGAATTCCTGCAGTTTTAGCCAGACTTGTATTAATTAATCAGAATGCCTATTAGCCATAAAAAAATTAATAGTTAGGCAAAAGGTAGACTCTTTTAAGGTAGCACAGTTTTCTGGCACTGTTCCTTTTATTTCTGTGAAGCGAAGAAAGTTACTTCTACAAAATTCCTGAGAAAAATGATTGGTTTATTGTTTGGGGTTATTTTTCCAGTTACTTGCTGGTTGCTAGGTTGTATGTGGTTTTTTAAGTCTATTAGAAAAGAATGCTTTTGAAGATGATACAGAAAAGAATGTTATAGGATTGTTTCAGCTTGTTCAGAAGGTATCAAAAGAAAGGTGTTTTCTTTTGGTCCAACTGGCTCAATTTGTCTCTAAAGGACTGAAAGAATCTAATGATTCTAACTTCAAAAACTAGATGAATTAAACCAAGATACTATACAACACCAGAATCAATACTTAGGAGATTATTTTTCACAAATGAGTCCCTCTGTCTCTGACTTTGATCCTGAAAGGAGACCCAAAGCACAGCTACAGTAAGCAAGGCTGGGAACTAGAATTCATAATTTTACTGGATATCATTGTCACTAATGACAGTGAGTTTCTCCCATCCTTTGACTTCAGTTAAGTTCTTCCTTTTCCACAGACGGCAGCTATCTCACCGTTTTCTGTTCCACATGGGTTTGCCTTGTCACCTTTCTCCATACACATGCCCTTCTGCTTTATAAGATCTAAACTTTATTTTCTATTATGTTGTCTAACACATTAGAGTAATTAGATTCAGAATGCTTTTTTCCCCAACTTGTATTTAACTGGAAGATTGAACTATTTGTTCTGGATATTTTTAGAACTGAAGTGGAACTATCTGTCTGACAGCTTGTTCATCCTTTACAAATACATCTTTTATTCAACCAAGTGATAACTGCATTTGTGTTAAAGAATTGGCATTGTACTGTTCCTAAATTGCAGATATTATTTCAACCCTTTGCTGTATTGTTAACATGTGATCTCTATTTACCTGTCATTTTTTTCGGCCCTATTTATATGTTGATGTTTTCTCTGCTGTTGGTATTCTAGATAGGAGTCCGAAAAGTGTTTCTTAAATACTGGCAAGCTGACCATCTCAACGATTTGTGCCTTCAGCTTCAGAAGAAAATTATAACCTGCCAAAAAGGTAACAGTTAGAGAACGAGTATTCCTGAGCTGTTGCTTTGTACATGGAGCACAATACTGCATAACAAAGAGATTTCCTCCACCTTGAATAGTTGCTGTATTTTATACCTTCCCCTACGATATAAACAGATTTTTGACTTGATATTAGCATTGGTGATCCTTGCACCTTCTGTCTGTCAAACATAATTTTATGACAAATTTTATGAATGTAATTAAAACTTAGAGAATTTTGAATATTTTCTTTTTAGAGTAAGTTCAGTGCTTTTTCAATGCATTAATAACACCTTTACTTTCTTTTTGTATATCAAATATTGTAACAGTGATACAAAACTAGAATATTTTCAAATTATTAACACTAAAAACAAAGTTAATAAGTTAGCGTGTTTAGTTGTTTGTATTTTTCCCCATTTTATGCCTGCATTTTTTCTAAGGTCACTGATATTTTTTGGCATATTTTTAAAAGGAGGTACTATCCACTGCCTCCTGTTTTCCTGTTAGTTATGCTCCATTTCCTATCAAAGTCTCAAATAGCTGCTGAAAATATGAATATTGCTTTGTTTGAAGAAGCTTCTTTCACACCATTCATTATTTACCTAATTGGCTGATGCCTGCAACAATTCCTATTTTCACCTATTTAAAGGAAATTAAAAAGACAAAATCTTATCCTTTTTTTGGTCAGACACATACTATTGCAGACTTAAGAAATACAAACCCCTTTCATTTCAATTATCTGTTCCTTACTGTAAGCATGTAGTGAAAAAGAGGAAGAGAAAACCTGAAGGAAGTGAAATACAAATGGTAGCAGTTCACAAATGAACGTGGAGAATGACAGGTAACAGACACCGCAGTTCGGCTGACTTTATAACTTGGGTGTGATTTTTTAATGCAAATTACCTGATTGTATTTATGCATTTTGAAAAGCAATAACAGTTTATCCTCTTTCCCTTCTTATGCTGACTTATCAAAGTAAGGAAATATTTACCTTCCGGAATCCAGTTTGCAAACAGAATGCTTCAATACAACCCTACACCAGAATTTAAAACATCCATGTTTTGCAGAAGTAAAAGAACAGATCAAAATCTGCCTGGAGAATGAAGATAATAGGACTTCTTGGCTCCTTATGAAATATTTTTCTTGGTTTTGCTTCTATCCTCCTTAATTAGGGCAACTTGAAAAGTCATTTTTGCCAAAAATGTGTGTTTAAAGCTATGGCTCATCTGCATGCTTTTTATGATCTGGGAAACCTGAGAAAATCAGGAACTTGGATGAGTAAGCAGTAGTTAGATCTCGAGCTCATGTCATTAGCTCATGAAAGAAGCTGCCTTTTGCAAACAGGTGCAACTGTAAACTTGTAGAATTAGCATGCCAAAGAGCTCTGGCAGATTTGAAATAGAATAGGGTACCAGTAGATTGCTCTTATCCTAAAATTGATATCCATATACTTTACAATGACATAGTGATGATTAGTGAGTAATGGTGTCAGTCCCAATGCATGTTTATCCCCTCACTTTTTATGTATAGAGGACTTTGGAAGCTAGATATCTCCTGAAAACATATTGAATAGTAGCCAAACTAGTCAATAATCACAATATAACAACAAAATAAAGCTGTTAGAAAACATCCAAAGGAGGGCTGTAAAAATGGTGAAGGGCCTTGAGAGAAGTTGTACAAGAAGTGGCTGAAGTCACTTGGCCTGTTTAGTCTGGAGGAGACTGAGGGAAGACCTCATACCAGCCTATAACTTTCTCATGAAGAGAAGTGAAGGGGCAGACAGGGATCTCTTCTCACTCGTGACCAGTGACAGGGCTCAAAGGATTGTCATGAAACTTTGAGGCTTGTTGGGCACTGGAACAGGATCTCCAGGAAGTGGTCACAGCACCAAACCTGACAGAGCTCAGGAACTGTTCGGACAATGCTCTCAGGCAAAGTGTGTAACTCGGGATGTTTTGTGGTGGACTCTGATGATCCTTGTGGGTGTCTTCCAGTTCCGGATATTCTGATTCTATGATTCTAATTTCTGTATCAGGCTTTAAATGCAGTATCATATGCCTAGATAAGAGCTTAGCTTTAGGGGAAACAGGTCTTGCCCAAAATTACCAGCAACTCTTTTTACTTCAAATCTAACTAGCTATCCCTTCTTCTAGATTTGGGGGAAAAAACCCCAAACAAAGCAAGCCAGATAAGTCCTTACTGGTATCCTGAAACTTATCTTACACAAGTAAAGAAAGGGGTCAAACTAAAGTGAAAGCATATGTAGAAACACTTTTACTTAAAAATGTATCTCTGAGTTTAGAGACTTTCTCATTTTTTCCTGCAGGTGTGAGAACTACATATGATACTTTTTGACCTGAATCACTTTGAAAATTGTTTGTACCCGTAGAAAGGGCAATCATGCTGAAGTTCTTCCATCAGAGTTCATGTAGATGAGGAATTAACTTGAATACATTGTATACACAATAGTTAATAAATTTCGCACATAACCCAGATCCATGGTCTACTGGAATTTTGATTATTCTAATCCTCATCCTTAGATGAACTCTCAAGTACTAGATATTTTTCTGCCCTGTGGGTGCTAACCTCAATTATTTTAATTTGCATAAGTGAGAATTATTTTAGATCTACATAAATGAGGAGCAAATTCACAAGGCAGTCATAGTACCCAGCACCCAACAGTAGTAGATGAAACTGAGCAGTAAAAGTCAAGGAGCTGACAATTTCCTTTCACAGCAGTTTGTTAGGTTATAAAATTGTTTTGTCTTTAACCAAAACCAAAATCTTTCAAAATATTACCAGAGAGAAAGGAATGTGGAGAAATGTCTTATCATTTAATGAAACACCTGAAGTACTCAGTTCATGAAAATGTGTGCAAAAGAGGGATGTCTATCTGCCAACCCTTCCTAATGCAGCTTTGTTGAGTGTTTCTTCTTTTGGTGAAAGTGCAAAATTCAGTGTAGCTGTACAGTCAGTAAGTGTTACAGTTAGCTCTACTGGATCTCACTTTACTGGACCATTCTAGCAGGCTACTCTAATCTCTCATTCATGCCTGCTAACAATCCTATCAGAGAACTGATCTCTTAATTTCTTTATTTTAACCAACCTTGGTGGTGTTACCAGTTTATTCTTTTTTGGTCGAGTTAATGGCACACACAAACCATAGATTCTTGTAAAAATGTTACTTTAAAATACAGATTTCTTTTCCAAAGTCACTCAGGATTTGATGCTTAGCTATTTTTGCTCTGAAGAGGCATAGGTTTAAAGAGAATTATTTTAGGAAAAAGCATTTTTTTATTATTAAGCTCTTTCAAAATTTTTATATTTGTGAGCAATGAACTCTGATAATATTCTGTGCATGTATCCATTCTTTTTGCAATAGTAACCCTTAGATTCAGACTCAGTAACATCTTTATTATGAATACTCTCATAAAATTGTCAACAATGACTGTACTATTAATTTCCTTTTCAAGTAAATTGGTTAAGTGCATTAATGTTTCAGGTTTTAAAGAAGTCGGATTGTATGGAATGTAATTAAAGGCATTGATTGGTTGTGATTATAAAAGCATAAACCTTCAAAGCTGTCTATCATAGAATATTATTAGAAATTATTTCAAAATATCTGAATTTGAAGGTTTTCAAACCCAAAGAATTTTGAATAGAAGCAGTATGTTAACATTAGCCTTTCTTATATCTTGTCGGCTGGGCACTGAACATCTCTAAAAAAGAAAGCTTTCTTTTAGTGTCCAAACAAGGCACTAGAAGATGATAGAAAGTACCCTATGCTTTAGCTGTTTATTTTATTCAATAACATTTTATATTCATGAAAGACTAATTGTATCTTTTTCTGTTGACATTTTTCCTTTAGATTTAATTTCAGCTTGACTCTTCATAATTTAATGTCGTTCTGCAGTGATCTTAAATCTGAAATTTAACTGTATTGTTCTAAATACCTAATGCATTTTAACTTTTTAATCCTGCAATCAACATTCTCCGTATCTTCCCCCAAACTGAAACAAACATCTTACACAGGCTATTTTCTGCTCACTTCAGTGATGAAAAACTTTCAGTTGACCAGAAAAAGGGTAACCATAAGAAGCAATGATGAAGTTTGACCTGGTTTTAAAAATCAAAAGTATTTAAGGCAACAGAAAAATAATTCAAAAGCAGGTTCTTCCCTGTGAGATACACAGTAGATACTCTGTGAGAACGAACAGTAGTGGTTCTAGATTTGGAAAGAAACATGATCTTGTGGAAATTAAAACAAACAAACAAACAAAAAAAAAACAACAACCACCAAACACAACAAAAACCACCCACTCACACAAACACAGTACTTTCAGTTAGTAGATTTCTTCCTTCTAAGCCAAGACATAGGTTCAGAGAATATTGACACTGCTTGTTGCAGACACTGAGATTAAAACAGTGCCCAATTTATTATGGCCACAGAGGCCCCTGTGCCTTGTGTTTCTGATCAACTGTACTTCAGAACACCCAGAGCACTGGGTGGTATTTGGGTAGGATTTTTTGTAATGAATGTACAAATGTAGGAAAATGTTACAGAAAGCTATTATGGGAGATGCACTAAAATCTTTTCCCAGCATAAAGCTGACAAAGAGTGTTAAGAAACAGTCTAATAGATACATGAAGCTGATGCAATGCCGATGAAAACTTTTAACTGAAAAATGCAGATATGATGTGACAGATACATTTGAGAAATTTGCATTAAATTAATCTAATTGTTTTAGCTGAAAGGAAATGAGCAGTGAAAGGTCTTTAAGTCAAACAAAAAGTAATCCTTTGTTGGTTGTGATGGGGTATTAGGTACATTGAAACAATTGAAACATATTTTGAAGCTGACCAACAGCAGTCATTTAATTCCTACTGTATTCACTGCAATTAATTTCTCCAGGTTTTTATTTTGAAACAAACTATCTTTTGGCCTTTGCAGTATAAATGTATGCTTTCACCATCTGTAGTCTACATCTATAGATACATCATACATTATGTATATGTAAGATGTATACATTTTATTACATCTATGTTGTAATGTAATAAAAAATAACATTGACTGAAAATAAACATTTTAAGTCATGATAGCTCAAATTTATGAATTTACTGTCCCACTTCGTTTTAAGCACTGGCAGTAGAAAACAGAAAGAGTTCCATTTTACCATGTTATTTATATGCCATCAGATTTCTCTCCTAAGTTCTATAAGATACTGACTGAATTTGGCTTGCTCATGTTTACATTACACAGTGGAACACACTGTGATATTAAGTTAATTCCCCAATTAGTTTTTTTTCATTGGTCCATATTTTCTCCTTCCACTATGGTAGTTATAAGAGGATTTCTAGCTCGCCAGCGCTTGCTACAGAAGATGAGCATCAAACAGCAAGAGGTCACCTCAATCAAGAGCTTCTTGCAGAATGCTGAGGATATGGGATTGAAAACATATGATGACTTGGTGATTCAAAATGCCTCTGACATTGCTCGGGAAAATGACCGGCTCCGCAACGAGATGAATGCTGCTTACCACAGGGAAAAGGGAGAGGCTAGGAACAGGCCAGAAGAAGGCCACAAAAGGTACGATGAGAAACACCTGCTGTGAAGAATTAATGAGTCTCTTAGTTTTTGTGACTTCCTCCCCTGCTTAGAAAACCATAGAAATGACTGAGGGATTGCCAGAGGTTTCTTAATTATATGCTTATTCCAAATCAATATTAGGTCATATTTTTTCCCTGTATATCAGATAATTAAGTCTAAAAACTTAAGGAGACTACTGTATCCTATTTTGGGGGCACTGAGCTTAGAGGAACTTTTTTAAGTCTCTGGGACACTTATTTTTTACAGAAATACTTATAATTCTAAGATAAATAGATTATAGTTTAACTTCATCAGATCAAACAAGCAAAAGAAAATTTCCTCTGACTTAAAATACCAATGCTGAGAAATTGCCAAGGTAATGGAAAAGAGCTAGAAAAGTCTTAAAATACAGTAAAGTCCAGACTAAGAAATCCTGATTTCTCACTGAAACAAGTAGATCGTTTATGAATAGGATGCTTTTATTTAAAAATGGAAAAATGTTGGGTTTTTTACACATCAGAGTTTTCAGGAGTACCTATTTTATAAATCCAGTAAATGCTGGAAAGTCATTCTCTAGGAATTGAGTCCCTGATTTCTCTCTTAGACAGCTGAATGGGCAGAGTTAGCACTTGCAGCTAATCGGGGTGTGTCAATAGAAAGAATGTGTCTATAACTTGCTGGACATGTAAATGTTTATTTTTCCATAGGAACTTAATTTTCGTCCAGAGCAACTCCCTTTGCTATCATTGCTTTTGTCAGTGACTTTAATAAAAGTGAAAATGACAGTGCATCTGCTTAATTAGCTTCAAATATCCCAGTGATTACATATTGGAGGAAATGCCTTTGTAGGAAGACTGTAATTAAACATTACAGTGAAAACAAATTATCCACTGAGCACCAAGCTTTTTTCATCTTTTGCTATTTCATTTACTACATGGGCAGCTGGCTATATCCTGTGCATGAATTTCAGCTCTGCTGGTAATTTGCCATGCAGAAATACAATTTAAAAAGACAAATGCTTGTTGATTTGTTTGAAAAATGGCAG
Source organism: Phylloscopus collybita (assembly GCA_027886175.1). Taxonomy (NCBI): domain Eukaryota; kingdom Metazoa; phylum Chordata; class Aves; order Passeriformes; family Phylloscopidae; genus Phylloscopus; species Phylloscopus collybita. The sequence goes on along the minus strand of JAJNNQ010000006.1, from coordinate 38,501,710 downwards.
TATAGACATCTTCTATCTAATATATTACTATCCTAAGTTAAAAGGGTCTCAATGTTTTGATTCCTGGAGGAATAAAACGTTAGAAGAATTTTTGTTAAAAATCAATTTGTCAGAAGCAGATAGAAGGTTATTCCTCAATATGTATTCAAATAGCAAAAAAAAAAAGGAAAGAATTGAAAAACTGTATTTTGATAGAAACAATTAAACATAATTATTATTAATAAAATTAGTAAATAATAATAAAATTACTAATAAAATAATAACTAATAATTAAGTTTAAACTGGAAGACATAGGGGTATCTGGGTGGAGTTGCTCAAGCAGCCAATGTAGCTGGTTAAAAAGGTCATCTAATATTTTAAAGATTTGCATTATCTAAATAGAATTTATAGTTGTCTTTTTAGAAAATAATGATAAAGGCTCAGCATTTGCTGCCTCAGTAACTTTCTATTAAAATGGATTTCCCAGAAATTATCATTCAGATTAAAACCCCAGCTTTTTATTGTGTGTAGCAATCAAAGTGTGAACAATTCATTCAGTGAATGTCTGGTCAACAATATGAGACTGCTTAAGCAAGGCTGCATTTGTGTGAAAAAGGGCCGGTGTCCTGATTTATCATGAAACAGGAAATGGAAGAAAGCTAGCAGCTTGATCTGGATTTGTTTGTCAGAAGATTACTACACACATCCCCTCGACACAGCAGGGGAGTTGTGAGATTGTTTACCAAAAAGCTGTTGTTACATTTGCATGAACAGGTTCATTGTTATTGCTTGAATAATGCATCTGGGCCTCTTTTCTTGTTTTCAGAGCTGAAGACAAGGGTGGGAAGGTCTCTGAGGACAGCTTTGCCGGCTGTCGAACGTCTAAGCACTTTCACTCCAGCTCTGTCCCTGTCCCCATGGCAGTGGATGGCTTGGTTCATTCTGCGGCTGGGTCATCCATCAGATCCCCCTCCCTGCACTCTGTTTTCAGCATGGATGATAGCAATAGCCTGCCATCACCAAGGAAACAGCCTCCTCCCAAACCAAAGAGGGACCCCAACACACGACTGAGTGCCTCGTACGAGGCTGTTAGTGCTTGCTTGTCGGCAGCTTCTAAGGAAACCGCTAATGAAGGTTAGACATAAAGGCAGAGACAGTCGCAAATGTTACTCTGAGTTATTGATTTATTCTTCTCACTTTGATCCTTTTAAACACAGTCAAATGCCTGCTTCTTTGAAATATTTCAAGGAGCAGAGGTCCTGCTTCCTTGAAATATTTCAGTGGCAGTAAATAAAATTAGCCAATTTGTCATTTGTTCCCAAGTCAGCGAATACCACTCATGTGTTCTAAATGCCCAGTTTGTCAACAATCAAAACCTGCTTGTAGAAATTTCTCTAGAAACAAGCAATCTGTCAACATGAGCTATTCTACCCCACTGACCATTTTATTTCAGCTTTTAAACTGTTAGAATATCTTGCATGACTAAAACAGAATGCTTGAATCTTGAATTTCACTGACTTAAACATTAAACTTTCTCCTGTCTTTTCTCTATGCTCACATGAATAACTTATGCATTCAGTGTTATTGGTTGGTTAGTTGGTTGGTTGGGGTTTTTTTGCCAAAATTGGGCTACAGTGATTTTTGTTTAGAAGGAAAGTGCTGCAGGTGTCCCAAAGTGTCTCAGTGCATTATGGTGCACATAGCATGGTTTTGATTTCACTTGTATTCTCCTTTAGCTTTGAAATGAATGGGTAGAAGATGAAGGAAAGGAATGCATTCTGCTTTCCTTGATAAGCCTGACTTGTCATATTTTGTGTAAATGATCCTTGAGGTTTTCTAAGGAAGATCATTCAGTTTGGGTTTAAAGCTCTCTATGACTCCCTAGTCCTGCATACAATGGATAAAAATCTTTGCAACTACCTCTCTCAAAATAATTACTGTTCTCATGTCTAGTTCATTAGGTGGAAGTCCATTTTTCTTAACCTCTTCCTTGCTCATTCAAGCTCTATGTAAGGAGACATGAACTATGCACAACATACTTTTAAAGTAGTCTGGTTGAAGGAGGTCTGTAGTATTTAATCTTTCTGTGTCCAAATCTGCAAGAGATTATTGATTTAACCAAGAAGTTAAAAAAGCAGAGGTGTTTTGAAAGAACAACAATTTATACATGTATGCATGGTCTTAACAATAATGCTTACACATACTCACAAAACAATTTTGGAGTTCTTATATGTATGAAGCAATAGGGCAAGTTTCTCTGCCATAAACTCATTTTCCAAGAATTATGTCCATTTCTTGAGTCTTTGTCCAAAACCAGCTCTGGTTTATACCATCTAATTTTGATCTTAAAAAGCCAACCATCTAGGTATCTAGTCTCTTCACTCCATACATGCCTGGAAGCTATGAAGAGACATCTAGTTTAGTTAAATGTATACTCGCTTGGGGATTTGCCCTTAGGCTATGGGATTCCCTAAAGTTATAAATTATTTCCACACCTGCAATACAAAAGAAGAGAGGAGAATAATGTCATCCTATAATTAGAGTTTTATAGATATTACATAACAGAGGGGTATTTCAGTTACTGGTAATCACATGTAAGTCAAAGTAGCACTGTGTTGACTCCTAGTTGAAAGCACACCCCTCTCTCGTGGAGCAAAAGGAGAAACAAGCGCATATTTCCCTGTGTTAAAGATCTTGCAGTGCACATTTGGATTCAAAATACTACTTCCTCAGGTGTAAGTTCTCACCTTTTAGTGGCACTAGAGATTACCAAATCAGATTATATATGCCCAGCTAGCAAAGGCCTGTGGTCAGGTAGCAGAAAATTCTGCATTTTATTCCTAGAAATATTTATGTTTTTGCTTGGAGTCCTATGTTTGTAGAACTAAATGGGCAACATCTGAGGGCTTAAAGTATAAGACTAGTGTAAGAAAAAAATGTCTTTAACTTGTTAATAACACAGACCTCGTTCACTTTCCTAGTACTGACCCGTCCAAGACCACACAGTGATGACTATAGTACCATGAAAAAAATACCTCCCAGAAAACCAAAGCGAAGTCCAAATACAAAACTTAGTGGCTCTTATGAAGAAATACCTGGCCAGAAGCCTGGGGATGTAAAAAAACCAAGCACAGTAGTTAAACCAGGTGTCTATGATGCTGTGACAGTACAGAGAGCAGCTTCTACTGATGGACCACAACACGGAGTGTTGAATCTCTTTATGTCACAAGAAGAGGAGGAAAATGAGCCTGTCTATATTGAAATGGTAGGGAATGCAGTGAAAAGCAGTTCTGCTGAAGCGGAGAGTCCGGAACAGGGAGAGTCTGTATATGAAGAAATGAAGTATTTTTTACCAGAAGAAGGAAGCAATGGTAATGGAATAATTCCAGTAGTGACTGGATCTCCTCCTCTGTTGTTTGAAAGCAAAAAATATGTTAGCATTGAAGATGGAACATTGGATGGGAACAGTCAAGCAGCTTTGATTTATAAAGATTCATGTGACATTCCAGCCCCTTTCCCTAACTTGCTCCCCCACAGACCACCACTTCTTGTATTCCCTCCAACCCCTGTCACATGTTCACCTGCTTCTGATGAATCACCTTTAACACCACTAGAGGTCAAAAAGCTTCCTGTGTTGGAAACCAACCTAAAATACCCTGTGCAATCAGAAGGTTCAAGTCCATTATCACCCCAGTACTCCAAAGGCCAGAAAGGGGAGAATGAAAGACCAGTATCTCCAGGCTTGATTGTGTTCAGTGTTTCCACCAAAGTGACTCCTCCATCCACACCACCTCCTCCATTGCCACCTCCTCCTCCTCCTGTACCACCTTCTGCGTCCTACCGGGCTTCCACACATTTTGCATCTCCTCCGGAGACTTGTGCTAGTTTTCTGATTAATGCAGGGAGAACAGGTACAAACTCAGATCTGTCAAAAGTACCTCAAAGACCCAATCCTGCTCAGCTTGGATGCTCCTCTTCTCCGTTCTCCAAACTGCCTTACTCCCCAAAGGTGGCAAGAGCGAATCACAGGAAATTGAACTCAAATTCATCATCTTCATTTCCATACAGCCCTACAAACTCAAGGTCATTGACCAGTCCCCTTGATGAGTTAACTAGCTTGTTCAACTCAGGAAGGAGCGTGCTACGAAAATCTGCAGCAGGACGTAAGATCAGGGAGCCAGAAGGTAAGACAGTTCTCTGTGCTTCTGTATTATGTAGTTTTTCTGCATCAAAGCTTTCTTACTTTGGAAACTGATAAAGTGGGCAAAAATGCAGAATGAAAACCTTGATTGGTTTGAGTTTTATTTAAGGTCCATTGTAGTCATAAGAAACACATATAGAATATAAATTACATATAAAAACTATATGTCTTCAGGTTTTGTGTGAGATATCGACTTTTCTTTTATCAAAATGTTTGTATGACACAAGTTTAAATGCTCTTTTAACATTCCAGCTGTCTCAGTAAAATAAACACAGATGTTATATCGTGTGAAAAATGAGTTTATGCTATCACACTATAAAAGTACTTTGAATTAAATATATAGCTAGGTGGCTGGTAGATGTGCTTTACTTTGAAGACTGTCTTTTAAAGTTTGACCATTTAATTTCCATGAAATTCTGTATTTGGGGATACAGTATTTATTATTCCCCTAAATAATGCTTGAATGGAGAGTCACGCACTGAACAATATTTTAAAAGTTAAACTACATCCTGCTTCTGCATCTCAATAACAACACTGACTCCAGTCTTCCTATAACTTTTCTGATTAAAAAAAAAAAAAAAAAGTTCCCTATTGAAAACATTCAATACATTTTATAAAGAAATTTTTCCCCATAGCAGCATCTCCCAAACACAAAATGTTGTGAATTTAAAATTTAGAGTGAGGAAATCTCTAGACTGTTTACTCTGCTTCTTCACTTCTATCGGTCCAAACAGCTTGTCTTAATCAAGAGCTGTGCGCAGCTTATTCAAAACAGGCAATACAGAATCATACAATTACTTAGGTTTGAAAAGAACATTAAGATCATTGAGTCCAACTGCAAAACTAACACTTTCCATGATTTCAACTATATCATAATTTTCCAGCTGCACAGTGTCTTCCAACTCCTCCTGTTTGTTGTCCATGCTACATGCCCCAGTAGCCTCCATTGGCCTCTTGATGTGCCACCTCTTTGGGAAGAAACCCAAGCCATACTTTTGAAATACAAAACAATCTTGTAAAGAACAGGATGGATTATCTTATTATTCATTGTCCATTTTCTTAAAATAGCTACTGCTCCGTTGATTTTAGTTTCATATCCTAGTTTACACAGCTATAGTATAACAGAAGCAAGTGTTTATTCTTGCTCTGTGTACGTGTATGTCTGCCATCCTATGGTCTCTATTCCTGAGAACCTTGGCAGCCTTCAGCCAAAATTGCTTTCAACCAAATACAACAAGGAGATAAGGGTCTCAAAATTAACTGAGTTTCTACAAGCTTCATGAATGTTAGTGTCTAGGTGGAAACAAGAGACATTCAGTTATCAGAGAAACTATAGTGGACACAACCCTTGTGAGTCCTTGAGACCCTGAAGAAGCTTTAGCTGGACCTTGCTTGTTCTTGTATGCCAAATTAAATCCTGTATGTTGAATGAGCTATGAACTGAGATTTCATCAGTTTTCAAACTCAAGAGAATGTTTTTTTTCTTATGCTAAGTATTCAAATTGATGAAGTTGATAAAGTTACTGCAGTAGTTTTGCGTCATTTGACAAAATTATTCAATAACATTCACTGTCTATAATATATGTAGAATGTTTTCTGTGGGTTTTTGATGGTTTTGTGGTTGATTTTGTTTGGTTGGTTGGTTTTTAAGTTGGGAGTGTTTGTTTATCATATAGTTTATACATTTTATCTGCTGTGAGGTAACTATTAAAGTTAGTTCTTTGGATGTATCTTCTCAAGTCTCTCTCAATGTACCTGGTGAGAAAATGTTGTAAACGACTCCAACCAGGTCAAAAAAATAACCTTTACCTTAAAATAAAAGTTGCTTTGGAATGGAAGATTTTTGCAAATGCAATGATCAACTAAATGTGACTAAGATAGAGTTCTGCTTGGGTCTCATGTGGGTTGAAGCTAGTGCATTAACAGAGGATACCATAAAAAACCTCTAAATTTACCTTTCACATGGAAAACGTGCTTCTAAATATTTCATCAAGGGAGCACTAAGTATGAAAGATCAAAGTTCAAGAAAGATATACGATAAAAAACCTGAATCAATATTTTATGAGCTAGGAAGCTACTGTATACTAAGTGCAGTTACATATGAATAGTTCAATGATAAATAGATGGATTGAAAGTAACTAAGAAATACAAGTGAATATATGTGTGTGTTTTTGCAATTTGCCTTTTTATGTACTTCATGTGTTCATCTATTTTCTAGGGTAACAGCTGGAAAAATGTATTTAACCAATAAGATGGCAGTCATCAGAGCTTACTCTTTACAAGTCCTGTAAAACTAGAAGTGGTCATGTGCTACCTTCTGATATTTTTATCACTTTTTGCCTAATGCATATTAACTTCCTAGAAGACTCCTTCCTTTCTTTTTATCATTTGTAGTATTTTATTTAACATTGATGATATGGTGGAAAAAAACAACTCAACAGAATTTCATTAAAATGTCATTGAAGACATGGCCTAGACCAGCACTCTATAATGTGCAGTTTCCTTTCTTTTCAGAAGTTATAATCTATTGGCAATCTTAACTAAAACCAGACAGTAAAATTGTGGGCCGTTTTGAAGTCATGGAGAGTTACCTATGGGATTCAGGGAGTTTCTGTATGGGATCATCAGGCGTGGAGATGAAAGCGTCTTTGCCAATATAAGTGCAATACAGACAGATCCCCCAGCATGCCTCCCTCTCGCCTGGAGGAGTAATTTCAAGGCCTGAGAACACTTATGTCCTTTTGGCTCCTGACCTCTTTGTGAGAAAAGCTCATCCAGAATTACAGTGGAGCACATTTGTGGTTTTCTGATGCGCTGACAAGTTATTGTGAACTGAACTGAGAGCATTGTCTTTCAGAAGGGCAACAGCAAAACAAAAAATCAAAAGGCAACAACTTTCTTTTCTTGGTGGTTCAGCCTGACTTTTTGGTTTTTTTTAATACAACACTAGCCCCTGCAGGTTCAAACAATGATCAGGGTCATATAGTATGCAATTTCATGAAAATACTTCACATGTAACAAGAGAAGTTTTTTGCTCTGCAGAGCGTATAGTTCAAATAAAAAAAACTGTGACAGGTGAGAACTTAGATAAGGTGATTTCTCAAAAGTTGGAAAGAGTTGTCATTGAAACTGCAGCTGTATTGTTACACAGGGATTTGTTTTTACTCCATATAAAATGAGACTTGAGTGCAGATAAGTGATAACACACACACAAATCTTTTCTATTCTCTGTGATTTCTGGGAGTGAAAACTTTAGTTTGCAAGACAGATTGAAACTGAACGGTCATGTGCAGAGCCCCTACTCAAATAGACAGGAGATTTGAAACTAGACTTCATGAAACCGAATTCAATGCTTTAATCACAAAACAGTACTCCTTAGCAGGATATCCAAATATCTTTGACTGTTCAACATCTAAGACATTCCTTATATAAGGAAGAGACAATCATGTGTTTAAGCATTTAATCTTAAATATTTATGAGCAAGGACAAAATTCTCTGTTCCACAGTGTGAAGGAATGATACTCAGATTTTGCTAGTTCGTGATGTTATTTCTTTTAATTGGTATCATTGATATTAAATTATTCCATGCAAAGGGGAATCATTTCACCTTCAGAACAAAAGGCAGAATAAGTCCTAACCAATCACCCGTGCTTAGATTGGCGGAGTATTCATGTGGATTCTGAAGGGGAAGGAGCAAAGGACTATGATTTTACCTTAGCCTGGGTGAATTTCTTATCATTAGTCTATTGATATGAAGGCACAATGTTTTCTCTTCTTTCCACCTGCTGAGAAAAAATTAATATAGATACTTAACTTGTGTGTCTGAGCAAAAGAAAATACATGAGTTTGCAACCCCACATCTAGATACCTAAGAAGTAAAATTAGGAAGACATTTCCTTTATATATGTCACCGATGTATAGGCATCAAGTTTTGTGAAATAGTGTTTCAGTACAAGTAAATCTGTATATTCAAGTGTACCCATTCTTCATTGACCTATTCCTTTCCAAACAGTTTGGTAACAACAGCAAAGGTGTGGAAACTTTGGATTGTTAACAATTTATTGTTATCAATATTGTTATTGTTTGTCCAATGTCCTTGACATCCTTTCACTCTGTGAATCCTTTCTTCACTTACTTCCTAGGTGATGTATCTTCAATATGATATGTGAAGCAGGTAGCTTCACATAGCAGTGTCTTATTCCACATTGTCCAGTTTAAACATTGAAAGTCACAGGAAAATAGTTACAACTGGCAAATAATGCAGATATTTAGATGTACCTTGGGACTTGTCAAATACCCTCTATTGCAATTGACTCAAACTTGGAGAACAACAAAATGTAATGTATATGTATGAAAATTATGTCCTGTCAAAGGCAGGTATCCCTTTGATAGCTAGTAAGTAATTTTTCCTTATCATCAGAGAGAGGAAGCTATTGTGCAGCTGTCTCAACAGCGGGTTGCAAATTATTCCCTGCTTGTGTTTCTGTGACGAAATCCCAGGCCTTCACCCGCTAAGCCACTCAACTTTTTGTCTTAAGCAACTTAATAAAGATAATAATCATATCTCCATCTCCTTCTTATTTGTACAATGAAATAGATGTACTTTCTTGTGGCAAAAGCTAACAACTTACAAACCATGAGTAGTACAAAAAGCTGCTTTTTGTATTTTCAACTTTTGTCTTTTACCTGTAAATGCCAGAGGAATGATTGTATAAGGCATCAAACTTCTACATCTTTAAAGTAAAATTCTCAAATCATTAAAACTTTAGACAATAAAGCTTCAGCACACTTCTTAAAAAGAGATTAATATCTTTTTACATAATTGACCTAATTAATAGGGAGTGAGGGTGACTTTCTGTGACTAATTTTCAGATATCTAAACACAGGAGAGTCATCAACCTCTGATAGAAGATGTGGAGTTGGAAGGGACGTATCAGGATCATCAAATCCAATTCCAGGCCCTGTGCAGGACACTCCAAGAATCACACCATGGGCTTGAGACTGTTGTCCAAACACTCAAAGTGAAACAGACTTGGTGCTGTGACCCTGGGGAGCCTGCTCTCGTGCCCAACCACCCTGGGCACTGGAGCAGGTGAGGAACCTTTTCCTGATACACAGTCCCCTCCCTTGCCCAGCTGGCCATGCTGGGCCTGATGTCCCCAGGACAGGGTTGTCCCTCCTGGCTGCCAGGGCACTGCTGGCTCGTGTTCAACTTGCTATGGACCAGGACCCCCAGGTCCCTTTCTGTGGCACTGCTTTCCAGCCTCTCCTTCCCCAGTCTGTCCGCATGTCCAGGGTTGCTCCATCCCAGGTGCAGAGGAAACACTTGTTAAACTTCATAGAATTGTTAATTATCCATCTCTCTGCAGGGCCTCTCTGCCCTCAAGGGAGTCAACAGCTCTTCCTAGTTTAGCATCATTGGCAAACTTACACTTTCACTGCAGGCTACTTGCAACTCTCAATCTGAATTCTCTTGCTGTAGGTGTAGAAGAGTGGGAGGAAGCACTGCTAGTAAGAGTTCCGTGCAACTCATTATAAAAATGCCCTTTCTTGGCTTGACACAGATATCCTACACAGAAAATTACACAGGTATAGACAGAACTGCTAGCAATAGTTGCCATTCAGCCCATGCTGGGTGAGTTTTCTGAGGAAATAATTGTGGTTTCTATTATTGCAGCAGAAGAATGTTAGAAAAGTCTAAAGAAAGTACACTAGATTCCTGTTTTCAGAATACGTGTGGACTGTACATCCTGAAAGATACCACCTTAGTCTGCAGTCTTCTTCTGATCTAGAAGTCTGCCATTATCTGGATAATGTATCACAGAAAATACCTGTTGTTTCTGGATAAACACAATGTACCGAGAATAATTTTCCATTTCAGAAAGTTTGAAAACTATTATATTTTACTGATGAAGACTGTTCTGGGTTTCTGTTATGACTTTTTTTTCTTTTTTTCTTTTTTTCTTTTTTTCTTTTTTTCACTAAAGCATCTCAGTTCCTGGTTGACTTCACTGTTTGCTGTTACAGCCTAAAACCATGGAATTTGTTTTGGTTATCTGTTCCAATATGTGAAAGAGGCTTTGTGTGTGATTACTATAAATAATTTTAACCCAACAATTATTAGAAGAACAAATTGAGTTTAATTTTCAGGTGAAAAAAAATGTGTATTGTCTTAAAAATTCATATTTATTTTGTATTTTAAAATGCTTGTGTTGAAAATAAAATGAGGTCTTTACCATTCCACCTTACATTACCAAAAGCTGTATCAATGAAAGAGAGGTCAAAGGAGACTGTGCAGCCCCAGGATCACGGAGGAAAATACCACTCACTGCATTTTTGATTTCCATCAACCTTACACTGTAGCTATCTATGGCTACTGGAAAGGGATCCTAGAGTAGGTGGCACCTTGGCCTGACCCACTGCAGGCTCTCTCATATTCCTACCAAGTCACTGCTGAAGAGGAGGAGCACTGAGGAAAAGTAATTGCACTGACTTTTCTGTTCCTTTTATATGTCCATTTCTGAGGACTGCAGGCATTTCTTTTAAATTAATGACTCTGTTTTTCATCCTTTCCATTGAGCTGGATTTACTTTTTGTCTCCTTCATCCTGTCTGACACGAGTACAATCACTACACCGTACTGGTTTAGCTTAGTGCATTTCAAACCCGAAGTTTTTAATAATATCCCACTTTTAATTGCAACTTAGATCATTCAGGTAGACATTTACAGGATATTTTTTTCCATAGAAGTGTCTTTTTTTCAACATCTGATATGACATCATGGTTCCAAATTCAGTAATGGTTCAGAAAGCTGTCTTTACTAAAGATGTTATGGGCTTCTTTAAATAGTAAGAATTTTATTTGTAATTCACAATACAGAACCACAAATTGTTTTATTTAGGAATCATTACATAATTAATTGTAAACCAATTGTGAGACATTAGCCATATCTAAGAGAAAGAAACTGATTTGCAGCACACTTATGTTCCTGATACCAAAGAAGAATATGGGCATTTGGCAGTAAATGTCATGTCACTTCCTTTTACAGGAATTATGGCATTTGAAACGTAATGAAGAATGAGATATGGACACACATTTTAGTGAAGATCTCTAATTAAATTCTCAGCCTGAGTGAGAAATCTCTTCAGATGTTTTTTAACTTCTTTACATCTATCTCAGCATTAAATTATCTTTTGCAAAGAACCTCAGCAGAGAACAATAATTCTATTTCACAGAAAATGTCAAGATTGTGGCATTTAAATTTGTGTTAGGCTGAAATGAAAATCAAGCCTTCCAAAATTCTGTGCAGAAATATTCTTTCATGTCCAGGCTTTCAGAAATGTTTGCAAAGTACTGAAATGGTCTGCCTCAAATATAGTAAAATGCTTCTTACTGAAAATGTTAACAACTAAACGTGCTGACCTGTTTTTGGACCTAGATAAGTTCAAGAGCAGTCATTTCAACATTGGTCGGGTTGGCATTTAGGGGTATGACTGTCTTATAAACAAGCCAAGCTACTTCTAAACTCCTTGGCTTAGGCATCCAAGAGCTGTGCAAACTCCAGCCCTTCGGTGATGACCCAAAGTTATTGGTAGGACTCATGCAGCTCATCATGAAGCTCTGAAACTCTATAGACTTGGATGTATGGATTATGTTCCAGCATTAGAATTTTGTGGAGCTGGATGGAGAAGCAAAAGACAATCTAAAAGAGACTGATAAAAAGACTTTACCATAAATGTGAGGGTACCCTGACCTTCATGCTCTCTCCACACTGTTACACTGTGCTGTGAGAGAGTAGTCAAGTGCTCAGAAGTGGAGTACTGGAGGTAGGAGTAGCACTTGAAGCAGTTAGGGACATCTGCCTTCTTCCTGGCACCACTAGCGAATGGCAAAATACAGAAGCCTTCAAGTTCAGGGCTCTTTTGGCTTGAGTTTTCATTCTTTTTTAAAATGAAAAGCATGAAAATTAGTTTTATCCTTTGTGTGGTGAAATTTTCAAAACAAAAATACATATTAAATTAGGCCTAAAGCTTTACATTTCATTATTTCTCTTAGCTCTTTCCTTAGGGGCTGGTTGCAGAACAATCCTGACATACTCGTATTATTTAGGGAAAGTTTTTAGCCACTGATAAACTGTATTTGTGCACAGTGTGGATGTTTATCACACTGCATCTGCGATAGCCATATGTTCTTGCTTTGAGGTTAATGACAGTGTCATTGACCATCACTCTTGCAAAATGAACTTAAAAACAAACTTAATAGATATCTAAATTCTTTTGTTGTTGTTGTTGTCTTGGAAGCTCATTTGGAAAGCAAAATATGAATGTTGCCTGAGTTTTCCAGAACAGCTGTTCCTATTTGGTGGGCAGGATTACAGTACAGGTGAACCAAAAGTATTCCTCGGATTGCTCCTCAGAATCTACTCAAAAAATTTATCTGCCTAATTCAGTCACTTATGCCAAGACTTCTATGTTGCAGTCATTGCCAGAGCTGGTATGAGATATCCTGAAAAATATCTGTAGAAGCGTTCTGGGAGCAGTAAAAAGAACTGATGTGATGCTTCTGGAAGCAGCAAATCCCTGTTTGTTTGTTTGTTTGTGGATTTGTGTGTTTATTTTTACAATATTTAAAACTGTGTTTGAGGGGGAGGAAGGTTGAGGCAGTGTCTCATCACATAGTTTCTTTCAACAGCAGCTAAAGCCCAGCAGTAAAGTTCTGTAACTGACATACCACACACAGAAATGTAAACAGACTTAAATATCTGCCTTCAAGAACTGCTGTATGCAGACAAACTTGAAGAAAACAGCTTCAAAAGGGAAGCTGTGTTTCTCAGCAAGTTGCCTCCTGCTTTTCCAGAACACCAGCAAGTTTTTAAACACACAAATAAAAAAAGTAGGCTCTTTGGTCAGCCAATCAACACACCTAGAGTAAATAAAACTATTAACAGAGTGTAATCAACGACTTCTTTTCCATATTGGACTTGAAAAGGTGGGGAACATGGGGACATGGAGGGAATAAATGTTTCCTCTAAGGCAGGATATTGTCCCAAGCAGTTCTCCCCTCCTTCCTGCCCTGTGTGGTTTGTAATGGACCTCAGAAAGGCCTGCAGAGATCAGTTCCTAGAGAATATGGGATGAATGAAATCCCCAGTCTCTGAAGCATGTATGCTGACTGGAGTCTAGCTCACTTGCTGCACTGATAAAGTGTTCCAAGTTCTTGCTCAGATACTGTCAGGCAGGAGAAATGGCAGCCTGTCCAAATGTTCTTCATCCTTTACCACTGTTTGAGAAGGCTGTTTTCTCCACCTCAGAATCATACTGTTAGTCTCATGTTGGGGAAAAAACTAAATCAAACAATCCAGAGTCCTCCAGACAGGGAAAAAAAGGTACTTATGTTATCTCTCCCCCACCAGCTCTGAGAGTTTACCTGATCCATGAATGTCCCTAGCATTGCTTGTAGGAAAAAGGGAAAGGTTTGTAGTTTGTAATGATTGACACTGAAATAAATGTCAAATGAGACCACTGTCTTTCTATAGCACAAATCCATCAGAGAAGAAAGCAGAAGAATCCTTCTTGCTCTAGGTGTGTACTTTCCAGAGCTATGATTTACAAAATTATAATTGAGCTGATGGCTCTTAAGGATTGAACCAGACCTAGGAGTTCCTGCAGCTGCTTCTGCAACCTCATTCCTACTACCAGCCTCATCCTCTGAAATTTGGCTAATTGGTATCACGCTAACACAAAAATTCTTCAGAGGAGCTCTTTCCTCAAGCAGAGTGAGTTTTGTCACTTGATACAGATGGCCTGTGTCTCCTCTCTTTTCTTTCTAGTGTTCACACAAAGCTTCCATTAAAGCAGCTTCCCAAACAAAATAAGTGGCCTGTTTCTGTATTTATCTGCTCCATCCAAGGAGTGTGGCTTCTGGAGTAGCTTGTAACACCATCTGAAAGCTCCACTTACACATTCAGAGAGAAAGGATGCTGGAAGTGACAGTACAAATTCATTGCTACCATCCTAGGAGCATCACTGGTGGGGGCAGAATCCTAGACAATTGCTGCTGTAAGGGTAGGCTTTGTGAGGTGAAATAAACCAATGAATAATTATTGCCTCTGATGGCAGTGGCAGCCAGCAGCACAACTAAAAGCACATGCTAATAGGCTGGGGGAATCCTGTCTTGACAGTTTTCAGCCTGCTCCATTTCTTTCTGCAAATAAGATGGAGCTGTTTGCCTCCAGCTCTCAGCAGACAAAGTAAACAGTCACGGTACAGAGGGTCATGGTGTGACTTCGTGTGAATAAACTGATTTAGTCTGAAGCAATATGCATTTATCCAGCAAAAGGACACCCAAGACAACCTGTGCTGAGGGTAGCTAGTAAGTGTCACAAAGAATGTCTTAACAGTAAGTCAGAGGAAAACAGGAAACACCAAGTGCAATTGAAAAGGTTCAACAAAACACAGGATTAAACATTTCATCCAAAATAAAACGGTCTGTTCTTATTTAAACTTCTCTCCATTTCCTTTATCAAAAAATATCAGCAAATTTTCTGAAATCACCATTTTTTTTTTCTCTCCTCACTTCACAACATCCACTTATCACAGTAAATGTAAAAAAATATCCAGAGTCAACAATTAGGATTCAGTGTATTCCTGACTTTCCCAAAAGAGTGAGAGCACAGATCAGAAATCCCTTCTGTCTGCAATGTCTTGACTTTCAGATGCTGGTTAATGGGTTCATCAGTTCTCTCTTACTAACATGTTTAATGACAAGCTGTTTGATTTTAAATTTATATTTTGCTGGATACCAGCCATAGTTTTTAAGGAAATTGAGCTATTTAGCTTTTACATTCCATGGTAGCACAGGTACAAAAAACTTCTCCTCCTCTACTACATGAATTTATCTGCCAGAATTTATGTGTTTTCCTGTTTTCGTAGTTGCTGATACAGAATGTACAACTGTGGATCTTGATACCTAAACCTGGGTATTGATCATTAGCTACAGAAAGTCATGTTTTCCATTAATGAAGAAATAATATTTGATTTTATACTGAGATCCTTTCAGCTTTAGGACTGAGATATTCCTGCCTAGCTTGTGACACTGAATTTCCTCAGCTGGAAACTCATCCTTAGCTCTCTGTTTAATTAAGGAAATGTGTGCCTTGAAAGAATGGTCATGTCAGATCATACCCATATGATTTTGAGGTAGTTTTTCTTCCATATATTTTTCCTTTTATTCTTCCTGAGATAGATTAATATTGACCACTGATTTTTGATTGTGGTAGCTATTGCTGTCAAAGTGAAGGGCTGTATCTGTTCTACTAAATGAGATGCCAGGGAATGTCCTTGGAATGGCAGCTCACTCCTGTGCACAGTCCAAGTGCAGAGCAACCCCCAGCATTGTTTGGGACCTGGCAGGCTGGCTCCCTTCCAGATGGATCTGGGCGTGGTTCAGGAAAAGATACAGCCCAGGGACTATTCCCAGTAGATGATTTGAATTCCTCTCTGCTATGAAGGGCAAGGGAAGTGTAGCAGTACTGGTATGGGTCTCTTACCATTTGCCTCCAGGCCAGAGAACAGTTGTGATCACATTTGAATAACCAGGACAGACAAGCAAGAATACTTATCCTGTATTATGAGTCCCTAGGTGCTTTGGCAGTGCTGCATAAGGCATCCGAGGTAAGCATGAATGGGATCCAAAACCTGCTGAAAGCAGTGGAGCCTTCTGTTGTTATTAATGAGTTTTCAGTTAGACTGTAAATAAGCACTAAATGTTAAAAGGAGAAGTATTTGAAAAATAACATGGGGGGACATATGTATCCATATACATTGTGGATATACCTACATTTAAAGAAAGGAGAACAAAACAAGGGATTTGACGGAAAAGTAAAATATAACCCTATCAGGTAAGTTACTGCTGGGCCTTTAATAACATACTGGTTTTTCATATCTTGCTGTACAAAAAGTCTATGATGATTCCACCTAAATGCTGATATTAGCCATCGATTTATATTTTGTCTTTAGACTTTATAAAATAGGCTAAGTATATGATTTCCTTAGAAAACTAATAGTCTCTCAAAATGTTACAGTTTTGTACTTTAATCTGTCATATGAAAAGAGCTAATACTGGCTCATTTTCTAATTTGGTGATAAAGAGTTAGTTCAACCTAAATACTACTTATGAAATAACTATGATGCTTAGGATCATACATTTTATATTTGAGGGAAAAAAAAGAGTTTTATAATAGGAAATTTGGAAGTCATAGCTCAATTAAAAAGAGTTTAAGTCAAGCTTTTGACAAAAAAGTTCTAGCTTGTAGACTTTCAGTGTTTTGCTTTCTTTTAAAAGTGAGATAGCTACTTAAAAATGGGGGGGAAGCAAATATATTAATTTTCGTCATTGCCATATTCTGGTGTTTTGTTTGTTTGGTTTTTTTGGGGTTTTTTTGGTGGTGCGTTTTTTTTTTTTTTTTTTTTTTGGGGGGGGGGGTTTGTGGTTTTGTTTTTTTGGTTTTTTTGGTGTTTTTTTTTTGTTTTTGTTTTTTTTTTTTTTTTTTTTTTTGGTTTTTTTTTAATTTTTTTTATTTTTTACAAACTAAGTGCAGTTCTGTCCATCCTGAGCCTTATGACTTTGAGTTTTAAACTCAGTCTCTTCCAGGAACACCAATAACAAGCAACTCTGGGTGTCATGAGCTGACTCTTTTGCATACTGTTCCTCTTGCACTTTTCAAGTAATACTGATGTAATTAATTGTGGATTTGTTGGAATATGGAGCTTGCTTGTAAGGCAATAACTGTTACACTTTGATTTGTCATCCTCTGATTAAAGGCACTGTACACGAGATTGCTCCCAGCTGGTAACTGTGCTACAGCTGAGGGACAAAAGATGCCCTCAATCCAAACATGAATACATCCTTATAGTCCATACATCCTGATTAACTGCAAGATTAGTCAGAGTAGGACTTTTTTGAGTCAGAGATATCTTTTTTGAAAAGTCAGTTAACTGAAATAATAATCCAAATACTGTTCACTTTTGCAGACTCTAGATTTTCACTTAAAATTTGTATTTCTCTTATGAACTTCCACCAAGCTCCTACAACTGATATCTCTCTGTAGCTAGTCTTTTGCAAGTAGGCATAGATGACTCTTCAAATAAAGAAAGTTAAAGATGTTGTTACTTTAAAAAAAATAATATTGAAACCTGGTAAATAATCCATCCATGTAGTGAGAACAGCAGAGCACAAGTCTGAACAAAAAGCTAAGATTCATCATATTGGTGAATATATTCAAATAAAGGAACTATAATGGCTTTTTTCCTGTATCCTAAAATATTTCTGATAGTTTCAGAAAGTTGATAAGGGATGGGAGAGCACTGCACACTTGTATCTGCAAGGTTTGATGGCAGCAGGAACACATCAACATTAATGTGGAGAAAAGTCCAGACTTCTGTGTTAGGTCTTAGACTAAGAAAACATGTGGGGAAAGTGCATTTTGGACCAATACTTGACAGATAAAGTAGGAATCAGTAGGAATCTTAAATAGAAATATTATGATAAAATATCAGGAGATTCCTGTGTTATGATCAGGGGTATTTTGAATAGTATGGAGGCAAGACAGAGAGAGATATCCCTGCACGGAAGATAAAGTCAGGAACTTCTGCCATGTTTAATGAAAAAGCAAATGCAAAGTGCTGCACCTTGAAAAGTATTACCTTGTGCAATGAAATAGGGATCAGGTTGTCTGGGAAGCAGCCCTGGGAAAAGGTTGCTGGGGGCCCTGGAGGCTGGACAGGAGCTGGCAGTGAGCCTTGGCAGCAGAGACAGCCAACAGCATCCTGGGCTGTCATCCCTCCACCCAGCACTGATTGTTGGATCACATCTGGGTACTGTGGCCAGTTTGTGCCTCCCAATGCAGAAAGATGCTGATAATATGGAGCAAGTTTACGCCAACAATCACAGAATCACAGAATCGTTTGGGTTAGAATTGACCTTTGGAGATCACCAAGTCCAACCCCCTGCCAAAGCAGGGTCACTTATAACAGGTTACCCAGGAACATGTCCAGGTGGGTTTTGAATGTCTCCAGGGAAGACTCCACTAGCACCCTGGGCAGCCTGTTCAGTGCTCTGCCAGTCTCAATGTAAAGAAGTTCTTCCTCAGAAGGTGGAAGATGAAATTTCTTGTGTTTTAGTTTATGGCCACTGCTCCTTGTCCTTTATGTGTATATTATTATATGTATATGTATATGTATATATATATGTATATGTATATGTATATGTATATGTATATGTATATGTATATGTATATGTATGGGATCCCCTCTCAATCTTCTCTTCCCTAGACTAAACAGCCCCAGCCCCTGCATTCTCTCCTCATAAGACACATGCTCCAAACACCTCATCATCTTTGTTACCCTCCACGGGGCCCTCTCCAGTAGCTTGCCTATCTTGTACTGAGGAGCCCAGAACTGGACACAGCACATGCTCAGTGCTGAAGTGTGGTGCTGTGAGCAGAGGCTGGGGCAAGGGGAGCTTGTCCAGTGTGGGGCAGAGCTGATTTCAGGGGCACCCTTCTGATGTCTGGTTGATGTTTGCTGATGTACGCAGTCAAACTTATTCTATAGACTCACATGAATCTGCTCCAATGAGAAGCTGAAGATGCCTATATATAGGAAATTAGTTCAAGTACCTTTATATAATCCAGATTATTTTGAAATAAAATATAGGGTTCTTTGCCACCCCCAAGATCAGCTAAATAAGGCACTATGAAATATATTTTCTCTATATAGTTTTTTTTATTATTATTATTATTCAGAAACTAAAGGGTAAGAAACTGCATTTCTTACAATGGTTGAATACAGCAAATGGGATAACAAATTTCTGTCTAGATAGTCCCCAAAGATATGCTGCATATATTCCACTACTTATTTCTGCCAATTTAGTATGATATTCTAGCTTAATAGTAGTTATCCACAATTCTTTGTAGTATTTCGTTCTACAGATACAAAGAAGAAAAGGTATTTTTTTTCAAAGAGCCCTTCATGAATGCCCTGAAAAGATACCAATGTACCTATGAAACAAAAGGCTTCTGCAAACAGTAATGCAAGAAAAATTGTTTCTACTTGCTCATTCTCAAATGAATTACACACGTCAGGCAAATCAATAAATCTTTCGAATGTCAAGAAATATAAGAATCCCAGCCACTTCCCCAAGAAGCTTTATGTAAAAAATGGCACAATAATTATGTAGGTGGATTATGATCTATAGGCAAGTGCACTGACTATTAACATCTAAAAGTGACATTTCCTTTTCAGACAAATTTAGAATCAGCTGCAAAGATGCATTTTGCAGTCAACGTGCTTGTACAAAAGCTAAATCAGGCATGCTCTTATAATTGTACTGTATGCATTTTCCATCTCAGACTTTCCATCTCAGCCTCTCCCAAGTCAGTTATTGTGGGTAGAGCTGGCCTAATTTTTTCAATACAAAGCACATTTGCCTGAAGATCCATTTTATGAAACAGTGTCACTGAAACAATCCAATCAGATCTGGCAAAATATAATGATCAGGGAATGAGGGCAAGGGAGGAAGGGACAAAAATCAAACAAACATGGAAAGGTTTAATCTGATAGTTTGAAAATGAACTTTTTGACTTTTCAATACAGATTTTTTTTAGACAAGGCAATATTAAGAATAATTCAGTGTTAGACAACTAAAAGATAAACAAAAACAGGAAAGACCTTTTCAATTAAATGAAATATTTTGAGGTAACCAAAATGAATTTATAGTTTTCATTTCATTAATTAAGTTTTTAATGTTGGTGCTTTCCAAATCAGATGTATTTTTTTTTAGTTCAGGCATAAAAATGAAAAGTTGACAGAACAGTCAACATTAGGCTGGAAAATCTTCAGGTTAAGTATCTATTACCTGGGGGGAAAAAAAGTCTTTTCCTTCTCCTTAAAAAAATTTCATGTGCTTGAGATTTATACAAATATGTCATATCTTTGGGAAAGCTGAGGATGTTATTGGAAGTATGGATGAATACTGTAATATTGGTTTTAATAGCTAGTCTTTTGACCTCCATTGGTTCTTGCTGTCATTATGACAACCAACATCAAGGAATAACTTTTTCAGAGCTGTCATAGAAGGAAAATTTTCATTTTAGAGTGTTACAGGAGGACCTCTGCACCAGGGTCAGCCATAATACATCAGCCCTGCAGCTAAGGCCAGGCCTCAGAGGGAGCAGAAAGAGTTAGGAAGACTGAAATGGAGAAAGCACCCCATTCAGCTTTGTCTTCTATGGCAGAGAAAGGATATGCATATATGTTCAACACACAAAAATGCAAAACAAAACAAACCAACAAACAGAGAAATGAGAGATAAATCCTTAAAAACATGCATAACCTTGCCAGTGCAGCATTTCATCAGCGCTGTCACAGTGCAGTGGAGTGGGGAGAGCCAGGAATACAGGTATGGCAGTGGGGTCCCTCCTGCTATCCCCACCCATCTTGTCTTCCAGCTCTGAACGTGTCCCTGGCCCCTGAACTGCAGATGCCTTGAGCCCTGTTTCTTGTGGAGCCCTGGGCTGACAAAGCCAGAGAAGCTCAGAGGCAGCTCTGGGCACTTTGCTGTGAGCTGTTCTGCTTTGCCTGGATGTGCAGTCAGTCAGAGGGGGGAGAAGATAAGGGCTTTGTTTTGCCCTTCTCTTTGAACAAATGCATGTGCATTGCAAAAGGCTTTGGAACTCCTACAGGATCAGACCTCCTCTTGATGTCTTGAAGAAATTTAACTAAAAGACTCTGACATGAAAACCTGGCACTTTATAGAAAATGACAACTGATGGCTGGAGAGCCCCGAGGCTGGTAAACAATGGCCACGGGGAGGATCTGCTGGGAGGAATATTGCTACTATGGTTTAATCTCAAAAGCCAATTTGTTTCTTGTGGTAGGTGGTAAAAGAAAAGGATAAGATCACATTGTATCTGTTGCTAGCATCATTTAGTGCAGTGATGAAAGGCATTGCACTGATGACAGTGCTATGTAAGCTCATGTGAAATGGAATCTAAAATAGAGACAATACTTACATTTGGTGAGCTATATCCACTCATATTTTTGTGGGAAGAAACAATACAAATGAAATTTTGTAATGCCTTTCACTCGCCTAAACTTTAAAAAGCTTCAAGTGGAACAGTAACGAAAATAATTCCGACCAACAACAACAAAAGCCAAACCTGCAAAAATCACTGAATTAAACCTTTCACCTTTATCACTGGACTTGTGAATTTAGTGATTAATTTGACTAATTTAATAAAGTAATTTGGTCTCTCTGTATTAGTTTAGTTTTCATCTACTTACATGTGAAAGCCACTAGTTAAAAGGAAGCTGACAATTTTATTTTTTTTGTTTCTTTTGTTTGTTTGTTTTGTTTTGTTTTGTTTTTGTTCCTGTCAGGTGCTGAAACTAATCTGAACTTGAGGAGCAGGGAAGATCCAAATACATCAGATCCTGGATCAGAAACACAGGATAAAAATGCAAATAACCATGGAACTCAGTCATCTAATCCATTGTCCAGTTCTGTGACTGCTGAAAATGGAAATTCAGTATCAAATGGTAAGTAGTTTTTAATCCCCAAATTCTTCTAACATAAAATTGCTGAAGTGTTTCTTTGAATGAGCCTTGAAAGGCTGGAATCTTTTGAGTTGTGAAATATCTGTTTCTGAAACTGGCTTAACTTTGTATGTGTGAACTGATAAGCCCCTCTGCAATAAAAGCTGAATGTGAAGAAAATAAAACAACCTCTGTTGAGGAATTTGTAATTACTTCAGCTCCAAGTCTATAAGCAGCCTAGGTACAGAGGACTGAGATTTGAGATTCTGATCCTGTAATCAATACAAATGGGACAGAAAATAGAAAAGCAGGATCTCCCTTTGCTGTAGGTGCCTTAATAGTGAATGAAATATTGTTTATCATTGCAATACAAAATGGCACAAAAGTAATGACAGAATATCCTTCAATGTTCTATAAGCATTAATCCTAAGGAAGTAACACTTCTCTCCATTCAGGTTTTTAATAGAAGTTGCTTTTTCATTTTGTGTAATGAATATAATTGCTCTTATTTTTTAATTTATTTTTGATAGGAGTAGCACCTTTTTACAGGTCTGTGCTATCAAACAGTGACTTCACCACACATCTTCCACAGTTAGCAGAGTTCTTAGTCTGAAAGAAGCTATTTGCCAAATACACAAAGTAGTCAGAAAGCCTGAAATAACCTTTTACATTGCAAGGCTGAAAGTTGTGATCCTACATCACCCAAAACAGTGCCACATATAATCGCAGCAGCAATAATGCAGAGCAAACTTAATTTTGTAAAAAAAAAAAAAAAAAAAAAAAAAAAAGAAGCCGCCAAATTCAACTTACCGTTGGTAACTTGAGAATTGAGATTGGGCAGGAAAGCCCAATGCATCTGGTGTACTTTGTACTCCAGACTGAACCCCTGATTAACTTGGTTTCTTGTAATTTTGCCTCTGGCCCAGCTAAGCTGATGCTTTCAACCTTGGACTGAATTAAACAAGGTCTTACTCAATGCACAACTGTGTTATCCTAATGTTTGCTTGGGTGTACGTAAAGGAAAGCTCTTAGTACATAATCAACTACTACCTTTGTCTTTCCAAACTACCAAGCCTCTGCTTGCCATGTCTGTGGCAATGGGCTGTTGCTGTACATGGAAACTTTACTTATTTGATAAGGCAAATTATGAAAGTGCTTTTTACAGAAATAAGCAGAAAATCATTGATAACCTGATTCTTAGCTCAAGATTGTCTTGGGCAGTCAATCTTAAAGTGTATTAATGTGGTGCAAAATCAATATATTTTTCAGAAGTTGCTGCTTGGCCTAGGGAAGTATTTTTGTTCATTTGTGGTGGTCTAGAATTACGAAAATATTTTACACTCTGCCTTTTATTTGAATTAAATTAATAGAATCTACTTTTAGAAGGTATGTCACATAAAAATTTTGGATAATTTTAATTACTTTATTTGAGATGTATCCAAATTGAATCCATGTAAATAAATTATTAGTTCAGGAAATTACTGGACAAAAGGGGATTGGTTTATATTCTCAAAAACTGGGTTTTCTTAGAGGAAAATTTATTTCAAGTATTTCATTTGTCCAGAAATGTGATCTTCCAAAAGGAGAATTTTTAGTCGGAGTACAGAGAATTTAATAAGAATATATAAGAAAGCAATAGTGGTAGCTGACATATAATTTACAGGACTATCAGTACACTAGAGACCTTGGATGTCACACTTTTCCCCTGTACATACCTAATACATCTTTTCCCAGCTTCAAAAAGTGATAATCCCACCTCAAAACAACACGTAATTCCAATTACTGAAAGAACAGGGTCAGATTTCCTTTGCAGCAAGAAGTAAAGAACTAAAATGCTGGAATCTCTCATATTTGGTCTGGTTCCTGAGCTTCAAACAAGGGATTCACCTTCTTCACTGTCTTTGTGTTCAGAGGAAGTCCAGATGATGTAGAAAAAGATCCACATTTATGAATACTTTACATGAGCTTTATTCAGAACAAAGAAAATTAAAAAAAAACACTGTCCCTAGCTACAAAACTGTGGGAAGGCACTGTTTTAAGGGGGAAACTAAAAGGAGGATAGAGGGATTTTAAGGGGTTTCAAACTTTAATCCTCATTTTCCTACTCTGATTTTGATTGGTGATAAATAAATTCAATTCATTTCCCCACACTGAGTCCATTTTTCCCATGACAGTAACTGGTGAGTGATCTCCCCTGCCCTTATCTCGACCCACAACCCTTTTGGTGTATTTCCTCCCCTCTGTCCAGCTGAGGAGGGGAGTGATGGAGCTGCTTGGCTGGGCACCTGGCATCCATCCAGTGCCAGCCCACCACAAGCACAGCACTACGAGGGCTGCTCTGGGAAAAATGATCTCCAGCTCTGCTAGACCCAATACACAGACCTCCCATGGTGTCTATGATTCTGGTTTGTGAGGTGCTTAAAAATGCCCATCATGGATTCCCTGTGTTTCTGCTTCTGTCTTTGCTTCACCTCATCCCACCTTTCAGATCCTCTGTAGTGCTATGGGAATGGTATTCCCACTGCTGCAGAAGTGATGGGGAAGCACAAGCAAAGAGCCTCACTATAGGATGACTTTGCAGAGGTGTTTGTTTGTCTTGACCACCGAAGGAGACTGCCTGGCTGTTTTACACTGGATGACTGGTATTTACACAGCTAAATTTTGGACAGCTAATTCCCACATCGAGAGTGCACGATAATTATAAAACTTACAAAAAACACGTTTTGTACTGAGGGGGTGAGGTTTTTAATCCTGACCTAATATTGACTCCCTGTGTGACACAGAGATATTGAGAGCAGAATGCAGCAGGCGTGGTTTTTGTTCCCTTTGCATTGCTTCTGCCATGAAAACAAGCCAGGGGAAGAGGAGCCAGGGATTTCTGCATTGCAGGAGGAATCCCTGGCCAGTGTATAGGTAAAGTGTTATTTGCAGGCTCTTTAGTTACAATTGCTCCTTCTTTTCAACCAGCATATATACCTATGATGTTATCCCTACGTGGTAAAAAAGAATTGTTCTGTTTCTGTAAGCATGGAAATAGTAAATATTCAAGAAATGTGTGATGTCGGGGTTTTTTTTCTTTCTTTTTTAGTAAAACATATCAAAGTCTTTTGAATCTTATTTAGAAATAACTCAGTGCATAAATCTCAGATTTTAAATTATTGTTCTTCTGCTTTAGGATTACCAGAGGAAAATGAATATTCCAGACTGTCAGCTGGCACTACAGCAGGCTCATCGATTCAAAGGCACAGGGAGAGCCACACTAGTCAGGTAAATATCTCATTGATTGCCTGCTAGAATGACTAAAAGAGGAAAAGATCATGGTAGGCACAAGTTGAAAGCTATCTCTTGGTTTGAATTTGGTTATTGGCATTGAAAAATGCAGATTTCTTTAACAGGTTTGTATTGAACTAAAGACAATAATAAATCTACTACCAACTTTTTTTGCCGGAAGAGCAATCATCCTGAATGGTTCTTATAGTGAATTCAAATTTTATGAAACATGCTGTTGCTGGTTGTGAGGATACTATTTCCAGGCAGGAAATATATCTTTTAACCCTGAGAGAACCAAGATGCTATCTCTGTCAAGGTACTGATTCATTCATACCAGAAATACTTACATGAACCTCACAGATTTAAATGCATAATTATAACATACTTTTTTATATAAAAGCAATGAAGACTTTGAAAATGGTCTTCACAACTTTTTTACAAATATCAATAACTAATAAAATCAAAGTATCTATTGGTTAAAACAGCATTAGGTACTAAGGTAATGTGAAGCTTGCATTGGTTCTCTTGACATTTCTAATGAGTTTAAGTAATTTAGAAATTGCAACATAGAATTAATTTTGATGTGCATTAAATGAACAAAAGGGGATAATAAACCTTTTCAGAAGAGGTTTTCTTAATTCTTTCTTCAACATTTTGTATCTAATGTGAACTACTTTACTTTCTAAGTAGCCAATTCTGGCATGAGAGCATTCAAAAATGTTATTATTATATTACTTCACTTAAATGGCGTTAGTGTATTCTTTTGTCATTATGTCTTCAGTGCACTTTTCTAAAAGGGTAGTCCCAAGTAATTTTTTTTGAGATGATTGTAAGAAGTTTACAGTAAAGCTAAATGTTGTCTGAAGAGGAAACAAGTTGGAACTAAAGGACTTTCCTCAACAGAAACTTCTCATGAAACAATTTTACAATTTCCAAACTATTTTACCAGAAGGTAAGAGAAGTGCTTTATCACATTAGAAGCTACTTGTCTGTGGGAGACAGCTGACACTTCATAACAACCAAACACTGGCCCTGGCCAAGTTACATGAATGTTTGGCCTTTGACTCCAGCAGGAGCAAGATTCAACCTTTGACATCATACTCGGTGTTAACATAACTTTGAAAAGCAATAAGTTTCAACTGACTAAATATGAGAGCAAACTAGTACAAAAGCCCTCACTTTTTGTTTTTCTGCCTTACTATCAGAGGCAGGTAACTACAGTGCCTATTCTGAGCTGAAAAATTGTGCCAAGACAGGACTCAGCATTACATTTATTCCTTGAGTAAGGCTGGCCAGAGCTTACTGGAGGAACCATAGCCATCTTGCACACCACACCTCACCATACCTCTCAGACTCTCAAAAATGGACTTTAACCCTACTGTGAAAAAAAAATACTTGTAGTTCTACTGTCTCCAGATGAGTATCCTAGATGAGGATGTTTTCAGTTGTCTCTGTTACATTTATTATTACATCAACCAAGTACCTATTACATATGAAAGTGGCCAAAGAGACCTTTCTAGCAAATGAAAAGTCCAAGTCCCTGACACTGCTCCAGTTACAAACCTCACACAGTGAGCTGCTTTTGTCCTGAAGCACCTCACATCTCTGTTGCCAATAAGCTTACCTGGGTCAAGATGGTTGTGTTTAAATTACAACATCAGTACAGTACAAAGAGTTAAATGAACTGGATATAGGGGAGCCACTGTCTTCATTTCTTTGCAAATGGAAACAATATTTAAATGTTTTATTTTAGAAGCAAGTTGTTAACCATTTGCAAACTTGTGGGTTTTATTTTTCCAAAAGTACTTGCCAAAATCTGAACACAATTTCATTTCAGTATTTTGAAATGTCACTTTTCAGTAAGTTTTCAGATGTTTTGCTGAATTGTTTCAGAATTTTTTAAAATAAATTCCATTCAATGTACTCGGAATAACATGCAGGGACAGTAAATGCAAGCTCAGTAAGAACTGTGACAAGTTGAGAGAAGAAACTTGTAGTTCTGTGATTTTTGATACAATTCCTTCAATGAATAAACATCTTCCAAAATGGTGTTGCCAAAAGAAAAAGGGGAAAATGTTTTTTTTCCTATGAAAAGGAAAAAAAAAAACACCTTCAAAAATCTATGCTCACAGGGCTGAGAATTCATACTGTGTAAAGCATTCCTCACCATTGCCATGGCATATATTTGAAAATGATTGGGTTTAATTACTGTTGACATTTCTTAGCATGCTCTTAGTGACTCTAACAGTGTACAAGCTGATTGTAAAAGTCATTGCCAGGCTTCACTGTGGTAACCTTATCACTTAAAATAATTCTTGCACAGCTGTATGAAGGAGAACATTTTTTCACAGGTCTGTGGAGATACTGATTGACTAATTGTTCTAAACAGAAAAATGTAGGTCCTTGGATATCTTGGCAGACACTGTCACTTCAGCTAAAGCAAATTTGTTCTCCAGCTTTCAGGGGCTTCCAGCATTTATGTGGGTTTTTTTAAATATCTCCCTGCTAGTTCCTTAGGGAAGTGACAGTAAGGGTTAATTCATTTCAGTTTTGTCACAGGGACTCAGGCTCATATACATTCCATTAAGTTGTGGCTGTGGTACCATTGTGTTGTCACATTAAGTGCTAATTACCTGCATCACTGCCTGGCATGTGCTGCACACTGCAAACCTACATACTCCAGAGATAATTCTTCAGGTCAGTGTCTGTCAATGTGCAGCATAGGGATCAATCTTGCAACAAACTTTTTTGAAAGTAGTTACTAAGTGTAAAACATCATCCAGGTGATCATCCTAAAATGAAGTCTGCTGAAAAAAAAAGAAAAAAAAAAAGAAGAAAAAGATTCACTGTTGGCCTTAAATGCTCATCATCTAGGGCAGTGGTTACATAAAGGGCAATTTTTACTGAGTGAAAAAGGACAAAAACTGGAAAATTCAAATACTAACAAAATAGTTCTCATTAGAAAGTTATGGAATAAACTTCTACTTTTTCTTTTAGAAAAAAATGGAAAAGTATTAAAGTTTAATTTTGTCTCCTCAGAAATGAAAGAACATACATAAAAAGAAATAAGAGTCTTGCATGTCAAAAGAACAACAAATTATGGGGGTTTTAAACTACTACCTTTTTTCATATTGTTTTGTGGCTTTACAGCTATAGATTTCCAAGTGTTTTTGTCAATAGGTTGCAAAATACATGAAAAACCTAATATCTGATACAGCATTGTAACTTCATTCTCTGCGTAGATGAAAATTGAACCATGAATTTGAGGGTGAAACCAGTTATTAAAGAGTTTCATGTGCTTTAGTTTGTTCAGACAGTAGATCTTCTGGAAACTATTTGAGCCACACATTTTCTCTTCCCCAGTCAGCACACTAGCTTCCCTGTGTTTTGTGCTTTCTTTGTAAACCAAAACATTCTAGTCAAGGAAATATTCAAAATTCTAAACCAAAAATCTACAGTAGAATGGTACTGCAAAAAGCAATATCCTAATCTACCCTGACAAGAAAACTTTACTCTTAGCAGCTGTGACTCTAACTCAACTTGTACAGAAAGTGTTTTGGTAGCCTCTTGCTCCCCAAACAGCAGAAAACTAGGTATCTTCCTTTTCCAAGCTTGATTTTAAATTACAGATTAAAAATTATTTAAATAATTATTGTTTCAAATTCTTTCAGTGATTTTTCTAAGCAGTTTGGCACAGTTCCAAATGTGTCTGTATCTGTAGTCTCAAATTCTTATGCCATAATTTCCTTCCAGAGGCAAAAACCTCACCAAAATGGAAGAGATGTTTCTTCTGATCATTTTTGTCATAAACTTGCTTAGGCAGGAAATTCTGATATGACTGAGAGTCATTTCTATTCAGTCATGCTCTAGGAAGGGTTCCCAAAGCATACTGGCTACTCCACAAATGTTGAAACTGCTTAGCTGGGTCTAAAACCCAAAATCTCCTCTAAAATAAAAAAGCTCTATAAAATATTGCTCCTGTGCTCTTTTTCCTTTTACACAAAGTATTTCTCAGTTCCTTAACCAGTCCAGAGGGCTCTCTCCAGAGTGTATTTAGTGATTCCTCTGTTCTCAACAGCTGCTATGAGTGTCTGTGTTTAGAAGAGCATAAAGGCCATTCAAATATATAAATTCTTTGGAATGTCAGCAACAGCAGCAAGATGAAATACAGTCAATAAAAGCAAACCTTTATATTTGTACCTCACACAAAAGCTAAGTGGTCCTGGGTTTTTTGTGGGTTGTTTGTTTGTTTGTTTGTTTGTTTTTTCACAGATCCAGAACTGTGAGGTTTCTTGGAGTTTTGGGGTTTTTTTCAATGATATTTTAAAGTTGCTATTACCATTCACTATGAAGTGGGAAGTGGTGTGAGAAAGATATAGTGGAATCAGGAAAAGAAGGACAGCTAAAAGATTCCTTTTTTTCTTATGTGGGCAGCAAGAAGCAACATGGTCTGTCTGTAACAGGATGAGATGAACAACCTGAAGATAATGAACAGATGGGAAGTGAGGGACAGATTAAAGACTAGAGTGATAATAATCATGTGTGGGGGATGGGAGTGGAGAGTAAACCAGGCACAGATAATGGATGATTCTAAGAAGTAAGTCTGGAAAAAGAATAAAATAACTGAGAGAGAAGGTAAATAATGAAATGGAATAAGGGGTTTGGAAAGACAAAAGATAGAAGAGCCAGAGAGAAGGAATCAATCCAAAGAAGTGACACAAAAAAAAAAAGAAAAAAAAACCACACACAAAACCCCCCCCCCCACACACACACACAAAAACCCAACAGGCTAAAAGGAAGATAAGAACAGGAGGGAAAGAACCAAGAACCAAGCAGAGGGTGATGCAGTAAAAAGAGAGGGACTGAGGAGGAAAAAAGTAGAAAGTCTATGTGACGTTCCAGATAGGATACTCATCTTCATGCACACATCAATGTGATTTTCTATGTAAGATAAAATAAAAATAATTGTAATGATTGTCTACATTTGTAGGGTTGCATTCTGTACAAGTTAGGTCTTAACCATAGTCTCCTGATGATTCAGTTGTCCCAGAAGAAAGGTATAAAATTTTCTATTGATAGATGTAAAACCTCTGTCCAGGTTAGCTTTGAATGGCTGAATGTTTGCTTATTTGTAATCAGATGATGTCACGTCCATGCAGTCCTATGGAAATGCTCCCAGAATAAGACACAAATAAACAAGCAGCTTGCCATCCTGGTAGGTTAAGTAATATCAGACATATGACATACCCTGGTGTAGGATTTTGGGTACCCACTTCTGAAATATCTGTTTTATCTGTCATGTGTTCAGAAAGGTGAAATAAAAAATCATGGTTATTTTAGAAATATGGTTATATTAGAAAATCTTCTGTCCTATCTCTTCTATTTTGTTTAAACCCCATGGTGCAAATTGGCAGATTGCAGTAATATAGGAGCCAACATCTGACAATGTTAAATTGGAAATGTCTTTTCATATTCGTGAAGTATGTATTTATTGCTTCATTACAGCTTAAGCCATAGCTCTTATTGCATAAAATCTCTTCGCTTTCAGCAGTCTCTTCCCTCAGAAAGAGCTGCATATTCATTGTGGTTTCAAGGGTCTTCTTTGTTCCTACTTGATGTAATATTTGTTGCCAATCACTTCTTTTGTTGACTGTTCAAAAGTTTTAAAAAAATTAATAGTCAAGAATGTGTTGCAATGTGTTGCTATCCCCCCACCCTTTGTCACAGTTCTAAACACTGGGCTCTTACATTCATTATTATTGTCTGTCATGTTTGCCTATTAGCTGGAAATAATCTTTGATCATCTTTGAAGCAAAAAGTGGCAATCAAAGAGGTCTGGTGTAATAAAAAAACACTTAACACCTTTATAAACACATAACATAGAAGACATAGAATATACTTACCACTGATCTGAACCAGTATATCCCCCTGCACTGTGTTTTGTTTATTGCTTCGACAGTAGCACAAAGAATATCCTTTGTAAAGTCACACACAGTGACAAAAATCAGGTCCTATAACACATTGTGGCTTTATTTTTGGAAGAGTTACAGTCAAAAGCATGTGCCTTATAGATTAAATTGTGTGAGGTAATGCAGAGTGTAAATTCATCAGTAAGTACATTGTCTTGTGTTTATGTTGAAGGGCTCTTGGAGGGCTGATCCCCCTCTGCTAAGCAGGTACATCCCAGATCTGACCACTGTGACCTCCACAGGTGAAAGCACAGATCCTCTTCTTTGAACCAGTGGATGTCACAGTCAGCTCCCTACACATTCCAGGCCCCTTTTCTGTCTCCAGTGCTTCATCCTCACTGCATTGCATGTAAATGAGATGGTAGGAGAGAAGGGAACAAAACCTCCGGAGTATCCCCATGCCCTCCCTAAGCTCTGGTGTTTGGATAAAATTGACCCCCTTGGGCTGCCACAATGGCCAGTGGCTCACCTTAGAAGGCTGCTTCAAATTTGAACTCAACAGGAGTGTGGTCCACCACCCCACTGACAGCATCTATGGAGAGTGACTGCACTTTGCACTTGGAAGTGCCAGGTGTGAGATGGAGTGAATTTGTTCCTCTGCCCTTCATTCCCTTGCTGTCACACACTGCCACATGCAGATAGCAGAGATTTAGGTTGCTAACAGACCCTAAATTAAATGATGTTTTCCTCCAACATTGTTTGACCATCAGTGTAGTGCTTTTATACAACAAAGGATGATACCCAACTATAGCAAATACAAGTTGATTGCTTTTGTAATTTCTTTGAAAGCATTGTGGCAAACATAGTCTCTATCTAGTCAAATAAAATATCTCCATTAATGCCATAAAAAGGCTGTGATTAATTAAGTAGGAGCATGGCTTAGTTTGTCAGACTTTTTTTTTTTTTTTTTTAGATTAGGTGCAAAGCAGTATTAGCATTGTTAGGTGAGCTGTTCCAAAAACCTCAGTGATAAATGATTTGTTTTCAGAACTCATCTTGAGAAAGACACAGTTGCTGTCTGAACATATTCTTTTTCTCAAGCATCAGAGGCAAATTAGGAGGATGTCTTGAAGGTTTTAGGGAGCATTGTATAATCAGTTTATCTGGAGATAAATATTACCTTAGAGGAAAAAAAACCAAAACAAATTCAGTATTTGTTGATGGTTGATGTTTAAGTCATTCTGGGAATGTGTCACCTTTTAATGACATCAGAAATCTATGTTGAAAATCTGTGTTGAAAAACACAGCCAAAAAACCCCCCAAAATTTAAAATTGAAATCCACAAGATCTAAATAAAGAAACTACACTGTTTTGAATGTACAGACTTGTCCAACTCTACCCCCAGCTCAGGTAGTCAGTGTGCCTGATGTGTACTGTCATATATTATTGAACATTGCCTACCTTGTGCTAATATTTTCTACCAGATTGCAGGTTACAGTTGTACTCAGGATTTGTGTGCTGATTTTATTTTGCAGAGATATATTATCTTTTTTTGATTGCTGAGATACTTCCAGTCTGTATGGAAAATGACTAACATAATTCATTGTAAACATTGTGATATAAATATTAATATATTTTGATAATATTGATATAACTACTTCACTGAAAGATACAAAGTTATGAAAGACAGGTGCTGCTTTTGTGACTAAATCTATTACTTCAAAAAATAATAATATCACCCCAAACAAAAAACCACCTCCCTCCCCCTCAAATAAAAAAAATTAAAGAAACCAAATAAACTAACAAACAAAACAAAAACAAACAAGACAAACAAACAAAAAAACAACTATGGGAAAGCACAACAGTATGGCAGAAAATCAGACAACTTCCACCTGAAACAGAATTGCAGTTAGATGAAGAATATTAAATGTCCTGCCTGAGGCACAGTATAGGTGTGTGTGTAGCCCAAGATTCTCTTTTAATAAAAATAAGAAGCATCTGCTACCCAGGGTAAAGTCAGGGATATGAGATGTCCCTTTTGCAAGTGTGATCTCTTGGTTTTCAGTGGTCTGTGAGGAGGGGCTTCCAGAGGCTGAGTTCATTTAGTAGGTAATTATTCTTTCATTAAGTCTTCTGGAAAATCCTATCAGAAAGTGAAACTAAGGCAAACAGTGGAATTAATTTTTTTAGGATGATGTTTGAGAGCTTTCCAAGTGCCACGTGATAGCAGAGGGACTGGGCAATCAAAGATACTTGTGTCTGCATGATCTCTGAGACAAGACTCTCCCACTTCCAGCATCATTCCACAACTGATGTTTGGAAGAAAATTTAATCTGTCTCTTGAAAAAAATATCCAAGAGATAGTCATAAATTGCTTCTCAGAAGAGAAAACATTTCTGCCTGAATCATATGGTAATGCATTTTTGTTAATAAATGCTGTCCCTTTTAAATTTTATTTTAAATACAACATTTTAAGATAATCCCAAATTTTTATAGGTCAGTCAAGTTATTACTTCCTTTGGTATGTCATCTATATAGCAACACTCTAGTTAAATTAAAAGAAGTTTCTTCTTTTAATTTAGCTAGAAATTTTAACTGAGAGAGAAAAAATATTTTCCTTTTTAGAAAAAAAGCAAATGCATTGTATTTTCAGTTACAGATCTCATTAATGTTTTGCTGGCATACCTCCTCCAGAGAAATTCTAGACTTGCACCAGACAGAGCACCTGTCTTCTTTGTCATTTTCTCCTTTCCAGTAAACCCATTTGACATCCATTTAAAGCTTTACTTTCGGACATTGTAAAGTTGCTCCAACACAAATAAAACTCATCAGCAGTTTAAAAGAACAATTAAGTAAAATCACTTTTTTTTTTGTATATCACATATCAAGTTATTACATTCAGTGGGTCTGTTTTTGCAAAAAAAAATGCCTGTCCCAGCAGTCACATGACAATTACATGAATCAGTTTGGATCCCAGTGTTACATTTCTATTTGGAGATTTTAATTGGAATTTTGAAGCATGTAAGCTCATTTATCATAGCTGCCCCCTGCTCTGTGCTGGGGTCCTTCATGGCCAATGCAGGTTTCCCAATCAAACACAAATTTACATACTGATTTATGTTGAATGCTTACCTAGGGTTATTAACACACCCTTGGCTTACTGTGTGCTTTCCCCTATATATTTTAATTAATATTTTATTGCTAAATAACATGTAGACTAACAGATTTTTAATTTACCTTGATTCAGTGGAAAACTGATTCTGTTGGTACCTAGTGGGTGAGGAGTTTTAGAGAGGTTGCAGTGTGCCTGTTCTGTAGTTTGAAAATAAAGTTGTGACATGCATGTTTAGAAAGAGTCAGTGTAGAGGCTTATCAAATAAAAAAAAATTAAAAGCCATTAAAATGAATTAGAAACATTTTTGTGAGAGTTGCATACAAGTTGAATGAAAATATGTTGCTCTTGCTAATAATTGCATGCAGTTAGAATTATTTTCTGAATTACTGAATGAAATGGTGTCTAGTTTTAAAACAAGAGGTGAGAACATCCATATCATTATTTTCTTTAAAACTGGGGATACACAGAATATCCATTGGGATCTGTGAACTGCTTTTGAGGGCTATAATGAAATTAACTGTGAGGCACCTAATGGCTGAGGTTTATTTGGCTTTCATATTTAGGCAGCCTATCAACTGAAAGAGACTGTAAACATGGGTTTTGTCAAGGCAGTTTCATTTCTAAAATAATTATGTTAATTTATCATCAACATTTTACATTTATTGCATAATTCACTTTCAATCCTGATAGAAGTTTAGAAAGGTAAAATCATTGCTCTTCTGAGTTCAGCCTTCCCATGGATTCCATGATGGGACCTCAACTTCACTAATGGAAGAGAAAAATTAGTGATGTAATAATTAATTGTGAGCATTTACTGACAGTTACTTTAAAGCATCAACATTTATAGATCTATTGAAGAAAGCAACTGGCATTATTTCTCCAAACAAAAAATTTGAACTAGCCACAAAATGCAAACATCTCAGGAACACAGGTTGATATGCTTTTGCATGTCCTTAAATTGCTCAGTGATTTTCTGTTGTGCTTATATGTCTATAAGCTGGAATCTTGTTAGAACTTAAAGAATCAACTAAAAACAGAACTGTAATAAAACATGAAGTGCTACATATTTTGCAAAGAAAATTATTTGTGTGTTTTAAACAATACATAATTATCATATGTAATTAAATATTTCATTACTGGTGAATATTAGTAAAAACATTGCACTTACAAATGAAAAAATTACTAGAGTAGTATACACATATTTTTTAAAAGGTAAACCCTACATTTGGTCAGTGAGGGAGAAAACTGAGGAGAAATACTGAAAAGAATCTACCAATAATAAATCTCTGTTTGTCAGACTGTGTAATGTCATAGGCAGATGATAGGCATTTGACATACAGACAATATAAGTTCTTTGCTTCCGAATGTTACAAAACATCCTCTGTAAAGTTACAGTGTTTGATCTTTAAATGCAGAATGAATTTCTTGAGATTCTAGAGCCAAATCTATAAATTACTCCAAGTTAATTTTAAATGTGCCAGTTAGTCTTTTTATCTGGCATACTTCTTGTCACAAATTATTTAAAATATGAAACATTTTACTTTCTATAATTAAGAACTTGCTGAATTTTTAACTTGCATATGAAATAGACTGTAATTAAAATAATTTATTAACTTACCTTATAGCAACCCATCTTGATTCTAAGGCAAAGTTGAAATTCAGTATGGCTACTTTAGGCTGTAAAGTGAAATCTAGGCAGAATTTCCAAGCCTAAATCCAGAAGGCAGTTCAGAGCCCTATTTTCCTATGACTGTGTAATACTCAATGTGTATAGGTAAAATTGTGCTCTTAAGACTTTCATGACTGCCAGCACATAACCAAAGTGCTCTGTCTCCAGTGGCTTTTTGTGCATTAAAACCACAGGGGATGCTCTCTGAAGGATTTCCTTTAGCACACTAATCTGACAGCACAAAGCACAGGAGTCACAGTTCTTCTGCTCTGCACTCAGAGTCCCCCCCTTTCAGTTGTCGTGTCCGCTCCCCATGTGGGAATTTGCTCTCTTCTTTAACCTGAAAGAACTGTGGTGGGCTGACCCTGGCTGGACACCAAGTGCTCACCAAGCTGCTCTATCACTCTGCTCTGCAACAGGACAGGGGGGAAAAGACAAGTTGGAAAAAAATTCATGGGTCAAGATATAGGCAGTTCACTAAAGCAAAAGTGAAGGTTGTGTAGGTGTTAGCAGCAAAGGAAAAGGAAAATAAAATTATTTTATTCTCTACTGATCAGCAAGCAATGTCTGGCCACGTTCTGAGAAGCAGGGCTTCAGCATATGTAGAGGTTGTTCTGCAAGGCAAACTTTGTAATAATGAATGTTCCCCCCTTTCCCTCCTTTTTCTTACAGGCGTGCAGATTTCATATGGTACGGAATATCCCTTTGGTCTTTTTGCATTGGCTGGCCTAGTTGTGTCCCCTCCCAAAATGTTGCCCACCCCCAGACTACAGATCAGGTGGGAATGTTGGAGAGATAGCCTGAGGCTGTGGCAGCTCTGCTCAGCAGAGTGTTATCAGCTCCTTTCTAGCTCCCAATGCAAAGAGGAAAATTATTTTCTTCTCAGCTAGGACCAACACAAAGTAGCTGAATCCACAGCTTCTTATTTCCCAATACGCTCTAACTTCTGGAGAATGAAGAAAGTCCTTCCATACACATTGTGATGGAATTGAGTCATTGGTGTTCTGTCACCAGCCAAAATCCCTGATGCCACGAGGAATTTGCTTTTACAGCCTGAGAGTTTGGGCTGTGAAGTAGAACGAATGAATCCTGAAAGCTCCTCCCATTACAAATTTATTTTGTCCATCTTGCCCTATTTTGCGGTGGAGAATATGGGTCTGGTTTAGATCCTTCAATCCATTGCAGTTTCCAGTTAATAGCTGTGGTAACTCCACAAGTTCTTCTGTTATGTGTGACTTTGACACTTCAGCTTTTCTTGTGTGCTCATAAACAGCTCTGGATGCTAAACACAGGGATGGTGTTTCCACCCAATGGCAGAGCTGTTAAATGCTGTTTGTTTTGTGGGTCTAGCCCAGATTCTGTGTTTACCATGTCTGATGGACCATTGACTTTGCGTATGAAAATCCTGTTCTACAGTTGTTGCTGTGATACAGTTGGTGGAAGTTGTTTGTTTAGTGTCCATTAAAAAGATCAGTAGTCTTAAAGTAATTAATTTCTACACATATAATTCACCCTTCACAAAATACCTGCTCAGGATATAGAATAATAATGAAAAAACATAGCTTACTGCTTTATGTTGTGCTCCATGTAAAATTATTCAGCCAACCTTTTCTATAATGAATATGTATAATAGATCTTTAGCTCATCACAGGTCTAATCATAAATGGAAAAAAGATATCATGTTATTCAAATACATCTAATTAAATTAATTGGTTCATTTAGAGCTCTGCCACTTCTTATGCATTTTCCCCCATTTCATTTTGACTGCAGTTTCATCTCATGTCCTTCATCCAGGCTGTGTTCAGTTTATTTACCAGATCAGTTTCGCTGTGAATGCATGTTTAAGATATTTTTTCATCCCTGTTTTAGAAAATATGATAAAAGATGTACACTTACTTGTGAACTAGACCAACTTTTGTCCACAATGCACTGGAAAATGAGCTCTAACTGATGACCCAGTATTAATTTACAGCTTGCATAGACAGGACCAGTACACTAAAGCTTCTTCAATCCCTGTAAGATATAAACAGGATGCATTTGTCAATTCCATGCCCAGGCAAAATGTACTTACCTCTCACCTGCACCTATGTGTCTTTATGTTCCTTGGAATGGCACTAGCACTGTTTCTTTTCAAATACTCTGTCCATCTCTCAATCTGACAATTCTTCCAGACTTCATTAGTCATGCTATCAAACTTTTGTCACCAGAGCACATCCAATTACACGGTTTCAAAATATCTATTTTTTTATAACTATGTGTTATCCTCCAGTGTCCAGGCATGTCTTTGATTAATATCTCTGAAAATCTTTCATGTGAAACTCTTGTTATGACAGTCGAACAAAGCTTGGTTCTTGTGTGTTCCAGCATCTCTCTGAGAAGCATGCCTAGTGCAGATTCTTGAAATGTCTAAAATTTAGGTACAAATAAGGTGTCCAAACCAGGAAGACTGTAGTCCAATCTATGTGTTTGCTAAAATGGATTATGCTCATAATTTAAACCCACAAAAAACAACAGAAACTGGCCAGGAGTGGGTAAAGTGTGGCCACTCACTAACTATCCAGCTGTTCTATAGGATAAAGCCACCTGACCCATCTTTGTTGGTAAGTTGTTTCCAAGTGAAAACTTTTGTCTTCTATTCTTCTATAGACCACTGAAAAAAAGAAAAGGTAGACTTTTTTTTTCCTCTGATATCCCGCTAGCAATATATATGAAATGTTTCATTTTCATCTGAGTTGCTGAGATGCTCTGATGCATTTTGTGTAAGTATAGAAGTGTCCTGGTTTAGGGTAAATTTGGGAGGAAACCTCTGAAGGGGGTCCTCTGGAACCCCTCTGGAACAAAGAGGTTTTTAATTTTGAAGTGATATGCAATTGAGATATACTTTAATAAAGTCTTTCAAACATTTTCATTTTACTTCTTTTTTTAAAAAAAATCAGAACTCTAAACTGACTTTATTATACATGTTATTAAGACATATTATAGTTTAATGCATTTCTCTTTGAAGTATCAACCAGCCAGAAATTAAGCTAATTCCCTGGACACATTCAGGCACATCCATGTAAGGGCTCATTCCTTCTCTGACAGCATGTGCATATGAGAGGTCTGACTTGCACAGCACACATTTGAAGTAGCAGTGTAAAACCTGGTAAGCCTCTGTACCCAGACACTTGCTATTCCATGAAGGAAGAGCAGGAGCCACAGAAATAGCCCACAGGTATTTCTTCTGCCCCAGGAACTCCATTGTCTGTCAGTGACAAAAATGCCCTTCATGTCACTCAGCTTTCCTTGCAACTGGAACTAATCATGTATGGGGTGTCTCATGAGCACTGCACATCATTTCCTTTTTCATAACTAACATGCAGCCATCCCTCATAATGACAAGTAGAAATGCAACCTTAACGTGAGGTCATTGTTTGAGGTGAAATGTGGGTGTTTTAGTCATGCCATGGATGCCTCTTAGAGGTGCTCCTGCAGAGTTCTTAAGAAAGAAGGTAACAGGATAAGGGTTGTGGGCTATTAGATGTTATGATGGGTTTGTTTCATATTTTCTAGTCAATCTCTCCTGCTACAGAATGCTCCCAAGCCAATAAATCTCAGTACTTGCTCCAGGGGCTGCTGTACTGCATAGGTGTCAAATAAGTCTTAAAGGATGGTGAGGTAGACTTCATTGCTTCATGGAGTTGTGCTGCCATGAGGGCTTCAAACTGACTTTAACAAAATAAATAATCACTGCAATAGAAGAGTTAAATGGAAGGGAACAGATTCTTCTAAGTGGATTCTGAATCTAGTACAGAACTGTGGCTACTTCAGAATGAATTTATAAATAGATTCAGGCCAACTGAAACTATACAGTTAAAGTTGTTAATGTATACTCTGGAGGAAGACAAGGACTGACCTCTGGTGCTGAGGATAACACTGTCTCTGACAAGTGGCTTTATTGATTCTGATGCGCAACAAATGTTATGGTTTCTTGGTTAGGGCTAGTTGGATATTTACACTTAGAGGAAAAACCTTGCAACTCTTGCAGCAGCTGTAGGCAATCTTCTTAGTGTGTTTTAGAGAATTGTGTTTGTGTACACTTTGATGACACAGGGTAGTTTTTTCTGTTTGTTTCATTTTTGGCAGTTGCTTCATACAACTTCAGACATTGTGACTTCAGACTCTGTGACCTTCAGACATGAGATTGCAATAAGGCAATTCCAAATCACTAATTATTCTTTATTTTCAGTGTAAAGAGTTTAAAACCTCTTTGGAGGACAAGTTTGCTTAAAATTGTTAACAGGCTTATTTAATCTGTTTTCTTTATCCACCTTTAATATTATTGCTATTGTTATTATTTTCTTCTCACAGGTTATTCATCAGCTTAGACTTTCTGAGAATGAGAGTGTGGCTCTACAAGAGCTTCTAGATTGGAGGAGAAAGCTGTGTGAAGAGAGAGAAGACTGGCAGCAAATATTGCACAACACTGAGCAAAGAATCACAGCCCCACCTCCACCCCCTTGTAAGAAGCCGACACTGCTGAAGAAGGTAGAAGATACCTCCTGCAACAGACTCTCTTCAGGCATATGGGACACCACCATATGATTCAGATGTGTGTTTGCAGACTGTTAGGAATGGAATCATCTAATGACTTCAATCTGCACAATCAGCAAGTTTTCTTCCCTTCACAAAACGTGCAGGGATTTTTTACAAGCACTAATTCAATAGCACAGGATGGAGGAGCTGTTTAGATCTGTCACGTGTGTGTGTGTGTGTGTGTACATGTGTGTGTTTGTTCTTTTCATATATATACATGTATACATATATGTGTGCACCAGCAAGTATATATATATGTATGCAAGTGTATATATATATGGAGACAAACTGCACTATAAGTACTTAGTTTAAAAGTACAAGGCTGTCAGAGTTCTCCCATGGACAATGAAGAAACGATGTTAAGCAAGTGATGATGGGGAGAAGTGACTGACAGACATTTTGGAGAGATCAGGAGAGTCTGTGTGCACACTGTACAGCTGTTTTATACAGTACAAAAATATGTTTCTTGTTCCCTAATGAATGGGTTTATTATATTACATGTATACATATATATTTCTTTGTAGATGTCTGTGTTCCATGGAGATTATTTACATGTTTATTTCTGGTGTTTTATAACTTCATGCAATTGGTGCTGTCGTTCTTTCTTCAAAATACAGGTAATAAATTCAGTACTTGCATTTTTCTTTCATAGGTTATCTTTAACAACATACCAAACAGTTTCAACACTGTGTTATTTTTTTCAGAACTGGCAATATCCTTTCTAAAATCCAATCCTGAAATTCTTGCAAAGCTCCTATGTGCAGGAGTGATTTGGTGCTGTTCACAGTCATGAATTAGAGACCATTACTTCTTTTTGATGGATCTGCATTTCTGAAGGTGTGAACTGTGAATTTTGAAGTTATATCTCAAATCTTATTTCATTCTGGGTTATGTGAAATAATGAGGCATTCATTTAGATTGTAAGTGTGGTTTGAAATTCATACCTGATTATGCATAAGGTCAGGTGTCAGTGGAAAGATACATAATGGTAATGAGGTATGAAAAATAGGTCTGTGATTTACTGTTACAAGCCAGAAGGCTTTGCAGAGATGAGTATATCAAAGTATTATGTCCTTATTATGGTAGCACAGTGATGCATTTATACTTCAAATTTCATGTAATGAAATGGTTTCAGAAATTGCAGCATTCTAGTTAGTGTACATGAGTTCTGAGCAGTAATCTTAATTTATGAAAAACATACTTCTGGGAACTTGCTAGTTATTGCCCAGCAGTCTTTGAAATACTGTTTTGCCACTAAAAGGTGCAATTTATATATATTTAACTGTACTTTTCCAGGGCTACTTATTTTAAGTTTTTGGAGTATGTAGAGCCAGTGTGGAATCCTTTACTTGGTTGTTTGTCCCATTCCTGTTGAGATCCAGGAGAAAGTGTTTCCAGTTTTGCAAGTGGATAGAAAAGAAATATTTTCAAATATAATCTAAGTCTAAAATGGTGTGCTCATTCTTGGTTGGAAATTGTTGGAAAAGGGAAAAATCCATAGGGATGTAGCTTTTTTCGTCATATTTGACAGAAGTTTCAAGCAAGCTGAATAGCAAAAAGCAATCACACATTTGTTTGTGTTTGTTTGTTTATACAAGGAAGCAGCAAAACTCAAATTTTTCCCATAAGCATCCTCCAGCTGTAGGCAGAATTAAGCATCTTCTCTTGCTGAAGATTAAAACAGACATTTTGAGTGGACAAGGACGGGGAGACACCAAGTTAGCTCAGAATTTTACCTTGTTACTACTGTTAGGTTCACAGAAGTCCTCTATGTAAGATTATCCATTTCTATTTCATGGAGAATGAGGAACTCCAGACTCCAAATCTTACCTTTGACTGATGTAAACAGCCACAGACTTTACCCAGGAGGGACAGGTAACCCCTGTGAGTGAGGTTATGCAGAAAACAACTTTCACCTGCTACACAATTGTCAGAATAAGGCCATGCCTGGAAGAACTGAGGTTTCTGGTTTTTTGCTCAGATAACCAGGGACACACAGAGATCCCTCTGTGAGTGCAAAATGAAACAGCCCCAGAACTGAATGCAGGAGAGCTAATTAACCTGACCTTGCAGCTATTTTGCTTCCAGGATGCAGGTTGTTATCCCTACATGGCACAGCATCCGTATCCATAGCCACAACAACATGTACCCAGCCAGCCTAGCAGTGCTGAGCACCTCAGTGCACTGAGACGTGCAGATATGCCCTGAGGCTTATCACTCCCCAAATGTGCCTGGCAAACAGCCCTCTCATAAGCTCCAGCATACTGCTAACCCTAATGCTCACTAGCTGGCTCGGCCACTGGTAGCAATCAATCCACAACTGCCTGGAAGTTTAAGACAAGCTGTAAAAACTGACTGAGAAGCCAGTTTAGATCATGCCAAAATCCCTGCTGCTGCAGTCACTTAGCTATTTGTAAGGTGAGCTTGTGTATCTCCAGATGACACTGTTGTCATTGCTGCGCTCGGAATGCGGGAGTACCCAGAGGGGAGAAATTGCATTTGTCAAATGGAGTTTAAAATGGGAAACTGTATAAATATACATTATCCTACTTGCAGTCCTTACTAGAAGTTGTGTTAGAGCTGTGAGCAGCCTCAGGAG
This sequence comes from Phylloscopus collybita, assembly GCA_027886175.1. NCBI lineage: Eukaryota > Metazoa > Chordata > Aves > Passeriformes > Phylloscopidae > Phylloscopus > Phylloscopus collybita. The sequence goes on along the minus strand of JAJNNQ010000006.1, from coordinate 38,458,800 downwards.
CTCAACTGCAGCAGCTCAAATGAGGTTTTAAGGAACTATTTTTTGCTACTTGTTCAAAGTCCATACTGTGCCCTATTACAGCAGTATGAGCAAGTGTCGGAAAAAAGTCTGTAGATTTTCTAGCAGTTTCATCAACACGGTTACATGAGAGGAGCCAGTACACCTCTGTTTCTGGCAATCTGATTCTACAATGAGCAAAGCAGATTATATCCCCTGTGCAGAAGGCCTTCATGTTATTTTTTGCAAACTTGGGTAACACATATATTTTCTGGGGTTGTTCTTTAAAGCGTGTCACCACAGTGCAATATGACAAACTTAGAAGACTTTTCTTGCTTTGTTTCAATTTTATTTTTAATTCCAGGTTACATAATGGCTAACTTTTTACATGGAAAGATTTTTCATGATACTCCATTAAAGTACAGTACTATAGGAATAAAGTACTTGCTTTAAAACATGTTTTAAATATTTCTCTAATGGCAGTAAGACACTCTAGAGCGTGATTTATGATGGCATAATTCACACCTAGTGTGTTCATTGGTCTCTTGGCCTTTGGCCTCGTGCCTAACAATGCAGTTGGTAGGGAATTATTATACCATAATTCACACCCCACTGTGTCTTATTGCTTAAATAACTATACCCCCAGAGGTGTCTTAAAACTACCATTAAAGTTTATATTGTGTATCAAAATGTGTTTACAGGGCTGGAAAAATATACTATTGACAGTTTGAAATGTTGAGAAGTAGTTTTAGCAGAACTGTACAGTGCTTGTAAATTAATCTCCCCAGTGGAGTATGCACCAGCCAATTACAGTATTTCTTGGGTATATGAAGTCCTGTTGTGCACATTAAAAAATAGCTTAGAAATAAAAAAAGCCTTATGAATTTAATATTCTGAAGGGGAAGATTAAAAACTGTGGGCATGCTAATGCCCTTAATATCCAGTGAAAAATCTAAAATATATTTATATTTGCAATAAAGCAATTTCAGGATGCTGGGATTATCATCAGATAATCACTCCTCCACATTGTGCCTTATTGCTTAATTTTTAACATGTGAAAAAACCGAAACGCCTAACAAATCAATCTGTCCTTCAGCATAAGGTAAGAGAAATCAGATACGTTTTACACTTTAAAAAAGTCATTGGTCTTAAAGCCAAGGGAATTATGAAACCATATTAAGCCACAATAAAAGAAAAACAACATCTATTGGCAGGAGAAATTTTTTAAAGCTTGTATACCTTACTTGTTATTCCTGAAATAGCACCTGGTGTTTTTCAGTTGCTGTAGTTACATTCCTGTTGCAGTTTTAAAGCAAAACTTTGTTTTTAAAAACTGATTTAGACGTTCAGAGAAATACATGCACCGATATTTTTCAAAAGATCTGTGTACAGCATGAAGTGATAAGCCTTTTAAAATTTTGTATTGTTTACAAAAAAATAGTATGATTGTTGAGTAAGTGAATTGCATTTACCTTTTTTTTTGCCAGTGATCCTTTTTTATTCTAAAAGGTTTAATTACTTTTATTAATAATTTTATTATACTGCAGATCCTTTGTGTGTGGGACAAAGAGTTTCGTTAACTTGCTAAGAAAGCATAATAGATTGTAGCATAAAGTGATAGTAATAGCCATATTAACTGTAGCTTTTAGTTCTGCTGTATAGTATTGGCATCCTTAGTAATCCTGTTATTCTTATCTCTATAAAGCCTGCTAATATCTGAAATGCTCTGAGGAACTTTAAGTAAGTTTTGCCATTCACTTGTTAAATAATAAATGTAACTATGTACAAATCAGTTTTCCAGAATGGTATTAAACATTTCATGGCTTTGTGTTTTAAATATAAAATTTTTAAAAAGAAAACACCACCTGAGCATAACTATTTGACAATAGCTGAACAAAACAGAAGAAAATGTTTTTCTTCCAGTTCTGCTGTTCTCTGTATACTCAGGACTTTCCTCTTGAGAAGAAATAAATAAATCCCAGTTCTGGCTTATACTGTTGGCTGTGAGAATTAGATCATTAGCAAAGACTGTCCATCCTCCCCACTGTGGTTTGGCCTTTTCACCAATCCATGAATGTATGCTGGATCTGGTCAAATCGTGCATTTTGCTGTGAAGTGTCATAGGCAAAAGTTCGGTCAAGTCATGATTTGACTGTTTGAGGATTTTTGATTTATTACAGTAAACAAAACAACCTCATCTTGAATTAGTTAGACATTTATTTCAATTTTGATTAGCTTGGTTTGGTTCTCATATATGTGAATAAAGCCCCCTCTTAGCACTTTTGTATCTCCTTTCCTGCCAACTTAGCTTAATTTTCAATCAGACTCTTATGATAAAAACAAAAATACTGTTAAATGAAATTACAGTATAACCTTTATATTTTTTTAAAAAATCCTTTAAAATGCTGAAATAGAATACTTCTGTATTTCAATGTGGTTTTCACCTTTTCTAGCTGAAATGATCTGTTGGATGCAGTCTGAATTTACCCATAATTTCAACTCTTCACAAACATACATTTTCATAAATCCACTCTTCTCTGAAAAGACTACAGTAATGGATATTTTTTTAAGATTCATGAGAATTGCTGAGGTCTTTTGAAGTATCAACAGGGAAAAATTGACAAGCACGGGTATATTGCTGTCATAGCAATGTTGATGTGATAGTTATTAGCTTATGCTTGTGCCCTCACTGTGTTTTATTTGGGCTCTAGCCTCTTCTCAGTCTACCTGGATATGTAGTCACCTGTCTCCTGATACTCATTAAAGCACAAAAAGAAAAGTGCTGAATCTGTCATATGCTCTGAGAAAGCGGAGAAATGTGTTGCAGACTCTTTCTAATTAAAGCTTAATATAAATTACTTACATGTTTTCAAAAATGGGTATTGGAATGCAACTTTCTCGCTGTCCAAATGTGAACAAACCACTACGCTAGAAAGTTGTGGCAATAAAATAGCCACAGCTATTAAATAAGTTTTTATACAGATATAGCTCCTCTGTCTCACAACGCAGTTCAACTTGGTGGTCAGGAAATTATTTCAAAAATTAGGGGACCTGATTATATATCCTTTTGGGAAGACAACTTGTGCAGTTTGTTTGAATTAAAACCATCTCTAGATGATTTTATTGCAGACTCTCCCTAAAAGAATGCTCAGCGTCTTAAAAACCAGATAGGCAAGCAAGCAATCGTCTACTCTGACAGGACTAAGATAGGAAAGCATTCATCAGTGGATGGTTAAGTTTGCGTAAATGCTTTGGAAATTTCCAGATATCATGACCTTCCTCATGGTTCTGACCAGTAGCCAGAACACAGATTTGGTCTAAATTCTTGTCTAATTAATCAAGTCACAATCAGTCAATGCAATTAAAAATACCTTGAATAGAAATGACTCCCCTAATCATCTAAATTTATATTTTGGTAACACGATTACTGAAAGTATTTATTCACATCTAGCTTTTACTAATGTAGCTGCTGTGTCTGTAATATGAATTTAGCAGTTAGAAAAGGGAGAAAGTAAAAAAAGGACAATATGGAGATAAGTCAATTTGAAATATATCTTCTATGCTCATGCTGAGACTGGGGCTCCTTGGGCTTTAGAATTATCGCAAGAAACACAGTAGATGCCATATCATCTAAAATCAAGAAAATGTCCCAAAAGTAGCTCTCAAAGTTTAAAGACTTCCTTCTGCCTTAAGCTTCTGCCCTATGTAATCCCTAAGTTCTCACCAGGCATGGGTAGTTACCGAAGTCAGACATCATGCAGCTTGGAAAAGAGTGCATTTTTTGTCTCCTGGGGGAGACAAACACCCAGACCTCAGCTTCCCTGACGAGGGAAAGACATTCTATTTAGTTGATCAAAGGCACAATGATGGATGATTTATATATCCTGTGTAAGTGTGCTTGCTTTTCTGGAGAAGATACAACACTCTGTAGCAGGCTTATTTGTTCAACAGAGAGGCTGATTTGTAGCTGGGGAACGTGGGTCTAGTTTAAGTCCATGATTTTTCAAAGATCTTCAGTTAAGTTCAGGATTTGACCCTAGCTGATTTTTGTGGCCCACAGATGATTTATTTATTTCTCTGTGTATTCAAGAGTACTGCCAAACATTCAAATAAGATCTTCCAATAAAAAAAAAAAAATTACCTAGTATTTTCTGTAATTCCTGTATAGGAATAAAAGGCCAGATCCTAGGGAGGATTTAGTTCCTATAAGGAAATTACACAAGACCTGCCTTTTAGGTGGCTTGTTCCTGGAGAGGGAGGCAGGACTAAACTGAGTTTCCATATTGGCTATTCTGGGCTTCCAATTCCTGGCTCCATCTGATTCCAAATTCCTCTTCATGAAGGAGGCACTGTACTCAGGGGAGAAAAGGAGAATCATGGTTTTCTTTAGGTTTGAAAAAACCTCTGAGAGTCTGACAGTAAACCAAACACTGCAAAGTCCATCACTAAACCGTGTCCCTGAATGTCACATCTACAAGTCTTTTAAATACCTCCACTCTAAACCTCCCTGGCACAGCTTGAGGCCATTTCCTCTCATCACTTGTTACTTGTGAGAAGAGACCAGCCTGCACCTCGCTACAACTTCCTTTCAGGGACTTGGAGCAGGTGATAAGGTTGGATTCCTGTGCTGCGAAAGCAGGCTATTCAAACTTCTTGCCCCCACAGGTAAAGCTGATTCCCATCCAATCAGCCCCCAACCTGTTCTGTTACACAGGGGTTTTCCACCAGGGATCCAAAATTTAAATTTGTTTTTGAGCAATGTTAATGTTCTGCCAGCCCATTCCTTCAAGCTGCCAGCATCCCCTGACACATCAGCCCTGCCGTCCAGAGATTTACTGAAGCGTTGACTCCTCTTCATCTTGATGCATACACAGAATTTACTGTGTATTATGCACAAGTGTATTGATTGTACAGCTCATTAATAAAGATACTATTTTCCTCCATATGCCCTGAAGGAAAGCTACTATGTGGCTGACAGCTGGACTTTATGCTGTTGTAATACACTTTGAACCTGGTGGTCCAGCCAGTTTGTTACCAAACATGAAGTCCACCTACCTGAATCATATCAGATTGTAGACTGCTCTCATAGACAGCAACCTTGGTTCACAATAAAGTAGATAAAGATATGGTTGAAAATAAGTTCCAAGAAAGCAATCATTGGCAAACTGGCGGGAAGGAGAGATTCCACATTGGATCTTTTATTAAGAGTCATCCAAGACCCACTTCTTTTCCAAATAGTTGTTATTTGAATAGAAGAACTTGTATAAAACTAAGGATGGCACCAAACTCGAATGAGCTTATAAGAATGCTGGGCCAGAATTCAAAATGATAATGAAAAATTGCCAAAGGTTCTCCCACAGTGTGGGAATGTAAGAGATGCTTATTTTGCCCTCAGTGGAGAAAAGTATGCCCACAGTCTGAGACATGACTGACCTTCAAGACTCAAAAGTCTCTGAGAAGAGAAAAAATCAGTTTTGGAAGACCACGTCTAGGAACAGAGTATAGTCTGGTGGAGTTTGTGTGTACTGTGCTGAGACAGTGATCCATGGCACGCAGCACTTGGCATGAAACAAACTGTATTGTCATAAGTTTGGTATTGCATGGAGATACACTTTGTGAATGTGTGTGTGCATGTGTCTCTTTTGCTGTCTGTAAACTTAACATGTTCTCCATAGGTGTTACTACAAATAAAGCCCTTACAGGAACACTGGGATTCTCAATTCAGATTTCACAAAAGCTTTGCAAATTCTATTCCATTTTATGTCTTCCCGTGTTAGAAATATTTTCATTTCCCTGTACAGTCCACAATGGCTCCAAATCCTGTTATTTGGAGAAATAATACTTCCTATGTGTCCCTTTGCTTTAAATACAAGAAAATAATAGGTGGGTGAGAGTTCTGTAAGAAGATAAAGCAAGATTTAGCTCTTTTTGAGTACAGTTAGAGAACATATCAAAGGTACCACTGGGCAGGAAATTAGTTTCACAAGATCATGATAGTTGAAAATTAGGAAGCAAGTGATTTTATCTCTCTCCTTGATGCTGTTTTTTTTAATACATTTTTTTCATACATTTAAGTTACAAACAATGACTTACATTATGACAAAGAATCCTAGAATCATAAAGTTCTTTGCTCTTTACGCTGGAAAAGACCTAAGAAAAAAGGGTCTCGAAACTGCCAAGAGCCAGGAGTTATCATTTTATCCAGGTACTGCTATTACAAGATCCATTTTGCTTTGTTGCAGCCTTGACATGAAGGCACATGAAGATAAGATTGAGAGCAGCCCTCAGGAGAAGGACTTGGGGATCTTGGCTGACAAGAAGCTCAGTATGACCCAGCAATGTGCACTCACAGCCCAGAAAGACAACCCTGTTCTGGGCTGCATCCAGAGCAGTGTGGGCAGCAGATGGATGGAAGTGCTCCTTCCCCTCTACCCTGCTCTTGTGAGACTCCACCTGCAGTGCTGCATCCAGATCTGGGGTCCCCAGCACAGGAGGGACATGAACCTTTTTGGAGTGAGTCCAGAGGAAGGTGGTCAGATGGCTGGAGCTCCTCTCCTATGCAAACAGGCTGAGAGAGTTGAGGTTGGTCAGCCCAGAGAAGAGAAGGCTCCAGGGTGACCTTATTGCACCTTCTGGGACCTAAAGAGGGCTACAAGAGAGCTGAAGAAGGACTTTTACAAAGACTGTAGTGACAGGACAAGTGGTAATGGCTTTAAACTGATAGATGGCAGGTCTAAATTAGATATTAGGAAGATATCTACTGTGAGGTTTGCGGAGACACTGGAACAGTTTTCCTAGAGATATTGTGGGTGCCCCATCCCTGGAATATTCAAGGCCACATTGGATAGAGTATTTGTACTCCCTTGTCTAGTGGAAGGTGTCCCTACCCATGACAGGGGAGTTAGATCTAGATGATCTTCCACACCAAACCATTGTGTGATGCTAAGATACCACCTTTCCAATATGACAAAGTAATGATTCAGCTTTCAAGGTTATTGAGATTGCTAGCTATGGGTGAACTGTGATAGCTCTCTAGCAGGTGATGAAGCCATGAACTCATTTCCCCACAGGATTTCAAACTGCCAACATGTTGTAGCAAAAGTGCTCACTTAGTTGGAGCATTGAATGTTGTCCTATATATAGAAGACAAAAGACATGCTGCTGCTCTCATAAATGGTCTTCTGAATTATAAATGATTACTTAATAGATATGAGAATGTCTCTCATCTTTACTGAGATGAGTTGGTCTTGAAAAGGCTACTTCATTATCAGAAACAAGTGGGAACCACCACAGAAAATCTTTCCCACACCTTGTCAGGGTCAAGTGACTAGCTCTGAGAACTCATTATGGCTTCTAATAAAAGCACAGCTCCTTGTTTCTAATTGCAGAACCTTGTTCAGACAATTCCTAATTTAAACACATGTAAACACACAGAGGGATATAAAACCCACAGGTTATGACCCAAGAGCACTTGCACTTGGAAGGGGTCATTCAGACACACAGAAATTTCTGATTTCAATCTGATCATTGACCCCCATAGTAGTGAACTTTATGCAAAGTGTGCCCTGAAAACTTCTGTAGGCAAATGATTGTGGTTTTGGAAGTTTTATTTTTTCCCCTGATTGCAAAGTAAGAGTCAGTAAAATAATCCAGTTTAAAACCTCAAATGTAGTCAAGTACAAATGTGAAGAGATGAGCAATCAAGTTCCACACAGATAAAGATTTGGAAGTCAAGAGTGTTTTTGCTGTAGATTGTACAAGACGTGGCTGAAAATTACTGCTGAAGGATAGCTTGGTTCTGAGAGCTGACAGGAATCCTTCTTGCTTCATAGATACAGTCATTCCATATGTTTAGCTTTACCTGCTCTTTTTAAGACAAAAAAAAAAAAAAAAAAAAAAAAAAAAAAAAAAAATCTTAGCTACTTCTAGAACTCCTGGACAGGTAACATGTAAACAAATAGCTGTGCAATAATTTTTCTAGTTGTGCTTCATCACTCTACTTCAGCTCAGTCGGATCATTGAGACTTTTTGCAGTGCAAGTCAGGATAACAACTAATAACCAACACTTTATTCTCAAAAATTGAACTCTGCATGTGTTCAGCAAGCCAGTCAGTCTTGGTGCTTGTGAAAAATACTCTTTTTGTTCATCAACAATCTGATGCAAGACAACTTGTTCCCCTTGTTTGACTCTCACCTCCTACCCAGTCAGAAATAGTTGTACTTCTACTGTGCTGTACTAATATGTTTGAGGTACCTATTGAACACACTTGATGCTTCAGATTCTTTTACAGTATAAGAGTCATAACTTCTGTAGCATCATTTGTGATGGTAGTAAATTCACAGCTCTGTGATTGACACAAACTGTGAGTACACATTATGTTCTGAAGCATTGTGATTAGAATGAAACCTCTTTCCCAGTTCATACAGAGCACTGTGCACTCTTGCTCATCATGTTACGAGGACTATGTTTCAAACCTGTCATCTTGCAACTATGAAACAATATCTTCAATTTGAGCTTACTTGTGATATTTCATAAGAAGCTTCACTGGCACCTGAAGGGAAATGTATACTATGAAATAAAAATTGAATTACATTAACTAAAAAGTTTATTTGATGCAAAGAACTGGGCAAGCAAACAAATAAAAACAACTTGAAACAATTCTGTTTTCAAATTCTTATCACTTTTCATCCAAATTTAAGTTTTTGGCTTTCAGAATCACAATAAAATGGAATTGAAGAAACATTTCTACTTCATTATGTGCAGCAAAAAAAAGGATTGACAATAGAGAACTGTTTTCCACCTCTCATGTGGATATGGCCATTATTTATTGGAGGCTGTTTTGTAACACAATGACCATCTGTCAGTAAGCACTGAAAACACTCAATCATGCTGGCTGTTACTGTTAAAATGCCACAATCACTGACTGCTGTGAGGGATTAATAGATTTTTTTTTTTCTAAGAAAAAGGATATATTTAGAAGGCCAAATTATCTCTCGTTGAAGTTGGTATAAATCCTGCTCCACTGGAATCCAGGTATCATCTCTAGATTTATAGAAAGGTAGCAGATGTCAGTCGTTGACCCATGGGAGGGGTATTTAATGGGAGGATATCAGGGAAAGAGCTCCTTTTCAATTTTTCATTTTTTTTGAATACCTATGACAAAAAAGAAAATGCTTAATTAATTTTCATAATGAAAATAATTGATGCCATGTTTTCTTCCCACATTGAAGGGATAGCTCAGAATTACAATCTGCTATTCTACAGTAAGGTACTTATAGTTGTTGTTTTAGAGGTTCTGTTTACAGTTGTTCATTAAGCTGTTCACTTAAATGTTGCATCACATTTCTATTCTTTGTGCACTTGGTTTGGAGAATGGATACTCAAATGAACCAGCAGCTGCAGTCAGAAGCACAGAATTAAAACTGGGTGTATTTCCACACAAACCAGAATAATTAAACCCTCTAGGGAAAGTCTGGAATGAGATTTGTTCAAATGCAGCCATGTGATTACAAGTGCACCATTAGCATTTTTTTTTTAAATATATAAAAAGAAGCAGTTCCCTCAGGGTGGCAGAATGAGTGAGAAATATGACTTATACATTGAAGGTCATATGCAACACAGGGGTGGGAAAATATTTCTTAATTGAAACCCCCACTCTCCATATCATTTATTGTGACCATGGGTAATAATTACTTAGCCTATTAAAATGCTTGACTCAGATAATGATTTAGCTAGTAAGTATCAGACATTTCAACAGAAGGAGGAACAGGAAAGCAAAAGGAGGGAGTGATGGAGGAACTGTAGTCTTGGAAGAAATTAAATCCCTCCAAGGAGTGTTTGAAAACTGACAAATGCTTTTTGTTTCTTGGGCTACTGAGGAGTCTAGAGATGCTCAGCCTTTCCCACAGAAGGATCTGATATAAGGGATCTGGTCCTTAAGGTTGCTATCTCATAAATCCTCATTCCCTTGTTGAATCCCATCTCTCATTTCCTATTTCTCTTTGGTGCCATGCTGACAAACGCTGCATGGCACACAGAGTTTTGAAACAGGTAAAGTCGTGTGCAAGTCTAACGCTCCCCACTGTTTCCAAAGCCCCTATCACCCCATCACAAGGTGGTCAGACCTAGCAACAGGCTGCCCAGGGAAGTGGTAGAGTCACCATCCCTGGGAGTGCTCAAGAAACAACCACACATGGCACTTTCTGCTGTAGTTTAGTTGACAAGGATGTGTTTGGTCGAAGGTTGGACTCAATGGTCTTGGAGGTCTTTTCTAACCTTGAAGAGTCTATGATGCTGTGTGTGAGAGAGTAGGCAAGGCATGAGCACAGAAGCAACAAGAAAAAGGAATATCGTAGCATGCAGCCTGGCAGGAAGGGCCCAATCCTGCATGTTCCTTCCCTCCTTCCTTACATCCCCAGCATGGAGTGGGAGGAGAAGGAGAGAAAGAAATGAAGCTGTGTCATGAAGCCTGACAGAATTATCATCATTATAATGGCATTTGCCTGTACTCACAGGTAGCTAGGGGTGAATAGTCAGATGCACAGTTAGAAGCATTGACTTTGAAACCTGGGATGTCCAATCTTCACACTTACCAGTCCCCAAAAGCAAAGACCTTCTCAAAGCAACTGCACCTGCCCACTCCTGTCCCCTTGTCTTGAGAAAGCATGACAGCCACTCTCCCAAAAGGCCGGCAGGTGTCATTTTGCAGCTGCATGCAACTACCTGTCCTTAGAGTATTAAACCTTTACTGGTTTGACTACATGCAACCTTATGACATTTCGTGGGCTATGTAGACCTGGAGACATTACTTAAAGAGTTTGTAACATGAATATATCCTTTGCTTGACTTCTTTTCCAGTTTATGAGCTTGCTATAGGCTGATGATAATTTATCCAAACCTGTGTATCACTCACAGTTTTTTGTCAGCCATTCATCTAAACAAATTATGTCCTGGCAGTCAAGCTCCACAGTCAGTCATTTTTGGAACCTGGTGACTGGACCCCTAAGTCACAAGGGATTGCTTCAGGACTGCAATCAGGGATTGATTACTCAGATGACATAAACCTTATAAACAGAATCTTGATTAAGTTACTAGGCTTTGAGTCACAGGCTGACAAAAGTAGGAGCATGATAAAAAGGGCAATCCCACAAGCAGAAGGCAAGGATGGGTTTATTAGCCGGTTGCCCTCAGGTGCAACTTTCACCTTAAATGTAATAATTCAGGGAGTCCTAAGCAGCAGATTTCCAAGGGTTTTTGGTTCTGAGTATTGAGAAGAATTGTTCAAAAGATTTGTTAACACACAGCAAAATGATTTATGGGAATAACAGTAAATAAGCCCCAAAGAGTTTCCAAAAGAATTATGCTGTATCTTTCCATTTACATGAATATTGTTTTCAACTTCTTATGTGACTGATAACTGCTAAAATAATATACAGGGCATTGTATTTACTGTGCTTTTTTACACATTATACATAATCTGACACCAGTGGGGCTGATGAGCTGTCTCAGGTTAAGATGTGACAGTGTGACATTTAGCTTTTGTGATATGATGAGGTAATGTGACACGACATGAGCATATGCCATGAACCAAAGGTCAGAATAGATTCAAATAGATACAGATACACCTACTTTCAGCCTGACCAGTCACTGCCAAAAAGTCGTCCAGACCACGCACACATTTCTGACAACAATTGATGGTCATGACATAGATGTATTAATTCACTGGCAGAAAAGCTTACCACCTACTTATCCATAACATCTTTCTATCTAATGGACATTGATTAGAAAACATTTCTTCTCCTCAGAAGCTTTACTTACTTGCATATTTAATTTTGGGCAGCTGCCTGTGCCAGATTCAGAGAGATCATGCCTATCATGCCTATAACTGAAGGGCAGAATATCCCTCTTTTGATATCCACTACTGGCTTCACAGAAACAATGAATATATTGTCTCTACTCATATGGTCTGAGGGCTCACTCATTCTATGCTGAACGTCCTTGATGGTACCTGCTTCACCCAGTCTTGAACCCCCTATTCATTTAGGGGATTTGTTGAAATTTGCTGTCACTGTCTTCTTGTATGTCTTAATATGCTCTGGCTGAAGACCACAGCCTGAGGAGGAAAGGCAGATGGTATGTGACTAGATTCAGTTTCAGGGATGGAGAAGCTGGCAGGCACTTACACATCCCACAACTTCAGCAGAGCCAAAGGGACTTACCAAAACTGGGACTTGCACAGAACACACAGACACCCAAGGCTAAAGCTGTGATCCTGTTCAGCTGTTCAAATTTTGCTAAATTCCATTTCAATATTTCAGTTTAAAGTTTTCCAAATACATTGAGTAACACCTCAGTTCATGCACAGCCCTGCTCAAGTCTTGGCAGATGGAAATAAGACAGTCTCTGTTCTGCAGCACTGACAGAGAACTATGAAATATGGCTGGACTTCATCATATGTTTCCTATGTAAGCTCAGAGTTCTTTCAGATGCAAAGAAACCTTTCACAATATTGCAAAAAATAGGATGTTGGAGGTCAGCAAGCCGAAATCATCCTTTCATGTACCTGAGTCAGGGCCAATAAGATCTACTCTCTGCAGGTCTTCACTGAGAGGTCACAGAATCATGGAATCATAGAATCATAGAATATACCTAATTGGAAGGCACATACAAAGATCATCCAAGTCAAATCCTGACCCTTCACAAGACAACAACAATTATAACACCATGAACCTGAAAGCATTTTCCAAGCATTTCTTGGACTCTGTCAGGCTCGGTGCTGTGACCATTTCCCCAGGTTTGCTCCAGTGCCCAATCACCCTCTAGGTGAAACACTTTTTGCTGAAATCCATCCTAAACCTCCCCTAACTCCATGCCATTTCCTCAAGTCCTGTTACTGGTGATGAGAGTGAAAAGATTGGTACCTGTCCTCCACTTTCCTCATGAGGATATTGAAATCCACAGTGAGGTCTCCCCTCTGTCTCCTGCAGGCTGAACAAACCAAGTCACCTCAGCCCAAACCTGCACACAATATTCAGGGTAAGGCCACACCAGTGCAGAGTAGAGTAGGACCTGCTCCTACACACCACCAGTATGTTATACACTGCTGCAACTCCAGTTTACTTCTCTATAGTTCCACTCTTCTAACAAGTAAGAATTCCTTCCTAGTACCCAAAATATTTTATTTTTTTTTTATAATGAAGTTGATCTCACACTTTCCCTTGCCACTACACAGGTCTATTGCTTATTTTCACCTTTACATGCATATGTTATCATGGTAAAGCCTTATTTGAATGAGAGGATGGAGAAAAAAAAAAAAAAACAAACAAGAAAAGAAAAAAAAAAAAAAAAACCAAAAAAAAACACCAAAAAAAAACCCAAAAAAAAACCGAGAGCAGAGATATTTCAGGAATGTGTCTTGCAAGAAATGCTCATGGATTTGCATGTTTTATCACAGTGTCCAAAGCTACTGAGTTTATGAACTGCAGCATTTTGAAGCCCGATCTCTCAATGTAATACTGCTGACACCAACAGATGCCTTTGTAGATTTGGATGTCAAGCTGTGATCCCTCTTACTTAAGTTTAACTGTCTAACAAGGGGATGAACACATCAAGCTTTCTACACTGGCTGAGAAGCAAGCACATTTAAAGGACAATTTATTTCACCTTGTTGGATACGTGCCTTAGGCATCCAATGTTTTCTGTTCACAACAGAATCAAATTGGACAACAAGCTTAGGTTATACTCAACTTTTAGCTTTTAGATGTGAGAAGAGATTAACTTCAGTAAGTTAATAATTTGTGAACAGATGATAAGAAACAGCTGATAAGAAACAAAAGAGCAGCATTCTCAGAGCTCTCTCTGCTAAATATCACTGAGATTTGTACAACTGCACATCCTAAACTTATCCGTTTTCTGATATTTACTTTTAATACTGACACCATCCTCTTTTTGCCTAGAAAGTCAATGAATCTTCAAGACTAGTAACATAAGAAGTCAAAGGTAGAAGTTTTCATTATGCAAGTCAACTGTTGTCTGTCATTAGTTGTTTTTAATTATCTTGCTTATGAAATTTAAAGTTCTAAAAGGTCTGAACACTGCCTTATTGTTTACATTTTTACCCCCTTGTCTGATCCTGGTTTGTATATGGACTTTTTCTTGATGTAAAAGTTTTACAGGAGTCAGAGCAATTTGATCACCTGGAAACATTCAGTAGCAAAATAGCAGTTATGTGAATAAATAAAAATGCCTCTTCATACTTGGTGTTAGGCTCTAACCTCAAGAATTTTAACTAAAATATTGGTTAGGCCCTTAGCTGTGGCCTGAATTTATCTCCCACTCTGTTGAGAAGAAACATTTTTCCCATTGTCTGTGCTTCCTTAGCCGTGCTCTGGCATATTGCTAAATCTGAAAGAGGCTTTAAGCTGCTATTTTTGTATTCATTGTTACGAATTATCCTTTCACTTCTTTGATTGTGCTTTTGTTACTTTAGTTCTCAAAACTGAAACTGATTATACCAGCTTCTTGTTTTTATTTTTATTTTGTTCTGACATAAATGACAAATGTGGTGTAATGTGCATTCTCAGAGGAAAAAGCACAGTATAAAAGAAACTGATTATGAGAATGTTTTAAATAAGTGCACTGTTCTCAGGATCAAATATTAGAGAGAGGATTAAAAGTTGGTTTTGTTTTTCTCTCTATAATCAATTCAAAGTTAATTGGATTCAGTATATGTCCTTTTTCCTATTGACTTTTTGTTATTGCTCCTGTTTGATTGCTGGTTTTCTAGCATGTCCCAGGCATTTTGGATATTATTTTCTCCTTTTTTGTTTTGTTTTGTTTTGTTTCTTCCCATTTAACTGCTTCTAAATTCTTTTTTATTAAAAAAATAATCACGGACACAATATTTTATCTTACTTTATAAACACAATTAACTCTGCAGAGCACCAGAATGGTTACTGGGTAGGCAGTATCCCCTTTCCCTCAAAAGAAACATCTAGGGTCAAACAAGGTTATGTGGTGAATTCATATGTATGAACTGCACAGATGAAGGTCACTTTGGGCACAAGACCATCACAGAAGAGTCTTTAATGAACATTCTGTTTGCATGCAAAAAAAGAAACACCTTGTAAGTTGAGGTCTCTCTTGACTAAACGGATCTTTAAGTACTCAAAACCAGAGTCCAGGAAAGCAGAGTGATGTGCAGATACTGGATTGCATGCTCATTCTTCAAGTGTCTGGACATCTGAGCCATGGTCTCCCGTACAGATTGTGCATGCTCTGAAATATCTAAAGAGCTATATTGAGTGTTAAGGCATCAAATGTATCGGTGTTCTCCTGCTGTCTTGACCACTTGCTGCCCACCTGCCAGCTGCCTTCTGTGGGTTTGCTTGCTGCCATGTTCAGTGGTTTAGAATTTACATTCCAGTCACAGGGACGGCTGTGAACAAGAGAACAAGAGGAAATACAGCAAGGATATCCCCTCCTGTTGTTATGCAAACCCTGATACCTCTGATACTCCTGTGACAGCTTCTGAATGCTGGGGTCTGCACATTATTAGAATATTTAATATAATCCTAAATGACACTACAGGAAAGTGAGTTAGTCCCCCTTATTTCCTTGACAATTCTCTAGATTAACACTTGCAGCAGCTGCTATTCCAAAAGTAACTTTCTGATGAGGTCACTGTGCAAGGGTGACACTGTCTTTATTTGCTGGAAGGTACCAAAACAAAATCGTAGAAGGTACCTTCACAATTAGATACTAAAAACATATTTTGAGTAAATTACTTCACTTAAAATAAAAATAAAGAGCCTCCAAAACAAACTAAAAATACATACACTTCATTAAGTGGCTTTACAGTCCTGCATATGCCACCTTATTTTCTTTCTGTCAGACACTATATAGTGGCAGAAAGTAAAAAAGGCAATGAGGCTTATTTCAATGCCACGCACAAAACTAAAACTTGTATCATGCATTCCACAAATCTTCTTGGTGACTGGATGTTTAGTTTATGAGGAAATTAATTTCCTTTAATATCTTCCAAGAAAGTCTGGCTTCTCAAGGTTGGTCTTCTCAATGGGCACCTTCATCAGCAAGTTTTGGAAAGCACCAGAGCCAGGGAGTCCTTTTTCTGCTGCATTGACAAGGGCCTGCACATCAGCTCTATAGTTCCTGACACACTGACACTGACATGGACCTCTCACAGTGTTAAATCCACACATCAGTTGCTGTTTTCAAAACTGCCCTGTAGTACCAGGCATCTGAATCTCTTCAGCAGCCATGCAGAACTCAGCTTCTGGTCTTGGACCAGCTTTTGCAAAGAAACATGAAGCAAGATCCCAAAGAGAAACTGCATCAGAGAGTTTGGATCCAATTGCCTTCAAGAATTTTTTCATTCAAGCAGAAAAGTAATGTGGTTCTAACAGAACAATCTTAAATGGAACACAGAAGCACTGTTTAATCACATAAATAATGAGTAGGACTCTCAAGGTGATTTCGCACCAAGAGAAGATGAAATTTTAATAAGAAAAAATTGATTACTTTCAGACAGCAAAAGTTCTGTATTCATAGTGCTTTCTGCTATGAACAAAAAACTAGCATCTTCAGTTCCTAAATCAAAATGTAGAAGTATTTTAGAGCCAGTTAGACTAACATAGGCAATTTTTCTAGGCTTTTAAATCTAGAATGGTGATGACAGGTCAGGGGGGGAGAGGTTAGGTTATGCCAAACACTGCCTCCAATAAGCTGTGTGACTTACACACAGCTGCATGAAATTTGGTGCCTTAGATGTTCTGCCAGTGGGCTATAGAATTTGATTCCATCCATAGCAAAATCTGTCCATGGGAAACAACTTCTGTTAAACAGAGTGGGAAGACTTATCTTGTACCATCTGTCCCATGGGGAACAAGCCACACAGTCTTCAGAGAATAGGAACTGGTGATTGCTCCCTTTCTACATCAGAGAGAAATGAAAATCAAAAGCATGTATCTTTCCTGCCACCCCATTGCTAATTTATGGTGAGACAGCATCTGCCCTTCGAAGTGTTACCATGTTGTAACAGATAACTGCATAGAAAACTGAAAGGTACTATGTGGATTACTGAATGCATATCCCCTGAAATGTAATGTTATTTCCACTTTTAACAAGTACTATTGGCTTAATTTGCAGATGCCTCTTGTAATCTGGAGAGCAAGAGAAGCAATCCTTTCATTTGGAGTAGAAATAAATTTATCAGCTATTACCACACATCTATAATTTGTCAATGTCCTTTAACTCTTCCTCATTGCCTCTTGTTTGAAGTAATTTTGCTTTAGCTGTAACACATCCTCTAAGCTTACACTGGCTCCCATTCACAGAGAGCATGCATATCCTAAGCTCCTCTGTCTTGAGATACATGGATTTTTTTTTCCTAAACTTGGAGGGACTAGGGGCATTAACTGGTAAAATCTTTCTTCTCCAGAAAAAAAAAAAATGTTCTGACAAGAAATGCAATCTTGACAATGTCCAAGCCCATACTTACAGTAATATTTTAAATGGCACAAAGCAGTAGTGCTGCAGGTAGATGCAGTTCTATCTTCCTCCCTTCCCTCACCCTCCTCACCTCTACCCCGTGCACCCAACCAGTGCAAACTGGTATAGCTGAGTGGTGAAAAGCAGCAGGAGACAGGCTTGAGCTCTTGTAACAGCTAGTTTCAAACTGGATCAATTCCCTGATCTGCCTTTTCAAGACACCATGCAGATGGCTGTTTTGGTGCCAGAGCCTGCATGGTGCAAAGAGCAGGAAAACATGGGAAAACAAAGGAGGTGTGGAAAAGAGGAAGTTGCAACTTGCAGGAACATTACCTCCTCACTGGGAAAACCACAAATTTAACCTAATATTGAAAAATGTAGCTAGACTCCATCCAGATTAAGGCAATTCAAGAGACACTTGGATTCCCATTTAGTGACAGAATGGAAGATTTTCAGGAAGTGGACAGCCCAGGCTCTAACAATAATAAAATACTAAATTACTGTTTTCTGCCTGGCTTCTTAGGCCTGTCTCTTTGCAGTATTTGGCCCAGTCTTAGCTGAGTCCTAGATCAATCTCATGGAATGTCATTGAATAATTCAGTGAGACAGATGATAAAATGAAAGAACATTTATCGGAAGGTGTAATGTTTATTTCTGTACAAATAAGATGAAAAATAATTAAGTGTATAGATATTTTACCTATTGACATGTATTGATCATTGTTGTAACTCAAGAGGAAAGTAAATTTAAGATCTTGCCTTTGTCTGACACATTATTGACTACACAGGTCTGTTCTGTTTCCAACAGATAGAGACAGAAACTAGGGTTATTATCCATCTTGTGATCCAGAGTAGCAGTTCCAGTAATCTTCTTCCTGGGCAAAAAGCAAATCCCTTTTCAAGTGACTGCAAACACCCCAAAGCCAGAAAGATCTAAGAAGGAGTAAATAAAGTAGAAGAGGGCAGCCAACTCACATAGTTTCCATGTCATATTCTCACAGTCTAACATTCTGTTCTCTCCAAGGAGGAAATAACAATATAACGTACAGCCCTGCCACCATTGCTATTAATATCTTGGAATGCATCCAGAAGCACATGGGTGCAGGAGAATACACTGTTCCTGGTAATCACGTAAATGTTTAGATGTTTTTCTTTACGAGGCTGAGTCTGGATCTCTTTTGTATGCTGCACTGCAGAAGTCCTTATTTTCCAGCTCCTCGAAGGCTGGGCCAGTCAAACTTCCCTTTTTAAAACCAAGTTGCCGCATAACAGAAGTACTACAAGTTCCAAAACAATGTATGAGCTATTTTAGCTATTTAAAAAAAAAAAAAAAAGGGCAGTGAGGCAGTACTGCGGGAGGATGGAAAGTAAAAGAAAACCAGAAAAGGAAACCAGGACATAATGAAAACAATTTTTCATATGCTTAGCAAAATATGTACAAGCAATTACCCTAGGAAAAATGTTAATGATTTAAGATTACCTTAACAAGGTAAAGTTTCTTCTCAAGACACAGCTACACATAATTTACATACTTTTGGTGTCTCTGAAAATTCTTTCCTCAGAAGTTTTCTATGGGCAACTTCCCTAGCGTAGCCTGTGTGGTAAATAGTCAGCCAGGGACGTCCCCTCCAGATGCAATTGTCCATCATTAGGTACACCTGAGCTCTAGAAGGACACAGCAAAAGGCTGACTTCTTCAAGACAGAAGTGAAAAGTGACCTCCAAGCACAGGCTATAAATAGGAGTCACTGCTTTACCCATACTGTCTGAAACTTTTTCTTTCACTAAATTAAAATTTAAACCTAATGAGAAAAGTAAGAGAATACCAGGGGACTAAAATGCCACATCCAGCCCACAAGTAACATCTGGGCAGACTGACAGTGTAGAGTTGAATGCAGCTTGTGAGCCTTGACTTGCCTCCAGGAGCACCCACACCAGTGAGGTACATTCCGGGCCCGGCTGTGCACTGGCTTTGTCACAAATGGAGCCAGTTCTGCTCCAGTAGGACTGGTTGTCGCAGATACTGTTCACACAAATATTGATTTGGGTCCTGAGCAGCAGTGTGCTATCTGAGGCTTTAGCCCTGCCATAGCTGTGCTGGTGCAGGTAGTTCATGGCCTCCTGCACTCATCCATAGCCACACAGCCCTGCTATGGAGCCACAGGGTCATGCTGTGTGGCACCCCTCCCTAGGGAGCTCTCTGGGGACTTGGAACATTGCAACTGCAGCACAGGCATGCTGTGCCAAACCATTTCCTGGAGAAATCTGAGCTCCTCTTTGAGCCCGTAGTAGATGGATTCCACTACCTCAGCAAGCTGTTCTGAAGCTTCCTTGGACATTTCTGAAGTAGTGCAGACACACTACTGAAAACAACCCCCATAGCCTTCACTCATACTACTGGGTAAACCCAAGGGTAGCTTGTTTTTTCATAAATTCTAGAAATGTATGGAAAAGATACAGCAAATGCTTTTTTCCTGCTAATATTATTGTTATAGCAAGATATCTGAAAACATAAGATTTTATGTTCAGATGTAAGTGTCCCCTGAGAGCTCTAGCTATAAAGGTATTAACCATTTTGTCACTTTGGGCTAGATTTTTCATAAAATCATTTCCAGAGAGTGTTCAGAAATCTCATTTTGCAGTCCAGTGAAGGTTGCATTGAGCATTAATGGGTGGGCAAGATGCTCAGACATGGTTTTGTCTGAAGCAGAGAAGCATATTTGGTCCTGGATAGGAGTCCATAAAGCAGAAGTTACTGTGTTCCTGGTGCCTTCCACAAGCAGGTAGGAAAGGGCTGAATTAAACATCTGAATTTCTGCCTGTTGTCAAGGATACCGGTTGGAATGATCATTTGGACTTGTGGGTTTCTTTTCCTGATAGACGTATTAGTAGATTTGTTTCTGACTTAGTTGAATTTACAGTGACTGGACTACTCAGTAAATGTGAAACAAGTATTCAGCATATTCAAACAAGATCCAAATATATTAACAGATCCATGATCAGTTCATTGTAATGCTGTAAGGAAGGAAAGGGAGGGAAAAGGCATTGCTTCCATGGCTGTGGAGAGAGACCTTTGGATTTGCTATTCCTGACATCTTAATAATTAGAAAGGAATCCAAAAGGAATGCTGCTCAAAAAATATGGCCATGGAACACACCATGCACTTTCCTAGCCCCAGTATGTCTTGCTCCCTCTTAGGAAAAAAACATTGCTTATAATTTATTTATTGAATAAATAAATTCTTATTATTACTTGTGGACATTTTTAAGTAGGATGAAAGTGTCATAGATTTCCTTATCACTCTATTTCTCTTCATGTGAAATAAAGGGTCACCATGGACCTGGGCAGACAGAGATGCATGAGGATAGCACAAGGTCAACATTCCTGACAGAACTTACGCGGATCACACAGAGGTGACAGACTGTGAAAGAATTATGTAGATTCTTAGTGCTCACAATAACAGACATGTCAAATAAATATGTAATTAAGCCTGAAAAGCACAGTCCGAGCTATCAAAAATTTTACTTCCATTTAACAGACTTATTTCATACTCCCAAGAAACATACTTAAATCTTCTAGGTCATAGCCACCCATAAAAGGAGGGAGAAAAACCTCCATTTATGTCTTGTTTATAAACACTACCCCACTTCAACAGTTCTCCCTTTATCAAGAGAAAAGGAGAGCTCAGAGCACTCCCAAGGGCAGAGCAGAAAAGAGTGAAATGGTAATCTCTCCCAAGCTGGCTTGATGAAGAAAAAAAAAGGACAAAACAAAAGAAAAGAAACATACAAGTAGCAAAGCATTCTTCACACAAAACCCTGAGAACTTGTGCCTCTTTTGACCTGCTGCCATGATTTGGAGGTGGATAAAGAAGAGACATGAGCAATTAAAGGAAAGCAGCAAATACTTGTGCCTTATTCAGCATACAATTACCTGTTGCAAGTACCCTCAAGTGGCTAGTGCCCCTAGGACCATCTGTTGTTGTTGAAAGCCTGTGGGCAATTTTGTCCACAAAATAACAATGCTCACTCAGAGCAAGTCCACAGTCCTTAGTAAAGAGTAGATCTATCATTCCGTTCACCCAGTTTTGAACCCAGCTGGGCTGAAGATAAGAAACCTTTTATATTAATTGCTGTTCTAGGATCCTGGATACAGTTAGCTCATCAAGCAGGACCAAAGAATACGGAAATGCAGGAAGCCAGTCAACCTCAGTGCAGTGAAAACAGGCAAGGAGAGAGTGAGAAGTACGGTCATCTCATCAGCCACAGCACCAAGCTGTATTTCTATGGTGCAGCTACTGCTGTCAATGAAACAACTTTAAAAAGTTTGAGCTACATATAAAATAGCTACTCATGAAGGAAAATGTTCCAGTCAGAGCAACACAAAGCTCTTCAGAAGCTGAAGAACGAAGGACACATATCCAGGCCCAATATGCCCTGAATGTTGCAATTATAACATTCATAATAAGTACTTACAACTATCAAGTATCTCTAATATTTTTTCCCAGCTTAGAGGTATCTTTAAACTTCACTGCCAACTGTTGAAGGTCCTAAGGTATCATTTTGAGATAAAGAGCTGTCATTACAGTGGGCTTGTGACTTGTGTAAACATGTTTAAATATGAATCGTACAAGTGTAACATAAAGGAAGGATAGAGCAACCGAATGTGAAGCCTTGGTTACTAATAGCAAACACTGAATTAAAATAGAACCCTGCTTTTTTATTAGATTTTTCTACAGATACTCTGAACAATTTGGAGAAACCAAAACCTTATTAATTAAAAACTAAATGTTCATGGCTGCTTTGACTGATTAGAAAGCAGCTGGGAGAAGGTGTATCTTTGAGGGGTCCTTTTTCTTCCCCAGGCACAGATCCAGGACAAGCTGAAATTCTGCTTTTGCCCACATATTCTGTGCACACATCTGTTTCTGCATCAGAAGAATTCAAAGTTATACATAGGCACTCCTGTGAGATAACATTAACCTAAATACTTTATGAGGAAAAAAATACACTTTGCCTTAAAGTAGCTATCACAGACTGACCACAAGTTTGTATTTATCCACAGAAGTGAATACCTTTTGCAGTGGTTCCTTCTACCAGATTCTACTTTCAGACGCTTGTGAGCAAGTTAACAGAAACTCCTAGATAAATGTATCCCGGTTAACAGGCTTATCTAAACTCTTCCTCATCATAGCAGAGCCCATCAGTCAAAAAATCTCTGTGCCATTTTGACATCTAGACACCAACAAATGAAGACTCCATGCCATGGTGAAGAAGATTTTGTGATTAATTGATTCAGAGGGGATTATGTTTGGTTATATGATCGTCTATGGAAGAGCAGCAGGAAATAGGTTATTTTATGTAGATATTAACACAGAGCAGAAAGAAGCTGCCAACAAGTTTAAGATCTGAACTCTGACAGAAGTAATTGAGCAGCTCTGTAGAGTGATTCATATCAGCTGTGTATCTGATATTATCTTTGATACTAGCACCAAATGTCCATTTGGTCCACAAAAGATGAAAAGAACCTCTGGGTGAATAGCAATAACTGTGCCAGGTGAAATACAATTCAAATAAACATTCACATGAACACCAGTTCAGATACCTGTGCTGAAAGGTAAAGAACAACCTGTGCTTTCTAAAGGATCTCAAGGTTCTGGATCAGAGTAACAATCTATAAAAGCAGACTTATGGCTCCCTTTGTACCCACAGGAGGCAAAATTGGCTTTCTATTTTCAGAGCACCATAGATGCCATTACAGAGCAAACAATACCAAATGAAGACTCAATTCTCTCAGTATTGCCTTCAGGTTCAGAAAAGGAATGGGTTGATAGATCTCAGAGCCCCTCACCACTCAATGCTATTTGACATTTTTTTGGCAGACTGAAGAATTCCAGGCAAACTGTCAGGGTAGTTAAGTATGGATTGGATTATCAAAGCCAAAAATTCTTATGAACAGCTTATGAAGAGAGAATCACATCTTTTTGCTCAAGAGACAAAATTAATCTCTGAGTTT
The DNA here is from genome assembly GCA_027886175.1 of Phylloscopus collybita. NCBI lineage: Eukaryota > Metazoa > Chordata > Aves > Passeriformes > Phylloscopidae > Phylloscopus > Phylloscopus collybita. Next base: position 38,435,281 of record JAJNNQ010000006.1, on the reverse strand, counting down.
TGGAATCTGAGAAAATTAATACCTATATCTACATCCAAAAAGGTAAATTTACATGTCTCTAATTCCCCACTTCTGACAGTATAATTCTCTTACACAGAAAAAACAGGTACAGCATGGATGGACAGTAAGCAATAAGATTATCTGGCAAGACAAAAGCAACCAGTGGTTAATAATGAAAGGACTCAAGGGCACTGAGCTCTGATTGAGCTGAAGTTCAAACTTTTTTGCCATCTGCTACAACAAAAGGGCCTTCTGACTGTGCATCATTACATATCAAAATTCAGACTTGCTTATGTGATGGCTTCCACTCTCTCTGTTGCATCTCAGTAGTCAATGATTAACTGAGTGTACATATTGTTAACACAATATGCCATTACCTTGTAGAACAAAGAGGAAATTTCATTATCTTTTCTGGAATCTAAATGAATCATTTTGTTCTCATGAGATGTGCTTTGACCATGTCTACTCTGAATAAATATTGCTCTTCTTTTCTAATTCATACTGATTCTGTCACCAGTATACTTGGTGGTCAATACAAAATGCCTACACATAAATATTCCAAAATCAGTTTTAAACCAATTACCTGAGGTACAGGAACAGTCATACTATGCTGATGAGAATTTTGGGGCGGGATGCCAACTCTGCCCTTGAACCCATGGGTGTCAGTGAACCAGATGGGAGGTTAGCCTGCCCTCACCTACTCCTAATTCAGATGCAATTATGTATGCACACTGCCAGATTTAAACAGCTTTGATATGCCACAATCACAATAATCATAAAGCCTGGCTCAGTTTTGGATCAGGTGAAAAAAACAATTTTGGTAAGACCCATATAACCAACCATATTTTCAATGAAAGGTGTTTTAGAAAAGACATGTTAAAGAAAGCCTCTCATTTTTTCATATGATAAAATTATACAGTAATGTGACTTGAGATGATAAATACTTTTTATTCTCAGCTCAAAATAGGTCTTAAAGGATACCCATGTTTTGCAGCTAAAACATCAAATGTTTGCTCTATATTTCTACTTCTTCAGACTCCGTATAAAGTGTTGGAAATACTGTTGTGGTGGGCTGGGCCCAGCCAACAGCCAAACACCCACCCAGCTGCTTGTTCACTTCCCTCTCTCACAAGACAGGGCAAAAAATGAACAAAAGCAAGAGGACTTGCATATCTAGATAATAACATAATAGATAGATAATAATAGATAATTCCCTTTTTCATGGGGAAAGCAAAAGCTGTGCTCATAAGCCAAGCAAAACATGGAATTACTTCACTACTTCACATCAGCAGGCAGATGTCCAGCCAATTCCTGGCAAGCAGGGCCTCAGCACATGCAATGCTTGCTTGGGAAGATAAACTCCATCACCACAATAATCTTTCTTTCCTACTCCTTGCCCTGAGCTTTTCTTCCTGAGAGTGGCATCACACAGCATGGAATACCATTTGTGACCAGTACTCTTTGGCCACTTTGAGTCTGCTGCGTGGGTCTGCTATGTTTTCCACCCTCAGCATCTCTCCTATCCCTCAACCTACTCATTTTTGGCTGTGTGTGAGAAGAGTGGAAACCCTGATTCTGTGCAAACATGGTTCAGCAGTAGCCAAAACTTTGGGGTGTTAACACTGTCATAGAATTCCCAAAAGGTAAAGCACAGCAACATACAGGCTGCTGTGAAGAAGGTTAAGTCCATCCAGACAAACCCAGTACAACTGTTAAAGTTGGTAAAACTAAAATTCAGAGATAAAATCATCCAAGTTTTGAATACTTTTATTAAAGGGGTTTTGTGGGTTTTTTTTGGTCAGGCTGATTATTACGGTTTTTGTTATTATCATCATCATGATCTTTTTTATCATTATCATTTTCTTGCCCTTACTGCTACTCATATATATTCAGAAATCTGCACTTCTCTTTTATCCTGATTACTAAGCTGGACTTTGCAAGCAACTGCTTGAAATGCACAAAATAATGGGGCTGCTCTAGGAAAACAGGCCACTGTACATTAATAATATCATAGGTATTTTACTCTTTTTTAATTATTCGGTTCTCATTATTGATATTTATAAAGATTATCCTGAAAGATGTTAAAGCAGTCTTTATTTCCGGAAGAGTGGTTTTGGATTTGTTTATTTGCTATTTTAGCCATGTCAGCAGAAGTTGAAGATGGGCTTGTATGTGACAAACTACTCCGACTTTTCACTGTCAGATACTTTATGACCTTGTTTGCATAAACACAGGAACATATGACTTTTCTGTGTAGATTACTCAGGTTTCCTCTTCACCAGTTCTCCCTAAGTGTTTCTTCCTTTCTTGGAAAACAGCACCAAATCAAAACAACTGAAACAGACACATGGGGAGAGACTGTTTTCCAGTGTCTTAAATTAATACAAATACAAATTTATCTTGTGACAAGCGAGACATACAACAGAAATCTGCTTTAGTGCCTCTGTATGGCAGCTGGAGAATGCAAGATTGTCACAGGTGTTATGTTTTACGCAGGTAAATTAGAGATTATTTTCCTTTGCATGCAGGCTTTTTTCGTGTGGCTCTTAAAAAGACACACATTTTTACTGTGTACATAAATGAGGTATCTTCCAAAATACTGTGCAGTTAATCTGAAAGTTCAGTATAGATGAAACCACTAGAAAATATTTTTAAATTCCCCAAATAAATAACCTCAAGCTTTTAAAAGAAGCAGTTCAAAATGAAGTTTCCTAATTGACTTGACCTCTCATTGTATCCAAAGGTGGAAATGTTTTTGTACTGTGAAACCAAGACCTTTAGAAATAATATCTACTTGTGGTTAATTGAATCTAAATGTTTATATACAAGAAACTGAGCTAGAAGTGCCAGGATGGCAATGTAAGAATGATGAATGCAACAAAAACAAGAACAACAAAACTAACAAAACCTTCATTTAATATTGTTGCAAAAAGAACTTCATATACAACAACCCCCCGCAAAAAACCCTCCTGAAGAAAACTCTGCCTCACACAGCCCTAGCTAAAAACACAGATCACAAAACCTAAAGAAGCCTTTTGAAAATATGCTCTTACAGCTAGTCAAAATTTAAATACATGTATATGTTTACATGTAAACAAACATTTTAATGAGAAAGCCCCAACTAGGGGTGATAGTGGAAAGGAAAGAGCATGTCTGCTGACTTGCCATTCAAGAATATTGCACAGCCCAATGCCTAGAGCAATTTTGTGGGTCTTTAAGTTGAAAGCTGATAAGTCAGCCTAAATAAGGGAAGAGATTTGTGTCTTCATATCAGTGTGAGTGCTCACTGAGGTGGTATGCTGTTTGTTACATGAGAATTGTCAAAAGGATGTAGCTTTTATCCTGATGTGGAATGGAAAATATTTTGAAATTTCAAAGTTTTCATGGGAGAGACAATATAATCTGCTGCTCTGTGTGTGTCTAATTAAACAGTGAATCATGTAGCACAGGTAATAATACATAGAGAAAGCTTTAATATTAATAACAAGTACTGCAACATTACTAGTGCTTGTCAAGTTTAGCTTCCTGGGGATTTTGTTTGTTTATCCTGCTATGGAACTTGAATTCATCTCCATGTTATTACTTCAGCTATTTTCAGAGGATGATTCTATAACAATTTTCACTTTTGTTATTCCATTCCAGAATGGAAAAGAAAAAAGGCTTTCAGAAATATTAAATGTAGAAAGATGTTCTTTTTCACAGTATGGTAATATCCCAGCTAAGACCTAACCTAACCTTTTTCCATAGAGTTGTGTTCTATATGTTAATATATGCAGCCTATAAATTCTGCCCCAGGCTTGCTACAGTTCAAACCAACAAATAAGTTAAATACACATTGGGCTATTGGCACCAACAACTACTACCACCAAAATTAGTTAAAATATACTCAGGGAAAATATCAAGTTAAAGGCACATAATTATCCTAAAGAGAAAAAAAAGAACAAGAGATAACAGTGCAGCAAGTTATGTATATATAGTAAGCCAGTTTTACCATATATAGAACATTACAGGACAAAATCTTTGTTCAAGAGCAGAAAAAAATATGTAGGCAGCTTCTACACCCTATGATCAATCCATGCATAGACACTCTCTTCTGGCTCTTCAAGAACATAATATCCTGCCCACTGCCCAGGTCTGAAAAGACTTTAAAACAGTTGATAGAGGAACAGAACCCAGGCCACACCCTAAAAGGAAGTTGAGTGTATGCACACTCAAGTATCCAGACATTTGTGGCTCTAGGAAAACACAGGCCCTTAAGCTGTAGGAAGGTGTTAAGGACCACAGCAGGGTGCTGACCAAATTAGACACATCTATATTTATAGTGACAGTTAAGCAGGTGCTTTTGAAATCTCCAGTTTGGACTTAATTAGATTGCAGCATCCCATCCGAGGACTGATACAAGCTTTCTGGGCATTGTCTTGCAGGCAGTGGTAATTAGGCCCACATAAAATGTCAGTGCTATCTAGATGGTTAGGAATGTGGTTGACTGAACAAGGGAAGTATGGAGGGAACGAGGAAAGCTGAGCACACCAATCATGCAGAAAGACAGAAAGAAGCAATGGAAATTAGAGAGGAAAAAGAGATTGAGAGAAAAAAGGAATTTTCTTTCTCACTTGCTTTCTTGCCAAGACCCCATTTTATCAAATGCCTTTGACTAAATTGTGATTAACAATCTCTTGCTCTTACCCAAATGGGGTTCAAAGCCTTTTTTTTTTTTTTTTTTTTTTTTTTTTTTTTTTTTTTTTTCCTGAAGCCTAAATACACACTCCCTGGTGTTGTTGGGGAGTTTGTTCCTTGGCCCTCCTACAAGGATTTAAACACTTTTGCTGATCTCTGGCTAGTAGAGATCCCAGTCTTCGGCTTATAGTACTCTCTGCATTGTAGTTCAGAGAAAAGGCTTACTAATGCTTAAAGCTATACCTTGTGTTGTTTTTGTAGGTTTAGATGTGGTTTAGAAATGCATGTTTGCTTTCAGCGATAATGATTTTTTTTGTTTTCGTCAGGAAGTGCAAAACTCCTTGGTGCATGAAGGGACAACAAATACTGTTGCAGTGTGTTAGTCATGAGGTTGGTAGGCATCAGAAGCTTTTCTTTCCTAGTGTAACACTTGCTCTCTTCCACCCAAAAGGCACAAGTGTGCACAACTATGTTCTCCTGAATTATGGACTAAATTAATTGCAGGAACAGTCAGTGAATATTTTCTACACTAGGAACTAAATAGATAGATTATAACATTATTTGGTTTTTACTTTTTTTCTGAAGATAATAAGTGGACATAATTGCAATCAACATTTTTTATAGGTGATACACATGTAGTGACATTAATAGCCCATTTCAAAACGCATTCAGTAAACTAAATGATTTTGTAAGCAAGCAATTAGAAATTATCCCTAGATCTCTTTGTTACACACTACAGATAAATGCATTATGGTGCCCCTTATTTGTTCATATTTTTCAAAGATGGATTGCCTACTCATTATTCTTTAGATGGGAGTCTTTCAATGCACAGTATGTTCTGTGAGTCAAGCTTTCATTGCAAAGATGTTGTGAATGCTTTGTTTAGAGTTGCTGAAGTTCTGTTCTACTCTGACAGTGGGTATGCAAAAACAGAACTCCTTGTACATCTGATCACCTCACTGTGTTTACCCCAGATCTTTGAGAGCACAATATTAATATTGAACACACTTTTTCTGCTTTTTACTGCTTTAAGAGTGTAGAATCAGGTCAGACAGGGAGAATAAGGTTATTTCAATTCACTCAGGTAGCTTTGCCAGACACTCTAGTGCAAAATGGTTTGTCAAATTGAAACCAAGGTTACTTGTGCTAAACCATTCAAATCACAGGACTGAGTGGGAGCAACAGTGGGAATACATTTTACAGCCAGTGTGATGATAAACTTTATATTTTTCTATGTGAATTGTTCAAGAAATATCCACCTAACACCAGAGACAAGTGAAACTACAAATATCTTGAACCAGTTCTGAAAAAGGAATTGTAAATCAACATGCAAAATTCTGAAAATATGGGTTATTGTTCATATACTAATTCACTAGAAACAAATCTCTATTTTTAAGAAACTTTGAATAATTATCTCAAAATTAAATTATTTACTTACTTTTAAATGAGGTTTTGATAACACTTCATTACCGACATGAAATACATTTTGTTTTACAGAGCTCATTTGAGTTATAGCCAGTATATTTTGTACAGACTTGATTAAAACTGTCAGTGTTAAAACAGTTTAGCTAAGTCACAGAAAGATATCTTAGGAAGAAGGCACATACCATAGCAATTTTCCCACATTTATGGTTTTCTTTTTAAATTACATCAATTAGTAGATCCAGATATGCAAGTGTGACTATAACAACAGGCCTTTGGCTTTATGTGGAACCAAAGGTTTCAAAGGCTTCCTAGTTCTACCGGATGACCTCATGGCCTTTATGGTTTTGGCTGCATATGGTCAACACTCTGTAGCTTGGGGCTGATTGTAAATAGCAAGCAGAGGTATTATTTTTCTCTGTCCAAAGCTTTATATTAAGGAATGCTCTAATTAGTGTTTTATCAAAAATGTGGGGAAGTGAACACTCTGCTTTTCTATCAAAGCACCCGTTTTTAGTTAGTTATGTTAGAATTGCTAGGTACCATCTGAGCTTGTCTATTGAACTAGGCACATGAGGAAACCCAGGGATACAGGGATCTCTGGGTTTTGAATTCCAAGTAAACATACAGGGAAAGTTAGTCAAGATGGTCACATTTGTAGCAGGCTTAAATGAAAATGCCAAAGACTTAGGTGAGTTCTACATTGAAGACCAGCTTCTAGGTTTCTGTCCTCACAGGCTCACCGTGATGGATAGAAGTATTGTCAGGCAAGTTCTTTCATACTGGTTCCTGTCTACTGACTTTTCAGTCCCCATGAAGTGGTTGTCAGCTTCCTTCATCTGCTGGAGACACCCCAAAGGCTGAGTTATGTGTGCCTGAAAAGGTGCAATCTTCTCCCCAAAACCAGGAAATTGCAACTTGTCCAACTAGATTTGAGAGCACAAAGAAGTAGAATATGAGAGATGTGCTGCTGAAGGGGAAATTCAGCATCCTGTTACTGACAGGTCATATTAAATATGTTTAATGATAATGTGGTGCTGACAGCTTCCTGGACTGCAAGCAGCTCTGAATCAGCAATTATGCTTCTTTTGTGCTCGTAAAAAGTAATAGACACTTGACTTCTTGTCATGGGTATTTTCCCCTTGTCTTGGGAGACAATCAGGAGCACTGTAAAAATACTTCACACAGACCTTGAGGAAAGGTGGAAGATAACAAATGCCTTTCCTTGCTGAACAGTGAAATCTAAGACTGCAAAGCCCACAGAGGGAGGCTGTCCCCAGCTTTCCAAACATCTGCCCCTGTTCCTTTCAAAATTTAAATCTTCTGAGATCAGTACATTATTCTCCAGATCCTAGACTAATACAGGCGAGTAATCTACCTTACTTCATATGTGGTCCCCAGCTCCCAAGCCACAGGTGATTCATACAGTTCAAAAGGGAAGAGAACTTGAGAAGAGGGCAGTTTTGTTCTGAAGTGAATATCTGAATTACAAGGGTTAGCTTTAGACTTCCTTTAGTAGAAAAATATGTGTCTGAGTGCAATTTTCTTAGAGATTTTCCCAATGGTTCAACTGATGAAGTAAATATTCAGTGAGGCCATTTTAAGAACAATCATTATAGCACAGTCATATCCAAACAGAAAATCAAAGCAAACCAAGGAAAAGAAAAAAGAAAATCCGCAACTCATTAAAATAGCATTGTTTATCGTGTCATTCTTTTTCAGATATTTTTATCTCTGGTTTTCTATCCACACCTTTCACTGTCTCCAGGAGCAAGACTCGAACTGTGGCGATTTTAGAGCACTTGGGAGAAACCACTTTTTCAAAAAGCAAACTCCCTGCATTGACTGGAGCAAAGCTGTGGCTCTACTGTATCATACCAAAACTGTTTTCCTGACTTACATGTGTTGTGTATGCACAGTTATGTGCATAAACATGGAATGTGAGGAAGGTAAGGACTAGACTTAAGAGTTCGGCAAGGTGATCTTCAGTGCAAGGAATGTTTAATTTAATCAATATTAAATCAAAAGTTTAGCACTAAGCTTCTTCTGGAATTTATTTTTTTTTTTCTCTAATGGGGAAGACTTCATGAAGGAGGCAATTTTCCTTTAAGGGTACATGTGCTCAAAATCAAAGAAAACAGAAAGAAAGTAATACTGTTTGTCATCACCTTAAGGCTCCTTCTTTGTGATACTGAACAATCTATGAGCAGATCATAAGTGCTTGTTATGCAACAGCAATGTTGAGACTGCTTGTGAACAGTTTTCTGTATTTATGCAATGCCTGATATTTGTTTTTCTCATTGTGTTGATTAGTTGTGACTGGTCAGACGAGTCATATGGTGTTGTTTCTGTTCTCAGAGCAGAAGAGTGCACAAATTCTCATGTGTCAAGTAGTTTTGCTAATAATTACTCTGGCAGCCTCTAAGCCAAGATGTATGGTAACAATCCATACTTTTTTTTGAAAATGAATACAAAAAGAGAAAAAGTGCGCCTGAAAAGAAAACAAACCCTGAGCAAACAGTCACACAAAACTGTTTGCCATGCTTGCCTGTAGAGCTATACACATGAACATTCTTTTGTTTCTTGTTGAACATGTGCATGTGCTAGGAACCCAGCTCATTACTTTTGCTTTTGAAAAACTATTTCAAAGGGATCTTTTGCGTTTGCTTTACTTTACATTGTTAGTTGGCTTGATGGGCTTTTTTTTCATTTTTATTTTAACAATTATAATTCTATTCCATGTTTTGAGGCCTAAAATATTACAGCAGGATTCTGGCCACTTCTCTGAAGTGTTAAGAGCTTCTATTGTAAGAGACAAAACACTCACTACAGGAAGGCTTGAACCATAGAAAACGTTGGGCTTACTTTCTAATCACATCTGGATTTTGAAACATTTCCATCTTAGCTCTGATAAGAAGTGCTGGCTTTCCAATAAAAACTGGTTTGTCTCAGAATCTTCAGAATTTCAATTTTTATTTTTTGAAAAGCTGACCGTAATTATTTTTATGAAGGTTAGCTTTGTCCCTGAGCCACAACTTCTGTAACAATAAAAAAGATATTTTGTAGGGTCTCAACAATTTTTAGAAAAACTTATTTTTGCATATAATTATCCAGATGCCTAAAGGTTTGGGGAAAACATTGCACCATGCAGGCTTCAAATAGCCTGTGTAGAAATAAATGGAGGGTAGGGTATAGATGAGTGTAGCTGACTTTGAACTAAGAGAAATAGGAAAGTGATCTGTGTATGTGCAATAAATCCCCCTCACATCAGCAGTGGAGAATAACTATACAGTTATACACCATATAAGGGAGCAGGCTGAAGGAAAGTGAGGATCCCCTCACATCTCCATCAATACTTCCCCACAGGCTGGCATAATAACAGTTATCTTTCTCAGTGATTTTTTTCCAGGTTTTGGTGCTTCCATAAGCACTTCAATAAGCATTTGCTCCTCTGCATAGTGTTGGGAAAAGAAGTCAGAGCAAACTCCAAGTGGGGAAGTGACCAAATGGCAAAGACAAGAAAAAGACAAGAGACAAGAAAAGACAAGAAAAAGTTAAGACTAAGGCACTTCACAAGACAAAATAGACCTGAGAGCTGGACTAGATAATCTGGGTTGAACTGGATGGTCTTTAAAAGTTCCTTCTGATGCAAACCATTCAATGACCCTATTATAAAAACTTATCAACTTATTTATACTTAAAAACCAACAACTAGAGAGGAAAATATTACTGTGATAAGTACAGTCCAGAAACATGAAGATATTTAAACATCCTTTTATAGTCACATTATACTTAAAAGCAACATAGATTTTTAGCTATTTGATGTGCAATTACATCAAATTTTCTTGGAAACTCCTGGAATTGTTTTTTCTTATCCTAATAAATCCATACTGAAAAGAGAAGAAAGTGAGTATCTAGATAACAGAAAATCTAATGAAGGCTTTGCATACTTGTTTTTATCCTTAACAGGAAATAAACTCAAGAAGATATTTGTGATTTTTCTCTCTTTTCCTCATTTTAAAATTTTGATACTTAATCCTTAAAAGGCTAATTTTGGGAGAGGTATTCTCATATTTGAACCATGACCATGGAGTATATGACCAAATTCCTCTTGGGTGTGCTTCCATCAGTTGCTGTTGGACATTTGATGTCATGAGTTTTGTGCACTGAAAATGGTTGTATTACTGATACTGAACTCCAAAATTCTTATCTGAATCATACATAGTTCCTCTGCTGGACACGTAATAGATTCATAGCATTCATAAGAATGCTGGGTAGAAGGGACTTATGGAGATTCTACTCAAAAGTCAAAGTAGGAAGCAACCAGATCAAGTCAGCCATAGCTTTTTTCAGCCAAGGGATGAATCTCTCTAGTAATGGCTATTTCACAAATTTTTTGGGTAACCTGAACCTCTCTTGTGCTTGTTGCCCCTTCTGTATCTCTTGATACTACAGAGTACCACATCTCTCATCTTTGAAGCTACTCTACATATGTGTATAATGAGTTCCTTTAGGTCATCTTTAGCTCATTTTCACCAGGATAAAGAAGCCAATCTTGTTATAATCTCCACATCATGTCCTAATTCCCAGCCTTTAGTTAGACCCTCTTCAGTTTCACCTCACCTCTACAGGGAGGCACAGAACTAGACAAAATATCCCAGATGCAACCTCACCAACAGCAAGCAGAGGACAAGATCTGTTACAGATCAGATAAATGTTCCTTAACCATACATCAGCTCAGCACATGATTTGCCTTTCTCATGATGAGAGTGAGCTGACTTGGCCCTTTCAGTGTGACTCTTTCTTGATCACCTGGCTACTAGACCATAATACTGCACAGGGCTGTATGAGCTGGCATGCAAAACTTGATGCTTCTCCTTGCTGAATTTCATGAGGTTTGTGCTGGTCCTATTCTCCAGATTATCAGGGCCTGCTCTTTGTTATGATAATCTCACCCTCTGATTTAAATCTGCTGAGGGAATACTTCAAAATCCAGGTCTTTTAATAGCTAAAAAATAAGGGCCCCAGTATCAACTTCTGGTGTACTCTACTAGTTGCTGATCACCAGCCAAACATCAAACCATTGATTATTACCCTCTGAACCTGACATAGCTGCCATTTTAAACCCACCTAACAGTCTGTATTATTTCCTGTATTCTTCAGAGCTTGAAATGCAAGATTATTTTGCTCTCAATTAAAGATGTTAGAGGGAAAAATTACGTGTGGGTGCTCTTCTGTCATGCCTATTTAAAAATAGCACCCTTTTAATGTAAGTCAGGTAGAACCAGGCCCTTCTTTGATGAAGTTAATGGAAAATGTGTAAGGAAATGGCTGTAGAATGGAAGCTATCATGTTATTGTGGCTAAACAAGCAACTGCTTCTCTGCCAGGCTGTGATAAGTGAAACACATTAAATCAAACCACCAGTTAAACCACAATTCCTTGATGGTGATTTTCTTATGCACAGTTTCTTAGTGGTTTAAGCTAATGGCTTTTACTCACACAACAGACTCTACTAGGGTATGCACTTTGCCAGTTACCACAGCTCAGCAGTACAGTAGCAATTCAATAAGACAAGGTAATTAAATAGTTTTTGACCTTGTAAGTATACCATATATAAGGATAGATGTTGACATCATTATATTAAAAAAATATATATATTCAGAAGATCAGATACATTTTCTTGTTGATGCCTTGGCAGGCTGATTAAGGCCTAGAAGGGGTTGGAAATAGAGAATTTTAGAGGGCTTTAATAATAATCTTAAGTGTTAGAAGTGCCATTCTACCGATTTAAATTAGAGACATAATCAGTGCACAACAGAATTAGTGTAATGGCAGAACTGGCACACAAGTGTATTAAAAATAAATGGTGTTACTTTCGCTCCTTTTATTTGCTACATACTTAGGGATATAGCTACTATGAAATATGCCCTCTGCAAAAACCAAAAAATTCTATGTCTAGTGCCATGTTTGACCTATTAATTATCAGATAATTTTAAGGATTTTGATCTCGATATATGATTCTTCTCTTTTTTTTTTTTTTAATTTTATTTTTGTATTATCTATACTTAACATGATGCAATGTTTTCTCTCATTTTCATGAGCTACATTTTTCATTGTTTCAACACTGGAGTATTACAATAACATTTCTCTAATCATAATGTTTAGCCCTGTTATTTGCCTTTTCAGAAATATGATTAGGATATTTTAAAGGACAGTGACATGATTTAACAATACATTTTTAATATGACCTAAGATGAATAGGGAAAGAATGTTCCAGTTTTTTGCAACCACTGATTATAAAACCTCTCATGGAGGAGTACTGTAATTAAGCCTTAGGAGTGCAAGACTTTTTATATATTGTGACAATGGCACTGTACCATGAATGACATGATTGGCTTGCTTCCTAGAGATGGGGACCTGGAGAGGGTATGTTAGTCTGAAACATAATTGCTGGATAGACTTAGCCAAATAATTAATCTGTAGTTATCACAGCACACTTGTCTTGCTTATAGGGATCCATTTTATCCAAGTAAACAGTCCATAAAAATCACAGACTTATCCTCCCACCCTTCCCTTAGGACACAAAGATGGAAAGAGAGGTATAAAAGTGTAATGTGTTTGCTGTGGTTTTGTTCCTGAACAAACTTTTGATCTTCTGCTGAAATAATTTTTTCTTGCTACTTTGAGAGGATTTTTTTGACTCTTACATAAGCATCTTTTTTTTTTAAATTTCTTTAAAAACAACAAATAAAATAAATAAAAAGATAAAAATTTCTACCACCCTCTCTTTAAGTAAATATCTTTAAATTTCTCTTGAGCTAACTCCTTTCTTTCTTTATATGATTGTTATTGATATGTTTATGCCTTAGAAGTTTTGCCAATAGAGTTCATAGAGTTCAAGTTAAACTGATTCTTACGCAAAGGGTAGATTCAGGCAAGTTGGAATGAGCATCATAAGGCAAATATTTTGAGTCTGTAACATTAATTTGAGAATTTCCTGGGCAGGTTTCTACATGCACCATGTAGGAATTTTTATTGAAGTAACATGATCTGAACAGTTGAGTCCATTAGCTATTTCGCAGCACTTTAGTAAAAATTAAAAAACCAACAACAACAAAAACAAAAACTACTCTTCACATTCATTTGTTACTACATTAAGAAGAAAAGATCACTGCTAGTCTTACTGCTTGTACTGTGCCATCTGTGCTTGTAAAAGTAATAATAAGCAATGAACTGCATATGCCATCTGTAGTCAGATCTTTAATAACAATTAGGTAATAATAATCCCCAAGAAATCACTTGTTAACTGTGATAATTGATTAAATCTAATTATTTTGTATAATAAACTCTAATCAATGTTTTACAATGCTGATAATGCCTTTCTTCACCCCTTTTTTTTTTTCCATAGTAAATTCCCCAGCATGTTTGAGCAGCTGTGCAGGAAAATTACTGATTTTCCTGAGTTAATGACTGATTTTCTACCAATCAAAATCCAAGACACAGTCTGCTAGGTTTATAATATTTTTTTTTTTTGGTTTTCCTCATGAACAAAATGCAATGTAAATATAAAGTAACACATGGCAAAATAAATTATTTCAGAGTAACTCCTTATAAGTTTAAGGATGAACAACGATTGACAATTTAATCAAAAAGTTCATTGCAGTACACTCCAGTATCATTGGATTGTTCTGTAGCAAGTGTTTCCCCACAAAACCAGCAGTCACAAATGACCCCAAGACACAGAAGGTGGTAGGTTGATTTGGTTGCAACTCCAATCCTAAGGCCTCAGTTATGCAAAGATTTAGATCTTAAAACAGGTAAAGTAGTTCATCACTTAATTTCCAGTGGGTATCTGTATTGCAGCTCAAACTTAGCATGAATTTCAGTGCTCTAGTAACCTGAATCTTTGCACTGATTTGTGCACAGATGAGTAGGGTCTTGTGCTCTTATGGCATATTCATTTTCGTAAAGCCAAGCTCAAGCAACACTTGTGAGATGAGGAATTACATCTGAACAGCAATCTGTAGAACGTATGTTGCAACAAAAAATATCCTAAAAAGTGTTCAGACATGCCTCTCCAAGAACAAAACCAAGTATTATATTAACATAATCTACTATGGCAATATAAGAGGGAAAAAAAGAATCTTGGTTTAGTTACTATGACAATATGAATCTCTTCTGTATGACTAATGTAATTAAATCACACACACAGCTTTTAAAAATCTCTTTGAAATTTTTTCATTTTAATTATTAGAGATGCATTACAGGAGGAAATGCAAGACTCAAAATCCATCTTACAACAGTCAGTAAACATTTATTAGATAGAAGTGATCCTGATCTTCAGCAGTGAGTTCAGACTGGGAACTCAAAATCAAACCAATAATCCAGAAGCATGCAGTGCTATAAATTAGAGGCTAAATTAGAGACCTTCAGGCAATCACAATGCTACAATCTCATTGGGATCACAGAGACCTAGTGGGATAGCTCCCATGGCTGGAGTGCTGCAGTCACAGGAATGTTTAGGAGGGGACCTCTCCAGATGATTTAGTCTATCCCCACTGCTAAAGCAGCATTAGATAGAGCCAGTTGTCCAGGATGGTGTCCAGCCAGGTTTGAAATATCTCCACATATGGAGGCTCCACTGCCTTTCTGGGCAACCTGTTCTTGTGTTTGACTATCCCCAAAACAAAATATTCTATTCTTGTGTTCATCCTGGATTTCATGGGGTTTGATTTGTGCCCATTGCATTTGTCCTGGCACTGAGCATTGCTGAAAAGAGACTGGTTGCTCATCTTCATTTGCTCCATTAGGTATTTATACACTTTGATAAGATACCCCTGAGCCCTTTGTTCTCCAGGCTGAACAGTCTCAGCCTTTCAGAGGCTGAGCCTCTCAGCCTCAGATTTCTTTCTGCAAATCCAGGAAGAAAAAGAAAATTTATAGAGACACAGTGATCAGAAATTACTAATTTCTTTAAATTATGTTTCTATAGAAGAGATATATTCATATAGGGTTTTGATATTTTTTTTTAGATTTTTAACCAAAATACCTTAAAATCTGCCCAACAGAAATATATCTCAAAATCAAAACTCTTAATTTCTTTTGCAGACCTTTGTTTTCAGGTTTTGTTTTTTAAATGAGTTCATAAACTTGCAACTGGTCTTCCTGATTTTGACCAACTGGTCCTTGCACATAGACCAAGAACCATGGGAGTAGGAGGAAGGTGTTAATTATAATATGCTTAGAATAAGACTATTTTTTCATAAAAGCTTATTCTAGATTGCTACCCCATAGAGTCCCAAAAAATTTGTTGGCCAGTAAATTTATTGTTTGTACAGCACAAAATTCATGTGTCTTAAACAGTAAATATTGGTTTTGTCAATCAGGAAAAATATTTATTAAATATGTAAATGAACTGTATACATTTCTTGCCTGAAGTTCTAGTGCAATGGAAATCACATTTATTTGTTCTTTTCACTAAGTAACCACTTGATCCTGAAGTGATTCTAAATTTTATTTATGTGTGTCCTTACTTTTTAAGTCCATTTCAGTTGGACTTTCTACTTCAGAAATAAATACAAGTTTTGCCAGAAAAATCTTGTTACATGTACATTTAAAAATGAGGAGACCTGACATTCTTTAGATTCACATTACATATTTTGCATTTTCCTGATACGTCCTATAAGTTTTTTAAACACTTCCAGAAGGAATTCCAGTATTACTCTACGTGTGCTAACTATTTTCAAACAAGAACTTTTGGTATACAGATGTACTATACATGCTAATACAGCTATATAATTTCCAATTACTTTGGAATTGCTTTACAATTAATGCAAATTTTTCCTACCCTGTGCTGAATATTCTCTACATTTAGATTTATTTGTTAAAATATAACAAATACATTTATTTGTTATATTTTCATGAATGTGCAAAATAAAGAGGGGAAAGTGAAAACGTATATCCAATGTTGACGTAGATTTCCATTTTTCGCAAAATGGTTATTTTTATTTTGAGATATACACAGGGATTGTTGGTTGTGGTTCAAATTCAGTCTCAGAAATTAACTACATAATAGGTTTCTTATTGGAGCTTATATTAAAATATGTCCCAGCATCATTAAACTAAGATAAACATAAGAGTCAAAATAGAAAATGCTCAGAAAAAATTAAAACCCAAAACAAAGAAAAGATTATGGACCCATGATCAGTGTTCTTTTCTAGACTATGCAGGGTATTGTATTGCAAGAAGACGAAGGTAGAGACAGAAATAGTGGAAGCAGCATGAAGGGCTTTTCGAGAAAGTTTTGTCAGTTTAGCTGAAAGTGAAGATGCCAGACCACAGCACAGTTTTTATACCAACATGTTTAAAACAGATTGCCTATTTTCTTGCTGTAGCTACAATGAAATGCCGTATATACACTTCTACAAATGAAAGGAAACAATGAGTGCTTTCCCATATTGTAAAACATGCTGCTTCAGCAGTCTGGCAGAAGAATGTATGAGGCCTTTTCCCAACAGCAGAAACCAGGATAATTAGTAGCATACCTGACAGGACTATGGAAGGATTAAAACTGTATTTTTACATTTCTGTGGAGCATCACCAGTATTATAAATAATACAGACAGGTTTTTTCCCTTGCAGTTCCATCAGCAGTTGTACAGTACTTAATGTTTAATAGATAGAAAGGGACCAATTTATACCATTTTCAGAATAGCCCTTTACCTATCACAGTCACTGTTGATCACCTTACACAGAGACTCAGCCACTTGATTCCCTCAGTCTATAACTGCAATTTGAGGTATGCATTTTCCCTGGCAGACCCACACTTTAGCCCAGTATGTGTTGAAAATTATGGCTGTACTTTGCAAGATGGGTAATTTCAGAAGGACCTGACTGGTTTCCATGAAGAATAATTCATCTGGATAATACCTTATGCCATGATTTACATTCTGTAGAGCATAGACTAGCCATCAAGGAGTTTTCAAGTGGTGGCTCTTTGTTTTGATAGCTTTACTGATGTTTTACATTAACAGAGGTAACATAAGCACTGAAACACTGATGGTATTTTTTGACTATAAGAGAAGTGGTACGAAGCAGTGGTTAATAGTTCTGTAGCTACCTATCTGTTTTTCATTTTAGAGACTTAATTCTTTATTTCATTAATAGGGAGGTTCAAAGACATTCCAGCTTGCATTTGCCCATTCTTTTCCCTGTAAGCTATTATGAATGTGCAGGAATGGCTTACATGTCTCCCTTTGGGCTCCACAAGCAGGTTGTGAGCTAAGAGATGACAAGAGGTGAACAGTTCTTCAGCACAGAGCGAAGGAGAGGTGAGTAGATTGACGCAGACAGGGGTTTAGAATAATAAATTGGAATAAACCAGGTAGTGGATGCCACTGGATAATGCTCAGTCAAGCAATAAACCTCTGGCCAGCAAGAGGAGGCTACAAGTAGAGGTTTTCACCTTACCTCTGCTTTCCACCATAGAAAAACAAAAACAGCAGGAAGACTTCTTTGTGG
Source organism: Phylloscopus collybita (assembly GCA_027886175.1). Classification (NCBI taxonomy): domain Eukaryota; kingdom Metazoa; phylum Chordata; class Aves; order Passeriformes; family Phylloscopidae; genus Phylloscopus; species Phylloscopus collybita. The sequence goes on along the minus strand of JAJNNQ010000006.1, from coordinate 38,417,661 downwards.
TAGCACTGAGACCTCACTTGACATTGTCAAGCAGGTCAGTGCAAACAAAAAAAACCTCTGACACACTTTTTTGGATGCCAGAACACCAACCCAGGCTTTTGGGAAGGGACAGTAGCTGGTGCCCTGTACTGTTAGATTGCACAGATGCTAATAGGGGTCCATGCCAACTGGAAAGGATTTTCCACAGCCTTTGCAAAGCGATGAAGGGAGATAGTATGGCAAACAAGGTGGTGAAAGAAAGCAAAAGTGTCTTCAGACAGAAAAATCTCTACCAGTTTCAAATGGATGATTCCTCCCTTAAAATAAGCATAAGATGAGTGATGACATGATTCCTCAAAACTGGAAGAGAGAAACAAAAAGTGTTTTTTGAGGCTAATTTTCCTGGGCTGTTTTCCTTTTTCTATTCAGTTTTCAAAACTAGTCTTGAAAATCAAGCAGTGATGCTGAAAATCTTCCATAAAATTATGGTGCTAAAATTACAGCATTGATCTGCCTCAGGGGAAAAATTCACAACCCTGCAGAGAAAAAGGTAAACCAACAAAGTTAAGAAGGCAATCACAGTTAGAGCTGCTAGGGAGAACCAACTTTTTGTAAAAAAAATCATTGGTCAAAGTACATTTTTTCATGTATTATTGTATAACATGCCTCATATTTCCTGCCTGAGGCTTCTCAAAGAGAATGAAGACAGACTCATTTCATACTACACACTTGTCATGAAATTACTCGTCTTCTGAAACCTTAAAAGAAAAAATTCTTCAAAATGCTACACATACTGAAGACTTCTTTACTTTACTCCTTTCCTTTTGGCAAAATCAGATTCTCAGATAGTATGTATCTACTTCAAGTTCACAGAAAAAAATTATTTGTGTAATCCTGGATTTTCACTCTTTCCCTAGTTTTACTTTGTTCCTCCACCCTTCTTCCTTAGAAAACTAGCTTTTAAACTTAGTTGCTTCTCACATATTTATTGGAAAAGAAGAGTTTGAGAATAATTTGCAGTTGTGAATGATAATTTATACATCAGTTCTAGGATGGTTTTTAAGGTAAGTAGTGCATTGCAAAAAGATACAGAAGTTTTGATTCAAAAACTTGAGGAGGATGAAAATCCCAAAGGCATTGAAATTAAAAGGAAGAAATTAAGAGCTAAGGTTTCAGTGAAAGTCATGCTTTGAAACACTTTATAAATCTGGATAATGCCTGATCTCAGCCATCTTGTTGCAGGAGAGAGTGTCCCAAAAGACAAAGCTGAACCTGTGCAATCGTTGCTTGCTATGATGTTTCAGGGCTTCAGGTGCTAGGAGAAACTAATGGGGGAGTCAGATACCTGTTTTATGCAATCTTTTGTACGGGCAGAAAAAGTTCATATGGCCTAATCCCCTTAAACTCTCTAGCAAAGCCAGTAGGATGCATTGCTTTGTCATCCATTGCAAGTCTTTCTCTACAAGAGTTTTATTATTTTTAGGAGTGTTTTGAACTGCTTTTGCATTGTTTCTACACTCTTTGTGCTGATGGTCTCACCAGCTTCCAGTCCTCCTTCTTGCTTTCCTCTTAGCATGCTGTTACTTCTCTTCCTGTGCTCAGTATGTTTCTGCTGTTGTCTTTCACACTCATTACATTCAACAAATCCCTCCTATTTCACAGCACCAAAGTGTATTTGTTAAACTGTATTAGCTGCTCCCTGCCCACTCTTGCTCAGTAGCTTCTTTTGTTTAGATAATTCTTAACCAAAGGGGAACAAAACTGCTATCTCATTTAGCCTGGAAGTATGAAGTGGAAACCATACAAAATGAATGCACTGGCAGATTTGGCATAAATTCTAGGCAAAAAGCAGATTGTCACAGAAAAAAAATTATCTAGCTGCAAGGACAGAGTGGAAGGGTTGAATTTCAAATTGAACAGACTCAAAATATATTAAAATCTACTGGATTTGCAAACACCAGTGGAAATCTGAAGCTGTACCTCCACGGGAAGAAATGCATGGGTTTATCTCAGACACAGACTTCATGTGTTTTATGACAAAATGTTGAACATAATCCAGCATTTTAGTGAGAAAAATGTGGTGGCAAAAGATATGTCGACTGCTCCTGTTGTATGAAAAGAGTATGAAGTTTTGTTTTTTTTTAATTTAGTCATGGTAGTCAACTTCGTGAAACACAGCACTTTTTTCCACCACACTCAAGGTTTCTGTGGAAGAAAAGCAGACTTCTGGTATGCAGTCTGTTGATCTAAATTTTCCCCATGCTCTCCAAAATAGTCCTTCTTGCAGATACATAGTTCTCTGTCTCTATGAAGGTTGTAAAGAACTTTCACAGTAGTATTAAAACAATGGATAACAGCTTTTACAGGATGCTGATTTTCAGAAAGACCACAAAAATTAAAATCAGGGCGTCGATTTCACTGATTTGGAAATTTAGGACACATTCCCTCTTCTACATTAGTTTTCTGATTTGAAGCAACAGCACAGTTTTGAAGAATTATTTCCTTGATTGTCCCTTTGTATCAGTTTGATCGGCAAAGCATTTTTGTTGCACCAATGAGAAGCCCTTCACAAGAATGAAAGCTTGTATCTCTGTTCTAGATGAGTGTCTTCACATTAAACCCACAGTCCAGAATGACAGGAACTGACCAGGGCAATAAGGGAGAAAAATCTGGAGATGGAAAAGCCTGGAGACTGTCTAGCAACACACCTGCAGAATCTGATCTTCTTTGGAAAGCCTGTGCTTCCAGGAGGACACCGTCACAGAAATCTTCTGCACACCTGTTTCACAAATTCGTCCTTTGAACCCTGTCAGGTACTTCTCAGGCCAAGCAAAGAGAAGAGGATTTCACTCTCTAGTCTTACACTGTGGTTTTCTTCCCTCTCATAATTTGTGTTCTAATGTTCTGATTTTTGAAATTGCTTATTTTCTTAGCCTCAAGAAAAGCTTTAGATGAGCTAAAATCTCATGCAAAATTCAAACAAGATTGATTACAAGACTCATCAAGTTTAGGACATTCAGGCCAAGCTGCAAAATAAAATCAATGCCAGTTGCTGCCTTTCATAATCTGTTTACTTCCTGACTCTGTGATGCTATTAAAATGCTTCATCTCCAAGTAATCTTATTGGCCTTTTGCATTTATGCTATGGCTGAAAGGATTAGCTCTGAAAAGCACTTACATATTACCTGTGATATAAACAAGGAGATTAGTGGATGGTCCTTTGGACTGAAGCTATTATTTTCTTTGTAATTTATGTGCTGGATTCCAGAGGCAGAACATATCCCCTTGTATAGTTAAAATGCTTGTCACACAGGCTGCAAAGAACCTACTCCTCCTGTCAGAAGGCCTTTTAGAGCTCTTTCTGTGAGAAAAAATTGCTTTGCCCCTGAAGTTTCTGCAACAGACTATTTGAACATCTGGTGCCAGTGTAACTTGTCCAGCAGCACACACCAGAAGGTGCAAGGAAACAAGTAGGTAACAAGGTGATGTGGTTTTCACCCACACTATTTGTCTAGTTGGAATGTGGGGCCATTTTCACAGTCTCAATTTTATTCATCTGCTAAATAAATTTTGTTGGGGACGCTAACTTGCCATGAAGAATACAATCTAGGGATTCAGGGAGCTACTGTTTCACTAAAGGTCACAATGAATACTTTCTAAACTTAGGAGATAGCACGTATATATGTGAAATTGGAGAGAAAAAACACATTATATATTAATCACATTATATATGTGATGCGTGATACATTGTACATAATATTGTAAAAATATACAAACAGAACCATTTCTTATTGTTTTCATTGTGTTTGCCAGCAGAGGCATATTCTTCAACTTAGGCTATTACATGATGCATGAGTATTTGGTTCGTGTGACAAGGTCTGTTTTTTAAAAGAGGATATTTATTTTTCTGCAGTGCTAAGCATTCATCCTTTTGTCGCTTCCTTGGCTTAGATTGCTGAGGTTATTTTGAGATCAATTTTCATCTCCTATTTAAATCATATGGCTGCTGGTTCAAATCCAGCTTGGGTCAGTAATTCTGCCATATACATGAAGCAAGTTCTTGGCCTGAGCCAATTATTCCTGCTGAAGAGGTTGTCATGCTACAGGGAAATAATAGCAGCTCCCTTGGCATTCATCCTACCAGCTTCATTGGAGACATTACTGAAGAGGTGTACAGGATGATCTCTTCAAGCTGGGACCAAAAATTGTGTTGCCTTTCTAAAAGCAGAAAAAAAAAAATCAGTTCTTTTGATTTTACTGTAAAAGTGGAAGAGTTAATCTACATCCCAATTACAACCTTATTTGCTTACAGATGCAAATATTTTAAATCAAATTATGTTAGTAGCAGTGGTGAATTATTAGCCATAAAAAATCATTAAGGAAAATTAGAACAGCACTAAAATAAAAGGAAGTATTTAAAAACTTTTAACATCAGCTGTGATGCTCTTCCTTAGATGTTTGCCTCCTTGCTGTAAAAAAAAAAATCTTTGCTCTAAACTGATGTTTTAGTTCCAACCAGGTACAGTGACAAGCGAGATCTGACTGATTTCTGTTCTGCAGGTGATTAGCTAGTTAATGCTGACAAGCTTTGTTGTGTGATTTTATTTAACAAGAAAGGGTCTCTACTCTCAGAGAAAATTTTAATCTTGATAGCACTTGCCTAGGCAGCAGAGAAGCCATTTTTGTCAGGTTTATGCTTCAAATTAGACTTGGAAAGTCTTTTCTTCCCTAACAGGTATTTCCAACACATATTTTAACTTTCCACCCAGGTGTGCAGCTTTGCCATTGTGACACCCGGTAATGGGAATGGAAAGCTGCTAACCTCTCTTCCCAAAGGTTATGACAATGTCAGGCTGTGAAAGCAGCAGTGTGGGCCAGGGGGCCTTGCCACCCACCCCTGGCCTCCTTGGGAACATGGATATCCTTGTGGCAATAGCTTGCTCTGCTGAGCTGGGGCCAGGACTGCCCCTGGCTCCTACCCTCACCAGCGCCATGTGCTTGGGCTGCCAGGCTGGCCTGATCCTCTGCACCTGAGGGAGGGGCAGCAGCAAACAGCCTGGAGGGGAGCACGGTGTCCTGGCTGGGAAGAAGGGCTTCCTGCCCAGAAGGCACTGCCAGGCTGTAACACTCAGCCATGCAGCAAGGTGCAGACAGTCTGGTGGAGATGCTGGGTGTGGCAAAGGACAGAGGGTGGCCCACAGCCACTCGCATTCCCAGCTCTCTCCACACTCCAGGCTGAAGCAGCCTAAGGGCCACTCAAAGATGCCCACACAGGCTGGATCTGCTGGGCTGCCAGGAAAGCATAGTCCCAACTCTGCTCACTAGCAAAGCAGCCAGGAGTGTTCAGTGCAGAGGGACAGAAGCAAATCTTACAGCATCAAGGGTTTCCTGCCAGCAGCCAGCCAGAAATCTACACCCAAGAGGGGCTCTGATACATTTCAGTGAGAATGGGGGAGCGAAGTGGAGCTGCTAATCTGGCCTTTTGCATCACGCTCCAGGAATTACCTGGATACTCACTAACTCGAAAAAAACAACATGGGATCTAAATAAATAAATACTGAAATAAGCCTTGTACCATTTATAAGTAATGAAAATGGAACATGCCTGATAACATGAACCCATCAGTAAACAATAATGCTTCAAAGGGGTACTGCCAGAGTAAGGAGGTCACAAATATGGACTTTCATTCTTCTCTCTTTGGAAGAGCATGTAGATCTCCTAGTATCAACTTACATCTTTGGAGCAACCTTATTGTTCTATAGCAAATAAAGCAATGTTGGTTTTGCAAAGAAGTAAAGAAGAGAGCATTAGCATTGCTGCAGTCATGAGCTTTCTGTCAGAATATGAATAAGGCATACATCAGCAAACAATATAAAAACATTCATATCCAGATTTTTACTAGAACATTTTAAAATGTTCAAATAAAATGTCTTTTCATGTTTTGAAAAAAGACCTCAGGTTACTCATTGAGACTGTTAATTTCATATTTCATGCCATGTGTATGTGTCCATTCTGAATCTGACTGATGAAAGAAGGGGTGGGGTTTTGTGTCTTCATGAAAGAAAAATACTTCCTTTAATGTTGTTTTCTGAATCCGGCTGTGCCCTGTGCAATGGAGTTGATATCCTGACATTTTCTAAAGACTTCAGAATACGCAGATAAATATAAAGACCAAAAATATAAATAAGGAGAAATTCAGGAATATGTGATTAAATATTTAATATCTGAAATAAATAACATAAATTTAATTTTTACTACCTCGTAGCCTGAACTTCACTGTAAAGTTGAAATTTGAGACAGAAATTTGGATAAACTTTAATGTGAATTTTTCTTTAAAAGGAATTTCTAGATTATTCTGCTGTGGGGGAAGAGGTGTTTTATTTAGGAAAAATAGGGAGAATTTTATAACATTTTATCTGATTTCCAGAGGAAGGAAAAATAAACCAATTCTCCCTTCACACAACTTCTTTGTTAAAAATTAATACAAATATTTTGTATGCAAAAAATCTCTCAGTCATTCTGCTGAGAAGCAGAGGTTTTTTAATAGGTATGCTTTGCCGGCTGTAGTGATAGCAGAGCCATTGTTCTGCTAAAAAAAAAATTATCACTATTAAATAAAGTTTTAAACAGGATCACTAATGATAAAGAATGTCAAATAGCCATTAAAATTCTGAAAATGAAAACCATCTGTCCATTACCCTTTTACTGAATCTAGCTCAATGTGTTATTTTAAAGTGTTCTATCAAGCTACATCAGTCACTTTTCATTACACTACTCCCACAACATCCAGACACATGGCAGGCACTTCCTGGAATTGGGCTGGCTCCAGCTCAGCCTTTCTACAGCTTTTTGAATGACCAACTTTCCCTCAACACCTTTAGTGTATGCTAAATTAGAGGCCTGATCCTGCAAATCTTATATTTCAATTTTAAGGGCTTTAATAAACTCCTGTTCTATCAATTCCACGGCAAACTACCACTGACTTCCAAGGAGGCTTCCCAACAACTGATTAGGCACAGAGTAAATCTTCAGGGTTTAGTCCACTGTTTTCAGTGTGACTAATAAGAACTATTTACCTGAAAAAGGGAAAGAAATACACGGCACCAGGTCGTGATACTGCAGGCATTTGTCATCACACCTGCAGCTTACAGCTGGAGCTGTAACTCCAGTGACAAGTCTCCAATCATTCTCCTTGCAAGTGCTGTTTTCATCTTAAAAGCACTCCTATTTAAGAAATTACTAAGGAGATGACATATTTTTCTGTATTCTTTTCAGAAGAAAAGGGATTATTGTGCCAGAAAGCCTGAAATGTCTTGCAAGATAAAAAGGAAGCAAGCTCCAATGAAAAATGTCTGTTGGAGAGGTCTAATTGCTATGCAAGAAATATTCATGCTCAATATTTGGTATTTATGCAATATTTCTCTGTTTTAAGCAGAGGATGAGGCATATTCTCCTTGCTTGTGTACAGCAAGAAGGTTTCCATAGAACCTTCTTCTGATAGACTTCTGATAGACTTTGAATTAAATAAATTAATTAAGGAGAACAAAACTTTCAATCTATGCAAGATGAAGATTGATTGTATTACAGCTATCTTGTATACACCCCCAGCTTTTCTGGGAAATTTAAAAAAAGGAAAATCTTGACTTGGCAATGTTTCTTCTGGCTAGTGCAGTCACATATTTTTGCTATACTTTTTTGGAGGAGAAACCTTATCATGAATATAAAAGATAAATATTCTAAATGTAATTCATTTACCCATGGCTTGTAATTTTATGTTAGATAGTGGTGAGATGAAATTATTTTAAGAGAATATATGAGTAACTACTCTTAAATTGCATGTCAGACTGTTCTGTCAACTTTAACAATTTCTTTTAAGTTCATTAAAACTCAGGTTGCTGCATTTTTCACTGCCAGATTGGGCAGCATTGAACAGCCTCGATTAGTACAGAACATGCTGGATTATTTTGGGTAGTGCTATAATTTAGAAACTTTTGCAATTTTGTGTAAAAATTTTCTGTGCAAATTATTTTAGATGAGGAAGTATTTGAAAGGTTCAGTACAAGCTCCAGATAAGAGGTCTTTCTAGTAAAAACAAACAAACAAACAAACAAATTAATATATGTATATTTGAGTATGATAGCTGATAATATATATGGACTGAAAACTTTGATATGTCAAGTTTACAAAGAGAATTGTAGGAATTTAAGGATGATTGAAATATGTTAGAAACACTCCTTGGTACACATAATAGTGTCAGTTGTATGGAAAAAAAAAATCTAAAACTTTACAGGAAAAACTTTCCTGTTCTAGAATTGGAGTCTGTGAAATGTCTTTTTCTTGTTGCCTTTTTTTCCCCTCTTTTCATTGTTTTGCTAATATATTTCAAGTCCTTGAATAAAAAATTAGTCATTTCTATTATTGCTTATTGCCAACTGCAAGGATTCTACTAGTTCAAACATTTTGAAGTAATAAAAGTAATGTTAGACAATGGAACTTGGTGATGCATATATAAGACACAGTTTCTTTTCTTTTTTTAACTGTGTTTTTTTTGCATGCAGCAATAGTCCTTATTTTCAATATAAATCAAAGCATTATCAAGTTATGACTTCAAAGACAGTTAACCAGGACAAAGACTGGAAAAGAAGTATTGTACATCTTGAAGACTCAATCAGCTCAGTGCAGCAAATTATATGAGAATTACCTTCAGCCATAGACCAGCAGGTAGTTGTATTTGAGAAACCCAAAACAAACAAACAAACCAACCTGCAGACCCTTTATTTAGTGTCTTTTAAATATCTGACCATTACAACCACTTCTTGAAAACATCTTTTTAGTCATAAAGTACACAGGGGCCATATCCTTATAAATGAGTGTAGCTCAGTAGTTAGAAAGTGGGATCTACTTTCTGGTAGGCTCATTTTGACAGGGAACTATCTTTTGCACAAAACAGGAAAAAACTGCAAAAAATTATAATTTAGTCTGACCAAACATATAAACCAGATCGGATGATTCATAATGATCTTAGTCAAAGCTTCTATATTCTAAACTATATAATATATTTCTGATAAAAGAGGTCTGCCTGTAGTCAATTTGAGAACAATCAACCAAAATGGAGAAGCAACAATACCCCACAGACAAGTTCAGGTAATCAGTTATTATCCATACTTATACAACCTGCATATTAACTTCAATTTTAACTCACAAAATTCCATCTTCTAAATACAAATACCAAGACACTATGCAGGCTCACAACATTACCTTTGATTTGCTATCTGGACACTTCAGATTGGCCAAACCATTAATTCTGAACTGTCAACAAGTATGACTCCTTTTACTGTTTATAAGTTAACATTGATCATGAATTTTATTATAATATCAAAATTTTTTTGTTGAAAGGAACCTTAAAGATCATCTAGTTCAAAACCCCCTACCAAAGGAATATCTCTCACTAGACCAAGTTGCTCAGGACCCATCCAACCTGGCCTTGAATACTCTCAGGAATGGGACATCCACAATCTCTCTGAGAAGTCTGTTCTAGTGTCTCAACATCCTCATTGTAAAATATTTCTTACTTATATCCAACCTAAATCTCAACTCTTTCAGTTCAAAACTCTTATCCCTCATCCAATCAGTACACTCACTTCCTGACAAAGAGTCTCTCTCCAGCTTTCTTGTTGCCCTGCCTCACGTACTGGAAAACTGCTCAAGGTCTCCTTTGGAGCTTTGTTTCTTCCAGGCTGAGTAGCTCCAACTCTCTCAGCCTGTCTTCATAGAAGAGCTGCTCCAGGCCTCTGGCCATTTTTTGTGCCCCTTCTGGGGATTCACTCCAAGTCAATGTCTTTCTTATGTTGGGGGCCCCAGAGCTGGACACAGCACTGCAGGTGGGGTCTTGTGAGAGTGGAGGAGAATCCCCTCCCTTGACATGCTGGCCATGCATCCTCTGATGCAGCAAGATAACAGTTGGATTTCTGGGCTATGAGTGCACATTTCAGGGTCATAGTTTTTCATTTACCCTCAAGTGCCCTAAAGCCTGTCTCTCAGGGGTGCCCTCAATCCACTCATCACACAGCTTGTATCCATGTTTGTGATCGTGCCAACTCTTGCACTTGGCCTTGTTGAACTTTGTACAGGTCCACCTCAAAAGCCTGTCCAGGTCCCTCTGGATGTCATCCCTTCCCTCCCACATGCTGACCACATCACAAAAATCGGTGTCATCAGAAAAATTCCTGGGGATGCACTCAATCCCACTGTGGATCAACAAAGATGTTAAATAGTTCTGGTCCCAATATGAACCCCTGAAGGACACCACTTGTCACTGGTCTCACTCAGACCTCAAACAACTCTTTGATCACAACTCTTTGAGTCTGACCAGCCAATTCCTTATCTAGCAATATTTTTATTATTATGAATTTTTGTGGATTTGTAGTAATTGCTACACTAACAAATGAGAACCACATAATTATTTGAACTGGATCTTATTGAGTAAATTAAGATCTCAGAGTGTTTTTCTTCACCAAGCAGTTGCAGCACCCTCATATCTCACTGAGTGGTTGGTCACATCATTAGTTATTTTAACGAAGATGTGAGATGCATAAATGCTGTAATTCCTGCCTCAGTGAGCAAATGAGCAGTCTCCAAAGGGAATTAAGCTGTGGGGCTTGACAAAACAATAGAGTGCAGGAAAAACACAACAACACACAATTGGATGGGTTATTTCTGTAAGTAAATTAAAGTGAGTATGTCATACATGGGCCTGTTACAGGATTTTGCACACTGATTTACAAGAATAAAAATTAGCTAGTATAGAGAAAACACTATGATTTGGGGAGTTTGCAAGAAAGCATAATTTTTTTTTAAACCAGTCAAAAAAGAGGCTGAATGAAAGCTACCACCTTCAGTGTGGACTGGGCAAGGGTGACATGGTAAGAGGCTGTCTGTCAAAAGCAACACATAATGTACAGCAATGAAAAGTACATAGACAAATTGCCTAATGACAATCCCTACGCCTCACAGTTAGAGAGGCCTGTACAGAGAGTGTGAAGTGGCTACATTCCTAATTTAGGCACCTCAATAACCCCACCATTGCACAAGATGAATTCAGAACCTTGAGGCTTTAATAATGCAGGGCTAGCCACAATTTACCCTGCAGGCAGAGAGACACAGATGTGTGAAGATCATTTCAGACCTCAGCACACGTCTCCCTCAGCTGTTCTTCGATGCTGATCCCTCTCCCTAGGTGTTGTACCATGTTACAGGCACACCATGCTGTCTTTTCAAGTTGAAACACACTAAAGGTCTCACTGGGACAGAGAGTTTGCTACTACAGCATCACTGCCCTTGTGTTACACCACCTCCCGTTTGCCGCTCCTGCCCGAGTGGGGTGATGTATCTGAGGTTCCTTGGAAGCCACTGCCATTTGACTTGCTCCTCTCCTCTCAGAATATCCACATCCTTACCTCATGCAAAGAAGTGATTCCCAGTATCTGGGTGAGAACAGCCTGAGTGTTTGGCTTTGCATTGTTCAGTCAGAAATAGTGTCGTTGCACATGAATTTCCATCTCTGTTAATGATAAATACATTCCTCCAGGTGAATTAGAATTGATTGCATGAATATTCATAAACAAAGAAAAACATTAATCTACACATAACAGCATGGAACATACTTGTTTGCAAATAGATTTCCCTAAATATCAACCCAGTTCCTCTTTGGAAGATAGGATCATCAGGTTTGCTGGGGTTTTTTTCTTTATTTGTCTAGCATTCCCTATGTGCATTTTCACAGATCTGTCCCTCATCACTGTGATCATTGTGCTGTGCCATGCAACTCTGACAGTATGGCAAGCATAAAATTGCTCTGTTATGTTACTGTTTAGTATAGAAAACTTTTGTCAAATAACTTGTCAACAGATATTGTGAATATTTGGAGCAGAACAAGGAATTAAACACAATTTTCCCATTTTCACTGCTGGTGACATCTCCTTAGCATTCTTCCTGGCACTTTATTCTGCAAAGGAAATTTTTTAAACTGCATTTTTAGTTTGCTGTCCTACCAAAGACCAAGTTTTAAAACACTACAGACACAGTTTTTGTCCCAGACCATACAAAGAACAACTATGCAGATACTGTAGTGTGCATAGGAAATTTTATAAGTTTTATGTATTGCAAGGGCAGAGGTGCTGAAATTTAAATGCAAGAGGTAATATGGAAACAACCAGAGGTAACTAAAGCAAAAGAGAGGAGTTAACACTGTGCTGACAGTGCAGCCTTTGTATGGGAAACTAAAACTATGAGGAATCACTGGAAATCCAGCTTCATCCCTTGCAGTATACACAGAATTATTTGCTAGGAAGTGAGGTGCTTGTACATTCTTCTAATGAACTGATTAATTGGGGATGCTGATCCAATGCTTTTGCATTGGTTCTATGAAGAAGAGTTAATGATACGCATTCTAAATGCAAATAATTGTCTTTCTTTCTTTCTTTCTTTCTTTCTTTCTTTCTTTCTTTCTTTCTTTCTTTCTTTTTCTTTCTCTCTCTCTCTCTCTTTCTCTTTCTCTTTCTCTTTCTCTTTCTCTTTCTCTTTCTCTTTCTCTTTCTCTTTCTCTTTCTTTCTCTCTTTCTTTTCCCCAAAGTCATTGTTGCTCAGATAAGGAAGACTTTGCCCTTAACCTGTAATTCTCTGCATTTTTCTTGTCTTTTCCAGATCACTGGATAATACAAAGGCCTGCTAACTCTCACTAACTTGTTCCTGACATCTTACTAGCCTTTCCTGTGACTGAAAAAAGGAGGTTTATTTTAAAGGAAGTAGAAAGTGTTCTCCAGTACCCACAACTTGTTCACAGTATTAAAGTGTACAAGGGCAAAATAACAAGAAATAAATTTCTCAGTTATTTTAAGAGCAAGTTTGAAGCCACATGCATGCAAGGTAACAGTGGTAACCTGTGCTGTCAATAATGACACACTCAGAACCATAAAAAAGAACTATTTTAAAGTCACAACATAACTATGTGTGTAAAAGGTGTCATGTCATATTACACTATTTTTAATGTGTATTTTCATAAGATCACAGAAACACAATTCACCATTGTAAATAAATTAGTTGCTGAATCCTTGGTTCTTTTATAATGAACTCATCAAATAACCCAAGAAGCTGTCGTGCCCTAAATGGAGTGCTCCTTAGGATCTCTGACAAAATGACAGCAATTTACAGATTGACATCTGACAGCTTTTATTTGCATTAGAATCCTTTTTTCCCCATGAGCAGTTCCAGGAATAGTGTGTAGAACAGAAAAATCTCACAAAAATGGCAATGCTTAATCTAAAATAGTAAAATAGCAAGGCTTTTTTTATTTCTCCTCACTTATAAATTCTTCAAATTATAGACAATTGTTTAAATTGAGAAAAAAACAATTAATGGATCATTATTGTTTCAGGTTTCACAATATTATTTTAGAATTTTATAAATACAAAAACTTATAAAATATAAAAACTAATAAAATTACAAAATCTTATAAAATATGAACTTTGCCTCCCTTAGCTCTTGCCTTCTTTGATCACTGATTTATTTTAAAAAAGATGGGCTCAATATTACATAGAACGTTTATTCAAACTAATATGAATTCAACTACATGTCCTTGAACAGATTTTTTTTACTCTACAATGTTGATCAGAGTGCTTATCAATATATATATAAATTGATATATTCATTAATGAAAAGTGCATTCTGGCAGTTGTTTTTTTGCGTGGTTGGTTTTTGTTTTCAGTTTGTTTGTTTGTTTGTTTGTTTGTTGTTTAAATAATTAGAGCACGACATCTCCTTTAGTTTGAGGCTGGTGAGGGGTTGTTTGTGTGGGGTTTAGATCTCATTTAAAGAGCAGGTTCCCTTTTTCTTGTACTAAATGGAGTGGTTTCATGGAAAATATGAAATATGCCTGTCACACAATGACAGACTGTTGTATTATGCTCCTAATGAGGGAGTTAAATTAAATAACATTAAATAACTTCCTGATGGATTTTTGGTGGTGGTGGTTGCACAGGTATTTGTTACTGTTTCTCATTTCTTTACCCATGCAGCTCAGATTGGAAAATGAATAAACAAACCCTGAACCCATCAAATACTAACCCTCTGTGAAAAAACCTCCATAATGCAGGGGAAGGAAAAGACAAACAGTGCTTTTAAAGATAATTATGAGCAGTCACCTCGACATTTTTTCCCTACTTGACTGAAATAGTCTGTTTAGAATGCATTATGGAAAATGCCTGACCTGTGAACTAAACCAAACATGCTGTAAATGTAGTGGAATCTTTATTAATGTAAATTAGAAAGACCGAATATTTTGTTGCATGGGGGTCAGTTGGAAACACTGTAATCTAATTACTCTTCAGTTTCATTTATGTGCACAGACATTTGCTCCTGTAACAGGGAAGACTGTTTCTTTTGGCAACAGCAACAATGTGGAAGCCTCCAGTATTCGGAGGCTGATAATAGGACTAATGTGCTGGCGCCCTGACAGAGGGCACAGGAGGGCATGCTATTAGATAAGTGTTTCTGCTACATTACCCAGACAGCATTGCCCTTCACAGAATGTTCCAGCCATTGTGCAGTTTGATATCACACAACTATAGAATGCTAATGCCAATGCAATTTTGTATTTTGGCTTTCTTTTTGGCAATACTCAAGCAAAATTTAGTACCATCTTATATATTCCTACAGCTGGATAATTAAAGGGCATTTCAGTTTCTCTTACACAGAACTAATGATATGAAGATCAGTGGCTATTTAAAGTGTTATTCACTGTGCTCAAAGAGTTCTGACAATTAGGTCTGTTTTCAGGCACAAAATGTATTTGGTAGCAAAAGAATGACAGTTTGGTGCAATTTAGTCAAATTTATTTCTCCTGGGTTAATGTGTGTGTCACATAGGCTTCCTCATATTTTCCCTCTTTTAAGTAGAATTTGCAGGTGCAGAGCTTTAGCTTGAATGTGTGACAAATGTTATGTGAGAGAGCTACAGGAAAGTCAGCATCAAATCTGCATTTTCACAAAATTATACAGACCGGCAGTGAAGGAACAATGAGACACTTGCTACTGTCCCAAAGGAATATGATGTTCTCGCCAATCAATTTAAGGAAGTCTCTCTCCAATACACGATATCTTAAAATGAGATTAATCTGTATAGAAGGGGAAAGTAGTAACTTGATTTATAGACCGTCTTTCTGACTTGTCCTCATGGGCGCTGAGCTAGAAAGTTATTTTCAGTTCTTATCTATTGGTGAGTATCAGCATGGAGTTGTCCATGGGACACAGATGGTAACAGCAGGTATCTTATCATGCTCTGAGTAAAACATGGTCACTAGTAATTGATTCAATCCTAACAGATGACTTGGCCATGAAAGTTTAAAAGAAAGCCTAAGGTAGGATTCTCGTGTCAAACTGAGTGGAAACACAAAGAGCAGACTAGAGTTACCATCACACACTTAGAAAAGTTTTAAGATTGATTTAAAAACATTACATTACCATAAGTGTAGCAACACATGGCATTTCTGCATGTGAATTGCTGCATTCTGAAGGAGGAACAGAGGCCATATGTGTTTTGAGTCTGCTTTTCCCCACACAACAGCAAGGGCGAGATGTGTCGGCCTCGTATTGCTTGTGAACATGTGGCATCCACGGCTGCCCTCAGCACCAAGGAGGAGCTGCCTGGCAGTTCCTCTCCAGCCTCACTCCTGAGCCTTTCAAGCTTCCTGGGGAGCCTCTCTGAAGCCTTAGAAGGCTCCCTGGCTTCACATGAGCTAAGTAAGCTCTGTATGACAGCCCGTCGCACAAAGCAGCTGCTCCTTCCCGCTCCCCTCAAAGGCTGGCTCCCAACCCCAAATTCCAGCAGCATTCCAACCCTGTGGTGTTTACATGGAGGGAGGGCTGGGAGCACAGGGGCCAGGCTTCAGCCAGGCCCTACTCTGCCTCTTCACCACTACGCACAGTGAGACGGGTGCATGGGTTTTGCACAAAATTGTTTGTCTGATTGCAGAATGAGTTATTACGCTCAGCTTCTCAGTGGCTCGGTATCTATTTAGAAAGCAAATAGATAGCACATTACCCCCCTCCCACCCCTAAACTAGATCTGCAGCATATGGAGGCTCAAGTGACAAAGCATTCCCCGCAGCAGGGTTTGTATGTCCTGGATTTGGATCTGTGTATTCACAGCTATATTTCGCATGAGATTTGGTTACGAAGAATCTTCAAGTAGCTCTTCCTCATGCAGAATTATTAGAATGTTATGGTATGTTATAGCTGGTGTCCTCAGATGTTCAGTGTTAGGGAGAAGCACATAAATGATTGCACTTCTTCCTCTTTCTTCATTAGGCTATGTAACTTTTGATACATGGCTTATCTGAAACAGTAAAAGATAACTTATCACATAATCTATACCTAACCAAAGAGTCTTTAATTATGATACCTAAAGGCTGTTAGTGCTATGAAGCTTAATTGGCTCTGATAAATGGAGAGAAATAATGTGATTAGCTTTAAGAATCAACAATAAAGCATTTTACAATCATATACTTTTAACAGGAAGCCATATTTATGAAAACCATTAGGAAGGGGAAATTAGTGAGTGATTTCCTCATTCTGACCAGTAAAAATTGCTAGGAAAGCACAGAAGAAATGGAAACAATGACAGCAGCCAGCAAACTCTAATGAAATGCTGTTTCTAAATATTGCTATACTAGTGATCAATTTGTATCATGCTTAATAGCAGTCAGCATTAAAAATGCAAATAATCAATTAATGTATTTATCCATTTACAAACCTATGCTTCTGAGAACATTAAAAAATGAAAGATAATTAATTTGGGACTAGAGAGCATCAAATTTTTAAAGTTTTGTCTTGTGATTTTCAAAAGGGGCTGCACTTCCCTGCATCTGCAGCCTGAAGAGGGAAAGGAGCTGTGCACAGTGACAAGGGGTTCTTCAGTCCTAGCAGCCACAGGAGGGGCTCCTGTTTCCTTCCAACACCTCTCCCACTCCTGTTCTTCCCTGCTCCACTCCCCCAGTAAATCTGCTAGCAAGTGTAACCCTCTGAGCAGATGGGTAGTAAATACAGAGCTGGAGATTATGTCTGACAATTAAAAGAAAAGTGTCTGACTTGTCATTATGAGTTACATTAGCTAAAGACCTTATTCGAAGCTTCTATCTTAAATGCACACAATTTCTAAAGATATGTGTTATTTCCTGACTAACCTTTTAAGAAAATGCAGTGTTTACAGATACCTACATTCCAGAGTGCCAAACCTGACACCATATAAGGGTCTGTTTTGCAGACAGAACCAAGAGCTCTGCCTCTCAAGGCAGGCCCCTTGCTGTAGCCCCAGGGTGGTTATTGACTCCCCAGTTCCCAACATGCATTCCAGCCCCCAGCTCACACTTTATCTGCTCCAGCAACTGGGTGTACACAAGCACTAGGCAGTACACCTGCAAAATCAATTGGTCCCTATAAATTTTACAAGTGTGAATTCTAACACTTGCCTGCCCCACTGTTGCTGCTCTACTGCCTGCAGCATTTGCTCTTGCAAATCGCAGGGAGGTTCAAGTGTAAAAGTTTGCCTTCGCACATTTATGTGCCAAAAATTCTACCTTTATGCCATTATTAGAGCTCCACACCTTGCTCCATTCTACAGGGATACTAATAGCATTCATGCTGAATGGGTCTTAAGCAAGGGAGGCTTGCAAGCTTTTTCCCGTATCTCATGAGGTGGAAGGTATCACCACTGACAGATATTTTGTTTTTGTTTTGTGGTTACTGGAAACAAGAAGTCTGTTAACCTTAGCTGAAATCAATAAGATTTATCCCCAAAACCAATGAAATGTGATGCACTTATCTCACAAGAACTCTTGGCAATATTTCATAATGAGGTATGTCACCACAGTTTAGGTTTCTGAGATTTTTGCCTTTCTTTACTGACTTGATGCTGTTCTAATGCTATTTGCAGATGACAACGTTAAATAAATTTAAAGGCTATTTGACTTGAAAGTTACATGATATAGTTTTCCTGAACTGCCATAAACAGAACTGAGCACAGGAATAAGCCTTTTATGAAAGTAGAATCCATACCTGCCAGTCGTCTGAAACTGGGAGCAGTTTGTTCCCAGATTTATTTTTTTAATTGGATACAGTTTGAGCAGATGCCTGGAAAGAGCTATTACAGACTAGCTGCTTAGAAGGACCCTGTGAGTCATTGGAGTGCTGCTACAAACAGAAATTTAAAGGGCTGAAGTCACACGTTTAATAGAAAAAATACCTGTAAAAGACATAAATGCTATTCTTTGCATTTCTTTCCTTTATTTTTTTTTTTTAAATAAACCCTAGAAAATAAACTATCATAAATTTCAGCAGTATCCAACTCCCTTTTCTGCCAAATGCCTAGCCACTGAAACCATCTGGGAAAAGTTCAGTACTAGATAGCTTCCTCAGCTATAAGTGCCTCTGCACGTCCTTTTCTGGCTTGTCATTAGTGTTTCATCATTCAATCTACAACAGTAGTATCTAATCCCCCATTGCTCTGTCCCAGTCTCTGTAAGTTTCTTTGTAAGTTTCTTTGCCTTCTTCAGCCTTCTCTATCTCTCATTGAACATCAGCAACTACTCCTTGAGAGGTTCAGCACAGACCTGCTGTCACTGCTTTTGTCCTCTTCAGCTCCTTTTCTACCTCTCTTGTGCCTGTACAGGCTCTAATACCCTGACTTCCCCTTGCTGTTCACAGTTACTGCCTCAGTTTTCTGCTCTTCACCTTCTAACAGGGTTCAGGTCACCTTGTCCTCTACCTGGACCAGTGCTCTCAATGATAACTATGCATCACAAGAAGTCTCCAGCTGAAGGAATAGGTTGAAATGTTGTTCCCCTTCTATCCTCTCTTGGTATTCCATAGGGCTTATACTTTGAACCATCATCTAAATTTAGTCAGTTGGCTATTGTTCCTCTCCTAATTATAAAGATGTTTAATTCATAATCCACCTCCATAGTAACATACCCCCAACATGGTTATCTTGTTTATAAACCTGATTAGATTTGGGAAAAAAAAAATAGAACTGAAAAGCCACATGGATAAACACTCTACCATGCTACTTATATAATATGTTTACCATTGCTATAGTACAGAAAATCAGAAATGTTCTGCTGCCTATCATAGGTACTAGAGCCTTGAGTTGCAAACAACAAAAGGTATTCTCCTTATCTCAAATGGCAGTGTGCTGTCTGTAATCTATTCCTGGTCTCTACTCAAAACTCCCTCCTCTGCCAATAATACAAGTTTCAAATCTTTGTACAAAAAAAGGTTTTGAAGATTTTTCTCCTGATGGGTCTTGCACATTTGGATTTCATATTTGGCCCAACCTTATCACATCAAAATTAGGACACATTCAGGTACCATCTCAGCTGGGAGGCAGAAACCAATAGCTGAGAGCTGATAAGAAGTAGCTTCTTAAACTACCTCCTACCTGCTCCTGAGTCTGCAAGCACTGTTTCTCCACTGCATTTTGAAGTCTAACAGCTCTAAAGAGCCAATTATTTAAGCTAATCTATTTGCCTTTCCACTGGATCAGAAGGGACAGAAGGAAAGATTCACACCTAGACTTAGCACTCCTGTGCTCTATGGTGGTGGACAACTACCCCCAGGAGCATGCCACCACTCCCAGCCAGCCCCCACCCACATGGTTTCATTTCCATTGACACACAGGAGCAGGCTGGAGAAAGCTGCTGTGCAGATCTCGCATCGGTGTAGGAGCTAGGATATGGCCAGAGCACATACACTGGCTCAGAAATAAGGAAATGCTCTCAGATCTCAGATCTTAGATCTTAGATCTAAGATCTAAGGGAATGCAGGTGTAACTATAGCCTTGAAATCATCTCAGCTGAGGTGCAGGAAATCTTGGCAACACCAGGATTTCAGATGTTATTTTCTATCTCTCCCTCTAGTTTTCTTCCGCCGGTTCAAGGGGTCCCGACTATGCTACACCATGGAGAGGATTTCCCCTTGGAAATCCTTCTGATTGCCATCCTCACAGATGAAGAACTGAGAGAATAAATAGTCAGAAGAGCAGGACACACACTGAAGGTCGTTCTGGCTACCTAAGCACCCAGGGAATAACAGGGTCCCTTGATGACCATCAACCTTTACAACATTTAAAGTGGGTCAGAGAAGCCCTAGAATATCTGCTTCACCGACCGAAACAGTCTGAAACCAAACATATGATTATGAGAAGGAAGTCAGGGCTTGTGTGACTTTCACAGCTGAACCCTGCCAAAGTGAACCAGACAGCAGGTTAAATAAAAAGAGGAGACTAGAGAAATTTAAACATAATCTTCTTCTGGGAAACAATAAGCTTACTTTATTACATTTTGTGAAGTGACCTTGCAGAACGTTTCTACGTTGCAGAGAGCAAGATTCTATGTCATAAAAACAGAAAAAAAAAAAAAAAAAAAAAAAAAAGAAAGGGAAAAGGAATTAAGTTTGGTCTGGGGTAAACCTGAAAACCCTCCTCAGCTAGAGACAATACATCAATGTAAGGCTGATCTACAGTCCTCTCGGATTTATTCTGTAGGGAGACAACCTTTGCCGCCCAGGGCACGGATTGCATGACCTAAAATGCCTTTTCCTTCTATTTCGGTGATGCACAGTTATTTTAGCAACTTCGTTCCTTTTCTCCTGTCGGGTAATAGTATTAGCGGTGGATCCGCCAGGGGAAAGCAGGGCTCTCAGAGAGTTGTAAAAATAGAGCGGTGCATCCAAAGGAGGCGGGCGAGCCCCCGCAGCCCGAGCTCGGAGCAAGCCGGGAGGGGGGTCTGGGGAGGGCTGCGAGCGCCCGGCGGGGCGGGCGTGCTGCGGCTTGCGCTCCCCCCGGGCCGTGCCGGGCCGGGCCGAGCCGAGCCGAGCCGGGCCGTGCCGTGCCGTGCCGTGCCGGGCCGTGCCGGGCCGTGCCGGGCCGTGCCGTGCCGGGCCGAGCCGTGCCGTGCCGGGCCGTGCCGTGCCGGGCCGTGCCGGGCCGGGCCGGGCCGTGCCGTGCCGTGCCGGGCCGAGCCGTGCCGTGCCGGGCCGTGCCGTGCCGTGCCGGGCCGTGCCGTGCCGTGCCGGGCCGGGCCGTGCCGGGCCGTGCCGTGCCGAGCCGTGCCGGGCGAGGGGCGGCCCCGGGGCCGCGTGTGCCGTTGTTTACTCCCGGGGGACGCTGCCGCTCGGCGCCAAGGGCGCGCTGCTTTGCCTCCATTCAGTATTCCCTCTGTTTGTTTATTCTGCAGCATTTATGGATATCCCCCTGGGTATCTGAGCGATTGCATTAAGGACTCGTCTATCTTATCACGGGAGACAAGCTCTGTGCTCCCGAGGCTCTCTCTCCCCGCCGGGTGCCCGCAGCCGGCCGGGGCCGCGGGGAGAGGCGCTCCGCGGCGGGCAGCGCTGGGAGCTGTGCGCTTTAACTCCTTCCTTGCGGGGCTGTTCTCGGCCAGAGAGGAAACAGCAGCCGTTCTAGCCCATCTCGCCCATTCAATTACTGCAGAAGGAGCGCTGGAAACCAGGCAGGAACTGCTTTAAGGCAGGTGAATCGGGGTGATTGACAAAGGCGTAATCTTAAAAAATAGCGAAGGAGTGCTTCAGCTGTGGATGGATGAGAAAAGCCCTTGCTTCAGACTCTGCCACCACTCCCAAGTCTCTCTCCAGCTTTGAAAAGAGACAGTCCTTCATGCTCTGATTGATTGCTGGTACAAAGCCAAAGGGAGTGAAAACTGCAAGCCTCCCTCAGCCCAATGCCATGCCTCAGACCAGAATAAAATCAAGGCTGGACCTTTTCCTGTGGTAAATCTGCTTATCTCCCTTTAAGCACCTGACTTACACTTAACTGAAATATATATATGGGCTAGCGTGCAGACTGCACCATCTCATCCTTACACACTGCTACTATCAGGATATGCAAGATTATGTGAGCAGTTTACATACACACGCAAACATAGCAATGCAATTACAAGCTAGAGCGTGTAATGCAAACAGATGAGCCATCAGCAGAACTGGCAGAAGGCAAATATCTGTTTTAGCTGTTGGCTCTTTTCTGAAGTACCAATAGCACAGCAGTCACCCAGCTGAAGCAATGGAAATAACTGCATGATCTACCTCAGTGCATTTCTCATGTGTCACAGATTCTTCTCTGTCTGAAATCAGAGGGGCCAAAGTATCCTAGGAATCCTTCTGAAGGGGCTGCCCTTGCATAACAAAAGTATCTCTTTGGACTGTGAAACACGCTCCCTGATTCTAACTCTGAATTTCCTTTGAACATATAAGAGAAAAAAAAAAAAAAACACCTTCAAAAATATTCTAATTTACCATGTGTTTTAAAGCAAAAATGGGGCTGAAGTGTCAGGAGAGAGATGCTTCTTTGTAAAACAGAGTTCATTGCTTAGGGTATGATTTTCACAGAGCTAAAAATGTTTGCTTCTTTACAAACACATATTTGTAATGTGCAAATGTATGTAAACATAAAAAAAAAAAAAAAACCTATAGGATTACAAATGTATTTTATTTGGCAACACAAATGACGAGGAACAGAAAGCCTTAATGCAGAAATCACCACTGTCATGCAATGATAGTGTGACCAAGACCCCCAGAGCTCTAATGCTAGTGCAGGGAGAGCACTTATCTCTGTGCAGAACCTTCCCAGTGCCCAAGTCCTGTTTGCAACAAGAGCCCTGGAGATGTTTATCTTTGTTCCAAAATTGTATTTTTAGGCAGCATAAAACATGGCATAATAAGGGAAACTTACTCCAGTTTCGGCTATGCTGAAGGATATGCCAGTTCCCCAGCTGAGTGAACAAATGCCCCTTACTATTGGAAGAGATTGGGAAGACTGCTGATTTGCAGTCTTTTCCCACTGCAACCTTAAGCAAACAGAGCTTAATTAGATCAATAATGATCAAAGTTACTTTGGGCAGAGAGGACTTTCAGTTCCTTTAATGGTGATGAATCCACTGCCTCAGAAAGGAAAAACAGAGACAAAGCAGAAAAGAGAAAGTCAGGGGACTTTTGACAGTCCTAATAATTTAAAATAGTTTTGCTGTTTGTCTTAGCTCAAAAGTCTGTGTATCGTCACAACAGCTCTTTGATATTGGATACCGATATTGATCTGGGTGCATCTGTCTCACTCAGCAGCTGATACTGACAGCCCACGTGATTTCCTGTTATTGAAGCCCCACAGACGTTTCTGGATCCAGAGCTTGGCAGCTCCAGGGATCCCTTCCCATCAGCAGCCCAGTGGCCAATGCTCTCATTGCCTTCCAGCCGATATAAGGAGGATACACTGCAGCCTCGCTGAGTTGTAAACAACTTGTTTACTTCCTTCTCAGTGTAATCTGTCCCTGCTTCTATCGGCTCCTGTGGCATCAACAGAGCATTAAAACACCCCGAGCTCATAGGCTGATGTGCAGAAAACAACCCAAGGAGCCTTTCCAGGCTCTTGCTTTGCCCTGTTCTTGCATGTGGTTAACTTTGAAGAAAACTAGATTTTGACGTGCCTTCAGCGGGAATGAAAATGTAAACAGTGTGGGCCTGATGCTGCTCTTCCTGCAAAGCTTCATTTGGGCCACACAAAGAGAGACACCTGTCTTTTTCATATGCTGTTTACATTTGAATAGGAAAAGTGAAAGATATCTGTGATTTATAGATCCCCAAATTCTGGGGGAGCACCAATCCGAACTGCAGCAGAAGGCTGGGTTGAAGGATAAAACCCTTATGGATTTTAACCAGCATGTGGGAGGAGAGGAATCAGAAAACACTTGGCAAGTCTGTCCTCTCCGTACTCCTGATCGGGACTTTGGAACAACTGCGCAAGACACTGACCCAGAAACAACTTCCCTGGGGTTTAGTGCACCGGGCAGTGAATAGGAGGGACAGGGCTCCCAGTGTGAATGTACTCACTCTGTGCTGGAGGTGCAGAGCAGCTCTTAAGCACTCTCAGAGAGCATGATACTGCTCCTGTTAAAATCGATGGCAAACCTCTGAGCAGATTTGGGTATTTTAAGAAGCAGATATTCACACAGCACAGTTTTGAGGCTGTCTGTAGTTCGCATCACTCTCAGCCCTTACATCTGAGACCCCAACACACCCATGTCGGGGGGGGGGGCACTTTTCCTGCCAGCCTCCCATCTGCAGAGCACACACCATCAATAGCAGGCAACTGTTTTTGCTTATGCTCTTCACTAGTGATGTTTAATTACATTTGGAAACTTCTAGGAAGTATCTGCTCTTAATATAAAAATATCTTTCCTTGTGTTTTACACTATCTGCTTGTTCAGTTTGGTGAAGAACTTGAATTGTAAAAGAATAAAAAAACTTTATTTTTAGGGCTTGTATTTGAAAACAGAAACTTTTGCCACTCTCAGTCGCAGTAGTGTCAAGACTTTTTGATATTCAAATTGAACTGGAGATGTTATAAGATCAAGACAATGTATTTGTCAGAGTAACCTGACCAAGATGTTAATACAAGCAACCTCATTTAGGCATTGCCTTATCTCAGGCAGTTGTTCCTGGGAGAGGGTGGATGTTGAAGGGGGAGGTAAAGAGGCATCTAATTCTGCCTGAACAGAATTGTCTAAATTTTTCAGCCTATCAAAATGGAGATGTGGAAACCAACAGAGTGCCAGTGCCTCTCTCTGGCATGTCCCTGGTATTGTTTGTACAGGCATCTTATGGGGCTCAGGAGTCTAGTCCAGCCAGATGGTAAACATTTGGCTTTTCTATTGATGAAGAACTTCTACTGGGTGAATATTTTTTTTATCTCTTCTCTTAAAGCTTAGCCACTCTTTTGGCAGGTATGTAACTGAAAAGGAAAAACACAAAAGGCCTTTTCCCAGGGGCTGGGAAATAAAAATAGACGTAAATCATTGCTTCCTCTTGGTTTTCATCCAGTGTTCAAGTAATAAGTGCAAAAGGAGGTATCTCCTGTAAATTCCAGTCACTTGGAGGGCTCCTCAGGATAAAGTGGATAATAAATCTGACCACTATTCTGCTCATTATAACTGGCACTGAAACACTGAGGTCTTCTTCAACTAAGAACTTATTAAGCTTGTTGCCCACTGTATGGCCTAAATAACATAGTTAACTTCTGTGTCTTACCAGAGGAAAGAGAAAGTTATTATCTTCCTCTGATTTCAGTTTATATAATAAACCAGTCTATGAGGTTTAAGGCCAAGTTGGATAAGACCTTGAGCAACCGAGTCTAGTAGGAGGTGTCCCTGCCTATGGCAGTGGGGTTGGAGCTAGGTGGTCTTTGAGGTCTCTTCCAAACCCTTAACATTCTATGGTTTTATTGATCTATGACTGAAAATGCAATGAGTTTACTTACTTTAAAAGAGCTAAACATGGTTGGAAAGCTGTTTTCACATTACCTTTTCCTCATTTTCTGTATGATCATATACTCATGAAAAAGTAAAAAAAAAAGTGGTGTCAGGGTAAAGGTAGAAGAGTACAGACAGTAACAACTTTTTCAGAAAGCTCAGAGTCATATGATTTCTAAATGTATTCTGCAGCTAGTTTCTAGATAGTAAATCATTATTTAGTCAGATTGTGAATTGTGCAAAAAGTATTTCACCCTTTATTGAAAATAATAGCTTATTCCGTGCTAAATCTGCTTCTTTTAAAAAAAGGAAACACATCCAGCTCCTAAGTTTTGTTTTTCATTGTGGTTTGGAGTGATATGGTTAGAAGAGGTACATAATAAATTAATGACTGGAAATTGCAGAATAGGTCAAGGTCACTTTGTGCATAAATTGGAG
Source organism: Phylloscopus collybita (assembly GCA_027886175.1). Lineage (NCBI taxonomy): Eukaryota > Metazoa > Chordata > Aves > Passeriformes > Phylloscopidae > Phylloscopus > Phylloscopus collybita. Next base: position 38,391,881 of record JAJNNQ010000006.1, on the reverse strand, counting down.
GTCTAGGAGTTGTACATTTTGTGCTATCTGGCTTATACTACTTTATTGATTTTTCACTCTGAGGAAAAAGGAGAGAAGGTCTTTAATAGATTTTTATATCCTCAGTCTATTCTAAATCCGCCTGTGTTCTGATCTTCCTGATGTTCCCACACTTTTATGGTGATAGCAGAGTCCTGCTAAACTGCAGTGCTGTTATAACACAATGACTCAAAAGCCAACGGTGATTTTAATCTCTTAAAAAAACTTCTGTCAGAAAATTCAGGGAAACCGGTAGCCCACACAGCCAAGAAAGGATGGACAGGGAAATCTCATTTAACCTTTCATCTGACTAAAGAGGAGAAGTCCAGTATCACCTGCTTCCTCCACCTTTCAGTGTCCTTATAAAGAAAAATTGCAGTGCAGTGTAGAAGTTTGATTACCCCACCCACATCTAGAGCTTAGCAATAATGCTGTATCATGAACTGTTTTAGATGGAATTGAAAAATAATTCATAATGAGGTCAAGGTAGAAATGGTCTGAAAGCACAGTGTCAAACCCTAGACTATGCCAAGGGTTGAATAACATTTTTACTTAGTTCATGCAAACAAGCAAATGGCTTTGTTGTCTACAGGAAAATAGTGACAGCACTTGAATGGGAAACTACTTGTTAATAGACTGTAAGACTTTTAAAATTCCTTAAATGTATCTTAAAGAAATCGAAGTAAAGTTCATAGATAGTCTATCTTTATCCTAGTCATCTTTCAAGCATTTGGTTTTTATTTTTGCCTGTTTACTATAAAATAAACCTAACTTCTCTGATGGTTGTTAAATATTTTTGTTCAAGCTGGTTGAACAGTAGAATTAAGCTCTTCTTAAACTGAAGGTAAGGGAAGCATGTGAGACCATTTTTGAACTCTATTAACAGCTCATCAAAACCATTGTAGTGCTGAGACCAAAAAAACACCTGCTCCAATACTGGAGTTGTGGAAATAGCTGAGCGAGGGAGACAGCACCAGCTCCTCAGCCATGCCATTGTCACAACACAAGATAAAGGCTAAAGGAGGGGACCAGTGCTGAGCTGGGTCATACAGTACTCTAGCAATGTTAGTGAGAGCTGCCACTGCTGCCACTGCTGCCAGTGTTCCTCCTGAGAGTGGGAAACAGGGGTTACCTGGCACAGCAGCCCCACTGCTACTTGCAATACATGGTATTAAGAAAGGAACAAAAATCTGTGCATGGTCCAACAATCAAATTTTGTCTGTCCCAAATTGTCTGTGAAGAACGTTCATGCAAGAGACTGGGTTGCAGTCCTTTCTGCAGTGTGCCCTGTGATGTGACACATGGCTTTGAGTGAAAGCCAGTATTTCTATCTCCTATCAGGCACATAAATTCCTACTGTGTTTCCAAGGATTTTTTGTTTATGAACGGAGAAACTGGTCAGTCATGCAGTATCATCCACAGACATCTGCATAGTTTCCAAAAGCTATGCAGATATATTGGCAGAATACTGTGTTTTAGCTATGCAAACTGTCCCTCAATCCCACTGGTGATGGTTGAAGGAACTCCATTTAACAGATTCACTGAAGGTTTATGGGCTATGCTGGCTCCCTCAGAAAAAATAGAAACAAGATTTTTCAGATCCTGGAGACAAATACAAACACAGAACTAATAACTCAATATCTTTGGCTAATGGCTCCCCATCCTGCACAACACTATTCTTTCAATGTCTTTACTAGTGATGAAAAAACTGTCTGCCCCTTTCTGCAGACAATTTTCCTTCAAAATGCCTCCAAAGCTATTTATTCTTGCTCTAAACCTTGTTCTGCAGACTGCTTACGCATTTTGCATTTTCATCCCATTGCTAAAGTATATATATTATGTCAGGCTCTATCAAGTGAATTTCTTGAGATGTAACCATGCTTCCTCCACTTGCTCTGTTCTTTTCTCAGGAACACACTTTCAGTAAGAGTGGTGGAGTGTTTGGGTACCCCAGCCTCGTTTGCTGCTTTGGGGTTAGGACATGTCAGTAAGGAAAAATGATGTCACAAATTTCCTTTCTTCCAGTCCAAATCCTCTGGTCATACAGTTATGAGAGGCACAACCAGCTAACCTTTCCAATGAGATCAGCTGCTCTTCTTTCTGCCAAAGACATTTCACGTGGCAAGGGTACAATGATTTAGGCCTCTCTGGTGATATAGGTGAGGGTCTGTGAACTTCAGCCAGGCTTGGGCTGGTTCTGGGCAAAAGATACCCCATTCAGCTAAGCCAATACTTTGGGAGTCATAGCAACCAAATTGCAGACACAACAGCTGGCAAAAGGAGCAGGTGCTAAGGTAGCAGCCTGCAGAAGTCTCTTAGCCCCAAGAGAGCAAACTCTGACTAAACAACAGCTCACATCTACCACTGATAAATGAATCTGCCCCAACAAATTATAACCTCTCCAAAACAAGGGCTGCAAAGAGACATGCACTCCCACTGGTGCAAGCATGCCCTTTTGTAGAGCAGACTGCTGCATTCGCCCTACCTGGTGTTAGCTCTGGGTTGTCTCCTGTGTGCTCTTGTTCTAATGCTCAGTGGTGGGAGCCTGAGGAAAACACGACTCCAGCCTAGAGTTTATTTGTGAGAGAACTAAGTTGGGTCTCTCCAAAAGAGAGAACACAGTGGGACTGGCATTTATGCAGTGTGATGATCAGGCACCAGGGGATGAACTGAGCAGCTAAATTATCTGATAACATAGACAATCTCACTTTAGGATTTTTTTGTTGTTGTTATGGCAGGTCCATGGGCATTAGATATCCTCAATGCTTACATATGCAGGTGACATTTCTACAGAAAGCAGAACAGTCTTTTCTGGACTAAATTTTTTTGAGGTTATCCAAAAGTGATATTTTACCTACATACTTTCTAGCTTCTCTTTTCTGCTGGGAAGGGTCCAAGTACTCAAGATTACTTTGAGAGAAAAAAAATTTCAGCTACTGATTTTTGGCTGATAAACAGAAGGACTACAAAAATTTCACAGAGGAAAAATGTCTTTGATATCAAATTGGTTTTAAGACGAATGAACATTTTTTGAATTTGTCCAAGGCTTCATCCTATCCTGAGTTAAACCCAATAGCTCTCACATCATGATTTTTTTATTTGGAAGAAGAGTCTAATCCTAATTTAATTTACACTGAAGTTAGCTGTATAGATTCCAGAAGTCGCAAAAGACACCTTGTACAATTACATATTTTTTTAAGATAGGAATTATTACCACTGGACTTTTTTTTTTTTAATCTCTTCAGACTGGAAATGTTTTTTAAGCATAGCAGGAATTTGGCAAACTGCTGATTCCACCTACACATCACTTAGACGTAACTAGACTGCACATTTTAATTCTGATGCAAAACTACTTCAAGAAAAAGCACTTGAGATGTGGTGTTCTCCTGTACAGTTAAGGGATTTCACGAGAGCTTATTTTGGGTGGGGACACCAAAATGTTACAGTATGTTTTCATATGAAACACTGAGAAGGTGTAGCTCTGGGCTGAAATATGACAGTCTAAGACTGGAATTGTGCAATTACCTGTTTTTCTTTGTTTATTGGTAAAGAAATTTTGTTTCCACTGCCTGATTTTTTAAATGAAATATGGGATGACTAAGTCAAATCTTCATGTTTTGATCTGCCTATAAAATCACTCATATAATTGCTAGTGAAAATTTTAGTTAAATCCTTATACTGGAGTGGTTTTTTTGTATCAAGGGTGTTAGTTCCTGTAATTCCAGATGGAGGGAAAAAAAAGATCCACTGAGTACAAAAGATGGTTCTAAGGCTTTAATTCAAAACAGAGCCAAAAGGAAAGTTTTTAACTTTCATGTACAATACAAGCACTAGAAATACGAAAGCTTGTTTTTTCTGCATTCTTCCTCTTCTCTCTCACATTACCATGCTATTTTTGCAATAGATACTGTAACTATAGCAACATTCTTTAATGGATAAATAGCACATTAGCAACTGGGCTGATATGTTTTTTGCAAAAACAAGCTCAAGCAGAACAGTTTGTAATTTTACCTTCTCCTTATATAAATATATATGCATGTGGCAGAATTCCAGACTCAAAGTCATTTTATGTCATTTTATGGCCATAAGTACATTTTATTTTTTTCAGGGTTTACAGCTTTATTCCTGTAACATTAATAAAGAGTGCATGCTGTGTCGTGGGAGAGGAAAAAATGCCTTTATTTATTGAGTCTTCATTTACAGAATGTTTTTGTCCTATATTTTGTCCTATTTGAAAGTCACTTTTTTACAAGCTTAAATAAATATGAACCAGTTTTACATGCACATTTTTATTAGCTACTTAAATATCACAGATAACAAGTGTTAAAATATTTACTTTCTGCAGATTATGCAAACTAAGTGGCTGGGTTTGTTGCCATTGAAGATAATGGGAGTTTTGCCACAGACACCAGTGGGAACAAGATCTGGCCTTCAGGAAGTCAAAAATGTAATCAAAGTAAATACATGTTCTTCTTTTTCAAATAAAACTGTGATTAAGCTATGGTTGTTTCTGTGCTGATAGGAGTCTTCAAAGTAAGTCAAATCAGCAATTTTTCAAGGGATTGGTGATACTATAATCATTTGAGGTGCAAATGTGCAGCAAGTTTTAAATGCTGAATAGATTGAGACTGCCACAGCAAGGGATTTCACTAAACAGACACAGAACAGCAGTCTCAGATCAACCTGCTTCAGACTCTGAAAGAAGGAGGAGAATATGATTTTTCAGGAAGTATGGCCTGCCATAGTATTACATTGCTATTTCCTTGGGGAGGCATGCAAGTTGCTAGGGGTTTCTCTTTGTCACATTACCCATAAGTAGTTTTCTGAAGTTTTCTTAGTAGGCAATGGTGCCTCTGGAAATCAGTGGTATGGTGATACATAAAATAATGGGTAAATCCATCTCTAACGTCCTAAGCTGGACAGTAAAATGCATAAATAGTATTTTGCCAAAAAATTTAAAAAGACATTTTTATTTGCACTTAACTTCATCATCAGTGAAAATGATGCTGAATACTGATACTGAATCTAACACACCCTTTGCCATTTTCCAGTGGAGTTATTTCCAAACATTACATGGGAAAACATGCCTGTGGACTTTTAGCAGTTATAAATATCAAAAGCTTTGTTTTCATTTAAGGGGGTGTGATTTGGTTACAATGGAAACCTTTTTTTAATATTTAGTGTCCTGCAGTTGTCAATGTGCTTATGAGCATCAAGTCGCCATGGAGGACGAATGAACCTTCCCTGAAAGCGCCCATGTTTAATCAGGTTGGCTATGACAAATTGTTTCTCAGATTCTTTTGCTGACATGTTACATATCTGAGTTACAACATCAGTAAATATGAGCTGATTTTTGTAACTTTAGGCTGTGCCACAAAACCTTTAATTAGGAAATGCAGTGCTAATAGCTTCTAACTCATTCCAGGAGGGAAGGAGTAGGGTGTGGCTAGGTGAGGAACACAGACCAGGCAAGAAGTGAGAAGTGGCATGGAGTTGAGCTGAGTCAGTATATTCCCACAGCAAATTGAAACAGATATTCTCCCTTTTCTCTTAGGGAGGTTCTGAGTCACAAAGAACCTACTCACCTCTTTCATCTATTGTGTATCATATTGCTTGGAGGAGGTTGAAAAGAAAAGAGGAAGACATGAGGTAATTTGGAAGAGAGGAACCATATCAAAATATTTCCTCCACAAGCTTAACATCTAACCCATCTCTTTGTGCTACTCTAATTTTCTTAGTTTCTCACAAGATGTGAAGAAAATGTCTCTACCCCAGACAAAACCAGCACAAGATGGAGACAGTGAGGACTCCAACACCAATCCAACACCACAGAACAACAGAGGGGCTAAGATCTTCCCCCTTCTTTGTGCTTACATGCTAAAAGTTAGAAAGAACTCTAGGGAAGCATCCAGTCACCATTCCCAATCCTAGCTCCAGGAAAGCACTGAGTTATCATTCCCAGTCACTTGGTAGGAAAAATAATACATGTAGGTATAGTGAGGTAATGGAGCCTTTCCTAGGCTCCTGTCCAACTTCCAGGCCTTCTGGGGTCTTTTCCACAGAAGTGTTCCTTGAGTAGTCTCTTCCCCAGCCTTTATCTTTTCAATAGGCTCTTTCTTCCCAGGTGCACAACCTCTCCTTGCTGAATTGCCCAAGTTTCCTGTGGTCCATCCCTCCAGTCTGTCTAGGTCCCCCTGGATTGTCAGTCCTACCATTGGTCCCCTCACTTTCATGTCATCTGCAGACTCAACAAGGGTACCCTTTGGAACTTCTTTGAGGTCATTCATAATGATGCCAAGCAGCACAGGTCCAAGGATAGACCCCTGCAGTACCTATCTTGTTTTATCCTCCAGGCAGAGTATAACCCATTGGTTGTGACCCTCTGAGCTAGGCCTGTACTTGTGTGGGTTTTTCTGACAGCAGAGTCGTGTCAGACAAGCTGCAGAGTCACCCTGCATGAGAGAACATCAGCATGCATCCAGAATGGAGGAGGAGACCCCTGGGTCAATGAGCCAGTCTGTTCTGTCAGCTTAGCCATCTGAACCTGTCCTTATGCAGCACAACTCTGTGTTATACTGACCCAGACGTCTGGCTTCTGAGCATCACTTGGCTGATTGTTCAGAAAGACACTTCATCTTACCTCCCTGCTGAAGGTGATGAAGGCCAACCTTTAGCTGGGGTAAATACTGAGATAATCATATCAGTTGGGGCAATTCACTCCACATAGGTCAAAGAGCCCAAATGAAGCAGGAGATGCAATCTGAAACATCATGAAAAGCCAAAATCAGAGGGTTTCCAAGTATCATTTGATATCCAGAGAAACCAACAGTGTTTTAAGATATCAAGCACAAAAAAGGGAAAGCCTTTATATGTAAATGGGTACATAAGCTTCTATGTATGCATGTATAGATGCATATAAATTTGTCTGCATGTATTTATCATATACATTATTTAGCAGGATTATTTTGTTAGGTTCATTTGGTTTGCCAAGCATTTTGATACTCTTCTTTCTGCAAAGCTTTTATTGTGATTGCATATGTAGGGTAATAATGGTTAGTGAGGCTTAAAGATTATAGAAGATGAAAGATTTTAAAGACTAAGAAAGCATCATAATGGTGTTTTAAACTACTGTTATCACAGGAAATTTGAGCTGATCTCTTTGTTTTCATTAACCAAAAGCAAAAATACAGTGTCCTATAAAATGTGAAAAAAATAATAAAGGAGAGAACACAGTTGGGATATCTGCATGACAGAAAAATCATGAATGTGAGGGGATGGGGAGAAATGGGAAAATTATGATTGTTTTCCAGACAAGTATACCACTAAAATAATACAAATTAGAACTAAGGAGCATCTTCTCGTGAACATGATTTTTTTCATGATGATAAAATTGTCTTTCCCATGTTGAAAAAATGATGTGCTTTTTGAAGAAACATGGTACTAGGATGGTTACTAGCCATTCCTAGTCCCCTTCAGAATGCAGATATATACATTGATTATTCCTGCTGGTTTTACTAGCAGTGATGTGCATAAAGCCCCATACATCACCCTGCTACACGATCCTGAAACATTTGTTTTTATGACTCACGCACAAGAATATTCAGTGGGTTTACTTATCTTCCTCTTGTCAGTGTTGTCCTCATTTACAGGGATTTTTAAATCTGGTAAAATGAATCCTTTAGTTCAAAGAACCACATGTGCAATATTGGTCATCATAACCTGTTTGCAGAACAGTTACAGAAGGCATAAAAAAAGAGAAGGGAGCTCAGGCACAGTCAGACAGGGAACCTTGCATACACTCAGTAAATTTATTCACACATTGATTTATCAGAATTATGAATATTCTCTAAAAATAAATAACTTATATAATTTTATAAAACAACTTGAGGAAAAAGACTGATTTGCTGCTGATATTTTTAATCATTCATTTTGGTGTCTTGAAATATTGCCTTGTGTGGTCCTAATTCTTTCTTTTTTTCCTTTTCTCCTTTATTTGTATTTTTATTCTCCCATTTTCTCTCTTTTCTGTCTTCCTCCCTTTCTCCCTCTCTTCCTTCAGTTCTGCCAAGCAAAGCCAATATACATCACGCTAATTGCCACGCCAGCACTGCAGTTTCCCTGTTTTTGCTCTCCATCCCTGCCATAGCTCGGTATCCCCAGCAGCCTGGTGCTACATGAATAGCTTGGCCTATGGGGACCTTTCTGTCTGGGACAGTACCATTCTGCCCAGACAGGGAGAGGAAAGGCTTTTTTTGTTTTGGAATTCTAATTCCAGCTGCATGCTCCAGAGGGGCTCATGACAGTGATTATTCCAGACATAAATCATCATTCAGTAGCTTTGTGTTCACACACCAGTTCTTCAGGGATTTCTTTCTTCCTTTCTTTTTTTTTTTTTTTTTTTTTCTTTCATATTTTGTACTGTACTATTTGCTTGCAAATCATAATATAACACAGCAGTTGTGAGGGCATATCACAATTAGTAAACACTTTGTTTTAAAATAATTGCTGATTTGAGAAATACCTTTGGGATATTATGTGTAGCACAGCTGTCAGTAGTAGCAATTATTTATGTATTGAATGAATGAGTTTGTTTTTTATCTATATGGAAGGGCTTTTTACTTGTCCATGCTTCCCTTTCTCCAGGAACATTCCCATCAGCAGTTTTACAGCTACATTGTTACCAGCTTCATGAGAACAAATTTGTTTTAGAAGAAGCTATTTCTTAAAAATAATTGTCAAAATGGGTCCCCTAACTTATGAAAGGTAAAACCCAAGAGTGGCCTAGAACTCACTGCTTTGCCCAATAAGAGGTTATCTATCAGACAGCATGCCCGAAACTTTAAGCTTTCTTGCAGCGTTGGATCTAGATGTCTATCAGAATTTTCATAGTTATTTTTTCTTAGGCACCTACACTTCCTTTCATCTATAAAGGATGGACACCATGAGCTTCATCATGTAGAGGTATTGCTTAAACAGAATTTAAATCTGCAATTTTTTGTTACTAAAGACTATTTTCTTGAATTAAAACCTGTCATCTCCATAATTAACATACATATATCCTTGATGTACGGCATGGTCTTCATTTACCTATAATCCAATATCCATAAAACTAAAAATAAAAGCCTGTGCTAAGCACTTCTGTCAACTGCATTTCACAGATTAAAATGCAAAGGGCAGATAATTCTTGTGTTGTTCTTTAATAAAACAAAGAATATCACTGGACATTGAAGAATTCATTGCAGTGTATGTGTATATTTTGTAATAGAAGTAATAGGTTTTGGGTTTTTTTTCTCAATATCAATGCAACGTACCACACATCTGATAGAAAAATGTGCCAGATAAACCTAGTTAGCCCACTGTAAAGTAAGAACAACTGCAGGGAGGCAAATATAATTCTCATCCTCACAGGGACAGTATTTTAAATCGTATTAAACTGAGGTAGGCATTCCTGGAGAAGGCAGCAGATGTATTTTACCCCTTTCCCTCTCTTCTCCTAGGTACCACTACCCACTTTGAAGTCTGCAGTCTGAGGGGAGGGGAGCAGGAGAGCTGTCCCACAGATCATGTCCAGTGTAGCTCCTCTTCAGGACTGCACCTAGTTCTGTAGTAAAGTGCAGTCCCTTTAGTTACAGACACTCTCTCCTTCCCTATTGACTGGCCAAGATCTTTTATTAGAGCCAAAACTACACATGCAAGCTGCCAGACTTCCAGAATATCAACTCTGTTTACCTGATGGGCCAGCCAAAACTGGAGGTCAGTGAAGGTAAAATGTATAAAAAACTTGGGGGGTTTTGGCTTTGAATGACAAACACACCAGAGGTCAAGGAGGTGGTCTGTGGCAGGACAAGTATGGGCACATAGATCTCCACAGTTTGGGACTCCCTAATTACCAGGGCATCCTGCTTCCTATATGGATAGTAAGTATATTTTACTGAAAAGTCTGATGACTGTTTGCACCAAAGAGATTTGTCTGCAGTGGTGCCTCACTACAGCCTGTCCTTTATTCACTCCTTCTCACTGCAGATGCTATTATGCCTTTGACTGGGTTTTGCAAGCTGTGTACAGGCAACTATGAGCCTTGGGAGCCTGACCTGGGGAGAGAGGGCCCATGGCCAAGGGGATCGTCTGGCTAGTCCACAGTTGCTCACCTGGCTTATGCACTGCTTTGTCTATGCATCAGAAGAAAAGCTTCACAGAGTGAAGAAACCTGCAGTCTACTTTTATTTCTAGTGTAACAATGTGTGCAAAAATTAAATATTGCCTGAGAAAAAGCAGCATTGGGAATACAAACACTGATCTGAGTGTACAGCATCTGACATCTGCTGCTGACAGTGCAAGAATTCACTGGTTGATAATATTAGTTTACATGGCTATTTAATTTTTCATTTGGCAGAAAATTATAATGACCTTTACAGGTAGTAGCTACCCTGTTGTAGGAGGACACTTATGTTTCCAGGTGCCTATTACAGTACCTTAAAGATTCTTTGGAGCTGTTGAGTTAACAATAGCTTTCCAGATTCCTAATACTGAATATTGAATATTGAGATATTGAAGTATAATAATACCTGAGAATTGCAGACATCATTATTTTAGCTGTTTTTCAATAGAGAAATTCCAGGGGACAAAAAATAAACAACCAAGTGTGCTTTTCTAACACTTCAACCCATTCCACATGCTCTGCCTAGATCATTATTTGCACTTCAGAGATGGACATGGGCCCAAACTTGTGATGCAGTGTAGTGGGTTGCTACTGGCTGGATGCCAGACACCTACCAAAGCTACCCTCTCAGTCCTCTCTGCAGCTGGACAGGGGAGAGAAAATATAAATAAGTGTTCACAAGGTGAGATAAGGACCAGGAGAAATCACTCACCAAATACTGTCACAGGCTAAACAGTCTAGAATTAGAGACATTAACTGAATTTATTACGACCAAGATGAGAGCAGGATAATGACAAGTAAAATGAAACATTCAAAGCACCTCCCACCCCTCCTCACCTCCCTTCTTGCCAGCTCTATCTCCTCCCGCAATGGCACAAGAAAACTGGGAATGGGGATATGGTCAGTTCATCACCTGTGGCTTCTCCCACTGCTCAGGGACAGACAGGAGTCCTTCCCCTGCTCCACCGTGGGGTTCTCCCCACAAGAGACAGTTCTCCATGAACTTCTCTAACGTGAGTCCATCCCATGAGCAACAGCTCTCTGCAAACTTCTCCAGCATGAGTCCATTCCACGAGCAACAGTCCTCCCCAAACTGCTGCAGTGTGGGTCACTCTTCCATGGGGTACAGTCCTCCAAGGACAGGCTGCTCCAGCAAGGGTTCCTCTTTCCTTGGGCCTCTGATGAGTTCACAGCCTCCTCTCAGCTATCTACCTGCTTTTCTCCTCCATGGGCTGCAGGCACACCTGCCTCACCATGGTCTCCCCACAAACTGTGGGGGAATCCCCTGGAGCACCTGGAGCACCTCCACCCCCTTCTTCTCCATTGACCTTGGTATCTGCAGAGTTGTTCCTCTTGGCCTGCTTTTCTCTGGCCATAATTACATCTGTGCAATAAATTGTTATTTTCCTTCTTCTTTAATCTGTTATCACAGAGGTGTTACCACCATTTCTAACTGGCCCAGCCTCAGCCAGCAGCACGTCTGTCTTTGGTGCTGCCAAAGAGAGGGATTGGCTCTGCTGGACGTGGAAGAAGCTTCTGGCAGCATGTCACAGATGCCACCCCTGTAGCTCCCACCCTGCTACCAAAGCTGGCCATGCAGTACACAGTGATAGTCTTTGGTGGCAAATCCAACCAGGTCTTGAGGCAATGTTCATGTCTAGCTCAGGAATCTCAGCACTTAGCTACCTTTAAGCATGAACCTTCCTGCCACATGGGCCAGAAGGAACTTCCTTTTCTAGTATTCCTCCATGCTCCTCCTGCTTTTGGGAGCTGTCATGATTTCAGAGTGTTGGCTAATGCTGGCCTCTGGCAGTGCATCTAGAAGCACACTGAAGTCATATCAGTTTTCTAGCCCTGCAGACTGTTAGCTATAATTGTGACATGGTGACTGTCTCTAATATTTCTGTTTTTCTTTTGCACAGAGAGACAAAACATGAGAAAAAAAGAAGTGGTTGCTGCTGTGCTTGACTACTTCTTCCACCAACTGCTGGCTCCATCACACTCACTGTAGTCTGCAGCAGGCTGCATCAGACACTGGTGCCAGCTGTGAGGTGAAGTCCTCACCCACTCTGGGCCACAGGTCTATTAATGACATTCCCAGTAAACATAGTGGCTCATTTTTTCCATGTCTGCACTCAAAGAGAGTGATGCAGTGTGCAGAGAGTGAAACTTAGGACAGACAGGCAGCATTGAGTTCAGCAGCTCCCCATGGTAAAAGAGTGAAAAAATAAAGCTTAAAAAAGATAGCATGTTCATTACTACATATCCAATGATACTACAAAAATATAAAGTTGATAATAGCATCAGAAAAAAGAAAAAAAAAAAAGAGTGCTGTTACCCACATCTGTCCCCAAGTAAAACTTTCAACTTGAGTTTCATGAAGACAGTCAGTGGCAGGATGCTAAACATGATGCCCACAGACATAAATAAAAGCTGCGGATTAAGCAGCTGAGTTAGGAAGAGCTCTTGGCTGATTTGGTGAGAGAATCACAAAATGCTTGAGGGTAGAAAGGACCTCTGGAAGTCATGTGATACAACTTCCTGCTCAAACAGGGCCCCCTAGAGCCCAGCACCATGTCCAAACAGATTTTGATTATCTCCAAGGATGGATACTCCACAACCTCTTAGGAGAGCCTGGGTGCTTGGTCACCCTTGCAGTGAAAATTAGTTTCCTACAACAATTGTGCACGTTCCTGTGTGAACATCATCCACCTGAGTTTTGAAGTACTCTACACACACCATAATGGTGCATAAACACTACATACTAGACCCGTCCCATTTGCTTATTTCCCTATTTCCTTATTTATTTCCTTATTTCCTTATTTCCTTATTCTGTTTCCACAACAAACTCGGGCACCTTCACTTTAATTTGGAAGCTGCCTACAGTGAATTCCATCTTCGTGCCTTCTTTTGTGCCTTTCGAATTATATGTCTGATTTCGACTTTGCTTTAAATTATTAGTTTAAAAATCAGTTTACAGCATCTACAAATGGATATTTTACAAGTCTGTTTGTAAACTAGCCCAGAGCTATGAATTCTCACACCAAACTGCAGTCCAGAAATGATGATGGTTTTGCACTCAAAAGTCCTATCTACTGGAGCAGAGGTACTCATGTCTATAAGCTTTGCTGTCAACTACATCACTTTGTCATAACGTCTAATGAAAATAACAAATAACAAATAGCACAAGGTAACTGACTAGTTCTACTACATTCTGCAAACTGTTTTTTGATGGCCAGCTTCAGTGCAAGTGATGCAGAGGTCTCTTCCCCACAGTAATGAGCTCACCTAACCACTCTGCATGGCAATTTGAGGACTCTTAAGTGTTGATTTCTGACTTCTATTTGCTGACATTTCCCACTCCACTGGAATCATGTAGTGTCACAACAGTGTTTTCTTTCAGCAAATAAAAATGCCTGTTACATACCTGCTTCCAACTGAAGTTATCCACTATTTAAAAATTAATTATGGGAAGGTATATAAGAGCTCAAGCAGCATTCCAATCACACATTCTTAAAGGAGAATCCATCTTTGTATTTATTGCTGCAAAATAAACTCCCAAAGCTAGACATTTCAACTGCAAGTGTCAAAATACATGCAATAAATAATGGGGAAAAGAGCAAATTGCAACAAACCCCAGAACAACACCCCTACCCAGTAATTCCATAAAAGGTGTTGCTAAACACATTAATACTGTAACCTTATTGCTAGAAATTAGACCCTAATCACTAATAGCTGTATAATTATTTTATTTTGATAAATACATTACTGAGTTGGTACAATATGAGAAATTGAACATTCTTGATTTATAGTTTGAGACAAAGATACAGCTTTCAAACACCAGTTTTTCCTGTGGACAGCAAAAAATTAAAGCCAAAAAAGCCATGGACATGATGGATTGTTTTAAGACCAGGACAGTTTTCTCCTTTTATTAAAAAAAGAGAAATCTCTCTTTTCCCTTACCCCAAGAAAATTTGCATATTAAAATTTACAGAAATTAGGTTTATGAGGCCTATGAGGTAGATGAGAGGGCAGTTATTGTTCAGCATTGACATGAGACTTAAAACTGCAGACTGCAGACCTTTACAATAGAATTAGACTTTCGTGTTGCATAATGAGATTCATTATAATTGACATGCATAATTCCAATCATGTTCTGTGTTGATTCAGCCTTTTGTTGTCAAGACAGCCTGTTATTACATACTGAACTAACCTTACTCATATACAGTGATTAAAATAAAATGTCTTCAGAGGTTGTTGGTTTGGCATTTTATTTTTTTAGATGAATTCATGGTATCCCTTCTCTCCTCATGCCCACCTCCCCTGCAGCATTTTCTCAGCAAAGACAGAAAATCCAGTGTCTGGCACAGAACAGTCTTTCCTCAGTGTGAGAAATGATTGTCAAAAGGTGATCCCTCGAGAGTTTGATGAATGTTATCCCTACATTATAGAGTAAGGAAAACCACTATAATAAATATATAAATTAATAAAGGAAGATATGGGTCTGCAGTATTCCCAGAGTGGAAAAACGTGGCAATTATTAAAGACTATCAAGGCTTTTAATGTTCATAAAGTGTCAATCAAGGTCACTTAGGGGTACTAATTCACTAAAATAGGCAGAATCAGAAGGCTTGACCTTTTCAGCTGCTCTGCCTTTTTTTCTCTTTCTTCTGAGAAGAAATAAGGAAAAGCTGACTACACAATAACATGGATTTTTGCTACTGATTTATTAGAAATGATATTGGTGGTTTTACACTAGTTTTTCTTCCCAGATTCTCACCAGTAGAACTGAGAACTATTCATACTAAATTTACAAGGGCAACTGAGATGCCTGACCAGGCAGTTCTCAGAATGGCCCAGGCTGAGATTGGAAGACACCTCTGGAGCTCACCTTTTTAACCCAGTGCTCAAGCAGGGCCACCAAGACCCCATTGCTGAGGACTGTGACCAGATGGCTTTTAGATATTTCTAAGGACAGGCACTTCACAATATCCCTGGGCAACCTGTGCCAGTACTTGGTCGTCCTCACACTGAAAAAGAGTTTCCAAATTTTCAGCAGGAACCTCCTGAATTTTAGGTGAAGCCCATTGCTTCTAGTCCTATCCCATATTTCTGTAGCTACCAAGATATTCACAAAACACTTTACATTTGTAAATTTACATTTACATTTGTAAACCAATGGGGGGAGCATTCATCTGGCCAAAGTCATCTGTGATGGAAACATCAATGTCTGAGTTAGTCAGCACCCTTCACAGCTAATAGAGAAAAATAGATATTTCTAAGGACCCATTATTCTCATCTTTAAAAGATATATCTTAAGTCAAACTAATCACATCTGCAAAGCATCCATTTACTCCACTGACTTTCAGGGAAGTCTAAGTTGACTTCTTACAGGTGAAGACATCTGTGTGGGGGCATTCTCTGGTGCACTTTCAAGACTACATGTACATTTACAAGGTCGTGGGGACGTGAACAACTAAGGCTGTCCAAGTATTGCCACAAGGAGCCTATTTTTTCCTATTATTTGGCAGGATATAGAAATTAGATGTTCCCTCATTTTTCCCATTTCCCACATATGCAGACTGCTCTGGTCACAGCAGAACACACACCTTGGAACAACAATTTGTCCCAAAACATGAATGTCCCCATAATTGTCACTGTCACTTAGGAGACACTAATAAAGGGAAATCAGGCTAGAAGCAGAAGGTCATATGTCAGTACTTGCTTTTCCCACAAAACTGTTGAAATAATTTCCTTTCACTTGGCAACAATTGAAAATTAGCTTGAAGGGAAATGCCAGTGTCACACAAAGTTCAATCAACAGCTCTGGCAACTCTGGAGAGACACACCAGAGAGATTTCAACAAGGTCCATATTGACTGTTCCTATGAAATTAAAATGCAGCTGCCAGTAAGGCAGTCTGTTTGATTGCCAATTAAGAAAATTAATCACCCACTACCTCCCCTTGCACTGGCTATCTATCAAGAAATAGCACCCACATCTGAAGGAATGGCTTTGAAGAGGCAGATCAGGAGTAGGGCTTTCAGCTCAAAACCAAGGTGAGAATCAGGCCTGGAGAGGAGGAGAAAGTTAAAGCCAAAGCAGGCAGGAGGGGGCTGGTACCCACTAGAGGCAAGTCTTCATAAATCTTTAGCAAAAGGCAGAGGATTGTACTTGCTACTAGCCAGTTCAATTTAATGGAGACAGCCAGCCCTCTGCACAGCCCTGGAGCTACTGAAGTTACTTTTTAATAGCTGCTGAAAGAGCAACCCCATAGCTATTTGTAAGAGCTGGGGACTTGCTTTGAAGGGAAATTTTAAATGGGAAGTCCTAGCCCAGAAGAATGTCATTGTCCATCACATGTTGATTGTTCTGACTGAATAATCTGTATGTGCACTTTAGCCAATGAGTTTGGGGGGAAATTAAAGACTGAGGCTCAAGTAAATTAATCCTGAAGACAGGGTGATGGTCAAGACTATAATGAAATATTTCTTCATCCAGGGTAACTACCAAGTTACTCTTTTCCTTTTTATTTTACTTCTTTTTTTTTCTAAAAAGGGGTTGGCAGGGTCTCTTGGGGGAGACTATGGCTTTCTGCAGTGGCTTTGCTCTGGCTTCAGAATCTCACTTTTCATGAGAGAAGCTGCTTGATAAGCTCTGGGGTTGGCAAGTCCCAGCACCGTCTGCATGGGATCCTCACTTTTGATTAAAACCTTTTATTGGCACTTTCTTCAGAGCTGGGACATTTATAACTCTTCTTCCAGTTACAGATTTCAAAGCCTATGAAATTACGTTGCAGCTTTCCTTTAGTCAGGAAGCCAAATGAAATGGAAGGGAACCAGCAGATAGGATTTATAGGACTTACATCCTTCTAGAGCAGAAGAAAGTAGGCAATGTTTACAATGTCATTGACAGTAGGCAATGGTATCCCCCATCTGAGATGTAGTAGAATTCAGGCACTGAAGAGCACACTACAGTCAGTGAAGATCCGGAGCTTGATCCAGCTGCTCTTTGTAATTCATAAAGTGTTTGAACCATCCTTGTGGTAAGACAAGGGCTCACTGGTCTTCTGAAGCGGCAGCTGAAGGCTTGGAGAAATGCATTAGGGCATCTCATGTGGCACAGGATGTCTATATTTAGGCAGGTGACAACCACTTCAGATTGTCATTAACTGTGGTCTGAGACAGTGACTGGTGGAAAAACACAACATATGTTGCAAGATCCTAAAGGAAAGTGTATGCTATTAAGTTAAACTCAGATGAAGGTATTCAAAATCAAATTGGGTTGTTTTGTTTTTTTTTTAATGAGATTTGTAGAAAAACATTTCTCTTTGAGATCTTAATCTCTATGCCAAATCTGATAAAACCAGCCAGTGGATACTAAAGTTAGTATAGTGTGAAGAGGGTAAATACCACAAAATACTCAGTATTACAGTAACTCCTAACAGAGAACTTCTACAGTATCTCCTCAATTTTTATCACCTGATTTCCAATCATTCCCCAAAATTCAAGATGTCCTGCCCCTTTCTGGCTCTGTAAGACTATTCAAAAAGCTGGGAAACCTCTGTGGCCACCTCTATCTGAAAAATGCCACAGATACAAATTACTTTCTCAAGAGCACAGGTACTACTGTCGCAAAGGTGTTTGGAAGCCTGGAAGAAAACAAGTAGCAGGACAAAAAATAAAAATAACTGCAAAGAAATGGTCAGCACTGAAAAAATGAAAAAAAAAAAATTCATGAGGTTGGCAATACATTGTTGATAAAACTGCCATCCAATGATTATATACCACAGAAAACCCAGTAATTCGTGGAACCCTAGGGCTGCTGCAGGTATGTTTGCAACAAGCAAATAAGGTGCTCCTCTTCTAGTTTTGTCTGTGTACCAATGGTAGTTCAGATAGGCACTTTGCTTTCCAGAGCAGCACCACACACTTCTGAATCAGACTATATAGAGCTTCATGGATATCATTTAGGATATATAAAAATTTTTCCCCTTAGGCTTTCTTCTATATACATGTGTGTGTGAAATGGGGCACACAACTTTTTATTGTCACTTGCTTTAAAAAATTGTAAAGTATTTTTCCTCCAAAAAAGACAAATGATTTAGAGGATGGCATGTGTAAGAAACATTAAAGAGGTTAAATTGCTGAGATAAGTTGATCTTCAGTAAATTAGTCATACCTCAGGGACACTCAGATTTGTAACCTGAAATGCTACATATGGACAATTCAAACACCTCTGAAGGTTTATAAAAAAAAGAAATACATAAAAAGATAGTTTTATTAAGAAAAAAAATCAGAAAATTCATTATCAATACTTAAGACTGGTAAGACTAGAGAAATACTTGGGGGAAAAAAGAGGACAACAGGCAGGAAAAAAGAGGAAATTATGTACATTCTTTGTTAAAAGTAGTTGAGGTACTCTGACATCCTAAGGTGAATGTTACATTATACCTATTTATAAAGTTATTATACTTGCCAAATAATATTATTTAGGGTCTGTATTAGCAAACAGCCTCAAGTATTAACATCTGCATTTGTATTAGATTAACAAATTAAGGTTTTAGACACCTTTTTCGTCCATTGTTTCTCAGTTTCAGCTCTGAGTAAAACAATTTAAAACCTCTATATTCACCTTGTCATCTCAAATCCATGCCTCTGTTTATATTTTTTGCATTAATACAGATCTTGAAATCCATCTTTCCTTCCTCATTCTAATCAAATCTTCTCAAATGTTAGAGAAGAGTTTTCAGCTAATGTGAAAACCTGCTAGCAGATTAATGCCTTGACTGATGAGTTATCTTCTGCTGACTATGATATATATCTGCGTGCATATATGTTCTCTACTGACAACATTTTCTCCTTTATTTCCAGTGCTGTCCTATAAATCAATGGCAGTTCTTCAGCAACAGTTTAAGTTAGGCTCATTAGCTGAATTATACAGATAATCACGCATATACAATAAATCTTTTAAAACCATTCTCATTTCCAGTATACTAGTGAAATCTTATCCTATGGAATCTCCTGTTCTGGCAGTATAAATGCTGTGTGTGAAATAGGGAAAATGCTCTCACACAGAGCACTGTTGAAAAAAATATTGTGGGTTTGTGTACTTCTTTTCTATTTGGTTTTGAGTAAATATCAGACCTTTCCACAGGGACAGCTTACACCAGTGAATGAGTCCTGCACCAAATATTTTTTTAAGTAGTCCTTTACACCGGCTTGACAGTGCAGTGACATCTTCTAGTGGAAGTACATGTTCATTCACCTTAAGACCTCTGTATTCTTAGAGGAGACAATTCTGAATTTTGCTTTCAGTGAACACCTCAGTTTTGCAAGGTTATGGATACCCTTAAAAGTTGCTAATGGAAACTAAGACTCTCTAGTACCTTACAGGTTTTGCCTTCATTAAAAAGTGTGCTATTTATGAAAATGTAGTTTAGGAACCCAGTAAAGTTTCTGACTGACAAATAGCTTTCTATAAGAGGTCATATGCATGACATAGAATCTTCAAACCAAAAATGTCTGTCTATGAACACATGAAACCATATATACACAAAAAAGGTACTATACATCTCACCCCTGTTGGAGTCATAAATGGACTTTAAGGCCTTAGGATTGTCCTTTCACTAATGACTCTCTAAAATATGAACAGCATTCATTGCTGCTTGATGATAGTAGTGATCTTTTAATAGTTTCCATGGAAAGAATTCTGAGATCATAAACAGTGACAAAGTGAGTTTGTTAGTTACCAAACATACACGTTCCAAAGGTACATGACATTTAATTCCAATCTAATTTTAGAAATCATAGGAAAATTAAGACAAATTAACTTTTTCCAGCAGAAGCACTTACATTGCATTTCCAAATACAATTACAGAGAACTTCTAATTGACTATTATTAGAAATCAAGTAATTTCTGTTACACACTCGAAGCTCTTCTCCAAAACAGGGTATTTAAAAGGCAGCACTTATGACGGACTCAGTGAACTGAGTCTCTGAGTCAGATGACCTAAATTTCTTAAGCCCCTGTGCCTAATATTTTTTGTTAAATGACACTAGGCTGATATTCATTCAGCACCTTACTTAGGCTTTCTGATTTCGCTTCGTATTATGGTACAATGTCTTCACATACAGAGGCTAGAAAGCATAGCATTGGGTCTGGAACTATCATGTCCCATGTAAAGAGATATTTACCATTTACCATTTATTGCAGGGACTCTGTTCCCTATATTGTGACCTTGTAGAGCAGTCTGCTCCCAGAGAGCACCTGGAGCACAAGAACTGCTTCCATTTTAGATGAAACTTCAGCACAAGCAAGACCAAATTTTTTCACACACCTGTCCTTATAGGAGGTGGGAACATATTGAATACAAGTGTAATTCTCCCCCTTCCTGTCCCTGTGGAGTTCTCCAGCTATTTCTCAAAAACTTATCACATTTCCCAAGTTCCTGTCAGTAGCATCTGATAAAGGCTGACAGCAACAACTCAGATAATCCAGTGCTTTGCTTCAGAACACAAAGCAAATATATATTTGTACCCAAAGAAACAGCACTCTGTTTTTTCATGCTCTTTCGTTACATCCACATACAAGTCTCTCTGACTTTACTGTTTGTACACTTAGAAGTTTTGCCAGTTTAACTTTACTGGTTTGAAACACAGAGTGATAGAGCTGTGCTTCACTGGCATGGCTGTTTAGTGAAATACTCTTATAGAGAAGCAATTTTACCAGGAAAACTTCCTCTAGCAAAGATAGAGTGCCCCCCATTTGGAGAGAGATGTTAAACCTACCCCTGCAGAAGAATCCTTTCACCTCTGTGAACAGTTTCCTCTGGGAGTGGGAGAGGAAGGTAATGTTTAGGGGAGTTACGCCATGCAGACCTGAAGAAATACAAGCCTGCTGTGGCATTCCTTCTGGATGGAAGGTAGTAATTTTCACCCTGGTGGGCTATTGTAAGGCTGAATAAGGATAAGGAAAGGTGTCAGATAATGACCCACTCATAAACCATGCGAAAAAGGTCATATAAGTATCTAGGGAGCAGGAACTGCCATGGGGAGGAATGATTATTTGTTAAAAGCTGAAAATAACTTCTATAGAGAAAAAGCTGCATTGGATATGCATATATTTTAGTAATTGTATATAACCTGCAGCCTCTATATAACATGAAAAATCTCTGAAAAACCAGCAAAAACACAAATAAGTTTAAGAGGGAGGGCACATTCCCCATGTATTCTTGAACTGGGCACAGTGGGAAAAGTAGCAAATTTTATATTAAGATATAGTGGCAGAGAACCAAGAGCCACGAAGTAAGGTCAGAACAGTTGGAGACCTCTGGCACATTTTCTTGTTCCACCTTATGTGGCATATGGACACATATCACATATCCTCCCCCTGGTGCCCGGGAATACCATATATGTTTCTCCCTACACACTGAGAAAATCCCACCTGTGCAGCTGAATCTAAGCACTGCAGCTTCAGGCTCATGTCCTACTTCAAACAATATTTAGTGGTAGCAACTTCAAATCAAACGGTAGCACTCTGTTAATGAAGAAATGGGGATCTCTTCATTCCAAGAGATTCTTCCTCCTAGTTTTTGCCAGATAGAGTCTGGTTTCTGCAGATTACTCTTTTGGTGTAGTCATATTTGTATAGAGACAATGAAGACAGATTTCTTTGAATTTCAGAAGGTATTCAGCTCACACAATCATAGATATTGTAATGCATCCTAAAATGCTTTACAGTAGGATGACACGCTAGGAGGGCAGAATGCTTTATTGTCAGCTTTAATAAACACATTGTATTTCATTTAATAAACACATATTTAATTTCCAAAACAGAAATTATAAATCAACTTTCGAATTAACTGCTGGATTTTTCCAAGAGTGAGATTATTTCTCATCTGTAGATGCCTCTTTTACTACAATGAAGTTCTTGATACATTCAAATGTGTCAAGAGCTTCAAGTGCAGAGTGGAAGAGCTCCTAAAGGGAAAGAATGTTGGGGGTTTTAAGGCTGTAGAAGTCCTACAACGTTTGGCTGGTAGCTTGTTTTATAAATAGTGCAGTAAACCCTGATGCTCACTCTTCTCTGAAACATCTATAATTAAAGGGTAATGGGCCAGATCGTGAATGCTTTATTCAAACGGAGACTGCTCATGGTACAAAGTACTCTCCAGGGTGAGTAAGTGCATCATAATTTGGGCTGCTGTTGTCAGAGTTTAGTAATAGACTGCTATATAAATAGGTCCTTGGAAAGTACCAAAGTGTTCAAGCCATTGTAATTGCATTAATACAGCTGACAATAATCAGTGGGGAATATTCCGGCGTCTTCCGGTAAATTCTGATTGTACCTACACAAAGGTAACCCTTGTAAGTCTGTGTTCCACTGAGAAATGTGCATGGCTAGCATTAATGTTTCGACTCAGAGGTAGCTGAGCAGAAACACAAAAACCACTTATATTGCTAAGAAGCCTGAGAGACTGGGATTCCCAAGTCTTAATTTATTGACATCCTTCTGATGAAGATGGGAGATAGTGACTTCTACAGCTCTTGTTTTTGTCAGACTTCTTCATTGTAATTGTGTTTATTAGGCATGACATTCTCAATGAGGTAGAGTTGCCTTACAAGATTTTCTTTATTTCTATTAAGTCTGTGAGATTTGGTCTACACAGAACCTAAAAATTATCTCCATGTAATCTTGAGAATTTGACATTACAAAGCTCTTTATCTCAAAAAAAGCAAAAAAAGAATGTTGATAATGTCCTTATACTTTGCAAATAATTTCAGTATTTCAAGTTTGTTGCAATTAATAGTAGAACTTCATAATAAACACTCAGCTTTCAAAAGCTAATGATACCTAATCTTTTTAAAATTCCTAATAAAATTACTACCCATTAGATATATTCATGCTATTTCTCAGGCCTCCTCTAGTTTTGAGTTATATGCCCTGAAGCCTCATTTGGTTTTGCGCCTCTCAGATCCATTGATCTCACTGGCAGATGTTGTGGTACTCTTTTTTCTTAGCCTTTCACATAAATGGGATACCACGGCACAGTTGCCCTAAATCATCACAGTAATTTTGATTGGATGATTTAGAAGTAGCTTAAGCCCATCCGCTCCCATACCTGTAAGCTCATGGATCATGTGGCAGCAGATGCATATAGTCACTAAACATGCAAAGATCCCCCAAATCTACCTTTAACTGAGTCTTTACTTAAGCTAGTACAAGAATTATCTTCATATTGCAGTAAAATAACTGTATGTATTTGCTTGTCCCAGTTTCATAAGTATTCTTAAAAATAATTTACACAAATACTCTGCTCAG
Organism: Phylloscopus collybita; assembly: GCA_027886175.1. NCBI lineage: Eukaryota > Metazoa > Chordata > Aves > Passeriformes > Phylloscopidae > Phylloscopus > Phylloscopus collybita. The sequence goes on along the minus strand of JAJNNQ010000006.1, from coordinate 38,368,382 downwards.
TCAGGAGTTTATAATCCCTCTTCCCTTCTGTGACTCCTTTTCTTAATTATGTTGTGCATCTGCCTCCACATTGCAATCTGTTTCTTTCTTCCTTGGCTAATGTAAAAAGCTTCCCTCTGTTATAAACATATCCCTTCCATTTTTATGAATCTTTCCTTCAGTTCTCTGCTCCTGATTTCTCTTTCTCTCAGTCCATCAGGTGCCGTGTTTTGTGTTTCCCATGCTAGTATCTTGAATGTTTGTTCATTTCCAGGAGAAGTCTTGGACATCAGTGGAGCTGAAGACCATGTCCAGGTATCGTTGTGTGTAGCTTGCTGGAGCCACTGGAAGCAAAATACAGGGGAAAAAAAATCTTCTTTGTGGAAGATCTGTGGTCCAATACTTGCATTCATTTCCATATATTTTTTAGCAACATAAATGTACCCAAACAACCTAAATCATCACATCCTGCTTTCAGAGTTGTGTGATTTCATTAGCTTCAAATGAGGCACTCCTCATTTAAAATCACAGAAATCACATGAGAATAAGATATAGAGGTTTCAGTCATCAGACCTACATTAATACTTATTTTTTATTTTTAGAGTAATAATTGTCCAATTGTCACCTACCCCATAGCCAGATTTGGAGAAAAAAAAATTAGCAGACCACCACATTTCTTGTATGTACTGTATTAGATGGAAGACTTACTTGTTCTTAATGAAATTTTGGATGGTCGAGTGTGACTGAAATCTGAATTTCACTTCTGTCAGTAGCACTGACTACTTTTTTTTTCTTTTAAGAGATGTTTTCTGATATCTCACCTCTGCATTTTTAATACTATACAGCAGAGCACCCCCATGACTCATGTGTCAAGTACACATGAGTGTACTCACATTGCCTCCTTTCCTTCCTTCCTTCCTGCCTGCCTGCCTGTCTTCTGTTCACTTGAAATCTCTAAAGATGAAACTTACAATCATAGAATCATACAATGGTTTAGGTTGGAAAGGACCTCAAAGATCATCTTGTTCCAACACTCCTGCCATGGATGGGGATACCTTTCACCAGACCAGGTTGCTCATCCAACCTGGCCTTGAACACTTCCAGGGATGGAGCATGCACAACTTCTTGGGGCAAACTGTTCCAGTGCCTCACCATTCTCACCGTCAAGAATTTTTTCTAATATCTAAAGTAAACCTTCTCTCTTTCACTTCAAAGCCATTCCCCCTTCTCCTGACACTACATGATCTTCTCTTGTAAATTGTCTCTCTCCATCTTTCTTGTAGGCTCCCTTCTATTATAACCAGTAGGAGACAGTGGGTGAATCATCTGTGTAGAAAGTCCCATTTTGATTTTCTTCCAGACACAGCTTCTAAGCTAGCCATGTAAGCCTGTGCAAACACAAAGTAAATTTGGAAAATTTTTATGTGGATTACATGTTAATTACCATCTCCACTAACAAAAGCTCTTTTTTGTCTATTTTGAAAGATGAGTTGATATTGGATTACTTAAAACATCCTACATCCAGTGAAGCAAATCTATTCCAAAAATAAAAATAGCTTAGAGAAAATCTTGCCCAATTTTTAGGCTTGCTAAAATTGCAATAAGCTTGGTTCATGCTTTGACTAGCTGGCAAACATAGGTTATGAATTAGTAGGAGGACATGTGTATGCACTTTTAATGATAATGAGAACAGCTGAGAAACTCTTTCATTGTGAATCTGTGAATGAATGAATGTAGAAATTCAAAGCTCCAGCAGTAGCTATCGTAGCTATATCAGTTATTCTGGTCATTAAGGTATTAAAAATTTTAGCAAGCCAGATTCTGCTCTTATTATATCACTTTTATTCTATTACTTTGTTGCATTGTTTGAAACTAGTCAGAGGTGCATGAGAGAAAAGATAAACAGTTTACTGGAGAAAATGAAAATAAAAGTATAGAAAAAACTCTCTTTTCTTACAGCTGGGTTGAGATGAATACTGAATTAGCACAAAAATTAATTCCTCTTACAAGTGGCGAATAGTTCCCTATTGTCTGCAGATCAAAACCAAACTGGAACAGGGAGGAAGTCAGAACTATTGCTACAAATAACAACTCTCCACTTTTCTTGGAGTTTGGCAATTTTCTGTTTGGTTCTCAGTTTGGGTTTGAGGGCTTTCAGTGTTTTGTTTGTTTGTTGCTTTCTTGCTTTGCTTTTATGGTTGTTTTGTGGTTGTTTTTTGATTGTTTTGATTTGATCTGGTCTTTTTGGTTTTGTTGGTTGGTGGGTTAGGGTTTTTTGGGTTTCTCTGTTTTTTGGTTTTGGTGGGGTTTTTTTTTTTGTTGTTGGGTTGGGGGTTTTTTTTGGTTTTTTGTTTTGTTTTGGTTTTGTTTGTTTGGTTTTGTGGGTTTTTTGGGGGGGTTGATTTTTGTTTGTGGTGTTTTGAGATTTATTTTTTAAAATTTTTATTTGTCATATTTTGGGTTTTTTTCAGTAGGAAGTGATAAATTTGTCAGCCAGTTCATTATGCTGCAGTACTTAAAAACAAACAAACAAACAAAATGAGAAGAAAAGCTTTAAACTAAACTAATTTTGTTTTTCCTCAACATTTAGGACACAGTCCTTACTCCTTTTTATTTTTTTTTTCCAAGACCTAATTTCATGGGCCACTTTTATATCTCAGTGTGATTATATATGAATGAAGTGTCTGTCACATTAAAAGGACAAGGTCAATGCAGATGAAAAATAGACACAACAATAATCTTTTTAGAAAGGAATAATGGCATTTATATTCATAATGGTATTTTTTAATCAAATAGCATAAAAAGACCCAGGAACACAAAAGCTAGATAGCTACTGGAAAGCTCCTTTACTCAGTTATTCTTGGTAATAATAATGATGGCATTCATCATGTGTTTTTAAATGTCAGATGAAACAAGTTCACACAGCCATCTTCAGAGGAAAAAAATGTAAAAGAAATGGACTGAGTTTCATTTGAGGCCCGTAAATACTGAGGGGCTAGGGGGGTAGTGCAGGGGGAAAGGAAAGGTACAAAGGCCTTTGGAAAGAGACAAGCCAGAGAATGGGAATTCATTGTCATGAAAAGTGTTCTTAGTGGCATTTGGAGTGAAAGTCTGACATCCTCTGAAATATACTTCGTGTTTTGCAATGGTGAAATCCTGTTACATCCATGTGGTGTCACTGGATTTTCAGGTGCCTGAATGGTGAAAACTGAAAGCAGATCTTAACTATTATGTAGCAAGCAGACTGCAGTTTTTAACATTTGCTTTCACTGGGACTAGTGTTCTTTCCCATAGTATTTATAGTGACCAGAAGAGAGCTTCAGTGAGAGCTGAGCTTTTACTATTGTTTTGGTTTTAGCTGCCAGGAAAAAACTGACCTCCTAAAGTCTTCAGCAAGTCTGGCTTGTGTTTAGATGGATGATCAACTACACTTCAATTTAAGTGAAAATAGCTTTATACAGAAATAGGTTGGAGGCAGCATCCCGGACATGCAGGAAAGGAAGGACTAAATAGTTCCTTTTTCCTCTTATTACATGGTCAGCATAAAAAGAGGTATTGAGAGCAATACTTGCCTTCAAGAGAGGAAAGATCACTTCCCCCGTGAGTGCCTTATGAGAAAAATGGTGTGGGGAGGGAGTGCAATAGAAAAAGCAGTTACACTTTTGCTTCTGCTCTTTTGCTTCTGTGCCTGGTTTACTGAGGAGGGGAGAATATGCCACATTCATTAGGAGGTTCTAGAAAAGAAATGCCCAGCACTTGGGGGAAATCTGAATTGGTACTGTTCTTCCCTCTTGAATATCCCTCAAGGACAGTGTCCATTCCACACCTTCTAACAAGGTGGCATCTTCCTGAAAGGCAGGTCAGTTTGTTGTGAAGTGCATAAACAGTAAAATTTTATAGAAGCCTGGGTAAAAGATTTGCCCTTTTTTATGTGTGCTGTCTAGTAATTTACTGTGAGAGACATAAGTCTCTATGCAAGAAAAAGATCAAAATTGGCAAAAGCTTTCAGAGGACCTCAAGAAGAAGATAAATATAACCTATCAATATGTTTTCTAGGACTGATATATAAGAAAATGTTAGGAGAAAAGAAAGGAAGAATATTCTCAAAAATGAATGGGAATATTAAACCAGTACACCAACAGGATGCTGTAAGTATTCTGGAGTGTCTAATCAGTGCCCACGTGTACAGTCCCAGCCACAGCTGAAACATCTTTGACATAGTGTTGTAGCTCATTATCACATTTTTGTGGACAATAAGGTAAACTTGAATGTAGAGACAGAGCAGTAAATATATTCCTGCACAGAAACGTGCAGTGTCAAAAACACAGAAAAACTACTTTCACAACTTCAACTAGTTTCACAACATCATATCCTATCAGTGTCATCAAATACCAGTTTCTTTGTTATTTTTCACCTATACTTTTGTCAGAGCACTCTGGCTGCTTTTGATTTTGGAAGTGTTGCTGTTCAAGAAAACCTCCTGGGATAAAATTTGTGTCATCAAGCTGCTGCCGTTTAAAGGGTCATACAATGACTGTAACCACATGGATTTCTTCCTGACTAATAGGTTTCTGTCTTGGGTTATGGAACCAAAAATGTGTATTCTATTTCATTTGTTGAAAGCAGTTGGGGAGATGCTTTTCTTTATCTCTTGTAACTCTGGGGGGAGGGAGGTGGATGCCTTCTGATAATGTGCCAGCTGTTAAAACCAGGTGGGGCAGTGTTTCTTATCTCTTTCACTGCCAGTCCTCCCTGGGGAGGGTCGGGGGGAGAGGGTGGGGAGGGGGTATCTTCTGTTAATGGGCCATTAAGGCTCACCAAGGACAAGACACATTACATCATCCCATTGTAAGATGCTCCACCCAGTCGGGGGGAGCCAACCATTCCTACCTGGATAAAAACTGAGACTCAGGAGCCCAGGTATCTGGTTCCAGTGGATTCCTGGAGGAAGACTGGACCCTTCTCACCATCACTGGACCTTTCTCACCATCACTGGACCCTTTTTCTCTCAGGATTATCTCTGCTCCAACAGCACCACATCTGCCGCTCCAGGAGGACTCACTTTGGACTGCTTCCAACACCCTGACTAACAGGGTTAATATCTCTGTCAGGTTGTATCTATGACTCTGTCAAGGTTTCTAGGATTTTGTTTGTTTGCTTGCTCATTTTTTGTACTACTACATTTGTATTTTTTTTAATATTCCTAGTAAAGAAGTGTTATTCCTATTCCCATATCTTTGTCTGAAAACCCTTAATTGCAAAATTATAATTTGGAGGGGGTGAGGGGTTTACATTCTCCATTCCAAGGGAAACTCCAGCTTTCCCTGGCAGGTACCTGTCTCTCCAAACCAAGACAATTTCCCATCAAATTCACAGTAACTGCAGATGAGGTTGTGGAAACAGAAGGTAATGGAATGCATGTAATGGGTGAGAATTTAAGATAGGCATAATGAAAGCTAAATGTATTTCATACCTGACTTCACAGAGTCCAAGAATGGCTTGTATTGGAAGCAATCTTTGAAGAACATCTGTTTCAGTCACCCTGCCATGGGCAGGCATATCTTACACTACATTAGATTGTTCAAAGCCCTGTCCATTTCAGCACAAGGAAATACCGTGCAGTCTTAAGCTGCACCAAGGGAAATATAGGTTGGATATTAGGAAAACCTTTTTTACAGAAAGGGTGATAAAGCACTGGAATTATCTGCCTGGGGAGATGGTGGAGACACCATCATTGGATGTATTTAAAAAAAGACTGTATGTGGCACTTGGTGAGGTTTTAGGGCTGGGTTGGACTCGATGGTCTTGGAGGTCTCTTCCAACCCAGTGATTCTCTGTGTGATTGTGTGTGTGTGTGATTATATCAGGTTATAACCCTTAGGCTGGGGGAAAAAAAAAAATCTGATTTCCAACTCTTAAAGTCTCTTACCAGGTCACTGGCCATGTAGTTTTATTTGCCAAAGAAATTAATTGAAAAATATAACTGGTGGAAGTCTCCCACAGAAGACTCCATAAAATATCTAAAACAAAAAAGGTCATGCTGGGAAAATAGCTGTTTAAAGACTTTTTTTTTTTTTTCACAAGTTGAATATTTTCTTTTTTTTCTAATAAAACATGCACTTCTTTTTGCTAATTATATAATTTGTTTCATCTGCACTTGGAGGCTGTAATTTTAACAGATTTCCACTAATCAAACCTTTTATGACCAGATGAAAGGTATGTTTTTCTTTTCTATGAAAAAGCACCTAGTTGCTGTCCAAAAGCTACATGTCTATTAAAATCAACCAATAGCCTGTGCTTTGGTAGATATAGTATCCTGGGAATAACTCCAGGAATGCAGAGGTTGACTCTCACATTTTTTTCTTTTCTTGGAGCAATTTACTTGTTTACTTGTAAGAATCTCATGCGAATGTAAATTACTGTACCATCACTGTACCATCACCATTACTTTTCTTCAATCTGATGCATGCCTAATAAAATATTAATTTAGTTTGTGCCTAGGGTAAAATATAAAATAGACACATGACAGTGGTCTATTGTAATAAACCTGAGGTTTCTGTTCTTATGCCAGGAAGAGTGCAGATGTAGCAATTCTCAGGCTTGTCTTCAGACGACTGGTGAAGAGTTCTCTCTCCCATCTTTGTCATGAATGCTGTCCACTGTTGTTATGCTACTGGACTGTTTTCAAATGAAAAGAAGAAAAAAAAAAAAGCACATGGCATCTTAATCCAGTATAAACTAAATGATCACATTTATTGTTTACTGAGATTACAATTAGCTATCAACATTTCCATTATTCATATTAAGAAGCCATGTCTCTATGCTTGACTGATTTCCAGTTGTGTTCAACAACCAAAACTACTCCTGAAGATAAAAGAAGTTAGGAGTTCTCTGTACTCCTAGAAATATCAAGATATTTTTTCTGAGAGTCTCAAGGTGCATTTAACTGCCTCCTTTCAAAATGCAAATACTATGCCTAGAAACTACAAGATGTTACCCAGTTGGAAAGAACCTTTGTATTTTTACTAATCAATACCTTTGATTATCCTTTCCCACACTCATCTTGTAGCAAAAACAGCACTAGAATTTGAGAATTCTTTGCTTCTGTTCCTGAACTCAGATTACTAGGAAATATGTTTTTAGAAAACTGTGGACTTAAGAACTTGATTAGAAAGCAGTTCTGAATCAAGGTACAGATTCCTTCATTTCCATTTCTTGATCCAATTCTGCAGGTAGGCATCCACTCGGAACTCAATACGAATTTGCTAGTTTATTTGTTATAGCTGGTTTCACTTCCATCCATACTCAAAACTCCCTCAAATTCCAGGACACTATTTTAGGTTCATTTTCATCATGGGTTCAGTATGTGAACCAAAAGTGGGGCATAGCTTTTTCTCAGCCTGATCGCTCCCAATTCCTCTAACTTTTTGAATCTCATGCTTCCTATAGCTTCATTCCTGTGCTTAGGAGTCAGTGTGATCCACTGGCACAGAGCACAGGGTGAGTGAGTGCTTGTCCAGCAAGATGTGGCCTCCACCACCCCAGGGCCCACTGCCCCAATGAGGCAGTAACACTTCACTGGAAGGAGTACCTACTCCTTCCTCTGGGCTGGGCTCAAGTAGGTGCCACTCTTCAGCTGCCTTGGTAGGACATGGTGCTGCCTGAGGGTCTGAACCTCATTCCTTCATGGTTCTGATTCTACCAGAGTCTTTGAGAACCAACTCATTCTCACCCCCCTCAGCTCTTTGCTTCCTGTTGTGTTGACATGTTCCATCAGGTACAGCTTTATGCGTACTCTTAGAAAAAGGAGGGCATTTTAATCTGCCCATACAGAACAAGAGAGCATGTAACTATGAACTTTTCTATATTTACGTCTGAGAAGGAAGTACTATAGAGGCTTCAAAACAGCCTTGGAATTTGGCCATATGTTCATTCATATATTTTTTGTCCCAGACTCAAATTTATTTCTTGAGGAGATGAAAACCAGTAGCTGCAGACAGCACCCATGAACTTACTCCAACAGTTCGTTCCAAGGAGTGTAGAAAATTAAATCAAGTTATAACTGCAGAGAGCATTTAAAGTAGCAATGTATAATAATCTAATTAAACAGCTCCAAACTAAAATTTTGCCATGATTAACAGATCCTACTTCTGCAAAAGTATAAGTGGACTACGCAAAAAAGTCCTCAGCTTTACATCAACTATTAATATTCTTAATAGCACTTTTTATCACACTTGTGTTCTATTCATAAAAACTACCACCACCACCACCAGCAGTCTATTCTGAATGCTTAGCAAGGCACTCAGCAGAGTAGATTTCTTTAAGAGTGAAAAACTTGTTAATATAAGCTAATACTGTTTTTAATGAAGACAGACGTGTTAATCTCCAATGACATGACTGTGTCATGGAACAAATTAAGTAAATAAATGTATTCAAATTTGCCCCAGAAGAAGACGCCAGCTTTTGTTTAGCCAGAGGAGGAGTGTGCCAATCAGTCCCTCCAGGCCAACAGTGAACTCTTTACCGTAATCATTGAGCAATTGTTCACCTTAGTAATCCTATTACTATATAATCATTTACTACACCCACATTTGGACTACAGCAATGGTCTTCTTCAAAAAATTGTTTATGGGTGTGAGCAGGATTTTCACGCTCTGGTCCTTTGACATCTATATTTCATGTATGGGGAAGGAATCCTTCCTGTTAAGCAGCCTACACACATATTAGTGCTCATGTATGCAATGCCCGTGGATGCCTCAATCACAACTGCCTTTCAAGTACAGTCATCATCTATTTTATGAAATTGTCTTTCTCATGGATCGTAAGTCACCAAATAATTTTCTTAAAATGCTACAATAGAGTAGAAACCCTCAGTATTTCCTACCACCTACATTTTTTACTTTCCTGGATGACTGTCACAAATCTTGTGGGCAAAATATACCACTGAGTATATATTTAAATATATTTAAACAAATATATAGATATACATACATTTAAATAGTCAGCAACAGAATGGACTGATGACTGTTTAAACCTGTATGTTGCTAATGTGTGCTAGAAAGACACAGAGTAAGGACCAAGGATGAAATACAGGGTGAACCTGATATACTTTTGTAAGTATTATCTGCACCTGGAAATGTTTTCCATCTGTAAATATTTCAACTATTCAATTCTTTATGAAACTTCCTGCCTACGCAGTTCTGTTTTACACATGCATATGTGTGTGTCTATATGCAGAGCAGTAAGGAGATGTTTTTGTGTCAGGTCTGTGCCCAGTGCTGTGTTTGTGATATGGCCAGCTCAGATGCTTTCCTCCTCCACTCTCAGTGTGGAGGTGTCCTCTCTGCTGGGCTCATTTTCAGATACTCCTCCACTACTTCCCACAGCCTCTCATGATCCAGCTGAGCATTGCCATGACTGTGACTGTGTGAGTCTGTGTACAAAACAGAAACTTGGAGCTGCACATGCTGACAGTAACAAGGCAGCTTAGCTGGTGGTTGGGCATTGTGCTAGACCTCCACAAGGGAGTGGCCTTTTCCCACACAGATGTGCTAGATTTGGTAACACTCCAGTTTCACCCAGGGAGTAATTGTAGCATGGATAAAAATGTTAATGGCTGTCCTTGGAAACAATACCTTACATTTGGTTTCATACTGTCCTTTCAGAAATTGCAAGTTCTTGAAACAGAAAACAAAGGAACTGTGATAAAAATAATAGACACATAAAGGATTGTTTTTGAAGTTATACTGAGTACATAATGGTACTCAGCAGTACTATTGTTATTACAAGTTGCTCAAAGTTTCCACTCACAATCAGTTTTTACAGAATGCAATGTCCTGGACATTTCAAAACATATTTTGGTCAGACTTGATATACAAAGCACCTATAATCCCAGCAGGGCACTTTTAACGTATCTTATCTGCTTATACACAAAAATTTCTTGAACCCAAGATTATTTGTAAAGCAAAATACTCTTCTCATCAAGAGGGACCTGATATAAACAGATACAGAGAAAATATAGGCTTTGTGGGGTTTTTTTTCAGCTTTTACATTGACAGGTTTGTTTACTAATGATGAAGAGCAGTTCACAGGGAGTTGCAAAAAATGCTGTGAAAGGTTTGAGGCCTGAAAGGTACTACTCAATATAATCAGATGGTTACTGTGTTGGAGGAGCTGCACCCTCCTACCAAGAAACAAGCAGCACCAGATCATTAGTCTGCCTGAAGGAGATGTGTGGAAAGCATAAGGTAAAGCGGTTTGATTTTTGGCTGGTGGGAGGCTTGGGGTGGATTGCAGAATGAAGTAGATGAGACACATGAAGCTTTATAAGCCCACTCCATAGAAGGAGATGGCAAGCCACATATTAATTGCCTGCCCACAAAGCACTGGTGGCAAAGCAGAAACGTGGGTGCTGCAAGTGGGGGTGGCTGCAAATACCGAAGGATGAGAGATCCTCCCTGGGCTCTGCACAGTGGCAAGAAGGGGTTGAAACTGACATGGTTTTGAGGACAGGTGAAAAGCATAAATTGCAGTTAACATATTCTTTAATCCTGAAGTTATCCCATGAAATGAAGTTTTGTGGCTTAATAAACCAGTGTGGATTTAACAAAAAAATACATGGCAAGGGGTAGCAAACTGGATATCCAATAACAAGACATTCTTCATTTTTGCTTTATATACTGTGGATGATGCAGAAGCATCCTGTACTTCTACAGTCCTTTGTCATGAAATTTATGCTTAAAAATTACCATCAACATCTTAGCAAGAGGTACAGGAATTGAAGAACCATACTAGAAACTCTGGATTTTAATCTATGAATGTTTAATTTTGAGTGGCATAAGACAGAAGAAGAAGTTGAAGGAAACAATACTGCAATCAGTGGCACTTGAGCCCATGCGTTGAGTTTTGGAGAGATGGCCAAGACCCAGACACGTCTAAAAAGTTTCATTTAAAGAATCATCTGTGCATTCAGTTTCTCTAAGATTGTACAAATACTTGCACTCTGCTTCTTATCACTTTGAGGTCTTCTAAATATCAACATTATAAAGGAGTAGGGGTTTTTTTCCTGCAGCATTATTTTTGAGGTGGCAGAAGGGCAAATTTAGGGGCACCCTTTCATCCACCACTGTCATCGTTTCTGTTGTTTACAACTGCCATAATGATGAATCTAAAGCCTTTATATTTTATGTCTCTGGAATTTTAGTTATCAAAAATGTGACTTATTTTATACAAGGTCCTTTGAACCTTGTCTATTTTCCACTGCCTCAAAATTGAAGTGCTTTGTAATAATTTCTAATTATCATCCTAAAAAGGTCTCTATTGTGGTAGTATAAAACCCCCTCTGATTTACACATAGGGAATGGAAATACAAGACTAAATGTAACATAATATTTAGAAAGATGAAAATTAAAACCAGCTCTTTGACTAACACACTGGAACACCTGTACAATTATGCAATTCTCTAGAATTCCTCTTCTCAGGACATGCACATACTGAAACAAGCAATTACTTTTACCTTTTTTTAACTTTAAGGGGTACAAATTATTTACTTAATTGTGCAAAAAGCACAAAACCCAAAAATTTACCAGTGATCTGAGCTGTTTATCTCATCATGATTTCTCCAGAGTGTGACAGCTAGGGCTGCAGGCCACATCATCTATCCTTGGTATCTTGCATCCACTTTCTGGAAAGCTGATCCTCCTTGTATTCAATGTTATTTCACCGACAGTGTTAGTATCTCCCATTTTGCTGAAGGCTGTTCTGAGCATTCAATGCCATTGAGGGCTGAAGGAAATTTCTCATGTTTTTTTCTGCCGAAATTTGGGGCCTCATCCAAGTCCATTGGATCACACCCCAATCCACACTTTTGTGTATTCTTGTAGAAAGCTTTTATCTGTTAGTTGCTGCCACATCTGTCTCTCTTTATAATTTATTGTACTAGTTGTTGAGTCCCCAATAAAATAAAGCACATATTGTATTTGTTTCTTTTTTTTAATTCAGCTCTAATGACTTGCATATTAACAATATTTTTTTCTTTTGGGATTTTTTTTTTTCATTTCTACAAAAACCCATCTTTATGGAAAGGAGCATGAAAAGTCATCCCAGCTTTGTGTTGTACATCCACTTATGCGTTTTAAATATTAAAATCTTAATCCATAATGACATCCTCCTGCTTTCGGCCACCTTCATAATGTCTGCTCCTCTTGGCTCTGTGTTAGACTGCTTCCTTTTTTTAGCTATAATTTTTTATTATGACATTTACCTAGTGAGATTAGCCTCAGGGCTTTACTTTTGGGCACTCCAAAATCTCTTCTTTTTTCTTTTTAACTAGCCTAAAATAGATCATGTTCTGCAGAGGTATTCTCACTTCTGTCATTACCAGAAAGAGGCATTTTAAAACTCTTTCACTGTTTACAATCTACAGTTGGAACTTCAGTAAGGAGGATGAAGACTCTTCTCTGGAGTCAAATACTCTTGTCACCAAAAGCCAAATCAATTCATTTTTAGACCCTTGTCTTTTGGCAGACACTTATTCCTATGGCATTCTTCCTGTGAAGTCTCTTGGAAATGTGCCCAGGATTATTTTTGTTTATTTGTTCCAAATTCCATTCCACTCTTACTAACACAGAATTTAAATCCCTGCTTGCTGGCAGTGAGGGGGTTTATTATAATGCTGGAGAAATATGTTAAAGGAATATTTTTATTTCATCCCATCCTTTGAATTTCTAGTCTGCACCTCTAGTTTGAAAGGACACTGTCTTTGCAATTTATGCCAACCTGACCAAGACAGATAATGTTTTGCCTCCATTAAAGATTAAGTCAGAGAGACTGAAGGAGATAGGTTTCCCCTCTCCCTTGATGCAGACAAGCTCCAGAGCACAAGGAGAACTCCAGCTGTGCAGTGCCCACTTTTTTGTTAAGACGTGTACAACGGTTGGGATGTTTCTCTTTGAAATAAAAGCTTGGTTGTATAGCTAATCTAATTCAGGTTGGCGTTCAGAAAAGTTTCTTCAAGATAGGTTTGCAGCACCACATGTAAGAACTCAGGCAGTCTTTGCCTTCCACTCCCTCACTTGTTTATGCCAGTTTATGCCTTGGATTACCTCTGGGCAAAATAGTGCCAAGCCACTCTGTAAACAAACACAGCTATTACAAGGCGCTTGCACAAAGAAACGAACCCAAATTTTTGCTTGAATGGTGGCAAATTACAAATGTGCCTTCAGATCTGGGATTAAGTAGTGTCCCAGATGAGGGTGCTGTGCCATGTGTGCACGGCAGACCTTCCCCTGGGGGCTCCCTCAGCTGCAGCATCCCCATTAATCCCAGCTGCCTTGAGGGGCACAGGAAAGGATTCATTAAAGTTATAGAACCAACATCTTGAAGCAATTTTGAGCTACCAGCAGGAGCCACAGAAAGGGGCAGAGCTCTGGTGTGGTGTTCTGTCTACCATCTAATCCTTTTAGGAGGCAAGTTGCTGCAGGCTGAACCAGTTGCTGCTTTCATGTGGCTTTCCACTTCATCTCACATAAAAAACAATTATATTGAGGTTTGATTCTTCACCTGACCTTACCTGACACCTCCCTTGCATCTACCCTTTTTGATGATGAGACATCTGTTATTCAGATGCTTCACTGCATTATTATTAGACTAGGTAGACGTATCCCACTCCCCCATCACAAATAACAGTAAAAGTACAAGACACCAAGTCCGTCAGATGAAAAATCTGGTTCTTATTGCTAAGATTAGGCTCTTCTTGATGGATCACACAAATAATATATTAGACTTCCATAAAGCCCTGTAGCAAGGTCTGTCCTCCTGCTAATCTGTCATAGCACGGAAGGACCCTACCAGTATCCAGTGAGGTGCAGAAAGGGTCTGGGTGTTAGTTTATCCCATGCAGTTTTCTGGTCTGCTGATTTAATTAAAGCGATGGTGATACTTGGTGATGTTCTTTCTATTTACAGAAATTTATCAGATCTCTTTCTCTTTGTCATTATCTGTCTTACCTTGTGCCTCTAAGAGAGACTTACACCTACTTCTTCTTGTTTTATTGACCTAAAGAGATGTGTAGGCACTTTCTCACTAGTGGTATTGAATTCTGGCCCTTCTCCTAATGTGTTTCAGGAAGTGTGCATTCCTCACTGTCAGAAGTGTTCAAAGAGCATGATTCCTGCCACCTTCACTCAAAGAGGAAGCATTAGGTAGAAATGTTTGCCTTTGTATAAGGAAGAATTTTTTTTTCATCAGCAAGAACACATTGTTCTCCTGGAAAGTTCAACATGTTAAGGAAACTCAGTTCTTTTAAGGATCTGGATTATGCATAATATTATTAGTCTGCTAAAGAATGGGCCTAGATAGCATTATTAGCATTTTCCTCTGCTAAGTAGAACAAAATACATAAACTGAGTTTAGCTGTGCCTTGGTTTGGTATACAACATGACAAAAGACAAAGTGTTTGTCTTTATAGTAACTATTTATTGGATCACATTCCTATTATTTTCACTTTTACTTTAGTATTAAAAGATTTTCATTTGCCTTGAAGAGTCTTACAAAAGCCATGACATTTACATAACCTCCTGCCTAAAAATGCAGAATAGGTTGGGAGCTTGTTTGGTGTTTTTGTTTGTTTGTTTGTTTGTTTTTATTTAGACCATGACCTGGTTCACAATATATATGCCTCAGGTCAGACTCATGAACCACCAAAATCACCTAGCTGGAGAACCTTTATTCTTATTACTCAATGGGTAATTACCAGGATTCCTTGTAATGGCAATCTTAGAGAAGCATGAAGCCTTATTTTATATGTTGTCTTAGAAATTGATGCTACCTAAAACTGAGGTGGAATTTCATAAATTACGTGTAAGCATAAAAAGGTACAATTAGGTGCTGAGAATGACAGCTCTTTGATTTTCAGAGCGTAGCTCTTTGATTTTATGAGTACATTCACTTTTGTTCATTGCTCATGGCTCATTTTTGGCTCAAAACAATTATTTGGTTTAGAGCTGTGAAATGGGTAACCTTGATACCTTGATCCTGAACTGTTTCACTTCAATGTCAGTGGCTGTTTCTAGTTCCTTTGTTGCTTAAGAAATGTGCTTCTATTTTTTTTCCTTTTTTTAAATTGAACTAGCCCTGAATAAGCAGACTCTGTAAGTTGCTTTCTTTGTTGTCAAAAACTCGTGTCCGTTTTTTAGGGCAATTGTTTCATAAAATATCATTGTTTTTCTCAGGCAATCCTGCAACTTATTCAATATATACCTACCACTCTAGTTGTGCTATGTTTTTGTACTTAACTTACAATGGATGCATTTTCTATCTGTAGAGAAGGATACAAGATGTCTCTAGGGAAAATAGGATTTTTCCATGGATGAGGTAGGTCAGACTGTGAGCAGCAGTGCGGATCATTTCTTTCCTTTTTTGTTTACCCTTTTTGACTGTCTCCCATAAGCCTGGAGTAAAGGATGTGTGCAGGGCCAGGAGCTGGACTCAATGATCCTTGTGTGAGCCTTCTAGCTCAATATGTTCTGTGATTCTGTGATACATAGATGAAAAATTAACATAATTATCACTTCCTCATGAAATGGTGCATAACTGTGTCCTGCAAAGAGAAGGACATCCAACTCCTGACTGGGATGCCTCACTCTTACTTTTTAAGCGCCTCATGATATGTGCCTCAACCAGGACATGACAGTTTAATTCAGTGGAGGTGCCTTCAACAAAAGCAACAAAAGGCTAAGCAGAATCTCCATCCTTTACTGGATGTAAGGGAAACAGCAGAGAAAGAAAGGGCTGAGGTACTTAATACCTTCTTTGCCTCTGTCTTTAATAGTAAGAGAAGTTGTGCTCCAATACTTGGCCCCCTGAGCTGGAAGACAGAAACAGGGAGCAGGATGAAGCCCCATACTAGGGGTGGAATTAGTCACCAACATGCTCCATCACTCCGACTCACAGAAGTCTGTGGGTGTGGATGGGATCCACCAAGGGCAATGAGGGAGGGCAGAAGAGCTCACCAAACCACTTTCCACCATTTACCATCAGTCCTGGCCAAGTGGAGAGGTCCCAGTCCACTGGACGTCAGCAAATGTGGTGCCCATCTACAGGAATGGCAGGAAAGGGGATCCAGGGAACTATGGCCCTGTTAACCTGACCTCAGTGCTGATGACCAAAGAAAGACAACAAAGCTGGTGAAGGCTTTGGAGCACAAGTCCCGTCAGAAGCAGCTGAAGGAAATGTGCTTGTTCAGCCTGGAGAAAAGGAGACTCAGGAGGGACCCTATCACTCTCTACAACTCCCTGAAGGAGGTTGAAACCAGGTGAGGGTCAGCCTTTTCTCCTAAGTAAGAAGGGCACAAGAGGAAATACCCTCAATTCACACTAGGGGAGGTTTAGACTGGATATTAGAGTTGTTGTTGTTTTTTTTTAATTGAAAGGGATGTCAAACGTTGGAACAGGCTAATCAGGAAAGTGCTGGACTCACTATTCCTAGAGGTAGTTAAAAAGGACATGATTTAGGGCTGGACTTGGCAGTGCTGAGTTAACTGTTGGACTTGATGTTAGAGATCTTTTCCTAAATAATTAACCTAAATAATTCTATGATTCTATGATTCGGCTGCATCCAGAGGAATATCTTATTCACCTAACACAAATTTGCATCTAACTTTGGAAGATACCTTTCACTAGCTTCCACCTTTGAATTTTGGTTTAATTAATCAGTTAAATAAGAACATGTTTGTATGTCTCCTACCAGCATTGTGAACTTTGGCAGTTTCCTTAGGCAGTTTCACCAGTTCAGCTAAACTAAGTGCCTCCAGATCTGGTTCCCCCCAGAAAGACTCCAAAGAAACTAGTTTTTCTTTACTTTCAGTGCAAGTATTGAAAATAGTATTCTCAAAAGAAAACAAACAAACAAACAAAACCCCAAACAAACAAAACCCCCAAAACAAACAAATTTAAAAAGAAACAAAAAGAAAACCGTCCACATTTCCTTCCGGAAAACAGCAATTATTCATTGCATCATCACTAACAATGTAGAAAGCACTCTCCAGGATACAAAAAAATCCCTCAGTTTGCTTACAATTAACAAAGACAAATTATTTCCAAAGGTTTTTCAGCTTTTATTCACAGTTGACTCTTGTTCTCCTCTGTTTTTTTTTTTTTTTTTACTGTTTCAATTTAACTATAATATGCTAATTATTGACTCCTGGGTGTATCAAGTTTTAAAAGAATGAATAGAAGATACCAATAGAGTATGTGAAGTGTTTCAGGGCCAGGGGGGAGGGGAGGTAGACTATGATAGGAGACACAAAAAAGGAGTCTAGTGA
Source organism: Phylloscopus collybita (assembly GCA_027886175.1). Lineage (NCBI taxonomy): Eukaryota > Metazoa > Chordata > Aves > Passeriformes > Phylloscopidae > Phylloscopus > Phylloscopus collybita. The sequence goes on along the minus strand of JAJNNQ010000006.1, from coordinate 38,351,083 downwards.
AAGAAAAGACACAGAAAGGTGTTAGTAGGCTGAAAGAGATAAGGGAAGAGTGATTGGAAGTGAAGAAATAGCACATTTGCCTCTGAAAGAAAAACAGAACCCTACAGCTGTATTTGATCATTCAGATTGGAACTTGTTACCCTTGATCTGTGACTTTCTGTCAGGTGAGATCTTACTGTAAAATGCATGAACACAGGAGCTTTGTTTTATTTCTATGAGATGCTCTTAAAAATAGTAATCACAATTCATTAATCGAGTAATCACAAGTGATTAATTATAAAATAAGTGAATCAAATATCTATATTTTATACAAGCTAAACAGGCATAAAAATTTCATTAATATCAGATTAATTTCACTATATTCTTTGCTTAGCTGTCAAAATAACAGGAAAAAAAATTGTTGATGTATTTAAGTATCACATTGCAAAGAAGTTGTATTTCTAAGATATGTTCTTCATCGGAAAGGTGGGGGAAAGTGTTGCTATATGATCAGTTCAAATTCAATACCATGTAGAAAGTAAAGTATTTTCTTATCTTGGTTTGGAAATCACTGCTATGACTTAATAATAAAATATCTCATATTAATATCTTATATAACAAATCTCATATTAAAAGTCAGATTTCAGACTTGGTTGCTCTTCAAATTATTTAACTTAAAGCTACATGGTCATCCTCATGTTTTAATTTTTTTTTCCACTAGGAATTCTTCCTCCATGATTCTCCCTGACTTTTATTATCTCTCTACCAATACAGCAGGAACACCTTTGAGCTCCCAAACTCATTTGATTAACCTGTTGCAGGTAAGAAAGAGACATGAGTTGAAAGGGAGTGAATTTCAGAGGGGGGGCAGGGCACAGGACAGTGATGATAATGCATCTTGGCACAGGTGTCCTTGCTCTGTGAGAACAGACTCACTCCACATGCAATTTAACAGCCTGCACAGCCAGCCCACAGCCTGCAAGTCTCTGCTTTCTCATTGAAATAAGTGCATATTAAACCCATATTTGAATACTATATCAGAAAAGACGTTCTATCTCAATAGATGTGTTATAGTACAGAGAGAGAGGTAATAGATTGCTTGGAAAATATCTGTAAAACAAACTATGAAGTGAAAATAGCCAATAATACTGCCTAAAGTCCTGTCTCTCTAATACCTTCTAACTTCCCCTGCAATTGGTGATGGCTCTTTTATAGAAATCTGTAGATTTTGGAGTACTTTAAAATGTAGACATCTGGCTCTATCCTGTGGCACACTAGCCATGCTGATCTGATCTGATCTGATCTGATCTAGCAAAGCACTCTCATGCATTCCTAGGCTTTACTGCATTTTCTTTTTTGCTTAAGTTTCACTCTTCAATACTTGTTTGATTCTACCAGGGCTCTCAGCACCTAGAAGAGCAAACCTTGCATGAACTTAAAAGTGGGTCCTCCTACATCTGTTAGAATCCAGAAAAGATAGCCAGTTTTGAAATCTTCATACTGACTTGAACATATTTCAACTAAAGGTGGGAAAATAGAGATGCCATCTACCATTTGGAAACACAGAATTCATGGCTTGCTGATCTTTCTTTCCTAAATTTTCTACCTGCTCATTTTGTGGAAGATGTAGATGAAAACTCAGACTCGTCATCTCTTAAGCAGTCTTGTGCTATCCAGATCACAGGCCCCTTCCTGCTCTTGTGTCTGGCTTTGCTCCCAGTGAAAGCAATGGCAAAAGGAAAATGAGGATAATGCAGTTGGCATTTTTGCCAGGATATACCAAGAAGACATATAAGAGACCCCAGAAATATTAAGGACTCTTGATTTCCATTTTTTAGCAAGTCGATGTAATTTTTGTCATTGACTTAATACCAGCTGAGAATTCACTTTGTTGCATTTGTGTTTGACTAAGCATGAAATACTACTTTAAACTTTAGTTAACTTTAAAATTGCAGACATGAAGTAAATTTGTTTTTTCCTGTTATGAAATGTGAAATAATTAGTAAGCTCAGAGGGAAAATGACGCATTACAAAAAACCCTGAATGAAAATATCCAACTGGACTAGTGGGATAGAGAAAAGAGGGGAAGCAGGCAGAATCTCAAAATGTTAAACAGCTGTTCAGGGTTATAGCAGGATATATGGTGGCAGGGCTGGGCCTGGAACCACAGAGAGGATGCCTAGCTAAGGACAGAGAAGGAAGGAAGGAAGGTGGAGGGTGCACAACACAGCCATCTGTCAGACTCAAGCTGTGGTGGGAACTCCTCCACCTCCTCCTGCCCCACCCCATCAGTCCCAGGGCTTGCTCAACTCTGTGAGCAGTTCCCCCTCATGCCCAAGTGCAGAGTCACCATTTTGGGTTGAGCTCAAAGATTGGGCATGCTGAGGGCTGCAGTAACCTGAAGGAACATGACTGTGAAGTCCACAGCCAGGTGGAACTGTCTGTAATTTTCACACTGACATGAAGTGACAAAGAAGTATACTGGAAGCACTGTGAAATATATGGACAGGTTTTTAAGGATACCTTACAAACATTTTCAGTATAATGCCTAGAAATATTTGCAGTCACTCCGCAGTTAATCCAGAGCACCACTGATGAAGTTAGTGTATTCATACTAATGTAACTAATAGTAAAATCTGGTTCCCTGTGGACACATCTTGTCCATTCATCTTGTTTGCTACTGCTCCACCCCATCTCCCCTGAAATGATGGATTTTCATTAAATTGAAAACCTCTCTCCTCGTGGTGTCATCACAAGCACCATAATGTGCGTGTGTTGTATTGCCAAGCATTGCTTAGCAACGGGACCCTGTGTTCTGCCAACTTTCTTTTCACGCTGTCAGTCTGAATTTAACTGAACTTGCTGTGTTGTGTTTCAGAGGACTGGCTACATGTCAGTAACGTGACTGATGAATGCTGCAAATACACAAACAAAAACTGGCACTGACCCCCTGTATTTAATAAATAGAGAGTGTGAATTTCAAGAAGTCACTTTAAATTTACATTATTCAAAGGCAAATTTTTTACAATCATGATAATTCATCTTGATAAATCCTCATAAAACACTAACCAATTGGAAAGTATAATTAGACACTCAGTTTTGAATCTACATTCAATAGGACCCTATGGCTCAGCCCTCTACAACATCTATCAGTCAAGAACCACTGTTGTACTAAAAATCACAAGTCATTTATCACTTTGTTAAAGAAAGTGTTGAAAATTTTAAAGGTTTGCATTTGGAAAATCACCTAATCACTTAAAATATTGTCTCTTAAATAAGTTATATGGAGTTGGAATGAATGGCTCTGGAAAATCGGATTGTGTTCTCATACCACCATGAGCAGAAGACTTCTCTAGGCAATGCTCACAACACTGTAAAATTGGGTGGAGAAGCAGAGATCCTAGAGGACACCAGCTTTTTCAAAACTGAGTTCACTGTTCACTGCTTCAGACTGGTTAAACAGCTCTAGGTCTAGCTCACTACCTTTCAAGTTCAGTATATTTGAGAAGCCCAAGCTGCTCTTAGTTTAAAATCATATGGTGGTGTCTTCTGCTGATAAATTGACCTGGTTCAACTTATTCTTAGCCAAATTTCATCAGCTGGAGATCTGAAAGATTTGATTTGATTGTGAAAGGTTTTATCAGAGACATCAAATTAGTTATTTATATATTTCCATTTTTACACAACTTAGATTTTTTGATTGACTTGATGGAAAATGCCTCTCTAATTGTTTTTAGAAGAAAAAATAGAGGCATACACATGTATATAAGACAAGCATCGTTGCTGTCTTGGGCATAGAAAATATGAAATGTTTATAGCATAGCAGCCACAAAAGAAAATTCAATACAAAGATAAGTAGCAGCATACTCATATTTAGGTGTCATCTGTAAATTCAGTCAACTAAATATTAGGGCTGTGTCATCTGAAATGCACTACAGTATGCAAAGCAGCCATATGGGGATACAAATATCACAAAAGACTCAGATGAATTTTGTGCCTTTCTGAAGAAGCTGCTGCAGCCCAGACAGAATTCCAGAAAGGACACATTTAGGTTTAGCAAAGGATCCCTAGATATCTACAGGGAGGATATCTGCAATAGACCCCTACAAGATTTAGATTAAGACCTTTAATTAAGACGTTTTTTGTGTGTTTGTCTATATACCTTAACCTATTCATGGTTATCTACATGCAATCCAGAGCATTCCTACAGTATTAAAGAAATATGTAGAGTGAGGCTTAATTGCCCAAAGGTAGTGCCTCTGATGAAACATGTGGATCTTTCGCATATCCCATGTCATCTAGCTCTGTGCAACTGTCTTGGATACCCTCAAATGTCAAAAATGGTACTATGTACCTGTGTTTTGGCAAAGGAATCCCATCTTTTCTATCTCAGGTGTACTAACTCACCTGCAATGTTTGCCTGCTGGAAGGCTTTTCTGTCAGTCTGTAAGTATTCTCTATTAGAAACACACTTGTGTGATGTAACAGCTTTGAGTGCCACTCCTATGTCTCCTCAGAAAGTGGAGGGGAAAAAAGCAACATTGAGGTTCTCTAGGCTTTAGAAGGTTCCAACTAAAGGCTTGGGTAAATCATGAATGGGAATGGTTCTGATATGTTTTGGAAAACCCTTGTGCTGTTTCTCATTGCCTGTAGTAGAGGCTCCTTATAGACAATTGGTAATTCACCAATTACTGAGAGTTCCAAGGAACAAAATTCTAGAAACACAATATTGCTGCTGGTTCAGGATTAAAACAGAAATCCATCAAGGAATCAAGAGCTAATGGGAAGATTTTCAGCACACAAGGAATTTGTTCTTGCCAGGTAGATAATTTCTCCCAAAATATGTTTCCAGGGACTGTATTACCCAAGATTGAGATGACCACTATAATTTATGAAATGATTTTTTTTTGGGGGAACCTACCTAGACACAAAATCAGAATATGGATAAAGAGCAACTGAGAAATAATGGCTAGAAACTATATGCTAGGCTTATTTTATTTTTCAGGTAGGCATGAACCAGTCTGCAAGAAACAAGTTAGGCAAGTTTGCTATAAATCCTGAAAATTACAGTGGAGCTTTGGTAAATTCACTAAAAATTATGTTGAAGTGTTCCTACATAATTTCATTGTTCCTACGTCCTACACTGTTTCAAAATTTGGTCATTTATAATTTTGATAAGACCTTTTTCATCAAACATCCCTTGCTCACTTTTATTCTTCCTGGAGCTTTTTCCACCAATACTACTACTGATAGGATTTCCTCCTTTCCCAGTTGTCTTATATTTCTCCAAGATTAATATTTCTGTGGGTTCTGTTTTCCTGGAACAGGTTACTGTTCTATCAAGTGCAATAATTATAATTATAGTTATATTTGTGTAACTGAAGAAAGTCTACTTGTACATGGAACATGTGAGTTGCAATACTTATGAGGGTACAGCCTGTTCAGAGGCAGAAATTACGATCTTATAACATTTCTAACTTCTTGTACAGCCTTACAACTTTCTGGAAATCTTTGAAATATTATAAACTCATACCTGTGTCTCTTCAAAGACTTTTGTTTGACCCTTAATATACATACATACTTTGCTTGTTGGTTTCTTTATTTTTCTAATTCTTAGCTACAAAAGTTTGGACTATATTCACTGAAGTTCATTAGATTTCTGTTCAGGAGCAACTTCAGTTCAAAGCTCACTTTTAGCTCCTCTTATGCTGCCACCTCATTCCAGTTGCTCTCACACTTCTGATCATGTAGGGTTTTGGTAGAAAGATTCTCTAGAGCCCTGAATGCCCTAAATTGCTTAATGTATGTAGCTAGGCTTCTAGGTCTCCTACACTTTAGGCAAGGGAGAACACCTATTTAATGCAAAGATTGTTGGGAACGCTCTATGGAGCATCCATCACTCACGATGCTTGTAGGCATTGCATCACATTTGCATTTCTGAGGTGCCTACCACTCTTTCCAGATTGATTGCAATTGGCCACTTCATTCAGTATTTATTTGGCAGGTACTAAGAGGTAGTGTGATCAGTTAAGTTCTACATCCTTAGGAAATCAGACCAGACATTTACTAAATCTAGATTTGGACCTGAAGACAACCCCCATATCCTGGGCTTCAACATTCTCAGACCTTGGTAAAATCTGGATTCACTTCTGACATTCACAGCCAGCTCACAGCTTTATAATAAGTTGAAACAAAAACTCAGAGTTTGAATATTTCCTAATTTGGGAACATTTTTGCTTATGCCAAATGTGTGACTCAGACCATTTCTAGCTAATTCTAAGAGTGTAGAATGTTATCATTTCTTTCATATGGCCATGTGATGTCCAGAGAGAAGCACAGAGACCCTGCTTTTCTTGTAATGGATACATACAGAAATACTTTAAAGCCCAAAAGTAATATAAATGGAATCTAAAGAACAGATAAAACTTGATCAATATACTTAAATGTTGCTTACTACTGCTGACCTAAGCATATGTCAGCAGGCTAAGAAACCACTTGCTAATCTGTCAACAGCTGAATTAAAGAAACATTTTGATTTCATAGTGAGCACTCAGAAAAATAAATAAATAAAAACCCAAACAAAAACAAACAAACAAAACCCAAAACCAAACAAATGAACAACAAAAAAAACCCCTTGTCTGAATATTTCAACCTTTCTCTGATACAAATGTATCAGACAAGTCTCTTGCACACTCACATGCAAATATCTCTTCCTTTTTCACTCTTTACTAATTTGAATTTAAGATGAGACCCCTAAACACCTACACTGCAGTGATGGAAGCACTGTCTCAGATAGCTGCAATAAACTAGCTTTTGCACCTATATCCATCTTCTTTGCCATACCACTGAGCTTTCAGCAAGCTAATTTACTCCATTTTTCAATGACAAACAGAAGTTTAGGCTCCTGAAGTAAGACTGACTGGAATTTAAAACCTCTGTCAAAACCTTGGGAACCCAGGGTTGAATGGCAGTTTGGGTCACAAACTCAGCAGATATCTGGGAAAAGACATCCATACAAACATGAGACCTTCATAAAATTACAGAATCATGGAGTCATAGAAATCATACTATCATAGAACCATGGGATGGCAGGCGTTGGAAGGGACCTTAAAAATCATTTAGTTCCAACCCCACCACCAGGAACAGTGACCCCTTCCACCTACTCCCTACATGGCTCTGGAAGATACTTTCTCTTGCATTTTCTGCCTGACCCTACATTTATCAAGGTACTCATTTGTCCTGCCACTACTCACCCAACAGATGTGTGAGAGAGGAGGGGAGGGAAAAGAGATTTAAGCTTGATTTTTGAGAAGAACTCTATGGACTTGGTCCTCTGATCATTGTACACAGGTAGAGAACATTGAAAAGGCAATATTCCAAGCTCATTTCTGACCTACTGGGAGATGCAGTGTTTCTAAGCATGGGTTGCCCTTAGCTCCATAAATTCTCCCTGAAATGTTCTTCAGGGTTTAGACAACACTTCTTTTAATCCAAAACTTAAAAGTCATTAAATGTTTATTATGTCTTTCCCTGAAATTCTTTTCCTGGCCTGAAAAGTTTTTGCTCTTATAAGAATTTTTATGGACCCATGCTGCATCCATCTGTGGGAAAAATTGGAGTGAATACTTTTGTTTTTAAAGCACATAATTTTGGTGCAGATAGCCTCCTTCACTGTCCCAGTTTCATTAACTGAGTCTGTAAGATGGCAATAGCTGGAAATACATAGAGGATTTTTGTTCTGCTGAATGGGAATAAACCAACAATTTTCTGTGTGCAAACACTATTCACATTTGATGCTGGTCATCTTCTCATGAATGGCATTCAGATATATGCATAAAATAGCTTACTGGCAAGTCAATACTACTAACCACTCCTAAACACTGGGTGGACTTGAACAGCTCAAATAGTCATCATACACACCCTCAACTGTCAGTTTGTAAAGGAAAACCACAAAATGTAAGAGCATTTTGCCTTGACTGGCTTTATACAATCCAGGGCAGAGGCACTGCTTAAAAATTTCTTCACAGCCAAATATTTTACTAAGTGTTTAAAATGAAGTTGTTGGGGAAAAAAAATACTACTACTTAAGAATATCCATATAATCTATTTCGGTGTTTGTAGACTTTCACACTGTTATATTAAAGCACACATTTACCTGAAACATGGAAGACAGCCAACCTTTTAAGGGAAGTTACAGTGCTAAGTAATTGGCTTTTACTGTAAATAAACTTAGAGGACTGCAATAGCTCCTTTAGCAACTCTTACAGAAGTTAGTAGCTCTGCAAACTTTTCTCCAGTGATTGGACTGCTTCAGCAATCTTGTTCATGTGATAATTTTTCTGAATCCTGCTTTATCTGATCCTAACTAGATCCTGATGGATAAAGCATTCATGTATTTTCCATGCCTTTTCTCTTTAATATGGTTTTTAGCTGCTGACAGAAATACAGTGGTCACTTTAATCTGTTACCTGTTCAAAGAAATTTCCAAAACAAATTATCTCTAAAATGCCAAAACCCCCATGTATGACCATAGGCAGAAGCCCCTGATTCAGAGCATAGCTCTATCATCATGCAGCAGAGAGAGGCATCTGTCTCAGACTAGACAATATATGTCTACTGACTCAGAAAAAATAGATTTTGCAACTGGCTTTTTGTCTTTTCATTCATGTAACAAGTGATACATTTTTTATTAGTGTGAGGTCAAATGAAATTATACCAAAATGTAGAAAAGGAAAAGTTTCTACTGAGCATCTCAAAATAAAAATAACATTTCAACAAGTTCTTGTAGTATCCCTGTGGATGGCATCACATGGATGCTGTTCTGTAGCTTTTTATAGCATGAAGCGTAGGAGTTATGGAATATGTATGCTTTTAGTAGCCCATTGCCAGGAAGAAGCACTGTACAGTAGAGCTTGGAATAAACCCAAATAAAATTTCTTCAAGAAGTCACACATAAAAAAAATTATGTCATTACTCTCTCCAAAATTATAATGTATTGATTCATAGTATAAATGCAATTTTCTACATGCACATATAAGCTCAGCATAAAAGTCTAAAGTGCAAGTTTACCATTTTACCAACTGGTGCCTCTTGGACTGGTATAATAAACTAGACCTCACAGAAATGTGACTCTGTTTAGTTGAAAATTCTGAAAAAAATGGGGAGCTTTTTATTTTGTAATTTGAACGCAAGAGCAATTTTACCTAGTGTAATAAAATGTAAAGGAAGCATAAGATCACTCCAGTGCTCAACTATTGAACCTGTACCATACACAAACTATTAACTAAATTAAAGGCCTCTGAAGTCCTTGAAATTGGTATAAGGAAAAACCCACTCTATTTTAAAAGGATTTTCAAAATGTAATAGCTTTTATAGTTTGTGCTAAATCCACTGAATCACCTTATCTTTTCATTGTTTTCTCAAAGTCTCATATTTTGACTGCTTATGTTTTTGTATAAGCCTGGATCATTTTTCTTTAGGACGATGACTGGTGCTGATTTCTGACCTCACTGACGTCGAAACACCTCGGCTTTCTTCAAGTTACTTTTGATCCACAGAGCTCATCCTTTAATATATTCTAGAAAGCACTCACAAAACTGCACTGACTGAATGACTGTTTTCTTAATCATGGTTTTTTGATTTTTGGTGGTTTTTTTGTTTTTGTTGTTGTTTGGTTGGGTTTTTTTTAAGTAATGTTAGGGTTTTTCTTAACCTATGCTCTCCTATATTTCAGCTCAGATCTCATATTTAGGGCCATTTTATAATTATCTCATCAGTTACAGATAGGTACTGGCACATATCAATACTGTCTGAAAAGGACCTGGTAACAGAAGCTTCAACAACGATTCTACATTCTGCTCATTGCCAGGAGCTCGGCATCACTCTGAGCACCAGCCATAATCCCAGTCAGTAACAAACCCCCCATAAATATGGAGATCAGACAAGGAGCAACATCCCTCCTTGAGAAAAAGGGCATTCTTCTCTGGAAAGGCAGCACCAGCAACACTGAATGACAAAAATTAACTCAGCAGGGATGAGGCACCGGATGATGGTGTCACAGGAAGGAGAGTCAGAGCGCTGCGTCAGCTTCTGTATGTAGGTGTTGTAGGTGTTGTTACAGAGAGAGAAGTGAGGTCAGAGATGGCTGTGTCGTAGCAGAGGATGACTGAGATGAGTAGGGGAGGAGCTCCCCATTGCAGATGGCTCAGCAAGGAATAAGGACAGCAAGTTTTGATGTTTCTGTGGGGTGTTGCATCTTCTGCGGAAGAAAAATCCCAGCAGCTCCTGGCAGAAGTCTGTAGGGAATGAATGGAGGGAGGTGTCTTCGGCGCGTGGGAGGTTATGTGAGGAGCTGTGGGGGAGCAAGGAGAAAGGAGTCTGAGGCAGGCAACGTGAGTCACAGCACCCACCACGAAGAACGTGAAAAGGCAGTAAGCAAGCCTAAGACTACACATGAATATTCACAGAGAGGAGGTGGGAGAAAGAAGCTGAATGACTAAACTACAAGTGTTTCAGATTTGCCAAATGCAGTGTGCCGTGCATCAGCCTGAGAATTTTATTTTTTGTCATGAGTTTCAACACCCAGTATCTTAATCTGCCAGCAACTTTCACAGCTGCACGACATTCTCAGAAGGGCTGCCTGGAGCATGCCCATGGAAGCATTTCCCCATTTTATTCAATGCAGAGCTCCCTTTGAGTGTTCTCCAACATTAGTCCCATCTGGTGTGTCTGAGAACAGGCTTACTTACAACAGACATGCAGTGGTTGGATGGCAAAATGATCATGTGAGAAAATACATCCCTTCTGGTAGTATGGTCAGTGGACTGTGATTACCAGGTATGTCCTCACTCACCTGGCAAGAGGCCCTTAGTGGATCAAACAGTTTAGAAGATCAAAAGTGCTTTTTATTAAAGTTTTGGGGGCTTTTACCATCCTGGTGCTTATTAATCATCTCAACCAGATGGATGGAAGGTGAAAGCTGTTACAATCTGAATGTTACTGTTGAAGAGGGTTTTGTGAAATGAGCCGGGGCACTCAGCCAAGCTCCAAGTGAAAATGTGTCAGCAGTGCAATTGACACCTGAGCTGTTAATCTTAGTTGCCAGTGACTGCAGTGTATTTTGCATCATGGTGTTCTTTCTGCTGTAAAGAAATTTCTGCTGCACAAAAGATCTGTGTACAGAAATATACAGCTTTCACTGACTTTATTCATAATCAGAATTTAAATAACAAACATCTCTACAGGAATTGCATTTGTTGCAATATGTAGAACAGAAACTCAATGTACCATTTGTTTTTACCAGCAAGCAGAGAGAACCGTGCCTCCATATTGGGTGACTTTGCTGAAGCATGCAATCATTATTCTTAAATCACTTAGGTAAAAACTGGTACGCAAATCTTTAACAGAATTAGGCTTAATGCTAGAGTCCCAGAATCAGGCAGCTGAATGCTTTTCTTTGTATGGGAGTCAGATATACTCCACTGAGTTTACTGTGTGAATTGTTACTTAAAGCAGGAATGTGTCACAAGTAATTTGATATATACCATCCAGCACCAAAACCATGATGTATTGAAGAATCAGGCCAAATATTTCTGGACAAACCAATCTTGTACAATTATTCAGAAAGAAAAAAAAAATGTTTGGGAGCAAAACCTGACAGGAGTGAATGGAAGAGATGTTAGAACATAATTCTGTTCATTAAGCTAACACATTTCTGTGGGATTGTATGTCGTATGTTCTATGTTAACATAATTTTGACCAGTTTTTAAAGTATATTGGCCTGTCCAGTCATAATTTAAGAATTATCTCAAAACTATTAGGTGTTCATATTTATTTCATCTTATTTGTCATGACCATTATTGGTTGGTTAAACTTACAAGCCTAATCAGTACATAAAAATCACATATCTGTAATAAATGTGACTAGTATACAATGGAAATATTTTAACCAAGGCAACCAGCAGTATATCACTCATTTATTGATATCTTGCTATTAATAGCTCTGTTAACAGCTCCAGCTGTCAGAGACATTGAGGTTTCCATAAAGTGAATCCATTTGCAGATTTAGCAGCATTTATCTCAAATGCCATTCAATTGGGTCAAGGCTACATGGCAGTGGGTCCCACACCTCTGCTCCCCTTTTCCTTCTGACTCTGCTCTGTGTATCCTTGACTGCCCTAGTACAAGGGCTTCCCTCACATGGAAGCCAAACTGTTGGGGAGGACTTATATGCACTCAAATCTTACTCTGACATGAACTTGGGATGCAGCCAAAGTGACCTCAGAGCTGGGACTCATTTACAGTTTCTCAGTATAGGCACAGTCCCTGTTAGCTTTCCCTTTGATTCTTTGGTTTAATCTTATTTTTCTCATTCTTCCACAGGTTTCCCACTTCATTAAGACTTTTTCTCAAATTGTTTCTGGCATATTCATTGTCCCTTGTGGTAAACTACTCTAACACTTTATTTGTTCAACTGCTTGGACTTGACTGCATGCTGCCATTTTGTACAAGAGGGGATATAGATGGGTTCTTTCTCCTGTATGTCTGAGTTTAATAGTTGCTCTTTCATGCGGATTCCTCTGAGAGTCACTCTGCTTTTTCAAGAGTAAATCACACTCTGCATAACGATCATGGCTGTCTACTTGGAGAATTTCTGCATGATTGAAAAATGTGTGCATTTCTGAGAGCTGCCATTTCTCAGTCCTGCCATTCAGCTCCTTACTCTTCTTTCTCTCCCCTCCAAGGGTCTCTCCTCTCCTGGAGCCATCCCATTTTTTCACCTCACATTGTAGAACTTTCAATGTGAGGTGAAAAATGTCAGAGGAGGAAATTTGAGAGTTGAGAATGTATTACTTTGTTCCATGTTCAAAATACACACTGGTTTGTTCACCAAGGGAACTAATTTGGAATGAGCTTCGTACCAGGATGGATCTTAGAATAGCATTTTGTTTCCAGTAGAAATCTCATGAGTGCATTTTACAGTAAAATCTTAGCCACTCTGTTTAGGTTCACCACAAATTTTAGTTAGGTTCCCTTCTATTTTCAGTGAAACCTGTGCCAATTTCTAATTCCCCAAAAGGTGCCTGCATTTTTCCAGATTATTTTAGTGAGTAGCAATAGCACATGCCTTGCTGGATTGCTCTCAGGCATTAGCTTTAACTCCCCAACATTAGGACTTCTTGAGGAAGTTTCTTGCCTGGTTTCATCAGAATCCCCCCTACAATTCCAGCTCTTCAAGGAAGACACTATTTACAGATGTGTGATCACAGGGCCTCAGACTCTACTGAGAGAAATTAGACACAGCAGTAAACCACTAGTAACACTGATATTCTGATAGTTAAGGAATACAAGATGCATGTCTGGTAGGTAAGACCCTGCCATCTTCAGGGTATTTCAAGATTGAGAAAATAAGCAGACACTCCTGAACCCTCAGATAAAGATATTATGTTTGCTTACATGAAAACAATACAGATAAGAATAAATTTCTATTGATTTTCCTGTCCATTCAAACAACAGAGTCAGTCTTAGTCTAATACATGTAAAATAGATTTTGCATATCGAGGCCATGTTGGACAGAGAATTAAGCAACCTGGCTTACTGGAAGGTGTCCCTTGGTTGTTGGAACTGGATGATCTTTAAGGTCACTTCCAACCCAAAGCATTCTATGAGTTCATGAGTCTACAAATGTGAGAGATTTTAAATAAATAAATAAATAAATAAAGTAGGAAAACAGGAAAATTTTGTGAAATTTCTAAAGACTTCTGCAAAACATGACTGGATGGCTCAGGTAAAATCTTCTCCCCCAAAGATTAAGTGAAAGTGGTTTTCATTAAAAGAGAGAACAAATAAAAAGAAATATGAAAATGAACGGACAGGACATAAAAAAAAAAATAGATGGTGAATGGTATCTTGAATTTTTCACTCCTTTCCTGCTTCCTCCAATAATATTTTACATACACAGCAGGGAAATTGTCTGGCCAGAGCAAAATGGTTTCCAATAAGACCCTTGGGACAACCCTTAAGTCCCTCCAGACCTCGTTGCTGACGATGTTTTGCCATCCTGGTGTTCAAGTAGCCTAATAGGGAAATATGTTTGTTCACTGCAGCTCTGTACCATTTCTTGGCGGCAAGTTATTGAGTTAAATCTCCCTCATCCTTTAATTTAAACTCTTATTGTTTGCAGTTCTCACTGTTCTAAATGTTCTAAATGTTCTCAATGTTTGCAGCTTTGGCACTGCTTGTACCAAGTGCACCACAGGGACAATAAAGTCATGTTTTGTGAAATTGCGAGGCACTTTTGTTTTTGCCTATCAGCTAAAGCCCTGCTGTAGTATCCACAAACCACACAGAGCAGATACCTACCTGATGGCAAACCCTTCACTCCTGCAACCCCAGGTGCTGAGATAATTTGTGTCTTTCAATCTAAAGATCCACAACATTTAGAATTTCTGAGAGCACACAGGTTAAATGCCTACTATAGGCCTATACTTCTTCTACAGCCAAAAATATCTTCAGATCACAATAAAAACCAAAAATTCCCACTCTTCCTCAAAGCAGGTGTAAAATACATTCTTCATGCTGAGTCCTGGCAGCAAAAACAGTGTTCAGGATGTCTTGATAGCTTCTATTCCCCTGCTTGCAGATTTTTGGCATACTTTTCTTCCCTTATTCTCACAGCTGTTGTGTAGAAAACAAACAGTAGTCATTGGGAAATGGTGTTATTCAGCTATCTCAAGGCTAATGTCTGCCAGCTACTTCTAAATTTCTCAAAGGTACACTTCAGTCTCATTCCACCTCTGCCTAGACTGCAGGAAGCAATTCTTTCCTAGAAAAGCATCCTCAGTACAAAGTTCTTCACCTACAGTTATAGATGGCAAGGAAAATACAAAAGAATGATTAAAACAATTATGTTCACATCCTTAACCACACAAAGCAAATAATTTTGTTCTCACTGGATTCCTAGAAAGTCCACTATCCTATTATTAGGACATTTTCTTGCACATTCAGTGTTCACATTAGTAAGTCTATCTGGTCCTACAGAACAAAAGGGAATAAACCATTTATTCTACACTCTGTGGAAAGCAGAAATTAAATTCCTGCATTTCTTTTCATGCAGGGAAAAACACTAGTCCTGTAAAGCCATCAAGAATTCCCTGAGGTATGTAGATCTCAGAGCCTTTTTAATAATGCTGCACATGATCATCTGAGCAGGCCCCTGATTAGTATTGTGGGCTGCAAGTTTCCACATGGAGAATGGAGACGCTACTACCAGCTGAAAAAGTTGAGAATGCAGAGAGCTAACTAATGATTGTTGATCATTTAGGGAAATTAAACAGAAATCAATCAATCAATTAATTAATTAATAAGCTTGCTGTAGAAATGAAACACAAGCATGTGGGAGAACAATTACACAACATTCTAAAGAGTATTTCCATCCCCATTTCCCCTGATTTCTAGTAGACCATGTACCTTGGAAGCAATTCCAAAGGACTGAGGGTGAGAAGTATAGAATATATCCACTCCTAATGTTGAAATCATACTTTGGAAGAATTCATAATATGAGGAAGCAGTGGCCTAAAGTGAGCAAGATCCAGGTACTGCTCTAAAACAACTGATTCATGAGAGTTTGTTCAAAAATTTTACTTTAAAGAATCTCTGTAAGACAGAAATCTCTTTGTGCTGTCAATTTTGAGAACAGAACTTGAATTACATTAGTATGAGTAAATCTACATAGTTTCCAGAGAATACCCACAGTGCATCTGATTTTTTACTTCTTTGGAACTTATATAGATTTCTAGAACTAGATTTGGTGGTCTAAGCACAAGCATCTGGTGGCACTTGAGATATCCAAGGTAGTCCTGCCTAGCCTTCTGCATGGTCTGTCAGATCAGATTGAGATGGGAATTTCATAGGCCCTGTAGATTCCATCCCCAAATGGCACTATATCCTATGTTTAGGACCTTGCCAGACTGTCAGGTTTGAAAAGAGAAGGTACAGAACACAAAAAAATTCACATATTTTTATTTAGTCTTCCATTTGTAATTTAAATATAAATAGCAGCATAAAGAAATAGGGTCGAGAAGAAACATGTTCAGAATCTGTACTTTATTTAACTTTATTGAAAAAGCACTAATACCCATCCTGCTTATCATTAAATAAAGAGCTGATAACAACAGAAATTATTATGCCAGTAGGGTATCATCAAGCCTGAAGGCTATTTCTGGTGCTGCTAAAGTGTCAGGAACTACCTTTGCCCTGAAAGGCCACCCACTTTCAGTTTTGGATTGTTTTAATCCTTCTGGAACATGCCAGCGTAGTACTCCATGGGAATAAAACATTTGCTTCGTTTCTGCCTAAAGGTGAGATTGAAACCATTTGTTTTTAAACCTCATGCTGTCATTTATAATTAATGGTATGACCCTGACTACAGAGCTTGAAAGGAGTATATAAATTTTCAACTGCAGTTCTTGTTTTGTTGTTTGGCAACTAGCCAGTTTCTTAAGCTTTTATCTTCAAATACAAAAGGTTATTTCTAGAGATTGAGTGCTTCATTTATTTTCAGTACTTTTCTTATTTTCATCTGCTAGGAACAACAGTGGATAGACTTTTGCTCTTTCAAGCTGCTTGTTAAGCCAGTGTCCCCCAAATCAGAGTAGGGAGATCAGTTTTCTTTCAAGAAGAATACACACCAGCAGCTCTTCTGCCATCTTACATTTTTTCTTTTAAATAGTTGGTCTGGCAAAGCATTGCCATTTTGCCAGAAATGCAAAGGGCCATGTCGTTCATGGTAGATGTACTAGCACACCAAAACAATAGCCTTGTCACTCTGAAAGTCACAGATCTAAAGGAAATTAAGGCTCTGTACATACCATAAATATGAGCTATGCAATTAAAGTAACACTTGGTGGTTGGAAGGAATTGCCCTGTAATTAGATTATTGTAATGTGTGTTTGAACATGCTGAACTGAGCTGGAAAAAAAAATACACATGGGCACAAGCCTATGCTCCTGGAAATCACTAAAAGTTTAGCTACCCACTTCCCTGGAAGGCAGAATTGATCCTTACTTTTTAAGTGTTGTTTACAAACATTATAGTGTCCACAAAATATTGCATATATTTCTCAACATCAGCATTCTCTCCAATGGAACAGGATTCCTCAACACTCCCAGATGGTAAGCTGTTAACACAAGAAATTATTTTCTCCTGTATGGCTCATTCCTCTCTCTCCATAAATGTAGATGTCACGGGGGCGAAAGACATGGACTTGTATTTTTAGAGCTGCATTGTTGTTCCCTGTGCCCAGCTGGTAGACCTGTGATTTAAAAGAGTAGGAAGGAGTTCAAATCACCATTACCTGACTGAAGCAACAGCATGTACAGTCAGGATAACATTGCCCTGAACACAGCCTTTTCCCCCAGAAATGACAAACACAAACAATGGCACCACTAGCTACAACCGCTAGGAAACACGACAAAAGTTATGTGCAAAATTAATATCTTGTATTCATTTTCTTTTGGAGGACTCCATTAAATTTTAAGGTACAATTAATTTCTAAGGAATGTAAAATTACTGAAGACACCAGAAAGGACCTTATTTTCCACATGGTAAAAGCACGTGGGAGATGAGTGGTTTGAACTAGACACCTGTATTAAACCCTTAAAACTGTAAATTAAGGCAAAATGCTGAGGCCTTAGTGGAAGACCTGTTTGTCTTTAGACTCATCTTGAATCTTGCATGTAAAAAGGTGAAACAGACTGCAGAGAAGAAGGAAAAGTTTAGGTTTTTTCATCTCTAAGCATGCCGATCACTGCATTTGTACAAGACACCCCACGGATCACAATAAGATAGCAGAAATACTTCCACAGACCCCCTGATTTTGCCATGCTGGCTTTTCTTCCTGAAGGCCTTCCAAACCAGCAATTTCCCTTTTTGTTCTGGAAACAGAGAACAATGGCATAACTGTTTCCTTCTGTAAAGAAGGATGTGATTGCTGTCGTGTCTTCAGCAGCAAGGAGGGTCTTGTCCCTATTTCAATAAGAATTTGGTTAAGAATCATGAGCCATCACAGATGTATCCCAGGAAATATATGACACAAGTATAAACTTTTTAAATTAATTTCATGAGAGGGGAAAAACTACACCCTCATTTATTAAAATAAAGATACAGTGAGGGTGATCTTAAATGTCATGCTCAGGTCTTTTCAAGTGCTCTTAATTTGACGGAAATAAATTAATGTAGATCTCTAATTTTCATGTAGCCCAAGGGCCTTCCAACTCACTGCTATGCTTGAAAAAAATACAAAAAAATGCTATTATTTTCTTGGTTGCTCTAGGGACAAAAAAAATAAAGGGGAGGTAATTAGTTATTATACATGTGTGCATGTCATTAGATGTTTAATGTGATATGCATAAACTCTGTCTGCTAATTCCATTGGAGAACAAAACAGTATTCAAAGATAAACATATAGGGCCAGAAGTTACACATAATTGTTTTCTCTCTTAGAGATCAAAGTTTCAATGTGTTTTGAAAGTAAAGACTCCATATATTTTCCCAGAGTTTTATGCATATTACCCCAAAATATCACTTTTATCAATAGAGTCATATTTTCACAGGTTTATTACCTATTTGATAAAAGACTCATGTCTTCATATGATTAGTATGGCAAAAAGATAGGGAAAAAGATTCAATGTGTTGGCCCATGAAACAGAAAACAAATTATGTGGAATTTATTTTAACTTTCTTACGTGGAAAACCAACAACTAAGTAGTGAAAGTCAAGCATGAATATGATCCAAACAATAGCATTGTTCAGTTAGAGTCATTTAAATTTAAAAGTTGAGAGAGGATTACAATTCTCTTTTCAATTCTATACTGGGGGAAAAATTATGTAAGGTTGAAACTTGCATCTGAAGAAAAAGAAAGAAAATAAAACAAGTTGCCAACATATTTTTGCATTTCAAAACAGTAGGATTCAGATGTCTGTTTATTAAATCAGCTTTGCAGGTTCATTTTGAGGACTCCTTACAACAAATTCATTATTTTTACTCACAGAAATCACTTAATGATTTCCCAGGTTTGTACAAATTGTTGTAGAGAGGAACATCTAATCAATGAAACTACTTCATTTTGCCACGCATTTGGTAGTCAACCTTGAAAACTAAGTGTTTAGTTTAATGCTGTCTTTGTAAGATGTCTTCTGATGGATTCATTCTCAAATCAGGACATACTTTGGTGGTCAAGGTTAACTCTTCACTTTCAATTCATTGGCTTTGCCAGTTGTTAGTGCTCATTAAATCCTTTCTTTTCAGCACAGGAAAGGGAGTTATACATAGCGTTATCCAAACAGAAGACCTGTCTGCCTTTCCAAGGACTGATGCTCCTGCTTTCTAAGCAATAGGAGCTTTTTGCAGGTTTAAACATCCCAGATTCAAGCTCAGGGTCATTCTGTTCAGAATATCCTTAGCTTGCTCATGCTCTTCTCAGGATGATATTTCTTGCTTTTTCTGCAGATATGAAGGGGGAACAAACAGGCAAGAGAGAAAGTTGTATCTTAAAGAGAAGGGTTAGCATGGGAGAATGAGGGAATACAAAAAGATTGGGGAGAAGAAATGGAGAAACACAAATGGCCTAAATTTAAATAATAAGTGTGTTTATCATTGGGCTAATTGTACATTGACCTATTACTGTCAACTAAAGAAGCAGCTGGCAAAATATCTCTATATATCCTTCCAAAAAAAATTAAAACTCTTGAATTTGCTTCTGACACAGCCTAGTTATATTTCCTTCTTTTTTTTTTCTTTCTTTTTTTTTTTTTTTTTTTCTAATTAGGCTGGTTTAGGGTTTAGGGGGTTTAATGGGGTTTAGGAAAGCAGATTGTAATTACTCCACCAGATTAATTTTCTTAACATCAAGTCTTTTCTCAGCAGAATGAAATATAGTCATGCTACCTCATCACAGTCTCAATACCTATCACAGTGAATAATCTCATTATATTCCATACCCAATTTCCTTTCATGACAGATTGTGCTGCTTGGTATGATTCTGTGGGAGGGTCAGACCTATGTCTATATTAGATCTGTAAGTGTCCTATAGAAGAAATAGCTACAGATTTTTAGCCTCTTGAAGTAGGTATTATGAATTCAAAGGTTTAAAAAATGTATCACATTTAATTGTTGTTTCACATATATCACTGTAAAGTAACTTCTATCACTTCCTGTAAGTCCATTTTGATTAACATCAATACAAATAAAATGAAAATCAGACCAACACTTGTAGATATGTGGGACTTCAGCTGTATCGGTCATTTTACTGCCGTGCTCAGACACGTTTTCACACACAGCACGTTGTACATTTATATTTGATACCTCTGCACTTTATGAAGACTAATGGATGATACTCTGCAACAAGTGTATCAGGTAAGGATTACTGCTACTGTTATTTTTCATCTATTGAAGGTTACAGCAGGTTTGGGTTTATTGATTGATGTGATATATGGCTTTTTGTGTTGAGCTCAGAAATGGAACGGGTGCCTTTGTTGTCAGTTGATGCAGTTTAAGGAACAGCAAGAAGGCATTCTGTATTTTCATTTCTCTTTTCTACATTTAAACAAGAAACATTGGTGACATGCTCCTTTACTACGCACATGAGAATACTACAGAAATAATAAAAATGGGTTTTTTAATGTCTTTCTTTTATACCTAATTTCTACCAAACCTTCCATGATATCTGCATTCTTCCCTTGTTTTTCTGTTAACTCCCACACAGTATCCACAGCATCTGAACATGCTTTAGCAGCAGCACATGGCTGTACCTCTCTCCGGCTACCAACAGCACAATTCACATAAGAGTTACAGTCCTTGTCAGCTTGAAGACATGAAGAAATAGAATTTTTTAGCCCATCTCCTCTACAGAATTTGTAGTGGTTTGACAAGGAGGCATAAGTTTAGTAATGTATCTGTATTAAATGGGCACTGACAGAAGTGCAGGACCAAGGCTTACAGTAATGGTAGATGTGGAAACATCATCTGTCAGCTGTGAGCACAATTCCCTGTTTCCTCTTAAGCACAATGATTTCAGATGGCCTGATGCACATGTCAAAGCCAGCAGCTTTTGAAAACGTGACACTATTTCCTTCACAGCTCTTTCCTTTGCAAATGAATAGGTTCAGCATGTTATAAAAAGCTATTGCTTCCATCAGGGAAGGGATGACAAGTCAGCTCAGGTTGTATCAAAGCTTTAGCACAAGTGTTAGCCTGACCCTCTGCTCAGAGTCATCGTAAGGCATCAGCCAACTACCAAGACCACACACTGTGACTGATAATGCAACACATGCATGGTATGATCAGACTTCACATGGCAATTTCTTGCAATGGAGAGTGACCGTGGAGAGTGACTTCCCATATCTGCTTGGAGTTTGTAGCAAATCCAGCACAGTATGCATTTGAAAATGCAAAACTGGCACAGAAAGTAATAGGAGAGTTCCCTCCATGCAGGATCAAGTTTCTTCTTTAAACTCAGTGTTGTATTGACCACAGCTGGCAGTAAAGCCCCACACAGCCGCTTCTTTGCTCCTCCTTTTTCCCAGTGGGATGAGGAAGAGAACTGGAAAAACAAAAGCAGGAAAACTTGTGGGCTGAGATAAAGAAATAAATGGAGGAAGAGGGGTAGAAATAAGAGATGCAAAGGCAAATGCTCACTGTCTTCTCTGAGCAGTGACTACATTCCATACCAAGCACTCTCCTCTCCATGATTTTTATGGATGAGCACCATGTTTTATAACATGGAGTATCCCTTGGGTCAATTCAGGTCAGTTGTCCTGGCTGTCTTTCTTCCCAGTTTGTACACATCCCCAGCTCCCTGCAGGGGCAGAGTGGGAAAAAAGACAAATTTTGATGTCATGCAAGTACTGCTCAGCAACAGCTAAAATGTTGGTGCGTTAGTAGTTTGGGATTTAGTCACAAATCCTAAACACAGCACCATATGGGCTGTGGTGAGGAAAACTGGCTCTACCACAGACAGACCCAGCACATTAGGCTATTGACAAAAAAAGATCATGTGTGCAACAATGTATTGATAACAAAGAATAATAATAGTCTGAAATGTCTTCACTCTTGCCCAAGGTAACAGGCCATCTACCTAATCACCATCTGCACTAGATCTCAAAGTAGTTTTTTCTGTAACACCAGCAGCCACCTAAACTGTTGATCCTCTCTTGATTTTCTGCCATGTTTCCCTTGAACTTTCATTGTCTTTTGAGAAAAAAACCTGAAAAGTCCTTCATCCTTCAGTGGATATCTCAGTCCCACTATTACAATGATGCTAGAATAAATTGAATGTTAAGAAGAATGTGTAGTAAGCCAAACCCCATTTACTGTAGCAGATTTTTTTCTCACTCTAATGCACTGCTGTTAGTCAGACATGACCCTGGCCTTATATAGCTAGCTTTTCTGGAGTTTTATAATATAAGAAATTGCTCACTGGTAATCAGGAATTCTTTTTTTCTTTTTTTTTAAGAAAAGGGGGAATAAATATGCTACTTCTGGTAACAAATACATGGGAGCAACACTTAACTTCTGATAATCACACATGTTAAAATAACATCCCTGTTTAGAGAATGAAACTTGAAATATTTTGACCATATTACAGATACTCATTAGTGTCTGCATACAGTGGTTTGGGACGTTGGTGTAATTTACCAGGTGGTCCAACAATGTTCCCCAACACCTCAGAATAGTGTATCTGTATGATCCCATTGCCAGTACCTGCAGTTTTTAGGTTAAGGACTTCCTGAACACAGTAATGCACTTCTATCTTGTAGTGCAGCTATTTTTAAGTCAAGCTTGATGCATTATAAGAGAGAAGCACTGAAAATCTGACTTATATCTCCAGAGTATTAGTTTGTCTTCAGATAAATAGGAAAGTAAATTACATAGAAATGTTATATTTGTAAATTCTACCACTAAAATAACTGAATATTTCCTGAATCCATTTAAGTTTGAATATGAATCATTAATTCTTTTCCCAAGTCCTTCCGTTTGCCATTTCCTTAGTTTTGTGGGAGTTTGAGGAGAAAAAAACCAAATGCTGCATTTGCACTTCTATTAACCTTTCTATATATTCCCTCAAAAAAAGTGCTCTTTGTGAATTCACCAAAGGCTTCACGACCCCAGGGAAGGATGGATAGTGCCTCATTTATGGATGTCTAGAGAATTCATTAGTCAATGTCGTTTTCATGAGGTCTAACTCAAATGCTCCTTTTCACAATGAGAGAAATTCAGAGAACTGCCAAGCAGCAGAAGACCTCTAAAAGTATACGTTTTCAAGGGCAAGAGACAATCTTGGGGAGCAGTCACTGGCATAACTCTTTGTGCTAAGAACTCTGATGTTCACACAGTCAACAGCAATGGAAAGCAATGAGGCTTGAGACCAGGAGCTGCTTGTTTAAAAATGGAAGTTGGCTTCTGGATAGTCACCATCATCTTCACAAAATTTAATATGACATTCCAAGAAAGGATGTTTGTCAGTGCTTAGAGCTTCCCATACCTAGATAATGTGTCTGATGACAATGACTTTTGTTTGACGGTAGGATTGTTTCTCTCACCCTAATTCAAGACTTTACAAGGTAATAGAGACAGTTTTCTTAACAGTTTCACATAATATTGCTGTTACAATTTAATTTGTACAATGCAGCTACAGTCCAACAAATGTTGCTCTGGATATGTAGCTGAGTTCTCATAATCTCATTAAAAAGCTTAGTATTTTGACTTTTAGACCATTTGCAAGACTAAAATGATTCTTGTGCATTATATATTGCTGAGGATCCATGTTTGAATCATTTGATTAAGATTCATGAATAACCAAGTAACCTAGTGTA
The DNA here is from genome assembly GCA_027886175.1 of Phylloscopus collybita. Classification (NCBI taxonomy): domain Eukaryota; kingdom Metazoa; phylum Chordata; class Aves; order Passeriformes; family Phylloscopidae; genus Phylloscopus; species Phylloscopus collybita. The sequence goes on along the minus strand of JAJNNQ010000006.1, from coordinate 38,327,234 downwards.
CTTTCTAACACTCCTGTTGACTATTATGGGCTTTTTACAGCCATAAAATTTTCACCTTAGGAATCCTTATGGAATGAACTTTTTCTTGCCTTTTTTTAGGGACTTGATTTCTTTACAGTTTTTACAATATGTAAGGAATCTAGTCTTAGAAGGGAGTGATGGATTTGGGGTGCAGTTTTCCAAGCAGAGTAGTTCCCAGGATATTCTGTTGCAAGGTTCACAGTAAATAACATTTTTCCAAAGCTTCACCTGCTGGAATGGAGACCTATAGGACTGCATAAGAATCTCAGCTTTCATTTTAAATGTGATTTCTTAGAAATCACGGTTACTGAAAAATTGTGAAACGGAACCATTTTACTTCTCAAGACTTACAGAAACAGAAGAAAATACAAAGAATAAGGCATTCACTTGTTTAAGACTTCAGCTATTTAATCCTCACTATTATTTTTTTCAAGAGTGACTCATGATTTTGAACTTGCACAATTAGTAACCCTTATTTTAAAAACTAGAGTTTTGAATATCAGAATTTATTTAGGCACCACATTTATACACAATCAGTATAAACTGTTGTTGTTGTTGTTTGTTTTTGTTGTTTTGGGGGTTTTTTGTTTTTGTTTTTGTTTTTTGTATCTGGATTACCTTGCCCAAATTTCCCTTTTTGCTATTAATTTACATGGAAGATTTCAGAGTAGTCGGAAAACACTGAAACCTTAGGACACTCCCCTGCTGTTTAGTCACTTTATTCATTTTTAACCCCTGAATTCTCCATCCAAGTACTTACCTATGGGAAGAATCACAGATCAAAGGGTTATTGTACTCCAAGAAAACTGACACCCTTTGATCATTTGGCAGTTGTTTTTCTCAGGCAGTGCGGGCCCTTCTCCCCCTCTCCTACATTCCTCCTCACACACATGCAGCTTATTCCAAGCAGATGTTAGCTAATGCATTTGCCACTTTGATTCTCAAATGACTTTCAGGACCATATCTGCCCTGTATGAGCTAGCCACCTTTGAGGCTTTCTTCATGTTCGCCTCTTCCTACTGTATGTTTTCATCCTTGTCCACTTCCTATATCCCACACGTCTCCATCTCGTCCTTTTGCTTTCCTTCTTTATCTTCCTGTCGTCTGAACCTTTTCTAAACTGCTGTCTGTTTTTCCACTCCCAATTTATTCTCATTTAAGAAAATGCTGAGCAAGAAAGCAGCTTAACGTTTGGTAATTGTAGATAAGGACAGAGAGATTAGGTGATTTGCCCAAGGCCACACAGAAATTCTGCGGCAGAAAGGTGAATTGATTTTAGGTCTCTATGACTCAACAGACTCATAAAAGAAGTCTTATTTGAAGGATATATTTTAAACATCAAATCAAAGTTTGAGTCCAAATGAAAACAGCTCCAATTACAGGGCTGCTTTTATCTGCAGTTTCATCTTAGCACACAGGCTGTGTCTAGACTTCCCAGGTGGGGCATGCCTGTCTGACTCACAGGCCTGGCTTTTCTTTCCTTCGGTCTCACTTACAGCATGGCTGAGGTACACACCCCACCCCACCAGCTGAGGGCTGCACTAGAGATGTACACATACAGGGTGAGTGTCAAAGCTTATGTTGTCCAAGAGCAGTCTCTGAAAAGTACAGAGTTCTCAAGGATTTGGTTCCTGTCAACTAATTATTGAAACATAACTATTTTCCTTTTTTTTTTTAACAATGAAATTATTTTTTTGAACTATAATCATTCATTAGCGTTAGAGACAAACCACCGGTTTACCCAAGGCTTCACTGGTGTGGCTTCCAGCTAGAGAGTAGGTGTTTGCTTGTATCGAATTTCCTAATGGAGTGATAAACAAAGCTGTTTACTTATACACTTCAAACCAGAGTATAATGTTGCTTTCTGCCCTACTCCAAGCCGTAATGTCATTATCCTTGGCACAGAGCTGCTAGATAATTTTGTCTGCCTCTCTGCAAAAATTAGCTCTGCAATAGTATTGAATTCTGGGGACTAAGCCAGTGCTTTGGCCTGCCACAGGGTAACTCTGTTTTGCAGCCACCGGAGAACGTTCTCTTAGGAAAACAACAACAACAACAACACAAGTTTATGATTCACTTTCAGACTTTGTTCGTCTAAATTACTTCTTTGTGCACTATGGAAGGAAAACAAGAGATTCCAGAAACTCGCACACACAGCATGTCCTTGTTTATGCCTTTTAATTATATAATATATGCACACATAAATATGTAAGGAAAGGCAAGGTGATCTTTCAGTGAGGCTTTTCAAGTTAACTGTCTTTTACACTGAAGAAGCACAGCCTGCTGTAAATGAATATTTAGTATCTGAATTTAGTTTTAAGTTGTGCAACAGAGGGAAAGTGTGCAGTAATTTGAGTTTTATTTTTATTTTTAAATCGTGAAGCTTGATCTGAACCGAAAGCATGACTACAAATATGGATTGTTCAGGGGAAAGAATAAGGTTGGGAATTCAAGACATTATTTTTTCCTCCGAGGTGTCCTGTACAATGAAACTGTAAAGCTTACCAATGTTTAAAAAATAGTTTTAATGTCTGTTTATCTACAAATTCTTACCTAATATGTAAAGAAAGCCTCAGGTTTGCATCAAGGAGTTCTAGAAATCTATATTCTTTTTTAATTCAGATCAGTCTTTTGTTGTATTCATTCTCCCTCTGTCATGTCTGTGTTCTCTTCCCTGCTGCACGAGGTTTTAATGAGCAATATCCACTCACAAAAAGAGACTGGGTACAGGAAAAGATAATTGACGAGGTAGAGAAGACTGAAATCCAGACTAGGAAATCAGAAACTTCGAACTCTACCAAATTGCAAATTCATTATGGCACTTCCAGTGAAATCAAAGTGATTGGAAAAAGAGCAATAGACTTTTCTTGGCAATGTTCCAGCTAGAGATGAGTAAAATTCACACAGTTGAGTATACTATGATAGCACCCAAAAGTTTCAAATCACAAAGGAAATAGTTTCCTATCCTCAAACACTGATAATCTGAGATTCAGTAAAATCCTATATTAAGGATGCATTAAGAGCTCTTCAGGGACTTTTACAGAAATAAAATATACGTAAAAACGTATATTGAAGATCAGTATAAAGGAATAGTAGAAAAATAAATACACAGTTTTCATGGAAGACTTTACAGAAGCCAAGGGCACAAAAAGCAACAGGAAACATGAGAGGCAAGGAAAGGGTTCCAGTTGGACCTTGAGTAGATATAGGAACACATCACTCCATTAAAGGAGCAAGTAACAGCTAGTTTCATTCCTTATTACTACCAAACAAACAAACAAACAAAAAAGTAAACAAATAATCGAAATATTGAATTTTAATGAAGGGATAGGAGCAGAGGATTGAACAGGTTATGAGACGTAACAGGTTACGAAATATACTGCATGTACTCATGTGGACAAACCCTATTGAAATGCGCTCAAGAACGCAGAAGAAATGAGTCAAAGTGATTTCTGATCTGTTAGAAAAGTCCTGAAGAACTCACAAGAAGCAAAAAACACTGCAAAGAAGTGAAGAAAGGAAGGAAAATAATGCATTGCTGAGAAGTGAAAGGAATTTTCAGGGAAATGGGTCAGTTACATTGCTTTAATATATCTGAAATATCAAAATACATTATTGAACAGCCTATCTGTATGGACTGAAAAATAATCAAATGGTAAACCATTATCATTTTTCAGTAATCCACTGGTATAATTTTCTTAAACAGGACAACTGACCTATTGAATAGGGAAGTAATTCAGAATTAATTATAGAAAGCATTATATGTGATTTATCTTGTCTTGAACTTCAAACTACTCTACATGGAGAAAACTGGGAAAATTGTCTTTTATTAGATCCATGTCATAAGATTGGTACACACTGCTTGAGAAGAAAACAGACTTTTAGGCAGTTACAAATTTCTTCCTAGATAAAAAATGGTCTGCAGGGTCTAGAAATACTGCCCTCGTCTACATGTTCTGATCTTAATTACATTCAATATTTTTCAAGTACTGCTTTGGGCAGGTATCTGAATTTCTTCTGTGGTCATTTTTAAAGTCTAATAAAGTTGCTCCAATGTATACCCTGTCTCACCAGAAAAATAAAAAATGTTCAGCTGCTTGAAAGGTCTGAAGAACAAGATCATGGACAGGCACAGAGGGTCTTTTTCCAGATACTTTCAAAGGCAGCTCTTTCTCATCACTGGTTAATGAAAACACAGGCACTTAGGAGAACGACTTTTCTAAGCATCTAAATTGCAGATGCTTAAATCGGGAAAGCTGGATTCAATCCCTTGATAATGAAATTGAATACACTTCTAGATGTCTTAGTTATTCTCAAAAGTGAGAGTTACAAAGCAGTTAGAGGAATAGAAGTTGAATGATCTAAATTAATTACCAAAATTACTTCAAATTGGTAGATGATATGCAATAAACACAAGTGTACAGATTGCTCTGAAGAAACACAACTTGATTCTGCAAATAAAAAGAAATATATTTAATTGCCATGCTGCAAGTAGAAAAAAGTGAATCATAAATTGAATTTATTACTTTTGCAGAAAAAGACAGCCCTTATTCTGATTTTAATGATTATAAGCATTTAATAACTACTTAGACAAACATCTTTTAGGGAGTGTTTGGGTATTTGCTGCTCCATAGGGGAATGCTAAAAGGCTTGTTGAGATAGTTTTGACTAGTCCTTTGATACAGTAAATACACTAGAAGAAATAGAGGATATAAATCAAAAGCCTTATTATTCACATTTGATAGATGGAAAATCAAGCTATATAAAAGGAAAGTAACCTACACGTGGCAATGTAGAATGTCTATGGCAGCGAGCCAGGGATGGGACACAAATTTGTTAAGCCACAGTCTGGAATTTAACCACAAAATCATCTTTTCTCTAACCTTTGTATTCAATTTAGACATATTGAAATGTCTGGATGATTATCCACAGCCTATCAGGAGTGATCTTCCCCCTCAGACTACATCCCTTTGTGCAACAGGTCTGGCTCCCCCTCCTGAGGGAAGACCTAGCAAGTCCTGTCTCCTCTCTCACATCCACCATCTCATTTTTAATACTTGCTGAAGACTCTCACTACCCTGCCAGGCCTGTCTCTCTCACAGGTTGCTGAGTGATGATGGAGAAATCACTTTGCATTTTGGACAGTGTTAGCCCCAGGGTGCATTTCGGGTCAGTTGGGAGTGTGGAGGGGGCAGCTCAGGGCACTGGCACAGGCAGGCAGAGACCCCAGTGTTCAGAACGTGCTCTGCTCATGTTACAAGAAGGCTCTGTGAGATTTAAAATCTGCTTCTGTCAGAAACTTCCCGTTCAGACAAAAGCTAACCTAGTTCTGTAAGTAGGTGTTAAAAGTACATGGAAAAATGATGCTTTTCCAAGAAGCCAGGCAGTGATTACATTTTCTAAATCTGCAGTCATTTTCCAGTAACAAATAAATAACCAAAGACAGCACATTCTGTGAAAAAATAATAATGTTGAACTAAAGGAAGCAATTGCCATTTCAAATCAATAAAATGTAGTTCCTTGTATTTTCATGTTAAATAAAAACAAACACTTGCCCAAGGAAAGCAACAGCTAAGCTGTTTGTTTTTATATTCACTTGGATCCTCAGATCTCTTCCAGGCAGACTTGTGGATAAACAGGTTTGTTTACGAAAAATCTGCTCATTACTGCATCAGTTCTATCTATGGCGTCTTGGTTTCAGATGAAGCTGCTCTGAAGACATTTGTTTGACTAAAATTAGGGGGTGCACAGCCTAACAGATAAAACCAGAGGGCTACAGTGCCACAAGTGGGGTTCTTCAGTAATTCTTTCAAACCTGTAGACTTATCTTGAAGCAATTCAACTTTAAAATCAACCCGACAAGAAAAGTCAATAAACATTAAATATGTAAACCCTTTTTGTCTTTCTATTTCCTGTTGTGTTTGACACTATTCCAAATGAAGGTTGCTAACATTGTTTACACAGGGTTCCTGAGAACTGGTGAAGACTACGTCTAAATAACACTCTGCCTCCCACCTGTTCTCAAAAAATTCATCTGTTCCAGGGCACACAATTCCTCTGTAATGCTGGCTTTCCTCTGTCTCACCTTTGTGTGAGACAGTGCTAATTTAACTATTTTAATTAGTTTCTAGGACTGCATCCATCTCTGAGAACATGCTGCCCCAATGCTTCCAGGTAAATACTAAAACGTGTTTTGCATAATGATTCTGTATTTTTATTTCCGTCATCTCAATAAGGAAGTTAATTGGGCGGGAGGGGAGAGACTTGGCAGACAATAGTACACAGCCATCTTCACCCAACTGACAACTGTGTTAATAGGCTTTTTAAAAAATGTGTTACACATCACCAACTTGACATAGAACAGCTGTGTCCAGACAGAGAACACTAAAAAATACCACCTGGTAAATGATATATTCTTTATGGACAACAACTCGTCTTTGGAAGACCAGAGATGTCACTTTTTCTGCTTTGTTAAAGATTGATGGTCACCTATTGAATGAGAATGTACTTTTAAATTGGAAAGCATCTTATACTGGATACCTCTATCCTCATGTACAGCGTAGGCAGAATCAGAAGTCAGAGGGTGTTCCTCATTTACTGTAGTTCTCTGCACTACCAGCACAGTTTGAGGGGATTGTTTTGGGGTATTTCTCTTCAGTGGGCTTTTTTTGCCCCATCTGATAAGCGAGCATTTCCTTTTTTCAAGTGGACTAATGCAAATTACCCTTTATCTGTGGGGTATTGGTCATCAGTCATAGGGACAAAATGGTCAAAATATTGCTGAAAAAAATGTTAGGTTGATCTGAAACACAAAGGATATGATGATTTCCAATGAATGTCCTCTCTTCATGACAGGACTCATACAAATTCAGGACAGCTTGCCTTTGTAGACTGCAGTGAACAACCTCGATGCAAAAAGAGATTAAGCTGAAACCCCTTTTAATGAAACCAGCAGTCATGTGCTGACACTGAGCAGCAGCTAATCACAGCCAAGTGTCCTTTGGTTGTGCAGCCTACACAAAATTCTCTTTTCTTATGCATAATATGGATCCTATTATTGTTTTCCTCTTTCCTCTTGCATTCATACTTCCCCAGACTAGGGCAGCACCACTATTATTTCCCTCTTTTGCCATTGTCTGTACAGTTTCTATTGTATTGACTGCCTGGAGTGTCTTTCTTCTTCCCCTCCTTCAACATGGGATGCAAAGCAGCACGCTGCTTGGGCTTTCTTTTCACTATTCATTTGTGAATTTGCATGCTCTGTAGTGCAAACTTTAATTGGAAAGCACTGTCCTTTTTTTAAATGGCAAGTGTGAAAGAGAATCAATGCACTAGTTCTCCCCGGTTTAGAACCATGAGTGTTTTTCTAGTGACAGCGTATGATCCAATAAGCAGCACATAAATGTTCTATTAACTTCTCATTCTGAAAATGAAAGAAGGAAATAATACTCAGAATAATATTTTTTCTTTCTAGAACTCCAAGATTTGCCAGTTTCCCTAGGGCTGATTTTTTCTCCTGGGAATAAATATAGTCAACGTTATAAAGCCCAGATCCTTAATAACTGTAATTAGCAATTCTTTTAATTAATTTTCAAGTAAAATCATATTTTTAAATATCCAGCTTGTAAAGGACAAGGCTGATGCTTAACTTCTGTTAGAGTCATACTATTAGCTAGTATAATGTCACAATGAAGTCACCACAGGCCTTGAAAGTGTATTTCCGTGCATGTCAGAGAGCATAAAAATAGAACAATTTTAAGATTTAAGTTTGCAAAGGCGCCCATTCCAGCACTTATACTGACTTTGCATTTTCTAGTGAAATATCGTGGCCTTTTCTTAGGATATACTGTATTTTCTGGTCTATATTAAAAGGGCCTTTTTGTTTGTCCGCTGATTAAGACAACTGTAGTGCATAAAGGCTCCAGGTAGCAAACACAGCCTTGTTTTCAAGGCAATCAGAATAATTTAGATCTAATAAATCCAAGAGTGACTAGGCCTTATAACTTACCTGTGTGGTACTGGAAAATAGCAGAAAATAGCGTGGGAAATGTGGTTTTATGTGAAAAGTGGGCATACCCATAGATGATGGGATATTTTTTGCCACCTGGAGGCAAAAACGTTCTTTTGTTATAAACTAAGAACAAACAAAAAAATTTTATTCTAACCGTACGTTGATGAGATTAAGTAAAACGACCAACTTTACTGTGCCAGGCATAATCAAGTTGTCATTATAAATTAGTAATTTCTAAAGAAACTTTTGAATCATTGAATCGAAGTATTAGGAATCCTTGTAAAGTATATAGGGGGATCTAAGTGAAGCTGCCTGGAGATGTGAGCCAGTCAGAAAACTTCTGGTACCAGATACGGAGACACGTGCACAGAATCTCACCTGTGCCGTGGTAGATACCTGTGTGTTGGGGTGGCATGGGTTTGGAGGAGACGTGATGACTACAACAGTGGTATTTGCTCCTGTGTTTGCTCCTAGTGTGTGCTTGAGCCAAGATCACAACAGATTCTGGCACCATCTCAGTTTTCAGAGGTTGGGCAAAAGTGGGAAAGGAATGGTGTACTGAGGGGTAAGGAAGCTCATTGCATAGCTGAATAAATGGTGCTGAGTCACTCATTCTCATGAGCTGCATGGGGGTTGGGGGCTTAGTTTTAGAGGTGGGCAGGTACAGAGGAAGCTGATGACCCAAAGCCAAGTATCTGGTTGTGGGTGAGAGAGTATAAGGAGAGGTCATGATCTGAGATTGGTGGCAGCCTAGCTGTGGGCACAACCTGTGCATAGAGATGAAGCTGTCACAGTGCTCAGATACCTTGCCCCAGACACTGCTCCTGGCAGCAGCACATTCTCCAGCAGCTGGTACAAACAACAGCCCTCCATTCCACTGCCACTGCTCCTGACCTTGCTGGAATGCAGTCATGAGGCTTGCCCAGACCATGATTGGCAGGGCTAGGTCATACAATAATAGGAAATTTCTCTTCCAGTTTATTAATGATAGTCTGGGATCTGTTATGTCTACTCTACTCTGTCAATACACATGTGTATAATAGTTGAGGTACATCATCTTTCAATTTTAATTATTTCCTTTTCAAAAATTAAAAAAAAAAAATTGGCTCATGAACTTCACTCAGCACAGGCCACTGAAGGTGGTTTCCAAGTGGCACTGCTGCAACTGTCTCCTACCATTTGCAATTTGTTTTCCTGCTCAGCTCTGCTCCCTAGAGAAAAGACTGGGTTGCCCATCAGCCATGGGCCACACCTCTGGACACAGCCACTTTTTGCCTATCTGTACTCACCAGGTGTTCTGGGAAGCAAAGATCGTTCTTCCTGTGCAAACAAACCTGCAGGAGTAAACATCATATCCTTGGCTCATCGTGCTTGTGAGTCACTGCTTGTTGATGGGTGGTGGTTTCAAGTGTGGGATTGTAGCAAGGAAACTGCTTTGTTTCTGCTTGCTTTTATTCCATGAAAAGAAAATAACTACCATACTTAGCATTCTCAAAGCTCTGTACAAGCTAATCCTTGCAACATTCCCATGTGGTAGGCAAGTATAGTTAAACATATTTCAAAATATGTGGAAGCCAGGACATAAAAGAGTAAATCATCTACTCAGGACCTAAAGGTAAGTAAGGATCTGAATTCAAGAGAAGTATCTTATGTCAGAGAAATTTGTAATGGATTAGACAAACTTCTTCTTAAGGCCTTTCTCAATCACCCAGTTACAAAAAATAAGACAATTAAAATAGTAAGAGTAGTAAACAGTGTGGATCCAACTGAAGCTTCAAAAACAATGCCCGCTCTCACATTAGGGGATGTTTGGGTCCAGAACATAGAGCTCAGCTTTATGTCTTGCTCTGATTTTATGTTAAGATGCTGTTAAAATTTACAGAGAACTAAATGTATGGAAACTGCATCAAAGAGCTTACATTTTTTTTCATTCTGCTCTTGCTTCATTTGTCACACTGGCTCGATAGGACCACCATTGTCCTTCACCTCTTCTTCAGATCTCCTTCCCTGTTATTTCCTCCCAGAAAGAAGGTAAAAAATTTCTCCCAGCTACTTAACCTTTTCCCTTCTCTAAGAAACCCTTTCTCAACATCACCCACCTTCTTTAAGTCACTTAACTGATCCCACATGTGCCTATTTGCTCCTCTCACCGTGTTCCCACTAGGGAAACATTCAGCTTCTTCACTGCCTGAGGCATCTTGTCAGGGTATCTTTCCACTTGCATTCCTGCAAATAAGATCAAATTGTCTAGGGAAAGAAGGGGAAGGGGACTGTCAGTTTTGTCTGAAATTGTTACAAGAGGCAGCTGGGAAATGCAAAGCAGACCATACTGCATCCTAGGGCAAACTGATGTGGCTTTACTTTTGCCAGGGAAAAGGCAAGTGAATTTGACAAAAATTAAACACTTGGCTATCTTGACTAATTTTAAATTAAAATTGATTATACCTGGTTTTGCAGCGTGATTCCCCATAAGGATGTCATTCCATTTTAGAACCAGAGGAGATAATTTTGACCTTACAACTATTTTCTGCAGTTTTGCTTACGTATTTATTGCCAAAGCAGATTCATTTAAATTTAGTATATGCAAGCACAGTAATCTTGAAAAATTGTAATACATAGGAAGCATAAGGAAACACCCAACAAATGTAAAAAGCCATTTAAAGATGGCACAGAATTTCACTGAACATTTTGGAGTTTCTCCCTTTTGTTACATACTTAAGAATGACCACTTCTTTCTTTAGAGGGCCTAGATATGTATATTAGTATATTTATAAAAAGCATGTACATATGTGCTTGCATGAGTGATTCTGCATCTGCATGTGTCTTTTTCTGTGTGGGGAGATAGTCATGACATTTGTGGAAATCATCCTGTTTTCAAAGTCTACATTGTTAGTACTGAATAATTCATTCTAGAAACTTCTCCTTCACAAAGAGTGAAGTAATTTATCTTTCAGTAAAGATTTTTCAGCTTTCTCATTTAATTATGAAATTGAAACATCTTTCTTTCCAGATATTATCTTGACAAGAAATATCTGTTCACTCGTTCCCAGGCAAGCACCCTAAGCCTGAATCAACAAATGGGTTTGGAAGGAATGATAGCTAAGGAAAGGTCAATGTATTTTTGACAGCTGGATTACTGGTTTATACCTAGCTGAGTGTGTCAGCCACTGAATGACATACCTGATTGCCAGAGCAGCAGATTTCATTGTCATTAAATTTAATTTTCTTGAAATATTGCTTAGGAAAAACGAGATTCTGAGCACTGTCATAATTTACACTGTTTCAAGGAAACAGTACTAATGATCTTCACTTTCATTCTTTTCCATGTCTTCTCTCTGTTCCAGTAATCTCCTAATAATAGTTTATTTACAAATGGAAAACCAAACATGTTGAAGAAAATATTCTGAGAAGTTTTAATTCAGAAGAAACTAACTTCACAACTCTCATTAAAGAAATTACACTTTAAATGTGAAAATCTCAAACTTCAGATCTTCGTATCTGAACCTAAATAACGGACAACTGTTCCAGGAAGAGATCCAGGGGTGGCCATGAATAGTCACTGGGAATATCTCGAACACATCAGTCCAAACATCCAACACACAGCTGACCTGAGCTGCAGAATGCCTGGTTATTAACACCATAGTGCTCATAGGGCTCAGGCACCTGTGGCAGCAGAAACAGGCAATACTAAGAGACAGGAGACTGAGGCAGAGCAGAAAGTTACAGAGAGATGATGGTTAGACTCACACAGGCCCCACAACTGGGGATTCAGAAGTGGGAACGGAGGGCCTCAGGGAATGCCACAGTGATAAGCAGAAGGGTCAGGGGACTATGGCAATGAGCTGGCTGTGAGAACATGGAAGGGAGCTGGGAGCAAGTGAGACTGCTTTTATTTAAGTAATTAAAACTCAGAAAAGTTTAAAATAATAAAAATAGGTGACTGGCCAAGTTTCAAGGCCGGTACAATTTTAAGCCCACTATCAGATGTAGGTTATTCAAATAGTTCAAAGTTTCTTGTCCTACCCCACAAGTCACTCCCTGGATCTGCAGGCTGCTCCATTCAGAGGGCTGCTGTTTATTCTCCAGATATGAAGTTTGTAGTGAACAGAAAAACCTTTTGCATAGTAAGGGCTATTTAATTGCAACATATCAGTAACAGATAAGCACCTACACAGATACTGCCACGCTTACAACACTGTGCAAGAGGTAACTAACTGTGTGAAGTATTATTACCTCCATTTTGCACATGAGGGCATAGGGCAGAGACAGGAAATTCCACACCCAAGATGACAAAGTTCAAAGGGTTCAGAAGCCTTTTGACCATACTACCTTTGCATTTTACAGATCTGTTTACTAAAAATACAGAACATTTTTATTTACGAAAGATGAGGATTAATAATTCACCCGGGCCATTAGACCCTTTGTACCTGGTGTGCAGTAACACACATTGCCAGTGTTTGGATGTTTCACAGAGAATTGGCCGAGTTGGGGTTGGCACGCGATGCCTCGGGCTGCGACAGAGCCGTGACTCCCAGCTGGCAAAGGCACAGACCTGGTGGGGATACCTGCAGGGGGATGTTAAAGGCAGACAGAAAACATCAGCTAAAGTGTGGTTCCTGTCCCAGGCAGCAATGGTGATTGCAGACCATCACTCGGTGATCTGCACCGTAGGAGGCTTTGCTGGGCCCGTCTGCTGGGTAAAGAGGATTATGAGTTTAAACGTGCAACACTCTTTTGCTTTCTTCTTCCACCTTTTTATTGAAATGCATACAGAAGTCAGTAAAAGTATCTATTTCCAGTTGTGTTAGAGGTGCACTTGCACTGTGCATCAACTGCATTGAAACAATCTGTTTTATTTCATTACCACATGCTTCTCCATCAATAAATTACATCTTAGGTCAAAAGAGCAGGGTTGTCTTCTGTTTTCTAATTCACCTAGTTTGCTCAGGTGTTTGCTTTCCTGAAGTCTTAAAGGATTTCAATACTGTAAATGACTTGTATATTATTCACTATTCAAGAGGCCAATACATTACAGTCAAACAAGGACTTCTGATGTATAAATATATATTAGTTTTTGGATATGTGGGACAAATGACTCTGCAAAGGACGTTTTTATTATGGAAAGTAAAACTCTAGCTTTTTTCGTCATTACTTCCTTTTCTCATCATATTGACAGCCTGATTTCAGTAAATGTTTACCTACTTCTCTTCAGAAGTTCTGGCTTCCTACAGCCTGAAATTTACCACCTCACCTGAATTCAGCTCTTTCAAATCTGTCTGTTTGAAGTAAATCTTAAGTCCTGGGTACTTTCTAAAATCACTAGCTTTTAATAGGCCTTCTTGCATATTCAAGGCTGTGTTCTTTGCTCTCTAAACCCCAAAGAACAGATGCTGCAAAAAAATTTTTTATATTGCATGTGAGCATTTTCATCAGGCTCATTCTTTCTCTATTCTTGATGTAACTTTTTTCTCTCTTCCTGTTTATTTCTAAGGTTTATAAACATAGAGGTGAATACTGACTCTTTGCATTCTAGCTTTAGCAAACCAGCACTGACAGGTTGCTGGATCTATCTTGTGATGAGTATGATACCATGATAATCATTCAAGTCATCATTTATACATCACAAAATGGAAAGAGGTCCTAGTATGTAGTGTAAGAAATGGGTGGAAAGGAGAGCAAACATCCTCTAGGTTCCAAAATGTCTCAGCTATGATTTTGAAGAAGCACATAGTGTAAATATGGTGTTAAAGAAGAGCATTAATGGAGCTGTATCAAAATTTAAAAATTAATGGATGAGTGTCAAAAGATTTGGCTCCTAATTTTGACTTTTCAATTCAAGCAGCTCAGATAAAAGTTAATTTTAGATATTTTCAAAAAAAAAGTCCATATTTTCTTGAAATACTTTAGTGGCTTGAACATACTACAATTTCTGTTCAACATCTCAGCAAACAATTTAACTTTTAGCAAAAAATATTTCCTTTTCTCAAGTAAGGTGGCTCAGGAGAGTATGTGAAAACAGAAATTAACCAAGATTTAGGTTATTCTGGTGAATCCAGGTGTCCTTGCACATGAACATAAGAAACATGAAGAAATGCTAAGAATGAACCCTATTACAAGTCTCTATGAATGGTGTACATACTGCAGTTACTGTTAGATTTTTTCATCTGAACTCTTAATATAATTTAATTTACTCAAATTGATCTATTTTCATGCACAGATTATCAGTGTCAAATGTCCTTTTCATTTCAGAGAGTTTTGGCCCAGACAAATCTATCTAAATATAAAATCAGATTTTCTATACTAAGGCAACCTTTATTGGATTGGCCATTTTTCAGACAACAGCTTCTGTTACAGTGATCACAAAGATTTAAAACATAAAACAAGAACCCCTCAATCTCTTGAAGCTATGTTTCAAGGCTTCGGCTGAAGGCTCTCAACCTCTTGTGTAACAGAGGATCTCAAGTGAGGAGAAGGCTGGAAACAAATACAATTAGCATTTGCTGTTTGGATGGAAGTGTAGCTAAGTGAATGCAGTTTGTGGATGCTGAATTCCTGAGGAGCAGCAGTGAGAGTGCAGGTCTCTGAGGCCACAGAAGGAAATAATTCCTCTGCTTTATTTGAGGATACTTACAAATGAGAGAAAAAAAATCCACATAGCAGACCACCATAGCCCAGCAAAACAAGACTTACTAAATATAATGCAAGGGCCCAGATAAATAACAGCCATAAGAAATGAAGGATTACTATAAAATATGCAAGACATTATCCTGCTGCAGGTATTCTGTTCCCACATGTCTGCTGCATACCATAGCTACAAAATATGTCTCTCTATTTCCATGAACCCACTCATAAAGGTTTTTGCTTTGCTGATTTTTCAAGTTAATGATAGTCAAGGCACTTGGGAGAAAGATTTATGTCAGTGATGCACAGGTTCAACAAATTGTCAGAGTTCTGCTGTGCAATTAATCATCTTTTCTCCATTACAATTTGTAAGTGCCAAGCATATACACAAAACTGTTTTTATAATATAGTTATCATGGGTACGTAAGTAGTATATGAATCATGTGTAAAAAAATACAGAGTGCTAGCTACCACATGGATTTGTGAATCCTTCTCTGCAGAAGACAGACCCCCCAAAATTGTGGAGGCTGTCACATTTAACAGTCATCCTGTTTATGACACTACTTTAAGCAGATCTGCATCTCTGTTCTGTCTGTGCTTCCCAGGCAGCTTCATCTACAGTTATGCACATTAGGTTTTGGGATTTTTAGAGGAAAGCATTCTTAGTTAAAAGAAAAGAAAAAAGAAAAAAAGAAAAAGAAAAAAAAAAAAAATCAAAATTCTGGGGCTATTGCATTGCCAGGAGCAGCTCTGAAAGATTCCTTGATACCGAAGGAGCAGAGCGTGACCTTTCCTCCTTTCCTCAGTGGTTTCTTTAAGGTTCTTTGGCAACTCAAACTTGTTCTTTGAGATCCAAAAGAAGCTTTTCTCCTTTTTTAGGGAGAGGTAGTTATATGGTCCAAGCCCCAAAAGCAGACTTCTGAGTGATGTAGATTCTTGGCTCAACATATGCCACCTGCCTGCATCTGTTTCTCTCTCTCTGAAATATTGTCAGAGTTAAGCTCCTTATTGCTCTACATCAGTATAGGCTCAGAATGCAGTTTCCTATGAAGTATATTAATAAGTAAAAATGCAGACTGGATATCCCAACAGTCCAGGGGAACATCCCAAGAGTTCCAGGGGAAGCAGACTCATCTCCAAAGGTGTTGTTGCTGTGATTGTTCACATCTTACTCTCTTCCCATCAGTTTCCCTCTTCAAGGGTTTCTGTGAGAATGATGCTCATTTTAGAAATCACACCCTCAATAACCTGTTGCAATTCTTACATGCAGACTCTTTTTTGGAACTCAAGAAAAAATATCCAGATTATTAGTGTTTATTATGCCAGTAACTTTTGGAAGTCAGTTTTATAATGTGTATACTACAACATTCCACTCAGATCAAAGAAAACAAACTGCTCTAATTGGGTTTTGAGATCAAATACTCCAAGCTTTACATTCACGGAGCTACATGTGGCTTAAATTATCGATATTGTACAATCCTGGACTGCATATTTTGTGCTATACAGTAAATAGAGAACATGTGGTTTGGAATTTGTCTACCATATGCACTAGTGCTCATAGTAACCAACAGGATCACTGAAATGCACTGTCAAGAGCCTAATAAAAATTGATTGTGATTTCCAGACTCAGACCTCATGTGGACAGACAACAATTTGTTGGGGTCTAGGGGTGCTAAAAGCAATGTTGAACCTTTTATGTGAGACTTCAAACCCAAGCAGACAAAGAATCAACATAGCACAGGGCAAATTCTTGCCTCTATCCATAATGTATTAAATTACTGTGAAGTACATGAGCAGAACAGGTATCAGAATATGGGCATGCATGGATATTTAAACTGCAGAATTCCACACCTCTTTGCTTTAGGCTTATTTTTTGTGCAAGAAATAGAGTGTTTACACCTAGATCTACATGGGGTTTTATATTTGTGTCAATGTAATAAATTTATGGCATTCCTTTTTCTTTTTTTTTTATTTTTAGCTAATTCTGTCCCTTCAGAAACATATTAACTTGGCCACAAATTTGCAAAGTCATTTTCAAATCGTCGAAATGAGTGATATTTCAAGTATTACAGGAAATGTTTGATTATTAAAGTAAGACAGAATGTAAAGCCTGGCACAGAGGGAATATACGAGTGCATTTAACTGGTTTTCTCACTTTTCAACACTTTTGGCTCCAATAAACCTACAAGCACACTTGCAAGAGAGCTGTCACTGACTTGTCTCACAGTAACAACCTTCACAGCTGACTACAGTGAAGTCTTTTGTCAAAACTTCTGCTGACATGTGTTTCTTGATGCTGCACTGTTTAGAAAGAAGTGTAACAGCAACAGAAAGACTTGGGATGTTTTTGAAGAGGGAATGCAAAGGGGGATACACAGCTGTAACTGGACATCTGCTAGTGCAGCAGGGTAATATTAACATGAGAGATTAATTCCTCATTTTCATGGTGCATTATGCTGTTATTAACCACACAACCAGCAATGCAAAAGGACAAAATTATATCCTAGGTCATGCTATCCATTATGTGGCATTAAAATGAAAAAAAAAATAAAATAAAAGAGCAAACAAAACCCCACAAAAATAAAGACCAGAAAATTGTGAAATCTTTCCTGGAAAGAGCTTATTTTTCATGTATTATTTCTGAGCTAGCAAAAACCTGGCAAATAGCAATTTTCCAGTACTTTCTGCAATCTGAGTGGGAAGAGGATATTATGTAGGAGGTTGGTATGTTTAAAAGAACTGCAGATACAATCACCATCAAGCAGGCTTGATTTTCAGAATGATCACTCCCAATATCTTCTGGTTTCAGTAGTGATGGAGGTGAAATATTCAAGTATCCCACAGTCAGCTGAACACTTTCTGCCCTTGGACCTGAACTGAGAGAGCACTTCAGCATTCCAGCAGTGCCTGAGGGATTCACTTGAAAACAACAGAACTGACCAAAGCAAATACTCAACCACTCTCAATAGTTAGGGATGTGATGCTTGGCTGCAGTGTTAGTTTCACTTAATTCAACCTGCTGAGGCTTGTCCCCTCAGCTGACAAGACTTGGATAAATCACCCTCTCAAGCCATGTGGACACATAAGAGGTCTTCAGGATGGAAAGAAGGAAATGGTAGTTGTTTTCTGTGACTGTGTCAGTGGTGCCAAATGGAGAGATCCACAGCACTAAAATCAAATGGCATGTGCTGCCTTGTGTATAAGGCTCTCTCTCTGCATATCAGACTGACTTCTTCCACACAGCACAGGAGCTGGCCCAGCACCCCTTCTGGCTCTTGATTGGTGTCTTTGGGACCCTAAGGCATAAATGTTATTCTAAATATGTCTGTTAATTCCAAGGTTTCTAAAATGGTGTGAGGGTTCTGCTGAAGCCTGTCAGGGTGGCTGGAGCTGATAGTTGTTAGTTGACTCAGGGTGTGATAGGAGAGCATACACTCGCTAGAGGCTCTGGGATGCTGTTGAAGGACAGACTGGTCCATAAAGCTTTTCTTTGAGAAGCCTTAGAAGCACACTTTGACTATTGCCTTGTGACAGTTTTGTGGAGTGGTCCAAACCAGGGACAGAGTGTGAGTTGACAGTTAAGCTACCTGAATGCTCACAAGGCCTGTGCTCACACACTACTTCACCTGCTTTTATTCTGTAAATTTACTTCATTCAGTAAAGAGCTGAACTATATCCCAAGTATCATTTAATGACTATAATACTAAATGAGGAGGGCAGAAAGGCTCTTCAGTGGCAGGCAGGTGGAAGCATTTGTAACTCAAGAATGCAAGCAGACAGATATGGCTAAATGATGTAGCCTTTTTTCCTGCCATTTGCTCACAAGGGATTTATTCTCGTTCCGGAAATGCTTACGTTAATGCATTCTTTTGTAACACATCATTGTATGTATTTTCCATACTTCCTCTCCTATTTTATTTTGTTACCAAAGGTTACTTACATGGAAACAGAAATATTTTGAGCGTTCCTATTTAAATTTTTCTTTCTTCCTACGTCAGTTTTTCTGCTTAAACTCTTTGGTTATCCAAGCTGGATTGCTTCTGAGCAAGAGCATTCCTCACAGACAACTGTCCGACAAAGAACAGGATAGCTCAGCTGTGACAGGGACGTTTACAGAGGAGAAGCTGAATCCTTGGCAACAGCAGCATCAACCCCCCTACCTGCCTGGTGCTTCCTGCATGTGTCTGAAGTCTTAGAGCTCAAGGAGCACTTGAAATACAGGAGAACTTGTCCAAATGATTTCAGCAGATATGGACCTACCAGGCAGTCCAGACCCATTTGGGAGTCCTTTGTTTCTTCTCCCTTCTGCTGCAGCTGGAGAGAGGCCAAAGCAACACACAGTCAGGTGGGGGATGTGGGGGGAAGGAGATGAGAGAGAATCCACATGAGTGTCTGCATGTACCTGGTTCTTTCCTCCAGAGAGTTAATTTTGTTTCGCAATGTTAGGCTTTTCCAGCCTTGTTTCCTGCTTAGGTCGAACCTTTAGCAGAGGTAGAACTGTCCTTTAGCAAAAGACAAGAGAAATGGTAATGGTCTTTTCCTGATACCTGCCCTTTAGCTTGTATTGTGTTACAACCCCGTATTAATATATGCATCTACTTTTCTTTGCTCTTTCCTACAGCAAAGATTGAAAAGCACAAAGTGTACTAGGTCAAATGCAGTTGGGAGCAAACAGCAGTGCAGATATGGATGGCATCCAGAAAAGCTGCAGGAGTCACACTCAGACCACCTACCTACCGTATGCGTCAAAGCTGCTGCAGCATATAAATTCAAGGCAGCGGTGTGCAGCTCCTACTGCCTGCTCAGACCCAGAGCTGCCTACTCTGGGTCGCCCTAAGCTAGGCTTCACACAGCAAGGTTTTGTACAGCCCTCTGAATTTTTACTGGCATTGAATTTGTCTTAACTTTTACAAAATATAAAATACACCAAGCCGCCTTTCTTTTCTCCGGTTTATCTTTTCATTTTATTACTTTATTTCTTCTAAAAGCTAAGAATGTAAAAACACCCCTTAGCTTGATTTGTTGTTGATTTGTTGCAAAGAAAAAAAACATATTATCAGGGTTTTTTTATTTTTCTGTTAGCTAAAGTTTAGGTGTCTCTATAACTGTTTTCAATAGTAATTTTTTGACTTAAAATTGGACTTTTTTTTTTTTTACTTGTAGAAGCTTCTGCTTCAGTCTTAAAAGTGTGACTGTTTCTATCAGTAGTTTATTTTAGGAAATCTAAAACATGGGAATGCTTCAGTGAGTTCTGCTGCCTTTGTAGACAAATGCCTTATGAAATCTTGATTTTTAGCTGTACAAAAGTTCCCTTTACAGTCCATGGGAGGGGGGGGGAAGAAAAGAAAGAAAAAGAAAAAAAAAGCATGAAAGAAAGAAAGAAAGAAAGAAAGAAAGAAAGAAAGAAAGAAAGAAAGAAAGAAAGAAAGAAAATTAAGATAATTCACACCTCTATCAATTACAGAAATAGAAAAATGGCTGCTAGACTATAAACCAAATTTTTAGTTGGCTAAAAGAGATCCATCACATTAAAGATACTGGGCAGCACAGCAGTTTGGAAACAAAAATTAGGAAAAAAGGAGGTTGGTTACTGAAAAAAGGCTTTGATTTAAAGCAGTTGCACAGGATCTGACTGCAGCTTTTAGATACATGCATATAACTTTCAGTAGAAATAAATGATTTTGTAGGAAGAAGGAATTCCAGGAAAGAGATTATGTGCAAAAGTTCCATGAAGCTCGCTCATATTTCTGAGATACTTGACTACACACAAAGTAACTCCCCCTCAAACATGTTCCTTGTCTTTTGTTTCCCTCACAGTACAAGGTAACAGTCCCAAACTGGACCATATCCGTTGTCAACACAGGAAGATTGGCATGGGACATTTCATGCAGTAGTCATCCTGAGATTTGGAGGTCACACCAGATGATCAGTTTTCTTGTGGGTCCCTACCAAAAATATTTCAGATCTTCTAGAGTGGTTAACTGCTCCCATGAGCAGAACAATGGGAGCAGTGCAGTCAGACCAAGACAGACCTTCCACAAACTAAGAAGCTATGCAGCAAGTGCAAGAGTTTGTTTACCGTTGTTATTATTGGCTTATTGTCCATCTGGTTTTGACCTTACCTTCCTTCATACTCTTCCCTCTCCAATCTTCCCATAGATATTGGCTTGCTGACTGTACAGATTTGTGCCTGGCCCTTGAGCTCTCTGGTGAGAAGACACCTCTGTGCCACATTCTGGCCCTTCTTGTATCTGTTCTGTCTATTGCTGTATCTTCCTATCCCTTTAAGCAGGGAAGTGTGAAGTAGAAATGACAAAAGGAAAAAGTCAGCACCCAAAAATGTGCCTGATTGTGTGTACTCAGTCTGGAGTTAATTCTTAGGTATTTTTGCCTACCCCACCATGGTGTCTTCTGACGTCAGAAGCCCCAAACATAGTGAAATATTGTTAAAGATTTCTATACCCACATCTACCCAGCAGCAAGATGAGCTGTGCAAAAAAATGTTATGGGTTCAACCTCATCCACAATACTTTGCTTCACCTACCACTTAAGCATAAATAAAGGGACTGTGTTTAAATATCAGCTAGTGAACATTCTAGAGTCAAAACAGAAATTGCCAAAAGAAATCATATAAATGGTATGTACTTTCATATTTGAATGTTAATGGTTTCATTTCTAGTAAAAGAATTGATTATGCAGCTTTGATTTATTGTTAGCTCAGCTCAATAATATTGATTTAGGTATTGAGCATAATATGTGTCACTGCAGTTATTGTTTCCCTGAAATAATTTGTTTTGATTGATTACATTTTACTGTTTTAATGATACCAGTCATTATGGTACTGGCACAACACATGCAAGCATAATATACAGGTCTTTATTTCCTGAGCCAGCGATACGTCATGACTCAGGGTTATCAGATGCCATGCTTCTTACTGTTCCCTACCCTGAAAGTCAGCAGTGAGCATCCAGTGTTACACCAACTTCTTATTAATTTTGGAAATCAAATGGAAATCACACTTCCTTTACCAGCTGATACAGCCAGTTAATGCAACCTGATAGATCGGGGAAAACAACTCGCAAGTATCAAGTAACACAATGCACTCCTCCTGTTGAGGGACATATCAGGTAAGTAACACTTCACAATCCCAGATCTCAATTTAAACCACGTCAAAATTCCAGGTATCCTCTGATCTTCTAGAAATGTTCCCCTCTCCGACCTGACTATTGCCAGGAATCTGTCCCCTGAACCTGCACATGTTGGTTATTCATGCCCCTTTGCCTTCTCAGAGGCTGGGAGGGAAATGTGATTTTTACACACCCTTGCACAGTGTTCTGGAGAATAACAACAAACAAATTGTGAACTTTGGTATTTTTCCATTGTCCTCTCGTTATCATATCTATGAAATGAGAGTACACAGCAGCTATGCCCACATTTGTGGGACAACTGAGAGAGGTATTATCTTAACAGACTGCCAGTTACTCTGTCTTTGAAAACTAGTATTGTTTGTACATGACCTAGAACTACTAGTTTTAGCATGAAGGGCAACCAGCTTGACCAGATATTCCTTGTCTTCTGATATCACCAGCTTTTGCAGCCACTTTCCTCACAAGGTAGGGAATCCTCAGATACTTTTTCTTTTGACACCAGTCTCTGAATTGATGATCTTTGTGATATTCTGTGTATGGCTTTCTGGTAATTAGCTATGTCTTTTCCTTATTTAGATCAAGAGTACAAGATTTGCTTAGAATTTGCTGGTTTTTCCTTGGCAAAATTTCAGGTTTTTTCAAAATGGAATCACTTCCGCTTGATTGCATTATGCACCTGCCCTCAAATTTATTGCAAGCAGGTATTTGCCCTTGTTTCCTGACTCCGTGTGTTTTATCAGCTGCACCTTGACTGTTCTTAAGCACTTTTACTTTAAGGAATACAATCTTCACTGCAAACCTTCACTTCTACCTGTTCTGAACAACATCGTGTGCATTTCTTGGAGGGAATGCTTTGCTTTGATCTTTTTGCCAGTTCTAATGCTTTTAATTTGATCTGTAATTATTGCCTATAATAACTGTTTCAGTTCATGTGTCTCAGCTCTAATACAGGGTGATTAAGTGCTCAGTGATCCTGCTTGGCAGCCACCTTCTAGTAATGAAGCATACCATTCCCTGACAACATTTTTACAGAAGTCCAAGTGCTCTTAAAATCTGCAATGCTTTTAGGAATATATATCCTTATTTGTGTTCCCAGGGCCTGAAGTAGAGTTCACCAGTGTGCTGACACCCCCACAAACACCCATGTGAAACACTTCTGGGCTTTATAGCCAAGCTTGCTTTGCAGTGCAACCACTTTTTCTTGATCTGCTTTTCTTAGTTTGTTTTTAAACACTAAAGGAGGTTTGTGTAACACAAGAGTGCTCATTTAGAGAGAACTATATGTCCTATGTCCTGTTTTTCCCAACTTTTGTTGGACCAAGATTGCTGAAGGTTATGGCCCTCTCACATGACACGGAAAACTCTACTGCCTTCTGTAACACTATTAAATGCTATAGATGGAATATTGTAATGAATTTAATTAATCACAGTTTTCTGACTTTGTCAGCATATGTTTCTAGAGTTGTAGTTAATACTTTACTTTCAACAGAATAAATATTTGTAAGTTACAAATGGGAATTGAATATATGCAGCTTTTAGAAGGAATGGAGGTATAATTTATAGACAAAAATGATTCTTATTTTTCTTGCCTTTTTTTCTGAAAAGGGTTTCTTCCTTCAAAAACAGAGAGAGAAATAAATACTTTAAGGGTATTTTCCCTTTCAACATTTGAGAAAATATAAAATTATTTTACTTTAAATTATAAATCAGAAACACATTTCAATCAAATATATATTTAAGCAAATCATAAATATCTTTATGCAGAGCTATGCTGAATGTATAGAAAAGTATTGATATGCATACATGTTTTTTAAAAAATCATTTTGCATTTATAATCATTCTAAGGAAAATCTTACTGGATTCACATTGACTTTATACTCTTTACAGAGAAATATTTTTTCCAAAAGCTGCAAATCTTTTCATAAACATTTTCAAACACCATCAAAGGAAAAAGCTGCATGTTCTAACTTTACAGACTTTTTATTTTTTTCCTTCTCAACTGCAGCTACTGATTCCCTCTGTTGATAAACCCTTTTTTCAAACATGTTCAGTGGAAATTAAAACAGACATTTATTTCAATATAGGTTTATGAAAGCATGATAGGTCAAGACAAATAGATGTTAACAAGAAATTATATTGGATGAATGGTACCTGTTCTCATAGATGACCTCCATGTTTGCCTATCAGCAATCAAAAAAGATTAATTGCCTCTTATACATTCTAGACATTTTCTACTTGTTCTATTCAAAGGAAGACAAGTCAGCATTTACTGTTATTGAATTTTTTAATTGGTGTTGAATATTTCCCTCTTTGAAGACTGTGGAGTGGGAGAGTTGTAAGTACAGTAATAAGCAGTTGCACCTGCTGCTTTGCCAGAATTCTTTATTACCTTTACTATTGGACTCAAGGACAACAGATGCTGCTTTTGTGGAGCTTCTCTCTATCATCCTTCTCCACAGCCAGATGATCTTCTCCATGTAAGGTAGCAAATCCTTTCCCATACCCTGCTGAACTCAGGGGATGGTCAGAGGTGTTGGAGTTGGCTATGTTTGTACTTTTGACTCAGAGACATGGGGGACTTTAGCAAATCAGAGGGAAGAGGGAAGCTACATCCCAAAGAACAAATACAGGTTTCAGTCTTCTTATGGAAAGCAAAATACAGAAACACTGAAACTCAATCAGAGCCCACTTCAGCAATGGAGAGGAGATCACTGAGAGAGGATCTTGTCACTGTGTTCAAATATCCTTAGGGCAGATGTAAAGAGGATGCGGCCAGACTATTTTCAGTGGTGCCCACTGACAGGACAAAGGGCAACAGGCACAAACTGAAGGAGATTCCATCTGAAGATGAGGAAAAACTTTACTGTGAGGATAGTAGAGCATTGGAACAAGCTCGCCAGAGAGGTTGTGGAGTGCCCCCCTCCAGAGATATTCAAGAACTCACGTGGACATATCCTGTGCAACTTGCTCTAGGTGGGCCCACTCTAGCAGTGGGCATTGGACTGGATGGCACTAGAGGTCCCTTCCTCCACCATTCTGTGATTCTGTATGTAATTGATGAAATGCTGGAAAACACATTATTTTTTAAGAGGCAATTAGATGCTAACTGCTGTGCTTTAAGACCATTTCTTTTCATGTGTTCAAATGGTTCTCAGCACAGCAAAATCCCATAACAGGAGCCTGTAGATGTACAGTCTGCTGTGATAGACAGGTAATTATTCTCTGAATGACAAGTGCCTGAATTGTCCCATTAGTCTTCCTCTGAGTAAATACACAGATAATGTGCTGCTCCAGCCATTCAAAGGTGTGGTATCAACAGTAGTTAGCACTTGAGAAAGCTTTCCAAAATGTCCAAAAGGAAAAAGGAATGTGTTAAAGGAGACACACAGGCCAATTAAAAGAGTGGGTAAAGATCATGTCTTGCTGGTTTTTACAAGCTTCATGTAAGAGCAGGCATGATGACCACAGAGTTAGCACAGTGTTGTAAAATACTGGCACATATGTAAATGTTTCCTGAAAAGATCTCAAAGATCCAGCACTGGTTGATGTTTAGAGGAATCCACGGTTAATCTTCAAATTTTACTTTTGCAGTTGCTTACTGGGAATCTCATATCCACCTTTTGGTGGACATCTGGGCTTTCTTGGGAGCTTTCTGGTTGGGCAAACTTTCAGATCCATCAAGTATGTCTAGCACTTTGACTAGTTTTGCCCTTTGTGAAATTCTATCTCCTATTCTACCTTTGGCTTTTTATAAGCTTTATAAAGCATATCTTCTCTTCAATGGGAAAAAAAAAAAAAAAAAAAAAAAAAAAAAAAAAAAAAAGAGTTTCAGTTCTCTTTCACAACTTTTGTGCTTCTGCAATCATTTTGTCCTGGACTCTTGCACCTCACCTTCCCATTGATGGCCTGTTGTTAAGAGTCACAGAGGAACCTATTCACCTATTTTTGATCCTAATGCAAAACTTGCTTTCCCCCACTTTTTCATATCAGTAAGTTTTGTTCTTCTTCCAAGCAGCAAATAAATGTAGATCAGGAAAAAAATTTTTTGTACAAGCCCTGCAGATTTTAACTTCTGAATTTGTCCTAAAGTGACACCCTACGTTTTGATATCAGCTTTGACAAGCTGAAACTGCAATTGCAGTCATATACAACCTGAATCAAGTTTATTTGTCATTAATATTTTTGTGTTCTAAAGTCATTCAAAGAATATTACTTTTCTGAGCAACCCAGTCACAGATATCCTTCAAATGATCCTTAATTGCTATTTAAGTAAAAATTCCCAATCCTTTTTTTACAGTAGCTGTCTAATGTCAATACATCATATTTAAAATGGAAATGGGTATGGAAAACAGCTACTTCTGTATAAAAAGACAGTAATTTTCTTGTTTGCAATGGTTGGTTTTAGAAGTTTTTCCCAAGTTCAAGCCAATCTCTCAGAGAAAACTGAGTATGGAGACATTTTCCAATAACATTTGTTTACCTTTTTATATATGTGCAAAACCAGGCAAGTTTGAGGTGAGCTTACAGCGTGCCTGCAAGCATTCTTCTGAAATGTATGGACACATTCTGGGATTGCCTAACAACAAGAGAAATAGTCTTGCAGCTAAGATGACATCCCTAGCATTTTACTAGCTGTCTTTCTAAATCTATATTTGGTTAATACCTATGCCCTCTTGAAACTGGCAGGGAGTTTTTTGAGTGGGCATAGTGCCACCCCAACAGATGGTCACAGGCGAAGGCATGCCAGAGAACCAGTATGTGCCTCATGTTTGAGTATTAAGCAATGGATTTCCATCCAAGAATGTCAAAATAGCAGTCAATGCAGAACATCTGAACCTATGGCTAAGGGGATATGCCAACTATTCCTGCTCAGAGGTGGATTACCTTTCAAAAATCACGATTTAAAAAAAAAAAAAAAAAAAGTGAGAGAGAAAAAAATCTTCTCCAGCTGTGAAATTTTGGCACTAACAAATGAGGAGAAGGAAAGAGAAGTATTTAATGAAATATTTTAACAGCTTACTACACATTAAGTACCTGAAATGTCTCCAAGATAAAAACAGCCTTCTGAGGCATGGCTCAATTTCCAGAGAATAGTCTGACTGATGTCAGAAGTTGGACCTGCAGATTACCCATCATGGTATTCGTGTCCATTTTTTGTTAAACAGCTCAGTCCTACCTAGGGTATGTCACAAATCATGTGAATTTAAATTGGTACAAACTGGGGAATAACATTGTGTTTGTACCAAGAAGGTTCTGCTCATTTCTTATACTGACCTATAATGGAAGTAAAGGCCAGAAAGAAACAAAAAGAAAGGAACATATTGAGTAGTTTTAGCTGGATCAGGGTTAACATTTATTTCATAGAACACACTAAGCAGGAATGGATCAATGAGGATCATTGAGTCTACACCTGGCCCTGCACAGGACAACCCCAAGACTAACATCATGTGCCTGAGAGCACGGTCCAAACTGTCCAAGGTTCTTTTTGTGAACTCTCTCAGGTTTTGTGCCATGACCACTTCCCTGGTGAGCCTGTTCAAGGACTGAACATGCTCTGTGTGAAGAACATTTTTCCAATAAAGACATTGCTAATAAAAAAACTGTATGGTTCTAAGGATTATATTGTGAAGGTAAGAGATTATGCTGTTTAGGGAGTGAAATACTAAGAAAGTTTGAAATAAATTCAAAGAATAACTTTTTTTAAAGTTCTAGAAGGAGAATATTCAAAGTCAAGTCAAATTCGTGGGTAAGAGAAGATGCTGAGTGTGAGAATGAGAAGAAGCTGACATTACCTACTACAGAGACCTTGAGTCACTGGGGAAGGGTGAGTAACATTTACCCTCTCGAGCTATCAACCCTGCATCTTGGCTGGCCTGTTTTGCCTGGTATCTCTGACATTTTAATCTACGTCTACAAAGAAATGTCATGCTGATCTATTTATTTCAATCCAGTTGTGGCAGCTCAACTCTAATAAACTTGTCATTTCACTTTGCTCCCTAACTTGATCTAATTTCCTTGTTAATCACAGTGTCAATGAAGCTTTGTGATGATAAACCTTCTTAAATGAAAGCTCTTTCCTTAAAAAAAACAACAGCAATACTATTTAGTTCTCACAAAAATCACCGTTTTGATTTTTCTTGCCTTTAGCTGTGCCGTAGGTACCTAAAATGATGCAAAATCTGAGGTAGTATTTTAGATTAATAAACTGCCTGGTTGCCATTATTTTTGCCAATATAGTTTCTGAACTCCTGAATCATAGTGAAAAATAACACTGCTGAATGTCATCATCAGCATAATCATTGTTAAAACCTGGATAGAGTATTTAGGGCTTCTAAGCATTATTTATTTATTTATTTTGGTAAAAAAAAAAAAAAAGCAGAAGTAAAGTGTTGCTTTCTCAGCGCTGGCCTAAATAATTAAACAAGAACAGGATTCAAGTCAAGCTTTAAAACATAGGAGGAATATGGAGGAAAAAACAGAAGACCACTTGGAAGCTTCTGTCTTTAATATGACTTTCTCAATATCCACAAGGTCAATGTTTGGGGCTGATACTAAAATAAACATCCCATGAGACAATTCTATAAGTTGTGCTTTCTGCACCATGCAGGTCAAAGAACAATATACAGTAGGTTTTGTCCCATGCACAAAAAGGTGCTTCAAACCAACAGTTTATATAAGTCTCTTCTACCTCCAGAGGGATGCAGGCATTTTTCACCTTTTCCAGGTTCACTGGAAAAGTACTTCTTCACAACTCTTCTTTCACAGTTGTCTGCAAACATGGACACCTAATTTTCCAAAAAAGCTCTTCAGTTGCTTTTTTTCTATGCATCTTTCTCTCCCCTGCAGCTCATGATGTTTCAGATGCTCTCTACATGATAATGCTCCTCTTGCACTGGTTGACATATGGCAAGCAAAACAGCGATGGAAAATGGCAATGTAAAAACAAGCACCCCTCCTAACTCCAGTTCCTCAGGAATATTTGCATTGCAGGTTAAAGATGCATTTAGAGATATAGATGAAAGCAGTTAATACAGGTGCCAGTTTCATGGAAACACTTCATCCCAGCAGTCAATTCTAGCCAGGGTGCAATGAGATTTTCCTGCCATGGAGCGCACTGAGCTGTGCCCGTGTTAGCCAGGTCTCACCAACTGCTGCAGGGCACACATCTCCCTTGTCCTTTTGCTCTAACGACAGTTTTCCTTTCTGTAGAATGCAGATGTGGCAATTTCCATATTAATTCTCCCAGGATAGATTAAGCACTTGGGAAATTCTGTTGATTTTAGGTAAATTAAATAGTTGGGAAGCAGCAAGGCAGTAACTGCATACATAGGCATGTAAGTTGTCTTTCTGCAGGGAGAAATTTGTTGCCAAGAAAACGTAAAAAGATTCAAACAAGGCTTTCAGCTGTCCCCAAAATAGTCTGAATGGTTGACAGAAGTAGTTTTCCTTGCAGTTTTACTGTGAAATAGCACATAAAAATGTTCAAATGTTTCCTTTTCAGCAGTTTTTAGAGATATTGGAATTTTCATATTCACACTATATGAAAAATAGGGACCAGGTAGCCTTGTCCAGTGGCTTCCTGTTGAAGAGAAAGGTGAGAACGGCTGTGTTATAAATGTCTTCTAGAAGAAGAGAACAAAAGGAGATGACTAAGAAGCCATGGGAACTGAACTGCAAGGAGAAGTCTATTCTGGGCTGTGTGTGACTGCCTGCGTGCATTATTTCTGCATCTCTGTAGCTGCTGGGGATGTGGTTTTTAAATGTTGAGATAAATTCTCTCCTTTTAGCTCCCCATATTGAATAAACAACATTGAGAAAGCTGAGGGCAGCTTTTTGAAGCCAGGCATTTTGCACAGGGTGCTGATTACAGTCCCTATGTCCCTATCACAGCACTCTGCTTTGCAGATGGCAGCGTCTGCTAAACAGGTCTCCATTTCCTCATAACAGGCATGTTATCAGAGCTCATGGTCTTTCCTAATACTCATTTTGTCTTTCCTTCCTCTTTTTACAAGCTGTGTCTAAATCCAGGTGTGCTTCCATATCTAAATTTCCTTTAATGTACCAGCATCCACAGCCTACAGACTCTGGCCCAGATAGGACTGAATGAACAATTCTCAGGAGTCTGGGACTTTCAAAATAGACTAAGTCAAAGCACATAAGAATTCATTAATGCATTATATTGAAAAAAGAAAGGGGTTCTGGGAAGCAGGGGAAGTTGTTGGCAGCTGTACATTGTTGTCTGTGAGTCCTGAGTTCCTTTCTTTTTTACCAGTTAGTACGTTGTGCTGCTTTTTTTTTCTTTTATTTTTCCCACTTCTACTCAAAACTGATCATTTTGCTGTAAAAAGACCCTTGAAAGAGCAAGTCTTGAAGGTTCAAGAACTGATATTTGCCTTCTGAAGCTCTTCCTAGAGATTTGACTTTTGATAAGGACATTATCATCAAATCAGGTACCGCTCTTCATTTTTCTAGTATCCTAATGTGAAAAAAACAAGTACTACTCCAGAAAAATGCCTCTTTCTGGAGAAAAAGTGTGAAAAAAGAAAAATGAAAATGAGAGTACACTGAGCTGCAGTGATTTCAGAATCTGTGTTTATGTTCCCAAGGAGGTCAGAAAAAATAGGGAATGAGGTAACTGTGTAAATGTAAGTGCTATTTTAACTGGAATAATGGTGGTTCATTTTTCCATAATGAGTAATAAGATCTGATATCATAGAAGCACACATCTGTATACCTTACAGATATACAGATATATATCTGTAAGGTATACAGATATATATCTGTATATCTGTATATCTTACATGTTAGATCAAACATGTTGATCTAACATGTAAGATCATGTCTGATCTTACATGTTAGATCAAAAGTGAACCTAACTCCCTACTGCAGAGTTCCAGTTTTACAATATTATACTCCACCAATTTTTCTGGCACTTGATAACAATCTTGACTAAGACAGGTGCAGAACAGATCCAGAATATGTATTGTTTGTTATCCAGAAGGGACTGAAAATGTCAGTGTAGAGATCCTTGAGGAGAGTGGGGCTGTGTAAATATTTAAATAACTTTTGTAACATTCTCCCAGATCTGTTTTTCACCTTCCGGAATTTTCTTTTTTGAGCAAACATTCACAAAACAGCAAACTGCCCAGAAATCCCTGCAAAGTCAAAAGATCAGTTATAGTCATTTAACTTGAGAGCTGACCTCCCTTCACTGGAAATTATCCACCTTTTGTATGCAAACTATGCAAAAGTGAAATTCAATTGCAATTTTAGACAAATTCCAGTATTCTTGAGAATTTTGAAACTTAATCTAAGCAAGTACTTGCCTGAAAAATAAGCTTTTTCACTGATCAGACTGTTTACATGATTGCCCTTACTCCTATATTGCACCTACTCACACTTTTTTCACTACAAAAATAAGGAAAGACATTGTATCCACCCTTTATTTGTAGAAAAAAAAAATATAAGCACAGTTGTGTATCTCTACTGGCTAAATTTTTTCCCCGAGGCTTTTTGTTTGCTAATTTCTGAGCCATTTATAATGCAACCTATTCACAGCACAGAATCAGAATGTCTAAATCCTGATAAGTGAAGAAAATTCACTTCTAAAGACTGAAAGTACCAACAGGCTTGAGGGTGAGGAAAACAGTATGGGTCCAGTGATGTAGGGGATGAGAGAGTTTTTCCGGATAATACGTAGTGTACATTTTTGTTTCCAGTATTATATGCCACTTGCCAGAACTGTTTGATGCTGTGAATTAGTTTGGAATTTTAATTTCATGAATAATTCACAATCACTGCAGTGATTCCAGAAAGTCATAACACCTTATCGTCCATTCGCATCAGCGCTCAACACTGAAGGGAGCATCGTTGTGTTTCTAGAAAGTGTTGTGATGTCTTGGAGAATAAGTGCGGTTCAACTAAACATTAATAAAAATTCTTGTGTGCTTCTGTGCATTTTCTTCCTTCTGATCTTCTGCATAACCCACAGGTAACATTTTTTTAACCACGACACCCAATCTGAAGCTACTGCATGGCCTGTACCCAGGATTTTGTCACTTGCCGTGTGTTTCAATGGCATTTCATCCATTTTTGTGAGTTATTGCAGTAGCTTAAAGTAGATTTTGCAGATCCCATCTGAAACTGAACTTCAAAAAATAGACCAGGCAAAAAATAATAGACCTAATAAGGCATGTAAATCAGGAGAGAAAATAATTTTAAGTGGCCACTCAGATGGCCAACATTTTATCTCTGACAATAATGGCTTGACTTAGTGTGGGACAAGTTTTCAAATGCTCAAACAACATTTCTAAGCCCTCCTTTGTGAGATACAGAAAATTCATGCTCTTCCCAAGCAGCAGAAGACAAGGGTAGTGCAAGACATTGTTGGAGAGCAGGTGTGAAATGCTAACTTGCTCAATGTAGTCGCAAATCAGAGACAGAACCATAAAAATGTGCACCTCCCCCTGCCCCCAATAGTTATTTGTACAGTATCTTGGACAACTCCCAGAGTAGGGAAGCAGAAACCTACTAACTTAGAGCAACTCCCAAACTGATGGCTTCAGGGAGCACAGATGGGGCTTATCCTCATGTGTTGTGACAGATCAGTTCCCCACCACAGACTGCTAAGTTCACAGTAGGTCTCTGGAGTCTGAAAGTGAGAGAGTCAGCTTTCAGCATTCAAAGAAAGATTTGTTTTCAGCTGCACAGAGGAAGAAACATGGATCTCTCCTGCCACAGTACCTGCAAATTAGGGTCAATTGGAAAAGTACAGAGGCCAGATCATCTGCATTTTGCTGAATCATGTACAACTCAGCAAAAGAAAGCTAAAATGCAACTAAATTGGAATGGAAGCATTTCAGGCTTTTTTTGCACTGATGCCAAAACAAAGCTAAAAAAAAAAAAAAAAGTTTTGGTCCAAAACATTTAGCTAAATACCTGAAATCATTAGTACAGAGTCTCAGAACTTCTTAGTTTTTCTTTACTCACTGTTATGCATAGCCTTTTGACTGCTTTCCATTAAGTCCCCTGTGTTCAATGATCTTCGAGGAGCTAAAACTGTTTTCAAGTGGTACAATGTAAAATAAAATACACAATAAAATAAGGAAAGTATTGGAATTAAATTATTTGCTGTCAATGGCTATGAATAAATGAGGTGCTATTTGGAGCAATAAATATAATACTGGTGTGTAAATATTAGTGAGTTTCAGAGTCCATGTAAATTATTCAATGAATAATCAGGAGTAGGATCATGTTTATAGTCAAATCAGACACAGGTTTGCTTAAGAAATTCAGAAACCCTAGAAGAAATCTTCCTATAGGACTGCAAAGCTGTTTATTTGAACTAATAAAATTGACTCAAATAGCAGATAATTGAAGTATTATTTCTTTGAAAATAAAGAATGAGAAACTTGAGCACTCAGATGTGGTTTTAGATGAAACAGAGATACAGAACCTGGTTTGATAGACAGGGAAAGGAGTGCCCTCTGTTCCTGACTCTAAGAAGTTAAATAAGCCCCTAGAATAGCATTCGCAGCAGGTTCTCTCTGTGCCTAAGACAGTGATAATGATGAGAATAATACATTTCCCTGGTAGGGTTCCACTTAGAACACAGCATTCTGTTCTTGTCTATTCAGATTAAACAAGACATTGCAGGATTTGAAAAGTATAGAGGGGAAGTGCAGCGAGCTATGAAGACAGAATTGCACAAAAAACCAAGCAAACATGTTTATAGTACAAAAAAACCCAAGTAAACAAGCAATGCCAGGGACATTAAAGGTTCAGGGAAAATAGACAACATCTTGAACATGTGTACAATAAGTCTGACAGGTGTGATGATACAGCTCCTGTAGCCACATGCAAACCATACCCATCCATAACAGTGCAAAATGTACCCATCCATAACAGTCTTCTTTAAATACTATAGACAGAAACTGAATACCAATTAAGTCTAAAGCTGCCAAAATACCCATTACAAGATAATGTTTACAGTGAATTACTAAATGAGTCATTCAGATATAGAGTATTATGATTTTATTTTTCAGATATATATGATACATTTGTCCCATGAAAGTATTGTGGCACATTTCTGCTAAGGATTTGACAGTTCCCAAGAACAAAATCATGGAAGCACATACTTTTCCTTACTTAGAAAATATTTTTGAAGTCATTTTACTGTCAATCTCTAGTCTCTTTCATGTACTTCGGAGTGAAGGCTTGAAGCACATTTGAGTTGTTCTGCTTTTTCTATCCCCAAGAAAATTTTCAGTGTCATAAAAAAATTGGGACATTTTGATTCTATGAGGACTGCACTGAGCTGACCAGGATTCTGATAGAACTCGGCAGCTCTGGATGGACTGAAGAGTCCATCTTCATTGAGTTTTTCACTACAGGTCTCCCAGATGATCAAAATGTCTGAACTTCTTCACAAAGCAATGTTACCTCTGGGATCCCTATGAGACTTCCACCCATAAGGAGTGTTGCTGCACTCAGCTGCAGGAGGCAGCACCTGGCATGGAGTGATCTCCCATCCCATCCTCTCCTGGGGCCTGCAAGCCTGGCAGAACACGGTGCTGGGTAAGAGGCAGATGAGCAGCAAGAGAGAGTCTCAGACCAGGCAAAGATCTGCACCTGGAGATGTGAGCCAGGGCTGGGAAGAGAGGCAAGGAGGAGGAGGAGTGGAAGAAGGAAAGTGAGGTGGAGAATGGGAGTCACATTAAATGATCATTGATAGGAGAACAGGGACAGAGACATGCCATTTCCATAGGGAGGATTGCCTATAGACTGCTCATTTTCAAAATGAGAAGCTGAGCCCAGAGGACACGTCTGTGCAATGGATGGCAAAGCACACTGCCCCACTCCATGCTGGCTTAACTAGCTGCCTAAACAGACATTAACGTTTCACAGTTGCTGCAGGCTCTTTTGCTAAATGATACAACCTAGAGAGCCAGCAGTCTGAACCCAGCTTAATAGATCCCAGATCAAAATCCAGTATCATTCCGGGAAAGGGTCTGCTTTTTCCTGTGGGTATTGTATCTGTTTATTTTCAGGTTAAAAACAAAACAAAACAAAACACACACAAAACACACACAAAACAACAACAACAACAACAAACAAACAAAAACAAACACCAAAACTAAACCAAACCAAACCAACAAAAACCCCAACAACAACAAAACAAACAAACAAACAAACAAACAAAAAACCCAACCAACCAAAAATTGGACTTCTTAAAGAATATTAATGCAAAGTCTATTTAAAGGTTGAGAAAGATCAGAGCATTACTTTTGCAGTCTGATTTTTTGCAGTATCTTTAATTACAGGATCACATATTATTTTCTACAGAGCCCTTGCCTCAGTCAGGATGGACATGACATGTGGATTGAGTTATGTGGGGATTGAGTTATGACTGAGCCATTAGTGTCTGACTGTGGATTCAGGCTACCCTGATTGTAAAGCAAAGGACATACATTCAAGACACTTGTTCTGGGACCTTAAAGATCCTCAGTGGTGAAGGCTAAAGGGTGAAGATTAAGCCAGAGATACATACTAGAAACCATTACTTAATAGCAAGCATTTCCATATTTGAATTAAATTAACAGTGTATGTTTCAGTTTTATCTACAGGCTGTCTTCCTGACCATCATTAACTACCTCATTTCCAGAACCACGCCAGAAGCAGTTCCTGTGCAGAATTTTTAAGAGGATATCCCATTATACAAAGTAACAAATTTCATTAAGTCACTAATCAAGAAGACCTCTATCCAAATTGCTCATTTCTCTTAAATAAACTGTCACCTAACAGATCCAAAAACCTTTACCCAAGATAAAATGTGCATAAAACACATTTTCTTTTCATTTGAAATTGAATACTGAAATCCAGGAGTTAAGTTCAGGTTTCAGTTATATTTTTTTTAATTAAAAATAAAAAAATCACAGATTAGAAGACTCAGCAAGAACAGAAAAATTAATTTTACTTTTCTCTCCCTTTCTTTCCACGCAGCTGTATTCACAGCTACAGCTGGTATAGAGCCCAAATAAAAGTTGCTGCAGGGAAATGTATCCACTTTAGTGGAGTAGCTTGTGCGATTTCTCATAAATGCTTTACAATAATGACAGTCACAGCTCGGAAGCTATCATGGTCTTTTTCCCCGGAGAGCAATATGTGAGCCATACTTGGTGTTTAACCTTTTCTGAGAGGGCAAATGAAGTAGGAGTCAGGCACAATCAAGAACGAGAGGGTAAAACTATATAATCAAACATTAAAAAAAAAGTCATTAATGTATTTTTTTCTGGTCCTTTCCTTTGTTTTGATGGGGGATGGGGGGTCAGAGAGATGGAGTGTTACAAGTGACATTGAAAAATCACTTCATGACTGATCAAAGCAACCAAGGCTTTTCCACATTAATTTTCAAGTTGTCCAGACATTTAACTCACTCTTCCCCCAGGTGGAGCAAACTGAGGATATCAGTGTTGTACACTCAGATGCCCTCCCCCTACATGTGTCCAGGGTGTCACACACCCTGAGGATCTCCTCATGGGTTTGGCCTTGCAACAGAGGAATCTTCAGCAGCTCCTGCAACCCATCTCAGTGCATGCACGATGTAAGTATGCAAAACACACGTGGACATCCCTAAACTTGAAAGAAACAGCTAAGCCCCTAAAAAAGTGATCCTAGATTCATTTGTAGTACCCTATATGATATTACATTAATGGTAGTCTGTCTTTAATGTTGAAGAGCACACAAAGCCTCTAATCAGAATATAGACCCTTTATTAACTTAGTAGTGAGCATGAGCCTTTTCATCTGGAATAAAACGTTGCTGCAGCAGCTAGTTACATAGGAAAGACTTCTGTGCTATAATGGCTACTGCAAGTGTATTTTACCCTCTCAAAAAAAAAAAAAAAAATCAGAGGAATTACTGTATATTTAGCATGTTACAAATGCCTATCTCACAACTAATTTGACATTAAAATCGTTGCAGTCTTTGTACTGGGGGGATTTTTTTTTTTTTTTTTCTTAAGTGCTAGGGAGGTAAATGAGAACATAATTACATTGTCAAAGTCAATAATAGCAAGCAGCCTCTGTCAGGTCTAGCTGTGCTCAGCACTGTTTCACAGGAACTGCTGGGGAGTTCTTCCGCCACCAATCCATTTGGCTCCATTTAAGAACTGACTACAGGAAGGTAGTTATTGTACAAGATTAGTTTCCTGTATGCTGCAAACTGGCAGTAGCAGAAAAATACAGGATGAATTTATTAGCTTGCAAGGTCAGCTAATAAAAACAAAAATGATGTAACTCAGACCGTTGTTTACTTTAAGTCGGATGGCTTATTAGACTTCATTCGAAATTCAAACTAGTTAACTCCTGCATCCCCAGCCTGAAAAATTGTCATAGAAAAAAACATAATAAAAAAAAATCTGGATGTGCCTTTTCAACGAATTTTGTAGGACTATTATTCTGTCTTGCTCTTAAAAAAACCCAAAACCTCTGTAATAAATATATTGACTTTGATACCACAGTTATATTTTTTCATTATATATATATATATATATTTATATATATACCAGTTATATTTTTTTATTATTACAGGAAAATATGATGATAAAGATGATCATTGAATATTTAATTTGTGCAATGAACACTAACAATAAGTTTTAAACTTGGGAGAGTCTGTTGCTAAATGAGATTGAGTTTTTGGTTTAATTACCATTTTTAATTGAAATTCAAAGAAAAAAACCATAATTTTCAGACAAACTACAGTATTTGAAGATGATAATAGCATCGTGATGTCCCCCAGAAACAATATATGATGCAAATTTAATTTACTGATGCCTTTTCTAGCCATAGACTGTGAAGGGACTATGATAAAACTATAACAACTATAAACAATTTTTGTTTCAAAAATTAGTAACTTTGTGCTTCAAACAGCAGATAATTTGGCTCAGTCTTGGGTTTTCTCTGGAGTCTGAAGAAGCATAGGCATTCATACAAGTGAAAAACTGGATAAAAAGAGGAATTTTGAATTTTGTTGTAATACCTGTACACCCTTGCTCCACATTAGCAGTTAGAAATTCTGAGTACTTAAATTATTTAACTGGATTTTTTAAAGCTCCTAAATAAGTTGCAGGCACAGTACCCAAGTTACTTTGAAGTACTTTGAAGTTGGCCATCCTTCCTTTCCTAGGGAAATGCCTTAGGCTGAAGCCTTTAGGACATGAAAAGGGGAACACCTTGGCCCGACTGTGCTCCCCACCCAGGCCTTGCTTCACCTGCTCTTTGGACAGCAGGACACCAGGATCTCAAACTTTCCAT
This sequence comes from Phylloscopus collybita, assembly GCA_027886175.1. NCBI lineage: Eukaryota > Metazoa > Chordata > Aves > Passeriformes > Phylloscopidae > Phylloscopus > Phylloscopus collybita. The sequence goes on along the minus strand of JAJNNQ010000006.1, from coordinate 38,289,120 downwards.
ACAGCCAAGGAAGGATCAGCAAGTGCCTCTGAGGAGCACCAAACTCTCGTTAACCACCAGCTTCTTGTTGCTGATTGTTAGGTGGAACAATGGGACTTTTGAGTCCTTCTCAGAGATTGGCACTCAGATCTGTTCCCTTTAAATAAGTAGCACTGATGTGTATCTGCCTCCTCCCTAGTACAGACACATATCACACATCAGATATCATATCATATCTGCATGTCATTATTGCACCCCTAAAAAGAGCCATGGTTAGAGTTTTGATAAGAAGATTTTTTTTTTTTATTTCACTAAGAATTAATGTAATACTCAACATGTGAATTTATTTAGTGCATGTATATTTCATACACAGTTTAAATATACATGTAGTGGAGACATAGAATCAGGATCATCAAGACCATTGACTACAAACTCAACATCGGATAACAACAGCTCTAACAAGTTGTTAGAGATGCTGGGTTGTGGTGACCAACTTTGCAATGACAAGAGGCATTGACTGCTTTTTCAATGAAAGGACAACGAATGAGTACTTGCAGGCCTAAAATGTTGACTGGTAGAAGTGTTAAAAGCATGACATCTGATTTTACAATGCCCTGGTGACATTGCTCAACTGATCTTACATCAGATAGTTATTTGAAAGGTCTCCTGAGCCACTGCACCCATGACACGAAACACCCCAAGCCAGACTTCAAGAGTAAGAATTTTCTCTGCCTCTTCCTAAACAGAACCCTCCAAAAAGTCCACCATGTGCCTTAGAATGTCATTGCTCATCAGATTTAATCAAGTCAGTGAAGGATGTAAGAGGGAAAAATCAGGTCATGATGACAATTAGCAGGTCAGAATACTAAAATGAAAGCAGTAGATGGTATGGGCTATTGTACTAGGTGTGCTCTTCAGCACTGGGGCAGATTGAGATTTTCCATTCCTGGGTGCCCAAGTTCCAGCAGGGTGTTATAACAGGACTCAGAGCACATTGATCCTGCTTTGGGAATGGAAAGCTAGGCCATACTGTAACCAAGAAAGTGAGATCCAAGGCAGAATAGACAAAGATGAGGTTGACTTCCAGCAGGAAAGGGTAAAACCAGACTATAAGCCTCTGCTTTCTGGACACTAACATCAAAATAATGCAGAAAAACAAAAGTTGTTATTTTCTTGAGAGTAGGAAACTTTTTCCTTTCTTGCTGTGGAAAGCTGAGATTTCAGTTGCTTATACAGCTGTCTCCTGGTCTGTAGGGTGCCTGCCCCTAGGAAATAAAAAAGTGTCATGAACTACAGGAAGACAGTAGTTCTCTCCTGCTTAAACACACTCCTTCTAGGCTAACACTCTTTTAAAGGGAGGGTGGTGAAAGACTGGAACAGGTTTCCCAGAGAGATGATACACACTCCCTGCCTGGAAACATTCAAGGTCAGGGGGCATTGTGCTCTGAGCAACCTGATCCTGCTGAAGATGTCCCTGCTCATTGCAGGGGGCTTAGACTAGATGGTCTTTAAAGGTCCCCTCCAACCTAAACTATTCTTTGATTCTATGACTTTGATTCTATGACAGCTGATGAAGGCATATAGTCTTCCTCCGAAGTAAACAAGCAGCTTTATTGCCCAGGCAGTTTTATTCAGCTTTACTGTCCAGACAGAGACAGAGGAGCCTCTGTGTCCCCAGGTCTAGGGGCATGCCTTGGCTGTGCTCTGACCTTGCAAGAGAATAATACCCACCCCACAGTGACACCAGTCTGCACCCAAGTGAAGGAAACCCAGGTGGGAGCCACCTCATCAGGGAAACAGGATTTTGATATGCACTGTGGCAGGATCAAGCAAGTAAATCAAAACTTGCTTCCAGGAACTAAGCCTTCAGACAAGCTCCTCACTCATTACCACTGAGGTTCAGTGGTGAGACCTCCCTGCCTCACTTAGAGGTGCCCTGAATCACCTTCACACTTGAGCCAGGTCTGAGATGGGATCTAGACCTCTTAAGCTGGGATGCGGAATTGACTGCAGCTCATTTCTGGCATTGCCCTGTACCCCAGGGCAGAGATTGCCCAGTCCCATGGAGGCAGAGCAAGGGGACAGGTATTTTCCATCCAGCCAGTCTAAGCCTGGGTATCCAGCGAAGAAAAAGGGAGGCCCCGTTGAGAAAGCAAAGGCACCACAGCCTTTTCCAGCACTGCTTGTGCATTTCTTAATTAAATGTCATCAGCTAAAAAGCATCAGAAGCAGCAGTAAGAACCCAGGCAATCCCTTCTCCCAGAGAAGCAGCTTCATGGCTACAGTCTCAGATGCCTTCTTGTTTATTAGTCTCTCCCTTCAGATCCTAAAGTCCCGAGTCTCTTAACCCCGAATCCCCAGTCATGCCAAGCATTTTGTTTGCCCACCCTGTACAATTTTGTCAGGAAGATTTGCTGATATCCTGTAGCAAATAAATCAGAGCCAGACTGGAATGTGAATCTGTGGAGGTAAGTCACATAAAATGCAATTTTCTCGAAGGTCTCAAGCCACATCTAAAAAAAGGCAAGTAAGATGAATGATAACTCTTTTGAGACTAAGAAGTGTAATGTATAGCATCGTAGAGGGGGGCTAGAGCAATTTGCAGCATAAAAGAGTTCTGTGCTGAGTCTCTGTTAACTGAAGTCTGCAGAGGCAAATACTGTGCCCTTAGCACTAGCATGCTCTGGAAACAGAGATTAAATGCAATGGTATTAGAACCAAGCACTGACCCGGTTTTCAAACTCTTCAGCAGACCAAAAGCACCAGCCACCCAGGGCTTCTCATGGGGAATCAGCAACTGCCTTAATACAGGGTCCAAAGATTACAGTCTTGAACAAAATGCAGCTTTTCCTTGTCCAAGTCACGTTTAGGAAAGACAAAAAAGAAAAGGAGGAGGGAAATTGCAATTTGGTGGGACTTGGTTATCATAGATCAGATGACATAATAAGATTATTCACTGATACCCGTCCAAAATACGTGATGTTACTCTGAGAAACCTGGTCTAGTGGAAGATGTCCCTGCCCACAGGAGGGTCTTGGAACCAGATGATCTTTAAGGCCCTTCCACCCCAGACCATTTTATGATTCTGTGATATGGACTGGCTTGCTGGCATGTCCAATGCCTTCTGGAAGATCTTGAGGGAATCACAATGTGTCAAGAAGATTTCACCTAAGGGGATTTCGAGATTCCTTTCTCCTGTTCAGTTATCTTGGTTCTTGCAATTAAAGAAAGTGGAAGCACAACATCTGAGGAAGCATGAACTTGATTCAGTTTTTAATCCTAACAGAAGCTGCCTTTTAAATTACAAACTAAATCCATGTTTTATCAATCTCTGCCTCAGAGTCTTGCTGAGATTTTTCACATTCTTTTGCTGGCCAGTTTAATTAGAATTTTAAGGCTTTCGTGTTCAAGGTGTCCACTTTGAGCCGATGGGGTCAGCGGAGTTCAAAGGAAGGGATGAAAAACTTCCAAAGTCTCAAATAAAAACAAACCCCAAGCCTTATCCCAGCTTCATAAATGCTGAGAAAGTTTGGATTTGGAGGCAGAGATTGCAGTTTGAGTTTATAGGCAGAAGGGAGAGTTATGCCACCATCAGGCATCCCCACGTGTTGTGAAGCTGATCAATGTTCCCACAATTCCTGAGCCAAAAGGGCTACTCCAGAGATACTTAGGCTGGAAAAAAGAATATACCCACATCTCTTGCTTGCTTAGGCCACCACTAGTCTGAAGACTTACACCTGGAGAACTGTTATCATTACTGAGTGACAAAGATTTATGAGGTCACATCAGACACCATATGTGAGAAATGTTAGTGCTGTCTCTTTTTTGGAATTATAACTTGTCATAATTCCCAAAGAAAAAAAAAAAGTCCAAGAAATCATTGATAAACAGAACATAAATTAAAAATTACCTTCTACAATGTAGTGTATGTTCAGTGACCTATCTGCACATACATATCCAAATTGTTACAAGTTGCATGTCTGGTTTTGAAATGTCCAATGTTTATAGAATAACAAGGGACATGATAAAATCGGGTGACAGGATTTCTAGTACTATTCAAAGAATAGAATATAAAGAATTATTCCTACCCACTAGTGCAGAAACACAGAGCTAAATGAATAAAAGAATGAATACACACTCTGTAAAATCATTCTTCCCTCCAGGCGAGATTAGATGTCTGATTAAACTGTTCTGCATGAAATCTGTCATGCGTAGCCATGCACATTCTGCATACAAAGACAACAGTCTCCCTGTCCCAGCAATGATGGGGCTGAACCCTATCAACAGGGTCACCACACAAGACAGTCAGGCTTGGGAGTTTTTACCCATTCCCAATTTACAATTCCCTGCCAGCTAGAAGGGGATAAATCTTGTAATTACCCTGAACCAAAGTAGTAGCAAATGTTGCACTGGAAGAGTACACCTCAGGCCTGGAGTCAGAGCAGTTCTAGCCAGGATCATTGTGTAGATGCTCAGCCTTCTTAGCTTTTCCTGGTAGAGCTGTATCTGTCAGATATTGCTGCCACAGGTGGTCTTACGGCTGTTACCTTGCTTAAAACAGGAGAGCAGCTGTATTAATGCCTTCTATCTGGAGGTGGAGAACACCCAGAAAGCTTCAGTACAATTACTGTCATCCCAGGTTCCCTCGTCAAAGGCTGTATAAACTCCTCTGGTTTGTGAGATGCTCAAAGGAATGCATCTCCTGGCCCTGAAAATGTACTCAGCAGCCAAAGCCCAAGGAAAGAAATCAAAACACTAAGGAAAGAAGTTGACTGAAAGAGATATTGAGGAATATTTGGAACAGTGCAGCACTGGCAGAAGGGAAAGTAGAAAAACTCTTGTGACAATCCAGACTATGGAATCACAGAATGGTAGAATAATTTAGGTTGGAAAAGAACTTTAAGATCAAGTCCAGCCACTAACCCGGTACTGCCAAGGCCCCAATAAACCACGTCCGTAAGTACCATATCTACACAACTTTTAAATAACTCCAGGAATGGTGACTCTATCACTTCTCTGGGCAACCTGTTCCAGAGGTTTTGACAAACCTTTCAGTGAGAAAAATTTTCCTAATGGCCAATCTAAACCTCCCCTGGTGCAACTTGAGGCCATTTCTTTTTGTCCTCAATTGCTTGTTTCATGTGAGAAAAGACCAACCCTCACATTGCTACAGCCTCCTTTCAGGGACATGTAAAGAGTGATAAGGTCTCCCCTGAGCCTTCTTTTGTCCACATGAGGCAACCTAAGCTCCCTCAATTTCTCCTCATAGAACTTGTGCTCCAGACCCTTCACCAGCCCCACTGCTCTTCTCTGGACTTGCTCTACCACCTCAGTGTCCTTCTTGCAGTGAGGGGCCCAGAATTGAACACAGGATTTGAGGTGTGGTCTCACCAGTGCCGAGTACAGGGGGACAATCCCTGTCCTGGTCCTGCTGGCCACACTATTGCTAAGACAGACCAGGATGCCATTGGCCTTCTTGGCCAGCTAACATTCTTGGCCACACTACCAGCTCATGTTCACCCCCAGGTCCTTTTCTGCCAAGAAGCTTTCCAGCCACTTTTCCCCAAGGCTGTAATGATGCATGGGCTTGACATGACGCAAATGCGGGACCCAGCACTTGGCCACATAGGACCAGTAAAAGGAACAGGTGTAAATGATATGGGGGAAATGACTGTGGTTTTCTCCCTCTAAATCTATTATTCTCTTCCTCCTCCACATGTCCCTTTTTTTCCTCTTTTTCCATCATTAGGATGCAATGACATAGATGGAAATTTAAATAAAACGTCAAATCAAAACAAGGCTTCAGTAACTGTAGAGCTACTAGTCTATCCCGTTCTGTGCCCCTAAAAATATTACCAAGAGCTATTTCACTCTCACAAGCATTGGCTGATCAATGGAAACTTTGAGAAGTCTTTTGTAGGTATTTGTGCATGAGAACATGCACATAAGAGAGACAAAGAGCAGGAGTGTGTTGCTATTAAATACCTCACTGTGTCCTGATAAATCCAACATTTGAAGGTTGCTCTTACTCTGCACTCCAGAAGGCATGCTGTGTTGTTCCCCTGGTACAATTGTTTTGGTCCTCTTATCAGAGTATACACTAAAAGCTTTATGCTACTTATATTGAGTGCTGGAAACTGCTAAGAATTTCAAAGTTCTATCAGGGAGGAAACAAGAATGGTAGAAGCCCCAGAAACACCCTGCAGAGAGATTTAGCTCCTGGCTGCATTTTCACCTTTAGTCTGTTTTTTCAGGCACTTACTATTTTGCTTCAACCTGCAGAGATACCTATTTTCAGCAACGTCGCTCGGTGCAGGAAAAAAAATGCTATTCAAGTTCACCTATATTAATTAACTGAGAATTAAATCTACTTCTGAAATCACATCAAATTTGTAGAACAGAATAGCAGATTAGCCTGAAAACATCAAAGTGCTGAATGAAGCTGCTCAGCTTCTGTAGTAAAGCAACTTATAAGCTTGCTTTGTAAATCACAATAAAGAAAAAAGTGATTTGTTCAGTTCTTTTGGCAGCTTTTGTGTTTTCTCTCATATATTTCACCTCTTGATTCCTTAGTCACAGAATACTCATATTATTGAATTCTAAAGGCTTCAATAATGTTCATATTATTGAAGCCTTTAGAATAATGAAATATGTATCAGGAAATATCAGGAAATATAATTAAAAACTACACAGTTGAATTAGAGCACTTTCTTGGAGAATGAATGCAACAGTGGGATCTGCAATGGCATATTTCCTTCTGCCTTTTCAGTATTTCATGCTTCTTGATACACTGCAAAAATCATCCCCAGAAGCAAAAGAGAAACTTCCAGAACTACTGAATTTGTGAGACTCAGAGATTTCACAGGCACACGTTTAGAAACACAGTACCATCCAACAATGTTGGATGTTGTGATATGGAAAAAAAAAAAAAATCAGTTAATGGTCCCAGTTCTGTCAGGTTTTCCAAATAACTGAAAGCCATATGAACTCTGTGCACCTGTGGCTGCATTGGATAAAACTACTTCACATGCAGCTTCCTTGCATCAATTACCTCTACTCAGTGCAGGGCAGACTTTGTTATATCAGGACCAGGTAGCACAAAATCTCTGTTCCCTTAGCTGTCCTTCATAAGCTACTGCTTTGGCCTTGTTTTTTGAGGGCATCCTGTTGGAAGGCAAAAAATAGGGTGAATTGCCATCTCTGCTGAGTTCATGTTATTTTACCAGAAATCTTTGACCAGGGTGAGCAGCAAGAGCAGTTTGTCCTCCTTTAGGAAACATTAACACAGACTATCAAATGAACCCTACTGGGGGCCAGATCCAGCCAGCTGTGTCTTTGATTAGTTGTCCACTTTATTTGACATAAGAAAAAAAGGTCACATCAGAAAGTGCTAGAGCAGATGGATGGGTAATGAGTGAAAAGAAAGGGGTTGCAGACATGTCATCAGGTAAACCTGCACCTGAATATTAACCTCCATCTATGAAAAATCCTCATGTCTTTCATACTCAATAGCATAAATCCATCACTTCATTGCATTTTGGAAGCTCCATGCAATTCCAAGCCATCTTTCTGAAAAATGAAGAAGTACGCCAGACAAAGTTGGCAGAATGAAAAGAGAGACTGGCAAGGGTGTGGAAAGGCTGCTCTGCAACAGGGAAATAAGTTGTCTGTGGCCTCTCATTCTGGGAAGAGAGCAGAAGAGTATGACAGGAGCCTTAGGAGACAGGAGTGTCAAGGAGGATTGAAGAGTTGCTGTGTGAGTTGTTATATTGTTGTGATATAGAATCTATTTTTTCTTCCAAACAAGTGAGGATGGGTTTTTTTGTTTGTTGCCTTGGTTTTTTGGTTTTTGTTGTTGTTGTTGTTGTTGGGGTTTTTCTGGATTTCTTTCATGTGGCACATAATTAAATTATGGGCCTTTTGGCTGTTGCAGGATGGTAGAAAGCCAAAAATATACATATATTTAAAGCTAACTATGCAGCCTTGCAGAAGGAAACTCTTTTGTGAGTTACCAAGAGGCAAGCCAGCACCTTTGGGCCTGGCAGACCTCAGCCCACTGCCATAAGAAGGCATAAAGCTAAGGATCATTCATTACACTCTGCTTGCTCTTATACCCTCCCCTCATCACCAGGTACTGAGCATGCCAGAGACAGGGTGGGGAACCTCTCAGACCTCAAGGCCTGTCCCAGCACAACTTATTCCTTATATCCTTACACAAGGTATCTTTATAGTGCATGAGCCAAGACCCAGCAGGAACCTCTATCAGTGAACACAGTAAATGACCAAGAGGCGTGGTTATATTTAAAAAAAATAGTTCTTTGGCTCCCACAGACAGTTTGTGAAATAGTCACAACAAAGCAAGTGGAAGCATATATGTAGGAGCAATCAAACTCCATTATGAGGAGGGCAGATTTCAATGAGAGTTTGGAGTAGGGGGAGCTACAGCTTGGAACTTGAAATAATTTCTTTAACTACTCCCATTTTGTGAGTTAGGGAGTTTAGCTTATTGAATTGGTGTATTTTAAATCAGTATTGATACTACTATCACTAAGAAAACCAAACCCTGAGAACATAGAATTCATTATCAACATATTGGCTTATTTAAGTCCACTTAACACCTATCTTCATCAATTACCCCCTCTGCAAAAATGGAAGAATTTTTATGCCTCACTATGACACTCCTAAGTGATTCAAGTAATTTTGAGATTTATTGTGTTTATCAACATTGAAAAAGCTTCATATTTATTCTCCTAATAAATACCTTGATAGATTTCACATAAAAATACCTTAGTAATCTCCCTGTTCAGTTCAATTTTCTCCAAAATTAAAAAGCACCAGAATACAGCTGAGAAAATAAGCTCTGGCTAGTTGTACTTTGTTTACATTTTATTTATGTGTATCAGCTGCAAACCAGAGTGTTAGCACTATCCCTCTTTAATGAACCTTTGTACTAAGGACAGGCAGTTTATGAAGACTAAACCCTGTGAATAATATTGGACTTCATAACTAAGTCAGCACAGTAGGACTAAAATGCTTTATTGGATCTTATTCACAAGAGGTTTATACTATACTGCTGATACCTTCCATTCCACTTAATCACTTTTATGAACACAAGCCAAGCCCCTACTGCAAATTGCCACCAGAGAGCTTAAGAGTCTAAATGAAGCTCCAGAAAGTCTCTTTGTTCTGGAGAAAATACACACTAAATCATAGCAACCTAACCCTCTTGGTTTCTTATTTGCTTTAGAAGGTATTTGTCTCCACTCCTCTTTGGTGGGATCATATGCATGAAAAAAGTCATTATTGAAATGCATCTGCCATTTATCTGTATTGCCACAGCCTGCACTGTCTGTAGGTAACTCAGTAAGCAGAAGGACATTTATTTGCATTTCCTCAGGGCAAGAAGTTTAGTAACAAGGTTTTGTAGCCTAGGTGACTTTGTATTAGCAGTTTTATTACATTACTTTTATATTGTGTAGACACCATCATTGTACAAGTGTCAGTAGTTATCTCCCAATTTATGACAGCAGTTACACCTTTAAACTAGTTTTTACTTACCCAAGCACTCCTTTACATCAGTAGCAACCTGAATCCTTGTGTGAGCAGAGGTCTGAGGGATGAGACAGGACACCATGTCTGTAGTAAGGAATTAAACATGCCACGAGCTGTACTCTGGCATCCAGATCAAGTGGCTACAACTGATTGTGTCCATAAAGCTGTTCCCAGTAACTGGAGGAGTGCCAGCTGATTTAGGCCAGAACCAGGGCAGGAAGCACCCCAGCAATTCAGTAGGACAAGCATCCTTACAGACACACACTTTGGTTGTTGGAGCTTGTGCTTCAGTTCCCTGTAAGGGGTAGTGGCACTTTGCTGGAGTGTTTTGAGCCTCCAAATACTGAAGATCATAAGATGCTCAGATACAAAACTGCTGGGAAGAGGCAGCAGTGGCATAGAGGTACCAAAAAGTAAGATTTTTTCCATACCGACAATAGACACTCTAAGCATAGTAAAAGTAATTGAGAATATCAATACTGTGAGCTTAGAGCTTCTTGGTAGTACAGTGAAAACATCAGCATGTTTTCACTTCCACCAGGATGCAGGAATGCATCTCTAAGGAGCTACAGTGCATTCAGATCACAAAGGGAATGCCCCATGCAGTGCACCACTAAAGAGATTTCATTCCCTGTGGAAAGGCAAGGAAGAAAAAAAGGCTACACTCTCATGGAGAGAATCTTCTTCACAAAAGTATACATTTTAATTGGCTTTTTTGTAGTCATCTCCAAACAACACTGAAAGTGTCTTCTGACAGTAACAAAACTGCTCCTGCCTTTATTAATTGATGAGAGTAAAACAGAAAGTAATTTAAATTCCATGAAGCCATTCATTCTGACTGTCCCATGTGTAGCAAGACATTCTGTCCCACTGTGCTAAAATTAACTGTTTCAGAGAAACATATAAACAATATGAACTACAATCAATAACACCTGTCAGCAGCATTGCAGAGTGACAATGAATCTCACCAGCACTGGGACTGACTGCCCAGATTATTTTCAGTTCTGGTGATCAATACAAATATTTAACACACACCTCCTGCTTTGCTCAAGCACTAAAAGGGCAGACCAAAGCCAGTTTGCTGCACAGCACTCTCTCATCACTGGATTTGTTTGGTGATGGGCATACATTCATAACAAGAACTTCCCAAGTTTGATCCTCACTTTCCTCAGATTTTACAGGGAAATACTTGGTGAATTGCCTAAAACAATAATCTCTGTGGTGAGTGCTATTATTATATATTCCCAAAGCCTGATGTCTTCTTTTATGGGTCACATGAGTAACTTTCTTTATCTTTCTTTCTCTTGCTCTTTCAGTCTTTCTTTTTCTTTCTTTCATTATTTATTTATTTATTAATTTTAAGAGCAATCCCATTACCTTTTCTACTGATCAGGTCAGTCTGAGTCTGCCCAACTGATTAGCTATTATTATGTCAAAATACTTAGTAATCCTCTCTGATCTCTTCTTAGCAGTGCCTCCAGGCCTGCAATACTCTCATTTGAATATGCTCAAGCATGCAGAACAACACAGCACGCTTACTAGTTTTGTTTTTTTTTAAAATTTCTTTATGTCCAGAACCACAGGCAAGTCCAGAGGATATTATTTGCTGTTTCTAATTTTCCACAGGGGCAAGGCAGACAGTGAGGCTGCTCCAGAGCTACCTGGGGCAGGAGGGGAAGGGACTCAATGCTCCCTAAGTCTCTGATCCTCAGCTGCCCATAGTTCTTTTTCCAGTAACAAATGGGAGATGATACTCATTCATGTGTTCCCTTGGAGTAGAACTGGCATCCTGTTCTTGGATCTTGGATGTGAGAGGCAGTCTCTGATTCCCTAACCCTCAGTGCCTGTATTTCATGTGCTTCTGTGCCTCAGACTAAGTAAAGCAGCAGCTGCCCATCAATAACTTCCAGGGAGGGTTTTAGCCACAACAGAAGATCTTAGAAAAAGGGAAGAAAACAAACAAAAATTAATATTAACTCTAGGAAAGATAAAAACACTGCAGAGCCAAATTCTCCTTTGGTAACCCAGTAGAGATTCATTGTTTACATCAGCTAAGCAGAAGAATGGAAACTGCTGACAGAATGGGAGCTCAGGGCATGTGAGTCACCACTCATTGAATTTCCATACTCTCCTGACCTAATAATGTTGTTGGGGCATTCAGCACAAGATGCTACTTAAGATGCTTTTTCAACCCAATAAATGAATTTTTGCATTCAGGCTGCATACAGAAGATTTCCAGAAAGCATTTGAACAGTGAAGAAACAATTCAGAGTATCAGATTGAAATCAGTCAGCCCAGATCTCAGGCAATAACCACTTTCCAGGGAGACCAGCTGGGGTAAAAGTCTCCTAAGGGAAGGAATGAAAATTCCCTATCTGGACACATCACAAGCTACCCTGCATAAAGCACTAGTACATGCATAGAAGAATCCTGCTTTTCACAGAGAGATAAGTTGAAAGATTGAGCTGCTGAGATACTTTAGAGACAAGTGTGACGTGAGGTCTAAAATAAACAGAGCACTTCATTGCACTATCAGTAATGAAGTGTAGAGAACCATCCTGATTGTTGTATTTTGCCAGGAGGGCTCTATCCTGTAAAACACTAAACACCATAAATTCTTGTTAGAGAGAAAATACAGGTTTTTTTCTAGGGGAAAAGGAGAAATAACTCTGCAATTAAATTAAAAAATATATATAACCAAGCAAAATAAAACAAAAAACAACAACAAGTGAAACAAACAAACAAACAAACAAACAAACAATTTACTTATATATTCCTACTCTGGAAAGACAACTAAAGAGCAAATACATGAATGGAAAACCCACCACCTAAAGAGTGTCTGATTCTAAAAAGACACTTTTCTTCAGTGTACATTTCAGTTGCCTCCATGTATGCAATGCAGTTACCCTTGGTTCCAGCATGTTTCTTCAAATGTGAATTATGAAGAGTATGAATTTATTTCAATAGCTCACTTTAACTGATTCATAAAAATTATTTCTGTGTGAAAAAAATCGGTCAACATTTGGCTCAGCATTCACCATTTTTAGCAGGTCTAATTCTCAATACCTCAATAAAAACTTTTTCTGATGTAGAAGCTGGAATAAACATTCCAGGCATTTCAAAAAACTAAGTGAAGAGAATTTGAAGGTAGACTATTGGACTGGTTCCCAAAGCACTTACCACAGTTTGCATAATTTGTGACTATGAAACATTTATCCTAAAAATCCAGAAATCCATACCAAGTCATCTTGTTTTCTAATCCTTCAGTGTTACTTGTGGTTGCCTGAAATACCTTTCAGAGGACATGGGAAAGACAAAACAACATAAATTTTACTGTAATTAAATAGAAAATCAGGAAATTTTGTGCTAATATACACACGGGAGAGAAATCCCTTTCTGTTTCTCCTGCTTAGTCAAGATTTTTTCTTCATATAAGTACAACATTTCCTACCAAAAAATCTATCAACAGGTCCTTATTTAAACTTATGCTTCACCTCACAGACTTGGGCACATATAAAGCATCTTTTCACTTTAAAGTTACAATAACTATGGGCTAAATCTCATTATTCCCCTGGTTGTGACTGCACAACTTTCTGTGGTGACATGATGCTGCAGTTGCATCAGTAGCATGTGGACAAGAACTACCAGTAACAGCCCTGTATTTACACGGCTTTGAGGCATCCTTGGCCACAGAAAAAAACCCCAAACCAGCCAACTGACTAAATAAACAAACCAAAAAAACCCCAAAAAACCCACCAAACAAACAAATGAAAAAATCCCCAACATGAAAACCAAAACAACAGACTTTCAAACAAGTTTTTAGTTAATTTTTTAATCAAAAGAACAATAATACAGTGTTTGCAGTCCATAAAGTCTTGCCACAGAAAGCTGCATAATTCTAGCTATACACAAAACCCGAAAGCTAGTTCTTATTTCCCCTCACAATCAAATGTTCTATTGGCATGAGAGTGGATGAAAATATTTTTGTTGTCTTTGCAGGAATAAAAATGTTATTTACTGTATTTTCAGGTTTCTTACTATAAATGTTTTCCTCAATATTTTTTTTGGAATCACATCAGTCTTATTTTTACCATCTGTTCCATTTGTATGCGGGCCTTGAACTGACAGACTGCTATAACTGACAGAGACACCTCTGTATATGTTCTGATGTGTTTTATGGTAATCACTACTATGTGATCCATGCAAAATCATTTCTCTCCACCTTCCACAAAGTCCCATCTTCTGCCTTTTTGTGAGTACACCCACACCTCTCGTCAGAATTTGGCCACTGAGTCTGTGGTCAGTCATAGTCCACAAGAGGCTGTGGTAAATCAGCCAACTGAAAATACAGAAATTGTGCCTCAGTCCAGCCTCAGATCCCTGACACTTTTATCTGTTTTTCATTGCACAGGACTAGTTTGTCTCAGATAATACACATCCAGCATGCAGGCAGTGTTGTTCCCATACAGCAAGTTTTAGCCTGGGTTAGACATAGAAAATGTGGCAAACTCCACATACCAAAAGCTGAGATTAGAGGGGAATCTAGTCACAATTCCCCTGGGCATTAAATTTCTAGTTTAGCTTTTCATACTTCCGCAATGATATGATCATTTCTGTATACAGTCTGTAAAGAAATATAACAAGTTTTGGTTTTGGAGGAGTTATGTGAGACCCAAACTGCTTCTGGCTGTTGTCAAGACATAGATCTTGATTTCAAGCCATAATATGGCTTTGATAAATGAAATGTCATTCAGCAAAGGTAACCTAGATCAAATCACTCAAATGTTGCTCTGAGTGAGCGAGCAATGCTGGTGTCTCCCTGACTTATTCTCTGTTCCCCACCCTGCAGTAGCCAGACCCTTCAGCCTTTGAACAGCATGCCAGCCTGGAAAGTGGGAGACCATGACCACACACTTTTATGCCTGTCCTCTGTCAACCTCCCTATGACATTGCCTGGAGCTGCAAAGGAGTCTGTTTCTCTCCCCAGAGCTCCAGACTCAGCAAGGAGCAGCAGTTCTGTTCAAGACTTAAGCTGCTGAGCCAGCTGAAGAATTCCAGAGAGCTCCAGCAAAGATCTGTTCTTGAAATATCTCAGCTCTGACAGAAGAATCTGTTTAGACCCCACTTGTCAAAACTGTACCTTCTACCCAGTACTCACTGGCCCTCACCTACCTGAGAGTGTCACACGTTTGCTCTTTTTATAGCAATCAACTTTTTCCATATGTTTCCTTGTTTGCATGAATTTTTTTGTGTGGATTGCAAAGCAGAACTGCAAAGAAATATTGTGTTTTAAGCAACAATCTCGAACAGGAAGGCAAATCCACGATTATTTTTTTCAAAGCACTCAATTCAGTGTAATCTTCAGACAACACAAAAAGAAGAGCCTTATTTCTCCCAGGCTCTGCAGTTAGTTTTTGTTAAAGGATTTATCTAGGCACTAGATTGCTTTGCACTTAAAGCAATATTTAATCAACACTTACACTGCTTAACATTGCACTGTGGAGGTCTGATCATTTGACTGATTAATCCAATCTTCTCTTTCCCTGAGCAACACTGAAATGAGGGGCTTCTTTTAGAATGGGGGATGGCTCATCACCCAAAGGGCTGGGTTTAGGAGAAAAGGCCAGTCTCTTAAACAGACAAGACCAGTGGCCACATAAGTGACTCAGCTGGAGCTCTGGAGGGCATTGCACATGAAGGAGGCACAATGTCCCCGTGCCACAAGCAGGCAGCTCCAGCAGCAGCACAGAAGATGTGCTGTCTCTGCTCCTTGGCAGCTCACAAGCCTCTGTGGCTGGTTGGGAGGAAAGGAAGTGAAAGATGCCTGTTACCCCTCCTTCTCATTCTTCTTTCAAAGATGCAAGCACACACTGTAGCAAAAGACCCTAGCATGGCTCGCAGATTCCACAGAATCATGTAAGACAAGCTCCTGCCTTTTCCTCCTTCTCTCTCTTGCTGTGACTTCCCTGCTGACCCACCCTAACCTGCCTATTCTGCAGCCCTGTCTTAGCCATGCAGCCACATGGTGCTTCCCTTTAACTGCTGTCACTGCAAACAGGACCCTTCCTGTCCCCACAGGGAGACTCACTTAATGTCTGCACATCCTTTTGAGTTCATGAGGACCAAGGTATAGCTTAAGCATAACAACATATCTACACAAAGCTCTATCTAACACTGCATATCAACTTATTTAAGTGTTCCATTTAATGCTAGTGCTAATGTAATTTACAATTAAACAATTCACTTTGTCTGCCTGTAGAGTTTCTTCTACCCAGGCAATGAATCAGAGGAGCACTATGAACTGTTTTGAAAAGCTGGCAGACTCCCAAAGTCACACCTCTGTACAGACACACAATTACAGAATCCCAGGCACAGGAAGGGATTTCTGCAGAACATCCTGTCCAAACCTCTGAGCTTTGAATATTGACAAGGACAGATTTTCCAGTCACCAGGATCCTCCCCCATCTGCCATGATTTCTCAAAGATGACAGAGAGGGACCTCATGAGGACAACAAAGAGCTCCACAGCGCCCTTGGGTGCTTCCTGTCTGGTCCCATGGACTCATGTATGTCCAATTGGCTTAAAGGCTCTCTGACTATATCTTGCTTTGTGTTTCAATCCTTCAGACTCTGCAGAGAAAGAAAACAAATGTTTCTTCATTATTCCTTGTAACATAAAATTGGGAGGACAGAGCTGTGAATGGGTTCAAGAAGCAATTAAACAAAGTAATGAAATAAAAATCCATCAGGATGCTGATAGCACTACCTGATACCAGGTGGTCCTTATTCCAAAGATTGCCAGGCAATCAGATACCAAACACAGGAAATCTCACAATATGGTAACCACATCACTTTCCTTTTCCTTGTGTATAGTCACTATTCCTGTTGGCTTACACTAAAAAAGAAGAGATGTGACAACACCACCAGACAAGGTACTGGACTAAAGAAATTTTGGCCCCACTCAGTAAATTCTTGCCCAGTATTTTTAATGCTTTTTCTCTGCAATTTAAAATGTGAGTTTTAAAACTTCCACTTCTGGTGAGAGCAGTATATTACAAGCACTGTGGTGATGCATGTCACAGTGTGAATGAATGCCAGGTCATTCAAATGAGCAATTCTGTGAAAACAGTGCTTTCACTGCTGTAGCTGTCCACCACTACAAGCACCATGCTAACTGGAAGATAGCGGCAGAGACCTGAAAGCACTCTAAAAATAGGTTTTAAACAGCCAACAAACATACACTGCACTTTCAACACTGACAAGCACTGAAGCTCTCTGGGGTTAGCTATGGCCTCTGCTGGTGATTTCTCCTACTCCAGCAAGGCTTCTCAAGTAAGTCTTATGAGCCATTTCATGCTATGTAATTGCAGGGAGATATTGAGTCTTTAAGGCAATTTGTTGATTCCTGACCTTGGCAAAACTACATAAGATTTAAATTTGTCTCCACTTCAAAATATTGCCATGCTCTCAAGCAACAAGTGGGGGACTGCTCATTTCAAAGCTAGTGTTTTTATGAGGATGGCAAAAAGCAGAATATGAGGTTGTGGTTCATACAGATCATCCATTTTATGAAGTCATAGTGACTTTTCTTGAAAGCAGCACTGAAGAATAAAAAACATTATACAAACTGTGCATCCTTAAGAGAAAGCAAAGGTGCATAAAGGCATTAATTTAATTAAATACTAATAGATCCTGTCAAAAAGGGGACTGTTACTATTAAATAAGTAATTCAGCCCACTGAGTTATTTTTATCTCTAAAATTCTGCCTTAGCAGCAATTTTCATACAAAGAAAAAGACCTATTACTTCTGCTTTTCAGGATTTTTTAATGTGTATGTTTAAAATCTCATGAATATTCTGAGGGCTTCAGATGTGGAGGTCAGCAAGGGACTATACTAGCACTGCCCTCTTTAATATGTATATTAGCCACTGGTGGTTGGGGAGATTGCTAAGTGTGCAGCATAAGCAATTTGCCAAAGCCACAACTCTCTGCTTCCCTGCCATTGAACAGAGATGAAACAGGATTTTTCTTTACTCTACAAAACAGATTCTCATCAAGACTGGAAGTCAGTTCAGCTGCAGGACAGGTATTAGAAAGATGCAAAGAAAATGAGAGTGAAATAAAATTAAAAGGAAAAACAGTGCTGGTGGTAGTTTGCTATATGTTATTTATTCTCTTCAGAATAGGTTTCATCGCAACATTGATGGAATACAAATTGACGCAAAATTCATGTAAATTTATGTAAATGCATATATAAATGAGTTGCAGCCCTCAGGGTCCTGGCAAGTTGCCACAGTGGCTCTGAGCAGAGCAGAGAGTTTGCACCACTGTAGTACTCTGAGAGGTGTTATTGTGAATTAGAGTGTGGTTTTCTGAGAAACATTAGTAGTTTTATCAGTTTCTACATGGAGTTTGCCAGAGGCAAAAGAAATACCACTTTTGTGAACTTTTGGCTTCCTATCTGAGTTAGTAATAGTACTGAGCCTACAAATAGCTCATGTGTGACCATTACAAACCCTTTCACTTTCTCAGCAGAGTTTATAGGCACCGTGAGAAAGAAACACGCAGCTCATGATAAACCTCACCAGCATTTCTCTGGAATCTGTAATAGCCATGAACTCCGAAATAGCTGGTTCATGACCATTATAAACTCCTTTGGCTTCTCAGTGGAGTCTTTCTAATAGCCATAAGCACAGAAATAGCTGGTTCACAACCATTAAGATCTTTGTCAACATGCCCATTGGGAATATAATGGTTGTAAGCCCAGGAACAGTTAGTTCACAGGTTTTGTACTTTTTATTTTTTTTCTTCACCATACTGAAAGACAAGCCGTGTAGCCAATATTTTGCCAGAAACAAATAATGCCATCATACAGGCTTACTTAGCCACTCAGGGATAATGCAACAGAATAAAATATAGGGTAATAAACAGAATAAAATATAGGGTAAACGGCAGGACTGGATTTAGGTAGGTTTCCAAAGCCTGTGGCTTATAACTGATAAGTTTCTATTTATCTGTAATGGTATTTAGCCCCATTAGATTGGCATTCACAGAATCTAATCACGTCTCCATTCACAAGGGCAAAGGACACTGTACAGGAGATGTCAGAGAAAATATCAGGAGCAAGGATACCTGGGGTACTAGCCAGGGAAGCAGCTCTTCTTATTTTCCCATAAAAAGATCTCGGGATGAATTGGACACCTCTATGTCCTGTCTAGGTAGGAAGTCTCTCCTTTGCCCAGCTCACCATAAAAAGGACTGAGTGGGGGCAACAAAGCATAAAGGTACTGGTGGCACAGGGGGAAGCATTCAAGCATTCATATGCTCTTCACCCTAATGCTTTGGGGAGTTTATTATCTCTTTTAATAAGGAGTGTTTGTGCAAACCAACCCTTCTGGGGTCTCGTAGTTGTAATCTTGAGACCCAGTTCTGCTCCCACTGAAGTCAGTGGCCAAATCTCTGTTGACTGCAAATGAAGCAGCCCTAGGCTCTTTGGTGTTTTCTCCATATTTCCCAATAATATTTTTATTCCTCATTAAAGCTCTGACATCACATGATGCAACCCACTGTAAAAATTATGCTCTTGGTGTGTACAGATGTTCAGAAATAGAGAAGTGATTTTTCAGTGACAATAATATTTCTGTGGCACAGCAATCATGGGAGCTGAACGCTGCAGAATAGAAAGCCTCTGGAGAAAGCATGTACTAACACATCAGACTTCAGAGAAGAGATCATATTAAGCATTTTAAATAATTTTACCTTCGTTTTCAGTGTTTACAAACCCCTACCTCTGGAGGCTTTGGTAAAAGAACAGATGGGTCTTTCAAGGAAGTTAGGGGATGAAATGAAAGACTGAAAGGGCAAACTGGCAGGCAAACAATATGAAAAAGAGATGCTGAGGAGTGTTGTTATGGTGGTGCTGGGAAAGGACATTAGTCCCAAGAGAAGAGATGAGATGATCATGGGCCTGATCTTACAAATCTTTATTTTTTTATGTGAATGATCTTAGCTGGACTCTGTGCCTGGGAAACTATTTGTGGAATCAGATCACAGAGTGTTAGAGAGCAAATGCTACTTCATTTCTTGCCCGCCTAACCTGCAAACATTTAGCTAGAGGGACAGATCAGGAGGAAGATGAAAGAGGAGGAGGAGCACAGCTTGTCAGAGTAAGAAGTGACACTAATACAGCTGGACAGGTTTCACTCTGTGTTAGCAGAGTGATGCCATTGATGCCACCTTTTCACCCCTTGATCTAAAGGAAAGAGGAGATCCAGGTATTTGAAAGCCATATAGATGTGGCACTTGGGGACGTGGTTCAGTGGTGAACTTGGCAATGACGGCTTAATGCTTGGAGCTGATGATCTTAGAGGTCTTCTTGAGAGTTTACTTAAGAATGTTTTTTTTTAAATTAAATGCAGTTCCTGGATTGATGTTTACTTCTCCCAAGGCTTAGCCCAACACTGCTAAAAAATAAGAAACAAATGTGTCAAAGGAATTGATGTGTCAAAGTAAAAATCTTGTGTTCAATATTAATTTCTTGCATGTCCTTTGTAAGCCATACGGTATCCGTGCACCACATTTTAAAAATGTCTTTGAATACCTGATTCCTACTGAAACTAGAAGGAGTTAAGCACTTAAATGTCTGAGAGCCTAACTTCTAGCTCACTAGTATTAGAAACGTAACAGTGCTCTACCTGTTTTCTCCTAATTATGCTTCATCTACTTTCTGATTGTTTCTTTTGTTTCATGGCAGAGCTAGCACATTAATAATATTTATATATAGGACCTATCAAAAATGTTTTCCATTAAAAACATTTTCACTTCCAAAAGGAAACTTTGGACTAAGTAATTAATTTTCACACACATTAGTTAGTGCAAAAAGTTACACTTACAGCAATTGTATTTTCCCTAAGACCACAAATCTGTATTTGTTATTAGGTGCTAAGGTGCTCCTGTCCTTGATGGCATAAAAGGTTACTTTACCAGCCCTTAGAGAAAAGGCAAAACAGTAGATGTCTTTTATTCTATTGCATAACCTGCTGCTAATCACAGAGCAGCTTAATTGCTGCAGTGAGAAAGATAATGCTTTTAGCTCTAACATTATAGACACTGGTGTTTTTCAGAAAAGCTTAAGAAAAGGATTTTTAAAAATCTAAAACAAGAATAAAATTATACAGGAAAATTGCTTAATTTGACTATAAGATCTACCGTGCAAAAACATGTGAATGGTGAAACAATAGCAATCATTTGCTGACATGCATTCAGAAGAAAGACAGGCAGAACAAAATAATCATGTACTAATAATTTTGGGAAATAAAGACTATTTGGTGCTAATCCTTTTTGTGTTGTAGGTGGGTGGGAAGGTAGGAAAAAACCCAGCATGAAAACACAGGGAAGTGACAAAGATTTCTTTTAAGGTTCTGAGCAGCATGGAATAGATATTATTTTTTCCCCTGCAAGTAAGTTTAGTTTCAGAGAGAAACATGTCCCTAATGACATCGTGCCAGAGAAATCTGTCCTTTCACCACTTGAAGTATAGTTTAATCTGTCTGAGGCAGCAAGAATCAGATCTATTTTTAGTAAACATAATGCTAAAAAGCTTTGATTTAATTGAGCTTGCTGGACTAATCACTAAAGATAAGAGATCAAGGCAGGCACAATTCCTTAAGAAATATGACTGCAATAAATATTGGCAATATTGGCAATCTTTTCTAAAATAGAAAAGTATAATATTATTGATTCTGATCTCTCTCTCAATTTGAATGAATATAAATGTAATTCCATGGTCTCACTAAAGTTTCTCCATGTTTACTCCAGCACCAGCTCCAAAATCAGGAGCAGAATATTTATTCATCATTCTGAAGAAAATAGCTTTTCTCAATGGCAGAATTTTTTTATAACCAAGGTCTTTATGACCAAACTTCTTTCACAAAATATTAAGGCTCATACTGGAAGGTGAAAAGTGAAAACCTAAGGCCCATTAAGTGAGGACAACAGTCCTCACTAAGATTCCAGGCCTAGAATCATATATTAGGATCATCTATAAAAATCCTAGTATTTCCTGTTATAAATGTGAATAATTAATAGGACTTCTCTTTCAGGTTTTGACTATTCAGACTCAAAACTGACTAGATGCATGAAGTCTGAAAAAACCATGCCCCAAATCTTGACACCTTTATCAAAAATTTTTGTCAAGACGTGTTTTTATACTCAAGGTTTTCTCCACCTCAGTCATGTATTCTCCCTTTACTCTTTTCAATAACATAAAGACCTTCCAAAGGGCTTTTGCTCATGAGTCCTTCAATTTATTAAAAGATGCCCACCACATAAAAAGAGAACAGCAGAGACTTGCAGAAGATGCTCTGGGAGTAGTAAGGAGGAGTGGGTACACGGTAAAGGGAGGGTAAGGGATAAGTAGAGCCATGGCAACAGAGCAGCCTGTTGTTACATTTTATAGAGGCATATCCTGACATTCAAAGGAAGAGGTGGCTCTGGAATCCTGGCTTTGGTCAGCATCAGTACCATGTCCAGCAGCAGCTGGTGGCACGGAGCCAGCCTTGACATTGTTGCCACCAGAAGTAGGCACACCAGAAACACCCCTTCACTTTCGGTTGCGTAAAAGGCACAAGATGGCAAAACCAGTGAGTTATGCATTAGCAGAGGAGTTGCCCCTTGCCACTTACAGTGCAGGAAACATGGAGCATACTTGCCGATTTAGCCAAAAAAACAAGAACATTACATTTTGATGATCAATATAGTCACACATCGTGCACTGAAGACAAGAGCTAGGAACATCCATATTTGCTGGTAACAGCTTATTCAGATGCTTGAAATGTTGTTCCACATGTCTAGAGGGGCCAACAATGTGGTGATGACTGACACCTTCTCAAAGATGGGAGATCATTCAACTAAGCACCAAAGTCTTGGGACACAATCTAACCCCTGTCCACATGTCTCTCATTGACGCTTAAGAGGAATAAACACCAATATTTGTGCATTTTCTTTTTATTAGTCAGGGAGTTAGATCATTCAGCCTTGTGGCAGGAGATTTGGTACTTTCAGATTCTATCTAATCAATACTGTTGTTCATACTTATTAAAAGAAGCTTGTGATGAGATGACAGAGAAAACCTTCTGATCAGCAAGAGTCTCCATCTTAAATTAAAAGTATCTCATTCTCTCTGTGTGCTGTATAAATCTGGTGTGTATTTGGGAAATACCTAATATGTGTCACTTCCAGTTGAAGCTTAAAATGTAAATAGGGATAAGAACATTTGGCAGATAACCCAAATTACAGCCTCGCCACTGCAATTTCATTATAAAGCAGATATATTAAAAAACTAATCTACTAGGAAGTGTGGAACAAACTGACACTTGCCTTTAAGCTCTTACAATGCCTGAATTATAGAATTTATTATTATTATCTTAATGTATTTAAATCAAAGTCAATCAAGTATGTATCTGAACTCTAGAATGAATTAATATCACTGTGTCACTGAATTGAAATCTGTTAATTATCTAGGAAGGATTCATTTGCAGAATTGCTGCATAGATAGAGATGTACCATATGCCTGATCTGAAGATGTTCACCTGTCATTTTAAATCTGATTAATCTTTTGCATTTCAATGCATGAGTGCAGAGTCATGAATCTGAATGAAAAGACTCTAAGGCAAATTCCAGTTTCTTTTTCTGAAGGGATCTACAAGTCCTTGGGACATTAGCAACTAGAGAAAGACAGGAAATCTTCTACATGACAGTAGAATGTAGGACATTCAACAGGCTAAACATATTCAGGGTGAAATTTTGACTTCAGTCAAGTCAGCAGCAAAACTCCCAAAGACTTTTAAAGGCCAAGATTTTCCCTTATCTCATTATAAGTGTCTTTGAGCCCAACTTTGTAGGATAATGAACACCCAGAAGTGATGACTATTCACAGTGACTGCCAGAAATATGACTTAGTTTCAGTTCAGGCATATCTGAAATGCATCTTCTTACCCTATAGGGGAGATGTTCTGTACATGTGGGAACAGGTCCTACATAAACCAGCAGTAAAGCCTGTCTTCCATATCAGAGTATTGTTTAGGCATGCAGAGAGTGGAACAAAGCTTCAAAGGAAGAAAAGTCCCCTGCACTCATTTCTTCCAACCATCCTCCTCCTACCCAGGAGTAATGAAAGTTCTCTTTGTTATCTCCATAAAGAAATTTTCCTAAGAAGATGTATTTTGAATTTTCCTTACAACTTGTATTTTGAATTTTCCTTTGACTAAGTAGAAAAGGAACCAACAAGACAATTTACAAGTTGGTTACTAGCCTCCCAATGAAAAATTAAAAAAAGTAAAAATCACAGGACAACAGCACAGTAAGGAACAAGGAAATAAAGCAGAAAGGAAAACAAGCAATAAAACTTTCCTATTGATTGTGTACAACAGTACGAATTGTTCTTGGAACCTGATTCAGGGTCAATGTGAGTTATGGGAAAGGGAAAAAGGACAAAGTACTAGTAACAGATAGAAAACTGTTTCAAACATGCTCTTTAGACCTTGGAAGGAATAAAGCCCGACAGTATGCAAAATGAAAAATCATGCTTTTTGTTTAAAGGAGAAACATGATGGATCAGTTTCGTTCTTTGTTTACATCCCTGGATTAAGACAGAAGGATTCTATAGATATTAGTTAAAAATCACACATAACCCAATCTCAAAATCCATTTTTTTACTAGGTAAAAAAATTAATTAGTAATATTGTAACTTCCTGCTAACTCTCTCCTGAACAACTTCTTCAAGAAGATATCTAAAATGGACTAAAATTTTTCTGCATTCCTACTCTCACATCTACATCTGGTCTTATTTCCTGAATGTTCAGTCTTGTCTGTATTTGCTAAATCTTCTTATCCCGATCTCATCACAAACTCAAAAGCTTTCACCTTAACAAGGTGTCTAACATGGAATATTTATAAACGCAGGAAGATGTCAGCTAGAACAAACCATAGAGCTGTAGTAGAACCTGTTTTGACCAGTCAACAGCAAAACACATGCCCCAGCCACCAACAGCATTATAGCACCACCTCTTCTGCCAAATTACCTCCAGTTACACAGCTTGCTAAAGTCCTGTAGCAAATTAAGTATCACCCAAAGCGACAAGCCATGTATCCACATGGTTAGTATTGCGCTTGCCTTACACGAAAGTGTTGATTCTACTGCATTTCTATTGCATTTCTGCACAGGGCTGGCTAATGTGACCTGGTAATTCTGCAGCAGAAACAGACCTCTCCATGCATGGCTACAGCCTTAGTGTTTTATGCCCTCTCCTTGTCAAAAAAGAAGCATTAGGAAAATAAACCTCCTGTGAACTCCACAGTTGCAGCTGCTTTTTTTTTTTTTCCTCCTTGCTTTGAAGTTCTGATAGCACATACTTTGTACATTTGTTAGCTTTTGGTGATGACTTGCAAGCTTTTCGAGGCTTGAAAAATAAGTCCTCGTAGCCCCAGAATGCCTACAACAGTTTGAAGTGGCAGACCATACATATCTTTGGAAACAGACAAAGAAATTCTTACAAAAACACCTAAGACAGATGAAATAGCCTCACAGACAACCTTTTTTTTCTGAATTCTACCTACGTAACACTGACCCTAAGGCATTAGAGTATGCATCTGTGATCTATTTTAGCCTATATAATGTCACTTCTGTGCTTCTATCATTCATAAAAATCACAAACCTTATTATAACTCCTTAGAAGCTCTTGTTTTCTACAAGAAAGAGCTAGACAGACCTGTTCAAACAGAAAGAAACTGAATTCTAAACTCCACAGAAGCATTCCAAAAGGATTTTGCTGAGGTTCAGATCAAAAATTTAATCTTGATGCTTGTAATAGACCTTAGTATATTGAATAGCGTAAGATGGAATCACAGAATCAGAGCATTAGAAAGAGTCTGAGATAACAACATTGGTACCAGCTTAGAAAAGCACGAGCAGAAATTGTAAACAGCGTGTGCCTAGCTTAGCTTTAGTCATGGTAACAAGAAATAAGCCTGGAAAGCATCAGTAGTGAGAACATTCATATTTTCAAAGCTGAATGAGAGCTTTCAATGGCTGAAGGTCAGAAAGCAGCTCTGATTGTAAACAAAGGAGACTTCTATCCCCTCTGGCACTGAACCTGCATTCCTGATTAGAATCCCATCTGCACAGGCCCTAAAACCTTCTTGAAACTCTGAGGCTGAACTGAGGTTAAGTTAGGTAAAATGCATCCTAAATATCACGCACCTGCAGCAATTTCTACAACTATCCTTCCTTTTTGTTTCTTATTCACACATCTGGTATGTTCCATATCACTGTAATATATGCTAGTAACAGCTGGCCTGTGCTGCATTGCTCTTTGTTTATTTAATACATTTGAGATTTTTTAAAAAAATATTCTCCTACTATGAGAATATGGTTCATCTATGATTCAGTTCTCTGAAATATTTTTTTTTCCAGTTACTTCAAAGTTCAGCAGGAACATTCTCTCGTAACAATGAAAGACTTTGAAATGCTGGTTACCACTAATTATTTAAAGAGATTTTATTTATGGTGGTGTTCTATATTTCAAATAATTTTTATAAATTAGGGGCAGGACACTAACTTTTCAGTTCTTCAAGATATGTTCACTGTGGTGGTGACACAGAAAAGAAACCAGCAATCCAGGATTTAAGGATCTTCACATCCATAAGGAAAAAAGGCTTTGCTGTTTTAGGGTACTCTCAAATCAACTTTATCCCGAGACAGACTTAAAAAAATAGGTACAGAAATAGATGCAGAAAGGTATGGGAAACAACTGTTTACTGTGGTTCAAATAGAGGCATGCTGATTACTTGATTTAAATTCAAATTTTGAGATATAAAATAGGAAATAATAATTATATGTGTCTGTACTTTAGATCCACTCAAAGACATTTTAATTCTTTGTTTCAAATACTGCTAAAATGCTCCCATGCACACTCTTCTTAGGATGAAACTGTTGTCTTTTGCTATTGAAGAAAATATTGTTGAAAGTAGGTTACTGTTGAGTTCTCATTCAAGCTCAAACCTTTACCTTATCACAGACACCTGTGATCTGTAATTTTATCAGACTGATAATTGTGACACTGAGGAGTTATTTGCACTTCCCACTTAACCTGGGAAGTTAATAAGGTCCCTTTCAGGTGAAGTCCTCTCCCTATAAACAGAAACTTGCTAGGGACTATGTACTTAATATGAACAAATCCTTAGCAGCCTCATGCTGGTATTCAAAGGACTCAGCTCTCAGTGTACATATTCTTTAAAACCAAAAATCTGTATCCCATGAATACATCTAAGATAACAATGGTATTTTATACAAGCCTGTAAATTACAGCATGAGGTGCTCATTACATATTGTTGACTGAGGTTGGACATAACACTAGACAAAGTTCTATTAGGAAATAGAAGGTTTCCTTAACCTAGACTTTGGAGAATTTTATACTTCACTTCTGTGCCAAGCCACCACAGTCATGATGATGATGAGAATTTCTTTCATTCCAAATCTAGAAAATGTTCTTTACTATATATATATTTTAAATATGGGTCAGTGAGGTGTAGCAAATAAGGCCTACAAGCTCCCACAGCAAAATTGCTTCTTTGTTGAAGCTGGATCCCAGGAAAGGCTGAACTATTCCCAGCTGGCACCAGTTCTCAATTAATATGATCAAAGCTGAAAACACAGCTGTCACCTTGATGTCCTTAGCCTTTTGTTTTCACTGTAAAAATTTATACTTAGATCAGTGGTTAGAAGTTCTGCTTCATCTGCTGCTGAACATTACCTGGTCACATTCCCTGCAGCCTTTACTATAAACAAAACCTAAATCCACGTAACTTAGACATTTGTTTTCTCTAATGGCACAGCAGTGTAAAACGGTTTCCTGCTTCCCTGTTCCTGGACATTTGGTTCCCTTCTTTGCAGTTTCACAGGTTCACAGCTGCAGCTCAGTGCCCTGCCACTCTGCTGACTGAAAGGGCTGCAGGGCTGCCCTGGGCTCTTTGGGCTGCACTCTGATCACAACCACCAGCAGGATAGCAGGATCAGAGGTGAGGTTTCTTTTCTTTCTTTTTTTCTTTTTTTTTTTTTTTTTTTGAAAAAACTGCCTCTGAAAAGGGATTTTGATAATTTCAGTGATCCAGCTTGCAACACATCTCTACAAATGGTTGTATCAGCTTAGCTAAGAAACGAGTACAAGAAACATCACAGAGAGTGGGAACAAACAGAGGAATAGGAAAATCAGAACTTCTTAAAATGATTTTAATAATAGGGAAAATATTACTGGAGAACGTCACTAGGATGAAGTTTTTGGAGTATGGATTTGTTCTGCAGGATGAGCCAAGTATCTGTTTTGCTACAGGAAAAGAGAAAGCCTACACACCTTTGTCATGGTGCACTGGACATGTATGTCTGTCACTTACCTTGTGCCAGCTGTGCAGCACAGAGGGACAACCAAGAAGTTTAGTGAATTCCATTCATCAAAATGATACAAATATTCAGTGGAAACTGAATTTGCACTGAAACGGAAGTTTGGGGTTGTGGGTGTGGGGTTTTCTTCCCCAAATGACAGAGTTACCTTAAAGAGGAAGGGAAGGGAATTATGCTTGTGAGAGGGAAAAGAAATGAGATGTGTGGAAGAACCAGGGCACAAAAAGAAAAGTGGAAAAGGACAAGGACGGAATTTGTTCCTTCAAGGGCAGCAGTCATTAATTTGGCTCAGCTGTATCAGAAAAATTTGCTATGATTCTTTAAAATAAAAAAGACAGCACTAATAAGATAACCGTTGCAACCAATAATAGTTATTCTCTTGCAGTCAGGTTTCTTGTATATAAGACAGAAATGGATCATCATTAGTAAGCAAAACTCCTCTGTGTGATGTTATTTTCAGAGATGTGTGTCTGTTCTAATGGCATTTCAACAGGTGGGGACAAGGAGCTGCACCCCAACCTTGCCAGGCTGGACTGTGGAGCAGGAAAGGCAAGGAAGATGTAAACATGTCCATTGTCTGATATAATTTTTAAAACTGTCTGAGAGGCTACTTCATGAAATTGAACCATCTTTCAGGCTTTTCCTTCCAGAACCTCCTGCACACAACATGCACCTCCTTCAACTCCTCCTAAACTTCTTTTAACCCAGCAGTACTTGTTGCACGTGGCTTCAAAGCAAGAAAAAAATAGCAGGATGCTATTGCCGAAAGTTACTGCAGTGCTGCTGTTGATGCAGGATTTGTCTTATTTGCAATACCTGCATGATTCAAAATAAGGATAGACCAGTTTCTTTTGAAGAGTAACAGACTTACAAAGGAAAAAGGAGTAGAGTAAGAACCCTGTCATCAGTGACTCCAGTGACAAAATGTTATCATTGGTAAGTTACTAAAATTTCTGTCTGTTACATACTTGAAAATACAGTTCTTTCAGATTTTTTGCTATTTTGGTAGAGGAGAATTTGGTTTTCAATGGCATACTCAACTTTTGTACTCCAGTGCATTGGAGTTAACGCTTGATGGAGCAAACAGTAATCAAGCACACAGTAATTTAGTCTGGCATTAGGAAATCCAAAGTAGATGACAGAATCCAAGCAGCCTAAGAAACAAACCACAGTTCCATTTTCATGAAGAAGCAAGGTAAACAGCAGCAGTACCAGAAAATTGCTTTAACATGACTGTGCAAAAAATATTTACCTATTGGCAAAATTGTGCATGAGTCCAGAGTTCCTCACCTACAGCTTATTAATGATAAATCAGGGAGTCATTCCCCAAAGCCCTGCCATTGGGCTGGATCCTGAGAGCATTACCGGATTTTCTACTGACCTCATTGAACTTAGTGTGATCAGTAGTTTTCCAAAAAGGGCCAATAGCTGGATACCTTCATGGTTTTGCTGCAAACAGGTTTGCCTTCTGATTTATTAGTAGTAGTAGTAGTATCCTGCATCCTATAAAAACAATCTTTTTCTCCATGGTAAATGTAAATAAACCCCAATAACTTCCTCTGTTAGGAAAAATTTCTTCAGTCTCTTTTGTCAGCACAGACCTGACTGCTGGTGTGTCTGACACCAATAGCCTTTGCTCTGTTTACTTTAAAGAAGAAAATACTGCTGTTCGTTTCAGTTTTTCATTTTTAATGTGTAAGCCCTCTCTTGATCCTGCATTCTAGAGAAAAGGAACTAAAGTTGCTTTACATAACAGGCGAGGTGCCTCTGAAGCCAGAGTTGTAGATGTAAATCCCTCTAGCAAGTTTATATAACTGAGATTTATAAGAGAAAAAGAAAAATAACAACAAAACATCATGTGAGCACCAAGTTGTCCTGGCAGCATTAACACGACAGGTGTACCTCAGCCCAGCCAGTCACTTTTTATTTAACTGTCAGGGCACTTGTTTTAGTGCTTCTAGCTGCATTGCACCAGTATAGCTTTTGATTCTAAAGGTCAGCCACCCACACCAAAGTTCAAACAGGCATTTAATGCAAACAAAAAAATCACCATAAAGGTGGCTTTCATCAGACCTGGCTTGAACTAGCTAGGCAAGATAAAGTGCATTAATATGCAGGTTCCAAATTTTAAAGCAAAAAAAAATTCTTGTCTGGGCCATATGAATTGCAAAATGAGTAAGCTATAAAGAGCTGTATTCTTCCTTATGTTTGTATTTGTTTAAATTACTAAAGCGATCAGAGTTACCCAAGGAGGGATTTGTATACCAAAGGGAAAAAAAATCACTGAAGAACAAAATGTAACATTTCATTCTTTAGGGAGAAAAAAGGACCCTGATATACTCTCAGGAAACTTGGTGTACTTGATTAGGGTCATCAGTAACTGGTTTGAAATTACTGATTATGAGTTCCTAATCCTGGATCCCTGATCTCAAAGGCCCTCTCCAAGTCCTCCCCTTGGAGGTGCCTAATAAAGCTGTGGTAGCCACTAAGCATTTAATATCAAAAGAGCAATTGTCAATCCAGAGCCCTGCTATTTGAGGCTGCCTCATATCACCCCTTCCCCTGTACCACCAAAAAAGGCAGAAAATGAGCTACAGTGGCTAAGCTGGATGTCAATAAAGGATGTCTCTACAGACCTCACACAAAGACAGAAGGAAAACAAATCACTTACTCTTCTCTGTCCCTTCTTTTCTCAACTCTGGAAGGTGGCAGAGGAAGCACAACAGTAACTTCCCAAAACTTGGTGGTCCCACTAGGCAGGAATATTCCTTCCCTGGCCAAATTGCCTGGGCCTTATGCTGACAGATGAACAAACCCACCAATATCTCTTAAGAAGATAAGGGGGTTGGTTTGAGTTTGTACAGGACCAAACCACAGCAACAGCTGATCAAGATGTAAACATAGTCCTCTTTAACATAGAAACCACTTATTCAGGTTGTTTGAACTGGCTGATCCCCAGCAAGGGGAAGATGATGTTCATATAAATCCTCCACTTCATCCTAGATAACAACACAGCGACATCTTAATCCAAATGACACGGGGCCTGATCTTTCAGACTACTTTGTGTGAAGACTTCCTGATTAATTCCCTGCATCAGAAACAGGTTATTCATCTACTTTCAAGTGCATTTGTCTGATGCAAGTATTTACAGTTCTTTATTAGGCAGGGCCATTCCTTGGACATTTTATCAGATTTCAAGATACCCTAATCCACATGGTGATGTTGGAAGTACCTCTAGGGATGTACAGCAATCCCTGACACATATCTGACTGTGCTAGGTAAACAGGAATAGATATTTCAGGTGGGTTTTCCAGTACTGTACAGCTTACACAGTCATTTACAGCCCCAGAGAGCAGGGATTGCAAACTCCCCTTCCAAAGACGAGAACAGTGAACAAACCTGAATGTCAAATTCAATCATGCTGAACATGGGGAAGTGGACTCTGATTCAGGAGTCACCATATCTAATCTTCAAAACTTTCAGGCTGGTTTATATACTGCAAAGCAGGAGAAACAAACAGACAAAACTCCACATACTTTTTCTCTTCATTTTCATGTCATTTTTTAAATTCAGACCTAGGGCCAATGGTCTTAGCTTTTTTCCTCCCTGAGTGAAAAGAATCCAGCTAATATTTGTGTAATTTTTCATGTTTTGTGAGAATTAAAAAAAAAACCCACAAAAAAACCCAATAATTATTCCCGCTGGAGGCTTAGCTTTGAGGAGTTTGTTGTTTTTCTTCTTGTGAAAAGTCAAATGATTCTGCTATCAATGGAAATGTGAAAAAATTTCATCAGTTCACTTTTGAATGCAAATCGTCCAAATGTTTATACAAGAACTCAGTGCATTTCAAGGTACATTCATACTTCACTTCCTTCAATGAGGCTATGAAGAGGCTTAAATTTAAGGGTTTGTTCAAGTGTTTTGCTGCAGAGGAGCCCCTGAGCCCTTGATGCAGAAGGTATTGTTGTGGTGATTTCAGACCTCCAGGCAGGAAGGAAATTGTACATGTGGCATCTTGCAAAGGAAAGAAAATAACAGTCTTTTTCAGAAAATGCAAAAGTGGGTTTTTCCTTGGATTCCGAGTGGACAAATTAGTAGTCATCGGCAAAGGCAAGGAGAGCAGAAAAATTATAGAAAAAATGAACAGTGGAAGAATAGATGTCTTTCTCCTTACAGACTTTACTGAAATGCTTTCAAACAAATGCCTTTGGATGAAGAATTCCTGAATTATTTTGCAAAACAAAGTAGAACTACAAATGAAAGCGATAGTGACAATAAAGGAGATGTTTCCTTACAAACACAAATACAGTAAAACAAAAGGTCGAGGGAGCAAAGGGGAACCGGGAAGGAAGGAAAAAATGCATTACCCTATAAAAGAAAACAAATAGAAAGAAGTTTTTAAAGGGGTGGAAAAGGATGTAAAGATGGGGAAGCACTTTTATTTCCTGATGTTTCAGTGGTATTTATATATTCTTAGCATTTCACAACCACAGTGCTTGATAAAAGAACTTGTATTTTTATCCTACTATGACACTATTTTTGCATATCAATAGAAGTGTTTTCCTCCAACCTCAAATATCCATATGTTGGTTTTTTTAACAAGGAAAGAGGACAAAAAGTCTTGCATTGCTGTACAGTCCACCTAGAGCTGTCTACTGAATCCCAAGATCATTAGCCTTCTCACATATCTTCCCCAAACACCTGAGATGCCTGTGCTTCAGCTGAGCTGCACCAGGCCACCCTCTTATCCATCACTCAGCCTGGTTTTGTTGAGGGCTGTTTGCCACCTACTCTTGGCACTTTTGTGAATGGAGACTCCCTTTGCTACTTTCTGAAGCCCTTACGCAGCCCATAAAACAAACCCATAGTCCCTCCCTAAACCTAGGGTACCTGGGCTGCTTTTTTTAAAATTGGGACTTCTGAGTGAGAGATTGTGCAATGTTTGGAAGACTTCAATTTTTGTGCTGAACTGCACATATTTTCACCGAGGATTGCCGGTCATGCTGGACCTTGCTTCATACATGGTTGCCTCACTCAGACACATTGTGCAAACAGCTGCAGTCTAAGTGTGGGGCAAAAGCTGTGCTTGCACACATAAATGCCACTGGTAAAGCCAGTGAGTGCCTGAGACATTCCCACACAAGCACCTGAAAAAGCCTTTTATTGCAGACTGTTACATTAACCTCATCTGCCTTTTGGATTGGAAGACTGCAGGAAGCAGCAGCAGCCAGACCACCTTTCCTAAGGGCAGTCATCATTCCTACTGCTCTCTGGTTTCTCCTGCTAACTACACATGCAAGAACACCACAGTGTAGGCTTTGTGCCTGGAAGTACTCAAGACCCCATCAGTGACTGCTGAAGGGTGTTGTTGTCATAGAAACAATGAAGGCCCCTCCAAAAGTCCAAAAATATGTCAGTCCCTAATATCTCAGTTTAGAGTGCAAGCAAAGGGAGAACAACCTCACTCAGACTGGAAAAGACTTGCTGCAGTCAAGCATTAACATAAAAAGTTAAACGAAAAACTAGCAAAAAATAAATAGATTTATTGCCTGTATTCCAGGAGCCTGATGAAATGGATGCTGTTTACCACTGACCAAAGAAAATTCTCAGCCAGAATAAGATTTTATTCATGGTTTAACCACTCAGAGACTTTAATTTCACAAGTACTTTGGTCCAACACTGAGGCCAAAAGAAGCAATCCCATTTTTTTTCTGATTCAACATTGCCCTCTCCCTTTTTCTGGCATTCAAAAGGTGCATGTTGCTGCAGGGAACCAGAGTGGGGATCAGACCCACATCTGTGCTATCCAAGCCCCTTTTCCTGACACAGCTTTGTCCTGGGTGGGTTTCCCTGCCTAGTGTGCTGTGCATGAAACCTCAGGTGGCACCAGGGATTGCACAAGTTCAAGGGGGAAACCCATGGCAGGGTGTTGGAACAAGATGATCTTTAATGTTCCATCCAAACCACTCTCTGATTATAAATATGCACAGGGGCAAAGGGAATGCAGGCCTGCCTATGCCAGTGGCAGTGCTGTCTGCTAGTTTAACTTGGCTGGGAATGACTGTGGCATCAGAGTCATTCCTTCTTGCTGTTGCCTCCAAATTCACTGACCTGTTTTGGAAGTACATCCTCCACAGAGACATGCTGTAAACGTGTTAAGAGGCTGTTACTTAGACAGGATATTTATAAAAGTGACAGCATAAAGCTTACACAGGGAAAATATACAGAACATGCGGCATACATATATTACACGGGTTTATAAATGGTTTTAACTATATTAATGCTGAGTACTCATTAGATATCCATTAGAACTCAAAAGGATGTGTTTTACAAACACTGGATACCAACACATGATCCAAAATGGGAAAAGGACCTAGGTTAGAACCCTCACAACCTCTGGCTGAAAAACGCCTAGTGAAAAATAAATGCCAAAATAATTAGTCTGATTTTAACAAACAGTTTAAATAAATAATATGTATTTCTCAGCTGTGCTCTGGATAGTTTTTAACAAGGGGAAAAAAAACCCAATATTTTTCTGGGACCAAAAAGCAGCGGTGTGCTGCCTGTAGAGTACATGGAAGAAGAGTGAGGAATTAGGCTGTGCTATTTTAAAAGGCTGCTTTCATTGACTGGTACTATTCTTGGGCTAGAGCACTTTAACACTAGGAAGGTATTTTACATTTTTTTCAATTTTTACAATTTTCATATTTCCTAGTACCAGCCAGACCGAATATTAAGTATTTCCTATGTGATGCTGATTGTTCTCCTGTGCTTCTTTCTTTTCCCAGGATGGATTATCTATTGACAAACAACTACCTGGACTGGGCTGCTTGGATTTACACATTGCTATTTGAATCTCCTCCCTCAACCCACTGGCCATGCTGCTTTGGGTGCAGCCCAGGATGCAATTGGCTTTCTGGGCTCTGAGAGCACATTTTTGGTTCATTGCCAGCTTTTCATCTATGTGAACCCCCAAGTTGTTCTTTCACAGGCTGTTTTCAATGACTTCTCCCAGTCTGTGCCCATGTCTGTGATTACCCCAACCCAGGTGCAGCACCTTGCACTAAATATTTAACACCTCTGTTTTACGGACAACAGCACTTTCTTTCCCAGCAGACCCCTTTGGAGTAGAGATAAGGAAAGTAGCACCATAGTTGCACCTCCAGCGTTTTCTCTTCTTCATGTCTCCTCTTTTATCCCTAAAACTCTCTATTTTTCTTTCAGTCCACGGCTTACTGAACTTCCCCCTTCCAACCTGGCTTTCTGCTTTTCCCCTTTCTCTTTCTCTGGAAGCATGGCTTACCTTATCCCCACCAGTCCCTGTATCTCTAAAGCTCTGGTCCTTTTCCAGACTCATCCTAGACCCCCACAACACCCTCCTGGAATATGGATCAGTGACATGGTTGGGGAAAGCAAGGGCACTCAGTTCCCCATCATGCATTTACACCATGCAGGCAGAGAACTGTGCAGGCTACATCTTGCAGATCAAGGGTGTAAGATCAGAGGGGATAAAGGTTGGGAAGGAGGCATAGAAGGTGAGTCATGTGCCAAGCACACCACAGAACAGCAGACTGGTGTTGCAAAAGCACCTAAAATTTTGGTACTACTTGATACCATGTGTGTTTAGAATTGCAGCAAGCTGCCTAACAGTGATGTAATAGAGGATGGGTAGAGAATTGTTGCTCTCGTTTGGAATTTTTCCTGTATTCTAACTGGTTGTTATCTTCCCTCTTAGTGAGCAAATAGAGTTGTTACTGTACAACATAAGGCTGACTATTAACTGACAAGTAGGCACGCTAAATCTGCTTCTTGTCCCCTCAGGCAATGGTCCCTAACTCTTGGCTCAGAGATGATATGTTGAACACCAGATTCCTCAGTGTTACTTGCTGACATCAGGGAAAGTGGAGCAGCAACAGTCATCACTTTTGGTGTGCTACTTCTTCAGCACATTAGCCCAGGCTTGTGGAGGTTGGGGTTCTCTGCTTGGGATCAGACATTGGGCAAAAGATATCAGGAAGAGAAAATAACAGAAGATGGAAAAGGATTTGGATGATCACAAAAATAATCTTGTCTGGTGCCTGAAAGCTCCCTCAAATAAAAACACAGGCCCTCAAATAAAAACACTGGGCATTTCTTTGCTTTCAGTGCCTTCCACAAAGTTCTTCCTCAAGTTCATGAGAAGACACTATCTCTGCACTAATTTTAGGCTCCCTGTGCCATACTGTATTTCCTGAAGGTAACTGGGAAAGCCACATGTTCGTTTGACAAAAAAAAAAAAAAAAAAAGAAAATATCCCAAACAATAAACTGGAAAAAGTCTGGAAACATAATAAAGTAATTGAAATCAAACAGAGCTGTTCACTTGGCTTGGGATGATTCTTTTCATCAATTTATAAAGAATTATC
This sequence comes from Phylloscopus collybita, assembly GCA_027886175.1. Taxonomy (NCBI): domain Eukaryota; kingdom Metazoa; phylum Chordata; class Aves; order Passeriformes; family Phylloscopidae; genus Phylloscopus; species Phylloscopus collybita. The sequence continues at coordinate 38,252,732 of JAJNNQ010000006.1, read as the reverse complement.
TAAAACAATCTGAAGTTCAGACTGCCCTCACACATCACAGACTGCCCTTAAAACATAAATATGTTTTAAGTTTGATCGGAAAAGAAAACTATCCATTAAATACTAGTTAGGTTGCAATGCACTGCTGAACCATAGCCACTGACAGACTGGAGATATTTCTCTGCTATATTCAAGTAAAATAATGATGATGATGAAAAGAGGCTACCTGTGATCCTGATATAAAGGGCAGCAGCATTATCAGCTATTCAACAGAAATGAAGGGCTATCCAGGCAAAGAAGACAGATACACAAGTTTGTCTCACAGATAAAGTAATTCCAGTGAGCCAAACTTAAAGTGAAACATGGATTTATGGACATTATTGCAAACATGCATGTGCCTGACATTCTCCAGATTTGGATTATAAATTTTACACACAGATGAGTTAATTCACTGCAAAACCCAATTGTGGCTGAGAGGGAGATGACCTTAAGGGATGTTTGGATCTCTGCTCCACATTGAGAAACACTCCCCAGACAGGGCTAACATTCTCATACAGGTCTCCTACATGGAAGGGAAGGAGAAATACCTTTACTGGGCTCCTGCAGCTGGGTCATTGGCTCTCTCCTTAAGTGTAATGGGCTACCTCAGGTTCACCTTAGCACACTAATAATGAGCTCTCCTTCCTACTGAGTAACTTTTTAATACCCTGCAATCTCCATGCGTCTCTTACTTGTGCTATGAACCTGCAAGAGCACAGCTTGTCTTGCAAGCTGCCAAGGCTAGCCTGGAAACTCTTCCCTCCTTTTCCCTGCTTCATGTATCCTTTTCTTGGTAGGCAAATGTCAGCAGTTGTAACCCACCGTAGGGAGGCATCTGGCAGTGATGGCTGCCACAAAGGAGGAGGCTCTTACTGAAGATGCTCTGCCAGCAGTGTTATGCAGACTCTCCTTCTCAATTCACATTTCTTGGCACCTACACCCCTGTCTGACTGACTTTTAAATGGGCAAAGAGTCAATCCAACAGATGGGCTAAATGGCAGGCAACCAAGATGCTATGAATGTACATTGTCTGGGTGTGGGGAGTCAAATTGCCAGTCAGGGATATCCAAGTTAATGCCCATCACACAGCCATGTGACGACAGCACTGAGATATGCCACAAATAGCCAAGTTTAAAATGTCTTCCGTAACAGCAGCACTCATAGACAGAAAAAATGCACTAAATGGGTGTCACAGCTGACCATGCTTGGGAGGAATCCAGGAAGGAGTTGTGATGGAGAGGCGAGTCTGGAGAACGACTTTCACGAAGTCACTGTTGCCATCCTCCGTCATGATATCTTCCGGCATCATAGGAGAAGATTTTATACAGCACAAGGCAAGCAGCAGGGAAAGTTTATCTTTTGTGTCTCAGGAATTCCTTAAAAGAGTACAAAATTCTAATGCATTACATGTTTTTGCTAAATGACTCAATAAGTTTTGTACGGTATGTGGTGGCCTCTGCATGCATGGTATGAGCAGACCAGCCTAACAAGACTAGTTACCAAGGAAACAGGTCTTTAAACTTGAAACATAGGTATTCATGATGACAGAGATCTTACACTTTTTAGGAACATGTCTCTCATTTGAGGAGTGAATGTGGAAGCTGGCTTTCAAAATCCTCCTCACTGTGGTCATGAGGCCAGTGGAAAATGTCGCATTGCTGACCCTGACTCACTGGTCTAGCAGAATTGGAAAAAGAATATGGAACAAAAGATCATTACACATCATCGCCTAATGCTTTACCTTAAAAGAAAGCAAATGAGGGAGTTAATTAGACAAGGACTTCCTTTCTTTGAGGGAGCCAATCAATCACATTTTTTCCATCCTGAAAGGAGGATTTTTTTTTAACATAAATCTTTTAAGCCTCAGTACTATGGCTTTATAGGAAGAGGAAATTGATCTCAGCTATTCTCTGACAAAGTGGCACGGAACAGAAAGTGTCTTTCTTTCAGAATGTATTCATTAGTTCCTTCTCTCAATCTGACCTTGAATGCATTTGATTAAATGATTAAAATAATTTCATCCCAAAATGACAGTTTGTAGGACAAACTTAATTAAGCTTCAGGACTGAGGAATGGAAAAGCTTGTGCTATGCCTCTTGCTTTGTATGAATTCCTATGCTTAAATAATCACAGGAGAACCATCGTAAACCTGGGCAATATGTTGGACATCTGGCCTCCCTGATTCCCTGATTGCCTCTCAGAGCCCAGGCAGCCACAGGTTACTGCTCCCTACTTGTCCCACTGCCCCAGGCACCGTTCCCTAAAAGCAGAGTGAAGGGAGCAGAGTGCACTGTGAGCAAAGTAACTCTTTAGCATCTTCTCATTTCACAGCCCATCAATAATACACAAACTGACCATAGAAACCTTGAAAAATCATTTGGTGCATGTAACAAGAAGGGAAGGAACTCTGTTAACTTCATTGTTGTCTCATCATTTAAAAATACAAAAAAATAAAGTTACATACTTTGTAGAATAGTGCAGTGAAAGCTGTGAAATTACTGCTTTCTCACCATTTCATTTGATGCACTAGTCTACACCATCAAAAAGCCCAAATCTGATTTCTCTGTTAAAATAGTACCACCATTTTTGGCAGTAGTGTATTATTAATGCAGATCAATATCTTCAGCATTGCTTCGTTATATTTGTCAGGTTATCTTATCCTATCAGTTTAGAAGAATGGGGCTTCATTTGCTAACATTCACATTACATCTAGTCCTTTTGCAGGGCCACTGGTCCTAGCAATCCTGGATATGTCACATAAATACACCCTTCACACAAGGTTTGAGAGAAAACTACAGCAGGCTGAGTATGATGCTCAGTTGTAACTAAGAAATTGTATTGACTTCAGTGGGGCTACATAAAAATAACTGCTAGCCCAACTTGGTTCAGAAACTTAAAAATTTAAAAAAACACAACCCTTTAACCACAAATGGTATGTGGTTCATTTTGCAAACAATTACTTAGCTCACCAATATATTAACGATAAAAACAAACCTCCCATATTCCCCAGCCAACAGAAAAAATAACCAGTACTAGAAAAGCAAAATTGCCTATGCAGGGAAAACGACACACAAATAAATTTGAACAGGAAAAACATACTAATGAATCTTCTTTTAAGAGGTAAACAAAATGCTGGCTTCTCGCCAAGGAGGCATGCACGGAAATCAGGCAGGGGATCCCTGAAAGCACAGCAAAGCAGCTGACAAAGCCTCTTTAGTGCTGCCAATGAGGCAGACAAAATGTGAGAGATGGCCGTGCCACACACACAGTGGAGAGCTGTGGGAAGCTGTGAGTGCAGCCAGCCAGGGAGGCTGCCCGGGACCACCTCCCTCAGCAGCTGCCTTTAAGGAAGGTGCTAAAATACCTCCAGGGTCCCCCTGCTGCCCTCTCAGTGGGGAGAGCACAACAGCGGAATCGGCCGAGCCTGAGTTTGATGTTTTGTGACATTCCCAGGTGGTGTGGCTGGTTGGAAGGGGAGCAGCTTGAGTGGAGCTGGCAGATGATGCATCCATCCCATTAGTTCACCCGCTCCCAGTGGCCGGGGAAGTCGCACACTGCTTCCATAACCCACTACCATGAAGGTTTCCTGTTTAATGATGCACACAGCTCTGTACTTAGCTAGAGGGGTTATTTCCTCCCTTGTAAGACTCTTGAAAAATCTGAAACGCTAAAGGAGATACAAAAGGTCCCACTTTTGCTCAAGTCAGACATATTCCAAAGGCTCCTTGCAGGGTAATGCAGTCAGAGAGGGGTTCAAAAGAGCTTTGCAGAGCTCTTGCCTTCACTACGTCTCAGTCCCACAGATCAATATGACGATTTACATAGACACACTAAGAGAGGGGCACGGCCGGCGTTCCAGGCTCTGAGGCAGGAAGATGAAGTCTGGTGGCTGACAAAAGTTGCGGGGTCATTTGAATTACCTTTCAGAGAACATTCAGAGATATCACCTTGTAGATCTTCTGTGCTTGAGGACAAGTAAAATAGCCACCCACTCATTAGCAAAACAGGACAAACAAACAACACTCTCCAAATACACTGACATCTGACAAACTATATTTGAACGCACAAAAAGCAGGAGATTTTTGTGTAGTACCAAGTATAATTAGGCCTTTGTCAAGAGTATCTGTTCATATCCTTGTGCTGCTGCTGCATAAAGGGAGAACCAGATGATTTTTCTGAACAGTGCGGGAGAACTTCTCACACAGAGTGATGATGCACCTCAAACTGAGGTGGTGTATCACTGCTTTATATATCACATTAAGGACAATCACAGTGTAGAACAACAAAATTTCTGGAACGTATAATTTGTCACAGGACAGGGAGTTCAGTGGCTGGAAAGCACAGAGATAAGTCCAAGCATAAATGAGGTTTTTCTGTCTATGGCCCCTGGATTTTTCTCCTAATCTGCATGCCTGTAAATGAAGAGCAAAGATCATGGAAATAATCTGGCAATGGTGTACTCAAGGTACATCAATGTAAGTGTGATTGTCCAAAAACAAAAGAGCAAGTTTTCAAAACAGAAATTATGCTGTCTTGAATTTTTGTCTGGTGGCTCCTCTGGTTTTGAAGGCAATGGACTACAGCTGCCAAATTAGAAACTTCCTTTGTTTTTTATTCCCTTAGAACACAAAAATGAACAGAAAAACTCTGGGCTCCGTTACCATCTGAGAAATACAGGCATAGTCAATAAAAAATGAAATGTTTATACAGTGAAAGTCTTTCCTGTGAAATAGTAAAACCATTATTTGATTAAAATAATATAGAATCCAGCACCGGGATATTAAACATGATGCATCACAGGCAAAAAAAGGAAAACTATTCCTCTTCTGTCAAGTCTGTTACTAAGAAAAGACTCTACTCAAAGTAGAAACACTTTAATACTTGTTCTTAGATAAATAGGATTAAAATTTAACCTTTGCTCTTATGAAACCTTTAGAGAAACATTCATTTATCTGCAGCTGAAATAAATACTGGATTGCTTTATTGATTCATTGGCTAAAGGCATAGACTAGTCGAGAAAATTCCACTCTGCTTCCATTGACACATTGAAACAGAATTTAAAAAAAAAAAAAGTAATTTAAAAACAGTTTAGCCTTGAGAAAATGGGCAGTCATTGGGAGGTTTGGCATTCTAGAAAAATAAATATTCTTCATGTATTACACTTAAGAACCAAGTTATTTATATGGAACATCTTGATAGACATGATAAATAACTGACTATAATTACATTTCCTGAAGTACTGCTCAAAGGCAATCTTATAGCACAATGCAGAACAGCCTTTAGAGGACATAAGGCTTTAAAAAAAATGTATCAGAAATACATAAACAATCTCACAAGTGGCTCAGAATCGGAGCTGCGGCTGCAGTAAATCACCATGAATGCAATGGTGGTATATTCCTAATCTGTGGCCACTGGGACCAGGGCTCCAGAGTTTATCTTTGTGCAACAGCCTGTGATATTTAAACTACAAATTGGCAGCAGTAAAAGGGCAACTGGTGGTCTTGTTGTAGCTGACCAGTGTGAACTTGCTCCCCAGTGTCTGTCTCTCACAATACCTGATCCCAAGTGTGAGATAATTCAAGGCCATCACTGCTCCACAGGGAAGGGGTAAATACCTCATAGTTACCTCTGGATTGGATTAAGTAAAATAATAGATATGGCAACATATAGAAATACATGGCCTTGTATTTCTTATTTCTCCTTTATCTGGATAGCTTAAGTGTATATTCATGTACATAAACCATTACACTTTCACCTATATTTATCACACTGCTCAAGTAAAGGCGTAATATACCCTCTGTCCCTGCATTTTCTTGTCCTTTTGCAGGATGGCCATCTCTCTTCAACATCTGCATCTAAATCAGCTAAATTGCCAGTAAAGGGCCAATGATACAGAAATTATTTTTTCCCTCAGGAGTAGCTGCTCTGTCAAATACAGTTGTAATATATTCTAGCATCAGATAATTAGACTATGCCTTGGAGACTTTATAGGGGATACCAGAACACCTTTCCACAGTCATTTAGTGTACTTGTTCAAAAAGCCATTATGCCTTGGTGAAAGGAATTTTTTTAAAGTAATTAGGAGCATAAGAGCATATATTAACTCTACACTTTTAAGGTCAGACTTCTACATAATAATATTCTAGTGGAGATGCAGTTAGTTCATCCCTTATAAGTTTCATCAATTGATCTTATATTTTGAATTACGCACATGCATTCAGTTTACTTTTTGCGGGGAGAAATCTAACTCATATTACAAGATCTAAGTCTGGATCCTTTTGCTTGAGCAAAATTTCCATGTTGAAGTTTGTCTGAGGTAGAATGGTAGGCCTGGATGCTCAGCTCTGCAATACACCTTACTCACACCAATGAATGAATTCAGTACTCCCACGTACTCCGACAGGCTCATTATTTAATGAGAAGGAAAACTACTTTAACAAACAGTAGCAGAAATTTTAAAGGTTGAAGCAGAATAATACACTAATGGCTTAACTGCTGTAAAATGTGGGAGTTAAATTGAACTGGTCCATCTGCAGAAAGCATGTTTCCAACTAAGGGAATCCTGTTCCTTTATATAGTCCCTCCACATAGTCATGTTGATGGCTGTTTCAAGGTGTGTCTAATTCCATCTTGTGTCTCCTCCATTTGAGACATGTAAACATAGCCTGATGTTTACATCCTCTTCTTACACAAGAGCTTGTATTTTAGCAGTAGTGCTCCTCACCTTCTCGATACACCTTCTACATTCAGTTTAGCACTTATTGATGCATTTTTACAATTGTATTTCTCACTTTTAGCAAAGGGGAAAAGAGAACATGAAAAGAGAAAACACAAGGAGGCCATGTAAAGAAATACTGAAGATCAAGTGATCTTTTCAAAAACTTTTGGCAGCCATGTATTAAACACATAGCACTATGTTGCCTAATAAAATGCAAAAAAAATGAGGTCACAGCTCATGTGAAGCAATGTCATGTGCCATATCCCTCCCAAAAGCCATGGTTTCCTCATCCCTTGACTGAACTTTATAAAACATATGTTTAGTCTGATATATAGATAGGACACATCACAATGATAAAAAAAAGAAGTTGGAAAAAAAAAGTCCAACTGGGAACTATCTTTTCAAAAGTGAATGATGACATTTTTCTGTCCCTATTACTTTTTGATCTCTGCAAGATCTGGCTGAAGCTGAACTTTCTCAAGGTGGGAAACCCATCTGAAAAAGACTGAAGCTGTACTAATATACTAAAAGATTTGGTCGGTGATTTGCCTCCTGCAGAGCATTAAGACTTGCACCTTCAGCAAAATTTGTTCCCTTTACACTATTCAGCAATGGCTCTCCCAAAAGCAAACCCCAGAACACTCACAGATTACTTCAGAATGAGTGCAACAAGAACCTAAACCATTTCCTAGTCTCATGGTGTTTGAGAACAGAAAGCAAGCTGGCATGACACCTGGACATGGATCAACAGGCACCACAAAGAGCAAACGCAGGTTCTCACGCTGCTGTGTTTCAAAGCATCCTACATCACATTAAACTGCCGAGGGAAGCAAGTATCCAAAGGTTTATTTTCTGGTTATCAGAAACTGTACTTTCCAGAGAATCTGATACTGGATTTCCAGATGTCTTACCAAAGACATTCCTCTTCTATGGTATTGTAAGGTACCACTCTCCTACCCTGTTGACAGCAGAAAAATTAGGAAGTTCTTTCAGATAGCTGCATTTCTCCAGAGCAATTGCAAAGATTGAAACAATTGCCCTTTTTTTGCCAAGAATGTAGGCACTATGAAACTCACAGTGTCCCATTTTCTCTCCCCTAGAAAAACCTACAGACAAGAAGGTCAGGACAGATGAGAGAAGAAACTGAACGTTCTCTCTTGGGGAGAGAACATTCATTTATTTCTGCACTTTGTGGCTTATATGGACACTCCAGCAGCCACAGGATGAACCTACTGCTTCAAGAAAGAACTGCTCTTTTCCATTCAAGCCACTTCCAGAGGAAGGATCTCACCACAGTGAGCCATGTTTTGTCCTTTAAAGGCTAAGGTGTACAAGTATGCTTCTTGAACCAACCCCAACGCATCAGGCAACCATGGAAGTACCAGTCACTTAGGGGCAGATGCAGCCAGAAGAATTTAACATACATATCCCAAGGCAGGACTTCACCTCAAGTAAGTTTAAACACAAAACAGTGTTTAAACAGTGAGATCATGTCTCCTTCTTGCACCAGCAGGCCTTGCATCTGATCAAGGATATGTCACTCACTCTCAAGCTTAAGCAAAGGAGTTCTCACCAGGACTGCTGCAAAACAAACATCAAGCTTTTTATAAAGCAACTGCCCCTCATTGCCACATTGCTTGTCAGGAGCCTGACCCTCACACATCACTTTCCTGGGTGCATTGCAAGGAACATTGAAAAAGGGTCTACTGTCAGGTTTAAGAACCATTCCTATTGATCAAATCAGGCTACAGTGACCCCAGATTCCCTGCGTGCAAACCAGCAGCAGGCGATAACTACAAATAGCATTAGTTTCCCACTCTCCTTGTACCAGTGTAAATGACTATACAGCTTCTATAGTGCAAGTCTGTTCTCACTAAATAGGCTGCCAGAAGGACTCCCACAGTCTTCCACTCACTTTTAAACCTGGAATTAAAAATTAAGATGATTTCTGGTCCTAGTTATTTCCTCAAATGCAAAAACTTCACTTTAACAAAACCAATTGTTTTATCCTTAAACAAGATTTAAAATTATTTCATAGTGTTTCAGGAGTTAAAAGGAAAGCAAATATGTGCAGTGCAGAAAGATTCAGTCACAGAAAGTGTGTTTCCATTCAAAAGAGAGAATAAACTGATTTTATGTAAACAACCAGAAAAATCCACTTCACCCCTAGAGAAAATAGGCACACAAATACTTAACTCATTTCATAAATAACGTATTTTATTGCATATGGCTATTAAGGAGAGCATCCATGATCAATACAGACTAAATACAATACACTACTCTAGTTCCATTTATTCTGGTCTCCAGCAGCATCACATTTATCCTTATATACAGCGTGTACATTGGAAGACACAGCAAGATAAGTCTCTTGTCATATCACAATAGCAAGAAATATATTTAACATCTTGATATCCAGAAACAATACGTACCCAAAAAGAAAACACTGCTTAGTAACTGTTAAGGTTATATAGCAAAAAATATTTTAAATTTAAGGTAAGTCAGGCAAAATGTACAAAGACCCAATATACATTGTGAAGTTTTAGCAAACATAACATTTATACATTTTGGTTCCATTCTGTAAACTAAATTAAGAATGTAAGTATTGCATATGCCTTTGTGAAATATACAGGATAGAGAATATTTTATTATTTTGACAGGGTTTTTGTTTGTTTGTTTGTTTTTAAGTTGCTGTATGCAGTTTAGCCATTTGTTTTAGTGGCATGACTTCTTAATTGATGCAGAGGGATATTTGAAAATAGAGGTGTTCAAAACACTGAATTCAGCAGGTACCACACTCAGTGCTGCCAGGGGGTGGGGAGGGGTCAGACAGAAAATGTTGAAGGTATGCAGGTTTTTTAGTTCCAGACTTGAACAAGCAGTATTTTAGAATGTCTTAGAACCATTTATAGCATTAGTACTAGAGAAAAGCTCAATCAGATCAGATATTGGAATTGATTTTAGATCTAATATTGTATTAACCTATGCATTGCTGTGATTTAAGACCCTAAAAATTAAACAGAAAAATAAAGTGTGCCATGGAGTAGGGTAGGAATTAGTTTACATTCATCTTTGTCTTGTAATACAATCCTCAGTTCTAAAAATTCAGCATGTAAGCAGGAAGACTGCATTGCCATTCACTATATTTGTAAGACATGGACTCCTGTCTTCCTCAAAAAAAAAAAATCCCAAAAGAAGACAATGCATTGTCAATAGTGAAGTACGGGTTCCACCAAGCACAATGATTAAAGAAAAAAAAAAAGGAACGTAACTCATAACTTATTAATACTTACATGTCTATCAGAGCAGGCACTGGCGGGGTACCCTTAAAATGTACACAAAACTTCAATCAAAGGAGAAGCAAGGTGGCATGACATTCTGCTAGTCTGGTGCGACAGTTGTATGTGACTTTTGTGACAGTAGCTGCCACACCTCTCAGATTTTCAGGCCACTGGAAATGTGATGCACAGTCAGCCTTGAAAAGAACTCAGGATAAGTGACTGCAATGGTTCTTCTTCCCTGTAATAGTGCCTGCAGCTACAATGGTGCTTTCTTGGTAAAAGGCAAATATCAGGACTTTATAGATGGCAAGACAATATTGTGTTAACATTAGCTCTTGAATCTGCCCAATACCCATTATCATCCCTGCATTCCTAGCATGCTTATGTGGATTTTTGGTTACAAGAAATGCAGCTAAGAACAGTTAGCTGACAAAAGTGAGCTTGTAAATAGAAGAAAAGGCTTTTGCAATCTGAAGTACCTACATAAACACCTACATAGAGAGGATTAAACAAGTGTGTCAAAGGTACAGATACCCCTAATACAGGTTGATGTTTTTAATTTATGTTGCTTCAGTTACACATTTTATACTTTTTAACTACTCTGAATCCTCTGTCCAAGTCTGATTCACAGAGTTTCATCCCATTTTAGTCTATTCAGTGCCCTACTTAGGCTTTGTCTGAGAAGTAAACCCTGCAGCTAGTGATTCAAAACCCAGCAGCAGCAGCAGCTGTACAAGCTGCAAGTTCAGTAAGGCTGGCGACCGTTCTTGAGAAACTCAGCACAGAGATAAAGGAGTTCCTGTCGTACACCAACACTGCAAATCCGGCTTTACTTTGAACTGAGGTAGTACTGTCGTAGGCTTGAAATTATGCCAGTAAATACCAGATCTTGCTGCTTCAGCACGTGTTACAGAATCCCCTAATATGCCAGAGAATAAATACAGTTAAAATACAGTTTGTCTTTGAAGAAAAAGAAAATGAAGGCATTGGCCATTAGCTAAAGAGGCCGGCAGAAATGTTCCTATGATTTAAAGAGCATCTCCAACTTCTGTCGAAACAGCAGCAAAATGATAACATAGATGCCATGGACAGGTAATTAGTTAGGCAGGTTGCCTTCCCTTCCTCCCAGATTTGTTGTACAGTTTAGCCTGTAACAGTTCAGGAACTGTGAGGACCAACAGTAACAACAATAAAAAGTAAACATTAAGCAGCTTCAGTTACAAAAAACAAAAAACAAAAAAAAAAAAACCAAAAGAACAACAACAACAACAAAAAAAACCAGAAAGGTATATGCCGAGCAGCTTCTTTGAATGTTGTACTCTGTTGTTTGAGGTCATGATGAGAAAACTAATTCCTTCACTCTGAAAAGAAAAATGAAAGAAAGTCAATCAAAGCTGTAAATTTTTTTCATATACATGATACAGACAACACAAAAAATACCACAGAGAGATTATTCAGAATGGGGTTTTATGCTGAAAAAAAAAAAAAGAGCAGCTATTCAATAATTGCTTTTGCATTTGTATACACCATAAGGTATTGCAAAGGCAATAAAGGGAGTATTCCCCAATCCAGCACCACTTCCTTTTTTCAGAACCTTTCAGCTAAGGCTCTTCAGGTCAGCAAACTGCAGAACACAGAATGGGCTGGAAAACCCAACACAAAATCCCCCCGTTCAAGTTGTGACCATCACAATTTTTTGCATCAGTGAAATGGAAAAGGGGTTGGAGAAAATAAGTATAAGCTTAACTCTTTCTTTTTTTTTGTCAGCTGGACATTACAAAAAGCTTTCCATTTCCAGGTATTAAAAACAAGCTTGAGAATAAACAAATTATCTTGTCTTTAGGGAAGAAGTCTACCAAAAACATAAGCAAAGTATAGAAATAACCTTCTTTTAATTTAGTTATTTGATTTACTGAACAACTATCATTCCAGAAGTAAAAAAATGAGTAGGTATGCAAAAGGAAACTGTCTTCTCCCCATTACTGTCTACAAAGCTGCTTTAAACAGTCAAGATGAATTATGTAGTAAAGTAGAAACTGATTACAATGAGACTCATTCTATTTTAAAGAATGCAGTTGACTCCTTTAGTGTTTCTTCACTGTAAAGATTTAATGGATAGTATGTACCTACCCCACCAAAGGGACATGGTTATTTATCAACTCACAGCATTGAGATTATTCGATAACATTGCCATTAAAAAATCAAAACTGAACAGTTACAGCAATTTTTTTTTGTTGTATGTTGTCCCCAAGTTTACAAGTTAAATGAAAATTTTAGTTACATGATGTATTACATGAATTTTTCTAGAAATTGAAGTTATTTGGAACATTTTGGGAACAAACACTGCTCCTTAGGAAAGTCTACAGTTTTGACTGTATTGATACAAGAAGACAGTATTCCTATATATTTTAATTCCTTTGGGACCATAAAACCAAAATAAATTAGATACAAAACATGGATGTCAAAGTAAGCCCAGTGCTTATCTGTGCAAGTTTCAATCCATATAAGCCTTTGATGAACCAATACAAAGCCTTTTCCCTCAAGGTTACACACAAAGGCTGATGTATCTTGCCATACATGTAAGACTTGCAAATTGCTTTGAATCTCTGACAGCTAAGGTTTACTTAAAGGCAATAGTCCTGCTGGAGTCAACTGGAGCCACTATATGATCAAATATTAGGACATTACTTGGGATTTTATTTCATGCCATATCTTGAGATGAATAGCTTGCCAAGACAACAAGGAAAGTGCCCCACTGCCCCCACCCACTTCCCAAGTGCCATTGTTGCCACTTTTCTGATCAGAAACTAAGGCAAATCTATTTATTCAACCTTCAGTAAACATATTTTTATTGTTTGTTCTGGACAAATTAAGAACTTGAACTGGCTTATGATACGTCTGGGGGGAGCTCCAAATCTGCCAACACCATTCCCAAGGGCTGCATGGATGAACATGGGGCAGGATGGACAGCTCTCAGATGGGAGCAGCAATTCCTCATTTAAGGAAGAAACACTTAAGAAACTACTTGGTTCCCATTTTTGTTCAGGAAGTAGCATAGATGCACCATGTAGAAAAACAAGCAAGTGTTCAAAGGTACATGCTAACGTTGCATTATTGCTTTCCTCCTTCAAATGGAAACCAACATGGCAACTAAATTTACAGTCCCCAAAGTGAGAATGAGAGTGAAAGCCAAATAATATATTAAAAAATTTAAAAATCCTCATCTTCGGATAGAGAAATTGGTGGAAAATGCAAAGGATACAAAGAGGTATGGTTCCAGAAGCACGCCAGTCTAGGGCAGACATGAGGGAAGATTATTAACACCTGAGTGTACCTGATGTTGTTCTTACAGTATAGCAGTACTGTGCAGTCAGAATTAAACTGTAGGAGTGAAGTGGCTGATGCTTCAAAGCACTTCCATCCTTAGTCTGCATGGTTCTGTAGGTGGATGATAGGACTGTGGGCACTAAGACCTGATGATGCAATAAACGCATCACCCAATGAGTCTATAATGATGACCTATAACTCAAAAAAACACCCCAAACATAGTCTTCAATAATAAAACTATTTCCTCTGACTTCAATAAGCTTTGAATCATGTTTTGATTAAGCTTTGAATCAATAAAGGAAAAATAACTACTGTTACCACTTGACCCATGTAATAACAATGTCAGCTTCAGAGGAAGCCCACTTGGAAAAAAATAATTTGCTAAAGTTCCATGCTAAAGTAAAAACAAAAACTAATCAAACAACAACAAAAAAATCAGTATCATGTTTATTTTTACCTCACTGATTAGTATGTTTTGTTTATTTCACACCTCAGGTCAACATTCCACTCACACAGCAAGTCACAGCAGTATACACCGAATTTATCCAGGAACTCAAAATTCCTACAGGACACGAACATATTCTTCAGTAGCTTCATGCCCCATGGGTATGCACTAATCAAAATACAAGGTCCAGCACTGTGTCAATACTGACGTTTCCTCTCAGTTTTGGGCTTTATTAAGAAAAGCATCCATGATCATTGCTGAGTTTCCAAAACTATGTAAGTCCTCTGATTCTACCAGTGCTTCTTGGGGAATAAATCAGAGAATAAACACAAACTGCTATGAAACTACCAAATACTCACAGACTTGATAAATATACTGCGAAGAGAATACAATGGTTAGTCAATTAAAGACCTACTCTGCTTATTAATTTTCAAAGTCAGTAAGCAGTAAATACATTATTTTTTTTTAATTTCTAAAAATAATTCTCATCTGCTAACAAGCATGCAGGCAGAAACAGATATTCATGTGGCTTGTGGCAAAACATGTTGCTGGTCATTCATAATCAGTAATTTATTCCACCAGCAGTGTGACTGCCAGAGCACATCAGGCATTTGACACAGAACCTCCAGTTCTGCTGCAGGCTTCTGCCCTGACTCCAGGCAAATCACTCAGTGGCTTTATCCCTTTGTTTCTCCTCCCCATGTCGTCTGCCAAATCGATTAGGCTGTGATTGTGCTAACTAACTTTTTCTGGAAGAGCAATCCTATTGATACAACCAAACTGGAGGTTAACAACACATACATCTGCAGGCATCAGGCCAGGCCATTAGACAGCACAACCCAGGGAACTGAATCCCACTCAGACACCTGAGAGAAGATGTATGACCCTGGGCAAAACTCCTGGTCATCCGGAAAGGGCCAGCATGCCCTCCATCAGCAGGTTACACTGCCCTCCCCGCCTCTGAGCTTTCTCCAGCACCAGGCATTGTGCAGGCTGGGCTCCTGGCAGGAGATGGGTCAAAGGCACCCACACAGGTTAGAGCCTTGAGCCTCAGCAGCACCATCCTCACACCCACAGGAATCTTGTGTCTGCAAGCAGGTGGAGCAGAGAGGGGCGTTGAGGGTGGGAAGAGCACAGGCCTGATGGTAATAAACTGCTGCTGACCACACCCTGACAGCAACCAGAGGTGGCCTGAACTGCAGCCTCCAAAGGCTTCCTTACTGGAGGCATCACAGCACGCACACACATCATAAGGTCACAAACTTGGCCAAGCATCCAAATGCAGATGCAGCCTGACTGCTTCCCAGGATACTATTGGGAAGTGCACACTGGGAACCAAACCCTGACCTGGCTCCAACTCTCACTGAGCAACACAATGAATACTTCACATCACAGGTAACCCTGCTAAAGATAACACAATAACTCATGTTGTTGAGTGCTATCGCTCTCCAAAAGTAATTCCAGGGAACCTACACTCCACTAAGCAGGACTACTCTTACCAAATAAAGCTGAGCACAGACACTGTCAGAGGAACAGGTTTCAACCAGAGCTAAAACATTCACTTTACCAACACTTTGCAGGAAAACATGAAGTAGTGTGCTCTAAAAGTTTACAAAGCTCACAAATAATATCCATCCAAAGTAAAATCTTTCCACATTTGATGAGAAAAACAAGTTAAACCATGAAATGAAAAAGCCACATTATTTTTATGTTTTAAACAAGTCATGGTTGATCATAATTGGAAACATGCTGCACCAAGTAACTAGGCTCTTTTGATATGTTTTTCCACTAAGGAACAGTACATGATGTTGTTCAGATATGGCTCTTTTTTTATGAATCTAAAAAAGCGAGCATCTGGTCAACATAGATTCTTCATGACAAATAATAAAAAACCCACTAAATTTTTTTGAGTGGTAATGTAGGAATTTTGCATCCACAGTAATCTATATTAAAATGAGTTTCACAGTACTTTTAAATCTTGTGTCAAATGGTTAAAATGCATTTGAACTGCATTAATTTAACCATGGGGAAAGATTAACTTTTAAAGTGGGAAACAAACTGTTAGATTATCTGGAAAAAAATGTTGCATGTCAGTACCTGCAAATACCTTCTGGATTTGTATGCTTGAGCATACTGTCAAGAGGTTAAAATGTTCATCTACTGTCATGGACAAATGCCCTAGAATTTCTAGTGATCATCAACTTTTAACCAAAGGTACTAAAACCAAAATTATTTGTATTTGATGCCATATATTTACACGATAAATACTTATTTTATCATGTAAATAAGAGATCTGGCACTGGAGTTTATGCAGTTGAGTCTATAGTAGAAGTACAGATGAGAATGTGCACTATGCTTAGTTGACTTCAGAATTTGATATAATTTGTGTTTCATACAATTTTGTCAAGGTTCTTATAGATTTTATACTACTAATAACTAAACATTAAAATGTAATTATGTGGAAAATAAAAGGATTAAACTTGCAAATATAATTATAATGAATTTATAGTGCTGGTCCAGAAATACATTTTCCACATCAATTATAATAAATATAGGCACTTCTAATTTAAAATTAAGAAACTAGACATGCTCATTTTTCCGAGGATTAATTTAATACAGCTGCAATCATATCTCTTAATTTCAGAGCTACGGCCAATGTACTATTAAACAAGTTTGTATAGATGGGCTTTAATCCCATGCCTATGGGTTAAAATAAATTAAGACAGACACCCCTCAACATAGTACTATCTGAAATATGTTCAATTATCCTCTCCCTTGCAAGCTGGGTATACAACCATTCAAAAGCATTCCATGAAATGAAACAAAATCAAGCAGCTTTCTCTGAGTAAACAAAATGCTAGAAAACATTTAGTCATTCTGCCCTTCCATTGGAGTAAGGAGGACACAAACACATACCCAGAAACAGATGTGGAAGATACATAGAAAATTTGCCACTAGAAATATTCATCTGTAGCAGCCAAAGAGCCACTCCACAGTACGCACACAGCATTTAACCATCATGGAACAAGAAGTCATGCTCTTGGTTGATGACCATTATCATACATGTGAAATTGCCTCCCACCTTACAACCATCCCACTATTCCTGTGTCAGCGCAGATTCAAGACCCAACACCACAAACACGGCCACAGCGTGGCTGCTGGCTTGAATTTACAGCTCTATTCACTACACCAAGAAGAGAGCACAGCTTTTCCCAGGTGCAGCCTGCCAGCAATGCAGGAACTCCAGCAATACCACTTTGAACAAAATGAAGCCAGAAGTTTCTTAAGAGACAGAGTTTTTGCAAAACAACATGCTCACCTTCCAAGTGATGAAGAGCAAGGGTGGAAGGGATCAGTGACTAACACACTGAATTACCTACCAACCCCATCTCTGGAGACTCAACAACAACTGAATCAGCAGGCCTGCCCCAAAAGCACGTATTAGGCAATACTCAGCTAAATTCTACCAAACTCTGTGTGTACCTCTCCATTTCCGACCTACTAATGGGAAAGAAACAGTGACTTTTAAGCAGCAATTTTTTTTGCCCTGTATTATATTGGGCTCTGAAGAGTAAGAGTTCTGAAAGATCTCAACTGCGTGAGGTACAACTTAGTTTTCATTTAGGAACAGACATGATATCCTTTTACACACCTTTACAATTGCTGGTAAGTTTGCCCAGCTGCGATGTCAAAGGCATATATGCGCCTCTTCTAATTTATATCAGTAGTCATTAACAAGGACAACAAGTTTTGACAGGAAAGAAGAGCTCTTGTGAAGCAGAGCTTGATACTCTCACACAACTGCCAACTGAAATGCCATCAAAATTAGTTGTCCTATTTCCAGCACGTAACAGTGAGGTGGGGAAAAAAAAAAAAAAAAATTACAGTCAGACTTCCGGTTCAGATCCACAAGTGAGAGCTTGACTGCCATTCTAGGTAACAAATAGACAAATACCAAGAACACATGCCTGAAAACACAACATTAGAGTGTTCTCAAAGAGCTTAGAAGTATACTTTTCCCCTCTCCCACTTGAAATAAAAAGCAGTCTTTACCACTGGTTAAATTGAAGAAATATTCACATTAAAAATTTTAATATTCATAGAAATAAGAACTCATGTAAGTTGTGGGAAGCCATGTTCAGTTTCCCTTTCCATTACAGTGGCAATCTAATTATTCCATGAAAACAGCTGCAGTAAGAAAGAACAAGAGCACTCCACCAAACAATATATGCTTAAGACATGCCATAAGGTGGTGAGGGGGGAAGGATGATAGAGACTTTTTTTCAGCCAGAAAGGTACTGGACACTGATCCGTCCCAGGTAAGTGCTCTTGCCTCATAAATATTGTGGAGAGGGGAGCAGAAACACTACATCCAGACACTCTTTCAAAGACTAATCCCTGCTTCCATCACTGCCAAATGGGCTTAGGCACCTAGTATCAAAAGAGGCTTCAGATTTACAAGAGCGTCCTAGAGGAAGACATTTATCTTCAGAGAGCAGCATGTTTTAAAACACAAGGCTCTCCTCAGCTTCCACAGTCAACCACCCCCGCCCCCCCATTGTGTAAACTGACCTTCAGACAACTTACCAAGGAGATAAACACCCCTGGCATGACATACATTTCACTTCGGCATCTCACCTGCCACCTTAACACACTGGATGGTCACACACTAAATGTTAGCTGGCTACTGCAGCTTTTGGACTTTTGGGTTAGGAGATACATTCAGAGAAATGCATCTTCTTGCAGAAGAGATACACAGGGAGAGAAGTGAGAGAAGAAGAAAGCAGGGAAGGCATAAGAGGAACAACCTGGCATGCACAGGAAAGCAACCTTTCCCCTACAGCTTTCTCCTCTTGCCACATCTTCACTTAAAACTCTTGAGCAACCTGAAGTAGGATAAGGATTTTAAAGGATTATTTTCCAATTTTATCAATGCTTTTCTAGAAATCTTTTGTGGCCTCACCTTTGTCAATGTGAATATGTCAGTAACAGAGAAGTGGGGAGAAGATGAAGCTAGGCAAGAAGTTTCATCATGTTCCATCATGAAAATACATCACCACTCCCTGAAACCATTTAGTGAAGTGAGCAATACAGCAAAAAAGTGCGGCACTGAAGCAGGTTATACTCTCCCCGGATCCAGATTCCTCTCTCTGACAGTGGGTCAAAAGCAGCTGCATACCAAATTTAAGATAACGGATTTTGCAAATGGGAATACTACCTGAGGTTCTCTTTACTTTCTAATGATTTACCTATAAGGGCAAGCCATGTTAAAGACCATGAGCCAAGCTCCTCTTAACTTCCTTGGTACTGTAGACTAGCAGTCCTTGGCACAGTGTGTACTTTCTGAAAGCCAGAATCACAAATTTAGCAGGATGCCCCATACCTATTGATTTCAACACCTTCACTTTCTTCAGTCTTATCACTCTATAGAAGCCCACTTCCTAGAAAACAGCCACACAATCCCTCAAGAAGCATTTCCCAGTATTCCTTCAATAAACAGTCCCAGTAATCAAACCAAAATGATGTCTCAAAGAATGATACTTGTGGATTTGTTATTTACAAATTTTCTTCAATTCTCTCCTGCACCAAATACTTTGCTAAGAAATGCTAGAAAGATACCTAAAAATATTTTTATGTTGCAGTTTTGAAGCAAACAGGGGCATCTGTAACTTCTTACTCTGACTTTAATCTAGAGACGAATTAGCATTTCTTTCTGTAGTTGATATGGACTTTATTGCATACAGAAATTGGTATTATATTAAGACATGAAAAGAAAATATGTATTTTTGTCACATGGACATGATAAATATTATCTACATACCACTCCTAAAGGCTAACTAATACTGGATTGGAAAGCAGAGGCAAAAAGCTTAGTGAACTGTTTAGAAAAGTAATTTAGGTGATTAAAACTTATCTTCTGACAACACCAATTTCAAAACTGGACATAACTGGTCATAAAATAATTTGTGAAAGCAGAAAGCATATAATTATGTCCTCTTTCTTACTCATATTTTACTTTCTTTCCCAAGCAAGAAACACAGATTATACTGAATGAATGCAATTGTTGCCAGCTCCACTGGATGTACCTTGAATCCTCCCCATCTAATAGTTTACTGCAAACAAAGTGAAGCAAGCCCAGAATTATTTACTCTGCAAGACCAAGCGGATGCTCAAGTTTTGCTTTTTTAAGAAAGGTAAAGGTGAATGCAAAGCACCAAGTTTACCCACTCTCAGGAAAAAGGAGTATGCAAGACATGCAATCAGTCTCAGTTTAGAAAACAGCACCTATTTCATTGATTTTTTCAGCCACGAGACTGCAGTAGAAAATATTACCTCCCTCAAGAAAAAAAAAACAAGCAAAAACCCAAAAAACACTCAACCCGTTAAAGTATGAATAATACTATGCTCTCAGAGCATAGTGTGATTTTACAGCACTTTTTTCAAAGCTTCAAAGGGATTTCTTTAAAAAGATCCAAAAAATTAGTGTCAATTACTTGCAACATTGCTAGCTCCAGTGCAAGATGCACTTTCTTCTGTAATTATTAGAGCTCTGTAAATATTTACAGAAACAGAGGTATACTCTACTGTTTCACTAGTTCTTTCCTCCTCTCCCAAGTGCTCTTACACAGGTGTCTTTGTTTCGTTTTATGGCTCCCCATATTTGTTGCCAGCAAATATACTTATAAGCAAGCAATTACACTAAATTTTCTAAAAATGGCTCACCAGTACCAATACAGCATTTTTTAAAAAATACATTTTACTTGTAGCAATATGTCTGACCACACAACTATATAACACTCTCAACTTTCTGAAATTGGATTATGTTGCCAGGACTGTTTCTATAAAACAGATTAAAACACATTTTTGTCACTTAAGATGGAATACTTTAGAGTTTGGCTCTAGTCCCATGATGCTTAGCAGAGAATTCCCCTAAATTTCAGGAAGGCTTTCCAGCACATCAAGACCTGCATGCATTTTTCCCTACTACCGAATGCCAGCTCTTTAAAGCTGCTTAGGACATCTCAAATAAGTGTGATGAACAGCCCAGGATATCATAATAAGAAACTATGACTTCCCATAGGATGCAATGCAGTAGCTGAGACTTTATAAAGCTATGATGCTGTTCTAGAAGAACAGAAAGATCACAGGCGCTGTCACGAAGAAATGCTTTGTAGAACACCAGTACTTTCCCCAAGGCATCTGCACCTTTAAAACCCAAATTTGCTTGCAAGTGCCAAGGCCCTGATGCCATTGCGTAAGTCACATATTGTGACCGACCAGGAAATATACTGAAAAGTGTTCAGCCAACAGTGCAGAAGCTGCACAGCTAGAGAGAACACAAATCCCTTTTAATTTCACATTTACTGAGCAAGTACAATATATCATCAACTAACTAAAGTACAGTCCAGGCCAAGCAGGAATACGTAACTATGCCAGCTGATCCACATACAAATATGAGTCTTATTTTAAGTCCTTCTGCACAGCAAGGTTGAGCTCACAAGCTGCAGATCTCTGGAAGTTAGACGTTCCATTTATGCCAAGCATATAGACTCCCTCTATGGTCAGGGGAGGTGGTTTTGTGCTGATCTCCAAGTCTGGCTTTGATCAGCCTCTTCAATACTCTTTCCTTTTAACGACTTCTTACAGAAGACAGATTCTTCTTTGAAGAGGAGTTTTTTGGTAGGCTCCTAAGGCACACATGTAGGGATTATACAGTTATTATCAGAGTTCTGCATAAAGTGCAATAGCATTGGCTAGATGAAAAAGAACCACCATATGCTTAGAAATCTTATCCAGGAGCACAGACCCTTAGGACATACTGGAGACACTTGAGTTGCAATCTGCAACACAGAAGACATTAAGCAGCTTCACTCATGACACATACATGAAGGTCCCTTAAGACTCTCATGTCCTGTGGTTAAACTATAGCCTGTCCCTTTTAATTAGAGTCGTGTCCTTCAGACCAAAACAGGATTCCAGCACAGCTGAATTTCAAAAAACCACCTATTAAGAAAAATACCAATAAATTGCCTCCTCTGGAATATCCTCCCTCACCTTACATATAGTCTGATCCTGTCTGGGCTACACAACCCTACCAAAACACTTCTACAGCAAACACAAGCTGGCTTGTTTACAAGGATGAAAAAATCAAGCAACCAAGCAAACTGAAGCACTAATAAAAGATACAGCAATTTTGATTGTCTTTGATGCCTCAGCCTCTCTAACAACCATCATTTAAAAAAATCAGATTCAATCTTTGTTTGAGACAAGAGATCACAGATACACTTTCCTACAGAGCAGGAATAAAGTCTTGGACAAAATCATGTAACCATGTCCACAAAAGATATAGGAAATAAACCCAACATGAACAGACTGTAAATGACTGGTTTCTCTATATCAAAGCACTTCAAATTACAGTACAAAATTAGAGGTCCTTATTTCCAGTAGCTATTTTTAGCGAAAATACCTTGAAAAATGAATTGAAGTAATTAATTATTACTATTCCAGAAAGATATTATGTGGTTATAAATGGCCAAAAAAAAGGACCTAAGACAACCCATGACAAAGAGGAGAAATGATTCTGAACTTCCCTATTAATATCTCATCACTGCTACAAAAAATCTTGGAAATCTCTGTCAAATTAGAAGTTACCACATTCCAGAGACAGGGAAGTTAAAGAATATTGTCACCATATACACCAAGAAAAACATATCTACTAGGAAAAAACCTCCAGCAGCATGTGATTCAATGAAGAAACAGAATTTCAAACTTAAAAGACAGATGGTAAGGCTGTTCATTCCAACCATTACAGTCATAGCCTTTGTATACTATATCCTGTACTCCTTATTTTCAACGTTTCTCCTAAGCTAAATCACAGTTCCTTTTTCTCCTGAATTAATTTACCATTACCAAACAGGAGACAACAGACTTTTATGTATCAAGCACAAACAAGGCTAATTCTTACCCTGAGTAAGAAAATAATGTGTATCTGATGCAAATAATGAGTTAATATATTTTGAGACATACTAAAATATTTGACTAGAGAATCAAAATTAAGATCTTACTCAGATACACATACACACATTATAGCTATACTAATAAGATTAAGCCACTTCACAGCCCAATAAAACAATGGGTTTACATGGCAAAAAATAAAATAAGGATTGCAAAAAAATTAACATATAGATTCAATGTCCACTGTTCTGACATCTTCAGCAGAACTCAACAGAACTTTGCCTAAAGAGCAGAATGAATTGTCAGCTTCTCAGATAACCCATAGAAAACAAATTGGAAAATCCCTCAAGAAAACAGGCAAAAAATGAGTGCCTGATAAAGGAGTTAAGATACCCAACTAAAGACAGGATGCACACACTTCTTTCCAGTAGGGGTGGAGAGTTTGAAGTTGTCAAATATACATCACTTCTCAAAATAACTCACTATTTCCTGTGAACATGTTCAAAAGTCCCAGCAGCTTTTCTTTTTTTCTTTATTATTATAAATCCTTCATTCTGTTTCTCCTATGTCTTATTAAAGATACAGCATAAGCTGCACTAAATCAATACTATTTTTCAGCAGAGTAGAATACTTTAGCAAACTAAGTGGAATACCACCCCAAACCTACTTGACACAAATCATCATGGTAGCTCCCAGAATGTGTTTTTAAAACAGTATGGTTCAAATGTCGCCACCCTGTAAAAGCGACAGTAGCCAATCTATGAGGACACAGAAAATTGAAAACGTCTACTGAGGAGTGAAAGGAAGAGAAAATATTGCAGCATTTTCTCTTCATATGACAACACAACATCCACATGGCTAGTATGGTAAGGTAGAGCTTGCCATGTTCATGACTGATGAAACAGACTCAAGACTAAAGGAACAGTTTCAGACTCAGAAGGACTCTCTAAATGCCCCCTCACAATGACTCCATCAAACAGCAGCCTGGCATACAAACACAGCTCATTCACAGCACGGTCCTGCTCTCTCTGCATTCAGGCACACCAGCTCCACTGTGCTCACTCAAGCTGCAAGATCTAAGCTGTTGTTTCAATTTCCTCATACAGTCAAGTGTACATGTACTAAAATAAATGTCCATCAATTTACCTCCTGAGGGCTGAATCTGACTTCTACTAAAAATCAATAATATTTCACTACTATCAAGTTCTGACTTTTTAAAATAACAGATATACTATCTTGTGTCACCATATCTTACAAACCCTTCAATTTACTGTCCCTTGAATATTCTCACTAATGGCGGGGAAGGAGTAGTATGGGGGAAGAGAGGACCTAAACTAG
Source organism: Phylloscopus collybita (assembly GCA_027886175.1). NCBI lineage: Eukaryota > Metazoa > Chordata > Aves > Passeriformes > Phylloscopidae > Phylloscopus > Phylloscopus collybita. The sequence continues at coordinate 38,228,653 of JAJNNQ010000006.1, read as the reverse complement.
AAATCACTTACAGTGCTGAAATACATCGGTACATTTGTATCTGGAAATCATCCTATTGGCTAACATTCAACATCCAAGTATCATCAATTTATTTATTATTTATTTAGAGCCCACACAATCTACCATTTATATGAAAATACGTCATTCAAGGTTAAAGTTAAAGGCTCATTTTTACTGCATTTTTATTTGACATTTGAAGATTAAAACGTAGAACCGTATATCACCTTTCTGTAGATATCCAAAGGAAAGCAATATTAGCCTAGCACTCATTAGATAATGTTAAGAGCCTCTCTGGTATTTGTGAGAGTAACTACTAGACTATTGGGATTGTAAAACAGTAAGTACTAACAGTTAATGGCCAATTCTTAAATTTATGGCAAATTCTTTCAAATATTCTGTGCATCAGGGTCATATATATATATATTTATTCCTAATGCTCCTCCTCGTAGTTAATTTTCTATAACTATTGTTAAAGTCACAAGCACTAATTCTGTAACTTCAACATTCAGAAAACTATGTAACTTTGTACTGTTATACAAGATTGACTCCAAATCCAAACATAAATCTTTGAAGTTTTATGCTAGATTAAAGCTAATTAGTTGTAAATAATTTTAAACTGACTTTTCATAGTTCACAAACAACTTTCACGGTAATCACCAAGACAAATCTTCATCGTTTCTGTACACGATTGTTACAATGAAAATGAAAGTGTAACTCTTCCTTTTGTTATGTAAAGAGACAGTATTGTTACAGTTTATTTCATTAATTTTGGCAGAACTAACTGCTCAGGAATGAAAGCTGTTGTAGAAGATGCAAACCCACCCTCCTTTACACTTAACCAAACGTTTATGATGTGAAAGTGAATGATGTTACAACACAACTGAGAACAGCTGACTTGCAGCAAACTTTACCTCCACCTTCCAGTTCCAAATCTCATTATTCCATTGCAAGAAGTCTTTTTTAGGTATAAATGAAAATTTTGGTTAGACACATCACCTGATTTTGGTTTGCCTTTTGAACTAAAAACAACTCATTGGAGTTTTTGAAAAAATCACTACCAGAGGAACTAGCAGAAAGACAACGTAAGAAATTCACTCCGTAACTTCTCAGTAATACAAGCATGGGAGAGACCACAGTGTTTGCAGCAGCCAATTTGGTGATGTAGAAGTTCTGCATTAACTAGGAAAGTGGTGAGGTTTGCATCCATTTGCCAATTCCACTCATTCTTTTAAATAATACTAAAATGTAATACTATTGCAAGTAAGTTTTTATAGTGTAAATTATCTCCATCACTGAAGGCAGACTAAACCAAAAACATTGTTCTTGAGCAACTATTCAACACCACTGCCTTCTACATAAGAGTTAAGCCTAACCCGGCCCCAAAAGACTGTATGTCTTGTTCAATTAACATTGTGACTTCTGGTGAGAAATAGCCTAGATTCAAAGCAAAACCAAACCAAACAAACAAAACCACAAACAAACAAACGAAACACAAACAAACCAACCCAAAATAGAAAAAAGTCTTCATAATCACAATTCCCTACCTTACCTTGGCAATGCCACTCAGTTTAATGAGGCAGATATCATGACTGTCATAAACACTTTTTTAAAATAATATACTGCCTTAGAGGACACAATATAAGAGACAAATCAGCAGCTTAGATTTTATTTCATTGACATGATTTTCCCACTGTTACTGGAATGATTTATTGATTTGTCTTTGACTGAAGAGAATCAAAGTCCTCTGCCTCAAGTTGAACTTACAGAGGTATTCTTAATATACTTTAAAGTACCTGTGAAACTGATTTGGAAATTGAAACTCAATAGAAAAGTGAGTTTTATGCCTTACATTCATCATCACAGCACATATCAAACAAATTTTACTAAAGCGTAAATGGGAGAAAGCTTGGAAAATTCTCCAGAGTGCTCTACTGTTTCTGAAAAACTTCTGCTGTTTGTGATCAGCAAGTTTGCTATTTTGGCACCGCACTAGAGCCCCAGTGCCTCCATTTCTGACCCCTACAAACAAAAACAAGCTGCTCAACAATGTCTAATCCGTGCGTCATGTAATCCTGCTTAATACCCTACAAACTCTGGGTAATATTTGGGTAGTTTTTAAATTTAGCAAAGAACATCCTGGCCTAGTTCAAAGATACCCTTGCCTTGGGTAGTGTCCCCTGGAAACATCGCCCACACCAGTTTCAAAGAGGAAAAGCAAACGCACACATGTACGGTAAGAGAAATGAACAAAAAAATAAAGTAAGAGACTGTGGTCTAATGTCGTAATAAAACACATAAAATCACAAATCAAAGTAATGAAATAGGACTGCATTATGCAAACACCAAACACACCACTCAAACAACTAAAGAGACATTCTGACTTCCTAACAGTGCTCACGGCCCCATTTACCAGCGCAAGTGCAGCCGACTCCCTGCTCCCCGCGAGGGCAGACTGTGCTGCAGAGGACAGCGGCACAGCCAGCGCAATCACGCAAGCCTTCCTCCCATCAACACCGAGCTATTAATACACGTCAGCTATCGCTCTGCCAGACAAACAGAAAATCCCTTCTTCCAGACACGGCTTGCTTTTTGAAGCATCATCATCTTACGAGTGGCTCATACTACAAACACTACCAAAGAGGTCTAAACTAAGTCCCGTTATAATTTTTCAGCGTGCTGTCCTGACTGTCCTACCTAAGATGTCTCAGACCCTCGCTGAAGGACAAATATGTTCGTATTTTGTTTAGGCTGTCAGGCAGACAGTCTCCAATCATTAGCCTCTTGTCAATAATGATGCTGGGGTAGATTATTAGTGTGTAGTGCTTGTAATGGCAGGTGCATGGCCCTGGGGCTGCCATCTGCCAGGAAGGAAGTGTTCTCCTCTAGGATGCTGAAGAGATTGACAAATAATGTAAACAAAACACTGAATCATTCCTAATCTATGCAATAAAGCTATTACATTACTCTTCTGCAGTGTAGATGTTACCATCAGAGGTGGGGGCTTAGGTTTGTGGCTTGCATTGTTTTTTCCTCATTATTTTAGTGATTGATTTAGTGAATTTAGGGATTGAGATAAAAAATGCCCTCTGACATAACTTTTATTTAACTGAGGTGGGCAATTCTAGAATTTGAAAACAAACAAACAAAAAATCCGAGTATCAAAGATGTTTATTTGGGAAAGTATCTCCCCACTGCTCACTTGTAACAAGCCTCTTTCCAGAGTGTGTTTGCCCTGCACTGTGAGCAAGAACTTGATATCTTAAAATTACTATTTTTGATACAGCTATACACAATTTGGGGTCATCATCACTGATTAAAAAAAAAAAAAATGAGAACGTTTTGAAATATTTTTTAAGCAAAAAATAGTAACAGAACTCCAAGTATTGTCTTTGGTCTTTTAAGTTAATTTCTAAAGGGCTTTCTTATAATCAGATTGAAAACCTTTCCTAAACAGTCCCAGTTTAGTATCCAATTTGTCACCTGAGCTACCAAGCAATAGCATAACTCCATGGAAATAAGCAGGCACTTAGCTATTCTTCAGGAAAGTTACTCATTACTATTTAACTGGCTACACAGAGATTACAAACTACTGCTGTCTTTGAGCCAGCCTCAAATGTTACTAGATGCTTTAGCACTTTAACATGCCAAGAAATACTTTTAGGTGACCCTCTGTGAAGATGTAAGCCATCTTTGCATTGATTTTTCTGTGGTTTGCATCAGGCTTGTAATACCAAAGTCTTAAAAGCTTGCGTTAACTACAAACACAACCCTGCAACTGAGGGATTCATTCTACCTGTATTACTGTGGAAACTGCAAATATAGTCTAAACCAGTAATCCTGGCTTCCTCCAAAGCTGACAGAGATGCAGGGGAAAAGGCATGCAATGTTATAACTTGCATTTAAAAGACAGTGGGAGCAGTCACCTTTGCTGGTTCTGTTTACTGCTGCTGGTTATCCAGAGCCCTGGCAGAAGGACTAAACCAAGAAGCCCACACGCTAGGTAGCTAAAGGCAGTTGACACAAACACAAGTATAAAAAAACCCAAACAAACACTAAAACGACAACAAAACAAACAAACAAAGCTTCCTCTAAGAACTCTGCTGCAGGAGAGGCCGTGTTTTCAACAGGTAACAAGGGGACTAATTGAACTGAACTTGGCTTTTCAAAGCTGCCACTCTTGAGCCCTACATACATACGCACAAAACTTGAAAAGTAACTACGTGCCAGACAACAGACACAAAGAAAACATATCTGAACTTTGGAGGTCACTACATCATCTTCTAAACTCAAGGGATAATACTGATTTCCATGCATACACAGATCACTTCTAAGCAAACATTGTAAGAAACTACAAAAACAACCAGAGACTTGTGAAACTCTCATAATTACACATCCTAATTTAACAAATCAGTCAACATACACACTTTAAATTGCTATTCCACATAATCTATCAATGGTAAAACTTTCACAAAAATTGCTGTATCATGACTAACACAATGAACACAGACACAAAAAAAAAAAAAACTACAACATATGGACAACCAGCATAAAAAGTATACTATATTTCAACAAATTCAGAAGAAAAAAGCCACAGATGTAACCATTTTTTAGACGTTTATTACTTTAAAAAGAAACATATTAATGGTTCTTTTAGAAAAAAACTTATAAACAGAAAATTCCTGGATGTAATTATGCTGCCATTTAACTGCTGAATAGGGAGGGAAGTCAGATTACGTGCAATAACTGGCTAAATTTTTCAGTGGATGCTTGCTGTGTTTCAGCTTATAAACCACTTCAGCATTCCAGTGTAATTAACACTATTTAAAAATAAGAATAAATCAAGTGCAAAGAAACCCATGATAGTCTCTCCTTAAAAAAAAAAAAAAAAAAAACAAACCAAAAAAACCCCAACAAATACAAACCAACCCCACCATATAAAACACGCCCTTCTGTTCAAACACTCCTTTATTCTTCTTACTTTCAAATGAACATTAGTCTCTCCAGCTATCTTGAAAGAAATCAAGTAATCAGAAGCAATCATCAACCTAAGCATTTCCTCTGCCTTGAGCTATGACTGTACTGGTTCATTTTAGAACAAACCCACCATTCAATTTGGTCTATAACAATTTATCTTAAATGGCTCAAAGTAACCATGACATTCTTTCTATGGGCAGTATAGCTAAACATAATTTAAAGTATAAAGAAAAAAAGAGTCTAATAGATGTCACGATATTTATCTGCCTGTAACAAGCTGACATCCATATAATCAATATAATTGAAAAAATATTAAAAGCTTCATTTAATCCTAGATAATTTCAGTTTACATTTTGTGTTTCATGAGTGGCATGGCTAGGTTCAGATCTAACCATTTTGGTCTGGTCACCTGCAAAGTGCCATCTGAAAGACAGTAAGTGAATTTCAAGATGTTTAATATAAAGCCTCGAATTTTTAATTATAAGTGTGAGTTAAAACGTAAGTTATTAAAAGTAGCTCAGTTCTTTCTGCTGTTAGTTTGATGTTCTAACAGGACTTAACAGTAAGAGAAACTACTATAACCGATTAAAAAAACTTTAAAAGATGTAAATATGTCCAACATAGCATATAGTTATTTTAATACTTTTAAGAAGTCATTTTAAAATGAGCATTAATTTTGTTAAAGAGCCAAATATTCTCATGTTGCTTTGAGAACCAAAACTTTCTGGCAGTTGCCGTATCTTCATATGAGGAGATCAAGAAAACAACTTAATATAATTCCTTCTGTAAAGTAATCCCAAAGAAAAAGGAAACAAAGTTTATGTTCTCCACAATCTAAAACACCATTAGAAAGAGAGAGGAAGAGATTTTTTAAGATAGGCTTTTTTATTGTTTAGGTGCAACCGTAAAACCCTCACAAAACCAAAAGCCAATTGACAAGGTGAGTGACAAGGCCAGTGCAAGCGGAGATCATTACTATCAAAAATGACCTTATTATGATTTTAAGTAGATGCATAACAAATGATGACTTCTTCAAACAAAGCAAGGCAAAAGAAACTGACACAGGAGGGACAGAACCCTCAAGGTTTTTTGCATTACTACACATAGTATCTGTTCAATTTTAGAAAACTAGACCAACTACTAGAAACATTTACAAGTTAAAACTACAGAGCACTCTGTGAATGGAAAAGAAAACAAAATTAAAGAGAACCCACTCTGGTGATTTAGATTTAGGAAAATTCCCTATTTTACACCCACTAAATTTAATGGTAATCTTAGTTAAGAAGTCCAGGATTACACACAAAAAGTAAAATCTTAACTCCATTGAGACAGAAACAAAATTCCTACTTGACTTCAACTTTGACTTCAGAACTAAGATCCACCATAAAAAGTCACATCACTGTTGTCATAAATACGCTGGAATAAATCACACTTTATGAGAAAAATGAGTGTTAACATCTCCATAAATAATGACATCCATACACAGTCCACATATTTCTAAGCAAAAAAGCAGTCATAATTTAAGAACAAAGGCTAGTTATTAGCAAGTAACAAGTTTTAACCCACCAATAACAGTATTATTTTATTTACATATCAAATGAAGGCAATTGTTTCTCCAACTCCTAAATATTTGCACATTTTTAGAACAGCAAAACTAAATAAAGCAATTATTTCAAGCAACCTTTTAACTGTTCTGTTTTGACAGCAGCTGTGGATGCACTCCTTGCTCTTGCCATGACAGGATAATATGAACAGAGATATGCAAAAGCAAAGCACTGCCTACAGCAGAGGCAAGTTACTGATAGCAGAGTAACACGCTACATGTGAAAGCCAGCCACCTTAAAACAACACAAATAATTTCCCTTAAAACATTTATCCATATGAAAACACAACTACTGCTACAAACCTTAAGGAAGAACTCAAACTGATTTTTACATGTATTTTGCTCAAACCAAAATTCTTAAAGAGCTCAATACATGTTTGTTTTTTTTTTTGCCCCATGTATTTTGCACAAATCAAAATATTAATTTTCTGAGAAGGTAATTACAAGAAGCTTGTTTGTATACTCTGTATCTCAGAGTCTCCTGTCCTAAATATTAAACGGAAGTGGATTCTCTATCATTTTAAAATTACTAGAAACCACTCTTAAAGTAAAACTTCTCACTTTTCTAAAGTAGTTAAAAACAAAGTTTGGAAAAAAGTGCAAACTAAACAAACAATGCTGATTATATAAGCTCTCTCTTGTACAAATCAGTAATTTTTACAGAATCCGATTCTCTCAAATCTACCCATATTACTGCTGTTGAAATAACTTTGTCTATGCACAAAATACAGTTTTCTTTAAACAAAGTATGTTTCTCAGTAAAACATGAAATTCTTAGTAGTCTCCCAAATCACAATGTTCAAAACTCAAATACATTAGCAAACCTGGGTGACCTTTTTTAGGCACTGGCAGAAGACTTTCCATAAACAAACCTTAGTGTGAAATCCCAATGAAAACCCAGAGGGAAAGTAAGAAATTTGCAGAAGTTTATTATTTGATTAAACTTACACCAAAGAAGTCCTTCATGATGTATTTCTCCTTCCCCACGTTGTGACTTTCCCAGTTTGGCTGCCAAAAGTGCAATTAACCTGATGCCCCATTTTTGGTACCCAACCCACTGTTGGCTGAGGATGTTGGTGGTGTGAGGTTCTTCCTTACTACCTTGACCTGACTCTGGTTCCATCCATCCCTGCATCCCGTACCTCTGAGTGCACCCTACAGGCTGGCACCCTTCTCAGGGAAGCGAGGTGCTGGAGAAGACAGCCCACCTCCTACAGATAGGATCAATCCCAACGAGCCTCCCCGCACCACTCCTCCATGTGATCTGCGTTTAGAAGCTTACAGGAAAGAGGAAAAACAAACACACATGCAGATTAAATATTAAAATAAAGCAAGCCTATAACCGTCCTTGGACAAACACACGCAGCAGCAGCAGCACTGAGCCCTCTCCGCTGTAAGCCGCGTACCACATTAACACGGTTGCGTTCTCTGCATTATCCTTTTGTTTACAGGATGGGAAGGACAGCGGTCGTTCCCCTCTCCTTATCTGACCGCCCGCCGCTCCCGTTCCCGCGTGCCGCCTGCTGCGGCCGCGCTCCCGCGCCGGGTTTTCCCGGTAACCGGTGCCCGCCCCCCATCCTCCCTCAGGGTCAGCAGTTTGGGGAATGCTGTGGAAATAGCTCTTTCCCAACACCGGGCTTCATTAGCAATTGGGGTTGTAGGTGGCTCAAGACAAGCTCCTCGTTTCTGCGAAAAATCCGTTTGCAAAGCAAAGGGGCGTGATCGTCTGCTGGCGCCCGGGACCGCCATCCCAAGGCTGGGCAAGGAGAGCGGGGGCTCCAGCATCCGCACCGGGCTCGGGCAAGCCACAAGGATCCTGAAAGCGACCCCAGCAAAACTAAAAACAAGAGACAAACAAGGCTCGGCCCTCAACCCTTCCAGTCATTCAGAATAAGCCTTCATCTTTTCAAACTCTGACATTGCATTCAACAATCCTCTCGTCCTTAATTAGGTTCAAAGCTTGCTCTGCAAACGGTGGATCTCTCATCTTTTCCATCTTCCTGTACCTCCTATCAAAAGAGAAAATATTTTCTTCTTCAAAATCAACTAGCTACTAAGGAAACACAAGGAAAAAAATAAAAAACCTGCAAGTGGCTCTCACAAGGTTTTGCTGCTCACTTGTTATCGATGCCTGTATCAGCACTGTGAATAGAGAAGGAATAAACATACTACAGCTATCTATGCATAAGGGTCTGACTATCATGTCTTGCATAAATCCAAGAGCCAAGAGAATCTTTACAAGCATCTCATAATTAATTTTTCCTCCTTGACAGACTGGCTGTCTCACTGTGCCCTCCTCAACCAGCCCCCAGCTCTGTACAAATCCTTACTCACTGAGAGAAGGTGGAGTACTATTTTGGGGAAGAAGGAAGGGTATTTGTTTCCTTCCTTTTTTTCTCAGCGTAACCAGCACCTAATTCCAGGAATAGCTACATACTGAAAATCAAAATTCTCTCTCACCCTAAATTTCAGATTTCTTCAGTTTGACACCCAACATTTGCAATCCATAAGCCATCAACCGGAACACTGTTACACACCAACACAGGGTGGGCCCTTAAGTGAAGTATGTGATACAGCATACAACAGCTCAAGCATATAGTAACTTCTGGAAAGAATTACCATTTCTTAAATTCACATTCCATGCTCACTATAATCTACTGTTAAACTTTTGCAAGAGATAAGGTATTTCAAAACCATGACATTAAATTTATCCTTGTCAATTTGGTATTACAGACCTTCTCAGCTAGAGAGCCAAGGATTGTTTCTGTAATCTGGTGTCCTCAGTGAAACAATCCTGTTTTTAACTCAACCATTTTACATTTTTAAATAGTATTTAAAAGTTGCGTTAGCATGAACTATTTAGGTCACATTTTCCAAACACTTTCCAAAATCTGACTTAAGAAAACTCTGAATACAGCCCAAACATAGAAACCGTGTAAACAGCTTCTCATGGGGTACCCAGAAGCATAAACATGTAATAATGGCAAAGTAGTATTGAAACATGAATAAATATTCCAAAATTAAACCCTTTTCCTCATATAAAGAGCCACCAAGTTCCTCCAAGACTGCTTATTACAGGACATGAAAAAAGGGATAAAAGCGATTTTTAAGGAAGTGAAGAGGGATAGTGCTCTACACAGACAACCTTGTGATGGTAAACACAAAGCACAAACACACACAGCAGGCAGGCACTGTCGGACATAGCTACTCACCTTTCACAGCACTGGGTTCTTTCAGGTTGTGAGACAGAAAGTCTATGCTGGCATAGGTGCTCATCTCTACTCCATTGATGCCCCCATTCAGGAGGTGCCTAGCTTTCAACCTGGATTTGTCACAGTTTGCCAGGGACCCATCCACCACATCAATGGCGATGTAGTTGAGGCCATTCTGGAAACCAGCCGAGGTCTCCCGGCACATGGGACTGCTACCCTGCTCCTCCTCTAGGCCTTCACTTTTCCTGAGGGACACGTTCTCCACGGAGGCTGAGTTGTGTCGTTTGGGGTTGTGTGCGAAGGAGGGGGACACTGGGGTCACAGTGGTGGTGGAGGAGAAAGTTTCTGAGCTGTGCCTCCTCCGCCCCTGGGGATCTGCCCGGATTACTTTGGCCCCCCGATTCGGGTCTGGGGGAGGGCTGGAGAGAATGAAAGCCTCCACCCCAGAGAGGGTGAGCCTCTTCACGCCAGATGTGGGGCTGGTGACCCGGGCACTTTCTGGTTTCTGAACGATGGGTTGAGGTGGGGTAGTGGCCATGCCAAATGTCATTTCGGTGTAATCACCACCATCCGATGGGCTGGACGAACAAGCCACCCCCACAGCTGCCTTCAGGTAGCGCCCACTGGGCTGGCTGGTGCTGGAGGAAGAACCTGGAGAGAGAGCTTCCAAGGAGCCCACTGACACCGTGCCTGACTGGGAGGGTGACTGTGACCCGAAGTCAATGTTCATGTAGTCAGAGAGAGGGGAGCGCCTCTGCCCCGTGCCTGAGCCCAGGGAGGAGGCTGGGCTGTCAGCAGGCAGCGAGGGGGGAGAATAGACGGCAGCATCTCCAAAGTCTATGTTGATGTATTCACCAGGGCTCTTGGGCTCAGGCGGCAGAGGGTGCTCATTCATGCTGGGCAGCATCGTCCGCAAGGTCTCCAAAGAGAGGCGGCTGGGCCGGGCCACCCGCTGGCACCGCTGGCTAAGGAAGCTCTCGGTCCGGCTGTGCCGCAGGGGCGAAGGCACCGTGTGGCTGGAGGGAGCGAAGGTGCCTGCAGGGAACTGGCTCGCTCCACACACTGCTTCCTCCGGGATCATCCTCCCCGGGGAGTTCATGAAGACATACTGGTCGCTGTCCTTTGCCAAGCCCTGGCTCTTGTACGAGCGGGGTAAGGAGCTGTATGAATAGCAGCTGGGCTTTGGGGGCTCACTGGACCCGTGCCCTGATGGGGCAAAAAAGAAGTCTGGGGGGGTGAGGGAGGGAGCTTGGGGCCCATTCTGGGGTTCCCGAGGGGACATATTAATATAGTCGCCGTTACTCAGCCTTCCATCTGAGCTCTCCACAGACAACTTGGAGCCGCACCACATTCGCATGTACCCGCTATCGTCAGGGGAGCTCTCCCCAGGCGAGCTGGTCTTGTAGCTGCTCCCGTTCCCCGGGGACCCACTACCCACCCCTGCCCGGGGCTGCAGGATCTGCTTGGGGGCAGACACGCTGGTGGGGCTCATGGGCATGTAATCATCGCTGCCCCGGCTTCCCTGTCCTAAGGCTGCGGCCACGCCGGGGGTCATTGGCATGTAGCCGTCATCATCTCCCCCTCCTCCCCCCACTGCCGGCGGGCCCAGATTGGTGCTGCTGCTGCCGGAGCTGCGGTGAGAACCGATCTCGATGTCCCCGTAGTCCTCGGGGTAGGGGGTGTAGGTCACTTTGGGGGAAGCCCCGACTTGGCAGGAGGGGAAGAGGCGGCCGGCGCTGCCGGCGAAGGTGGCGCGCATCAGCGTGTACTCGTCGAGGGAGGCGGAGGAAACCTGCGGCGCGGCGGGTCGCTGCCGGCACGGCGTGGTCAGGGAGTAGGTCCGCTTCCGATGGCACCTGTCGCTGGCAGCGTCGGGGCAGGGCCGGTAGCAGAGGCGGCCACTCGGGGGCCGCTCCATCGCCATGTAGCCGTAGAGGTCGGTGCCGCCCCCCGGGTCCCGCACTGGGGGGGTTTCGGCCACCGACTCGGGGGTGTTGCTGCGGTTGCTGGCAGTGGAGGAAGAGGAGAAGGGCCGGAGGTCGCCGCCCGGGCTGGAGCCGTACTCGTCGAAGGACATAAAGCCAGCGTCGCTGGGGGAGCCGGACACGGAGGCGCTGCCGCTGGAAGGGCGCTGCGGGTGATGCGGGTGGGCAGGCTCGGAGCCGAGGCCGCTACTGGAGGAGAGGCTGATGGGGCTGGTGGCGGAGGGGGGCGAGTGGGAGGCGGGCATGGACATGGAACGGCTGCTCTGCAGCCCGCCGCCGCCACCGCCGGCCAGCACCGGGAGCAGCTTCCCCGCCTGCCGCCCTCCGCCGCCGCTGAGCGTGTGCGAGCGGCTCAGGGGGGTCCGCACGGGTCCCGGGCTCATGGGACTGCCGGCCGCAGAGCCCACCCGGCAGCCATCGCCCTCGCTGGCCGTTCTCACCCGGCACGGCGTGCACTTGGTGCTGGTGCCGGCGGCGAGGCTGTCGGTGCGGGAACGGCGGAGAAGGCCGGTCTGGCTGGGAGGCAGGTTGACCAGGTGGTGGTGCCGGCGACCGGGCACCGTGATGGGGTGGGTGGCTGAGGCGCCGCTGCCGCCGGGCCCCCCGGCCCCCCCGGAGGAAGAGGAGGAGGAGGACTGGCTCTTGCTGCGGGGCCGGAACTCGGACAGCTCCTTCAGCGCCTTCATGGCCTCCAGGATGGTCTCGTGGATGTTCTGGGCCACCACCGAGTCGTCCGCTTGCATCCAGAGCTCGCCGGGGCCGGTGGCGGCCGAGCGCCCCACCTCGATGAAGAAGAAGCTGTCGGAGTGGCCGCAGCGGCGGATGTTCATCAGCTGCAGCGTGACCGAGGGCAGCTCGCAATTGAGGCGCACGAACCCAATGGTGCGGGCCGAGAGGCAGAGCCGGTGGACGCCGGTGAGGTTTTTACTCTGCCCTAAGCCCTTGGGCTTCAGCGTCACCTGCCAGACCTCTCGGTAGGCAGCGGTGGCCGGCGCGATCAGCCCGTAGTTAAGGTCTTCGCCGCCGCCGGCCAGGGAGGCGGCGGCCGCGCCGCAGGAGGCGGAGAAGGGGGAGGCGAGGTGGCGGTAGGGAGACCCCTGGCAGGCCGCCTTGCCCTCGTTGAGTAGGTCGGTGAGAGCCCTGTACCAGCCCTCCTGCTCCTGCTCGTTCTCGGCCGCCACAGCGAAGTACTCGTCCTTGGTGTAGAGGGCGATGAGGTACTTGTGCTTGGCGTCCGCCCGCTTGTTGATGTTGAGGCAGGAGTCCAGGGCGATCACCCGCTTGGGCGCCCCGGACTTGTTCCTCCATTTCTTCTCGCTCTCGTAGTACTCCAGCCGGGCGCCCCCCGCCTCCTCCCCTCCGCCGCCCGGGCCGCGCAGCACGAAGAAGCGCTTGTGGCCGTGCTTCTGCTTGCGCAGGTACCCGCACTTCCTGACGCCCTGGTTGTTGTTGTTGTTGTTGTTCAGGTTGGGGCCGGGCGGGGAGCTCAGGGGGGGCAGCAGCCCCAGCACAGCGGGGCTCGCCATCCCCAGCCCCGCGGCGGGAGCGCCGCCCGGCTCCTCTCGCTGCTGTCACCGACGCTGAGCGGATCCGGAGCCCGAGCGCGGCAGGGAAAAAAAAATAATAAAAAAGGAAGGATGGAGGAAAGCAGGTAAAATAAAGTTATTCCTTCGTAGAAGAGAGCGGTGCCCGAAGCTGCAGTGGGATCCTCCGCTGTCACCTCTAAGCAGCGGGTGCTGCCGGCGGCCGCCCGGCGTCCCCCCCGGCTCGAGTACCGGCGACGCCGCTAAGGCTCCCCGACCGCCGCTGCTGCTGCTGCCGGCGCCGGCGGGAGTTTCGCCGTAAGTAACACATCGCGCACCGAGTGCCCCAACTAAAGAGCAAAACAACACGTGACCGCCGCCTCACCGAGGCGCTCACACACCGAGACGGGGCGGGGCGCCGCCGCCGCCGGCACCGCCCCGCATTGGCCGCCGGGCAGCGCGAAGGACGGCCGCGGCCCTCAATGGGGCGGCGAGGCGGGCTCTCGGCAGCGAGGCGCCGCGACGCCGTTGGACGGCGGGAGCCTCGCCCCCCGCCCCCTTCCCGCCCCTCCGCGTTCCCGCCCACAGCCTCCGGCCCCCCTCGGGCGCAGCGCAGCGCGGCGCTGCCGCTGCTGCTCTCCGCGCACACAGCGCGGAACGTGCCGGGGGCGCGGGCACGGCGCGAAGACCCGGCATATCCGGCGAGCCCCGGTGTTGTCCCTCGCCATCTCCCGGGACTCGGCGGGGCGCCGGCGGAGTTCGCCGAAGCCGTATCAGGTGCTGCGGCCCCGCCGGGCGGAGCTTCCGGCCGTGCGTGAGCGCCGGGCGCCCCCCGCGCGCCCCCGCACACACGCGCGTGTGCGTCAGCGCCGCCCGCACACGCGCGGCGGCTCCGCGCGCGCTCCTCCGCCCGGTGTGTCACAGCGCCCACGCCGCGCGCCGCCGCCCCCGCGCCCCCGCCCGCAGCGCCCGCGCCCCGCGGGGCCGCGCTGCTCCCGCCCCGTGCGGCGGGGAAATGCCACCCAGGGAGGGCCGGGCGGCGGGGGCTGCCGCTGTCCGTCCGTCTTAATTAAACAGCACTAATTTATCCGGGCTCTTCGCTTTAGTGGTGAATAAGGGCAGCGTCCGCATTTCCTCTGGAAACGATCCCGGCCCCGTTGGGGGATCGCGGCGCGGTGGTTCCGGAACAAGCGGCGGCGGGGGCAGAGCGGCCCCAAGGGCCCCCCGCCTCCCCGGCTCCCCGCGTCCCTGCTCCCGCCGCCGCTCCTGCTCCTTCACAGGGAGTGCGGGGGCTCCGCGGGGCGGGGAGCGGCGGGGGCGGGGGAGGGGTGCGAGGTGTCGCGCTTGTTTACGGGGGACCCGCACGCTCGTCACCGGGCGGGCCGCGCCCGGGGATCAATGAGCGCCTTTCTCTCCCCTCCACCGGAGGGAGGTGGAGGGCGGCGGGCGGCGGAGGGGCCCCGGCCGGGGTGGGCGGCGGGAGGGGCGCGGGTTTGTCCAGCCCGCATTTGCCTGTGTGAGGCGGGAGCGGGGGAAGGAAGGGGGAGCGCAGGGGCCCAGGAGGGGGCTGCGGGGCGGGGATGCCGGGCTCTCGCCCCCCGATGAGGGCGGTCGCGGCGCGTCACCAAGCGCGCACAGTGGTGCAGGGAGGGCAGCGATAGTAAAAGTCTAGGGATGAAGGGAAGAGGCTGTACTGACACCGTCCAGCCTGTTCCTAACCGCAGCCGCATCTCCGCCCGCCTCGGGAGCGGCTGGGGAAGCCGCCTTTTGCACATGCCCTGGAAGAAAAGTGAGGCTGGGGTCACGCAGGCATCCATCCGTGTTTTCCTGTTTCCCCCTGCAGTGCCGTCGGACACGCTTTCATTTGTCGGCTTGCGCCGAAGCTGAAGGTTTGCGAGTGACGACGAGGGGAAAAAACAAAAACAACACCACAAACAAACAAGGGGGGAAAAAAAGTGATACGCCGCCTCCAGCCGCCGCCGTGCGGGGCCGTGGCCGAGCTCTGCCCGTGTTCCCGACGGGGAAGGCGGCGGGGCCGCCCGCAGCCCGCATATACCGCTGTTACAGCTCAGCTCCCTCCTGCACGCAATTCTCCACGATTTGGGTCATAATAACTCATTTAGAAATCAACAGCTGTAAGGGGGGAGGGGAGTGTGATTGGAAAAGACCACTTCACTGTAAATACCGGTATGCTGCAGTAAAGCATCTTATGAAGGAAGAAGACCTCTCCCATCATCTTATGGGAATATAACAACATTAACATTAGGTAGTAGTTTACCGGGGTTTATTAAATTTTAGGGGGATCAGCGGAGTTAGAGAAGTAATTTGAGATCAGAGGCACCAACCTCTCCGCAGAAGCAAGAAAAGAGTGTAACCTTAGTCCAGGTACCCATGACTTCTCTGTACCTGTGTGATTCTTCACAGAAAATGATGCTGACAGTCTTTACTGTCCTGGCAATGTGCTTTGATTTCTGTATCTGGAAAAATGCATAGGATTGGTAATTGTAAGCTTAGATTATATGTAATGACTGCATAAGAAATCTCAGTGAGGACAGCTTCATATGAAAACTCAGGAATATGATGATTGTCTAGCTATGACTGCAGCGGACCAAACTATCTCCCGTATCCACACCACCAAAGACATAAGGGAGTTAGTTATCTAACTGAAAGTTCCTTGCCACTGGATGATCTGTGCATATAAACACAAACTTTTGTCTACAAACTCCTTGGGAATTTGAAAATATTTTCCCCAGACATTTATGAAATGTATTGGTGACCTTGACCAAGCATTCTTGCTAGGTCTGAAATGTAAAAAAGATAAATATTATTTCATCTACTTGACATTGTCATATATGTTATTCTTGACCATGTGGGTAGTACACTTTCAATATACTGGCTATAGCAGCACAGCTTTGTTTGCAAACCATTTGTGTGACAAAGATATTAGGATAAACTAGACTCCAAGGTTGCAGTTTATAGTTATTTCTATATTGGCATTGATTGATATATATTTAGCAGCTCGTTTTTAGCAGTGGTTGATTCATAACAAGCATTATTTTTCCATAGTTATGTTTGCGTTTGTTTTTTTAATGCACAACTGGGGTACCAAACACAAGAAGTGGAACTCAGGCACGTGTAAAATTCAGGTTAAAAAGTAAATTATTTCATGACCAACACTCTGGAATGAATGATCCTTGTTTACATAGATGGTCTGTCTTATACAGAGTTCTCTCTGAACTCGTCTGAATTGTTTTTCAACACTATATCCCTTCTGAAAAAATTTCACAGCCATTTCAATGTAATTACAGGGCATCTAATTACAGTAAATGTACTAATACCACTCTCCCACCCCATCTTTCAGCTAAAATTCACTGGTCCTACTGGCTGGCATGTCTTATGATTTAGCTATTCCTGTGCATTGTGTAGCAATGTTTGCTTTAATTTCTGAAATAAGTGGGGTTTCAGAGGTACAGAGGGCTGTGAATTGCGATTACGCACAAAACAGGCACCCTTTTTCTACCAAAACTTCAGGCACAACATGGGGTGACAGAATCTTTAGTAATGCAACAGATTTGCCAGAGAACATTTGCTTAAATCATCTCTATAGAACAATTTCATCATCCTGAAAGAAGAAATGATTCTGTTTTACCCTCTCATCCCTTTTCTTCTGTCATATTACCCTACCCCAACTCTACTTCACCACATTCACCTTCCAGTTTGAGCAATCCCAGTCTTCACTGGAAATGCTTTGCTAATGTTTAAGTACACCAAGCAAATAGTTCTAATATTAGCATCTTTCCTGCCTGCTAAACTATGCTTTTGCCAGCATACCAGGCTTCAGCCATCTCCTTTTTCCTCCAAGAAAAATAAACTCTGTTCGGTAATGGTCAGATTTATCAAAATATACTATCTATGTGAGGGGCATTTGCCATCAGTTATGTCAGTCATAAAATGTTACCTCTGTTCACCCTAAAATGCCAGAGGCATGCCTAGAAAATTATAGACCTTGCTTTTAGCAATGAAGTTTAGATGTAGCAAATACAGTTTTGTCGGCACAGAGCCCTACTGATTGCACATTTCCATGCTGCAAGTACTCGGGGTTCCTTAGCTGTATTAAAAAAAAAAAAAAAAAAAAAAAAAAAAAAAAAAAAAAAAAAAAAAAAAAAATTGAAAAATTGTGATCATTTCATTTATGTATAAATGTATTTAAACTTCATGTTTTCATTACTGAGCTATATGGATGGATGCTAAACACTGGCCAACAACACTGTTTTGCAAGCAATGAACTTCTCAAGCCATTAGTGAATTTTGCTTGAGAAGGCTGTCTGAATAACAGTTAAATGATTGGATTTATTACTTCTAGAGGCACGCAACTGGTTTTAGTTACATCTGGAAGCTTGATTCTACAAGCCAAACACACACAGGGTCCAGCTGGGGTTTTCTGTTGTTTGTTCCCTGTCCCTCTCCCCTCCAGCTCTGTTAGGGGGATTGAAGCGTGAGGCCCTGTGAATATGTAGCTATATTTAAATAACTGCCCAAAGTCACAGCCAGTTACTGAAAAGACACTTTCTGAGAGACTGGATGCATGAGTAGGTTGCATTTCAAAATTTGTGGAATCCTTTAAAAATAGATATTTCCTTTCTTCTTATTCTAAATATAATTTTGAAATATCTTTCAATATCTGGATAAGGAGTAACTGTTAAAAGGGATGTGTTTGATGTTTGGCTTGGCTGCTGCCTTCTGCCTGTTGCCAGGTTCACAGAGCTGATGGTAGTGAAGCCACGGGAAAAAGGGTGCAGAGAAAGATTAGGTGCGTCAGCAACATTTTCCTATACTATCAAGAGTACAGTTATCTGTTCCAAGAAAACAGAGTGATTTATATTTTGATGTCCTTGAACTTCTACATAAACAAGTGAAGTCAGTTTATTCCCCGGTACATTTATTTGCATATTCCTCATACAGTGTCACTCTGGTTATACATTTCATAACCTGAGTGTAAGAGGGCATGAACTCCCATCAACTTGTTTCTAACCTTTCTCAACTCCTTTGAGTGCTAATGTACCATGACTGTGCTACTATCCAGTTGAGAAGTCTGTGTTATTTGGGAGGAAGGACAGGCCATCTTTCCAGATAGTTTTACAAAAGACTTTGTTGAAACTACTTGTTTAGTAACTCCTAACAGCAGGTTTTATTCCTTTATAGAAAGACTAATGCTAAATGATACACTTGCCCTTACCCTTAAATAAGGGCTGCCATTTGTTTTCCCCCCCAGTCCTGTGTAAACAGCTATGGGTGGCTTTGTACAAGAGGGAAAGATACTCAGAAATCACAGACTCTAAAAATACTTAAGTAAAGGTTATCACACCCACAGTTTTCCAGAGAATTTCAGGTTAAATAAATAGGGGTTACAGTTATGCAACTTTGTGCATATTCAGTAATTCTAGAAGCAAATAATACTTTTATTAATTATTTGAAATATATGCAGAAATAATGTTGATGTCATTACTTTGTACGTTCCTGTATGAGAGAGGGGATTAAGCTGAGGAAAATCTGGAGCGTGCCTTATTTACAGATATATATATATATATATATATAATTTTTTTTTTTTTTTAAGTAAGACTTGGGTATTTTTCTGCATTTCGATAATTTCTTCCTCAAAATTTGTATCTCAAGCGGCAGATTCAGAACCCCCTCCCCCTGGCCTCCACAGTCAGGCCGATACACGAGTGGCGTTTGGGGAAAGCCCTGCGCGAGTTCCCGGGGCCTGAACAAGGAGTCAGCTCTCCTCCCGGTGACAGGTGAACCCGCAAAATGCCGCTTCGGGGCCAGCCCTTGCTGCGGCAGCATCTCCCCGGCTCCTCCCGCGGAAATCGCCGCTTTTGGTCAATCCCGGGGCGAGCCTGGGAAGCGCTGGGGGCGTGCGGGGGGTGTGGATCAGCTCCGGCCCCGCTCCCGCCCCTTCGCTGCCGGTGCGAAAATTACGCACTGGGGGCTGATATGCGTCAGTGCTTCGCAATCACCAGGATTTTCTTCCTGGAACATCTATTTTTTGTCGGTTGCGGGTTTTATTTTGGCTCGGCTTCGGTTTGGTTTTTGTGGTATTTTTATTTTCCTTTCTGTCTGTGCGTGGCCGGCGGCGATGGCGGAGCGGCGGGGCCGCCGAGCAGCCCCGGGGCGCCCCCGCCGGGCCGGGCCCCGCCCGCCCGCTGCTGCCCCCCCTGGCGGCTCCGCGGGGCCACCGCGGGCGCGCTGCTGGAGCAGCCACGCACGGCTTCCAAAATACCTTCTGTTGGTGTTGCCCTCGGTTCGTCGGCTTCTGTTTCGTTCGGATTGGTTTTATTTTATTTTATTTTATTTTATTTTATTTTATTTTATTTTATTTTATTTTATTTTATTTTATTTTATTTTTTTTATTTCCCCCCCCCCTCCCCTCGCCCCAAGGAGAAATGCTGTTTTTCATTCCTACTGGATTGATTTAGAAAATACTGTAATTCAAAGAAAAAAAAGCCTGGTAGAATATAACCAGTTCTGTCCTAGGGAAAAGAAAAAAAAAAGAAAGAAAGAAAAATAAAATAAAAGTGTTTGTGAAGCAACAGAGAAAAATATTTACAAGATATAGTTGGAGTCAGTACCCCTCTTGCCTCTGAGAACATATGCTTTTTGCTTGTTGGGTTTTTTGGGGTTTTTTTAGGAGTTTTTGTAATGTACTTTTCTGACCTGTATGGATAGCCAAGATCTATGGTCCTTTAGGGTATTTTTCTCTCCAAAAAGAGAATGGATGATAGAATTCAATGTTTCTTTGTTGCAATATTTACAGAAAACTTGCAAAGCCTAATTTGCCCAAACAACATAGGACTTGAAGAGAAGAGGGCTTGTTTGTTTGTCTGTTTTCTGCTTTCCCAATTCTGTTTCTTACTAGGTAGCATTCTGTTTGAAAATCTATTTGTTCACTTTTTTTTTTCCCTAGGCAGGTTACTCTTGCCACTTTTCCTGTTCTTTTCTGAATGCTCTTGAAGGCTGTTCCCCAGCAAAATCATTCCAGTCATTCAGTTGTACCCTCTGCCTTACAATTCAGTTGGCTATTTGCCTTTGTTTCACATGGCCTTTGCATCTGCTTTAGGTAGTAGCTTTTTTCCCTCTAGCCTTAAAAAAAACAAACTTCAGAAGGTTGCCTAACTTCCTCCATCATTTATCTTGACATCAGGATAATTTTCCTAACAGCAGGGGAAATGCAATTCTGGAGTAGATTGTCAAGGGATTTTTATAGAGTCCCTGTCACTGGAGGGATTTTAATATTGCTCAGGAATGACACAAGTACAGTTGTCCTGACTCAGGCTAGTGTGATAGTCTAGATGATCTCATGTTTACCTCCAGTCCTATTTTGTTGCATTTCTGTGATATATACACCTCTAAATAGCTCCAGGATTATTACTGTTGAAAGAGAAAGGAAAAATCCTCTCTTTCTCGCCTCTCTCTATTATTCTTTTTCTTTTCTTTTTCTATCTGGTAATTTAACCGTGCAAAATAAAGAGTGTAAAACTGTGATCATCACTTACTCTTAGTGTTTGAGGTATACTGTTGGTGCACTTCTTACTCATGCAGGACATTTGTTGCTCTCATTTGTCCATGCACAAGACCACTGGGAATATGAGAGACATTTGGGGAAACAGAGACACTACAGAGGAAAATCTTGCCTGCTTTTCTCAGTGTACCCCTTCAGTGGAAGTTTTATGTGAATAAGGTGAGGAAGGCTTGCCCTCAGAGTAGGCTGACTGCTTTCAAGGAAAATTATCATCTATCTGCATTATTTAGACAGCCTCTGGGAAACTCACTGGAGCCTCAGGCTTCCATTGTGTTAGACACTGTGTAGATGGGTAATTAATGGTGGGCCTCCCTCTGTTTTGTTTAATGTATATATTGTACATATACAATAACTTGAGGAAGATTGCCAGTGTGGGAAGGCAAATGCAATTCTGCAGTCCCATGAACGCTGTGGCTGACAAGCAGCAGCTTCAGCTCACCCATTTCCTAACTAATGGACACTGCAGGCATGTTCAGCATGTAAAGAACTAAGGAGTGTAAGCCTTCCATATTTTGATGGGCTTATATGCATGGGGGAAGCACAAAGGCAACAGATGTCCTGAGGGAAGAGGTGGAGGATCATTTTTTAAATATATTTTTGGAAGCATGTTTTTTCAGGTATGCAGATTAAGTGCAACTATTAATTTCAGGAAGGTTGAGCATCACAACAAGACGAGTACAAAAGTCTTGGCACCAGAAATACATGCAGTTTCATGTGCCTGTGAGAGAGGTTGAATAAAACCTCCTCCCAGTTCTTGGGCATCAAGGCTCAAATACCTCACCCATACTAGAGACACTTTCATGGATGTGAGGCATAAGAAGGAGGAGTGAGCATGTCCAAGATACTTGTTGTATCAAGCACTACCATGGTTGGAGGCAATCAGCGTGTCTAATAATAATAACAGCTTGATTAAAAAATTACTGTCAAGTAAATTCCACAAAAAGGAAAAATATTCTTGCCTGTTCTGCTGAGTGCTCATGGATGCAAAATGAAATGGTCACTTAATGTTTTTAAATATTCATGTGAACATGACATGTTTATTACTGAAGTGTGAGACCACAAAATGAAATACAAGTGAAGAGTGTGCTTTCAGTTAAACTGCTGATTAAGCAAAGGAAGAGCATATGTAACAGAAGAGAATGAGGTAATCATGGCACATGAACATGTTTTTAATTTCATCTGTTGCACTTAATCATACAATAAGGGACTGTTTCTGGGTGCCTCACTTCATGCCTACACACTTCTTTTTTGAGAGACCCTTTACTGACTTGTAAAAACTTTCAAGGTTACAGAAGTAGACTTTTTAAAGATGAGTAACTCCAAATGCAGACATTGCAAGATCTTGTTGCCTCTTGAATGTAGCTGGTGTGCAAGTGGATCAGTGAGCTAAGATTCAGTTCACTACCTTGCAGTGACCAAAGCAAAGCAAACCCTTTCTTCAGCTGGCGTTGTATAAGGACCTGAAAGATGCCTTAGAAATGAAGCCTCCTAGGGGTGTCTTTTTCTTACACCCTCCAGTGAGCTGAAAGGACCTTTCATTTCTGGTACAAAGTGTTCTGAGTTTGCTAACAAAAACTTCTGTCCCAACTAAATTGAACCTGGTGAGAGATCCCTGGGCTGCACTGCAGTTTGGTCTTTGGGTTACCCTTGCCAGCATTTATTTACAGAAATCTCCTCTGCAACTATTTCCTGAGAAGGTGTCCTCCTTTTTAATAAAATGACGGGTTTGCTTTGTTTAGGACTGGATAAATACAACCAAGGTTCTAAAAATGTAACTCTCACACTGGTATAAACAGATACAATTTATAGATTGTGGAAAGATCAGATAGTTTTAAAGCCAGGCTGTAAAGGTTGGCTGTAAAGTTGTTAATTGAACATTTGCTGAAAAATGCCCATGGGGAAGTGATCTTGTTATTCTTGCAGGATAGTCAAGTTTAAAAACAACAATTTCGTTGGCTATGTTTAAAGAAATACAAGTTAAAAATCACAGTCCCCAAAACATTCACATTTGGAGACATCCTTACACTACCAATCCTTTAGGCAGGTAATACTGAAATAATCTTGCTACACCATTTAATGACTTGTTGATTTAGTGGGGCTTTTTTACTTTTAGATTGAAAAAGAAAAAATAGTGGGTTTTCCTGTTTCTCAGTTTTGAAGACTCTCTATAAATAATTAATTTTCATTTTCTTTTTTCAAGTGCAGATTCAACTTTGTAACCACACTGCACACACAAAACAAATTAATATACTACTTTAAACATTGCCTCCACTTAGATTTTAATATTTAGAAAAACCTGAAAATCTTACAAGCCAGTCACTGACTCACAGAATTACAATGTGATTAAGGCTGGAACAGATCACTTGAGGTCATCTAGACCAACCTCCCTGTTCAAACAGGGCACCCTAGAGAATGCTGCTCAAGATTGTGTCCACATGTCTCGTGAATATCTGCTGGAAAGGAGACTTCATAATCTCTCTGAGCAAGCTGTTCCAGGTTTGTCACCTGCACAGTAAAGAAGTTCTTGCCTGTCTTCATGTGGAACTTCCTTGTGTTTCAGGATTCCTGTGTTTCAGTTCCCTCTGAATTGTTCCAGGAAGACTGAGGAGCGTACATCAGTTGACAAGGCTCCCTTCTGTTTGAAACAGACCTCACAGAACTGACAATATTATTTCTGAAGTTCATTAGTTTCAGTAAATTAATTTCTGTCCCTCATTATGAACTTTAAGTGCTGAATAGATGTCCTAATTTTTCTTGCAGGTGCTGAGGAAGGAGCGGAGCTAGGTTGCTGTTCTATACCATGCACATCCTCTCTGGGGAGAGTGGCCTAGGGAGGAAGAAAGGGGGAGCACACCCTGGAAGCAGGGCCATTTTGTTCCATTTCTTCCTCAGGAAGTTGCCAGGACCAACCCTGCAGACTTTGTCCCTCTCTTGTTGCCGCCCAGCCCTTCCCATCCCTCAGGAAGAATGCAGTGCAGGTGGCAAACAGCGCTGAGCCCAGCAGAGCACACAGGTTGCAGCGCTGGTGTGGGGACAGAGCAGCAGAGCCATGCCTGAGCTGAGCCTGAGCTGAGCCCAAGCCCAGCTGATCCCAAGCCAAGTGGAGAGGAGCCGAGCTGAACACTTGCCAACCACAACTGAGCCCAGCAGCCCAGGAAGAGGGTGGCATGATGCAGACGATCCAGCTCTTTGGGTGTTTGTCCATCATTTTTTCTGTTCATCTGTTTTTCATTGTCCTGGGCTCCGGGACAGGGAATGCCACTTGTGGAGAGTGCATACCATCTTGTCTTTGTCTCGGCAGCCATGCAGAACCGAGTTGAGGTGGTGAACACCTCTGTGTGTAAAGCACCTTTTCCTTTGTACACTTTTGTTATTAATGTTGTTGTTATTATTGTGCATTTCTTATTCCACGGCTGTTTGGTTTTCATAAATTGTTATCTCAACACATAGTCTCTTCCTTTGTTCCTCTCCCACTGAAGCAGAAGCAGGGGGAAGGACAGCAGATTATTTAGAGTTTAACTCCCATCTGGTTTTAAACCACCACCATAGACCAGGGTATATAACAGAAATGCAGCAGCTGTACTCTGCATCTCCAGAAGAGATGTTTCTGAAGAAAACCATCACAATCCACAGGACGTATTTTCTCTCAACAACCTCATTTTACTTTATTGTTTTTCTTGGATAAGTTTTATACTTTTTTTGCAGGCTTAAAAAATCAGTTAAGAATACATATTCATGATGTAACTTGTATTTATTATAGCAGCATGAATTTTAAAGGCAACCATGGAGGTTTCAGATATGATGTCTTCTGCAGCAGAAACATCTTGTGATCAAACTCGATTATATTTAAGTCTTCCTATACAGGCCTTGAGGGGCCATTAGGTTATATCCATAAGTGATGGGATAAGTGAAGAGATGCTGTAAACTTGGCTGGTTTGGCTGTCCCTGCATATTTGGTGAGGTGGTGTTCATCTCAGCTAACCACAACTATCTAGAAGTTCAATGACTAATGCATTTTAGCCTCTAGAGTTCCTTCAAAGTAATGAAGGGAGGGTTATTAGTCCTTTCTTCAGGTAGTTCTGAAGTTTAACTTCAGTAAGCATAGTGAATCTGGTTAATGTGTGTTTTAATAATGGAGGAGATAATGCATAGCCATATTATGTAGGTGTTGATTCCTACAATTGCAACTACTAATTCAAGATTTTTACAAAGAATTAAGGCATTAACTTTGTACCAGGAAGTTTATGTCCAGACAAATATCATCCCCTCTCACCATGCCACACTACTTGCCACTTAGGGCATTTTTAGAGCTTCTATAGCATAAAACACTGATGGACTCAACATTACGTGCTCTGCTCACTTAACAAATGCATTCAGCTTAATTTGAAGGACTCATGTTTAGTTGCATACAGTTTTGGTGTCAGCAGTCTCAAAACAATGCATTTAAAAAGGCATGGCATATTTCCATTAGAGAATAACTTTCCCATTTGCTGTAAAGGGACTCTAGAGAAGCAGTTAACACTTGCCACCCCTCTTTTACAAGGCCAAGATGGATATATTTGATTGCTTGCCTGCCTGGATACAATGTGACCACTTTGGAATTTATTGGAAATTTTCAGGAAACATTTTAGGCATTATGGAGCACAGCACAAATTGTTTTCCTGAAAATCAGGAAACTGGAAAACATTTGTGCTTTAAGTTACTACTCGTTGCTCTCCAAGTGCTGTGTGACAGCTGTGGGACAGATGTTTTGCCAGTGAGGAAAGCCGGTGAGAGCAAAATATAGACATTTCATTTTTTCCCTCTCTCTTCTCACAGATGGTTTGTTGATGATGGTAGAGAAAGAAGGAAGACACCAGCTGTTGGGTCATTGTTTTAGAAAGGGTAGAATTACAAGCTATTTAGAAGAGGGATTAAAAACAAAAGCCCACAATATCCTTGATGGTGAAGATGCTGAGGGGCAGGGATGCTGTTCTTCAGTGCTTTATTTATAACCTATCCACTTTATCCCTTTTCATCTTTATTGATCTTCACATTCCATATGAATATCAGCAATGATTAGATTAGATTAGGTGATTTTTTGACTCCCGCACTCTCCCAGCACCAATATCAGTCCTGCCCCACATTTGTCTCTCAGTTCCATCTGTCAAATCTCATGCATTAACAACGAGATCTGTACGTTCACTCCTGCCTGACTTCTCTCCATTTGGCCCACATTGTACTTCTTTTTGCTGCAGGCTCTTCTGTTCCATGGATATATAAGAGGGTTACGTGTCAGATCAGAGAGAAAAGGCTGCAGGACTGTAAGGCAGTGAGTCACCAAAGGTACTTTGCATCCCGAGGTGTGTGGGGTATATGCCTGTGTTGCAGGGCAGTGTGAGGGCTGCTCCCTCACATGACCTGATGCATCAGTCTGATTCCCCATCACATTATCAGCCATTATTTCTGTCTTATCCACAGACACTGACTAATACCAAGAGATATGCATCTCCCCAATTGTTTTTCTCTTCAGCTTCACCTCTCCCCACTTTTTTCTCTGCAGCTTCACCTCTGCTTCCCTTCAGCAGCCTACTGAGCTACCGAATCCCAAGCAGTTTCTTCAAACTTCAGGTTTGACTCCATACAGAAAAGTAACTTAAATATTGAGTGTCCCCTTTTCCTGCTCCATGGTTTCCATCTAAAACCCTGGCCTTGGAGACTGGAGAGGACTAAGAGATCAAGGTCTCTTGGCTGGCTGCATGCAACCTCTTTAGCTTCTCAAATCCCCATCAAACTTCTCTCTTATATGCTCTCTCCTTTCCAACCTACAACAGTGGGTAAGACCTTCAGAGAGTCCGTCTTTACCATCTTTCTCTTTAAAAACATGCCAGGAAGGAAAACAAGGAGTGGAAAATTAGTGTCTTTCTCTGGTGTTCCTGGGAAGGAGAGACTGGAGGAAGCAGCGTAACTGTGGATGGTGTACGTGTGTGTATGTGTGTGCCACAGACAGCTCTGTCCTTCCATGCCAGTGATGACTGCCCAGGGAGGGACCAGGAAAGAATTCCAACTCTTACGCAGCAAATCCCTGGGGACCAGAATACAGGAAAATAAGCAGAACATGGTCAGGATAGGTTTCCCAGTAAAAATCTTGAAAATTTCATCACAGCCTCAAGCTTCTTGATTCACTCTGAGACTTGTTTTGTACTTACTGAAATAAATAATAAAAAAAAAAAAAAACCAAAACAAAAACACCACAACAGCTAGCAAAGTTGTGCAATTTTATTTACAAATAATGTAGCCAAAGTCTGGCTTCCCCAAACACAACAAGGAAAAATTCCCTGCTGTTCTTCTTGTGCCTTATTTATGAATATGTACATAACCCCTGCAAATTATTTCTTCAGCTGCTGTGTTTGCAATATATCCCAGGGAAACTGTTTGTTTTTTATAGTCCAAAACAGAGTAATATGTGTTTGTGGGGTGATAGCTTTCATTGCTTCTGTCTTTCTCTATAGAGAGCTAAATTTGGTCTGACTACAACCGCCATAAGACCAGTTCTCACCCCTTCCAGTTTAAAACCATGGATCACATTAACCAACTTATTGCTCTTTTGCACTAAAAAATTAACCATCAAGCACTGCCTACTCATTTTTTAGACCTTCTACACTCAGTCCTGCAAGTGTAATCTCTATGTTCTCCTCCCAAAACAGCTTTTAATTGGCAATATATATCCCTTTATAATTTCTACTTAGCTACAGTTGTCTTAATCACTTCCTGTTTGTAACATGACCTCATAATTTCTATCCTCTTGCCATTTGCAGAATTTAGAGATATTATTACAGTTTATGCCTTTTTTTTTTTTTTTTTATTGTCACCCCATAGGTAAACTGATTGAATAACTGTCTAAGGCATGGAAAAAATTTTGCAGCACACTGGTGATACTTGGTAAATTTTAGTTAACAATTGTACATTGAAATTCTGAGTTCTACAGTTTAGTCTCATTTATTACATGTTGTCTTGGTTTTGTTCTGGTGTAACATTTAATCAGAGTGTCATGTGGTATCAATGCTTAACAGAAGTCTGAAAGGCATTGTTTTGTCAACATAGTTACCTTTATTAAACAAATCAAATAATCAAAATACTTATCTCGTAAAAGTTCTATGCAGTTTGTTTAACTTAACCTGTTTTGCATAAAGTCATGTTGACTGGCAGTAATTATGTTACCATTTTCTATTTCCTTATAGACAGAGTCCCATATCAGCTGTTCCATTCTTTCACACGGAACCAAGGTCAAGTTAACTCGTCTAGAGTTACCGTGATCATCCTGTTTATGTTGTTGAAATATCAACATGGCAATAGATTTTTCCAGGTCTCTTGGACTTCTCCAGTACGCCAGAGCTTTTTGCCAATATAGAGCAGTACAAACTGTTTTTAAAATCTTTCAATCAAGTTATGTGGACCTGCCAATTAAAAAAAATTAATAGATGTTCTTTACCATCTGCTTTGGAAAATGTCAGAATAGATGATAGTTTGGCAATGCAGACACTGCTTTTCTTTCTAAATGCAAAACAGAAATATTCAATGAATGCTTTTTCTTTTCCCCAATTAGTGATGGAACTATGTCAGCACTAAGATTTCTATTGTGCTAAATAGTCTTTCAGAAATTCAGAACAAAATAAGGACATATTCTTCTTGTCTTTATCCCTACGTTTTTATAGATATATTTAGTTTGCATACCAATATACTGCATTTATTAATGTATGAAATTACAACCATTATCTATAATTGTCTTCTAAGCGTTCTATTAGCATGTATATACACACATACGTGTATATGTGCTAATATATTGATGTACTGCTCTATGCAGTAATTATAATACACTTAATAATCAGCTCTGAATTCTGTGTGCACATCTTTAATTAGAGCATTGCTGTGTACTTGGCATGTGTTTTGAGTGAGAAATCACTTTCACGAGTCAGAATGAAGGATAATGCAGTATTATAACATGCTTTTCTCTGGGATGAGATTTCAATCTTTAAGTTTTATAGGATCTAGGTCATTGTAGGGAATGTGGAACGAGAGCATTTGGGCATATCATTCCATTAGAAGCCCTTTTTTATAGAGGCAATGTTTCTTTCTTTATAGATATTTATTCTTGGTCACAAAAGTTACATGGGGTGGAAATCATCTCACCTTACTTGATAACATAGATATCCTCATCTAAGCTAGTGATTCCCCAGGGTGATCATGCCTCTGTCCATAGAGAAAAACAGACATTTTAGAGCTCAATGAACCTGACCTATTTTAGATGCCTACATTAGGATGCTATGAATCATGCCTTAAAGTGTTTTTTCTTTCTCCATATTTCCCCCCACAGACAATAAAAGGAGCCCTTGGTGGTTAGTTCTGATCCAGTCCTTTTGCACAGCAGACTTCTACATCTGGACATCCATGCAACATTTTTCTTTTCTCACTGAGATTTAAAAAATAAAAAATAATAAAAAAAAAAGTTTGTTATATAATCATGAGGAAAAGAAACAGCTGAGCCTCAGAATCTTTAAGATACAAAAATTGTTTTAAACCAAGAATTTTCTATACCTACTTTGCAGTTGAACACTGAAGTGCCTCAAGGTACAAGACCTCAGTCCCACTTATGTAAAACAACTTGTAGATGAAGTCTGTTGAACAGCCTTTCATCATGGCTACTCTTCTCTCCCATTCTACCATTTCCATCAGCGACATGCATATCTAACAGGGCAACATTGTGTGGCCTGACAAGTAGAAGGTAAGTTAATTGTAACAGCAGATACAGGCTTTAAAAAAAGGATAGAGTAAATATTCTGATTTATTTTTATTATACCTTCAGCTTTGGAATGAATTGTTACAAATCACTCAATTCTGACTACACAAATATTTTAATAACTACAGAGATTCTCAGTTGTATCTTTAGTAACAGCAGAATCCTAGTTATTTAACAGATGACTTTATACTGACCCACAGGTATTAAGAAAGAAATCTTCAGGCAAACATAGTTCCCTATTTTGGCAAGGATATTGTGCAATTAAGGAAAGAGCTATATTTATTATTTTTGGCACAGAGGCCATTTCATTGGTAATGACTACCTATTCCTTTTTATCTTTCTCATCCATGTTACACTGCAGCACCCAAGGCCACAGGTGCCTACCCTGGATGAACACCTGTCCAATCTACACAAAAAGGAAAGGAAATCAAAGGGTTGTATATTTACTGATTCTCTGTACACAAAGTGATAAGATCATGGAGAAATGGAAAAAAAAGTTAAATTTAGCATGATTAAGAGGAGAGAGAGTGGAGGAGAATGGTTATGAACCTTTAGAAACAGCTTTTGCAGGAGAGAGACAGGAGATAAATCTAAATATATTCTTTCTTCAAAGATAAACCTGCTTGCTATTAGTGTGTCTACTGAGGTAGCAGTTAGCAGGTACAGGTTTATTCTTCCACATTCCACACTGCAAAGCAGCAAATAAAATATGATTGTGTGGGACCCCATAAACTTATTCTTCTGCCCAAAAGGGTAGTGTGTTTCTGTAGTTCCAAAGAATATTTTCTGGTGCTCTCTTGCCCTAACTAACTTATACTTTCTGAAATGATTTTCCTAACCTTGCTTGATTATATTAAAAGCTTTGCAGAACTCTTTAAAATCCCTGTTGTGTGATATATTCAAAACCTTAATATATACAAGTTTTCCTACTTCTGCCCCAAGAGGGCAGGCATTTTGTTCAAAAATCTGCACTCATTTCTCAACTTAATTGAGGGGCATCACTGACTGTAGTCTTTCTGATCAGATGGAGTTTACCATCACTACTTTATTTACTTCTCAAATTTTCTCAGTGTTTCTGTTTACTTTGCTGTGAAAGAATCTACAGAGATTCCTTCTACAGAGAAAATAATTTTTATGAGGCAGATTTCTCCAATCAAGCATTCAGCTTTTGAGTATTATTAATGCACAATCTAAAATCACCCCACTTGGTTGAGAGTAAATTAGCTTTTCTTTACTTAAGCATCCTTTGAAAGTCTCCAAAACCAGGGGAAGCATGGGTATGTGGGTATGTCTGCTCAATCTTTGGAACAGACAAGAATAATCATAGCATTATTGTTTTCTGTATTTGCCCTTAATGAAAAAAGTAGCATTAAATAGTCTAGCATTTCTAAAAATATAAGTTTCTTGGACCTACTCATCATGTCATCCTAGTATTACTAGGTTTCCTGTAGGGATCATCTGCTATATCATAGGAAAATGCCACCTTTTGTTAGGGACGATGTAAAGTGAGAATAACCTTATCTGTCACATTAATGTAGTCATAGAATTACCTAATGACCTAAGCAAAATTAGCTAATTTCAAATACTTAATCTCATCAATAAATTCCTGTGCGTTGTCAACTCATATATGCCAACCAGGTTTTTAGTTGTTGCATACAAGCCATTCACAATAAACCTGACCATTTTTTCTGTGCATTTCTCTCTGCAGAAATGGTTACCAAATGAGAATGGTGACTCCACAGATGAAAATGGATGAGTATATTTCACCAAACCAAGATAAACTCTTATGACGTTTTCCTTTCTTACACGTGGGGCTGTTTCTCCATTTAAGGCTCTTGAAAGTTAATATTACCAAACCTTTTGAAATTGCTGGCTGTCTGTGTTCTACATCACTACTGAGCCTCACCATTTCATGAATTAATTCTTAGTCAGTTCCCTTCTCAGATTCAGTTGTGCACATGTCCCTGTCCCTAAAGGTATGCAAATAGCCCCAGGAACCTCTCAGTGGTCTTCAGTGCTTCTTTGCCTGATGATCAGTAGTCCTGTAAAAACAGAGCTCGCTTCAAAAGCTGTGATCAAATGAGAGAAATCATAGAAAATACTCCACTGCTTTCTGTGCTGGAGTATTCACAATGGGCAAGCATGGAAAAAAACCAGAAGGGTAAGGCAACAAACCATGGAATCTCTCGAGAATGCAAAGCAGCAATGTTGTAACAGCTGTGTAGGCATAGCAGTTCCAGAGCACTGTGTGTAGATGTGATTACTCCAAACGCAAATTGCATCACCAAGGATAATGAAACACCCTGGACATACTACTCCCTGTTCCAGAGACTTGTCACAGATACATAGATGTCCACAGCAAATTTCAGTTGCATGTAGAATTTAGGTCTCTTTTATAAGCTTTGTGCTATAAAGCTATAAAGAGAGTTAACTGCTGAAATGCTTTTGAAGTAACACAACAACAGATTGCAAAGACTAGTCCTTTGCTGCTAAAAAAATACATTTTTCCACAGAAATCATTTGGATATATCAGATGCTAAACTGGAAACACAGCCCAGTGCTGGATGCTTTACCACAAGGTTACTTTAGCAAGGTCTGCCCTGCCTTCTTAGGCTGGGTCAGTCCAAAATTAAAGCACCTTATCTTGACTGTGTTCTTAGGACAGAAGAGCTGACACATGTTGGTTCCTCTAAGGTTAAAAAAAAATTTAAAAATTAGGTAATCTTTTCAATAGAGTCATCATCTATAGAGTCATCATCAATGTGTATCTGCAAAACCAATGTGTTACCTATGTGTTATATGTTATCAGATGTTAAATATGTGCTCACTATTGCATTAAAACTTGATTAGCAGCCATGGCATGGATACAACAATTGCCTGTCCGGTGGTGTCTTTATGCACCACCAGACTAGTCTTAGAGAATGGCATAAAATGCAGTATAAAATAAGATAGATGTAAATTTAAACAGATAAAGAGGTTGATATAACAACCTTGGTAGCCATACAAATGGCCAGAGAGGTGTTTTGTCTTGCATCCTTTTTATATAGGTAAAACCCCAAGGTGAAACCCGTTTATGATTGCACAGAATGGTGCAGCTTATTTGGCACTTTTGCACTGGTGCATGTTACACAGGTAAAGCACTTTTGTTGCCCCTACAGGATGCCCCTGTCTTAAGAGAGCTTTCTGGGAAGGGTATTCTGACAAATCTTTCCTGACATGGATTTGGCTCTACTTTTAATCAGTGCAAACTTTCATGTGTACATTTTTGTGATAGAGTAAACATGATTTTTCCCATTTATTTTGAATCCATTAATGACAGGTTGAAAATGAAAAATGCCCTCCTATATCAAGAAGGTACATATCAGGGACAGGCACTACAATAACTATGCTGGCTTCAAAGCTAATTAAATTTACCTTAGTACATCTTTCCCCCACAGACAAACCCACAGGTGCCAACCCCATCAGTCATTGCCTCACTCACCTTCCTGACCTATCTTTAAAACTAGAAAAAAGAGCTGATCAGCTCCTCTCCATTTCAGTTTCAGTACTTCCCAGCCTGAAGATCTTTTTATGTCCTAGCTTCTGGCATGATGCCTTCCAGTCACTGGTCAGATTCAGCAGTGGCAGCTGCTAGCAGAAAATCCTCCTATTCAAGAGATGACCTTATGTGCTCCAAACACTGCTTTCTCATTCTGACTAAGTCACTTCTCCATGTTCAACATGCCTGCACTAACACCATGATGCAGACAGATAGGTTCCGAGTGTTCTGGAGCAAAAGGTATTATTTAAAAGGTAAGAGATTTTGCATTTTAAATTCAAAGATGGTGAGACAGTCTTTTTTACTAAAAGAAATTGACAGAATTTCACACATAGCATCCAAATTTTATTTTGAAATCAATGCCACAGTATCCATCCTGATTTCCTTCTTAAAGATCCACTGTAAAATCCTGTAATGCCTTGTGAATAATGTTAGTGATTCACTCCCATGCAAATCTCTTACTTTCCAATGCAAATATTGCATAAGGGTAGCACAGTACTCTTCAACGCGAACAAGACATAAACCAATTTCATTCAGATTATGATTGTGTCATAAATAAGGCTCTGTATCCACTCAGTTCAAATCGGCCTCCTTAAGCAGGCTTGCACTCGTTAAATCCTGTCTATGACCTCAGGCAGCCTGTTCTAAATGCAAGACTCTTGCATGTGTGAAGAGAGGAGCTTGAAAAATAACACTGAACTGAGCTAAGGGGAAATCTATTTGGATTCATTACATCTATGACCAGACTGCCTTTGTAAATAACACTTATTTACATATGTTTTAAGAACTGCCAGGTTTGCATATGGAAAAGACAATCACAAGAATATGAAAAACTCATTCATGTTTAGGTGACCCACAGCCACCAAAAAAATAAAAAAAATAAAAAAAATCTGGGTGCTTGTCTCTCATATTTTACAGAAAATATAGTCAGTGTATGCCTACTAAAATTACTACATTTCTTTCATCCTTTTTTTTTTTCAACACCCTCTTTTTTGTTTTCTGCTCATCATATTAGCTTGAGTACTGAGTAGATTTGATGTATGCAATTCACTATGTGCACATATGTCTGAAATTACTGCTATTACTGAGGGACAAGATAGGAACTTTAGGAACTTTCCAGCAGCACAAAGTATGGCAAAGTTAAAAAAAAAGATCACATACAGGAAAGTGAATGTTTTTAGACTAATGTTTTGTGATACTTTTCCCAACTGAAGCATACTTGTCAGGTAACAGTTTTCCTAGATGTTAACCTGGGTTTAATGCTGTTTGAAACGGTTTAGTTCTGTTAGCCATTTAATTTTAAAACATAGGGCTTTTTCCTACTTTAGGCTTGGCTTAGGGGCCCCAATAAAGTACCATAGCTAGAAATCTCATGTGGTTGTGCTGACACAATTAAGCGACTTGACTCATGCTCACACAGAACTCTGACTCAGGAGCTAGAATGGCTTATGCTGGTGTGGCTGTAGTATTTCCTGCTCACAGTCATCTATTTTGGTCTAGCTTTCTCCCCTCTTTTTGAGTTTACTCACTCTACTGCAAGATGGGCTAGGCTCCTCGGGAAGCAGCCATAAGGCCAAAGATTTTAGGCTTGTGAAAATAAACCAGCACTGATTTGTGCTTCTTTAATTCACAGCCATTAGCAGCTTCATTCTTGACTTAGTCACCCTGCAGTAAAGGTGGGGATGGAGAACTGCACCTGGGAAATGCTCTCTCTTGCCCAATGTAGGTCACATTTAAGTGACAATTTTAAGACATTAGCTTGTGAACATGCATCCTCTCCAAGGGTTGTCCATGGTATCTGAATTATGACCATCTGTAGATGGCTAACACAACCATTGTTGTTGTGTTGTGTTAACTGAGCCAGTTTTACTCAAGAAAGATTAAAAGGGGTAATGGGGGGAAAAAAACGAGGTGTCTGTCCTGAGAGCATACTGAGAACCTAGGATATTAAAACATTATCAGAGTGTGCTGCTGTTTCCAAACAATCCCTTATAAACAGTGTCAGGACCTGTGCAGTATGTGTTCAGCCAGAAAATCACCTCCCAGCTAGAAGCCAGGTAAATCAAATACAAGTCCATGTGTTACCATATTTGTCCAAAACCTGACAGTTTATGTTCACCTGTACAAAAAGTTTATTATACTGAGCTCACTGACTGCTGCAAAGTGGCTGAGGATCACTCACTGTTGTGTATGGCTGTTTGCCTGAGGCAGTTGTGATCTTGGTCAGGGAGAAAAGGGGGGGTAGAGAAGCAGAAAGCTGCAGATGACAATCTCTTTAGGTGCCAGGATTCACTTGTCATCCTTCTAAATTTTCAGTAGGAATAACATGATCAAATGGACATCATGTGACTGTGTAGAGGTCCTAACTCACACTGCACAGTTAGTGTGGAAGATCCACCCTCTGCTTTCATTGGAGAGTGGAACTTGAATGTAGGACTTAGTAATACAGATGAAAATAAACCAGTTTGAATTATCTTTGCCTAAAGGCTGAGACCCACTGAAAATGTGAGGGGGTTTTTGCTGAATTTAATAAGTATACTTTTTGATTCTAAGTGTAACCTTAGACAAGTCAGAACAGATTTCTACAGTCAGATTCAGCAGTGGCAGCTGCTAGCAGAAAATCCTCCGATTCAAGAGATGACCTTATGTGCTCCAAACACTGCTTTCTCATTCTGAAAGAATTAAGAGCAAACTGGAGAAATAAGAACACTTCTTATTTGAAAAGGTAATATATGAACAGGATAGATTAAATTGACAGGGAAGATAACAGCCTTTAGAAAATGTTAGTGATAATTTTGTTCTATGTCTTATTTTTCATCAATTTACTAAGAAATAGACTTTTTACAGGACTGTTCTTATGAGAACATAGCAACCTTCTCAGGAAGAGTCTATAGAACTACTGGCCCTGAAGGAGAAATACAAGAGGAGGCAAGAAAATAAATGTGATCCCTGTCTGAAGGTGAGTTTGTTGTCCAGGTCACCACACACACACCACTTGACACATGAAATTGTGGAGACCAGGCCTCAGGCTCTTTAAAGCTAACTTAATCTTTAAAAGAGTTAAGAAAAAGGCTTTTTTTTTCTTCATGAACAACAGCAATTCAACTGCATAAGGGTGCCTTAAGGTAGAGTGACACCAGAAAACCTGTGTTGATTCATGCTGGAACAATTCAGCATGTAGTGCCCCCAGGATCTGCTGCACCTCTCTGGGGACATCACCATCCCCAAAGCAAAACCAGTGTACTTGCTTCCCAACCACACCATCCTGCAGTCCAGCACATTAGGTTTGGCTGGGACTGATGGCCATTTAAGCCAGCCTGCCAAGCTTGAGGCAGTGGCAGCTGAAGAGCAGACCTGGTGTCTGTTCTCTCAAGTTTACAAAGGAGTAACAGTTTCTTACAGAAGAGCAGAGCAGCCAGCAAGAGCTATAAAGTATTCTAGGTTGTCCCAACTGTGTTCTTTTTAAAGTACAGCTTTTCTTTTGTTTGTTGGTATTCTGCATTTTCAGCTGATGCCACTCTCCCCAGGTGATCCTGTGCAAACTCTGTTACACACAGCAGAAGGTATCTTCTTAATATCTTCTTCCCTAGGAGTCTGTTGGTATAAACTGAAGTACAAGCCCTATGTCCATTACAAAGTATTGTATTTGCCTCAGTTTTGACTGAGAAGCACTAGGAAAACACTGGGTTTCTGTAGGCCTTTTGTAATTACTGGGGTGGCTAGGTAGTGGCCATCTCTGAGCTGGTCTATTTCAGGAGCTTCCTCCCTTCTTCAAGTTGAAGACTGATTGCTCTCACCTGCTCCCTGGATGGGAAGATCATATTTTTTTTTTCCTCTTCACATTTAGGAAAGGGGAAAGTTTTTAGCCAGATGTTGCTTAACAGGAATCAGAAACCTTCTCTAAAACTATTAATTAATTGAATTAATTGAATTAATTAATTGATTTTGATTCAGTTCAATGGATTGGCAGCCTAGGAAGATAAACAAAAGACTTCTTGCAAACGTTCCATTTCATTACCTGCTGCAGAAAGCCTTACTGATGCATCAAAACTCATTCCTCACATGTTTAGAGAAAGTCCTGTTGCTGCTTCAAAGGCATAAGATATCAGAAACAAGTTTAATTCAGTTTGAAAACTCTGGCCACTGATGGAGCTAGTTCTTCCACCTTGTCTATGGCCACACGTGCTGCTTCCCTGTCATGCTGGCACACAAGGTGGCATGGATTAGTTTTCTGATATCACTAAATGCTCGTCTTACCAAACATAAAGTTTCTGTTTCACCCAGATCAGAGGAGGAGATGGGAATGCATTGTCAGGACAAAATCACCACTTAAGCAGTGCAGTTTTAGATCACCTCCCCTGCAATGACAGATTAGTGACTCCGTGTTCAAAGAAATCTGATCTGGTTAAAAGTTCTTTTGAACACTTTTTAAGAAAAGACTTGGTGTATTCAACTTGCTTTTTGTGACTCCTATGCTTTATAATACAACAGTTACAGAACTTACTCAGTTTTCCAAGAGTTGCTAGAATTATAAATATTCTAAGTTTTGGAGTATTTATGATGTTTTTCCATATTTTCCAACTATTTTTATGATAGTTTTCCAAATACTATACCTTCTGTCAGGGAGGTGTGATTTAAGTCAGATAGACCCATGATACTAATTTTTGGACTGCACAGCAAAAGCAAACTGGCATTCAGGCTGACTTTTATGCACGTGTACTGGCTTTATCCTAAATTGTGAGAAATTAGCTTATACAATTAACAATTAAACTACACTCAGATATGAGTGTTAAACGACACTCAAAACACTATTGAACTCCTAATTATACTGGTAATTCCTA
Organism: Phylloscopus collybita; assembly: GCA_027886175.1. Taxonomy (NCBI): domain Eukaryota; kingdom Metazoa; phylum Chordata; class Aves; order Passeriformes; family Phylloscopidae; genus Phylloscopus; species Phylloscopus collybita. The sequence goes on along the minus strand of JAJNNQ010000006.1, from coordinate 38,190,619 downwards.
GTCTAGCAGTCTAGCATTTCTGTTGCTAGGAGAGTATTCTTTAGCATTGGCAGATCAGATTTTCATGACAGGATTAGCCAAGTTAGGAGTCAGGCTTATCATTTTGGCTCTGAATAACTGTAATAAAAAACTTGTGCATTATTCAAAACAATGCTTTATCCATCTTGCACCAAGTTCTCTCCTGAAAACCAGTGCTCATGTGTCGTAGCAGCTATTGACATAGGTTTTCTCTAGCCTAATATGAGGCTGAATTTTTCATTGGTAAATCCTGGATCACTGATGATATAATGGGGAATTACATTTCAAAATTACTTTAAAATTAGTTATTTCCTTTACATTTTCAATCATTTAATAACTAAGCTCTTAAATCTTAAAGTGATCATTTGTATTTCACTGTCTTTCCTTTTCAGTATTAGGCAAGAAATAATTAGAAAATTATCTTCTCTGTGGATCCTTTCCTTTTAAAATAATACCTATTATTATGTGTGTAATCAGAAGTAGAGTGGCATAATTTTAGATATCTAATATTAAAATGCAATTATATCTTATAGCTAAGATAAATTAGTAAAAAAACCTGACTTTTTTGCAAAAGACTTCTTTAAAATTACTCTAAAATAAAAAACTTATATTAATTTTGCCTTGTATTTTATTCTGCATCTTGTATTAGAAATTTAGCATTATATTCTTAAGTTATTTTTGTCTTACTGACAGAAATGCTACAATAAAGTGTAGAAAACAAATCATAACTTTGTGTGTCTCAAATATATTCTAATATATAACATGAATAAAAATCTTTTTGACTGGCAAAGCTAGTATTAGTAATGGTAATTTCACATTTATGAAATAGAAACATTTTCTTGAAAACATATTCTAGTTTCAAAATGAATACAGAATGATTTTTTGTATAATTAGTGCACATACTTGCAAAGGTTCAGAAAAAATTAGAATTCAGTCAAGATGAAAAACTACTTAAAATGCAAAAAAAGAGACCAGAAGGGGGTTATGCACAATAGTGGGAATACATAATTCAAAATGTCACTCAGCACTCTACTTCGGAATAATATTAGTTGTACACTGATTCTCCTGTTAGGAAACTCAGAACATACTTTGGCTAAAAACAGAAAAATAAAAGGTACTTCACATAGTTCATAATGCTTCACATTCAATGATGATGAAAAATGGAACATTTTCTGGCTGGTTTAGGAGACATCCTTATCAAATTAAATAACGTTGCTGCTTTTCACCTGGTTATGACTCAAACACATAATTTGTCTAGGCACAGAATTCAGTGCAGATTTCTTGAAGTCCTCAACACACCTGCCCTAACATTTTAGCTCATTAATTAATGCAGCTTAACATGGGCTAGTTTGAAACACGAGACAAAAACCTAAAAAGCAGAGGGGAGAAAAGAAGAGGAAGAAAGTTAAATGAACATATTATCGACATTTTAAATATTTTCAGGAGTCAAAAAACCCCATGCAATTAAATTATTCTTATCTTGGAGTTTCATTCAGATGTTTCCTCAAGGCTTTCAAAGAAGGAGAGTTGAGACGGAGAAAATAGCACAGGGTAGAAGAGCAGGAAAATATAGCAGAAAAGACAGTATAAGTGTTTATAGAAAACTGGCAGATAGTGACAGAACAGTCAATGGACAAGACCAAATGTCAGCATAAAAGAAATCAGTATTAAGGCCCTGGAGCATGGAGAAAACTGTCTTCACACTAAACAAAACTGTTTACTTAGTTTTGATTTATAGACATTGCACCATGAATTTCAGTTGCTGCATGAGACATTTCTCTGCAATCCAGACCTTGCTGGTAAATGAAAATATCTGATTTTCAAGCAACCCTTCAGAGAAAGAGTATTAGGTAACGTATGATTCATGAGTATCTATAGTGTTATTAAAATTAATCTAATCTAATATACTCCCTACATCTAGTAGCCATTGAGTCCATTGTTGCACTTTGCAAAGCTGAAAACACATCTTTAAAGGCAAGTTAAAACATTAGAAAAACTTAAAATATATAGCTCTCAGTTTTGCCTCATGTTTTCAAGTAGCAGCAGGGTTACTTATTTTTGGGTGGTTGGTGAGATGTCTGACCATGAGCCTTTCTGGATGTTGTGAGACATTGAAAATGCCTTGAATCCTAACTCATATCATCTGGCACTAACATTTCAGAGTTCTTTAGTTTCTTGCAACCATTCCACATTAAATTGCAGTGCAGCCTCTAATAATTGTTTAAGGAGCAGTTCTGTCCAGAGCTGGTCCTTCTTCAGTTTGCTCTCTGTGTCTTTTATCCATAACTACCCACAGAAGTAGCTCTGGGGTTTTGTGTTGTCCAGACTGATGGCCCAGAAGAAGTTTTCTCTTTATAGACTGAAGTTGCATTGTGCACATGAGAACAAGGCAAAATTTAATAAATTAGCAAGGTAGCTTAAACACGTAGTTAATGGCTGAGGGAGGGACTGTACAGAAGCCCCTGTCTTCATTTTTGCACACCTGTGAATAGATGAGAATACAGAGAGTGCCATTGCATGATCTGGACATTTAACATGTAGAACATACCTCACAGACCTTCAGAAAAATATGAAACAAAAATTCCATCATATAGAAAGCGCTTTTTCAGCAGACTGTCTGATGTGGTCAGGCCCCCTGGGACATGGGGAGATGTTCACTGCAGAACACATGGACTTCAGTATGTTTTATTTTATAGCTGCTTAGCATCACCTCTCTCTGAGATGCCATTTCTATGGCAGAACCAACCATGTGAGTATTCCTCATCCAGTGCAGTGCAAAGCCACTTGAATTAATTTAAGCCAGCTTTTCACTAGAGCAAATGAAGTGTCTTTATGTAGTCAGTTCTAACATAGCTCTACACCAACCTTCAATAAAGCTTTTAAACTACTGAAAGTGGCAACTTTTTCAATCAGTCCATTAAAGTTCTGTTTTGGATACCCAGTCTACAAATGACCACTTCCTGCAGGTCACTGCAGAAGTCTAAAACCAGCAATGTCTTAGCAACAGCTAAAAGTACAGAATTTACCTTTTTAGCAATTACACCCTTATTCTTAGTAATACCTGAGATAGCATTTGTAAGCCACCTTGACTTTTATTTAAGTGGCTTCTAAAGCCATATTATCTCATTTGGTCAGCTCTTTGATTTATTGGTTTGTTTTCAATACTGATTATAGGAAGCAGTTGCCAGATTGGGGATACAAGAAACGAGAGTGTACACGAGAAAATAAAGAAAACAAATGAAAGGACCAGCACAAAACTTCTATTTTGAGTTGCTGTCAGAAAATAAAACGCAGAACATCACCTACCATGAAAATTTTATAGAATGAATATTAATGTTATGAAGAGAAGTAGGGTGGATTTGCATTATGTATTTGACTTGTCCCTGGAGTGAAGAGGCTGACACAGACTTGTAACTGCATTAACTATAGCCAAATTTTAATTGAAGATGATTGATTGTTGAGCTTTCCATTAATTAACCTCTTATTCTGCATTTTCCTGCAGAATGTTCTTTCAAAGTAAGTTTTTAAATTTATCCATCAAAAATATGGTCTTGAATTTCACTTACAAAAGATGCCTTGCAATAGGAATCCTGGAAAAATTAAAAGAATGCATAACAAATAAAATCCAACTGGATTTGAGCTCACAAAGGTTTTCATGAAAACCAAAAATTATTTAAATCTAATCTAGTTGCTCACCATTTCATGAAGCCCAGTCCTCAGAAGCTTATAGGAGCCTGGTCCTTGTAATACAGAGGTAAGCTCTCACAGATCCATTTTAATAACAAAAAGATAATAAATTAATTTTTAAAAAATTATGCCTGAAAACCTCTCCCCCCAAATGCAACCAGCTATGTTTCCTTTGAGCTTTTATTTTCCCCCTTTGTCTAGGATTTCACATTAAATATATATTCAATCACAAAATAAAATTTAATCATCAGCTCTGTATGATTTGCTAACAGGGTTGTGCACTATGTGTGATTCCTCATCCTGGCATAATACAAAGGTCAGATTGGTGATATCAATGATTAAAATAGTTTGTCTAGAATAAGAAAGGATACTTGTTTCCTAATGCAAAATAGCTTCTTTCAAAATCACTCTATTTTTTCAGCTCTGTGTACTATGAAGGAACCTTCTACATACAGTGACATAAAGAAAGGGAGGGATTCTTCTCTAGTCAGTACACTGAAAACAAAAACAGCTGTTCTACATTTAATCAGGTGTCACACCATCACTCTCCAGCTGCCCCACAAATAGCACCTTTGAAGCATCTTGTCAGTGACAATCTAATGCAAATTTCAGCAGCTTTACTTCACAGTGCAAAACAGATCATGATTCACAGAAAACCAGAAGGAAAACAAGGCTGTTAAAATGATTTACCTGTTTTGGGATGGCACAATGTTCCGTTCAGATTGAGATTTAGGGGGGCATTAATCTAAACACTGAAGTCATCCCAACTCTGGAGGACTAAACCAAATTGTTTCACTGCACTCCATCAGTGTGTGTCCAGGAAAAGAGATAGACACTCCAGACAGTGATCACCTCATTTTAGCCCAGGTGTCAGAAGTAGTGTGATGAATTGCTTCCTAAGGCACCTTCCTCTTTTCACTGACTACACGGGAAGCACAGACTAGACATCTTATTTTATAAACTAAAATCAGATGAGATTAAACTCAACAAACTTCGTGGGAGGTGCAGAGAGCAGGATCAGGAAAAGATGAACAGAGCACAATGAATGGATAGTTGTTCAATATTTCTTTTAAGACTCACCTCTCAATGTGTGCCCTATCCATTATTTACTGCTCTCCATCCAAATGCAGCACTGAATAGAGAATCACTCATTTTCTCATGGGCTTTCCCATAGTACTCTCATTGTAGTGCTCTAGTTCTCCACAAATATTAATGAATTTATCTTCCTGACACCCTGGTGGGGTTGTTATTTTTCTCTTGCATGTCATGAGTGAAGACACTGAAAAAAGAAAAGAAAAAAGGTCCTCTAATGCTGTTTCCCCCATGTAACATGCCTTTCAGCTGGACTTTTCAGAGAACTTGGTGACTTCAGGGTTCCATAAAGTCAAAATACAGTTCCTGTTCACTTCTGCTGCAATTATTTGCCATTAGCAATCACCTGAGTAGTCTCCAGGTGTTTTAACATGGATACCCAGAGAAAAATGAAAGCAGGGACCTACATTTTAAGTTCTCTGCCATATTCATGACACACTTTCCAAGATTTGCAACCATATTTGGATATTTTTCACTGTTAAGCTATTTACTGTTCAGTTTTGACTCATTCCCTTTCTGAATGTTCTTCCTGTATTTCCCCTCCTAGCTGGGAGAGCTGTAGTTTTTTAGGCTGTGAACAGTTGCACTCAATGATCTTAGAGACTTTTTCCAACCTTTATGATTCTATAATTCCATGTTTCATATATCCTCAGACATCAACAGTCACAATCCAAGCCCCTTGCTGATGTGAACAGGCCCTGTGCCCAGGCAGAGCAGAGGGGGTGTGCTGGGCTGGGGATGGAAAGGGCCATCAACAAGTTAAATAAAAATGCCCATAAATCCAATGTGAGCATTGGACCCCTGACCATCGACATTGCTGGCTTTTCCTTCTCTGAAAGGCATTCCCAGGTGAGCAGGGGTAATTATCTCCTGGGTGTCCGGGTCATGGCAGGGATCTCAGGACAGTGTGCACCATGGCACAGACACCCATCCTGCTGGAGCAGCTGTGCCTGGCCAGGGTGGGAATGAGCATCTCAGTGCTACTTGGTTTCAGCAGCAGGAGCTGATTCTTGATCCTCTTATTTAGCACAAACACTCCTCCAGGGCTGTGCAGTGAGGGCATCCTGGCTGCAAGGCAGAATGACCTGCAGGAGGGTATGACTGTCCTTTTTCCACAGCCCTGCTCCATGGTGTCAGCCTTGGAATACATGCATTGAGGAGTACAATAACATTTTATGAAAACACTGGTGGTAGTGTTGTGGCTGAGATGAACTAGAGGCACAAGACCAGCAGAATTTGCAGGAGGAAATTCAATTTTTCATTAATTATGGAATAATGAAAAATAATTTTTTAATCACCTGGCTGTAAATCATGCTTGTGTTTCAAAACCAGGGTGGGGTTCTTTTGGTGTTAAACAGCCCCAATCCCTGAAAAATAACAAAAGAAAGCCTTTTTTGTTTGTGAAAGGATTGCTGCCAGAAAAATGTTTTTGCCAGTGCTGTGATCTCTCCAGACTGTGTGGCAGGGGTACACCAACTGGATATGTTCAAGAGTAAGCTTTATTATTTCAGTGAATTTCAATTACTTTATCAAAATAAAACAGACTGCTCCTCTTAGGAGTAAATAAAAAAATGTTACAGGAAGGACTTAGAATGAAAGTCATCAATACCATGGTCTGATTTTAATTTAATTTAATCAAAGTTAAACCCTAATAAGCACAAATAGTAAATTAAGATAAGACCAAGCCATGTTTATAAAATCAGCATAAGTCTTGGCTTGTAACTTGATATAAAAATAAGAAGTGAATAGAATATTTAGTATTGCCAAGCTGGTAGATTTCCAAAGTTGAATATGGCATTAATCATAGTCCATTAATCTTAATTTTCTGTCTGACCAAATATAAAGAAATTTTACTTTTTCAGCCTCATTGATCATTTTTACCATTAACATTTCTTAGTTCGCACAAAGCACTCATGTATTGCTGCATTCCTGCTTTTAATAGGAATAGTTTCTGTAAGAAACTGTGCAAAATATAGATTTGACATTGCACTGCCTCAGTCTTCACAAGTCCTTCTTTATCTTCACATCCATTAGCTGACTGTTTGCAGTATGGATTTATTTCAGTCTGTTTCTCATACCATCAAGATCTTTAAATGAAGTTCTGCCCTGTACATGAAAAGACTTCTTAATTTGCAGTTTCATATTATACGAAGATTAACAGTAGAAGGTTATTAACAGTGCAAGGTTATTAAGAGCGTGTATAATATTATTTGAACGATAGCAGAATCCCATGGAATCCCATTTCAGTATAACTTTATTAGCAACAGAAGTATTCTGTGCTTTTTCCTAGAAGGACCGATAATAAATTACTGCAAATCAGTATGCATTTTAATTTCCTTTTCAGCTAGCAGTTGACAATTTTGTGGTCTATTAGAGGCTGTGATGGCTCAGAGTAAGTGTTGAGAAGTGAGTGTACTTTACCATTGGCGAAGCTAATAATAGTATCACTATTATTTAAAAAAAAAATTCTTTCTGGTTTACTTAAAGTCATTTCAGATACAGTTGGAAAATTCTGAGTTTAAGCCTAGCATTCAGTATGCTAATTGCCTAAACTCTGATGAGGGCCAGATCCCATAATGTCTCACTTGAGCGTAATCCAGGAAGGAGAACAGAGGAAGCACAGAAGTTTTATCAGCTAATTTGGTTTGTAAGGTGTTAGAGGTGATCATTTCTGGCTCTAAATGGGACTTATACCTAGGCACTCTGAGATTTGTTACCAATCCTCAGCAGAATGTCTTTGTGCCCTGAGCTCAGCTGATATCAGGCATAGCTCAGGAGTGTGTTTTCCCCTGCCTTGCCACAGGCACCCACATGGACAGCAGCCCAGTCAGAGCTGTGTCTAGGAAACCCTTTCAAGGTTGCTCACAACACCTGCACTGATGGTTCCACCATCAAACCACATGGCAGATGTAGACATCTTAAACTGCCTTGTTTGTTTACAAAGTAATCATAAAGGTCTAAGCTCTTAATCAGCACCTCAGCTGAAAACAACATAGACTTAGAGGAGTCTGCTAATGCATCAAGAGCATACACCTACACATACCAAACAAAACTCTTCTTGTCCAAGCCAAGGTAATACTTTCCTGGTAAAGTTTCAAAATCTCACATATTCCTGTGAGACTCTCATAAATTTCTTGCAAAATCTACCTAGGTGCACAAAGAGCACTTTAAAAACCCTTGTTCTAGTTTTCCACTAAAAAATAAATGAGTGATTTGCAGTTGAAGGACAGACGTATCATAATTTTGTAACCAAAATATCCTCAACCCTAGGAGCCTTGTTTACCACCACTTTTTTTAAATTTCCTGCTGCAGCATATCCTGTGGGGTGCTCATATAGATGAGCTCCTGGCTGCTATCAGTGCCTTTTAAACCTCATATTGCCCAGCCCTACTCAGACAAGGGCTGTAGTGCAGTTCCAGACTTCATTTTCTCTGGCAACAAAACCAATTTAATAAATTTCAGTCCTTTCTCACCCCAGTTATTCGTTCCCTCCTTGTATCACAATCTGTCCCCTTCTTAGTTGTGCCTGCATTGCAGGACAATGTGTGTTCAGTGCCATGCTCTAAATTAGATTAGTGAAATAATCTGTGTTGAAAAGACCTTTTTTTTTTTTTTTTTTTTTTCTTTCTGGAGATTTTTTCTTAGCTTAGAACATTTTGTTGATCCTATTGAGTAAAATCTTATCAAGCACTCCAGTGGCAGAGCTGAGGAGATAAATATCAATAAGGGAATGGAAGCAAGCAGCTTGAGAGGAAAATATTGTTAAAAGGAAAATTGTTCACCAGTCTCTGTCCTGAGAGATGGGAGAACCAAGAACACCTGTTTTCTATGATATGGAAACCCTGCAGTGTAAAAAAGCCTTGAAAACAAATTTAGTCATGACTACGAAATCCACAGATATCAAGAGCTCTTAAAGTCTAACAAGTACTTTGAAATTTTTATCCAGAACAGCAAGTTGTTGTTGTTTCCTAATTTTATTGTCTATTCAGCTCTCTACCTGGATCCTGAATTTGCAGATTTGTAAGAGCTGACTTTGCAGTTCCCATTTGAAAAGTTATTTTTTCTGATTCAGAAAAAGGTTCTCCACCGTCATCACTCAAAACATTTTTGTTGCATGGCTTCTTATTAGCCAAGAGTGTGAGGTAAACTGACACGGAACAGACAAAACCTTGAAGGCATAGCCTGTGACATTTGTGAAACACACAGAACTTCTGTGCACAGTGCAAAGCAACAGCCAAAAAGTCCATGGCTGGGATCCCAACAAGTAATGAAAACCCTGGAGACATCTCTCTCACCTTTAGGCTAAGGTCATAGGTATGTAGGACATACCTACCCCAGCTCAGTGGGGCCACCCAGGGCAGGGCTGTAGGGAGCTGTGCTCTGACAACAGCAGGGCAAGAGCTGACAGCCCCAGGGGGCTGACATGGGGCCCTGGGCAGGCCAGGGAGAACCCTGGGTATGGGCAGGGGTGGGAGCTTCTCTGTGCCCTTGGGGACACGAGAGGCCAAGAGTCAGGTCAAGGAGTGATGGGGTGAGGGAGGATAATGTCATACAATAAATCTGCCAGAATGCATTTGCCATGGGTTAGGTGAGAAATTGCAATGAAAAGTCCTAGCGGATTTCACAGTTTGCTGGATGCAATTTGTTGTGATATTGATATAGAAATAGAGCATACTCTATGCCTCCAAGCCACTGAAAAGCAATCATAAAATTAATGCAACCAATAAACATACCACAATGGAAACAGAAATGTAAAATAAATTTTTAAGGCCTTGTCTTGCCTCCTGTGAGAGGAGGGGTGTCTGCTCTATTGTTATAAAACATCACAGAAAACATTTTGGACAAAAGTTATTGCAAATATATTTTCATTCAAGCCTGACTGATCCTGCTTCCTTCCTCCTCCCACGACATTCCTGGTTTAAAAAAACTGGGTTTGATATGTGGGTCTCTCATTCCTCACCGTTCCCTTTAATCTCATGGGTTTCTTTAGGATGTTAGTCCCTAAGGGGAAGATAAATATTTTGTCCCCTTCTGCTGTATTTTATGAATAGGTAAAGCAGTTAAGAAAATATAAATAATGTAAGTAGGGAGCCAGTCAGTTGTTTGGGGGCTTTTTCCTACCTTGAAGAAATAGTTTAGTGCTCTTACTGGGAGGTTTTCTGAAGGACAGAAAGCAGCCTCCCCAGCGGGGGGGCAGGCACACCCAGGGGTGCCGGGAGGTGAGCACACCCCAATCCCATCACCCTTCCCCACCCATCCCATCCTGGGCTCAGCCACTGTGAGGCAAAGGAACCAGAGACATTTACTCACAATGTTACATCAGCTTGTGCCTAACACACCTGTCCACCTACAAACCTCTCAATGGGAGGACTTTGTCCGGAGAAGCACTGGGCTGTGGGAAGGACCTGTCGTACCTGTTACACTGCTGGCCTTACTGTGATTTCTTCTGAGTTTCCTTCATTTCAGTCCTTTCAGCAAAGAAAACCTACTCTCACTTTTCTCCATTGTAAACCCTACTGTACATTATTTGGAAATGGTTATGAGAAGTAGTACTTGTTCTAAGACACAGGGTTTAACATTTTGTTTTGAATTTGAGTGAGAATGGGTCCTTTGCCATTCTCTTACTGCTACTTCTGGACAGTTTATATTTTATATGAGGCTGGATCACATCAAATAGCTGCAACATACCTTTTCCCCAGTGATAGTTTCTAATTACTGCTTACCTATAAAACTGAATGAGGAATTAGATGAGCAGAAGAGTTGACAGAGTTCAACAACAACATTAAAAATGAAAAATAAACTCAAAGGAGAGGGGAGGGGGAAGGGGGAGTGGGGCTGGGGAGGAAAAAAACAACATGTGCAACCCATTTTATGATTCAGGACAGTCTTGAACATTCAGCTACTACTTCAGCTTGGCAGAACAAAAGGCAGAAAAAGGATGATTAGCAGAACATCCCAGCTTTAGGGTTTGTATGAAGACAACGTGATTTATTTTGTTGACTTTCCCAACTGAGATTTATGTTCTGATTTGTTGATTTATAATTATGATAATAGCTCCATAGGTCTAATGCAAAAAGTCTTTCATTTCCAGGTATCACTTTCAAGCTGTCATTTCACAATATGCAGTCCCTAACCGCTCATTCCTGCCTCCCCATATTGTACCACCTCCACAGTTGTGTCAACACAAGTGTTTGCGGAACTGCAATCTAAACTGGATCACTGAACTGATTTGGATTACAAGTAACATTTGCTTTGGAGGGGATGGGGCGTGGGACTGAGCAACTGGGGGCAGAAAAGGGCCAGCTGAGACGGAGGGGAGGAAAAAGGATGGCAAACTAGTCTTACCACTGGATCTGAACTGTTGCGAAACTGAATTCATACTCATCGTTTAGCTAGCAGAGCCATGATTTTCACCTAGTGTTAATCAAATTAGACATATTGTGTTCTTGTTCTCATTACATTTGCTACAAACAGGAGGATAAATTCCATGAAGAGTTTATGAACCATCAGTCAAGACTACGTTAATCCCATGTACTGTTCCTGTTCTACCGAGTAAGTCAGTAACAAACGTCACTGCTGCAGATGTCTAACTCAGACCTTGGGGAGTTCAGTGAAGGTACACCTGCCTAAATAAGCAAGGCTCAGGGAGTGAGTTCTAGCCCTGAACTTTATCACTGCCAGAGTGATTTGATAGTCCACTCCCCAGCTCTGCACTGGCCTGTCACATCTTGCTTGTAAAGGCAATTCTTATATAAGAAGGTTAACCTGGAGCAGTGTGGCTACATGTCAGAGGAAACACGTGCACTTCAGGCCAGTTACTCACTCCTATCCCACTTTTGTTATGCAATATCAAGAGATCTGACTGCCCTCCTTATGCTTTCAGAAGGCTTCAGGTCAGAAACCAGAAATTGGATTGCCAAAACAATTTATTCATATTTGAATGAATATTGAATACTGAAAGTTGGAGAGGGGCTTTTTACAAGGGCATGTAGAGATAAGACAGAGGGCAGTGGCTTTAAACTGAAGTAGAGTAGAATTAGATTAGATATTACTTTACTGTGAGTGTGGTGAGTGTCTAGGTTTGGGAAGACAGGTCTCTCCCAGGGAAAGCTGGAGTTTCCCTTGGAATGGAGAATGTAAACCCCCTCCCTCCAAATTATTTTGCAATTAAGGGCTTTCAGGCAAAGATTTGGGAATAGGAATAAAAATTCTTTACTAGGAATATTAAGAGTACAAATGTAGTAGTACAAAAAAGCAAGCAAACAAACAACAGTCCTAGGAAACCCTGACAGAGTCAGAGCTACAACCTGACACCCTGTTGGTCAGGGTGTTGGAAGCAAAGTAAGTCCTCCTGGAGTGGTAGATGTGGTTCTGTTGGAGCAGAGATGATCCTGAGAGAGAAGGGTCCAGTGATGGTGAGAAGGGTCCAGTCTTCCTCTGGGAATCCCATGGAACAGATTCCTGTGTTCCTATGTGTCAGTTTTATCCAGTTAGGAATGGTTGGCTCCTCCCCACTGGGTGGAGCATCTCACAATGGGATGAGGGAATGTGTCGTGTCTTTGGTGAGCCTTAATGGCTCATTAGCAGAAGATATCCCCCAGGGAGGATGGGTTGTGGAAGAGATAAGAAACACTGCCCCACCTGGTTTTAACAGCTGGCCCATTAGCAGAAGGCACCTACCCCCTCCCCCATGGAGGAATGGGTTATATAAGAGATAAAGAAAACATCACCCTAACTGGTTTCAACTGATGGAAAAATAGAATAAACATTTTTTGCTTACATAACCCAAGACAGTGAGGCACTGGAACAAGCTGCCCAGAGAAGCTGCAGACCCACATCTCTGCAAATGTTCAAGGCCAGGCTGGATGGTGCTCTAAGCAACCTGGTCTAGTGGGTGACATCCCTGTCCATGGTAGGTTTGATGGAATTAGATGATTCTTTAAGTCCCTTCCAACCCTAATCATTCTATGATTCCATGAATTTCACACAGAGAAATGTAAGCAACACAAACACACTTGAAGCCCTGAATATTTTTGCTTAAAATAGATCTGGAATAGATCTAAATGAATTCAGGGACTAAATTAGAAGATGATTCCATGAAAGGATGATTCCTTCTTTTAAAAATTACCCAGTGATTACCCAGTGTGATTACCCAGTGTGATTACCCAGTGACCTGGAATAATAATTTAATGACATCAGTATGTTAAGTAAATGATTTTACAACCAAACAGCTGAGTGACCTACATTAAATTCCTTATTTATAGCACAAGTATCAACAGTACATAAAATTCTAATTAAACATACTAGATTATTTCTCATAGGTTGATCAAAGAACTACTAAAATAATTGCTAATATGTCATCAGCTTAAAAAATGATTTTGTCATATCTTAAAATATTATTTAATGGATTTATGTCAGATTTCTCTTAAAGAACAACCTTATCCCAGCCACCCTATCAATCCACAAAAATAAAAACCTAAGAAATTTTCTTTTAATGATGATACAGTGTAACATTTGACTTTTGTTATTAAAACATCCTTGGGACTATGGGTAGAATCAAAGTGTCTCTCTTTAATAGAAAAAGGTAAGATCTTATGTCATCTTGAGAAGAAAATCAGCGCCAGGGAATTAGCATTTCCTACTTTCCAAGTAGTTATTATTTGACCAGCCATAGACCCACAAGTAGTTGTGGTTTGCAGTCTAGCCTATTCTGTACTAGGACAGAACTAAGTACAATCTAAATTAAAGTATCAGTCATGTTGAATGGAGAAAAGGAAGACAAGATTTATGATTTCTCTGAATGTCTGCCCGTGAACACTGCTGACAGTGGATAATGTTTATGGGTTGACACATTCATATGCTCTTACTTAATCCTGCTTAAACAAAGGCTATTTTTTGACAAGGTTATGATTGTCACTGCCATAGACCAATTAGTGCCCCATGTATTAGCTTCTGACAAAAGTGCTATGTAATTTCTCATGTGTTTGGGCTCCCATTGGAAGCATTTGACAATGAATGACTCTCCAGAAATATTTAATCAAGTTTGAATTCACCAGAACTACGGACATAACAGCTTTCCTTCTAGCACAGGATGCCACAGTATGCAATTTTTTCCTTCTGTATTGAGGTGGAGAAACCTGACTGTCCAAGCCCTTCTTCTGATTATGAATGTTTTTACCCTGTTAGTAAAAAATCATTGCTTTCTCATTCCAGTTTTATCCACAATTAACAGACAGAAAAATAGCAAAACCACAATTTACAATACAAAATAATCACACTGCAAATTTTTTTGCACAGAAGTAATTAATTGCCAGATTCTGATCAGATACAGCCTATATCCTTTCAGAGGAATGAATCTACACCCTCAGCCTCAAAGAACAGTTACAGAAGGGAATGACAATATTTGCCTGCCTGAAATGCCTCCACATTTTTATTAGATCTGAATAATGCATAATGGAAAAGAAGATCCAGTGAACAACAGCTCTGTAAGGGTTGCTGTGTAAGGAGCTCAAAACTATGATTTAACTGACTCATAGAAGTGGAATAAACAGAGCAGGATGATTTTCCAAATTCTGGAACAGGAAGACCTGCAGTGTCTAGAGTGACAAGCGATTTCTGGGCCATGGTTTCTCACTACAAACAGTTTATCTGCAAGATGTTTAGTTTCATGTTCAGCTTCACAGTGTGGTGCCACAAACAATTTTTCAGCAGTGATGAGGATTTGTTTTCAGCCTCATGCCACAGTACAGGGCAGCATGATAAAAAAAAGGGAAAAGAGTATATGAAGACAGTTTTTTCACTGAGCACTTTATGCCATGAAAATACATCTTGTGTACCTTTTCAGATATTCACATTGGGCAAATCAAAATAATGGAAAAAACATGTTTTTCTTGAAATAAACTGTCAAAGATTAACACACCAAAATTCATTAGTTACCTGATGGATTTTTGGTATGCCACCCAAGAAGTATAAAGATTATTCTTTATAGATCTTGGTCTGTCCTAAGCAAGAAATTGTGTTTTAATTGCCTTTTCTGGTGTGCAGATACTGGATTCTTTTTGTAGGCATTAAAAAACACTATAGAGAAGTGGTGGGTTGTATAAATAAAACAAAGAAATTAAAACCTACAATACATTACTGGCAACTCTGATCAGGGAGTTTTTAAAGCTGCAACTGAAGTCACTGCAGACAACAGCTGAAGTTACTGCAAAAAAATTAATCGTTGAAACAGATGGCAAAAATTATATTCCCTTATACATGGAAAAACAAAATGAGAATTATTTGTTACCTAGAAGCAAAGTGAGAACTATTTGTTACCTAGAAGCTGTGGATTTAAGCCAGTTTTCCAAGAACCTTGTAACTAATAAGATTTATCCAAAGCACAGATATCCTATGTTTCTAAATTTATAACTAGAAAAAAATCGGCAATACTGTCCAAATACTTATATTTTACTTCAATATTTAGCTGCAAGGTAATACCACTGGTTTAGATTCAGTTTAAAAGTTACTTTTAGGAACCCCAGCATACTGAATGGGGAGCACCATAAACCCCTTTCCATTATCAGTAAAAAGTTCAATACAGTTTTATTAGTCATTAAGAATAGTGCTCTTAGTTTCTCTAGCGTGAGTCATGAAGCCAAGAAGACAATTATGTAAGACAGCTTTTGGTAAGTATAGAATAAAATGAAATGGATCATTTTGGTTACAAAAATCTCAGAACATTTTATGAAATGCTATGTTGTTTGCTCCCATCAGCTTCAGTAAATATAAAGTGTTGTCTGTATCTCAAAATTTAGAGTTTATTTTGCTAAAAGTTATGTTGACAATTTTTGTAGCCAGATTACTGTGCATTGCTAAAATTTATTAAAATGAAATTGCAAGATACTAATAAGAATCCAGGAGAACAAAAGGAACAAGATGGTCAAGGACAAATTTCCTGTGTAGTGTAAATAAGAAGATTTTCTAGATTTCAAAGACTTCATATTAATGCGTATCTGCTAAAGATTTAATCCTTTAAGTACACAGATGCAAACAACATTTCAGTGAATTAATTTTTCTGCTAAGGGTCTACATACAGATTCCTGTTCATCTCACCCATTCCCACTTACAACGATCTGCATTTCAGAACCTACCCAGAGTGTTCAAGGGTAGGGAAGACAAAGCCGTAAGTTGTCAAGAATTCCCTTTCCTGCGAAAGGAATTTTTCTTTCCATGTTTTGTTTCACTTGAGGACTTACCTATTGAGGGTATTTTTCCAGGCTTCAAGCAGCAGCTTGTCAGTTTTCTTTCAGAAAAGCAGCAGTTTGGCCATGGTCCCCTGGCAGCAGGCACATGGTTACTGCAGAGCACAAAGAACACCTCAGAAGCCAAAACACTGTGCTCACTTCCCCACCACAATGAATTGCCATCTGAAAGGTGCCAGATCCACAAAACTAGAAATTCAGGTAGACGGAGGGATAATAGAACCTGCTTTTCCACTGCTTTTTCAAATACATCTAGAAGGAGATGGTGCCCATGTATATCACCAAAGGCTGGGTCCTCCCCAGTAAATCCTGTAGAATTATGGGAACTGGCAGAAACAAAACAAGTTTCATGTCTCAAGAAGTGTGATACAGAGACAAGGATAGGTTGAACTGTTGAGAAATTAATGTATTTCAAATGTATATGTTTCAGATATGAGGTCACTTCAAGAGGGCCTCAGGAGTAAGTTAACCGAGTAAGTTACTTCATCGGAGAAGGAGGAGAGAGAAAGCTAAAATGACCTGAAATATGTGGGTGAGCACTTACATTTTGTCCTCTCAAACTAGCATCTGGAGAAATAAAAAAACTAGCAAGAGTCTGAGAGAAGTCATCCCAAACTTTTAGGATCAAATCTGTCTCTTTTAACACTTTATTTTTATTTGCAGACTGCCCTATGCCTTTTTTATTATGAAGGTTTGTGGCAAGCAGTTTAAATGTCTCCAGGGACCAGAGGCAAACAACTTATCACAGTCTTTCCTTACACAGTCCATGAATGGCATAATTTTAATCTACTGTGGATTATCATTTGAAAGTATTTTATTTTACAGAGAACTTACTGGACTACTTTCAATGGTCCTGAAATAAAACTGCAGTGATGGCTTAAGGTCTTAGTCTTGAATAATGGTTCATGTGATAAAGTCTGCCTCTACAAGGAAGACTAGACATGTCTTAACCAAAACTCATCCTCCAAACCACTGCCAAATTTGTAGCTGACATACCAGCAATTTTATTTGCTGTCTTTGGAGCTGAGCACCAATTTTAGCACTATTACTTAAATTCTTAATAATTTTAAATAGCACTTCACTAAATTATTCTTTAAAAAATGTCAGCTCTCCACTAGATGAGACCATCAGAAAAAGCTTTATCTCTCTTCTCCCTTCTTTGCTGAAAACCAACAACAATTACTAAGAGATAAAGTGAATTGTGATAAGCATTTCCAGTTTGTGATATCAAAATTTCTCTTCAAATTTGGTAGAAAACTAATTACTTAATTTGGTCATTATGAGGTAGATTTTAGAAGCGAAAAATGCATACATTTGAGAAAATCCAAAACAAAATATATCACTGAGTTTCAGTTAAAGGGTACCAATGTCACACAAGGCAGAGGAGCCAGTAGGGGACATTTTACATTCTGCATCTAGTCACCTGCCATGTGTCAGCATCTTCACGATTACCCCTCATCACATGAGAGGCATCAGTTTCCACTGAGGATGGGAGCTACTATTACAGCAAGCTTAAACCCAAGCTTCCCCATTTGTAGCAGCATTTAAAGTATTTGTGCCTATTTCATAAGCTTTTTCTGGCCTAAAGACTTCTGCTATTTTACAGTGCAGGGTACATTGTGTGCTGTGCTCTGGAATATCTCCTATCTGTACTTCACACACAATTGAGACATGAATCATTCCACAGTAAGTCAATTATTACATTTCAGATTTTCCCTTGTCTATAGATTCCTTTCCACCCATGGTAGAATAGCTAAGTGTTTGTCTCTACTTCCATTATACCTAAACCTTGCAGATATTGTCTTAATTGCCTTATGTATTTTGTATTAAACTGAGGTATAATAATAATAATAATAATAATTTTAAAAACCTCTTTTATCTTTTCTGAAAATTGATACTCTCTCTCTCCCTTGAAATATACAGCTATTTAAGAGACTTATGAACACATGATCTTGAAAGACTTTTGGCACACAGTAACAGCATTTGAATTCTGAAACAAAATCACCTTACAATGCCATAAATTATTGAGTGCTGACATTCGTATCACACAGCCTTTTTCTGAAGCTCCAACAAACAGGTCCATATATCTTTTGAACTCATAAATGTTTTTGCTATCTAGTTATCATAATATACTATAGAGTATTTTGGGACAATCACTGAAGCACAATAAACCACGCAATTTGCAAAAAACCCTTATTTTCATGTCATTAATTGAAAGAAGCCAATGGGCTGCTTTCCAGTGGTACTTACCACCTAGCAGCACTCAGTTCCTCTGGACAGAGTGGAAAGACCTTGCTTTGAAGTAAAAATGTGACTTTAGAAGCAAGGCCCTCTCCGTACTAATTTTAAAAGATCTGGAAAAGGCATGTCTATTACTATGCACATACTTAGGTGTGTATATGTTGCTTTTGTATTATACCATTTATTTATAAGTGGTATAATATTATACATTACAATACATCACTGATACTACTTGGGCAATTTGTGGACTATATCACATATACAGACATCCCTGTAAGCCTAGTAACAGAATGAATGAGGAACACAAAAATGCCCTCTGTGCTTCTGTGTTAGTGATTTACAGCAAAGCACACCAGTGGTGTTCAGAGCAGTTTCCCTCCAGAGGTAATCAAGGTGGAAGAAACACACAGGGCCACCACTCAGGGCACCTCACATGAGGCGTGAGCTCAAGGCCCTCCAGCAGTCACCTGCCATGCATGCACTGTGTGTGCCCTGGGCCATGAACCTCACTGTCCTTCTGGGTACCACTGGAAGGCATTTAAGTAATAATGTAGATATCAGGCACAAGCCAATGTGGGTTGACAAAGGGAAAGTCCTAACTAATTTGATACCTGTATGATATAGATGACATAGATGATATAGATGAGCTCACTCATCTACTGGATGAATGGAAAGTGGTGAATATAGTTTATCTTGATTTTCTCAAGGCCTTTGATACTGTCCTTCACATCATCTTTCTGTACAAGTTGTCCAGCTATGGGATGAGCAGGTTCATGGTGTGCAGTGTGAGGAACTGGCTGAAGAGCAGGGCTCCAGGTGTGTGAATGGAGCCACATCACGCTGCTGGTGACTGGTCACTAGCAGTGACAGCCAGTTCTGTTCCATGTATTTATCAACAATCTGGATTCAGGATTGAATGCACTGTTAGCAAGTTTGCTGATGATACCAAACTGGAAGATGCTGTTGACTCCCTTGAGGAACAGAGGGCTAACAGGATCTAGATAGACTGGATCATTGGACAATGATAATGAGGATTAAATTTAGCAAATCTAAATGACATATTCTGCAAATAGGATTGGAAATACCACGCACAGGTATGAATTTGGAGAAGACTGTCTGCAGACCAGCCCTGCAGAAAGGGATCTGGCAGTGCTGGTTGACAATGGTTTCAGTAGGAGTCAGCAGGGAGCTCAGGAAGCCAAGTGGGCAAATCCCACTCTGGGGTACATCAAACACAGCATCACCAGTCACTCCAAAACAGGTGATTATCCCACTGATCTCAGCACTGGTGGAGCCTCACCTGGAGTATATGTGTAGTTCTGAGCTCCACAATTTAAGGATGTCAAGGTCTTCTAATGTGTCCAGTGGGGGACAACAAAGCTGGTAAAAGGGCTGGAAAGAATGGCCAGTGAAGAGTGCATAAGGATTTTTGACAGGTTTAGTTTGGAGAAAATTAAGATGACAGGTGATGTCATTGCTGTCCACAGCTTCCTGAGGAGGTGGAGAGGGAGGTGCTGAGCTCTTCTTCCTGGTGTCCAGTGATAGGATGTGTGGGAAGGGCTCAAAGCTGCATCAGGCTAGGTTCTGATTAAGTATTAGGAAGCATTTCTTTACTGAGAGGATGGTCAAAGCCTGGAATAGGCTTCCTAGAGAGGAGGGGTTGATGCCCCAAGCCTGTCAGTGTCTAAGAGGCATTTGGTCTGAATTTTTTAGGCAGTTGGACTGGATGATGGTTTGGGTCCCTTTCAACTGAAATGTTCTGTTCTTGTCTATCATATAGATTGTTCTCTTCTGTTGATGCAATGCAGATATACAGTTTTGGAACCACAGGAGATCTCAGCAAGACAAAATTCAGTTCTCCCACTTTGCATTGCACTACCTGCTGATAGAGATGTACTACAAGCATTAAAAAGAAAACAAAATTTAAAAAATCTTAAACACATGATCATCGTTTGTGTAATAGATTTCTGACACACTTATTTGTGCATTCTCACAAAATGCAGCCTCATGATCTGTAAATAGTGTGGTCACTCCAGGTTTATTCAAGAAAACATTTATTTCACAACCTCATGTATATATGCGTGCAGAAAATAGGCAGAGATTTAATGTATTTCTTAGACAAATGTTGTAAATACCTAATCATTCGTCAGTCTCACAGTGATTTCAGTGGAAATTAAATTCTATGTATATAGCCCTTAAGCAGTCGCTGACAAGCAAATAGTAACCCACTATCCAAAGAAATAATATGAATTTACATAGCATTTTTCACCAGTATGGAATATATTTTCTTACCTTTCTTGTTTTTATAATCAAGAATTTTATGTTTTAGTCAAAGATCTATAGATCACATTTAAATATGGAGGTGCTTTGAAAACCAGCTGGTGAAAATAACAAATTATTTATTCTATTTTTTTTCCTATAAACAACAGAAGAGAATGCAAAGAAAAGTTTCTGCAACTTATTTTGCAGCAGGCTGTAACATTTCTGCCTTTCACTGGCCCACAAATCTCCCTATTTACATTTTGGTTGGTAAACAAATGGAAGATCACTGAGCTGTGCTAGTTTCAAGTTCAAACGAACCAAACTTACATATGAGATGTATGTGTGGCTCTCATGCACTGCTTTATCAGCAGGAGTTAACAAGGAGAGCCATGGTTTCCCCCTGCAGAGCCAACATTCCACTCATACCAGTGGAGAGTAATGCTACTGAGGTTACGGACATCTCTTCTGATGTTTCAGACTTCAATTAGAGACACGGTTGGCAGGCAGCAAAAGCCTAAGCAGTATAAAGGGCCCAGAAACTGATATAGGGGCTTAAATTAATAAAAGGGCTTATTCCATTGTGTTAACCCCTCCTTTTCACAGTGAATTCATGGAGCTCTCTGTTGCTGCAGTGACAGACTTCAGCAGCAAAACCAAGCACTCCTTGTGTACAATGTGCATCTTCAAATTTAAAATTAATGATATCATAGCGTAAAAAACAGGAATAGTCACAAGATACAGGCATGGATTTATTTGGGAGCAGTAGGAAGATCATTTTAGCAGCAAGTTTTATCTATAACCCAACCACAAGGTGATAAAGATTAAATACATTTCTCAATAACCATTGATGCAAGCCAAATATGGCATTGCTTAGAGAAAATATACACTTGAAGTGCTGACAATTGAACCCACCCTCAAGGCAGGCTGCATTTATGGAGCACACCTGTGTACAGCATTGTGCCACAACAGTAACTTGGCAACTTTTAGTCCTTTTTCCTCTCTATGTTTGTACAGACTTGGAATCAAAATATTCTCCCCACAGTGAGCTCTGTATACATGTTTTGTGTGTTGTTTTAATCTTAGTACTCGGCTGGTAGTAAGTTCACAGCAGTAGTATTACAAACAAAATGTAAGGCCACCTTCCATCTCAGACAAAAACAAAACAAAAATACCACAAACAATGAATATGAGTTAAAATAAATTCTGCAGACCATGAAGATACTTACTATTTGTATGAAATTACAAGTAACTTGATGATTCAAAAACCTATTTCCCTTAACTTCAAAGAGCAGGTCTATTTAATATGCCAAAATACTAAGTATACCTTATAAGTCTGTTGTCTTTTTTCCAGCATGTTGACAGCAAAATTAGAGAAGAAAACAAAAATTAAGATTTCTGTAACTGTCATGATGGGAGAATGCCAGGAAGGACAGGAACAACTTGAAGTCAGTGGATTTCTAAAATAGATAGAAGCTCTGTCAAAACATCATAATTTAGATTCTAGAGAGAAAGGGAGAAGTACTTCTAGGACAGAGTGTAAGAGATTCTTTCAACTAGTAAAGGCAGTAGACAGTGAGAAATGTTTTATTAAATTAAAGGTTTCTTCCCTGTTTTCTGTGGGAACTGGAAACTGAGTGCCAGATTCCCATACTTGCTAATGTCCAATTGTACAAGCAGCAAAATATCAATCAGAACTTTGATTTTCATGTAGTGCTTAATGCCCTCAGGCCTCAAAAGAGATTCCAAAGGAGAGTATTTGTCTCTTCACTTTTTGGACAAACATTGGTCTACTGCTGCAGTTCTTGTCTCAGGCAAGACTCCTGCTAGTACCAAAATATCAGCCATGCCTATCCTGAGGGCTGAGATAAGGTAGGTTGGAACAGCTCCTGTCTTTAGGGCATCAGGTCCCCTTTTGCTAACAGGACACGTGTGAGAGGTAGAACATTTGCCTGGTTTTCTTCTGTCATATAAACAAAGTACCAGAAGCCAGGTATTACCTTAATAAATAATAAACTGTGAAATGCTCAGAGACAAAACAAGATTGATAAGTTGTTTGGTTTTTTTTTTTTCTTTTTAATGGGGGGAAGAGGTGGGGAGGAATAGAGCTAGAAAAGGACTGCAGAAAGCTTTTAAGCCTTAACTTCTAGCAAATAATTGGCAGCAAACGTCTAACAATTTATATGAGGGAATAAAAATATTCATTGTGTGTGTATGTGTGTTGGCTTTGAACACCATGGTCACCCTCCAGCTAAGGAGCTGTTTACATCTGCCAGCCAGCAGCCAGACACCAGCGGGGAGCTGGCAGAGCCCTCGTGGGCTCATTGTGTGTGAGTCCAGCCAGGGAGCAGAGCCAAGACTCCTGCTCCAGCTCTCCCCAGCAGCCAGGAGCAGTAGCTCCCTTGGAGAGCTAAAAATGATCTCCCTACCTGCTGCCTGAGCCCAGAAAGGTGCTGAGCTCAGGTTCAGGTGGATGCTGCTCCCCACCCCGGCACAGCTCCTGTGAATGTCACTGCACTGTCTGCTAGATGACAAAGTCTGATAGTTTTCATTTAAAATTTTCAATGCCTCAAAGTTTCAGCTTGTGATTTACTAGGCTTTTGGTATATTACTGCAGTCCTTATATGCAAAGCAAAATAAAATTATCAGAAGATTGTCTCTCATTTCCTTAAATCTCCAAGAATATTCCCCTTGAACTCAAATATGCTGTCAAATTATATTTTTACTGACCTGTTTATTTTATTCAGATAAGTCCTCTGGAAGCAAGATATGAAAAATCATTTTTAAACTCACTAGGAAATAAGGTGAAGAAAGGTGGGTTACAACTGAGATTTTCACAGATTTGAAAGGGTTTTCTGTACTTAGAACCAGGGGAAAAAAAAGTTAGATTTCAAGGCTGTTAGAAGAAAAATGTGAAATTTTAATGAGTTTTTATATAGTGTTTCCAAACACAGCAGTCAAGAATCAAGAAAAAATGAATGAGATTGGCTTAAACATCAAATTTTGCCTGTGATAAATTTGTAATTCTTTGTGTTTATGTCTACTTTAAAGCATTGGGCATTTTTAATAATGATGATGGCTAGGAAACCTCTAATGAAAAACTGGAGAATCTTCTATGTCTAAGGGAAATATATGTTAAAGAGAAGCATAAAATTACAAAGCTCTGAAAACTGAGGTATTATCTGAAGTTTTGGAATTGTGGAGTAGGTTGAGTCCAAGAAATGTTTTTGTGTTAAGAGACAGTTTGTAATTCTCATCATCAAAAATGTTGATGTCATATTTCAAAATCTAAAAAGTTTTATTTTGAAGGTTTGAGGGTTTGCCTATAAAATAATTTAGAGCAGGGTACACTGCAGAAAGTCTTTAAGATCAAACATGATTAATAAAAAAGTGTTGTGATTTATTTTTGTGACTAGCTTTAGTGATAAATTAAGTCTGGTGCATTTCAGAGCTCAGCACATGCTTTGTCAGTGTGGTGAGTGAGAAATTCTCAAGTGCTTCTCCTGGAAGCAGAGAAGTTCATCCTACTCCTATGGAGTTTCTGATGTTCTGATGGCAACAAGGAGGAAAACAGAGAAGGTCAAAAGCTCTGTATCCTGAGGCATTTCACGGGAGTGAAAACTGTGCTAGGCGTAAGCTCCTTCCAAGTTCCACAGGTCTCTGCACATTCACTTCCGAGAGGAAGTCATCCAGGTGCAGGAAAAATAAGTTTAAAACAGAAAATAAAACTCCTTGAGCTATCTGAATCCTTCATTCAGTAAGTGGATGAAAGATAATTTTTAAGTATGACATTAGCAAATGGATAGATGAGAGCAGATGAGTGATGAGACAATGAGTAAGTGAGGAAGGAATGACTGGTAGGTGTGATTTGAAAGGACATAGCCCAGAGCTATCTTACAGCCTTAACAGGACTCTCTAGGAAAAGAAAAAATAAGCAGAAGTACCTGAGTCACCTGCACTATCAGCTGTTGTCAAATATTTCACTGGTTTTTTTCTTACTTTTCTTCTTGGCTTTTTTTTTTTGTTGTTGTTGTTGTTGTTTTGTTTTGTTTTGTTTTGTTTTGTTTTGTTTTGTTTTGTTTTGTTTTGTTTTGTTTGGGGTTTTTTGTTTTGGTTTGTTTGTTTGTTTTGTTTTTTGGTGGCTTCTTTTGTTTTAACATCAGAATATTTGATGCAATGAGATGCAATGATTGTACCAGTTAAGCCTCTGAAGTATACTGCCAGCCCTAATTCCAGTCCAGCTAGGACTTATCTACTTGCTTGTCTGGGAACTCATGGTCTCTGAATGGAGCTTCTAGATACACACATGGGCACCTCCAGCTCCAATAAATTTACAACACAATTTCCAAAAAGGCTCAGGCGTGTGCTCACTGGCCAGTTTAGCTGGGATAGCTGAGGCAGCACTCACAACTATCCCATCCATCTCCCAGCAGTGGCTGAGCAGGACAGGTATCTGAATTACCTCTGTTTACAGTTTGTCCTACAGCCATAAACAGAAACTGATAGGTATCAGTGGGGGTATGTGAATGCTAATCATACAGTTATATATCACGCTGGAAATTACAGCAGTGGAGGACTGGATGTCAATCCCATTTAAACTTTTTTGTTATTATGGTTGAACTTGGAGCAGTGTGCAGCTGGGACAATGGCCACTTCCCTGCTAAATCTATTTCTAAATGCAAGACAAAGCCAAGATTCAAACAGTCTTCAGCTGAAGTCAATATACTGAAATCTTAATGAGTTTCAGGCTGTTTTGTGACTGAGACTCTTGCATATTACCACAGATGGTAACAACCAGTTGAAAATGATTGAAGTCAGTTTTTAAAATATCCTCTGAAACATAATTCTCTGGGACTGGTAGTGTAAATAATCCATATTTATCAAAAATTCCCATTGGAAGTCTGACTCATTTCTAGCATCATTTACCTTTACTTGGGACTGTAAAGCAGTGCATCAGAACAATATTTGAAAACAGTGTGGCACACTAAAAATGTCCAGTTCTTTCAGTGTTTTCCAAAGTACTGAAAACTATGGGTTTTATCTTAGCCTTGTTTTTCTTCTATACTGTTGACAACCTGAAGTAGAGTGTAACCCCCTTTATAGCTGTATAACCTACAAAAATATCTGAAGTTCCCAAACGATCCAGAAATTCCACTGTCAAAGGTAACACCTGTCCCTTTTGCATCTAGGTCTACTTTAAGGAGATTTAAGAGAATAAGATTTCTGTATGAATGTGGGCAATGACGCATAATGAATTTAAAAACAGAAGGAGGCTAGCATTTAGTTAAAAGCACTTTTGGATAAGACTACTTGTTTCTTGATGTCCATGACAAGCTCTGTAGTTTGGCTTGTCTCCTGTTGCTGCTTGGAAGATTTGCCTAGGTAAAGTGGAACCTGGTGAACGATTACACAGGGTTACAGAAAATCACTACCCACAGAATGTTGCTTCAAGTACTTAAGCAAGAGAGAAGCCGCAAAGTTTTTCTTTCATTCCCGTCTTTTTGGTAGCAGAGAAGGGAGCTACATTGAAGGGAAAGAAAGAGCCTTTGTCAGAACTAAGGGAGAAGAAAGGAGGATACCTACTCAGCTACTCTTAAGGGGAAAAAAGCGTTAACTGTTTTCTGAACTGAACACCAGAATAAGCAGCAAGTTATGACACACGAGTATTGTATGTCACAACATAAGAGAGGAAAAGAGCATTTAAAATCATGACAATACATGAATGAATAAAAAACATTTGCTATTCAGGACAAAAGCTAACATCAGATGCTCGCTAATTCTGAAAATAAAGATTTCAATGGAATATGACAAAAAAAAAAAAAAAACCAAATGCAACACTGTAAACTGCTAGTGTTACATGTTTTGGACTACCACAAATCTTTATAAACGACTGGTCAATAATACTGCACAGAGGTAAAATGAGGATGAAGTCACATCTGCTCCAGCTCTACTGCTTGTTCAGTGGTCATCAGTAAGAGTGACTGCAGACCTCTCTGCAGAAAAGTGGAGAGAAAAACAGGAGGAGTTATTTTCTTCATATTGGTCAACAGTGAAATTAAAATCCTTAAATCTCTAACTTTTTTTTTTATTTATTTTTATGACCTCATTACCTCACCAATGCTTACTGTAGAGAGTACTGTGTATTCCTCTCTAGAAACACCACTGTTACTCAGGTGAAGTGTTTTTGTAAGAAAGCCAGCCTGGCAGCTATCCTATTACAAAGCATCCCAGTGAAAACAAATAGAAACCAACAGCTCACTAGGAAAAAAAAAAAAAAAAATCCATTCTACTGCTTGTGCTCTGCTACCTCCCTAAGTAAGAGAACGGAGTACGAAATAAGTCTTCTTGTGACGCACAGTTGACTATGGCTGAAGTGTTACAATGTGCTGCTTGAGTCACAACTGACAGGGTGCCAGCCTTATATTTGTTAGAGCAAACACAGCTCAGCTTTAAATTTCCGTGCTGTTACACAACTGTGCTATTACTTAAAGGACTGCTTGTACTCAAACAATAAAGGCCATCTATTTTCCTGTTACTGCGCTGATATAATTGTCCCTACTACAGGCACATTTTCATACACACACATATGTATTTAAATACACACACACATTGCAGCATTTTAACTGCTCTAAGGGTATGCTCACTACTTGGCCTTCGAGGATCTTTCCTTGTTGTCACAGAAGTTTGAGACTTGAGGCTGCTGCAGCTAGTGAGGGAAGAGGTGGCCATGTAGTCCATCTAATTATGTGATTCAATTATGTGACCAATCTCAGTAGTCAGCAGGACCCACAGACTGAAATGTCAGAAAGCAACAGCCATATTTGCTGCTGCTGTTTTCTGAAAGGGTGGTGCCATTATAACTCCTCTCTCACTTTCATTAACCAGTCATTAGCACAGTCCTTGGACTTACCAGGTCTCTATTGGCTTTGTGGGAGGTGCCCACTGATAGCACAGTGTACAGAAAAAATACCTGCAGAAACACTGTCTGGAGAACTGCTAGCAAAACACGTCACTACTGAGAGTAAGTTTGGTTTCAGGTTTCACTGGACACCAGGTTACCTTACAGTCTAGAAATGACAGATCCTAGGGTCTGTCTCCAGAAAATCCTAGATGCAAAAGGGACAGGTGTTACCTTTGACAGTGGAATTTCTGGATCGTTTGGGTAGTTCCGATATTTTTGTAGGTTATACAGCTATAAAGGGGGTTACACTCTACTTCAGGTTGTCAACAGTATAGAAGAAAAACAAGGCTAAGATAAAACCCATAGTTTTCAGTACTTTGGAAAACACTGAAAGAATTGGACATTTTTAGTGTGCCACACTAAAATGGTTATGCCCAGGTGTCAGCAATGCAGTCAGAAGGCAGGACAAATGGACAGACCCTCCAGAAACCCTGGGAGGGCTGGCCATGGGGCAGCTGCCAGACTTTAGATGCTGCAGCAATCAGCTTACTTCCTTTCAGAGCCTGAATCAAGACAGCAGTGCTATTCTAGTTTAGTTTATCAGAGCAAATCATATGACTAATGATTAATCATTCAAGCATTTATCACTTCAGTATAATTTCTGCATACTATTATTGGGGTTGCACCTTCACTAGTGTGGCTCAGGCACGATTGGATCTGACACTTGGGGAGCATCTTTCAGCAAAGAGCTTAAAGAGCTTGAGAGCCTGAATACTGACAACAGGTGAGGCTGCTCTTGGCTTGGAAGCAAGCAGAGGAACAAGGCACAACAGCTGTGAGAGACAGCAGAAACGACACAATTTGATATCATCTCCAGACTGCCCCTTGAGGTCATCACTGCGGACCCAGGGCTCTTCATCCCCCACAAACGAGAAGGGGAGAAGGCTGGTGGAAGGGACTGTGAGCAAAGGGTGGAACTAGACAGCCCTGAGGCATGTGCTGCTCTGGCAGTGCTGTGATATTGCTTGAACAGCCCCTGCAAAAGTACTCCCCAGGTAGCTGTGCTCCAGCATTCCACCTTACCATGTGTTCCCCCATGCAAGCAGCACAAAGCCCTGTGACATCTTCTTTCCTGAAGGAATCCAAGGAGGTTTGTGCCTCACCTATTCCAACAGGATTGAAGTAAATGGATAAAGAAAATTCAAAAGTAGTCAAATTATGGTCTTGAGGTTATCAATGTCTTGAGCATCCCAAGCTCATATTTGTCCTTTTTCTTTTCAATCCAAATGCTGGTAGGCAGAATTTCTGAGATGATTGTGTCATAGAACTTTTCCCCTGCTTCAGCTTTTGATGGAGTTAAACTTTCACCTGATTTTTATTATGACATACCTGCTTGGGGACAGTTAATGCTGGGAAAATCCTGCTATCATACCAGTATTTCTGGATTTCTCTACAGCCTTTCCATCGTCACAGTTGACTCTCCCATTTCATTTTTGTGTGTTTGTCTAGGCAAGTGAACTGCAACCATTTCTCCAGTCCAACTCCTTCCCTAGCCTTTCCCACTAGCTGCTTGTGGTTCAGGCTATAACAACTTTTGTCCTACCAAATGTGTTTGAGGGTTGGGGGGAAGAAAGGTCTGTCCTTTCTCAGCTCCCTAAGCCAAGTTGTGATTCTGTCAGATTACTTCAGGGAGAGGTTTCAGAAGTTGCTGCTGCTGGTCTCCACAAAGACCCCAATCTACCTTTCCTTCACCCCACAGTGAAGGGGAAAGCAGGGACTACCACAGAAGTGGAAGGACCAGAGACAAAGTATGTAATACAGACAGAAGAATTACTCTTTGGCCTATTGTTGAAGGCACAAGAGAGTATTTGTGGATTCCTAGCTTTAGTTTAGTGTTTTAAATAAAACAGCCATGACATATAGAAATTGTACTGGAAACAGGAACAAAGCACTCCCTTGCTTTCAAGTCAAGGCGGCACCTAAATGGCAATCTAAAATTGTGGGCTTGGTCATACATATTTGAATTTTTTGGAGGTTCTGATCTCTAAATCCTGTCTCACATCTTAGCCAAACTTGCAATAGTGCCTCCTTGTGACTCCTATCATGGAGCAGGATGTTTCTACCATGCTGACCAGTTGACCAGTTTTGTGAAAGTGTAACAATGAATAGCACAGCAAATATGAAATAACAGTAAGACCCACTTATTGTTGTAAGAAACAGATTAGATGGCCACAAAATAAACAAGAGCAATTAACACCCCTGTCTTCCAGTCCTACCATCGGTCTGGGAAATCCTTGGTTCCTAGGTACAATCTCAATATTTTTGTCTACTATTACTGATGTCTCATCATCATAGAGGGAATTTAACTTCAAATTCTACTTCATTCTCTTCAGAACTGAGTCCTCTTTACTAGATAATCTAATGCCTTATCACTTTGGGTCACATTCAGACAGCTGTTACAAAGTTCATGCTCTCAAAGTGCCATGTGGCCAGAGGGTTGTCTTTTCCTTTCAAGAATTCCCTACACAAAGACAGAGCAGGACCAAAGTCTTCTGGTATGATTTAAAGGTCAGAAATTGTCGGCCCTGTGTTTGTACAAGATAATGTTTTGGCTGGACAAGACAACATGATGCACATAGAGGGCAGTGCCATGGTTACTCTCCTACTTCAGGCTACAGCTGGCATTTGGAGTTCATTAGTTGGAAAGGAGCCAATTATTTAGTTACTCAGTTGTCATTGTGTCTCCACAGGGGCTCCCTCAGAGCAGCAGCCCCTCCCAGCATGTGACACAGGGTGCCCCAGGATGCCCCCTTCACAGGGCCACATGCACATATCAGGCATTTGACCCTGCCCCTGGGCCAGAGCCACCCATCACTTGACTCAGTTCATGGTATCTCACAGTCACAGAAGTAACTGCACAGCCTGTACCCACAAGCTGGGCAGTCTGCTTAAGCTTGTGGACGGCATACAGTTCACAAGATATGGCATGTACAGTTTCTGTGTTCAGGGGATGTGCACATATTAAAGAAAAGCCGTCTGTAAGCGTTTGTGTATGCTTGTCTGGGGATAACTCTCTGCAGAACCAGGATTTAGTCCTAGGGCAAAAGTAAGAGAAGCACTGTCCTATGGGCATTTTAAAAAATATGACTCTTAATAAAGTGATGATAGTCCTATTTTTAATTTGGCTTCTGTGTCTGCTCAGTAACGATTTTTCATAATGATTTATTGGCCCTGGCTTTTTACTGTGGTCTTCCTGCTAACACTTTAGTACGATAAAAAGCCTTGGTCCTAAAATATAGCGCTTTATAGATGACTTCTGGAGAGAAATATCAAAAAGTGTCGTGAGTTAGCCAGATTTTTTTGGCTGTCTCATTTCTGCTTGGCTCAAGGCTTACTTATTAGACATTTTCACCTTCATGTCCCTGGCAATGGAAGAACCATACATTCAAAAATTTGGCACATGCACAAAGATGTGCACCAACATTCACAAAACACTTCCTAAGCTTGTAGCTGCTTGAATTTCAGCTCCTTAATTAGCCAGATGCCTTTGAGAAGACATTTTTAGGGCTCTTTTCACAGTTGACTGTTCTGCCTTAAATACTTCTCTGAAGATTAGACTTAGAGTGGGGCGGGACCTGATAAATCCATGTATTCCTAGACTGGTTCTCCAATAAAATATTTGGTCTGGTTGAAGAAGACTGATTTGTAATCAACAGTCATTTCTGATGCAAAATTCAGGTATGAAGAAAAGCCAGCACAAGCCAGCACATGTTGGCCTCACACATGAGTAGTCAGCCTGACACTATCAAAAAGCAATGCTCTTAGTGCGTGTGTGGGGATAATCATTAGGTCTGCCTTCTCTCAGAGGCACTGTCCTCAGGGTGCTTGTTCTGCATAATATGAGTGCAGAATTTCTTGGACACAAATGCAGGAGCCTTCCCCCATCCTGACAACCTTAAAAGGTTTTGTCTAGACAAGAGAACATTTTTGGCATAATTATTCTCTTGCATTTTAATTTTGCATGCAAGTAATTAGAACTGTGGTGTTATAATTTCAAGTTGGCCATGCTACTTGTAGAGACCTGAACCAAATTCTGAGAGGCCTTTGGGAAAAGAAGCTAGAATATTGAGAAGTTAGCACAGTGTCTTAAAAGCAAAAAAATAAAAAATCAAAGCTAACATAGTTTTAAACACAACACTAGTATAGATACTGAAAGGTGGTAAAGGAAAGGTGGTTTCACAACTGTGCCTTTGGACAGATTGACAGCAACTGGATATACACACACACTCACTCATCTTTGATTTGAAAATTATTCATTACCACCTTTAACAGCAGAAAGTTTTCTACACTTGCATAAAGCAGTGGAAAGCTCCAACAAAATAGAAGGACAATGGGTTGTTATTGCCAGTCTTCCTTTCATTTCCCTTTGTACACCATGTGTAGTACAACAGTGTGAGGCACTAAATAAAGGCCCCCAAAGTGGAGTAAGGAATTAATACAGATTAAAAAGGTGTATTTTTTTTCTGAGTGTTTTTCTAGGCTATCCTGGTTCACTGTGCAGCTGTACAATGGGAGAGCATAGGGATGGGGAGATATGACATGTGAACACACTCACCCACAAAAATAAACGTTCAGCTAAATGGGACCTTAGTCAATTTATCATTCAAGCAAGTAACTAGTTCATTACATTGGATGTGCTGTACTCAAACTATTAAAAAATCCTTATCTCCATAGTAAATATGCAAACTGGAACTTATTTTTTAAAAAATTTATTTTTTACTTGGTACAAATATATCTGACATAACCATCTAGCTTTGTAGATGTACTTGTAGCAAACTCACACACTCTAAATGGCATTATGAATGTATAAATCTATGACTTTTTAGAGAAATTACTGAGCAGAATTATAAGTAATCAAAATCTTCACACACTCTCTATACTTCCTTGCTATTCCTATATTACCAAATGACTCCTCTATAACGACAGTCTGATTTGGAACAGAAGTTATTTCATTTTGGGATATTTACCCTGCTTTGTGAGTGGAGTAATTACTCTGGAATATGCTCATTTACATTTTGGATGAGTGCCTGAAGAATGGCTCATTGGAATAATTAGTTTTAAAGAGCTATTCTGATCAATTTCTGCATCTGAGGCCCTGCAGACCATGTGTGTCACCAAAGGCAGACCAGAACTCCACAAAGCGCTAATTGAGACCTTTCACTTAAAAGACTTCAACACCATTTGATGTAATATTTAAAATTAACTATTTGTAATGAAAAAATACAGTTATCACACTTTTAGGACACTGTTTATAAGCCAAGTTAAGCACAGTACATAATCATTAAGCACCTAGTTAAGGAATTTCAGTGCAATACAGAGGAAATGTATTTGCCTACAATATGTCATTAGCATTAGCACATTTATGGTCCCCGTGCTTTGTGCCATGGCACACTGGGTAACTGCTGCTGAACTAAAACTCAGAAGAAGGATTACGCTGGCCCTTGGGTGTCACCACTTTCACCGGGTAAAAACTGTGGCCTGGGTGTGAGGCCACACTGGGTTTCATTGAGGTGGTCAACAAGCTAAGTGATAAATCCAGACCAAGTTCTTTTCTTCATCACATCACTCACGGGAGGCCAAGCCAAAAGCCCACCATGGAAATACCAACCAGCACAGGGTCAGTAATGCTCCCTGGTAGCCTGTCATTCACTGGTAGCATTACAGTCTTTTATCTGTCAAGGAAGAACAGTAGGATGATTCCTAGTTTATTTGTGCTGTTGGAAAATGTTAAGACTTTGTATACAGTATATCTCTTTGTTGCTAACATGGCTCACATAATTTCTTCCCACAGGAAAAAAAAAATAAAACAAAAAACAAAACAAGATAACATGTGCTAAGAGCAAAAATCTCCCAGGAGATGTTGTGGAGAACTCCTCTTTCCATTGGGATGGAAGAAATGCTAATCCTACAAGAATAGTTGTGGGTTCTGCCCCAAAGAGTATGCTTACCAGAAGTTCAGGATTTATCCCAGTAGGAAGGAGAAATAAGAACCTATTCATTAGTTGCTCCATAATAGATTTAAAAATATAAACTTGCAAGGTCACTTACATAAAGCCTGCAATACCATATGCTCAACACATTCCAGAACACCAAACACATGAATCACTGCAGTTATATTCATAAAAATACTCTTCTACTCCCCCAGCACATCACACAACGATGCAGCTATAGGAACTTGTTTCAGGTGGCAGCTGATTTAAGAGGTTCCTGAATTTGCTGCGTATTCTTGCCCCATAGCTCTAACCAATCACTTCCTCAGCAGTGCTGGTTTAATTCTGTGGAGGTGAGCCAGCCCCCAAACTGGGTTTAAAAACCTAAAACAACAACAAAAAAAAACCCACTAATGCATAAAGTTGTTTGAAAATAGCTCTTAGTGATGTTACTGTTGCTTCAGCACTGCTGAGGGGGCAGTGATCTGCTGTTCAGCAGTAGTAGTGAGCAGCCCAATGAGGGGAAAGGAATAACTCTTCAACCAGCTTTGCAACCTGACCCTACAGATTGATCAAGCTAGATTCCTAAAGAACAGTGAGAGAAGGGACATAACTGAGCATGCCACCAGAAAATGTCCTCAGAAACATTTCCATAGTTTTTAAACAGTAAAAGGATATCAGTTGCTGCATGAAGATGTCTGCAAGACAGTGACAAATCTATGAATGCCCCAAGTCACACACAGCAGAGATGCATGAGTTGATCTGGGGCCTGCATGCAGGGGCTCTATAGCATCTTTAATTATTAGACCTTCTGAAAATCCTTTTCAAAAGTTGTATAATAATGAACATACTAAAGCTGAACATTATCAAAACAAGTTTTATTAAGTCAGGCTTTTTTAATCTGGTCTTTACTGAAATGCAATTTTACCCCAGCCCTTTTTAAAAGCTTGCTGTGCATATTTCTCTCTGTGTGTACACATTTATCAATGTATACTTATAAATTGCACAAATCCTCGTCTAGGATTGCATTGTTTGCACAAGCCTTCAGATTCAGTAAGCCTGTGGGGTTTTTTCACTTTTACTGGAGTTAGACAAGAAAGCCTCAGTGGGACTGACAGAATAAGCCATTCTTAAATAAATAGTCCTAAAAGATAAAGTAAAACCTCCATGCTTTGGATTTAAAATTATGTCAGTTGGCAGAAGAATTTCCA
The DNA here is from genome assembly GCA_027886175.1 of Phylloscopus collybita. NCBI lineage: Eukaryota > Metazoa > Chordata > Aves > Passeriformes > Phylloscopidae > Phylloscopus > Phylloscopus collybita. The sequence goes on along the minus strand of JAJNNQ010000006.1, from coordinate 38,155,977 downwards.
ATTTAACTGACTTCCTAACCAATACAGAAGAACTTTCAGTTTTTCCATAAAATGTATTCCATTTGTTTAAGGATGTTAAGTGTTCTGAACACTGAATGCTAGAATAGATGCGGGGGGGGGTAGAAGATGGAATGCAACTGTGACCAGTGTGTTTCCTAGAAGCTTCTTGAGGGAGATAATATTTTTTCAAGGAGAAAAATTAAAACAGAACAAAACAGTGTTATTTTGTATGTTTTAAGCCTCTTGGCTCATCACTGCATTTTGTTTTACAAAAGCAGGAATGCAAAGAACCCTCTCCTCTGAGAGAGTGAGCTAAGACATTCACAAATCAAAATCTGCTGTAACTTTTCACTGAAGAGCAGGTTTTTTTTGGTACTGTTGCTTTTAGAAATAAACAGCAAGAATTACGGGAATTAATTATTTTCTCTTCCTACCATTTGATGGAAAGGCTAGCAGTTGGTGTCTAGAATAAGAACTTGATCATCATACAAGGGCCGCCTTCTGTTATGAGAAGGTTTTAATCCACAAAGGGAGCTCACCTTGGAAGCTCAGGTCTGACAAGAAGTCCTGCTTCAGAAGAAAGAGTGGAAGCCAAAAGATGCTGTTTCCCCAGGTGTCACACCTGGTGGCACAGCGCTGGGCTGGGGCGTGGCACAGCCCCTGGGGCCCCCAGAGCCCCAGGAAGTCACCGCAGGATCAGCCTTGAAAGGAGCCAAGCAGGCCTCGCTCACAAGTCCAAGCAAATTGTTTATTAAAGCAACATAAATCATAACGTAACTCAAACTCAGAACAGGGGCAAGGACCCACACAAAGGCAGGACAGTGGGTTCTGAGGAGCAGAATCAGGGTGGAGTTCAGGGTCAAGGGGAGGGACACAAGGTGTGGTTTACAGAGCACAAACCAATGAGGAGGCTAATGGAAGGAAATTAATATAAACAAAGCAAAGGAACCTCAAAAAATAGGGGATTCCCCAAGGAGGCAGTCCAGGCAGGGGCTGGTAGAAGGCAGCATTGACAGAGAACATTCAGGAATAAGGGGTAGGTATCAGGGAAGACTGACAGCTTAATGGATGGGTACAACCTAGGCTAAACCAACAACCAGGGCAGGGGAAAAGGAACAAACCATTGGGGATTAAAACACAAGATTATACATCACTACACCCAGAGGCAGCATTATGGGCTCTGATGTGATTAGACTCAGCCCCCTGCCCTGCTGGTTCCAAGGACTGTGTTTGCTCATCCATATGAGAAGGTAAAGGGCATATCTTACTGCTGTCTGGAGCTGCTTCTTGGAAGACAAAAAGCCACCCTGGAAGCACTGCTCAGTTGGTACTAGGTAGCTGGCATTAGTTTTGAATTGTCTGAGAAGTTTAGGCAGTACTCTGAGGGACTTCAGCACCCAAGTGGGCTCAAGCTGAAGGAGCTCACTGAGCATCAGAGATGAAGTGGCTTATTTAGATCTCCTCACTCACGCCTCTCTTTCCTAGTTAGTTACAGCTCAGAAAGGTCCCACTCATGTCTCTTGCCATAGTCTTCTTCTCTTGCCAGGATTCTTCTCTGCTGAATTGTGGAAATAATGAGGTTTTTCAGTGGTCTCACATGCAAGCTCGCAATGTGAACACATACCATATAACAAGAGACAAGGAAAGAAAGCTCACTTATCTGTAGGCACACTACCACCATCTCTCTCTTTGGCCTCAGAGCTCATTCCTATTTGCTCTTGTGCCTTCTGTTTTCCATTATTACAGATAAAGCAGTAGTCTGGGCTATTATCCTGGCTGCCTCCACATCCTCTTCTCTGGCCTCAGCAAGAGGCACTGACACCTGTACACAGTGTTGCTGCAGAGATGGCTTTGACTTATCACTATTGATGCCTTAAGATTTTAGTTTTTACATTTTTCAGACCCTGTACTGCATTAGTGTATAACTCTGAACATAGAGGGTTAGTGAGCTCTCTTCACATTTTGGTGAAACAAAACAACCCTTCCAGGCCTGAGAACCAAGGATGCCCTCTGCCTCAGATCTGAAAGTATAAACAAAAGTGTATGGGGGGGGAGGGGGGGAATGAAAGCAAACCAGGGCAATATGATTTCATCACCTTAGGCTGCAATTGGAGGATTAACCCTTGATATACAAACAGACCAAACTTATATCTGTCTGAAAAACTTGTGACCTCTGTCCCTCTTGGGTGTAGCCTCTGGAAGGCTTTTGACTGCCCGAGGTGTATCTGGTGTTGAAGGCCTTTAATAAATACCCTCTTTATTCTCTCAACTCTGTCTATCCTCTGTCCTAGGTAGCCAGTGCAAGGCATCATTATGATAACATCATCCTCAGTGTTACTTCCCAACTCTTGCTTTATCCATTGCATCAGTCACTAAGCCCTCATCTGCAAATCCCATATTTTTTCCTCCAGGATGGAGTTCCAGCAATGGATAACACTGTGTTTCAGGTTTGGGAGAGGAAACGAGAAGTTGTGGTGTATACAATGTTAATTCAGGATGGATATGCATAGGTGGAGTGTACTAACCAAACAGGAACTGAAAAGTTTCTGAGAAAAATTAATTGTGTTATTACTTTCTGACCTGTTAAATTTCCTCACTGGGTTTTGAGACTTATGCAGATTGGGAGTGGGAGGAGGGCAGGCAGGGATGAAAGGCTGTTATAAAAATTTCTGTGGTACTTAAACTCATAAGTACTTTACTTGACTCTTAGAAAGCCACTGACTGTGCTGCATGTCACCCCAGGAGGGATGTAGCACTACACAGTGGCAGTAAGCCTTAGACATAGCACTCTCCTTGAAATACCGTCCACTTACATCCTGTTCTGAATTTAAAAGCTGAATGTTACATTCCTTTTAGCAAAAAAGCTTATAACTGAGACAAAGAGGACAACTGCACCTTCGATTTTTTTACAATGATATGTATATATGTGCAAATTTCTGTGTTTATTATGCACCAATGCAGAAACTCGACAAAGCATTAATTTTGTATAGAGCACTTCTGAGCTGTGCTTGATGTAGTGTTGCATTTGGCTATAATTCAAGATGTGGCTTGATATTTATATGCTATTTTACATTGAAATATGATTGCATGCTTTTAGATTTACAAAACTCTAGTCTTGCCAGGAAATTCTTGCCTGTAAAGCTATTTTAGGACTTTATCAGTTAAAAGGCTTGAGCTAAATTTTGTCCTCACATTGACTTAAATGGATATTGCCATATGCATGTTCACAGGCAAACTTTGGCCTTAACTTTGATTTAATTGTTTAGCATGGTTAGAAATACATACTTAAAATCCAGGGTGATTATTAAGACTGGTAACAGTTTGAGAACTCCTAACATTTCTCTGATGCTTGGAAAAAGCTCTAAATTTCTTTCTCTGACATATTACACAAACAATATCTTAAATTCCCATGTGTGTTCTATTTGTCACAAATACAGATGATTTAGAAGTTTTAAGGAAAAACTGACTTCAAAAAAGAAACTTTCACGTAGCGTATTTCCTTCTTTCACATTTTTTAGGAACCAGTTAAACAGCTGAAACTGAATATTTTGTTCAGAATCAAACACTTTTAGTATTGCGCAGAAAAAATGAAATATACCTTATTTTATTTATTTTTCCCCTCAGAGAAGTTTTTATAGCTCCTTAAAATTCTGTGGAAAATATTTACTGTTTTCTAACTGACCTGGAGACCAGAGCCAGAAGAGCATAGACACTTGGTCAGTAGCAGCTCCTGGCAGCCATTACACAGTTAGCAGCCCATTGGAATCCCCTAGGAATCCAAGTCTTAACATAGAAAAATAAATATGTTTTCAACCCTAACCACGCCAGAAAACACTGAAAATATGAATTGGGAGTAAATCCATGCATTGTTCCTTTCCTGACTGTGCAGACAGCCTGAAATAAAGCCTGGAGAGATGAGGGTGACTAGATCACAGCAGACTACTAACTCAAAATCCTAATATGATCATTCAAGTCTTAACATCAAATGAATCATAACTGTTTGTCATTTTAGCAGCAGCATTCCACTAATGTGCATGCATTATGATCCTCAAACAAATGTCAATCTTCTCTGTGTGAACACTGCCAGAGCCTCCCCAAACCTGAAAAACATAACACATTGATTTTTTGTGTCACTCAGAAGTCAAGTCACAGAGGCCTTGTTGCATAAACTGCTAATTAACACCAAACAAAAGGCTAGTCTCTGCCCTAAGGAACTTGCAGTTTAATTATGACTGGAGTCAGCATGTAAATACCAACAGAAAATAAATGAACATAAGGGTTCACTTAAGATTTCTCCAGGGAAGCAGGTTTAAGACATTCCCATCTTCTTTCATCTCAGCTGCTCATTTGTAGGATTGAAGAAGTGTTCCCATTCAAAAAACACCACCACTACTGTTATGGTGGGACTGGTGGAATCTATTAGCTTGGATCTTTTCACTTTTCAGGTCTGAAGTGTAACCCTGAAGAGGATTGGATCAGCAAACCTGATGGGGTGGCAGTGTCCCACAGGCAGTTGGTGCTTCAGCCTGAGACTTGTTGGTGCAATGGAGTTGCTGCCTTTGGGATTGCAACAGGGCACAGCTGCCAAAGAGCACAGCAAGACAGCAGGGTCACAAGGGGCAGCTCAATAAGCAGCAGTGTCAGTGTGCCAGCTCCAGGGAAGAGTTTCAGCACCATTATAGTGTCCTTGTGCAGTGAAATAAAAGCACTGAAAGCACTTAGTACTTGCTTGAGGCATAACAGGTGAAGGTCAGAGTCTTTGACAAAGAAGAGGTGGGAGTCAACATTGCTTTGCTATATGAGGCCCAAGAGGAAGAAAATTGGACCAGTCTAGAAGCCAAACCCTGGTGAGTTTGGTACTGGCTGCATATGAGCCACTCTCAGTACAGTATCTAGTGATGGTAGAGTGAAGTGGGCAAAAGCTAAAATTCAGTGTTTTTTCATCTTAAAGTAATGAATGTACATACATTTGTTTGAACACTTCAGAAGGAAGGAGCACATGAAGTCAAATAACAGAATTTCCCCTGTTCTGCAGCAGAACAGGAAAATTTTCATCTTTGTGGCATGGGAAACTGCAACTGTATTATAATGTTGAGGCTATGGGAAAGGATATCTACTTTGCTCTTTTATTGTCACATAGATAAAGGAGCAGCACTGTCTTCTCATTATAACATGCCTGACTTAAGGGATAGCTGTTATCACAGTGACATTTTCTTGTAGACTTTATACACACAGTAGCTGTTATAAAAAGTAGAAAGAACTCTTCTCTGAGTGTATTATCTATACACACCAACTGGGATTTGCTGAATTCCCTATGTAATTGTTATGCTTTGTTCAGCTTGTAAAAAAACCTCTACAGACCACCACAAATTTATGGCACATGTCAGCTTTAAACTTGTTTGTAAAGGTTTAAAGACAGGAGTTGAATTCCCTGGATTAAAATTAATTTTAAATGCTTTAATGGGGTGAGCTCTCTTATTGAAGACTGATGTGCCTGCAGGCTTTTTAAAACACCAGCATTCTAGGATGCAGAGATATTTTCTGAGCCAGGTTGCTAAAGGATATCACACACCAGTGGCAATTACCATTCTCCCTTTTGCGGTCACATACAATGCCATAAAAAGGGCCCCAGACTTCCTTATTTAATTGCCTGGTTTCTTTTCATCTCAAGCAAAGGGCAGAAGAAATGCATTTAGCTCACCCTTGTAAAGTAGCACACATTTTCTTACTGTTATGCCTTTGAAATATAGCACATGACAGCGAATACTTAGAGAACTTCATGAATGGGAGACTTGTAAGCAGCCTTATCCTGGGGATATTTATTGGCACAAAGCTTTGGTGGCATCATGCTTCAGTGGTACTGAAGAGGTAAGACAAGTTTGTGCTGGTGGATGTGAGTGCGTGTAAACTTTTTCCCTTTCAGAATGGTGACTTTTCTCCTAGTCTGATTTCCTCAGGATCATGCAATTCATGTGAAAGTCAAACATTTGCACGCTTTTTGTTAGACTATTGTGAAAGAAGAGAGATGATAAAGCCACATTGTAGCACTATTATCTTATTGCAACTTGACAGGTTCTGAAATCCAGTGTGATCTTGGATGAATTCCTTCATGGAATTAACAAATTGCATGGTTTTGCCTCGGTTCAGCTGTCTATTAGGAAGAGTAGAAATTATAGAAATCCTGCTATCCCCACTGAAAAGAGTCAGAGAACATCTGATGAGGGTGCTAAGCTCAGGTGGAGTATTTAGTACTATTATACAATTCAAAATTAATGTAAGATGTTCAAACTTTTCACTAGAAAGTGAAATATCTTGGGATTCAAGGCAACCTCAGTGAAGATGGTGCTGCCAAGATGTCTAAATGATGTCTAAATGTCTCTGTGATGACACAGAGCTACTGATAACAGTCTCACAGCGTAAGATGAAACAGGAATGATGTGAGAGGTGAGGAGAAGACGAGGAAGGAAGAAATGGTCAGAAAGAGGAAATCAAATGGAGAACAAAGTGAAGTGAGTATCTGTCCTGCTGCAGTCTCTTCCAGTAAGAGCCAAAGCACAGGACAAAACAGCTCCAGCTCAAGCAGCTGGCATCAGATTGCTGCAAAGCATTGGGCACTGCACGTCCCTTTTACCTGGCTGGGAGCTCTGTTCAGAGGCAGTAAACCTGTGGGGAGAATGATTCTGCATCTGTTAAGCAGTGCCCCAATAAGCTGCCTTCCCCAGCCCTGTGCTGACCTGCCAGGTGATGCCCGATGCAGGAGGCCAGGGGAGCCATCACAGGCTGCCATCATCTGCCTGCTCACCTCTTTCTCTCTACAGAATTATAGCAGGGCCTTGAAAGCTCTCCTCTGAGGATCCACTTATTTCCTCTGTTTTTTTCCTGTTTTTTTTTCTCCCAGAAGTAGTAAGCCAGTATTTTGGCCTTCCCATTTTATCTAAGCTGTTAGTTTTTCCCAAGTAGTGTCTCCTGGTCTGTATATAGGCCTGCCCTTCTGCTAGTCAAGCAGGAAGAAATGTGGGTTCCTCTGATCTTCAGGCAGCAGGATGTCAATGACAGCTCCCACAAGAAAAGAGGGAAAGACTTTTTTTTAAGGCACACATTTTCACACCTCAGACAATAGAGGTTTATCTGTTGAAAGTTTAGAAACAATGTTTACCGTTTGCCCCTAATGAGATCTGGACAGAAAGACAGATTAAAGATATCATTTAAAAAAAAAAAAAAAAAAAAAAAAAAAAAGGGTACACAAGCAGTAATAAAGATACAGCCTTTTAAAATATGTAATCACTTTGTTTTGCACAGAATGAATGAGTCAGAAGCTCAATGAGCTGCAGAAAAAACTTTCAGGGGGAGCATGAAAACAGTCCTCCTCCATAGTTGGATAATTTCACTTACGCCTGGAAAAATAAAACCTCCATATTCTAAGATTGAATATTTCCTTTTATATTCCTTCCTATACAAATTCATATGTGAGTTCCCTAGCATATATTGGCACAAGACTACCAGTTGTTGTTGTGCAAAAAAGATTCAGAGGCAAAAGTATTAAAAGAAAGGAAAAGACAACTAAAACTTTCACTGATTAGGTCACCACTCCCTCTCCGTTAGCTGCAGGGAGAAGTGGTGAAGAGCCCACTTGCAGGGCTGTCACTGCCAGGCTGCAAGAATTTACTCTTAGGGACCTGCTAGCTGAGCTACCTGGATAGTCTGTGGCTGTGTAAAAAAAATGTTTTGTAAGTTTTAGTTTTGAATGTAGTATAGTTTTTTTTATATTGTAAGTTTTAGTATAGTAGATACCCTAAAAAGGCCCCTTTGTTTCAAGGTAAATGATAAAGTTGCTAAGACAACCAGAGTCTCTGTACAGAGTCTCTTCCCTATTAGTTCCCTTTCTGTTACATCCCTGTTTCATGTATGATCTTCTCCCTTTGTCTATCATAAAACTTTTATCTTCAAGGTCCAAGAGCTTCGGCCCGTGGTTGGCAAAGCCCTGAGAGACCACTCCCCAACTTATTTGGGATTTGTTAGTGTTTATGTAATCTAGCTGGCATGTATCGTTTTAATTGTTTTATTGGTTCAAACACATTATACCCACCCATAAGATTGTTTGTATAAAACGCCCTGCAGCCCAGGTCCGGGGTCTTTGAAGAGGCACTGACCTGAGGCTGGGGGAACCTCTGACTCCCCCACCAAATAAAGCCTCTTTTTCAAAGCTTCTCAAAGTCCCCTCTTTTACCACCGCCATGTCAGCGTGAGCTAAACTGCCTGCAAACCCAAAACCCCACCAACGAACTTTCCGGGGGCCCAGCCTGAATATCGAGCTGGGTCAAAAACCGAAAACGCACGGTCGCAGCACCCAGCGCCCTGGGGCTGAGACGCAACAGCTGGCGCCCGAACGTGGGGCAGTGCAGCCGCAGTTAGCACGCTGAGTCGTGTGTTTGACACAGTGGCCCAGAGTGGACCCTGTGAGAAGTCTGCAGAGACTCTCAAATGCATGAGCCATCAGGGTGAAGCCCTGGTGGACGAAGAGAACAGCTCCTGCCCCAAAGGAGTCCTCTTCGGCGTGTGGTTGTATCAGCATCCTACCTCCTGCTGTCCTCCGGGTTTGGTGAGTATATTTTCCTCAGAGAAGGGGAGGGAAATACCCACAGTGCAGGCTTGAAAGAGCTGCACAATCTTAAGGTTGCATAACCCCTGAGACAGGAAAGAAGAACGGCTGTAGGTCCTTCTTTGTGCAAAGGCACCCTTCTCAGGAAAAGAAAACCTGTGAGGAAGTGAAGGGGGGGAATCTGAGGAAGTGGTGGAACAATAACAACTAAAAAATGGGAAACACTGAATCCATCACTCAGAAAGAGGTTTTTAAAAGTTTAATTGGGATTTTATTAGTTGCTAAAGTAAAGTATTCAAAAAAGGAATTGAAAAAATTTAATAAGTTTTTGTTTTTGCACTTTTCAAATGTTAATTCAAACCAAGTAAATTGTATCTTGTTTTGGGAACATGTTTTAAAAAAGTTACAAAAGCTAGCACAGTCAGGAGATGTTTTAGCTTCAAAATTTATGTTTTGGCCTTGGCAACTGATGTCTGCCTTGAAAGAAATTGAGAAAATGCAAGAAAAAAATAGTGCATCTTCGCAAAACTGTTTTTCAGCTTCTTCCCTTTTGTTTCCGTCTAATGCTTCTTCTTCCCCGCCCCCCCCTGCGTTTTCCCCTCCTCCCACCCCTCCCTCCAGACCCAAAGTTCCCAAATCCCCAAAAGACCCCTTTAAAATTTTTAAAAATGCAAAAACCATTCCCAAAACCGAAAACCTTGCCCCTTTAAGCCAAGGCAGTAATGGCCGAACTGCCGCAGCATCCCAAAACCGTTTAGTAGGTCTAAACGGAAAAAAAACCCCCCCTCTCTCTCCTTCGGTTCCCCGAGAAAACAAACCCAAAGTTCGTTTTTCGTTCGCGGAGAACGAGACTCCCTCAGCCCCTCCTGCCGTTGAAGACGGCTCCGGTGACCCATGCATCCCCAATCCTGAAATTTTTCCCTTCCCGGAGAACAAAGAAAGCTGCCCTAAAAATGGCGAAAGCCATGTGCCTGGGACAGTTGCTCTTTGTTCTTGGTCTCCTCCCACTTCTTTTTCCCAGAGTGCACCGCTGTCCCCGCCCTATTTCACTCCCTTTTCTTCTTTTTCTTTGTCCCCAAGCTTGCCCCCGCCCCTTTCCCCGCCCATTCAAAACCAAGAATGGATTTTGCCCTTCCCATGCGCTCCAGTTCCAGCAGTTCACCCGGCCACGGCCGCCCCAGCCCCTCCCGCTCCCACCGCTCCAGCGGCCGCGCTCCCCGTGCCCGCTCCGCCGCACGGCCCCGCGGCGCCGCTCGGCCCCGCGCCGCCACCCTGCCCCGGCCCGGCCCGGCCGGCGGGGGCGGCGGGGGCCGCTCCCGGAGCCGCTGCCGGACGCGCTCCCGAAGGCGCGGCCGGCCCCGCGCCGCCGCCGCCCGGCCCCGCGCCGCCGCCGCCCGGCGGCGCGGTCCCCGGCGCCGCGGCCGCTCCAACCGCCGCGGTCCCGTCCACCGCCGCGGCTCCGTTCCCCACGGCAGCCCCGAGAGGTGTTTTTCCCGATTTCTGCCGCAGGTCCGAGTTCATGTTGCAGCCTTCGCCGCCATTGCTGAGAAGAGGGGCGGAGCCGGGAGCCGTCCCAGGCAGTCTCCTTCCCCCTTCCCGCAGCGTCAGCGCGGCACCGCCCACAGCCTGTTGCCATAGTAACAGGCAAACACACTGTCAGCTTGAAGTTCCTGAAATCATAACCGCAGTTACCGAAGAAAGAGTCTCAGATAAAGCAAATCAAATGCAAAGCAAAGAAAAACTGCCCACAATTACACCAGTTACCTATCGCAGAACTCGTGGGAACGGAAATACCTTTGCAAATTGGCGTGCTTTCCCTCAGTCACTCATTAAAGATTTAATGAAAGCTTTAAAGGAATTTGGCCGTGAAAGCTCATATTTTGAAGGAATGTTGTTTTCTTCCTTTGCTGGAATCACAGCTGTTCCCTCAGATTTAAAGCAGCTTTTCAAATGTTTGTCAAAAAAGGCTCAGTTTGAGCTTTGGGAAGGCACATGGGCAAACATGTTGAAAGATGCACTCCCAGCTTTGTTAGAAAACCCAGACACCGCAACAGATAACGCAGGCAACCCAATCACCCTCAACCATTTAATAGGCGAGGGAGATTGGAAACTAGCCACTGACCAAGCAGATGTTATTCCACAAAATGTTTTAGAATTTGTAACTGAGCTAGCTTGCAAAGCCTTTTTAAAAATGCAACCTACTGGATCTTTTCAATGTTATTTAGAAATTTTTCAGGAACCACAAGAATCATACGTTGACTTTGTAGACCGCCTCTCGATGGCCGTCCAGCAGCAAGTTGTGGCAGAAGAAGCCCAAAAACAAGTGATTCAGCAGCTGGCATTTTCCCATGCAAACGAAGAGTGCACAGCTGCCATCAACCTCATTCCAAGAGAACCAGGGACCATCCCTCAGCTCAGGCAAATGCTGCAAGCCGTGAGTGTCACAGTTCCAAGGAGCAAGAAACCAGCTCCCAAGGAAGCAAAAACACGCCCAAAAGTCACTGCTGCTGCTGCTGAAACTTCGAAAGCCCAAAAGACATCAGAGCCACAAAAGAAAAACACTTCTGCACAACCAGAACGCCCCTGTTTCCTCTGTGGTCAAAACAATCACTGGACAAACCGGTGTCCAATGAAAAAAGAATTTGACAATTTTTTAAAAGAAAGGGGAAGTGGGGAGAATGAGAACACAGAAAACAACAAAGAGTCAAAAAACTGAATGAAGAGCGAGGGACAGCCCATCGTGTTGAACCAAATCGGGCTGATGTAAACACCAAGAAAAGAAAAAAGTCATTTAAATCAAATTTGTCTTTCTTTTCACAGGATTTGACAAAACCAGACAAACCGAGGCACATAATTTTGCCTGAACCAACAGGATCCTTGACAACGACAGACAGGTATGAGCCTTTTAGGCTCAAGCTGGCTGAGCCTCTTCACCTGCGGGACAGTCAATGGCACACAGCCGTGGTCTCAAAAGAACCAGGCACGTGGCATTTGATAGGTACCAAATGGGTTGTTGTCGGAGACTGTAAGTACACTCCCAAAGACATAAAGATTGCTCCTGGGATTGTAAGAACAGACCCAGGGCGATTTGTGGTGTGGTTGGGCAGTGATAACCCACCCACATTTTTACCAAAAGGGCAAATCATCGCCCAAGCCATTCCATCTCTCCAAGAGCTTGCAGTGAGAACAGATTTAGAGAACACTGCCACAGAAGATGACAAAGAAGAAAGCGACACAGACACCACAGTCGCTGTGATAAAAAAGATAAGCTCTGACAGGCCAAAAGATTACTGTAAACTCTCCATGGGTGGCGAATCCAGACTCCTTGAAGGAGCCTGGGACACAGCTGCAGATGTCACAATTGTACCAGAAAAGGTGTGGCCGTCACACTGGGAATTACAAGATTATGTCAAACATGTAAATGGCATTGGGGGTTTGCAATTGGCCAAGCAGTCAAAGAAAGCAATCACATTTGAGGGACCAGATGGGCAATTGGCAACTTTACGCCCTTTTGTGTTGGATTTTGACGAACCCCTGTGGGGAAGAGATTTAATGTCCCAATGGGGAGTCACAATCAACATTCCTGACCCTTCAAAGGTTTTTCAAGTTGCGGTCACTGAGGAGCGCCCTATCCAAAAACTGAATTGGCTGACAGATGAACCAGTTTGGGTAGAGCAGTGGCCGCTTTCTAAGCACAAATTAAAGGCGCTCAATGAATTGGTAGAAGAGCAATTGAAAAAAGGCCACATTGAAGAGACCACTTCACCGTGGAACTCTCCAGTGTTTGTCATTCAAAAAGCAGACAAGACCAGATGGAGACTACTTCACGATCTTCGAAAAATTAACGAGGTAGTTGAGGACATGGGATCACTGCAACCAGGGATGCCTTCCCCAACTATGCTCCCTGAAAATTGGAATTTAACTGTGATTGACATCAAAGATTGTTTTTTTCACATTCCTCTTCACCCCGATGATGCACCACGCTTTGCTTTTTCCGTGCCCACCCTCAATCAAGACGCACCCCGGAAGCGGTACCAGTGGAGAGTCTTACCGCAAGGCCTAAAAGTGTCTCCCATGCTCTGCCAACGGTACGTTTCCTCCCTGCTCGAACCCGTGCGTGCAGCAGTGCCCCAAGCGATCATTTATCATTACATCGATGATGTTTTGATTTCCGCGCCAACAGACGACCTGTTGAAACATGCACTCGACCTCACAGTGTCTTCACTGGTTGATGCAGGTTTTGAGCTGCAAGAGTCCAAAATTCAACAAATGCCGCCCTGGAAATATTTAGGGCTTGAAATCGGAAAAAGAACCATTGTTCCTCAAAAATTGAAAATTAAAACCCAAATTCAGACCCTTGCAGATGTTCATCAACTGTGTGGAACTTTAAACTGGGTGAGGCCGTGGCTCGGTCTTTCTACTGAAGATCTAGCCCCCCTTTTTGATTTGTTAAAAGGGGGAGAGGGGCTCAGTTCCCCCAGGACCCTCACCCCAGAAGCAAAAATTGCGCTTGAAAACATTCAGCACGCAATGTCCACCAGACAGGCCAACAGGTGCAAGCCTGACCTGCCTTTTCGATTTATCATTCTGGGAAAGCTGCCACATCTTCATGGAATGATTTTTCAATGGGACAAAAAAACCATCCAGAAATCAAAAAAAGTCCAAGACAAGGAAGATCCCCTCTCAATTATAGAGTGGGTCTTTCTGAGTCACCACAGGTCCAAACGAATGACAAAGCCACAAGAATTGATAGCCGATTTGATTCGAAAAGCCAGAATTCGCCTTCGGGAACTGGCTGGCTGTGACTTTGAGTTCATTCACATGCCAATCAAATTACAATCAGGCCAAATTACAAAAGCCATGCTGGAGCATTTGCTCCAAGAGAACGAAGCACTGCAATTTGCTCTAGATAGCTACCCCGGCCAAATTTCAGTTCATCGGCCTGCCCACAAACTGTTCAATGCCGATGTTTCATTTCAATTAGAGCTAGAAAGTATCCAGAGCAAAGTGCCTCTTGACGCTCTAACTGTTTTTACAGACGCATCAGGAAAGTCACACAAGTCAGTCATGACTTGGCAAGACCCCCTTTCCCAACAGTGGGAATCAGATGTTGCAGAGGTAGAAGGATCGCCTCAAGTTGCTGAGTTAGCTGCAGTCGTTAGAGCGTTTGAGAAGTTCTCTGGACCTTTCAATTTAGTAACCGATTCAAGTTATGTTGCAGGGATAGTTTCTAGAGCAGAACATTCTGTGCTGCAAGAAGTTTCCAACATCGCTCTTTTTCAGTTGCTTTCTAAGCTTGTGAAACTGATTTCTCACAGAGAACACCCCTTTTACGTGATGCACACCAGATCACACACAGAGCTCCCAGGATCCATTGCAGAAGGAAACAGGAGAGCTGATGCTCTCACTGCTCCTGTTGAAGTGACCCCACTGCCAAATCGTTTTGAGCAGGCAAGAATTAGTCACCAACTCCATCACCAAAACGCACCAGGTTTGGTCCGGCAGTTTAACTTAACCCGTGACCAAGCCAAAGCGATTGTAAATAGCTGTTCACAATGTCACAAAAGTGCCATTCCATCCATGCCCACAGGCGTGAATCCCCGTGGTTTGTCCAGCTGTGAAGTGTGGCAATCAGACGTCACGCACTTTGCCCCCTTTGGAAAGCAGAAGTACGTGCATGTCTCTGTCGACACGTTCTCGGGAGCTGTTTTTGCTTCTGCCCACACAGGAGAGAAAGCTGGAGATGCTATCAAGCATTTTATCCAAGCTTTCGCTGTTTTAGGCATCCCAAAGTCTTTGAAAACTGACAACGGACCAGCTTACAAATCCAAAGAATTCCACAGTTTTTTACAGCAATGGGGAGTGGAACACAAAACTGGGATTCCCCACTCTCCGACAGGTCAAGCAATTGTAGAAAGGACTCATCAGAATCTCAAAAGAGTCCTCAGTCAGCAACAACCAGTTCTCAAAATTGAACCACCATCTGTAAGATTGGCCCGTGCTTTGTTCACTTTAAATTTTCTTAATTGCTCTTTTGAGTCCATGAAGCCGCCGGTGAAAAGGCATTTTCAAGGGAGCTCACAGTTAGAGCCCCATGAAAGGCCAAAAGTTCTTGTCAAAGATCCAGAAACTTTGAAAATACAGGGTCCTCACGATTTGGTCACCTGGGGGCGTGGGTACGCCTGCGTCTCCACTCCCACTGGCTTGCGGTGGATCCCCTCCCGATGCGTGAGACCCTATGTCCCAAAACCTTCAGAAACAAAATTGCCCCAGGCCACTGTGGCCTCTTGGAGAAGGAAAAAAAAGGAAAGAGAAGAGAAAAATTCAGAGGCAAAGCCTCCTTGCCCAGTTACTCTTCCCTCCTGGATGTTTTGGCAAGAGAAAGAAGCAGAAGAGCTGCTTCCTCCAGATGATTGTGTTCAGTATTTGTTTAACTGAATTTTCTTTTGAGTTACAGAACCACAAGTCTGGTGTTCAACATGAAAACTCGCAGCACGACAGTGTTTACCCTTGCAGTGCTGCTCAGTTTGCCATCAATAACCATCCCCTGGATCGTTCCACAGCCAAAAACCAATGTGTGGAAAACCCTCGCACGGAGTCTAGGCCAAGATCACATTTGCCTAGCCTCAGCAACAGCCCAAGATCCCATATCTTCCTGCCTGGTGGGAATCCCTGTGAAAGAAGAAGAGTATCCGTACTCACTTCTCCAATTGCAACAGAAATTTAATCGAAAACCCAGCACAGTTCATCATTTTGAAGAAATAGGTGAACCCCCGTCAACCTTTGTCTTGAATCCCCTTGCTTTTTGGGAGGAGTGGTCACAAACTCTTTCGCGTGTTCACCAAGAGCCCCAAGAATTGGAACTCCTTGGGTCCTCTAAAGCTCCTTTTTGTGTTCAATTTCTGTATACTCCTTCCAAAGAACAAGAGAAGTCATTTTACAATTTGCTGCAAGTCAAAAGTTCATATATGGCAGCAAATTGGTGCACAAGAATTGTGCATGTTAAAGTTTCCTTTACTGACAACACCTTTCCCCGTTCCCTTCCTAAAGGTTTTTTTTTCATTTGTGGTGACAGAGCATTCACAGGCATTCCTGCTCGTCTGATTGGAGGCCCATGCACATTAGGCAAGTTAAGCCTGTTCACCCCAAACATGACTCAAATTTTCAATTGGCACAAAAGAAATTCCTCTTTTCAAATTCAGAAAAGAGACCTAACAAGTCTCGACCCTGACTGTAATTCAGAAATTATTCATTGGTCCAGAGCAAAAACTACAGCCTTGACAGTTTTTTTACCATGGGTTTCAATTGCAAAATCTATGGGAGAATTGAGCCGTCTCGAATGTTGGGTGGCCAAGCAAGCAAATTTGACAACACAAGCTATAAGTGACCTCCTTTCAGACGACGAGGTCACCAGGCAGGCAACCCTCCAAAACAGAGCTGCCATTGACTACCTACTTTTGTTAAATCAGCATTCATGCGAAGAGTTTGAAAGACTGTGTTGCTTCAATCTATCGTCCAAAGCAGAAGACGTCAAAAAATCTGTCCACCAGCTGCGAGAAATGGTCAACTCCATCAAAAAAGAAACAGGAGACTGGTTTGACAACATCTTTTCAGGTGTTGGACTTTCTAGCATTGCCAGCTCGTGGATCAAAACAGGACTGTTAGTTTTGTTCATTGTTTTAGTTGTAGCCATTGCTTTTAGTTTAGTGAAAAATTTAATTATGCATGCAATTTTTCCCACTTCCACCCCTTCTGTGCACTCAGTAGTGCCAGCCATCGAATTTCCACCAGATGATGCCTCAAGCAGTAAAGACAGCGCAGAAATTTACACTCCAGAACAGTAACAAAATAAAAAAAAAAGGGGGAAGTGTGGCTGTGTAAAAAAAATGTTTTGTAAGTTTTAGTTTTGAATGTAGTATAGTTTTTTTTATATTGTAAGTTTTAGTATAGTAGATACCCTAAAAAGGCCCCTTTGTTTCAAGGTAAATGATAAAGTTGCTAAGACAACCAGAGTCTCTGTACAGAGTCTCTTCCCTATTAGTTCCCTTTCTGTTACATCCCTGTTTCATGTATGATCTTCTCCCTTTGTCTATCATAAAACTTTTATCTTCAAGGTCCAAGAGCTTCGGCCCGTGGTTGGCAAAGCCCTGAGAGACCACTCCCCAACTTATTTGGGATTTGTTAGTGTTTATGTAATCTAGCTGGCATGTATCGTTTTAATTGTTTTATTGGTTCAAACACATTATACCCACCCATAAGATTGTTTGTATAAAATGCCCTGCAGCCCAGGTCCAGGGTCTTTGAAGAGGCACTGACCTGAGGCTGGGGGAACCTCTGACTCCCCCACCAAATAAAGCCTCTTTTTCAAAGCTTCTCAAAGTCCCCTCTTTTACCACCGCCATGTCAGCGTGAGCTAAACTGCCTGCAAACCCAAAACCCCACCAACGAACTTTCCGGGGGCCCAGCCTGAATATCGAGCTGGGTCAAAAACCGAAAACGCACGGTCGCAGCACCCAGCGCCCTGGGGCTGAGACGCAACAATAGTCAGTCCCTGACCCACATCCATCAAAATGAGCCAGGGCAAAGCTGAAACAGGGTAAAAAGTGCTAGCACAAGCAAATCTTCACTGGGGACAGTGGTGGGGATTGCCAAGCACTCCCACTTGAGTCATTGCTGCTGCCAGGAGAGGATGGGCGGTCGGTCTCTGGGAGCTGGAATCCGTAGGCACCTAACAGTCTTTAAAGCAAAGGTTTCTATTCCTGGACTTGTGCTGTGCCCAGCGTGGTAGTACCTAACAAGCTCTACCCCAGGGGTATGAGAGAAGAACACATCCAATTAATTCCTCTTGGTGATATTTGCATAAGAGAGTAGTTGCACAGAACATAAATGTGTATTTTGGGGAAAGCTCAGCCGTGGAAATATGACTGCTAGTAGTTAACCTAGTTGATGAAAACAGGAATGATAATTCTTAGTCTAATTTTAGTGTGGTAAACTAGGGGCAGAGCTCTAGCTAAAATATAAATGCACTGAAATTTCTGTGTTTCACTGTACTTAATAAAAGAACTGATATCAAGAACAATCTTTTGAGGAACTCATTTTGCAGTTGAAGAAGCTGAGGAGTGTCTCCAGGATTTTGTATTTGTTTTTTTACACACCAGTTGCACTTAATATTGCACTTAGAGTCTAACTGTGCTTAGGGACATTCAGATGCTGAAGCCCACGAAGATCATTTGTAAGGGGGTGTAGGTTCTTAATCCTGAGTCTATGCCAAGCACAGCTTTACTTATATTGCTGTTGAAGGAATGGCCAAAAGGTATGTTGGGCAAACCTTGTAAGGATACTTAGTATCTTTTATTAAACTAGCCAGGAAAAAAAGACAACCAGCCTTTTGGATAAGGATGCCTCCTTCAGGCCTGAAACCAAAAATTTTTATTGTCTTTAGCAAAAGTTACGTCACAATTGGATAGGTGTGGGAAGTTGTTTCTGCCATAGGTAAGAATGAAAGACAGCTGATTAAAGACTCT
The DNA here is from genome assembly GCA_027886175.1 of Phylloscopus collybita. NCBI lineage: Eukaryota > Metazoa > Chordata > Aves > Passeriformes > Phylloscopidae > Phylloscopus > Phylloscopus collybita. The sequence continues at coordinate 38,137,854 of JAJNNQ010000006.1, read as the reverse complement.
TCAGCTTACAGAATGTATCCCTATAGAAGAGGGTAGGAGGAGATGTGGTATGCCTATGGGCAAGCCTCATCTTATCCATAGATGTTTCTCCCAAGAAAACAAGTATATACACTTTTATGTACATATGTACATTTGAATCTCGTTAATATACTTGGTATCTTTGAGGGTGATTTTCATTTGCAGTTCAGAGCAAAAGTGAAATATGGCAAAAAGCAAGTGTTTAATGATGAAATATGTCTGGTGACATTGAAGTGAAACGTAAGGGTCTATAGAACAGGCTCACAAAGTCTTATTGATTCCAGCATATGATTCCCACTTTCCTCACCACTAAGACCCTACACCACAGATTTATATAAATTCACTCTTCTATCCACATTAACTGGTCAGCCTCTTCTATGGTCAACTGGACAACTGTACTAGAAACAGAATGGAAATTAAATATATCCTGAAAAATTCAAATCCTCCCAGCCTTACATCAAAGGCTCTCCCTTCCCAAAACATGTGAATATGAAGTCCAGTATACAGAGGAGCTCCTGTCACAAGGAGTAATGTGAAGCAACTTTTGGACTGGGACAGAACAGACTAAAATCCAGCTGAAAAGCGCTAAGAGCTACTGACAGTGGAGGTGTGCTTAAAGGTAATGCATACACTAAACATCCTTCCTTCAGTGCATACTGGAGCAGCAATTAAATATTCCTTTGCTCTCTGGCAGCTGTAGTAGTGAGATAATGCCCAACAAAGCAAGAGCAAAACCAAGGCTATGTGAACTGATATGCTTCCCAGGGGCTTGCTTGCAGGAACAGGATCTGGTAGCACTGATCTATTTTGCAGCTGGATGTGAGACAGTCAAAAAGTGAGTACCATGCCATAAGGAAGAGAGAAATCCAAAGACTGTGTGTTTCCATCAGCCAGTAATTTTTTTTTTTAATTTTTATTTTTTTAGTGTTAAATATTTAAAGACTGTACCAAAGGAATTCTCTCTGCACAACTGCTGCTTCTTAGCTGCTTCTAAGATAAAACTATCCTGGGAGTTTCAAGTACCAGCATTGGGTGCTTGAACTAAGAAGTAAAACTTAGTTTCCATGGCAAATAGAAGCATGTCATAGGCAACTAGGATGCATTTGTTTAACTTGTTTTGCATTAGCAATTTTGCAGGGAGTGTGCAACAGAGCCACCTTGGTTATTTAAGCCCTTGCAGGGCACAGAGCTGTCATGACAGCTTTTCTTTCATCAGGTTAATTTTGAGACAGGATCAGGGAGATGAAACTGTAAAGATTTTGCAATTTTTAATTAAGAAATTGTGTAAGTGTATGAAGAGCCACATGATGAACAAAGTAACCAGACATGAAAGAGTTTATCTTTACACAATATGTACAATAAAAAGAGTCATATAAGGAGAGTGATACCTCACTTCAACCTACTAGAAAACAGTGTATCCTGAATTACCTTTCCCTGTGCTTTCCTGAATTACCTCTTGTTTATCACCAGCATCTTTATCAGAATAACAGCAGAGCTGAGCCATACAAAACTGTTGTTGAGAAAAGGACATTGTGAATTGAAAATGGTATGGCACCCTGAGAACAGATATCTTTTCTGTCAAATAGAAAAAATGACATGGCCTATGCATGCTGAAGGAAATGCAGAAATGGCCTGGAGAAAGAACTCAGAACTTTCCATGGGAACTTTACTTCTACCCCAAAACCTGCAAACCTCCCAAGCTGGCAGCTGGCTGGCTGCCCATTGCCTGCAGCGCTGCAGGGCCCAGGGGCAAGGCAGAGCCCCAGAGGTGGCACAGCATGGTGGGGACAGGTTACCATTAATGGCATAATTAAGGGTTCATCTGCAGCAAGGCAGAAAGTTACACTTTACCTGGCCAGCCCATTACCCTTTCTTTTTGAGGAAGGAGTAGATCTCAACAGGAATGGTGGTCTCATATGGATGAGAAACTCACTTAAGACAAAGGAAAGTGAGAGGATTTGAAACACATCGTATTTTAACCCGTGAGAGGATGAAGGAATGACACGAAAGCACCATGCTTATGGAGCAGATAACCTTATACACAGAGATACAGTAAGTAATGTTGATATGGCCAGATCTTTATGGAGAGGCCGGAAAAGGACTTGGGAAATCATCTATCTCTTCATCTTAGGTTCAGAAACCATACAAATATGGCTAATTTGGCCAGTGCTAGAATGAAGTTGCAGCCTATGGAGTTGCTGCTGCCTTCTCCCTTGTCCTCTCTCTGGACCTTTTCCTCTTTTAGATTTCTTGGCTAAGTGGAAAATCATTAGACTGCATTTGGGTAATGAACACCAAAGAGAAGTCATGAGAATGGAGTATATAAATAAATTATGTTTTAGAAGGAAGTGTATGATTAAAATGTGTTAATATGTGTTAATATGTGTTAATATGTGTTAATATGGAATTTTAAATAGTGAAAAGAAAAAAATATTTCAGAAAATAATCAAAGCTTGTTGATAAAAACTGTGATTCCCTTAGTGATGTTGAGCAGTTTCTTATACAGTGAGACCAGTCAGACTACTGACAGGTTATGATACCTTTAAGTCTATTGTAACTCAAGCAGTAGGGACAAGCAAATTGAGTCTTATTAAAAGTGGTGATGACAAGATAAGCCTCATTCCTTAAATTTCAAAAGCATTTCCAAAAAGATTAAAAAGAATTTATTTCACCTAAGAAGAACAACTTGAAAGATTACAGCTGAGTGAAAGGACATCTCTTGGGCAGTTTTTACTCCAAGGTCAATTTGAATCTTTCTTGAATTATTTGAGGACTAATTCCAGAATTAGTCTGGCTTCATGCAGTGTAACTGAGATTAGAACAAGGTCAGAGGACTTCTTCACACTACCTTTGCTGTTGAATAAGCATGAGCATATTCCCTTTTTCACTCACTGACAATATCATGGACCAGTCTGGAATTATTGTGATGTACTTCACCATGCTAGATATAACTAGGCTTAGCAGGTATATAATGATCTTACCTTTTATTTTTATTTTCACTGCACTTTTAAAAATAATTTCCCAGCCTTTCTAAAGAGACTAAAATTCTTCTGCAGCCCTCAGCTGATCAGCATCCCACCATGACTGAGAGTTGGTCAGTTTGTCAATTCTGTGATCATAGCAACACTCTTTCAGTGGCAAAATCACTGTAAATACTGTACAACTATGGCAAATGAATAGAAAGACTCTTCTCTATGTGTATGTTTCCCTGAAAAGATAAAACTTGTGACACAGAAGTAGAGAAATTTATACCCCACTGGATTGGGCTGAGAGCTATAACTTTCTAATCCTTTTAAAATGGACCAGTTCAACTCTGAGACTGTCTGTTATCAGATCAGAGATTTCTTCACAACCCCCAGTTCCCGGTAAGTGCTTCATCCAGTCCTCAGCTCTGCTGCGAGATAAAAGAAAAAAAGAAAGCATTTTTCTTCCTCTGCATTGCTTTCACAGAGAAGACACCAAGGGCTGGAAAGGAACCCAGGGAACCAAGACTCCAAGGTGCCATGAGACACGTAGCGAACAGCAGGTGCCCTCTGAGCTGTTTTTGCCTCTGCTGCCAGAGGGTACGTCTGTCAGTCTCCATTGGGAGCTGTCCTAGAGCTCATCTGGCTCAGTCTCAATTGTTTTCTTTGAAAAACCCTGCTTGGACACAGCAGCCCATGCAGGTCTTACCAGACTTTTTGGGGAAGACATGGGCCCACTTTGCCCAAGTCCAGTACAGAGCAAAGGCTTCCAAGGCCATGAAGGACCCAACAACTCAACACATTTTCTAAAGGGCAGAGCAGAATACTGGTTTTTTGCTGGTTTCGTCCTCTCACAGACCTCCCAGATGTAACCTTGCTGCCTTTATGACATGGTAGTTGCCATTTGGAAACATAGCACTCATCCACAGATTGGTTTGTCATCCTGAGTCTGACAGCAAATGTTTCAGAAAAAGGTCTACAAAACCTCAGAATGAACAGGTGCAGAATAATCTCCCTGTGAGAGTAATATCAACCTAACCTCCTCTAACTGGAAGTTCTCTTACGCTCTTGTGAACTTCAAGTATATCCTCTACATTACTTATCCATCTAATTAACTATGAATGTTCTCATTATCTGTATCTAATCATTTTTTAAATCCTGCTAAGCCCTTTGCTTCAATTGTCTTTTAGCAAACAGTCCTAATAGATAATTACACAGTGCATAAAGAAAATTTCCTTTAAGTCATGGTTAAACATGTTGTTTCCCAATTTCACATGCCATCCCTTTTCTCATCTCTTCTGACACCCATAAAAGGAGTCTCTCAATTTACATTCCATTTAAATTTCCAGTATTTTTTCTCTGTAACTTAGTCTCTCTTCCTTGTCTCCTTCCTTGCATGAACTATCTCATGCTCTTATGATGCAGAGGTTTCCACAAAATTCTCATGGCATTAACTCATTGGCACAAAACCTCCATTTAGGCTTTGTTTTCCTTTGCTTTTTTGTTCTTAGATGTTACTACCATGATTTGGCATACTCTCAGTTTGCATATCCATATTCTCCTCCATTTTCTTGTCTATCTTAGCATTCTTTCATTTTTATTACTGATGTTGCATTACTACTGATGTTGCATGCTGAGCAAAGATTTTCATTACAGTTCAGGTGGTGAAAAAAAATATTTTTCCTGTATGCTGACAGAGACGTTTGTTTCCAGCAGTCCCTAGAAGCTCTGTTTAATCCAAAATAGATAACATTATTTGTCATACATAGCTACAATTATAAAAATCTCGTGACAGGCTTTAACAAAAACACTTTGGGTCTCAGGACTGTGTGCTTATCTATTAAGGAGGGTTTGGAATTTTTCAACAAAACATTTTTCTATATGGAAATGTAACTTCTATTGCAAATGTTCCACCCTTCTACAGAAACATTCTGTAGTAACCTTTCTATTTGTATTAAGTTCACATGAAATTGTCACAAAAATAAGTGTGTTTTTGTGTGTATGCATGTAAGAACAAGAGAGGGATTTTAGTACTCTCTATCATTTCTTTTTTTTGCATATACCTCAGAACTTCTACCCCAAACCTAGTCCCAGAACAGTGTCAGATCTCATTTATGAATGTTAACAATTATTTGTAAGAGGAGCACAAGCTTCTCCTGGCAACCTTCTTGTTTTTCTATTAGAGATACATTTCAATGGACATTTTAATTTTTACATGCTTCAGGGACCAGAGTGACAAATTATTTTTTGGATTGCATTTGCTTGGTGGTTGGTTGAATAAGAATTAAGGGGAAACTGGCAAGGTATGTGAGTTCATGGTCATTTTTTCAGAGGGCTCTACAGAGGAGTAGCAGTACAGCTGGCAGCAGAACTGACATGATTCAATGAGTCTGCTGCCAAGACAGAGCTGAGTATCAGAGATGGCAAAATCTGACCTGGACATATGATACCTTTCAAATAGGAATTACCCTGAGAGGAAGAGAGGTGGGAGGAGGGCAAGCAGCTGCTGAGAGTCAAGAAATTATGGATCAACAAGCATATATAGCTCATGATACTAGTTGTCTGGGGGTGGACAAATGTTGATGGAGGTGGGTCTGTTACAGCCTTCATTGCTTTCGCTAACAGCCATGCAAAAGATGTCTGTAACTGGAATACAAAGCAACTTGAAGACGTAGTTTTACTGCTATGGAAACCTGAGGTGTCCCATGATTTTTCAGACACCTAAGCAGTACTTTACAAATATATTTACTGTGTGGGCTGTGTAGACTCTCTAATACCCTCAGTCTGCATACTTAGGAATATTGAAGGAATTTCCACTGTGCTTTTTGAAGTTTTATTTGATGAAGGATTTGGTCAAAAGTTAGTATTTATGAGCCTACAGGGTGTAAGGCACCTCCCTCTTTCCAAGGGTATTGTCACATGATGCAAGGCCTCCATGAGCACAGGCTCAGCAGGTTTCACCTGGTGTATTCATGAAGTGCATGTTTGGAATTGCATTGTGCAGGGTTTTAACACCTGTGTAACAATACTACCGTTCAGCTCTGACTCTCAGGGCAGTTCTGTGTGCAAAGATGAATGTCGTGTTCCCTCCATATCACTTTGTGATTCTGTCCCACAGCATTATTCTATAGCTCACAATAAACCTCTGCCCTCACTCACCCCAGATTTTGGCAAAGTTTGTCTTTATTTTCTCAGTGGTGGTGACTGTTCTCTCATCTCTACAAACACATAAATGCAAGCTGAAGTTGAAATTTGTCTTTCTAGAGAGGAGCTAACGAAGGAGGATTTCATCTTCACTGATGGCTCTGCTTGCTGATCTCACTCTTGAAAGTGAGAGTGCTGAAATGAAGACACAAGAAGATGAGCTTCTGGATGCTGCCAAAACTTGGCTAACTGGACTTCAGGAGCCAAATCACCCAAGTTTTGGAGCTCTAAGCCCTCATGTAATTTGATAGGAACTATCCTCTAACTTCAATCTTTTCAGGTGCAACCGTACCTAATCCCCGTGTGAGCGGCAAAGCAGTATGTTGCAAGTGGACTCAAATTCTGGATATCAACCAACTCCACACCAGCTGGGTGCACTCAGTATCTGCATCAACAGAGCTAGCAGGGCCTTCTCAAGTTCAGATCTTCTGTCTGTGCTTCCTTTGGTTTTCCAGGCTCAAAGGTACAATGTGGCTGAGTTTGCCAGAGCACAATCTGCAGTTCTCCCAATTCCTTATGCATGAACATTTCTTGCCAGGGGTGAGCAAGTCACAGCTTTAATCCCTGAATAATTCTGGCAAAGTGACAGAGAAGAAAGAAACCTAAACTTAAGTGGAATTTGCTGACTGCTGAAAATCATATACATACATACATATATATATAATACTAAAATTCTAAAAATTCTTTTGTTATAAAGCACCAAAGAATTTCTGAAATTCTCCTAAGTGTGGTTTTTGCTCTTTCTTTAGGTCAGGACCTCAGAGTTTATAGGGTGAATCCTTTCTGCTCATGCTCTGTAGCCACATCTGGAAGGTGTAATATTTGCTCAAATATTTTCTGTGCACGGTCAGGCACTGTTCTGGCTATCAATGAGAACTATTTTCCTATTTCTACAGTTTTAAATAAGGAAAATAGAGCAGGTGCAACCCAGACTTTGAAAGCAAAAGCTGGGAATTGCTGTGACATTAACAAGTAGATGTATCCCAATTTTCTTGCTGAAATGATCCATTAAAAAAAACAAAAACCCTTAAAACAAATGAAATGTTTTATTTATTTCCATGTAAGATAATTAAAAAGAGCCATAAGGTAATGGCAAAGAAAAGATAGATGTAGTCATTGAATGAAAAAATGGCATGGAAAAAATCTTCTTTATTCTTTCAGACATCCAAGGTGTGTGAATCTTGGATGTCTGAAAGGTTCAATTTCATTCTTCCCCTGGAAATATTTGAACACTTTTCTCTCCATAGAGAAAGAATACTCATTCATTTATTCAGGGAGAATAAACTCCTGGATGTTTTAGAAGGAGTTTTGGCATGGCTTCACATAATAGGGTCAGTGAATGTTTCAGGATCCCATATGGATAGGAAAGCCTCAGTTCTCAGCTAGAGAGACACATCACTTATTTCAGAGCCTTCACTACTTGTGGAGCTTGAGGTCTGAGTGTAAATCCACTTAGACAATAGAGCTAAAGGTCTTACTCCTGGATAAGGAGGGAAAATCGGTCAAATGCCATTTCTTTTCCCTGTTGTGAGTCATTTAAAATATCAGGACTCTCTTTTTGTGCTCAGACACATTTTCTTCTTTTTTTAAAATTAATTTTAGTTTTTAACTGCGGGTTCACTTGTGTGGGCAATGGAGGAATTTTTCCATATGAAGTTTTTCTGTCAGTTATTCAGAAGTGAAGACAGAATGAGCTCTTATGCAGAAGTGGATATTGGCTAGTTGTTCAGTCATTTCCTTAAATACAAGTGATTTCTGGGAACACCAAACTTCTACCATTTCAAAGCAGCTACTTGGCTTCTCCTAGTAAGCAATCTAACAAATTGGAATAAAACAAAGTTAGTTATCTTAAGTACTGCTATTCACCTGTGAACATGCACTATACTTTTGTTTACAAAAGAAAAAGCAATATGTCCTTTATAACATCATAAAGGACCCAATAAACAGCAATGACGATAGCAGGGCTGCCAGAAAGTCCCAAACAAGTGAAATGTCACAGTTTATGGGTTCTGGGTGATGATTGCTAGGCATGTGTGCTATCTGATGCCTGCAGCCTGGGCTCTTTTACTCATTTATTGACTAAACACAGCGTGAGTCATTAACCTTTTTATTTACACACACACACACACACGTACGTACACACACACACACACATACATGTGCACATACCCACCCTGAGCAGCCCGGCTTCTAAAAACTTTTGAGCTGTAAACATGAATAATTTATTTGTTCTGGCAGCTACAGGCACTATTTCCTTCTAAGTATTTCATAACATCTCCTACAAACCTCCTCCTGGCCTTTCTCATCAATGGGGATTGTTCTGCAGGCACACCCACACACGCACACTCACACACACATACGCAAACACACGCAGAGTACACTGAAAATAGCAAATATGCCATTCAAGAAGGCTGTCATGGAAATAAAATTCCAGGGCACCAGGCAAGTATAATAAAACAACAAAAGGTTGTGCTTTTACGTCGGCTAGCCTTGTCCAAGCTCTCTTTGCTTGCTAAAAAAAAACAAACACACAGAAAAAGAATACGCCGAAGAAGGTGAAATAGCTTGTGAAATATTTGTCAATACAACTCCTTCATTAGAGAAAATAGTTAAAATAATTATTTTCAAATGTGGAAATACTGTTCCTGGGAAAAAAAAAAAAGGAGCAGACACCTGACCACCTTTGATATATTTCAGGTGAGGACTTAGATCAAACATTAAACCTTCAAGTGTCTTGTTTCACCTAAGGTGGTAATGCATATTCAGCATGGATTAGGAACCACAGACTTAAAGGTATTTGTGTGCTTAACTCTTGTATAGTCAGAAACTCATACACTTTGAAAAAGTATTTAAAATTGAAATGAAAAGTCTAATAATAACTAAAAACACCCTAACAGGCATCTCTCTGCCAATTTTAGCATAATTTCTGAAATCACTGCAGGGTAATTGGTTCTCCTGTCAATGGGAACTGGATAGTGGATCTGAATGAACAAGAGTCATAAAGTACTCACTGCATGCACAGGACATCCAAAGAGAGGAGGAGCACAAGGGCTACTCCCAGGAGGAAGGAAGGTGTTTTGACCAAGGGTCTCATTGCTTCATGATGGGAAGGGAAAGAGACATGAAAGGCCAGAGCTGGGGTCTGCAGCCTCCTTGCCTAACACCAGGGTGGCATTGCCTCTGGCCTCATCTTCTGCATAAACTCAAGCATTTAGCGTTCTTCTTACATGGGTTTCCTCTCAAAATGGCCTAAGAGCAATGTGCAGTTGGCCAGGCTGAAAGAGGGAGAGAGGGACAGAAAGAGAGAGAAAGAATGTCTCCTTTAGTAGGCAGCTCATCCTGTCTTCATTTAGTGTTCAGAGAGGCTCATGTCATGAGGCTGTGGATAGCCTACATGAAAAATTTCTGGTATTTTATTAGCTTGAAATCCTTTTGGTTTGTGTTGCCACTTGTTCGTTTGTTCATTTTTGATGTTTTCGTTTGGTTGGAGTTTTTTTGTTGTTTTTTAACTGGTTAATGTATTAAAAAACAAAAAATGACAGTTGTACAGAGGAAAGCTGCACGGTGTATTGGTCTTTGTTAATAATGTAGGTTTATACTTGAGCATTAATAATTGCTGTTATTTATTGTTTATTTGCAAAATAGACAATTTTCATGTCTCATAGGGGTGCAGTGGCACTTAATGAATTCTTGTGTTGCATTTTCAGTTGCAAGTTAAATGCTGTGCATACTGAACCAGCATACCAGTTTCAAACACTTTTCTGGAGTTCTGAAGGTTCATATGGACCATTGTTCTAACAACACCCTAGGGCTGTGATGGTGAACGAGCAGACACAGGAAGTATAGATGTAGATGGAAGAAAATGATCAGCTTTTCTCTTTTTGCCAAAAAAGCAATGCTTCTTTTATATTTTTCTTTCACAAATCCAAATGCTATTGCTTCTATCTTTCTTTAATGAGTCTCAAGGGATATCACTGTTGTAGGTTCCAGTTTCTCCTTCCATGCTGTATTTTCTCTGGTTACTTTCTAACAGCTGATAGACGGATGAAAGGAAACCTAATTTCTTTCCCTGTCTAACATCTAGTCTGTGCATCACCATGGATTCACACCACACACCTACTCTCTTTTTCACTTTATTATGTTAGGTAACTAGTTGAATCTACTCTAAGCATTAGCTCAAGGGACCAGAAAGAACAGTGATTATTTCTAAATAGGACTGAGGAATTTGGCAGACATTAGGAACATCTGTAGTTATGTTTCTGTCCCCTGCTTGATGCTCACATTTATGCTGCCTGTGACTGCCTGGAGGAACAGGAAAGTCTCCATAGCACACGCCTATGTGTGTTATATCTGGTAAGTTTTGGGGCTCTCACTATTTTGGCTACGGCAAGAAACATGAAGACTGATGGGCAATTTCTGTAATTGCATGTTTCCGTGGAGCTATTAGCCAGCACGTAGAATTCCTGCTGTTACAAATATAACAGAGGGAAGGAGTGTGCTGTCAAAATGAATTAAGCACAGCTCTGGTTTAATTAGCAAAGTGGACTGCACTGCAAGTATCCAAGACTTTCTACTGAATATGCACTTTAAGTTGCACAATCTGAAATAGAAGAAGGTCCCTTCACTTGAGCAAACGAATATGCAGGCCCCAGCTGGAAAGAGCAGAAGCACAGCACCCTGCCAGACTGCTCAGAGACCATATTTTACTCATCCTCACTTCCAGCCCACAAGAAGAGCAACGAAGATGCCTTGAGGAGGGAGCTTACTGCCAGTGGGCATGCTTAGTCCTAAAGCCTTAACTGCAGAGGCACAGAGGCTCTGTAGGGAGTCACTTTGGTAGGGAGCCCCTCAGAGGATGCATTGACATTTGTGGCACAGGGATTGGGAATAAGTCTAGCCTTGGCATGGAAAAAATATTATTAAAGGTCATATAAGTACCTGTTCGTCCTTACATTTCTCTGCAGCATGCCACAGCTGTACCTTGGAGGCAAGACTTTGCCCACCACTGACTTCTGCATTGTGCCTGACTGAAGCTTTCCATTTAGTCCTTCATTAGGAATAAAATAGTGTCAGAGTCCAGGTTTCAAATATTTATATTGGATCTGCCATAAGACTTGAACTGAGTGAAGGGAAGTTGTGGTTGAATATGTTCTCCTCTAATAATTCACTCTGATATGCTCTAATTTTACAACATGGACAGTGTTTTGTACTGCACTCTAGCAGGCAGTACGTGATTCAAGGATAGTTAGCATGCACTTTCCTTTCCTTTTGCATCCATCAGCTTACATTGCTATCATTCAAAAAGCTGAATAGAAAAATGTGTAAGATACATAAAAAGCAGAAAATAATGAGATAGAATGATAGGAGCTGAGCCATACAAGCAAAAGGGTCTGATGAAATGGAACTTTGGTCATGTGAGCAATTCAGATCAAAATAAAATCAGCTTTTCCTTCTTTAGTTCACTACTTCATGGAGAGCAATTAATGAGGCACAGTGTGCAAACATTCCTGAGTATCATTCATCACCTGGCTAATCTGCCTGCCAACCTGCACAGCCATACCTTTCCACTAGAAATTTCCACTCTTTCTACCTTCCCTCTCTACCCTGACTAGATCCCTTGTTTAGGGGAGTAGATATTGTGGAAGGAAGAAAAGAAATTAAGAAGATAAGGAAATGAAGGAATAGTTTCCTTAACAGTGCAGATGTGTAATTTTATGTAATCAATCAATCAATCGAGGTATGATTGATGAGTTTTCACAGATGACTGTCTTTGACACCATCATCACAAAGGTTAATCCCAATATTTTCATGTGAAGACATGACTTCCTGTTTTCTCTTTTAGAATTTCCTAATCCATCCTAGAAGTCATTTTCCAGATATACACAAAGACAGAAAACTTTTTATATTACTGCTGGATCAGGAAAGAATACCATCAGCAGCATTAGAAACAATTTCTTTGGACCTTGGATGAGGCTTTTCCTGAAGCATAAGATATTGGCTGCTGCCTCTTAAAAATGATTCATTTTAATCTGACAACTTTTTAAAATCTCTCTGATTTATCTGTGTATCTTCACTATTTGTTTTCCTCACCTTATCCCCAGCCAGGTTTTCTGAGAGAATAAATGGGAAGTAGTTAATATTCAACTACAAATTCAGAAATACTCTCACACTTGAAGCATGTTGTGTATGATAAAGGGTCTTAAAGGAATGAGAGGAGGTTCAGATGCACAATTATATTAGTATATTCCCACACCTCAGAGAAGCATCTACTTAAAGTAGAATATCCCTTTATAGACATGCTTACTTCCATTCCAGAGACACCTGAAAACATCCTACATTTCAGCATAGGAAATAAGTGACTGATGCCAACAGTAGGAGAAAGAGGGTGATGAGCAGAATATTTTTAAGCACGTGGCTTAATGCAGATAAACTATAGGAATCCAAATTAATCAGAGCTCAATTTCTAATTAATAACATGAATACCCCCTGCCATTGGAAGCTAGTGGCTTCCCCCAGAGCTGTGGTGCAACATCATGAGACAGGTGCTCAGGGAAGAACAGGTGCTGTACTGGGAATGTGCTCCTTAACCTGTTCAAAATGGGAGAAGAAAAAACAAGGGCACTGAAGATGACTTACCAGCACAGCAGGGCACTGATAGCACGATGAGTTTAAAACTGGATTTGCTTCGATTTCTCTCTCCTATGGCTCTGCCAATCAACCAGCAGTGCCTGCATGCCAGAAATGACTTCTTTGTGTCCTAGGTGGAGTGCTTGGACCTCGTTTGCCCTAGTGCACATGTGGCTACACTTTGCCAGCAGCTTCCTACAAGGCCCATGGCTGTCAAGGGACTCTTCACTCCAGGCACTGCTGTTAACGGGGAAAGAGAAGGCAGCATGCAATGCTGTTTCTCATCTGCCCTGCTGAACTCTGAACTGGCATTTACTCTTTCTTGTTTTCCAGAATACCACTCAGCCCTGGATAATACCTCACTTTATCCAAATATCTGACTATCTGGTTTCCTGTCACCCTTTTGTTAGCCTGAAGATTCTTCTTGCCTACATGTAAATGGAGCTGGATGATTGATTAAGGATTAAACCAGTCTGATTGTAAATATATTTGTCAGGCAAGGCACTTCAGGACACTTTGGTGTCTCTGCAAAATCTCAGCAATTATTCATCTTGAAATATTGGAGTGCCTTGTTTCCAAAGTAATGTATCAAAAGATCAAAATCAAACAAAAATCTCCTATCGATCATCACACAATAAGTGTAAGAAGATATATTAAGCTTGAATATTTGTGCTTAATGGTTGAAGTAGATAAAACTCTTAACTCTGAGTTAATCCCTCAGGTGTGAAGAAAAAATTTGATGTGATCATGCAGCTGAACCTCAGGCCAACATCTTGTGATGATTCTTTGATGCTAATCCAACTGGAAGATATGAAGTAGGAAAGAGGAAATGCCAGACACCACATTGAAAATTTTAATTTCATGTTATATTAGTTATAATTCTATGTCAAAGACTTGCTTTTAAAATGTGTCTTCGAAACAGAGGTAGCAGAATTGATTTAAACTAGAGTCTTTTCTTACACTTTGGTGAAATAAAAAACTCCATTTTTTTTCTACTTTGTTCAGTTCCAAAAGCATCATTGAAAGTGAGAAATTTAAAAAAGCACATAGGTCCAATGGGATAAGTTTACTGTCTCCAACAACTTAGATCACTTCTGTTCAATCTTTTCCATACTACAGGACTTTTGGAGGACATCCTCTTGGATTGTTTACTGCCAAATAATAATGAAAAAGACCCTCTGTGGAAGGTTTGCCATCAATCTTGGCCTTTTTGGGCCCAGTAGAAGTCATCCAGCTTCAGTGCAGCATCGTATGCTCAGGGGAGGCAGCCTACCAGTCATGTCCTTATTACTGACCTATAGGTGCTTCCAAGTTCCCCGGTCCACATACCAACTTTTATATTGGTGTGGGTCAGATACTAAAAAGAATCCCTATACTCAAATTCCTCAGAAGAGAAAGGGAACACAGAAAATAGATCAGGGATCCTGTAGGTATTGCACCAATCTACAGTGTTACATTGCAGCTATAAGGGCAGAACACTGACATAAAAAATCTTAGCTTGTCTCTGCTTACCATCCAAAGGGACACTGGGACTTGAAACAATTGTTCAGTTTTGAAGAGACCTTCCTGCTTGCCTCAGTTCCAGCATCTTGGTTCAGATGGCAGTGTGATTTTGGTGCACACAAGTTAAATTCCCCTCGGAGGAAACTAAAATGAAATTATCATTTCACAAGTGTTCCAGTGCTCCATGGAGACAGTGGGTTTTGAGCCAGGGTGTGGGCCACATTGCCACTAGGTGTTATATAAAATATCTGTGCTGTGAGGAGGCTCTTGACTCTTCTGCAGATCCCATAAATCATCTCTTCTGACATTCAAATGAACAAGTGTCATCTCTGTCTTTCTATTTATCAACAACTGTTATGCCTCAGCTATTTTTGCAAAGGCATTTCATCTTCTACAGAGGCATCCCTGGGTTTACTACTTCTCCTTTTGGCTACCCATCCAACCTTGCCACGGTTGCCTTTCCCAGCTTGCAATCTTTGTGTCAAAGTATCAGACACCTGCCCGTTCTCCTGGAAGATTTACAGACACTTGATGAAATGACATCTTTCATCAAACTGTGAGATGAAGAGGGTAAAAACTTCTTGGACAGTTGAATAATATAGTGGCAGTATCAGCTGATTGCTAGCAGAGTTGCTTGAAATTTGAGAAGAGAAAGATAGTTTTTCTGAAGAAAATAATCACACCATGAGGACAGGGCTTGAAGTTCTCTGTCCATCACAGACAGCTTTTAAAAGTTCTGTGACTGGGAGTCCACCACAAAGTTGGCTGATTGTTTGGACCTCCACAGCCCTGTGTCACAGTGCCACCAGGCCAGTACTGACGTACAGAGCCCACACCTAAACCTTGCAGGAGGCATGTGAGGACATTCAGAGCAGCTTCTGCTTTGGCCACTCCCACCATAACTTGAAATAGTCACCTTCTGTCTGGGGTAATTGGATTGTGGATACAGTTTCATGCTCACATCTCCCGGCTGGGAAGAGAAGGGGTGAATCTCTAGTGTTACTGGTGTATATTTGTAGCTGTGGTTTACCATATTGGTGATCTGACCACTCTGAATAGTATTCTTCAAAGTCTGAAATCTGCCCGAGTATTTTTTCATATGGCAACTTTCTCTACATCCAAAACTTTTCATCCAATGCCACTCAGCAGGAGCATCAAGCTCAGTCCAGACATCCAGGAAAGCTGTGAATAAAGCACTCTATGGTGATTCTTCCTTTTTTAGCTTACTGTAAACAGGCACTCTTGCATGGTCCCTTCTTGCAGGCACTGGATTATCACCTAAAGATGTAGATATGGTACAATTCACAATAACACTAGTGCTCCCACTTCTGCCCTCAGTCATGAGGCTGAAAAGCACATGCTGAAAGTCTTCCCTGTGTTTACAACACAAGGATGTTACTGGGGTAGCAGCTGGCTAGCAAGCACTCCTCTCCATCTTTCCTCCATGTTCCCTTAAAGGGGCAAGGATCTCAGGAGCAGAAGTGACAACAGCAGCTCCTTCAGCTTTCTTCAGAACTCCAAGCTCAGGTTTCTGGGCAGAAAAGAAGGAGGAGAAAGGGACTTAGAGAGGAACCTGTACCCAGCAGTGTCAGGTAGACAGACTGGTGGAGAGAGAAAAACTCCAGACAGCAGTGACTGCTTGCCTTTCCAGCAGATAGCACTCTGTTGCCATTTTTGTTTGGCCATGTTTACCAGTTTGAACCAACATTGTTCCCACTGAGCTGTGTTGCAGCTGACAAGTGAAGGGGATGGGGTTTTTTTCCCACTCCCTGCACCTTTTCCTGGTCTCTCTTTCTCTGTCCTTGCTCCTAAGTAGTTCTTTCCTGGCCATGTGGATTTTCCCACCAGTTTCCCTACCACACTGATTTCCTTAGAAATGATGAGACCTGTCAGCTCAGAAGGTGAAGTCACCTGTGCTAGCCCATTTCTGCTTAGATATAGGTATTTCATCTTGAGCTAAAGCTTGGAGTCATCCTATCATGTGCCGTCTTTTTTTTTTTTTTCCATAGGATAAGAGCAAGGTGCCTGAGAAGGGACTGTGGGTTGTAGGTATTGATGGCCCATCATAGCATGGGAAGGGTATAGTGTTTCCCTGAATAACTGTGTCATTGTGGGAAGCTTGGCCCCTGAGTGCTCATGAGTAGGAGGACTCCAGCTTTAAGTGCCTCTGAGGCAAGGAACTGGGGCAATTTGTGAGGCTGGAAAGGCTCAGTGTCTGTGAATCAAACATTTGAGGCAAAAGCCAAGGCATAGAAAAAATGGGAGATTTTTTTCCCCCTAAATTTTGAAAGGAATGAAGGAGAAATAAGACAGAGTTTTCTCTGACATGGGAGGAGAATCTTCCTGCTGAGGGGTCCCTTCCCACTGCTCAGGACCAGCTAGATCTTCTGCTGCAACATTTGTTGATTGTCCGAACCCCAAGCAGCTTCAGCTAACAGAACCTTCAACAAGCTTCTCTCCCACCCCTGTGTTGCTGCCAGCTCCCTGCAGTGCTCATGCAAGCAAACCACCCTCAAGGCCCTCTTCTCCTGTCAGATCTTTGTTAAGTTTCAAAAAACACACCCACACACCATCCTTTTCAGCTGAATCCCATGTATATTCTGGCTGCTACATCCCCCAGAGCAGCTACTCCAGGAAAGACCTGTGAGGGCAGGAGACACATCTCAGGAGAGTGAGGGTGGTTTCCTAAGACTTACTGAGTCAAAGCACATTCTGATACATAGAAAAAGTCATAGGAGGCAGAAAGCTAGAGAAGATTTACCTAGAGTAACCATCTTTGCTGAAAAGGAATAGTGTATTGAGTGACACTGCTGAGAAATTGAAGCTCAATACTAGGGCTACAAAAATCCACTGTAGCCTCTTCCAGAGGAAGAGGAGCACTAAGCAGATCTAAAAGACACATTGAGATTTTTTGTTTGTTTGTTTTCTTTTTTAGATTTTATGATGTCCAATATGAAGTTTAATTTCTGGAAAAGATGAGGACATGTCAGCATCTGGTTTCAGATGTTCTCCATCCATGAAGGGAACAGATGGCATCCCTTGCTGCATGCCACCATAGGTGTTTCACATGCAGAGTGCAATAGATCATGCACAGTTTTTCTGAAGAAACTGTTCCTCAGCATTTCACTCCAAAATCTGTTCCCTCACAATGCTGCAGGACACAGCAGGCACCCATAATTTGGAGGGCACTGTCATCAAGGCTGCTTTGTGTGGCTCTCCACCTTGCAGTGTGCTGCTGGAACGCATGACTTGCACACAGAGTAGGACGCTCGCTGCAGTAAGGAGCATTCCCATATTTGACAGTGTAGTCCTTAGCACAGGCTCATGATCCAGTCATGCATGCATGAGCAGCATTGCTGCCTGGCCTGAGTGTCCTGAATGATCCTTGGTCAGTTTGAAATATGGCACCTGCACCCCATCGACTGCATGGCCAGAGCTGCAGAAGGCAGGAGTACCCTCATTCCTTTTGGCAAACTCCTTCAAGGCATCTTGGCCTGCCTTTGGCCTGAGCAAGTGGTGGCAGCCCTTGCAGTTCTGGGCTGCAGTTCAGGGGATCACGGCTTCCATGCACTGGGAAGTGGAGGGAAGAGGAAGGGCCCTGTCCCTCTCTCCCACAACACAAACAGTAAAGCAGACTCTCAAGGGAAAAGGTCTCAACAATTTTGCTTATGTCAGTTAATTGCTCTGGATGTAGGAAGCAGCTGTGGAGAATGGTCTTGGAGAGCTTCACTACACCCTGGCTGTGGTGGACTTGTCCATTCCACGCTGATTAGCCACAGAACAGTCTTGGAAATTTGTAAAGTTCCATAGGGTTACAGTTGCTTTTCTGAATACAGATTTTAGCTTGCAAAACTCCATGTCAGGATGGCAAGACTCTGAAGCCAGCTCACAGGACTTCTTCTGTGAGATTCCTGGTGGTGTCCAACTGCAGTGGAAAATATCATACCTGCTGCTGGTCATCCCAACAGTGATGCAGTCCCAGTAGTCTCAATTCAATATCAATCAAGCCTGGGCAAAATCATCAGAGAAAAATCTGGGCATGCTAGTGTCCTTTTCTGGTTGCTGTCCTGCTGGCATACCTGCTGAAGCCTCAGAATTCACTCTGTGACTGCAGCAAAGAGCAGCAAGTGCTCTGCAGGCTGTGAGGAGGGAAGTGGACAGAGATGCAGGTGGTGTCTTGCACAGGATAAGCAGGGACAGAGTGATATTTTCATGTGTTTGATGTTAGATAGATAATACTACGAGGAAACTGCTGTGAGCAGTGGCATTCATTTGCATGAGGCAGGCACTTCCTAAAGGAACCCAAGGTCCAGGAAGAAAAAGTCTGAAGCACAGATTTCCTTTGGAAAATTTTGAATCACACATGCAGTGGAGGCATTCAACTGAAAGAAATCATATCTGAAGTGATATGACTCCAAAGTGCCTGTGGAGGATATAACACAAGAGTGTCATCAATGACTGTTTTTGCCAACCAATCCAATTGTATTACTGCAATTAATTTGCTAATGCAGCCACAGCATTATTCTATTCCATTAGCATCAGGGAGGATCTAGTTAAGCTTTCAGGTACACTTGTATGAGATAAAGCAGGCTAGCAGTAAGTTATATTGGGAGAGTGGAAAGTTTCTAATCTTGCAGTGAGATCCTGCAACAGCTTTCTGGTGTGGCAGAGAAACAAAAACTATTGCTAGCTGGAGCTGAACAGGCAAAGAGGAATAAAAGTTGTGACTGACTGTAATATCATGAGACTGAGTTATACAGCTCAGGCAGACTCCTTCAGGTCCACAGCGCCATGCACAGCTGAGAAAATCCCAAAGTCTCCTTTGGAGTCCTCCATCGTGGGCCATGGCAATGGAGGTACTTAAGGGAAGCGAGTATTCCCAGCATCCTTTGGCTGCCTAGGAGGACCACGTCCAGGTCATAGACAGAATAATGAGCAGGAGGTCAAGGTAGCCTCTGGAAAGTGCTTGTGGGCTCTGAAGTTGAGGTGATGCATGGGTGCCACAAACTGTCACTGCAACTCTATTCCCTCTGCTGGCTCACAGTGTTGATAGAGCAGGAAGGGGAGAACAAAGCAGAAGCGGACAGCTCAGTTCTGTGTCTGTAATAACCAGGATGCCTTAGTAGCTGGCAGAAGCACAGTTTCAGGAGTGGAGTTTGATTAGTGGTTTGTGAAAGCAATTACATGATACAGTTTATTTTTAGTTTCTCCTACCAGTGGGAAAATCTTCCACCGATTCTAAGAGGCTTAGTGTAAAACCAGCATAAGTGTGTGTATTGCAAAGAAAAACAAAGAGTAAACATCCTCATATCTATGTTTATTAGTTACGTTTCCAAAATGTGATAACAAATTAAATATATATTTAATATATATATACACACACATAGGTATATGAATTATTAATATCCTTACTGTGCATATTTTTAAAGCAAATAGTTCTCCATTTTCATTTATCTTTATTTCCTGAGGGTTGACAGAAGGAAAGATATCCATATTAGGGTAGATTTTCTTAACCTAGCAAGGCCAGCTATAAGACTGCTGCCTTGCTTTGTAGATTTTGAATACAATGTTTAGTCTTCTCTTAGCCATTGTATTTTAGATCACAGGACCTCTACCTGGCTTTTTTCAATTCAACTTCTTACAAGCAGCACGTTAGCTATCTTCAGTAATGAATACACTTGGCATCTGTCTAGGTTCATTGAGTCAGAGAAAGATCATTGTATAATCTAATTCAATATTTGTATCTATATGTATATATGACATAGTTACTGCTTGACAGGAAACCTTTGAGTTATAGTTAATTTTTTTTTTTTGACAGTCCATGCACTGCAGAACCAGCTCTGTTCACGTGCTCATTATTAACATTTTTGCAGTTTAAGCCATTGGGTCTAATCTTGCAAAACCTTCCTACATATCTCTTACTCAGAGCTATCTTATTTTAAAAAAATGAGGATATTTTCATTGGCAGATTGGTCCAAAGATTTTAAATTAGTTATTTAGGATGTTTTCCTGTTAATTAGAGAGCAAAGAGCTCCATCTAGCTGTTTTGGGCTCAAAGATGGAGGCTGACATGAATTTATGCCAAAAGAACATAGAAATATTGACAGAAGGACAGAACATACCCAGTTCTGATGTCTCATAACTCTATTTTTGAGAAAATTCACCTCTCTCCAGACACTTTACCAGCACTGTATTAATAGTAAAACAATACTAAGACTAATAAAGACAGCTACTTTCAGAAGATATTTGCAGGCAAGGGGAACCTTTCCAACCACAAATGCACATAATTTGCTTTCATTTTAAGACATAATTATCCCCAGAAGAAAATGTACAATAAATTGAAGCAAAACAGTCCACAGCTCATTTTGTTTGCTCTCTTTTGTTGCATCATCTACTCTGCACTAATAAATAAACATCAACTGCACAGTGAATAGTTTTCAAATGATTCAGCAGAAGTTATTAATTATTCATTATTATTTCTATTGCAGCAGTGCCTGAAGATCCCATTGGGGAATTGGAACAAACAAATAAGGGCAGAGCTGGTCTGTTTGTGTGGAGCCATGGCTGGAACTCAAGCACACAAGCCCAATCTAACTTTAAACTCGCAGGAGTGATGTTACTGCGTAGCTATGGCAGCACAGCTCTCAGCCTGGGTTATGCAAACCATGGGAGAAGCTGAATAAATAACTGGAAGTGTGGCCTGCACTGAACCCCATGCTGCCTCAGCTATTCATCGGGCTGTATCCAAGGCAGCTACTTCAAAGCACGCTCAGATGCATCTACACTGGCAGCTCTGACCACAGCTACTGACAGATGATCACGTTCACTGATCAACTGCTGAAGTGACTGAAGATGTTATGGGTCTCCCCTGTTCTGTACCTGCTATTTTTTCTGCTGGTGGTCACCAACAGTGTCACAGAAGAAACTCCGCAGAAAACACAGACTCTGCACTTTGGTATCTGAATTCACTGCAATCAGCTGCTTAAGTGTAAACTGGAGCAGGCAGCCTGTGGGCCCATGCTCTCTTCTGCTCATCTTCTTTGGGGAAATTACTTCATGAAGGCTACTAGGGGTGATAGCACCCAAAGCCAGCCCTGTAGCTACCCCTGAGCTGACAGCTTTGAAAGTCTGACAGAGACTTTCAAAACAGGGGAATGAAGGAGTAAAAAAAAAAAAAAAAAAAAGGAAAGAAGAAGAATGTCCTCTACCAAAAACAGCCTTTGAAGGCAAAGCATATATTGTAGTCAACACAGAATGTTATTCTCAGAACTTGTAAGAAAACATTTGTGTAAATATTTTTAAAATATCATTGAATAAACTCTACTTTGAGCACCATCTGGGCTGACAGAAGCAATCCATCCCTACACCTTGCCAATAGCTGTTGATCAACCTCAAAGAAAATAAATATGCAGCTATCATTGTCAAAGTGTTCCAGTGCATTAAGAATTGCAGTCACTTTTTTCCCCCAAGTATTTATACACACACACAAACTGCTGCCATCAATGCAGCTGTAGTAGATAGTGAAAAAACAGGATACTTGTAAATGCAAATGTTGCAAATGTTACATAAGAAAATACAGGCAGTACAAGGGGAAGCTACGCTCAAAGGAGGTGATTCTGCCCCCCTACTCCACTCTCATGAGACACTACCTGAAGTACTGCATGCAGTCCCCAGCACAGGTAGGACATTGACCTGGGAGAATGAGTCCAGAGGAGGCTCACGAAGACGATTAGATAGATGAAGTGTCGCTCCGATAAGCAAAAATTAACACAACTGGGCTTTTTCAGCCTGGAAAAGAGAAGACTCTGGGGTGACCTTATAGCAGCTTTCCAGTACCTTAACAAGGTCTACAGGAAAACTGAAGAGGGACTGTTTACAGACATGTAGTGAGGGGACAAGAGGGAATGGCTTCAAACTGAAAGAGTGGATGTTTAGATAAGATTTTAGGAAGAAAATCTTTACTGTGAGGGTGAGACACAATAACAGGTTGCCCAGAGAAGTTGTGGATGAATACCTAAAAGCATTCAGGACCAGGCTGAATGGGTCTCTGTGCTACCTGTTGCGGGGCTGGAACTAGATGATCTTTAAGGTTCCTTCCTACCCAACTCATTTTACCATTTCATGAAGTTCCTCAGAGCACAGGAAGGCAGAGATGGCAAGGATTAGTCATCTGCTAACAAAAAATGCTTTTATAGAAGAGAGTTTTCTAAGCTTCAACACGGTAAGATTAATTTTAGATTTGTGAAGAAGCTGAAGGACACAGCTGGAAGATGATGAGTGAGATGTCTGTCTTCTGCAACACAAAGCTAACCGACAGAACTCAGCTTCAGAAACTTTATGGGAGAACTGAGATTGTTCTAGTGACTTGGTTAATTTGCATCTGAAAAAATACCAAAAAGCTGATCAAATCTCCAGCTGGTGCTCAATGAACTCTAGGTGTATTACAGAAAATTCAGTCTTCAATGCAGCCACTCTCTTTTCTAAAAAACAAGTAAATTAAGATTTGCTTCTCAAGATTTCCAGCAACACAACTACCTTATACTCCCTTTAGCATATAAATTATTTACTTCTTCTTCTCACAAGTGGCAACCATGTGATATTGAGAACCATGATAAAAAAGAGCTAATAAAAGGTTTTTTAAACCCTTAAGGAAGATTTTAAGAACTTTTAGAGCCTTCTAATTAGTCACTCTGTAGGGAAATAGTATCTTCATTACACCCTCTGTCCTGGCCATTTCTCCATCCAGTGGAAGTACATTGCAATCTGGTTTTGTGTACAATGTCATAGTCAAAGCTTTACATAAAGTTTTACATAAAATAGTTTTCTGTTTCTTCTTGAAGCATATAAAGGATTGAAAATGTACACAGGGACCATATAAATATTACTGTCACTTCAGAAAAGGTTTGAAATTGCTGCGAAGCATTTGGTAGTTTATATGTGAATTCTCCCTTGGTGGTATTCATATGCTTCATGTGGGCCAGAAGAAACAGAATTTAAATCATAAAAGAAGCATCCTGGCCTATATGAGGTTGGTTTCCACGGCATCTGGATGCCAGAGGGATAAATTATATCCACTTTGGTGCTTTCTAATATACATTCAGAACAGCACCAGTGTTATTCTTGTTCCCATATATGTCCTATTTGAAGTGTGAATGGTGACAATACAAGGAATGTTGCAATTGTTCCCCCTCCCTGCCCTCAAAAATTGAAGCTGAGAGAAGGCTGCTAGTCATGCAAAACATACCTGTACAATACTTATAAGCCTCTTTCCATGTGCAAGTTTTATGCTAGTGAACGTTTATTAAATTCTTTCAAGTAAAGAAGTTGGCTTTCCTTAGCAAAACCAGTTATTTCTTATTTTCTAAAGTCACTTGCTCCTTGGCTGTGTTGCTGAAATACTTTAGTTGAAACTGTTTCTAGGAAGTGGGGTTTGCTCTGGTAAATGTTTCTATTCTGACCAGTACACATGCAAAATTATTTCCTTCCGAATACTAGTTTTACTAATTTCCCCTACCATACACATTTTTCCATTGACTTCTAAGTTCTGTCTTGTCACACAGTGTTTCCAGAGCTTCTTTACATGTGGAAGAAACTATTTAAAAGAAACCTTGGATATAATTTTAAATATCATGTTAATTTCCCTTAGATTAATGTGAGTAAATCTATAAAGTATAGGTAAGCCTGTGAACCGAGGACTTACAGACTGGTACTAGCTTCTATTTTAAGAGCTTTTTTCTAAACAAAGTGTATTGACCCTCATTAGTGTTATGCAGTATCTGGCAGGGATTTCAACCTCTAGTCTGGATGAAATGCATCTTTGCATGCAGTTAAAATCTGCCTTTAAAAGCAGATAGCCAGCACTGAAGGATGGAACTCTGTACCGTGTCTCTTGCAAAATTAGCAAAGTATCTTTAGAAAATGAAGGATCAAAAATAACATGGAGAAAAATAACAAATTTAAATCTTTAAATCAAGATGGCCAGGATTGTGCTATATTCCATGACAATTCTAGAGTCTTGAGGATCTCTTGTAAAAAGCTTGGCTTTTTGGAACCCATTTTCATCTTCCATTACATCACTGGTTTTTTATAAGGACACAAAGCTTAATACCCCTCTGCATCATCCAAACAGTTGTGTGGAAACGCAATAAAATCTTTAGATGGCAGTATCCTTTAAAGATGGCATTATGCCCACACAAAAAGCATGTTTAGTTCAAAGGGAGCCCTTTGGCTTCCTGACAGTGATATAAGGTACTTATGCCCTACATGGATCACAGAGCAGATGGAGGTTGTGTGAGTCATGTTTATACACACCTGAGATTTTTAGAGGGTCCAGAAATGCAAGGTAGAACAAGAGATGTGGCAGATGGATGCGAGGTCTAAAAATGGAGGAAAATTTGGGGTTTATTTTAACCTTTTAGCAGTTAAGACTCAGGTTTATCAGTCTGCAATATATTACTGAACACTTGCTAAATTCTACTTTCATGAGTCCCTTAACAAAATATCTGCACAATACAAAGATTATTCTTGTCAAGAACTCAGCTCTGCCCCACTCTCTTTTAGATAGTCTCTAAAAAGACACATCCATGAACTAAGATACAATTCCTTCAAAATCTTTCATCAGCATTTTACCTCCAATCCTGCAAAATATTGCTTCCTACAGAGAGGCCAGAGCAGGTGATGCTTTGAATGACCACACCACAATCTGGATACAGCTAAGACATTCAAGGGGTTTTTGGTGAAGTTTTTTGTCTTGTATTCTGGGATGGGTACAACTTGTTCAGTTGTCTTTCTCAAAATTCACAGTCCCAAACATTTCCCTTATCTTTGTTTCAAAACTAGAGGAGGTGAAGACTCTTACCTTGCCAGAAGTAGCAAGAGGTGGAGAGGGCAATGTCAACAGTGTCCCCTCCCAGCCAACTGCTGTGGCTTTCTGCCTGGCTCATAGGCAGTTGAACCCCCTCCAACCTGAGATTGCTGAAGAGAAGGGCCAGGTACCTGGCATGGTCTAATGGTCTGACCCAAGTACAGGCATCAAAAGGTAAGTCCACAACCTCTAAGTCCTTTCGAGGTCTCAGTGTAAGAGTCTGCAAAGTACTGTTTGATCAGTGTCTTAATAATTTCTGTATTCTTCTGCAGAATCTAAAGATATATCCTGAGTTTCAGAGAGCAAAGAACTGAGATGTCCAAAGTACCCTCCAAATATTAACAGGCTGTTGAGAACAGGAGGCCATCCCAGTTGTCACTATAATGTTCTGGACTGATTTTATAGTGTGTAATGTCTTATCAGCTTCATGCTGGCAGTTCCTCCTGAAGGATGGACCCAGTTTGCACAAAGGCAATATATCAAAACAGACATGGTATTTAAAACAATGATAAAACATTATCTACTTTGTGCATTTCTTTCTTAGACACCAACTCCAGTCTGCCTAACACTGACTGTAACTTACCCTAACGTATATTAACTTTATATTTGGTAAAAGGTCTTAGAAGTGCAACCCACGATGCATGAATGATAGAATGGAATGTTTTGGGTTGGAAGGAGTATTAAAAGGAGTCTTTAAGGAGCCTTAAAGATCATCTAGTTCCAACATCCACTGACATGGGCAAGGACACCTTCTGCTAGACGAGATAGCTCGAAATCCCACCCAACCTGTCCTTGAGCACTTCCAAGGATGGGAAAGATACTTGTTCCTTGAAGAAAGGATGGCAGGTGAGAAAGCACCAAGATTAGTAGGGAAAATTATGAGCAATGTCTGCAAAGCCTTAAGAGGGAAGAAGAAAATGTGCTAGAGTGAAGTAGCCCAAACTCACTTCCTCCTTATCACTGATCTTGCTGGAGAACTACTGACAGGTGCTGCTCAGTCAAATGAGATAGCCAGATTTGCATACACACCTCAAAAAGATCTTTACCAATTTAGTTATTTTTACTGAAATGGTTTTGGAGTGTCCACCTAAGCCACTCTGATAGCTGACTGGAATGACAGAATAAAGAAATGGTGTACTCCCACCGCATGCAACAGTATGGGAAGGTAACCTTTTCCACTGGTGCATTTTGATCTGGAAATGACATCTTGTCTCCAGGCTATCTTGAATGCCTGGAAAGGTAGCAGAGATACTATAAAAGCCCAGGATGTGAAGTAATGTAATCCAGAAACAAGGAATTTTCAAAAGATTGCCTAGTTCAACCCTTTCATTCCTTCCGCTACCCCCCTTCCTATGTTTCTTGGCTGGTGTTGTTCTAACCTGCTCTTCCAAATCTCCAGATGATCAAATTTCCAGCACTCTTCCAGGGCTTGTCTCACCATACCATTACAGTGGATTTCCTAGCGTCTCATCTGTCTCTCACTTAGCACAGTTTAAGATCATTCCTTCTTGCTTTATCAGCCATCAGCTTGAAAATAGATAAGCAGAGCTGCTTATTAGATGTATGAAAACTGTTAAAATTTTCACCCTCTCTCTGCTCCTCTCTAGACTAAAGAACCTCGGTACCTTCAATCTTTTCACATGGGTTGTGTTTTCTGGACCTCTACTCATTTCTGTTACTTTCCTCCAGATTCTTTCCAACTGGTTCACATCTTTCCAGAAGTGGAGTGCCAAAAAATGACCTTACAATATCTGACGTTCAGACTTGTTTATATGAATAACATAAATTTGAATGACAAGCAGTGTTTGAACCTAGTAAGTCAGTAAAATGTGCAGCAAAACACAAAAGTGGTTCAAAACTGGAAACGGAAACTATGAGCTTGATTTTAGTTAGCAATACAGAAGTTTCTGTTGTATATCTGGAATACAGTTACATGTGTTTGTGTGTGTGTGTATATATATACGCATACATGTGTACTTTTCTAGTAATTAATGCAAACATTGAGACCATAGCTGCTGTTCTTCTTCCTGTAACTGATCTGGATCTATAAATAAATATTTGAAAAGATGAAAGATTAACTTCCCAGCAGTGAAACCTTTGGCAGATTTCCCTGATTGTTCACATATGTAATTATATTCAAAAGGACAGTTTCCATTACTGCTGTCTGAAAGAAATCGACCGTAAGCTATCATGCAACCTTCCTCCCAACAAGCTTACTTTTTACTGCTAAAGGAAAAAAACACCTCAGTTAAATAGCGGTTCAGTATTTGTGGGTCTTTTTTAATTAGTCAGTTTTCTTCCAATTAGGAATCATATTAATTATCAAAATACAAAGTTTCTTCTTCCTAACTTTAGGAAGCAGTGACTGTCTGTGAATGGTCAAGGAATACCAGAAAGGACATAAAGCTATCATTTCACCCCCTAATATCCTTGCCACTATCAAAGAAGTAAAAACATAATGAATGTGCAGGACTATGTGTACTTTTCCTTTCACACATCGTGGGTGGAAATTCCCCACTACAAAATTACTGAAATTACATCAGACTGTAACAGTTTGTTCCTTTCATGGTTTGTTTTATAAAATTCTTATTCCTACATGTGTGCTGCTTATAGAATGTCAATCCTGTTTGTGGAAGAGTGCTGTTTATGTAATGAATACAGTTTCTGCTTGTATCATTTTGGCTTTGTGGAATAAATTGCTATTCAATAATGTTTTATAGATCCTTAATAGCTACTCAACCTTTAAAGGCTCTTAATGCTATGGCTGGAATCCACAATGCAGTGCCAACTTCAGATATACGATCTATCATTAACTGATTCTCAAGAGCCAGTTTGCTAGCAAGCGAGGAAATCAGAAAGCAAGTTTGCTTTCTGAACACTCCACCACTGTGCAGCAGACATTGCAGGCCTACCCTGAAAACCAGTGCAAGGGGGCTACAGCAACCCCTAGAATCACAGAGCCATCAGATTGGGAAAGACCAGTGAGATCATTGGGACCAGCCATTAATCCAGCACTGCCAATCCACCACTAAACCATATCCTTGAGACAGTACCTGTGAAATACTGTTAGGCACCAAATACCTACCTCTACATCCACAGTTTCCTTGAAAATTCACACACAACCCAAGCTGAAACTACATAGAAAAGCCACTACAAACAGAATTTGGGGTGGAACTCAGACGAATGAGATTTTTGGAGAAAGAGATATAAAGTGCCTTCAGTGCCAGATCTATTGCTCAAGTTCTTTTTCCTTGAAGAAAGTCAAAAATATTTGTGAAATAATTGTTCTTAAGAAAAATGTAGCTTCTGAGTTTTTATTAACAGCAACATTTCCAATCTGCACATGAAAGAAGTCAAAACTGGGCTGGAAACTTCAAGTAATTAAGGTATCTAATCAGAACTACAGCTTATACTTACAGATAATTTAAAAATTTTGTTATGGTTCCACAGATTATAAAAGGTAAAATGGTTATCACCAGTGTAAATTGAAGGAATAAGTGTGGAAATTATATTTCTGGTGAGACTTTTTTTTTACATGTATATAACCCACTGATAGCTGATCTTCCCTAATGGAAGAAGAAAAGGAAAACAAAACAAAACCAAACCAAAAAAAATTTATTTAAAAACAAACAAACAAACAAACAAAAACCATAAAACCACACACCTTCATGTTTTCTTTAAATTGCTTCAGGCCTTTTTTTAAGGATGCCACCCAAGAAAAACTCTTCTGATTTTTAAATGTATTTCACTTTTTTTTTTTTTTAATACTTCACCCAAATTCATGATCAGAATTCTTCAGAGCAGAGGGAGGGAAACAGAAACATTTCAAGGCAGAGGCAGATGAAGATTATATGGGAAAAAGAGAAGCATCAATCCTTTCAATATGCACTTGGATTGTGTTAATCAACTTCATTTTGTGAGGTAAAAAAATTGAAACTGAAATCTAAGTGGATAAAAGCCATTCAGAAGAAAAAGGAGGTGCCATTTATGAGTTAAAGTAAACCCCATTATTGTCCTTGCAGTTGCCAGATGTTTTAAAGGAACTCCAGTTCCAGATGGCAACCTGAGAATAATGGTGCTCAAGATTTCATAAATGAGGTCAGTATTTTTATTTATTTGATTGATCACTAAGATTTAGCTGAGATTTTCTTGTATTCACCACAGCTCCTATGTGGCTTCTGCTGTGGGAAGTGAACATGAGTGGAGGCTTAGGACTGACATATGTTAACTCTTTATTTGGATAGATGTTTGCAAAATCTCATCTGCTACTCCACTGATATTGTACCTTTGTCCTTTATATGTATATACTACACCTTAGGAAGCACAGAACTCTTAGCAACAACAAAATCTAGAGCCATGAATGAAGCTGTTCTTTCCAAGGGGCAATTTGGATATGCCAAGATAACCCTTGAAGACTTTTCCTGAATAGATATATCTATTATGGAAAACCACTAGTCAGTTTCTCCTCCATCCCAAAAGAAATGTCAAGTACAACTGTTTAGTCATTAATACTTTTAAAATATATATAAGGTCTAGGAAAATAATTGACTTAGACTTGAAAAATAAGTAGGCCTCAATCAAATCTCAAGTTCCTGAGAAAATGCCAAGAATTAAGGGGGCAAGTAAAAGCCATTAAGAGAATTCTGCAAGTCCACTGTGGTCAATGTGACTTTAAAAGCCTATTTTAAAGATTTTGATTAAGGATTAGAACAGCAGAGGAGGAGCTGGTGAACACAGATGTGGATTGTCATAACTCTTTCTTGCTCCCACTTAGACTGTGATCATTACTGTTGCCTTCAGTCTTCAAATAATTATTCTAAAATAACTTTATTAATCTTTTTATTGCCTCCATTAAGAATATATTAATTGTGAGGGATTATAACACATCATTTACCCTCTTAACAAAAAAACCCCAACAAACCCACCTAAACTCACAAACATCACAGTTATGCAGCTATTGCCTTCTAATCCACAGTGAGATATTTTCCACAGATACTGGTAACTGAACTGATTTCTGAACAGTACAGCTCCATCTGTGAGCAGGAACCTGCAGCACAGATGCTATAGGTGGCATACAGGCAAACTGCTGAGTGGCTTGCAGCAAGGCAGGGATGGGAGGTTTTGGGCATGACATGGGGGAAACATCACTGAGACAGCAGCTCGAGAGAGAAGAAGTATCTTATTTTCATTGAGAAGTCCAGGGAAAGCTCAAGGAGTTTACATGGTATGTCCTGGCATGCAAAGCCTGGCATGCTGTGGACCTCTGGTGTGAGAGAAATGTGTGACTTTTGATTTGCCATCTCAAGGTTCCCAGCCTGAGCATTCATGGTGGCATTCCCAGCCACTTTACAAAGACAGAGGAACTGGACTTCTAAAAGCATCCCTACATTTCCATGATCAGTACCATGATGGATATCTACCCACACTGCATACAAAACAATTTCATTTTGGTGGTTTCATGCGCAGATCAGAAGTCAAATAGCCACATGTACGTAGGTGGAAACTGTACATGAAGGACCAAGACAGCAAATGCACCTTAGAAAATATGGGCCCAAGATTATGCAGAGTACTTCTAAATGAGTTCTTGCAGTGTAAGCTGGAATAATTTAAGAGGTTATTACTCGCAGCTGTCTGCCCACACAGCCAGGAGTTACTGCCCGAAAGCTAAGTCTTATTGCAGTTTCAGTGAATACACCTGACTATGACCTCTGTAGCTGAGAGAAGGGTATATCACCCTTTCTGCTGCCTCTGCTGCTGGGGTAATAATATCTGGCAGAACAATGGAGCAGGTATTTTAAATCACTCCTACAGGAATAACCAAAGTTCATCTTAAGGTACTTTCTGTAAGGCCAAACTAAGAAGACCAATGTCCTTAGCTATTTGCTGTCCTATACCTCTGTTTGTGGAGCTTTTGCAAAATTCAGAACATATCAATTCATCCAGTAAAGTCTTTAACACTAGATAGATAGTATTAACATGGGAGATAAAAAATTCATATCTTATGTAATTATCTAGGAAAGGAAAAGTAGGTAACAATAGATGAATTGCTTATCAGGCATGAAAGGGAAATCTCATTTTCTAGAGAGCCTTCCAGCTTTCATATTCCTCTGGAACACTCAATACGTCTCACTTTTTAACAGAGGGGTTTTAAATAAAGAAATGCTCTAAACTAGAGCCAGAACCTCAGGAGATCCAGCAGGCTTAGCATAGGTTCCATTTACATGCCCCTGATTGTATCAAGTTCTTTAGTTCAGGCTTCTTATCTCTGTTAGTATAACTGCAAATTAGCACAATGTGTTCTTTAACCAGCCATGTCAGCAGACCTCACATTGCTTGCCAAATAATTATCTTCAAACTTCAAAGTCACCCTGGGAGGCTTTTATGTATAGCAATGTATCTTTTAAAAATAAAATTATATATATTCTGAATCTAAGCAATTATTAAACACCAGCTGATAGAGTTAAAGAATGTCCTTGTGTGAATGTACATACCAAAATTCATACTCACTTTGCACAAGTGGGGTGATGCCTAGATGAAACTGAGATGGGGACAAGTAGAAGACATGTGATGAAGGAACAAGTGTGCAATTTATTGCAAAAACCCCCACATGAGCAAGAGCAGACAGGAATCTGATCAACTGCAGAAAAGAAGCACTGAAGGTGACCATTTGTGCTGAGGATGTGCTCCTGATATGAAGCCCAGGGAAAATTCTTTGCATGGGGTGTTGCTGGAAGGTATTGCCAACAGTAATTTTTCCTTTCGAATTCATGGCAATAATGATCCCGTAGCAGTTTGTCTTCTTACCAGAAACATCCTGAATAATGACTAACCCTTGGTGACAAGCAGGACAACAGAACAAAGTCTGCAGCATGAGTAAGATCTGTGCTCCCCAGGCCTGTTGCACAGAACTGGCTCACCAGTTGCCTTTGCTTAGGTAAATGTCGCATGTGCTAAATAAAGGCTGTGACTAACTGATTTCTACTGGGAAGGAATGAGGAAAAACAATTGTTTTGTTGTTGTTTTTATTTTTAATACATCCAATTACTGTGGACTAGCAACAGTTGCCAGGACAAGCTGTTCCAGTTTCACTGCCAGTGCCAGGGAAACAGACCATTTTAAGGAGTGGTTCATACGGGCAAAGACACAGAAATACACAAAAAAGCTGAAGTGTCTATATACAGGGAAGCATGTTTAAGAAAGCTGGCAAGCTACTTGGGTTAAAAGCTCCTGAGAGGCTGCTGAGGTGAATTATTACAGATTTATTCTAGTTCTAAAGTTGCAAACAACATTTGAAAGCTTGGCAGAACATCAGCGGGACTTATCTTGAGGGGGTCTCCACAGAGATCTACTTTGTTCCATTCACAGTTAAATTGTTGAAGAGTTTGCAGATCTACCCTGAATTTTCTCTAGCCATGGCCTAAACCACAAGAAATAGGAGATTATTCCATGTATAGGATTCAGCTGGAAAGATAAAGAGCTTGGCCAGACCAGCTTCTTAGCTCTGTGAAGTAACGAGAAAATTCCTACAGAAGGAGTTGTGATGCTACATCCTACTTTTCCACTGCCTTTCAGTCCCCTTTTGGAATTTTATTTCATACAGAACCTCTGTGTAGGAAGTAGGAACTACACAATACTGTCCTTTTACTCTAGACGAAAAGAGGTGGTTTCTATTTCAGAGCACTCTTCACGGAAGCATTTTAACCATAGCTGGATATGTGTTTAGCATAATAATCGTGAATGAGTATTAATTATGAATAATATTAGATCATTCATCTGGGTGGGATTGCATTGCTTCTTGAGTTTGTAGTGGTCTCAGGCCAAGTTTCTCCTTCTCTTAGGTTTGAAATATTGTTCAGGCAAACTTACACTGCTAAAGTAGGCAACCGTATATTTATCTCAGTAACCTTTTAGAGTCAGCAGAAGTTGAATGCATTTGCCAGGTTATAATTCTTTGAAAAACAGCCACAGATGATTAGCAGTATTGTCAGCTCCAAGTATTTCAGAAAACAGTCTCTCTTCATCCTTTCAGCTACAAATCCCCCACCCTTCTGGCTCCTTGATGTCTGTTTGGCATGAAGACAAGTGCCCTTACACAAGGCAAAGACAGACAAAACCAATGAAATGAAATTGCCTCATGAAAATTTGTCGTAAATCTCTTTTTGGTGAAATATTTCTATTCCACTGGGAATTAAAGTGTATTTGCTGTACATTCTTCTCTTTAAATAATGTTTATTGTTTAGACTACATCTTCTGTGAGACACTACATGGTCCCCTATCAGCAAGAGATGAGATTGCATCAGTGGGACTGCAGTTCAGTTCACAAAGAGAAATTACGCACAAAGAAAGAAAATCCAGAACAGCCTGACTCTAACTTTCACAGCAGAATATCTAAACTGAAACTTATGATTAGTTCTCATCTAAAACTAAATCAGCTCAAACCAAGAATTTCTTGTGAAATTTTTTCTTGAAAACCCAGGTTTCCATCTGTAGCGATTTTAAAAATGTATAACTAGTCATCCATCTGACCCATTTATCTGAATCAGATAAATTCTTTGCAGTCAAGATTTATGTCCTATTTGTTCTGTGCAGTTCTACAGCTCCCATAACAAATGCTTTACCTTTTAGATGAACAAGTGTAAATATCTAGAATTCTGAACAGAAAAACAGAAAAAGCCCTTCAACAAGACAGAACAATTTCTTCTTTCACATGTTGACATATGCCAGCTAATCAGCCACATGGGACACTGAACACTGCAGGAGACACAGATGGCAATTTGGGGCTGATAGTCCTACAGCAATGGAACAGCACATTGTTTGTTGGCAGAATATATTGCCATTTTTGTGCTGATCTCTATGAAGTAATCATAGCAGTTCTTGGTCTTGGTAGTTACAGCTTCTCTCAGAAGAGAGTCTTAGGAACTAATTTATTTTTACTTTCTTTAAAGTTCAGCTTCGTGGTAACAAAAAATAAATACACCACAGTTGCGTAGGATGTGATGGGAAGATTTGAGTACACTTCAATTTATGGATCCAGGCAGGTACTTTAGCTACATCCTAACTATTTTGCAAAGAGGTGTACAATTTACTTTCTTTGCCCTTTTATCTGAAGACCATGTAAAGGACAGGACGTGCAGGGTAGATGTCCTACTGTCCAAATATGACACTAGATTAGATCATCAGCACACCATGCTGCAGGTTAGTCTGTGACACACACCAATGAACACTACCTATTAATTTTTTTATAGCATAGCAAAATAATCATAAGACCTTACTTTAGTATTTGGCTACAAATCTCTAATCTCTCTCCTTCATAAAGGAACTGCTCTCTAAATATTCAGGGTTTTCACAAAAGGGGATTGTCCTATATTGAAACTGTCATCCCTACATCACATTTTTAATGTATTTTAAACTTATTTTTAAAATTATCACAGTGCTGGCACCATCCTGAAGCTCTGTTGGTGACTTGGCACCCCTGCCAATTCGTCATCATCACTCTGATAGGGGTAACTGGGAGAAACCAGCTCTAAGTTCATTGCTGTGCAGGCTTCAGATGCTGATCTCATTTATGTCAGGCAATGGAAAACAGGAAAACCTACACTGCCTGGAAACATCCCTTCACAATTTCACATTCATTTTCAGGGCTAAAGAATGACTGAAAGAAATTCTCTTCAGCAAGACATCCTTCTCATGCCTGTTTTTGACCTTCAGGGCACTTTCACTTTCACGGGTTGGCTTTCCTGGAAAACTAAGCGGGACTGTAGAACCAAGCACACTGTTGGTAGGTTCCCACTCATAGTTTAGGTCGTCCCAGAGAATATTCAAGCATGATTCATGGGGGAATGTAGATGAAGGCCTGCTGCTAATAGACTCAATGGATAAGAACAGTTTATTTGATTGGGAGGAGAAAGTAAAATGTTACCATTTCATTGACAGTTGCTTGGTGCGGCAGAGAACACACCTTGCTCTTTTTTGTTTCAGTGTGGAATACATGTATCCTTCAATCCAGAACTGAAAAAAAATTGATTAGAATAATGTCCTTACCATTTTGTTCCTAAGTGTACTAACAAGGTGTTACAGAATACTTTTAGGAAGATGGGCATGGAGGTTGCCTGTTAGCTTGCTCCCAAACCTAACAATCCTTTTGTTTCCTGGTCCAGACTTCTAGAAAGAGAGTGCTCCCCTTGCAAGCCCCAAACTGCTCCTGTCCCCAGGCCAGAGTATGCATCACTGCCTTTAATGCCACTTCATACTTCTCTGCCAGGCTTCTCCCTTCTGGAAATGCTTCTTCTCACAATCTCTTTCCATCACACCCCTGATATTCTTCCAGACCTTCTCTCATTTCCTGGCTATTTTCCCCAAGCCTCCATTCCTTCTTACCTCGTCTCACATCCTTTCAATCCTTTTATCTGGCTTCTCTTTTATTATTCTGCTAGACAGATTATTCCAAAACCCCATGATGCCAACAATCTCCCTCTGAGATTGTGTTGCCCAAAATTTCCTGTTATTAAATCCTCACTGAGAGGGCTCATAACAGCAGTTCTTAAGAGCTAGCATGCTCAAGTTTGATCACAATCTTCAATTGCATTGTCACTGTAAGACAGGCACGTATACCCTAGAAAGGAAGAAACACATCCCTTTCTGCAGGACATTTTATGTTTAACAGCATATGACAGGGGAAACCAAGGCACCAAAGCCATACTTAGCACAAATCTGTTGCAGTGCCCATAAAAAGAGGAAATATTATTAAAGGTGTTTCAATGAGGTGTTTTTATGGCATGTTTGTTCCTGCAGCATGGAAAGCAAGCTAATTTTCATGGATTTCTAAGCCATGAAAGGTCACCTGACTCCTCCCATAAGAACCCAAAGAGTCACATAAACAGGTTTTGACTAGGTATCCAAAGCCATGGAAAAGAGTGAAATACACTGAATTTGATGAACAGAAACAATTTTAAATATGAGATAAACACCGCAGGTTCTGTGCACACACAGGTTTTGAATTAAATACTCCTTAAGGAACACTTCATAGGACACCAGATAAGTCACTCAGGCAATAGATTAGATGGAAATCCATATTCAAAGACAGGAAGACAAGACAAAAGATATGTGCAAATTGTTTGTTGCTACTGGGAACTTGCAAGACAGGACAATCCTGAAATGTCATTAGTAGAGGTTGAAATATTGTGGGCGTAATTTTTAGGCTTCATAAGCATATAAAGGGAAAAAAAAATACTTCTCAAGATCTGAAAAATCCTGTGTCTAGAGGAAAAACATCATTAATAATGAATTTTGTATTCTTACTGGTGCAGAGAAAAGAGATAGAATTATGTACTCCAGAGCAAACAGCCATTTAAAATTTCCAAGGGAAATGCAGGCACTCACAATAGTACATCACATGCCTGTTTAGCATGCAACTGCCTTTCAAATTCCAGAGGCCAAATATATTAGTGAAATGTCATATGCTTATGGATCCTGTTACCTTTATTCAGCACCCCACTCTCCCCACCTCCCTTCCTCCGTCACTACTTAGTTTGTACAGTACATCCAGCACACAGGCCTCATTTCCCACTGGTGCTGAAAACAACTTGGAACACAATTAGCCTTGTCAAGTCCTTCAGTGGTATGCCATATAGGGCTGCCAGCTTTCCAAGCAATTCAATAATCCCTAGAGCACTACCGCAGGGTCTGCGATTAACAGAGGTGTTTACATGTCTGAAAATGTACCAGCCTAAAAATAGAAGCAATTTTCTTAGCATCCTGTGATGCTGGGTTTGTTCTTTTCTCTTTCTTTTCATTTGTCAGATTTACAAATGAAGTGTGTTTGCTTAATTCCTTCAACTGATATAGAAGACCAACAACAGAAGAGCAACTTCCCAGTTCAGTAGCAGTAGAGGAAAACAAATCTCAAATGAAATATTTTCTGTTGCAGGCCAAAAATAAAAAAACACCCAAGTGTGCTAGCAAACTGGTCTTCTCTGCAGCACCAAGCACAATTCCAGACTGAGTGTCCAAAGGAAGGGATCAAAGAGAGTGCTCAGTATCCCCCAACAACAGATGTTTTTGGTTTGAAGGTAAGGGTCTGCAGTTGCAAAGGGTGAGGTGAGAGGCATAAGCAAGTACCAGGTGTGTTTCTGAGCTCCTGGTGTAACCAGACAAGTAGGTAGATGTGATGGTTCTGGCTTCTTTTTTCTCTGCCAAGGTTGGGATTAATACATGGGAAATGTGAGTTCATATTCAGACTTGGATGTTTATTATTTCTTATTTATTTACAGACTCACAAGCCTTGAGCTCCAACTAGCAAATTAGAGAAATGAGGTAAAATGGAGTACCTCTAACTCTTTCCAAGGTTATTAAAGCGACAATCCCCCAATAACGAGATGACACCTGTATTATTTATACTTCTGACCCAATAATGACCACCCAAGGCCTGCAATGTGGACCTTTTTCACCCAATTACAGAAAACCACCTAAACCCATGAAGAAGAAGGAAAAAGAAGCTGAAGGAGGACTCAGACAATGCCCAAAGTCTTCCATCTTGACTCACATGTATTACTATATACTTAAATCTTAAATCTAAGTTTTTCGCCCTGTAAGATCACACAATACTATTTGAAATACACACCTACAACCCCCTGCTGTCACTCAATCTCAGGATCCTGTTCCAAGGCCTCAAGGCAAATGTGGTGCTTTGCTTGAGGGTCAGCACTTTTCAAGACAGAAAGCTTGAAATTTTCAGCCTCCAGAGTTCCAACAGGTAGATTCACATTTATTTCTCTTTCAGTGGATCATGTGTGATAAAGATCTCTGGGATAAAACAGTGTAAAGAAATATTACTCAGGGATGTGCTGGACAGCGGGCATCATTAAAAGAACACATTTTTGGTACTCTTCTCTGAAGGTTAGTTTGCAAAAGGCTAGAGACAGAGGCATTCTTCCTCATACCTCTTCTAAGGCAACACATCTCTTGGAAGTCACAAACAGGCCCTGCTGCTCAACAAGAGGAGAAGCAAATGAGTTCAACTCCTGGAGACCTGATTATTCCCACTGCTTGTCTGCTGTTTCAAAATGTTCCCATCTGCCCTTGCAATGGCAAATAATATCTAGAAGTGCTAGCTCTGGATTGGGTGGACAAAATCCAGCCATGGCACTAAGCCTTGGGCTGAGTTTTTGTTACGAAACCTCTTATCCTGTGCAGCAGAGACTCGGCCAGACCCCCTTCCCTGTGGCTGCCTGTTTTACAGCTGGAAACAACTCTTCTAAAGATAAGGCCAGTTTTTTTCCATTAAGTCAGAGCTCTGACACACCTAGAAAACTTGTGCCCACTACATGCCATAGAATGGGTAGGAAAAAAAATGTGCTCCTTATGCATTTAACATGAGCAAAAAGAAGAAATTTCTTTGAATTAAAGTGCTTGCAGTACACATCAGAACCAATGTGCATACAAAAGCCACAGATTCCCAAAAAGAGCAAAAAGCCATGAGTAGTATGAGCATGAGACAGTCCAGTCATACTAGGATGACAGAATTCTCCATTCAGCTCCACTCCAGAACAGGGTCTAGAATGATGCAGTTTGGGTCAACTCTGAACTAGCACTTGTTTAGAGCCTGGTGCTGGTAAGCTTGAGTTTATGTATTCTGGGTCATTATAACCAAACCTATGATTTGATCATAGGAACTGCTTGCCCCAGGATATGTGCTAACATGGGCATTTTCAGGCTTGTCAGCTTTGACACTTTGGACTTATTTATACCAGGAAATTTAACTTCAAAGATTTCAAGTAAGTTTGTGCTTTTACTAGTGTGCTTGTAAAATTTGCAAAAGGCCACTAAAATACTATGGACCCAGACTCTTCTAATAATTGTTGCAGGTTCACCTGATGTATTTATATGCTGCGTTTAGCATTTGACACTCATAGCTGACTGAGAAGTAAATACATTCACACGTCAGTAGGTTACTATAGGTCATCTCACAGTTAGAGATACTGAAATTCACAGGTTGTTCCTGTCAGCACAAAAATAATATCTGTGTGTTTCAGATGGTAGGTGACCCCTACACACTGAAATTTAAAGAGGAACAGAGGTAGCAGGTACTCCTTTAATGATGGAAATAAAACAAAATTCAAGAAAGCAAAGTGAACAACTGAATTTTCCCATATGAACTCATTGCTTCCAAATATCCAGGGCTCAAGACTCAGAGTGTTTCAACTGATGCTACATGGGGCAAATTCCTAATGAAATCAGTGTAAATTTTACCCTGTAAATTATTAATGGAGAGAGGACTTATTTTACCTCCAAATCATAGTCCACTCTCTATCTGTTAAAGACATCACTTCATCTTTCCCTGAATCTCAGCACAATTGCCCACAGCACAGTGTGATGTAAAAAAAAGATTATCTGAGGACTCTTTTACTCTGGGACATCATTAACAAAATGTCAGTTGGACATTTTTTCCAGATTTCAGTATGGATAATCATTCCCTTTAACCCCAGGTGTAAATCAAACTTAATACAAACAGCCTAGTAAAAAAAAAATGTTGTTCTGACTTCCAGGCTGAGGAAAAAAACCATGTGCAGTTTCTCTACATTTGACAGAATGGCCAAATGGGAAGCAAAGGGACATTTAGATACTGTCTAAGCCTCCTGCATAGCAACAGTAAAGCAGCAATCCCTGGTGGGTTTGTTCCTGACTGAACTCCATCAAAGCACTTATCTTTCTAGCAGGTACCTGTGAGAACTTGACCAGCAAGACTGGGACATGTTAAGACTATAAAGTCTTTTAAGTATGCTACAGGGAGTGCTCACATTTTAACAGGCCCAGTTTGTAAAATGACCCCTTCACTCTGGCATCTTAACCCATGATTTCTGTCACTCAGCAGCTAATCCTTAATTGGGAGAACACTTCAGCCAAAGGAGTGGCCTCTACATGAACACACAAGGTCTGATTTTTCACTATGATGTCTGATGTGACAAGTTTCCACCTCCAATATGAGCACAAATGCTCCTCTTCAGCTGGCAGTGTTATTTTAATTTTGTGCTTCTTCCCCTTCTGCAAGAATACACGCGGATCATACCTGCTAACAGTCACTTTGCCATGATTGAAATGTAGTTCGAGGGTTGCATCCACACTGTTGGTGTGCATGATCAACAGCTGGGATTTATACTGTGTAAGAAAAGAGCTGGGGACATTGGCAAACAAACTGAAGACATGAAGAATATAATTTTATGTTCCTTTTCTTTCATTTATATAATTTCTTATCCTTTCAAACAGCTTCATAGATCTTTCTCATGGCTGTAACATTGCTCTTATCTAAATATATAATCCACATTTTGGGTAAATTGTTAAGAAGATCACAGAGACTTTTTGTCTCTCTGTCTCCAAAATCTGAAACATATCTTCAGTTTACTGAGTGCCAGTCATAGGAATGATATCTCACAACCAAAAATATTTGATGCCCAATCATAGTTGCTACATAAAAAAGTCACTAAAGGAGTCAATTTAAGGAGAGGCCTATAAATGCTGGGCAGACTGCTCTGGAATAAAAATGTGACTGTATAGCCATGATGGCAAAGATCACTAGTTCACAACTGTGGAAATACTGAGGTAACTCAGCTTTCCTAGATGGAACTGTAGTGTAAAGGAATGGGAACTTAATCCCATATTTATAACCCTTGGCTGAAGCTGTAGACATATGTCCTCTTCCAAATCCATCCAGGTCAACTGAAGATAATATCAGCTCCCCTTCCCTCCCAGCTCTTCTGGCACCACAGCATGGCCTGCATAAGGGTGTCTTCTCACACCTCCCTATCCAAGGCTGCTTTAGGAATTTAAAGATCTGACTATAATACTGGCTTTTGAATATCTTTGCCCTGACTTTTACAGTTCTATGTAGTTAAAAATTGCCTGTGTACCTTGTGACCCTATGTCATATCAGATTCAATGCACAGTTGATATAAAATCATAGAAAGCAGGTACAGAAGAGCTCATGCTTCCCGGAGTGCAGATGGAAATTTCTATATAAAAGAATATTTAAAAATAAATATTTAGAGTAAAAATCAGAACTGTGTTTATTTCAGTCTTGATCGATAGAATCGAGTTTAAATTATAAAATCTAGATTGTCTGTCCCACTGCTGCCAGTTGGCAGGAGGGAATTGGGCCCCAGAATTATATCTCTCAGGCTGCTTTGGAACTTACTTTGAAAAATATATAAATGGGATATCCCAGTTTCTTTCTTCACGATTTGTTTTTCCCTAAAGTCACTCATATATTTAAGTATATTGAAGGCTGTGACAAGTGAGGCTGAACATTTTGACCTATGAACCATATTGGCTGGAGAAGCTCCTAGAGGAACGTTCTTTAAACATGATATTGTGTGAGAAGTGGCATAAAGACTCTGTGAGTTTCAATGCCCATTAGATTTTATTTCTGCTAGGTCAGATTCCAGTGTATGATGTGTACTTGTTCGAAGTTCAGTGACTTATAAATAGCAAATGCTTTCAAGGTTTACCTAACTGGTTTTGACCTTATTGAAACCACTGTTGTATGCACTGAACATGAAGAGCAAGCCACTTGACTCACAATCCATCTCAGTGTTCAAAAAAGGTGTTTTACAAACAAATTGATATGAATGTAGTTCACTCTTGTATATTTTATAGTTTTTATCATTAAGCAATAACCAAGACTATAATGGTATAGATTTAAAAAGCATTTTGTGTTAAGTATAGATCAAACAGTTGGTTCTG
This sequence comes from Phylloscopus collybita, assembly GCA_027886175.1. Lineage (NCBI taxonomy): Eukaryota > Metazoa > Chordata > Aves > Passeriformes > Phylloscopidae > Phylloscopus > Phylloscopus collybita. The sequence goes on along the minus strand of JAJNNQ010000006.1, from coordinate 38,095,941 downwards.
CACTTACTTTGAAATTGAAGTTATCCATAATGAAGTGTATTACCTCTTCTTATTACTGTATGAGTAGAAACTGCTGAATATTTACAATATCATGGTTCTTGGAGATACATGTGAGATTATTTTTAGCAGATAGTATAATACATTTTGAATATAAGTAGAATACTTAGGAATACAAGTAGAGCTAATTCTGTGTGAGACCAGGTGCTGGAATACTTTTCCGGAGTGTTAACAGCATGGCACTCAAGATCATTCTGGTATAAAATTAGCACTTCAAGACTCTTGAAATCTGCTTGAAGGTAATAGATGAAGATTTCTTTTTTAGTTAAACCATTAGAAGCCATTATTACCTTACCTGAAAAGCCAGCTACTAATGTTACATTCAAAGGTAATCTGCCCTTCAAACTACACATGCTGCCTGCCATGTTTTATTGAAAAAAAAATTTAAAAGGCTTGCAATTTACTTTGTTACCATTATCACAAGATTCATCATGCAAATAATGGATTGCCTAAGTAGCAGATTTATGGGAGTCACTAATCCTCAGACGGCAGGGCATCCCATGTGTGCAACTTTTTTCTAGAGATATCTTACTCATAAGGATCTCAGAACATATGCCATATTTAAATGTGGCAAATTTCTGTTTGTGGCCACTTTTCATAGAAAGTTCCTTGTCTCCTCAGAGATTACCTGTATTGTCTTCTCTGCCCCACCAACACTTTCTGCTAACTTGATCCTTTCTTGTGTTCACCTTGAATTCTTCCATCTCTTCTGGATAAATTTTTCCTGTGTTCTTACCTGGCAGTAAATTTAACTATAAATATACTGGCAAGATTTGAGATTTAATTTCTATCTTGTTGAAAGACACCAAATAGTAACAGAAAAATACTGCATGACTTCATCCCTTGAAATATCTCTGATAAATTCTGACTAACTGTGCAGGGCCTGGGGCTCCTGTAAGGGAATTTCTTAACCTTCCAATGCCTAGAGTATCATGTAAACCCAAGGCTAAGAGTTCCTATTTCTTATGAACGCCTGTTTCTTTCTCTCCACTGTCACCAGTACAGCCTATTGTAAATTCCTTTACCAACAGAAGCTGGCACCTAGGAGCAGAACACCTTCTCTCAGATACGAAGCTCTATGCAAACAAACTCAAAGGACATGCAGACAGCCATATAAAATACCCGTAGGAGTAAGACATTTTTAGGCTGGGCTCAGCTGTTGTTCAGATTCTCCACCATCAAGTGAGTGGCAGTAATCCTGTATGTGTATGTAATCTTGCAAATGTGAGGTAATTGGATTTAATTGAGCCTGCAGCAATAAAGAGTTAAAATAAGCTGAATTATCTTGCATTTACTGCAGACTAAGAGCATAGGAAGGCAGCCACCATGGCAGCTGATGAGCGGCAGCTTGTTAAGCTCTGGAAATGAACTTTATGTTATGTTCAAGTCTGCTATGGTAGCTCTCAAAAGCTGCAGATTAGGATTACCTACTGTGGTATTAACTACACCAAAGAACAATAAAGGGAAAAAATATTTAAAAAACAGCATAAAAAAATCAGCCTTGAAGCAGATCTGAGTGTGAGACTGGCTACAGCATTGCACTGTCCTGTGCAGGCTGGGGAGCAAGAGCTGAGGGCAGAGGGAAGGCCAAGGGGACCAAGAAGGGGATGAGGTCTGACTGAGCTGTCCAATCATCCAGGTGGGTCTGGACCAGTCAAGTAAAGCACAGATGCCCCAGCAGGCACAACAGGCCAGGGCCTGAGCAGAAAAATGGTCCCCAGGGCCACCAAGGAGGCTTCTCACAACCTTGTCACCACTAACAGGCCCTAAATTGCTTCACAAACACTTGTTAAAGTAACTGTGCTTTGGAAGGTGGCTAACTCTCAAGATACTCTGTCCATGTGACTTGAAAAGTAAATGAAACTATGAAACAAAACCTACATGGACAGCAGACAAGCAGCATGGGATGGGGGCATGCATTTTTCTCATTCATGCCCAGAGTTATCATACAATATAATTTGGAAGGGGCTGCTAGATGTCACTAGTTTATTTGTCTCTCTCTTCCACACCAAAGCAAAGAAATTTGGCCTGTAGTCTGAAAGAGATCAAATGGTTGGATTCAATTATCTTAAAGATCTTTTCCAACCTAAGCAGCTTTATAATTCTAAGAAAGGCACATATATTTCCTTTCTCTGGCTATCTGCAGGCTCAGGCATTCAGGGAGAAAATTGTAAACAGATATACAAGCAGAATAAGAACATCTAAAGCACTGTAAACAATGAAGAATAAAATGGAAAAAAAAAGGTTTGAAGACTATGAGATCTCTCAAATATGTCAGAGGCAAAGAAATAGACTGTATTTCTTCAAGGGTTGCACAGCATCCACCACAAATTACTTTTTCTCTCTCTTAGCATCCTTTCTGGGAAAAACAAGCCTGCAGATCTTTCATTACACATATTTTCTTAATATGTCCCACTCATCTTAATTTCTCTTTCCCCGGTGTTAATCAGGAACATGCAAATAAACACTTAGGTCCATATTCCTGTCTATGTCTATTTCCTATGCAAAATCAGAAATAGAGGATGGTTTTAGTCTTTGTGCTCTGACCCTTTTGGAAGACTGACCAGTGTAATCAGTGTAATCCAAGTCCATCTCTGCAGAGCAGAGATGTATCCTAAACTCAGAATAAAGTGTGTTAAACTGTGCTGGACAAGACCAGTGCCTCTGTCAGGGAGTCCTTAATACATACTATTTTGAAATTCCTGCTTAACTTTGCTTCTTTATTCCCCTGGATCAGCATGTAATATGCAAAGCAACTGCAGCTGAGACCAGATTTCTCCATCACCCCTTCTTGTAAAGACCTGCAACACCCAGAGGTGCTGAAGGCTATTATTCTATCAGCTAACCTTGGGTTAGCCTGAACAGACAGCACCTTCATGGGTGCAAGCAGATGAGAAAGGAGATGAAACACTTCTGGGGTGACGTGGAGAGGGGCTCTCTCTGTGACACCCTGAGATTTCACCTCAAACCAGTAGGTCCAAGCTGATAGAAGGGCTCTGGATAGCTGTTCACTTCTCCAGCCAGTCCGGGATGGTAAAATGGTTCCTCATTTCCTCTTGAAAAACAGCCACACCTCTCCTGTCCGCCAAGCCGAGTTTGGGACTTATTTTGGCACCTGGCACAACCGGCGGCCGAGCGCACACACCCTGGCCCGCAGCTGCCAGAGGGCTCCCAGCCCAGCTGCAGCCCAGCCAGGACAGCCCCACGCTCTGTCTGCACCTCTGCACAGCAAAGGGCTCTCAGAGCAACACAGATTAACCATGTACAGTCTAGGAGAGCAACTGGGACTGTGATACACAGCTCTGCGCTCTTTCACAACTACCTGAGATGCAGCAAGATAGCTGAAATCCCAAACAGCATCTGCTTTTAAAGCTCTATATTCTATTAGCAGATGGCCTATTAATTATACCCCAGCGACTAGTTGTAGAAGCAGTACCCAGTCTCTCTAGCTAAAGTAATAAAAATAACCTAATCACTTCTCTGGTTTTCCCACTCAGAAAGCTGCTGTGCATTAACTCAATCCATCACACAGAAGACTTCATTTTGTTTCTGCATTTGAGCCCTAAAAGAAGGCTGTCAAGCTTTTATGATAAAAAAATAATTGCCTCCTTCAGCAGTAGTCCAATTTAAATGGATCTTTTAAAGAAACATCTTGGGTGTATTTTTCCTTTCTTTCACCCTGACAAGAAGAAATAAAACATTCCTCAGTCCATTATTCTCTCCTTCTTCCAAATTCACATTTTAAAAAAAACAAGCTGGCTATGTTTATTATCTCTCATCTTTTACAAGCAGTTTGTTCAGTCAGAACTTGATACAAAGCTAATGTAAGTCAATATGCTTTTTGAGCTGTCTTAATTAAGTCTTGGATGAGGCAACATGAAAACACAGTGTCAGTGTGACATATTTTACTATAATGTTCATTAGTTGATGTTCTAAATCAATAACTGATTGATTTTTTTTTCTTTATACTAGAATATTGGGATTGGTGGGATTGGTAGCAACTCCTGTTAGGAATTTAGCCTGGTGTGCTACTGATAAGATAACGATATGATAAAACTCTTTACAAAATTGCCCATAATAGGAATTGTCAACTTCTAACTACATGGATGAAAAGCTGCAGATTCAGTTGGACACTGGATGATGAATAGTTTGGGAGAATTTGACATGGCAATATCCAATCACAAGAGTGAACGTGAGGAAAGAATAGTGTTTTGTACATTTTTTCAGACTTCTAAAACCTGCTCTTAAATCTGGAGGTTCAGACAAGTCACTTGAAATCTAATGGGAGATGAGTGGCTTATACGTGAAAAATGTCCTGCCTTTTTCCATCTGACATGATCCAGTTATAGGCTTTTCAGAAACAGTGATTTCACCTGTTTAGAAATCAATAACTGCCTAGAAACTGCACCCTTCCTGCACATGTTCCAGGTGGAAGCTGCAGACGGCAGAGCAAGATTTCAGTTTTGCCTGGGCACAGAAGAAAAGGAAAATGGAACTGGAGCAGCCAGGCCTGGGCAAGGACTCCAGGGTGAGGGTAGTAAGGAGCTGTGGGCAAAGGGGAAGAGGCAGCAGAAAGGAAAGACCTTATGTGGTAGCACAGGAAGAACAAGGCTGTGAAGGGAGATTTGGAGGTGACCAAAGGCAGGAGCGAGGGGATGGGAGGCAGAAAGGTGGAAATGGGCAATATGCAAAGTGGCTCCTGAGAAGTAACAGGGAACAAGAATGATTAGGGAAAGAAAGAAAAGATGAGCGTTCTGAGGCTAAAAATGGTGAGATAAAGATGCTGTGAGTTATCTTTTCCCATCAGACATTCAGTGTATTTTCCAGCAGTCACAGAATCCTAGAATCATAGAATTCTTTGGGTTGCAAGGGACCTTAAAGATCATCTACTTCAAAACCCCCTGCCATGGGTAGAGACACCTTCCAATAGATCAGATTGCTCAGAGCACCATCCAACCTGGGCTTGAAAACTTCCAGATATGAAGCATCTACAACTTCTCTGGACAACCTATTCCAGTGCCTCACCACCCTCCCAAGAAAGGGGTTTTTCCTAATATCTAATCTAAAGCTACAGTTTTCAGTTTGAAGCCATGTCCCCTTTTCCTATCACTATATACTCTTATGGTCTCTTTCCACCTTTCCTGTGGGCTCCCCCCAGGTACTGGAAGGCTGCAATTAAATAATCCTGAGTCCTGCTAAGAGAGCTTGTCCAGGTCACCATAGATAGCAAGTACCTACTGACATCACTGAATTTAAGATGAACGCCCCTGAGTAAATAGGATAGAAAACTATGCCCCAATATGGGATTCAAACACAAGCTTCAAATCACCTGCAGGTTTCAGGTCTTATGTTTCTCTTCACCTTGCCATCACTGGGAGAAAAGGCCCATCACTGTATTTCCTGCAAAGCTCCAAAGCAAATGGTTCTGAGGTTCTTTTTTCCTTTCCCTTACCTAGTGTTTTCTAGCATTAGAAAGATAGCAGAGGGGAGTGGTGAACACAGCTCTTGGATAGTTCTAGGAAAGATGCCCAAAGAACAGGAGAATGAGGGGAGAGAGTCATTCTGGGCAAAAGTGGAGAGTGTGAGGGTGCAGAAGTTGAGTGAGGCTTGAAAAAGGGTCAGGAAGGTGTGATTTGGGCACTCAGAGTGCACATACCCACATATTGCATTTCTTCCTGGAATTTCCCAGACACAAAAGTATGTGCACATACTGCACAGTATGGTACTTCCCACAGTATGGGAAGTGACTATCTGGTCAGAACTTGCATAGGAAATCTGATTCTTTCCAGAAACATGCACCTCTTTGGGTTTTTCAGTTACATGGTTGATGTTTCTGTACAGTGACTATAAGATAGCAGACCAATGTGCATTAAGAAAAAAGAAAAAGGACAGAGTCCTCTTCAGCGTTACTGAGAGAGGTAAGAATTTATATATCAACAACAACCTGTCTTCCTGTGAGGTATCTGACATACTCAAAGGGTTTTGCTGTTTAGACTAAATTTCTTTTTTAAATAAGATATATTTGTGTCACCAAACAGCATAGAATATAGTATTAAGAAAGCCTTATTTTCTTTGTGCTTCAATTATTTATCTGGAATTCTCCTACAAATAACTATGTTTTTAAAATCCTGGTTCAAAGGCATTGTTACTTAGCAGACAGTTAATTACAGTGCATTGCCAAGCAGCCAAAGCAATGTTCATATCAGCAGCTACAGGAACAACACAGCATGGCTATAAAAGGAAACTACTCTATAGATTTGACATAACATGTCACCCATGTGACAAAATTCCCAGCATAGCTACACACTAGAAAGACAAGCAAATCCTGTGTGATAGCTGTATTCTTCTCTGCTTTCAGTCTAGTGTTAGACTGTTTTTTATAACCTGCTTCCAGAGATGGTAGTGGAAACCATTGCAAGTAACCAACCAAATAGCTACAACATTATTTTATTGGCAAGTGCCATTTGCATAGTTGCAAAACTAGAACAGGGAATCTGGGGAATAGTCACTAGGAGGAAGTCAGTTCACCCTGGGCAGCCTAGGAAGCTCCTGTAGGTCTGCTGTAATTAGTAGTAGAAGCACTTTTGCTTTAAGTAACAATTCTAATGTGCCACTACTCTAATAATGGATGCTTCCATAGAGATACTTTTATATCTGATGAGCAAATGCAATTAAACACAGCAACAACTCTACTGCAGAATATTACAGAATCACAGAATGGTTCAGGTTGGAAGGCAACTCTTCAATTCATCGAGTCCATTCCCACTTCTCAAACAGCATAAGGCAGAGCTGGTTGCCCAGGACTCTAACCTGATTTCACTTGATTCCACAGATGGAAACTCCACATTTCTGAGCAACCCATTCCTGTGTTAGACCACTCTTGCAGTTTTTGGTGTTCAGATTGTTTTTTGGTTTTTGGTTTTTGTTTTTGTTTGCTTGTTTGTTTTTAATTTGTGCTCATTGCCTCTTGTTCTGTCCCTAAGCACTGCTGAAAATATCTTGTCTCCCTTTTGTTCATGGGCAGTTATACACACTGATAAAATCCCACTCAGCCTTCTCTAGTCTGTAGAGTCTCAGCTCCCTCAGCCTTTTTCCACAGGAGAGATGCTCCACTCTTTCCATCACCTTTGTGACTGTTTGCTGGACATTTTCCAGTGCCTCTATGTCTCCTGTACTGGAAAGCCCAGAACTGGACCCAGTACTTTAGATATTTCCCTATCAATGCTGAGAGGGGGGACCATTTCTATCAACCTGAGAGCAATGCCAATGCTGTCCTCTTGGCCTTGGCCACAAAGGCACATTTCTGTCTCATATTCAGCTTGCTGATCCTCAGGTACTTTCCTGCAGAGCTGCTTTCCAGCTTGGTGCCCCCAGCACATACTGATAATCAGTGTTTTTCGTCTGGGACTTGGCATTTCCTTTGTTGAACTAAACAATTCATCTTTGCCCAATTCTCCAGCCTATCTAGATTCCTCTTAATGTGAGCACACCATCTGGCATACCCACTACTCTTCCCAGTCTTCTGTTGCTTGCAATCTCACTACAGGGGGGCACTATGCTCCACAGTCACTAGTGGGGGTCATTAATTGAATATTATTGGTCTCAGTATTAACTCCTGGAATACATTTCAAGTGATTTGCCTCAAACTTGGCTCTATCACAATGACTGCAATGCTCTGGGTCTGACCATTCTGCCAGTTTTCTATGCACCTCACTGTGTACCATCTAATGTGCATCTTGTCAGCCTATCTATGAGGATGTTGTGATGCACAGTGTCAAAAGCCTTACTAAGGTCAAGTTAAACAACATTCTCCATTTTACTCTCATGCACCAAGCTAATCCCCTCATGGAAGAAGACTGTCTGGTTGGTTAAACACGATTCCCCATTTGTAAATCTCTGCTGGCCAGTACTGATCACCTTTTTCTCTTTCACATGTCTGGAAGAGGTTTTCAGGATCAGTTGCTACATCATCTACCCAGGGATTGAGCTAAGGTTGACCAATCTACAGATCCACAGATCCTCCTTCTTTCCCTTCTTGAAAATTCCATTACTGTTCAAGCATAATCAAGAGTGGCATTACAGTGACATCAGCTAGTTCCTTCAGCACTTGTGTATATGATCTCTCAGGCCCTATGGACTTCAGGATATCTGGTTTGTTTAAGTGTTCTCTAACTTGATTCTACTTCAACAAGAGAAAGTCTTTCCTATTACATATTTTCCCACTGCTTTCAGGGACTGAGATATTCTAATGTTATTTATTATTCATTATGTAAATAAACACACACACACATATATAACATTCATTTGTAATGAATATTGGCTAGATACATACAGCTATAGAGGTGTCTATTTTTTATTAAAGCTATCTACTTTATCCAATATATCTATTTTATCCAATATATAGGGGGATTGAGATTGAGTAAGGAATCACCAAGAGATGGGCTGCCAAAAGCCTTAAAGAAGCATCAGGGGAAAATTCTGAAAAGATGAGTAGGCAGTAAAGGTAAGATCTGAGTTTCCCTGCTTGGCCAAAACAATGAAAACTTTTCCAACCACTTGACATGAAAAAGAAATACGGTCTTTTGTTGTTGCTACAATCAGTTTTCCTTTCCTTCATTCATTTCCATGGACTAGACACAGAGTTCCCTATACACCCATTAGGCTGAACACCTAGTGAGTCGGGACAGTGCTGAGCAGATGGTGCACAGTGATTCAACCCAGACTTCTGGAAATTCACACTTTCCAGCCATGTACCAACAGGTGCCTTTATGGAAATGAAAATTTTGACCACATTAGTTTGGCATTTCATAGTAGCAAATTCAAAAAGCAATTTTCAGAGTTATAAAATTGTCTTTCTATCCTGCAACCTGAGCTGCAGGGCATCACTATACACCCTTGTACAACACCACTGATTTCAGCTGAGGTTTTCCAAGGCTCTAGAGTCAGCTCACATAACTCAAACAACAAGATCAAAGCCAATGCTGGAAAGGCTCAGGCTGTCAATTATGATGAAGTACAATAAATGGAGGACCCAGTGACATTTCATTTTAAGACACACATGTAATTGTCAGGGCTCAGTGACATGACACTATCAAAAAGTGATGTGACTATTCTGAAAAGCATAGCTGCTTGATTATTTTTTTCCCCTTGTGAGTTGTTGCATCTTTCAAAAGCCTTGAGCTTCTTTCTAAGATGTCATTTCTTCTTGTAGAATAGAAAGCAGTTTGTTTGTGGACTGCCCTTCTAATTAGAAAAACAAGCCACAGATGTTCTTGAAAGAGCATTAAATTCCGTAACTAAGCCTCTACTCACTGAAAGCATACCTCACTTGGAAAGGCATCAGGAGAACTGTGCCACAGCTCAGCTGTTTACAAGCAGCCCTCCATTCACCCCCATCTCTGGGACCAGATGTGACAACAATACCACAGGCTGCTCGCTGTTGGCTGTTCGCCTTTTGTGCTCGTGCTCCCAGGGTCCTGCCGTGTCACTTCTGAAGCTCAAATTTGTGCACGGCTGGCTCCATGCCAGGACCACGGTAAGTGCTTCTCACAGCCTTGAGAAGTGCCTTATCTCACAACTAAGCAAATCCTTTTTTGTTTTTTGGTGGTTTTTTTTTCCTTTTTTGTTAACTGTGAAGCAACTTGCTATTAATATGCGTCAAGTTTTAACAAGACAGATGCCAATTAATCTTGGATTTTGAGATGCCCAGTCAGTTCAAAGTGTGCTGAAGTAATCTCAAAGAAATAATGGCAGTGGCAAATTCAGGCCTTAAAAGAACATATGTTTAACACAGATGGTATGTATTCAAACATTTAATTTGTACAGTTGAATCCACTTTTAGAGTCTACAAATATAGCCACCTTTTACATACACTATAAGAAAGTCAGAATTCCAGATTTCCATTTGCACATCAAAACAGTTATGTTATAGCCAGGCGTCATGCATATGATGAAATTGTTTTGATTAAAAACAAAACCAGATTGTTATAATGGGATCCCATTGTATCTGTGAAATTAATCTGTCTTAATACTCAGGGGCAGCATCTGTTTTTAATGGAACAAAAATACCTCAGCCAGTATAGCAAATAACACTCTAAAGTTTCCAGACTTTCCACAGAAGGCACTCCTTGCTAAAGGTGACTTAGGCTTCCCATGTTTCCACATGGAAGACTGTGATTCAGACATTTCCTATGAGAGAATAATTCTATTGGCTTTGTGTTGACAAATTAAAATGTTAAAAGGAAAGGAAACAATAAAAAGCCCTATACAAAGCAATTTTATTTTAAAGTTCCAAAGTTAAAGGGCTCACGAAACACGGCACAGCAAACTAGAAATTGAAAGATTGTATTCTCTGCTTCCTTTATAGTATCTTTCACAAAAGCCTTTTACATAATTGTGCATTAGGTCCTTGATAAACTATTCCCTGTTTGAGCATCACTACAGACTTGCAGTGTATGTGTAACCTTGACCACAATCCCTGGTGTCTTCAGAAAAAAGGCTACATCACTGTGAGCATAACTGGCTACTGAGTGTGACAGACATTTTAATAGGATGAAAATTTAAGTCTGTTCAGAAAGTTCACAGTAAGATCTGTTGCTAAGATCTTTTTGCTTTCTTGTAAAGAAACTTTCTCATATGCTTCCTACATACCATGCAAGTGAGGTTAGGTCCCTCAAGTGAGACCTAAGTTTTCAAGTGGGAAGTGGGAATACTCTATCCAGACCCTGTTTCTGCAAAAACTGTCTGGCCTGGTGTTATTCTTAGGTGTTGTTCTGTTGGAGTCAATTAGATTATGACAATTGTCCTGTTGTGCACAAGTGATTGCAGGATTGAAGGCTGCTGATAAGGGCAGCAAAAATGAGACATTTTGAGGATGAAAGCAATTTCAAGGGACACCTTAAATTAAAATTGCTTTAGGGCAACAAATCATTTTTACATAATTTCATTTTAAATTAAACATCCAATTGGTTTTCAAACAGACTGAACATCTTTCAAACCAGCAGCATTTCCTACTCCAGGCACTTGCAAATATTTTAAAGTTTTATGACTGTGGAGCTATTTCTAAAGATTTTAAAGTGCTTGAGATATTTTATTCTTGAAAATGGAAGTGAATTAAGCCATGTGTTCAAAAGGCAGTTCAAAGACACATTGAAGCAATTTGTAGCAAACAAAAGACTCGCAATCAAATAAAATGCAAGTATAAAAACACAAACCATTTAAAAACAAAATCAATGCAGCCAATGTTTTATCATCACTATTAGACAATTGGAAGGAACTTAAATGAGTGCTTCCTTTTACTACAGTTGTCCATGATTTGACTAACCTCCCCTGACATTGGTTTTACCAGCCCTTTTCTCCTTTCTCTTCTTCTGTCCCCAGGCCTTTGTCTCTGGACTGAAATGTTGTAAGTTATGCCACAAAAGCACACTTACCCTGGAACTGGTTTTCACCAGCCTCCTCACAAGCAAAATTGGAAAATGATCCTGGAATAGAAGTATTCATACCAGTATGAAATCATTCAGATAAAGTTGCACCCAGAATTCCAGAGACAATTTCTTTTTCTTCTCTTGACCAGACCTAAATTTTGTCAATTCTTCTTCTGGAGCCAGTACCCTACTGTGGGTTTTACTTCACATAGTTTTAGATATTTAAAAGTCAGATATTAAAGTGCAAGTTACTCAGACTTACCTCCCTTTATAGCTTATTAAAAAAAAAAAAGTCAGAGAGAACCAGCAATTGTCCGCTAGGATCAGCTTGAGTACTCATCTTCACCAGGAGCCTGTTTATGGGTACACCTGTGAGGGAAGTGATACTCTCTAACTTGGAACTAGCATCTATATGGGAAATACACCAGATTTAAAACACCTAAATTAAGAAGACCCAAGAGACCATCCTAGAGGCTCATTCTAAAACAGTCTCAAGACTCTTTTCAGCTAAACACTCAAACTAAGACTCAATTCAGCTACTTCATATGTACCCTTGGACAAAAGTGTCCAGCAGCCTTTTTGGATGCATGAGTTACCTGCAACTGGCAGATACAACACAGACCTGTTTGTCCTGCTTGTGTCAGGAGAGGCAGCTGTAGGCCAGATGGCACAGCCTAGGACATCTCTATTGCCATTAGATGTCTATATTTAGATGTTGAATCATGCCCCAAGCAAGGTGTCTGCTGTATTTCTCTCTGGATCCCATTGACTAAACCTCTGTTGACAGTAGTGGGAGACTAGACCAGTGGCCCATGGATGACACCTGCATAATGTAACCACAATTTGGGCATCTTAGACTCAAACTGACTCTCACCTACCACTTTTGGGTGAAATTCTGTCCATCCCTCAATTTGATGTCAAATGCTAAGATCATCTTTACTGCATATATGCCTGTGGATCTAATTGCTTTCCCTGCTGTCTTTGCATTTTTCCTACCTTGACCATGACATGCTGCTGCTTAAATGAGTTTTTCTTATCCTTCCTTTTTGTCATAGCTCAGAAAAACTTTGTCCTCCCAATTTCTGTGGTGTGGTTCTGTCTTGGTTTGGAAAGACAGGTATCTGACAGGGAAAGCTGGAGTTTCCCTTATAATGGGGAATGTAAACCCCTCACCCCCGCCGAATTATAATTTTGCAATTAAGGGCTTTCAGGCAAAGATTTGGGAATAGGAATAACAGTTCTTTACTAGGAATACTAACAATACAAATGTAGTAGAAAGGCAAAACCACCCAACCACACCAGCAAACAACAATTTTGGAAAACTCTTGACAGAGTCAGAGCTACAACCTGACACCCTGTTGGCCAGGGTGTTGGAAGCAGTCCAGAAGTGAGTCCTCCTGGAGTGGCAGATGTGGTTCTGGTGGAGTAGAGATGATCCTGTAGAACAAGGGTCCAGTGGTGGTGAGAAGGGGGTCCAGTCTTCCTCCAGAAATCGGGTGAAGCTGGATGCCTTCTCGTTCCTGTGGCCCAGTTTTATCCAGGTAGGAATGGTTGGCTCCCCACACTGAGTGGAGCATCTCACAATAGGATGATGGAATGTGGATGTACTGCTTTGGGGAGGGTATAGTTTGGGGATGTGTTAGTTTGGGGAGGTGTTAATGGCCCATTAGCAGACAACTATCCCCCTGGAGGGAAGGCTGTGGTGAAAGAGATAAGAAACAATGCCCTACAGTTAGTCCATTGACAAAAGGCACCTGCCCTACTCCTCCCAGAGTAAAGAAGAACAATGCTTTCAGGAGATGAAAATAGAATACACATTTTTGTTTTCCATAACCCAGGACAGGTTCAAATAGGTCCTTCAAGAATAAACAAAATCTGCGTAGGTGTGTGATGGTATCAGGGCATGGTCTCAGTCTCATTGACTAGGCTGGGGTCAAGGCCTACAAATGTAGAAATTGTGGTGAGATCTGGCCTCTAGGCAGATATTTTGCTCTTGTTACAAAGGTGGGGCTTTCACTTCATAATCATGCGATCCAAAATCAGGGCAAATCAACTCAAATCAACTTTTCTGAACTAAGCTGTCCAAAGTAAATCACAATGGGAAGAACTGGGGGATGAATATGGTGTTGACCACTGTCTTGCATGTCTTTGCTTAGGATTTTTCATGTAACGGCTGTTACATCTTTGTTTCAAAACCTGTCACTTCACCTGCCTACCCTAAAATCAGCAGAGACGAAGTTTTGCTGTTGTCTTGCCTTCTGGCTTCTTCTCAGTACTGTACTTCCCTCACTATTCTCTCACCTGACAAAAAAAGTATTCTTTCTTACTTACATTCATTACATGATTTTGCAACTCTGAATTCCTTTCCACTATATATATATATTAAAAACTACTAACTCATCTACATAGTTGAAGTAGAAAGACATTGTCAGTAAAGTCTAGAAAGGCATTACTTCCTCTGTTCTTTCAGCAGATTTTTTCCCTTTTTCTTTTTTAAACCATGCAAAAAGTTCCATGCTTCAGACCTAATCATGCAAATGCATACGCACATGAAAAAAATTAATCACATCACAGCTCTCATTTGAAATCAGAGATCATTGATATGTTTGCAAGATTACAGTTTTCAACTTCTTATAGAAGTACTAAATCACTTAGTTTGGAGAAGACCCATAAAATCCTCCTTTAATAGGTCCCCTTCTTACTAGTCTTCAGAATTCTGTGTGCATTTTGAAAGTAGTTCAGCACCTGCAAGATTTATCTTGCAAAACTGTCATCAGTGAAAAGGAGCTTTAGCTGAGCAACAGCAGGTTAAAATGAAAACAAATTGAGATGCAATAGTTGGTATTTCTAATCAGCCCTGATGTGGAGGTATGAATTTTATTCCCTTTCCTAGCATTTGGCACTTTCACCTTGTGACTTTGTAACTTATATAGTTAGCAGAACAGAATGGCAGCTTCAGTTCTGAAGTTATTGTAAATGTTATTCATAGCAAGCTAATGTGTTGTTGTTGTTGTTGTTCCATTAAATTGAAACTCTTGCTTCTCAAGGGCATTTATTCAATATGATGGTGATCTGTTGCATTCATGTTTTATGTTTGGCTAATCCAGTGAGTGCTGCAACCTGACGTGTCCTCCTTGAGAGAGTGGTGTGATTATAACTCAGCTCTACAGTCTAAAAACTCTCAGAAAAGAAAAAGAGATGGTATTTACTGTGGGTAAAATCACTGGTGCTATACTACTGACATTGTGTTCAGTACCAAACAGGTCATGAAGAAAAGAATTCTGGCAAAAAGATTTAAAAACCCAAACCCAACAACCTCTCACTGATAATTCTGTGTGTGAATGTACCAATGCAAATAGAAAGGCAAAGGGGTCTTGTTAAGATCTTACAACTGTCTTGAGAGTTCTTCTGTGTCTTGAAACTGGATGCAGAACTATTAAGCAAAGCTATTTCCTTGGCAGTCTCAAGATCCATGAGAAGAAAAGATATAATCTCTATTCAAATAAAAGGCTGCTGCTTATTGATTTAATCAGTCATATAACTGCATATAACTAACTTACAGTGGGCCTGTGTGACATGATTTTGTACTGTAGAAGCAAGAAGTGAAGCAGAGGGGTGAAACCATGATGCTGTTGTACACCACAACCACACAGACTCTGACTTCAGAAGGCTGAAAATGACTATATTTACTTCTAGGGATGTCTCCCTTTTTATACTGTTCTACACAGACCAATTCGATTGGTGAAACAAAGACAAACCTCTTCAATCACGTTGGTCAGATCAGAGGGACATCAAGAAGTTCCTCCTAGGGAAAGGAATGTAAACAAAGTTACAGTTACAAAAACATGTCTCTTGTTTACAGAAAATTCCCTGGGAAAAGAATTTCAGAAAACCAAAACATCTCAGACAGGAACCAGGGCTACAAAACCAGGATAAAGGACCAAGTGAGAAAGACAAGCACGTGCAGCAGGGAGCTACACCCTAAGTCTAAGAATCAGTCAGATGATGGGAGCCTCGTCCAGCCCTCCCTTATTTCAGTGGGGATTTTTGTAGCTTTGTGAAGGGGTTTTTCGGTTCACTTCAACAGAAGCCACACAGTGGCACTTCTGCAATTGTGGGTGACCCTCTGGTTCACAACACTGTGCAGTCTCTTGCATTGAGAAACTGAGACTGCACAGTGTTGTGAACCAGTAAGACAGGCATGACTGTCCTCATTAAAAACATGAAGAAACAGACTACTGAATAGCTAAGCACACTGATTTTGGTTTAAGCTGCAAATGTGAAGAATAGCAGGTATTCATTTAACCTCAACTGGTTCTGAGCCCAAGGATTTGGCATTAAAGAAATCATAAATGTTTATGTCCTCTGACAGACGTTTCAGGAGTGTCCAGGCTGCACGTAGAAGGGCTCCAACTAACTCAGGCTAGCTGCTCAAGTCAGAAATAACCTGCTTGCTCCTCACTCGTCCCTCAGAGCCAAGGGCTTGACAAAGGCTTTTTGACTGCAGGCCTGGGCTCCAGCCACAGCAGCACATTACCCCAGCCTGCCTGTAACTTAACTGGCTTCAGCTGGCCTGCAGGAAAGTACCTTGAAAAAATCACTCCCAAAGCTTTCTTTTCCCAGCTAAGGGTAACAGAAGTGACAATGACTACATGATGTCAATGAGATATTTATAACCAGCCTATTAACTAATCTAAAGAGCAGCCTCGTTTGTGTGGTTCTTGCACACTTCCAGCCTGTTTCTCAGGCTGAGACTAAAGTGGAATGGGTTTGGTGTGAAGAGTAAACTCAGAGTTAATCCAAGCCTAGGCACTCCCCACTTTCCCAGCTTCCCTTCAACCCACACCGTGAATATGAAGCAATTTGGAGCTCACTACATAGTTATAGTCACGTTCAAACATCAGTGTGGGAGTATGAACTAATCTTTGGTTTTAAATCAGCTCTTTCTACACATAGCTAGAGTGTAGCTCTGTGATGTGGAGATCTGGTTTTCATGCAGCAGCCATTCCAGTGTCTCTCAAAGAAGCCAGAGGGAACAGTCTAGAATTTATCAGTATCATTTTAATGTGAGTTTGTATTGGTCCTGACCATCCTGTCTCGTCTAAACAGCATTTTATTACCTATGACCATTTTCTACCAAGCTGGATTTATTTCATTAAATACATAAATTTTCCATAAATTTCATTCATGATCCTTTCTAACTGGCTATATTCACAAGCATCCAGAGTAATTCAATTCATGTGGCTCTGCTTTGTAGGTTCTCTCTTTTTCAGGGTGAAGATGGACACTAGCAAGGGCTTTTGATACTCTGGTGGGAAAGCAATGGCTCAGGTGTATGGCAGAGACACCCTGAGCTATCACAGCACAGCATGTCTCCATTGAGAAAAAATAGCTACTCTCTCTCAGTGTTTTTCCTAGAAAGTTAATGAGGGAAGATGTTCTGGGGTTTGCAATCTGGACCCCAGTTCTGTAAGAAAAAGAAAATCAGGCTGAGGAAGGAATGACAAATTGTGCAACATCACTGTTCAAACCAGGGAGAAGCTAGAAGGGTGAGATGGACCTTGAAGGTCTTTATGGAATATTTTTATTTTTCAGAGCACTATATTCTCCATTCCTGGATGTTTTTTAATTACTCTTGCCATGGCCCTGGCCCTGCTAGAAACCAGAGCTTTGCCAGCTAACAAGGAAAGTATCTTGGTAATTATGGGTCCAGAAATGCTGTGGCACCAGCACTGTGATCTAAAGCAGTGAGTCTATGGATACCACTGACTAAGATATCAGAAATTGCTTCTGATCCTGAACCCCATTTCTATGATGCTGTCCAGATTCAAGGGTCTTTGAAGTATACAGGCTTTTGTATTCATAATGTATTCAGTGAGAAGCATATAAAAAAATGACAGGGTAGATGTTAAAAAATGGAAGAAGTGAGCACAGAAGGACATACTGAAGGTACAGCAGGAGAACTCACATGTACAAATAGCATGCTGAGGTTGGAAGGGATCTCTGGAGCTCACCTTGTCTGTGTTTTATCTGTATCGTAAGAAATAATTTAAGAGCTTTTACAGAAAGAGCCTCACTTCTTTAGGTGGTGGCAACAAATAAATGACATTAGATGCTTTGCATGGGAGTCTGAAAAGGTGCTAGTGGTTATGTTTGGGAGAAGAGTTAGCTGGGATAACTACAGAGACCCTAAAATATTCATAGAACATGACAATAAGAGAGTTGCCATGTTAGAGCTCATTTTGCTGGAGAAGCAAATATTCACCGCAGATTTAGAATATTTGTGCTTGCCTCTCTATCAATGATCATGATTGGGTTAAATATATTTGACCACAGTATTGCTACTAATCAGCATTATATTTTATCAAGCTTTAAATAACATTTTTTAATGTTTAAACTAATTGGCAACATTATAGACTGGAATGTATATATAGAGCAAGAAATGCTTTAAAAAAGCACATGAGGAAATGCTTAAGAACTAGTTCTTGGATGCTAAATAAAGCACTGTGATTGAGAAGAAACCATAAGAAATGTAATGGATTAAAAAGAAAAAGATGTAGAGAGATAATTAAATCCTCAGAACAAAGATTTAGGATCTGAGAAGAAGAAATTTTTAAAAGTCAGTCATCATAGGTTTGAACTTTAATAGGATAGAGAGAAGCAAAAACTGAAGGAATCAGTCACCAGTCATTAGTGAGTAACCAGGAAATGTCACCAGTCACAGTGAATGACCACTGGAATTCAAAATTATAACAGAGCTCTTTAAAAAAGAGAACAAATTGAAAAAAAAATCCTCTCCAAGTCTCAGGTCCATCACAGGATATTGGTGATGAACTGTAAACAGCAACAGAAAAAAAAAAGGTAGAACTCTTAATATTGGAAAAAAAAAAGCATTAAAATATTCTGTTGACAAATTTGCCATTCTCAGTAAAAAATGGGCAAAACTGTCTGCTGTATGTAAATGCTTTTGAGTCAGTAAAGTGCAAGTTGATTTATGTTGGTGGTCAAGACACATGGGGTCTAGGTGACTGTCTCCAGCCAGGATTTATCACCAGTGCATATTTAGATGGGAAGAGTGTCACAACAGGAACAATACCCTTCATGCTCCTACATCTAATATTGTTGATTAGAATAATGGAATCATGAAGCAATTTGTGTTGGAAGGGACCAGAGGCAGTGCCTCATGCACCACTGTTCCAAGCAGGGCCAGCAGTCAGACCAGGTTGCTCAGGGCTTTGCCCAGCCAGGTTTCATAATCCCCCAAGGATGGAGCCTGCCCAGCCTCCCTGTGCAGGACCTGCCTGTCCTCATGGAAAAGGTTCCAGTGCCCGCCTGAGGCCCTCTCATTTCAGTTCCTGCTGCCCAGGGCTCGGCTGCCTCCTCTCCCTCCCCTCCCCACGGGCCCGGGGTGTCTCTGAGGTGCCCCCAAAGCTGCCTCTGCCCAGGCTGGAGCAGCCCCAGCCTCTGCTCACAGGGCCAGGCTCCAGCCCTGAGCCCTGAGCCCTGCAGGGGTGAACTCGCTCCGGTTATCGGCGTCTCTCTGCTCTGGGGGCACCAAACTGCTGCTGCCCAGATGTGCTCTGACAGCAGTGCTGGGCACAGGGGGCCTGCCCAGAGCTCCTCGTTCTGCTCCTGCTGTTACAGCCCCAGATGCTGCTGCCTGTCTTTGCTGCCAGCTCCTGCCCAGCTCGCTGCCCCAGAGCCTCTTCCTCAGAGCTCTCCCCAGCCTGTGTGATTGTAAGAGATTCTTCCTTCCCAGCTCCTTGCATTAGGTTTCTTGAAGTTCATAAGATTCCTGTTGGCCCATCCCTCCAGCCTGTCTAGGAGCCTCTGAAAGACAGCCCTTCCATGGTGAGTATTGGCTGGACACCAGCAATTTGTGTTATCTGCAAACCTGGTGAGAGTGTGCTCTACAACCTCTTCCAGGTAACTGAGGCAGGACAGGTCCTGGGACAGACTCTATGGTAGCTACCTTATTGCATGTTCTGGGCAGAAAAATCATGAGACTCTGAGCCTGACCATCCAACTGGTTCATTACTGCTCTAGTTGTCCACACATCCAGCTGCAACATTGCAGGAGATGGTGTCAAATGTCTGTTTGTTCACATGGATATGTTTTTGTTACCATTTCAGAAACTCACTCAGGTGATGGTGTCATGTCAGTGTTCAGTCACAACTGAGTTGAAGGTAATCCCAAGTATTTCCCTTCCTTGCCACATAACCTGGCTTCTGAACAGAAGGATTCTGGTTCACAGTTTTGGTCTTAAGATATTTAATCTGCACCAGAACTTCATATTTTCATAGGCCATGGCCTCAGGTATTTGTGGGTCACAAAGACAATTAGGTCACAGTTTAGGACTGAATTTTTGGAACTTCAAGGTACACTACACACATGGGTAGTATTCCCATAACACACAGCAAAGGCATGCTGTGACCAGAGTATTTTTTCCCATTTTGCCAAGGATGTGCCTCTCCTCACACATCTCTTTCTCTGTAGAGATTTGGAACCATTTTGTCCAAAATTAAGTTACTTGAGCACAAGTCCCAGTCTCTTCATC
Organism: Phylloscopus collybita; assembly: GCA_027886175.1. Classification (NCBI taxonomy): domain Eukaryota; kingdom Metazoa; phylum Chordata; class Aves; order Passeriformes; family Phylloscopidae; genus Phylloscopus; species Phylloscopus collybita. The sequence continues at coordinate 38,075,902 of JAJNNQ010000006.1, read as the reverse complement.
CAAAAGCAATCAAAGAACACTCGTGATAAAACCAAGGACTCTACTAATGACACAAAGACTTGGTGCTAATAAGATGGGATGGAACAGAAAGAGATATAAATGGAAAAGGTGTTGGGTAAAGGAATTTAAAGGTATTTTCCTTGTGGAGTATATGAGTATTAGTTCAGTTGAGTGCTTTGTTATCTATGGATTGTTAATACAGTACCTTCCAGGCAACGTTTTATTATTTTTACTTTTTCCGTCACTGACCCTGGCTTCTGTTCTCTTCTTCTGCACTCTATGAGCATTCCTCTGGATAATGAATATTATTGGGCTAGATTTATAGTGACAGTGACTTATAAGTCATGCTGATGGAAAATTCATTATGGTTTGGGATTAGTTGCTAATCTTTGGGATTATTAAAACTATACCACTTGGACATTCTTGGTTTTGTTTTAATTGCCAGAGTTATGAACAAAGGGTGCAGCCAGTCTAGCATCTGCTGTATGTGTATAATTTCTTATGAGCATTGACAGACAAATAAATATGAGCTATTTTCAAAGTGACCTTCTCCTTCCATCCGTATTAGAATGTTCTGACAAAATTTATAATTGACTGAAGTCTTTTTATAGCAGCAATGAACATAATGACCAGGGACAGAGTTTCCAGGCTGCCACGTCTCTGCTCAGTGTCCTGTCATAGCTGTGGCTCCAGTTGGGCTACACCCAATCAGGGCAGCGCCTGTGCTCTGGCAGAGTGCAAAGACTCAGCCCTCTCTGTCAGGCAAAGACAGCCTCCCTCTACTGTGGGGATTTGACTTCACAGCAGAGAGCATTTCTAGCTGGAATAACAAGGTTATGGAAGTATCTTGTAAACCCCAGCTGGCCATATATCTTGATGTTCACAGAATGAAGAGGAGATTAGGCCATCAGCAGTAGCTAATTTATTTCTAAATTCTAGAAAAATCCTGCTTGTTGTCTCCATCATACATTACTAAATTATATCAATTTTTAATACAGTTTACCATTCTTGCTTCAGCCTATGTGAGAAGAAAGCAAATTCATGATAAAGATTTAACCTATATTGTGAACTACCTGGCAACTGCACCAATTAAAACAACTTCTTACTACTTCACTATAATGCAAACCCCCTTGAGTTCCTGAGGAAAATGAAATACCTTCCTTCCAGTCCCTGGAAGACTGCACAGTGTAATAGGAACCTCAGCCATCTGCCACAAAGAAACAAAACATAGGACAAGGAGCAGACTGCAATTTAACCTCTTTTTTTTGTTTTTTTACTCAATATGTCTTTACATTCCTCTGAAAGTATCTAAGGACTACAACACCATATAAGAGGATATATGTGTGGCAAGAAAAGGAAATTTTTATTTTTTTGGAAAAAAATATGCCAACCTGAGACGTAACAGTGCAGTCACTTGTAAAATCATTAGCAATCACAGTGACTTGGTCAATGTGATAGTTTGAATGACAAATGTCACTGCATTCCCAATGTACTCTTAGTGACCTACACATAGACACATATCTAATAACGTGTCAGATTAGGCCCTTCACCAGCATTCAATTACCTAAGCACAGAGAAAGTGGAGCAGAAAAAGTGCATTTAATATTAGCTATGATTGATTAGGGGTAGGTACTGCAGCACAAATCACTATAAATGTAGTATTGTCAGATGGTCTTTTAAGATGCTTTAACAGACTGCTCAGGGAAGTTGTGGATTCTTCTTCTCTGGAGACACTCAAAACCTATCTGGACACAATTCTGGACAATCTGCTCTCAGTGAATCTGCTTTAGCAGGAACACTGGCCTGGGGAATCTCCTGAGGTCCCTTCCAACCCCAAGCATTCTGTGATTCTGTGAAGAGTTCAGAAGTAATGGTTCTATACAGCTGTAAAGTAAGGGCAGTAATTAGCAGGAAATGTGGACACAAAGACAGCAGTGCCTGTGGACATGGCCTCAGAGTAGGCACACTGTGAAGAATTTGGGCTCCAGCTCTACTCCCAGCCCATGATTCCAGGGCATCTTTGCTTCAACTCCTCTGCCTGCAAGAAATGGGGATGATTGATCAGATTGCAAAAGCCTGGAGCAAATGGCATTAGGTAAGGTTGAAAGGCTGACATTTGATGACATTTCTGCATTTCTAGTCCATTTTGATGTGGCCACTGAGAAATGATGACAGCAGCAGGTAAAAGAAGCAAGCCAGGTGCTTTCTCAGAACACCCCAGATGGCAGTATGTGTCAGGCCAACAATGTCAAGAGAACATATATCTCCTGTCTCACAGGAAAATCATTCTTCCAGGCAACTTCTGCTTCATGATGTTTAATCGAAGTCCAGTTTCTTTACAATGTAAGAAAATTACTTTTGTTACTGGGTAAAAGTAATTATTTAGAGAACATAACCCAAAAAGCTATCTTGAATGTATGCACTTGTTATACTTCAAGAGACTTCTGGCACTTCTTGACCATAAAGTAGTAAGTAATAAGCCAGAAGAACATCTAAAAAACTGAATGATTAAAAGTAGTTCTTAGAAAGCAAATCACTTCCCCACATATGAAAAAAAAAAAAATCAGTGAGAGGCTTTTTGCAGAAAACCCCCTGGAGATAAAGTAAGAAGCTCTTCAATTGCACCAGGAAAGTTAATGGTAAAAGACATATTCCAAGCTAGGCTGTATTTTTTAAAGTAAAGGCTTTTGTTGTTTTTTTCTCACTATTTAAATCTTTTTCAAGCAGACTAAAAGGACACAAAATTAATTCAACCAGGAATTTATAGTTTGCCCTTACAAAAGGGACAGACTTTGTCTATATATAGCAGAGGAAGATGCTAGTTGAGAGCCCTACTCAGCAGCACAATTCCTGCCTTTCTGTAAAAAGCAGGATATTTTTGCATCTTTTATGTGAAGCATTTTACTTGCTCTTGTGCTTCCACCCAGCACATTTGACATTTTACCTTGTCAAAAGAGAATTTCTTTTGTTGCAGAAAATTTTCTCAGACCTACTGTTCCCAGAAGTTCTAAGCAGGACCATATGAGTATGTGTCCCTATTACTGACACACAGAGGTTACACCACTCTGAAACAAAACAGAGTGGACACTACATGCTGTGGTGGTGTTTATCTCTGAAAAGTCTGTAGAGGTGGAGGACAGGAAAGACATGTTTGGGCTAACACATGGGATACACTGAAGAGAACTAGACTTTGCTGGGATTTTTAACTGTTATACTGATAACAGACAGCAAACAAAGGTCAGAATAGATGGTGGCTGAAAAGGACCAGGTCTCTTCAGTTTGCTTTCATTTCGTCAGGAAAACATGCTGTTTGTACAATCAACCACAGCTTTCAACAATGGACTGGCTAGAGATGAGTCACTAAAACGAATAATCCTTTTTAATCTCTATGAAAAACATCCTGTTACCATTGACATATTCTAGGAATTGTTATAACAGTAGCAGAAAAAGGATTAAGTGCTTAAACCTGTCCCATCAGTACAAGTTTATTTGAGTAGAATCTCTCTGTTGGTAATGACTCTTAACTTCTTACAAAAACAAGAGACTATTTCTATTCTGTGTTTCTTTTCTTCTGTAACAAACCCTTTATGACCTGCCAATAATACGGCTATTTAGAAAAATTAAAATCTAGATCAAGTCACAGCACATGCTGAGGATGACATAAAAGCAAGGATCACAAGTTCACCAAGATCATAACAGAGCCTGCTCATCTCAATGCCTTTCAATGACAGTATTACACTTCTGCCCAAATTGTACAAAGATTATGAATCCTGTGGACTCACTGCTGTTCTTTCTGTGCTTTACAGCACAGTGCTGTGCCTCTTTCAAAAGGTGAGTGATTATAGGAAGTTATTAAAATATGTAGCATGTTCTGGGTAGCATAAGCCTGGGGCCTGTGCTTTCAATATCAAATGCAAAAAGGCTGTGAGCTGTGTTTAATGAAAAAGCTCTCCAGCTACCTGACAGGAACTATTAGTCTCATGAGCTATGAAACTTGCTAGAGGAGGCAGATGACTACTTTGTTTTCCCCACAATATTTCAAATGGCAAGTGCTTGCTAAAATTTACTGTTAATAGAAACTGATGACAAGCCTTTACTGGTCTCCTTTCCAAAAGTGAGAGTTCAAGAAGATTGCCTCCTCCCACTGCCTCTGTCACATTAAAGTATCTGAAAGATATTGAAGGTGATGCAACACAGAGCCCGCAGAGACATCCTCAATTAATCTCAAATAAATTGACAAGGCTTTATCATCAACAGGTGGCCCAGAAATGCTTGTTTTGAATGCCTCTTTTAAAATACATCACAAGGTGCTCGAGCCTCACCATCTCTTCTCCCATGGATTAATACTGACTTGAGTGGAAGCAGAGTAGGGTAAAACCAGCTGTATTTGCAGGGTAGTGGAGGTGCTGTGTTTTTAAGTCAAGGACCTTGGTCATACGCAGCCACAGAGAAAATTGACCTCACAATACAATATGTAATCAGTCCTAACTCACTGGCTCACTGGCTGCCCACACCACAAACAGCCTGGAGATCATGGTCAGATTGTCTGCCCTGACCTTTTTTTTTTTTTTTTTTTTTTTTTCCCCACTGGTTTTCTTCCCAAAAGCAAAAAGTTTGGAGAGGGAACAGTCTGCACCTGTACCTCCCTTCAAGGTGGAGCTGAGCCAGAGATGACATTTGCACCTAGAGCTCTCCAACTCTTGGCACATCTTCCACCTTCAATGAATAATTAAAAATAACTGAGCAAGACTTCTTATTACAGATTAGGTTCAGATGTTGTGTCAGATGAATTTCACTAATGTTTGTGACAAGTAGTACAGATGATGGGTTAAGAGTCCTTAGAGGTAAAACATATATAACTGTTGATTTAATGTGTTATGCATTTTATTTATTATTTTAATATATATATTTAGAGATATAATCCATAATAAGAATCTCACCAGAACATAGAAGGGTAGTATCTAATAATAAGAAACTACAGATTACAGAAACAGATACAGATACAGAAACTACAAGAGCTGTGCATTTCTTTGTGGTAAGTGATAACATATCTTGGGGTGGTGTGCTGGTTTAGGCCCAGATGGAAATTAAGCACCATTAAGCTGCTCACTCCACCCCCTCCACCATCTTAGTACTTAGAACCATTTTAGTACTCCAGTCCTGCCAGCCCAGTCAATCCCACCAAATTTGTCAGGCCTTATGCTCAACATTTTTGTACCTACATTCTTACTGAAAAAAATAGCTCCAAATCTCCCTTTTGTGATGTTTACAAAGGATTCCCCTGGCTGATTTTTTTAAGGTTCATTAACATCCAGTTTACTAAGTCCTTTCTCTATTAAATAGCAAAAGTTTCTAATCTCTTCCTTGAAACTCTGTGAAGGAGTTTTAGGCTTCTCATCTTGGAAAAAGGACAGTTAGGATGGATCAAAGAGGACATTTGTAAAAGTCCATATGTCAGGATACCTGGTTATGCAGAATAACCTCTCCTTGTGATTGTTTCTCCTTTTATACTGACTCTTCCTGGACCCCAAAGAAAAAGAAAGTGATAGGCTATATTTCCTAAAAAAAACCTTGCCTCATTTCACTTATCATTAGTTTGCTTTGGAGGCTCTTCTTTAAATGTTACTGATTTTTTCCTCCTCCAGGAAAGTGACTGAGAAGACAGAAAGCGATTTTCAGGCACCTTTCCTCAGGTTATTTGACATCTTAGGTACAATACCCACATATCTAATTCAGCTGTCATTTTAAAACCACTACAAAACTTTAGAGTCTATGTAAAGTCATATACATTAAAAAGTCTAGCATGTGCAATGGAATAATCAAAAACAAGTTTTCATCACCATTCAGGAGTGCCAGACACTCAGGGGGACCATGACCCAGGAGTTTAGAACTTCCTGTCTAACAGCAAGTCATTTCACTTTCACAGGAGAAATGGTATTTATTTGTGACTGTAAACAACTTAGAAATACGTGAAACAAAAATCTCGTATATCAGTTTATTCTTAGTAAAGGTTGAAGACAGTAAGTACTAAGCTCCTGTGGGTTCATTGTATACCAATGTACATAAACATAAATTTTGTCTGAGTTTGTCACATTCTTATGTTTGTATCTAACATATTTTTGTTCAGGAAGCAGAAAAAAAATCAGTTGTCACGAGTCTATGCAACTATATAAAATTAGATTCATAAGAACCCATAGGAATGATAAGAATGTCCTTTGCTGAACCTTGGTGCTGAAGACTTGGCCACATGTGAAAGGAGGTAGATGATCTTACACATTCCCTCCCCATTGCTGCCACATGATGAGTTAATATTTGATTAGACAGTGCTGTATCTATGACACCTGTTCACCAGGGAGACTAGGACAACAACTGATGTAATCTACCTTATTATATACTTAATGATAGAGGAGAAGCGCTGCTTTTTCAGCTTCCCACGTCTGCTTTTCATTTCCTCTCCTACACATTCCTGAGGGGTCATGTTCAGTGCCTTGCAAGAGCAAACAAACAACAATTTTTTTTTCCTCTCTCTCTGTAATTCTCTGCAATTTGCTTGATAGAGGAGAAAGACTTTAAAATTTTCCTCTCTATTGTGTATTTCTGGGAAGAAAACTACTTCTTGAAAGTAGCTATTAATCTACCTGTGTTGGCAAGGTTTCTCTGAATACAGTAGGAGAGTACAGAAAATACCCAAAAAATGCTTTGGTACCAAGGCTACATGAAAGAGCCCTAATTTTCATAGTGGTGGTTCACACACTTGGCTGTTGCTTTCAGATCCTCCTTACAAATGTCCTCTCAAGACAATCTTGCCCTTTGACAAGTTGGACCTACTGAATTCTTTAGGTCAGTTATCCAAAAAAGCAAGTGGCTGTTAAGTGCCTCATCTGAGCAGATTCCCAACTATTTGGGAACAACACACAGTTGTTTGTACCTGTGATACAAAGGAAATCTAGCAGTGACTTCCTCTAGGAAATGTGCTTCTGGTTTGCACCACTAGCAATCCCAGTAGTCTTTGCAATCTGAATACAACTTTTTATTTCAAATTTATACAATTGTGTTCAGAAGATTCTTATTTTCAATTCAGCTTTCACAACCTTTCCTGCTAAGAAATCCCGATCTCTACAGGGAATCCCTCAAATTCTCACATAACTATCAGTGATTATAGTATTTCAGATACTGTCTTTCTTACTGTGAGTAGCTGCTGTTATCAAGTGAATATATAATCCAAGGAATTTCTTAAATTTTCGTTTCCAGTTATTCTCTTCCTATTTTGAAGAGGTCAACATCTTTCCCTGAAGTAAGATTTGCCTTTGAAGAGTTGAAGAGATGGGAAGGAGAGATGCAGTGGAGGTTTCTTTGTGGGTTTGGTTTTTGGGTTTTTTTTGGACATCAGAACTTCTTCTCAATGTGTTTTTTGTTTGTTGGTTGGTTTTTTGTTTGTTTTTTTTGTTTGTTCGTTTTGGTGAGGTTTGCTTGTTTGTTTGTTTGTTTTGGTTTTTTGTGGGAAAAGAAAGCATGAGAATTAAACAGGGTGTATGTTTCATTGCCTTGGGCTAAGCCCTTTCCTCGGTTCAGGGACAATGCCAAAAGGCCTGGATAGTATTGGTTTTGAACAGAGACAGTTGACAGTTCCCAACTGATCAAAAGTAGCAAAAAAAAAAATCTGTGAAAAAATTGTAGTCTATCAACATGGAATTGAGAGTAAATGGCAATATTGTTTGCCATTGTTTGCATAGTATTGACCTTCCAGGAATCTTCTTTCACTTCTGTCTGCTACTCATCTTCTTTCTGGTCTGAGTTGCCAAAGACACTGCGACACATCGAGGCCAGGGGGCAGGAGGTGGAACTCAACAGAACCATAAAATGATGCATACTGAGAGGGTTTCTGTGGGGATTCCCAGACACATTATTGAAAGTGGTACACAGAAGCAATTCTTGACATTGGATTCATGTGACTGCATTTCAAGCCCTATGACTTTGTTGACGCTTTGATCACATCTCTCAGACAGGTTCATGTCCAAAATTAGGCTGGAAAAAATGCCGCTCTAATTATTTAGAGGAAATAGGAAGACGAGAACATCTTCCACTGCCAGCTACTGTGCCCACAAAGATAACAAAAGCTTTGGCAGAAGGTAACACCGGGCATGTTCTCACAATCTTCACTTTGAACCTCTTCCAGGAACCAATGCTTAGAAATGAGCAGTCTGGTGTAAGACTGAGAGGAACACTCTAGCGAAAATACACCATGGGTTACACTGGTCTAAAAGCTGTGCCCTAAGCATAACAAAAATGCTCTTTAGAATGTTTTACAAGGACTTTCTCCCCTACCCAAGCCAATTTTACATGTTTATTTACTACAGTGTAAATCGTACTTCATGGGGTTGAGATGACAAATGAATCCTGCCACAATTCTGCATGAAATCTAACATGTTTTCTTAGGCGAGACAGGAGTTGACAGAGCATCAAATGATCATGTTCCATCTATAACTTTCACTCTGTCAAGTCTTCTGTCCTCTGCACACCAATTATAACAAATATAGCTGACTGCATATAGCCAGAGGGGAAAAAAAAGGCAGTTCTCAAACATATGTAAAAGATTCAGACATTTTAAAATATTTTCAATGTTTATACTCTGTTCTCTGGTTTGAAGACAAAAAAAAAAAAAAAAAAAAAAGCTGGGAAGGAATGTACCTTTAAAAATCAACTGAAAAGTGAGAAAAGTGAGAATATTCAGCTCTGAGTATCATCCTCTTACAGTGGGAGCTGAAGAGACCAGGTGGTGTCAGTAAGCCTGACTGGGTAAAATATCTTACAATAGAAGCATTCCTGTGTTCATGAGAAGTAGTAGTGATTTATCCTCCCACAGGTATTAACAGCTCAAGCAACTAGCTTCCTGTTTGCCAGAGAGAAATAGCCAAAACCCACACCCTCCCCTCTGCATTTTTTTGAAGGACTTTCCTCTAACACTCTGAAGAAAGAGACTAGTTTAAAGATTATACTTCCAGGAAATTTTTTTGAGGTTGCTTTGTTAGTACATCTTTCACAAAGAACATGCACTTCTTGTTTAGCTGTTAGTGCTAAAACTAAGTTTGTGTATTATTTTTTATGTTGTAGAGATATAATCAATATTACAAATTCACAATTATCCGTTTCATACTATACTTATACTAATGGATGGGTGGAATTATTTCCTTCTCTCTACCACCTTACCTCTGAAACTGAGAGGCTGAACACTTCCATGTAGCCACTGGATACATGAAATAATGATTAATTATATCCCAGACCATCCATCATTGGTTTCAGCCTTTGTCTGAGCTCGAAATACGCCTTTAAAGATCCACCCTGGTCTCTCATGTTCTCACCGTTATCTAATTCAGAATGTGAAGACCATAAGATAATCTCCATGTGAAGAGATGGAAATGCTGTGGGCAGCACATTGCTGCCACGATGTGACCAGCAGAGAGACAGAAGCTCCAACTGCAAGCTCAGAAAAAATGCTGTCAGTCTCCTTCCAGAAGTCCCAGTGCAGGCAGGGCCAACCACCTTTACAGAGTAAGGGTTGGAGATACAGGCAGGTACTGACTGAGATAGCTGCCATCTCAACTAGTCAGGGGTCTTTCTTTGTGCCAGGGGCTGTATTTTCTATTTAGTTGGTGCTCTGAGATCCACAAGCCTGGCTCCATGTTTGTTTCACCTTATGCAGTTAGTGCAGATTATTACAGACTTGTAAAACATGGAAGACAGGAAAGGAATTATCAAAAAGTCATGCAGCTTTGCAATTTCAGGCTTGAACTTTTCTGGGAGCCTAGTATGGGGATATTGTTCTCAGGAGTCCTGTTACATAGAAAAATGTGTATTTCATCAAGGAAGTTACCACTATGAAATGGATGGGAAACATACTTATAAACTGAATGTACATTTATCACAGAAGACAGGCTAAGACATCATCTGCTTCAAAATATATACTGGATCACTTAATTATATTTTTATTTTGCAGTATGTATAGATTTTTTTTTTTAATTGAAAACTGATCCATTCCTATTTCAGAAGGAAAATTGCTGGTGACTAGAACATGTCCAAATAAGAGATGGAGACATGGGAAAACAGTCCTATATTCAATAGGGTCATGTTAATAGATTAGAGACCAAGGCACTTGTTAGCGTGAAGTTGTCTGTCCCAGTGTTACCACAAAGAGAGCAAGGGCACCACCTGCTGTTTTAGAAATGTATTTATTTAGAACATGACAGATTCTTCAAGTACTGCACTCAAAACTTTTCTCCTGAAATTGAAGCTTCTGCAAGAAGATTTGAATAACTGATGAGTTGGCAGTTGCCTGTTCACACAATGAACTGTATTGTAGCCAAAGACTGGCCATAAATGCCTGAATATGGGGTACCTAAGAGTACCCCATATTTGAAAGCAAGGCAGTGTTCCACATGGGCTCTTCCTCACCCAGGGCATCAAAATTTAGCATTCACACATTTTCAGGAGATCTGACCGATATTCAATAAGCACCAAAATGTTTAGTGACTGATTTAAGAAGAAATAGCATCTTTAGCATGAAAAAGGTTTAGGTCATTATATGAGCTGGAGGTTATGGAATAAATAATTACTATTAGATAAAGACATCAAACTACAGTTCAAGCAGTTTTCAAAAATTTTCAAAGGACCTTGTTTCCAAATGCTCCCAATTGAGAAGACAAGGGTTCATACACACCCAGCTGATTTAAACATACATGAAGGACTTTATAAACCCAACTATCTGGCAGTTCTAAGACAATTTGACAACAGCAAATTAAATCCCTAGCTGACCAGGAGATAAACTGTAGAGTGTGAGCAGAAGCTTGGATGCTTTGAGTCAGTGAAGACTGAATTTTTGCATAATTTTTCCTAGATGCCACAAGGAATCACATCATAGTCTTCTCCTATTCTTCTGGATATCCAGTGCCCCTTGGGAAAACCCTGCATGAGGCTGCTCAGGCATAATCAGACTGTTTTATTTTATAGACTAGCAAGGAACTTTCATGAGGACTGGTCTTTTATAAGTAAAATTATGAAGTGTCAGAACTTCCATGGGAGTTAAGAATCACTGCTAAATGAAATGGCTGATTTCTATGCAGGGGCCTTCAGCCATTTGGTCAGAGAATGTCCTGAAGGATTTTAAGTGAAAGCCAAGTTCAAAACAGCAGCAGCAGCTGCACTGTCTTCACAAATTTTGGAAAACAACATGAAACTTTAGCAAACTATGTGCTTTTGCAAAGGAAAACAATAGCATGGCCCATTTCCTCTTCAACCAGAGTCAAGATTCACCTTGCCCACTTACAAGCAAAGTTATATGAGATATTTTGATTTTCCTCCTGTATAATTCGGTTCTGTTTGTGCATGAAAAATTCAAAGGAAAAGTGAAAAATGTGCATAATTTGATCGATTCCCATTAACTGAGATGAAGTTAGCAGATTTTTGTAATGTGTTCATATCAAATACATTTCAGTGATAAGTTTCTCATGTTCTATCAGTTTCAGTTCTTACAAGATAACAACAGAGGTGTCAGTACAGTGCCCTGTTTCCCCCTTTAGAAGATGCTTTGTACATCTGCAAGATGTGCAAAACAAAAATCATCTAGGATTGCATCAAGCTTGTGCATTTATTGGTGGCTTATTAAAAATTAATTCATTGCTGTAAATGAATGCTAATAACAAACTAGTAAAAACTTCTTCCTTTCTTCTGTTTTTTTTTTTACACAAATAGTTTTATTACAAACTTGTATTTTTAAGAAATACACATGTAAGAAATTACACAAAGGCCTTGGCATTTGCAAAAATCTTTTGGTATTTGCATGGTAATAGTCCATAAAACATTTTTGGACACAGACATGCTCAAACAATGGTATCATTGCATAGAAATTCTTTAGAAATACTTCTGAGGCCACTTTGAAGAATTTTTTTGGCACAATATTAACAAAATTAAGGCCTTATATTTTTCAAAATCAAGTCATTCAGTGTGTGAGTAGTGTTTAAAACCCTGAAAAATATTAAATACAGAATAAAGACTATAAGCTCAAAGCAGGATTTACTATTATAAACACAAATAACTATTAACCTGGGTTCAGTCTCTGCAACTTCAGCATTGAAATGACTATGTAAAATGAACATTTCACATCATATTTTGGCATTTAACACCTAATTCATGACACTGAAAAGAAGAAAAATTTTGTAAGTTTCTTTTTGAAATTATAAACTCAGAGCTTGATTTGCCTAATGGTTGATATCTATATAAATTACTAAAATATTTATATATATTTTTTTCTTGACCATTGCTGGATCATTCTTTATTCCACAGGAAAGTTTGTTCTACTGTACAAAGAAGCTGCATAGTACCAACATAGCAGAAACACTTACTTGCCTATTTGTGAAGCCAATTTGGCAATCTCTTCCAGATGTAGACCCATTAATACTGACAGCACTAAAGGCTACAAACAGAAGCAAAGGTTTGCAGGATGGCACTCTATGTTTGTGAAAAGATGGTTACATGATGCTTAACCACAGTCTGTAATCCCAAACCTTTTTTACATTAGTATTTCTTTGTACAAGAACAATAAGTACATACCCAAGAGTCTGGGATTTTAAGACACCTAGATAACAGTAACAAACTTATCTGGGGAAGAAAAATGAATCTAAATATATAATACAAGAATGAGAAAGGGGGGTCAAACAGTATAAGGCAGAACTGCATACCTCCTAGCACCTTTGCATTTTTTTTTTCTGGATAAATGCTGACTTCTTATTCTATCAGTGCATTGCATTTATATAAAAAATACATATACTTTGATCAAAAGTGCCATTTGGCATGTCAACATTTGAAGCTTATCTTTGTTGTCTCTTTTCTTCTTTAGCAAGGACAGGGCCAGTAAAGCAGTGTGTGTTAGTTATGCAAGTTCCTAAAAGGCACTTTACTGTTTTCATATTGGACAACAATGAGGTACATATGATATATGTCTAGGCTTCATTGCTGTTAAACGAATAGCACCATATTGTGTGAAATTAGTTGAAATTCAAAAGTCATTATGTTCTTCTCATACAGACTTGACAACGGCTAACATTTGAGCGTAGATCCCCGGCTTTCAAAGTTGAGGGAGTCGGTTTCCTATTGAAAAGAAAGAAATTAAAAGACCCATTAACAATTTTCAGGTTTATTATTGACAACACCAACTTTGAATGCAAGTCTCCCTTCCAGCCTCTGCTGAATCAAGGTGTTCCTAAGTTCTCCAGTGTGTAACCACTTCCAAGTTTGGTCACAAAGTATTGTAAGATTAGTTTTAAACATCACACACTTACAGTTACTGAGGAATTCAATTCTTTCACGAGGCATAACATTTCCTTAACCTAGAACACCATCTGTTAAAGCAGCAGTTTGAAAACAATCTAGAATTTGGGTAATAAAATAAAATTGGGTAAAGAAGCTGAAATTTGACTGTTTATGAGTTTCTGCTAACTCTTGCGACTTTAAAGACAAATGAAAGGCTGGCAAAGGAAATTATTTGATGTCATACAGAAACACAAACCGAAGCCTTTAGTCTCCAACCTGTCATAAGGAATGACTCCTAGCAACTAGAAATAAATAATTTTCAGACAAAAGTGTGCTTGCATTTAATACTTTCCATTAAAAAAAGATTATGAGTTCACAGCAAATTTAGGAGTATTTGTGATTTATGACAGCAGGGCAGGCCCCCTGATCTGGGATGATTTTATTAATCTGAGGCATAGTTTGTAGCCAGAAAAGGGTGTGAAGTTGAGAGGTCTCTGGGTAAGACTCAAGGAATGGACACATTCCTACACAAGGAATGTAGTGCTCACTCTAAACTTTCTTCTGGCCAGCTTTACTTTTTCCTCGGGATCCAGGTCTTACCCCAGTGGTGGGGTGGTTTTGGTAGTAGTTTTTCTGGTTGATGAGATTATCACAACCCCAGTGATAATCCCAATGTTCAGTTTTTCTACCTACTCCATTGACAACTACCTGATAAACAAACAGTGAAAACTGGCTAAACAACCTGCTTCATTCTGAGACAGACAAGGCAGCATTCACAGATCTAGAAGTCATGAAGAGATGAAGGGTAACAGCAGCAGTCAGGACTGTGGTGGAAGATGGTGATTACCTGCATTCCAGAGGAATGTCTGCTGACCAGTTAAGCTATGCAGACATGGGAACTGATCTACATGCTAACATACTAATAAAATTCATATAGAGCAAATTCACCTGTGTTGAAAAATATTTATGTGCAGGAAACCAGAACAAAGCCTATGAAAATCAGCTGCAAAACCAGCTGCATTTTACTCAAACGTACTTCCTCTAACATTAGGGAAAGGTAAATAATTGTTCAACTCACTTAGTTTAACACCTGTACAAATTGCAAGTGGTTCTATTATATGTTAACATTCATTACAGGAAATTTTATATTCTAATCTAATTTAAATCAGTATGTCATCCTACCCCAGTTACCACTTGGTGAATACGACCAAAAAACAAACTGAACATTGTTAGATTATTCTGGAAAGCAAAATACATGGCACAGGTGACACATTGCAAACACTAACTGATGATACATTCATTAATTCCCCTAGAAGCTACTAGTTTTTTTCCTTCTGTTACAAAAAATAATTAACTACACAAATTAACTGTGCTGGTGGACGGCCAATACTTGAACCCGTATTACATTCAAAAAAAATTTTTTTTTTCAGCAATAAGGCTCAACTGAGTCTCAAAGAGCGATAAATAAGTCATGAACTTACTTGAACATCTCATTCCTTTCTATAGTGGCAAGCCAGAAGCTGTAAGCATTTGCATAATAATTGCAGGTGCCCCGGCCGTGGCATTCAATGAAGGGAGCGCTGCGGAACTCCTCTAGGCAGGAACCAGGGGACGCCAGGGCCTGGCCAGAGCCCTCTGCACCTGCACTGGTGTGCTAGGAAAATGCAAAAGCATTGGTCAGACAGGCACTCTTTACCTCTTCTGCTACAACTGTGATGAACTCGCTCGCACAAATATTTCTTCACACTTCTTGTCCTCTTGTTCTGTCCATTTGCTGTTCTTTGCTCAGCTCAAGGAGGAACAAGGAGGTGGAGCAGAAGGCTCCAGAGATAGCACTGAGTTCTCCTACTCAACAGTAGCACGACACATCATCAAAATCAGCTTCAGGGGAAGCTGTATGCAGAGAAGTCCTTCAGGAGACACAGCAGGACCCAAGCTATGTCTAGGTAGGATGTCAGAAGGCCCAGAAGGCATAAGGTCTGGTATGGCTTTCATCTGAATAGCTTAACTCCATTCCCACCCCACATCACTGTGCCCTCTCTCCCACTGCCAAATGCTAACAGCTCTGGATCCACTCTGTGTCTCAGACCATGCCCAGGCCTTGCCTGGGAAAATGATCAGATTTTTTTTTGAAGTCACTACAAAGGGTGGAGGTCTAATGCCCTCCCAAAACCTGAAGTAACAGAGTCAGATATTAACTTTCTGTAGATCAAACCCCTGAAACAAATGCTTTCCTCAGCTCAGTGTATGTCCCAGTGCACTTACCATGACAAAGGAGTAACCAATCCAAAGTGAACTCCAGCCTTCAGGACATGGTGGTATTTGGATTGTTTGACTGTGAACAGCTATTACCATAGCAGGAGCTTCACACACAGAGCATCTAGAAGGACCAAGACATGAATGAGCTGCGTGCACTTAAGGATTGATACCTCTTTATTCAGAAGCTAATTTTTTTATAGAATCTTGAAACAGAAAATGTTGTCATGCTCAAAACCAAAGGAAAATCACGTTTCATTTAGAAAAACAGCCAACTGCTTCTTTTTTCTTTTATGTATCTAATTTATTTTGTAAAGTTCTAATTTCTCCCTTACTTAGAGACAGTTCAACTATTAAGTCTTATTCCTATTAGCTTTCCTGTGAGAAAAGAACAAGAGACTTCTTATCTGAATATTTACATGTATTTTTCTTTTTCTAGTCCTGTTTGTACTGAAGTTTCTGAAAGTGCTCAATGTCATGAACATGGGAGGCAAATAGCTAAACACTGTAACTCAGCAACTGTAACTTTTATCACTTAAAAGTGGTCTGCTGTGACGAGAAGCAAGTAACAGCAATTCATCATCCTAAAGTTAGCTCTGACTTCCAGAGAAAAAGCCATCTCTCTGGAAAATGTCTTACAAAGGCAATCACTGCTAATCTAATCTAATGCAGTCTCTTTCCCATGCATTTTCCTTGAAAGTGTTTTTCATTTACATTTGTGGTCTGTATCTCCAGTAAGAGATTTCTAGCAAAGTAACTTGCACAACGAACTTCAAAGCAATTCTCCATAAAGGCATGCAGCACCAGTTCTTTTACTTTAGATAAATTCCTCATTTTTCAGAATTGCTAGGTTACTGAATAATCCAATGACCAATCATGCCTTCACAGAAGAATCATAAAAAAACCATGAGTTGGCCTGGAATTTTAATATGGGGGCTGGTAATAAGGAATTTGGTAGATATAATCCCTTTTTTCTTGTACAACTCTTCAACTGGCTGCTGCAGTTAGCAATTATGAAAATGATTCAAAACTAAACAGTCTGATTCCTATTATCAGAGCAGGGGAAAGAATCAAGTGCAAAATGGATTAAGTTGGATTCTGGAAAATGCAGAGAAGCAAAAGTATTCAGAATGAAAGCTTTCTATTTCTGCCTTGTGAAGACTGCTTTCATACCTACTGCCTTCATCTTTAGTGCAGAAGCAAGAGAGTTATTTTAAGAAACACATCAATGAAAGAGTAAGTTAAAAGAAGGAATGTAAAGCTGCCTCTATTCTTGGAGCTCTGCTTTGCTTCAAGTGATTTCTGGTATTTCAGTAGAAGGCCTTACAGGAAAAGAAGTCCTGTGATTCAAGGCAGCAAGTGACACTTCTACACATTTTCAACACTTGGACAGGGAAAACTGTTGTTCAAAAAGCATCAACGGATAAAATAAATTGAAGAGTCTTTGCTAGTTTTCTAAAATGAATGAATATGACTGAAAGGAGAAAAACACATAAGCATACATGCACACACACACGCATGTACATACATAAGCACACTTACGCATTTTTACGGTGCAAAAGCTAATCCGTGGGCATAAGACAAGGCAAAGTGTTGGTTAGAACCTCCTTTGGCAAGAGTTTCAAACACGACTGTTAAAGGCTATTTTGGGTGCATGATATGGGATGGTATAAAAGGAATATGAATTTCAGAGGCTGGCAATTTGAATTTTTCTGAAAGTCAAGCTCCTTCCATTCACGTGGAACGAACAACCAAAAAATTAAGATCAACAAAAGCTATAGTCTCTCTTGAGAATCTTGTCCTCAATCTGCCCATTCATTTTCAAAATATTCCAACTTCTTTGGCGCTAAACCAAAAGTAAGAATAGAGAGTACAGCTGCAGATACAGCATGGATTCCACTATGCAAAATAAACATCAAAGGTTTTGCAGTAGAGCCATAAAGCTCTTTGAACATCCAAAATGTTCAGAATACAACCTACTGATGATTTGGATTATCTTTTCTCCTGGATGTATCTGAGAAATCATTACCAGCAATCTCCACTCCCATTAATTAATATGGCTGGAAGAGGGATCAGCAAGAGCTGATACAGATTAGAAGCAATGACAGAAAGGAGAGTAATGCCTAAATCTAATGATTATCACTTAAGCTGTAAGTTGAAGATTCCCTTGTCAGATTCATATCTAACAGTGGGGCATTTTTGCTCATAACTCTGCCTTCAGCACTGGACATGTTATGCCAGAAAAGGTTTTCTAGTGGTCTTAAAATTTCAAATGGACCAAAAGTTCAACATGCTGCATCGACACAGAACAGTTATGTGTCTGATATAAGCACCATTCTTTATGCTAGCTGCAAATCTGGAATTATTAAAAAATAGATGATTGATTTTGCAATTGTTTCCTTTAATTCAGACTATAATGATTGTATTCAAGCAGAATGTCTAAAACAATGGAACAAGCCTGTTAGTCTACTGTATGATAAAAATGCTACCATTTTCAAACAAAAGGAAACTGAGCCCTAAAAAGCTTCTAGCTATGGCTAGTCAAAAAACAGAAGTGTTTCAGGACAAGAATTGTGAAAAAATGCAAAACTTTTTCTCCTTCAAAGTGTATCACAGGTTTTTCAAGACAACATTTCAAAGTAAATCCTTTCATTTCAATTAGACTCAAAATATGCTATTCTATTCATTTGGGTTTCCCCCCAAATGGATTTATTTTTGATCAAAGTCTAAGCAGAAAACATGCACACTTTGAAACATGTCATCAAAAGAATTCAAACTTTAAATTTAAAGGCAGGAAATAAAAATATACAGATTAAAAACCTTGTCCAGAAAAATAAAGTACCCTACGCTCTTTCCACAGACTTTTTCACTTTATAAATACAGCAGAACTGAAACCCTACCTGCTGATGAATGGTCTGATATTATCACCAGTGATAGGAGCCATATTCATTGGCATGGGTTCAGGAGTAGACAGCCAGTAGGAGTAGTCATTCCTTGATGCAAAATTACAGACGTTGTTGATATTGCAGAATAAGAAAGGCATGGTACTAAATTTACGAAGACAGCTTCCTGCTGTGCCTGAAATGTTAAGTGAAAGGTTATTTCTTAACACAGTTTTGTTAAATGACCACCAGCTGCCTAACAATTATCTCCAGGAGCAGCTAAAAAGGCAGAGAACACTTGCTCTGGAAGGCCCAGTTTTCTCAGAGGAAGGGAATTCTCTTAGCTTCATAAGGAAGGAACAGGACAAGGAAAGGAGTAGTCCAGCCTTGCCTGCAGAATTACGGAACACATTAGGTTGGAATAGACCTCTAGATGT
The DNA here is from genome assembly GCA_027886175.1 of Phylloscopus collybita. Classification (NCBI taxonomy): domain Eukaryota; kingdom Metazoa; phylum Chordata; class Aves; order Passeriformes; family Phylloscopidae; genus Phylloscopus; species Phylloscopus collybita. The sequence continues at coordinate 38,057,025 of JAJNNQ010000006.1, read as the reverse complement.
CATCTATCTTACTGCCTTGCCAGTTAGATCTGGTTTCTTGGATCCAGATTTATTTGAGTTTTGAGGATCTCCAAAGACGAGAAATTCAACCATCTCTCTGGGCTTCCATTCCAATGGTTGACCATCAGCATGATAATAAAGCTTTTATTTATGTTTCACTGAAACATATCTCATACTTGTGGTCCATTGCTTCTTCTGTCACTAAGACACTCTGAGAAGGGACTCCATACTCTCTACCCTCCCTGTATACAGCTGTAGACTGCAATAAAGGTCTCCCCATAAATATCTTTTAAGGCTGAGCAAACCCAGTTCTATCAGAGTGTCCAGACCCCCCAAGCATTCTCAGTAACTAAGTGTTGTATTCACTGTGGTAGAGCAACATCTTCCTTATTCTGGGATGCCTAGGTCTGAGCCAGAGCAATTACACAGATTTGCTCAATACAGTTCTGCAAACGAGAGCAACATCTGGTTTGTAATGAATTCTAACTAGAGACCAATTCTAATTTGGTCTCTACTTACCCAGATCTTGGCCATGTGCTCTTTCATTGCCTTGTACATAAAGCAAGGAGTAGCCGTGGTAGATCAGCCTTGTTCCAAATGGACACGATGGTTCTTCAATGGTTTGGCTGTGTCTGGTGACAAGGAAGCCATGAGCAACAGATGGTGCCCCTGGAGGGCCCATAGCTCCAGGCACGCCATCAGGGCCAGGTGGACCAGGGAATCCTCTGGGCCCTACAATACAGAGAAGATCCTTTTATTTCTGCAGACAGCAGTACTCTACCTACATAACAAAAGAAGTGAAATTAAATACATTCACACCTAATACCATATGTTATTTTTCCATGAAGTAATCAAGTCTTTGAAGAATGCAGGGACCTACCTGGGGGACCATAAGGACCAATTTCTCCTTTCTGTCCAGGCTGACCATCAAACCCTGGACTACCAGGTGGTCCAGGTACACCTGAAGGTCCTGTCACCCCTGTTGAAAAAACAAGGAATAATTATTACTGGATATTATTTCATTTTAGTTCTGACTTTTTGGCTTTTAATACAGTACAGCACAGGTATGCCTCAGCATAAACTAAACTCATGCAGACTCAGTACATATGAGAACATATGAGGGTTACTCCAGGCAAAGTGATCCTATAGTAGATAAGAACAGAGAAGTAATGAGGGAGCATGCTTCTAAAATAAAGAACATTTGCCTGAAATATGAAAAGGAATCTCTTCTCTCTCTGCTTATCATATGACTCAATCAAAAACAGACCATAAAAAAGTAGGGTCATGAACAGTGGCAAAATGGGTATCCTCTCAGCTTCTTCCCAAATGAGTTTCAAACATATTTTATGCCTTCCCTTTATTGATTTTAGGAATGCTATGAATCCTACATAAACTCAGCAAATCTCACTTCAGGAGAAGAAAGTTAATACCATCAGCACTATAGCAACACTTCTATGACTCATCAGAAGCTTTAGATGCTCACAGCTTTCCTTTTCCTGATCACCCAAAAAGCAATATTGTGTTTATGTACTGAATTGACTACTACTGATGGAGCAACGGATCCTGTACAAGCAAACCCATGCTGTGTTCAATCACTGAGACTATTTCACAGCTAAAGGACAAAATATTTCATTTTCTAAAGGACAGCAGTTGCAGAGTTGTATCCCTACCTTCAATAGAAAACTTTTATATCTACTATATTAACTAGGAAGAAGATATTCATTATCCTCCACTGTAATTCCCCATTAACTTAACATAAATCATTTAGGAAAAAGCTTTCCCTTACAATCTTAACACTTCTGAGTTCCCCCATCATTCTGAAGGACATGTTCTTCACGTGCTAACATTTCATTTGTCCTACCCTTTGCTCCATTCTCTTACTTTTTAGTGTGTTTCATTTTTGCAGTTCACCTACTCATTATAAAAATTATAGACTAAAATAGACTATAATAGACTAAAAGAAGAAATCTAGGACCATGGAACAAGCTTCCTCAGGAAGCACATTTCATTCCAGGATCAAGTGTTTTTCCTCATGCTTATCTTCTCCCAGAGACACACAGTATTTAAGTTTGGATTCAAGACTAATGACAGAAGACACCCTAACAAATACATTTTGGGGAAGGGATGAGCAGAGTGATGCAGGTCATTCTGCTTACTGCTGATCTCAGATACTGATGTGATGACTGCAGAGTTAGAGCCTATAAAAAATCACCAGGAAGGCATCTGTTTTGGATGAGCTTCAAAAAGGACTTTCTTCCTCATCATTGACACAATTTAAGTGGCTTACAAAAATAGGATAATATTATACAAAAATATCTTGTAGTATCTAGCCTACCTTTGGTCTATTTGTACATTACAAAAAATGTATTTCTACTGGCAAATTAGAAACTCTCACCTTGTTGTCCTTTTGGACCTGGAAGTCCTGGGAATCCCTTGAGACCAACTGGTCCTACAGGTCCAGGTAAGCCAGGATCCCCTTTAATAAGCTGAAAAGGACCTGGTGGGCCTGGTGGGCCTTGTAAACCTGTGGAAATCAACCAAGAAAATCAGTACATATTTAGTACTGGGAAATTAAAAAAAAAAAGGAAAAAACTGTTACCTTGCATTGCCATTTATGCAGTCAGAGACTGCAGCCTCTCACAGACGAGACATCAACACGTCCTAGACTTTACACGTGAATTAAACTGCAAAGCTCCCCAAAAGGAAGCCTATCTATGCTGGTATCTCCAGCCAAACACACTTCTCATGGACTGAAATAGCTGTCCAGACCTTAGGTTACATGGAGGTGTCTCAGCAAGTTTGCAAGTCGCCCCAAGCTGAGTGGTGTAGTCAATATGCTGTAAGGAAGGGATGCCATCCACAGGCACCCTGACATGTGTGACAAGTGGGCCAATGGGAACCTCATGAAGTTCAATAAGTGCAAGGTCAAGTGCAAGGTCTTACACATGGGCCAGAGCAATCCACAGTACCAGTACAGACTGGGAATGAATGGATTGAAAGCAGCCCTGCACAGAAGGACTTGGGAAACACAGGCAGATGAAAAATGGGATGAGTCAGCAATGTCTGCTCACAGCCCAGAAAGCCAGTACAGAGCTACATGAAAAGAAGTGTGGCCAGTAATCCTCCCCCTCTGCTCTGTTCTTATAAGACCCCACCTGGAATATTATATGCAGCTCTGGGGTCCCCTCTACATGTCCCCAAGAAGGACATGTACCTGTTAAGAGCCGGTCCAGAGCAGGGCCATGAACATGATCAGAGGGGTTGAAGAGATTTGTATGAAGAAAGGCTGAGAGAGTTGGGCTTATTCAGCCTGGAGAAGAGAATGCCCAGGGAAGACCTCACTGATGCCTTTCAATATATAAAAGGGGCTTATAATCAAAGACTGAGAGAGATTTTTTTACCATGGTCTGGAATGACAGGACAAGGGGCAGCAGTGTGAAAGAAAGTGTTTAAAGAAAGAGTGTAAATTTAGATTGGACTTAAGGAGGATGACTTTTTACTGTGAGGGTGGTGAAGCACTGGAACAGAGGTTTCCCAGAGAAGCTACAGAAGGTCTGTCCCTGGAAGCATTCAAAGCCAGGTTGGATGGGGCTCTGAGCACCCTGGTTTAGTGAAAGATGACCGTGATCATGGCAGGCAGGTTGCAAATAGATGATTTTTAGTATCCCTTCAAACCCAAACCATTCTATGATTCTCATCTGACCATTCAGAGGCTGATACATGATACCCAGTTTCATATTCTGCATTTTTAGAACAGAACAGAACAGAACAGAACAGAACAGAACAGAAGGGTGATGGAGTTACAGCCACAAATAACCACAAATTAATCACAAATAACCATTTTACCAAAAACATCTGGAGAAAAAAAGCACAAGTCTTTATTGTACCTTTAGATCCAGGAAGACCTTGGTCACCTCGTTCACCCTTAAGGCCTGGGAAGCCAGGAGTTCCTTTTGGACCTGAAGTCAAAGGAAACATTTGCATGAAAATTCAGTAATTTCTTGATTTGGAAGGATATGTGTGGAACAATCATGTATGACCCCATGATCCTGAAAAGGACATGACTTTATTTGCACAAGTACTTTTTAATTGTTTGCAGGAACATGATACAAACAACACCACTAAGTCACGAAAGAAATGATGACTGAAAATAAATTTCTCTTATTTTTTCTCCTACTTCTCTTCAAAGTTCTCTTACTTTAATAATATCATTCTCTAGATTAAAAGTGTTATGTTTTTTCTATTAATAACTGTATTATTTATACACTTGGTGTTTTTATGTACATGATGGTGACAGTAGTAGGAAAATAATCAACAAGGGAGACATGCAGAGCCCATTTCCTCACATATAGTTATAACATTTGCCTCTTCGATTCTCAAGAAAATCTTGAAGATTCTTGACTGGTAGTATCTAAGAATCGATTTTACATCCATTTTGAGAGGAAGTGCACATTTAATATTTGCAATGCAAAAATAGGCAAGAGACAAAATAACTTAAGAAAAATCTCAATTCTTCTGTATGTTTTTTGATGCAGCTTTCAGTGTCCTGTTCAGCAATTATTAACACAGAGCCAACATTCTTTGGGCATCTCTTTTGAGAAAAGAACAAACGAAAGAGACATTTTGCATACTTTTCAGGAGTATGTTAAGTTTTCTCCTCACCTGGAACACCTGGAACTCCTGGAGGTCCGAGATCACCCTTTGGACCAGTATCTCCTGGCAGACCAGGACTACCCTGCATAAAAGAAAATGTGAAATATAGTTATCCTACACTATTATGATATGACTCTCAAATAGGCTGTGTATTACTGGAAAGCTATGAAAACATATAATATGAAAAGGCCATTAAGTTTAAGAAATGGTAATTTTCTCCCTTGATTAGATGAGAAGCTTCTCCTACAAGGACATGAGTGACACTTTGCTCTTTCTAAACTATTTTTTGCCTCACAAAGATACCAGATCAGAATGAGGTCCTACTAGCACTGCAGCCAATAAAACAGTTCTCAACCATAGAACGTATTATTATGAAAAACATCAGTAAGCACAAATCTCAGTAGATACTAATTTCAGTGCACTCCTAGCAGGAGGTTGCTAGTTAGATAATTAAATGGGGTAATTCTAGACCACAGCAGACTTGAAAACTTCTGCATTCACACATGGGATGAAATTAAATATGCTTAACAATTTAGAATACTCTGAAGATTTTTACTTTTCAACAGGGCTAAAACACTCATGGACTTAAAACACTTCAAACATAATGGGGACTCCTCCTTCTGCCTTCACTATTCCAAACTGTAGCCCTGAAATCAATGGTAACAAGTTAACTGTAACCTCACTTCAAGGAAAACCAAGACACTATTTCAAAAAACACTGTAAATAGTAATTCAAATGGCTGCCAATTTCCTTTTCTTTTTTTGTCTGTCACAGATCATCTGCAAAAAGCTTGTAAGTATAGTTTAGAGTTTTTCCCTGGCTGAATTGGTATGACAGTAATAGTCCACTATGTAATAAAATGTGGGACACAGGTGGGGTAAAGAAATAAAATCCCTTTGCTAGGTAACCTATCAACCAGGAGCTGGAGATGTGAATTGAATACCCAGTGAAAAATAATACCAACAGTAGGAGTCGTCATATTTGCAGAGCAATAGAATAGACACACAGGAGTGATTTTAAGGTGAGAAGAATGACAATGTCTAATTCTTTTCACTGATTATAAAGGGAGAAGAGATGACTAGTTCAGAAATGGATGCCCACAGTTAACCTTCCAAAGACACCAAAGTTAAACAAAAGAAATGCTGCCCTCAAGAGTGCTAAGGGAAGCATGAATGAAGTAAGATGCACTGGTTTCCTTCAGTCACATAGTCACAGTATGGAGGATTGTTTAAAGAAATGGCTGTCTCTTTGTATCATAATATGTGAACTTCTGAAGCCCAAAACAGGAGGGTTAACTTTCATTCAGAAGGCACTTATGAGTCATTTAAAAGAGGGGGAGTTTAAATATATATATAGGTTATAATTATAAAAAAGATTTATATGATGAGTTTATTGGAAGCTTTCCATCAAAATGTTCTCCACAACAGTATGCATTTCCTAAACCTTTTTTCTCATCAGATACAGCTTGGTAAACAACTTCTTTTTTGGATCTGTTCCAAAGAGAAAAGAACTATTTCAGGAAAATGTTTCTTCTCTCATTTCAACGCTAAAATGAACAGGAAAAAAACCCATGAGATTTGTATTTCACATTCTGATCTCTGCATTTACGTTTTTTGGATACAATTTTTGGACAGGTTGTGTCACTCATGTTGCAACAAAATGTCCTACTGATACAGGTAACCATGTACCTGGAGACCTGCATGAGCAATTGAGCCATAATCAGGGCAGGAGGCTGTCACATTGGAGGATGAAGACATTAGAAATTCATCTTAGTATGTATCACCAGAGGAAGCTGAATATTTAATATCACTCTCACTGCAGATTTCACACCGAGTTAACAACCCGCTACTATGAATTATGGCTCAAGGATAGTGAAACATTTTTTTCTGATTGAAGGCATGGAATCAAAATCCTTAGGCATTTCCCGTTCTTTTTCAGCAAACAGTCTCAGACTGGTATATCAACCAGTGAAAAGCTTTACATTTTCCTGGGGTACAGAAATTTATCTCTCTGCAGAAGTAGTGCAAATTACTAAACTAGGGAAAATATACTGGAGTGTTATTTGGCATTTACTACCTTCAAAACTGGTATGGTATGGTATAGTATGGTAACAAATATAAAAAGGTCTGAAGATGGAAGCAAATCTTTAATGTCTCTGTGAAGTGACTCCTGGATGCAGACAAAGATGCTCTAGATTATGCATCATTCTTGATATGCATTATCACGAAAAAAGTAGACCTTTAAAGTCCTGCATTTCATATCAGGACCTTATTCCTGAGTCTTTCTTCCTTTTGTACACTAGGAATTTTCTCATCCTTTTTTCCATAAATACTATTTTTATTGTTATTATTGTCCTTCTTTTAATAGAATCATTAAGATTGGAAAATACCTGTAAGATCATTAAACCCAACCACTAACCCATCACCACCATGTTCACCACTAAACCAAACACCTTGAGTGTTATATCCACACATTTTTTGAACACTCTTAGGGATAGTGACTCCACCACTTCCCCAGGCAGCTCATTCCAATGCCTAACCATCCTTTCAGTGAAGAAATTTTTCCTAATATCCAATCTAAAGCTCCCCTGGCACAACCTGAGGCCATTTCTTCTTGTCCTGTCACTTATTACTTGGCAGAAGAGACCGAGCTCCATCTGTCTACAATTTCCTTTCAGGGAGTTTTAGAGAGTGGTATGGTCCCCTCTGAGCCTCCTTCTACTCTGGGCTAAACGACCTCCATTCCCAGAGTAGTAGATGAAAAATTCAAAAATAGAGCATATTTTTCAGTGTGGAAAAAGGGATTATACACTCTGAGAGAAAGAATATAGAAGACCAACTATTCTGGGCGACAGTCCTATCCTACTTCATTCTCACTAGTATATCAAAAAGGGTCTATTTTAGGCCAGGGAAAATGAATAATATATGACAAGAATGTATTAATAGTATTGCCTGTTTGTAGCTCTAAATCAGCAGCAATATTTCATCACTGACAGTACTGAAACTGCACTTTATTTGAGAGCTTTCATAACAAAAGCAAACAGTTCAGGTATTTTCAGAAGGCAATTTATCGTGAAATATGCAACCTTTAAAATTAACTACTAATGCATTTACCGGATTTATGGAGGTGCTTCAGCCATCCCGTACTGTTAAAACACTGTAAATTATATTTTGGGTGTTGTATGTTACCACTCACTATCTATAAATTTCTAATAAGTTCATTAGCTCACTGGGACAGCCTTTCCAAGGAGAGCACTGAAATGCTTTCAAACCGACTTTATATCATCAGCATTGAGTCCAAAGGCACTTTGAGCATAAAATAACATTATTTTGAACAAGAAACTGTGTGATTAATATATCCATTAATTACAAGAACCAGCTTTCAGCAAATCTGGAGTGTACTGAAAGTAACTTACTGGAAGTCCTTGGAAACCTGGATCACCTTTCATTCCTGGCCCCCCAGGAGTCCCTGGCCAGCCATTGCTCCCTTGCTCTCCTTTGGCCCCTTTCAGACCTGGAGGTCCTGGTGGCCCTGTTGGACCTGGTAAGCCTAAAAACCAGAAGAAAAGAGTATTTAATAGCAAAATTGGTTTACAGCAGTATCTGATGGAGGGTCTAGAGATGAACAGAACCAAAATAATTGTTGTAACATTTCAAGAAAGTAAATAGGAGAGAATCTGTTGCAGGGAGACTCCTCATCCAATCATCTCTCAGCCTGTGGCTGGTTGAAAATAGAGGGAGTTTTCCACATTTTCCACATTTCCACTCAGATAGTCCTCAGACATAAACATGCTAAAGGTACCTTGTAGCTCTGCTCCACTTCCCTCAGCCTCTAGCACAGGCCACTGCCATGGAGAGGCCAAGCTGGGTCATTCCTAAATACATTAATCCTCCAGGACATAGCAACATACAGCCCCAGATGCCTCAAAACAGTAAACAAAGTCCATAGGGAATCATGGAAATGGGAGGCAACCTTCTCAACATTAGAAAGATTTCTGGACAAAGACAACTGCTTGAGGACATAAAATCAGTCTGTTCTAGGACATAATGTCAAGACTGCCCGTGAAGAAGGCTTTTCTTCAGCCTGGGAGAAGAGGTTAAACAAAGATATGCAATATTGATTGTATTATTAACTAATTAATTAGGTGAGCCTCGATGAACAGCAGTACTTTAATACTAAAGAATTACCTGGAAGACCAGGTTGGCCTTGGGGTCCTCTGTCTCCTTTAGGGCCTTCAATTGCACTTCCTGGTAGCCCAGGGAGACCCTGGCTGCCCTTGGGGCCTGGTGGACCTGCATATCCTGGTTCCCCTTTCAGCCCTGGGATCCCTGGACTTCCTGGGGATCCTGGAAAACCCACTTCGCCTTTTGCACCTAAGATTTGAAACAAACACAGAACATGATTAGAGAGAAGATCACAATCACTGAAAATTCTGACTTATTATCCACTCGTAGTAGACTTTATTCTTTTTGAAAACACTGACCTTAAATTTGTACATTTCTATAAAAATGCAAAAATTCAGGAAAACTGTATCATTTTTCACATTATGACATAAAATACAAGGAAAGTAATTTCACTGACACACCTTTTCTTAACTAAACTCATCACTGGGCTACTTTTAATCACTCTTAAAATAGATTAATATTCAGCATCCCTCTGCCACTCCCTATGCAAAGATTATAAAGCCCCCAAACCCTTACTCTGCAGCAATTATTATTGTCATAGTCAAGTATTGGTTGTTGTGCTTGACTAAGCACAAAAGGACTTGCTCCTGGAGAAAAATGGAATACTTTTTTACTAAGATCTAGATTTAGACCCATTGTACTTACTTTCAGGCTTTTACAAATAGCTAACAATTGCAATTCAATCTAATTTTAGATTGAGCAAAAGAATATAGAGTAACTGGTACAAGTACCAGTTAAGAGAAACAAAATTGATAGAGAACACTATCCCTGGCTCTCCGCCTGGGCAGAACAAGGCTTTTATAACCTGGACTTGTCTCTTTGGAACTGCAATACATTTAGAACAGAAATTATGTAAATAGAATATGTATTTTCTCTAAAGCCAGATATTTTTAAATTAGCTGAGTTGACAAAATGAGAAATGGGGGAGGTAAGAGAAAGGTTCTCATAATCTAGTTCTCTGCTATGCCTACCAAGCTATGATTAGAAAATATGCTTAATTTATTAAGTTCCCTAACATTAGGGCTTTTGCAGTAGTTAATGGCTGTTAATTAGTCTTAAGTTGGTAAATAAAAGTTATTCTGAAATTCTGGTTTATATTATTCCAGTGATTATTCCAATCACTTTGCATTGTCCAGACAAGTTTCCTGTACTAATAGAATGAATGAGGGAGGTAGGGCATTGATATTTAAAGCCATGTAAGTTCTTCAAAATCTGCCATGTCATGTTAATTTCATGGATGGACTAGTTGAATTGAGTTTTCCAGATGGTTAAAATTTAAAATTCCCCCATTATACACAATTTCCTTTATCAACAGCAGTCTTACATTTCTTCACCACTGTATCTATTGCAATCTAATGTCTAGGATATACTTATTTCATAAAATGGAGCATGGTGCATTACAGACACCTTGAACAAGCACTGACTCAAGCCAATCAAACCATTCTTAAAGCACAGTGTAGTGATACACTTTTCAAAGAACACAAGGGGACTTGAATTATCATAGTCATGTGGCTGTACCCAAGCCATTAAGTCCTAAGCCCAGGTAATAAAAAATTTCAGTGAGATCTCATCAGAATTCTGCTATCTTTTGCATCTCTGCACCATGCTCCTGTGCATAGCTTAGACATGCTCTGCTGAGCTATGGTGAATAACTATTTTAGCAATTAATACATCTGGTCTGCAAAACAGATTCAGGCAAAAAAATTACTGCAGTATCCTGGCCACAAAGCCAATACCTATAGCTGTCTGGTGCACAGAGCCTCACTAAATTTTGATTCTTGCAAAATTAGTAGGAAAACCAAAATACTTGGAGTCAAAAGCACAGCACACAAATACAGGAGTTATTTATATTACCTCATCACACCACTTGCAATAAATTCCACACTATGAATAATTACCTATTTTAGGGTATATCTAACTCCAAGATGTTGACACTGTAACAGAAATCAGTATTTGAACCTCTCAGAGCTTCTGCCTGCTCTGAGAAGGCATAGGATGTAAAAGAATAAAGCAGAAAGTATGTCTGCATTACAGAATTATGGTTATAGTATGCTAGGAAGGAGGTTTAGAATTGTTTAAATAAGTGTTTTACCTTTATCTCCCTTTGCACCAGGAAATCCTGGAAGTCCTCTACCGGGAAGACCTGGAGTACAGAGACAGCAAAAAACTCAAGTTGGGAAAGTACTTACATTTAACCTGTAATGAATAAAATTCTATTATGCAAATACAAACTCCAAAGAAATGGCTTATGCAAAAGTTCTTCAGGGCAGAGGCTGTTTCTGTTATGTACTGGTATTGTATTTAGCACAATGGGTCCTGTATGACTGAAAACCCTACCCGAAGAAAAGGCAAGGCTGCTCCACTATTTCACAGCTAAGCTGCAGGCTGAAATTAATTCCAAAACACAATTCTTTAGAGTTTTACCAGCTTTTGTGAAAGAAATTCTTTCAAGATTACATTGATTAAATACAGTTGCTCATTTAAATAATCACATTGCAATGCTGGATGATTTTAAGACACCAATAATGACTTTATTTTCTAAGGTTTCATCCAAAGCACTCCAAGCCAGTACACACCTCTCCCAGCTACTCTTGTGCAGACTGTGTCTGTGCATTTTCATACCATGAGAACTGAAGATGACAGTCACAGTACCTTGTTCACCCTTTGCACCAGCTGCACCTGGAATCCCATCATAACCTGGTTCACCCTTCTGACCAATGGCACCAGCAGGACCCGGAACACCAGGTTCACCTGAAAAATCATTGACATTTCCATTTTAATTATGACTTCTTTTTTTTTCTCTCAAGAAAAACTTTACTTTTCCTTTTGTTCCCACAGAGACCAAGCAGATATTGCATGATGAGTTCAGTGTGACTTTTCACTGAGTTTACTTCTGAATTAAATCATTCTGAGACAGAGCTCAAGTATTAAAGATTTTGAACCAGCTAATTATCATGAATCTCAGTGAGTTTAGAATGCAAGAACTCCAGCAAAGACTTGTGACAGCACAGTCCATTGTCCTGTAAGACGATGTGTCCTGCAGCCAAAAAACTGAGAACAGAAGACTCCAAGATCAAAAATGTTCAGAACAGAAATGTTCCTCCATATTCTATTTCCTTTCTAATTGTGAAATGATGCTAATGTGGTGATTCAGGTTTGGGCATCAAGACCAACTGAATTGTTTTTAAATTAACACAGAAACAACAGAAGTAATGGCTGTAACAACAACCGGTCTTGTGGAAGGTGGTGAAAGCTATTCCTCTAACAGTGCAAAAGAAATACGAGCCCCCCAGCACACTGACTCAGATTTACCTAGGAAACAGCAATGTCTTTTTTCTTATGAAATGGACAAAAGCACTGTGAAATATCTGAGCCAAAATTAATGTAGAATGCAAAAGATTTTGTTTTAGCCACTGCCTGGAGATGAACAATATTTTAAGTGTCCTTTGGTGGTTCATATTTCTTTTTTACCTGGTTCTCCTTTTAAACCTGGAATCCCACTTAAGCCAGGGAGTCCTTTTTCACCCTTGTCTCCATGGCGGCCAGGGCTTCCTAAAGAAAGGAAAAAGAATGTGTTTCCATGTGGGATATTTGACATAATTTTTACTTTAATTTTTCACTGCAGTTTCTGTTTTATAGAAGCATAAATACTTACCTGGAAATCCTGCCATGCCAGGGGATCCTTTGGGACCTGGGGCACCCGGAATTCCAGGCATTCCTGCACTACCCTTCTCACCCTTATCTCCAGATAAACCTGGACTACCCGTTCTTCCTGGTTCTCCCTAGAAGAAGCAGCACACATAAAATCCAAACATTAATTCAGAAACAGGTTTTTCTGTATGCAGTGGTAGATGTCACCCCTCTTATCCATCGGCTTTTTAAAGAATTCTGTTGTTTTTTCCACTCCTACACAATGTAATTTAGGATGAAATTTGATGTTAAATTCCACTATCAGAGTTTTTAACTAATCTAGCAATGGCTTCATACCTGCATATGGAAATAAGTAGTTTTCTATGCATTTTTAGGATGGTTATCTGAAGTCTTTTCACAATTAGCCTCTAAACTTACTTTTTACACTTCATTACCTTAAAAAAACCCCAACTTTTATTGAGTCCTCAGTAAGTCTGCTACCAGATTAGCAGGTATTATTTTTACCATTTTTACTTATAAATTCATGATAACTGTCATCGTACAGCTAGGAAAAGGAATATGAAACTAATGAGAATCCCATTAGATACTACTATAATGAGATTAAATTAAACTTTACAGACAGTATTAATACAGTCCACTTTTCAGTAGTATCTGAGCACTGTATAGTATCTTTGTAAAAGTACAGTGACATTATTTTAGTGTGATTATTTGCCCTGATTGTAAAATGTCCTTTTTGCATTATTGACTTAGTACTTTTAAAAGTTCTTCGCCTTACCTACATTTCTAGCACTGTGAATTAGCCTATTTTGAGCTGAGATAATAAAAGAGAACTCTGGAGATATTGGTTCCATCAAACAGAATGCATCTAAACCTGTACATATGCACACCTTTCAAGTTTTTCATAAGGCAGTTCAAATAGCATAATAGAAAATAAAACATCTTAGAGACCAACAGCATTTTTCAAGTGCTTGGTAGAGATAACCAAATCTTTAGGGGTATAAATACCTTCTCACCAGGAGCCCCTGGAAAGCCAATTCCAGGAAAACCTGGTGCTCCTTTGTCTCCTTTTTCACCTTTTTGCCCGGGGAACCCTGGCGTGCCTGGTGAACCTGGTACTCCAGGAAGACCCTTTTCTCCAGGTGTTCCTAGTAAAGGGAAGGGGAAAATGGGTGCATCAGAAGCAGTGGTACCCTAGCAGTGTTGACAATGATGCTTCAGTGTTGCTTTGGCTATTCAGAGCTATAAAAGTAAGTACATTTTCTTTTGAGCTTCACTCTCTAAATGGGACTTTTTATGGTATGATAAACTCTACTCATAGGAGATGGCCATAATCTTGGATTAAGACTAAACAAAGATATTGCTAAAATATGAACTGAATAAAACTTTATTTTTATTTGAATAATTTCTAATACAACTACAGTGACAAAGTGACTCTTCTGCAGCATATTTTTTCTGTCCTCATTTACCATTTCAGACTTTTATGTTTGATTTCCTAAATATGACACAAGGCCATCCCAATGGAGACAAAGTTTTCATGTTGAGTAATAGGTTCTTCTCCATTTTATTCTTTACCAATCCCTTCCACAACAACATTATTCCCAGACCCCTACAGCTCATAATTGACATTCAGTACACAGCAACTCACCAAACCTTTTAGAAGGGGGAAAATATACAAGATGCTTAATGCAGTTCACAGACTATCAGAGACAGACAAACAGGCACCACTCAAAAAACTGCCTGCCTGAAACAAATACAGAAAACCTGAACACCCAGCTAAAGGATTTGCACATGCCAACTTAGGAAACCATCCTATTATTTCTATACCACATCAGGATTGAAAAGCAATGTCCCAAAAGCCTAACATTCAGTCACTGCAAACAGTGCAATTGTTTAGTAGATCTACACAAAAAAAATATTCCATGCAGGTTTCTCATAATGTTCTATGTTAAGTTGAGGAAAAAATAAGAAGAAATTCCTAGCAATCAAGTACCTGGTAAACCCATTTCACCAACTGATCCTTTTTGTCCTGGAACTCCTGGATCCCCTGGGTACCCTGGGGGGCCTTGATCGCCTTTTGGTCCTATGGAGAACAGAGAAATTAAGAATCTCAGTCATGAACAAGGTTTGAAATACCTGACAAACAGTCTGTCTGATGTTAGCTGCAGACATACCTGGTTGTCCTGGAGTGCCAGGTTCACCATCTCTCCCTGGAATTCCTGGTTCTCCATAATCCCCACGTAGCCCTTTTTCTCCTGTTGCTCCATGGTCTCCTGGACACCAAAAAGAAAAACACAGTGAGATCAGTTTTATTACAATTTACTGTAACAACATATAATAATCCTTCTAGTTAATTTTTGATCACTGCTGCTTCTCTCTGCTGAACAAGGAAATGGCTGAGTAAAACACAACTTTCCAATCATTAAACCAGTACTGAGGAAAGTACTATTGCAATTTTATGGGTATCTGTGTAAATTACAAAGCAAATTATATCTATAAAAGAAATTGAAATGAATGTGGTTTTGAGTTAGATTAATGAGTTATTTGAAAAGTGGCTGACAGGTGTTAAGAGAAATTATTGATTTGACTGTTCAGCTCTCTAAAAAGACACATGTGAACAATTAGTAAACAGCCAGAAATTTGCTGGTTTTCCTGTTCCATTTAATGTTAAAGCACCTTCAGAAGGCTTACTCTGTAGTGTGCCTCTTCTCCAACTTTATGTCCATGCTTTTTGGTCATAAACAATTCTGTTAGTGTTGCATAGAGCTGCAGGACAACAGGTTACTGAAGATAAATCACTGAATGTTTTTAAATAAGCAGCTTTTATAAAAAACATTTCAAGATGTTCAAACCCCAATTTTTTCATTAAGCATCACTGAAAACATGCCATCAAAATTCTGTGTCTTTTCTGCACAGTTTGTATTTTGGAAGCTTCTAAAAACATTACCGTGATATTCATGTCTAGAGAAACGAAGGCAGCCAAAAGATCAGCAAAATTATGGAGTATAACTAAATTATTTTTCTCTGCTGGTAATAAGTACCTTTTGGATAAAGAGGATGAGATAAGAGCAGAAATTTGCAGGCTGGGATCTTTTTGGAACCTACTCTTCCAGGCTGTGTGAGCCAGGCCAATCTGTAGATTGTGTGTGGTCACAAAAAGGTAGAGCATAGAAGTTTGCAAGCATGCATTGTTAGTGCTGGAGAAATTAGTAAATTAGAAACCAAAGAAATTAACCATTTGAATTTCTCAGCAAAGGTTTCTTTATTTGCATGTAACAAGTGTGCCTAATTTAGATTTCTAGAAACAAAATAAAATTAATCATCCTACATGCCAGCAGTGGATAAGGAAATAGGGAAAACAACCTATGTGGTTTTAAGACTTTACCTACCACTGTAAATATCAAGATCAGAAACAAATGAGAAAAAATAATCTAGATGAAACCTTTATTGGCTGGGAGCTTCACTAAAAGTACTCTCAGAAGATGCATCTCAGCTAAAGGGCAGGTGTACTTACTCCACACTTGCTCACGCCCTCCCCTGCGGTCCCTGGCTGCCCAAGCTGCAAGGCACTACTTACCCACATGCCCAGGTTTCTCTGAGACCCAACCAGAACACATGAGCCCAGATCTCCTTCTGACAATTAGCCAGGACATGGAGATAAGAGGTAGCTAAGACTGGGATATTCTCCTGTTTCCACAGTTCAAATACAACAGAGTATAGTTATTAGTGATTCACTGTCAAACTGGAAAGGAGTCTACCCTGGAATACACTGGTGAAATGTACAGATGACGCTCAAAAAGAGGACAGGATTAGACTATAAAAGGTTTTTGAAGAGTTGGAGTGAAGCTTGAAAATCACCTCAGGAAAATCAAAAAGTGTAATGCACCACATGTGTGATAAGAAGTCAAAAACATGCATACAAAATGAAAAATTCTTACATGGGCAGTAGTCCAGAACTAAGGGACTAAGAATTATAGCTAATCACAAACTCAGTCAGCTGTTGTTTCAAGAAAGAGAAATTTCATTCTAGCCAGGCCTGAGTACATTGCTTGTTTCAGCAATGTGCACTCTAACAAGGATGCAGCCAAATTGGGGAGAAATAAGAAAGAGTAAAAAGAATGATAATTGTTTCAGAAAACATTATATACTCTTAAAGCCTGAAGGATTTGGTTGAGAGGAATTAAAGACCAAAAGATCTCAGTAGCTTCCTCCTAAGCTCTACACTTCTATTTTAACAAAATTAGTTACCATTTATTAAAAACTTTCTTTTAAATAAGAAGTAATTTAAAATTAGAGCAAATATGAAAAATACACAAAATATACACAATTTTTTCTTCAGAAAGAAATACAGGAGAGAAAATTATTTCAAACAACTTATTCATCAATTAGCAGTAAAACTAAAAATTTAGGAAGAATGTATTATCTAAAAAAGCTAACAAATCTATAACCATGAAGTTTCTAAACAGAAAACTGACTGCCTTTCTCCTGCATACTTCCAGATGTTTCTAAACTGATGTAAGTTGATCTGTTGGTATCAGTGGCATAAATGCATTTCTTTCCTGAATTTTCTTCAGGTCACAAAGAAACACATATCAAAAAAGGCTGCTCACCTTTTTTCTTACACTATCAGTTGATCTTCATGGCCACAACGACATGTTTTACATGAAAGATACCTTTTTCCTTCTGGAAAGATCTAGGTTTTTACTTTTAGAATTTCTTTTCTTTTCACAGACTCTTCTGATTAAAGAGGTAGAATCCATTATAAAAGGACAAATTGAGCCTCTTCTATTCAACCAAACCCCTTTTTCTCTGTGAATAATATTTTATCTATAGAGTTGAAAAACACCAGAAAATATCTATATTTGCTGTGTGAAACTCTTTAATTTTATTTGAAGAAAATGTTGCCTAAAACTAACGCAAAATTGAATAAAAAGTACTGCTGCTTGGCAGTATATGAGTGTTAATTCCACTTACTTACAGTTAGAGAACAAAGTTACCTTTTTCTCCTTGATCTCCCTTCTGGCCTTTGAGGCTAACCATGTCCATGTTGTCTATTTTTCCAGGTTTTCCTGGGAGACCAGCTTCACCTTTATCTCCCTTAACACCAGGATCACCCTGTGGTCCAATTACACCTTTGAAACCTTGGCTACCTATGAAGACACAACACTGAATGTCACAGGGGCATATAAAACTTTGCAAAAATATTTAGTAGACAAAACCAAACTACATTAGCTATTTATTCAGGTTTTGAGCACCAAATATCATGTTCTGGAAAAGCTTCTATGATTTTTTTTTTTATATTTCACAATAGCTCTGTCAGAAAGTTGACATATTTCTCCCACTTCACAGCCATTAATTTTAGACTCTTGAGACAATAAGGACAGGAGTTTGGCAGTAATACAGACAGAGCATTATCTGAGGCTTTTAATTAAGGCCTTCCTCTTAGCTTTTAATAATTTCATATAGTTTATTTTTCTTGGAGTAATACCTATAGCAGCCCCACACCTAGCAAACACTTATGTTGTTGAAGAATGGATCAAAAATCATGTCTTGGTGCCCAAAAATGTGGCTGTTCCTAGCCTTTTATACTATTTCTGACTTAGAGGAAAGTTACTTGACATAAACCATTCCTTGGGCCAAGATTACCCCTTATCTTTGGTTATTTCCCTACTTCTGTTGGGGAAAGGGTGAGGTTTTTAATTTTTATTTTGAGGAAATGTCTCTCTTACCTTTTTCACCAGGTAACCCTCGATCTCCAACTGGTCCAGGAGTTCCTGGCAATCCAGGAGTTCCCATAACTCCCATTTCTCCTTTGGGTCCTGAAGCCAAAGGAGAAAAGTGAATTAAGAAAAATAAAGCAAGCAGTTTAAAGAAGTACAAGAAACAGAATTATTTACTGCCTATCATATTAGAAGTTGCACTACTTAAGGAAAAATGGGACAAAGAAGATGATTAAACTAAAACAGCCCAATAGGGAAAGCAACAGTAAAAACAGTATTATGAAAACCTGACGAAGACAGTTTATAACAGGTTTTTGACAAATTCCTAAAACTTCCTATTACAGCAAACAATGCTGTCATTAAAAAAGGCATTATTAAAACCATACTCTCTCACTAAAACTGTGCAGAATAATCCCCTTTCATTATTACAGGAGAAAGGCTAGTTCCTTCAACCTGCTGGATTTGACCCATGAAAGGACTTGAGCAGCAGTTCAGCTACATGTGCACAGGGCTGCTTTACTGATGTCAGCTCATGCATTTTCCCAAGCTTGGGCTCTTTGATCAGTCAATTCCTAACCGAGTGAAAGGGTGCCACAACTTCATAAAACAGTTGTCAAAGATGCTGATTTCTGAGGGACAAGGTGTTTACCTGCTGATCCTTTCAGTCCAACAGCCCCCTGTGGACCTGGCAGGCCAGGTAACCCCACAGAGCCTGGGACTCCTGGCTGGCCCGGGCTACCTTTATCCCCTTTCGGCCCTGGCATATCCAGACCTGGGACACCAGGGAAGCCCCTTTCTCCTTTTACTCCAGGAAATCCTAGGAAAAACAGAAGATACAGGATTAGTCCTTAACAAAAAACAAGGAAAACCATTAGTAGGCGTATCTGACCATGCCCACCTGTGATTCACAAATTACATGGCATGGAGGATGAAGACTCAAAGGCAGACCAGCAGAACCTCATTTCCTAAGAGAGGCTGTGAATCTGTATCTATTACCCACCAATGACCCGAGGAGATCGATCCAAATGTCAGCATTCCTCTCAGAAGGCCTTGCCCTGCATTTTGGACCA
Organism: Phylloscopus collybita; assembly: GCA_027886175.1. Classification (NCBI taxonomy): domain Eukaryota; kingdom Metazoa; phylum Chordata; class Aves; order Passeriformes; family Phylloscopidae; genus Phylloscopus; species Phylloscopus collybita. Next base: position 38,037,750 of record JAJNNQ010000006.1, on the reverse strand, counting down.
CATGGAGAAGGCCTACTGGCATGTCCCCCATCTACCCCCATCAACCTCACACTGCAAAAAGTTCTCAAGCAACACCTTTACCTGTGTTATCTACTTATGTCAAAATTCTTCTCTTAAGCAGCAACATGGGAGTATTCTCTGCTCACCTGGTGGTCCCTGGGGTCCTGGCTGTCCGGCGGGTCCTGGCAATCCTGGAGGGCCCAGCCCTGGTGCACCTGGAGGGCCCTGCAAGCCTTGGAGACCTGGGAGACCAGGGTCACCTGCAGAGAGACATGTGAAATATAGACCAAGCATTCCCTGATGCTCTTTGACATCTTGCTTGCTGAAGGTGCCAGACAAGGTGCTTTGGAAGCACATGGCCAAGGGGACCTCACCCAGTCACCAACACCTCCAAGCCTGGGCTGGGAAGAAGGGCTGCTCTTTGTTGCTAGCACTTGCTACTGGTAGGTGGCAGGAAAAAATGAGAAGGGAAAGAGGCAATTCCCTGAGATCTCAGTAGGATACTTAAGTGATGAATAGACTTGTTGCTGCATCTGTGGAAGAGTGACTTTAAAAAGAAATACAAACACAGAATTTTATTTTTCCAGTGATGTTACCTCTGAATCCTTGCTGTCCAGGTATGCCCGGAAAGCCTTGCTCGCCACGTAAACCAGGCAGTCCTGGATTTCCCTTTTCTCCAGGGATACCAGCTGGGCCAGGGGGGCCTGGCAATCCCTTAGGGCCAGGTAGACCTACACCAGGTTCACCCTAGCCAAAGAAACACAATGGATTAGGAATCAACACATCAAAGCCAAGAATTATTTACTAAATTTATTTAAATCATGCAGTATAGGGCTAATGTACAAACTTCTATACATGACTTCAGGGGAGAGCTGTAAGTGTTTATGTCAATTATTTAAAAATGTTAATGTCAAGCATTTATCCATCTACTCTGTCCCCTTGTGTGCACAGTGGGAAACATAAAATGAAAGCCAGTTTGGCCAACTTTTAAAGTGTTTTTCCCGGCACACATTCCTGCCAACCTGGGGAGTCACAGGTAACAGTATCAGCAGCTGACATCTACCTTTTGGCCTTGTAAACCTGGAACTCCTGGCAAACCATCCAGACCAGGGGTTCCTGGAGTTCCTGGCAGACCAGGTGAACCAGGCTGACCCTGGAAACCTATAAAACAAAGCAAAACAAAACAATAGTCACATCATTACTGTCTGTCTGTAAGTGACCTCTGCTGTTTCTTTAGGCCTCTAACTGAACTGTTCACAGGGACCTGTTAAAAAAGATCTGGGTAGTCAAACTTATAGGCATGCCAGTATGCAAATGTCCCAACAAAGATTCAAATGCTGACTTTTGTTCAGCAGTTGGCTTTTGATGAGAAACAACCACCCAGAAGAAAAAAAATGCTGAGTGTCTTCTCTTAAATAAACAGCCTTATGGGTTCATTTCCCATCTCCCTTGTGAAAAACATCCTGCAAAACTGGGTTCCCAAAGTCTTCTTCAGAAAAGGCAGCTTAATGTGTAAGGCATCAGACTGAGGGATGCGCAACAAAGTCCACCTGTGAGTCAACACCTTTTGTGCAGTATATGGCTTGTGACATGTTCTACATGTATGTCCTCCTGTGGGTTTCATACAGAAGGTTTCTATGCCAGAGCTAGCCCATGAACTGCACCTTGGGAATGCAAGAAGGAATACTACAACATTCTGCAAATCCCTTAAAGACAGCACTCACTCAGCATCAGCACACACACAACAAATTCAGACAACGCAGGCAGAAATCCAGCTTTTAGGCTAAGACCCCAGAATGTCATTGGGCAGAGCTGAGTTGATGGAAGGGGCCTTTAAAAAGTATACTTAATGTGTCATTTCTTTCATCTGGCACCAAAGTGCATACAACAATTCTTTTCCAAATACAATGGGACTTTTCTGTTCAGGTTCCAATGCAGTCTCAGAGGAACCAGATGTGGTTACAGAGAAAAATATGCCCTTTCTCCTTATTAAATTTCTGACCCTCCCAGCTCATTGGTGTGTGGAATCATAAGAAATAATAACGAAGACAAATAATAACAAAAGAACTTTGGTGATTGAGGTGGCTGCTGAAAGTTCAGTCATCTAGTTCTGAATGAGCAGCAGTTCTGTGAAACGCATCTTCAAAAAATCCAAAAATTTAGACTCCCTCTAAGCTACTTGCATATTCTGACAATGGCCAAGGAGGGAAGACTACACTCATGTTGAGTAAGCTGGAATTCTAATCAAGCCACTCTCAGCTGTCTGGGACACAGCAGAGCAGTAAGCTCCGGCCCACAACTGTTCTAGTTACAACATCATATTACTTTGACCAACTACACACAGTGCTTTTCATCTCTCAGAAAGGTCATCTCATCTCATCTCATCTCATCTCATCTCATCTCATCTCATCTCATCTCAGCAACTTCAGATGCTGCAATGTAAGATGCTGTACTCTATCACTTTCTATTCTGGCAGTAGCTGTGACACTGTCTGTAGGTGCACCACTGCACTACACAAAGCAAGTGTGCAGCTTAACTCTATCAAAAGAATGCTCACTGTGGTGCTGGTTGTCTTTTGCAAGGGAGCTTCTTCAGCTGCACCTCCCAAATCCCATGCAGCTATGGCTGGATGACAGTGGAGGCTTCCATTCACACTCCTGTCACACCAGCTCTGTTAGGTTTGGTTTTAAGCTTTATCTTACCTTTGGGACCTGGAGGTCCAGGGAACCCTATACCTGGCTGCCCAACAGCACCTTTTTCTCCTGGTAGGCCAGGTCTACCTGGAAGCCCAGGATTCCCTTTGTCACCTTTGCAAATAAAAACAAGACAAATGTTAACACAAAGGCTAACCTCTGAGGAACAGAACCATCCTGATAATGATACAAAGATTAACAGACTGCTGTACCTTGGGGTCCAGGGAAACCAGGTGGCCCAGGAAGGCCATCTGCCCCAGGAGGTCCAGGGAGTGATATAGTTCGTCCTGCTTCACCCTTTGCTCCTGTAAATGTAAAGTTATATTAGAGTACAGTAACTGATAAAATAAAAAGGGAGTTCTACCTTGACAGCATCATCAGTTCATCCATACCATTAGAAGTGACTTGTTATGAATATTTTTTTGGTAGAAGATTCATAAAAAAACTAGGATGAACCTAAACTGTCCCATTTTGCCTAGCAAATTCTTAAAAAAACTGTCCTCAAAAATTTGCAATTATACTGCTGAAAGTGAACACATATTTAAATTAGAAAGAAATTTTCTAATTTCAGGCTTAAATTCTGATGATCCTCTAGGCTGTACCATTTAAAGAGCACAATTTTTAATTTTTTTTGTATTTTTTAAACACATTATAGCATTACCTGGAAGTCCTGGTAAACCTGGGGTTCCAGCAAAGCCTCTGTCTCCTTTTTCACCAGGTAATCCTGCAGCACCTACCCCAGGAGGGCCAGGAAAACCTCTTTCACCACGCACTCCAGGGAATCCAGGCTGGCCAGGGGGACCACGTTCTCCTTTCAAGCCAGCTGTACCCTAATTTTTGGAAAGTACAAGTGTATTTCTTGCTTGGCTGGCAAGACAGAACACATCATCCTCTCTTAATAGTTTGCAGCTGAGATTTAGCACAGGTATCTGTATGTTGAAGAAAGTGGATTTTTTCTACTGAGTCCAATGAAACAGAACTAGGTTCCATGTGGAATAAATAGCACATGGAAATCCCATCTAGCAATGCAGCTAACTGTAACATGTGGGCCAGTAGGGGATCTGGGAGCAGAGGTGAGCTCCACATTCAGCTCCATACCCACATCAGCTGAACTCTTATCAGTGCAAGATTTTGAAGCGTTCCTTCCACAAGAAGAGAAATATGGCAGAACAGACTTGAATCTTGTCTTCACAATTTCTGCTTGGATAACTGCATTCATTCAATCATCTCCAAATATCAGCTAAATCACTCACACTAGTTCTCACTATCAGGCTGTTAGAAAGGCAGAAAGGAATAAAATTACTGCCCATGTCTGAATCTTCTGCCTATAGTCCTGAAAGTAACAAGCCGTACTGAATGCATTTGAGTCAGATCACTTATTTGCATGACATGTAGAAGAAATGATCTGAAAAACCTAGCTCTAAAATAGGCTGTTGTTGAAGAACTGTCTTTCTCACTACTTCCAGTGAAAATGGAATAATCTTCTGAGGAAGAATGTACTACTCAAGGTAAGGAATACATGTAGAAAAATGAATGAGGCCAATAAACATAAAGCATGTATAGGGCACAAAAGCATGTGAATTCTGATCTGAAAGACAGAATGTATAGCACAGTAAGTAAACATAAACAATCCCGCAGTAGGACAATATGTAAACATAAAGAAACAAACATACCGCTGTTCCTTTTGGACCTGGGGGGCCTGGAAATCCATCTTTCCCTGGTCTTCCCTCTCTTCCAGGAATGCCTGGTTGTCCCGGGAAACCAGGATCTCCCTTTTCCCCTTTCAGGATAGAATCGTAAGTAAAATCTCCAGGTTCTCCTTTTGGCCCAGGGCTGCCCATAAGTCCTGGAGTGCCGGGAGGGCCCTGAAATTACATAAATTCAGATGTCATCAGCTGCCCTACAAACCCTTCAGCTGATGCAAAAGAAAGCAAACTTCCAAAAACTGAAGTGTAAATCCAAATAAAGGGAACCATCAAGTCATTGACTGAGGAGGTCAAATGAGAATATTTTCCAAGACACAGCAGTCTTGGAAGCAGAAATCATCTCCCTTGGGTAATTTATTAATGACATTCAATGGATGTGAATACATGTGTTCCTTCATTACTAATATTCATCAATTTTGAACAGCTGACACAGTCAGCTGTAATATCAGAATATGGTAATATCAGAATATGCTCAGAAAATAGTTTTGTAACCTCTTCTGGAAAGAAATTACCTACCTAATGGTATACCTACAGGATTTCCAGAATTTCAATTTTTCCCCTAAATATTTTCTAGGACTTGAATAAACTTTTCTTATGGGAACAGTCTCCATAATTTCTAGCAACTCAGAGCGACTCATTAGGGTAGTAAAACACAAACTTCATCAGCAATGTCCACTACGTACAGCTCATGTGTGCCCTCCCCTTCAACCTGAACCAGAACATGGTCAATGGTAATCTTTCATTAGAGATGGAGTATTCTGAATCAGACTCTGATGCTCTGGCATGGTTGTAAGCAATGTCAGCTAGCAAGGCTGGCCTCTGTGTAGTTCTTCCAAGTTAAATTATATGCTGGATCACCACCTGGCTGAACTTTGTGGAGCAAAACAAGCTTAAAAGCACTCAGAACAGCAGCCAATCCTTGCATGAATAAAGACATGAATAGCACTTATGAGGCAATAAAAGTAAAATGTAAAGGTGTGGCAAAACACATGCCAAGAACAAATGCCAAACAACAAAAAAGCTTAAATACATTAGAATGTCTTTAATTTTTTTATCCCACTTTCTTTCATGGATCCCATTGATATTATAGAACATTCAGTCACTGGGTAATGCAATTTATAGTGGTGGCAATAGATAAAAAATTCACCTTAGTCTATTTTCATTGGCTGAATTCAGGCAACACAGCTTTATTTATATTCCAGGGAGAGAAACAGATTCCTTGAGTAATGAATTCATACAATGGTTTGTGGTTTTTTACTTCTGAAGGTACCTCTCTCTCACCACTGGTGATAGAGGGAGCTTGCATAACCCCAATGTGTGATAAAGCCAGTGCATGGGAATGTCACTGAGAAGTTACACCGCCAGAAAGGATCAGCTGTGAGGAAACAGGCAGCTTTGGGGAGAAGAGATCTAGGAAGACTCTACTCACACTAGGAATGGTGTCAAAACCCACATTATGCTACAGGAATATGTATGCTGAGGTAGGTTTTCACAGCAAACCTCAGTGTCCATAGGGGCACTTAAAGGACTCTGACAAGGTCAAATGTAGTTGTGCTGGTACACTGCTCATCTAGGAGTCATTTGTGTTACCTTTGGGACAAGTGTTACACTTACAGCTCTTCTGCTTCCGGCCTTACTCTGGAGAGCCACGTTGTGCTGCCTTATCATAATTTACAAGTAATCTTATTAGGATGCTACCCACTTTCACAGCTTTTATATCTTCAAAAGTATTTAACTCGCATGTTTACTAATTGTGTTTTACAGAACATACTGCAGACACTTCCCAAAATCTTCATTAACAACCTGGATGCAGGACTTCAAGGAATACTAAGTAAGTTTGCCAGTGACAATAAACTGGGAGGAGCTGTCAGCTCCCTTGAGGGCAGAAAGGCCCTGCAGAGAGACCTCAATAAATCAGAGATGGGCAATCACCAGCACAAGGGCAAGGGCCAGATTCTGCACCTGGGATGGGGCAATCCTGAATGTGTGGACAGACCAGAGAATGAGAGGCTGCAGAGCAGTGCCATGGAAAGGGACCTGGGGCTCCTGGTCCATGTCAAGTTGAACATGAGCCAGCAGTGCCCTGGCAGCCAGGAGGGACAACCCTGTCCTGGGGACATCAGGCCCAGCATGGCCAGCTGGGCGAGGGAGGGGATTGTCTCCTCTGCTCTGCTCTGGCAGCCTCTCCTTGAGTACTGTTTTTGGTGCCACAACATAAAAAAGACATTAAACCATTGAGGAGCATCCAGAGGAAGACCACGAGGATGGGTGAAGAGTCTGCAGGGGAAGCCTTATGAGGAATGGCTGATGTCACTTGATTTGTTCAGCCTGGGGAGGAGACTGAGGAGAGACCTCATATCAGTCTACTCCTCATGAGGAGTCTAGGAGGGGCAGACATTGATGTCTTCACTCTTTCGAACAGTGACGGGACTTGAGGAAACACCATGAAGCTGAGTCAGAGGAGGTTTAGGTTGGCTGTCAGGAAAAGATTTTACATCCAGAGGGTGGTTGGGCACTAGAACAGGCTCCCCAGGAAAGTGGTCACAACAACCTAATGCAGTTCAAGAAGCATTTGGACAACTCTCTCAGGCACATGGTGTGGTGTTTGGGATGTTCTACAGAGTCCAGGAGTTGGACCCAATAATCCTGATTAGCTCCTTCCAACTCAGCATTTTCTCTTATTCTATGATTCAAAATTGAGCAAAACTGGCACAGTGTGCTGCTAACATTAGATTGCTTACATTACACTAGATGGCACTGTCTGTCTCTCAATATATTTGTACTCAACAGCAAAGCATTCTTGGAACAATTCTCAAGAAGGTCAGGGAATACCTGCATCTGTTTCCTGAGAAATCCCCCTCTTTACCCAGCTCCACTGCTTAGCCTGCTCAGGCAGAAGGTCATGTGTCCTGCTGAGTTCTTATGATGGATAAACTCAGAAATATAACCAATATCCAACAGCTCTTTTTTAGCTCTTACAGTTCAAATCCACTTCTTCCTACTTTATTTTATTAGGCAGTTAACCCTAATTTTATCATATCAGTGCACTGTTTTGGGTTTGGGTTTTTTTGTTTGATTTTAAACAGAACTGTTACACAACCACACTGATACACTGACCATCACATGTTTTTTGATCACATGCCTAGCAGGACAGGTAGTATTTGGCAAGGCATTACTTACAGGTACCCCTGGAAGGCCATCAAGTCCAGGTAAACCCCTGTCACCCTTGAAACCCGCTTGTCCTGGAAAACCTTTTCAGAGAAATAAAAATAGGGCTTCATTTATTAAATGCTTTTACAAATAGCTCATTGTATATGAATTCTTTGTGATCCCTTTTAAAGTGTCTCATTCCAGTCCCAGTAATACCAGCATAATGCTGATAAAGCCAGTGAAGCTGTCTTGACTCATGCACTTGTGTTGCATGCCTGCATTCATAAACTTGGAAGTTGATGGTTCATTTGACTTAGAAATGAATTTACCAATTCATGTAACCAATGCAGAACCAAACCTAACTAAACCACATTTGTTTTTCTAAACAGTACTAGAACAACCATTAGGTATAACATAATTTTTAGCATGTGGCACTTCTCTCATATGGTAGCAAAAAAAAAATTTTTTTGGGCAACAGAACTTAGGTCTGCAATTGGAAAAAAAATGTATGGGTCGCTGTCAAACCTGGGCACAAAGGCAAATGGTTCCCACATTATTTCTCACTGTGAAAATATTTGGGCCACAATTTGCAAGAACCCTTCATTGTGGCCAGTTTCTGCTTCCCTGGTAATTCTGGTTGATTACATTGGAAATTTGGAATCAGGCCCAACATAGGACTATGACACCCTCCTTTCATTAGTTCTTTCATTAGTTTCACAAACAATTTGATTAGTAGGACAAAATGTAATTAATTTTATTATGTATGCTGCATTTTTTTAGAATTTAGCCTATATAGCTCTTTCTTGGGTAATTAAGGAGTTTTTACCTGCTGGACCTGGCGGCCCTTGTGGTCCTGGAAGTCCAGGAGGTCCTACTTTATCACACAAGGCACAGGCTTCACCTTTGTCACCTGAAAAAAGAAAACAACAAAACACATGAATAACAACAAAAAGATTCAAGACAACTGCAAGCAGGTACATTCAGGGCAAATGACAATTTAATATTTAAATAAATTGCTACTTGCAATTTCATGCTTCAAGGAGAAAATATCAGCAAGTTGATGTTCAAAATTATTTAAAATTTTTAAAGGAATGGCAAGAAAAGCCACGTAAGTCTTATCCTAGGGTTAATATTTAAGAGAATGGTTAAAGGAGACCAGGATGAAGAGGATCAAAAAGAAGAAAAGAAATATTCAGCAGGTATAGAAAAAATAAAAATATGAAAGCACAAAAAGGATAACTTTTCTAGTTACTGTAATTTTGCAAAAAACCAGTAAACAGAATGAGATAAGGAAGCACTGAGCACCGTGTAAATGAGTGCAGATCATTTTTCTAAATGTTCATTTAGTCAATGCTGCTAAAACATGTGGTTGACTGTCCTATTTACAGAATCTCACAGTTAGATCAGAAAAGACCTTTGCCATCACTGAGTCCAACCTATGACCAAACACCACCATGTCAACAGACCTTGGCACTCAGTGCCACATCCAGTCTTTTATTAAACACCTCCAGGGATGGTGACTCCATCATCCCCCTGGGCAGCCCATTCCAATGCCCAATCACCCCTTCTGTGAAGAACTGCCTCCTAATGTCCAATCTAAGGTTGTTTATTGGTGTTAAAATTTTATATTGGATTATACTCACGGCAATGATTCATAAACCATTTTCATTCTCAACTCACTGCCCCTCTCTAAATCTGCACCTCAGAATTCACACCCTGAATTGCCTTGAACAGCTCAATTTACACTCTATAGGGCTATACTCAACCCTTTCTGCTCCTCTTGCAGAGGAGCAATCCTTTATCACTTCCCAGCAATAAGCAGGCCAAGAGAAGTCCAAATCACACAATTCAATACACAATATCCTTCTTTACTCACCAGAGACTCAAGAAACATCTTCCATGTCCATGAACTATTTAACTAACTTTAAGTAAACTTTCTCTGGATCCAGCCTAGTTTGCTCAGCCTCTTTACATACCCAAGCTCCAGTGACTAAGCATTAGAAAACAATCACTTTAAAATATTATTACCTTTCTCTCCCATCTCTCCTGGAAATCCATCTCTTCCTGGAAGTCCAGGACTACCTGGTGCACCAGGTTCTCCCTGCTGGCACTGATCAATTCCATCTGAAATTAAATTGCAATAAAGAATATTGTTTTGACAAGTGCAAGCTTCAATTATAGGGTTGCATTTATATCATACCTGAAATATTACCTATGAAAAGTGGTAAGTCAGGATAGCATTCTACTCCTTGACTGGATTTACTTGGAAAAATTTAACTGGGATTCTGTATTCTTATTCTATTTACACTGCTTAAGAAACCCTGAGAATTACAGAGAAAAGACAGCCTCTGCCGTAATAAGGTTAAAAACAATTTCAACGTAAAATCTATTTTCACTTTAAGTTTTGGCTTGGAAAAGTATCACAGGTGAAAAACTGATGTTTCGACCCTGAAGAGAATGGAGAGTATTGATGTTCTGAAGAAATTCATTAAGAATGTCTTTTTGTACCCTGACTTCTTTTTTCAACATTTTAGGAAACATTTTAGGTAAGAGCAGCTTGTCAACATCTATTTGATTTCTTCACATTCTGTTCCTGAAAACAACAAACCTCATATGTTAGGATCTGAAATAGATAATAAATGAGAATATTTATCAGGTTTGATATAAGAATATAAATAGTGCTTGTTCTGTTTGATGATGTGATGCAGGATCTGACCCAATACAACATGACATCACTTTGGCCAAATACAGTAGTCAAAATGCTGATGTGAAGTTTGGAAAATAAGTTAAATTAAAAGGAATTGCTTCCCATTATGTACTTAAAGAGGCTAAAGAAGTATCTGGGGAAGGAGCAGAATTAAGAAATGACAATAATTTGTATGAAAAAATAACAATTGCTCTTATTTTTAGGAAAATGTAAGATTCAATTCCATGTTCTACACACTGGATTTTGCACTGCTTCACTGGCAAACACAGCAACAACCAGGCATCTTCCCCTGTTTTTGAACAAAGTATCTTTGGTTTAGGAATTCTGCAGGGAATAATGTTTCTTTCAGTAGCTTTTAAGTATCTTACCTATAGTAATAGGGATATAATTCCTGATGTTAAAATGATAATTTAACTCACAATATCAGTATCACCTATAGCAAAAGTTTTCTATCAGAGTTAAAACATCAATTGTAAGGAACTATTTAGCATGGACCACTTCCACATGTACTTGGTTATTGCTTCATTGCAGAGCAAGATCATTTTTCTCTTTAAGATTCCTTTATCACAGTCTAATAAAATGTGTGTAATGTTGTTATCATTACTACTGATGTCATTATATACTGGTCACATCATTACTGGCTTTTCATTTACTTCATAAACAGGTGTTTACCCTCATCTAACAGGTGGCATCCTTGCCTGTGTTGGGAGATTGGAACCAGATGATTTTTAAGGTTTCTTCTAACCCAAGCCTTTCTATGACCCCATTCTACTCTAAGATAATTTTATTTTAAAATAAAAACTTCTGGGAAACTAGTACCTCAAACTGCATTTCTCATACCTGTTCAAGCTGTTACACAGACTGGTACTGCAGACTCATAAATTGTAACACTGAATAGCTTTTATGCTAAGAACAGAACTAGTATCTGCTATTTTTTAATTGAAAATATACAAATATCACTACATTGGCACAATAGGACACAGAAAACATTAATGTGAATTAAGATCAATTGCTTGGTTATATTCTAACAATTCACAATGCATTTTGTAGAAACTTTAAAAGTATTTATTTAGCAAAGAATCCTTGTCCTTTCCCAGTAAGGCAAGAAGTGACTCCTTGCACTGTGCAACAGCTTTTACTTGGTTCATCAACAACTCAGATAAGTTTCTTCCATGACACAGATGCATCCTGATAACAGCTTTTATAATCTTGTCTCTTTTTTCTTTTTTCTAATGTGTATTATGAGTCTTCAATATGAAAACCAACCCAGGGCTTTACCTACCTGTTTTGCCTGGAGGTCCTGGTGGGCCAGGCAACCCAGGGGGACCTGGGAAACCATCTCTTCCAGGGATTCCAGGTGAAGGGAATCCTGGAGAACCCTTTTCACCTTTTTCACCTCTCTCTCCAGGAACACCAGGTGATCCTACCCTGTCTGGAATTGGTCGACCTTTGGACAGAGTAAAACATACACGTAAAAATGACAAGTGAAAAGACAGCTTTTGGACAGTTCATTATCAACTTACTGACTGTCACAGGGTTTTGGAAAGAAATGGAGGAATGTTAGTGCAAACGAAAAAAGGGACTGTATTTTATTTATTAGTGATTCATACAAAATTGAGTTTGTATACTCACTACAGCTGAGAGAAACTCACTTCCGTTAGGTCCCTAGACAAACATACCTCATCTGTATCAAGTGCTTTTCTGAGATTTAGTTGGAAACACTTTTGCTGGGTAGTAAATAGTGGAAACACTGGAGTTAACTTAGCTATTCCATCTAGAAACTATTACACACTTCCTTACCTCATAACAAACCAAATCTAAAACACACCTAGAAAGGGAGGGCATGTCTGATAACTTCAATAAACAAGTACTCAACAATTCTAGAAGATTTAAGGAATGCTAAAACCAAAATGGTTTCTAAGAATAATAAGTGAAAAACTGCCAATAATGAGAAGCTGTTAAACAACTACCAAAAACACTAGTTAAGATCTCCTTTGTACAGTCACACAGGTCTTCATATTTTAATGACTTATTTCAGTTCACAGCTCATCACTGCATTTGACCACTAAAACTTTTTGAGTAATTTGCAACACTGCAGGAAGACATAGAAGTCACACAAAGCTCAATTTCTGTAGGGTAATTACAGACTAAAGAGCTATCATTACAGCCTGTGGTCTTCTCCCTAATCTGTGAAAAATTTCCTGGAAACTATTTGACCCTGGCTCACATTAATTTCATATTTAGCTCTCTGCCAAGATAGAAAATGAGAGCAAGGATGGTAATGGTAGTATCACTGCAGGATGTGTTAAGTGTAGGGTCTCCACGGATGATTTGCTTAATTTTTAAAAAGCAAATATCATGGTGTAGGTCAAACACATGAACATGTACTCATATACACAAAAGCATTAATGTTACCATTAATGTGAAGATGCTAAGGCTCTGAAAAAGGCAACATTTGTGGGCAAAAGAAATAACTTTTATTAGACCAAGTGACAGAATCAAAAAAGCAGGAAGCCTTCAGGATTGACTTTGATGGAGTATTATTTCTTCCTTCAAACCTTGTTTTGTTATACAAACACATAGAGAGCAAAGTGAGAGCTAGACAAAGATCTACATATGATCACACACACTCAGGTATATGTACCCACACACTCACATTTAACATCTCTTCTTGCCCAATGGAGTCAAATTCTCTGAGGCTCTGATGGACTGTACCCCATTTCAATTTCAGCAGAAAGTTATCAGAGCAGAACAGAAAGAACAAGGCTGGATCACATCAGAGACATGAGAAAAGCAATCTAGAGGAAGGGTCTGCAGGGATGATTAGACCCCTGGAGAGGTCAGTGCTTGAGTGCTCAGAAAGGCAGGCACTAACTGAAAGCAGCTAAGGAGATTATCCCTCAGGACTGCTCACACAACACATGACAAATGTGAAAAAAATCACTAGTCATAATTTCATACCTGGAGGTCCTGGGATTCCTTGTGCACCAGGGAAGCCTTTAGAAAGAGAAGGTTTCAATTAGGCAATGAATTCTGCAATTCCAGTGAAAATGAACTTTTAGGAGATATAATTGAAATTCACATTCATGCATATTCACATTCTGAATCAAATTTGAAGTTAAATAATACATATATATATATATATATATATTTTCAAGAAATACATTCAGAGAAAAGGTCCTGCTGTGTGCCAACTTCCCCAGTGATTTCTCTTAAATTGGCTGAGGTCTGTAATGGGGAAAATGGGAAGGGAAATGCTTGATTTTCTCTGTTTACTGAAGACTTTTTTTAAAATATGCAAGCCAATCTTAGGATAAAAAATAGGTACTGACTTTTACAAAGGAGCCACAAGATTCTCTGCATTAATTACCCTCCTTACGTTCATGTTGGTTTCCATATTTCTTAAATAATCTCACTGAATTATTTAACTGCCATAAAAACGGATCCCAGTTTATCATTTTTCATCTATAACTGAAAGGCAATCTTAGTTATGTTGAGAACCAAAAGTGTCCTACAAGCTACTACGAAATATAAATAATATAATATAATATACCTGAAAACAATTAAGTAACTGGAACATTACACTGTCATATAGAGCTCCTGAGCACAGCCAGTACAATTTTAATTTCCTTTACTAAGAAAACTAGAAGTATAACTCAATTAAAAAGACAAGACAAAATACATACCTTTTTCACCTTTTTGACCTTTCAGTCCAGGCAAACCTGAAACTCCAGGGTCTCCTTTTTCACCAAAGGAATCTACTGGTCCAGCATCTATCATCTAAATCACAGGACAAAGACTAGAAACATACAACTGAGCCATCATATCTCCCCCATCTTCATCTCATGCTACAGAGGCCATTTTAGTTTTATTGGCAATTTTCAGCAGTTTTGATTATCCTTGCAATTTCAGCAAGTGAGAGGCTTATAGATGCTGAGGAATTACCAGAAATTAAATATTTCCTATTCTACCCAAATGCCTTAATATCAATTGCAGGATTAAGTGGGGAGCTTTTATAGCATCTTCCTCAAAAAGAATGATGCCAGAAAACCTTAGCATGGTATAAGCACCAATCCATTAGGTTTGTATTAATTTTTATTTGAAAATATTATGTTCTGCCAATTTTTGCTAACATTGATCTGAGCTCAATATATAAAATGCTAATATTTTCAATACAATATTCAGGAAGTATGTACAATTTTCCAAGCAGATGTTGGGAATTTGTTCCCATAATTGGGAAGCAGCGCCACCAATCATCTATTTGTTCCTGACTAGCCCCATTTTTTTATCTGAAGTGTTAAAAAAAATTATAAATTGCTCCCCTGGTTTCTTCTTGTGTATAAGGGCCAATCTCTGCTCAGGGCCTCACTGGACATCAGTCAGCAAGCGCTGAGCAATTGCAATGTGCATCACTTGTCTTCCTCTGGTTTTAGTCCTCTCTCTCTTCCTGTTATCTCCTTTTTCTTCATGATTATTACTACCACCACCACCACTACTACTACTACTACTACTACTATTAGTAACTTTATTTTTATTAATAACTTGTCCTTATCTCACAAATTTTACCTTTTTCCAGTCCTCCTTCCCATCCCATGTCGAGGAGGGACAGTGAGTGAGAGCCTGGCTGTCTGGTGCTCAGTTCCCAGCTGGGGTTAAACCACAACTGTGAACCTGACAGATTTACTCTTCTGAACTGTCTTTAGCAATGCCTATAATATTCACAGTCCAAAACACTTGAAATTCATATTCTTTGAGGGTTCCTTTCCCAAATTTCAAATATAATTTAAAGAACTGCACCCAAGTTTTGCTTCCATTAAGGAAAAATATGGACATGATTAAAGAGAACAAGATCAGACCATACATAGTATCTCTTTTTTTCTCATTGTTTGAGGACTTTGACAAAATTTAATTTAGTTTTATTTTAAGTTTAAAATGAAATACAAATTTATTTTACTTACTCTTCCTGGAGGTCCTGGATAACCTCGCTCCCCTTTGTCACCCTAAATCAAAATAGAATTTATGTTTTAAATGCAGATCAGGGGTTTTTTGGGTTTTTTTGGGTTTTGGTTTGTTTTTTTTTAGGGGGGGGTGGGTTTTTGTTTTTGTTTGTGGTTTTTTGGGGGGTTTTTTTTGGTTTGTTTTTGTTTTTGTTTTTTGGTTTTGGTGGGTTTTTTGTTTGTTTGTTTGTTTTTTTTTTTTGTTGTTGTTGTTGTTTTTTGGTTTGGTTTGGTTTTGGGGTTTTTTTTTTGGTTTTTTTTTTGCCAACAAAATCAGATTTCCTCAACAAATGAACACTTTGATACAGATTCAAACAACATCCACATGGTAAGTACCTGGAATGCTATAACAACCAGCAGTAGTAATTAGTTTGCAAGCCTGTACTGGCTTGCACTATTTGAAGAGAAATGGGAGGTTTTGGGGAAGTACACTTATACCTATGCTGGCTGGACAAAGAGCTTGTGAAAATAAAGCCTGTGTTAATCAACACAGGTAAGAGATCTAAATTGGGGATACCTACACTACCTTCACTTTGACTTCTAGTCTCTGAGTGATGACATACAGCTTAACAACATTCAATTAATATTCCTTTATGTGCATTCATTGCTTTAATGTAATCAATGAACACACCACAAAAGCTATTCACTCATTCTGTGTGAAGGGAAGCACTACTCACCTTTATGCCAGGCTCCCCAGGTCGTCCCGGAATCCCAAACCCTCCAGGCAAACCCTGTGTGTGGACGACAGTGAAACCAGAAGAGGCAAATATAAGTGGATCTTAGCTGTGGCAGCAGCAAAGTTTAAAAATTTTAAAAGCCACAAGTTCACTGAAAGCAACAACTTCAAATAAACAATTCAGAAGGCTAGAAAATATCAACTGTTATAATACACAGACAGTTCTTTGCCTTGAATGTAAGAAACAGTACTGGAAATTGAGTAAAATACATACAGGTTCTCCTTTCAGTCCTGGTTCACCATCTTTTCCAGGCTTTCCCTGTAAAACACGAAATTCCACTCTGCTTTAACAGACAACCACATAAATATAATTTCTAAATACAGTGGGTGGAATACTAGAATAAAATTATCACTATTGCAGTGCATTAATCAAAGTGTGCAAATGCAGCTAACAGAGCAGAGGGTACAAATGGTTAATATGCCTAGTGCTTGTATTATCCAACACCCTCCAAGATGCCAAATTAAATAAAATCCTGGAAATCCATTCCCAGACTCAGAAATAACATAGATTTCCCTGTCACAGAGTCTTCAAGACAAGATGTATCTACAGGAAACTGGAACCAGATCCATCTTTTTCCTTCACAACAATCCCTTTCCCTTTATATATATATATATATATATATATATATATATATATATACTCTTCAACTTCACAAGACATTTATGCATAGATATTCAGTGGTTCAGTTTCAGCAGAAGGTTTGGAGAGTGGCCCTGTATCAGACTGCGTGGTAATGTAGTGGCAAATCCACTTCCCTCACACTGAAATTCAAATCATAGGGCAGATGATATGCTTGAAGTCAAAGATTTCCTCCTCCTGAGTAAAACTACAACTATTAGACCACTGTGTTAACCACAGATGGGATAAGATTCCCAAGTTACGTGATAAATGATCCAGACAGACAAACTTGCTTTTCAGCATTTTCCCTTCCTCTGCACCATAAAAGGACTGGGACATCAGCTTGTAGCCTGATCCACTGGAGGCTGGCTTTTATTTGGTGTCCCAGTGCTTAGATTGTATGCATAGCATAAGCAATATGAATTTGTCCCATAAACCCAAGGAAATGTAGATACTCGATACACAAAGTAACAGTGCAGTCTAAAAAATAATCCCATCAGTTTAGGTCAAAAAGTTTTGTCTTAACCCAATCACAGAGCAAAAATGATAGAACAAACATGAACAGGCTGCCACCATTGAGGAGCACAGCTATGGTCTCCTGTAGTGAAGGGTTACAAGTAATTTTTAATGATTAATTAAAACCATGATCTGCAAAGTCAGGCGAGTCTTCAAATACACACTGTGATCAGAATTAATCATATGGTTTAGTTTCATCAAACAAGAATATGAGGTTGTAACACCTGTTCATCTTTCAAGGCTTAGCTTAATTTCAGAAGCAGCTATGATTTCCTGAACAATTATATATAAGGTATCTTAGAAACTTTGTTCAGGGACCTCTGCAGAAACTGAAAACTATACTTTTCATTACAATTCATATGTTCTGGTTTCCAGGCCAACATGTCTCCACTCCTCCAGCTTCAAGCCCTCATTTACAATAAGAGTAAAAATACATATGTGATAGAAAAGATAATTCCATCATGTAACTTTTCTGAAAAGTTAATAGAATGTCTGACTTTGAAGCATAGTAGAATGGGAGATTTTCTCTTTCTCAGACTGAAGTAAAACCAAATGCCTATAGATGTCCTGGGCCTAACAGTTTATGAAGACCCACACCTTGAGAAACTCAGAATACTTTAGATACATTTGCATATAGAAAAAAGCACAATTTTGCTAGCTGCTCAGCTATGAAAAACACAGCATGATTCATGGAGAAGTTCTATGAACAAGACTATGATTTAGGTCAGATTAGACAAATGTAACAGACTATGGCCTCAAGCATCTACAGCCAGGCTAGAAACCAGCAAGGAAAAGGATTTCAGTCACCTAAATCTTTTGCTCCATTCATTGTCTTTGTATGAAACTGTACCTTCAGGCTAAGCAGGCTCATGTTGTCAGTTGCACATGAGAGTATTTGAAATAAATTCAACATGTGCCATTTAGCTACAGTCACTTTTACAGAGTGGGGCTTTTGTTTTTGCTTTTTTCTTCCATTCTGGAATGACATAATCTTTCTTCAATTTGGACTAAACGGAGTTTTGCCTTCACCTTCAGCACTGCAAGCTACTGTTAAATGTCTTTAGTTCTCTGAAATGTTATATACTAACATTACTGTATATTACTACTACCTTGATTCTACACATGTCCTACAGCAAAACTTTCTTGTTTAAAATATAAAAAAAAAATTGCTGTTTAACTAATGGCTACTAAGTTTAATTAGCTAATGGAAAAAATACAATAACTGCAATTATGGTATTGATAAAATTGAGTATACTTACACGTGGACCGGGCCTCCCAGGTTCACCCTTGTCTCCTTTGAAACCTGAACCTGGCAATCCCTGGAAAATAAATACTTACCAGATTAAAAATATAGCCAAATTCCAAAGTTTTCTTTTATCTAATAGGTATAAAGATATTCAGTGCCATTATCAGAGTCTTCACAATTTTTATAGTAGTAAAAAAAGAACTCAATACTCACCGGGATTCCCTGTTCTCCCTTTTCACCTGGATCACCCTAATGAAATTATTAAAACATGTAAATTAGTAAACAAAAACTTAACCATTATTCATTTAGGTTGTAAATAATCCTTCCTTTCAGCAAAAGCACACTTAATCCTCCATTTCAAGAACTATGCCAAATAGTATGATGTGCAAGAATTTAGACAAACATCTAATGTGAATCCATTAAGCTAGTTTATTTAACTAGCATATATTGCTTTGACTGCTGAATTCAGTAATTGAAAAATTCATTAGCACTAAGATTTCACAAATGTGTATATGAAAAGTTGAGTATATGCTACTTAATTCAAACTTACAGAATATTTTTGCAATATTCTATCCTTATCAATCCTCCTTCCTCAGAAAGTTATCTGCTGCTCACTTATTTATACAATTATTGATGCATTTATCATCTATCATATTTTTTAGAGAGACTTCTTGAATGAAAATTAAAATTCATCCATGAAGTAAAACAGGTAGAAATTTCTGAAAAAATTTCTCTAGGTGACTTTGTATTTTCTTTTTCCTGTTTCACTTTTATTTGCTAATTTTCATTGATTGTATTTTAATGAAAAATACAAGAAGTTCAATCATTTAACATCTCACCTTTTCTCCCTTTATGATTTCACTCCCTTTTTCTTTCATATGAGGTGCTGGTCCTGGGGGTCCTGGGGGGCCCTGTACCCCTTGTTCTCCCTGTCAATAGCAAATCCAGAATTGTCCATTGAAAACAGAATGGCATTGAGATCAAATATGGCTAAGACCAGTAACGTTAAAGAGAACCACCACTTGCTTTTAAAAACTTAGCTAAATGGGTTTTTTAAAAATACTTTTTTCAGCAAAATCGGTGGGTTACAGAAAGGGTTACAGAAGTCACTGTTGTGTAACTGATTGCCAACAGAGACTGCCCTGAAGAAAGACCTCTTAAGGTGAAGATTGATTAATACCAAATATCACAACCATATCCAAATAAATACAGCAAGAGTACCAAAGTTTTATAGTGCCTCCCTCAGGAGGAAGGAAATTAGGAGGAAAGAGGTCAGGTACAGAACGTCAATGGCTAAAGGGAAATGTTACCCAAAGTTTACAGTGCTCCAAAAGCTTTATAGAGGTCCATAAAGGCTAACTTCAAGAAGATAACTGTATATGACTTTTTAGTATGCATGTGTCCAAGGCAGGGTCAGAGCCTCACCTGCTTCTGTAGTGCAAAAGCTTTATCTTTAACAGTAAAACACCTATGAAAAGACTCCATAAATTTCTGTCAAGCAGTAATGCACAACAATACCATTTATCTTTTGCTAAAGACAAACCTGAGGAGTCCAGGAAATCTCCACACAATTCTGTCATCTTCTCCAACATTTTTCAATAAATTTCATGATAACAAATTAATTTCAACAATGTGTCATGTTGCACAAAATTCTATCCATTAGGAATATTTACTCAAAATCTATTAATAAGGTGATGGTTAAAAAAAAAACCCAGAAACTACCTAAGTAATATAATTTACTTATACCCCAAGAGCCCTCTGTCAATGACATTCATGAAAAGCTTCTGGAGAAGTGCTCAGACACATTATGAATGCACAGACCTCTCAGTAACAGAGAGGTAACAGATTAAAGCTGACATGTATTACCTCCCATTTGATGTTGATTAAGAGAATAAATGGGATCCTGGAGCACATCTTTTGGCTTAGATTCATTCAAAAGTAAACCACTCTGTGTGCTCTGAAACCTCTCCCTGGTTGTGTCAAAACACAATAAAAGGGGACAACTGAAAGATCTGCTTCAAATGTGTGCATTACCAAACCAAAATAAGGCAGACAGGCCTTAGAGTCCTACAACAATTAATTCTGATCATTCTGAACAGCACATTAAATCTCATCCCTCAGAACTTAATTGATTTTAAAAAAAAATCTTATGGTGAGTGCTAATATACAGAATAAATGTTTCCAGATCTGCCTAGTGCAAATTAAAGTAGCTTTCCAGGCACAGCTGGAAAACAGGATGGTGACCTAAATTAATGTCAGGTATAACACCACCATAAAAGAGTCTGTAGCTTCTCACGACTTTTTTCATTTAGGCATAAGTTACAGATTTACTCAAGTCCTCCAAAAATTACTGTTGGCTTTCTCATTGATTGATTTCAAGAGCTTTGCTTAAAACAAAGTGTCAACAATATTTCTGACAGTTCTCTAGAAGTTTACAAGAGACCTACCTTTTCACCTTTGGGACCCTGAAAGCCCAAGCCCATGTAGCCCTGAAAATGTAAATTACACACACTTAGTCAATTGTTTTCTGCAGTGCATACATGCATACATATAAACATATGAAGGCATTATGCACTCGTCAAGTGCTAAGGGACACTATAAAAGAGAGAATATGTCTTTTAAATGCATATGTGAAACAAATATATAATCATGTCCTAACCTCCCTGCTGGTTTTTTAAGCCCTGTGTCACAGCAACTTGTGAAAAAATGGATTGAAATTCATCAGATAATTTTATTGTCAACATGCTCTTTTACTCAACACTTCAGTGAAAATGTTGACATTTTAAAATTAATTCAAATGACCATAGCATGCTGTAATTACTACTGATTTGATCAAGTGAGTTAACAGGGCTAGACAAATCTGAAAAAAAAGTGGTAAAAATCTCTCTTTATGATGTTTATGAAGACACAGAAATAGATCCCAAAGTATAAAACACCCCACACCTTTAGAACCATTGGTTTCCAGAGTTTTGAGGATCTGGGATGAAAAATAAATAAACAAAGGACTTAATATTTGTTTTAAAGAGTCTTACCTTTTCGCCTGGAAGTCCTGGTGGCCCTGGGGGACCCTACAAGACAATACATTTTAGCATGCACATGTATAGAGTACACTAAGTGGAATAATGCCTTATTCTATGAAAACAGCAAAAAGGCAGATCTTTTCATTAAACCCAGTAATTTCATTTTGCTCTTGCTGTGCATAATTCACAACTTGGAATAAAAGATTAGTAACAAAGAGAATCTGAGGTATCTCATGAATTATTATAATAACAGATAGATGATAATGTGCTTCCACAGTAACACTCAGTGCTGCTACCCATAAGAATAACCTCAGCAAACATTTGGATTTTGATCTGGATGCTTGGTATGTAGTTTATTTTCCATAAATGAAATCAGGAAAGAGAGGAAAGGATGACCAACAGTTACAGTCTCTCCCCCACAAAAATACCCTCCAAGAGTGCAAGAAGAGGACTGTGGGAGCACCTGCTGCTGAAAACCTGTGTTGCCCAGTATTTTCTGCCATGGTAGAGTTCAGACGGCTGAACACGAAGCCTGGAATCACAACGTTACCTTTCCCAAATCCCAACCAAGACCTGCTAGACACACCTTCTAAAACATTCCTGTAATAAAGATCTATAAGTGAAGTGCAAATCACCATGAAGGGAAACTTACCTGCTCTCCTGGAGGACCTTGTGGCCCCATTGGTCCCTGAAACCCTGAAGCTCCAGGGGGACCCTATGAAGAATTCAAATGGTGTCATAAGAAAGTGATACTTATATGGTAATTTCATGATACTGATATAACTTTAATTGAAACTCACTGCTGTTCAAACATCATTTAGACTTACAGGCAATCCAGGTTGGCCAGGAAACCCTTTTTCACCTTTCAGCACACCAGGAGTTACAAGACCAATCACTTCACCAGGATCTCCCTATAATAAGAAAAGAAAAAGAGTAAGTCTTGAACATGAATTTAAATACATACAAACCCACCATAAGAGGGAAGTTTTATCTATGCATACTTTGGAATAATTTGGAAAGCTGACTTTAAAAAAAATCACCTTATTTCTTTTAATTCAGGTGAATCATAGACATATTACAAGTTGAGACCTTAACTGCCAAATGTATTTTAAAGCCACCTGAAGAGATTCCAGTACCAAAACTATCTTCATACCTCATTTCCTGTATTGTAATGGGTAGTTAGAATGATTTCTCCATGAAATCTATCACTACTACAGTGTCACCACACAACTGGAACATCTGACCTGGCTGCTGAGAGATGTGGTAACCTCACAATCTCTTTTCTCCACTGAGATTTTCATGCTTACACCTAATTTTGACATAAAAGCCATTTATGGTGTTCTTTTTCTTCAAGAAAGGAATACACTTAGTCTTGCTTCAGAAAACTACTCTGATCACCATCTATTTCTTTATGTCCCCTCTTTTGAGAGTAAAAATACCATTTTTCCTATGTTTTTGTAAGAAATTACAACACCGTGATTTTATTTCGGTTCTGTACCTATGCATACATGCCTATGGAAGAAACATCTGAGTATGCCAGTGTTTCTAGAATGAGTCAGCTCTTTCCATGTGAGAGTCAGAGAAATGGGCATTTTAATAACTTGGGTTGTCATGTCATTACAAATTTGAGATTACTTTGAGACTTAGCTTACAGTTACAGATAATAACTGTTCATTTTAAAGACAAAAGGCTCTCGGATGTCATTCAATGCTTTGTTCTCCAGTTCATGAAATGCACTCACAGATGTTAGTTAGCCAGATTTTTTTTCTTTAAGAAAACTGTTCAGTATGTGTTGGGCGATTCTCATACTGTGGGATATAGGACCTTCTTCCACAAACACTATCCATGTGAAACATTTTAAATAAATCCAATGTCAGTATAAAACCAAACGTTTGAATCATAAAACCTGTCTAAATCTTTATACACAACTGGGTGACCACCATAGTGTTTATACATTATTAACAATATGAAATAGTTCTTTTCTGTTGCAATCCATACAATACTTACCCTTTTAAGACCTGCATGGAACAACACATTAAGTGGGGAAGTCATTCCACTGTCTTTATTTAGTGAGGTTACAAAACAAACTGAAAAAGGCAATACAACTTTTCAGTCCTTAAGTAGACTGCTGCTAGTCTTAAAAGGTGTAGAGGTCACACAAATTCGTATTGTTAGAAGCAGGATATAAATAAACTTAGAATAAAATGTACCTTCATTCCAGGAGGTCCTGGAGGTCCCTGTGAAAAAAAACCAGACATATTTGTTGTTATTGCTCCTCAATGTTGTACATATTACATCTTAATATAATTTCCTATAGTTGTACATGAATTTCAAGAGTCAGCCTTAAAAAAAGTGAATCAAGCAGGAAAGAATCTACTTACTATACTTCCAGTCAGTCCTGGTAAACCTGGGGGACCTACTGGACCTCTTTCACCCTAAGGGGAACAGAGAAATTGGTTTTGTTTAGGGAACATATGCCTGAGGGGTGTTTTTATTTCAACACAGAGGTGCTGTTATACGAGTATGTAAATGTTACCTTTGTGCCATTACATCCTGGAATGCCAGGTGGACCAGGAGGGCCATCTTGTCCAGGGATGCCCTACATGAAGAGAAAGTAAAGAAATTAGCAATATTAGCAATAATCCAGGTCAGATGTCACAACTAAAATTTGATGTTCCTTGTAAAAACATATATACTTCATACGTACAGGAAGGCCTGGGTTTCCTGGAAAGCCTGATACTCCTGGGGGGCCCTGCAATTGAGAAAAATACAAACTGAAATGACAAATCCACAAAACAGCAAGGACAAGCTGCAGCCCAATTTGCATCTCCAATGCTGACAGTAAAAATCAATAGCATTTAAACTTCCTTGACAAAATAGCTCTAATCTTCAAAACCTCTCAAATATGTCACCTTAGTAATGAATAAGTGAAAGCAACTTTTTATATTTCTTTAACTTTTTAAGCCGTTAGGAACTAGATCAGAGCCTCATGCAGAGGTAAAAGGGAATACACAGATGTTCCCTTCTCACAATCATTCCCAAAACGAAATTTACTGTAGGCATGTCTTCATAGCAGAAGATAATGTTAACACACCATAAAGATGCTTCTCTGTCTTTCATACTCATCAGTGTATCAATTCATTCTTATTATCAAAAATCTTATCAGGCTGATATAATTCTTTCTCCTTGAACAGCTTTTCAGTGTAA
The DNA here is from genome assembly GCA_027886175.1 of Phylloscopus collybita. NCBI lineage: Eukaryota > Metazoa > Chordata > Aves > Passeriformes > Phylloscopidae > Phylloscopus > Phylloscopus collybita. The sequence continues at coordinate 38,013,153 of JAJNNQ010000006.1, read as the reverse complement.
TGAATCAGGCATTCAAGTTAGCACATCATTTTCATCCCATCTCTTCCTCATCCATGCAGCAATTCCTAAAACATGTAGTATGAAGCAGAAAAGATGCATGGGAATCCTGAGCTCAGAGAGTGTATTTGCTTCTTTCAAAACATTATAATTGCTAAAATACATTTTACTTACTCAGCAGCAAACAAATACATTTGCAATTTACAATACACTCCAATTTACATTAACACTCAGGATACCCCAGGTCAACACAAACATCATGGATTGAAATATGGATTTCTTGATCTAGCAGACTATCTCTGTAACACCTCATAAACTGCAGCTACTTCAGTAAATTCTATTTGCTGCAGCAACTGCAGGCAAATGGAGAACAAAACTGAGATGGCATTTTGAGAATCTGTGAGCAAGAGGGTATAGCTGAAAATGTATGCATCATTACTGGCCAAGTAATTCGAATCCTCTTTCATCATGACATTAGGAAATGTGAAAATTTTCAGAAAGAGCTTGGCACATCACAAAACCCCAAGAGGCATGGCCCTAGCCAATATAACACGCTAAAATAAGTGCTTGCTATATAAGTGCCCCATTTAACAGAAATGACAACAGAAAGATCACAGCTACTCAGAGCCTCTTCTAGCAAAGTTAAGAAATCTTTGTCCCTGGCTTTAATTTGCTCTGTATCTTTTTAGCACATATGTGTTCATGATTGTGTCAGCTTCTCTGCTGGAGTGCTTCAAGGGTAGATGGCAAATATACAGGAGAATTTTGTAGGAGGAAATACAGTTGGTTCATTATGAAACTGGAAAAAAGCCTTTTGGTATGTCAGGAAGCTATGTCAGGAAGTGATAAGTATCAGGTAACAATGCAAATTAATAAAGGTACTGGTGGTCCAATGCAGCAAGAATTCAAAGGTAAAAGTGAGAATTTTGAAATTATTGTGCAGCTCAAGAGGATGTCATTCATTAAGTCAGAGACCTCCTCTTGCACTTGAAGGGAGCCATACCCAGCGACATCAGAATTTCAAGAAAATAAGACAAAACTCACTCTTGTTCCCTTTGTTCCTGGCAGTCCTGGTTCTCCAGTATCACCCTGAAAAGTAAACAAGAAAGCTTTATCTTTCATTGGGACAACAATTTAGGGAAACCTGATTGTTTTGAATACCTAAGCTTAACTTCTTACCTTAAGTCCTGGTGGCCCAGGGGGACCTTCAGGTCCTTGCATTCCAGGGAACCCAATCACACCCTGTAGTCCCGGCAAGCCTCTTTCTCCCTGTGGAACAAAAAAAAACTAATTAGCAACTACACAACTGAAGCTATCCTCTTCAAGTAACTCACATATCCCATTTCTGTGCTCAAGGAACCCTGGAAGTGGTAAAAAGCTACATGTGACAGCAAAGAGCTCGTGTTGGTACTTGAAAGAAGGATTATTATAAATTAAGAAATATTTATGGTCCAATAATTGATTGTCAGGGGCTGAGTGTGGCCTAACAGAAAAGCACTCTTTAAATATTAGTTAAACTTTTATTTCTGGATAGTGCTCTTCATAGCAGATTTATTCTCCTGGTAATAGAAAGGTCACTTTCCCTCTAATAATACCTACCTGCATTCCTCCAGAGGTGTTGCTAAATCCCCACAGAAAATCTAACAGCCCAAATCAGCACCTAAATTTCTGAAAACCACAAATATCACTGTTTGGTCAACTAGTGTATGAATGGTAAAAACCACTCTTCTTAAACACAACTCACAACAGCAGGTTTTGGGGACCAGGTTTGTCACTTAGACTTGAATTTCAGGGTGATTCAGAGACAGGGTGCTTTGAGATACAGGATCTTCCCAAGAAGCTGAACACAAAATTGCACCGGTATGTGTAATCCTCTTAATTCTACTTTAATGCTATATGGGACACCTATGCTATTTCTCTCCCTACAACTCCAAATGTACTTAAATCAGATAAATCTAGAGGCAGAAAACCTATCCACACTCTAGATCAATATTGCAGCTATTATACATTCAACTATATTTGGACTCCCAGTAAAACCAAAATAAAGGATGCAAAATCTACACATAGGGAGAGGGGGAAAAACTTATGCAATTTTATGTCAAACTTTATGTCAATTCCTGGAAATAGCAAATCAAGCAAATCAAAAGACACTGATTCCTTGCAGGAAGGAACAAGAGTTGTCCTTTCAAGGTGTGATGGGAAACAAGCAGAAACACTCCATACTGTCAAAAACTGTGGGAATATTAGATGAATAAAAGGTTAGTGTGAAACTGTGAAAATAAGAAATTTTACAAGTTTGGAAAACAGCTAAAAACATGGCACCTGCTTTAGAAACTCAAAACACAGCAATTTTCAAATGATAGCAAAAAGAAAATAAAATTAACAATGTTCAAAACACACAAAGGGCCACTAGACAGACTTTAGGATTTTCAGCAAAACAGTGAGAGATGAAATTGCAACTTGTAATTTTAACAACCAAGTTATTATTTGATTTCTGGATGGCAATTAGCAATAAACTTTCTCCTGTTCGCTTAGAACAAAGATTCCCAGAAATATGCTGGCTACTTAGAGGTCAGCTGAGGACTGAGCACACATGAGAACATCTGAGACTTGGAGAGCTCATTTGTCCAGGAAGTATAACAGGCATCTTGCAAAGAAAAAGTTATGACATGCAGACAGAGGAAACTGAGTGATAACCAACAGACATGGTGCTATAGTGTCAGAAGATGAGAGGAATTGGAAGATTTGTGGAGTTACTGGGTTGATGTTGTTTTTTAGTTCCTTTTCCAGGATTTTGTTAAAATGAAGAGACAAGGGGGAAGGAACATTATTGATGGGTATGAAGAGCAAGGCCAAGGAAGAAGGGAGAAAACTCTGAGATGATAAAAGCACAAGAAAGTAAAATCAAAATAACATTCATTTATTAAAAATTCCTGACAAAAAAAAAAAATATCCTGCTGCTTCTCCTCTCTGTCTTCCCACAAAAATAAAATTTTTCAGTAAAAGAGTACTTTCTGAAGCAAACACTCAGTTTTTCCTTGAAGTGCTGGAATGGCATGATATCCTCTATTTAATTCCCAATATTCTTTATCATGCTTTGAGCATTCTTTATTTGGTTTGAGCCAAATCTGAAGTAGTGTATTAGACCAGAAAACAAAGCAAAGCAAACATCAGAACAGCTGTAGAAATATGTTTCTAGGTCAGCTGTAGCAGTACAAAGTCCAAGTTCTAAAGTAACTAAAATTGTTTTGAAAAACATTTTTAAGGAAGAACGCATCACAATGCAGGTCTCTAAATGAATGTTGAAATAATTAGCAATCTGAAATATACTTGTAAAGTTAAAGAAATTACATAAACCCATACTTCAACTGGCTAATTTGCACTTCTGTCACACGTGTACTTTTACAAAATCAATTGTTGTCTCATTGAGACCTGAATTTCACACTGAACACTGAACCCTTTTGCTCTCTTGATCTGCTGCAAAATAGGCTAAGGAAAGAGAAGACACTCAAGTACATACAACAGGGTTGTATGTACTTCCATTGTTGAAGGAATGTTCAACATGTGCAAATGAGAAGAAAAAAGGTTATTTTGAGAAATATGCTTCATGTAACACAAGTGACTCACATTGGTAATGTGTAACATGGCTGATACTTTCTGCACTCAGTTCTGCCCCTGAGGATTTCACCACACTTTGAATCATTGCACCCTGCAACATAGAAAAATACTCTTTCCTCCATTCTTAAGGAAAGTTAAAACTGAGGTTTACAGATCAGATTTTCACATGGTCTAAGGTTCCCTTAGAACATTCTGGAAGGGCCTTAACTTGCCTGTAAATCACTTCACTAAAGGGAATGACTGCTTCAGCTGGCCAAGGAGGTTACCTAAAGGCTTAAAATACATAAAAACTTGCAACTCTAAAGGCAACTATAGTAAATTCTTTTAAGGCTATCTTCAACCTCCCAGGCCCTTTCTGAGGGGTAAAACAGCTGGAGGAGCAGAGTTGAGACCATAACAAGTCACTTTGAGCAAAGATACATGCAGGTTTCCCTGGAAACATTTTTACTTTCCTGACTTAAACAGTTAGGCCAAGAAGAAAAACAACTGGCTATTTGTCCAGAACTTCTGGACACCCAGTCAAGGTACTGGGTGTTCCAAGGCCTGGAAAATATAACTCCTGAGCACATGGAGGTCTGTACCACCCCAAAGCCCGCAGACTTATGATTTCTCTTACTGGAACTGAGCTCATCTTTTTGCAAGAGGGAAGTAAGGAAACATAAAAGAGACTGCATGTGTGAGAGCTGCTGGATCCCTCTCTGCATGTGACCTGCCACCCTGGCTAGTTATTCCAACAGAGAATCATGGACTAACACACTGCAAACACCTCTCCCTCTACTCCACCTTCCCATCTGATTTTACTGCAAAGCAAGTTCAGAGTGAATAGTCCAAACGAAGTATTGTGTAAGAAGTCCAAATTTCTGCAGTTTTAGGCTATACAATTAATGGGATTTCACTCCTCCATGCCACCCATGGACACTCAGAGAATCTAGGGCAACCTATTTCACCAAGACCCAGTAAGAGACTTAGGGATGTCTCTTTGGTTTCTATAGTCCACGTTTCTAGTTTCTATAGTATCAGTCTTCCTCTTTGTACAAGACCTTTAGAAAACTAATGGTGCCAGCATTTGTAAGGACTAATGAATAAAGCTTTTACTTCAGTACTTTTGTTTGAGTTATTGAAAACTTCCTTTTTTTTTTTTTTTTTTTTTTTTTTAGTAATTTAGTGATACTACCCTGAATTACAGTAAAATTGTATCAGAGTACCTACACTGAACAAGAGACTACAGAAACTCTACCATCCTTACACTGTAAAGTCATATGACTGAAGGGTATCCTAATGTCACTGACTAGATCAGACCCCACAGATCACTGAGGCAACAACAGTTATACTGCTGCTTTCCTACCTAAAGTGGCTTACTTGAAACTTCAAGATCAGATGAAGCTATCACTTATTATGCTGTACAGAACAGACAGAAGCATGCAAGGAAACACTTGACCTGCTGCATCCTTCCTGGGCTTGCCTGCGCCTGTTCCTTTCTTCATTCAATATTCCAGCCAAGCAGCCCAACAGTAAGTGCTTGTGCTACATTTGTGCTGCAACTCATTAAGCACATACAGTGCATAAATTGGCAAGCACCAGGTCATCACTGCTACCCCACTTATTTTTTGCTCAGCACTGAGATTTCTAGCTGTGATGCATGAAGAGCATGAGACTCCGACTGCAAGGGTTATGTATTGTTCAAGTTCCAATATTCACAGCTGCAAAATCTTGGCAAGTAATACTGAAAGAGCTTCTGCTTCTTACAAATCAATTCATGAGACTCAAAAATTAAAACAGATGTAACCATGTCATCTGTACCTCTGCTGATTCAATGCAAGCTGTCAGAAAGCACAAAGGAGAACACATTACTCAGCTCACAAAAATGAATATTCTGCCACTCAGCTGCTGAAAATGTGGAGGTGCTACGTAAAAAGACAGCAAGTGCACAGTCACCACTGCACTCATTTAATAAGCAAGATATCTATGTTAGCTCAGCTTTCGTAAAATGCCTCTGCTTTAGGTAGTTCAAATTAAAATTGAATGGACTTCTAAACAGAAGAAGTTGAAACAGAAATGAACCTGTTAAGAGCTTAACTGCATGGGTTGATTTTTTTTCTGACACCTACCCTTCCAAATTAGCCATGAAATGCTGTTTGGCACATGGAACAACTGCAGATTGCTAAACAAGAGAGTCACATAAAGTAAGTAATTTCAGAAGATTCAGCTGTAATATATCAAGGGCTGAGGGGGAGGAAATAATCACCACCCCATTATAAATTATTTCCCCTATTACTTTGCCTAGGGACTTCTGGACTGGGAGATTTTAGGCTTGAGAGACTGGTAACATGGATATAAATCAACAGCTTCCCAAAGTGTGGGCTCACAGGGTGTCTGTGTCCGTACAAATATGATGTTCTCAGGCTCTCCAGAGACTCAGGCACATGGTGAATAACAATGTGTAGATCTCCCCAAAGCCATTTGAAAGATGCTTCATTTCTTAACATTTGCTTCTGCCAAAGATCCCCCAGCAGCTGAAACAGCAGGACAGACACGTGTCTGTCCTTCAGCTGAAAAGGCATAAAATTCAGTCTAAGGGAAAGATGTCACAAGGCAGCTAATCTCATCTACCCAACAAAGGTGGCTCTTCTTCCTTTTAAAGGGACAGTGCCACCTCACCCTTCTTTACACCACCTGGTATGATTCCCTCAGCCTCCACTGCACCGGCTCAACTCAGTAAATTTACTCCCTTTTCTTAGTGAGTGAGCTTGGTCTGGCCTCTGAGGAGCTCACCATATGGCCAGGTAGCTGCCAAAGCCTGTGAGGAGGACATAGCAGGACACAAGGACACAAGGTGGAATGGCAGCAAGAGCAGATTCTCACACCAGAGCAGTGGGGTTTGCTGGAGCTCATCCACCACAACTCCTCAGCTGCGCCTTCGCTGCAAGGGAAACTGAGCCGGAGCCAACAAATCTGGCCAGGGGGCTTCTCCAGGCCAGTGTCACTGCTGACTCCAACATCTTACAAACCCAGAATTCCTCTCACAAATGCATGTGCTATCCTCCTCCCAAAAGTTAACATTCATTGAACTGAAATTCTACCAAGGGCATATTTTGCAAAGAAGTGCAACTGTTTCAAGACAAAAACTGACGATGCAATTTCTAAACAGAGTTAAAAAAGGCTGTTAACAGGAAAACCTGCCATTCAAAACAGTCATCACACCTTGATGCTCCAGTGTGACCTCATAAAATCCACAGCAATGGACAACAGCCTTGCAATGTACTACATGGTTTCTACCCGGACTATCCCCAGCCACTTGAGAGGTGAATGCAGGCTCTGTATCTGTTCCTCCAGCTGATCTAACTGCGAGCACTCAAGTGAATTGGCTCCAAGGTGTTAGACCAGTAATTACAGTGCGCAGTGGGAAACAGCACTGTGCCACCTGAGTAACCCTCTCAAGTCACAGTGCTTCTCTCCACACTCTTTTAAACATGTTAGAGAATTGTAACTGGCTCAGTGTTACTCAGCATTACATAGCTGAATAGCCAATTCTTTATTAAAACGGTATTTTTAACCACCAGAGGGAGCACCGGCCCTGAATATATTTCAGGAATAAAATAAACATGTACAATAAATGTCATCTGTTTGTCCTCAGCTGCACTTACCATTTTCAGTATTTTATTGAAAGTGTGAAGTGGATATCAGTCAAGCAGAATTATTGCTATACGCTTGCAGGACATGTGTCCTCAAATGCACTGAGGATGTTTAACATTACAAAATTCCCACTGCACATTCTTCGGCAGAATCTATCTGCACCATAGCTATACAATTCTGGAGCCGCACAAGTAACAAGTAATTATTTACACAAACATAGCTCTGCAGACATGCAAAGAATCTGTGTAGGAGCTCTGTAAAGATCTTGGCTCAGCCAGAAGTTTTGGGGCTGAGTTCCTGACAGTATATGGAATGGAAGAGGGGCTAAGGCAGAGAGAGGGGGGAGAGTCAGCATTGGATTCTTGCATTGCCAGGAAGCATCTGAAAGAACTCAGTCCCATGGAAACATGAATGCAGCATTTTTGGCATGACTAGCAGAAGGAGCAGCCATGAGAGTTTCACATGGCCTGCACAGCTCCACAGTCAAGCTGGCTGAGGCCCTGAACAACTTCAGGCACTGCCAGGGCTGCTCTACATTATACTCAGACAGGTATGACAACAAAGGGCCACCCCAGCAGCTGCTGGGGAACAGCACTCTCTTACTCATGACCTTTTTGCTATGGTGTTCATTCTGCATCTCCTTCTCCCTTTGCCCTTTCCCCAGTGACTTTCACCCGTGGGACTCCTTCAGTTCTGCAGCCAAATGAGCTTTCAGGCTGCATTTTGAGGGAAGGACACTGGGGAGCACCTATTTATGGTGCAAAAGCCAGTGCCATACAGGTTCATATACCACGGGGCAGGCACCCTGATCACCAAATCCCAGTTTGTTTTTTCACTCCCTGACAGGATTCCTACTATGGAAGTATCCTTTCTCAAGGATCATGAATCTACAACACTGAAGAACCTCTGCAGCTTGATACAAGATGAGCCCAAACATCCAATAGTGACCCCATTGATATAAACATTTAATTACAGGGCTTTTCAGGTTTAAGGTTCAGGGACTGAGCCTGGGCGTCTGCCTCCTAAATACTAAAGAATGCTTAGAGCAAAAGCATATTTCTGTGGCACCTCATGCCTGCACAGAACATTCCTCAGGAAGCTGCTAAGTGCTTCCCAGGAGTATAAAAATAGAAATAACAATCTTTGATTATCCTTTCCCCTACATATCAGTATCTATGTGCTTAGTTGGTGCTCAAGTGCATGGATATACAAAGAAATTCAGAAGCTGAATATGAAGTAAAATGAGTGAAGTAAAATTAACATTCAAAAGCCAAGCATGGCTATAATTTAATTGGTGCCAAGCAATTGGTTTCCTATCAACATCATACAATTCCAGTTAGACCAACTATAAGTTAGAGCCCCTTCCTACATAATTTAGAAGTTTTCTTCATGTAAGTCCTCCTCTTCTTTGGCCCACAGTTATTCCTTATTTTCCAAATGTAGTAGTCAGTTTTACAATGCAGCTGCCCAAAGTTCACATTTCAGGACTTCTTGAGCCAGGTACACTTTTATCTTAAGCTCTCAATACTTCCTTATATTTGCATGTCTTTGGTTCATGTATGCTTTGTGTGAAATTGCATTCCAGTGTAGATCAATGTTACAGATCCAGAAGTAGCTGGGATGCTGAGGGGGTGCATATTTATTCACAGCATGATTGAGGGCATAGTATATGAAGTATAGAAATAGAAAATAAGAGAGAAGAAGACAACTGAGAGCAACTAAACTTTATCTTCAGCTGTGGAAGATTGCCTGCACAGAGTTTGGCATTTTAACACCAACATATGTGAGTTCATTTTCTTTGTGTTTAAACTTTTCTTCATTAAAAAAAAAAAAGGGGGGGGGGGGAAGCCCAACACAGTAACACACCTTAAGATCTTTCAGAAGGAAGTCACACAAACCTTTTTACAAAGGTACACATGAGGTTCTCCAATTTTATTTTATTTTTTAAATCTTTTATCGCACATGGGTCAAGAAGCCTCTTCTCATCAGCTAGAGTCACTCTGGGGAACAGAAGAACCTCAAAGAACCATATGGGAAGAGGATGTTTTAAGGACAAATGTGATTGCACTGTAAAAAGAAAAAGGAAATTCTATCACCTGCATACAGGTTGAATCAAAAGGGTGCTATATTTCCCACCCCTTCTAATCATCTGTTGAACACATTAGGTCTGAGTAACTCTTCCTTTGTTTTATTACACATTGTATTAAATCACTTCCAGTGTCGAAGGTCCAAGAATATAAGAGGTAAAAATGCTCCACACCCTTCCTACTTCATTAATGAAAATTATGTAGCATTTGTTTGCATTTGGCATTGTTTAAAGACTCACATTTAAAGATGAAACAGCAGGGGGATAAAGGGTCTTAAACGTCTTTGGGTTTTTTAATTTATTTTTGTTCAGATCCTAGACCGGGAATGAAATGTGACGTTACATGCAAGTTTTATTCTCTTGCCAAAGGTTCGTCATGGACATATTTACAGAAAATAATCTCTTCCATAAATAGTAAAAACATGGGCAGCTGGTCCTAGACAGTACAGACTGCAATAAAGTTCTCATAATGAGGTACTCATATCTTCAGGGTATGTGACAGACAGTACTGTTTGAGACAGTGCTAGTCTAGCTGCTTTTTTAGGTCAGGTTGGAAAGGGCATTTTTTAAGTTTTAAACATTTTGGAAGTTCCATAGGAGTAAAATATCTCTCCACAAAACAGAGGAAACATTCTGGTTTCTGACTTTTAATCATGTAAATATCACAAGGCAGACAACACTGTGCCTCGAAAGTGTCAATCAGTGCTTCTTCACTTTATTGTCTCTTGACTCAACCAGATCCATTGTAAAACAGATGTGACAATATATATATTTGTAATACCTCCGAGGTTGTTCAGCCTAAGTCAATAAAGTTAATTAAGGCACAATAATTATTAGCAATAATGAAAACAAGTATCTTCCTGATTTTGACATTGCAGAGGATGTCAGCATCCTTGTCAGTAAGTGCCAACCAGAAGTTGGTGCACTGCTCAGTAGGCAGCTTAAAGGTTTTTCTGACTAATAAATAAATAAATAAATAAATAAATAAATAATAAAGGGCTGGTCAGAACAAACGACATCCATGATGTCTGACTGCCACCCAGAGGACCCTGCAGGGAAGTGACACAGCCAGGCTCCTGGGACACTGCCAGGCCCAGGGCACAGCCCTTCCCTTGAGCCCCTCTCCTGCTCTTCCTGAAAGCTGATGGAGCCCAGTGACACAGCGGGCAAAGCCAGCTTTGCTATCTAAAGCTTATACTCTGGAGAGTTTCACAAACACTATCTTTCCCCTTTTTTTTGTGAGGGAAACGGTGTCACTCAGTTCTCCTGCCGTGACACTGATTTCACTGCATTTAATACCTAGAACTTCCTACAGAGATCCTTTTATTGTAATTTCACGGGGCTGAATGTGTCCTTGCTGGATTTCCAGCCTCTATTTCCACACTTTCAGACAGAAATGAAATTTGAGTTGAGGTGTTGCCATCACATCCTTAACTCACTATCCCATTAAAGGTGCTGCAATACTGTTGGAGGCAGCACTGGCTTCTCTGTTCATTGCTTGCTATACAAGCCTTTGGTATTCCTCCCTTTATTTCACCTAGCTACTGACATTGGAGCCAGAAGGCATTTTAGACTGCTACTCTGTAATAGAGTTGTCCCCTCCATCACCACCACCTAAAACCATTTCTTTTGCAGTTCCTCTTTCAGTCTTTGCCTGGCATTGGAGCAACCCTAACAAAATTAAGGGTTACCAAACCCACTCAAGGCTTTAAGTACTCTGCTAACTAGCCATGAAATACTTTTGTTGCATCTGTTTACAGTCAGTGAGAAAAGAGTAAGAGAACAACCCATTTGATGCTAGTGACTGTGCTCACTCACTCGGCTCAGTACACTGTGCACACTGAACTCTGACACAAGCCTTGGTGAGAATTATTTTTGTTGGCATATCAATACATTTAAAAATGTTCCAGCTGAACTTAGGAGGAAGCTGTCACATGCTTTCTTTAAGAGCTACAAAATTTATGGGTACGTTTTGCCATTCTAATCACTCTTAAATATTCTAAGAGATATAAACATGATTTTCCAGACAGGAGTCAAAATTTCTTTTCCCTTGGCTTTACCTTGATTTTGTGTTTCTTTTACAGATAAAGATTATATAAGAGAACAATTTATCTATAACTTAAAGCTAGTCATTATTTTCATCATTAAATTGAACTTTGCTATGTTGTCGATAGTTCAATTAACTAGTAGCCCTTTCTCAGGTGTTGTAGTTACTTGAAAAGAACGGTAAATCCTCTTCAACATCTCTTAAATATGGTTTCCCAACTGCCTTTGCTCCTATTGTGATATTAAATTTCTTTTGTGACTAAACTAAATATGTTCTCCAGCAGGTTAGAAACTTCCCTGTGTCATAAAGTACTCCACTATCACTCCTTTAGCAGCTACTTCAGGTTTCCTCTTTGAAAATCCCACTTTCTTGCTGGTTCTTACTGTTCTATCTCCTTCCAGGCATATACTGTCACAAGCTTTGCTATTGCTTCTGCTGAAAGTGGTTTCGAGAACTTTGTATAAAATTCGGCTTTTTACCCTTCCTTAATGAAATCCAAACTTTGAGAAAATCCAGATCTGCTTTTCTGAAGACCAACATCATATGGCCAGATGTTTTCAGTGACTAGTCTAGGTTATGACCTTTCTCTGAAAGCACAGGTCTAAAATCTGAAATAAAAAGTCGCTGAAAGGAAGCAAACAACTAACTACCATGAGGTATGAGACTTTAAAAAACAACTACCAACTTCCCAAACCACTTTTTGCTCTTGGCTAGAAAGACTAGAAAGTGATGTAAGACTACCATATACCATATTACTATGGTTCCCTAGTAATAATTATATATACATCCAGGTCACTTCTTATGAATATTACTATAGGGAAAATGTACACAGAGACTGATTATTAAATGCATCAAGGATTAAATTCTTATGTGGGAACTGACATATCACAGAACAGTCTATTTTAATGTCTGTCTTGGTCTGAAATCCCCAGCAAATACAAATTGAAGAGCAGAATGATTTAAAGAAACTTAAAGGGTTAACTACAAAATGCAGCTAACTGCTGTACCCCAGAGTTTGCTGTTTCTCAGACTCCTAAGTTACACCCACAAACCCCTACAGCATCACAGAGTTTTAGTGGGCAATTAGACCAGATACTGAAAAACTGCACATCAGGACTGAAGTTTTGTAATCAGGATCTAGTCAGTAGATATTGACTCTGTGTGGGCATAATTTTAAATCTGGGAAGATTTCAAGCTATGCACAGGTATTGCACAGCTACTGGGCAGCTCAGCTTCCTGAGCATGAAGATTTTAAAGAAGCAGAGATATTGCACATTTTTCATATCTTATTCTGATCTCACACTGGGGAAAACTTAACTGATTTTATTGGAGGCTCACATACTTCAGAGCAAGCTAAGGCCCTACAATCCTTCAAGAAGCTAGAATGAAGGCATACACTAACAGTTGTGCAAATTTAAAATCAAGCCCCTTGAGCATGTTTTTGTTCCATAAAGAATAGAGCCTGAGCTCATTGTGCCAATACCCTTATAATCGAAGATAATGCATCTAGCAACAGCTGCTTAAAAGGTCATATTGGGCCAAATGAAATATTACTTTGTGAATACCTTCAGAAGTCAGCTCTGAAAACTAAATATGAGCGTGTCTCAGCACATAATACTACTGCTTTTAGAGCCCTCTTTCCATAGAGATAAACTGATCAGTGTAATCCACTGGTTTGCATTAATCAAAGATACCCACTATACTGAGGGCAAAAATAAATCTTAACATAAAATATGCTGCCAGAGACAATTGGGACAAATGGTTCCTATTACTATTTAAAAGAAAAGCTGATGGTTTCAGATGCCACTTGTCAGTTTGGTCTGACAGCTGCGAAAGAGTAGAAAACTTTTCAACATTTAGCATATCACAGTCAGTATTATTCAAAATTGTTTGATTATTTTTTTCAAGAATAGCAGCTCTCTTCATGAAACGTGATGTTCTTTTTCCCTGATTTGAATTTAAAATATTATTTTTTCTCTAAGTAAAGGATAAATCAATAAAAATATACTACTGTCAAAGCAGAATTGACAAAAACCATTGTGACAATATCCTGACTTTCAAAAATATTTATGAATCACAAGTTTCCCTGTAGAACATCAGATCTGCAGCTGATCAGTATCTTTGCTTATTTTATTACTGTCTTCTGAGTCTGCCCTTTCAGTCATAATTAGATGATTTTGTGTTATCTATTAGCCCTTTCCAGACTGCAGACACATTCTTGCCTCCCACATTGCTGTCACCCCTATTTCCAACTTTATGGCCACCTCCAGAATACATTATTTGGTTGCAGTTAGTGTCCTGAATTCATGGTCTTTCCAACTCAGGCATAAATTGCTGCTGGACACAAAGTTCCTACAGCAGCCACTTCACAGAATCACAGGGTTGGAAGAGACCTTCAAGATCTTCAAGTCCAACCCAACCCTAACACCTCAACTAAACCATGGCACCAAGTGCCACATACAGTCTTTTTTTAAACACATCCAGGGGTGGTGACTCCACCACCTCCCTGGGCAGACAATTCCAGTACTTGATCACTCTTTCCATAAAAAACTTTTTCCTAATATCCAACCTATATTTCCCTTGGCAGAGCTTAAAACTGTGTCCTCTTGTTCTTGGGGGACTTAAATAGGAACACTGAGCAGTGCTTACTAAAACCAAGCAGTGTCAATGGAAAGTGATAAAAAAAAAATTAACATTCTTGATTTTAAAAAGTCTAATAAAGGTTGACTATGAAAAGCACAGGTCTAATGATTACTGATTTGCTCCACAAAAAGAACTGAACTTGTTGCCTCTGATATATTGTCAAGGAAACTCAAAGTACTTAATCGTGATCTTCCTGCTGACTGCCAGGGCTTCCTTCCAACAAGGGGGTTTATATTGTGCTAAACCATCAATATTAGAAATATTTTTGTTCTATCTTTTGATACGTAATACTACAGAAAACCCTCAAAGGTCCTCCCAGTCTCGTAAACCTTAAAAAAAAAAAATACAGCAGACTGTCCAGTGCAACAGTCAACTTTTCATTACACGCAGCAAAGGGAGAAACACAATCCCCTGTAGACACCAAAACCATCTGTGATTTTTAAGGCTGTAGAAGTGTGCAGGAAGAAAACACTGGTCTCTGCTCCTGTTGATGGGGAACTCCAGAGATGTCCCACTGACTCTCAGTCTAAGAGCTACCTAGCTTCCAGATCCAAAATACCTCAAGCAAAGTCAGTCTGTGCACTTCTGCAGCATGGTCAATCCACACAGGGGTGATGCACCCATCAAGGCAAAGAGAGAATTAAAATTTATGTACGTATAATAATAGAGATATAGTCTCTATAGACTTATATAGAGACTATATAAGGATTAGGGAAACAAATATATGCCAAAATAAAATTATTTGCTCAAATTTTCCTGCTTTCAAACAATAAAAATGTCAAAAGCAGCAGTTACATTTAAGAGTTAATTCTACTCTTACTATTTAGCAAAGCTGGGTTTTTTTAATAGCAATACTTCATGCTCAATGACAAAAGCATGTTTGATATTCTTGGTGACTTCAACTTTCAGTGGGTAATGCTGAGACAGTGAAATCATCATAAAATATTTATACTAAAGAATGAGGATTTATACTTCAGTGCATTCTAACTGATAAGTCTAAGGAGCTAAATCATTCTGTATTACTTACAGCAAGGTTCCAGTGTTGCCTCCATTTACACATGTTTCTGATACAGTAAAAGCAGTGAAAATGGTCATGAATGAGAAAAGGAAGATTTTTTTAGAAAAAGTCAGTGCATGGAGAATTTTACTCATCTCTGTGCAGTCTTTGTTCTGAATGGTAATTAAATGCTTAACATGTTTTTTCTGCACGCACTAACGGCTAGCACTTCTTATCTCGACAGCTGCTTGAAACTGTTCTCAAAATTTAGGTAGGCATAAAAGAGAAACATAGCTTCAGTCTTCTTCTGAGTAGCTCAATAAAATGCAGGCAAGCAGTCAGAACTCTAATCAGTTTAAACAGATCTCACACTTCAGTGAGGTTTAGTCAGAACAGTCAAGTTATTATGCAGAAAACCAAGAGGTAATAAATGAAGATGTTAGGTTAATCTCTCTAATGGAAAACAGTAAGGTATTATTTATTATTTTAGCAATATTGTTTTTATAAAATTTCTGTACCTTTTGTTTGGCAAATATGTGATATTTGACATTATATAGCTTAAAACAACAGCTTGATGTTCAGTATAATATTAAAGGTTTTATAGGATAAGGGCCATCTGTTGCAATTACGTTCACTTTCTGAATTTTCTGAAAGGGATGAAAACCCTTAGAGTTTGTCAATTATATGCCCTTGATAACGTATGAGTCATGTTAAAGGAGTTTGGCATAGTAATGCAATTTTCATGGAAACAGTCTGATGAGAGAACATATTAAATGTACTCTAAATATGGCCATCATATTGATAAAATTATTCTCAAAGAAGAGAGAAAAATGTGGCAATGTAATTTACTCTTCCAGGTCTGAAATGCCCTTAGGTACTATTTCCTGGGCATTTCACAGCTTTTAAGTCAAGTACCATTTTCAGCACGTTCTCTGATGAGATCATAAATATGATTATTTGGCCAAATGGATTTTAATTAAACCCCAGTCTGGAACTTCTGGGTCTGGAACTTCTTCCCACACTACGGTAAGAAATATCTCTCCAGATGTTAAAAATTAAGGCATTAAAGAGTAAACCCAGCACCCACTTCCGCAGTTCCCAAAGCTCCCATGGCAGTGAAGTGGTGTGGGTGGATTGCTGAAGAGTGTGGGAGGATTGGAAAAGGCCCTTCAGCGTTTGTGCACTTCTGCACGACATGGAAGCCAGATCAAAAGGGTTTCCAGTGTAGGCAGAATGTTGGCTGTGGATGGTGTAGGGTAGAGTGGCTATGTGCTCCCACATGAGAAGTGGAGAGCAGATGTTCCCTGATGTGGTCTCCTGGGGTACCACAGGAGCTGGGCATGGCAGCCTTCTCCTAGCCTGGATCTTGTCTAGGATCAGTCTTTCTAATCCGTCCTCTGATTAAGAAATATTCACATAGATTTTTGAAGTAACAGGTACCATTACTGATGTGTGTGTTAATGGGAACCACATTTAGCAGGGGCATGTTTAAAACCCAAATGCATTCATTGAAAACACCATTTACAGAAATATTACAGAGGCAAGCAGGAAGGATCCTCCCCTTACTTTCCCTCACCAGGTTCTGCCTGTTGGCCTGGGACCAATTGGCAGGCTGTCCTTATCCTAGGAAGACATCAAATATAATGAATCAGGATGAAAAACTACACAGGACTGACGGGCAGGGGGCAGATTTTTTTTTTAAATAAAACTTAGTTTTCTGTTCAAATTCCTAAGTATGTTTGAAACAGAGTTAATGTAATGAGCAAGCACTGATCTGAATCAGGTTCATGCATGTTAAATGCATTCCAAAATACCTTTAAATACCTGTCTTGACTATCATTTTCTAGGTGTAACTAGTCATTTACCTCTGTCAAGATGTCTCTAATGTCAATAACTGCATTTCTTATACAGTGTAAAATTATGTGAATACTTCACTACACACGTGCTTAAAGTCAGAGAAATTTGTGATGGAACCCATTAGGAAGAGTAGAGAATATACTGACAAACAGGAATTTAATATGTCTTCTGTTACTATGGACTGATATTTTTCTCTCATCACCATTTTTAAACAGCCTACACTAATGTGAGGTAGTTTTGGATTCTAGCATATCAGACTATTTCTTTTAAAGAAAACATTTTGAGACTCTGGACTATGCAAATTAAAAATGCCAGCAAGAGCTCCAGCAAACAGACAGGAACAGAGCTGGAAATAAATGAAGCATAAGGTTTAATACTGTTTATTTCCCCAAGCTATCCTTTTTTTAAATTATCTTGTTACAAGATGCTGGCATACTCTATGAACTGAAAACTGATGTCTTTCAACGAAAGAGTCGGAACGTGTCTCCTTCATTCTACCGTGACTCATTTGTACTTGTTACTGAACAATAAGAGCAAGCTATCAAGGAATAAATTCAGCATTTTGGACCTTTCCCAAATCTTTGCTGAATTTGTTTTCAATATATAGTTGACTTTTTATTAAACAGACATTAAAAAATGGGTCATTAAAAAAAAGGAGACTCCATCTGAATGATGTTTCGGACCTTGACACTTTTTATCTGTATCACACATCAATCTATGCTCTGTTACAAAGAAAATTATCTTGCTTGGGCCTCCAATTAAGTAATTTACATTCCTAGTTCTGGAAAACACCAAAGAAAAGCCACAAAGAGACATTCCTAAAGTCATCATCCATAAATATGCAGCTATTGCCTTTGAGACAATGCAGAACACCAGCTGTCTGTTTATTTCAAAGAACAAAATAATCCCCAAAACAAAAAAGCAAACAACACCCCCATCTCTTCTAAGTATTTCTTTGGGTGACCTAAACAACTTACCTTGAAAAGCATACCCAAAGCAACCACAGGATGATAAAAGTGGTTTACATTCATTTATAATGGTAGATGTACAGCACATATGCATGCATAAGAGAACACATCATAGATTAAAATCTCTACAAGCAATATTGGACGAGATAAGGAGAGTGATTAAATGTCTACAATATTTACAAAAGCAGGTAATTTACAGGGGAAATTCACGGAATGCTTAAGTGTGCTACAATTTTTCCTTCACCGTTACTGCCTTAAAAGAAGACATTAAAGTGCCTTTTTGTTTCATACACAAGAAGTTTGGATAACTGAATGGGAACTTTAAAACTCCTTTGCAAGGTTCTGTCAGAAGTTTTAATTTTCTTCTCTTGACCTGCAAAACTTTTCTGTATCTAAGTTGATCATTAACTTTCCTGTTCTTACTGCAAGTCTCTGCCTCCCAGGGCTAACCCTGGTCAGGGTACATTGATTATGTGATGCATCACAGCCGTCCTGGAGAGCAAGCTGCACGGCATGCTAAGAGGAGCAATTCTGAACTGAACTGCTTGCCTCACTTACAGAGATGGTCAGGGTGTCAAGCCTGCTATCCACTGAAAAGGCTAGAGATGAGGTGAGGGGGAGAGTGACAGGTTAGCATCCCACTCGATGGGGAAGGAGAGAGGGCACGGCCACACTGGGCTGGGGGCTTCACTCCAGAGTGAGAGCAATCACCTGCCCCCCACCCCGGGCCCTCCTGCCCTCTGCAGCCACAGACACAGAGATCCTGCTGTTTGAAACCCTGCTGACAGCACGTGGCCTGGCCTTGGCAATGCTCCCTGGCAGGGCAAGCCTTCACTGAACACAATGGCTCACCTAGCTTGCAGGAGATTTTACACCCTGTGGTTGAAATAGGCAAGAAAAGGAAATGGACAGAGCTGACTTACCTTCTGCCCTTTTACTCCACTGCAATCACATTTTCCACAACCGGAACATCCCTGAAAATAAAAGAAAATGAGAATTAAATGTCTGAACTGGGTGACAGGCAGAACATACTGCAATGAGCCAGGGATGTCAGCAGCACCCCACTGGTGCAAGGCTGGTCAGTGTGGGGAATGTTTGTTTAAGCCATACAAGAGAGAAGTCAGATTAACTGGTGCACAGGTAGAATCTTACAGTCGCTTTGTGTTACCAAAGATGCTCTTAAGTGCATCTGGGCTACCCTCTACTTTTCCTTCTCATAGTCATGAAGCAGCTATAAGCAACTCAGCAGTCAGTTGCTTTTACTGTTGTCATGCCCCTCAGAAACAAAGTATGAGGAGAAGAAGGAAAACATCTGTATCAGTGAATATTCCACCAACGCACAGGAGATCCTTCAGCAGCCCCTTGAGGCCATTATCCAGATGCAGTCAGGGACAGCACCTCCCCTGAGACAGTTTTCAGCACAGATGCTGGGCACCTGTCCCTCTACACCTGCAGGCTCCAGTCTACTGGGATATCAGTACTTCTGGGAAATGAAAAGAAAATGTACCTAATCTGTTTTGAATTTGGAAAGCCCCCAGTGAGACAAATAAATTTAACTCCAGAAAGTTAAATAATACAGTAACATTTTTTACTTGGTAAGTACATTTTATTTTAAAGTAAAGCATCAAAGAGAAATGGGACTTTAATACTTAAAAATAAATAAAGGCTGTCCAATAAAACTATTATCCCCTGAAAAATTTATTGCTTCTGTTGACACTGTTGACATTGGTTTTTTGTATATGTACATCCACAGAATTTGTTTCTTGAAGTAGATTTTTCTCCATACTGACATAAAGCAAAAACAATTACAATTTTTTATCTTACATTATTATAGCATTTTACCGTGTTGTATTATAAATTCACACAAAGGCGAGAATTAACATGATTAGAAGGAGTTTTTATTATATAATGCAGAAAGAGAACTGGATCTGAAAACAACACCAAGACATGCTTCAGTAAGGATCAGAAGGGAAAAGTGCCACCCACTGAATAATTGGCTTTACTCCTTGCAGGACATGGTTAGGCCTGGAAAAACATTGGGTCTCCCATTACAAGAAGTGACCTGGTGTGACCTCTCTTAGTTTTTCAGACCTGATGAGATCTCAGCTGGAGGACGCATGCTTGCAGCTCATACTTCCTCCTCCAGGATCATGTAGAATGTTATCAGTTTTATCAACACATCCCCTAAATTCAGAAGAAGTCTGTTTTAATTGCGTCTGGGAATGTACTTAACGTAAGTCACTGAATCATTATAAACATCTGTTTTCAAGTTAATCCCTGCATATTTCCTTCAGCCTATTATTTAACATGCACTGTTTTAGAAAAAAAAAAAAAAAAAAAAAAGTATGTTGTTGTCAAAGTATGGTTTTGTTCTCAAATTTAGCATAGCCAGAAGAATGGGCTTGTGCTTTCAAGCCTCTCTTTGTCCCCACAAAAATGAACCCATTATATTCAATTTTTCCTGTTTCTTAATGCCTCAAATTAGAATAACCAAAGGCAAGGAAGGTAAGAAGGTACTGAGCACCAGGGAGCACAACTGCACAAAGTCCTGTTTGGGGCAGGGGTTGCAGCCTGCTATGCCAGAACAGACACCTGCTGTACAAAGGGCTGCCTTTATTTCACAGAAACATCATCTCCTGCAATCACTGACTGCAACCTCTGTGGGTGGGTGGGAGGTTGGCCAACAATGACAGCCACTACTGATCACATTATCCTCAACTACTAAAATGCATTTAGAACCTGAGCAATATGATAACATCCTGCCTATACTAGGAAGAAGTATGAGGTTTTTCCTCCTGTTTCTCTGGGAAGATGGGAGGGCCAGACTGGAAGAAGTTTGTGGATCAAAGGTCACTTTAAGAAGGTCAAAGGGGCACTTAAGTAATGAGATGCTGGAAGAGAGAGGGATGATTATAGCAAGTACAGGAATCATCACAAGGCAATTAAACTGAAACTATGCAAATTATTGTTCCTTTCTAAAACTTGGTTTTAAATCAGTCTCATGACATGAATAATCCACTTAATGATTTCCCACTACGTATGACTAGATATAATGAGACAAATAGAGAGAAATAACTTTGTCATATCTCCCAGACACACTCATTGAGACAACGCCTTCCCCAGAAACTGCATGGAGCTTGGAACAATCACTGCTGTCCTCCAAGTGCCAAAACAGAGAAGGAACAGTGCTGGGCAGGAAGCATAATCTGTGGGGGGGAGTGGTAGATGAAAAGGCAGGCTCTTTATCCCTTGTCTAGCAGCCAGCTACAGACTAATCCAAAGATTTTGGCCAGGTGCACTGCACCAGGTACCTCCCCTATTTTGCATGGTACACACAATTTTCAAATAGCCATAGCTGCCTTGCACCACATGCCAGCCTCTCGTGTAACGTTAGAGGACATTAATTTTATCTTACTCCGCCCACAAATATAAATCTGCCCAGAAGCAGAAGCTTATTTTAGTGATGCAAATTGTTTCATTTCTTGACAAGAAGTTCCATTCCATTTCATTCTCCCAGACTGTCTGCAACTGATAAGCTTAGTGAATCATCCTAGCAAATCAGTATTAAACTATAAAAAGATTACATCCCCTCAACACAACACACACAGAGGTGATACATGCAGCCTGGGTGTTTGCCTAAAGGACACCTATTTATTTTCTATCACATTAACATATAGTTCAAAAAAAGTCCTGCTAATGAATGGGCATCCCAGTCTGGACCTCTAGCTTCCATGACCCACACACTGAGCCTTACGAGCCTTAATCCCTGTCAGTGACACAGCTGAGAAAGCTGCTAAACTTCCCTGCAGCAGAAGGAACAAACTCTGCTCTGCAACGCACCCTGTAAGACATCTGTCAGATCACAGCTACAGGCTTGTTGCATTCTGCCCTGTTTTTCCACGTCCAGCTACTTTCCTGGCATCGGAGGACTACTGCTTGGAACTCGCACAGAGCGATGCGAACAGCCAGATGAGCAGCCTCGCAGGGAGACGACTGCCATATTTGGAAATGCACATTTCTGGAGGCTACAGACATCTCCAAAAAAATACAAAGGCAGAATCAGTTCTTGGAAGCTACACTCTAACAGAAGTGCATTTCTCAAGACAAAATGTAGTTCTCTTTCCCACAACATCACCTCAGGGTCTGTTTACTGAATTTCAGTTGCTGAGCAGCCACCAGCTTAGGCAAATTGCTCAGGTATCAATTGAGTTCACATTGTAGCCTATAAAGCACAAAAGTAAGGTCCCATTTAATTAACTTCTCCCTGTTTACTTAACTCTGTTCATGTTAAAAATCTTATTCCAGGGAACATAGTCACTTCTCCTGCACAAAATACAATGTCTTCCAAATCACAGAAAATCCTGTGAACAGGTGAATGGTGAAGATAGCACAGCTATCAAAATTCTCTCACTATTCACAAATTACCTAATTCACAGCCAAAGTGCTTCAAAAAGGTAAAAATAATAATTACTTTATCTCATGATTCATTCACTATAAAATGACAATTTCTGTTTAGATGGGATGGTTGAATTGATGATGTTTTCTGATTAAACGCTATAGATTTCCCACTCTATATTGCTTTAGTTTAAACTCTAGTTTGAGCTGAATTCCAATAGCAGTTTCAAGCTGAAACACATGAAAGGCTAGGCCAATAGGATGGCTGTTTGACAGTGACAGCTTTAAGTCTGAGTCTCCTCTCTCCACAAATCAACCCCTTTCCACCTTTGTGTAAACCCAGTCTCTTGGAAGCCCAAGGGAGATTTATCCCTATGTACCAAACACCATTCTTCTTCCTCAGCACACGTGCATACAACTCAAATGTAGCTGAAATGAGAGCTGGATCAATAATGTCTTCACATTTCACATCCCACCAAATACAGAAATAGGGAGTTGATGCCAACTGCAGGACACTTATCTTGCATTCCTCTCATATTTCCTTCTCTTTCCAGAATGTCAAAATAGCTCCCTGGCTGTATTACTATTCTTGTCTTCCCCCTTTAGATATAAGCACTGAATTAGCAGAACTGCTCTTTTGTGTGCAAAATACCACTAGAGGAAACACTGCTATATTCCAGTTAAAATCAGCATTTTGTTAACTGATTTTACAGTCCATTAACAAGTGTTTGAAAAAAATCACGTAGCCAGAACTCCTGATTTACACTTAGCTAGAACAAAAGAAGATAACAAAAAAAACCAAAACCAAAAACAACAACAACAAAAAAATTGCACTGTCTTAGCAATTAACAAAATTCAGTTATACACGCTTAAAGACAGTTTTTCTGGACTGATGATTTGGACTTCAACTCTTAAAATGGTTCAGGAAAAGGAACATCTGCTATTCCTTCATTTTGAGGACTTAAAGCATACCAGAAATTGAGCACAGTTCTCATTTCTTTTGTAAACCCACCAATTTCAGATGTCTACAGACAGAAAAATAGCAAACAAAAGGACAAATTTTACTATTTTTTTAATGTCAGCAAGCTCCAGTCTTTCCTTCTCTCCAGAGTTATTTTTCTCATTATTAAAAAACAAAACAAACAAAAAACCCTCCACAAACTACAGCTGGCAGCTTATCTTCGTGTCCTTTTTGTTATTTTTTTCCCAGCAAATCATGGGTTGACTCCAGTTATGACTGTTCAGGGAATTCCCCAAACCAAGGGACGACTTATTGGTTTTGAAGCTTTAACCCTCTAGGTCACTAAACTAAGTTCAGGTCTCGTCAGCAGTGACTGGAAGCTTCTGTCATGCAGTAGCTATTTAAAGTTCTTGGTTGTGTCATTTCAATTTTTGGCAAATCCCCCCCCCTTCGTAGGGGACAGCAGATCAGTGCCATTCAAGATGTCCTGTGGGATATCACCCGCTTTTAATTGCCAGGCCAGGTGGGAACAGCTCCCTCCTAGGCTCCTCGTCATATCTGCTTGGTCTACGTAAATATTTCAAAAGGCACCAGATTCCTGTGTTTAAGCAAGGGAAATACATGGAACCCACTAACCTTCAAATGCTCATTAAACTCAGGAATTAAAATACTTATTCTCCTGAAGACCTTCTTTGTTTATAGGCTGATGTACATGAGTGTAACAGGAGGAAGCAGAAGTGGTCCCCACTCATTAATCTCTGTAAATGCAGAGTCATCCTTCTAACATGTCTTTTGGGGATTGCTTTAGAAAAGATGAAAAATCTCCTGGAACAAACCTACACAGTGGAAAACTGTGGCACTTCATGATTACTTGCATGTCAATGCATGAGTTAAGCAGTCCTGTTAGTCTCAAGGGAACTTTAAGTTTAGAGTCCCAAAATCCAAATTAACATATTCATAATATCTGGAAGGAACAGCAAGTCACTGTCTGAAGTATTGCTGTGCATGATGAAATTTGAACTAATTACAACAATCCAGCTCTGGTTTTATTTAAAAGTTTAGCTCAGTTGATTGAAGCATGGTGCTAGTAACACCAAGACTGTGGGTTCAATCTCTGTATGAGGCCATTACATTAAGAGCTGGACTTAATAATCCTTGTGGATGCCTTCCAACTCAGAATGTTCTGTGAGTCTGAGAAAAGCCTTGCACAATTTTCAGAAGATAATCTAATTTTAAGA
Organism: Phylloscopus collybita; assembly: GCA_027886175.1. Taxonomy (NCBI): domain Eukaryota; kingdom Metazoa; phylum Chordata; class Aves; order Passeriformes; family Phylloscopidae; genus Phylloscopus; species Phylloscopus collybita. The sequence goes on along the minus strand of JAJNNQ010000006.1, from coordinate 37,988,713 downwards.
AAAACTCTATAAAATACTATTGGGAAAAAAAATCATTATGGCTATTGGGACAGGAGGGGGCTGTTCATATATTTTTGGCAGGGTTTTTCTGTTTGGCTGGTGGGAGGGCTGTTTTGTTGTTGTTTTCAGTATTATCAGAATCATGCAGGATGTTCATACAAAAATTGCAGACAGACCACAGATTCTTATCTTTCTCCAGTGTACTTTAGTCACTTATGAGAATATTAGCAAATTTTTAGCATGTAGTAGATTTTAAATTAATTATTCATGAAAATACTTATTTTGTAAATTAGCATCAGTTGGAAGTACTTCACTTAAAGTATGTTAAAAATGAGTCGTGTCTTCTTAATCAAAAGAATATCAGATTGCTGGTGCTGAAATGCTTTGTTGCTGGGACCTCATTTTTCACATTCTTTTCCAAATTCCCCAGGGGTCTATCCTGGAGGTAGGGTCATGGGACTACCCTAAAGGCTGCTCTGTGAATATGACCTTCCTGTTGGTGATGTGAACATCGTTTTCACAAAGTAATGCAAATCCAGGGGGCTTCCCGTTAGCTCACAGGAAATATAGTTATTCCTGTTGTTCCATATTTGGACAAAAATGACATTTAAAACAACTGTTTCCTCTAACTACATTCTTTTACGGGAAGCTCTGGAAACAATCAAGGTATCTGCTTACTAAGGGAAATTTTCAGAATCACATTATAGAACTCCATACTGCACAGCTCAAAGCAAATAACTGGTTTGTGAATACAAACTAAAAAAGCCTCTCATGAGCATTATCTCATAGGTCCAACAGGTCTATTTCTATGGACGGTCAGATACTGCTCAGCCTCCAACAAAGAAGGCTGTATTTACCAAGTAACTATCCATCCAGTAGGTTTTGTACCTTTTTCCTATACAAGAACTCCGCTTTTAGTTTTATTTTCAAAGAAGTGAAAAAAATTCCAGGTGCCAGTAGGATCTTCTGGTGTTGCAGTCACTGGTGTTACTTCACTGACAGTGGAGTATTAGAGCATGTTCCAGGGCTTCCTAACACCATGTGACAAGCACTTTCAGGAATACATTTCAAAGGGCATGACCCTTCCTAAATTTGATTGTGGTAATCACTGCTAACAATCGTCACTCAGCTCTTCTACTTTGTGAATGGGCAAACTGAAGCAAATTGATACAGGTAAGAAACTCCAATTCCTCATCTTGGTAACTTAAAAAAACCTGCAGAGAGGACAGGAAATCCTGTTGCAGAACCCCCCTACAGCGGCTGCAGAATTTACCACCCTCCTCATATACCACCACCCTGGAGATCACAAAGCAAACTGAAAAAAGTCCTGCAGAGAACAGATCCAAATGCTGTCTTGTAACTCACAAGTCTGGTGAAACTGGCATTAGCAATCCTCACAAATACAAGTGGAGGGTGAACCAAACATCAAACCCTTTTCTTGTTCATGAGGCAGAGAGGTTGTGGACTCCGAAACAAACCACACAAGTTTGTTTTCCTTGCTGCCTTATGGGATGGAACCACACAACCATTTACAGCACCTGCCAGAGGTACAAGGCTGGATCTCGCCATAACCTGCCCAGATGGAAACAGTGTCATTACAATGGTGTGGTGGCTGGTCTTGCAAGGACAGGTGGTAGTCTTCTTGCTGTCTTCTCAATAAATCCACACCTGCAGGGCTTCACTGATTTCTGGAAATGTCTCAGAGTTTCACTGGCACCTGTGCCTTTGCTGTTCAGTGCAGCAATCCCCATTTTCACAAGGGCAGGGGGTACCCAGGGTCTGAGTATGGGTGCTCGGTGTGGTTGAAAGCTTGCCCCAAAGCAGTTCCAGCAGGGATGCAAAACACAATGCCACTAAAACTAAGGCAGAGGCTGAGAGAGAGGCGGTGGTGGCCACCAGCTCAGCAGGCAATGCAGCCCCTCCCAGCCACCCTCCACCTCCCAGTGCTTTCCCAATCCAGGCTGGAGGCAGAACCAGGATAAGAGGGAATTGCCAAGGTGGATTCCCTCCTTCCCTTCTCTCACAGGGAGCAGCCTTCTCTAAGCAGCATTGGGAATGAAGTAAGAGATGGATGCCACAATGGCAACCATCCCCAGAGCTGTGCCACTATGGGCCACAAAGGGCACAGGACTATCCCTGTCCTGATGGAGAGGTCACCTCTGCCACGCTGTCCACCCAGTCACTAAGTCTTCCCTTTAAACTTCTCTGACCCCAGCAAGCCCCCCATTACAATGGGGAGTGCACTGAAAGAGCAAGTCTGCAGGGGAGATGCAGCCCATCCTGAGCTGTAGCCCCCATCAGGCAAGGCATTTTCACAAATCCAAAAGGAGAGATACACAGGAAGCCAGTGAAGCCATTTTGCAAATGTGTGCAGCACATCCATGAGCGGTGCTTTCCTTTCTGTTAGCTGATAAACATGAACATCAACATAAACAATGCATTTAGAAGTAACAGCTTTTTAAAAACACACTGATGGGAAGCAGAAGTCTTTGGCCTCCAGCATTCTCGCCTAGACTAAATAAATGGAGAAGCAAAATCCTCTTAGTTGGGATGCACACCAAAGAATGTGAGAAAAGCACAGAAGATAAACTGGACTTCTATGTTTGAGCACAGAGGAGAAACCCAAGTGACACAGAGCCCTGCACAGGCACAGACTATTGTGTCCTCAATATTGTGTCACACCACCTGAGCAGGGCTTTCCCCTGAGCACCCTGTTTTCACTTGTGCAGCCCCTAATTTCCTCTTACCACCCTCCTGCAGTGTGATCCATCACCAGCGCAGGAGGTTGTGTGCACTTCCAGGTAACACCATCACCACGGGCAAGGTCTTGCCCAGGAGGCCTCCTGCCATCATGTCACATACGCTGCACAACCAGCGTCCACTTGCTCCTTCTTAGTCCTCTGCTCCCCATCAGCAGTTCCTTATTCTTCAGTTCCTCCAGGCCTGAACTTGCATTAGTTAGGAAAGAATGTGGCTTTATGTGGGTATGGCTGACCTGCAGCAAGGCTCTGCACAGGCAGGGGCAGCAGTTCCCCAGCACAGACAGAGCAGTGCTGCAATCACTCCCTGAAGCTGTGGCTGTACCTGCAACAGCACCAACAGCACCAACATCCCCAACGCACAGCCCCATCTGACCTTATCAGGAAGATTTGCCCGTACCTGTCAAACGTTGCAGCTTTTGCAAGGAAAACCTTAATGGAAAACTCCACTGACCTCCATGGCATATTGCAGGTATGCAACTTGCCCCTAAAACCCTTCCAGGAGGTCTCTGTCAGACAGAGCGTTTAAAGATTAGCACATTATACTAGGACATAGGCAACTTTTATTGCATAAATTTATCAGAACTGCCCAAGTGATTTCTTGAGTAAAACATGTGAAGCTATCTTTTCTTCTAAAAGGAGCCTCAACTTTTTCAAAACTCCTAACAATTAAATAATGATAACAAGGAATATAAACAATTTTAAATACATTGTTTGCATTTCACAACACTAGCTCGCTCATCTCCTCAGTAACACTGGGAAGAAGAGACAGGTATGGTAGCAATGGCCTCACTCTGGCCAACAGACTCAACAACGAATCACAAGATTGTTAACGAGCAACTAATTGGTACATTTTAAGAGCCTTATGGTATTCTGGAAACAGCAGTAGTAACCACAGCAGTTCAACATCCCTGTCAAACACAGGATTTAAAAAGCATGTAGCATGTTTAGTCTACTTAGCAGCCAGCCAAAATACACAAAAATTCATTTGATAAATCCACTTTTCTTCCACACAGATCTCAAAGTTTTTCCGAACAGGTTCATCCTATGGCAATATAACTGCTATAGTAAAAAAAAAAAAAAAAAAAAAAAAAAAAAAAAAAAAAAAAAAAAAAGCTGCATTTAATTCTCTAATGAAAGATTTCAGCCACTTGTTGCAGACAGTCAGCTCTAGAAACTGCAGCACCACAGGGAACGTCTAAAATTGGAAAAGTATTTCCTAAAATGAGATATACTTTTGGACTATTTGCATTATAATACTACAAAATTTTTGGACTGGAAGCAGTACCAGAAGTCTACACAATGCATTTTCTCTCAAATATTTTAACAAATTGGCAGTCATCAATCTATCTGGGCACCTTCTCTTAAGCTCCATTGTACAACTTTAGTTCAGTTACACTGATAATTTTAGCCACAAATCACTAGTCTTTTATCTGTTTGGACTCTCTAAAAAGCCACATGGGGAAGCATTGCTTTCTCTGCTCCTTAATAGGCCACTGAATTTTGTCTTTTGCTCCAGTCAAGAATGCAATTGATTACGAGCTGCTTTCTCTTAAGGGCACACCAACATCTTTTCCCCTAAAGACTCTGTACACCCCAGAAATAATCCACTCAGTTCAAGCCACATTTCAAAGGACATTACTGCATATCTAAAGACTCCAAATGCATATGGGTCTGTGTGACTGTTGAAAAGTCCCAACTTTCAAGAGATATTCCTCTTAAATGCAAAGTTCATGGTTTTAAAAAGCCCTTGCTCAATAGAGAAGTGAAGACTCAGCTCCTGTTACGAAGCACAAAGATGATTGATGAGAAGTCAAAAAAGTGTTTTTTCCTTTCCTTTACTGTTACAAAGAAATGATCCCAAAAGATGCTTTATTCCCCTCTAAGGCACCAGGTAAGTGGTAAGACTCAGGTTTTTCCAAGTCATGCTGTCTTTTAACAAAGAGTCTAGAGAGAGGGAAACAGGAGGAAAAAAAGACCCCAAAGAAAACCCCAACCCTCAAAACATGTATGAATTTCAGCAACTGGACAGATAATTGAGAAGTAACCCCAAAATCACTATTTCAGTTCACAGGTCTACTGTGTAAGAGTTTATGATGGCCCTGAGGCATCACCTCACATCTGGAGCAAGGTGCTGGCTCCAGCCAGCAGAAGGAAAATACTTCCCTCAGTGAACAACAATGCCAGCAGAAGGAAAATGCTTTCCTCAGTAAACAGCAGCCTCTGTCTTTAACAAACACAGCCAGACACCCATGGCTTATGACAGTTTGACTCCCTTCTACCTCACTTCAAAAATGCTGAAGATGAGCTTTGCCACAGCCTCACCCTATGGACTGCAAAACTTCTCTGAGAATTAGGAGGTATGGAGGGGAGCCCGCATCTTTTGCTACCTGATGAGCAGCAGTATCACAACACTGGAATAAAAGCTAACAATGACTTGAATGACTGGAAAGAGCTCACAGCATTTGTGTGCGTTGGGCTTACAGAGCGTGGACGGATCCTCTTTCAGGATGTTGCTGTCTACCTTGTCCATCCAATGAACATCAAAATTACATACAAAGGGGGGGTTTAGGTGCAAATTAGATGGTTTAAACTCACACTTTGTCTCATTAAATGCACATTTGCAGTAGTTACACCTTGTGTTGGGATTCAGTTCTTAGTTAAGAGCCTTACGGCATAAAGAAGTGCAGAGAAAGGCAGAGTAAATCAAGAGTGTGGCTTGTATTGCCCTGAAGTCCTGGAGCCTGAACCTGTAACTTGCTCTGAATTCCACCCTTACATAAACATAGCAGAATATTTATTCTGGTAGAAACTACAGTGACATGTGTTCCTACACAAATTAGCTCCTTAGTCCAAAAACCATTTTCACTTGCAACTGGATTGTGACATTCTAAATGCTTATTGTACAACAAATAAATATATCTATTATAGAGCAATTTGTATTTAAAAAGTAACTGAATAATAACCTAGAGTGATTATCTAAAAACTTTTTTTAAAATTTATTTTTCAACCATGGAACCCGCTTTTAATTATGTGGCAGGTCAACTGGGTGCTTTTGCCATTTTTAAAACAAAGTCACAAGTAAAAACCAGTGCTATCGACATGTACTCTAATTTATTTGTCTGGCCCAAATGAAAAACAGACAAAATTTTCTCCAAACCAAATTTTTCCAAATTGACATTTGAAAATCCAGTTTTAATAAAAATCGAAATGTTGGAACATGAGAGCAAAATAGCCACAGGAAATATTATTTTAGTGTGCAACATTTGCCAGACGCAAAAGGAAACAAACTTGTCAGTCCTCTCTTTCTTTTATGTTTCTTTGTTGACTAGACAGGAAGCTGACAAAAATTGATTTTTTTCCTCTTGTAAAGCATACAACATAATTTTTATTGTACCACTTCAGTTGCTGACTGCATTTTGTAAATAAAAGCATACTTCATGAGCATCCAGCGAAGCGCTTGATATCTGACAGTTTACAAAAATGCAGTACTAATTAGGTACAAAAAGAAAAGTAAATAGCTTTCATTGCAGAACGGAAATAACATGGTTTAGAAGAGAGGCTGAAAATCCATTCTCTTCTATGGCAGCTTCCTGAGTGATGGAAAAGTTATAGCTGAGTAAAATTAAACATTTGCCTAACCTGTATTCCTGCATGTAGAGGTCAGCAGAAGTCCAAACATTGATGAACACTGAGATACAGCTGTAAATATTTTGTGAGCAGCTTATTTAAAAACTGTAAGAAGTAGACAGATAATGTTTCAGCAATAAGATATCTTCCACTGATTAAGCAGACACAAATAGGCTTCGAAATCCATGCTTGTTATTTAGAATTAGAAACAATAAGCTTAAGGTCATTCTTCCAGTGAAAGGTCAATACTAAAGATCACATACTTCACCAAAAAAATTAATCAAAATTTTCTGAAGTTAATAAACATGGGCTATTATAGAAGCAGGCTGAGTATCCATTTCAGAGTTCTTCCAAAAAAGATCCTGCCAATAAGAGGTATAAGGCACCCAAAGGGCAAGATGAAGGATGCAACAAAGGCCCTTCCTCCCAAGACTTGATGAAGTGTTGGGTCACAACGGGTAAAGCCACAGAGACCTGCCCTCCTGGGACCTACCACATCTTTGTTCTCCCTTCTGCAGTCCCAGCCCCACTCTTGTCCTGCCACTTCAACACATCAAACCCACCCTGGAATTAAACCATATGAGGACTAAATACAGTGGCTTTTTTACCCACAATTTTTAATGGTACCGTTTAGTTTATTGAATTACCATCACAATGAGGTCAGTCAAATAAATGGTGCCATAGTGGAGGGGCAAGACAATGCAAACAGGACCTCAGGCAAAACTGTCTAGGAGCAGTTTGATGCAGGGGGTTTAGGACAGATATAGGTGTCACAAGTACCTTAATTATCAAAGGTATATATTATTTTGTAAGATAAATTGGTAAATTGATAAATTTATGAGCTACTGCATGCTACTGTGACAGAAAAAAATGGAGATCCCCAGTTTACCTTTAAACCAAAATACTATTGATCATACTCCCTTCTCCAACAGTGTAACCAACAAAGGTACTTCCATTTTTATTGGTATTTGTGAAAGAAGATTGAAAGTATCTCTAAAGTTATGCTTATCTAAATTATTCTTGAAAAAAATGCGATCATTACTTTCCGTTTTCTACACCTGTATGAACATACAGGTGTATGTTTAATAACCTCATTTCATCTGGGTTTGAAAGATATTTTTTCAAAATAGGTTGAACAGCTTTGTGGATACTGGCTGAATTCACTGTAGCAGTTACTTGTAATGTGCCTGCAAGCTTAGCCAGGCTTCTTACTTACAAAGATGATCATACATTGTGGCACTACACACATGGCTTTATACCATAATTAGCAGATCTCAGGGGACTCAGAGAGTTGTTGAAAATAAGCTTTCCAAAAACCTTCCCAGCCTGTGCACACCTCTAGAAGATGTATCATCCAGAGTACATCTAGAAAGAAATTTTTATTCATAATTAGCCTTCATCCTTAAGCATACATTCTTGTGATCTGCGGTATGTCCCCAGCACTAACATACCAGCATAAACTCAAGAAAATTATCCTCAGATAATGTAAGTCCTCAAGTCATGTGCAAAAGAAATGTGAAATCTCCCACAGTCCTAACAGACCAGCATTTTTCTAGAATTAAAGCTCATTGCAAATGAAAAATATCTAGCTCTTTCAGAATATTCCATGTAGATTCATGAATGAAAAAATGCTCAGCTTAATAATTTCACTATAAAAATTGCAAATATTGACAATATTAAGCAAAAAGTGCCCTCAAAAAAAAAAGGAATAAAAGTGATAAATGTAACCAAAACCACCCAAAGTCACATCACGAGACTGCCTTTCAATGCCAGCACATCTGCAAAAGTCATACTAAAACTCAAAGTTCAGAACATGTCATTCTTATGGCAACATCCTTAATGCGCCAGATGTATTCCCAAATCACTCCCTAGAACAGACTATGCTTTAAACCACACATCTAAATAACACTTTTTTAAAAAAAATCTCATATTTACACTGCATGTAAAGTTAAAAACTGAAGTCATTAAAATCAGTACCTCTACTTAATAAAAGTGTGTCGTTAACCCAAAGGGCATTAATCCTGCCTATACATAACCTTAAACTTGTGACTGCTGTCTTACAGACTATACATAGCAAGTGCTCATGACTGTCAAGGGGCCTTTCCCTTTTGGCATTACTCTTTAAACTGGAGTTAAGTGATCTAATTGTTATCTTCTAGCTTTTTTTATTTATTTAAAAAGTGTCATCGGTTTGACTCTCGTATAGACTAGAAATCTGCACAGTAAAGATCAAAAAGAGTGTATACATTTCAACACAGTAATTATTAAAAAATATTCTTTTTAAGCTAAAATCACATTTCCTTTGGGCTCAGCTCTTGTTTCTTACACAAGGAAAATTCAAACTCTATTTGAATTGGCTTATGTATCTTTTCTACTTGATGTAATTAAGAAGCTGAAAGAGGAAAAAAGTCAACTATTAAATAATTCAGTTTTTAGGGCAGATTCTGTCTGCTTGATAAAGTAACCATTAGCATATTTTAACCAGACGTAATGTAAGCAAAAGTTTTACAAGGGAATTATTTCCTTAATTTCACTGGTGCTTGCTTTAAAGGGGATATTTATTTATATTAGGTTTTTATAATATTTATTATTCTCTGTCTCTAACGGTTTATTTGATCATCAAGTAAAATAATTTGGGTTTGAAAAGTACCTCATTAAGATAAAACATTTAATTGGAGTAATATACAGTGCTAGAAAGAGACTGAAGTACCTTTATTTAAAAGGATTTTAATAATTAAACTGTGCAAATTCCAGTAGTTCCCAGAGTCATCAGAAATGGAAGGGTTCACACCCCTATCATCACCTGACATGACCTCAGTGAGCATCACTCTAGACTGGCACTACTTGAAGTGGAGAAAGGAAAGCAGGAAAACAGCATTGCTGTGCAGGCAGGTTAGAGCAGCCCTGGATGTGAGACAAGGTGACTCTGGATGTATGGACAGGCTGGGGAATGAGAGGCTGCAGAGCAGGAAAGGGTCCAGGTCCATGGCAAGTTGAACATGAGCCAGCAGTGCCCTGGCAGCCAGGAGGGACAACCCTGTCCTGGGGGCATCAGGCCCAGCATGGCCAGCTGGGCAAGGGAGGGGATTGTCTCCTCTGCTCTGCTTTGGGGTGGCCTCTCCTCAACTCCTCAGGGCAATTTGGGGTGCCACAAAAAAAAAAAGATATTGAACTACTGGAGAGTGTCCAAAAAAAGGCAACAAAGATGATGAAGGGCCTTGAGGGGAATTGTATGAGGAGCAGCTGAGGGCATTTGGTCTGTTCAGTCTGGAGGAGACTGTGGGGACCTCATTGCAGTTACAGCTTCCTCATGAGGGGAAGAGTAAGGACAGGCACTGATCTCTTCTCTCTGGTGCCCAGTGACAGGACCTGAGGGAATGCCCTGAAGTTGCACCAGAGAAGGTTTAGGCTGCGTATCAGGAGAAAGGTTCTTCACCCAGAGGGTGACTGGGCACAGGAACAGGCTCCTCAGGGCAGTGGTCACAGCACCAAGCCTGACAGAGTTCAAGAAGCATATGAACAGTGCTCTCAGAAACATGGTGTGATTCTTCAGGTAACCTGCCTAGGATCAGGAGTTGGACTTCAATGATCCTTCTGGGTCCCTTCCAATTCAGGAGGTTCTGTGATCTATGATTAGGAGTTTGGGTGGACAAATAAAAGCAGAACAAAGAACAGAGGCAGGTTGTCCCAAGTTGGGGAAGGAGGAGAAGGACATTCAGATTGCAGAACCTGGAGGACTCTCCAAAGGGGCAGATCTAAGGTCTGCCTTAGAATGCAATGTTATGAATTGCAATTTTATTTTGTCTGGCATTCTTTTTCACTCCAACTGAAATTTGGGGGTGGGGCGGGGGGAGCAAAACTAATCTCCACAGACTTCAACAGAAATCAGAATCCAAGCATCTGCAGTCACAAACATACTCATGCCACAGTGTCTCACAGAAGGAACATACTCTACAGTGATTTACAAACTGTGCACACCAGAATGGCTGGGACGATGGATACTGTTTGCCAAAACAAAAAAAATGGACCCAGACAGAAAAAAAGATACATTTTATTTTTTTTTATTTTGATATGCACCCATAGTTTCTGACTCCTTGCCACAATTTCTTCAAAAAGAAGACAAAAGTGGTGCTAAATAGGCCATGTGAATCAAAGCACCTTCAAGAGGTTCTGAACATCCAACAAGTTTTGAGGAAGTAAATAAGCATATTGCTGAATAGGGACAACACTTAAAACATCCCATTTTAAAAAAATATAAGTAATGAGAAACCACTGGACAAAACACATGCAAAGTTTAGTTTAGCAACAGCACTAACATTAATATCTCCTCTGCACAAATCAAAATAAACTTCACAATTTTCAAATTTACAGGGCACTAAGCAGAATCAAGCCACTAGTTTCTTTCAACAGTGATGAACTTATCACATCACCTAAAATTATGATCAGAAACTTCAGAGTATTTGACAACTTTGAAAAATCTTGTTACTCATTTAGATTTGGCTATATGAGCACAACTTTGGGCACACCTTTGTTTAGTAAATATGACTACATTCAGTCTAATTTTCTGAATCAAAGAGCTTTAAGAATTTAAGAAGCACTGCAACTGGCCTAAATAAAACAAGATCACCACGAATTCTCTTACCTTCAGTACAGGACCCTGATTTTATCAATATTTATTAGTAATGCAGTTTCATTTCTCACATGATAAGAATTTTACATCCTCTGCAAAGAACACCATGTTATGAAGACATCTCATGTCTCCACACTTGGCAGATTTTCTGAAATAATCCAAAATACCAAAATCAAAGTTAGAAGCTGCTTAGATAAACAGTTAGTTGAACTGCAAAAGGAAAAAAAAAATCTGTTTTTATCTCATAAGCATGTCAGCATCCCAGGATGTCTTGAATAGTTTGTCTTGAAATGCACACATCAAAAACAGGAATGCTCCAACCAAGGCCTCATGTAGCAGTACCTTGGATAGCTTTTTAGATTACGGAGTCACCATTTCATCCCTTGGAAAAACTCTATACAAAAATAGCATCTGTCGGAAGATGGAAACATCAAGCAACTAGTACCACAAAGATTCTGCTATACTCATTAAAACAGCATCCTTCTTCCTTTGGTCTTATTTTTCACATCCTTCCTTCCTTTTATGTTGCTGTGTGTCACCATTTTGTAAAGAAGAAAGCATCTGAATTTAATCATTGCAAAACTTCCAATGTATTACTTCCAGAATTTTTAAATAACTGTGAAGAAGTAATGGAACAATAAAAAAGTGCCTTTTACTAAAACAAAAACAAAACAACAAACAAACAAACAAAATGTATATTAAAAATGCTTTGTTTTCTCTTAACAATCATGATTAATTTCAAATACCTCATGAAAATATCAATTCTAAAGTGGAAGGCAGAAGGACAATTGACTTTTATAACCTTTCCCTTACTCACAAACTTTCTTGGTCTTTTCTATTTCGAGTGCCACTTGTAATATGTGCACCACCTCTTAAATATTTGAATCACAAGCAAATTTCCAACAGGCTCTAAGAAACACATGTAGAAGTACAGAAAGCTTTTGATTATTTCTGACCAGAAGACACCACTGGCAGTAAAACGTTGTCTTAGGGGTACTTTGGCAGTGAAAAGTTCAAGGACAAACTAAACAATGCTCAAGTTGTTCTGTGCTGAAGAATCCTTAGGTTGGCTTCTTTTATATGCACAGAGTGCTGGACAAGCACACACCTGGGATGACAGACACATTTCCAGCTCACATCCTCATCCTACTCTTGGCAATTTGTGGTGCGCCTCAGCCACGTCCTGTGTGGAAACTTCCACACCAGTGACAGGTCCCTGGAGACATCATTTTATTTTATAGCTTGCTTGTATGGTAATATGGCCAGATTTGTTCCACCTTGTAAAGTCATGCAGCACCATTAATACTTAGTTGTTGGGTTACTCTACCAATTCACATTCTTTAACTGTGTTGCACACCAGATTTGGACTTGGATGACCATGAAGTGGCAAGAGCTGTTCTAGCAGTGCAAATGCAGTACCTGGATAATGCACATAATAACAAATGTGCTACAAAAATAAATTCATTTTACAGGCACTAGCTTAAGAATTTTGGATGGTACATTCAGGATTAAGCAAAATGATACTTAGAGTACTATAGAAGTGGATTACAAAAATGTATTATTACAGAAATAAATTTTCTACAAAGACTTAGCCTTTGCCCAGAAAAATTAACATTAGGGAGGTGTATGTTGAACATCTGCTTTTCAGTGACTACTGTAATATTTGACAGTGACTCCTATTTCCACTTCAACATAGAAACTTACTCCACTTCATATTTTCACTTTCAAGCAAAACCAGCTGACTTTTCATGTACTTTCAGTTTTTGAAAATTAGTCCCTGGCAGTAATTTAATCTCTCCTCCAAACCAAAAGAGATTAGATTACAATTACAAAGCACCAAAAACAGGAAATGTTGCAAACTCTGACACAGTATTAACTATGTTGGTTCAAATGACACTGTGAAATTTTCTTAAACGTCACCAATTGTCTACATAGCTTTTTAACCTTTGACTTCTAGGAGAGTTGCATGAGAAACAGCTTCTCCTAGGAGTGAAGTCATCACCAGGCCATAAGAATCAAGTAGGGATATTTAAGATACTTCCAAATCATGGCATACTTGTACTTCCATTACTGAAGGAATTACAATAACATGTCTAGAAATAAAAAATATAAAAAGAATCCTTCACTATATTTCCTTTCTTGACAGTGCCAAAAGTCCAATTGATCAGCGAGATACTCATGTCAGTGGAGGCAAAAATTTTACTTATTGTGTGAATCTTCACAAAACACACATTTAATTTCAATAAATTCCCCCAAAGACACACATCAGTTAAACTTCCACTACCAGCTTTCATTAGACAAAGGGACTGTTTGTATAGTCCCCAATTTACTGAACTAGTACTCAGAGTACACCTGTTTCCATAGTTTCTTTTACATGGTTTACTAAGAGAGAAAATATTTCAAAGAGAAAACCCAGCATTCTTTAGATCAGAAAATTTGAGATGAGCTACATCCCCGACTGGTGTAGGCTCACCACTCTGAGCCTATCATCATGTATCCTGGCTTTATCCAGACAATTGCTTTTAAAAACAACAAAAAGCTATTTTAAATATTCATTCATTTTAAGTATCAACATCATTAAATGACATGCAAATCAGCAGGAGAAAAAAAAATTAAAAGATAGCCTTTGAACTATGATTAACAGGATCCCAAGGGAAATGAAGCAACCTCCCAGGAGCAGCATACATTAGGCAGCATGGCAAAGGAGCCTTGAGACGAGCAGAACAAGGGATGCACTCACACACGGCTTCAGAACCATGAAGGACTGATGGATAAGAGCAGAAGCAGAACCCTCAGGAGGCTTCCTGTACTGGGAGATTGGGAGTATGGAAATGGCAAAAAGTCAAAAGGAAACAATTCTTTTTCTGTGACAAGAAGGACCAGATAAGAGGATGGACTGAAGAGACTGCCATGATGAGTGCAGTAGGCCACAGTACCCAGAGAAAGGTGAAGATGTCATCAGCTGTAGCAGATAAAGCAAGGGTAGCCTCAGAAAGGGAATTGTGAGAGTCTCCTGTTGATAAGGCAGCAGAGGTATGGGAATCAGATATGGAGAACTGGAGAATATGAAGGAGTTTGAGTCACAGAAGACAGGTGAGTAGGAGATGGTCAGAGAAAAGGTGAGCTGAGAAAAAAGAGGAGTCCCCCAGATATGCCACAGATGAGCAGTAAACTGAGACTGGGTCAGGACTTTGGACTAAAGGAAGAGAGGGTACCATAGGGAGGTCTCTCAGTCCATCCCTGACTCTTCCAGTCTGAGTGTGTTGACACTTACATGGGGCTGCCACCCAATCCTACCACAGGGTAAATTTTTTTGTTTGCTATCAAGAATCCTTCTTATCTTGGCTAACTTTCATGAATCAGCATCTCATATTTTTGTAGATCTTAAGCACAGGGGGAACATACCTCTTTCTTTTTGGCTTCTAAGTAATGATGAGAACTACTAAAAAAATAATTGTTTGCATCCCTCGATTGAACTGTGTTTGCCTGCAGTTTAGAATACCAGAGATCTGGGGTTTTATTATAATTACACACACAAAGTCAAAGCTCTGAAAAGAAATGTCATCTCAAATTACAAAGATGTGTCACTGTAACAATACAGTCTTCCTTTTCCCACTAGGAGATGCATTATCTTTGTAATAAATACAATGCTTAAAAAACTCACCCTGAAATATTAAATCTATGGTTCATGTAATTTAATGTAAGCTTTATATATGTCCAAGGCTATATGTGAACCAAATTAAGGGAACAATATATTGGCTCTTTTTGCTAAACTGTCCCAATACATATGTTTTGTGTAAAATGTAAGAAGTGCTGAAAAGCTGTGCTACATGGGAGGGCAAGCAAGTGGGGTGAGGAAAGAGCTTTTCAAGAAGCACTGGAGTTTTCTTCAACATTGACTGGCACGTTGGCAGCACACATCCCTCACCCTGAGAAACATTAAAGCTGCTCTCTGCTCCCAAACAGGTCCCCACTCAGTTCAACCACATTCACTGAAGTTTTTCAAAACTGCCTCATAACTCCTATAAGCATTCAGCCTCAAAGATGATGAAAAATTCACAGTTATAGGCAATATGAAGAATCTTGGAGAATAATAAATTTGGCTACAAAGAAAGAACAGCATTGGACAGAGGTGAAGACTTACTTGGTGAAGCACATTTTTTAAACTTCCAATTTTCTGATAAAATAAAAGCTTTACTAATGTTTCCTCCTTAGTTTTTGGGGGGGTTTTTTTGCACTTTTCTTCCCTAAGATTTGAATAAAAGGGTCAGGAGGAACAGGCAGTTAGGTTCTCCATCTGGCGCACAACCCCGAAAAAAGACCTAAAGATCCTCTAAAGTTTTAGCACATTTATTTTTCAGGCAGTTTGAGGTGCATTCAAGCAAAGCCATTTTGCTTATAGGAATCACCCAAAGCCTCCTTCTTGAAACAAACAAAAAATTTTTGAAAAGCACTTCCCTTACGCATCCTACAAAGGGAAAGATAGGGAGTGAAGAAACATAAGAATATAGCATGTGAATAGGTTTGACTAGTTTTTTAAGTGTTTGTTGATGCACACTGAAACTGAGTTTAATTGCCAACATTTCAGAGAACTACAGGACATTACATAATACCTAACAATCCTTCAGCTCCTCTGAACCAAAATAAATTTCATAGAAGGAATCTCATAGCTCATTGTCTACACATTGAATTTCTGCTGGTGTATACTAGCAGTTAAGAGTCATGTTTCCTCTTTAAGATGAAATACTAGAAAACAGTATCTGAAAAACAGAATTCAAGAACCTACTAGGCCTACTGTCTCAAAAGAGGATCAGCTATACTCCCTCTGCCCAGTGCTTTTCTGCTCTTTCCTAAAACTTAGTACTTTAGTGACCAATCTGAATCCTTCTCCTAGAAATTTAATGATTTTTGTCTTACCTGGAGAACAGAAAGAATTTATTCTTACCCCTTACAAACAACTTTTTAGTTAGCAAAAGTTTTTTTGGTTTTTTTCTTTTCATGCATTTCAAAAAAAGTGATGTACCTCCTTTTTTTTTCAGACAGGATACACAAGACTCCCATGGAGGATGATATGGTACTGTCTCCCTCTGCCACTTGACCCAACATTTACACATAACATTTGCATCACAAAGTAGATGAGACATGTTAAAATAATTACTGAAATCACTGTTATCTGCTCCTTCACCACTCTCCACTTGCTACCGTGTTACAGAGCCAGGGAGCAGATTTAACACCGCTGGTGCCAGCATGAGCAGCGTGGGTGTTTATTTACATGGGTGCTTCCACTCCGTTTTGTCAGCCAGGGATCTTTCTGGGGAATTTGAGAAAAACTGAGTAGTCTGAATGAGTTCACAACTCAATTCCTTTCCCAACATTTAAAGGGGGTTATTACAGCTTCTCTGTCCCCACGTAACTTCTCAAAGATAGCTGCTGACAACAATAAGACTGCCACAGCCCACTCACCGAAGGTGGAGCTATCTCAGTCAACTCAGTCAGTCACTGCCACCATAAAGGAACCATCCCGTTCTCCCCTCTAAAAAGAAGACTGTTTTTAAAAGAATAATTCTGCTTTTCACAGGCTAGTGAACTTGAACTGACTCAGAGTAGGGCAATTACAGCAGAAGTATCAAGAGTACAGTGCTAAGCCTAAGAAGATAGAGCCGATAACATCAGGCATAACATACAACTACACCTTGGTAGTTCTTAGATGCTGGAGCTTCAGGTTTACATTCATGAGGCAGTGCTGTAGGTCCACCAACAGCTGATGCAAGCACAGCCACCCTTCTCCCTGGTGCCCTTCTACCAGCAGCACAAGTGTGCAGTGGACTGGGTAGGTGAAAGCAGTTTTCCAAAACTTAACATAACAAAGCATTCTTAAAACATCAAAACTTTTCAGCCAAATAAACTCCCTGCCCTGTTTTGCCACATAACTGGATGAATTCCTGTGGCAGCACAAAGAAGGGGCAGAGTTCAGGAGTAGGAGTAAGCTCCTGGGAGTGGGCAGGGGCAGTAGAGAGACACTGAGAGTCTAATGGCTCTGCAGCTTATAAAAAAAACTAGACTGTGAGTGCTGCCATGAGTCTGAGTCATGAGGGTCAAATGACTTTAAAATAACCATCTAATTTAAGTAGGTTCTGGCTTGCTTCCTCCCCAAGATAGCTCAGACTCCTGATGATGCATGCATTAACCACCTGAATGTACAAGCCTCAGTCATGAGGTTTTCATCTCCAGTTACTAAGGTGCAACTGCTTGCCTTTTGGTCTTCTCTTACCATCTGTAAGCATAAGGAGTATCTATTATGCCCCCAGATTCTTTTATTTCATTCGTCCCTTTCCAAGTTTGTCCCTATATGCCTGTGGTACTTACTTATAAAGGTTCCTAGTAATTTGGCCTCACTGCCATTTTCTGTGGAATGTGCTCCAACTCCCTCAATCTCTTCAGTGCATCTATCAACGAGTTTCTGATTACAGTTTCTGATTCTCCCATTGCGGTTGTATAGTTTATGCTGCTTAAAAGTACAACACTAACTGTTTAGTCTTGCTTCCAGCAAGATCCTACCAAAGCATCCCAGAGTCTGTTGAAGACAGTCTATTTCAACTTTATTCTTCCAACTACTTTCTACTTCTTCCCCTTTTCAGAAATTATTAAAACTATAATTCAAAATCATCACTAACCACATTTCACAATTCCACAGCATTTTCATAATCTCCAAAAGTTCATCTGAACAGGTGAAAACCCAATCTAAAAGGCCCATGTACCTAAAACTTTTTTTTTTTTTTTTTTTTTTTTTTTTTTTTTTTTTTTTTGTCTTAATAGGCCAATATCCCTACAATGTCCCTTTTCAGTCTAAGAAGTTACTTTCAATTTCCCACTTTCCTATGAAGAATGCAACTGGTATATCCTTATGTTAGAGCTCATTGTAGGATGTATGTTAATAAACTGGATATTAAGTAACAACTGTAAGACAAGAACATTGACTGGGAAAATACACATTCACAAAAAAACAGCATTATGAAACTTCACGAAAATTTTGACATGAATGAAAAAGCATTTTATCATCTGTCCATTCCAATTGCTCTGCCACCCCCACAAATATCCCTGGACAGCAGACACATTACCCCTCCTATTCTAAAGACATGTATCTAATCCATTACAGGGCATGCTTGGGTCCACAAACCAAGCTGTAGTAAGCTGTTAGATTAGTTCCAAGCCAAACATTAACTCTGAATGAAAAAGAATCCCAGATGCCTGGGGAAAAAGGGGGTGGATAAGAAATGTTTGCTGCATTACACAGTGCACTGGGTAGTAACACTACTTGAAGCACTGAGGGAATGAACCCAGGAGATGTACCTTGTCCTAGATGTTCTAGCTTTACTTCAGGTCTAGGTGTGAAGTTCTGATTTTCCCTCTACCATCTTTCATGCATTTCAGTACTGCACGGAATGAACAGGGCATGGCTACAGGCACACTTGCAATAAATGCATTATCCAAATCATCTCCTAATTAATAAAATAAATAACTCTTTTAACTCAAAACTCAGAAGCAGATGGGTTTGCTCCAGACTCAGTTTACCCACCAAAAAAGCCCCATTCCTTTGATGAAAGATCAGATAACAATGGTTAGTCTAAGAAGCTGTATGATCTCAAAGCTTATTTAGCTTGTAAATTCTCAGGCAGTCATCATCATTTGTTCCACAGTAAAGGCCCATTTAGTGAAGAACAACAACAAAAAAAATAAATATATATATATTAAAACCACCAGGAACTTATTTGCCTGTTTTTGGTGATTGGGAAGACTTTCATTGATATTCCTGGCTTAGCATATTTTTTCCACTGTACACAAAGACGACAAAGGTCATGCAATAGCATTTAAAATTTCTCATAGAACATAAACGAATCATGACTCATCCATGGGTACAGCACGTCCTTTATTTTTTCTCTCAAGTAAGAGATAGTACCAAGTTTTTGTTTGCAGCTGCACAAATGGAATCTGAAAGATATATATCCCTGAACATATGTT
Organism: Phylloscopus collybita; assembly: GCA_027886175.1. Lineage (NCBI taxonomy): Eukaryota > Metazoa > Chordata > Aves > Passeriformes > Phylloscopidae > Phylloscopus > Phylloscopus collybita. Next base: position 37,969,675 of record JAJNNQ010000006.1, on the reverse strand, counting down.
TCTAAAATTCACAGTGGAACAATTGTACTTGAGTTTTCAAAACTGAGCATACACAAGGCAGTCTGGAAGAACATCAGTAATCTTCAACAGTAAACATCTAGTGACGCATATTTCCAACATGTTGCAATACAGGAGATTAAGACAAAAGCCATCTTCAATTAACAGATCATTGGTGGCATCTGACCATTAGTCTTCCAAGCATTAGTCATATTTGGTCAGTATAATATGGTTGCAAATATTAGGGCTCCCATATGTTATGTCTTCAGTTGAGCCCCCATCATCTCAGTCACCTTTCCCGACCTCCCCGGTGTCCCTGCTGTCACCCTCATCCCCACTGCAGCTCCAGGGTCCTCTCTCAGGGAACAAAGGGACAGGAAAGAGGCTTACTTCTATCCCCCACTTTCTTGGAGGTCAGAAACATGGCAGCCACTCCAAACAGAAATGGGTTTATCCTGGGCAACCAAGAGCCCTATGTCTCCCACCTGCCTATAGCTAAAGCAATGGAGAGGAGGAAAAGCATAGCACCCAGCACCAAGGGCATCCAGACTTCCAAAAGAGCTCCACTGCCATGGCCATCAGCCAGCTGGGCACAGCTGCTTCCTCTCTAATCTTCATTTCCAGTGATTTAAGGTGAAATTTTTCTCACATGCAGTTCCCTTTGCCTTAAACTTCAGGAGCAATCATCAGCCTCACCTGACTTTGATGCTCCTGGCTCATCAAACACATTCAGATGCACAGATGCACAGAATTTAATTTATTGCACCAGTTCAGTAACTACTGTACTAACTTATTAACTGAAGAAAAAAAAAAAAAAGGGGCAATGAAATATCCTACATCTACAGGCTTAGGTAGCTTTCGTTTGCTGAAGCAATTTTGTGCTTCATAAATCAAGTTGTATATTTAACCACTTTAGGTTAATCTGTATCAGGGAACACAACAGAAACAGGGTGGACATTTTGGCCAACCTTTTAGCTTCATGTATTCAATCTCCTGCCTTTCAGCCCACACTGAGGCTCACCCTGCTGTCCTCAGGCAGGCAGAAAGTTACATTATTATGAAAGAGCCGAGGCAACAAGACAGAAACACAAGCTAATTTCTGTTATGTCATGTAAAGTTTTGTTTAGTACAGACATGAATTAAATTGGCAGATTAAGTTAACAGAGCAGAACACAAGAGTGAAAGGCATGACAGCTTGCGTTCCATCTCTGTGTGACACAGAGCTGCCCCTATTACTTCAAATTATCTCCTTTTATGGACTCCAATCTTTTTGTATTTTTCACAACTGTAACTGGATGACGGGTTAAATACTCGGAAGAACGCAAGAATGTTTTTTTTCTGCAGCCAACACAGAGAGAGGAATCGCTGAACTCACTGCTTCTATGAAACAGGAAACTGTATTTTGGGTGCATCTGATTCACACTGCTTCCCACCGTCATGGTTTGGTCCCCCAGCCCCTGTGCCATGGAGGGAACAGGAAGCTCTACCAATGCTTTCGTTTCCAGTATTCCATGTGTTTATTCTAACACACTCTTTAAGGTAAAAACCTTCCCCAAATTCATATGCCTATAGCTCAAAACAGGTTACTGAGATTTTTTATTGTACAACTATATTCACCCTTCCACTCTCCCATAAACAAAACCAGAATGAAAAGCTGCACAGCTACAGAAGCATTTCCACAGCTTTTCAAAATCAAAATATCCCTGGCTATCAGACAGGTATGTTAGTTCAAGCCCTTAGGACAAATTAAATCAACGACAAACACTCCTTTTTCTTTGTCCTTACCAGCACAAAGTGGTATCGATGCCTAGTCCAATGTGCTTGGCATAAGCAATGGCCAGGCTGGATGCTCTCTCCATCTATCACTTTATTGCTGAGAAGGATACTGGGAAGTGAAATGCCTCTCCCTCCCTTGTTTCTGCCTTTGAACAATCAAAGGCAGAGAGCTGAGAATCCAGTCTCTTCACAACAGCAGAGCCCCTCACTCGGAGCAAGTGGTATAGAAAGCTCATTAAAGCTCAAGAGTGTAGCCACAAAACAAATAGTCAGAGGAAAGCAGCAAACAGGAGCCTACACAAAGGCATCCTTTCTCTCCTCATCTGCAGGAGCCATCTCTCACCTACAAAAGCAACTCTGCAGGCACTATTGCGCCTGGAAGTTTTAACTTTCTCTGCAATTCTTTCATCTAAATACAAAATAGGGCTCGAACTACAGAGGTGAGAAGGTTCAGTGAAACAAAGAAATCATTTGCACTTAACAGGGGTTATTCAAAGCTCAGGCCTCTTAAAAAAGTTTTAGAAGCACCTGCTCTTCAAAAGTCTTTGTTTCTGTGAAAGGCCTTTCAGGCCCAAATGTCCTGCATCTCAGTGAAGTGGGGCCTGTGCAAGATTCAGATTTTGATCTAAATATGTAGAAAAATTTCAACTGAACAATAATCCATTTTAATGCTGAACCACATTTATAACTTTCCTGAAATGCATGGTACTGTAGCACTGAGGTGCCACACTCTTCCCTTGGGATATACTTTACCCCATACAATACCACTTGGTATTCAAAGTAATGATTTATGGGTGAGTGAGTAATACTTTATCTGTACAATATTTTTGCTTTACTTTTCCCTCAACTATGTAGGTCCAGCAGAAGTGAGGTGAGAGAGAGGAAGGGTGCTGACAAATTTTCTCATCCTTAACGGTACAGCTAAACCAGGTGCCTGAAAATGGAAGTAGACACTTCAACGCCACTTTGGGCTACTTTGTGTGTACAGTAAATAACTGGAAATAACACTTGTGCTTCCACTTTGTGGCATTATTCAACCAAAACTGAACAGGCCTGGCCACATTCCCAGCCAGGATAAGTGATCACCAGTACTGCTCATCCACGTACAGTTCTTCTGGGGTGGGCAGGACTGATGACAGAAACCATGGTCACCCCTCAAAGCCATATCCCACTGCTGGAAAGCTGAACAAACCACTTGGCAAGTCCAGAACCTGCTCCTTCTGATGGGTTCTGCACTTCAAAAAAGCTGGTTCACAGCTATAAATGGATTTTTACAGATTCCTGAGCATCACAATAAATCTCTTCATCTTCTGCTTCCAATGTATGGTATTTTTTTATTCTTCTTTCTCTAACATATAAAATCCATTTATAGCACAAAAATTTTATTTTAAAAATTAATGCCACACAAAACCATTGCACATACAGTGCTCTGAAGAGCAGCTGAAAGAATTACCACTTTAGAAACACCATAATAAAAGGAAGACAAAAGTTTACGATTTATGTACTGCAGAAGTCTTAATCTAGGTATCTACCAATTTCTCACCACCTACAATCAAAACAGTTCTATGGTGAAAATTAGACATATCTGCTAACAAATATATGTACTACCTCAAGATACAGATACCCCAGACCTGGGTAGAAATAAAGCCTGACCCTCAGCACACAGATACATTCACAGGCATCTCTTGCTATGAAATTGTGAATGGAAAATTAGAAGCAAAGAAGCTAAAGGCAGAGTTAATAACACAGATGTACATTAGCAGTCTGAGTCTAGGAATGTAAACTTACTTAGGGTGAAAACAAGATTGGCATTATATTGGCATTACTTCATTTTAGTACTGTTGCTTAATCTGTATATCTAATTCCTCACATAAAGCTTGACTTTGTGCTAAATAAGAAATGCCTTTGCACTCCACCAGCAGGCTCTGTCCATTTTACAAAGAGGGAACATCCATTTATTTCATCTAAAGGTCAAAAGTGAAATGCCTTTGGGAGATCCCATGCAACCTTAAAATAAAAGTCGCATTCCTAAACTCCGAACTATCTAGAATGCAACACAATGTCATTATTATTCCTTTGAAAATGTAAAACAATTGATCATTTATATTAAAAGCAAAACTCTTTAAAAAGAACTGGTCCTAAAAACCAATGAAATACCAACAGTGAGAATTTTAAATCTTGCTGTTCAAGAAGTACAACTTATTTTTCTTGCAGTTTTATGCATTATGGAAGTCATAACACCCATAAATGTTTAGAAGATGTGATGTAATCCTAGTATTTGTTCACTTTGAATAAAAGGAAAACAATTCTTGTTCAAACACCAACAGGAGCCAAAGGAGCCAATCCCATAATTCCTTAAACATTTTAGTAATTCTTAGACTGCGTTTATGCCATGATACCTACCTGCAACTATTCTTCAGTATTTACTGACCCCATTTATCAAAATCAGAACACAGAACTCCAGTGAAGCAGAAACTCCTGGCTGTCAGGTTGCTTACAGCTTCCTTCCTCATTTCTTAGTACAGCCCTAAGCCCAATGTTCAAGATCTAAAATAAAGCTCACTGAAATAACAGGTAGCTTTTTAGTTCTTTTAAGCTTCAAGATTATTGAATGTGCAAGCTATAAAACACCTGTATGAATTTACACTCAACCTTCCTAATTTTTCCCTTCTACTGCACTTCTGATCAGCTTATTAGAAGATTGAAAACTACAGTTTTGTTTTGTTTTGTTTTGTTTTGTTTTGTTTTGTTTTGTTGTAAAGGCTGTATAAAATTAGACCACACTGCTTATTCAGCTTCACAGTGTCAAATCACTTTATTCAGAAGAGGCATACCATGATCTTTTTGGACAACTTAAGATTTTTTTTTTTTTATTAATTGCTACTTTAAACAGATAATCAGAACCATCTCCCAATACACTGTGTGGTTATTACATGTATAATGCACACCAGGTTTGTGATTACTTTCAAGGTGTTAATTGCCATCAGTAGATGCCTGGGGCTACCTGCTACCAACAGTGCATGGAAGGCACCATGTGTAGGAGGACACGTCACAGGGCCAAGGCTGATCTTCTGAAAGATACTCTCTAAGGAGAAACATGCTTAGGAAAACTTCAAGTTCTACACAGTTAACAGTAATATACAATTTGCTACTACCAAAGATAATTCAAAGAGGGTTGCAAAAGCCTGCATCTGTCTACATAAGGCCTAAAAATAACCATATTGCCATTTCACCATTGCTTCATCTGAATTCATAGATTTTATCATTCTCCAGTTGTTTCAGCATAGCTTTTAGCTAGTTTTAAAAGCTCATATTCGTGACATAGAAAGCAGGTTTGCAAGGCAGTCCTGCAGCATCTGACCTTTTTATTTTCTCACGGCAATTTTAAGCATAGAAGGAGACTGAGATAAACACAACACAGAACGCCGCCATAGCAAAGCCCACTGAACTATTTCCAGGAAAAAAGACAGTTGTTCCATGAACTCTTCCATGTTTTCAGACATACGAATTATATCTGGCAATAGTTCAACAGAAAGGAAGGAACACCAGAAGAGGAGCACAGACTAAGCATTTGTAATCAAACAGATTGAGCAGCTGTAAACTGGGAACTCCTGCTCATCAGCAGTTGAAAGGGCAAAATACTCAAATATACCCAATGCTCACATCAAAACCTGTAGTTTGCTGCCTACTCTTTTCCTACACTTTGGTAGGCCTACCTATGTATGTAAGGTCAAATGGTTTCATGTGAAGAAAGGTGGGTAAGACTGAAACAACAGTCAAATACATTGGGGATGGACTATTAAGGCACAAGACCAAGGAGAAAAAAAGATGACAGGTAAGATAAACAGATAATGTAAGTGGAAAGTAACCAACACAGTCAGGTGAAAGACAATGGGCTGAGAAAATGAAAAGGAAGAAGCAAAAGTGCAGTCTCTTTGCTGGACCAAACTTTAGCCTGGATGAGACACAGAAAAAAATTAATTTCCATTTCACCACTGCTTTCAGTAAGTAACCGTGAAGCCTTTCATAAAGGATTTTAAACAGCACACTTTCCTCCTGCCCTGAGAAAGTGATGGAATAACTGAAAGCAGCAGGGAACTGGTACCTCTCATCACAATCTCTATGACGTAGCTACACTTCATAACCTTAGAATTGGGGAAAAAAACATGTCTTTCTTGAAAGAGTCAAAATGGAAAAATAATTTTTTTTTTTTATCAACTTACTTTGTTCTTCGAATTATTTTTGGAGGTTTTAAGTCTACAGTCTTCTACTTCCAAGCTAAAAGAAACGTAAATTAAGGGTGTTCTGTGAAAGCTCCATACAAGCCTGCACTGAGCAGAAGGTTCCTTTCTTCTCAAGCAGCTCTTCTGCCCTCCTGACAGGCTGCAGTCATTAAATTACTTTTGCTCTGAGGCAACGCAAGCCCTCCACACCAGCCTGGTCTGGCCAAGGTCACATCACCCCACCTGCCTTGCATTTCTCCTGCCTGGCAAGCCATTGCAAGGAGCTCTGGTAGAAAACATCTATTCTTTCTGAAAATAGGTATGAGCTGTGAGAGAGCATGGCTATCCCTGGCCAGCACCAGCCCTACTCAGACCCATTTAACATGGAGAATGTAAAATCTCAGCACTAGGCTCTACGGTCCTAAAGCCCACATGTCTGCTGCTTGGTTGCTTCTGTAGTGGAGGATGCACAGAGAGCTGAGACAGACAACTGGAAAGACATTTCCTGGTTAAGGCAGTTGGCTGGTGCCCTGGAGAATGGGATCCAGTCCCTGCCTCTCCCTTGAAATCAGCTGAAGTCACTGCACAAATCATTTCCACGCTTGTCACAGGCATTCACTAATTACACATTCCCCATTTTTTCTACATGTTTAGTGTTGCATCTTTTCTCAAACCAAAGAGCTTAAAGTTCCTGGCTTCAGCTGAAGTTACTGTGTTAAAAGCAGACTATGAAACACTACTGAATGCTAACTAGGAGGTACTTTCGACATTACCTTCTCCAGGCTTCCTCTCCCAAAGAGTTAGAGCACCACTCTGGCTTGCACAGCCAGAATGGGATGAAAAAACTGAGTGCAGCAATACACTCAATGCCTCCTTCCTTCTGGGGAGTATGCATCTAAAATTCAGCACATGCTTTCTCAAAACATTCAGGTATTACTGTGAGAAATGTCATACAAAGCTCAAGAGAAGCTGAATGCATTTATTCTGCCTTCAAAGCACAAGTTGATTATTAGATCTTAAGTAAGAAACAAGTCCAGAAAGTGAAGAGTAAGGCAAAACTCCTGCATCTTCCCTTGCCCAGCGAGCACATTCTGTTCCATGTATTGAATAAGATGTGATCCTGTGAAATCCATCAAGCAATTAAAGGCTAGTATGATGCAAAAGGGGCCCATGTTTAGGTTGCACAGAGCTTGACTATGAAAACAGAATATTCCTTAAAGCATTTTCTCTGCAAGAAGACATATTAATATGTCAGCACGTGGCCAGTGGTGAAAAGGAAGCGCATTTGACTATACATCATGCACTGAACGGCCACTGCCCCTCCACATGCAAACAGGCTAGAGAGAAAGCAAGGCTGCAGCTTGCAGAAGCCAGTTGATAGCTGGCTGTGACCAGGTCAGCCCCTCTCATCGTGCAGCCCTGCTCCAGGTCAGTGCAGCCCTGGAAGCTGTGGTCAGGCAGCCGGTGCAGCGCAGCCCGGCCCCTGCCGCCGCGAACAGCTGCGGTCTGGCCCCGCTCCCGCCGCCGCTGCCGCCAGTGCCAGCAGCGGCCGCCCTGCAGCCGGCCCTGCCAGGAGCCAGCGCTGGGAACCAGCCGGCCTGAAACCGGCTCACAGCAAAACCATCACTGGCGCTGACATACATGAGAAAAAGGAGTGGAAACGTCTCTTTTTGGCAGCCCTGTGGGACGCAGCCACTTTAGCATCAGCCAGCAAGTCAGTCCAACCTGCCTCCCTATCCTGTCCAACCCTGTTAAATTAATCACAAAACACAACAGAGACCAAAAACCTTCACTGCCAGTACCTTGCTGGTGTGGTTAACTACTCTCCTAATCCTACTGCAATGGCAGCACAAAAGCTTGCTCAGAAGGCTGCTTGTTCTTATTACTCTTTAGGGAAAGGCAGCAGATCTTTCCTGCCACCCATGGGTCCTGCAATACTTATTTCACTGCTACCTGATATTGCTGGGGCAAGGAGCTGACAGTGGCTGGGAGCTCTCCTATTCAACTCTACATGGAAAACTGTCTACAAGTAAAAAACAGTGCTTACAAAAGTCAGGTCACATCCATCCTGCACTTTATAATCAGATTTATATTTCAATGTTTTTTCAGGGTATCTCAAAACCATTGCATTTACAACACAAAATGAGAGTGAAGTCAACTGATTGGATGCTTGCTTTGCATTTCCATCTCAATTTCTGTATTTCAGCACATGAATACAGAAAAATTTAGTTTCATAATGATGCAATAGAGTGATTTAATATTTTAAGTGTATTAATGACAGGTAAAGTATTTAAGTGCTCACCAAAAGCTACAAGTAGTGAGGAGAATGAAGAACAGAAGCTGTCTGCTATATTTCTTAAAATAGATTGACACAGACTTTTCTAAATAAAAAACACCCAGGGATGCCTAAAATTTTTGGGATTAGGTGTAGTTTCATGCCTTTTATTCTGGAACTCTACATTTACCTCACCCGTTCTTCAACTGGTGGAGCACACATCAAGTATCCCTGAGAGACAAAGTACTACAGTATACAGATGTGCCTATTTTGGAAGCAGTTGGATCACTTTTCCCTACGAGGTCAGGGTTTTCAGACCAAAAGAATAGCTCTACTGTTTGTTATCCAGCTGAGAACAGCCTGGATTCCCTCTCTTGCCCAATGCTGTAAACTTAACTGTAAAGAATAAAATCAGTCCACTCTAATTTCAATTAGCAGTGAAGGAAGAGGAGAACAGGTAACATACTCTCCTATAATGACACTAAACTTTTTAGTTATTTACAACAATCCAAAGCTTATCATTGTTTGGCAAGCCTTTCCTTTATTCATTTACTTCATTTCCCCTTCTTTCACTGGACAGGAATTTCATGTTAAACTGGAAAAAAAATTAAAAAGTTAAAAATTCCATTTCCAAAAGACTATTTTTAATCATTAAAAGAAATTTATATGGAGATCTTGGCTGTTTTTATCTCATAAAAACTGGTGGGCATCATAAGATACACAGATTTAAAGCTATTCCATCTTACTACTTTTATTTTCCTTCTCTACCTTTACTCATCTAAATAATTCTGTGAATACTTTCCTGTTCTGGTAGAAAAAACAAGATTTTTTTTTTTTTTTAATCTTGGGGTCCTAAGAGGAAACAATTTAGAAAATATGCTTTTAAGTATACTGTAATTATTTTGTGCTCCAGGAGGATCAGAGAGACATAGCCAAAAACCCTTGGGATGGAAATCCCAAGTTAATCTGGTATACTATCCTGAGCCCATCACAAAATTCCCCTTGATCATTTGTCTTTTTTCCCATTCTGATATTTAGCCTCTGTATTTAAAGTTTTTGTCTCTGTGGTTACTGCAGGAACACCTAAAATGAGAGCAGCAAGGGCCAACACAGGAAAAAGCTTGGCAACCCAGAGTTACATGTTAGGTCATGAGGGCCAGTGTGCTGCCAACTTTTGAGTGTGTGAACTCCTTTTATTCCTGAAGCTGATGGTACTGAGGCATTAATCTTCAGTCCCCATCAAATTCATTTTTATTACACACTTCCAAGCTTTTTACAATCCTTATCACAGAACATCACACAATTCCTATCTTGCTTTGAATATCAGGAGGTTGTGCTCTCCTTACTTTACTTTTAGCAAAGGGAGACACAGGGAAGCTAAAAATACTGCCTTAGGGCTGCCAAAGCAGCCTGTGGCAAAACAGGGACTGGATTTCTGCTCCTTCATGTCAGCTCAGCCACACTCATCCCCAGCTGCACTGGATACTGCCTGCAACATTTCCCTCAGCCCACCAGATCAGCTCCAAGTTCACCTCATCCTTGGACAGGAATGAGATAAGCAGCTGAACAGCGTTCTACAGCTAGAGATCCAGGCTATCTGCTCCGACAGAGGGTATCCAGGCAGCCAGCTGGAGCTGCTCAGGGAGGAGAGTTCTTTCCATGCACCAAAGGGAAAAGGGGAAAGGGAAAGGACTGTACCAAGTTGGTACTGGGCCAAGCTCCTCACAAATATGCCGTATTCATCCCTTCAGGCTGCAGGACCTGAACCTGTTGGCAGTTCTCCCTGTAGCTGAGAGAGCAGGTGGATGTGCAGTGGGAGGAGAGACACTGGAGACACAACGATTGCACTGGAACCTTCAGATAAAAAATGACAGCCCTTGAGGGGTTTGTGGCACGTGGTGTATGTCCACAGGCACCATTGGAGACCTACTTCTGAAACACATTGCACCTTTGGGCAGGATGCAATGTCCTTGTCTTCATATCTAAAAAGGTCTGATGAACATGTCAGTGAACAAAGTGAAATGGAAAATAAAACCTTAGACTGCACAATGAGAAAGTTTGTAATTTAACCTGAAAGAACAAAAAAAAAAAAAACCCAACCATTTTATTTTTACCACTGAATCAGAATACAGGCTCTGACAATTTTGTTGGCAAGGGAAAATACATTTGTTGGAACTCTTATTCTTCTTTAATTATCTATCAAGATCCATGGTCCTCACTTAGATGTGAGAGCTCTCCACAAGTTTTAAAGGTGTTGGGAGAGTGGGCAGAAAGGTACCACACTGGAAAAACGGAAATGAGGGAAAAAGAAAAAATAGTATCTGCAACAAATAACTGCTTATCAAAATGAGGTTTTATCAGCATTATGCATAATGCATTTTTTAGTCCTATAATGTAAGAGCCATGGGGTTTTTTTATTTTTTATGTTTGCATAAATGAAGGATAAAATACTTTTGAATACTACATGTAATACTGAGGGGGTTCTACTAGCACATACTTCTGTGAGCAGGCACCAATGGCATATGTCTAGATCAGAGAAAAAGAAAATGATGAAAAAGATAAAAGTGTCAGTATTAGTATCAGTAATTTCTAAACAGAAATGAGGATTTCAGAAACAAGTATGTGCATAGGTACTTCACTCTGTAATAAACATAAAGAAGATGTTTCTAGTAAAAAAAATCTTAGTCAAGAAACAAATATGCCAATACACAATGTACTTTGCACAGGACTGAGAATAGTACAGATTGCAGTGTACAGGAATTGTGTTTGGCTGATACTGCAGGTTCCAAAATGAAGTTGTTTATTCAAACTATTTATAATTTCAGAAAAAAATCTGATAAATATAAGCACAGTGGTAATACATTTTCATTACCCTAGCAATTATTTTACTGTCTCTTCTAAGACAAAAGTACATAATACGTATCTTTTTACTCCTTTTGGATTGCTTTTTTTTTCTCCCTTCCAAAAAAAAGCCCATATGTATTCCTGCATTTCACATGGATTTTAAATGCTGTGATCTGTACCAACTGTCATAAAAACCAGAAATAATAAACCTGCTGGGCACAGCTACAAAAGTTTGGGGTTTAAATCAACCTTACATTCTTAGTTTCTCTCTCCTGCAATCACTTCTGGACTAAAAGACCACTAAGTAATCCATCTCCTTGGGAATGTTAAAGAGTACAACAAGGAGAAAAACTTCAGGTACCAAGAAATACATCCACCACTTTTGAAGGCAGCTTGAAGTGTTCACTTAACAGTGGGAAAAATTAAGCCAAACTATACAGAAAAGGTTGTCTTGTACTCTACTGATAACATTCTAAAGGATGTCTCTGTTAATGTCTTTATTGTTAAAAAAAATCTCTTTGATGACTCATCCGAGACCCTGAGGAAACACTTTTCCCTTGGTAATTTACCTTGATCACAACACCTAAGTAGTTTCTCACCTGTCAACACATCCAGAAGCTTTTAATGGCTTCCCAACATTAGATAATAGCATATATTTTCATGTGCTGTATTTTAATTGACTTGAGTTTTTAGGAGGTGATGATAGGCTCATCATCACTAAGCCCCAACAATGAAACAAGCATGAAAAAATGAAGTGAATACAGACATGACATTTTGGACTTTCAGTTTGGGGAACAGGGCAAGGCTGGTTATAAGGGAGGAAAAGAGGCACAGAACATCCAACCAGCCTCTATTTTCCATCTGTAGGCCTGTCAAGATAAAATCATCCTCAGACAACCAATCTGATGAAACTCATTTTTACTCTGCTGATCAAGACCACTAACCTGCTTCTCTGCATCTAATAATTCTTCAGTGACAAAAGTAATTTCTCATGCCATAAATAAATCGTTGAAAAACCTTAAGAGTAAGAAAAGACACACAGATCTTACTGGCTTTCTTACAGCTTGTTCCCTCCCTTTTCTCATGGCCTGTAGGTTTTGAAGGGGACGCAACTGGCATTGCTGTGGCTCCCTACAGCAGTCAGCTGGAGAGGTCAGCTTCAAAGGCAACTTCAGGAAGGGATGGAGCAGCTTCAGGCTCCATCAGAAGAGCAAACCTCTCCAGTCCCAGCAGGACAGGTATGATGGACTCTGACTGGACATCCTTGAGCTCACAGGAAGAGATGAAGGGTCTGACTTGGGATGTATAGCCCACCAGCTGGTATGCACTCCTCTGCCCCTCCTGTGGGATGATGGGCAGTGGGTTCTGCTGCTCCTGCACATCCAAGCCTCAGCACCTTTAAACGCAGGTGCTGACAGTAGGTAAAAGGCAAATTGTGTTGACTCATTTGCAAGGCTAAATGTGTAGGAAACACCAGCCAGGAAAGAAAAGCTGGCATGTATTTTCCATACACCAGAGTAAAGCAGGTGTAAGGAGCAGGCTCAAACACCATCTGTCCCTCATGGAGCACAGCACACACAGGAAGACACAGGAGAATGGCAAAATGTAGCTGTTGGCCTTATCTAGACAATACACTTAGAAATTATTTCTTCACACAGCTGCTGCCTCAGCACTTCATCATAACATGCCAAGTGCCTTGACTCTTTCACAGTCCCACCCCTTTTCCACCTTCCCCAACAAAGGCAGGTAAATAACCAGTCTAAAGAAGCTGATGGCTTCTCCAAAAAAAGACCCAGTTTTACACTTAATGGCTCACTAAATAATTCCTGCTGTGAGTCAGATATTGAAGCATCAGCACCAACACTTAGTCAAATTACTAATTCCTATCAATTATATCACTTGATATTGGGCTATCAGGATAATAACAAATGGTACTTAGGGAAACACACAAATCACTATCCATCATCAGTGACAACTATGAGATAGGTTAATTATGAATGTACATTATAACTTTGCCTTTAGCATGGTGTGACTCAGATTTAAAAAATGCAGGTTCCATCTAATACTATAAATCTAAGCACAGGAATTCTGCACTTTTACTTTCAAACACAGCAAACAATAGTCACAAGAAACAGATTAGTTTACATGCAAAATTACAAATTCTCTTTTAATGAGTAGTCTTGAACAAAAGCTTTACATTTTACCTAACATAATAGAAATTCGTCAGTTGTCCTCAGGCACAAAAATTCATATAAGAGGCTCATGTTTTAGGCACATCACAACATTCAATTATTTTCAGCAGTACCTCATGCAATAATGTGTGCAACTTTGCAAAAAATCTCAGTCTGTTTCCAAGACTGATTTGACATGATTTATAGATCTCTGGATTCAGAACTATGAAATATTTTTCTAGACAGCTGAACCACATTTATCAGAAAAGTAGGGGTATTAACCAAAACAACACCCAACATGACATAATCACATGTGCAGCCTCTCATATCAATCAATTTCACAGTTTCCCTTGGACAATACAGACACACACTGCCATGTGCAAACCCATCCCATGCAATTGCCCAATACCCTTCCAATTATGGCACACATCTGAGAGGGCCCAGGGAAGGAAACGCAGAAGTTTTCATATTTTGGCCATGAAATGTTCAGACTTTAATCTATGATGTTGAATGGGGATTTACAAAAAACAAAGAATTGCTTGTGAACCATGTGCTACAGGATAACAGTCCAGCTAAAATAAACCTGAGCTCAACAAAAGACACTACACAGACTGTTTTGGCATTGCATTAAATTCTGCATGCTGCTCTGTTTGTCAAGTTAAATCTGTTCTATTTAATTATAACCAACAGGATACTATTAAAATAAAGGATATTGATGTATTGACACTGAAAAAATATAAAATGTCTTCCACTGAAATAAAGTCCAGACATCCATGTCTATCAATGCACAGATGTGTCTTATATTGTGTAACTGAAGTTGTGCACTGAATTGTTAATTTGCAAACTCTGGACCAAAACCATAATGTGCCCACCACACAGGGACCATGTAAGTGCTATCTCAGGCCTTAACACAGGGTCAGTTAATCTTGAAGATATCTTAGTTGTGTTTTGCACAGCTGCATTTTCTGCAGGCCTGGCAGCATCTAGATCCAGGGTATCTAGAGGACCAAACAGACCTTTTCCTCTAGCTTTCACATTGCCAAATCAATTCTAGCACCAGCAGCTCCTTGTGGTATCAATGAGAAAGTTTTTTTGAATGCAAGGAAGGCATTTAGAACAACCTATCTTTCAGTAGGTGTACATTCTAGTGTGTATATTATAACTGAGAGATATAACTTTGCTAGAGCCCTTTGCAAAGGCTGTGGGAACACAAATAGATTTAAGGCAACCACTTCCTTGCTGTGATTGCCTTAAGCCTATTTGCTCCTTTAAAGATTTTATTTGAAGGCACTAAAAGGAAATTGTGATTCTTATAATGACAGCACAAGAAGCATTCTCACAAAACAATCTTTCTAATTTTTGACCTATGCAGTTTTTTAGCTTTGTCCAGTCACCATCATCTTCTTTGATCTCCTTGATACTCCAGAAAAAAAAAAAAACAACTTTCCACATTCATAGCCTCTTTGACTACTCTAAAAATCAATTAAATGGAAGCTGAAATTATTAGCAACTGTGAGGAAATGAGTCTGCACCTGGCAGGACAGAGGACACTGAACTACAATCACTACAAGGTTAGCAGTTGCCTGCCTGCACATCTCAGGGTGCCATTCAAAGCTTTTCTATGCTTATGACACATCTAGTCTATCTAAAATCACAGGCTCTGTCCCAACCAAGCACATAATTCCTGGAAAAGGCATCAGAAATCAGCAGCCACTGTTTGTCCTATCAGTGTGAATCAGAGCACATTTTCAAAGGCATGTTCCCAGAAAGATGGATCTACTTCTCTGCATGATTTGAACTATTATTTTGGCATTCTAAAGGGCGTGAGCCGAGACATTATTTAACCCAATGACTTTAGGCACTGGTACAACATTTGCTGGATCACCAAGGTCCATACTGGGAAGTAAGTTTTAAAATAGCAATAGAAAGTCACAGACAGTAGGATTACATTGCGTAAGAATTAACAGCACCAGAATCCATGTCTAAGTCTTCTCCCAGCTGATATTTACCAGTAATGATCACAGAACAGCCCCTTCCAGTCTGGGACTGCCAGCTGGAGGGTCCCCACAAGAGGTAGCTATGGCCAAGGACCAAGAGCCAGCTCCCACAGCTGTTGTCCAGCTAAGCAAAACTAAGTGCAGGGCTCTAGCACTTAGGTCTTTCCCTTTTTCCTGACCATTTTCTTGCCCTGCTTTCTACTGTGATGCATGATACAGCCTTGACCTCTCAGAATCACTGTGCCATTAAAAAAAAAAAAAAAAAAAGATGAAAACACAGACTTCCTAGGATAATGTTAAGCTTTTTACTTTCTTCTCACTTTCATTTATGCCTCTTGCTATTCCCTGCTTTCCTCTAGAAGTGGAAAGTAACATTCATGTTGACTACAAAATATGCAGCTGTTCTTAATGAAGATACAGCCCCAGTCAATAAACTTCAGGTAAAAAAAAAGTTTCAATAAAAAGTTAATCATCATTTTCTCAAGTAAAACTCTTACATTACAAGCATCTACGTAGCTTTCGTCTTCCTTGCCTACTCTAAGAAACTACTAAAAACACGTGTGTATTTACAGTTAAAAGTCTTCTGAGTTTTGGCCACAATTAGTGCTTGCACATGTATCTTGGCTTTATGGCAGCCACAACTCATCCTTTTTTCATTCTGCTAGCAGATAGCTGACTTACCATTGCCATAAAAGGGACAAGCTTCAAGTACAATATGAAAATTCCTGGAATGCTTGAATCTACCCTCATGTAGCTGATTTTTCCCTTAATATGTGCACTATGAATACAGACTATTAAGGCACTAATTTCTCTTTAAACTTTTGTTCTAATTCTTTACAGCCCCATCAGCCCATACCGGTGTAATTTTTCAGCCTTATTTGGGTTTCATTATAATCTTAGGATTTGTTTCAATGTTTTTAGATTAACAAATATTTCAACAGAAGTCTTCAGTAGACTAGAAAACAAATTTCTTCCACTAGATAAACAACTGGACTAATAAGACCAAAAGACTTACAATATCTAGTCAGCACATAGCTATCCAGTGAAAATGGGCTAATTTGTTCTATCCCTTAGCTACAACTGAAACATTTGTCATGACAAAGAGAAAAAGTAAAAGAAAGAGCCTTTCTCATTCTGATTTCTGTATACTAAACTAAGAACCCCATAAATCATCTTCTAAAAGAGAACCAGCTAATCAAACAATTTATTTTCCACTAAGTTAGTGATTATTTGCATGAAAGATTACATACTGCATTACAAATTTCCAACGTGAATTATCAATAGGAAGAATCCTCATGTAAAAATGGCATTGATCATTGACTATGATGAATTAGAACTCATTCTCCCACTAAACCATTTAGAAATGCTCTACCACATTTATTCCCCAGTGTTAAGACAACATCCACATGTACAGAAGACATACTGAGAGGGCATCTTGACTAGAAGAAAGGTTGAAACCTCAGACCTCCCATGTTGCCAGAGAGATTATAAATTCCACAGCAGCTGAGACACACATGGGCAGAGACAAGGCTGGACACTGCTGTTTAAATGTGGTAGAGGAGATGAATGTTACTTGCCCAAATTAATTTTTTTCTAGTAATGTTAGGGAACACCACCAGACTTCTGGCACCTTTCAAGAAAGTTCAACATCTAAACCTGATTTGTGGCTTTCACCTTATCTCAATTCAGAGATGAAGCACAGAGTTTGCAAACTGGAGCTACTCAGCACATCTCTTCCACTCCCACTTTAACAGTTGAGCAGGGATCTCCACAGGGGTGACAGACTTCACCTAAAAACCTTCTATTTTGCAGTTGTGACATTTGAAATGTTCTTAATAAGGTATACATAATCTACAGACAAGATACTGGATAGTTTGTACCATGTTTCAGTCTTCTATAAAAAAAGTATCTTTTCTGAATGCAAGTGATCAAACTCACTTGATTTTTAATTAAAATATTCTAGGTTTTCCTACCAATCTCACTGTATTAAACTAACTATTGGATTTATTTTATAACTGATAATTTCTTCTGCTGCCTCCCTCTCAGCCATCTTAAAAACCTGCATGTCAAAATGTGGTCTCTCAGTCACTGCTAGAAGCAGATGAAAGCCACAAAAAGATGAAAGAAACTTAATTATTACTTTGCAATTTGTTTACTCCACACACTTGACAGCACTTTGTATTTTGTCCTTCACATTGTTCTACTGAAGAAGCACACCCTTCCTCAGACCCTGCGAGAAAGAGGCTGTCTGCCAGCAGCAGTAAAGGTGAAGGCAGCAGATGCACATGGAGAGAAAAAAAGCATAGGAAAGGAGGAGAACAGAGTATGATTAGTGATTCTCTTGAATTCACACAAAGAAACCTTTTAGCTTACAAGAAATTCCATAAAAGCAGCTGAATAACTTTGCTAAAATGCAATTACACATTTTATAAATTGAGGAATTCATAGAAAATCTTATGCCATTTATTTCAGAGCATGTGTGAGAACAGCATTCTTTTAGATATGAAGGTAACGTAAAGAAAAAAAATCAAGAAGGAAACCTGTCCTTTTCCAGCTCTTCTTTAGCTTCCTTCATTTCAATTTTGGGCATGTCCTTTTTATTATGGGGCTGTAAGGCAAGCCAAGCCAAAAAAAGGGAACTTTTTTGCTGGCTGTGAGGCTGACTCATCTCCATCCAAGATTCCCAAGCTGCTGGGTCCCACGGCACCTGCTGTTTGCACCCAGGCCTCAGCACCTTGCACCAGAACTGCACTGATGTCACTGAAACATCCCAACACAGGTATAAAAGCAGAACTACAATTCTCATTGGAACCCATAAATAAAGGTTTTCAGATGCTTGATAACTTGGCAAATCAGAGGTGAAAAGGGGTAGTTCCTACCACCACCACACAAACACCTAAGCTAAAAAGAGCTAATAGAACATTAAGGCTTACAATGTTTTTTTGCCCGTGTTGGAAATATAATGAAAGCACACAACATTAAGAGGTTTCCTAAAACACACGTATTTGAGATATTTTGAGATATCAAAGTGGTAAAAAGTGAGCCCTGAGCTGAACAGAGTATAGCAGAAGTAGAGAAGCTGAAGTACTTTTGAACATATACACTGTACTCTTCTTTTTCAATTGAGAAAGTTTATTCAAGCTCCTCCTTCTGGAAGAGGATATGTCAGAGATAAAGGAAGATTAAACAGTCAATTTTTTCATCCTATAACTGTACATGCCAAAGGGTAAAAATGGTCTAGTTTTTTGCTCTAGTTAAATACTCTTTATGAAGAATACATTCACCTATTTCTTTACTGTAACTCACCTCAGATTACAACAGCATAATGGTAGTAATTACATATTGGTAATGTTTTAACTTGTCCTATATTTTACTGACACATTGTCCAAGACACTGCTATATAAAGACTCTTGAAGGGTTAATGCCACATACTTGTCTGATGTATGAAATCACCAAGACTAATTCCAGCCAGTCACAACCCAAAGAAATCAAAAATTTATCTTCCCACAAACATCATTACATTGCAGCAGTACTTTACACCTTCAACTACTCACTAAAGCCACAGGTGGCTGTTCCATTCAGGTCATAGCCCATGCCCAAATTCTTCTCTTCGATCAAATCTTGCAAGATGTTAAGGTGTTAAGTGTTTATGATGGGAAAGTCAGCGGAAATTCTGGGAAGGGTGTACTATGCAACTTTCAAACCCTGATGAAGTAAGTCAATTTATTCTTGTGTAGAGGTTGTTGAATCTTCCTTTGTTTAGTCTAGTTCTATAAAAAGAACAATATTCCTAAGCCTATCCCTAAAGAAGGTTTCTGACATTTTAGAACAATAGCCTTAGCTGCCTGCAGCAGCTGTGCTACCTTGCTCTACATAATCAGGGCAACTGACAGAATATACATCCAGCATAACCTCAGGCACTATACAAGCTAGTGATATCCAGGATTATAAACACCAAGCAGACAAGTTGTAATGAAACATTGCAGTAGTCTTGCAGGCATTTGATACAAACACTCAGAAGCAAAACTTGTGCAGCTTGGGATGACAGTCCATGAAGGCACTCGTGTATGATGACACTCAACAGCTGGCTCCGGGAGCGAAGTTCGTGGAGATGAGCCAGGACTGACTGCTCTGGGAGGTTCAGAAACTGCTTTCATCAACACAGCTGGTGAATGTTTCCAAAATATCATGCCCTCCTCTCCCACCTCCAGCACCCCATGCCATGATGCTGTACAAGTGGCCAGAGGGAGAGGAGAAGTTGGCAGAAAGGACAACAGGTATAAAGACACTCCTTTGGGAGCAAGGAGTCACCAGGCCTGTCCCCTTGTCCCCAGAAGTGCCCATGCATTTTTCTGTGTATACATATTGAATAATAACCCCCCACTGCTGGGACAGTGAACCCACACCCATCACTTCCCCAGCAAGCACTGCTCATCACAAGCTGGAAGGCCACTCTCCTGCCCAAGCTCTCATGACCTCATCTCCCTGGCACACCCTCAGCCACCCCAGATCTTATACCTCTTCCTGACAAGACATCTTGCTCCAACAGGAGGAAAAGGGACTGCACTTGTCTTCTTCAGACTCCTGCACCCCACCATGGCCTGGCAGGGGCAACCAAACCTCAATTCATTTGGGTTTCCCCCTCTGGCCATATTTTTGGAACCAGAGTGACTGTATCTCCCTCCTGAATTAACACTTGCCAGGGTTTATTAAATGTGCTCTTGGTATAGTCAAGTGCTTGAGGACATTCAGGGACAAGGGTGTCAGATGGCCTCAGGGAATAGGTGTCTCAGCATCAAAGACATGGCAGTCCTAGGCACGACCTGCTGCAGAAGGCAGCTGCCCAACCCTGCCTTAGTTTATTAGTAAAAGCACACCCAGGCGAAGTGCTACCAGTGATTCAGACTCAGTCATACGACTTCTCTTCAACCACATACCAAAAGCCCAGGTCATTCTTTTTATCTGCTCTTGGCTTATGTGCCCTGTGCATCTCCATCTCAATAAATCACATTTTTAATGAGAAGAGAATAGAAAAATTGGTCAGATTAGTTGGAAGCAATTATATTCCTTTTGCTTTTGGCTTCTAACTGCATGTGTCAGAATGCACTCCCAAATATAATGTAAAAACAGGAGAAGTGATGCAAGGAAGGCATGAGGACAACACAGCAGAGCTGTCCCTGCCTGGCCACATACAGGACCACTCTTTATACAGTGCTTACCCAGGGGCAGCAACCTCTTGGCCTCCCACCAGTGCATCCCCAGTTGCCACCACACTCTCAGCTCAAGTAGCACTCGTGGAATCAATCAGCACTGCCCTTGTGGAAAAATTTATGCATGCTTTTATCACTGTTCTGGCACTCCTTTCCCTATTAGCTCCATAGAGCTTGCTCTCAGCTCTGTCCCAGCACCCATTTCACCAAGACTAAAAGCAGAAAAGGGAGATTGGTTGGGAACTTGGAGAGAATGCTAACCCACTGCTGAGCAGTGGTGGCCAGGCGAGCTCCTCCATTCCACCAGTGTTCACATGGCAGTCAGTCCACTTGTGTGACCCAACCCAGGGCTCAAGTGCAGCTGAAGATCTTGCTCCACTGCATGCAGCACAAGGACCAGCACTGCAGCAGCATGGACAAGGTGAAACATGAAACAAGCATTTCCATGGCACTGTCAACTCTCAACCAAGCAGTACTAATGTTAGGAAACAGACTTTCTCCAAAGGAAATGGCAGCCTGAAGAGTGTCAGAAATGAGAGCCCCTGCAGAGATCCATCAAAATAATCTTCTCCTGTAACCATCTCATGGGAGCAGTCTTTTATCCTGACCTGGAAACATCTTAATCTACTGCCCTGACTTCCACTCTGCTCTCATTGTAACCTGAAAATTGATCTCCTCAGAAGAACACAGAACAGCACAAAAGTCCAGATTAGCTATAACTAATTATTTTCATTATAATTGATTAGAATAAAGAACACTGAACTTCCAGTGTCACATCTGGCAGCACCACATAGTGCCACATTAAAACCAGTGGGAGTTGCAACGGAGCAGCTTTCTGTACTGAGGCACGTGATCATGACAGTAGCTGGCTCAGGGCTGGCTTTGCTACGTCAAATGCCTCTGTCAGAGCATTCCAAATCTCCTTGTATGTATTTAATCACAGATATGTCAGAGATAAAAACAATTTTTCACTCTGTCAGCCCTGACAGACTGCAGAATCACCACCACCAACACAGCATGAGCTGCTTCTGCCACACTTGCATGTGCACACAGGCATGGATGGTCTCAAGCCTAGAACAACCACGATGCACATATGGAGAAACATTTACTTTGAGGGTGACTAAGTGCTGACACAGGTTGCCTACAGTGGTTGAGTAGTCTCCATTCTTGGATATATTCAAAACTCAGTGGGACACAGCATTAAGCAGCCTGTTGAGCTGTCCCTGCTCTGAGCAGGGGGTTGGACTTGATGATCTCCAAGGTGCCTACCAGCCTCACCAGTTCTGTGATTGAAGGCCACAGTACAATTAAGAAGACTGTGGCTACACAATTGCCATTAAAAAAAAAAACAACAAAACAAACAAAAACAACCCAACACCAACACTAGCCAATACATAAAAACTACTTTGGGGAAGGAAGGAACCAGGATTATTTTTTTTTCCTGCAGAAAAGTGGTTGCTGCATTCAGCCTATTGCAAAAAGTACTGCTACAACCTTCCCTTCCACACAATCTTCTGCTAATACAACTACTCTTTAAATGTAAACACTGGGAACACGTTCATCTGAGGACAATGTGAGCACTGGGTCAGCTCTGCCAGCTCTCCAAAAGCAGAAGAGGTGCTGCCCAGGTGTAGAGTGCTTCACAACACTCTGCCACAATCATGCACAGGCATCAGCCCAGCTCAAGAATCTCCAAAGAGCAGCTCCTTGATCACCACCCACACATGGTATGGTGCAGGCTAACAGCCATCTCCACCACCTTTTGTGGTTGCTAGTGACAGGCAACAGTATGGAGCTGGGGACAATGCCAGCAGAACTGAATTGATTGAAAGGCCATCCATGTACAGCTGAAAGTTTTATCTAAGGTAACAAAACTGCAAGGAGCTCAACTTCCACTGCATACTTGTGTTTTCTGGTGGTACTGATGAGGAACTGTAAATATGCAGTCAGCTTAACACACAAAGAACAGTTAATTAAGAGAATAGCTTCATAATATAATTAACAGCTTCAGGCTACTTTTTAAGAAATCTTGATTTTAATTGAATAATTCATCCAGTACATGCCAGACACTTCTAGAAGAGAGCCTCTTCGCAGTTGCTACAGAAGACCTCAAATTGTACAATTGATACTAAATTTTGTCCCTTCTTTTAACAAGCACCTCATCCCTACATAGTTTTGTGCCTTTGGTTGACAATCATGGTTTATCCAATGACTTCACTTTACAGCACAAGGTGTAAGTGCAGTCACAGATAGGTATTTTCATTTCTAGATATACCAAATTCAGAACTCAAATGCAAACAGTTTACTTCAAAATTCTATAATTAATTAAAATTAATGATAACCTCAAGGGAATACTGTTTGATCAGCCTAATGCCAAGTGATAGGTTAATTGCCTAAGAGGATTCACCATTGAGTGATTTATTGCAATCACAGTAAACCTGATATTATCAACCTAGGAGCAACAGACAAGACATCAGAAGTTCAGTGCATTGCTTACTTCAGTTGATTCAATACATCCATACCATCCCATTGGTCACACAGAAATATCAAAATTCATTCTAGGACCTAATTTCATCTGAAATTGCAGAAAAGCTTAAAATAACGCTTTCCCATACCTCCATTGTTGATTGAGATGTTAATACAAGATCTTACATTTATATCAGGAGGCATGACAAAAAGCCACGTGTCTGCAGCTACTGACAAGTTTTCTGCACTCCTGAATTTCACTAATACAGTATCAACCTAACCAAATTCAAGGAAACAAGGAGATACAAAGAGATAGCCTATTTCAAGTTATTGTGTCAACTGCCCTCAGACATACAGAAGGAACAGCCCAAATACTTCAGGAGCGCCAGGAAAGAAAGTCCTTTAGACTTAAGGACAGCTAATAGCTATTATCACAGTGATAAAATTAGCTCCCTTAGCAAAACTTTCAGACTACTTGCATGCTTTCGATTTTACAAGTCTATGCCACAATCTAGTTCCATCCGGAAAGATGCCAGAACTCAACTTTAACTATTAACATTAGGATCCTTCCAAGTCCCCAGCCTACTGCTCGTCGCAGGGGTCAAAGGCAGCGTGCACAGCGCTTTGAATTCAAGCAGCCAACTCTAAACCACTATTAACATTGTTTCTTTTTCACTTTTTAAAGTTTGTTGTGTTTTTTGTTTTGTTTTTTTTACCGTAGAAATACAACTCGCTACTTTTCAGTCCCGGGTGGGTGCGTGCTTTCTATTCCCTCCCCAGTCAGCGGCGCTCGGTGCCGGGCCGTGGGAG
Source organism: Phylloscopus collybita (assembly GCA_027886175.1). NCBI lineage: Eukaryota > Metazoa > Chordata > Aves > Passeriformes > Phylloscopidae > Phylloscopus > Phylloscopus collybita. The sequence goes on along the minus strand of JAJNNQ010000006.1, from coordinate 37,945,906 downwards.
AGCGCTGCGGGGCCGGACCCCCGCTGCCATCCCCGCGCGGCTCCGGCCGCCCCGCTCCGCTCCGCGCCCGCGGAGGGCCGGCGGGCAGGCTCAGCGCCGCGGAGCGCTGGGGCAGCCAGGCATCCGCGCCAAGCCCACCTGGCTGCCCCACTGCCCCGAGAGCGGAGGCCCCGCGCCGCCCCACGCCGGCTCTCCATGCCGTCCCGTCCCGCTCCCGCGTATCCCGGTGAGAGGGTCCCGCGTGTGCACCCGATCGCGCAGCCCGAAGGAGCCGCCCCCGCGTACTCACCGCGGCGGAGACGGCGCTGAGCTCGGCGCTCAGCAGCAGCCCGAAGCCCAGCCAGAGGCGCATGCTGCCGCGAACCGCACCGCGCCGTCGGTCCCTGGGCGGCGGGGCGCCGGCGACTCAGAGTGGGGCTCCGCGGGGCCGGCCCCACATGCGCGTCTCTTCCCTCCGTGGCGGCCGCGGCGCCTGCAATGCCTCGGGGGCGAAGGACTCCACTCGCCGTACGCGATGGGCGGTGGCAGCCCCCCCTCTCCTCCCCTCCGGGCGGGGACCCTGGGAGGGCGCAACCTCGCCCGCTCCCGTTCCCCGCTGGCCGCAGTTCTTCCGCCTCCTCGTCCCCGCCGCGGGTGTGTGGTGGGCCGCGGGGGGCGCGGGCGGAGCGGGGCGGCGCGCCGCTTCCTCGCCGCAGACCGCCGCGGCCGCCCGGGAGGGCACGGTACGGCAGCGCAGCGGTGCGGAGCGGGCGCGGGGCGGGCGGCGGAAGGGGCCGGGGAAGGGCCGGGGGCGCGGGCTCTGCACGGCCCGTCGGGGTCCGCGCCCCCGCGGGTGCCTGCGTGCCGGGAGGACGCCGCTCGGTGCGCGGCGCGGGGAGCGGCGCGACAGCCCTCTCCCCCCGGATCGGAGCTCGGCCCGGCCGGTGGGGCCGCTCCCTGCTCCGGCAGCGGCGTCGCCCAGCCCGGAGACCTCCGGCGGGGGGAGCGGCGTTACGAGCGGGCTCTTCTCTGCCTTGCAGGGGTGGCCGTCCGGCGGGAGGGAGCCCTGAGCCGAGCCCCCGGCCAGGGAAGAAGCGAAAATGGACATCTCGCAGCTTCCCAGTGCACGTATTTTCCTTTGTCAGTAAGTAATTCCGCTCGGTAGGCTTTTGGAAATAACTTTTTTAAAGTCGTATTGTCACCTTTAACTACAGAGCGTTATCACGTGCTTGTTTTGCACTAGCTTAAAACAATATCGTCCTTATTCACCTTTCCCTGCAGGGATACGGGGCTCTTGCTGATCCTGATGGAAGTTGTGCTGTCAGCCGTCAAAGTGGACGCTGTAAGTAAAACGTCTTCTGACTTTTACTAAGGAGAGAAGAGGAGGGAAAAGCAGTTTCTTTGGTACCAATAAGTGAGGAACTGCGTTTTCCTTGCCAGATGGCTTATCTATCTTTCTATTAAAAGAAACAACTAACAAATCATCTCTGCAAGCCTTACAGATTGCTGCCTTCAACAAAATGATGTTCAGCAGAGAAGCATAATGCTTGAAGTGTCAGGTTGTTTGAAGTATTCCACTGTTAATTTTGCTCAAATTGGGTAGTTTGTTAAAGGGATAGTGAAACAAACCAAACAACTTCTTTATTTTTGTACGAAATGCACCAAAAATGCAGTGCTGTAGATACCAACAAGTATTTTGGTAAAGTTAACCTGCAGGTGAAATGTCTTCAGTTACATACAAACCTCATCTGAGGACTGTGAAGCTTATTTCTACAAGTCAGAGTTTATGAACAAATTGTTGTTTAAATTAAGTTGTTAAATCCAAAAGCAGGTGCCATGTGCCAAATAGGTGGTTGCTGCTATATCCCTGAGTTGTTGATGTAAGCAGAAGTTACTAAACTCTTGCATCATTGTCACAAGGATGTGGAAGATGTGAGAGACAATGTATCGGAGAGTGCAACATTTGCCTGTTAAAAAGCTTAATGAGTTTAATGGAAAGATTGTCATTAATGGGAATAGATTTTGGATCAGGCCTGAATACAGGAGACTGAGGTTGATAGGCTTGGCTTGTGGCTGCATTTATTGGTCAGCCACAAGTGTGAGTAAGGCATTGTGGTCATATGCTAGTGGGACCTTGATTACATTTTTTCAAAAGCTATCCTACTTACGTTTTAATCCTACTGTCTAAAACCTTATGACTTTCCACTCCATATAGATGTGTAATGATAGGTCACATCTTTGTGGTGAGATAGCATACTGTGTTAAGGAATGGGAAATATTGTGTTAAGGAATGGGAAATACTAGGGCTTTTGCAGCAGGTGTTGTGACACACGATAATCCTGCACTCCAGCTGCAGTTGGCTTGTAGCGCTTCCCCATCAGCCTGCATGGATGGTTGAGCTCTCCACATCAGGCCTGAGCAAGAGCTGTCTGGCTGGGGACCCACAGCCCTGTGGGAAGGGACAGGAGCAAGACCCTTCAGTGTCATGTGCTGTTAGTCTTTGCCTCATTTAGATACAAACATTGTTCTGCTGCATGGTGCTGAATGGATGATAAAATTACCATGTGCTACTGAAACCAGAGCAGGCTGGTGATAACTGCAAATGTTTTATGCCCAGTAATGGTATCACTGGGATCAGTTGACATAAACCAGTGGCATTATGACTCTTCTTGCAGTGTGCATGGCATGATACCTGAGTTGTAGCTAGAGTATGGACTAATTCATTCTCCTCCATGTTGTTACAGTAGACTGCAGGCTGTGGTGTTAAAATAGAGGTATACTGAAGAGGTGTTCAAGATATCTCAGTTAGTGGATGCAGTCTGATCATGGCTGCTTGAATCTCCACATGCTGGTTTTCCCAGAGAATCTTGAAGAAGTAAATTGGTTTGCCTGAAGGTTTAATTTCTCAGATTTAGTAGTTCCTAGGGTGGTGGCTGTGTAGGAGATTAAACACCCCAGTGGATGTGAATGGGGAATTCTGATCATGTTTTCATGAAAAATTGACCTGTACTGCCACCACAATATTTATCCTATTTTCCACTCATATGCTGCTTCCTTCCCTTGGTCAGCCCAGGTCTTTCTGTAGTCGTGTGGTAAACTGAATTGGAAAATTCCTTGTTTGTGCTGATCACTACCCCAAAAAAGAAAAGGGCCGAGAGCTAACTTTATCCTGGGTCAGATCATCACTTGTATTCATAGAAACCTGGGCTGGCACTGGGTTGGAAGCAGGCAGCTGGGGGTGGGAGGAGGGTTGGGCTTCTCCTTCAGTGACCGCTCTGGTCAAATATGTCTGCAAAGTGACAAAGTGGGTGTCAGTGGGAAGTAGCAGCACCTGAATAATTGCCAGAGTTGCTGGCAGTCATATTCTTTGTATTTTAATCCTGTTTGTCACACTGAATCTTTTCGTATTTGTTACACAGATTACAGTGTTATCAATGTGTTAATGTTATGAAGTGTTTTATTAGCTTGAATTCAAAAAACTGCTATGAGTTATTAGAGTCTGTAGGACCAGGTCTTAAAAGTCATGGTTCTGCCTGTAATGAGACAGGCAGAGCTGCTGACTTTGACAGCCATATGTATGTGAATGAGTTACAGCTGCTGGACATAAGTGGTGTTGAGTGAGAAAAAATTGCACATAGCACAAAATTGGAGGGAGACTAAGGAAAGGCCAGGAAAGAGGGAGAGAAAGAGCGGAACCCAGAGTTTGACTGAATGTGTTGCCTGGCAGGCTGCTGCTGGCTGTTAGGGAGACGGATGTTTCTCAGTAGAAAAAGAAATGAGAGGAAGAAAAAGAAGGAGGATGTTTAGGATATTAGAGAACTGGGAGAGAAAAAAATGGTGTCTCTGGCAAGAGAAGAAGATGCTGGTTGCAGACTTGAAGAACTAAGGAAGAGAACTCCCTGAGTGGAAGTGCCAGGACAGACAGCCAAATGGAATGGATCAGGCACAGTTATCTTTGACATTCTTTGGCGTACATTGGATAGTGATATTAAAGGCCTCAAATAACTTTGGAACTACTCTGAATTGTAGATTTAATAATTCATGTGGCTTAAATAAAATTAAGTAGTATTAACTACCTGAAGTTAACCAACTTTACAGATTTCTTCTCCCTTTCTGTGCCTGCTAATACTACATCAAAAATACTGTTCTTAGGTATTTTTTTCTCTTCAGAGACAATGTATCTTCTGCTAATGCTGATTTTTTTTCTTTTTTATTACAAAAACAACACTTTTCCCTAAGTATTTTTCTAACATTTGATTACTTTATTGGTGTCCTCTTAGTATATTTTAAGCTGCCTCTAACAAAAGTTACTTTTTTTCCAAGTTATATTGAGGTGAGAGCAATAGAATCCCAGCAAAGAAGGAAATGAAATAACTGTCAGATCAAAGAAAGAAAATTGAGAGAGAATAAATTTGAATAACATTTGGAAAAAAACCTGCAAGTAGCATATCACAACAGTCATTATAACAGGAGACCATATATAGATATATAGAAGGAAAACAGTTGAAGTAGTGCATGAGATATAATTCATGTCTGTGAGATTGTAAGGGGATATATCATGAAGGATGTCATCAAGTGGAAGAAGCAATAATTCTTTAACAGCAAAAATAAACCCAACAGTACAGTGTACTACTTGTATTGGTTTTCATAGTGAAATTAGATTGCTGACATGGGTGCCAAAGTTATTGCTCTAAGTTAAAATGTGTCAATGCTCTGGGCTATCTCACATCCAGGTTCTCCCAGATGTGTCCTGTTTTATTCCATCTGGAAAGTTTTGTCTCGTTGAAACAGGAGGACTTTTTACATTAACACAGGATTTCCAGGCTAAAGAAGCCAGGGTGGAGTAATCACTTGGCCCATCCTGCTTTATGTGTCTACTGTAAATGTAGGCACTGGGATTGCAGTGTGAAAAATGTGAAAAGGCAGGCATACTGCCCAGGTGATCTAGGAAAGACGCATCAATCTGATGTATTGATTTCATCTGCCACATTATTTACTTTATGAATGCAAAGTGAATCCACCTCTTTCTGGAAATACCAGACTCCCTACCTGTGGGCTGCTTCAAAAATAGCCTGGGGGATTCCCCAAAAAGATACATTGCAATCCTAGTTTAGAACAACTTCATTTGAGGTTTATCCACACTGACAGACATAGCTTATTTATGTCTGATTAAATAAGTGTATAGTTGGCCTCATCTTGTGAGAGTGGTGTTCCATGAGAAAATCAGGCAGAATAAGGATACCTTGAAAAAATGGCTAGCATTTTGGGGACCCTCCTAGCAGCCCTGATTGCTTTATTCAAAATTTCTTTGAACCCTGGAAGAATTACTGGGGAGTTTAGAGAGGACTTTTTCTATGTTCAGTCATGGAGCTCACAGGAAGGGGCAGCTCTCTTAAAGAACAATAAGAAATCCTGAATGCAGGAGGTGGCAGCTGCCTAAGGAAAAGCCCCTCATTTTCACTGCCATCAACAGCCATGTCTTGGCCTGTCAGTGCTGTTTTGATGATGAGGGTCACAGAGTTTGTATCACATTATAATGGGCAGCAGGATGGCTGCCTGAGTGGGAATTTATGGGTTTTTTTTAAAAACCATGGCTTCTCCCATCAACATCACATGATGCCAGACAGACAAACACATTCACAGCCAGTACTGCATACATGGAAATGTACTCATGATTGATAGCTTTGAAGTCCTTATTTTTGGTCACTCAATTCTTGTGTGCTGTCTGCTCCACTCATCTGTAAGAGAGTTCCTTAAATGTGTCTTTTCCTTGTTACTCTTCAAATTCTTCCTTGAAATGCTTTTTTTCTGCCATGCCTGTGAAACTGATACTGATTATAATTTACTAATTAATCATTCTTTCTTGAAAGATTTCTTTAAGAGTCTTTTGTTCTATGTCTGTGTGGAAAAAATGAGAGTCTATTCTTTGTATACAGTCATATCCGGTGTATCATATAACTGATTCAAGTTATTCGTGTAAGGACAAAAGACAGGTTACACCAAAAGAAAAATATTGTATCTGCCTGAAGTTAGTGATGATGAGGAGGAGTTTCTTGTGTGTGTTCATGTTTTTAAACTCTCTGTGCAAAGTCACACGTAGCTTCTTTGCTCACTTTTTCTTCTTTATAGATCAGAATTATGCTCAAAGAATACTTACTATAATATATTCAAGTGAGGTCTGTTTTGTTGAGTTATTAACTGGCATATCATATAGTCATGCTGCATTTTGGTAGCAGAATAGATAGAGTTCTGTCAGCCTTCCAGAATTCTCAGAGTTAAAATGTTCATACTGAGACAAGAGCCCTGACTAGGTAAACTGTCATGTAATAAAATGAACTTGGTTTTTCACCTTACTCTGAAAGTAGCTGAAGCGGTTTCAGAAATTGAGCATTGCTTTCCTTGAGCTTTTAAGGTAGGACATCTGGGTTTTATTGTGTAGTGATTTTACCTCAAGGAGCCCTCATGCATTATGATACTAAACCTGCTATGTTTGTTTTTTTTTTTAATTTTGCACAAAAAAATTATTTGTAGGTCCAAATATATTTGCCTTACCCAAAATGCAAGACTGCGTTGTGGCTTATTCAATTATACTGTAAGAAAACACATTTGTTATAAATATTTTAATTCAGTAGTTCAGAGCACGTTTTGTATTAGTGTTGGTTTTAGGGTGGGTTTTTTTTTTTTTTTTTTGCAGTAATGCATTTCTTGTTTGAGACCAGATTATTCTTAATTAGTTCTTTGCTTTTGTTTTGACAAGCCAAAAGTTGGCCAGGGAGCGGAACATTCTTCATATCATATTATACTGATCCAAGATCTTCTGAGAGTTCAGTGTTAATTTAATAGCTTACATCGTTTTGCCTAAGAAGGTAGCTTATCTTCTCATGCCTTGCTTTATTCGCAGTACCCTGTTTGCTCCTCAGGAGTAAAAAGCACAGTGAAATTTGCAGTATTTCCTGATGTTTATCAACAGTTATTTTCTTTAAAATGGCAGCATCTAGTTGATAGCAGCAGTTGACTCAGCTCACAGTGAAAGTATGTGATCTTTATCACGCAAACATTTCTGATGACCAAGGACCAACATTATTGGTTTCCAAGTGCCCTTTTTTGTACATTTGGAAGCTGAAGGTGCTGATTTGATGCAAAGGTAGCTCCTTGTTTTCACACCCTAGAAACAATGTGTAACAAGGAAAAACACTCTCACAGTTCATGAGCAAACTTGCATTTGTGTGATTTATTTGCCCTACTTTGGCAGAATCATGCCTGTGTTGCAGTTTCCCCTCTTTGACGGTCACAGTGTTTGACTAGGCTGCTGCATCTTCTGAGCACACCTGGTTTTATGCTTTCAGTTTCTGCCTTTACTTCTGTGCTTCCCAGGAATGAGGGGTGATGTGGTTGTGGATGGGGCAGCAGCAGAGTGGGCTGCTGCTCCGTGTGGGCAGGGGAGCCCAGAGGCATGAGGACACGGAGCAGGGTGGGGAGGTGGGCAGGACCTGTACCCTCCAGCGGGTACAGGTGGTCACCAAGGGCAGACACAGCCCTGGAGGGCAGGGCAGGGCCATGGGTGTGGAGACAGGCTGGGGTATTTGCCCACAGGTGGAGGAGGTCGGGGTAGCCTGGCACAGGCAGGGCTGACCACAGCTGAGGTCAGCACTGAGGCCCGGCGTCGGGCCCGAGCTCCGGGGCTGCTGGCAGGCCGAGGGGGAAGCCCCACTCCTCAGGGCCCGTTTCCCACACAGCTCCTTTCCCTGCGCTCCGGGAGCACAGCTGCACCCGGCGCTGGCCCCGCGCCCGCTGAGCAGAGCCGGGGCTCCCCTGGGCTGGGATGGAGCGAGCCTGAGGCAGAGGCTGCCAGCAGGCCCTGGTGCAGCCCAGCTGGCTGCAGGGGGGCCGGGAAGCTGGAAAAGCAGATGCGTACGTTTCAAATTGGTGGCAATTTTACGGAAATCAGCGTGTTTTAGGAGGGCCGGAACAGAATTTAAAAATTGACCAGAACCTTCTATATTAATTAGAAGGGCAGCATCATTTGGTATATCTTTCCAGGAATAGTTCCTCAACAGGGGACTTTTTGTCAAGAAAACCCCCCGATTTCCAATATAAATTTACTAACAAGTTCTATTTTTATTTTAGAAACACGAGATCAGAAGAACATTTAGATCATATCAGTTACCAAGGATGCACACTTACTGGGATATTTCAGGCATCCTATTTATTTGTAAATGATCCCGACCTTTATTTTGAAGTTGCTTTCTGAAGTTAGCAAGTAAAGATCATTCAGATAAATAGGGCTTGGCTTATTTTTGGCAGGTCAAGCTGCAGATCCTACCCACACCTCCTCTCACTACTGGGTGATGCAGCCAAATAATAAATCCTTTATTCCAAGTATACTTTTCCTTTATAGTTCATCAGACCTGTAAAGGTCTGACCAAAATTACTTGAATATATAATCAAGCTGTATACAGAAAAGGAATGCTGGGCAAAGTGAAATATTTCGGATACAGCACATTTGTTTTGTTCTGCAGTTGAGGTTTTTTGAGGGTTTTTGTGTTTCCCGATGGAACTCCGCGACCTTGTGGACCTGCCATCGGTGCCTGAGCAGTGTGGCTGCCCTTCTGTCCATCCTCTGGAGGCTGCAGCTCCTGGCTCAACACAGAGCTGACCCCCTTGGTCCACACCCCCAGTCCCCTGTGGAAGCACAGGCTTGGAAACAAACCTGTTGTTCACTGGAGATAAAAAGAAGGAAAAAAAGAAAAAAAAAAAAAAATCTGTACAAATTGTCAATTCTCTGCCTGTACCACATGGGTCTCCATTGTCAGGTCCTGCCCATGCTTGCAGTGCCTTGCAGCTGTGGAGAGCAGAATCGTTTTGCAAGGCAGGGATGGGAAACTGGGAAAGCTTTGTAGGCTTTCCCTGTCACACTGGTGTGTGTCTTGCTCTCAGGGAAGTGTTGGCTCCTGCTGATCCATCTGTGCAGTCCCTGGGCATGCTGCATATGGATGAGGAAAGGCATTCCCACATTCAAGCTGCAGCCTCACTGACCCCGTGTAATTGATGTTCAGACACCTGGTCTGAGTCTCACAGCATCCTGGACACATGTTCTGAGACCCCAGGGTGCAATTCCGGGAGGAGAGTGGAGCTGCTTGCGAGGCCTGCCAGAGTGTCCTGGGCTGAGCCTCGGCAAAGGGAGTGGGCAGAAAGGAATGCCGCTCCCGCGCAGGGCTGGGAATAGCCGCTGGGGCCACGGAGCATGGGAAGCCTGCGTATCTGCCCAAGCCGGCAGCCAGAGAAACAGTCTGCTGGAAACAGCCCAAACGTCTCTGCATGAAACTTAGAAAATCTTAAGTGACACTGGCTGGAAGGAAGTGAATTTTCCTTGCAGTGTGGGGCTGAGGCTACATTTCCACCAGGTGTTTTGCAGGTTTGTGGTAAGAATAGGTGTGAAGAAGTCGGTGTAGAGTTGTCCAAATCTTCTGTCCTCTGTACATGCCAACGAGATAGCCAGCACATCTGTTATCTCTTAACTCGCTAAGGCACAGAGGCTGCTCCCCTTCTGGCTGTGTCCCTTACAGTAAACCACAGAGTCCCAGGTGCATTCTCTGCCTTGTGGTCAGTTGGCACAGTCTGTCCATGTCCATAACAGTAATAGCCTCTTTAGTTTCCAAAACAGGATGGCCCCTTAGAGACCGCCTGTGTTCCTTACATTATGCTGACTCCTGCACCATGGCCAAAACTCTCTTTGCAAGCAAAGCAAGCGAAAGCTTCCTAGCCCAAGCTGCAGGCGTTTCATGAGACCATTCTGACAGCTAAATGGTACAGAGGGTCAGGCTGTGGGGCACAGGGCCTTAATACATTATTATAGACATGGAGCCTGTGTGCCTCAGACTGACATTGACTGGCTGGAAGTCAGGGCCCACTCTCATTTCTCACATGCATCATTGTACTGGGGACTTTTACCTGAGTAAGAATGGAATAAAAGAACTGAGCAGCACCGTCACCCATTTAATAGGAAATTTGTGCCAAGGAAGACCCAAACCCTATCTGATAGTTTTGTTTTAAGCTTTATGTGATGATTCATGGCATTATCATGCCCTATCTGTTGGTACCTACTTCATATAAGCAAAATAAAGGACAAAAACAAGCATATAAGAAAGTGTGAATGGCAACAGGTCACAAATCAGATTGCAAAAGCAGAGGTATCGAAAAACTATTTACTCATCCTAAGTGTTAGGAAAAGTAGTCTGTGGGAACTGAAAAAGCAGAGGATTTTCACAGCATTGCAATAAGCTTACATAGATAGAGGTTTGAAACAGAGTTGAATTTTAGGCTTTGAAATATTTGGAGCATAGAAAGTTTCTGAGCTGCAAAAAATATAAAACAAGCAACTATTGTATGCTGTAAGGTGTACGTGTAGTGTTTATTGATTGGCTTAAATAGATGCTTGTAAGCTTTTAGCATTAGCCTATTGGCTAAAAAACTTTTAAAATACTTTATAACAAAGAGGACTTTGGCTTCTGTTGTTATGGCATGAGTTTTACCATCTTTTATGTCTCCACATTCACTGAGATTGATAATGAGATAAAAAACTCGTGGAATGCCTCTCAGTTGCCCTGTCCCATCACTGGAGATTAGATCCAACAGTAGTCCTTCTCAACAAAAGGACAGTGACTAGGATATGTAGCTACTTACTTGTTTTATTGGCTTATGTGAAACATCCCAACTGCACCTTAGTTCTGTTCTGGAGTGTCAACACTGCAGCACATTTTCTTCAAGTGCCCCACTCCCCAGAGAGATTTTCCATGGAATAGGTGAGGGGCATGGCAAAAATATGCTCTTTTACATTCTGCTTTTAGAATGCAGTCAAGGAAAGGCGAGTAGTAGAAGGTAAGGATTTTAATTGTCCTCATTTGATGTGAACTGAGGTTTACCAGTTGTCAGTCACACAATACCAGCTTCCAGTCTAGGTTTCTTTCTTACTTTTCTATTCCACTTCTTTCCTTTGGCAAGAGGTATTTATTTCTTTGTAAATCACAGTCTTGCTGCCTTAGCTATTAAGCTATTAATACTGCCTTAAAACAAAAAAAAAAGTCTACTATAAGATCATCTGTTTAGCTTTTACCTCGGTCTTAGAGAATTAGGAGAGAACTCTGTGGGACTCATTCCCTTCAGTGACTGAAGGACTAAAAGGATCAATACCCCTTTCTTTTGAGTAAACAGACTAAATTAGACTCAAAAAGAGTGAAATATGGTACTGTTTTTACACATCAAACCATCTACAACGGAATCCCTTTTAAGAAATTATTATTTAAATAAGCTAATATGGTTGATGGACTTGGAGAAATCCAGGGAAAAAATAATTTTTCTCATTAACATTTATTTCCTTTTATGAATTTATGTCATCAAATTGAGATCCAAACATCTTACACCATCTATCCAATGCATGATCTGCCCATCACTGATCTGATTATGTTTCTGTGTAAGAGGGGAAACTTTAAACTCTCCTTGTTGTTACTTGCTCATAATAGTTTTTGTGTCTTGAAGGGGATAATATAGTAGCTGTTCTTCAAGAAAATGTTACCTCTGCTTTTACAACCCTTACCTCTTGCTTGAGGTTCCTGTTGTCCTTTAGGGACGCAGTATCACATAGAGTCATAAGTGAGTAGATGGGTGATTAGTAAGGTAGCTTGAGGGTGTATCATAAATCACTTTGAAGATTGGGTCTGCAATCTTGAATTTGTCTGAGTAAGGAATCCTGCGAGCCCTACAGCAACATGCTTGCATGATCCTGCGCTGCTTCATGCTTTGAACTGACTGGTCTGTTCTTTTTTTCCAAGGAAAAACATATGACAGTTACTATGACCAAATCACAGGCAGCCAGAAACATCATACTGGCATGTTGGGAGCTCTTTGTGTATAGAATCCAGTTTCCATGAGATGGATTCCATAAGGCTTGTCAGCTGCAGTGTAACTGTACCGTCTCAAATTAGGGATGATGTAATTTTTACTACTTCTTCAAGGTATTTAATTTTCATTCAACATGATTTCCATATTAGTCATGTATCATTCACTGTCTTCAATAAAGTCAGTAACGTGTGTAAACAAGGAGAGAGGAACTGAAGAACAGTCATCATACATTATGAATGAGGGAGATCCACCCTGGACGCGTGCTCTTAGACTTGAGGCTACTGATTCTTTCATTAGGCTCTAAAAAGAATGTTCTATTAAGACAAGGAAACATAACTTCATAGAATAGGATAATTAATTTGGCGGGAGTAAAGCTCACCCTCCTCAGAAAAAAAAAAAAAAAAAAAAAAAAAAAAAAAAAAAAAAAGGTATAATAGAAAAATGCACTTGCCAAGTAGTTTCACTACTTACCCTGCAGACACAGTCCGTGGGGAGATTACAGTGCTGTGTGCAGGTAATGGGCAAACCCGTTCAATGGTGCAGAAACTCCACAAACCCATTTATGTACATACAGAAAAAACAGGATTTTTTTTTTTTTTACTTAACAGAGCGATAGTGACCATCCTAAAATTATTTGACTGTCATCTAAAGATCCCCCAATGTTTGCAGCATTTCTGTGAATATAAATTTAGTATTTTCTACTGAGGAAAGTCCTATTCCTCAGTGGCTAAGAAGCCAGGCCTCAGATCATTCTTTGTCTTTTTGTGGTCAGACTGACTTGAAGTTTTTTCAGCTGCAGAAATCTTACTGTTTAATCTCAGAAATCCCGCTGTATCTTCCTACCTCCAAGTTTGTCTACTGTCAAAAGCGAGTCATTTTCCTAAGAAAGCACATGGGAAAATGGTGAATTAAAATAAAAGTGCAAGGTTGTTGCTTGCTTTTTTTTTTTTTTTCCTCTTGGGTAAAAGTTTTGCCATAGCTTCAAGAAGTTTCCTTTTTTCTGGTACTTCAGAACCAAACCTAATTTTAGATAGTCCAGTTAGCCTTTGCAAAGAGAATCTTGTTAGTAGTGTCAGCTGTCCCAGCATATTTCGAATGAGCAATGAACACAAAAACTGTGCTCCAAAGCACAAGCAGGAAAGACTTCTGACCTTTTGATCTGATCCCAAAATCTCTGCATGTCCAAAAGCAGCAAGACAAATACCAGAAGACTTGGAGAGTTGAGGAAAGAGAAAGCTCCAGCATTTCACAAACAGAAGAAGAGGCAGCTCCCTGAGGAGCCCAGCTGCAGCACAGAGCTCACGACCAAGGCTGTGAGAGACCTGAAATGGGATTTGCTGTGAACTCCTGTAGCTGTCCTTCAAGCAGGAGCATCAAACTGTCCATCAGTCTCCACAACAGCAGAGCTGCACAGACTCTCTTAAAAACTGTCAGTCTTCCAGTACCTAAAGGAGGCCTAAAGGAGAGATGAAGACAGACTTTATCAGGACATGTAGTGATAGGGCAAAGGGGAATGGCTTAAACTGAAAGAGGTTAGGCACATATTAGATATTAGGAAGAAATCCTATATTGTGAGGTTGATGAGGAACTTGAATAGGTTGACCAGAGCAGTTTTTGAAGCTCCATTCCTGGAAGTCAACCAGACCAGGTTGAATGGGGCTTTGAGAAACCTGCATCCCAGGGCAGGGATGTTAGAACTAGATGATCTTTAAGGTCCCTTAGAACCCAAGCCATTCTTTGAAAGGTCAGATCCACGGTTGATTAATTAGAGAGTGCAAGCAAGCCAGGACTTGCTGTCTGTCCCTCCCTATGGTGTTGGTCTTACTGCAGTCATGGTGCAAATTAATCACAGAATCAATGAGGTTGGAAAAGACCTCTGAGATCATCGAGTCCATCTTATGGCCGAACTCCACCCTGTCAATTAGACCATGGCACTAAGTGCCACATCCAGTCTTTCCTTAAACACCTCCAGAGAAAGTGACTTCACTGGGCAGCCCATTCCAGTGTATCATCAACCTTTTTGTGAAGAGCTTCTTTCTAATGTCCAACCTAATCCTGCCCTGGCCCAGTGTAAAACTGTGTACTCTTGTCCTGTCACTAGTTGCCTGGGAGGAAAGGTTGACCCCCCACCTGGCTGTAGATGGTTGTAGAGAGTGAGAAGGTCTTTGCTGGGCCTTCTTTTCTCCAGGTTAAACAGCCTCAGCTCCCTCAGATGCTCCTATGGGACTTGTGCTCCAGCCCCTTCACCAGCTCCACTGCCCTTCTCTGGACACACTCCACCACCTCAAGGTCCTTCTTGAATGGAGGAGCTCAGAACTGGACACAGGACTCAAGGTGTGGCCTCACCAGTGCTGAGTACAGGAGGACAATCCCTGCCCTGGTCCTGCTGGCCACCCTATTGCTGAGACAGGCCAGGACACCACTGGCCTTCTAGCCTGGCTCATGTTCATCAGGCTGGTGACCATCACCCCCAGGTCCTTTTCTGCTGGGCTTCTTTCCAACCACTCTGCCCCCAGTCTGTAGTTCTGTCTGGGGTTGTTGTGACTAAAGCAGGACCTGGCTCTTGTTCTTGTTGAACCTCATGCTTTAGGGCTCAGCCCATTGATCCAGCATGTCCAGGTCCCTCTGCAGAACCTACCCACCCTCCAGCAGATCAACACTCCCACCCAACTTGGTGTTATCCTCAAATCTGCTAATTTGTGAGTCATGCCCCAATCTGCATGATGCAGAAGGTGTGTGTTGCCCGTCTGGTATACAAGGGAGAGTGAACTCATTCTTCCTGGTGGTCTATAAGCAGGTTAACGATTTTCTCCTCGTTAGCATTCAGTACACACATCCCTGGCGCAGTTGCATTATATTAACTGTAACATCTCTAGCTTTGAAAGTAACAGGGAAAGAGGTGTATCGGATTGGCATTGCCACCACTACAGGCTACTGAACTGGCTACATCGCTATTACGAAAGTTACTTTCAGCAAGCTGTGTGTTTCTGCAGCAAGAACTTTCCTGATGAAGTCCTCCAGCAGATTTTACAAATGCATTGTGACTTATGTTATAATTGTATCCTGCCATTCAGGCCAGATACAGTTCCCAAGGCAGCTCACTTGAAACTCGTTTTTTAAATCTCTGTGCTGTATTGCTGTGTGCTGCATTGCTATGTGCTGCATTAAACATGCCTCAAAAGGTCACATGTTTCCAGACAGTATATTCAGCATGATTTGTAAGGAATTAGTGGTGTGGGATCTCAGTACATTGTTGCATGGATTCTGTCTAATTATTAAGGACATATGACCAGTTGACTTAAGTCTAAATAATTAAAGCTGAAAAACACAATACTTCCCTGGCTCCACTGTTTTTTAATAATTAACTACAGTGTTATGAGAGCCATTTTGTGCCACCAGCTTTTAAGCAGAACAGCATGATGCCTTCAACAGAAAATTCTAATTTTAGTGTGCTATCAAATGGTCTAATGTTTTCAGTCAGGATTTAAAGAGCAACATGTTTGTAGAAACCCCCTTTAAATCAGTGGGTTTAAGCACACTTTGGGTCAGGCTCTAAGCATTTGACCTTTTCTGTTAGTTGCTGTGGGATGCAACAGAACACAATAGGATTGACTGGACTTAGTTTTCAGGGTAACAATTAATAGAAATTCTTCCAGTGTGTGCTGACAGTGAGATTTCATGTTAATCGTTACTGAAGTTCTGCTTTTCAAGCCTCCCTCAGGTAATAATGAGTGACTTAACATCACGTACATCTTTTGGCTTTCCTGGTTTTGTAGCTGTATGTCCTATGTATGTCTTATCTCTCTGTCTGCACTAATAAATGTATTCCCTCCTTTAAGGAGGCTCAAGTTTTAATTTCTAAGAACCAGAAGCTGAAAACAGGGTTCTAGAAAAGTGAGTCAGAACATGTCCCCAGACTGCTCACCTGCATTTGTTATCAACCAACGAAGTTATGTCTGGAGTGAAGTTATGCAAGCAGAGTGTCCTATGACATTCCCCCACATTACACTTGTGTGAGACCTACAGCACTAAATGTAAGTCTTTCATCTCTCATCTGTAGTCCTTGCCTATCATCAGCAGAAAGTACAGGCTCAATTTGATAGAGAACACTTGATTCCTTTGGCATATTGGTGTAAAGAGATACATGGAATATATAAAGCAAGACTGATATTTATAAAGTAGGCTGTGAGAATTTCCTGAGTTTAATTCACATTTGAATTACAGTGCCAGTTTTGGAGAAACATCCTGTCTATATTTTTTGTGTTTTAAGTGCCAAAGAGCCTACCCAGCCCCTACTAAATTTTTCCAGTAGTTGATTACTCTTAGTATAAACACAGATTGATTTAAACACATTGATCTAGCTTTAAAATCAGTCTCTGAGCTTTGGTTTTACATTTTCAAGGTAGATGAAAGAGTCAATGTTACAAGTTTACTAGTTTCATTATGTCATTATATAGGTACTTTATATATATATAAATTAACATAGATTTTAAATCACAGCCAATTAATGAAAAATAGTATTTTCTGTCTCGTTGCTTGCATACCTTCCATGAAACCCATAGACCAGGTTATCCTGTCACTGATGCTGTGCAATTCTCCTAGAGATGGTTATTGGATTTTGCAGATGTAACTGAAAGGCAAGTGTGGCCCTTTATGTATGTTGGCAGGCAAAGAGCATCAGAAGCAATTTTGCCTTCGGGATAATTGCAAAATTGTTTCCTTTTTTTTTTTGTCATCCACCCATGATGCCATCTAATTTGATGTTCCTTGGCTGCTGGCTGTTAGCCTCATTAACCTTACTTGATAGAGTGTTCCAACATTTATAATTCTCATGTGAAAAATGCTTCCTGACGGCTGGAATTTGTTTTTCTTTAATTTCTACCTTTGCCCTCTTGTCCTATTATGCATACTAGGCTGAAAATAGTAACTTGAGATTGGTGTGCCTACTTCTTACAGTGTAATGAATTCCACTTAATGCTCTTGCTTTTTCTTCCTCTTGAGATAGTCATGGTGATTTAAAATTATTTAACCAACAATCCTACATATTTTCACTTAGGTCTCTTATGTTTTTACATTTAGTAATAATTCTTCTGTGAAAGGAAAGGAGGAAATTCAGATGTGTATCATTCGTCACTTGGCCTATTTCCACAAATGTGATATTATCCTGATGTTAACTGTATTGTCTTGCTTGGCATGTGGAGTAGGGCCAATGCAAAATTCTTATGGGCAGCAGAACTTGACATTTGTAAGGTTAAAATTTCATCAGTCAATGCAATTTCACTCTACAGAATGGCAAAACCCCAGTTCTTAAATCTAAGTGCATTTCAGCTAGCTGTGATGATCATTGTCAAATTTGCAGTGGTGGAGAGTGGGAATTTAATCCCTGTTCACAAATAAAAGGGTTGTTTTCCCTTTTTTGGCGTCATACAGAAACTCTTGTATGCTTACATTGTACACTGGTAGCAAGAGATCTTCCCATCCAACACAGGTCAGCTTTAAAAGTATAATCACAAAGGCAGTTTATTTTTATTGCATTTTCTTTAAAATTCTGACATTATTAAAAGGTTGAATGTAAGTCTGTGAAGGGCTACTAATACAAATTAGGATTGGTCCATAATGCAACATCTTTTCTTTATATGGATGCGGATTCATTTGAAATTCTGGGCAATTTTGGAACAGAGTGCATTGTATTCCAGGAAGCCTGTAACATTATATAAGACTAATCAGAAGGGCTACCACACTGTTTCAATTAGGTTAGAGATTATGTTAAGTCCTTTAAGTTCAGCTGGTCTAGAGCTTGGTGGCTTTTCTCTTTTCTTTCTATTGTTTACTTTGTTGTTTCCTAATACAGGCTTCACAGGGTGAAGAGAGAAACTCAAACTGTGACACTTGATACCTAGGGGGAAAGGTCATTCCACTGACAAGAGAATGTTTACAATTGTTTACAAACAATTCTCCCCAGTCAGACTTTTTAATTATATATATTAACGATGGATAGAAAGAGGAGATTGTATGTTACCTAAGTGGGGTGTTAGGGATTAAATAAAGCAAAGAAACACTCATGGTATACTTGGACAGTGCAGTTGTTCTTGGCCTGAAAGCATGGAATTGTGGTTACCATTCATTGGCAAGTATTATGTTGTAAAGTTCATCTCTCTGGATACAATTGCTTTTAGGTCTGTTGCCTCTTTTGAGTTTAAAGTTTTCCAAATCAAGAGTTTGTTTGGTGGTCTCTGTCTGATAAGAATATCAGGCAACCTAGTATTTTCATCTTCGAAAATGGTTATTTCAGCATATATTGAAACATACACACCTTTGTCTGAACTCATGAAGAAGCACACAGTAAAGGCAGTTTTGGCTTAACTGGCTATTAAAAAACTATTCAAAAGTGTCCACGTTTTGGCTCAGGTCCTATTTTTTTGTATAGAGGAGGTATTTTCTGAAAGGTTATCTTGCCTTGGACAAAGTTGGTGGATTAATCAAACTGGAAGTTTGGCCTATCTGTACAATCTTGTATAATGTATGTCATTCAACCTACATGGAAAAAATATCTCTTCTGTAAATTTCTTTAATTATATACTAAAGACTCACAAAATTTACTTTCAAAGTCTCCTTTTAGGGAAAGAAATTGAGCTTCTTTCAGCTAATTAAAAATACTGTGCAGATAGATAATTCCAAATGTCTTCTGCAAAAATAACTGGAAGTCACACTTTTGCTGGAAAGAAGGTTATACTACCAAGTTAAGCATTTACTGAGTCAAGCATTCCAATGCCAGGCTTTTCTGGGAGGTATCTTAAGAAACAGAAGCCTTCCCTGAAGTACTATAAATTCAATGATGATGAAATAATAATAGGATCTTCTGGAAACTCCATTTTAGAAACTTATTTCACATTTAGGACAGTAAAATGCATCTTTTCAAGTAAATTGAGACTTAATCAGACATGCATTTCTACCTCCTTGCATTTCTTTTCATGCTTCTGAATGCATGCCAAACATCCATCACTCATTTTGCTAGCTGCTAATCCAAGAATTTCTCCACACTGTCAGGAAAAAATAAACTCTATACCTGAAAATCTTGTTGCCTACTTGTTGATATAAATTGTTGACTTGAGAAACTCATTAATGCAAGCTTTTCCCCTTCATAATGGTCCAAGTATTGAGGAGAGTAAATGAGCAATGTAAGATGCTTCAGAGAAGTCAGGTTTCAGAAGGGCTTGGCTTCCCTTCAGCCCGCGTTAGCTGGACAGGCTCCGCAGTCAGTCTGGGCTGGCTCTGGGGGAGGAGGTGCCTGCCAGGCACAGCTGAGCCTGTTGCATGGTGGAGAGGTGTCCAGACAGACACAGCAGGACTTGGTTGTCCTCTGGAGATGGCTCTGTCTCTTCCCTGGTTTCACAGTCAGCAATAAGTGTCAAACAGATCCTTCTGAGATGTTTTAGCAGCACAACTCATCTTCCAGGTATCCATAGCCTTTCATCATTTAAAAAAACACTGCTGCCTTGTGCAGGGTAACACAGGCTCAAGGCTTTGCCTGTGAGCATGTTCAATCCCCAGGCACTTATTTGTGGCCCTGAGGCTTTTGTTTGTCATGACCCTGCAGGGCACAGCTTGGCTGTGTTTCATTGCAACCACATGCCCCTAAGGAGAGGTGTCTTCTGCCTTCTCAAATCCATCCTGGGACGAGCCCACTGGGGAGGGCTGCTGCTAGCAGTGATCAGCATCTGCCACAGCCTTTCCTGAGGAAGCTTTGCCTGATGCCAGGGCACAAGGAGATAGGGGTTCCCTAAAAGATAGGACGCTCCTGCTCCACACTCCACAGTGATCCAGGGTCAAGTGTAGGAGGGAGCATGCTTGCTGAAGTGAAGTGCACTGTGTGTTTGCTACCTGGCTCAGCACCCCAGTCAGCAGGGAAGCAGGGAAGTGCCTCTGCACAAAGGAGCACTTGGAAGGATATGTACAGTGTGGTTCTTTTAATATTTTTTAAGCCTGAGTGCATCTCAACGTGGCGGGTTTTTGGTAAAGAAAGATCAGGAGACAGGAAGATGAAAGAAATCTAGTGAAAAAAAAAAACCCAGTGAGAAAATGAATTATAAAAAAGCAGCAACAGAAAGAATAATAGTGCTTTGTTTATTCTTTCCCTTTAAGCTTTGTGGGCATATAATAGATTTCCACTTCTTGCTCCTACTTTCTATTTTCTCTACCACCCACAGTGTCCTTTCAGTGCCTCTCCAAAGAGGCCCAAGAGTGCAGCCACCCTGCACAGACTAACCTGGACTCAAAAAGGCAGCGTGATATTGTATCCTGAAGCCAGTTGCTATTTGTATAGCAACATGACATTGCAGGAAAAGAGTTCAGTCATGCTCAATTTTGCTTCTGGTATTGCAAAAGCAGCATATCAGTGATGGAGTTGTGCAGATGGGATGGAACTAATTATATTGAGTTGTTCCATTAGAATTTGTAAGAGTGTTGCATGCAGAAGAGCAGACTTTTTTGACAAGAAGTTGATTTGTATGAGGCTTCATGGAGCATTTATTTTTTATTCTTATGAGTTCAGGTCACCTTCTTCCATGAGAAAAACAAGAAAAGGAAATCTTTAACAAATTTCCTGTAGAATTTCCTCCCCCTTTCTTCAGGCATTTTCCTTTCTCAGCCTGGAAGAAACCAGCTGCACAGGTAGCATGAAATGCATGAAATACCAATTTCATCTTTCTCCCTGACTGTGTCCCCTGTGACTATCTTCAGTAGTTTAATTAAGAAAAATCTTAGAATTGTTAAGGTGGGAAAAAACCTTTTAAGATCGTCAAGTCCTACTGCCAACCTAGCACTATCACCATGTTCACCATTAAACCATGTTCTCCTCTGTAGGATGAAAGCTTTTCATCTTAAAGGTCCAAGGACTCCAGCCTTTCACTCTTAGTTCCAGTTGGATGAGAGGCAGTTCCTTTTCCCAGGTACTGCATTTTCCATATACACAACAAGTGCTCCTAAAATCTGATATTGTAGACAGCTGAATAACTTGTCAAGGTTTTTTATAATTTGAAGGAATATGATGGAATACTAATGTTCACAGAATTTGGTCCAACTTGTCTTAGATTTTACTGAGACCACCAAAATACTACTGGCCAGGGCAGACAGTTATCTTTTTTCATCACTAATGATGACAACTGGGTTCCTAGTGTCACAACACTGCCATTTATTTTCCCTGATGGGGCTTCATCATGCTTTTAATGAACATTAGTTAAAAACAACTGCTAGACAAATTCCTCTGGAAAATTCCAATTACAACAAGTATAGAGATAAGAGATAAGTTTAAAGCTAGTTTGCATACTTCTGCTTAAGAAAAAGCAGCAGCACAGAAGTTAATGGGACTTTTTTTGAGTGCAGTCAGAAGATTCAGAGTAGCTGTCAAATGATTTTTTTTTTTAATGTGCTCCTTGAGATTTTAGGATTACTAAATCTGTTTCCTGCAAGTCAACCCATTTTTTACTCCAACATAGTCTTGCTGTTACAACTACCTCATCTTTAATTAAGTACTCTAAATTATCTGCTTTATTGTTACTATCTTTCCACATCAGGTGTCAGGAGTAACACTGATGAATCTTTCCCCTTCATGGTCTGACACAAGTGACAGAATTCCAGATGTGTAATACCAAAGCTCAGTCTATAGACAGAGGCTACTCTGGCCTCTACTTTGTGACTTGGGCTGCATTAAGGAGTCAAATATTTGTAACTGTTGTTTTTCAGTCCATTTTCTTTTTTACTACAGTTTCTTGTGTGATTCTCAGACTGTATTTTATAAAACAGCCCTATGGGCACACTGCTTGAAAGTAGTAAATGGGGACCGGCCAGAGACAGTGGCTTCCAGGTCAGCTGACTTGAGTCTCCCTGAGCACGTAGGAAAATCAGAAGCACCCATTTCTATTGCTGCCTGCAAAGAAACCTGTAGGAGTCTGAAGAACCTGCAGCTCTGACTAAGGAGGCTGGAGCTAGGGCATTAGGGGAGTGAGTGTGTATAACAGGAAAATGAAAGAAGTGATTGCACAGCTTTGATTTCATGAATTCAAGCTCGTCTGTAAATTCAAGGAATACATACACCTGTCTGTAAAGGCAAAAGCTTTTGCCATCATGCAGTAAGTTGGGGAAGACCTCTATGTAATAATAATTCAGCACTGAAGTTCAGTTTCTTTCAGTTCAATGGCTCCTTTTTTTTTGTTGTTGTTTTTTTTTTTTTAACTTGGATGTAACTCAACTCCCTGTTTCTTAAATCGCTTTCCATCTACCTGCCAAGTTAGAGACGCAAAATAACAGGAAGAATGGAAGGAACCATTCTTCCAGTTATTAAATTACAAAACCAAGTCCCAGAAATCCTTCTCCAATTTTTTTTCCTAATTTTTGAATACACCGCACTTACAGAGAAGACTTCTAGCTTTGCTGGTTTTGAGCAATGAAAGAAAATGATGTTATGTCCCTACATACCCCTAGTGTTTACATTTATCAAGAATCACAAATATGCTAACTCATTTTGTCATAACAAGATAAGTGGTAATGGTGCTGTTCTCTAGTCCAGACAACCCACAATTATTTGATATTCAGCCACTCTGGAAAGTTCATTTTGCTGCCGGCTGTTCACCAAGGATCAGTCACGGAGATAACAGGGTTCTCAGGAATATTCGCTCTTTTGCAAATGAGTGAGCAAGTGAAGAATGTTCTTCTGTTCCACATTGCTAGCCAAGAACTTTCTCCACATGCTTGTGGGACCTCCTGCTTTCCTTATGTAGTAGGTATTGTCATGTCCCGAAGAAGGAGAGACATTTAATGACAGGAGAAAAGATTTCAGTGCAGTAAAGCGTTTTAATGCAACAAGTCTTTCACAGAAAGCATATAAATGCACTTACAGGCACTCTATTGAACTTTCAGCCTGTAACCTCGATGAGATCAGATAGCAAAGTGATACCAAAACTGCTTTTGATATTCCATTGATGTTCCCCCACTTTTGACTGTCGATCTGATGCACAAGGCTGTGCTACAGCAGTAACATTTGCAGGCTCCAGCCATGCCTGGGAGACAGCTGGAACAGCCTTGCTGCTCTTCATTGCCTGCAGTCTTGTCAGTCCAACCCGAAGCCTTATCAGATCTCCCCAGCAAAGCAGAGCTGGGCAACCCTCCTGAGGCAGAGAAGTCTCAGCACAGGCGCCTTGAGTCTGTATGGAGGCAGGGATAAGAAAATTGTTTGACCTTTCTACCACTACTATTTTCCTGAAGGTGTGGGCAACTTCTAATCTAAAATAAAGGAAGCCACATTGCAAAGACATTTAATAAACTAAATGGAAAAGTATCTGAAAAACAATTTTTTCCTACTCAGAAAGAAGATATTAATAGGTGATCTATTATTTTGATATTGAAGATTTCTACACTTCATATTTACATTGAAAGGATGTTGCATTCGTATAAATTTTTCTGATTGTATCGATCTAAAACATAGTCAAAGCTGGGGAAAAACCAAATTTACATTTTTGTTTGTATACAAAAAAAATTATCAAAAATTAACATCAGGTTAAGTAAATTTTCCCAGCTTTGCTTATATATATTTTGATATTGTTGCTGTCTCCTACCACAAACAATTAAGTTTTGCTGGTTTTGAGTCCAAGGATTAGAAAAATACAGTCACAGAAAGCATATAAATGCTCTTACAGGCACTATATTGAATTTTCAGCCTTTACAAATTACTAAATTTTTAAATTTACAAATTACTAAAATAGAAGTGTTTGGTAATACTGATTTTGATCAGTTCCTCAGTTTGCAGCAAGGATGGGATGGACATCGACCCTGCAGTGGGCAAACACAAAGGATATTTGCATTTGTCCTGAGCTTTGGGATCCTGCCACAAAACACAAGCTACAGGTGCTATGCTATTGAAACAGCTTCTTTAGAGTGAAACAAAGTGACTGACATACTAACACAGTTTCAACACTACAAATTAGTACTAATTAACGCTTTTGGAGCTGCTGTAGAAATATGGGCAAGGAGGATGCTTTTATCAATGCTGGATTCTGGCTGCAGACAGGAGATGAGGTGCATTGGGATGGGGGGGGGTCAGCAACAGTTTGGCTCACAGTCTCCAGCTCCTGTGTCAAGTCAAGCAGTCTTTGCCCAGTGTTTTGAAAACTGTCCAAGCAGCATCCTTACTTCAGCCAGGTCTGCAGTCCGGCCATCAGTGGATTACATACTACATTTTGCTGACAAAAGCCTCTATTATCCATCAGGCTAGAAAGGGAAATCCTGTGGTGTTCCCAATTTGTATTTCTTGCA
The DNA here is from genome assembly GCA_027886175.1 of Phylloscopus collybita. Lineage (NCBI taxonomy): Eukaryota > Metazoa > Chordata > Aves > Passeriformes > Phylloscopidae > Phylloscopus > Phylloscopus collybita. The sequence goes on along the minus strand of JAJNNQ010000006.1, from coordinate 37,921,723 downwards.
TAAAGGCACTCCACTGGCAGCAGTTGATGTGACTGTGTGATTGCAGTAGCAGCCTTTCCTGGCTGAGCTGTCCAGGTGATAAATGACACTTCAACACATCCATTATGTACGAGATAGCTGTGCTTCTAGGTTTCATACCTCCTTGTACGCACTGGTTCTTTAGAGGTCTGTATTTGAGCTGAGATCATTCAGGTAGACTGATGTCTAACCCAAGAGGGAATTCAGTGTGAGGGAAATCTCTGTGGCAAGAAGCAGTATAGGTCAAAATCAATTTTAGCTTTGCTTACCAAAGAAAAACAACCCATCCTGCAGACCCAAACAATCTGCACCAGTTTGAGCCTCCACCCAGAAATCTGGCAATCTAAATTACACTCTCTTATTGAGCAGTACTTCCCTCCACAGGAACAATGAATCAAACAAAATAAATAAATCTTTACACTTCCCTGTTCTTTCCACCTCCCAATTAATCATACGTCATTTTGGAAAACCTAAGTAATCCACAGCAGGAGGCAGAACTGCCATCACGGAGCGTGTTCGCAGCGTCATATCGACCTCAGGAGCAGGGGGTGGGGGCTGTGCTGGCTTCCCCTTCGCAGCCCGGAGGAGCGGGCTGCCCGAGCCTCGCAGGGGGAGCTCCCCGAGCGGGTCCGGCCGTGCCGCTGCCGCTGCTGCTGCGGGAGCGGTGCCCGCGGCCCCGGCCGCCCCTTCCTGCCCGCTCCCTGCCCCGGGCTCTGCAGCCCCGCTGCCCGCCGTGCCTCTGGGGCTTTGCAGAAAGTGCAGCGGTGCGGGGAATCCACGCAGAGCCCCAGCCACGCAGAACGGACTTACCGAATTAAGGCTGGTTTCGTTTCCTAGGGGGGGAAAAAGAAAAGGAGAAATAATCTCCTAGGAATCCTTTTCCCCGCATAGACGCATTTTTCCACTTCTTGGGACAAGAGCAATTTATCAGGACCATTATTTGCCCCAGGATAAGTACCCGATTTTTTGCAAATTTTTTTTGCGTATCATTTTCTACACTCTTCAACTTAATGGGTTTTAACACATTAAATGCTAGAAAATAAATGTTCAATTAAACCTGATAAAGCCTGGTCCATTACTCCCTTCCCTCACATCAAGAGATGATGTTTCCTTTCTAGACTGTGGAGAAGACTTGTTGTCCACAGAAGTTCTTGAGAAAGGGCTGCTTTTCAGATCATCTGCTTTCTCTGAAGAAAGTGAATGATTTTGTCCAAGCTCCTGTTGTTGCATGAGCAGTTTTGAGTTCTGACATGCCTGGTTAGCATTTCCATGATAGGAGATTCTAAAGTTACTGGGTTTTGAGTTCTTATGCTATTACACAAGATCCAGAGGTGAGGAATTGCCACCAAACAGATTAAGTTTCTAGCCTGAAAGCAAGTTGTGAAATTACTGCAGTTGGTCCACTGGTACAGGATTTCTGGTACCATTTCACAAGGCATCAAATAGTTCCAATAAGTTTCAGATAAGTACTCTGCATTTTGGATGCTTATCTTTGACTCCCAATCTTTTGAAATTTGCCCTGATGCATTTCAACTCTGTGTCCTTTAAACAGATCTTCTTCTAAATGAGATGTCTTTTCAGAGAACTTTGCAGAGTGCCTTTTCAGAGAGCCCATGTGTTCATTTATGGTCCCAAGGGAAGACTGAGTTAACCCTCCTGTCATTTCTTGAAGTATTACCAAATGACATTATTTATACTAGATTAAACTGTAAATCCCTACTTTCAGGGGCAATGTGTCCCAGAATAGTGCAAAAAGGATGTTTTTCTTTCTATATTTGAGGCATGAATAACATTAGAGAGAGACATCTTTCCTTTAGGATCTCAGAGGATAAGAAGTTTACAAACTGAAATAATGTAAGGGTATTTATTTAAATGTCTTTTCAAAAAGGTAAAGGATAGCACATCAAAAATATTTTCTTTAAAAATCTCCACCACCACCAACTATCCCACCCTTTTTCTGGTAATTCCCTCCAGTGCTCTGAAACATAAAGATCTCTCTTTTCTATGGCTTCCTTCCTTCCTTCAAATTCTCCCTTCACATTTCAGTGATGTAAAACAGCCAAGATAAGAAATAGTGTCTCTTCCCAGGAGGAGGCTGACGGATGTGCAATTCCTAAGAACAATTCTGTTTTTCCTACTGTGTTCCTAGGATGGGGGGTGGTGGAGAGTGGGGGAAGTGAGAAGTTAACCTCACTTTTGCAAGCTATGCCAGCTATTGCCAGCAAAATAGACACAGCAAGGCATGTCAGCATTGTACTGCTCTCTTCCTGAAAGAATAGAATAGGTTTAAAAAAGATGAGGTATGGAACAGGGGTGTTTAGACACTTGTATGTCTGGTCAAAATACAAAACCAAGTAATTGTTTGTATAATATATCCTATTGCTCTTTAAGCTCTGGCATGTTTTCAGTCATGTTTCATCTAGGTCCCTTGTTGCTAGAAAGAGGTGACTGGAGAGTTAGACTGTGACCACCATGGCATAATAGTTACATTTGTTGGGGTTTTTTACAAAGAAAAGCATACTGGGGTTTGGGACTGTAAGAGTTAAATAAGTGTATTTGTGTGGAGGATGAGGGGTTTGTTATTGTGAGATTTTTAAGAATAGCTTTTTACCTGATTTTTATATTACTGATGTGGCTTAATGAGGAAAACACAAGAAATAATGTTTTCTTACTTACCTGAATATAATAAAAACAGCAGAAGCAGAAAAAAATTACTAGCCTTGGGATCCTAATTCACATTGTAGCAGCATTCACAGGCAAGAACATCACATTTTATGATGGTAAGGAAGTTCTCCAGTAAGCAACAAGAGGGTGGGTTTCCATGGGTAAGGGATACAGTTGGATTTAGTGGGACAACTGAGTTCAGGCCAACTGGCTACTTGCAGTGGGAGATTTCTTGGGGATGAATAAGAAAAAGCAAGGCATTGAAATGTCACAAGAATTTCTGAGAAATGTGTTACTATAGATATCTTTATCTTTCTCAGTAAATAGGAGAGAAATCCATAAAGGGAAATTATTAACATGTTAAGATCTTCAAAGATTCTTTTTGTCATGCCCGTATTTTCAGTGTCTTGCCTTGCTGCATCAGTGGTGACCTAGTCTCAAAATCTGGCTTGTGTGTAATAAAGAAGCACAGGAACACTGATGGGAACAAGCACGCTCCTAAGATACTAAAGCCAGTGTTCTGTGTAGCAGTGGGCAGTGGGAATCACTAATGCCACAAAATGAGGCTTAATGCTAGTGTGACTGTAATCTGCTTTAGGGAGTTAACTAAATGATCTGGTGACCTAAGTGTTGTACAGAGAGAAGGAGGGAACATGTGTATGCTTAACAAAGGTAATGGGCAGCAGTCACAAAAGTCCAGGGAAACTGAAATACTATACTTGAATTATATGGCAGAATGGCAGAATAAATGTTCTTTAGGGGACACTGTGAACAGTGAACTGTGAGAACTATAGAGAAATGGACCAGCTGTGCTAAAAGATTGTAGTTGAGCAGCATCACTAAAACTGAAACCTAGTTAGCAGGTTATCTGGGATCTCCTGCTACTGAGAATCTTTTGCCTAAGTGGAACCCAATTCATCAGGAAAAACAGAAAAATAAAGACAAGAAACCAGAAGAAAAGCTATTATATTTCACAGCTGGAAAATTAATTACACTTGTGTGTGTATAAGTACACACGAAGGAAATAAAGTGGATGAGGTTTGGAGGGTTTGGACTAAATGCCTCCAAGATTTGTTTGACCAGCTTTCCAATTCAGTGAAACAGATCCCAGGATCTGACAACTAGGGAAACCCTCTTCTTACCTTTCTATAAACAAAAGGGAAGAGACTATAAATTAAGCAATATAAAGAGAGAGTGGGAATTTTCTGTGGACTATTGCTCAGCTTGTTAAATGGAGAAATGAAGTTCTAGTTATGCAGCTTGCAGGCACTGAACAGAACTTAGCCCCTCAAATGCGTGCTTGGTGATATTCATCTCTGTGAGAAACATGTTGCTGACAGTGTGACCAGACTCAAAACCTCATTACTGATCCAGCATGTGTCAGTACTGTTGCCTTTTCATGAAGAAGATCTGCCTTGCAAAAATCAACTGGAATAATTTCTTAGACTTTGGAAAAATAGAGCACAGAAGGAAGGATCCGTTGAAGAGGTAGCAATGAAACTGTTTTACCAGGCTTTCAGCAGGTGAAGCGTTGAGTTTCTTCATAAAAGTAAATGGTGAGAGATTGATTCTTCCAGGAGATGATATGTAGTAGAGTCCTTCCAGAAACTTAATGCATTTGAGATCTATTCTGCTCACAAAATATAGTGTAGATACTGACTTTTCCCTGATCACAGAAAAGTAGGACAAGACAAATAAGTGATTTTTTCTGTTACCTTCTGATGCCTGATAATGAAACTGTGTTTTTGTGTTGCAATACGACACAAAAGAACAACACTCACGCACTGAGATGTCCAAGACAAAAAAGGGGCGGTTTATTTACAGACCTCGACATTTATAATTCTAACAATAACCATGGATTGGAGGAAGAAAATTGTCCTCTCCAACCACACTGGTCAACCCAACAGTCCATCAATTCTCTCCTCTTCCAGAAAGGAATGCAAACCAATCAATATTTACATGAAAAGTGCTGAGAAACGCCATTACAAAAATGTAAACACAGAAGGCTGAAAGAGACAGAACAACAGTTTTGTGTGGCAGAACAAAGAGTTCCTGGAGAATGGTCTTTAGGGTGGTTGAGCCATACGTATAGTAATTATTCACTAGGGGCTTGATTCCTTAATCTGCGTGGGGGAACTGTTTTCCTCTACTTGCTTTGGAGTTTAGCAGAGTCTTGCATCTTGTGTCAGAGAAAAGCCACCGGAGTTTTGTATTTCAGTTCTTAGAGAGGCCAGACCAGTGCCATAATAAGATGGTACCTACTCAAGAGACCAACAGTCTCATTGCTGGTCTCTAATCTGAAGATCTGTTCTGAACAGAGGCATGAGATACAATCTGTGAGGCTTCAAGGAGGCAAGCAAGGAGATAGAGCTTGGATTTATTGTTGTTATTTTGCTAAATATGAACATTGCAGCTCCAGGGGTTTTCCACATCATTGCTGAAAAAGTACTTCTAACATCCATTCTTAGGCTTTGGGCATTCTTTCTTGTTGAGCTGGCATCACCTGTGAGGAGTTTCATAGAAAGCTGCTTACAGCAAAGCTGAATACATACATCGAGTCTTTTGGTTGCCTCTGATGGATCTCAAATTCAGGGTTATTCTTCCTGATTTAGGTAGGTGTATAGCCCATACAGAAACATGTTCTGAATAAAGCATCAATTACCAGTTTCTAAGACCTTTGAGCTTGATGAGCACTCTGGGGTTTGTTCCACCTCTTCTAAGTGTCAAGCTCATATCATGAGTCAAGCTCATATCACTTCTAATGCGCTGAGCTATAAATGTGTTACTTTTTTCTTGCCTATTTTCTACTCCTTAGTGCCAAGACATGAGCATTTCTGAATTTTGTAGATATGCTTGCAAAATGACAAGCATGTAATGAAAAAGGATGTGAAAGAGAAGCTAAATGACATCCCTTAAGTCAGTTTAAAGCTTGATATTTGGTTGTTTATAATCCCAGTATGTAAGTTGTTTGTACTATGATAAGAGCATTTTTGGCATGGAGACTGAGGGACAAGACTTATTGCAGCAATGCAGACAGTGTTTGTCTGTGGGTTAGGGAAGTGGACCGGAAAGCAGGAAGATCTGGGTCCTAGACCAAGCTGAACCAGTGACTCATCAAACTCTGGGAAAGTGCATTTAACCCAGTTCTGCAACACTGCAGAAATCAGCTCAGCTGCCAAACTGAACCAGAGCATGTTTTAAGTCACAAGTCAGTGGTATTATGGGAAAGATGAACCTTTTTTTTCATTGAGTAAATAAATGTAATTTCCACAGTACCATCTCGTGAGCCAATGTTTCACAGTATGGCTGTTCTTGTATACTCAAAGGGATATTTTGAAGGAAATGAAACCTCCCCCATTCCCCCTTCCCAAAAAAAACCAAAAGCCAACCAACAAAAATCAAACAAATCTTCCACTCTTCTCATTAAAATTATGTGGAAACAGATATGCAGGATGAAGAAATATCCAAAGAATAAACTGTCATTTATTTTTTAGGATACAGGATAACAATTCAGCCATTCCAGGTTAGCGATTTTGTAACCTACAGATACAAATACATTATACTGAGATATAGATTTTGACCCCTAACTAGGTAAGTAACTAAAAGAGCTTTTTGGCAGAAGAAAGATATCATGTGAGTTTTATGAGCAAATGTTTTAAGACATTTTGCTAATCAAAAGTATGTAGGTGAGAAAAGAGATTATAGAGAGAAAGAGAGAAAAGAGGTAGCTGACTACCAGAAGAAAGACATTGCTCTTTTCTTTCTGAATACATTCTTCTGTATGTTAGATTACCTTCTCTAACCTCCCTGCAAATACCAAAACTTTCACAGATGTCTGCATACAGTCCTGTTAGGTCACATCCTCTATGTAGTTTCTTTATTTGCTTAATCCGTACCCAAGGCCTTCACCAGTGGCAACATTGATCACCTTGGAGCAGAGGCAGTAAGGCTCAGGGAAGAGGTTAAGTTCTACAATCAAAAGTGGAAAGTGAAATGGGTCAGTAAGAAAGCTAGTTCTCATGGGCTTTTTCTTGACTGAAATAAAAAGGAAATGGTGGGTGAAGCATCTGACCAAGCAGTTAGCAGTAAACACTTCCATCATCAAATGTAGTTCTTTTTCCAGTTTGCAAATCACTTACCCATTCTTCTTACTTTTTCGGAAATACCAGTCCAGTCCCAAGAAGCAATTCTGAAAAATCGCAGAGCAAATTTCCACATTTAATATTTCCACTACAGTCATTTGTCCAACAGCCAACTCTGAAAATTGAGCCAGGGCTGTAAACATTATACTGGACTGGACTTACCCATCAACATTTATGATAAATGCAGTGTCAGCCAGTCTGTGCCATCACTGATAAACCTGTGCAAATCCATTCCTTCCCAGTCATGCTGTCAGGGGTGGTTCCATCCTTCCAGTTCTTGGTAGATATTTCTAATTGCAATTTATATAATTCTACAGGAAGAATTTAAATTCCGCTTTCTTGCTTTCTTTGTTATATCTGATTCTGCAGGCACAAGATTTTAAAAGGCCATTGAAAACCATTGCCAATGGCATCCCTCCCAAGGGAAAAAAGAACTCCCAGGATCTCTTAAGTATTCACTTCAGCATCTCTGAACCATGGCTGAACCATGACTGTAACAGAACTGTGTCTGTAAACAGTTATCAGAGGAAAACAAAGTTAACTAATTCAATTGATAAAAGCAGTTCATACACAATCAAACGTTTTTAAGTAATTACAGAACACATGAAACAGGAATAAAATCTCAGTGGTTATGCTCACATTTCAGGAAACCCTGGCACCATTGCACTGCACTGAAAAAAATACAGATGCTGCAGCCATGCAAACAGCTGTACAGCTGGTTTCTGTCAGTCCCCTCCCCACGAGCAGAGCTAATGCAATTGCACTGCTGCTGGTTCAAAAGTAAAAAAATCTTTCCTACATTGGCAGGTTGGTTTCTTCTTAGTGTAATAGGCACAGATATGTTTTCAGAAATACTGGTTGTCTATCGGAAGCATGATTAGCAACCTTTAAGGTTTACCAGTCACAAAGAATAATATGTTCTTAAGTTTCCTGAGTCTGCCAATTTACGTAGGTGAGCAAACTAGACAGGTCAAATAACTGGCGTGGTTTATAAATAGACTAAAAAAAAATCTCCATATATAGACTAGTATCCAGACTTTCTATTGTTTCAAGCAAATGATATCATTATTTGGATGTCTTTCCAAAACTGAAAATGACTAGACTTAGGAAACCAGAAGTAGTTAAATATAGAAATTGCTACTTTAATGAGTGAATGCTGTGTTTCATTATTATGCTACTAGTATGTGAACAAATGTCTTTCTGTTCTTAGGGATGGGAAAAGAAGTTTTATTCCAGTAATATAAGATATTGCACAAAAGCCAAATTCAGATTAAGGGTTGATAGTGTCTTTGACTTCATTCCTTTATGGAAAATATTCCAGTATAACTGCACATATCAAGATAACACTGTCCACTGACTTGCATCTTGCGTAAGTCTTGGTCAAATCAAATACAAAATGCACTGTGGTTTGCATAAATAAAATATTAGAATAAAAATTAAAAGGTAAACAGTCTATGCTTTTCAGTGTCACAGCCTCCCTGACAAGTGATTACATCTACTTTGGCAAGACACCAAAAAATCACAGAATTAAGTCAAAGGACTTTTTAAATTGCTGATAACTAGAAAACACTTCTGACTTCTGCAAAACTGTTTTTGAAACCACCTAAGTAGCTTCTGTGGAGATGCATTTAGTTTTCTAGGGATGGCATGCTGAGAACAAGGACTCATGTTAAGATGTCCCAGCCCTCTTAGTCTAAAAACCACCATCCTTTTAGATGAGGAATGCCATGTTGAATGTTAGATGAGACTCTGTTGTCGCATTAGAAAAGATAACAGTGAAATAATATGCATCTCTAAAAGTATGGATTTACAAAGATGGGATCAAGTTTAATAGGATATCAAATTTTAACTTACCAATACAGATTTTACTCTAGCTACTGCTGCATCCTTTACCTTTCTCTCTGATTTAGCTAAAAAATCCCATTTGAACAAAGAACCAGGTGACATTAATCACCTAAATTTAGGCATCTACCTATTCAGGAGATGTCTGAGTTCTCATTATAATCAAGGAAGCCAATGGGCTTGCCTTAACTAATATTAATAATTAATGTAGGTATCTTTGCTTACCTTTTTTAATACATTTCCAGCTTCAAAGTCTTTCTAGGCTCATACCTCTGGGGCGTTTTTTCTGCAGGCAAACCCAGTTCTGGTCTTGGTAAAACAGAGCAACGCTTTTATTCTCTTTTTGTAATCATTGTGGGTCGTAGGTATCAGTTCATGGCTGTGTAATATTTGCCCCTTTGTGAGATGTAGAAGACATTTTTAACCATGGTTGCACACCCTTCAAAGAGCTTAGTTTTCTTACAGCATCACCTATCTCCTGCTACCATATATTGAAGCCTTAGCTGATGACTAAGACTAAGACAAAATTTGTCATTTCTTTAGGCAGGTAAGCTACCGTCTCAAAGAGACAAGTGCCAGATGATGTTTTTCTTCCTTTTCTGGATGCAATTTTGTTCCAGAAAAAGCCTTCTGCATCTTAACCCTCTTTCATTAGCTCCTGAAAGCTGGAGCACTTTCATGCAGAGACCTGGGGCAGTCTTTTAGGATTCCCTTTCCCATGGCTTTACAGATTCTTCAAAAATAAGCAGGAGTGCTGTATTTTTCTATAGAGGTGACCTTTTTTTATTGCTTGACATTTAAAAGTGTTTTATCTGGGTTTCCCTATCTTATATTCTAGTCTCTTTTGTAGCACAGCATATAATCATCTGTGTGACTAAAAAAAAAAAAAAAAAGGAAAAATATGGCTGACTCCAACTTCATTTCCTGTAAAATATGAGACTTCCATTCTCAGCCATCTTGACAGAAAACGGTGTCGCGACACATGCTGCTTGCTTCAAAATGTGCTGTTTCCAAACAAACTCATGTTGGACAACTAGGCAAGACCCCTGGACAATTACTCAAATATCTGTGCTTTATATGTAGGCGGCTTTATTATTCTTTGCCTGGCCTCTTAAAGACCTTTTAATTTTTTTTTTTTTTTTTTTGATGCCTACTATATCACAGCACCTTTCTGGATTTCATCTGGTTTTCTGGGTAAATATGTGTTTGGATGAAAGCCACAAAATTAGAAATGGTTTTATGAAATATGATGGAGAAGTTCACACTGTATCATATCTGGCTTCTGCCATTGTTCCAAGGCAGTGTCTCCAGACAGCAACAACAGAACTTTTTAATTTGAAGAAGGGTAGTAAATAGTACCTCAAATAAAGTGAACATGTGGAGCTGTGAAGTTTCACTTTGAAATGAAATTATGCAGCCTTCATATCAAGGCTGTATGCCAGAAGGTTCATATAATCAAGTCACAAGCAAGTCCATAAGAGGAAAGTCTTTTTTAGCTTCATTTCTGAGAGATACAGTATTCATGATTCCCATCTCTGGTTCCAACATACTTGCTGAGACACACACAAGACAGGTTTCTGTCTGTTGGGGTCTTCTCAGCGTTGGAGAATTCAAATTCTTGCCCATCCTTTCCTCCCCCCAGACATCAAACAAAGGCATCTCAGCCCCTGGCAGCAGTAGTGCCTTTGGATACTTCTCCTTTGTTGACATTCCCGTGCCCATCAGAACTCAGAGCTGAAGCAAGTCTCTCGCTTCCTTGGCATCCTCCTTCCCAGTTTTCTTGATACACTACCTAAGAGGAAGATGGGACATGAAACTTCACACCAGTTTAAAACACATAATTGATTGCCACAAGTGTAGCTCTTCTTGCATTGGGAAGACTCCATTAGGCAATGGTTAGGAGACCAGCTGGTCTACCATACAGCTGGTGGTAAGTATCTTTGTGTTCTTCCTAGGACCAGTTTCCTCCTCCAGATTTTTTTCATTGAAGGATATGTAAATACATGGCTCCCCCTACTTTTGGTGGGAAGTGTAAACATTCATAAGATTTTGAGGTCACGCACTAAATTATTCTAGTTGCCATGCATCCACTCTGGAAAAGGTTCTGGCTCCCATTCAAATATGAAAGAAGGAATTAGTTCTTAGCAAAATAATTCTCAGAACAGTTGGAGAGAGGATCCACACCCACATCTTTTCCTTCCTCTCTGACTGTGCCAATTATCTCTCCCTTTCCCTGGACAGTTAAGGTCTTCACAGTGGTCTTCCTGTCCCACACACTAGTAGCTACTGGGCTGTTAGCAGGTGGTTTCAGATGGCTGATTCCATCTTTGACATTGTAGCTCTGAGGAGAGACCAAGCCTGTTCCTGGGCAATCCAGACCTTCTCTGCTGACAGCATTCTCAATACTTGTTTTGAGTGGTTGTTTATACATATTTCTGGAGAAATAGGTTTGGCAACAGGCAACAAATGTTTTCAGCTCTTAAAGGAGTAAAATGTTGGGTTTGAGCAAATACAACTGTGCTGTCACATTTGAACCCGATGAAGTTCTTCTCTGTCTGTTGATGATCAGCAGCAGGAGTACTGTCATACTCCTACTTTATTTTTTCTTCTTTCTTTTGAAGGAAGTGAAAAATTAATGTTTCTAAGTCAGGGCTCTATAAACCAAATTTGAAATTAATGTCTGTATCAACAGCTGAAGGTCAAATGTGAAAGCAGAGGTTCGTACTGGAGGTGTGACCTGGTCTGGTCTCCCTGGCACTGACACAGAGGGCTGACTCACAGGCACGCCAGGAATTCCCTCAGGACTTCCAGGCTGAAGCCTCACTTGAAGCATCTGAATGTGCTGCTCCAGTGTGCTGTTCATTGCCCCCACTGCTGCAGAGGTGTGCAGTGTGTCAGCACCTCCAGTCGTAGTTCAGTGTTTCAGCAAGCTCCTAAAACTTTCTAAAACATGCCTTGGTGAAACTTAGAGGAACAGAATGGGGCTTGTCAGCACAGAAGTTAATGCACAACTAAAACATACAAAACATTATCAAAGAAGATGTCGGTGTATGGAGTCTTTGATTCCAAGTTGCAATATTTTCATTATAATTTCCGTAATTATTTTTTGAGCTGTATGTAAGGAAATGGCTTATATTTCCTGGTCTTTCTGTACTCATAGAATTGTACTTTGAGGTCTGTCTCTGGTTGCCTTTGTTCTTTGTTAGAATACCAGCCCTTGAAGTGAAGGTACTTGAATGGGCACGCAGAAATGACAACTACCCAAACGTGGCCAAGATTAGCAACAAATAAATCATAAACATGTGGACAAGTTTAAAGAAAAGTGCATATATGTTTCTGGGTTTTTTAAGAGTGTGGCGGAAAGAAACTGCATTTAAGTTGTCTATTTTTGGCTGAAGATGTGTAAGTACAGAAATAATATTTTTTGGATACAAAATAAAAATAATGAGAAAGCAAGAGGGCAGAAAATGTTTTGTGGTTTTTTGCCCACATTTTATGCTTGCTGTACATAAAAAAAGTATTTACACTAGGCAAATATGCAAGCTTTACAAATATAGGTGGCACTTACATGTTTTCTCTTGCTTTTGTTTGAGTAGTGTTCATGTTCCCTGAACATGATATATATATTCATCCCAGCACAGTGGGTAAGCCAGCTCTGGAGATGCCTGGCTTTGAACAGTGTGGACCTGAGCAGTGTTAGATGTAGTGTAAGATTTGCTGATTAAAGAAAAGACCTCTGAGAACCTAGTATTTCTTTATTTGGCAAAGTAGCACATTACTGTTTTTATTAGTAGCAATTCACAACTACATCACTGCAAGAAACATTGAATTACATTTCTTCATCTTGTTGCTATTAGCATTTGTACAAAATCACTGTAAGAAATCTGATAAATTACGCAAAAGGGCTATTAAGTTGCAGTGCTACTGCCTTTGCTCCTGCAGCTGGTATTCAGGAGTAAGCCCATCCTTCCTTACAAGCTTATCCCTTCTTACCCCACCTTCCCACAGGGACATGCCTGGCCAAGAGACCTGTGGTCTTTCCCCATGGGTGTTCCCAGTGGGCTTGTGCTCTCAAGTCAGCATCACTGCTGCCTGCTGATGTCTCTACTCTTGCTCTTGATACATCCTCACTACCTTCATTCTTCACCTAATTTGATGCTCTCTTCATCTTTTATTATTATTTTCCAAGCTTTTAGTGTCCTTGCACTACCATTTACCTGCCTATACTCCTCCCAACTAAACAACCTACTCTTCATTTCTTTTCCCTCATTGGTTTCATTTTTTACACTTGAAAGTTAGTGTTTCTGACACTATTACCTAGGCAATATTTTCTCTAATGTGATATTACCATTACAGTTGTCTGAATGAGACAGCCTTGCCTCCAAGGACTGCCTTTTGACCCTTTGGGTCTTATTGGGAACATTATTGTTACACATTTCTGGACAGAATTACCATACTTTACTTTTGATTCTCCAACCTAATTCGAATTAAGCAACACCTCACCTTATGCACAGAAAGCTTGCACACCAGTGCAATGGTATAGCTTGTTTTGTGTTTGCACATATGTCTGCTCTTAAATAGTGTTCTTCACATTCAATGTTCCCATCAAAGGGTACAGCTTCCTGTGAGGGTGAGAGTTGGATACTTAGCACAGGATTCACCTCATGTGGAGCTGGACATCTGCTCTGTAGACATGTCCCAAGCAGTTACCCTGTGCTACATCTCTAATCCCCTTACCCTTCTATGATGAGATTTAGCTCTGGTATCTGAAATAGATCTGATGAGATTCTCTGAGTGATTTAAAACAGCAGTTGGATGTTGTGCCTATATTGCATAAATCTTAAATTAGATCCTCTAAACCCCATTTCTAGACTCTGCCTAGACTCTGGACCTCTTAGAGATTTGTGGGATTATGCATCATCCAAAACATGAGAAAGACTTGGAGCTGGAAACCTTCTCCACAGACACCTTCATAATTAAAGGCCAGTTCTCCAGCTTGATTACACAAATTATAGAATATCATTCTGGTGCAGGCACACTTTTCTTCATTTAACTGCATACTGAGCAAATTGGGAGATTCATCTCCCCATGGTTACACTTTCTGCAGGGGGTGGGTCTCTCTATGTAAGCTAGTCACCTCCACCCACCTTCGTGTTTGAGAGAAAGTGGTAGGAACTTTCTGGGAGAGATGAAGTCAATCAGTTCAAATGCCAGTATAAGGATGGGATGAATGATGTCCTAGATCTGACTGTTCTCTGACCAAAAAGGCTCCTGTTCACATCAAAACAACCACATTGGGTTGTCACTATTAGTGTTATGCTCCCAGAAATCTGTTTTCCTAAGGACATAAATAGCTGAGCACTTCAAAGTACATTGTCCATTGCTAAGTTTGAAATTTTCAGGCTTTTTCCATTCTAATTATTGACTGATATACGTCCATTTGATTTATCTTCATCTTAATTGTGTGCCCATGGGTTTGTTTTTAACAAAGTTCTACAAGAATCCTTAACAGACTTATTTTTGAACATGAACAAGCTTGTAAACCATAGTGTTTTAGACTGTAACCCCCAATAATGTAAGATCAAACAACAGTCCAGTGATCTTCAAGAAATTGTAAATATTCTAGATAGTGGAAGATAGTAGAAAATGCAGCATGTGACTTAAAGTTCCCAGAGTCATTCTGCTAGCAGTTGAAGAGTGAAGAGATGGAGATTAGTAATAAGGAAAGCCCAAGTATAATCAAGAAGAGGTATATTACTGCTGGTCTCAAATGCTTTCCCATTATGTTCCCTACCTTTGGAGAATCTTCCAGATTTTTTTTTTTTCATTATCTGCAGAATCTGTGTGCATAAAAGGGTACAAAATGAGAAAATAGTAAAAAAAAACAAAAAACCCAGCTTCCTAAAATTGTGGAAGAAAACAATTGTGTCCCCATATTAGCTGCTGGTATTGTTACAGTATACAAATTAAAATATTGGATGGTGGATAGTACACAAACAATAGACCTTGAACTTCCATTTGAAATAAGCATTAGCAGCCTCTTCCATTCTTTTCTTACAAGTGCACAAATATCTTGCCATAGTTCTGATTCATTTTCTATTTTCTCCTTGACAACAGTTTACCAAATTTAGAGTCACTCTGCTAATTAAAGAATTAAACTTATTGTTCTCATTATTTTTCTCAGTAGGCAAAAGTGAAAACTCACATGATCAAATTACTGTATCTGTTCGTTACTCTTAGGCTGGGATATGCTGTTGTTTACAGCACCAACAAGAACAGATTCTAAAGGTTCAACATTGATTGTTACCAATTGCAGCACCACATAGCACAGTGCTCCTTACAGTATACTTGCATCCTCCAGAGGAATATGATCACACAGGCCATGCATCTGCATGGCAAACATAAAAATAATAGAACTGTACTCAATTTCAGAAATATGGGGGAAACTCCATAAAATGAAGGATACTGAGAAAAAGATGCACATTTCATCTGCAAATAGGTTATTAAGAAATAAACTCCAGTGAAATAGTGAGTTTGTAATCATCCAGCTATTTAACTAAAAAATGGACCAACCTGAGCAAACTGCTGGAGTTATAAAATTGTCTTGCTGTAATATTTCTTCTAAACAATAGCTTAAACATAAAGCAGAATTCCTAACATGACACAGAACTCTGCTGCATCCATGAAATAATTTCCTGGTTAAAACATATAACCTATATAAATGAGTCAGGGCATGGTTTCTGTTTGGTGGACTGCTTATCAGTATGAAAACCCTACCTCTTCAGTTAAACATGAGAATTAAATATAAAGCTGAAAAAGAAGTGTTTTAGTATATAAAAGTACTTAAGACATGAACCTTCACATGACAAGCAGAAACGCTTGTTTTGGGAACTTTGTATTGCTGTGTGTCCTGAGATTAAGAGCCTTCTGTACAAATATGACCAAAGCAGAATTTATGCAATGCTTGGTGCCTGCTCCATACCTTTTATTGATTTTTATTGATATACTTTTATTGATTGACTGCCAGGGAGATATCCAAATCCCAGAGCTGTGTTTTCAGGTGGTGTAAAGGCAGAAATGGATACCTGAGAAATGTGACTGAAAAACCTCAGGTGATTGCTTAGAGCCACATGAAAAATCTGTAAGCATGGCAGCTTTGGTCTCCTCTCTGTGTTTTATCTCCTTAAGCCAGCCCTAGAGGCAGGAATGGCAGCATCACTGTCTATTTATGAAACAGTGTAGCAGTTCAGAGCTCCTGTCCTGTTTTGGAGCCTTGTTTGTACCCCTTTCACCTCCCTTTTAAGAGATGATGGGCTCGAGCTATGAAGGAGGCAGAAAAGTGAAGGCAGCATTTGTTTTAGCCAAGAGGGGAGCAAGTGACATGGAGCCTGACTCTGTATCCTACAGCTGGGTTGCCTTGAGGTTTCATCTGAGGAGCAGTGCATGTGAAATGCCCTGAATGAGGGATTCTGGTTTCCTGTAGCCACTAGACTTAGTTCTTCTCTCCTTTTCTTCTGCTATTAATTATTCACCGTGGGCCAAGTCAGGTTCAGAAATAGTGATGACAAATCCCTTCCTCCTTTCCCAGATTACTTACTAGGCTGCTGGGTCATTTTCAGGGGTTCAAAACCCTGAGTTTAGGTGGGCTGCAGCCTGGTCTTCACAACATTCCTAATCATTAAGTTACATTTATAAGTCACACCACAGCATTTCTGCTGTTCAGAAACCTGAACAGGACTGACTGTGGCTGCTGCATTCTGTGCAGGCACTTGCACGGAATACAATCTGCATTCACCTGCCTGTTGAACTCCATCCAAGGATTTGTGTGGAGCGGTGCATATTCTGTGATCCATGTATTTGTGGCCCAGGCCAACGTGGTTCTGGTCAGGCAGGAGAGATGTAACTGAAGACATTTACTTAAGCTGGGAGTGACTTCTAAGTCACAGTGGTTGACTGCTAGCAAATTTTTTGTTCCTCCAGAATAGGCAGTGTCCTGGTTTAGGGCAGCCATAGAAGAGGAGAAAGCAGGAGTTTGGCTCACGATTTTGAACATGATACCTACATCTTCCTTTATGTCCACCAATAAATATTTCAAAATACAGCAACCATTTGGAGCATGCATAGGAGGATGTGCTGCATTGTGACCTAGGACTTAGTCCATGTCCCTAAAGAATCCAAGCAGCTGCACTTCTGTGATACGATATCTACTGCATGTGTCAAAAAGATATGTGAGATACTGCTCAGTATTGAGCTGCAGTGTTTTGAAAATGTGGAGGGAAATAAATGAAGTAACATTATATTTCTTGATGCTGATCTCCAAGAACTGGACAGCCACTCATGGCTGCTTCTAAGCATATGTTAAAGAGGTTTTAGATGTATATTCCTAGATCTGATCCTGGTCTTTGCTTTAGCAGTTCCCAGCAAATCTGCTAATCAAAGCTGAATATGCTGTTTCAGATATTCTAGCTGATACCTTTTAACTTTTGTGTTATGTGTGTTCTGGTTTGCAGGGTGGAAAGAAATACACAGGACCATGTGGAGGCAGAGACTGCAGTGGAGGATGTCAGTGCTTCCCTGAAAAAGGAAGCCGTGTAAGTAACATTTTTTCCTGTAAATTGTTCTTGAATCTCAATTTCAATGCTATATAATTTGCAATAGGTGGACTTTCACTAGACTGCTAAGAGTGTTAAAACAATTACTCTTTTTCAGGAAAAAGTTGTTGTTGTTTCATCTTACTTTCTCACGGGCTCATAGATTTGAATACTTTGTTGTGAGTACCTGTTATAGCAGGCACCTATCTCAAAGATGAGGGCCAAGGGACCTGCAGGCCATGAAAAGCTGATCAGATCAGAATGACGAAAAGATACCACATACATGCATAGGATACACACATTTGATGATTTTAGAGATCTTTTCCAACCTAAATGATTCAATAATTCTCTGATTCTATGTAATTTCCACTAAAGCAAGAGAGAACCACGCCTGCAAAACCTGAAATCCCTGCTGAAAGGAAACTGTTTTGAATTTCTGGCATTATGTTGTGGCTGACAGCCTGTTCCTCGTTTTGGGGACTAGAGAGGAATGAGGCAGAGGAAGGGAGATGGGGTGGAGGAGATTAGCCACCTGCCACAAAGAGCACTGAGAAATAAGGCAGCTCCTATCCTGTATGGCTTGGAGCCCTGGTTGGCAGGCTCCTTCTGTACAGCTTGGTCTTCTGCAGCTGAGACAGTGACTCAGCCTTTTCCATCCACCCATCTCTAAGAATAGGTCAGGCAAGAGATGTGGTGGCAGGTCATGTGCTTGTTCTGCTATCACAAACCTCATAAGATGCAGTTCTCTGCATTCCCTCCACACAGCCGGCCATCAGTTCCCATTCCCATTGCATTCCTCAAGCTTGACTCCACGTCTGAGTGGAGGGAGAGGTGGTAGGGAAGTCACAGTGTAGGTGGGAGGCAAGGAACACAGTTGTTTACAGCAGAAGTCCTGATGTCTCCATGGAAGTCAGATGATCCTGGGGTTACCATGCCATGTGCACTGTAATGGTTATACTCCCATGGCCTGACCATGGCTCATGATCTGCTTTCCATTACAAGAACCCGATGGCAACCTGATGAAACTGAGGACAAACAAGCCCTCCCCTGAGACACAGCTTCCCATGGGGCTCCCTCTGGCTGTTACTGCCTTACCCTCATCATCCAGCACATGAAGTTTGGCAAGTGCCTCCTGCCACTTCCCACTTTTGACTGAAAATCAAAAACTGATGCTGTAAGATGCTCACTAGAGTTCATGAAAATATGTGTTACAAAACTACCAACTTCTGAAATGACTGAAATGTTTTTCATGCTCCCTATTGACTGAAAGACCTTGAGTTTCAAGTTGCCAAATGTGAAAGAAAAAATAGTAGGTAGTTAAACAAAACTAACTGCATAGGTTAGAAAAGCTGAAAATGTGAAAATACCACAGCAGAGAAGGAGTCAGGTGCCACTGACAGGAAGTTTCCCATGAGTTGCTTCCTATCTAGATTGGGAAAGTGAGGGCAGATTTTATGTGCTTGCTTACCCCTCTCAGTTTTACCTCAGGGAAATAAGTAACCCCACTTACTAATGAGGTTGGCCTCCCTTTAAATAGATACTCAAGAAGAGAAAAAGGATATGCTACAAAACATAAATTATATTTTACTGCTTGTGGTTAATTGTGCAAGATGTGAAAAAGTATTGGAAAAAGGGATTTACAGAATTTCACTCTTCAAAAATCGTATTTTATCTCTCTGTATTTTACCTCTCTGAAATGATACACCTCATTATGATTTAGCATACACTGCCTGTATTTTGTGTCTGCTGATCTCTTCAGATGTCACAACTCCTGTTAAACATCTGGTTTAAGGAACAAGATTGGCCTTTAGAGTCTAGTCAAATCTGGCATAGCTTCTGGTCTCATGCTAATCCTCAATGGGAATATTTATTTTCACAAAACCTCTGTATAATCTGGCACAGCCCACGTTTTCTGTTTGAGGTGACTCATTGCATGCACAATAGATGTATTGCGTGTTTGCACTTGTAAGGGTGCCTGAAGCAGTCTGTCAGAGCCTGCTTCTGCAGTGACTCCTTAGCCCAGGTGCCACAGAGCTGTCACTTGCAGAGCACCTGGAACTCAGGTAGGAGCAGCACTGCAAGGGTCTGCAGCCAGCTGTCAGCCCTGCCATCCTCTGGAAATTCACCCTCTGTTTGTGACAGGTCTAAAATCAGGCAAATTAAAAGCATTTTCTTTGGATTGCTGCTACTGAATGCACATCAGCATCTGTTGAATAAAGCTAATTCATTCAACTCATAAACACAATTGAAAACTATGAAAGGAGTAAAGGTCTGAAGAAATGTCTGCTCTTTATTTATATGTGCTTCTACTTCATTTGTTGTCATTGCTTCAGTTGTAGTCTTAAGATACAGCATTTAAGGAAAAGATGCTTAGTTTTATTTATTGTCTTAATCTAATGACTTGTTTTTAGAAAAGGGGTTTTGCAAAATATGCCCACTGATGTCTCCTGGGGCTCTTTGCTACGGACAGAAAGGCACTGTCAAGATGTGTGGAGATTCATCCAGTCTTTAGTGATTTGTGCCAGGTCTCCAGGTGCAGGGCATCTGAAAGCTCTGTGCTACTGTCTACACTACTTTTGGTTCAGGACTGGTAAGGATAGGCACAAAGGTGCAGGAAAGTTGAATCCTGCTTCACAGGGGCAGTTTCTAGGGGCAAAAGCAACAAATCAGTGCACCCACCTAGCAGGCCTACTGGAAAGAGGTATGTGCTTTTAGGTTTTCCTTTACTCTGTTTTGGCTGGGCTTGACCCTGCAACTTTAACTGGGCTCAGACACAGCTAAAATCCAGTGGGGACAGAAAAATAAAACGGCAGAAGCATCATCTGCCCACTGTAGTGGTGAGGGAGCTGCTGTAGCTAAGCACAAACAGCATCTAGCCAGCAACCTCCTGCTTCTGATCTGAGCTGCTCCCAGGGCTGTGAGGACACCTGCAAATGGCACTTCTTTCTTCATTCCCAAAAGGAAGGCTGGTCAAATCCAAATGTTCAGAGAATCAAGACATTGCTGATAACTGTGTCTGCAACTCATAGCAAATGCTGAGTTGTTCCTTGGAGAAGTTTCTCTAAAGAAATGTTTCTCGGGCCATACACAATGGCCCCTTGAAGTCCCCACCTCCAGTCCTGCTTTGTCTTCACATCTTCACAGTAGAAAGAGTAAAATTACGTCTGTAAGATGGTTTTGTTTTTCCCAGTCTTTAATGAAACCCTAGTCTTCATTCTTTTTCACTGCAGCCTATTTATCTCCCAGTTGAATTTACTGTTAGCTGGTTACAAATATCTATCTAACCGTACCTTGCATCTAGGTAGATGGTTGGAGCTGGGGCTGCAGGAGCCAAGCTTGGGGACCAGCCTCAGCCTCATCTCCACTTCTCACAGCTGGCAAAAACTCAGTGGAGTTGCAGTGCAAATCAAAGCTCCTGAAGGAGTGTTCAAATCCACATGACAAGAAGTCATAGTATAAGCCCCAGTGGAGGACACAGAGTGAGAAGGCAGAGGAAAGACTGCAGAGTTATCTTCTCCCTGAGACAGATTGATCTTCTCATTTTCTTCTATGGCTACTTCTCCTAAAATGGTCTCCTACAGACAGACAGACTCACCCTTTCCCTAAGGTGCATTTGGCAAGCATAACATAAAGAGTACACAGATGCCTGGGTAACAGGGAAAAGAGTAAAGGGAAACACTGATATGGTATTGAAATTCTGTTTTGAATGAAATCCTAAATTAAAGGAATTTAAAAAAAAAACAAAACAACATCTGGTTTTCTCTCTTTTTCCCTCAAGATTTTTATTGCAACTCCTAAAATCTTGAGATTTATAGTTCTTTGCAAACCATACATTGCTCAGAGAACAATATATGTGCCTTAACATTTGTCAAACATGAATGCACTTATGTAGGAAACGATAATTCCATTCAGTACAATGGCCAGCTGTTTGACCTATTGAAGTTCATAATCAGCCTCACTTCATAATCAGCCTAGAAGGCTTTATAGAAAGTGGAAGTGAGTAGAAATCTTTTTGATCTTTCTATAGAGTGAGAAATTGCACTCTTTTGTACTTTCAAAGTCAAGCATCTAACAGTGCTCAAGCCATTTAGCCATTGTTTTTGCAAGGGGCTTAAACTGAATGGAATGATGGAAACTGAAATTAAAAGACAGCTTTGTGTTCCACTTTTAGGGAATGCCCAAACATTCCTTTTTAACCTAGACTGGCATGAGTGTTCACTAGAACTCCTTTACAGATATCTGTTGTATTGCTTTCACTACTGCAGTGGCCAAAGGTAAGCCATTACCAGTGCACTTATATTTTGTCTGCTTTTGGATACTATACAGTTGGGAAATCTAGTGTGTGATATTTACTTGCAAGCATTTTCCATACAAGTTTAAGTCTTAACACATGGGCTAGATCTAGATGTGTTTCTTCATAATTAAAAACAAACAACAACAAAATAGAACACACAAATATTCTACAGTCAACTCCGTTATTATATTATAGGGAAATGTTTAAATCCAATAAAATAATTTTATCAGCTGTTAGTGTAATTCTTGTATATCACAATTAACTGGCTTCCAAGCTGGTATAATGGCAGTAGCTCCTGGAAGATTGTTGGTATAACTGATATATCTGATGAAATCTGACACCTACTTTTTTTTTTTTTTTTTTTTTTTTTTGCCTCCACAAAATAACATTAGAAACACCTTCTTAGTTATTCATCTAGCTCAGTATTCTGTTCCCAACAGTGGTAGTAAGAGATGCTATTTACAGGGAGCACAGAGTTCTGGCAATTTTCTGCAGTCCATTCACTTTTATCCAAGATAACCCAATTTATATGTTCCTTCATATTTGTCTAATCTTTTTTTTGAAGCTGCTATATCTGTGTGTCTTCATAGCCTCCAGTGGCACTACTCAAATGATATAAATTATATAAATCACTGTCTGACCTGTTCAGACAGTGTTCAAAGTTCCCTCTGGTTTCATCAAATACACCCTATTTCTAGTACTGTGAGATTTCGAGTAGCTCTGTTTATAGGTTACTCACTGCTTTCCTAATTTTGTAAATCTCAGTTATATTCCCTCTCAGCTTTCTCTTGTCCAAAAGGGCAAGTCACAACCTTTTTAGGTTCTCTTTTGAAGGTGACATTCTAGGCCTTAGTCCCTTACTCTCTCTTCTGCAAGAGACCAGAGCTGTACCCATCCGGTTTGGTGGGGTCTTTCTGGATCTCCCAGCATGGGAAATCACCAGATCTCCCCATTCCTCATCACCAGCATCAAATTTAGCAACCTAAGAGATGTTAGTATCATCTATAGACTCAGATGTTTCACAGTTCAGTCCCTTCTGTAGATCACCATTGGAATCTTTGCAAAAACCAGTTGCAGCATGTGTCTGAGAGGACCCACTGGTGTTATGTCTTCATTTTGAAATGTGGCCATCAGGTACCATTCTTTTCTTTCTATCCTTTAACAGCCTTCAGTCCATAAGAGCACCTCTCTTACAACCCCAAGATAATCTATTTTAAAAGCTTCAGTGAAGAATTTTATAAAAACAGTTTTGAAAATCCAAATACATTATAGTCACTAAGACTTGCTTTACCCTGCTTGTCCTTGAGCTTATCCTTATTGTGTTCCTTAAGGTGCACTATGGCTTTGCCAAGCAGGACAGTCAGATAAACTGGCCCACAGTTCTCAAAGCCTCCTCTTGAGCCCCTGTTCCACATGGAAGCTTGATTGGCACCCGCCCACTGGGGCAGTGGCAGTTTGTAATGTTGGGTTACACACTTTGACCAGCAGTTCTACAGTTTCACACCTGAGTTCCTTCAGAAGTCATGGGTGAATGTCCCCACTCATGTAACTTAGTAACACCTGCCTTACCTGTTTTATTAACTACTTCCTTCATATTTATCTGTAATTATTCTGTCTCAAGGAATAGCTTAGATTTGAGACCTTCTCAAGTACCTTGAGCAGTAAAGACCTCTACAGAGAAGTCACTAAGTTCCTCTGCTATAGCCTTAGTATCTCCTGTATCCCTTATGAGCCCTTGGCATCATGTGGTACTGCTATTTCCCTTGCTGGCTTCTAGTTTTCCTTTAAGCAACTTTTTACTGCCAGCTCGGTTATCGTCTGCAAAATTTTCTCACTTATTTTTAGCTGTCCTAGTTGCCATTTATTCTTGATGTGTTTTTTATGGGCTTTCCTGTTCATTTCAGCAATTTTTTAAATGCCAACCCTTTCGCCTACAATAGCCTCCTTAGGTTTTGGTTTTGGTTTTTTTTATGAGCTCTGCAGAGTTTTTATTGAACCATTTTACTTTCTTTCTGATATGTGACACATAGTTTACTGCAATTTTTAATGCAGTGTTTTTGAAAAGCCTCCAGTTTGCTTTAGGCTTCTTGCTTTTTTGACTGCTTTTTCAGCCTTTTACTATTTTTGTGATTTTTACGTATTTCCTCTTCTTGAATTTGGATATCTGTGTGATGGATTTGTTTGGCTTACTTCATCCCAGTACACTACAACATTAAATTCATTTATATTTTGAAGCTCTTGCAGAGCAGTTTTCCCAATAGTACTTCTTGAAGCAGGTCCTGTGCAGCACTTGAGACTAAACTCAGAGCAATATTCTTTCCTATGGGTCTCAGTGTTTATTGTGCTAATAAAACCTCAATTGGTGTCTTCAAACCTTTTATTTCCTTTTCATGTCTGGATGAGGCATTGTACCTGACAGTATGTGGGTAGCTGGAATTGTCCAGTATTGCTACCTAACCTAGTCATTCAGCTTCTCTAATTTCGCTGAGTATTTAATGGTTGGTTTCTGTAACAGAGGAATCCTAAATACAAAAGTAGTCCTCCTACCTTTCTGTTATTTCCACCCACGGGGACTCCTAATGTTCCCCTCCTCCCTGAGTATTTTTTATGTAACACTTAGTTGTAGCCTTCACATATTGTGCCATTGCCCTGGCTACATCTCATTCTCTATCATTCCTGAAAAGTAGATGGACTCGTCTATGTATGCCACTGATTATCCTCCTTTCACCAGCATGAGATGCCTTTTATATCGGGGTTGCCATTTATTGCCAGGTAATATAATTCCATAATCTTATTCTTTAGATTTCTAGCACTGCTGTAGCAGCATTTACAACTTGTGATGATCCTCTGTTGCAAGCACCAGTGAAGTGTAATTGTAAATGGTGTTATTTACCTTACTTATTCCATGGAGTTGGCAAGGATCTCAGTCTCCCATACAGCTGCCTTGAGTTAACCCCCTTGGACACCCTTGTTCTACTTTCCCTCACAAGGGCTATAATACAGAATTGTAACCACTGGTCACACTGGTCACCAGTCCCTTCTATCCCTCTATTCTATCAGAATAAATACCTATCTGGCCATCTCATGGGCTCTGCTCCCTGTGCACTTAGCAGGCCTTTCAGTCCTCTCACCTGTTTCAAATCCAGCTCTCTGTGTTAACTCATCAAACCTCCTTCTGCCATCACCTGCTTTGTCTTCTTCTGGAAGATTTACTCTGTCCCAGGAGCATCCTCACACCAAGCAGGCATTATAATTGACTAGAACTTAGAATTTATCAGAGATTTGATCCCTTGTTCTAAGCTGATTATCCACCTTCCCTCTGACTGACAACCCCTAAATACTTATTAGATCATCATCAAGGTTTTGTGGGATTTTTTTGATGGTCAGCCAGACAGAAATGGTTTGGAAAATGTCCTATTTGCTCTCCAGTGTTTGCCATACACAAAGCTTTGGGAGTGAACTTGATCCCATATCTTCTGAAGTATTGTCAGATTCTGCAGCAGAATGGAGATAAGTACCAAAAATTGGTGTTTCAGAATCTCACATTGCTTCATAGACCAAGGTTAAGTCTCTAGAAAATTCCCAGAGGAAAAGCTGCCCTCTGAGGGAAGGTATTTGGAGGAGGTATTTGTAACAGATTTAAAAGTGCCTATGGTATTAATGAGTGCTATACATGGGACAGGGTGACACTTATTATTCATTATTTCAATGCTGTAATCAAGTCTAGTGTGGTACTTCAAGATTTAATTTTCTTTTTTTCTCTAGTGAAGGTAACAGAGGAGAGCAGCTCCAAGGCAAAAGAGAGGAAAAGTGTTACTGTAAAATCTGTTTACCGGTGTGAAGCTGAATTCTGCTTTCAGATATATTAATACAGTTTTCTTTTGCACATGTGTGTGAGGGTGGTTTCAAATGCAAATCCTTTTGTTTAAGTTTATGCTTTTAAAACTCAGCCCTACAAGGTCTTGCCAGCACAAATACCTGAAGTCTTGATATTGTTCCATAGGCACCTAGATCTTGGATACAAGGCTTAATTGCATGAACTGTTAGCAGCAAATAGGGCCAAAATCTTTTGAGTTCACTAGCAAAGGCAGGCAGGTTTGTTTGACAGAATTTGAACTTGTGTCAGTCTGAAACTTGATACCTAGCTTATGACCTAATGTTTTATTTAATAAACATGGTTTTGCCTGGGCTATATTGACAATTAACCAACCATGTAGTGGGATAGTTATGTTGGTTGCTAATTGCTGTCCTTTAGTACATTTGTCTTGACATTTTTTTTGAGTGAAATATGCATGTTTCCTTTTTTTTTTTCTTCCCTAAGCTCTGTTTATACATGTTTAATCAACATCAGAGATCTTTTTGAACTGGTGGACCAAGATTAGATAACTTTCCCATGAGCAAGAAGCTCCATTTCCCATATATGCATTCTACACAAAATCTGAGATTTGGGAAGCAGTGAAAGGTCTTCCTCAGAATCTGTTTCAAATAAAAAAATGCAAGATATATTAAAAAACAAAGCAGGGTGTTTTGTTTCAGTACATGCAGGAGTGCAATTAAATGTTCACACAGAAATCACATTTTCATTTGTAAATGTTCAGAACATTGTAAAGAATGTTTAAAAGATAAAATAAATGGAGACTTTCTTTCAAATCAAACAAAATATGCATATTGACCAAAAATTGTTTTTTCACTCCTTGTTACCCTTTTGTTCCTTTGCAGAACATTTCTATTTCAATCAGAGATGAAACATTGTTTAATTCCATAATTAGCATATAGTAGCATATAAAAATTGTATTTATTTGTAATCTAACGGAATAGAAGTTTTTTAAGCCCATCCCATGGTAAGAATTTGCACTCCCTGCCTTTTGCTGCAGCTCTGAAAGCAAAATTCCTTCAAAGCCTTTTCAAATAAACCTTACAGAATTGTCCAGAAGAAAAAAAAAAAAAAAAAAAAGAAGAATGATACTTTAATAAAAGGTAGTCAAAAGGGCACATTGACCTTTTTATTTACATTTTCAGTTTAATAATTTTAAATTTCCTTTGACTGACATATGTTATCTCCAGCAAAATAAGTACAAGGCATGTAGCATTATTGTAGATACTGCACCTTCTTCCTAAAGCCCAAGGTTAGACATGTGCAGATACTTCTATGACTTTGACCAGAAATGTTTGCAATCTCAGCTGGTGTGATGAGAAAACAATTCAACAGCACTGGACAAAGCTCAAGAATTAGTGTCATCAATCAAAATGGATACCAAGGCTGCAGTTTAAACAAACTTATGACTGAAGTCAATATGCTGGATTAACTATTTGCCTTGTAGATTCAGCTCTTCCGTTTGAAATTACACCCTCTGATGCCTTTTGCATTACCTATGTGATCTGTTGATTTATGGGCTTGTTACACTCACTGAAAAAACAAATCTTATGGCAGTGTGCTAATAAATTGAGAAGGTTATTTCACTGATATTTCAGGAATTTATTTTGAGGCCATTTTTAGAGTGTATTTGAACATCTGCATATCACAAATCTGAATGAGAGATGGAGAGAAAATACAAGAGAAATCACAGTAATGAATCAAGAACCATTTTATTTCAGAAAATAAAACAAGACTTAAAATTTAACTCTAGAAAAGTAAACTCTAGTGAAGAACTAATAGAAAGAAAACTTGCTAGAGATGAAAAGTGCAAAGTTAACTTTGGTGATAATAGCCAATGCTGAGATAAGAATCCTTTGGATGCAACTCACAACCATTTACAAATAATGCCTTTTTTCTTGAATGGCTTTTTTTTTTTTTTTAATCCTTCCTGTCACCCTATAAAATCCTGCAAGTATATCTTACATCATTTAGAAAATAAGTTCCTGAAGATAAGGAATGTCATGAGTGTCAACTCATCTGTCACCTTTCCACTCATTTGGGTCAATAGTGTCTGTCTAGCACAGCACATCCTCCTATATGTGTGTATGTGTGTATGTGTGTATGTGTGTATGTATGTATGTATATGTGTATGTATGTGTGTATGTATGTGTGTGTGTATGTGTGTGTGTATGTATGTGTGTGTGCATGTATGTATGTGTGTATGTGTGTATGTATGTGTGTATGTGTGTGTGTATGTATGTATGTGTGTGTGCATGTATGTATGTATGTATGTATGTGTGTATGTATGTGTGTATGTGTGTGTATGTATGTATGTGTGTGTGCATGTATGTATGTGTGTGTGCATGTATGTGTGTATGTATGCATGTCAGCTCAGCTGGGTAGAAATTTCCCACCATGGGTGCTCATAGTGCCCTGGATCCCTGGATGGGCCATTCACTTAAGAGTTGGACTGGATGATCCTTATGGGTCCCTTCCAACTCAGAATATTCTGTGATTCTCTATCATTGATCTTCTTGTTTGGTTTTTCACATATGAATTACACTTCATTAAGGAAATGAAATGCACTGTCAGGGTTGTTTTTGGAAAAAAGTGTTTCCCGTTTGGTTAGACCTTCAGGCTTTGACTTCTAGCAGTCAGACAGTACAACTACTGCACAAAAATATTATTTGTGCTTTTAGCCAAGTTTTGCAATTTCTGCTTACTGTGAGAAGGAGTTTAAAGATAGAGCAGCGGGTGGGTGATGGTTTTACTCTGTGACTGGGTAGCACACACAGGCATCCAAGAGGGATAATCCAGGTCATCCTTTAGCACTCAAATTATACTCCAGAGATTGTAAATGTTTCTCATGACATATGTCTGAGGCTTTACAAATTTCTCAAATTATGCTAGTTTCTATTTTCTGTATTTTTGTCACATGGGAGCAAGTAACATTGACCCATTTTCCTTTTGTCTGCTTTGCTAAGTACCAAACTATTAGTGGAATCCTTTGAGTCTGACCTGGAGAGACCAGGAATGTGGGAATAGGCAGGCTGTCATCTCAAACAGTATCTGCTGAGGCAGACTGAGTCCGTTCTCAGCATTTTCTTACTGACACTCAGGAAAATAAATGTTCTTTATTAACCTCGGTTTGTACATAAGGTTTCCAAATCATCTTCAGTGTCTTTGCATAATGAACCAGACTGTTGAAGTATACCTGTTTCCATTTCATTTATCTGAAAAAGGATGACAAATGTTAAAATATCTTGTATTGACCATTAGATATGAACTTTGGAAACATGCAGAAAGAAGATCTTGAAGGATAGAAGTCTGTGTTTGAGGCACAGAGAACAGCTCTAGACAATGAATAAAGCTGCAAGCCCAAACAAATAAAGCATCCATGCAGGATTTTTTTTCTCCCACAGGCTAAAACTATTTTTCTATGAAAAGACTATTAGTCTATCAAATTCCTTTCTGTCTACTGCTGTCATAAATGCCCAGCAAAGAAAAGCACTTTGGGGGGTTTTGTGGCTTTGGTTTGCCTTTTTTCAGTATGGGTCATGGTTGTTCAATGAAATTCTCTGTCTACCTGTTGCTTATCTTATTACTTAGCCAAACTAATTTTTGTAAATACAGTAGCACTGGTTAAAGTTATTAGCCCTTATAAACTTGTTTAAAGCAGGTTTATTTGTCCCCAAGATTGTTGGCAAAGCCTAGCATAGGTGTAAGAGCAAAAAAGAATAATGTACTTGCTGTCCTCCCCAGTACAAATTATTTCACTCCATTCAGAGTATGGCAACCTGTATAATCTTTCTGTCCAGTCAAATAAAGATTTGGATGTGTCTGTGTTATTTCTTCTGATCCAAGTACAGCTTTTTCTCTATCACCTTTTGGCTGTTTTTCAGTTTCTAGATCCCCTACTTTTCTCTTTGATGAACTTTCTGTTACCCACTCTTAAGCATGCAACATCTTCTCCTTTTCCATTTCACCACTGTTTATCTGTTAAAGGCTTCCTACAAGGGACTTCCTGTCTTGATAGCCTGGAAGAGCAATGAGGGAAGCTGGTTCTGAGATGAGGTCTCCCTCCTGTAATGCAGGATGCCATGGTCTCTGTGTTAGGGTATGAGCTCCTTGGGCCGGCTGGAGTTGTTTGCATGTGGCTCTTTGTATGGTGCCAAAAGCGTTGCTAACACTTCCAGGTTTGTGGCAGAGGTAGAGCATCATGCAGAGGGGCACAGTGGCAGCTTCTTTCCAGTGGACAGGGCCTCCAGCTGCAGAGGGCTCAAAGGCACCACGCAACGCTGTGGGTGTTGGACCCACATATATTCCTTATTCCAGTATTTAATGAGGGCATGCATTAGCATGCAGATTTATGGATAAAGTAGTTTTTTTTCCACAGGAAACTCTTCAGTTCAAATATGACTGTGCTGCTACTGCAGAGTATTTCTTAACAGCGTGAGACTAAGCCCCTTTCCATTACAGAGTACAGCCCTCCATGTGCTTGGCATGGATATGCAGTGTAACACTGCCTTGCACCCTTTTTCACAGCTTTTATTTTACTTGATTTGTATTTGCTAGTGACTTCACACCATGGGACCATTCCCCCACCATCAGTGTGCCCTGTAGACAGGACAAGCTAGGTTTCATGAGCCCAATCTTGTCCTTCAACCCCTCCTCACAGAGCGAGGCTCCAGGACAGAGGAGGGGTGGGCTCCCTGTGTGAGAAGGATGTTACTGTTGCTGTCCCCTGCAGATCCTCATCTTTAGCCCCTGCCATTGGAGCAGAGGCAGAGGTGAATGTGCAGGCTGAGGACAGATCTATTTGTTTTTCTTGTTCTTACAAGACCTCACAAACCAAATTGCAGAGTTTGTGCTCTGCTGCCTCATACCTGGGTGCTGCTAGCAAGGTCTCAACTACCCTGTACAGCTGGAGGCACATAAAGCTCAGGATTGCCTGAGCCACAGCTCCCCACACAGGTCCTCCCTCTCCTCAGCTGGCTTCTGTCTTTCAGACAGCTGCAGAATTAGTTTTGCTAAATGACATAAGGTTATAACAAATCAAGTGAGAAGATTTGTGTTGTGCTTCCTACTGTAGAGGAGAGGTCCATATGGTTTAATTACTTCCTCTGTATGTCAGATATATGTGTATAAAATCTCTGAAGTCATGTGTAACTGCCAAGATCCTATGGTGTGGTTTGAAACATCCATGCAGTGAACTCTCAAATGCTGCAGATGTACTATGAAACATAAATGTAAAATGGAAGAAGTCAGATTATCCAGTTAAACAACAGCATTAAAATCAGAGAAGTTAATGGAGAGATCCAGAATTCAGCACAATGAGGAGGGGGGGAAAGACCAGAAACCTTTCTTGAGGCAGAATAGAGTTTTATCATCAAAGGAGATGGGAGAAAAATATTACATACACACCCCCACACACGCCCCCCCGGAAAACAGCAGAGCAGTCTTTGGAGAGAGGAGAGAAACCACGTCAAAGACAGCCACTTAGTGAACTGTAAAGCCATCTGAAAAGTGTCATCACAAAATATATCTGCTGATACAGCTTTAGCCAACATAGAAAATTCTGCTTAAAAAAAAAAAATGAGCTGTTCCCGTGCCCTCAGACAAAAATGCAGAGGAGGGTGAGTAGACCATGTAGACCTGTAGACCCAAGGTCATGGATGGGTCTATGCACAGAGCCACAGTCAGTGTCTCAGCAGGGAGCTGCTCACCCCTGCATCTTTTGAGCTATTTTCTCAGGGCCTGTCAGGCATGTAGAGGCATATTTTCAATCTGATACAATGGCTCAAGCATCTCTGGAGAAGGGAATGGTATGTGCTGGAGTGATGTTAAAGGTGCAGGGCAGCTCCATGGGATCAAGCATGTCTGGGTCCTGATCTGCAGGGGTAATCTTACTCAAGTGAACTAGAGAACAGGCTTGCTTCTCCTTCCAACACCCTTCTGTCTCATACTCCTAAAGATGTCTGAGCTACTCCAGATACATGGGAAGTGGAGAACAGGTCTGTTGAGGCTAGTCTGGATCCATGACTACCACCAAGGCCAAGGAAGCTCCGGTTGCTTCATGAGGAAGCACCCATGGGAAGAAACAGTGTCCTCGGGCTACCCCTGCGAGTGAGCTGACACTGCTCCAAGGTGCCAACACTGACAACTCAGCAGGACACTTCAGGCCATGCCCCACTGTGGTTTATGGTGTGCAGAACAAGAAACATGCAGAGGGGTGGGGGTGCTCCCCTTCAGGGGTTGGAGACCCTCCTGCCCCCTGCATCTCCCTCCTCAGCGTGTCCAGTCCTCGCTGGAGGGACACATGATTATGTTACCACAGGAGTGCATCCCTCCCTGGTAAAGTACATTTATAGCCATCAAAGATGGCTACACATTGCTGCCACAGTAATAGTTTTGTTAAGTAATAGTTTCTGCTAGACAATGCTCATTATATCAGTCATGTATACATTTCATCAGCAAAAATCCTCTGTATAATTTCAGCATCTCCTGCCAAAGCATGGCAGTTTGG
Organism: Phylloscopus collybita; assembly: GCA_027886175.1. Lineage (NCBI taxonomy): Eukaryota > Metazoa > Chordata > Aves > Passeriformes > Phylloscopidae > Phylloscopus > Phylloscopus collybita. The sequence goes on along the minus strand of JAJNNQ010000006.1, from coordinate 37,889,790 downwards.
CCCCTCATGTTTACCAAAACTAAATACCATTCTCAGTAAGAATACTTTTTAAAAAAATCCCCAACACTCTGGTATAAATAAATATACACATCATATTGTCAGCTGAGTCTGTGGCTTGGTGCATTTACACAGCTGCAGTTTGGGATGTTGTTTATTCTTTTCCTCACAGACATTGTGTTCTGCTTTTTCCCTGTAAGGATTCTCCTTATCTCTACCTATTCTTAGTCCTAGACAGAGAACTGTCCTGATTTATGTATGTTCTGTAACTTAAGTGACTTCAAAGATGTTTTGTATGGTGTAAATCAGAGCACCAACTGGCTAAATAAACCCCCCTTGCAATGAGGCATAACTGTAAAACTAAATGTGTTCCTGCCTCTGCGTACTAAATCAACAGGAGTCCTTTTCATTTTTGTGGGATAAACATATTTCTCTGTCATGTATTTACAGTCACTGGAACACACTTGCTACCACTTGTGAATCCTTTGCTTCAAGAAGAGATCTTCCATACTGTACCTTTTTTTTTCTTTCTTTTTTTTTCTTTTTTTTTTTTAACTGCAGTTAGAGGCTGCATAGCTATTACTGGTACCCAGTGAAGTACTATTTCAATTGCAGTTCAGAGCATTCCCATAATAAAATTCAATAATTCAATGCCTAGTATCAGTTTATAATTGTTCATCTATTCCTGCAGTTTTTTTATTCAAACATATACCACAGTTTTCAGAAAAAAAGATTGTTCAGCTCATGTTGTCTCAAGTATTATAATCTATTCTTGTCATGAAATGAAATACAGGTCAAACTTTATTTTATCCCTTAACTAGCTATTTAGTTCAAGGAAAAACTTCCTCAAAATTCCCACTTTACAAAATCTGGTAATTCCTAGGGTCTTGTAACCTCTGTCAGTTAACCTGTATCTTTAAGCAAGTAGATGATCCCTTTTATGCACGTGTTACAAATTAATCCCTTTGGCTGCATTTGTCTATAAGCTGTGGGATGTATCCCACCCCAGCCCTGTGCTTGCTAAATAGCTGCAGCCATTGCCATCAGACACAGTCTGGCTGAAGTCCTGCAGAAAGGGCTGTTCTGGTTTGATCACATATTCTAGCTGCTGGTCTGATTAGCTCTCAGAACTGAAATTTGTCGAGAAGTAAACTTTGGCTTTTTAAGAGCTAACAAAGCATCTAAGAATTCATGAGGGGCTCAAGTGTGTTTTGTAAGAAAGCAGAAGCATCACAGGCAGATTACGTTGTAATTGACCGGGAAAGACCAGGTGTTCTAAATCAAAAATGCAGCAGTAACGAAGACATTCCAGAGGGTCCAGGAGGGAAATGCTTAAGCTTCCAGCTTCTGTGAGAACCTTTCAGTTTCTTGTAATGGAAATAGGAAATAGCCATCCTTGCTTAAATTTGACTGTCAGGGGAGAATTGAGATAAAATTGTCTGGAGATACTAATCTACTACTCTCCAAAGCAAAATATTATTGAGATTTCCTTCCTAGAAGTGCCTCCTTCCCTGGGCACAAAGCTTTTGGTGTAATCACAGAACATGCAGAAGTTTCCTTGAGTTGGTTAGGATGGGCTAAACAAGGAGAGGATGGTAGTCAAAAAGAAAAATTGTAGGAGTGTACGTAGCAATATGTAAAACAAACAAAAGGCAAGTCTTTCAAACAAAACACTAATATTTAGATACAAAAGTGTCATGAGGTAAGCAGAGACAAAGCAAAGAAAACCTCAGCAAGAAACTGCTGTTAAGAACTAGTGACTGAAGAAAGAGCATTTCATGCTTGAAACAAGTACTTCTTTTCCTGGGAGAGGAAGTGTTGCACAACCCATAAACACTCCAGGATGCAGGAGCATCAGCCAGCTGATGACTGATGAATCTCATTTACTTCCTATCTGACTTCTGAATATTCAGGCAGATGAAATTGCTAAGAATAAATTCTGATGGGGGCTGTGAAACAATCCCCTGCTTTGTTTATCACCCTGAAACTGGGGCCAGTTTAGTCTATGTCCAGAGCATGTGCCTTTGTGTGATGCCATGGTGCTTGTAATGCTCTGTTGGCTCTTACCAGCTTTCAACTTGTCACTTGTGCTCCTCCAGATCCTCTTATGGCCAGAGTCAGATGTGTCCCTGAAGTGATGTAATCTCCTCTGTTGTTGTCAGTGTGAAATGTATTTTTATTGCTTTGTGGCTGGTGAATATGGAGCTTGAGTAATATGAAATGCACATTTGTTTTCTGTTATGTACAACTGAGTGTGTTCCTGTAAGCACTTCAGAATGCTGTTACTTTTATCCCTATATTACAATACCGTTTCCTGTGTTCTGCCCCTCTCCCTTTGGTCGGGGTATTACGTGTCTCAGTGTCTCAGCTAGGTGAGATACTAGGGGTAGCCCCCTTGCACTTTTTCTTCCAAGGTTTTAACCCAAATCTTTAGGATGTGAAAGCAGTGCCTCTTGATGTTCAAAATGGTTGAGCAATGGGTTACCTGAGTTTTTGATAGGCCTTTCTTCCTTGGGTGAAAGCTAAACAAATACAGAAATCAGAAATTTGAATAGAGCATTTGTGAAAACTTCTAAAAGGGAATTTACCTCATCTTACTCCTATGATTTGACTTACTGTCTTTCAACTAAAGTTGCAGTCACCACCAATTCTTCACCTGCTCTCTGCGTTTTCCTCAGAAGGGGCAGCAGTTGATAGTACCACCCTGGTACTGCTGACTTGCTCATGGATTGAAGCAGAAATTACCTAACAAAATCCTGACCTACTTGTCCAGTCATTAATGCTGTGTAATTCATCTCTTGTGTAATCTGGAAGCAGGTATAAGAAGATGTTTAAAATTACAACTGTTTCAACTGTTCTTCTCTTTATGCATTAATCTGTACTGGAACTATAACTATCCAAATCTATCTGACCCTAAAGTGCCTCTTCTAGCCGTTGCACTTCTTTGTTCATTTATGTTCAAAAACACAGCCCCTTCTTGTGCTGGTACATCATCCTGGGCCACTTCCCAGGGCCCATCTTCCCTCTCTCTAATTCCCAATCATTTTTTAGTAATGAAAAGAAACCTTGCTTCTGGTTTCTTAGACACCTCCAGCTGGAAGCCTCCACCAACCTTTTCATCCAGCCTGATGTGTCCCTGTGTGTGCTCCATGGTGCCTGAATGCTTGTTGAGGAGGGACAGGCAACCTGCTCTCAGTTTACCTATCTGTCCCAGGTTGGTTTGGAAGGAGAGCTGCAGAAATGGTTCCCTGGAAGTTCTGCAGCTTTGGGGAGTGGGCTCTCACCCAGGTGTCTGTGAGGCTGATGCTGCTCCATGCAAATGGTCATCAAAGGTGCACCACAGACACACACACACACAGAGGATGCTCTCTGTTCCCAGAGCCTGGTCTGGAAAAGGAGCTGTGAGGGTTTGGGCACACGTGTGGGATCTTCCCACATTTCAGCTGCTGAAAATGAAAAGCTTTGCTGAGTGTCTGAAACTTTACAAGGGTTTGTATCTTGCTCAAGTGTCAGGCAAAGGTCAAAAGTTGCTTCCCTGACACAAATCCTTTTCCTTATTGCAGAAGGGGAGGAAAGAGAATCCTTCAAAGAAAGAGGGGTCCCCAGGAGATGCAGCCAGAGATCAAGGCAGACCTATACCATGACCCAGCACTGAGAGTGCGGGCAGTGCAGGAGGCTGACAGAGTGCCTCAGCCTCATGTCAGAAACTGAACAGGATCATTTCTCATCTAAAACTGGTAACTGATAGCATGCACCAGCTTGATGATTGCCCTGGGAAGTCATGGTATAGGGAAGAGGCACATCAAGTAGATTAACCCAAAATAATAATTTATGTGATTCAGAGTTCAAGATTATCACACATTTAATTCCATCTTCTTATTCAGATACCACTATTCCAACACATTCCTTCCACTTTAGATTTGAAATTCGAAGAGAAGTAGTGGGATCCATGTTTTGATTGTACATTGCAGTTTTGTACCTTTGTTTCTGCAGAAAGAAGGGTTGTGAATCATATGCATTGGGAACAAATGAGACAATCCAAACAGGTGCTGCGTTTAGAAACTGTATGTGAAGGAAATAAACCCAAACAAACAAAACGCACATCTCTTCAGTGCTTTTTTCTTTTTATGCTTTAGCCAGATGTCATGCAAGTATTTTGGTATTGCTTTTGTGAACACTCTTGAAGTTTTACAGAAAGCTGACAAATGGAAAGACTATAAATGTATGTGCATTTCCCAGATGAACTGTGTTTGCCAACCAGTGCAGTGGAACAAAGAGAGTTAAGTCAAAGCAGAGAAGTTCCTCTGAGCATTTTGATTATGAGAAGATTTGTGGGGCTTTACTTTAATAACTATAAAATGCTTCCAACTGGTTTCTTAATGTCAGCATTATTTATTTTAAGAGCAAAGTTCAAAAAATCTTGAATGATTGTATATAATTTTTTTACATGTCTTGGCTCCTTCAAATACACATATGTATACTTTCTTTTTCAGAAGTGATAGATTGCCAAGTTATCTGACCTCTCAAGAGAGGAAGTTGGGAGGATGGTTTAGTAATATTTTCTTTCATTCCCAATGTGGAATAAGATCAAAAAATATGTATTTTAAATTCTGTTAATAGCCTTATCTTTTCTAAACCATAAGGTACTGGCAAAATAACAGTGCAAGTAAACATGGCTCTTGATGCACCACATTAAAAAATGGCTTTTGTTTATGAAAAGTTTTTTTTGTTGTAGAAACTTGTGGGAATAATGTTGTATTAATGGTAGGATGTTGACCTTTTCCAGCTATGGAAGATAGTCTCAGAACAGGATCCAGGAAAAACAAACATGGAAACTACTTAACTCCTTAGTTGTGTGCCTGAAACTTTGTGAGGAAGCATTATTTAACTTAGACTATTGTACTTACAGATTGTGTCATTACGTTAAAGTGCCACAGACACACAACCGTTTTCAGTAAGTACAAAGGGCTCAAGAGCTTAAGGGAGGAAGAATATTGCTATAATTTCACATCATATATGTAAAAATATGCAGTTTTCTGCTATTATCTACATTTATTTATAGTCTCGCAGGTCAAAAATAGGGCAGATTTTCTCCAGATTTTTAGGTACACCGTGCAGTGTGACTGAACAAGAACTTAAACTGAGAAAAAGTGTGAAAAGAAAGACATTCCATGTTAGTGCAGACTTAAGCTCATGCTCCTCCTTTAGGCTAAAACTGACTGCTCTGATTTTTTAAGGGAAGAGCCCCAAAACTCAGGTGAATTTGATACAACTTGTGCATGTGACCTTTCCTGTACAGTCCACCTTCGTCTCTGCTGAATTCACTCCTGAACTGGCAAGTAGCCACAAAAGGCCACAAAAGGCTTCTGACATCCACTTAGGATCTTGAAATGAGGCTTGGGAGGTGTACAGGTGGCTGTCGGTAGTTTCCCTGTGGTCTGGAGAAAAACTGAGATGGCCCATGGTGGGGAAAGAAGTGAAATACTCTCTGATCTGTCATTGTACTGTCTTCCTCTTTTTTGGACCAGTGGTAGTCAGATGCCCTGTAGGTAGTTTCTCTGCCATTCCCATTTCTTTGTCCACACATTTCTCCTGAAGCCTCTCTGATAACAATAGAGAGTAGTGAGATTTCCTTACAGGAAAATTGCTAACTATCAGCATCAGCTTCAAAAGGAAAATGGAACTACCCCACTTAGTATCAGCTGGACATCTCACCTATGGTTTCCACTAGATTTCATCTAGATCTCATTTGCTATTCCCATCAATTAGATTGTATTTGTCATAATGAAGAACAAACATAACAAAATAACAAGAACAAAAAACAAACAAAAAATCCCAACAAGCTTATTAGCATCAAGCAATTTTAATTTTTTTTCAATAAAGTGTGTAAATCAAGAATACACATGGTGAAAAGCAGTCATTAGTACAGTGTACCAGTTCATCTTTACAGTGATCTACGCCCAACAAACAAAATCAGAAATGTTGATTTCAAAATAGGTTCGGGGTTTTTTCCCCAAAGAGATTAGATTTCTGTATCGTGTTTAGACAACATGTAAGTACAACCTTTTATTACTAGAAGTGTACTTCTTACGTTCTGAAGCTCTCAGGCATGTTCAGACACGAGGTACATCCATTGTTTGTCAGGAGAAAACCTCAGTATTAGCTTTGCAAAATATAATAGTATATGAGGAGCTACTACCAAAAAAAAACAAAAACAAAAAACAAACAAACAAACAAAACCACAAAACCAAATGCAAAAAGTGTTTCCCTCTTACGTACAGTATATCAACCTGTCACTGCTCCTGAATTGGCTGCCAGCTCAGGAGGCAGCAGCTGATCCCACAGTTCACCCAACTGCAGTGAGTGAGCACTGAGCTCAGCCAGCCCAGCTGGATGTACTTCTGATAGTTCACTCATTGCTGCATGGGTGTCCCACCTGTGCCCACAGTCAGTGATAGAGCAGAAATGAGGTGCAGGAGGTGCTGCAACCTCCAGGCAGACTCTCCTGCTTGTAGCCTTAGGCTCTCAGGAGAAATTGCTTCCTCCCTTGGCTTATTCACAGGCTCATGATATGTTGAAAGGGAAGTCATGTAAGGTAAATCTCCCAAGAGCTCAGTTCTCCTTAGTAGAACAGATTTTTGAAGTGTTTGACAAGGAGTTACATCATTGTGTGCTGATTTTTGTCATGGTAATTATTTACTGACTAACTAAATGGGACTTGAAAGCACCTAAGGAAACTTGGAGACAGGGTTTGGTACTGACTATTTTTGCAAACTAGGTTCTTGTCTTTTGGGTAATACTGCTGTGGTTGAGGTTCTCAACCCTAGTAAAGAAAATACCACCAATTCCCTCCTTCAGGCCTCTTGTTTCTTTGCAGTGTATGCTCAGTAAACTGTTACTCAGTGTGCATAGAAGTGTCTCTGACACAGAGGCCGTGATCTCTTGGAGACTCTGTACGTAGTACAACTAATAAGCACTTACTAGATTTGACAGGGCTTTTTTCCTCGTTTAAGTCCCAGTAAACTGTAAGATATACCATTTCTGCTACTGTTGCCAACACAGATATGTCTAACTTTTCCCAAAATACCTCCAGTGATGGAGGATCCACGGTCCACCAGCAAGCTTGTCAGCATATCTGAAGTCCCTGTTCTGGTATCTGTGCTCTTTACCCCACTTGGTCTTTGCTGCTGCAGTCTAGGGAGAGCTGGCTCACTCATTTATTACTTGTAGGTAAAGTTTCCTGTATTGCTGACCATTCTTTATTGTTTTCCTCTTGGCTGTTGAGATACAGTGTCCAGAAGTGAACTTAGACCATCTGACCATAAGACTATCAATGCTGAGAAGAGGATAGGGATTATTTCGTGTGTCTTATGCTTGTCTAAAGTGTTCAAAATCTCAGAGGCAAGAAGGGTCATTGGAAGGGTCAGTGGGGGTTGGACTAGATGACCTGCACCTACTGTGAAGTCCATGGGCCCCAAAGAACACACCCATCAGGCACACCCAAGGCTATCGAGAGAGCTGGTGCAAGAGCTTGCCAAGCCACTTCCAATCATTTACCAGCAGTCCTGGCTAATTGGAGAGGCCCCAGTTCCTTCCAACTCAAACTTTTCTGCTATTCTTTGAGACAGTGGTAATTTTCTTCTTGAATTATGTTGTTGCTGTGGCATCCCTTCACATTTGAATCTGGTGTTGGATGAATGTGTATATGTCTGAATATTGCAGTTCAATATTTAATGCAACATTTACTGCCAAGTAATTCTGATTGGTGGAAGCTACAAGGATGTAAGTCTAAGGAGGTAGAGAATTATTCTGCAAATTGCAGAATTATGTCTGCAAAAAATGCTGAAGGTACTGTCAGTCTGCATGACAATTATTTTTTCCCACCACTAGAAGGTTTCATTTGTTTCCAGTCAGAAACTCACCATCTAGGAGGCTCTGAATATTTCTAGAAAAGTAGTAGGAACTTCAGTCTCTAGTTGGTAGAAGGTGTGGAGCATGAGCACAATGTGACATTCACCAGGAGTTGTGGAAATCTGTGTATGCCCCTTTGGGTTTTAATATCATTTCCCTTATCAAAGTTTGGAAGGAATGCTTGCACAACAGTACATTTTGTTTTCATATCTGGGTGGTAAATCAGAGTGAGGAGGTACAAGTGGCAGCCTGTAATGGTGCAACACTGTGTGGACACACAATAGCTTCTACATGTACAGTACGATACTTCCTTGGCTCCCTAAGGCTCCAGAAAGTGAGAAAAGCCTGTTTAGGACTGCCTTTTCAAAGCCAGTCAAAACAAAGTAAAAATAACAGGAATCTTAATCAACCCTTGCCAATTGGCCAAAATGACTGGGTATGCTTTGCTTAGGTCAAATTTTGCTGGAACATATCAGTGAGTGAGAAGTTCATTTGCAATGTAACTGTGCTAACAAATAGCCAAAACATAACAGTTGGAAAACTCAGTAGATGGACGGCACTGACATTGGAGAAGTCAGCAGCTACTTTTCCAATGCACTGAGAACTGTGGGTGGCATTGGAGGGGTTGTGGGAAGGTTTTGGGAGGAGGGGTTGATTGGAATAGTTTTAGTATGATGAGGACTGTCTTATAGCTAATCAGTTGTATGAGTGGAATTTTATCTCTACTGGGAGGTGAGCTCATTCGCCTTTATCGACCTCATAGCCATGTTTAGAAAAAAGTCAAAAGTAGGATGCATTCCTCTTCTTGATGGCTTATTCTTACAAAACACAACTGCTTGTGACCACCCTGTTTCTTCTGAAAATGAGCTGTGATTGATTCTGGTCTAGTTTTACTTTCTTCTGCCGAAATAAAAAATGCAAACCCTCAGATTAGATCTTTGTGTTTCTGGATCCTTTTAGTGATGGATTTTAGAGCATCTTGCAGCCCATAAAAATTTTATCAAAGTACTCCAGCCACTTTCTTCTTGTTTTCTTTCGTACTCTTGTTGAAGACCAGGTGATAGAGTAGAAGTAAGGCAGGATGTTTTATTCACTCTGAGGTTTGCTGAAACCCACCTGGCCATCCATACTTACCAGCCATGGAATTTCCCAAGTCTGTACATTGCTTTCCTACCCTGTTTTCACTGCCTGTTCTTCTTTTTCTCCCTGGCTATTCCATGCCAACCCCACCCTTCTTTTTTAACTGGTGCTTTTCTATCCAGGAATGTTCACCTAATGAACTTGAAGATGCTCTTCTTGCCAGGTGGCTAAGTGGTGAAGATATGTCAGGAGAATGTGGGAGTGGACAGTGAAGGAAGGAGACAGAAGGAGAAAGTTTGTGGATGTGATTTGTCTAGGAACTGGCAGCAGATGACTGGGACTAAGGCCAGAAGAGGCAGAGATGAGCAGCAGGAACAGGAGGGAACAGTGAGTTGGGCAGTAAAGGAAACCATTCTAAATGCACCAGGTCTCAGGGCTGCACAAGGGGGAGGTAACTTAAAGCTGTACTTTGTCAGTGTTAATGTGGTGGACATGACCCTCAGTAAGCTGTCATGGAGCAGGTTGTCATGTTGGTGTTCCTTTCCCACTTTGCAAAAAGTTGCTGGAAATAGAGGGAATTGGAGTATTGTCAGTGTAATGTTTTGTTTGTCTGAGGGCCAGGTTAGCCTGTGAGGTATAACAATGCCCAGCTCCCTCTCTGTGTGCAGCCAAAGTGCTGTTTAAATAGGTGGCTCAGTGCCATCTTCAGCTGCTCTCGCTGTGGGCACTGAGCATCCATCCCTCTCCCAGTGGTGTCAGTAGAGGAATGAAGGGGCCTTTCCTGCCTCATTACTTCTAGGGAAAAGTTGGAGGAGTTGGGGCAAAGGAGCATGAGGATTATTTAATCACATCTTGAGTTTGGCCAGTCAGCAGCAAATGGCCTTTGCTTCTTATGTACTTGGTTAAAAGAGAGTTTCTGCTAAGTTAAAATGAATTTGGTTCCCAAGTCAACCTTTGGAAGATTTTCAACAAACCACTTAAAAATGCAGGGAGGACTTAGCAAAATAAATCTTATTTTAGTAAATAAATTGAATCACAGTTTTCCAAGGCCTTTACAAATGAATTTTGTAAGGCTTCCTGAGTGGCAGACACAGTGGTGTGCACCAGGATCCAGTGCTCTCTTCCTTGGTTTTCCCAGGCTGCAGGAAGGCTGCTGGCACTTGATGGGCTGAGGATGGAAGTGCATGCTTTTGTGGGATGGAAAAAGTGATTCATCCATCCTCCTCCTTAAGCACTGCCTAGGAAGGACATCACAGGCAGGGTTTCTGTGCCTGTCCTTTTCTGTAAAGACCTTTCTGTAAGAGAAGTGTGGCTGAAGGAAAAGGGAGGAGGTTAGAAGAGATGAATCCTGGTTTCTGCTGCTTAAGTAGCATCTGTATAGCCAGTGCTGAGCCCCACTGTTGGCCCTATGGAAAGGACAAATCCTTTGCCTATCCTACCGACTCCATGAAAGGGAAATTCATTGCAGAAGTACTCACAAACTTCTCCTTTCTGAGTTGGTCACCTATAGCTGTCTCAGCTGTCACACTGATGATGTTCCAGGCTGGTCCTGTACTTTGAGATCAACCATAAAAGTGATGTGGAGAAGGATTCTTCAGGTAACTGGATTGGAAATGTTATATTTTGTTGGTGTTTCAGATAGAATTACTGGAGGCACCAATAAAATGAGGAAATTCAAAAGTAATGCTAGAGTCACTCTGTAAGATAGACTGTAGATTTTATTCCAATGGTTTGAATTTAATGTTCTTTTTTCAGTTAGACAGTAGTCAGTATGAGGCTCAAACTTGCAATTAAGTTGTAGCTGGTAGAAAAATGTTAAACCTCCTGAACTTGCACACATTAAGATAATAACCCAGTTTGTTCTAAAAGAACATAATGAAGGAATTCAGTGAATGGGAATTACATAAACTCTACCATTGGTGTTGAAGGACATGATCTATAAATTAGGAGATTGAGAGTAAACAGGAAATTCCACAGAACAATTTCAGGATAAAGAAACTATAGCAGCAGATGGAAAGATGTTTCTGTTGGGAGATTTTAGAGGTTGATTTTGATACCATCTACCTCTTTTTAAAAGAAGCAACCACCCCATCTCCATGTTTTGGTTTTGAATTCCAGCTGTGCATTAGGTGAGCAATGCTAGTGCCAGCTAGAGCACAATGTTGCACAGTTCTTGTCAATCTTGTTCCCATATACAGGTCACACCTCTTTTTCTCTCCACTAACAGCCACATTAGCAACTTTGTGGGCATGATATACCTGAAAAGCACCCTAAATGTATTAACATATAACAAGCATATTTGAATATGTTTGGATTTCCATTAAGCCTAGAGCAAAATAAGAGATAAAGAGAAACTAGATCTTGCAATGAAAAGTAGTTGAAGCCTTTATGCTTAATATACTTTATATAATGTAAATAGATGGGGGTCTATTTTCTATTGTTTTAATGGTTATGGATCAGGCTGCAGTATAACTCCTTGTAGCAATTAGTCACAAAGTCTTTTTATTTCACCAGCATTTCAATATCACAGCAAAATTCAACCTGCTTTCTCTGAGGATATCCCCAGAGAAATGCCAACATTCCTACAAAATAAATACAGGGCCCTTCAGTATTAAAAATATGGACAGATATGTTCCTGTCCACAAGTTATTATTTTCATAGCAACTACTTTGTAAAACAAAAAAAAAGTCTCCCTCTCCGCCAAAAAAATCCCCACAAAAAAAAATTTCCAAAACAGAAAAGAGAGCAATTAGCAAATAGTTTAAATGCCTGAGATAAGAAACCATAATGGCTAGTAGGAAAGAAGAAACCTCATGTTTAAGATAGCTTCTCAGCAAGCTGCATAATAGTGTCCAAACATGCTTCCTTTTGGCACATGTCGATATACACAGACAAAGAAACAGGAAAGGGTTTTTTTTTAGTTCCCTGTGTCAGAAACAGACACTGATGGAGAATTCAGCCATAAACATTCATTATTCTTACTAAAGAAAAAAAGACATAGCCTTGGTTTTGTGTGAAGGGCTGTATTACAGCTGGAGTAATGTAGCACTGCTAAGGATGCTTTGGGGGATCAGGTTCTGGCTTTCATCTGTACACTGCCTTGTCTCAGTGTTACTGATGTGCTCTGCAAATGCCAATGGTGAATAAACCAACTCAGATGAATATGCTTCTTTATATCCCTTTGCTATGCAGAGTGTGAATTCTCGAGGCTGCTGTAGACTTGGCAGTAGAGAGAAAAGCTGCTCAGTGCAGCCAACATTGGGTTTCTCAGTTGCTCTCAGATCTAAATACAGAAAACTGCCCATATCACGTTTCTCTCCCTGGAGCTGGACCTCCAGAGAGTGAAGCTCAGCAGGCACACAATAAGGATGATGATGATGAGCAAATGTGGAAGAACTGTGATTCCCCTCCTCTACAGAAATAGATATCTGCATGCTAGGCATGAAGATCTTTCCATGTACGTGTGTGCCTGTTTGTGTGTGTGCAAGACTCAAGCTTTTACTGAACAAATCACTCTCACAATTAGTTATTGTGAAGAAATTTCATGCAAGTAGTCCTAGTGAAGTTTTCTTTCTAATTTGAAATAATCAAAAAGATAAACATGGAATTCTTTAATGAACAGTTACAAATTAGTAAAATGGACTGAATTGCAGACATTTTATTGTCGCCATTATTCACACAGAAATTTGGTTCTAATCTTGAAAAAGGACTTTACACATTAAAGTGATGCAAATAATGAGAAAAGATAGTTTTGCCATGCAGAACATGAAGAAACATGATAGTTGAAGAAAGGAGGCGTTACTCACTGATGCACCCGTAAGAGCTTTGCAAGTGTTAAACAAAAGACTTGGTGGATTGCTCACATCTGCAGACTAATTATCCAGTATCTTAGCTATGAAATAATGGCAGAGTTGTGAATTTCTGCTTTTGGTCTTCATGACCTATTTGGTTCCAGCTGTTTAATCATTAGAGTGGTGCCTAATTTCAAGTACGCCCTAGGTCTTCCTGCAGCCAGCCCTGCAGTGCCAGTGCCCCTACAGTCTGTATTCCTACATTCTTTGTGCTCTTCCACTAGAGTATGGGGCAGAGGAAAGGGAAAAAGGAGACAAAAAGGGCCTGTGTTTCATCCTGATACACATCAAGGAATGGATGGGTAAGCATCTGGATCCAGGAGCTAGGCATTGTGTTGGCTCTTTCTCTCTAAATGTAGCTCAGACTGAAGGGGAGCTAAATTTCATCCTGCATGTATAAGGACTTCTTTCAAAGACCAACAGCAGTCGAGATCTCTCCAGTCGCCTGTGGAATTTCCACTGCATTCAATGGGGAATAATCTGATTTCTTGCCCTGGTGAGATGTGTTTGAAACAGGCTGGCTGGCTGGCTGGCTCTGCAGGGATGCTGACGCCGCTCTAAACAAAACTACGCAAGCAGTCCGGCTGTGATGCCGCATTAATCTCAACAAGTGTATTCTTCAAGTGCAGCTGAGGATTAAACCTGTCCCAAGAGCTCATGTAGGAGGAGGTGGTTATGCAGTAGCAGCTTTGTTTAACATTTCTTCACGTCTGTGGCTAACGGCGAGTTCTCGAGTGCACTAGACACTACTAGAAAAGGGAAGGATTTTGCAGCTCCTGGCACTGCATATTATATACCAACAGAAGAAGCAAAGATTTATTTTTGCTCGCTGAATGAGAGAGAGAATGGAGTGCTGAGAGCTCTGTAACGTTTCATACTCTCTTAGACGCAAAGTGCCAGATGAATATTGTTGGAAAGAATGTGTTTATACAAGAATCATATTTATCGCAGAAGCTGTGGTCTCAACATTAGACAAGGCATGGGGTGAAAAAGCTGAGCATGTAATAACTCAGCAAAATTCCTACTTCTGCCATGTATTAGAGTAAGCTTCAATTACTTTTTTTTAGCAGGTTATTTTAGAACAGCTTACATGCAATTTGTTTGCAATAAACATTTGCATATAGATTGAGAGAAAATAGAATACATTCATTAAGAAAGCATTGTTTTCCAACTTTACTTAACTTTCCCAAGGCAGACAGCCACAAATGGTACACAAATGCACTTGTAGCCTTTAAAAAAATAATTGCCGGACTTTGGACAAAGTACTAGGTTTGGTCTCAACCTTGCACTGCATTGCAGGTTGTTGATAGCGCAATCTGGATGGATTCTTCTGGGATCTCAGGCTACATTCCCATGCTCTTTGACTTCATTGATTTAGCAGTAAATGGCACATTCTTGGAATGCTTTCAGTGGAAAGATTCTATATAATATGGATAGGAAAAAGCATGTGAAATAGTTTGTATTTTAAGCAGAGCAGTTATTCCCTCTTGTTATATTACTGTGCTTTCTTTCATTCCCATGTTATTCCTAAAGCTTGTTATTGTGAGAGACTCTGAGCCTTGAGAAACTGGAGTTAAACTAGTTTTTACTGTAAACTGCTTTCTAAGAAAAAAAGGAGAGATGCTGGAAATTTTCCCATCAAACATCTGTTAGATGTTAGACCCGAATATGTTCCCAGTTCAGCTGTCCTGGTCTAGTACTGGGGTGGTGTAACTGAACTCAGTGGATCTAATCAGAGATGACAAGGCAATAGCATTTTTTGCAACACACCTACTGTTTAAATAGCAGTGATGGCAGTATACTGAAAGCTAAAATAATTGCAAATCAGGAAAATCATGTAGTGAGAGGCAGAGAAATCTGTGAATTATAGTTTTTAACATAAAGGAACTGTAAATGGTCAGAAGTTGACCCAGAGGGAACCTTAGTCTAGCAGACTTTGAGCATCAATCTCTCTTTGCAGTGGGAACCTTTTCTGTGTCCACTGCTGAAAGCCAGTAAATGTCCTATTCCAGCACTATATTCAGGCTCTTCTATCTTTTGAATACCCTTTCCAATTTCAGTAAATCTTTCAGAAAGAAATACATCTAGATCTGAGTTTTGATGTGCGGTGTGTACAGTTACATTTCAGTTCACATGAAGATTAGGGAAAATAAATTACAGTAAAAGTCTGGTTTAAGATGAGTGCACAGGCTGCTGCCTCCTTTACTTTGGTTATCAAAGCCATATTAGTAAGAATTTGCACTGTTGAGAAGAAGATTAAAAAAAAAAAAAGATTAAATTGCTACACAATGCCCTTTTGGTAAACTGTGGCAGAGGAAAGTGGAATTAAAGTTGTTCTGTAAAAGCAGCTGAAACAATTCCCTCCAGCATGAGGAAATCTTAGGTTGGAATACAGCCAGCAGAGCCAGCATGGTGACATTGACTCCATTCATAGCATAGCAGATGTAAAAAGCAGGAGACAGCAAGATCCAAACATGCTGTCCTGCAGCATAAAAGCAAGGAGACTGCTCTTGGGTAGTGTATAGCAGAACAAATGTTAACAGAGCCAGTTTTGCTGACCTGAAATATTTTCAAGACTTGTAGTATTTTATTCCTACATAAGGCAAAAAACTTTTTTTAAGACTGAGATGAAAAAGCAGTTTTTGAAAAGAAATACAGGCATGGCAATGCACCTGTGCTCTAGGCTCGAACCTGTGTTTGCCATCTGTCCTGCAAGGGCTGTACTCACTCACTAGCTCAGGAGGTGGCACCTTATCTCATTTTGACTAAAACCCTTATTTTGTAA
Organism: Phylloscopus collybita; assembly: GCA_027886175.1. NCBI lineage: Eukaryota > Metazoa > Chordata > Aves > Passeriformes > Phylloscopidae > Phylloscopus > Phylloscopus collybita. The sequence goes on along the minus strand of JAJNNQ010000006.1, from coordinate 37,874,166 downwards.
CTAGGAGATCTGTCCCATTTTTCCTCCCCACTATCTTTTAAATCAGTCCATACAAAGAACCTTTTCTGATATATTGCTGTTTTCATCCAGCAAAATAATCCCACACAGCTCTGGCTTTAAAGCTGTTTTAAATCCGGTGCTGAACTCTCTTCAGACTGCCCTTAGGATGGGTGGCTTTTGTGGCTTCATGTTCCCAGCTTTGTTTAGCCCTAAAGAGCTAGAAAAACTGCAAGTATGCAGTGATCAAGCTTGTGTTTCACTTTGGTTTTCCACAGCAAGCAGAGTGATAAGCTCTTTTACGGCCTACTTGGGATCTGTAGGACTAGTAGCTCTGAATTGTACAGATTTTTTTGGCAGTCGTGTTCAGCCATCAAACAGTGCTTCATGACCGGGACTTATTCATTGCAGCTTATTCATTGCTTTACCATCCATGGGCATAACATTTTGTTCCAAGTAGTGCTCTGGAAAGCACACTGTATTCTCGTTAATATTACATGAAGCTTGAGATTTTTTTTTTTAAACCTCCTCTCTCAAGACTGTTTATCTATCTACATTGATATTTGTGTAGAGATATGTTTTACAGTCTATTTACTTACTGATGTGTCAGAAAATTGTTTACTAATAAAATATAGATAAAAATATCAAGTATGTGTGTATTGGTTTCCAGTAAATTTTTTCTATATGCAGTTTTGGTTTTTTTTAATTATAAAAATACATAATAATGCAGAAGTGAATACATTTCAGTGATAAAAGATATGTCATTTATTGGGCTGTATTCAATTTATTCAATTATTTAATCAAAGTAAACTGACCCAAAAAAGTTCATTTTCTTCATTCAAACCAATGGAGTGCACCATTTGGACCTCATTTCCAGAATCTTTTCTCACAGGAATTTCCCACTGATGTTGTGGATAGTCTATGTGAGCAGCAACTGAACAAGCAGGCAAAACTGCAAGGATTGTTACAGGCATCTGATTAGAATTACTAGCAAAGCTTCTAATCCTTGTTTCTCCAGCTATAGCGTCAATATTTAACTAATAGCACCACATGCAAACATTATCAAAATTATTTTGATGGGTTTAGGTACTGGGCAACACAGACAAATTTTGGAACAAAATCATGAGAGTGACTCAACTCTGCTGTGACTGCAGCTTGCATGGAACAGCAATGGAAAATTATCTGAACTAATCAAACCAGCTTATCATGAATGAATGGTCTTTCTGTGGATATAATGAGGAGGGAATAGACTGGAATGGTGTAGGAGAACTTAAACAAGGAGCTGTGTATTTCATGTTTGTGATTGCAGTATTTATGTTCATTTTTAGTTTTGTAGTCTTCATGCAGAGGATTAAAACGAATCTCTCCAATTGTGTGAATTTTACATAATTTTTGTAAAAAAACCACAAGTGCTGTGCATGAGCTGTTCACTTTTTTTACATTTGTGGAGAGTATTGGAGATCAATAGCACGGAGGTAGAATGTGTTCTTTACTTGGGGAAGATGACCAGGATTGAAGGGGTACAAGTACTGAGTGCTGCCCCATTTCTCTCAGTCCACGTGATGATCAGTGGAAGGAAGAGCTGATAGTCCAGAGTATCACCTTAGGCAAGGCAGATCAGCACCCCCTCCCAACAAGGAAGACCTGCTATGTTCACCCCTTGCTTCCACCCTGCAAAGGAAATCACTCAGAAGAGAGTGCTACAGAGATGGCTGTGTCGTATGCCTTGTTCTGCTTCCCAAAGAAAGCTGAAAAAACTTTTCTGGCAGATGCTGTGAGAAGCAGCTGACAGTTTGGGACTGGTTCATTTGATCAGACCCATAAAATAAGCACCCCAAAAATCACTGATTTCATTTTTACAGTTCAACTACCCCATTGGATTCCTGTGGTCCTTAGGAAGGACAGTGAAGAGAACAGCCATTCTGCATAACACCAATCTCTCCCAAAAAGGAACTGATGAGCTTAAGCCAAGAAATTAGCATGGGCTTAGTTACCAGAAGTAACTCATACTTGGCTTTTTTAAGGCTGAAGCATCAGGGCAGTAAAGTGTAACAAGTGTCTTCCTGACTTCTAGGGCAGCAGCCTCATCAGGAATGCCTGTTGGTGGCTTCTCCACATGCTGATGTGTATCAGGAATAGCAGTGGTGCAAGAGCCTCTGCAAGACAAAAGCTTTGGAGAAAAGAATATCTAAGTACAATTTTTGGAAGTGCTTATTGCCCAACTTTATTACAAATAATTATTCAGTGTTATACCATTTAAGTCTCCTGAAGGATACATAGGAGCATTTAAAAAGAGGTATTTGAAATTGCTTCGCAGATTTTCCCGTGCCCCTCTCACACCACTCAACCACTGCATGCAAAAACATAAGTAGGTGTGTGTGCAGGCAGCTGAAATTGAGTGAGGCTTTGACAATCACATTGTGTAGTCTCATCTAATGCAGTATCAAAGTTTCTTGAAAAGACAAGCATGTTTTGGACCATATCTTGAAGGTCATGAAATGCCAATTTAACAAGTCTCACTTGCTCCAGTCAGTAGCTTCTTGTGTACCCACAAACTGTCAGCTGCCGATAGCCAGCTTTGCTGTGAGGACATGCTGGAGTAATTCTCAGATTTCTTTCTCTTGTGTTCATTCAAAAGGGCCTGCAAGGTGCCCTCTGATAGTTGTGTTTGCCTAGAGCTTCGTGGTTTCAATCTCTGCCATTTTACGTGCCTGATGTGCTACAAGGTGCATTGATTACATATAGAATGTAAACTTTTCAACAATGTTTTTAATTCATTTCCCAACATTTAAGATTGAACTGTGTCATCAGCCTTTTTTAATCTGGAATGGATACTGGTGCATTTTTACTGAAACATACATGCTCCATTAGGTTTAGGAAAAGAAGTGATTAATAATATAAAAGCATTTTAAATGGATTCTTGGATACTTCCTATTTAATCTCAGACATTTAGCTGATTTTTTTTTTCACTACACATCTTTGGAACAGTGCAAGAAGTCCCACTGTTGTGTGGTTTCAATTGTTTTAAATTTCGGGATTTTTTTTTTAAATTATGAGTGTGGAAGCATGCTTTAGCTAGACTGTGACTGAACAAGGCTTAAATTAGGTCACAGCCTGGCTTTTTGTGTTTACATTTTTGTCACTGTGTGTTTTATCCCAACACATATCTTCTGCGTTTCTTCTCTGAAGTTGTTAACAGCTGCACAAAAACTGTCTTCTGAAATGTTTTTCCAAGTCTCTGTTTATCTCTGCGATGAAGGATTGCTGCTGCTGAGGCAGCCTAAGAGTTAGCAAATATTAAATCAGCCGAAATTCACCTCAATTCAGATGGGCTTTTCTGAGACCTGTAGTACCCTTGAGGTGTGATAGGGATTGTGATACCCACATGAGTTTTTGCAAAAAGGTGGAAGGGAACTCACCGTGGCTCCAGAGAGGTGAGTGTGAGGAGGTGCTGGGCATTGACAGTAGTGTTCTCATCCATGGGTGCTTCCCATCTTCAGTTTGGCACACGGGAGTGACACCACTTTAGTTCAGTACAGACCCAGCTCAAGCCCTCATCAGTATCTGCACATTTACTGAAGAATGAGAAGGCTGTAGTTTTGCATGCTTATCCTACAACCACTCCTTAATATCAGGCAAACGTTAAGGTAAAAGTAAATCTCTTGCCCCAGTTTGTTGGGTTTGTTTTTGTTTTTTTTTTCCTAAAACTTCTGGTTTCTTACTGATTTGTTCATCTATAGTGAAGCAAGTGAACCCTGCATATTGTCAAGGTAGTATCATTAATCTTTCTAAGTTGAAAGATGTGTTCTTTAAGAGCACACCAATTAATACCTGTATCTTATATCTGAAGGAAATTTTGGGGCAGCAGTGCTCTCTGTGATGGAGAATGTTGTGTCCTGTTGTTTAGCTGTTTTCTCAAGTCATTGCTAATTCCTGCTGTCAAGGATTAAGCATTCAGCTGGGTAACAAGGTCATCAGTTCTCTAAGATACTAATTGAATGAAGCAGCAAGTTTCTTAGTCAAACAGCTAAAAAACAATCTAAGCCCATACTTTGCTATGCCTGGAAATATATTTCCAGCTATTTTCCTTAATGTTTCTGCTGCACATTCAAAGTACATTCATTTCACTTCTTTTTTGTCAGATTTGCTTAATACTAATAATTGAATTTACTGGGAAAAGTTCAGTCAAGGAGGAACTTCTGCAGCAATCTCATAACTCCTTTGCATAAAAATAATTTAAATTATTTAAATTTCTGTGGTGTCTCAAAATCTAAGACATTAACAGCTCAGTGTCTAGTCAGGCCTTTATAAATAATCAGAATTAACTGGAAAATCGTATTAAATCATATTTGTCTTCAGAATAAAATAGTCTTATTGAATGCTGAGAGGAAATAGATTTAATTTTCTTTTTTTGTGCACAATCTATCGTAGTTAATAATTTAAATTCTTTCTCTATGATGCTTCATTAAAATTCTTCCTGAACTGCATCATCTCCATGGGGTTCCTGACCATATTCTGTTAGAATTAGTTTCATCTTCCAAAGGTATCTGATGTGCACAGGAATTAGATTGATAAAATCATCAAGACCAAAAAGAATATACAAACAGGCAAATTGCTAATTTTCTTCATTGCAGTTGGGTTAATATTTATGGAGGTAATGTAGCATTATCCCAGCCAGTGTAATTAAAAATGAGTTTTCATTGGTTCTGGTTTCAGTCCTTGTTACTGGAAACTTACCATCTGAAAATTGTCAGCCTTATTGAGACAAATTTAATTTTGGGGTGTGTTTTGTTTTGGTGTGAGTTTTTTTTTGGTTTTGTGGGGGTTTTTTTGTTGCTTTTGTTTTGTTTTGTTTTGTTTTGTTTTGTTTTGTTTTGTTTTGTGGGGGTTTTTTTTTGTTTTGTTTTGTTTTTCCTGTATCTCTTGAAAATCTGTTGTGGATTTCTTGTTTGTTTGGAGGTGGTGAGGGGAGCAGGAAGAGAAATATGGCTCTAAGTCAAAAATATTCAGAGGAAGCTGAATAGCTCTGTCATCTTTTTTTACTCTGAATCTTTCTTCAAATCTCTTCTTTTAAGTGCACCCTATTTTTTTTGTGTCAAAATGTAATGGAAATATAAGGCTGTGTTCATAAAAAAGTTGGTTTTTATCCTTAGGAGTGCTTGTTCATGTCTTCCTGTGGTGGAAACAAATAACAGGAGAAACTTCTTCAGTCTAGTTCAGAACTGTATAAATCAGTAGAGTCGGTAGAGTGATAGGTCTGGCAGGGTTTTAGTGAGGTTTTTAAAGCATTGCAGGACCAGAAGGCTGTTTTTCTTGTAAATACCCATGTAAACTGTAAAGATATGGGAAACCTCACACATGCAGAAGTATGTCTGCAACAAACACACAGCTATAGTTATCCACAAGCAGATAGCTATAAACTTGCATATTGGCTTTTGTCTATAATGCTAACTTTACCAAACACTTCATAGTAATTATGGGTGTTTTTAACAGTAAGAAAGTATCCCGCCTCATGTCAGTGACTCCCACTCCTTATCTGTTCTAAAGAAGCTAGAGTGCTTTATGGCTTGTGTTAGATACACAGAGATCTGAAGACAGCAAACAAAGGAGAGAATAAATATGTACACAGACAGAAAAAATCTACAGACATCACAGAGAGGAAAAAATCTAAGCAATAGAATAGGCAAACAGCTAAATTGCGGGGTCTTAAAGAGGATTTTGAACATCAGTATTGCCGTATTTCACTGAATCACAGGATGGCTGAGGTTGGAAAGGGGCTCTAAGATCATCTAGTCCAACTGCCTCTGATCAAGCAGGGTCAGCTAGAGCAGATAATATTTGGTTAGCCTTTTTTATTGCCCAGGTAGTTTGGGGGTTATTGATCTCCAGGCCATTGTGACTCATTCAGCCACCCACATCATCAGCCGAGCACTGTAGCCTCCATAACACTACTGCTCAGGGTGTGTTTGCTTTCATATAGCAAATGTTCTTCATCTCTTGACAAAAAAAAGCAATAAAAGTTATAGGCATTACCTTGGACAGGAGAGCTAGCATTGCTCTTTTCAGTAGCTAGATAAAAGCCTTAGGTTCTCCCAGATGCTGAAGCAGTCAGAAAAGTTGAAAATATTTTTTCATTAAAAAAGGGAGGAGTGAAGGCCAAAAATTCAAAGGAACCACATAAGTAAAAGTGCATTCGTTACTCTCTCTGTCAAAAATACAGAAGACTGACACTCCATGTGATAGTTGAGATCTTCTCAGGGACCTGGAGGATCCAGGACCTCTAAGTCTTGGGTACAGATGTTCAAGTATTAATTAGTGTTTTGGAAAGGAGGAGAAGCTACACATATCTTTTACTTCCTTTCATCTGTGCCTGTAGCAGATATGGTAAAGCAAGAGAGGCATCTTAGCAGAAGTTTGGGGTCATGGTTGACCTGTGAACTGTGCCATTCTGATCTTTCACCATCAGCAATTCAATTTCCTTTTCAATAAATGCAGCCTCTCCCGTGAGACTGAGGGAGGCATCTCTTCAAGTACATTATAAGTTCACAAAGGCAGCGCGTCACTGCACATCACTGATCCCTTTGACACAGCTAATCCTGTAGGCAGACTGTGTTTTAGCCAAGAAGGCACTAATTTAACAAAGCCTAGAGACACTCTAGAATCAGAATCTGAAATACTGAGGATACTTTCCTCAAGCTGAAGCCTGAAACTAGGCCCCAGTGATGGGACCCAAATGAATAGTTACGACAAATTGTTTAGCAGTCTCTCTGGTGTTCTGATAGAACAGATAGGCTTCCTCTATTGTTTCTCCTTGTCTGGAAGGCATCTCTTTGCCTCCACATTACCTGCATTTGCTATCAGTTAGAGAGCAACCTAAATTTTCTCCAAGACTTATCAGACTAATGGCATGTCCTTCAAGTAAAAGCAACTTGCCATTACAACTTAGCACTGCCTTCACTCCCTCAATATCTGCAGAATGAAAAGGAGTAAAGGATCCTTGTCTCTAAACTGGAGAGACAGGGATTTGACAGGTGGACCGCTTAAGGAATTGGCTGGATGGACACAGGCATAGAGTTGTAGTCAATGGCTCAATGTCTGAGTGGAAAGCAGTGATGAGTGATGTTCCTCAGGGATTGATCTTGGGATCAATCTGTTCAACATCTTTGTCAGCTGCATGGACAGTGCGACTAAGTGCACCCTCATCAAGCTTCCTGATGACACGAAGCTGTGTGGTATGGCCAACATGCTGGAGGGGAGGGATGCCATCCAGTGTGAAAAGCCCATGAAGTTCAACAAAGCCAAGTACAAGGTGCTGCATCTGGATGGAGTAGCCCAATCCCCCAGGCTGGGGGATGACCAGATTGAGAGCAGCTTGAGGGTGTTGGTGGGCAAGAAGCTCAACATGACTCAAAACAGCATCCTTGCAATCCAGAAAGCCAACACATCCTGTGCTGGATCAAAACCAGGTGATGTGACCAGTAGGTTGAGGAAGGTAATTCTCCTCACGCATTCTGCTCTGTTGAAATCCAGACTGGAGTGCTGTGTCCAGCTCTGGGGGCCCCAAGATAAGAAGGACATGGACCTGTTGGAGCAAGTCCAAAGGAGGGCCGCGAAGATGGCCAGAGGGCCAGAACACCTCTCCTATGAGAACGAGCTGAGAACTGGGACTGTTAAGCATGGAGAAGAGGCTCTAGGGAGACCTTTTAGCAGCCTTCCAGTATGTAAAGGATGCTGGAGAGGGACCTTTCTCAAGGGCGTGTGGTATTGGCTTTAAACTGAAAGAGGACAAGTGTAAATTAAATACTAGGAAGAAATTCTTTACTGTGAGGGTAGTGAGGCAGTGGAATAGCTTGCACAGAGAGATGGTAGATGTCCCATCCCTGGAATTGTTCAAGGTCAGGTTGGAGAGGGCTTTGTGCAGTCTGGTGTAGTAGAGGGTATTCCTGCCCTTGGTAACAAGGTTGGAACAAGATGATTTTAAGGTCCCTTCCAGTCCATATTCTATGATTTTATGATCAAACAAAGTGGTTTGCTCTGATTATTATCCCAGTTCTCTGCTGAAGAAACTCCATAGTCCATACTGCCTACAATAAATAGTGAAAAAATTTCCAGTTGCTTTTGAAATCAACATTTGAAATGATAAATAGGCTTTCTCCTTGAACAGCTGTGAAACTGTCTGCTGCTGATGTTCTCCAGAACATCCTTTCCCATGAGTGATGAGATTTTGAAATCTGCAGAAAATGTGTGGGCACTCTTGGCCCCCATTAGTGCTACCTCAAATTGAGTCTACCAGAAAAACTAGATATTTTGTAATGGATCTGGAGAACCTTCCTGTTCAAGTTTATAGTCTACCCTTGACCCTCTCCAAGACTGTTATCACAAGTTATATTCATTTTTTGGGATAAATGATGCAGAACTATTTCCTTCATGATTCAAAGGAAAATATTTTTACTCTCCTTCTGCCTGATTTCAAAGGAAAAAAAAAAAAAAAAAAAGACTTCACAGAATCACAGAGAGTTCTCCAGTACATTAAGTAAGCAACCAGTAAGTGACTGGTTGCTTACTTAATACTTTCCCAAATAATTTAGCTTCCCTAGATGATCATTCAGCTTGATCTAATACTGCCAACTTCTAAAAACTTATTGTGAAACTGTGTAGGGAACATAATTGTATGATATAAAAGACAACTGCTGATACTTTTCAGTACTTCTATTTACTAACTGAAGACTTCTCATAGATTACAGGTTTTTTAGACTATTTGTTGATTCTGGAGACAAACCCAACATGAAGACAGGCCCAGCCTAATGACCATCAAAGTGATTGTGTTAGAGTATTTGTGATGTTAACAAGCCATATACACTGGGAAAAATAAGGGTTGGTTTAGTTTCAGTGTAAGCTGACTCAACAGCAGGTTTCAACAGAGTCCCCAGTTACTGAAATTTCTAGAGCATTTACATTGATCCATCAAGGTTGGGAAATCATGTAGAGGAAGCAACTGTACAAACTCCATTCAGATGACATCACAGCACCCCACTGCTCTTGAGACTCATCTGTCTAGAGGGGTTAGGAGAAAAAAAAAAGATGTCTCTGATTCTGTGTCAACAATGACTCTTCATATTGCTGCACACATCTGCCTTAAAGCCCGCCATCCTTCCTGGTGGTTCAGAGCCAATCATCTGGCCTTGTTGGGAGCTCGGAGACTGTCCCAAACTGTAAATTCCCATGACCGGAGTGCGAAGGTCTGTACCGAGCCCCTTGTGCATGCTGCTAGAACATGTGTTCTGGGCTCCCATGTGGAGAGGGTATCCCAGTACACAAATTACTAAAAAGTCACAGCCTCTGCAAGAGAATTAAATTCTTTCTATAGTTAAAACAGCCAGTAGTAACTTCTATTTGCATGATCAAGTCAGTTTTGATAGCTGTTCCCACCACAAAAATAGTTATGCTTTTGTTTAAACAGAGGAACACAGAATGGAAAAATTGGCATACGATAGACTGAAGTCCTGCAGGGGTTTTAATTTTCACATACTCTTAAAGTCATGGAGCCTAATGAGCTTAACATTTTGGCCAGTTGCACAATTTGGAAATTTCAACAGTGAATGGGTTTTGGACCAAAAAAAAAAAAAAAAAAATGTTCTCACAAATATGAAAAGTGAACAGATGTTACTATTGGTGCTTCCAACGCCTACTGACAGAAAACATCTGTGTTGAACTTCCTGAATTTTAGGATCTTGAGAACACTCCCACACACCACTGAAAGCCATTTGAAAGCAATTGGGCTGGCAGATTGGCTCTTGTGTCTATGACTGAATGTTCTAACTCAAGCAGGTGCTGGTTGTTGTCTTGCCTTGAGAAGCCCAGTCAGCCAAGCAGACCAGCTATCCAACTGACTGTGTTATCCAAGCTTTTTGGCAATATGTGTGAAGTATGCTTTTAAAAAGTTCCAGAAACCGGTTGATCTTAATATTATGATGGTAATAAAATGAATGGAATGAATGAAAAGAACTTTAAAAATAATTTTGATGCAGATAATACCAGAGTACGAAGATTGCACTGCATTCTATGGTGCCTTGGAATTTTTTTGGCTTTTTGATCCTGTGAAAACCCATGTTGAATGATCAGAATTTTGTTCTATAAATATACTCATTGTGCTAAAAGCATACAAGGCATTTGCTGTCCTTCAAGTGTTTAATCACACATTTAATAGGCATCATGGCCAAAGTCTGCTCCTTTACATGAACATGATACAGCAGATGTCACAGAGTAACTGGGAGTTCCCTGCTTCCTCCTGCTCCTTGTCCACACCCATCAGTGTGATAATTGTCTGGTTATAAGAGCATATTTGGCAAGGTGATTTTCCTCCCTGGTGAATTTTTGGTTGGCCATCAAGCTAACCTTCTCCAATTAATTACATAGTAATGAACATTTGACAAGTATAAATCAACGTCACTAGTGTTCTGTAAAACATCATTAGCTCATTCAAGTTCATACAAGTTCATTCAAAGTTGACGTCTCCAAATTTAACTTTAGTTACCTCTTTCTCAAAAACAGAATTTAGCTGGTAGTCAAAGGGGCAGTATTTACATATCACTGAAGTAGGATTTTATTATGGTTTTATAGTTGTCTTAGCTTGGTAGTCTCAGTTCAACCAACATAAAGTGAGTAGCTCTAGTTAACTGCACTTCTACTCTCAGGCTAATGTGGAATAAATGGATATGCTTTTGAGCACACACCATTATCATCTGATTATTCTTCAATACTGAAGTATTTCTAACTTACAAGAAAATCTTACTGTTTTGTACTACCAGTAGCAATATTTCTGCCATATATTGCCTGCTAGGTTAAGTGAATTTATTGCATTTTTATCAGCTCCCTTTTCATGCAGCACAATTTTTATTTCAGTCCTAATTCTAACTGCTAAATACACAGTTTCAAGGCTTGATCTTCTGGGATATTGCCTTCTTGTACAGTTTAGAAAGCAATGATGTGAGGTCAACTTTTGAGCTAGAGACCTGGGCTCCTTTCATAGACATTTAAGAAAAATGGGCACATTCAGATGCATTTGTTTGACTTCGTTTGAATATCTGCATTAGGATATCATGCCATGAGATATCACTTACTCCTGATGAGAGCTTTTGATGACTACACTGCATGTAGATAAATGTCTACATCTGTTCTATAAATACAGTACTTAAAAAAATTCAGTACCTTTCAAGTTATTCCAAGTCTTCTCACGTAATTCAGTAGAGCATGCTTATTAGAGAGATTTATTTGCTATAATGTCTTAATTCTGATCCTAAATTTCCTAGTTTGTCTGTTCAGCCAAACTTCAGCAGAGATTCTGCTTTGTACTTTCAGATATCCCCTTACTGAGTCTGCAAACAAAACCACCCTTTGCCTCTGCCCAACACTTCTTTCCCACACCTTGTCCACTTTCCTCTTCTCCTTTCCTCTATGCAGTAACTTTTTGAAAGTTTAGTATGGAAAACTTTGTGTGGTTTTGTCTAGACTTGTCCTTTCTGATGCTTTTCTTTGAGAGACCATTGCTGTGGTCTCGGTATTGTTCTTACTACAGAAGCATTGCAAAGCACAGAAAGCATTTCTGATATTCACTCCTGTGTATTTTGTGACATGAAGAAACTATTAACTGGTTCTTTTGAGTTCTTGACCTACATTCCAGCATATATTTACTTTTGCACATGTTTTATCTTCTTGGGTGACATAGCAGCTTTCTGGAAGATCACAAATTAGATCAAACCGTGGGAACAGAAAACAGTACAAAATTATTTCATTACTGAGTACAGAAAAGGGATGTGGCTTCTGGTAAAGGGAATGCTTTCATAGTTCTTTTTTTATGAAGATTTAATGTGTATTCCTTCCTTAATGAAAAAAAAAAAAAAAAATCCACCCTTCTGCAAGCTGAATCACTTCCCTGGAATTAATGTCATTTGGTCACCACTGTCCTGAGAGAAAACGTCGTATGTCCAGACAACGAAGTTAAAAGAACAGCAGATTGTTACCATGCCACTAGGCTGAACTAACTTCATTTTTTATTTCCTTCACAAATGAGAAGGAAAGTATTTTCTGAGAATAAGAGCTGGAACGTGAAACTCAGCTAAATAACCTCCTCTACAGTAGCAAAACAGAAAAAAAAGTAGAAGTAACCATTAGTTATATACTTCTTTGTTAAAGCCTGACGACTCTTTCAGTGCTACTCTGTGTTTAAGAATTGAATATCATGCAGCTTAATGCTCAAGAGAAAGGTTTGTTTGATTTGCCTATCAATATTCCAGTTTGACAACAGAAGTCCCATCTCCTCCTTGTATCATGGTACACCATGGTACACCATGTTGTTACCAGTCCAGTTAAATGTCCAAAATATCAGAACAAGACTCCTCTTTTTGTATCAGTGTGGTGGCAAAAGTTAATGCCAGCCCTACACTAAAAATGCAGACTCAGAAGGTAAATTTGAGAGTTTTCAAGCCTGTGACAGTAAATGTAAATTTAGTAATCCAATGAAGAAGTGAAATAATAAGTTTTTCTCATTTCTTGTAGAAGACTGAGTTTGCCTGCTTCACAAAATATAGATTGAATGACAGAACATCTTCACTTCAGGCAGTCATGCTGCTCAGTTGCATGATGTATTTAATCCCATTTCATTTGCACTTCCCCAGCTATCTCACTTACAGACATTTTGGCAGAAACCTTCTGCTTTTGTTGCCTCAGACCTCGCTCAAGGACAGTTTGACCCTGTCTGAACTCCTTATCAGATTTCCTGAAGGTCGTACCGTGATCTGGAATCCTGCACCTGCGGTGGTGGGGGCTGCATGCAGCAGCAATGGCTGGTGCCATCTAGTGAGGAGCTTCTGAATGCTCACTGCAAACTGTTGCAAGGCATCTGTCTTTTAGGAAGTAGTCCTTACTACAGTCCTGAAGACACAGAAATAAAAGTAACATGTTAATATGTTTAACAACCAAGCCTGCACAAACTTCAGGATTTTTTTCTCTCAGATGATCTTTTTCTCCAGTGTCTAGTGTTGTTTGTGTTTTGCTCTGTATTTGTATTTCCTACCCTTCCATGGATCCTTTTGATCTGTTCATCCTAGGTGGAGTTACAAAAGTGTTTAAGTCTTGCTTAAACAAAACTCTTGAGTTGCTGAGGTGGCTGAAACCATTCGAACTACATCATCAATGTACAACATAATGATGAAAGGTACAGAAATGTTCCATTTTCTTCTGTGTTGTGGTAGGTGTTGTACTTATTAATGTCTGAAGATCTCTGGAGCTCTGTCTGTACTGGGCAGCCCAGTGCCACTCAGCAGCCACTGAGTCAAACCATGCCATGGCAGCAGGTGCTCCATGTAGTCTGCTTTTTTCTGCCTCTCAGCCCAAAGTGGTCCAACCCCATAGGTGGAGTATTTCTGACAAAGTGTACACTTCATGGAGCTGAACTCCAAACCCTTCCCCTACATATTCTCCTCTAATATGTTTAACCCATGAACTCCTAGATAACCTCCTGGGTTTATGCTCCAGCAGAAATGCCAGGTGATACACCCATCCTAGTCTGACTCTCTGTGCCACAGCAGGGTTCTTGAGGTTCTTCCTTGTAGTTTATATTTTTGGGGGGGTGGGAGCACTAAGATCATACATTTTTTTTATTTAGGGTCAATGGTTTCTTTAGCTCACTACAGCCATTGAAACTGCCTGAAAGAATCACAAATTCCCTACATTTACACCCAGTTTTCCACATTTTGCCAGCATTACATTTAAAAAGTTTTCTGTTTCTTTCTTGTGTGCCTGGGGAGATGTCTTTTCCTGGGTTAGCCCTTTTAATCAGCTCAAAAGTTGCTCATTTTCCTTATAAATTTTTTATTCCCTGTTGAGTTGCTGTCTGTTCCGCTTGCTGGTCTCACTGAGTAGGAGTGCACTGAGGTCTTTGCTGTCACGTCCTTTCCCCATCTGTTCTTACAGGGACCGTTCCAGACTAAGAGCTTTTACAAAAAATCCCAGCTCCAGCTTGTCTGTCATGGTCAGATCACCCTTCCCGCAGGAAATGAACTTGTCCTTTCACCAGTGACCTTTTTAAAATGTCAGGGAATTAACCTCCTTTCTTTTTGTCCACTGTTAAAAGAAATGATGGTCTACAAGGCTCGTTTCCGTGTGGGGAATACTGAATCATCACATTCCATGTACCAGAAGCAATTGCAAAATGGCTATCTGTAATGAAACATGGAGAAATGGGCTCAGTGGCTGGGAAGCTCTCGAGAGAGAAACTCTGATTCTGTCTCCTCTTTATTGCAAATCAACAGTTTTCTCCTATAGTTCTATCTCCAGCCTGGTAGGTGGATTTCTCAGCAATTCATGATTCCTGTGTTTTAAAACCTTTGGAGGAGGCACTGTCATTTATTGCATCTCTCTTTGTGTAGCACATCAAACATTTGGTTGCTCTCAAAATTAGCACACCCTCTGTCAATTTTGTTTCCACACTGTAAATTTAACAGTAAATTAGAAGGAAGAAAGTATTGCAACAGGACATCTCTTTCATCTGGCTGATCATAAAAGAGCTGGAAATTAAAATTCAAGCTGCAAAACATGAAATGTTGAGTACAAATTTAAAAGTCTGATCAGGATCTTCTTATGTCCACTGGTACTTAATTGCAAAATGTAGTTATTAAGTTCAGTCACAACCTTGGCAGCATTTTCTTTCGTGCTTGTCACTGGACAAGTGACAATGTATATATAACATGGCAAATATTTTCTGGGGAGATTTCCTCCAGGCTTTCTAATTTCCAACCTTTGCTCCTCTCTGTAAATACTTTTTGCACAATATCTGGACTGGCCACAAGAATTCTGTGAGACCTCTTCCAGTCAGCTGAAGTTGCAGGAAGAGCAAAGCAGGGACTGACTGCCTATTTAGGTGTATATCCTGACATTGGGAGCTTTGTAATTCAACTAAACAGTTGTGGAAGTTTTGTATAAAAACAATGAAAGAACTTCTTGTTAATCTTCAAGATATTCCATCAGCCCACTTTTTCCTTTTCTTTTTATGCGCTCTCTCAGAGGTGCTGGCCGTGGCATTCCACACACACTTCAGTGAGCCTCTTAGCACTGGCCTGTAAGTCCCGTGGTGGGTGGCATGGGGTAATGGTGCCATGCTCTGGATTAGGGAAGAGGTCCAGTTCACCCTAGGGAAATGGGAAGGGCACTATGGGCCAGAGTGTGTACAAGAGAAAGTACTTTATGAGTTTTCTAAAATATAACATGGATGATACGTACCCCTAGGCTTGCTTCTGTTGGTTTTTTGTTAGGTTTGGTTTTTGGTTGGTTTTTCTTTTTTTTTTTTCCTAAGACCTGGAAATTTTAAGTCAAGCACAATTTTACAGCTTTGGAGAATTTTCTAGGGTTTCTGGCCCTTCAGGAGCACAGGCAGAGCAGTACCATGCATGGCATGTGTCACACAGGGGTATTTGGGACTAAGAATTGAGTCATGCTTTGTTTGACTGAACCTTTCAAACTGATTGTCTTTGCTTAAATCTCCTCAGTGACCTTTGCCAAAGAGAGAATGTGCTTAGGTCACTTGCTAATGAAAAGGGGACATACTTGTCCAACAAAAGATCTAAGATAAAGAAAGCAGAGTTACAGCTGACATGTCTGAGTTAATGAAGGTTAACAAAGTTAATTCAGTTAACAAGCCAAGGTACTAATTGGCTGAAGAATTACACAAACATTGTCATGATATTAAGTATTTCCCTAGCTCTGACTCTAGCCTTGTGTTAAACTAGTCCATGAAGATCTATTCTCTTGTCTTGATATTAAATAACCCATATTCCTCAACAAACAAATGACCAGATAACTACCAGGAAAGTGTGGGGAAGGGGTGCTGATACCCAGTCCTCTTCCTTGTTTTCCATTCCTTGTTTATTTCTTCCTCCACACCAGACAGGAAAATGGGACTGGAAGTGGGAGAGTGGTATCTGATGTAGGAATCAGAGAGGTAACAGGTTCCATGGAATAGCACCTTTGAACTTACTTATGCAGTATACCTCTGCATGGTCCCTGTAGAAAGCCAGGCATTGGTTTGAAAATTCTGAACAAAACCAGCCTTTTATCAGAAACTGCAATGAAAAGTTTTATGTGTTCTATCTCCAAACAGCTGCCCTCTAAAGGAGGGTAGAGGGGCACTAAAGAGATGATTTGCTTATCTCAGGATGATGAGTGGTTTTTGCAATTTAAATTATTTATTCCAGCTTTCAGGGACTCCAAAAATGAAGTGGCATTTTCAGTGCACAGAACCCATGTATACCTTTCTTTGCAGAAGCAACTGAAACATTTGTTTTCAGAAATTAAATGCAACTGGAGCCAACTCAAATCTTTGCAAATGAATTTGAATAATTTTTTTGTGTTCTTTGCAGATGTAATGGATATGTTTCCATCCTTTTGGAATATTTTTAAAGGTTTCTTTCTAGATTTGAGTGCATGAGGAATAACAAACTACCTTAAGCACTGAATAATATTTTAAGGCTTTATTGTAAAATTGAAATATTTTTTATTGATGTTTGCATGAGAATTTATACTGCTCTACCAAAAAAAAAAAAAATTAAAAAAAAAAATCACTGACTCCATTATTTTAATGAATGAAATGTCTACTTCCTTAAAAAGAAGTTTCATGGGGCATGCTCATGTGTATTTTGTCAATTCCCATACACTTAAAATTTGAGCAATAGTAGATAAGAAAAGTGGAGAAAATGTGGCAGAACAAAGATTTTGTTTTTCCCGATCTTGAAACTCACACTGAATAATGTTCAGATTTAAGTCATTATTCTAGTGCTTTTAATCAGCATCTTTTCATTTGAGTTGGCCAACTCAGAAAATATGTCTACTGTGATCTGCACCTCCACCGAATAAATTTTAGAGATTCACTGAATTTTGAAAAAAGCTAAAAACTATTGCTGGTGGAGGTAGATGCATTTGTTGTAACCAGTGGTGCCTGGCATAAAGAAATGGGCAGCTGCTTGTTCAGATATATATACCTCCTGTCAATATGAGTTCTTTTATGTTTTAGATGTATTCATGTAATCTTTGTTCTTTCTCAGTTTGTTAATCTGGAAAGACATTGGCCTCTCAGCGCCTGATAATCCACATGAGCAGACTTGGTTTAAAAGTAGGGATGCTATATAAAGTCAGGTTTGGTTGTAAGCAGAGGGAACTCTCTTTCACGCTGACAGCTCAAACACTTAAATTCATGTTGTCCTTTGGCACTGCTCCTGAACCATCAGTCTTGTCAAATCAGTCATAACAGTAGAGCAAAAGATCCATACTGTACGAGATCCATCCTGGTGGCTTGTCCCAAGGAACTCCAGGTAATTCAGCCTTCATATTGGCTCATTCCTAGTCTTCTTCCAAAATTAAAGACTTGCACTCAGTTCTGTAATTTGTGTGGCTGTGTCAGCTTCTCAATATGGACCCATATGATATGATACAATAAGATTTAAAATATAAAACCTACTCCAAGTGTTGTGACAACCATTTTACATGGAAGCAGTGTGGAAAATTGATTTGTTTTTGAAGCTGTGTTTCAGTCATAACGTTGGTTTGGGGTATGTGATATGAAGACAACTATAGCACGGATAAATGTTTATTTTAGATAATTGTTGACTATGGCTTTTTAGAATGTATCACAAATGGCCCTATTTCTAAATTTATTTCTAAAATAATTTTTGCCTAATATCAGTAAGGCATTGTTCAGTATCTTTGTTACAACTTCCTGATCCAAAGAAATTAGGCTATATTCAGGTTTCTTTTTTTCAAGTCCCCACACTGCCCTCTTTACACCTCAATGGCATTAAATGAAGTTGAACTCTTGAACAGGAATTCCATTCACCTTCTAGCTCTTTCTTTGGAGGCATGGGCAAGACTGTAAGTATTTTGTAGTAAAAAAAGATAGTATTTTTAATCAGCTTTTTGATATAAATAATATGTGTGTTTGTGGTTTGCTGTAGTTCTTCTCCTTTGTGAGATACAGGTGCTATTCCAGCCTTGTCTGTGAAAAAAATCTAATTGCATTTTAAAAACAACTTTCATTAGATTTGATTTAATTTGAATGTCTTGGTAAATGGAGCTTTGCCCCATTTAAAACATATTTCTCCAGAAAAGATTGCAGCAATGTACTATTAATGTCATTAGTGCAGTGAGTACATGCAAAACATGTGTGCCTTCAGTGATGCTATGTCTGGAACAATATTCAAATACTTCAGTTCACAGATCTCAGACATACTGTCACAATCCATTACTTAAACCACCATTGTGTAATTTCAAAATTGTTTTTTCCCCTTTTGAGCCTTGTGATGTTGTCAGCCAACAGGGATTAACATTTTTTAAACAAGGGTTGAAGTGGCATGAAGAGCGGACCCAGCGCTGGAAGGGAGAATGACCAGGGAGCCCTGTGTGCAACTCTTCAACCTGTGTGCATCCATGCATGTCCCATCATTTTCAGGCTCCACTGCTGAATAGAAATATTGTCATTAAAGAAGCAGAAATTCCTGCCATTCAGTATCAGACACCACCTGTAATACATATGACCAATAAGCAAATTTCACACTGAAGCATATTTTCCTTGTTTGGAGCATCATATGTTATATTGTAGGAGAATCACTCTTGAGAAACCTCATTCCAAAGAAAACAGTCTCTTCATAGAGTGGCCATGAATACTGAAGTAGTGAACACTGATTTGAATGCTGATATCCATGTGTTAATTTTGTGACCATGTATACAATATAGTCATTGCTGCTGGAGTTTCCCTGTGTGGTGTTTCAGATTACTTTTATCATAGCCTGGCCTACTGGGATGGAAAGAAGTTCTGTGTTTATTATTTCTTCAAGAAGATTGACTCCATTGCGGCAGTGATAACTTATCCAGCTTCATGCATCACAACTGTTCCTATGTAAATGCTGTTTTATTGTTTTTATCAGGGCCAGCCGGGACTCCTTGGATCACAGGGATTCACTGGACCACCAGGATTGATGGGGATCCCAGGAGTGCAAGGTCCCAAAGGTCACAAAGGTGAAAGAGGACACCCAGGAATAACTGGACCCAAAGGAGAAGTGGTAACTTCTGAATATCAAATGTTTTAGCTAATAAGCAAAATGCTAGCAGAACATCATTTTAATTGTGCTGTTTCACTCTAGGGACAAAGAGGAGTCACTGGATTCCCCGGGGCAGATGGCATTCCTGTAAGTAGCGGGTTACTTCATCTTTAAGAAATCACCAAATGCAATTATTGCAGGCTAGCTTAAAGCCTTTGTACTTTAATTAATATGTCTGGGTAAAATTCTGCATCAGCCACATACAGACTTTTCAGCTAAGGACATTTGCTGAAGTGAGTGGAACTGCAGATACAACAAAAGAGCAGAATCTGTGCTGCCTCTCATTCCCTCAGATAATTAAAGTCCACTTACTTTGTCCTATGGAGAAATCTCCTTGCAAAAGGGGCAGAAAACAATAGAAATTTCCTCTGTCTCTGGGGGTTACCCAGCTAAGTATGTTCCTTTGTAGGAAAGACCTGCGGCATAAGTGCTTCACAACTCTTAAGCTTGTGAATGAAGGACACAAGTTGGTCATTCCTAATTATTTTTGATTTGCAAAGTTCCTATAATGACCAGTGAGTTTAAGAATACTAACTATGGTTAATTTGCTTTATTGTTCATACGACATGCTTGAGATTGTCTTAACAACCTTACTGAGTACTGAACAGTGTAAAACTTTGAACAAATTGACCAGGTCTATGAAACTGAAACACTCAAAGAGGAAAACCGGGTAAAGTTCACAGCACAGTATTTTCCCAGCCTACACTTCTTTACATCTTGTGTCATAAAACAACAAAGAAATCTGAGTCACTGGAATCCCTGGACAGAGTTCCCAGGCTTAGGTTTCCTTTGTAGTGCTCCCTGACACCAGGGCCCCGCTTTGCAGCCCACGCATCCACATCCACTCTGCTTTCACCCTCTTTTGTTTCCAGAAAAGCTTCCTATCAAGTTTCAGGGATTTCTCTCTCACATTCTTCCTTGCCTTCCTCTTTCTCACTCTTTAAGGAAAAAAAGAAGACCATATTTGCCATTTCTATAACCACTCCTGAGCCAAGGATCTTGTTCATCTCACTGCATCAGGCCAATATTTTTTTCTAAGCACATCCTGGGAAGCAGAGTAAATTGCTCCCCTGTGAAGCCCAGCGTTGCTATAGCTGGACTGCTTCTCTTACCTGGGTATGTTTCCTTTTTCAGCCGTGCCTCCCTGACCTCTGCACGTTGCATTGTGAGGGATAAATACCTTCAGACAGAACTTGAACCTGCATTATCGTCATGTACTCCCTTTGAGCTCCCCTGCCCTTCAGGCACCCTTACATTTTCCAACCATTTTTTTCACTGACCATGGGAAGGCAGGTAGATGCCTGAACAAACCACAGTGGCACAGCACTAGGATGTGGGGTTGGGAACCAGGAGAGAATGGTGGCAAGACTGAGTCTCTTCTGAGATGAGGAGTGCCAGTATTTGGGGGAGCTGAGTAAGGACATGGATATTCTTCCGTTTTTTCTAAACAATGGAGCAAAGAGAAAACTCTTGCTATAGATAAAGGAGAAGGGAGAAATGGTTTATGTTTCTGGTTTTTTGTTACTGAGCCCACTGGAACAAAGAGCTGCTCAAGGGAAGGTTTGCTTCTCATCAGCCTCAGTGTAAACCAGAACCAACAGCGGTTAAGGTGAATATAGGAACAGCAATGAAAATAGAGTTTGAGGAGGAACTTTACAGAGGGTCTGTGTCAAGGTCTTGGAGTGCCCCCAGCTTGCTATCTTTGAGCCCTGCTGTTTGCTTCCATATTCACAGCCTCATCATGACACTCAATCTAGCTCCAACAGCATCTTTGCCTTTTTTCTTGGCTTGGAAGCTGTTCAAACTCAGTGAGGAACACTTCTTCCCACTCTTCCAGTGTGAAGCACTGAAATGCTTAATAATCCCAGTTCTTGGTGGATCCCTGCACAGCAGCCTCATCTGGCTTAGTTCTCTGCATAACAGAGCCTGCATTGAACATAGCTTTCTTAGCCTTTCTGAGAGGTCCTTCACTACTCATTTTTTCATGCTGTCTGGGGCATCTGGTTCAAGCTGCAGCTATATTAAAAAAAGGCACTGTCTGTTTCTGTCTTTGAAAATCCTAGTTTCCCATGGATCCAAGCCTTGGGCTTAATGTGAGAATGTCTAAATACTTCATGACTACAGGAAAAGGAAAACTAGAAACAGATGGATAGATAAACACTTTTTTTTTTTTTTCTTCAACAGGGTCATCCAGGCCAGCCAGGACCAAGGGGGAAACCAGGTCATGATGGCTGTAATGGGACAGCAGGTGACCCTGGTGACTTCGGAACTCCTGGATTCTCTGGTTTCCCTGGTAGCATTGTAAGTAGCTGGCAGTAACTGAGTATCTGAAGCTAAGAACATTGCTGGAGTGAGTGTTTTGGACCAGCAGAGCGTTTATGCAGACTCAGCATGGACACACTGCACTGTGTTTAGTCATTGCATTGCAGCCAGGGCCAGAAGGTCTCCTCAGACCTATACCTGTCACACAGGTCTTACAGAGAGATTACTGTAGGAAAACCTGTACAGCTTTAATCAACAGCAATAAAATAATATTAAACTTAAAATTGCTGATGAAAGTATCCTTTTCTTCCCTGCCCCATGGCCAAAGTATTGGCTTTTCATGGTGAGATACACAGGATCATGCTGAGGTGAGCAGTGGGGCTCCTGTATTTACATGGGCACATGTCAGCCCTGGGAAGTACAGCGTCAGTTCTAGCTAGGAGGTGCTACCCCATGATACCACTCTCTGGTAATGGAGGATTTCTCCCTAAAATTTAGAAATTCCTTCTTTTATGTACTGTGAGGCTTTACACTTTTTTTTCCTAAACCATGAATTTCTATAGCTAGGCATAGTCTCTACCTCTAAACTGCAGTATGTTTATGTACACTTACAAAAACACCAACACATATTTTTCATTTCCCTCTTAGCTGCTTACATGTTAACCATAGATGGTGTGAGAGCTTACATTGTGCTTTGGTTTTTCTGGTCACCTCCAGGGAGTCCAAGGGCCCAAGGGCCAGAAGGGAGAGCCGTACATCATAGCGCCGGAGATCATCAGCCGACACAGGGTACGTGCGTCTCTCACTCCCAGCAGGTATTCTTGCCCAGCACAGTTCTGCAGGCACATGATGGAGAGTAAATTTTTCTTACACTCTGATGGGCACATCCCAGAAGGCCCAGCCTTCACTTTGATCTGAAAGGCTTTGAAAGGCAGCTTCTGCTTTCTGTGATTGCACCAAAGTTTATATGATAGCCAAGGGAAAAAATCTGAACTCAGTTATTTCCAAGGAATGTCAGCATATAGGTGGATTGCAAAGGCACTGGAGGTGCCTTGATGTAGGTCAAGTATTTCCCTCTTTATTCAACGACTACCTTTGTAACATGCATGGAAAAATCCTTTCTTTGCCATAAGTTTGTCCATTGAATGATTCTGGTCACTATTAGCACCTTTCCTGTAAAATTTTCATGCAAGTGTTTAATTGACTTAGGGTAAAATATCCTTCAATATTTTGTTTCATTATTTAGTATACCCCAAATATTCCAGTGGCTGCCTTTACTGTGTCTAACCCTTAAAGCTTGTTTTGTAATTACTTGCAGCTTTTTCTCATATACATACAATCTTGCATAATTTGAAGGTATAAGGAGATAAGGGATTACATATGTAGAGTATAAATTGTGGCTGATTTAAAAGCTACAACTGAGCTATATTCAGTACAGAAGGGACCTGCTGACATTGTTTGTGTGTATTTTGTGCCAGCAGTAAGTGCCAAAATAGGTATTTCTCTTGACATATTTGTAAGTTGCCTGTATTTTTAATGGAAACTTCTTTTCCTTTTAGAAAATCTTCAGATCTGCGCTGTTAGTAATCAGGGATGATTAAGTAATGTTTAAGAAATGCTCAGCTATGTTGTGGCCAAGGATGGATACTGACACCTGCATTCATTTCAGAAAGTACTTGGTTCCACAAATTATTCTGTTAACTAAGCCCAAATTAACTAGGTAGTTAAGATGCTACTCAAAATGATTGAAGGTGTTTGGACTGAATAACACATTATTTATGTGTGTTGAAAGGTCTTTGGGCTAGAACATTTTTGGATCTAATTTCCAAAAACATTTCAGCATGTACTGAAGTTAAAATATGTGGTCACTGAAAACAGTATGTTCCAAATGCTTTTGGTGACTCAGAAGAGAATCAAAATGATTCAGTAATTCCCATGCAACTCACAAAAATGAGCTTGGACATTTCAGCTAAGGTTATAGCCCTAATTAAGCCACTGGTTAGATAGGATTTTTCAACAAAAAAAATTCAGTGTGGTCTGTTGTATAGTTCAGCCTTGTAGTTTGAATCCCTAGCTTCGCCAGCCAACTTTGTACCCTGCTACTCTATTGCATGCAACTAAACCATATCCATAAAGTATGAAATCTGTATGGCCACATTCAGTTTCCTCAACACCTCTGTGGAATGCATCTGTATTGAAAGATTTCGGTAGCATTGCATGCTATAATTAGTTGTTTGAATGATAAAAAAATAATGAGCAATAAAAAGATTTTATTCAATTTTGTATATAGAATTTATTGCATTTTTTACTTCTTTGTTTTAATTTTTTTAGGGAGATCCCGGAGATGCAGGGTTCATTGGTTTTCCAGTAAGTAGTGTTATAGTAGATGTGATAAAATGTCAACAGTAACTAATACCAGAACAGCATTTATTGATGGCTGCTGGGTTTTTTTATTTAAAGGGACCTCCAGGTACACTGGGCATTCAAGGACCTGTTGGTCCAAGGGGACAGCGAGGAAGACCAGTAAGTATATTTAAATTATGTTCTCTAGAAAATTAACCAGAATTAACCAAAATTAAACGGAAGAATTATCCCAGCAAATTCCATTATGTTGGATTGTAACCTAGGTTAGAAATAGCAAGAAGGTGTCAATGGACATAAAACCTTTTAAAAAGCACTGTGAGACACTGAGGGATGAATATTGCAGAAAGGGGTGTAGGGGGTTTTGCCCTGTTCTGTCAGAGGCTTTTGATTCCTATTGTATTTTTTTAACCTACTTGGAACACCTCCCTACACTGAGTTATCAGAAGTATAATGGCTTGAATATGTTATCTTTTCTGCTCCTAAAGGATATGTATATTAACTCCTTATACTTCCCACAGGAGATTGAATGGTATTTAGAATTCAATATTAATTTTAAACTATTCTTCAGTGATTTTTTTTCCAAAATCGTTATCTACAGCATTGATGTTGACAGCTGTTGCAGTATAGTTCTTTGAGAAGACTGTGTTCTCTTCCAGATACAATTTCTACATTTCTTATTTCCATGGTTAATAGTTTTATGGGTGAGGAGTAGATACTCAAATTCAGTAAATTTCATTTTCTTTAAGATTCTTTTATTTTCCTGTAATACAACCTTGTAGCATTTGCTTTCTTCGTTGTTTTGTCAAAGGTTACTTTGGACCTGCTTTTCATCCCTCATCTGAGGGGAAAAAATTAATTTAGGCTTCTCACTTAACAGCCTCCACAGCTGCTTGCAGGGACACCCCGCCTCCACCCAAAAACCCAAACTAAATCAAACAAAGAAACAAAGAAAACTAAATCAACAGCATGCTAAGCCTTTCAAAGTTAATTTTCTGCGTTGGCCTGTTTTGTCATCTGGAGTAAACTCCATCTTTTCTTTCTCACTGGTCCTCCTGAAGGGAAATCAGTCCTTTACTTACTCTTTCTTCAGAGCAAACCCACAGAAGTTCAAGAGCTTCACGCAGGAGCCCAGCCTGCAGTGACTCGTGTTCCCAGTGCTCTTTCATGGACATTAGGAGCACTATGAACCATACATTTTCAGAGCCCCTGTCTTGGGGAGGCCCCACAGCTACATCCCTCTGGTTACCATATTGCCAACATCTCTTCTGAGCAAAATACACCCAGCTTTATTTACTGCCCCTAAAGCTGTGACTCACCTGTGAGAGACACCGGGGGCACTTCACAGGTCCGAGTTTGCATCATTGCTCTTCTCTGAGTGCTGGGTGGTGCAGGAAGACAGGCAGGGCTCCCCCAGGTCCCTGCAGGCACTGCAGGCTGTGGGATACCCTGGCAGTGCATCTGCCCAGTAATTAGGCAGTAGCTGACAAATTACTCAAGTAACCAAAAGTGGTTCAAAAGCAGGTTTTCTTCAGAACAAGCCTAGTGTTTGTGCACACAAAGGTACTTAGCAAGGCAGAGGTGCCTCAGAATTTTAAGTCTCACCTGAATGTTACTATCTTTTCCTTGCAGGTTAGGCTTGGTTTTGCATTATGCAGCTAACATCCCCTTCAGGGCTCAGTAGGTGGACAGTTCCATCTGCAACCTTCTCTCCTTTCTATGTCACTCATTCACCATGAGCTGAACAGTTTATGCTTCTTATTCATCCCATCTTTCCATATGACAGAGTTTTTCATGGGTAAAGCCCTTTGGAACCTGTTAGCTACCATAGCTGACTGTAGCAAGGTTGTCTCTTCAGTTAATGGCTTTCCTACCTCTTGTAAGCCTCTGGCAGATATAGTTCGTGTTTTAGTTTCATTTTCCACCTTCTTCCTTTGATTTCATTCTGTACAATCCCAAATAGGTAATCTGAGATGCCTGTAGTAGTTCAGCCCCCTTACAGACCAATACAGTACCAAAACTGCAGCCCAGTGAAGCACACAAAGATGTGCATAACTTTAGGTATGAGCTTAAAATGTTGCTTAGTCAGGATCCAAAAGCACAAGTTCTTATTACTTTAAAAATGGGTTGTCATTAGATCTAGGCTGGGTGACTGTCATTCTGGGTGACTGTTCAGAAAGATTTCAGTGTGACTTAGGTTTGTTTTTTTTCAGAACAGTAAACACAGCTAATACAGTAACAGTAGCACATGGGATGCTGAGGAATACACTCCCTACTAAATATATACTTAGGTTTCAGACAGAGAGTAACTAACCTCCTGCATGCATTGATTAGAAAGCAACAAGTAACTTGCTCTCCCCTGTTGTGCTTCCCCAGGGACCACCAGGACCCCCAGGGCCCCCAGGACCACAAGTAAGTCCTTGTGTCAGAGTTGTTAATGTTGATTTTCTATTGCTGAGGTTTATCCAAGACCTACTTGAAGGCAGTAAAAGAAAGAACCATGGGCTGCACGAAAGACTGTGAAGCACAAGACTTTCTGTGTTGGCTGCATACCATGAGAAGTTAATCTTACAGTGGGATCACCTACCATGAAAAGATTAAACCGGTTCTAGAGCCAGATTTAATTTGCTACTGTAGTCACAGTAGGTTCCCATGAGCAGAGAATCCTTGCAGTCTCCACAATAGTCAATTTTATCTCCATGGAAAAAATATATGAGTTCATTGTTCTAGCCCATTTAGGTGTTTTTATTTAGCATTCAAGGCAATTAAAATCTTGCAGAAGGAATGCTTGATCTTTTCATGGCATTACTCAGTGGATGACTCAAAGAAGAACCGGTAGCATGAGATTTTAAATAGAGTTGTCTTTCTAAAAGTTTAGGTCTGTAAAATTGCTTCTGAATCTATAAAAATA
This sequence comes from Phylloscopus collybita, assembly GCA_027886175.1. Taxonomy (NCBI): domain Eukaryota; kingdom Metazoa; phylum Chordata; class Aves; order Passeriformes; family Phylloscopidae; genus Phylloscopus; species Phylloscopus collybita. The sequence continues at coordinate 37,847,493 of JAJNNQ010000006.1, read as the reverse complement.
CTTCAAGGCAAACCTAGACTACTGCTTGATTGCAGTTCTTCAGTGGTGTCATACAGACTTGTAAGCCTGACAAGGCCTTTAAGCATGTTTAAATTTGAATTTTAGATTAGATTAGAGTTGTACCCTTGGTAAACATTGACCTATTGTTTTTTCAGGGCAACAGGGGCCTTGGCTTCTATGGGGAAAAAGGTGAACAGGTAAAGGAAAACTAATGAATTAATAACACTACTAAAGGGCAGTTGGATGTTATCTGCTATTTGATAATGAACATAGTTTAAATACTCTCTTCCTTTGCAATTTCATTATATAATTACAAGAGAATAATGAAGTATAGGTCTGAAAGTAATTTTAATCTCTATAAGGGACATCATAGCTTGAAAACCCTACTAACCCCTACATGTCTGTTTCTCTCTGTGCTCTCATTTACACTGACAGAGAGGTAACACTTCAGAAATTTTTAAAGCCAGGCCACTTTATGTAATACAGTAATCTTTGCTGTTGTTCTAGAAACACACAGGGCAAGAGCAAGTATTGCTATATGTTAACCCAGCACAAAATTAATTTATTTTGCCATAAATTTATTGTGTATGGTTGTATATGGTTTAGAACCATACTCCCAGCGGGGCCAAATCTGTGCTGCTCCTTTGATTGCAGTGTCCTGGAGCCTCTGCTGATCAACATCTTGACCACTGGTATTAGAGCTGTCAGTAAATGTTCCTTCTTGTTTTTCCTGCAGGGCCTCCCAGGTCCTCCAGGTCCACCTGGGCTTCCTACTAGAGAGCTGATGGGTGTCCCCTCTGACAAACACAAGGTAACTAAGAGGATCCTTTTCTGAAAATTTTCTGCACTACCAAAACGAAAATATTGTACATATTATACATGCTTTAACATATAGAACTTAAAAGACTTTAATATATTAAAGGAGAAATCTGCTACTTTCACAAACTTGGATCATAAAGTATTTATTGAAACTATGGTGGATAAAGTAATTCAGAAAGTATTTCTTAAGTTTAGAGGTGCGTTTGGCAAACTTGTTCTTTTTAAACCTGCAGCTACTGGCCATCACTCACATCTCATTTTACAAGCAGAAGTGCCTGCTGAGAAACCATTACTGTGTTTGTTTTGATAACTTATCTATGTGAGGCAGATATTTATATACTTAGAGTTAAGGCTTATTCATATTTACTGGAGAAATCCCCGCATGCAAGATGCAGTTTGTTCTCATCTGCTGCTTCTTGCTGGGAGCAGGGGCAGTCATACCCTGTATGTGTTCATTATATCAGACACCAACCTCCAGACCAGTTATTTTTTGTCCCATATTTGAAGTTAGAAAGTTTATGTGGCTCATACAACTTCTGCAGTAAGATGAATAAATTGCTATGATACTGGAAGATCTAAAAACACCTTTAATACTCTGCAGTCTGTCCTAAATAACATACATACATATTCTCATGGCTAAGCAGAGACACCAACATGTGAGCTACTTACCTGGAGAGCTGTTCTATTCAATGCAGATTGTAGCATTGTGGCAGGATTGTAAAATGCTGCTGCCTTCTCGAAGCATCTCCTTCAGAAGCTGCTCAGAGCAGGCCACAGGGACAGCCATTTCAAGTTCATGCACACACACATGCCTCAGCAGAGGAAAGACAGGAAGGGCCTCCTGTACGATATGTTCCAGCAGGGTTTATTTCAGCATGCCAAGGGGATCAGGGACAGAAGGCCCAGACCATGTGCTGTGTGCCAGCTTAAGTACATGTAGGGTACATATGGGGTACAGTAGCCAGTGACCTGAGGGCACAGCGGTGGTACAAAGGACCATACCCTATACCCTATAGAGGGGTATGAGGGATGAACAGCTGGGGAGGGCAGGGTTAAGTGACCAATCCAGGGTAGATTGGCAGTAGTTCTGCAAGACACCATGGAGGAAATCTTCTCTTTCAGCCTAGGCAGGGAACCTCTATGGTAAATCTTCCCCGGGCAAAGCCTGGAAAATTCCCTGAGGGGATTTTTAGGGTTCCCATAACAGATGTCATCAATATAGAGAGTGGAATTTAGGCTATGATTTGTCTTACCCTAACAGGAGCTCTTGATCAAATGATTTGTAGGTAATCAGTAGGTAAAAATGGGAGAGTGTGCATTTATTCATAGGCATTACTTAGGCACTCACCACCCAGACATCTCATGAGCAAGCCTGGAAAGAGCTGGGCATTCACATTCCTAGAGACGTTTTCAGAAAAATCATCAAATATTTCTTTAAAAAGCTACTTCAGAAATTTCTTATGAAAGCATTCATTTTATATGAGAAGTGTATGAATAAACAGCACAAGAGTAGTGTTTTTTCTCTTGATCCATCATTTTGTGTTGTATAAAAGTTATTGAAATATAAATGGGAATGCCAGACCTATCTGAACACTTCTTCTTTATTGTTAGGGTGAAAGAGGAGACCCTGGACCAAGAGGGGAGGCTGGAATTCCAGTAAGTAAAAATAATAATAATAATAAAAAATAATGAAGTCAAATACTAATATTGGAGTTTATACTTGTGTGTTCTTCGCTGATGTGATGCAACATAGATATGGAGCAATATAGATGTGTTATAAGCAGAGACACCAGTTCTAATGCTTCAGAAATACTGAACAACTTGATGTGTAATAGCTCCACAGCACAATCAGTTGTTCACTGGTTTTCTGAAATAAGGCTCTCCCTCACACATTTTAATTTTAGTTTTAAATATTAATAAATCTCTGTTCTCATTCTTCTGATCTATGTTTTAAAAATTCACTGTATTCCATTAAATAAGAATATATGGAATATTTTTAATCCCTCTAAGCTTACTGTCCAACGCATACAGACTTTTTGTCTCACGGTTTTTTAGATCTGTTGAGTAAGTGGGCAGTAATCCCATATGTTGCTGTATTGTGTAAAGCTGTCAACCCAGCTTGACTGAACATGGTTTAGTTATAACTCACAGACAACCTCTAGACTGACTAAATAGCTTTGCCATTGAGTGGTTCCTTTTGACTTCCCAGAGGGGTTTGAAACAGTCTTTACCAAGCAGAGATGCCTCACTGAGCATTTTGCAGAGCTTTATTTTCTCAGATGGTCCGGTTAGCAGCTCTACAAGGTTATGGGAGAAGGTCACATTGTGAGCCCTGATGCCCTCCATGTGTGGTTGCTAGCCAGTTCTTCAGCTGCTGGCCATATTTTACACATGTAGAATTTTTTTTACTCATTTGGAAAAAACTGTGGATTATATGCTGATGTAGCAAAAGGGGATATGTGTTTCTCCCCTTCTTTTGTTTTGTGTAGTAGGATGGATAGCAGCATGCCTGTGTTTGCCAAAAACCTCTCTGAAGCTACAGTTTGGGCATAAGCCGAGTTGTTTAATTGGTTGTATAGCTGAATAATTACTTTGGCTCTTCTTCAGAGCTGCAGACACAGAAGAAATAAAGGAGATGATAGGAGGGAGACACTGTCCTCTCTCTAATGGCCTGCTCCTGCTATTGTAATGAAGCAAGCATGTTACACTTAATTTTAAGGACAACAGTTCTTTCACATGCAGCTATTATTAGATTATCCTTGTGTTACAATGATGCTTTCTTCCTGTTTAGCTTCCATAAAACAGTGTTGCAATTTTTTTGCACATAATGAAGAAATATGTTGAACTGACATGCAATCTCTCCTAGGGTGTACTTCTCTTTCCTCCTGAGAAAGGTGAAGAAGGGGTAATGGGCTACCCAGGACAAAGGGTGAGTCACTTATTAAAGGTAGAATTCACTCAGCTGAATGTGTGGATCTGGGCTGAGAGTTTTCCTTCTGGAACAAAACACAGATGAACAGATCATAGAAATTACAGTTCTTCACATCCTGCCTGAAGCAGGAAAGCAAAAAGGCCATTTTGAAATGGTGGTGGAAGGAGGCGCCCACGGGACTCACAGGTGTGTCTGTGGACTTGCAGGTATGCCAAAGAATGGCAAGGTATGCCTGTGCCATCAGAGGGAAGCCTTGTGCATCTCTCACCTGAAGCTGTGCTCACTAAGCACAGCTGCTGTCCTGGTCCTCAGCACAGACTGTACTTCACTGTTTCCCATCTGAGCCATCTGCAGACCATGGTTAAAGCAGGGTCTACATGAGAAACATGAGTCTGACTCCACTTACTTCTGGAGTCAAACAAAAGTTAATCTAAATGCTTCCTTGTAGCATCTATGACTGCTTGTTCTGGGGCAGTGTTTCTGAAGTGCTTAAATGCAGTGAGAACAGTACTGAGAATACATTTTTTTAAAAAAATCTCAGTCATCTTTAAAATATTTCTGGTCAATTTACAATGTATTGATTAAGAGATAAAAAATAAAATACCAGATTAGATTTTAGACTTGTACTGTTTGTACCATACAAAAATCTAATTGAAAAGATATCTGAAGTTTGATGTTAGAGTTTCAAGCTGTTGGATTTATTTTATCTAAGAAATAATAGTGGTTCTTTGTCATGAGGATGTTAGAATGTAATTTTATTTTGTTAATTTTATTGCACCTTCATAGGGACTGCCTGGCATCACTGGTTCTCCAGGACTCAGTGGAGAAAGAGTGAGTATTTCATACAAGACTGTTGTTTCTAACACATAAGTAGACAATCTGTCTGAAAGTAAACTGTAGAGGACAAATTCTGCCTGCAATTTCACTAGCTGTAGTCTAACAAATATCATCTGGGTTCATCCATCATTCTAATTTTGGGTCAGTTATTTTTATTATCAGTGAGAAAACAAAATTACCCTATGATTAAAGTCCAGTTTTGCTTAAACCATGAGCATCTTTTGAGAGCACTACAGGGAAGTGTCACTTTCATTGTTCTAATTACTGTGATTAAGATTTCAGTAATTTACTTTCTATAAGCAGAAACTTTTTTTGAATAGCTTCCTGCAGATGTGGTTGAGATGTGTGGTTATCTTGGATATCACAAAGGGAGAAGAGATGGAATCTGATAAATATACCAGTTAA